>CM062515.1:52272721-54969512 GCA_031439585.1 Pterocarpus macrocarpus
GAACTAGGAAGGTATCTGAGACCAATGGGTAGTTTCATGCCATATAACCTAAGAAATTTTAGCTGACTTGTTTTTGAGAAGGCTTCAATGCTCCAATGTGCTTCATAACTTGAGCTTAGAACTATACCTTGAATTGCTTCAGTTCCCTTTATAAGAAGTGGCATGATAAGCAACATGTGTTATAGAATCAAGTATAGTGAAAAATAGAGACTTAATGAAATAGAACATTGAATGCATTATTTGTTTCTTAATATTACATATTTATTTTATATGAAACCAAACATTTGACATTTGGAGAAAAATTGATAATTACCTTGTCATTTGTAAATACTTGATCAATATCCTCTTTAGACCACAACCTGCTACGTTGTCCAGGATCATTTGGAGATTCTTGAAATATAATATGCCTACCCATATTTTGAAGCAAATCATGCATTCCCAACCTCTTGCCATGATTTAGTGTTATCAAAGATCTATCGATCAAAATATCAACTCCAATTCTAGCCTCATAACCACACTTTCCTAATATATCTATTACTTCATCTACATTCATTCCTTTAAAGAAACAAGCGATATCTAAAAAAATATTCTTCTCCATGAAATCTAAGGAGTCATAACTTATTTTCAATGTATCAAGAATTTTGGTGTGTGGAGCACTCTTTAGTTTTTTAAGTGCACTCTGCCAAACATTGGTAGCTCTTCCATAAAGATAAGAGCCTAATACCTCAAGTGCCAAAGGAAGACCACCAGTATATTTGACCACTTCTTTGGACAAATCCAAATATCCTTCTTCAGGTCGATCTCGTTGAAAGGCTTTCAAACAAAAGAGATGAAGGGCTTCAATTTTTACCAGACCTTTAACACTATAAGTTACATGAACTTTGTGTATCCTTAGCAAGTGCATATCTCTAGTTGTAATTATTATTCTACTTCCAGGACCAAACCAATCTTGCTTCCCAGCCAAATTCTCTAATTGGCTTACTTCACTTATGTCATCGAGAATAAGAAGAACCTTCTTATTGCATAAAGAGTTTCGTATTATCTTTTTTCCATCATCTATATCATAAAAATAACCACTTGTCATATTTACATGAGAAAGAATATCTCTTTGCAATTGAACAATACCTTTTGCCTTGGATACCTCTCTAATATCCCTAAGAAAGCAACTAACTTTGAATTTATCTTGGATTTTTTCATACACTGCTCTAGCAATAGTTGTCTTACCTATGCCACCCATGCCCCCATATGCCAATGAATCGAACATCATTCAACCCCATACCAAGGAGTGAGAACACACCCTTCACCCTTGAATGAATCCCAACTTGGTTCTCAATGCAAGATGGCAATTCTGGAATCAAATTTTTATGTATGTATTGTGTTATCCTTTCCACAATTTTTGATTGAGGCCTACATAGAAAGAAGAAAGTATTGTACTTTGCATCATAATCAAATGAGAGCATTATTTGACAAATAAAGCTAAAACACAAACACACACACACACACACACAGAGAAAAACCAATGCAACTCAAAAGTTTTGAATAGAAAAACAAAGATCCAACAATGGTTTCATAGTCTTTTTCTTCTTTTTAGAAGCAAAAGTGAAGCCGTGCACATTAGTATGCTTATCAAGGACTAAGAATCATAATTTTTGTATATTTACTACAAATTTCATTTAATTAACTTTTATTATTTTTATATATTACATTTCCTTCTATTTATTATTTAAAATAATTGTATAATATTATTTTTATTATCAATAATTTTATTTAAATTTATTATGATTATTTTAACTGATAATTAACTTTTTTCTAAAATTTCATATGCAAGAAAAATAATTAAACTTTGGTTTTTAATAAAATTACTCTTTATTACTTTAGAGTTTAATTATATAAATGATCAGTATTAAAAAAAATTACATTGTTATTCAATAGCATCATTACATTATTTGATTAGTTTAATGTCTATTTTTTTTTTGTCAAACTCCGTAATGATATTGCAACTAATATATATATATATATATATATATATATATATATATATATATATATATATATATTTTGATAAATAGGATGGTACAACTCAAAGACAATGGGGAGTTGTCCATGGGAATTCATAACAGTAGAAACAACAACTAAAAAAACAAAAGCTAACCAAACAAAGGCCAAAAGCCTAAAGCTATCCGAGCGATGTAGTTCATATGCCCCCAAGGCAAGGAACTACTTATGAGAACACATCACCTAGAAAATTCCTAATACAACGCAAAACAAGAAATCAAAACAAACCCAAACAAAAAGCACATTACAATAGAAATCATTAGTTATTCTAATTAGTTGTCAGTCTAAATTTTTTTTCATACTAGCCGTACATACCAATTAAATATATAATGCATGCCAATTAAATATATAAGTAATTTAATGCATCTAGTTATTCTAATTTTTTAGAGCAATCATGATGAACAAAAAGGAAATTACAATAAAAATAAAGTGGTCAATACAAGCAAATTTCGATGTTATATGTTTATTTTTATTGCTTCTTTTGTTAGTTTATTGGTCTGGCCACCTCCTATTTATTGTTTTTTAAATCTATATAGACACTAGATGAAAAATTACTAGAGATATTAATAAAAAAATTTATTAGATATATATGTGATATATCATGATTTATTGTTAGCCTTTAATGTCATTTAATTGTACTCAGTATTGTTTCCTAAAATACCTATTGCTATAATATTTAGGTAACTATTGTATTATTTATTGAAGGAAATAGTTTAATATTTAAATCTAAATAATTACATTAAATAAGTTAATTATAAATAAATAAATATTTAGTAACTAGAAAGAGTAAAAAATATAATTTATATTAAAGAACATAAGAAATCAAACTAATTAACAAATAAATTTATAATAACAAACAACTTAGCGTCCTATTGTAAACTATATTTACAAACAAGCCATTTAAATCTAAATTTTCTCTTCATCGTTCCACATATAATACTTCTTAGTCTGTGTCTATCTTTAATTATTGGGTTACCTTCCATCCGATTTACTTTCCTTAATGGAGATTCAATCGGTTTTCTCCACAGATGTCCAAATTGCCTAAAGCGATCTTCTACTATCTTTTCCATAATAAATGCTACCCCAATTTTCCATCTAATGCATTCATACTAATTCTTATTTTGGCTAGTGTATCCATTTCTCCAATTCAATGTTATCATCTCAGCACCATAGAGGTCACTCTCTTGTTGACTTTTTATCCCCTAACATTCATCCCCATACAATATCACATGTATATAGTTGTGGTAAAAATTTCCCTTAAGATTGAATAGTGCTTTTTTGTCCTAATGAACACCTAAACTATTCATCTATTTCATCCACTCAACTTAAATCCTACAATTTATATCTTTCTCTATCTTTACATCATTTCATATGATGGACCCAAGATACTTAAACTGCATGACTTATAGTATGGTATAATTTTCAATTTTCACTCTAAGCTAGAATTAATATGCCTTTTGCTAAACATACAATCCATATATTTTTTCTTACTTCTACTTAAATCAAAGCCATGTGCTTTTAAATTTTGTCTTCACAACTCTAGTTTTCTCTAATCAGGATGATATAATATGCTAAAATCTTATGGCATTGACTCTTGGATATGTTCATTAAGCATATCCATGACCAAAATAAAAAGGTAGGGACTTGAACACTGATCTAGTTCTATAGTTATACAAAAATCTTTTTGCAACTCCACTTGTGTTCTCACACTAATCATGACATCATCGCACATATTATTTATTGCTCAAATATAGACAATATGAGATCCTTTCTTTTATAGAGCTTTTCACAATGCCTCTCTTGGCACCCTATACACCTTTTCCAAATTGATAAAAATCATATGTAAGCTTCTTTGATTCCTCCAAATATTACATCAATTTTTGTAACACATAATTTGCTTCCATATGGTTGTCCTTCCAAACATAAAGTGAAGTTGATTTTGTGTAATATATGAGTCTCTTGCCTTAATCTTTACTTAGTTACATTCTCCCATAACTTCATAGTGTTGAGCAAAGAAGCAAAAACTACCTTTCCAAATAATACTTTCTTTCTTATAAATATATAAAATAATATTACACTTTTGATGTGACAAAACACTTCTTCACTTATGTCATTCTACTAACAAACCTCTCTACACTCATTGCACGCACACCACTTTAGTCTTCACTTCACCACTCAAGTAATTCATTTTATTCTACGACACTGCACGCTCTAGGCACTTACTTGCTCCTCACTTGATTATAAACTCCACATTACAAGTGCACAAGCCTTTTTATAGGCTTCTAATGTCGGTAGGATAACCAACTTCAAGTTGCTAGAATTTTCTAGCATATATATATATATATATATATATATTAATATTAATTTCTAGACCATTCTTTACAATATCAAAACTAGGAAAGTACCAAATGCTTCTATATAAGTGATCTTATATTTCTATAACTTGTGCTGATATCTCATCCCCCTCCTAAGCATTAGTTCTACTTTTTATTCCAAGTTGTCTACAAAACTTTGAGAATTTGATGCTGCTTAACCTTTTTATGAATATATCCACTATCTACTCATCAATGTTGATCTGCTATATTCTTAGTTCTCCATTCAATATCTTCTCTCTTAGAAAATGATAATGTACCTCAGCACACTTAGTTCTTGCATGAAATACGGGATTTTCTGCCAGTTGAATTGTACATTTGTTGTCATGATATAGTGGAACCATGAATTTGATTGGTTGATGTAGATCCTTCATTCATTGTATTAACCATGTGCATTTTTGTGCTACCATTACTGATGTTATATAATGTAACATCCCCGATTTCCGAGTTCCGACTTCATTTTCAAGTTTGATCATTTCCTATTTCCGACTTCATCTTCGAATTTCATATAAAATGGGATTATTCCCGACTTCCGAGTTCATCTTCAAATTTCAGCCTAATTTACCGACTTCCGACTTAACGTTCATGCCCATACTGATATCCGACTTTATGATCCTAATTGTTCCCAATAGTTCGAGGAAGTTACCCTATGTCCAAACCAAGCCAAAATAGGGTAGTTCAGAAAGGTGGAATTTCAGGGCTTATAACTCGAGCTATACTAAAGCAAATGGAATGAAACTTCTTGCAAATGAAAGGTTGTCCTGTTAGCTTTGATATGTCACCAATTTCGTATGATTTGAGCTTAGTTTCGATTTTTAGTGAATTTTTACTTGTAAGAGTGTATTTTGGACCAATGACCGAATAGGCTAAGGTAAAATTTAAATATATTGAGTTATACAGATCAAAATGAGATGAGACCAATGATTAGAAAATAGACACATAGAGCTATGACATATCCAACATTTAGGTTTAAATGAGTTGAATAGAAGTAAAGGTGGATTATACAAAATTCAGGCGGAACTGAGTAGAATTGGTAGAAATGACCAAATTGATGGTTTCACAAGTGTTGGTGAACATATAAGGCTTGAGTTGATGGTTACAAGTTTTATGTTGATAAATATGCTAGATTGATCTATGACTGATTTGTCTGTGAGAACTAGCACTATTCATGGGGAAACGGATCTGATCCATTATGCTGTCGGATTTACGGCAGAAGTCTATGATACTATGAATATTTATATGCAAGGATGAATTTAAGTATGATATGAGTCATGTCATATATGAAAATAAATCATGAAGCATGTGTATGAGTACATTTCGCATGTCTATGCTTGATTATGCATGAGAATGAAAAGACATGAATATATAAAATGTGAATCCCTTCACCTGGAGGCAGTTGCACATTAAAGCCCTCCCGGTGAAGGCAGTTAAAAGACAAAGATGTGGGTCCCTTCACATGGAGGCAGTTGTACATTGAATCCCTCCCTGTGAAGGTAGCTAAAACTATGAGATCCCTCTACCTTGGAGGCACATGGTCAGATGAGATCTCTCAATTTTAAGGCATGTGACCAGAAGAGATCCCTTCAATTAGAGGCACGTGGCCAGAATGAGATCCCTCCAAGACTAGAGGCATGTGAATCCACTTGTGGGTGAGCCGGTGTGACGACGGTCATGAGTTGAGCTGACGAGCTCACTCCAAGATCAGGCTATCCAAGGGCAGTAAAGGCTAAAGACCAAAGACTAAAGATTAAAACATATGCAAGCACCCTACTCACATGAGGCATGGCATCGACCCAACTAGTGTGAGTATAGGGGATAGGACTTACATGAGGTATGGCATGACCTAGCTAGTGTAAGTACCGAATGAAGGCCGCATATTCCTAAGGAACGTGATATGGCGATCACACTCTGATGGGGTATGACATGGCGATCATACTCTGGAATGTGGCATGTAAAGATTTTATGATGAAAGGGAAGATAAAGAAAGGAAAGTAAATTTTATGTATATGCATAAATTCAAGTACAAGTAAAGTTATGTGCAGATGTTATATTTCCGATATATTGATGCTATGTGTATCTTAATATGTTGTAGTTATTATCCATGGTATTATTCGTTAATTAATTTTGTCTAGGCTTTCCCAAATGCCAAGTGTATGAGTAAAATAAACTTTGCTTTGGATACTATATTTTCGAACTATAAAATTAAACAGTTTGTATAGCATGTTCACCTTTTTCATAATAGACCGAAGCAAACTGGAGATGACAACGATGATATTATAATTAGAGAATCCTACTGAGAATTTATAATTCTCACTCTTATTTCCGTGTTATCTCCAGATAGTTCAAGAAGTTCCGAAGACAGCTGAAGTTGCTGTCAGATAAGGTCCGCTCAAGTAATAGTAACAACTCCAGGGTGTGATACTATGACTTAAGCATAGTACTATACTTGGGAGGGTGTTACATGTATTTTATTTTTGTCATTAACAATGATATTGACTGCTGCCCTTTACTGCACTATGATATTTCTCCTAATCCAAAGGTGAATATGTATCTAGTAGTTGATCTATGAGTATCGTGACCAGCATAGTCGGCATTACAATACTCGATCATTTCATCACCTTTTTTGTAAAATATATTGTAGTAAATTGTGCCTATACCTCACAATATATGATCATAACTCTCGCAGCATGTGAAATGTCCAACCTCATCAATGTTAGGTAGATAAGACTTCCCACCATTTATCAGTACATCGCTGCATCTTATAGATCTTTCCCTTCATGAGCATAAAGCTTAGCACTCATATCCATTGGCGTTGATATTGGCTTGCAGTCAAGCATGCCAAGCCTCTATAAGAGATCCATTGCATACTTCTATTGGCATAACAATATTCTTTCTTTGGTGGGATCCATTTCAACCCTAATCAAGTGTTTTAATTCTTTGAGCTCCTTCATTTGAAACCAAATGAATAGATTCTCCCTTGTTTAACAAATTTCTTCATTATCTCCCTTGTGACCAAATCATCTACATGTGCTAGTAAAATTGTTAGTTTTTTGTCATGTACCTTGACAAAAAAGCTCAAATCAGATGGCGTCAGATGGTATCCATTGAACTTGTCCAAACACATTTGAGTGAACCAACTCCAAAGGCTCTTGAGCTTAAACCTTCAACCCTTTGTATGAAAGTTAATATGCCTTACCGTATTGGTATCCAGTACATATAACGTCTTCTTGTAGTTGTAGTTGAAAAAGACCCCTAAGCATTGACTTCATCATCACCTTGAGCTTGTGGTAGCTCACATGCCCAAGGCATGCATGCCACAAATCAACAGTCTTATTCTTTTAAGTCTTATCTATGTAAGTAGATTCTACAAACATTACATAGATTGACTATAAATGTCGCCCTTTTAGTATGGGTGCCCCAATGATTTTGAACTTATCGTAAATCTTCATATCCTCTGGGCCAAACACCGCATATCTCCCTGGCTTTGTTATTTGTGATACTAAGAGTAGATTTTTCTTCATTTCATGCATATGATAGACATTTTGTAGATGTACCTGATTGTCCCCACAATGAGATGAGATTACTGCTTTCCTAACATGAGTGATTGGGAACCTCGAGTTATTTGTTGTCACCACCACTTGATTACCTTTATACCGTATTATGCTCTCTTGCTTTTCTTTGTCTCTTGTCATATGATTAGAGTAACCTAAATCAATAATCCAACCCTTTTGCTAATTAATGGTTGATTTGTGTGTTACTACAAGTATCACATTTGCCTTTGGTGATTCCACAAGCTCCTCGGCATTCTTTTCATCAAAATTGATTTCTTCCTCCAGAACAATTTCTTCTTTGATTGCCAATGAAGCAGAAATGTCCCATTCTTCTTCGCAATCATTTTCTTTTTCCAACACGTGTCTTAAGATTGCAGCATTAGTCTTTGCTAACTTGTTCTTGAACTACCAATCTCATTCAAAATGTCCTTTCTTTCCGTAATTGAAGCATGCGTCATCGAGTGTCTTTGGATTAACTTGAGGTTTTCCAAAGCACTATTTTTCTTCTTGCTCCTTCCTCTACTTCTCATTCTTTTTGTTGAAATTTTTGTTAACAGGTGGCTTCCCTCCTCCTTTCCTTTACCAATGAAAAGTGCTTCTTCTTCATTCTTCATTGATACTCCAACCATTTCTTTGGCCAATGCTTCATGGCTAGCCAACATATTTTATAATCCTAGTGTAGCCAAGTTTGGATTGCAGTAATAAATCCTCTATACTCAAGTTTTAGATTAATTCTCTTCATATGTTGAATAGAGATTTTGCTACATAGAAATTTCTCGGTAAAGATTCTTTACCTTGGTGAAGTAATGGTTGATTTTCATGTCTCCTTATCTTATTGACAAGAGCTCATTCTCTTGGTGTCACCTTGTGTCATTCTTCTTGGAGAATAATATTATAGGGGTGTCCCAACCTTCCTTTAGCAATAACACTACCCTTATATGCTCCAATATCTCATCATGGATATGGCATTCCCTGCTTTTATTTTCCACTTCCGCAATGCTTCAACTTCAGTTGTAAGTGGTAGCATGGTCTCACTATGTAACATCCCCAATTTTCCTTGTGCTAAATTATTCTATTTTGCCTAAAAATTGGAAACTCATTTTCATTCTGTCTGAAATTGGAACTCGCCTCCATTCTGCTTAGAGTCAGAACTCACGTCCATTTTCTTTGAACGCAGCGATCAATTCGGAAATCGGAACTCTTGCCCATTTTGCTTGAGCTTAGGACCGATTTCTGATATTGAATTGTGTCCGAGTTCTGAGATAATATCCCAACTTCCTGGTATATAAGATTGATGTTTTGTTTCCCGATTTCCGGGTTATGTTTAGTATTGATCTCCGGGATTGATTCTGGACCAAGTTTCGAGATTGTATGTTCAATAAGATAGCAAGTTTGGAATTGTGTGTATGAGTTCTAAAGTGTCCTAGCTCTCGAATCCTAGGTTCGGGTATATGGTTTCATGGTCTGGTACCAACTTCTGAGTTTGGATTGAAGACACCCAACTTCCAGGTTTAGGTTCTATATTCTTGTCCTTGACTTCCGATTTTAAGACAATTTATGTAGTGATTTCCGACATCCGACCTTAAGCCACAATTAGCCTTCCAAAACTTTTATGAATGTTAAGTTCCGAGTTCCGACATTAATTATACCCGATCTAGCTCTCTGTTTGTTAAGTCCCGAGTTCCGATATTAACTAAACTTGATCTAGTATTCATACATGTCGCATGACGATATTAATGCACCATCACTTAGAACTATCACCAATTCCTACTCAAAGTCGGAAATCATGTTTATCACTTCAGAAACCGGAAATCGTGTACATTCCGATTAAACTTAATGATCAACATGGAGCTCGGAACTTGATATTGCTTATTCTGCTTGAACTCGGAACCTCAGAACTGAGCTAGCCAAATTCAACACTTCAAACTCAAGATCCAATGGCTGAGAACTGACCCACTTTACCCTCTTGGGATGACGCCATTTTGAGCCACTAGATAGAGGAGGAGTGGCCAAGTCTCCACCACCCAACTCACCAACCACACTATGACTCAACCACTATAAAACTCAACTAACTTCCACTTACCTCCTTTGTATTCTCGACCCCATCAGCAGCTAACTCTTCTCTATTCTTTCTTCATTCTTCTCCTCCCTCACTTCACCTTACTTCCACCTTTAAGCTCCATCCCTCTTCCACATCAAGAACTTGCATCTAGCCAACATCTACAACAATCTAGAAGTAGGATTTCTAACTTCTGCTTCTTGTTTTCATGAATTAAAACTGTGTGAGAGTTTAACTCTCTTCACTTCTTTGATGATATACTTGATGTGTGTGATGATTATGGCTTGTTAATTAAGTATTTGGAGGGATTGAGATTGAATCTTACATGGAACATAAGATAGAGAGCAAACTAGATACTGAAAACCTAGGAGAACCTACGGTGGTCCGTACGGCAGAGTGTACGGCTCCACCTACAGCCATTTAAATTTGATGAATCTAGTTTTATATGAAAATAGACATTCAGGACTTTCCATACATATATCATATAAGGTCATTGGATTAGTATTGAGAGAGATATGAATTTTTGAAGTTTGACCTAGGAATTAGGACTTTCATCCGGGCAGTGTGAATTGAGAAGGGTGTAACCCACCCTACACAACCCCAAATTGAGTGAAACTAACTTTTTTAGAAAGCTTACACAAAGGAGAACATCCCAGAAAAGGATTCTGAGTTAGATACAGTCCCATTTGATTTCAGTGGTTCGAGGAATTTGCCCTATGTCCAAACCAGGCCAAAATAGAGCAGTTCAAGAAGGTCGAATTTCGGGGCCAATAACTCAAGCTCTACTAAAGCAAATGAAATGGAACTTATTGTAAATGAACGATTATCCTGTTAGCTTTAATATGAGACCAATTCTGTATGATTTGATCTTTGTTTCAATTTTTAGTGAATTTTTACTTTCAAGAGTGTAATTCGGACCAGTGACCAATTAGGCTGAGGCAAAATTTAAATGTCTTGAGCTACACATATCAAAATAAGATAGGACTAAAAGGGTTGAAAACTAGATTAATAGAGCTATGACATATCGAAAATTCAGGTTTAAATAAGTTGAATAGAATTAAAGGTGGGTTATAGAAAATTCAGACAGAACTAAATAGGATTGGCAGAAATGACCAAATTGATGGTTTCACAAGTGTTAGTGAACATATAAGGTTTGAGTTGACAATTGCAAGTTTTATATTGATAGATATGTTAGATTGATTATACTACTATGAGTGATTTGTCTGTGGGAGCTGGCACTATGCAAGGGGAAATAGGTCTGATCTGTTATACTGCCGAAATTTCGGCAGAAATATGTGAGCCATATGAATGTTATAAATATTTATATGTTATGCTCATAAGGTTCAGATATGCAAGGATGAATTTAAGTATGATATGCGTTATGAGAGCTTATGCTATGGGAGATTATACTTTGAATATATTACATTTATATGTCATGTTCATGTATGCCATGCATGCAAGCATAATTAGAATATGATATGAGAAATAAGGTGTGAGACATATCCATGTATGCACAAAGCATCTGCACGCATGATAAGATATGGGAAGGAAAGATGATAAGAACTTGCAAGAGGGATGCACTAAGCTACCACGTGAGGCATGGCATAGACCCAGCTAGCGTGGACCAGAGTGGTATTGTCTAAGACTTGGGCCAGCCCCCGACCAAATGTAGTAGGAATAGACCGGTGTGAGGGTCAGAGAAAGTAAACCCGTCACTCATGTATAGGTACGAGCTCGGACCTAAAAAATAGGCTATTGCCTAGGGGTGAGAAAGGCCATTCACCTTCGGGGGCCCAAGTACAAAAGAGTAAGATCAAGTTACAAGTTAAAGAAAGATATGAATCAAGTCAAGTGCACTTGCATATTGTCAAGTATAAGCATCTATAAGTGCATCTTCAATTATCTTGTTAAGTCATACTATTATTATGATTCTTGTTGAAGCATATTCTACTATTCATATATCTATGTTTGTTATATGATGTGGCAAGTGGTTGATAAAATATAACCTGCTTCGAGAAAGGTGTTTTCAACTTAAAATTGAACCACTATTTGTTTATATGTGCTCATATTTTCATAATAAACCGAAATGGCTGGAATGTTTATGACGGCACTGTAAGATTGCTTTGAGATTACCTACTGAGAACCTTAAGTTCTCACTACCTGTTTGTATGTTTTTCTTTTCCATAAACGTTACAGTACCCAAGTTGGAAATCAAGTACGAGACGGAGTACAGGGCCATTCATTGAGCAAGAATCGGGCATAAACCAGATCAAAAGACTATTGAAGCTAGCTAACAACTAGTCGGAAGTAAACGCTGTGTATTATGTCAGTCATAATTTCTTTTAAAGTGTAATTATTTTATTCTCTATGTAATAGAGACTATTAGTTAGTAATAAAGTGAACAGTTAAAGGGCATGTATTATATTTTCCATATTTTAAAGACATCTTAGCACAGTGACAACCTTTTAATTTAACTCCATGACTCGAGCATGGCTTATATGATAGAGGTTGTTACATTTTGGTATCAAAGCAGTTCGTCCTATATAAGCCCGTGGATGGACTGATTATACTTCTGATGCATACTCTGAGAATCTAGATAAACCATGCGTTAGGTCCTCACGTGAAGAGGACATAGAAATACTATGCATGGTAGCCTTGTTGTGAGTTTTAAGGACTACCTGTTGCACTTGACTGAATGTTGAGCCTGATCACCTCAATATAAGGTTTTGTGTAAACAGAAGCCTAAAACACCCAACAGGCTTAGTAGGGACCTTCTATACATAATTATTAGGGATAAGACTCCTAGAAAGTAACGATGGCATAAAGGGATAGATAATTGAGCAAGTTGAGGAGTGCAGAGAATTGGGGATTCAATCAAAGGAATTGTGACGGATGGTTTGCTATGGACATAGGAAACCTAGTTATATCAAAAAAGGTTGTTTGTAAAGTGCTACCGGGTCGAAGATTTCCCATCATCAAGGGCATGATCTTAGTTGGAGGCAAGCTGGGTAAGAATCTTCTTCACCCTGATGGGGCTTGTTTCAAGCTCCATTGCAATTACCTAATCCAGACCATCTTTTCTAGCTTGAATCTAGGAGATTATTCTACCTAGTTTTGTAGCTCTAATACTCAACGGGAGTAAGGTGATTACCCACTGATAAGCTTATCATATGTGGCATGGATAATACCCTTATTTTCTTCATAGATAGGATTACCCCGAAGGTACCTTGCCAGCAAATTCAGTCGATGGTTTTTATTTTGGGATTGTGGTAATACCACATAATAAAGACCTGATCCTTCATTAAGAAATTTGTAGAGTAGGCAAATGAAGCAGAGGATCAGTGAAAGAAGCTAAGGGCAGAAGCTTCGGTTAAGTACACAGGGAACTTTTTTTTAAATTCCCATCCAAAGGCTGAAGTGGTTTCTTCCTTAGGGGTACAGGAACTAGCCTTGTGGCGATTGTAAATTTGGAAGAGTACTGAGTGGAATCTTGGGTTTGAGAGTGAAATAGTTGAGCAAACTGTAAAGAGGCCCATCCAACTGTACATTGAATCAAGATAGAGATATTGTCATGCACGGTACGGAAAGCCGATGAAGTTATAAGTGTAACAAGGGAACGATGCAGTATATCTCCTGCTAATTTGAAGTAAGAACACTTTCAGACTAAAGGTGGCATAGGGACCAAGTGCAATTTTCCTACCTTTTAGGGATAAAGGAAATGCTAGAAAATCTAGTCATGTTCAAATTTTATCAACCTTAGCCACCACAGGAACTAGATGATAGGATTATCTCCAACATGTTATTAATAAAGGAATGAGGCTATTCAGAGAAGAAAAGTTAAGTCTAATAATTGCCTTTAGGTACCATTATGTATGCTATGGGTGGAGTAACTCGATAAGGAGTGTATTCAGATTCTAGCAGAAATGACAAAGACTTAAAGTGTGCAGCTGATTCCGGTAGCCTGAGATAGTATTGAAGTAGGAGGTCCTAATGGACTAAGATGAAGATAAACTTATGTAGGGACAATGGATACTATAGGAAAGAAATAGAAGAAATGAAAGTTTTGATTTCATATGGCCTATTGAGGAAAGAAAAGCTACCTAGTATGAGATTACGGTGCAAATAAAATTGTGTTTGAAATACTAAGCAGGGTTGCCTTGGCACCGGTCATAAGTGCAACAAACCCAATGCGCCCTAAGCAAGACCGGATGATGCACCAATATAAGATCAAAAGGGATTTGGAAACGTACCCCATGAGGGGCAAGGTTTCGATGTCGAAATTAGAGGCAGTCAGAAGAGTCTCCATACCTTGGGCCGGATTAAATGTAATCATCACTAACGCACTATGTTCCATCAGAATTCCATAGTTAAGTGTGCTCGGACAAAAGTAATATGGAGTTGGGTGACCATATGGGAAGTCCTCATATTGAAACTTCAACAGGATAGCAAGACCATCATTTCCATCTCTCACAACAAATGGATTACATCCTAGGGGCAAGATGTTATGAAGAATAGCCAGAAAGCTTAGCAGTTAGAGTAATATGAAATTTAGCCACTGAAACGAACACACCTTTATATATTATATTAGGACAAACCCCCAATGAGATTGGTAACACTGGTGCCCATAAAAGTGGGAGGTGGACATCAACACAATAGTCGAGGAATCTCCATGCTAACTAATTGAAGAAAGTAGAAGAGTGGCAGGGACTTCGGCTATCCCACAATCCTTTCATTACGTGAAGTTGATCATATTTTGAGGAGACAAGTATTGCAATAATCTTTGAGAAATTCAACAAGAATGGCATGAGGTCCAATTAGCAAATAATGAAAAATGAAATAAAGTCCGCAAGAGAAGGAGAGATTTTGAAGCAAGGAGCATAGTTATAGTTTAGAAGGAAGCTCTAGCCTTACACTTAAAAACCTAATGGAAGGGGGATTCATCACTAATCAAAGAAGATCAGGTAGGCAAGAGGTTGGATATGTAACGCCCGAAAAATTTTAATCTAATTAAGTGTGATTTAAGATGATTAGTTATGAATGGAATTAGATTAGGAACATAGGAAACCTCACAAAAATTTTCAAACCGGTTTATAGATTTAAGAGAAATCGATAAGATATCGGTATTTTAAATTGTTAGAACCGGACCAATAGAAACTTTTCTATAAGTGCCCTAGGATCAATGGCTAAGATTTAGCCAAACTACCCCCTCATGTGGTGCCTTGATCAGCCATTGAGGGAGAGAAGCTAAACAAAATTGGATGATGAAGTAAAATCCACCAATCACATGAGCCTTGCTTCAAAATATCTTCACCTTTTCTTTCTTTCCTTCTTGTCATTCTCGGTTACCCAAAAACCGCTGAAGCTCATCTCTTTTCTCTTCTCCTTACTCTTGTTTCACTCTATCTTTATCCTTTCTTCAAGTCTCATCGCAAGTTGCTTCCATCAAAGCTACTAAATCAACTCAAATCCAATTAGACAAGGTAGGAATCCTACTGCTCTTCTTATTTTCTTTGGTTTGGAGTTATGTGTGAGTTTTGTATACTTTGTGCTACTGATGATATGTGAAGTGATGATGATAAATTATAGTTGATTATGCATGTATATTATGATTGGAAATAGAATTGGTATGAAATAACTTGAAGAAAGGAGAAAACTCAAGAAGCTAGTAGGGTTTTTTCTCGGCAGTCCGTACGGCGGAGTGTGCGGCTCTGCCTAGAGCTGTTCAAACTTCATGAATCTATTTTTATGTGAAACTAAACATCCAAGGCTTTCGGTGCATATATCATATAAGATCATTGGATTAGTATTGAGAGAGATATGAATTTTTGAAGTTTGACCTAGGAGTCAGGACTTTCATTCGGGCAGTGTGAGTTAAGAAGGGTTTAACTCACCCTATACAACTTCAAATTGAGTGAAACCAACATTGTTAGAAAGCTTATGCATAGGAGAACACCCTACAAGGAAATTCTGAGTTTGTTACAATCCCATTTGTCCCCATTGAGTCGAGAAAGTTACCCTATGTCCAATCTAGGCTAAAATAGGGTAGTTTAGGAAGGTCGAATTTCAAGGCCTATATCTCAAAATATACCCATTCAAATAATATGCAGTTTGCTCCATTTGAAAGCTTGCCATGTTAGCTTTATAGAGATATAAATTTCGTATGATTCTACTCAGATTTCTATTTTTGGTGAATTTTCTCTTATAAGAGTGTAATTCGGGCTAGAGGCATGTGTGAGAACTATATCAGGTTTAATCTATGTCGAAACTTGGGAAATAGTGAACTTAAGTTGCACTTGGAGATGTTGAACTCGACTCTTAGTGAATAGCAAACCCGATTAGGTATAGTTAATGCCGGAACTCGGGACTAAGCAAATAGGAAACTAGTCGGACATAGTTAAAGTCGAAAGTCGGGGAATTAAGACATTGAATACATGATCTTGGAAGTCGGGAAACAAGACATGGGCTTATAACTTCGGAAGTTGAAGCAGATATTATATCGGAATTCGGAAGTCAGGAATCATGACATAGACTTCGAAACTCGAAAATCGGTCCTGAGCTCAAACTCGGGAACATCAGTAGAGGTTAAAAGCTTGCGAGATAGATTAAGGCTTAAGACCCCAAAACTTGCACCTAATGAAATTGCTATATTCTTAATATGATTATAATGTTCTATCTCGAGTTTGCTGTTTGATTTAAAGTTTCCTGGCTGTCCGACACTATTCATAGGGAATCGGACATGATCCGATATGTTGCCAAAATATTCGGTAGAAATGTAAAGAAGTTCCCATATTCCTAAGGGACATGACATGACGATCACACCCCGATGGAGTATGACATAGCGATCGTACTCTGGAATATGTATGATAAGTAAGGGAAGATGAATGATGATGCACTTAAGGACGGTGATACGTAACGCTCAAGTGTAGGTAGATGCAAGCACCCTAGGGACGGCGATACATAACGCCTAGGTGTGCTATATAATTTCAAGATGAGTGATGTTGCACTTGAGAACGGCGATACGTAACGCTCAAGTGTAGGCAGATGCAGACACTCTAGGGACGGTGATACGTAATGCCTAGGTGTGTTGAATGAAAGAAAAGTAAATTTTATATGATTGCATAAATTCAAAAGCATATGTAGATGCTATGTCTCCAACATAATAATGCTATCGTATTTTAATATGTTGCAGTTATTATTATTCATAGTATAATTCATGAATTGAATTTGTATAGGCTCTCCCAAGTGCCAAGTGTATGAGTAAAATAAACTTTGCTTCGGATAGTATGTTTTTGAACTATAAAGTTAAACCGTTTACATAACATGTTCAGCTCTTTCATAAATAAACCGAAGCAAACTAGAGATGACAATGATAATAGCATGTGTGATATTTACGGAATCCTACTGAGAATTCAAAATTCTCACTCCTATTTCCGTGTTATCTCCAGATAGTTCGAGAAGTTGCAAAGACAATTTGAAGTTCTTTGTCGATTAAGGTCTCTTTCAGTAATCAGTAACAACTCCTAAGTGCAGTACTATGACTTAAGCATAGTACTGTACGAAGGAGGATGTTACAGGATATGGCTTGATCAATTTCCCGAAAAACTTCGGCGAAGCCACTACGATCACTATTTATTGACATTGATTGCTGCTATAGCTGATAGTTTTCGTAATGACAGAACTTCTTCAGTTGGTATTTAGGGCCCAAGGCACAAGTATTAGAGAGTTTACTGGAAAACATAGTGCAAAAGTAGTCAGACACATGACAAAGAGTATGAGGAATTTACTCGATGAACTTGATGATGAATCAGAACGTCAGCAAAACAAAGTATATTTTGGCACCCATATGATCTACGACAACTCTCTGCATGGATATTGGAAAGGCATCTTGTAAGACAATATGGTAAGGGAACTCTACAGCTTCAGTAAAAAGGATCTGACTTTTAACCTTGATTTTCACATTAAATTGTCTGTATCTCAATAACTAGGAATCAACGAGGATATCAAACTAATAGAAAAAGTCATGAGTCTTAGAACTTAATCTGTATGGTGGAAGCGACCTAAAATCCTCTTACAAGCATTAGGCACTAGACAAATTTTACTAAAAAGAAGGAGTTTTAAGATAAGACTCCTAGTTATAATATTGAGGAAAGGCCTAAGCCCATGTTTCTAAAGAACCGTATTGGAGGCGAATTTGTTATTGAATTAAGGGTAGCTGAGCAAATAAGAATCTTGGGAAAGAATATATGGACCTCCTTGACATGGGCATTATCATTACTACGTATTGACGTCAATTACTATGATAACTACTAATCTTTGCAATTGCAAATCTTCATAAGTTGAATATCTGAGGTCTCATGTACAAGTGGCAGAAGATTTAGCAGCTACCACAAAGTAAGAGTAGCGGAGTATAGAGCAAGGGAGATGAGTAAGAGTCTCCAATAAGCTGAACCATAATTTAAAGCGTCGTAGAAATAAGGCAAGCTTGGGCACCAACATAACCCTTATGGATCCCTTGTATGTACTAAGACAATACCTCATAGCTACCGGCAAGTAATCTCAAGACAAGATGCAAATTCGAAAAGAGGAGTATCCCTATAAGTCAAAAGGATTTTTCCTTGACCCCTCTTAATCTTAGAATTTTGAGGACAAAATTCTTTTTAAGGTGGGTAGAATTGTAACATCCCCAATTTTCCTTGTGCTAAATTATTCCATTTTGCCTAAAAATTGGAAACTCATTTTCATTCTGTCCGAAATCAGAACTCGCCTCCATTCTGCTTAAAGTCGGAACTCATGTCTATTTTCTTTTTAACGCAGCGATCAATTCGGAAATCGAAACTCTTGTCCATTTTGCTTGAGCTTAGGACTGATTTCCGATATTGAATTGTGTCCGAGTTCCGAGATAATATCCCGACTTCCAGGTATATAAGGTTGATGTTTTGTTTCCCAATTTCCGGGTTATGTTTAGTATTGATCTCTGGGATTGATTCTGGACTGAGTTTCGAGATTATATATTCAATAAGATAGCAAGTTTGGAATTGCGTGTATGAGTTTTAAAGTGTCCTAGCTCTCGAATTCCGAGATTCGGGTATATGGTTTCATGGTCTGGTACTAACTTCTGAGTTTGGATTGAAGATACCCGACTTCCAGGTTTAGGTTCTATATTCTTGTCCTTGACTTCCGATTTTAAGACAATTTATGTAGTGATTTCTGACATCCGACCTTAAGCCACAATTAGTCTTCCAAAACTTTTATGAATGTTAAGTTCCGAGTTCCGACATTAATTATACCCGATCTAGCTCTCTGTTTGTTAAGTCTCGAGTTCCGATATTAACTAAACTTGATCTAGTATTCATACATGTCGCATAATATATTAATGCACCATCACTTAGAACTATCACCGATTCCTACTCAAAGTCGGAAATCATATTTATCACTTCGGAAACTGGAAATCGTGTACATTCCGATTAAACTCAGTGATCAACATGGAGCTCGGAACTTGATATTGCTTATTCTGCTTGAACTCGGAACCTCAGAACTGAGCTAGCCAAATTCAACACTTCAAACTCAAGATCCAATGGCTGAGAACTGACCCACTTTACTCCCTTAGGATGGCGCCATTTTGAGCCACTAGATAGAGGAGGAGTGGCTAAGTCTCCACCACCCAACTCACCAACCACATTATGACTCAACCACTATAAAACTCAACTAACTTCCACTTTCCTCCCTTGATATTTTCGACCCCATCAGCAGCTGACTCTTCTCTATTCTTTCTTCATTCTTCTCCTCCCTCACTTCACCTTACTTCCACCTTCAAGCTCCATCCCTCTTCCGCATCAAGAACTTGCATCTAGCCAACATCTACAACAATCTAGAAGTAGGATTTCTAACTTCTGCTTCTTGTTTTCATGAATTAAAACTGTATGAAAGTTTAACTCTCTTCACTTCTTTGATGATATACTTGATGTGTGTGATGATTTATGGCTAGTTTATTAAGTATTTGGAGAGATTGAGATTGAATCTTACATGGAACATAAGATAGAGAGCAAACCAGAAACTGAAAACCTAGGAGAACCTATGGTGGTCCATATGGTGGAGTGTACGGCTCCACCTACAGCCATTTAAATTTGATGAATCCATTTTTATATGAAAATAGACATTCAGAGCTTTCCATACATATATCATACAAGGTCATTGGATTAGTATTGAGAGAGATATGAATTTTTGAAGTTTGACTTAGGAATTAGGACTTTCATTCGGGCAGTGTGAATTGAAAAGGGTGTAACTCACCCTACACAACCCGAAATTGAGTGAAACTAACTTTATTAGAAAGCTTACACATAGGAGAATGTTCCAGAAAAAGATTCCGAGTTAGATACAGTCCCATTTGATCTCAGTGGTTCGAGGAATTTGCCCTATGTCCAACCGGGCCAAAATAGAGCAGTTCAGGAAGGTCGAATTTCGAGGCCTAAAACTCAAGCTCTACTAAAGCAAATGAAATGGAACTTATTGCAAATGAAAGATTATCCTGTTAACTTTAATATGAGACCAATTCCATATGATTTGATCTTGGTTTCGATTTTTAGTGAATTTTTACTTTCAAGAGTGTAATTCAGACCAATGACCGAAGGCTGAGGCAAAATTTAAATATCTTGAGCTACACATATCAAAATGAGATGGGACCAAAAGGGTTGAAAACTAGACACATAGAGTTATGACATATCCAAAATTCAGGTTTAAATGAGTTGAATAGAAGTAAAGGTGGATTATACAAAATTCGGACAGAATTGAATAGGATTGGCAGAAATGACCAGATTGATGGTTTCACAAGTGTTAGTGAACATATAAGGCTTGAGTTGACGATTGCAAGTTTTACATTGATAGATATGTTAGATTGATTATACTACTATGAGTGATTTGTCTGTGGGAGCTGGCACTATGCAAGGGGAAATAGGTCTGATCCGTTATACTGCCAAAATTCTAGCAGAAATATGTGAACCATATGAATGTTATAAATATTTATATGTTATGCTCATAAGGTTCAGATATGCAAGGATGAATTTAAGTATGATATGAGTTATGAGAGCTTATGCTATAAGAAATTATACTTTGAATATATTACATTTACATGTCATGTTCATGTATGCCATGCATGCAAGCATAATTAGAATATGATATGAGAAATAAAGTGTGAGACATATCCATGTATGCACAAAGCATCTGCATGCATGATAAGATATGAAAAGGAAAGATGATAAGAACTTGCAAGAGGGACATACTAAACTACCACGTGAGGTATGGCATAGATCCAGCTAGTGTGGACCAGAGCGATACTATCTAAGACTTGGGCCAGCCCTCGACTAAATTTAGTGGGAATAGACCGGTGTGAGGGTCAGAGAAAGTAAACCCGTCACTCATGTATAGGTACAATATCGGACCTGAAAAGCAAGCTATTGCCCAGGGGTGAAAAAGATCATTCACCTCCGAGGGACCAAGTACAAAAGAGTAAGATCAAGTTGCAAGTTAAAGAAAGATATGAATCAAGTCAAGTGCACTTGCATATTGTCAAGTATAAGCATCTATAAGTGCTTCTTCAATTATCTCGTTAAGTCATACTGTTATTATGATTCTTGTTGAAGCATATTCTACTATTTATATATCTATGTTTGTCATATGATATGGCAAGTGGTTGATAAAATATAACCCGCTTCGAGAAAGGTGTTTTCAACTTAAAATTGAACTACTATTTGTTTATGTGTGCTCATATTTTCATAATAAACCGAAGCGGCTGGAATGTTTATGACGACACTGTAAGATTGCTTTAAGATTACCTATTGAGAACCTTAGGTTCTGATTGCTTGCTTGTATATTTTTCTTTTCCGTAAACATTCCAGTACCCAAGTTGGAAATCAAGTGCGAGACGAATTACATGCATTGAGCAAGAATCGGGCGTAAGACAGATCAAGAGACTATTGAAGCTAGCTAACGACTAGTCGGAAGTAGACGCTGTGTACTATGTCAGTCACAATTTCTTTTAAAGTGTAATTATTTTATTCTCTATGTAATAAAGATTATTAATTAGTAATAAAGTGAACAGTTAAAAGGCTATATATTATATTTCTCATATTTTAAAGACTTCTTAGCACAGTAACAACCTTTTAATATAACTCCATAACTCGAGCATGACTTATATGATAGAGGTTATTACACACTATCTCCAACTACCTCCCACAAATCTTGGTCTTGAATATATGACTTCATACATGCCTACCATGTATTATAATTTTAGAAATTGAAGTCTACCCATTACTTGAAGGCACATTCTGTTTGTGAGCGGCATCAAACACCTTCTGAAATTAACGGTTAGATGTGAGGAGTATGGGATAGTTGTATAAATACACCATCACATCTGACCACTTCAAAAGGTATTTGACCATTATCCGCCATTGTGACTTAATAAAATTTTCTCACTACTATGGCCTTAGACCAATAGCATCGCTGTAGCAAACTGCGACTTGCGTAGAAAAACTACTTAAGAAATAGTGATGCTTAATGACCCTCAAAGCACTCGCAAATCATCAAACTCTCTAATGCCAAATTGATGAGTAGAGAAGCAAAAACTACCCTTCCAAATAATACTTTTTTTTCTTTAATAAATATGTAAAGCATTCAATATTACACCTTTGACGCGACAAAGCATTCAAGCATCACTTCACGCGTCACCCTTCCAACACACCTCTTAGCACTCACTGCACACAAACCACTTGATTCTTCACTTCACCACGCACTCAATCACTTGATTCTAGTACACTGCACCTCACTTGCGCTGCACACTCTAGGCACTCGGTCGCTCCTCGCTTGGTTCTACGCTCCACAATACAAGTGCACAAGCCTATTAATAGTTTTCTCATGTCGATAGGATAACCGACTTAAAATTGCTAGAATATTTTAGTACATATAAATCTCTAGATCATTCTTTTTCAATATCAAAATTAGGAAAATATATACTAGATGCTTCTATGTCGGTGATTCTATATTTCTAGAGCTTGTGCTGATATCTCACATAGTATGACTAAAGAGTATAGTTTTGCATCTCTCCCTTGTTTTTATTAATAAGGATTAAAGTAAATCTTCCCCTCTCATGGTGTTTTCATATAGTTCATACTTCATAATATCGTTCAACAACTTTGTGAGTTGACAAATATTATAAAAATCTGGTCTGTCATTGAACTAGTAAAGACACTAATTCACGATTTATTGGTCCACCTGTGGTTGAACCAGTGACAGCTAAATATATATTTTTAAATATATATGACACATTAAATAGTAAAATTTCATGCTAATAAAATAATATTTATAATAACAAGCATTAGGTTAATATTAATGCTCAATATGAATAAAATATTGGTGCTTGGCATTAGGGGCAATAATAACTCGGCATCTTCCGGTCATCGATGTCGTATAGGCTTGTTCGAATAGCAACCGGCATAGATCCAATTTGGTTTGGGCAAAAACAACCCCAATATAGATGGAGATAAGATAACTCAAGGGCACGAAGGGCACAGAGTTTATTATTTTAGAATCTATAGCATAAAACGATGTCAATTTTTTTTTAAATTAAAATTAATAATTTCTTTAAAAATCTGTTCAGACTGGTTCACCGTGAGTTTTTATCAGTTTTGAACCGGTTTGACCAGTTGTTTAATGTTCTACCCTTTTGAGGTGTCTAGACCGAACACATGACTGATTTTTTAATCGATCTAGTTGGACTATTTTTAATTTTTTTTAAAACAATAGAGTCAATTTATGTATTTTTATTCTAGACATTTATATACCTCAAAAAAATATTATCAAGTCCGATTACTTTGTTATTATCTATTCTCTAGATCTCCTTTTATCTCAAACTCTTGAAATCAAAATTCAACATAAATAATTAATAATTTTAATGATTATTTTGATTGACAAAATAAACCATTAATATTTTTTATTATAAATTTATTAGTTAAAGAAATAAATTTTTCATTTCTTTAATATAGAAGACTTCTTTAAAGGAATGAAAGTTAACATTCCTTACGTTAAAAGAAATATATGAGAGTATTTTGACCAAAATAAAAGGTTTATATAAGATGCCAACCTCCTATGATTAATATAAATGCTGTATAGTCCTTTCACTTTTCACTTTGTTATTTAAAATTATTTTATACAAATTAAAAAATAATCAGATAACTATTATGAATAAGAATAACTTTAATTGGCCGAATTGATTCTGTATTAAAATATATACAATATTATTAACACGTTACCAATCTTAGAATACTGTTGTTTGTATCCACTTTTTCTAAACATCATTTAGATATTTGTAAAATCATATATTGATAACTAATGATTTTAATTACATTAATGAATTTACATTAATCATATATTAATGAATTTACAAAGAATCATGCGTTAATAATTAAAGATTAATATACAAATTACTAGAAATTTCAGTTATATTACTGATAAATATCATAAAGTGATATAATAAATTTCAAAATATTTCATCATATTGGTAAGAAATGTAACTAAAATATTTAATTATTTATATATCGACACCAAGTATCCAAAATCACAATAGATTCTTTTACATAAAATGTCATATTATCTAATTATGCGTTAATTTTTGCTATTTGTCCAGACCCCGCTTTCTTAATTATTAAAAATAAATTTTATACATGAACATATAATGCGAAATTCTATTCTTGTGTTTGAAAGATCAGTTCAAAAAAAAAAAAAAATCTCTTAATTTCATTTCTCACTTACCGATGCTTGGCGTCCCAGCCAGAGTAACCCGCAACTTGTCTCAACGCATCTCTCCATCTTTTGATCTTTTCTGGTGCTTGCCTGAATCGCTCTTCATGTATTTGGAAAGCAACCTCAAAGCTTCCTCTTTGATACCTCACATCAGAAGGCTCAACATCATAGAAGACTGGCACAATAGATAGCCTCATGTTATTCTTGCACTCAACAATCTTTTGGAGCTCATCTAAACACCAAGTGGAGGAAGCATAGTTTGGCGACAGAATAGTGATTGCAAACTGCGAGTCTTCAATTGCCTTGAGGAGCTCTAATGAAATAACTTCACCTTTCTCAAGATCTTTGTCATCCCTGAAAGTTCTAACTCCCTTTTTTGTCAATGAAGCATACAAATGGTCAGTGAATCCATTGCGAGTGTCTTTTCCGCTAAAACTCAAGAACACATCGTAACTCCTTGGCCGTGGACATGGATTTGCGCTGGAAGGAGCAGAAGAAGAAGAGGCCTTACTGGCAGTAAACGCCATTGTTCGACGATCCTTGTTGCAGTCTCCTTGTATTATTTGGTCTTTGATGACCATCAATTTGTAAAATTATGGCAAGACAGAAAGGAAAAGTTAAAAGTGAAAAGTAAGACACCACGGAAGTGTGAACGAAACGACTTTGCTAGCTTCCGTTGTGGAAGAAATGGCTAGCTAAGAAGGAGAAAGAGAGAGGAAGCTTAATTTGGTTGGTATCTTTCACTTTCATACACGGTTTTCTTTCTTTTATTTCTTGGCACCTTCCACAGTGGTACATCTTGACTTGAGGACTTAAACCCCCCCCCCCCCCAAAAACAAAAAAATCTTGACTTAAGGATAGCCAATAAATGACGGTCTAGAATGGATTTTTGAGGAGTAAATTTGTTTTTGGGTGATTAGGAGTATTTTGTTAAAAGTTACTTCCTACATACAAATATTGAAAAAAAAAATTATTTGGACCATTAATAAATAGGGGTGTGTGTTCAGTTTAAATCAATTTTGAATTAAAATATCAACCAATCTAAACAAAATAATTTATAATGATTGGAAGTGAATCGTTTTAGGTTATATTTTAAATTCAATTTAAACCAATTTTAATCGGTTTAAAATGAATCGATTCAATTAATTTTTTATAAAAACACTTTTAAACTTAGGCTATTGTAAACTGTAACTTAAGTCATTAACATGAAAAAATAAATATAAATAAAAATAAATTATTTAATATGCATAAAGGAATATTTAATCAAAAAAGTTACAAAAAATAACAAACTATGTACTGATAAATTAAATTTATTAGAAGTAAAAGCAAACATTTAATAACTAATTAAGAATTATATTAGATAATATTAATCATTTTGGATTAGGGGTGGCAATGGGGGAGTTCGGGTGGGTTTTAACTCAACTTGAGCTTGCCCCGCATCTCATTAAACAAGTTTTAACCTGCATTTACCCTACTCGCCAGTGTTGACATTCAAAATCTGAACCCTATCCGCGGACAACTCATTTCAACCTGGTGTATTTGGGATGTGTTTGATATGAGGGTTAAAAATGAAGCGAAAATTTTCATAAGTTAGTTTTATATGAAAATTACACATTAAGAAATTTTTATATCTATCATTACTCTAAATCAAACACAACCCTAAAGTGATAGAAATATTTAAAAAATAATCTTATATATATATGGGATGCGGGTAGAGTAGAGGTGGATTTGCCTTGAACTCGAACCCGACCCGACCCACACTGGTGCTTACCCACTTCGTTGCTAGGCGGGTTTTAAACCCAACCCGACCGAGTTTGGGTAGGGTGGGTACACACGAATAGGGTAGTAATTGCCACCTCTATTTTGGATTGAATTAGATTTGAAAATTAAAATTAAAATTCAATATAATTCAATCAATAATTTTCTTAAAAAAATTAATCTAAACTTTGATTTTTTGGTTTGCTTGGTTTTCAAATTTTGGATTAGTTTTCAATTTTTAATTATCATACATTTTTAATGTATATCATATTGAGACTTGCATGTTAAGTGGGATAATAAAGTGACCAAAATGAATATATTTTTGTTGTTAGACCAAAGAGATAGTGGTACCAATATAAAAATATTTGGTAGATATTATTAGAATAGTTGAAGTGAAATAACTACGTAATGGAAAAAATATTATTTATTCATGATTAATTGACACTCTAATAATATAAGTAAAAGGAAGGGATGTATGTGCCCTTATGGCTATTTGGAATGTATTAAAGTCGTAATGGTATGATATTCAACAGAGGTTTATCCGTATCTTTGCAGTTGTTTTTTTCTTCTTCTTTTTTCTTTTTGTTTTACAAAAGCAGGAGGAGGAGAAATGGGAGTTGAATATAGAACATCCTAGACTCAATGAAATATATAAGAGACAACCACTAAGTTGTAGACTCAACTTCTATCTTTGCAATTGTTCTTTTTTCAGTTGAGTTGCTTATAGGTTTTCTTTGTTTAATGCTTATACTAATATAGAAGTTAGAGGGAAGGAAGCAACTATTATTCATTCTAATGTAAAAGTAATACATGTAACACCTGCTTTTACTTGTCACGACCCCATTGAGGCCGTGACCAGCACTTAGGGAATCACCTTTCCCTAGCAAGCCTAATCGAATATCCCGGGATTTAAATGGGTTGAATATTTCTTGAAAATCGGGTTTCCCATATAATTTGTACAATTCCTATATAAAAATTCTAAAATATAGTCCATGCAAAATATAATTCTCCTATGTACAACAAATCCAAAAGGTACAATTGCAAAGAAATAGATAATAAAGAGGAAGGACCCTACCTATAGTCTAAGGAGCAATACTCTAATCTTTATATATACAACAGTTTCTCAAAATACACAACAAATCCAAAATAACAAATTCCCACACTTCGGAGTGTCGAGCTCGCCAAAAAGATAGCTACAACGAGCTAACTAGCAGAAGGAGCAAGGTACAAATTAACAGGACGGACTCACTAAGGGATAATATAACTATGGTAACATATAAGGAACACAAACAACAACACCAAAAAGAGTATAAGGTAATTTAACATCGTATACATATTCATATATATTCATGAGCCCATATTCTAGTTCTTCTATATCTGGGTGTTATGTATCGCTATCCCTAATATGGTTCCTTTAGCAATCACATTTAGGTGTTATGTATCGCCATCCCTAGGGTGTCAATATTCCATATGATAATATTTAAATGTCCAAATAGCAATATTCAGTGTCCAATTCCAACTCAATTTCCAAAGTAAATCATAGAACAATTTACCAAATGAAAATCAAGTCACATCAACATATGATAGGCAACCAGTACAAACAACACTAAAGTTAAGACAATTATATTATCCACTCACAAAGTTGGATTCACAAAGAGGAGGCCTGGCCCTCCGAAGCTACGGTGCCAAATGGTTGCTTTCCACTAGAATCTAGCGCATAAGATCACCCATTAGATACTGATAAACAATAATTATAAGAACAAACTCATCCTAGCTCCCCAAACCTTGATTCAAACCCTAAAACATTACCAAAACTCAGGCCCATGGAGAGTATCTAACTAATCCATGTCATAAGGAAGGTTTTGAGCTCTAGAATTATCTTAGTGAGTTGAAGAGAAGGAGGAAATATGATGGGAGTTGAGATCTTTTCCCTTTGCCTTCTTTCTCTCACTAAACGTGAGAAGAGGAATGGGAAAAAGATGATCGGAAGGAAGGAGGTGAGATTGAAAGTGGATTAAGGATTTGATTTGTGGAGCTTTGGAAGTTGATGATGATGGGAGTGGAAGAGATGAGGTTATTTTAGAGAGGGGGGAAAGAAGAGATCTAGAAAGAATGAAGGAATAGTGTTTTCAAAATGAAACCTAATGTTTATTATTGAATTCGCCACCCTTGCGCTTGAGTGCAACCTCAATCAGAATGCTTCCCTAGATTTTTCTTGTCACTGGGCTTGAGCTTAGCCTCCTGACAAGGAAAAAAAATCAGAAAATCCTTTCTCCAAAACATGTCAAACCTCCTCTAACCCACTGCAACCCTCAAGATTGGCTTTCTAAGGTTTAGGGCATCACAATACTAAAACTAATGGCACAAATTTACATATGAAGTACAACATTTAACATTAATTTCCATAAGTACAATCAGAGTCTTCTAACAAAAGTACTTAAACACAAGTCTTGTACATCACTAGCAATTGGAGAAGTCTGCCTTTCTCTGGAGTGTTACTTGACTAATTTGAAACTACTAGGAATAAAATAAGAATTTAAAATCCTTATAAATAGTTCTAAAATGTTTGAATTATGGTTGGTTCCAACAATGTCTTAGCATGAAAATTACACGGCTACTATATCAAATAATATCAAATCACCTTTAGGGAAAATAATACTTTGTAATAATATGAATCAAAAAGTATGTTGTACAATTCAAAATGTAGCAAGCCTTATTAATGTTATAATTTCTTTAGTGTAATTTGTTTCCTTCATCAACTTATCTCACACATATTTGATTCTCTTAGAGAATTTCTATTCACGAGTGTTACTCATAACATCACAATGACAAAGTGAGACTTTAATGCCACACAAAACTAAGACATGTAACATAAAGGGATCTTATATTTACTCCTCTATCTTCTTGGCGGTTAGTAACAAATATTAAATATCTTTTTTTAAATTATTTACTTGCCATTATTATGCATAAATTCACAAATAAAAATGCAAAAATGTAATCAATAAATAGAACATATAAATAAAAACTCAAATAACATAAAATAAACAATAAACTAGAATAATATAAATATATTCATTACTTTTAAATAATTGTAATAAATTAAATAGTAAGATAAAATTAAAAATAAACTAAATAAATGTATAGAATAGAAATAAATTCATAAACTTAAATTTTAAATGAAGTGCACAATAATTGATATAATATAAGCTTGAGCAAAATAAATAACATTGTTGACACCAAAAAATTGATAAGTGCCCTCGACCGAGAACAAGATTTAGCCGAGAGTGATTTTGACTCTACCCCTAGCACTAGCCAAGCTATAAGCAAACATAGCCGAAGAAGATCATTTCCTAGGACATTGTGCAAGCACTAATCAGCCGAATATGAGTTTAGATAATTCGTTAGCTAGGATGAGAAACAAACTTAGAATACAAGATGGTGGATCTGAAAGAGTCTAAGATGATTCTTGGAGAAAGGCTTCAAGATCAGTGCTTGGATATAAATACAGTTCATACTATGCTGAAGGCACATGGTAACACCCCTACAACACGGCTATAGGCAGTATTTGGTCAAAGGGCAAAAAGAGTCACCTTGGCGGTTATCAAAGAGCAATTGTGGAAAAGGCCTTGCCTATAAATAAAATAAGACTCAGCCATTGCAAGAGATCTGCACTCCAAATCAGAGCTCCAGCATTTTATTTTACTTTACTTTACCTTTCCTTTTTATGTTTTTCATGCACTTTAGTTTCAGCCTTTTGTTAAGTCTTTCTAGCCTTTTAGTTTCAAGTCATATCCTCTTATACCATTTAATCCCATTAATCTTTCCATTCTCATTGGAGCTTAAGAGGGTTTCTCATTATAATTGGTTAGAAGTTTAATAAAATTTTCTACCAATTGCACTATACCTACATTCTATTTTTGGTTTTGGATTTCTTCTCGGTTGATTTTAGCCATGTGCTTTCTTCAAGTAACTTGGGAACCCATATCCAATGAGTAGATTTCCCTTTTTGGAGTAATCATTTGACCTTAAAATCAAGGGCTTTGGCTAGCTGATTTCAAAGTCTGACATGCCTAGCACACTAATCTAGTAACCAAAAATAGCCCAATTAACAAGCATAGTATCTTAATAAAATTCCTCGAAGCTCCGAATTGTCAAATCTAAATATTAATTTCTAAGGGAGGACCAAATTTAAAATTATTTTATTTAATTTCTTTTTAAACTCTCTCATCATAATTCATAAGTTTGTCCTTGTCATTATGGCGCATATAGTACATAAAAGTCATATCCTTGCAGTGGTCATTATAAAGTCATAGTTATTGTCCGTAAGTCAAGTGTCATTATCATGCCATAATACTTTCCATGAGTCAATATGTAAAATCCCAAGCAATAATTTAATAGTCCAAGTTTATGTATAATAAATTTTACTTATTTTAAGTATTAGATATAATATTTTACTCTTAATATTGGCTCTTCACAAGATCATAAATATTGACAACTCAAAGTAATATATCATTATATAAATGATATCTTAATAATAATAATAATAATAATAATAATAATAATAATAATAATGGGCAACTTTAATATATAACATGTAATAATAACAAGTAACTTTAATTTAAATGAACAATAAATAAAATAAATAATAATGACTAACAATATAAAGAAACATTAGATCAAATAATATGGAATAATAAATAAAATAAATTACAATGATGAATATTAAGAGAAACTTTAATATAAAATAATAATAAATAAAATAACTTGCAATAGGTAAATATAGCCATAATTATATTTTACAAATAATTTTATTATCTACCTTAAAAAAATATATATATGCCAAACTCTCTTACTCCCTTTCCCATGGTGCCCCTACTCTCTCTCTCTCTCTCTTTCTGTCCCAATTTTCACATTCTCACTTTCTTATCTCAGCTTACGGTTAGAGGTGAAACCTCTAACCCCCTTTTATACAACTTTTCCAACTTGTTACTCACGTTCTTGTGCAAGAACCTCACTGGTGACATATTCTTTTTCTCTAAACTTATCATACACTTCATGCAACATGTTTTTTTTTTACTCCGAAGACTTGACCTCAAGTCTTTCACTAGACGCACGTGTGTGTTTATATATATCTTATTAGTATTATATTACTTGTATCATGAATAAAACTCATATAAAATTATTTCTATTAATATATGTATATTTTTTTACATCTTCTTTGAAATAATCTATTACTATCATTATTATTCTATATACATATGTAAATGAATATAATTTCTAATACAAAGAGTTAATATTATTATTTATCTCAATAAAATGCACTTTCAATGTAATATATTTCAAGATTACTCTTATTATTTGATTATCTTATTTTAAAGAGTTAGTGTTTAAGATAAACTTTTAATCAATTATTGTTAAAAAAAAAAATCAACTCAAACAAATTAAACGACACAAAATCACTCTACACAAAATATTTTATAACAAATAGGATGTTATAATTCTCCTCTTCTTTTAGGAATTTTGTTCCCAAAATTTACTAACCTGTTTGGTATAATTCTGGATAAAATTTCTTGATTTCATCTACTAATTCCCATGTTGCGTCATCACATGACAATCCATTCCAAAGTACTTTAACTAAAGAAATTTCTTTCCTTCTTAGGTTTTCAATAGATCTATCAATGATTTGTATTGATTTAGTTTCATAAGTCAAATCATCTCTTACAATGTTTCATATTCTATGTGTATAGGTCAAAGCAATATTTTCTAAACTGAGAAATATGGAAGACATTTCGAAGATTGGAAATATTAGGAAGAAGTGTAATTTGATATTCAATGGATTATACTCTTTTGAGGATTTGGAAAGGACTAACGAATTCAGGACAAAACTTTTTGGATTTAAGAGCTCTGCCAATCCCAATAATATAAGTGACTCTAAGAAAAACATGTCTCCTTTTTCTATGATTCGCATAACTTTTTTTATTTACTTTGAGCAGTGAGTAACCTCTCATTGATAAATTTGATCTTTTAATTTTGTAGTCTATTGCACCAAGTTAGGCCCTAATAAACTTTTCTCTCTAATTTTAGCCCAACATTAGGGTTCTACCATATAGAGCTTCAAATGATGCCATGCCAATGTTAGAATAGTAACTATTGTTATAAGCAAACTCTATTAGTGATAGGTGGGTATCTCAATTTCCCTGAAGTTCTAGAAGACAAGCTCTAACTATCTCCTCCAATGTTTGAGTGGTCTTCTTTGTTTGATCATCTATTTGATGGTAATAAGTTATACTAAAACGAAGCTTGTAACATCCTCAATTTCATGTCATGCTAAATTATCTCAATAACCTTGAGTAATTAGGCACTTAATGAGAAATTATGAGATTAAGGCTTAATTAAGGGGTTAACTCGGATGGAAAGAGTCAAGATAATACTTAATCGAGATTAAATAATCTCTAATTAAGCAAGTCAGAGCCTTTATAGCTTAATTAAGCACTAATCGCTCTTAATTAGCTTAATCAAGTTTAATTAAGGTCACTTAAGCTTAATCGCAAGATTAATTTTTGTTAATCATATTCTTGTATGTTAATCACTAATCCTTGCTTAATCATCTTAATTAAGTTGTATGAGCACTTAATCACATGATTAAATTCAAATTTAGTCAACTAGACAACGAAGTAGAGAGTGATGTTATTAAAGCATAAAGCATTAGACAAGAGTGCTTTATGTAAGAGTTTGACCATGCTTTGTCTCTCTATCATCTAATTTGTCCCCTTAAATCTTAATTAACAGAAAATAACACAAAAAATATCTCCCCTCACCCACTTGAAACTCACGGCCACTTCATGCACACACACACACATTCACTCCATTTTCAACTTCTCATTCTCTCTCTAAAGTTCCCAAACTCTCCAACCTCTCTGTACATTTCCTCTTCTTCTTCTTCATCTTCTTCATCTCTTCTTTTTCCTTTCACCACCACCACCACCACCAAAACCACTCACTTAGCCCTTCAAAGACCTCATCTTCGGGTCTTTGGAGACAAGATCTAAACACTACAACCTCCATTTTCACAATATCTCAAGAACTTCTCCTTCCACCAAGCCAAACCGCCGCCATCTACAAGGAAAGGAACCACCATCATCTTCTTCTTCTTCTCTTGTTCTTGCACCATTTCTAAGAAAGGTAGTGATCTTCATCTTTTTCATTTTGTTTGCTTAAGAAAGCTTGGAGCTTGGTTCTTTCATGACCAAAATCTCTAAGTGAAAACTTGAGAAGATCCTTCATACTCTTCAAGAGCAAAAGTTTCCATTTTTGGCAAAATATGTTCTTGTTGTTCTTCAAGTGTTCTTAAGTTTCTACTTTTGGCAAAATATGTTCTTGAATGTTCTTGATGGTATCTTGCTTAAAGTTGCTCCTTTTTTTTTATGATGAGTTGATGATTAGAAAAGCTTCATCTTATTATGTTTTCATGATTTGATAAGACTATGAACATTCTAAAAGCTTTAAACTTTAAAAAGTTTGCTTCTTGATGCACAAAAAGTGGAGCAAGTTTTAGTGCCATCATAAAGTCTTCTTTTGTTTTATTTTGAAGACAAAGATACATGTAAAAGTCTAAGCTTTTTAGAATAACAAGCCTTTTTGAATTATAAAATGATATCTTGTTACTTTATGTCATAGAAATCAAACCTTAAAGAAAAGACCTTTCATAAAGTTTCAAACTTTAATCAAGAATGAAACCTTTAAGTCATAAAAGTGTTGTTTTGTAACATTTAATTCATAAAGTTTAGATCTTGAACCAAAATGATACCAAAAGGTGTTAACTTTTATAAAGATCAAGACTTTTAACCTTAAAGTTGATGTTTCATATCACTAGTTGATAAAGTGGGAACCTTTTTAATGTAGAGACAACTTTAAGTCATAAAGTTGAGACCTTGATGGTCTTAGAATAATTAACTGAGTCAACTTTCATAAGAACAAGCCCTTTTAGTTAAAAAGCTAGTAATTTGTATCATTATTTCATAAAGATCTAATCTTTAAGATAAGAGCTTAATGTTTAAGACATTTACTTTTATAAAGAATAAAACTTTATGACTACTTTATAAAGAATGATAACTTTAATTATGTTTAAGGTAAAACCTGCATATGTTATTAATAAAAGCTTAAAACTTTGTGAGTTGAATAAGTTAAAAATCACCCTTGGTGATTAGTGAACATTGGTGTTATTGGGTTCATGATGTGGTTATGCGTTGTCATGACCCAAGGATTAGAGGGATCTCGAACTCCTTGGGAACAGAAGTATGATTAGGGCCTCTGAGCATACCATGAACCTAGGAATCACTAAATGCACTATCTCAAGGAAAGAAAACAATCACTTAACTTAGTTAATTTGAACAAGTGTTCCATAAGACATGTACTTAAGTAAAGAATACTTTCATATAAGGACTAAGTAAATAAAGACCACAAACACATATCCTAACTATGTGATTCTCTCTTGGGTAACCATGAGAAATCATATGCTGATTCATAATATTCTTCGCAAAGAAATACACAACTATAAACCCCTTTAGGGTATGAATGTGTGATGCCATCTGGCATGATGAATGATGAGTTTGACTGAGCTTTGTCTCATGATTAAATGATGAATGTGACGATATGATATAGATATGATGAACCGTTGGTTGAAAGTTTATGATTGGCATTTTGGGGAAGCTCCGATCTAGCCGTTATGCGGCCGAATTTCCGTCAAAATTATGGACTTAGTCATATCATTGCATGTGTCTAGTCAAAGAAGTATTATACATGTAAAGTATAATGATAAGCAAAGAATCAATGGGACATGACCCTTCAATCACTTCGGTAAGAGAAGTGAGAAACGGCGATCCATAAAGACTCAAGGAACCTCTATGAGGGAGGCAAGGGTGACATGGAGGACCCTCCAACTTAGGGGTAACCAATATTGGCTTAGTCTGATTTGGTTAGTACTGCGTGACGACGGTCATGGAATGAGCTCATGTTCAAAAGCAGTCTATTTCAAAGAAAAGTAAAGAATGTTAAGTACGTGTTGAAAATGAAAGTTAAAATAGGATCATGGTCAAGTTGATGAGTTGCATAGTCATGCATGCTATTATATTCCTTATGTACATTATGAATGTTTATTATGTATATTAGCCTGTATGCCGATGTATGACACTATGGATATGATGATAAAGTTAAAAGTAACCCGCTTCGGGATTTACTTTTTCTAAAACTATTAAAATTGAACAAATATCTGTCCACCATTTTTATATTGAACCCGAAGTGGCTGGGACGATGACAATGACACTGTGTTCGTCTAGTCGCGATCCTACTGAGAAATTTAGTATTTCTCACTCCTGCATTTTCCGTGTCGTCTTCAAAGGATGTCGACGTCGGGCACAGTGGTGATCTACGTTGAGTTCCCGGTGTGGCATTGGCGCTTTGACCCGGTGTTGAACACCTCCGTGCTGTCGGTGAATGCAGTGATGAGGGTCTACATCTTCCACGACCACCAGTTTTAGACTCCCATGATGAGCCCATTTTTCCGACCGCATCAACCATTCGGTGAGGTTACTATGGATGACATCCGCCCCTACTTTCAGCCACCAAGATACCCCATCGACGATGATGAGACTGACTCGGATACTCGTTTGACTCTGACTGTTTCACTGGATTCCGATCCCTCAGAGCCGTCTTATCCGAGCTACCATGTGGAGACCGACCCCTCTAAGCCCTTCTATCTGATTCGTTCTAGGGGATTTCACCGTTCGAGTTCGTCATAGCCTTCAGTGATTCATCTATCTTCTGATTCTTCTACTTCATCCACTGGCCCCGCTTCACCTCCAATTTGCTGGCGTGGGTTCATTCGTACCTGCGCTGTGCCCCATGGATAAGGACGTGCCCGAGGAGGAGGACGTGGTGGTGTTTCTCCCAGTGGATATAGGAACGGTTTCCTCCCACCTGATGCTTAATGTGACGATTGCATGTGTAGCTGAGCACGAGGATAGCCCCTTTTGGTTGTAGTTATAGGGTTATCATTCTATTGTATGGCGTGCTTGGATAGTAGGGATTTCTGATGTATTTCCTTTTATCATGTATTTGGTAGGTTTCTTATGTAGGGCCGACGGTAAATATCGGACCCATTATTATCTTATGTGAGACTCTAGTATGACCAGTATTATACTATTATGGATGGCCGTGGAATGACTATTATCTTTATCTAAGATTGTGATTATTCTCAATGCTTCTATTTATGTTAAATGCGATATATATATGAGATTTCAACATTTGTATTATATGTTAACGATGCATTCATGGCTCTCGATTTCAAAAACGGTTTACTTGTTTTGTTCCAAAAAAAATCTACCCCTATTTTTGTTTAAAAAAGTAATTTCTAAAAGGTAATGTTAGTTCAGCGAGCAAAAGTAACAACTAATAATTCCACAATATGACTTAAGTATAGAAGGAAACTATTAGGGTGTTACATTTTAGTATCAGAGCAGTTCATCCTTGAAGAGCCTGGGGATGGGCTAACTATGCTTCTAAGCATACGTATTAGTTAAGTCATGCTTTGAGTCTCATCTGCATGATGAGATGTAGGAGTTAGATTTGCATGATCGTCTGTTCTGAATGTGGTTAGTTGCTGGTTCAGTCAACATAAATATTGAGCCTAATCAACTCAATGTCTTCTGTTTTGTGTACCAGGAACTAATGGCTTCAGGAAGACGTGGTAGGCCCTGTAACGAGCCAGAAGGTCCCGAGGTAGTCATGGGGACACTCCGTGAAATGGCTGCTGCCATGAGGGAGCAGGCTGCTGCTGCCCACCGCATGATGGAGCGAATGGAGCAAAGGGATGAGGAGAATCCCGAAGGGCATAATGGAGGAGTTGAGGTAGATCTTGAGTACCTCAAGTTTTCTGAGTTCTGGAAGACAAACCCACCGAGTTTCAGAGGAACATACAACCCCGATCGAGCTAATGAGTGGATCAAAGCTATTGAGAAGATTTTTATAGTGTTGGCTTGTACTGAGGAGCAAAAGGTAGCCTTTGCTACCTATATGTTGGAAGCTTATGCCGAGTTCTGGTGGATAGGCACAAAAAGGCTATTGGGAGGAACCCAAACCTACATCACCTGGGAGGTTTTCAAGATGCACTTTTATGAGAAGTATTTTCCTGCATCCATGAGGAATGCGAAGGAGCTAGAGTTCATGAGTCTGCGTCAAGGGACCATGAATATTGCTAAGTATACGGCCAAGTTTGAGGAGCTGTGCAAGTTCTCGACGATTTATTAAGGGAACCCGAATATGCACTGGAAATGTGTGAAGTTTGAAAGGGGATTGCGTGAGGAGATATTGGCATCTATAGGACCAATGGAGATTCATGACTATGCTGCACTCGTCAACAAGTGTCATTTGGTGGAGGATTGCAATTGCAAGCTATCTGTGGCAAGGTCCGAAGCCTACAAGAAGAAGTTGGCACCGCAAGGGCAGAAGTTCAAGCCCCAACCCCCGAGGAAACCATTTTAAGGTGGAGGTTTCAAAGGAAAGCAACCCCAGAAGCCTATTGGGAACCCACCGAAGTCGGCAAATGGCCATGCTTGCCCTAAGTGTGGCAAACATCATGGAGGACGCCCCTATTTAGCTGGCCAGAATGCTTGTTTCCAATGCGAAAAGCCTGGACATATGGCTAGAGACTTCACTATCAAGCTATTGTCCCCTTCCAACAAGCCCCAACACCAAGGAAGGGTCTTTACCCTTGATGCTAAGGAGGCCACTCAGTCCGATGATCTGATCCAAGGTAAGCGCAAAGTTAATGGTAGGACCTTAACTATGTTATATGATTCTATAGCTACACACTCCTTTATTTCTCATGATTGTGTAGATAGATTAGGATTGTCTGTGTCTGAGTTGCCTTATATGTTAATTGTTTCTACTCCTGCTAGGAAACCAGTTAAGACTTGTCATTGTTGCTTGAGTTTTTGATTCCAAATTGATGGTAGGTCTTTCGTAGCAAACTTGATTTGCTTGCCTTTGTCTGGTTTGGGTTTGATTCTAGGCATGGATTGGCTTTCGACTAACCATGCTATGATAGATTGCTCTGAAAAATCTATTCTTCTTCCCCCTATACCTGTTAAGCCCGTGGAGCTTGTTAGTTTGTTTTTAAACTCTGTTAAGGTAAGAAGTAGTGAGTTGGATGATCAGGGATATGTTCTTCTTATGGCAAGTGAAGTGGAACTCGAGCAGGTATTGGATAAGATCCCCATAGTCAGGGAATACCCTGATGTGTTTCTTGATGACATACCCGAGTTTCCCCCAAAGAGGGAAATCGAGTTTTCTATAGACTTAGTGCCGGGTACTGGGCTAATCTCTATAGCACCCTATAGGATGTCCCCAATGGAGTTGTCAGAGTTGAAAGGATAATTGGAAGAATTGTTGGAGAAGAAGTTCATAAGAACTACTGCCTCACTTTGGGGAGCCTCGGTATTATTTGTGAAAAAGAAGGATGATAGTATGAGGCTGTGTATAGATTATAAGCAATTAAACAAAGTGACTGTTAAAAACAAGTATCCCTTGCCTAAGATAGATGACTTCATGGACCAACTACAAGGTGCAGCTATGTTCTTTAAGATTGATCTAAGGTCTAGGTATCATCAGATAAGGGTGAAGGAGGAGCATATGCCCAAGACGGCTTTTAGGACAAGGTATGGGCATTATGAGTTTATGGTGATATCATTTGGATTGACTAATGCTCCTGCTGTTTTCATGGATTATATGAACAGGATCTTTAGACCCTATTTGGACAAGTTTGTAGTTGTTTCCATAGATGATATTTTCATCTATTCAGGAACAAAGGACGAACATGGAGAACATTTGAGGGTTGTGTTAAGGATCTTGACGGAAAAGAAGCTTTATGCCAAGTTATCTAAGTGTGAATTCTGGATGGAGGAAGTAAAGTTCTTAGGGCAAGTGATGTCACAAGGGGATATTACTGTGAACCCAAGTAAGGTTGAGGCTATGATGAATTGGGAGAGGCCAACCTCAGTGACTAAGATACGAAGTTTCTTGGGTTTAGCCGGTTACTACCGCAGGTTTATAAAAGGATTTTCCCATATATTTTTACCCTTAACCAAGTTGATGAGGAAGGATACCCTGTTTGTATGGACGATGGACTATGAGAAGAGCTTTCAAGAGCTAAAAGGTAAGTTAACCTTAACCCCAGCATTAGTTTTGTCGAACCCTAGTGGACCATTTGAGGTTTACTGTGATACCTCTGGGATAGTTTTAGGTTGTGTCTTGATGCAGAATAGGAACGTGGTGGCTTATGCCTCTAAAAAGTTGAAGCCTCACGAAGTGAACTACCCAACCCATGACTTAGAATTAGCGGCTGTAGTGTTTACCCTGAATATATGGAGGCATTATCTATATGGCGTGAGGTTCGAAGTGTTCTCTGATCGTAAGAGTTTGAAGTATCTCTTTGATCAAAAGGAGTTGAATATGAGGCAAAGGAGATGGATGGAGTTTCCAAAGGATTATGATTTTGGGTTGAACTATCATCCCAGGAAAGCCAATGTGGTGGCTGACGCGTTAAGTCGGAAATCCTTGCATGCATCATGGATGATGGTCAAGGAGGATGAGCTAGTAAGAAGCTTTAGAGACCTTAACCTTGGAGTTATGTTGACCCCCCATTGTTTAAGATTGAATCAGCTTAGGGTGACAAGCAATTTTAAGAGTCAAATTGCTCAAGCCCAAGGCGAGGAAGAGGAGTTCTTGAAAACCCTAGCGTTGGTGAAAGAAGGAAAGTTGAAGGGTTTTGCGCAAAGTACAGATGGACTATGGAAATTTAAAGGAAGAGTCTATGTACCCGCAAGTGGTGACCTCCAAAGAAGGATTTTGGAAGAGGCTCATAAGAGCCATTTCACCATACACCTTGGTGTGACAAAGATGTATCAAGATGTTGAGAAGATGTTCTGGTGGCCAGGATTGAAGAGGGATGTTGTGAAGTTGGTAGGCAAGTGTTTAGCCTGCCAAAAAGTAAAGATTAAGCACCAAAAGCCCTCTGGTATGTTGCAACCATTGGAGATCCCAGAATGGAAATGGGAAAGTATCTCTATGGACTTCGTGATGGGTTTACCCAAAACACAAGCTGGTTTCGATGTGATATGGATAATTGTTGACAGATTAACCAAGTCTGCTCACTTTTTGTGTAACACCCTACCAACCTAATATTATGCTTAAGTCATAGTATGAAATTGGATAGGTTGCATTACCGTGTTAATACTCCGATTACTAACTACGTGTCACGTCTCTTTTTTTTTAACATATAATAATCGAGTCGGTGCGCTGTAGATAACGAACGTGATAAAGTTTAATAAATCACAACAGAAAAGGTAAGAATAGCAATGCATCATTAACTGTATACATGCCTATATAGGTTAGAAACCAACGCTTCGGTTTATATATATATATATACATTTCAAAAGCAGAGTAAAATAAAGGAACAACAAAGTTCCTATTGCTAAAAGTAAAGACGGGAATGGCGGGAGCCAGCTAAGTACAGCGAGTCCAACTTAGGGTCCTGGTGGAGCTGCAAGTTTGGAATCTTAATAAAAAGGGTGGCCGTCAAATCCATCGTCAACATCTGAGAATGATGCAGAAATGCAAAACGAGGTGAGAATTTGAAGAAATTCTCAGTAAGGTTTGCGTATGGTACTTTACTGACATCACATTCATTCTCAGTTGCCTCGGTTTTATTTAATTATAAAACATGGGATTAAACTGAACTATCCATATTCAATAAGTTTAAGAAAACATCTAGTCTGAGACAAAGTTCAATTTTACTTAAGATAGCATAAGAAATAGAGTAAATTCTTAACAATAACACACAGAATAATGAGCAGAATAAATGAACATACAGCAGTAAGTAAACATGATGAACAATTGTAAACAACTTGTAATGACTGTTCAATGTAATCATGCATTCAATGTAATCATGCAAACTTATTCTTGAACCTTTCTTCATAAACTTTTCCATTACTTGGTCCCCTGGGAGTTCTTGGCCATTTTAGACTCTTGGGTAATAGTCTACTTTTCAGGATCGAGCTCGTTCCTATATAGGAATACCGGGTTTACTTTCCTTGATCTCCCCACCGATCTATTCCCCTTAACTTTATTCCGCGGCTGGCCCAAGTTTCATGGAACTTTCATCAAAATATAGTCTTTAGGTTCATCATAACATAACTTTCTTGAAAATTCACATGTATTTACATGTATATCATAACTCATGCATACATCTTACAGAAATTTTGACGGCATAACGGAACATGTCCGCTTTCCCATGAATAGTGTCAGTACTCAGAATACCAATTTCTCATAGAAATCAACACATTTCATTCATATTTCAAACATCAAATTCATGGCACAATTATTGCAATCAAAACATGGTTGTTGTCTTGATACTTGCATTCAACCCGATTTTTGTAAATCAGTCCATAATTTCTATTTAACTCATCTAGACCTCAATTTTGGATATGTTAAATTTTTATGTGTTTATTTTCTAACCTCTTTAGTTCCATCTAATTTTGATAATTATAACTCAAGTTATTTAGGTTTTATCCCGACCTGCCTTGCAGCTGGCCAGAATTGCACACCTAAAAGTAATAATCTATTAAAAATTGAAAATTGATTCAAATCATACAAAATTAGTCTCATATTAAATCTAACATGAGAACCTTTCATTTGCAAAAAGTTCCATTCCATTTGCCTTAGTAGGGCTCGAGTTATAAGCCCCGAAATTTGACCTTCCTAAACTGCCCTGTTTTGGCCCGGTTTGGACATAGGGCAACTTTCTCGAGCTACTGCAAACAAACAGGACCTATCTAATTCTGAAATTTTTATGGGATATTCTCCTATGTGTAAGCTTTCTAACAAAGTTTGTTTCATTCAATTCCAAGTAGTATAGGATGAGTTCTACCCTAAACAATCTAGTCTGCCTAGAATCAAAATCAAAAACCTAGGTCGAACTTCCAAAATTCATATCTCTCTCAATACTAATCCAATGGCCTTATATGATATATTTATGGAAAGCCCTGAATGTCTAATTTCATTTAAAATTGGTTTCGTCAAATTTAAACAGCGGTAGGCGGAGCCGTACACTCCACCTATGGACTGCCGAGGGTTTTTGGTTCTCCAGCCTCTCAGCTCTTCCTATTTTCATCCTTCTTACTTCCAATCCGATTTTGACCTCACAAACAACCAATAAACCAGCCAAATATCATCAAAATCATTCAATCATCACATCAAAAATTGAGAAAATAAACCACTACCAGCCACCCAAAATCAAAAAACTAAGACAAGAATTAAACCTCTACCTTTTGTTATGTGTGATTTGGCTTAAGTTTGGAGTTTGGATTATCAAAACCTTGTTGAGCTTGAAGCTTTAATGGAGTTAGGTGAGTGGAGAAGAGAAGAAGAGAATTGAGCAAGGGAGAAGAAGGGGCGCAGATTTGGTTGAATGAAGAGAAGAAATTGTGTCATAAGACATGGAGGAGGTAGTTGGAATGGGTGGCTTTGATTGGATAGAGCTTTGTGGCCAAATTTCAGCCAACACCCTTCACTCTTGTGGCTTCTCTTGTGCCACACTAAGGAGCTTAAGTGGCTGAGTAATCAGCCTTAGCTCATAGGGTTTCAAGCTTGTAATTCTATTGGTTTGGTTCCAACAGTTTAAAATACCGTAATCTTACCGATTTCCTTTAAATCGGTAAACCGGTTTCAAGAAAATTTATATGAAATCTTCGATACTTCTAACCTAATTCCCTCATATCTAAACTTAATTAATTGCTAGTCAATTGATCCTAATTAATTATTTAGTCGAATTTTAATTAATCTCAATTATTCGATAAAACCGAACAATTGGACGAAAAACGATAAGAAATTTCTGGTGGATGTTACATTTTGCCCATTCGAGCTACTTATCTTTTGGAAAGGTTAGCCCAGCTATATGTTCAAGGGATAGTAAGACTGCATGGTGTACCTTCAACCATAATTTCAGATAGGGACCCGAGGTTTACCTCTAGATTCTGGGGAGCCTTGTAAAAGGCATTTTGGGATGAAGCTTTGCCTAAGTACAGCTTATCACCCCCAGACAAGTGGATAGTCGGAAAGGACTATCCAAACTTTGGACGATATGTTGAGAGCTTGTGTGTTAAACAACCGAGGAAGTTGGGACAAATACTTACCTTTGATTGAGTTTGCCTATAACAATAGCCATCATGCAAGTATTGATATGGCACCCTATGAAGCTTTGTATGGAAGGAAGTGCCAATCTCCCCTGTGTTAGTTTGAACCAGGTGAGCAAAGCCTATTAGGACCTGATCTGGTGAAGCAAACCACAAAGCAAGTCAGAAGGATTAGGGATAGAATCCTTACAGCCCAGAGCCATCAAAAGAGTTATGTGGATAAGAGGAGAAAGCCTCTAAAGTTCCAAGAAGGAGAACATGTGTTCCTGAAAATCACTCCTACGACCAGTATAGATAAAGCCATGAAGGTCAAAAAGTTAAGCCCCCGTTTCCTTGGCCCCTTTCAAATTTTAAAACGTGTCGGGTCAGTTGCTTACCAAATGGCCTTACCTCCAAATTTGTCAAACCTTCACGATGTCTTCTATGTGTCTCAATTGAGAAAATACCACTTCGATCCTAGTCATCTACTTGAGCCTGAACGTGTAAAGTTAAGGGAGGACCTAACTTTCAATCTACCACCATCTCAGATTGTGGATCGTGGGGCAAAATAGTTGAGGAGCAAGACGGTACCCTTGGTCAAGGTGGCTTGGGGTAAAGGGAATATGGAAGAGTATACGTGGGAGATGGAGGCCGAAATGAAGAACATGTATCCAAATTTGTTTACAGGTAGCGAATTTTGAGGGCACAATTCTTTTTAAGGTGAGGAGAAATGTAACATCCTCAATTTCATGTCATGCTAAATTACCTCGGTAACCTTGAGTAATTAGACACTTAATGCGAAATTTTGAGATTAAGGCTTAATTAAGAGGTTAACCCAAATGGGAAGAGTCAAGAGAATGCTTAATCGAGATTAGATAATCTCTAATTAAGTGAGTCAGAGCCTTTATATCTTAATTAAGCACTAATCACCCTTAATTAGCTTAATCGAGTTTAATTATGGTCTCTTAAACTTAATCACAAGATTAATTTTTGTTAATCATATTCTTGTGTGTTAATCACTAATCTTTACTTAATCATCTTAATTAAGTTGTATGAGCACTAAATCATATGATTAAATTCAAATTTAGTCAACTAGACAATAAAGCAAAGAGTAATGTTATTAAAGTATAAAGTATTAGACAAGAGTGCTTTATGTAAGAGTTTGCCCATGCTTTGTCTCCCTATCATCCAATTTGTCCCCTTAAACCTTAATTAACACAAAATAACACAAAAAATATCTCCCCCCACCCACTTGAAACTCACGGCCACTTCATGCACAGACACACACATTCACTTCATTTTCAACTTCTCATTCTCTCTCTAAAGTTCTCAAACTCTCCAACCTCTGTCTACATTTCCTCTTCTTCTTCTTCATCTTCTTCATCTCTTCTTCTTCCTTTCACCACCACCACCACCAAAACCACTCACTTAGCCCTTCAAAGACCTCATCTTTGGGTCTTTGGAGACAAGATCTAAACACTACAACCTCCATTTTCACAAGATCTCAAGAGCTTCTCCTTCCACCAAGCCAAACTGCCACCATCTACAAGGAAAGGAACCACCATCATCTTCTTCTTCTTCTTCTGTTTTTCCGCTATTCCTAAGAAAGGTAGTGATCTTCATCTTTGTCATTTTGTTTGCTCAAGAAAGCTTGGAGCTTGGTTCTTTCATGACCAAGATCTCTAAGTGAAAACTTGAAAAGATCCTTCATGCTCTTCAAGAGCAAAAGTTTCCATTTTTGGCAAAATATATTCTTGTTGTTCTTCAAGTGTTCTTAAGTTTCTACTTTTAGAAAAATATGTTCTTGTTGTTCTTCAAGTGTTCTTCTTCAAGTGTTCTTAAGTTTCTACTTTTGGAAAAATATGTTCTTGTTGTTCTTCAAGTATTCTTAAGTTTCTACTTTTGGCAAAATATGTTCTTGAATGTTCTTGATGGTATCTTGCTTAAAGTTGTTCCTTTTTTTTTATGATGAGTTGATGATTGGAAAAGCTTCATCTTATTATGTTTTCATGATTTGATAAGACTATGAACATTCTAAAAGCTTTAAACTTTAAAAATTTTGCTTCTTGATGCACAAAAAATGGCGCAAGTTTTAGTGCCATCATAAAGTCTTCTTTTGTTTTATTTTGAAGACAAAGATACATGTAAAAGTCTAACCTTTTTAGAATAGCAAGCCTTTTTGAATTATAAAATGATATCTTGTTACTTTATGTCTTAGAAATCAAACCTTAAAGAAAAGATCTTTCATAATGTTTCAAACTTTAATCAAGAATGAAACCTTTAAGTCATAAAAATGTTGTTTTGTAACATTTAATTCATAAAGTTTAGATCTTGAAACAAAATGATGCCAAAAGGTGTTAACTTTTATAAAGATCAAGACTTTTAACCTTAAAGTTGATGGTTCATATCACTAGTTGATAAAGTGGGAACCTTTTAATGTAGAGACAACTTTAAGTCATAAAGTTGAGACCTTGATGGTCTTAGAATAATTAAATGAGTCAACTTTCATAAGAACAAGCCCTTTTAATTAAAAAGCTAGTAACTTGATCATTATTTCATAAAGATCTAATCTTTCAGATAAAAGCGTAATGTTTAAGGCACTTACTTTCATAAAGAATAAAACTTTATGACTACTTTATAAAGAATGATAACTTTAATTATGTTTAAGGTAAAACCTTGATATGTTATTAATGAAAGCTTAAAACTTTGTGAGTTGAATAAGTTAAAAGTCACCCTTGGTGATTAGTGAACGTTGTTGTTGTTGGGTTCATGATGTGGTTATGCGTTGTCATGACCCAAGGATTAAAGGGATCTCAAACTCCTTAGTAATAGAAGTATGATTAGGGCCTCTGAGCATACTATGAACCTAGGAATCACTAAGTGCACTATCTCAAGGAAAGGAAACAATCACTTAACTTAATTAATTTGAACAAGTGTTCCATAAGACATGTACTTAAGTAAAGAATACTTTCATACGAGAACTAAGTAACTAAAGACCACAAATATATATTCTAACTATGTGATTCTCTCCTAGGTAACCATGAGAAATCATATGATGATTCATAATATTCTTCGCAAAGAAAAACACAACAATAAACCCCTTTAGGGTATGAATGTGTGATGCCATCCGGCATGATGAATGATGAGTTTGACTGAGCTTTGTCTCATGTTTGAATGATGAGTGTGATGATATGATATAGATATGATGAACCGTTGGTTGAAAGTTTATGATTGGCATTTTGGGGAGGCTCCGGTCTAGCCGTTATGCTGCCGGATTTCCGTCAAAATTATGGACTAGTCATATCATTGCATGTGTCTAGTCAAAGAAGTATTATGCATGTAAAGTATAATGATAAGCAAAGAATCAATGGGACATGACCCTTTAATCATTTCGGTAAGGGAAGAGACAGACGGCAATCCACAAAGACTCAAGGAACCTCTATGAGGGAGGCAATGGTGACATGGAGGACCCTCCAACTTAGGGGTAACCAATATCGGCTTAGTATGATTTGGTTAGTACTGCGTGACGACGGTCATGGAATGAACTCATGTCCAAAAGCAATCTATTTTAAAGGAAAGTAAAAAATGTTAAGCACGTATTGAAAATGAAAGTTAAAATAGGACCATGGTCAAGTTGATGAGTTACATAGTCATGCATGCTATTATGTTCCTTATGCTCATTATGAATGTTTATTATGTGTATTAGCCTAAATACCTATGTATGACACTATGGATATGATGATAAAGTTAAAAGTAACCCGCTTCGAGATTTACGTTTTCTGAAACTATTAAAATTGAACCGATATCTATCCACTGTTATATTAAACCCGAAGCAGCTGGGATGATCACGATGACACTATGTTCGTCTAGTTGCGATCCTACTGAGAAATTTAGTATTTCTCACTCCTACGTTTTCCATGTCGTCTTCAGAGGATGTCAACATCGGGCACGGTGGTGATCTACGTTGAGTTCCTGGTGTGGCGTTGGCGCTTTGACCCGGTGCTGAACACCTTCGTGCTATCGGCGAACGCAGGGATACGGGTCTACATCCCGCCAGTTTCAGACTCCCGTGATGAGCCCATTTTTCCGACCGCATCAGCCATTCGGCAAGGTTACTATGGATGACATCTGCCCCTACTTTCAACCATCGAGATACCCCACCGACGATGATAAGACTGACTCGAATACCCGTTTGACTCTGACTGTTTCGCTAGATTCCGATCCCTCAAAGCCGTTTTATCCGAGCTACCATGTGGAAACTGACCCCTCTGAGCCCTTTTATCCGACTCGTTCTGGGGGATCTCACCATTCAGGTTCATCGCAGCCTTCAGTGATTCATCTATCTTCTAATTCTTCTGCTTCATCTGCTGGCCTCGCTTCGCCTCCGATTCGTAAGCGTGAGTTCATTCGTACCCGCACTATGCCTCATGGACGAGGACGTGCCCGAGGAAGAGGACGTGGTGGTGTTTCTCCCAGTGGATATGGGAACGGTTTCCTCCTGCCTGATACATGATGTGACAATTGCATGCGCAACTGAGCACGATGATAGCCCCTTTTGGTTGTAGTTATAGGGTTATCATTTTATTGTATGGCATGCTTGTATAGTAAGGATTTCTGATGTATTTCCTTTTATCATATATTTGGTAGGTTTCTTGTGTAGGGCCGACGGTAGATATCGGACCCATTATTATCTTATGTGAGACTCTGGTATGACCAGTATTATATTATTATGGATGGCCGTGGAATGAATGTTATCTTTATCTAAGATTGTGATTATTCTCAATGCTTCTATTTATGTTAAATGCGATGTATGTATGAGATAGCAACATTTGTATTATATGTTCACGATGCACTCAAGGCTCTTGATTTCAAAACTGGTTTACTTGTTTTGTTAAAAAAAAAAATCTACCCCTATTTTCGTTTAAAAAAGTAATCTCTAAAAGGTAATGTTAGTTCCGCGAGCAAAAGTAACAACTAATAATTTCACAATATGACTTAAGCATAGAAGAGAACTATTAGGGTGTTACAAAGCTTAGTACCTAAGGCTTCTTGCAAGACAACTCAAAATTTAGAGATAAATCTTGGACCTCTATTTGAAACTCATGGAAGAGAAAACTGGACTGGACTAGCCGTTTGAACCGATTGGATCGAGAATCGGACACTAGGCCGATTCGGTCATCCTCGTTGAACTGCCAGCCTAAAAAATTAGTGACAAACCAGCCAAAACCGGGGAACTGGTGTGAATTGGATTAGTTAAACCAGTTAGCTGGTTCATTTTTTCAAAAAAAATTTGGTCAAAATGTTATCATTTCTTTTATATAAAAAAAAAAGAAAGAAAAGAAGCTTAGTCAAAACAAAAAAATCATTTCTTTTAAAATCTTGATTTTTTTGGTATATTTATTTGCTATACATTCTTAAATTAATTTAAAAGTGAAAAACTAAAAATGGTTGTTATGTTGTCTATGAGTACTTCCTAAAAGAAATGTAGGAGAAAATTAAAGTAAATAGATTTTGCATTTGAGATGTTTGATAAAGTGCCCCATAGTAAATTTTATTTTGTATTGGTTATGTTATTATTAATGACTTAATATGGTTTTTTTGCTTTCTAATTAATCATGTGTGTGTGTGTGTGTGTGTGTGTGTGTGTATCAAACCTCCAATTGAATTGGTTGGACCTTTGAACTTTTGAGCCAGTGCCTTAACCGATTCAATGTCCAGTCCGGTTTTCTTAACCTTGTTAAAACTATACTCGCTAGTATCCCATGCAATCTTATAATTTCTTGGATGTAAAACTTGACCCAACTTGTACAACGGGCAACTAATCCTTATTGGCAAGATGCGAATTGACTTGATCAATCTGTCAACTATCACCCATGCTATATCATAACCTGAGGTAGTCCTAGATAATCCTACTATAAAATCCATTGATATACTATCCTATTTCCATTTAGGAATATCCAAAGATTGTAATAATCCTGCAGATTTCTAGTGCTCTATCTCAACTTTCTAACAAGTAAGACATCTAGCTACAAAACTAGTTATAGCTCGTTTCATCCCATTCCACCAAAACAATTTCCTAAGATCTTAATACATCTTGGTTGTACCAGGATATATAGTGAACTTACTACAATATGACTCAAATAAAACCTTGTTTGTCAGCTTTTCATGATTAGGCACATATAGTCTTCCCTCATATGTCATAGCTCCTTTTTCATCAATGTGGAAATATTTAATTGGTTCTGTTTGAAGCCTACTTTTTAGATACTTTAGTAATTTATCACTTTCCTAAACTTGTCTTATTTGTTCCCTCAAGTTGCACTGTATCCTAAGTTCAATTGCATATATAAAATGGGGTTGTAAGGACACTAAACTATTCAAATCCCTAAAGTCCTCCAAGAACTTATGTTATTTTATCATCATTAGAGATGTGTAGAGATTTTCTACTCAGTGTATCGACCATCATATTAGCTTTGCCAGCATGATACTTCAATTCAAAGTCATAGTCCGTCAGAAACTCTATCCATCTTCGAAGCTTCATATTTAATTCCTTTTGATCAAAAAGATATCTCAAACTCTTATGGTCACTATATGTCTAAAACTTTATCCTATAGAAATAATGTCTCTAGACTTTCAAAGCAAACACTATGGTAGCTAGCTCTAGGTCATGGTTTAGGTAGTTCTTTTCATAAGACCTAAGTTGCCTAGAAGCATAAGCCTCAACTCTCCCTTCTTCCATCAAAACATAACCCAATCCTTTCTTTGACACATCATAGTACATGACAAAATTTTTCCTAGATTCAGGAATTATTAAGGCTTGGGTAGATGTAAGCCTATTTTTTAAATCCTGAAAATTGGATTCACAAGTTGAGCTCGAATCAAAAGGTTGATTATTTGCAGTAAACCTAGCCAAAGGTAAAACTATTGGGAAAATGCTTTGATGAATTTCCTATAATAACTTGCTAATCTTAGAAAGCTCCTAATCTCAGTGACTATCTTTGGTCTTTCCTAATAAACTACAACTTTAACTTAGACCTACTGCCATTACTTCATGAGTGATCACATGGCATAAGAATCTTACCTTACTCAACCGGAGCTCACATTTTGCTAACTTGGCATACAATTACTTCTCCTTCAAAATTTGCAATGTTATTATAAGATGTTGGTCATGCTTTACTCTAATCTTAGCATAAATGAGGATATCATCTATGAAGACTACCACAAACTGGTCAAGGTAAGGCTCAAAGATTCTATTCATATAATCCATAAATATTGCAGGAGTATTGGTAAGTTCAAAGGGTATCCCAAGGTATTCATAATGACCATATCTAGTCCTGAAGGCTATCTTAGATATATCTTTTTGTTTCACTCTTATTTGATGATATCTTGACTTCAAATCTATTTTGGAGAAAACTGAGGCTTCTTACAATTGATCCAACAAGTCATCTACTCTAGGAGTGGATAGTATACAATAGAAACATGCATATATCATTCAGGAATAAAAATTAGTAAACAATGGCCCAACATTGAGGTAATTAACCATTAACCATTTAATAAAAAAGTTATTAAATTTTTCTATAAATCTAGAACAATTCCAACGTCCAAAATAGCTATTAGTAAAAGCTCTTAAAACTATTGCTTTATAATAATAATAATAATAATAATAATAATAATAAATAAAATACAACATGAAATTACATTAAGATTGAAATTATGCCAAGGTAAAAGATCCAAATGGAGAAGGTAGCCATGCAAAGTTAAAATTTAGTTGTATATACGGTAGCTAGAATGGAGATGGATGGGTGTGTCAGAAGACCTTATCTGTTAGATAAGGCTTTAGCCAATGGCATCAAAGCTTCTTAAGATTCCCATGGGTCCTAGCACATAGCTTGTTTTCCCTTTTTTTTTTTTTGGGTCATAGCATCTTTTTTTCTTTTTTTGGATTGACTTCATCCTTGCTTGTATTTTTTAGTGCATCTTGTTTGTTTCAGTATTAGGATTTTTTCCACTGAATTGTTTTGTTTCTTGTTTTCCAATGGTGTAGTTAAGCCATGTGTTTGTTCATTCTTGGTGAAATCTTGTGATTAAAAAATGCCATATTTATATTGTAATGGATATTTAAAATACATAAATTAAACTAGTTGTAACACCTTAATCCTTACACAAAATTTGAGCAATTTTTTTTTTTTTGTGGAAGTTACAAAATTCTTTTCTTTATTTAGCTAGTTTTATGTATGATTTACCCAATATATATTAAATCCATTCATCAGCTCTAAGCATAAATTAAATAGCTACTTCATATTATACGACTTGGGTAGCTTAAGCTATAAACAATTGACCACTATAAACATGTAGTATTCAAATTCATTTCCAAAATTACAATGGGAACTCTTAAGTTACAAGCCAAAAGGATAGACACCCACAACTTTTCATGAAGCTAGTGCTTTATAGAATACAACTTAGCTACATAATCTACTTCCTCATAGGAATAAGGTCTCGTGCTACTCTTATCTCCATCATTATGGCTCATCCTGTTATCTGGAAACACTAAGAAAATGGGGTGAGAGAAGTCTCCCAATAGGGTGGTGTTTCCAGGGGAGTCCCGCATCTTCCCAAAAATGTTAAAAATAAGGCGGGAGTGTAACAATATGCATAACATATAATAAATCAAAAATACACATAAAAACATTAGAACATTTAGTAGCAAAATGGCACAGACTAAGTCACAGGTAATATACAAGATAAATTATCATTCTCAATTGTATATTAATGTCACGCAAAATGGCTATGCATAACAATAAGTATAAATAGTAAAGTAGCAGCATAAGCATAATAGTTATAATTAATTAAGTATATTGTTATATCCTTAAATTGTGGCCTTTTGCTCTATCTGATGGCTGAGGTCTGTAGGGCCTACAATATATATCTAGATCTATGAGAGTTCTCATTACTAGGGTGTCCCCTAGTTAGATTAGTGATTGCCAAGTCCTTATTTGCTAACATGGTAGGGCCCAAGGTATCATGTAACATCCTCCCGAAATACAGTACTATGCTTAAGTCATAGTACCATACTCATGAGTTGTTACTGTTACCTGAGCGGACCTTTTCTGACAGCAACTTCAGCCGTCTTCGAAACTTCTCGAGCTATCTGGAGATAACATGGAAATAGGAGTGAGAATTTTAAATTCTCAGTAGGATTCACTAAGAAATTTCATACCATATCATCGTTACTATCTCCAACTACTTCGGATTATTCAAAAAAAATGAACATGTTTTACGAACTGTTCCGTTTTACAATTTGAAAACATATGGTCCGAAGTAGAGTTAATTTTATTCATGCACTTGTTAAACAGAGTAAGAATTCAAGCATGAGTACAGCAAATTTCATAATAACAATATTAATAATAAGAGCTTACTTGCAATGTCATAATGATGATAATAACAAACATTATTTGTGAGTATGCACTATTCATCATAAAATCATGCATATGCTTTTGTGTTTCCTTTGCTTTCTTTACTTGACACACCTAGACGTTACGTATCACCGTCCCTAAGATGTCTACATACATATGTCCTTGCCTTTAATCTTTGCTGCCCTTGGGTAACCTGATCTAGGGGTACGCTCAACTCGTGACTGTCGTCACATAGTACTGACCCACAAGGGGACCCACATGCCTCTAGGTCGGAAGGACTCAGTTGGCCAACTGCCTCTAACATAGAGGGACCCAAAAATTTTAGCTACCTTCACAGGGAAGGACCCAATGTGCAATTGTCTCTAAGTGAAAGGACCCATATCTTTATCTTTTAACTGCCTTCACCTGGAGGGACCCAAATAACTGCCTACAAGTGAAGGGATCTCAATATTACATAATCGTGTCATCATACAATATTCATATTCATATCATAAATCCTCATAATATAAGCTATTATAATTTCATATGCTTCTGCCAAAAATTCGACAACATAACGGATCAGATTCATTTCTCCATGAATAGTGTCATTTTTAATAGATAGTCAGTTATAGTAACAGATCAAGTTAATACATTAATCTTTCAAACATCGATATGGAATTGCAGCACTTAGACTTTAATTGAACTCATATATGCATTAGGGTGTCAAATCCTTTAGTCTTGGAAATCCTGCTCATATTCTCCAGCTCTGATCAATATTGTAAATTCAGCCATAAATTATATTTAACTCATTTAGACCTGAATTTTGGACCTCTTTGGTCCCGTTCAGTTTTGATATATATATCTCATGTTATTAATATTTTACCTGGGTATATCCTGTTACTAGGCAGATTTGCATTCCCAAAAGTATAAATTCACTAAAAATAGAAACTTAGATGGATTCCAACAAAAGCTATTTATTTTTAAAGCTAATGAAATAAGTTTTCATTTCCAAAAAGTTTCATCTCATTTTACTAAGTATGGCTCGAGTTGCAAGCTAATAAAGTTGGGTGTTTTAGGCTGCCCTGTTCTAGCCCGATTTGGACTTAGGGAAACTTCATTGAATTACTAGGAGCTATTGGAATCGAATCTGACTTTGAAATTTTTATGGGACTTTTATCTATGTCTTAGCTTTCTAATAAAATTGGTTTCACTCGATTTGAAGGAGTATAGGGCAAGATATGCCCCTCAAAATTCTGAGCAGGTAAATTTCAAAAATTCATATCTCTCTCAATACTAATCCAAAAACCTTATATTTTATATGGTTAGAAATTCTTAGATGTCTAGTTTCACATAAAATTAGTTTCATTTAGTTTCAACGGCTATAAGTGGAGCCGTACACTCCGCCGTACGGACGGCTGTAGGTTTCCTTAACCTAACAGATTCTGTTTTGTGGCTCTTTGTGTTTTCTCATTCAAATCTCAATCAACCCAAGCAAATACATGCTAAATCAACCATAAATTATCACACCACCACCATATATCATCAGTTACATAAGAGAAGAAAGTATTCCTAACAATCATTAATTCAATAAAATCATGCAAAGAAGTTGAATCCTACCTCAAATTGATGTAAAAACTAGTTAAATTTGAGTTTTTGGTGAAGGATATGGTGGAGATTGAAGATAGAAGCTAGATAAAGTGAAATAGGGGAAGAGAGAATGAAGAGGGGTCAACTATAAGGAGGAGAACAAAAATGAATAAGTGAGGAGGGATCAGAGAGAATTGTGATATTTTTAAAAGGTGAAAAGTGGTTGAATTGAAGGCTTGTAATTGGAGGAAGGTTGAGTGGTTAGAAAGAAGCCAAATCCTTCCTCCTTTTGGGCAGCAGTTGGACGCCCAAATTTGAGTGAGAGTGGCTAAGTTTTAGCCACTCATTTTAAGGTTTTAGATGCATAATTTTGTTGATTTCGTTCCGGCAGTTTAAAACACCGAATCTTTACCGATTTCTTTCAAATCGGTAACAAGGTTTGGAAAATCTTTGTGAAGCTTTCTCTATGTTTATTCTAATTTATTCAACTCTAATCTTTTTAATTAATATCTAACTAATTTCTAATTAGCCTTTAATTGACTTTTAATTAAATATCTAATTGATTTCTAATTAACTTCACTGATTCGTTAAAACCAAACAAATCGATTAAAATGATAGAATTTTTTAGGCGTTACACATCACTTTGTGATCACCGAGTCCTGATCTACTAGCATGGCAGGGCTCAAAGTGTTGTTTAATCTAATGCAAGACATAGTGATCACCAAGTCTTGACCCGCTAACATGGTAAGGCCCAAGGTGTCACTTAGTGAAATATATGGCTTGTCCACTACAAGATGGGGCTCACACACTCACTTATTCATTTATCATGTATAGTAGCCATATATCTCATATTCAATCACATAGTACACAAATATTTCAAATCCACCACGTAGTGCACAAATATTTCATATCCATCACATAATTTGTAATGTCCTCCCCTGTACAGTACTATGCTTAAGTCATAGTACCATACTCGGAAGTTGTTACTATTTTCTGGACGGACCTTATCTAGCAGCTACCTCTAGCCATCATCAATACTCCTTGAACTATCTGGAGATAACACGGAAATATGAGTGAGAATTATAAATTCTCAGTAGAATTCATTAATTCATCAAAAACCATGTCATCATCATTATCTTCAACTACTTCAGTTTATTAAGAAAGGTGAACATGCTATGTAATCTGCCCAATTTAACAATTTGAAAATATATTGTCTGAAGTAGAGTTTATCTTATTCAAACACTTAAATCACATTGCAATTATATGATCATTTCATATCTCATAATTAGCATAGCAGTCACAGCGCTCACAAATATAGTAAATTTTACCATAATAAGAAAATCAAAATATACATATGCAAATGTAGTTGTATTTTTATTTAACCTTCCTTTACTTTTTTAATGCTCTCTTCCTTGACACACCTAAGTGTTACATACCGCTGTTCTCAGAGTCCTTCTTGATTGCCTTTACTCGTCATGCACATTCCAAAGTATAATTACCATATCACATTCCTTAGGATGTGCTCATCATACCACATGCCAGAGTATGATCGCCATGTCATACCCCATTGGGGTGTGATCGCCATGTTACACTCCTTAGGCTATGTTCATCATGCCATATTCTAGAGTATAATCGTCATACCACACTCCTTAGAAATATGGGACCTTCCTCATATCTTTTAACTGCTTTCACAAGTGGGGATCCAAATAACTGCCTCCAAGTAAAGGGACTCAATCTCACATATTCATATATCTTATTCTTTTGTATGCAAAGATATCGTCTTTCATAAAAAGAATCATGATCATATCATCATGCAATGTTTATATGCATTATAGTGCACTTACTTTCAAACACTCTTGCATATTCAAACCTTAGTAGAGTCTTATGTATGTAATAAGGTTCATAAATCTTTCATAACATAAGCTATCATAACTTCACAAGCTTCTGCCGAAAATTTGGCAATATAACGAATCAATTCTACTTTCCCATGAATAGTGTCAGCTAGCCAGACAATCAGTTAGATAGAAAACCAACATAATACATTAACCATTTCAATACTCATACAAAACTTGTACCCTTTGCATTTAAATTGATTTTCTGCCAATTTCTTCAATTCTGCTCATTTTTAGAAATAAAACCATAATTTCTGTGCAACTCATTTAAATCTAAATTTTGGATATGTTATAGTTTTATTTGTCTAGTTTCTAACCTCTTTGATCCCATTAAGTTTTAATATATATAACTAAAGTTATTAACATTTTACCTAGGTGTGTCCTATTACTTTGCAGATTTGCCTACCAAAAACTAAAAATAGAAAAATGATTGAAACTATACAAAACCTATATTTTTTAAATCTAAATGACCCAACTTTTATTTCTAACAAGTTTCATCTCATTTGAATAAGTAGAACTTGATTTATGAGCTCTTAAAGTTGGGTAACCTGCACTACCCTTTTCTAACCCAGTTGGAATTTAATGAAAGTTTCATGAATTACTGGAAGCAACTGGAATTCAATTAAATTATGAAATTTTTACAGCATGTTACCTTATGTATCAACTTTACAACAAAATTGGTTTCACTTAATTTGAAGGAGTATAGGGCAAGTTATACCCCTCGAAATCCAGTCTACCCAAAATTAGGGTCAGAATTCTAGGGTAAATTTAAAAAATTCATATCTCACACACCACTCATCCAATGATCATATAATTTATATGTTTGAAAAGCTCTAGATGTCTATCTTCAAGGAAAAATAGTTTCATCTTATTTTGGTGGCTATAGACGAGTCCGTACAATGCGCAAGTACGAATGCCGTAGGGATTTTACCCAAATAGTATTCTGATTCTTCACTATCTCTAGTTTCCTCATTCTAACTTAAGTTTTAACTCAAAATCTCATGTCAACCCAACCATAAACCATCAGATACATCCAATATATCATCAAATAATTGAAGAAAAGTAAATTTTCTTACAGTCACAATCCATAGAAATTAAGAGCAAAAGTTGAATCCTACCCTTATTTTGGTGTCACCACTAGCTAGTCTTGAGTTTTAGTGAAAGATTTGAGTGCAAGAAACTTGATGGATGTAACATCCTCCAAAATTCTTTTATCGTTTTCCGTTTAATTGTTCGGTTTTTACCTAATAATTGAGATTAATTAAAATTCGATTAAATAATTATTTAAAATCAATTGATTAGCAATTAATTGAGATTAGGTACAAGTTAATTAGTTTAGAAATATAGAAGATTTCATAAGAATTTTCACAAAAACGATTTACCGATTTAAAGGAAATTGGTAAGTTTACGGTATTTTAAACTGCGGAACTGAACCAGTAGAATTTCAACCCATTAACCCTACTTTAAGTGGCTGAGCCACTTAATCCCTCAAAATGACGCAAAGAAGGCCATAGAAAGTGAAGAGGGCTGGCTGAATTTCAACCTTAGATTCTAAGCCAATCAAAAGCCAAAGCAAATCAACAACAACCATTCAAATGTAATCAGATTTTTCCACCTTTTTATCACCCATTCAGACCACATTCCAGCGCCACTTTTCTCCTCTCCTTTCAGCTCTCTTTCTCTCTTCTTCACTCAAATAACTCCAGCCAACATCAAGCCTAATCAAGTTTTGCTCATCCAAGCCTTCAAAATCTAGCAAAATCACTTAGAACAAAGGTAGGGGTTTTATTCTTGCATCAATTATGTGGTCTTGGCTGGGTGAGCTTGGATTATTTTCATAATCTTTAATGTGTTAAATGAATGATTATGATGATATGTGATTGGTTTTGGGCTGTTTGTTTGATTAAAACCAAATTGGAAGCAAGAAAGAGTGAAAATAGGAAGAGCTAATAGGTGGTAGAACCAAAAACCCTCAGCAGTCTATATGGTGGAGTGTATGGCTCCACCTAAAGCTAATTAAATTTGATGGAACAAATTTTAAATGAAACTAGACATCAAGAGCTTTCCATACATATATCATATAAGGCTTTTGGATTAGTATTGAGAGAGATATGATTTTTTGAATTTCGACCTAGGGTTTTGACTCTGATTCTGGGCAGACTAGGTTGTTTAGGATAGAACTCGCCCTATACTACTTGAAAATTAGTGAAACTAACTTTTTTAGAAAGCTTACACATAGGAGAATGTCTCATAAAAATTTCAGAATTAGATAAGGTCCCAGTTGCTCCCAGTGATCCAAGAAAATTACCCTATGTCCCAACCGGGTCAGAACAGGGCAGTTTAAGAAGGTTAGAATTCGGGGATTATAACTCGAGCTCTACCAAGTCAAATGGAATCGAACATTTTGTAAATGAAACTTTATCCTGTTAGATTTAATATGAGTCCAATTTTGTATCATTTGAGTTAGTTTTCGATTTTTAGTGGATTTTTACTTTTAGATGTCTGATTCTGGCTAACCACTGGGCAGGCCGAGGTAAAATCTAAATATCTTAAGCTATAGATATCAAAATTAGATGGGACTAAAGAGATTAGAAAATAGACACATAAAAATTTAACATATCCAAATTTGAGGTTCAAATGAATTAAATAAAATTCATGGCTTGAATTATAAAAACCGGGTTGGTTGACTATGCTGAGGCAGAAACTCTGCCTTGATGAGTTTAATGCTATTATGAGTTCCATATTGAAATATGTGTGTAATGTTGTGACCTTATTGATAAATTGATATTCTGATGTGCTGGCACTATTCATGGGGAAGCGGACTCATTCCGTTATGCTGCAGAAATTTTAGTAGAACCCATGCACAAGTTATGAATTACATATTAATGCATATGCAATTTCAAGAAAACTATGAAAGTTATGATAAGGATTATGTTACTATGAAAGTTCCATGCTACTTGGGCCAGCCCCGGATAAAAAGTTAAGGGGAATAGATCGGTGGGAAGGTCAGGGAAAGTAAACCCGGCATTCCTGTATAGGAACGAACTCGATCCTGAAAAGCAGACTATTACCCGGGAGTCTAAATGGCCAAGAACTCCCAAGGGACCAAGAGATGGAAAAGGATGAAAAGTTATGGAAAATGATGAAAGGTTTATGAAGGAATGTTTAGGAATAAGTCTGCATGACTATATGAATGCATGATTACATGGAATATTTATGTTAAGACGTTTACAGTTGTCTATTATATTTATTTACTGTTGTTTGTTTATTTATCCTGTTTATTACTTTACGTATCATTATTAGTAGTCTGTTTAGATTTTTGTGTCTCCTAAAGTAAAATTGAACCTTGCCTCGGACTAGACATTTTCTTGAACTTAGTAAGATGGCTAGTTCTATTTAAACACATGTTTTTACAATTAAATAAAATCCGAGACAACTGAGAATGTATGTGACATTAGATAACCACTAAACATAACCCTACTGAGAATTTCTTTAAATTCTCACCTCGTTTTGTATCTTCTGCATCATTCTCAGACGCTGACGATGGACTCCACAACTACCCTCTTCATTGAGATCCCAGCTTTACAGCTTCACTATGATCCATAGTTGGATTCCTTGTATATAGCCGGCTCGTGTAACTTCTGTCTCTACCTCTTTAGCAACAAGAACTTTGATGTCCCTTTACACCATCCTATTTTGGACCCTGCCACTCCTTATATTGCTATCCCGCTACATATGGCGCACCCACCTCCAGCTCCTCCTGCACTCAAAGACAGCAAAGACTGGCTGACCTTGCACCGGAGTCACCTCCGCAGGCAGTTCCCGATGTGCCGCTCAGTTCAGAGAGTGACCCCTCCGAGGCCACCGGCTCGTCACCCTCTTCCTCCTCGGGACCCAGCACGGACTACTCACCAGCCGAGCCTGGCATGGCTAACGGCTATCTGACAGAGTAGCTCAACCAGCAGGAGACGTTGTACAGCATGACCCTCTTTTGGACAACACGTGGCTCTGGGTCATAGACTTGACAATAGGATTAGTAGTAGGTTATGAAACGTCCTTTGAGGACCATAGGATCTCTTTTTGACTGATACGGGCCTTATTGTCTTTTTGGTATGCCGGCCCACCTATGTGTTCCACTTTAAAACTTTGTACAGAAACTGAAGTAGTGGCTTTATATATATATACATGCACATATACAGTAACGTTATTGTACTATTCTTATTTTTTGTTATTATATTTTGTTAAATTCATTTCGCCCTTAGTATAGCAGTGCGCCGTTTCGTCTGTTTAAAAAAAAATAAAATAATGATGATGACGATTTAAAGAAGAACGAATTAGGAAAGGTAAACAGAGTGTTAATCCAGTAACACAATCTACTTGATTTCATGCTATGACTTAAGCATAACATCAAATTAGTAGGGTGTTACAATGGAGGTTGAAAGTGGTAGAAGAAGATGAGAGGAAAAAGAAAGAAGTCTCCAAGGGAGAGGAAGAGAGCTGAATTCTTGTGGGAGTGGAAGGGAATTATGGCCATTTGTATAAAGGTGCTAGTTGAAAAACTCAATTCTCATTGGCTGCCATCACTTAGCTGAAAATTTAGCTAAGTCTCCCCCCTTTGTGTGGCTGTCTTGTGCCACTTCTAAGGGGTTGAGTGGCTAAGATTTCAGCCATTAAACATAGGGTTTTGAGTATGTAATTCTACTGATTCGATTCTGGCAGTTTAAGATACCAAATCTTTACTGATTTCCTTCAAATCAACAAAATAATTTGGAAATTTTTTGTGAGAGTTTCTATGTATCTATTCTAATTCCTTCAAGTCTAATTCCTCTAATTAATATCTAATTAATTTCTAATTAACCTTTAGTTAAGTTCTAGTTATCCTTACATATTTAATAAAATCAAATAGATTGACTGACGACATAAATTAAACATTTTAAAAATTTTCGGATGTTACATAGTGCACGAGTATTTCATAATCATCACATAGTGCATAACTGCCTCATAGTAATTATGGAATTACATAATCCCAAGCCATAAGACATAGATCCAACATATAGTGCACAACCACATAAGCCATATACTTTTCACATAGTGCATAATCAAGCAATTCATTATCATTTTAAAATCATATGGTGCACATCAATCATACATTATGCCAAGGATTCTCATATCCATGTATAAGGCATACATAACCCATATTCTTCATATTATGCTCTAATTAAAGGAATTATGGTGATCTTACACAAATTCCTAAATATGAGAATACTAGTCACATACTTACATTCTCATGAATTCACCAAGCATGGACATATATACACTCAGGTAACTTCACATAACTCCTTAAAACAATCTCGCTCACAAAAGCATAATTGAACCAAGTAATCAAATCTTTTACTAACTCACATAGGTATTGCAAAAAAATATACAACCAGAACATGAAATACCCATGCCCTAGGTTAGAATGCTAACACAAATCAAACATAAGATAAAATAAGTTAAAGTGGCAATTTAAGTGAAAACTCATTGAAAAACACTTGAACTTTAGAAAATCACTCTAAGCAAGGAACTAGCTAGTTTATATGAAATTTCTAATGGGACCTTAATTTAAACCTTTATAATTAAAGTTTATTAGTGTGATTAGGAGTGTATTAAGTCCAAATGTCCAAGGTCCACAGTTTATGTCCAAAGCATAGGTACTCCATAGTAAATGTATGACAATAAATGGTCTCAAATAGGTCCAAGAGAGTTTCAAAGACTCGCAATAGTCCAAACATGTCCATATAAGGTCCATAAGCATAGGTACATATCCATAATGTAACACTCTTCTAATTATAGTATCATACTTGAGTCATGACACCCAATCAGAGGTTGTTACAGCCTTACTTTTATTTGCATTTTAAAATACTTCTAAAGAATATAAGGGTTATAAATATGAAAATATAAATTTTTTGCAAGAAAAAATTGATCTTACATTGGAATTTTACCGCTCTTATTCACTATCTTTATATTTATTACAAAAGTTGTAGGAACCTATCTCGCTCTCTACACTTCCTAACAAATTGAAATTACATAGGAACTAAGGGATAAATACAAAATTCTATCCACATAACTGTCAGGTGCGTGCGAATCCATATACATATCCAAGTAGTTATTATTTTGTGTGGTTGTGTGGCTGATATTATTTCTTTATGTCATCATGTGTTTGATTTTATATGATGATTATATGACTCTTTTCTGGTGACTCGAGATAGGAAAACTTGGTTTAGATTAAAGGATATGGCAAAACATCAAGAAAAACCCAAAATAGAACAAGCTTAGGAGTGTCAATGGTGGTGGGCAGGGGCGGGGGATAAGCCCCTGTCCCCCGCCCCATGGGTAGGTACCCGCCCCCATCCCCTGCCCTATGTTTGGAGGCCCCCACGGATAAGTGGGTACCCGCGGATATCAATGGGTACCTATATATTATTAAAAATTTTAAAAAATTAGAAAAATAAAATAAATAAAAATAATTTTAATACCATAATTTACCACTTAAAATACTCAATAAAAATAAAAAATATAATAGTAAAACAACTTCCACAAAAATTAAAAAAAGGAAACAGATTACTAATGATACTTGATAAGGTGTTTTTTAACTTCATATTTTGTGTCTAATCATCTTCTTATGGATGGCACCATAGAGTTCAACTTCAACAAGCCATTCTTTCAATGTGGCGACAAAATACAAAGAAACCAAATCATCAAAACAACTTGACATGGATCCCATTCGTACTAGCTCCAAGGAATGTAGTTGATTTTCCTCTGATAAATATTTGGCTTTTTGTACATTTCTTTTTGAAAAAAACTAAAATATACATGTGGGATATAAATCTACTATATATATATATATATATAAGAATAATTTGGTAATATTATAGCGGGTACCCGCGGGTATGGGGATCATGATCCCTGCCCCCATCCCCCATTTAATGAATGGGTATTTGAATTCTCCATCCCAATTATCCATGGAGGGAAAATTCTCCCCCCATACCCACCTGTCACAGGTATTACCCGTCGGTATCCGCGAGTGCGGGTAAAATTGACATCCCTAACCAAGCTATTGGAGAAACTCTAAGGCAACATCTATATAGTAGAGCCCATAACTCACCCTATATAACACAAATTCAAATGAAACTAAATTTAAATGAAACTAGACTTCAAGAGAAATCCAACCATATAAATTATAAAACCATTGGATTTAAAATGAATTAGATATGAATTTTTGAAGTTGGGCTATTAGATTTCATTCTCTATCCTAACCAGAGTGTGATATGAGGGGCATAACTCACCCTATATAAATTCAAATTAAGTGAAACTAATTTTTTTAGAAAGCTAATACATAGGAGATCATGCTATAAAAATTTCAGAAATATATCATGAATATATTTTCCCTATTGATTCTTGAAAGTTGACCTATTCCCTACTCAGATAGAAATAGGGCAACCCAATTTATGAACTCATAACTTGAGTTCTATTTACCTAATTGAAGTGAAACTTATTAGGATTAAAAGACAATTCTAATAGCTACATTTTGATATAAAATTTGGATAAAGATGATGCAAGATGGATTCTTTAGTAATTTTCTAAGTTTAAGTGTGCAAATCTATCCTAACACAGAGCAGCCTTGAGTAAAAACTTAATAACTCAAGTTATATCTATCAAAATTTAGTGAAATGAAAGAGGTTCAAAAATAGACTAATGAGGCTACAAATATTAAATTTTCAAATTAAATTGACCTAAAATGAAATTTTAGTGAAATTTATAAGAACAGGGTAGATTGAGAGAATTTAGGTATCTTGACAGCTTTAAGACTTAGAAGCACCATGGACCTAAAAAACCAAAAGTTAAATTATTAATGCAAATTCTCACCAATTTGATGTGCTATTGTTATATTAATGTTAATGAATTCTAATTTCTAGAACCGGCTGACTGTCTGTATAAAGAGATGTCTCCATGTTCAGTTGTTATGCTGCCGAATTTTTGGCAGAAGTATGTGAAGCCATGAATATATATATATATGTATGTTATGTCCATGAAAATCATGTATGCAAGTATGATTAAGGTATGATATGAGGCATATACATAAATGCACAAAACATTTGCATGCATGACCATCTATGAAAAGGAAAAGATAATAAGAATTTGCAAAAGGACATACCGAGCCTCCACCTCATAGTGGGCTAGGGTGGTATTGTCTAAAACTTGGACCAGCCCCTAACCAGATTTAAGGGGAATAGACCGGGTGCCGGTTAGGGAAAGTAAATCCATCACTCATGAATAGATATAAGCTCAGACTTGAAAAGTAAACTATTACCCAAAGGTAAGAGAAGTCATTCACTTCCAGGGGACCAGGTATAAAAGAGCAAGATGCAAGTTAAAGAAAGTGACAAGAAAGTCAAGTACACTTGCATAAGCCAAAAAGGTGCATTTGCATATACAAATTTAGACATCTTATTATGCTATAATGCTGTTATGATTATGTTTAAGATGTTATATTGGTTATCATACTTGCCATGAATATTCCAAGTGACTGCGTTAAATATAATCCGCTTCAAAAAAATATGTTTTCAAACTTAAAATTGAATCAGTACTTACGTGTATGTGCTCACGTTTTCATAAGAAACTGAAGTGGCTATAATATTTATGGTGACATCCTGTATGATTAGTGGTTTGAGCTTACTTACTTAGAATTTTAGATTCCCACTACCTGTTTGTGTGTTTTTCCGTAAACATTCAAGTATCTAAGCTAGACTTCAAGTATGAAGCATAGTCTTAGAACATTCACCACGCAAGACTTGGACTTGAGATCAGTTCAAAAAGTGGAAGCGGCCATCCGGTATCTATAAAGTGATGATCACAGGCCAAGTATGTGCCCAACATATAAGATTAATTAAGTTTCCTTTAAATTGTGATTCTTTATTTTTATGTAGCAAATATTTTGGAATTACAACTCCTTATGTAGTAATGAAATATGAAATTTAATGGCCATATTATATTTTTCCTCATTTTAAAGTCTTTTATAGCACCCGTAGTAACCTCTAGATACAACCCCATGACTCGAGCATGGCATATGTTTGGAGGATGTTACACATTAGGTCTGCCTTGTTTCAACCCAAACAAAGCATAAGGCAACTTTAGGGATTTATTGGGAACAATCCACCGAGAATATAAATCTAAAATTTTATAAGCATAATCCCCTATGTGTTAGCTTTCTAACAAAGGTGGTTGCACTCAAATTGAAGTTGTATAGGGCGAGTTATACTCATTACATCATGCATGGGTCAAGACAATAGGTGTTAGCTAATAGCCTACTTTAGAAAATCATAACTTTCTCAAATTTTGCGAGCATACTCTCCCATAAGTTTATTTTCATTCAAAATTGTCTCTACTTCAATAAGGGTTTCGTACTTCAATAAGGGTTTCGTAGCTTGAGATAATACGCATGTACCAAACACAATTCACGTAATCCTCAGTAGCAGAATTTTTGTTTTGGGTTTATTGTGGTTCTTTAGTCTATTTCTCAACACCAACCAAATTTCTCTAGCCTTAAATCATTAGCACAAATCCTATTAACATCATACCAACCTCTAAATGAGTATATCAAAGTAAATTAAGAAAAACCCTAACTCTAAGAAATCTAAGAATACAAATAAGTCTAGGAGCCTACCTTGCTTCCAAAGCTTTAAACTCTTCCAATCTTGCTTCTTTGAGCTCTAAATTCCCTTCAAACACCACATTGACAACCAACCTTCCTCCCTTTTTGTGATGGTTGAAGATATATGGTCCAAAGGGGGAGTTTTTGGCTCTTATATAAGCTCCTTAGTGGTGAGTAAGTAGAAGGGTATGATAGTATGAGTGACAACAAGTAAGATGCAAGAGTTTGGGTAGATTGAAGATAAAAAATGAAGGTAGAGAGGTGGAGGTGCCGACTAAAATATGCAAGGGAAAGAGAGAAAATGATGAGCTCTTTTAGGGTTCATCTTGTCTAATTTTGATTTTTATAAGAATTTGGAATTGAAAGGTAATTTAATTTCCCTTAATTTAATTTTGTGTGGTCATCTTATCTTTCTTCAAATATGACTAGTGTGGCTAAGAATTCTAGGGTTTAGATGAGGATATTTAGGTCCTCTTGTATTATAGATCCCTATCGAGTTAGGTTCTTGTGTTATAGTAAATTATTTTTAATACTTGGGTGGTGTGACTTCTTCTAAGCCACTCAATTTACCTAACTTATAATGTGTCACATAATTAACCACTCTCAAAGGAGAAAATATTATTCCTATAACTCATCCCAAACAATATAGGACCCTTGAGAATTAATTCAAGGTGTTTAGTGATTAATTTAAGTATTCAAAGTTACCCAAGATATTATTTGTGGGTGTGAGTAACCCAACACTTTCATTTAAAACTATGGGTATAAAATATCATCTATAGGGTTGTTATAGGTATATTGTTTAACCTTTAGTATCCTGGGCCCATATATTCCTAGAATCAAAATTTTTCCTCTAATGCCCCTCCTATCAATCATAATCCATTATTTATAGTTTTGTCACTCGTCACTATAATTTAACTATTTATCATTTTGCCCCTATTTTGGGACCAACTTTCCTCTATGTCGGACTATTCCCAGAGTTGGAGACATTACAATTCTCCCCTCCTTTAAAAATTTTTGCCCTCAATAATTTTGTTATCTTTAATTTATAAAGGAAAACTTTCTTTTTAATTGCTTCTTGCCTTCAGGCTTATTCGTGAGCATCTTCTTTATTTCTGATCATCTGAATCATAAGTATGGACTTGCCACTGCGTTGATGGGAGTATCTGACTCTTTCTCTCTCACTTTCTTTTTTGACGTTCGCTAGGCCACTCTAACCGGGCTATTGTCGCATGCTTAAAGCTATAAATTCAATTTGAGAATATTTATTATTTTAAGAAGGTAAATGTAGATTTTGTGCTTCTTTCCTCGATGCAGAGCACATAATTCATTCAAATCAATGCAAAAGGCTCATATATTTGAAAACTGGAATATTTCACATATGGAAAACGTAAGTTTATGAAGTTTGAATGCAATAATGCTCATGAATATGCAATTTTTGCTTTCACACATTCAGTCATGAATATGATATATTTGCAACATATACAAATTGATATATCAACTAGAAATTTAAAACACATTCGGACCTGATGGAGTCTTTGCAATTCCCACCGAAAGAATTGGCCAATTACACATCCATTCACGCGGTCTCCGTATTCACGCTACATTCTGGACTTATATTCCAGAAATTGAATATGTACTGTAATATATATTTTTAATACACAATGAATGCAAATATATCACATAGGCAAAAACACGCAAGTATATATAGAGATTCAAAATAATATAAAATGTGTACAACTTCCTGAATATGTCAAACATGCCAAAACACATGCAGCGATTTTAACTTGGCACTTGTGAGAATATTATATATGCCATAACTTCGTAACCACTTGCATCTTTTCAAATTAAAAGGCAGCACGAATTTTAGATCCACAAAAACATAATCACGTGAGTTATATACGTTATCAGCCCCTAATTCATATAACCAAGGCTCTTATACCAAATGTAAGAAGAAAGATACAGTGAGTACATGAAATTAGAACACAAATTTGAAGCTTAATTGTTGATGACAGGATCCAAGGCAAACTAGAATTACTATACGAGCGGGTTTGATCTTGCAAAGTGGCTAGGGCTTCTTCTGTAACTCTCACTCCCTAACACAACTCTTCATAGGGCAAGTTGTTGAGTGGCTGATTATAGTTTAGTGAGTATATAGAGGACCTAACCAAGTATATAAATAACCCTAGTACCCTTCCATCATGGGCCTAAGGGCTAAGGCCTACACTGTTATCATCCATACCTGTCAAACTACATATATCCAAACCCAAAAAATAGATCACTTAGATTAGTAGTTGAGCTTATAAATTGCATCCCAATATAGATGATAGATTAGCCTGTTTTTATTAAAACCAAAAAACTCTCAATTGATTGCAGCCCACATAAATAATTCTAACTAAAAATAGATTTGTCACCAGTTTCATGACTATTATGATCCATTAGTCTTAGTTGGTAAGCAGAATTATGATATATATAGTCATTGTTTAAGACTATGAATCCAAGTTGATATTGCAGGGGCTGTGACGCATCAATATTGCTGGATAGCAGTGGAATCATTACCAGTGCAAAGACGTCAAATCCCATGCAAAATTCACCTAGAAGATATGAAATCATTGATGAAATTAAATTTGCACGAGAAAGAATGTCCATATACAGTGTCTTGTGCACTTTTTGGCTCTCGGTGCAAGAAATTCCACTGTCTTGTGAGTATTTTGGTTTCCTGTTGTCTGGAAATCCTAGTTGGCTTTCAGATGAAGTATGACTGTGTAATGCTCAATTAGCTCTCTCCAACGAATCTGGAGAGCATCTGGGTCCGCAATATAAATGGCATATTTTAAAAAATCTATACATCATCCTGACTCACCAACCTTAGTTAGCATTATCTTCATTTCTTTTAATTAATTCATTATGTCTTGAAAAAATTCGTCAGGCCCATGATTAAGATGGGGAATATTTGCTCCTCTGACAGCTTCAAGGAGATAACATCAACACGAGAAGTAATATCATTGCAAAGCCGTCACATTTGAAAAGTGCATCCGCCTTTTTTTTTCCCTCTTCATGTTCTTTGCTTTGTAAGAAGAACAGCTACCTCCTGTGTTATCAAATTCTTTTATTAAACAAATTAAGATAGAAAAAATAAAATATGTAACATGGACTACAATCAGTGATTTTTCGTCTTGCCGTCTATAAGAAATTCAGGAATTTTTTCCTTCATTGCTTGCATTGCATCTTATGCTCTTTCAACTACAAGGTTTCTGTTTATCATGCAGAAATTTATTTTTTTCCTCATACCCAGAGGAAGTCTTGGTCTACTGAAACGCGATCATCTCATGTAACCAGAATTCTAAATTCTCGGCGAATCTATTAATTCAAAGCACTACATTATAAACTGAGCTGTCAATCTGGCTCTGCATCCACATTCTATGTGTGTATCTGCCTTCATAACGCCTTCACCACCAATGAGTATGAAACAACATATCACAAATTCAGCACCAACTGCATCCTCTTACAGATATATAAATGGAAACTGACAGTCTTAGCATAGATTTGAACAAAGTAAAATATAAGCGATTCAAAACAATAATAAAAGGTAACTTGGTAAACAATCCTAAGATCACTACCATTAGACAGTACTTCTTTTCTAAGTGTCTAAACTAAAGCAAATCATCTGCCAGTGAGCAATTATGAAAGCGTCTCACTTTAGCTTTGGCGTGTGAGATGATTTCCTTTATCCTGGTACGCTCATCCCTTGCTCTAGCCAGTGTCTCCTTGAAAGCAGCCTCTTTATGACAAATTGAACGATACTTTGCCGCAACTGCCAATTTTTCTGCTTCGCATTCTTCCAGTTCTTTCTCCACATTCTCAATGGTTTTTCTGTTGCTTTCTCTTTTCTCTTTCAGCATACCAGACTGTTTAAGAGTCTGCATTACCTCATGAATCTCTTCCAGTCTACCTTGAAGCCAGCCAATGTCCACATTCATATTTTTCATTTCATTGACAAGAGCAATCATGTCTAGCAGGTAATCCTCTTTGATTCCACTAATATCCTTGCCTTGCAATTCTGTGATGATGTCAAATATCATCTCCAGCAACATTGAACGATATTTTGTTCTCGGTACTGTACAATTCTTAGCAATATCTCCATGCTTACTGAGAATTTTTCTTAACAAGGGCATGGATTCTGGCTTCACTTGGTATCCCTGGTCACTGTTCATTGGTGAGTGCTGCCTAACAGAATTAACCTCATCATCTTCATCATCCCACATATTAACCATTTCAGTTAGCCTAAGGCTGAAAGACTGGGATGGACGTCCAACCATTGAAATAGACTTGCTATGATCCTTATTTACTCTTTCCCCAACATTATTTGATGCTTGAAGGTCCACTACTGAGGGCTGTTCAAGTGGCATAAATTCTGCATCAAATGTATTTGGCCGGCCGTTCCATTTGATTTGAGTGATTTGGCATTGACTTTTCAACCTCATGCACCCTCTCCATTTCTGGCATATCCAACGTGAACCTCCCTGGAGAAACAGAATTTTCAACATTTTCAGCCTCTTCATTCCTCCTTTGTGGTGACAAGGTGGAAGGATTAGCAGCTTGTCTGCGGTTTCTTGAAGGGGATTCTAGAAAACTTGCTGGAGCTTGACATGCCTGCACAAAATATCTTATAGATATCTATAGTTGTTCTATTTAATGGGAGAATACTGATGATGCTGGCAGAAATGCACTCAAAAACAAAAAGTGAAGATAAACTTGAGTTATAAGAAATGAAACTCTTCCATCTAAAAATAAAAGTATTTATTGCATACAGAAATAGTGATGATGCTGGCAGACATGCGCTCAAAACAAAAAATGAAGATAAACTAGAGCTTATGAGAACTGAAACTCTTCATTTTAAAATAAGGTATTTATTGCATACAATAACAGTGATGGTGTCAATTGGATCAACAACCTGTTGAAAGGCATCAGTGGCATAAGCATGTTCTCTTCTTGATTTCTGATGCTTTGAACATCTTGCAACAGACGGCGTTTCAGTAAACTTCTTTGCAGATCTCAAGGAGGCACGGCGAGAAGATATTGTCGTGGCATCTGGAATCGAATGCTTTCTGGTGGAAGGAGGGCAATCCCAAGAATCTGACTGAACATTGGAAATTAGCCAGCAAGTTTCACATTAGAAATAAACCGATGACAAGTGAAAAAGACTAAAATGAGAGAAGTTCAAGAAACAGGCCATAGTCATGTCAATGACATTCACTAAGAATTTGCCTTTTGAGTACCTAGTATATCAGTTTCATTTTTGTCGTTATTTTTCTTCAACAAAACATACATTTCAAAGCTGTGGAGACACAATCACTAGATATCTCTGTATGAGCAAGGCAACAATGGGTATTCAAATTGCCTCAACTCTCAAGATGATAGTAATGGCTTTCTTTAACATCCAAGGTGTGGGGCCTTGCTAGTGTTTCTATAACTTAAGGATAGTTGGCGGTTGAGAAGGACTTGGAAACATTTTTTATTGGTCATGGGATCTCCATTCTGGACCCAGCTTTGAGACCCACAGCCACATGCGGAGCCAGAAATGTATTTATTACATTTAATTTTCTCCCTTTGTAGCAACCACTGTTAGATTTAAACTTTAAAGTCTTCGACATTCAACTTCATCAAAACTCCATTATCATAAATTTAAATTCTTTAAAATGTTTATTTACATATTCAAAATGATTAAAAGTTAAAACAGAAATATCGTGCTCACTTTTTGACTTAAAATTCAGGGGAAAAAAAAACCAACAAGTTTCCAACCCAGAGGTCAAATATGCTTCCAAGTACATGTTTTTCCCACTCCATTTTCACTAAAGACAAAATCTTTACACTAGACAAACAAAAGCTGGAAGGATCATTCGTACTGGAGAGGGTGGAAAGCATGGCTTACCTGGTAGAGGTTGATGGGTGAATCATACTCAGAGTGGGAAGAAAAATCGATCACCTCAACTTGCTTCCTTTTCCCCTTCCTCTTGTTTTCAGTTTTCTCTTCTTCTTTATGCTTGTTTAGTCTTGTTGATCTCCTCATTGGCTTGACAGTATTCTTACTTCTTATCCACTGAGAAGAGACAATATATGCAGACCCCTTTCACACTTACTGTGTTGCTCTTCAGTGGTTGTTCCTTCGCATGAACATAATACCACCACACCACACACACAGATATTCGAGTAAGAGAGAGGACTGTCTCTGTGTCTCCCTTAGAGTCAAAGATCACAGTATAAGTGTGATAATGAATCCCAGCAGGTCGCACTTGTACTTACAACTACTAGCAACAACGGCTACGCTTTTTCTCATTTAACCAAAAATATGAAGTTAGAGATTTGAAAACAATGTGCCAAAAAAAAAGCAAAAAGAATCAAGCATAGAATCGTGTTGGTTGAGTTTTAATACAGAAAAAATGTTCTATGAAATATTTAGATGTATCATATGTCGATCTAATTGTAGGGAAATGCTATGTTTGATGTTCAATTTTTCTATTGTTTTTGGTGTGAACACAAATATTCTTGCAGGTTTAGTCATTCAAATTACTTATAATACTAATTTGCCTTCAAGAGCATAAGAACTATGCAAATTTCTCATCAGAATTGTGTTTTTAAAATTTGAACTTTCTGTTTTTGAGGTCGAATTTTGATTTACAAATAAAGAAATGTCAATACATTTACACAAGATAAGACTAAACCTGGAATTAGTATATAGTTGTTTTCGTAGTGTTTGGATTTTTATCATTACTTTTATGGAGAGATTAATTTTAATATATTGTTAAGGTAAAAAAAAATTTATACTATTATTTAATTACATGTCATTATGTGAGATTTTTGACATAGTGGATATCGAAATCAAAGAATTTTAGTTATATAGTAATATATAATTGAATGTCTATAAAAAATATTTTCACACTAATAATGTGCCAAAATTATGTTAATTTTTAATATATTTTCATTAATAATTATATTTTTTAAATAATAAATACTTCCATTTTCAAGTCCGAAAAGTATGAAAGATCATGGAAGCTTTGTAATTATAATAAAAATGTCAGCTTTGATAACTTGATGAGGATGATTTAATAGGAAAAACAGAAAAGACAACTAAAACAAATAACAAGGCAACAAAATCTTCAAATAAGCCATGAATTTGAAATTAAATAAATAAAACCACATAGGAATCAAGGGTTAGGGGGTGAGTTATGAGAAGATTGCTTTGGTTGCTTAGTTTCTTGACGAGTATGCATGGGTGATGCAGGAGCTGAGGAGGTGCTGACTCACTGGTCCTTGTAGGCAGTGAGAGGTTGATTCTGCCATCAATACAAGTTGAGCACTTCCTCTCTGCCCAGATTTCAATATCATATTGGCCATAACCCATGATTCTTCTTCCTGAGCACAGCCTTCCAATCATAAACACAATGACTCCCAACACAATTACCACAACCAGAACTCCAACCATTGCACCAACCGAGTCATGTTCTGAGATACCATTATAGGACTACTGTGCCACGGTCACTGGAGGAGGTTGCTGTTGTTGTTGATACATTGGCATTGACATTTTCACCTTTGGGAATCAACAACTCTAATGTAAAAAGAAGAGTTGAACAATAATGAAGCTGATGAACCAAATGGACAAAAATATGATGCAGAAACAAAGAGAAACAAAAAACTTGAGGCCTTGCTTGTTATTAGAAAGGGACACGAAATTCTGACAAGGTATCTCGTAATTTTCTACGAGACTTTGAAAGAGATTTTGCATAATGCACGTTGAAAAATGAAATGAGATATGAGATATGAGACTTTGACGAGATATCTCATAAACTGTTACAAGAATTTAGATTTAAATATTGTCATATCTTGAGTTATTGAAACAGGAAATAATTTCCTTATGAGAGGAATCTTTGATAGAACCTCTAGCTAATGTCAACAAATGTTAGCCCTTGATGCACCTTAGTTAGAACCCCAACTAGCAGGGGGATTATTAGCTCGACATATTTGGCCGACATATTCAGTTTATTATTATCACTATGGGGATGATGTAATGGCTGCCTAGTTGTGAAACAGATATGATCACTTTAGGGACAAGTGTAAGGGCCTCCCAATTGTAAAACAAACATGATCACTCTAGGGACAGACGTAAGGCCTGCCCAGCTAGGAAATGGATTATGATATTGTTCTAGATTTGAAACCTCCCTCAGATTTCTATGTTTATGAACTATTAAAATACTCTTTATGTATATACATATGTTTCGCTTTTGTAAATGGTTTGAATTATGAATTCACGACTTCTTTTCCTTTGAACTTGTCCATATCAAATATAAATACATTATCTTTCACTGAGTTATAAAACTTACTCCATTATTCTTCCTCTGTTTTAGATCTAGGTGTTGAAGCGAGTCCTGCTCCTCCCGTTCTATAAGACTCAAGTTGTGTTTCTTTGGTGAGCCCTGCTTGATAAGTGGGCCTTATTTTGCTTTAGTATATAAAGCCTTGTGTGGCATATCTTTTGTATTAGAGCTCCATATGCTACAGGCAAGACTCAGACCGCTTAATCTTATGTTTTGTGTTTAAGTATTAAAGCTATTAAGTGTGATGGCTATGAACCTATATAAATATGTATATACCTATTTAGTATCTTGGTATTGTTGTGGCGCTATTTATACAGGTGTTGTATATAGGGGAAAGCACAGTTTTTGGGGAAGACTCTATCCATTTTTGTTTAAGGACCTTGTTAGGCTTGCTAGGGGCAATGCCCCCTGTGCATAGGTCATGGCCTAGGATTGGGTTGTGACATCGAGATGAATTAATATAAGTTAAAAACATATTAGCTTTTGACATGAACTTTTTTTTTTAAAATTTGACATGAACTTATTATTATGAATAGTATTATATAATGTTTACTAATTATTGGATATTAATTTTTTATTAATGTATTTTGATATCAAGCATTTACTTAGAGCCTATGTTTTTATATGACTTTTGTCATCAATATTTGCATATTATTTTTTGAAAATTTTGAATAAATATAAAAAATTAATAAATTAATAAAATAGAAGGAAGAATTATGTGATGAAATAAAAAGAAAAATCTTATGAAAATAAAGATGCGAGTAATTGATGCCAAATCAAAGTGTAAATAGACAAATAATAATGTAGTTAATTAAAATTTAATTTTAATAAAAGAGGAATGCAATGAGTGGAGTGCAAGTGGTGAGTGGGAGTGAGCATTCATCAACGTCAAGTAGTGTTAATGGACAAAGCAGTGGGGAGAAGGATTGAAGCAAAGGGGCCATGCTGGAGGAGCCTCTTCGAGGGGTGAGAGGTAAGGAAGGTATGGGGGAAGATATCTTTTCAGGATAAGCTTATTGGCGGTGGGTTGGTGAATAAGAAGCGGTGTTGTAATGATCTATTGCAAGAGAGCTTGGCTAGGGTGAAGTTTCTAAAGGTGATCAACTTTTGCCATGTGTCTTTTTTGTGGAAGCAGCGGTACAAGAGTTATTTGCACCGTGGAAGGAGGCACTTATGGTTAAAATGTTAGGGAAGCATATTGGCTATACTGCAATGCGCAAGAAGCTTAAGGCACTATGGCGTACGGACTGTCGAGGGTTTTGAGTTTTCCAGCCTCTCAACTTCTTCATATCTTCATCCTTTCTTACTTCCAATTCAAATTTTAATCTCATAAACAGCCAATAAACTAGCTATAATTCATCATAATCATTCAATCAACATATCAAAATTAAGAAATTAGACTACCACCAATCCTTTAAGAATCAGAGAATCAAGCAAGAATTAAAACCTCTATCTCTTACTATGAATGATTTGGCTTGAGTTTGTAACTGGAACTTGGTTGAATTTCAAAGTTGGATGGAGTTGGGTTAATGAAGAAGAGAAAAGAGAGCAGAAGTGAGGAAGGGAAGGCAATGTAAGAAAATCGGGCTGAAGAGGCAGGAGGAGAATATATATAAACAAGGCTTTGAAGTGGTAGTTAGAATGGGTGGCTTTGATTGGGTGAAATTTTTGTGAGCAAAGTTCAGCCATGTCTCCCTCTTTTGTGATAAAATTGCTCTCCACGTCGCCTAAGAAGTGAAACTCGTTTCCAGCGCACTTGAACATGACATCTAACTTCGTGACAATGAAGTCGGAACTCGGAATTATCGTCTGGTTTATCCGAAACTTGAGAGTAAAGTCAGACGTCGGAAATCGTAAGGAACAAACACTTTAAAATCGAAGGTCAAGGGCCAGAATGTGAAACCAAAACACTCAAACCCGGAAGTCGGAGGAATTATGTAAACTTGAATCGATTTTAAGCATAACACCGGATATCGGGATTCAAAACACTAATCTTGTGTACCAGGAAGTCGGAACTTATAGGACATAGCACTCTAAACTCTATCTCGAAACTCGGGAAAATGGAGAAATGAAAAGCTCTTGGTAATAAGCTCGAGATCGAAACTCGTGTAAATTTTGGTCAAACTTGGAGACCAATTCAGAGATCTGATCTCGCGTCCATTTCTGGTTGAGATCAGCTCGGATGTCAGATTTCGTGCTAAGTCAGAAATGCATAAGGTCGTAAATTGGAAAAATTAAGCCAGTCCATTTAATGAAATCGGAAATCGGAATTTTTTTTTTTACTTGATGAGGTCGGAAATCGGAAATGGGATGTTACATTATACTTATTTTAAAATTAAAGATTTTGATATTTTAATTTATTTAAAATATTTATATAATCAAAACATTTAATAGACTTTTATGTTTCATAAATAATTAAAATTAAACCAAAAAATATAATAAATAATAAGTTAGGCTCATTTTTACATTTCATATAATTAATTTAAACCTAAAGTAAATATCCCTTTTTTTATGGGACGAGTAAATATCCTTTTTAATCTTAACATTTTAAAGTTATTAGTAGTGTGGTTCTAAAAGAATTTATTGACATTAATTTGACCATAACACTTTAAATTTTAACATTAATTTCATATTTTTGTCAAATTATCTAACTTTCACATTAAGATCCACCTTTGAGAAGTTGCTATAGTTAGCATATTAGTGTACTGCTATGTTGCTTATTATTATTATCATTATCATTATTATTATTTACTGATCAAGAGAGACAATTTCTATCTCATCAATTTTAAAAAAATAAATTAAAATAAATAAATTATAAATTAAATTCTAATCATCTAAATTCCTAAATATTAATATAGATAAACCTTGATCCTTGATTCCCTCTACATCCAAATTGACAAAAATAAAGTTGGGATGATGGGAAGTTGTAGATTATTTGATAGAATGATGAAATTGATGTCAAAATTCAAAGTATTAAAGTTAAATTGATATTAAAAATTTCTTTTAGGCTCAAACTGTTATGAACTTCAAAATGTTATAACTGGAAATAATAAGTAAAATGCGTTTAGATAATATTACATGTGACTTTTTTTTTTTAAAAGCTTTTCACTTGTTAGTCTCTTGCATAACTTTTTGAAAAAAGGCACTATAAACTTAAAACAACTAGATAAGCACTTCTAGTACTGTGCATCCAAATACATGATAACTTATTAATAAGTGTTTACAAGTTTTTTTATAATTTTTTTTTCATGCCACATCTTATTTAAATTGTTTAGCCAAATGTGATTTTCTTAATTGGACAAAGCTAATGCTACTTACTCTCACCGCTAGCAGCAGCCTTTAAAGTTAACAATTTGGTTTTGAAAAGACAGTGGGCAGGATCGCACTCTTCGTTATTACAGTGCCTAATGAGTTAATCAATATCCTACTAACGAATTCTTTTATCGAGCAAGCAGAGAGGGGTGAACGAGGTTACTTCGCCTTAATGAACTTGTAGTGCAGGAGTACCAAGAATACAGAATCTGGAAGCCTTGAACACCAAAAAGTCACAGGCATGTTATGTATGTATTCTCAATTCTGTTATCTGCAATTTCCCGATATGCTTATTAATTCTGCCTTCAATTCAATTTATGAAAACGTATTTGGAGTTGTTTTTTTTTTTTGGTCACCGACTACGTTCCTTGATCATTTCTCTTCTCTACGTTGATATTGTATGAATCTGTGGCATACACGTTAACTTGATTAGAATCACTCACTCTCCGATTCCATCACCCAAAATCTACAAGTACCGAGACACAGTCCCCTGTAACCTACCCCACAGAGCACAGCCCTGCTGTAATACGCCAGTTTAAAATAAAATATATAATTTAAACTAAAATATTGGTAATAAAAATTTTAAAATTTCATATTAAATTTTATAATAATAAAAGAATTAAATTAAATTAGAGAAAAATATTGTCTTAAAAATAAAAAGTGCACATTAAAAAAAAAAATTATGACCATGCAACACCTTTAAGGATGTAGTCTACTCCATGCAGCTCTTATACTTTTTCTTTCCTTTAGTCCTTGTTCCCCTTTCTTAGCCTCCGTCTGCATCTTTCTTTCTCTCACCTTTTCACTGTTTTCCTTCCCCCTTTAAATTTGGTTTGCTCTCTCTCTCTTCCACTTGCCACGGCGTTCCCTCTCTCTGCACGAGCTCTCTTCCTTTGGCCGCGGTTCAACTCTCTGGTCTCTCTCTCTCTGTCTCTCTCTCTCGCTTTGAAGCTCTCTCAGCTCGCGTTTTTCTCTCTCCGCCGCGTCTTCCTCTAGCGACCACGCCCTCCTTCTCACGGCTAGGGGGCTATTTTGGCCCTTCCAAACCAACCCACAACCCTTTGGTAGGCTCTCTTTCTTCTTATGCTTGTTTTATCACAATTGGAATAAAGTTGTTTTGCTTATTTTTTCATTCCTATTGGGAATAGATTTTGAAGCTTTTTACTTTATTCCTGTTGGTGAGTAGGTAACTTTATTGTTTCTATGATAAAGAAATGGGTTGTCCAAAGATTTCAGCTTGTTTTAGAGTGGGTTGGTTTCTAGACTTGGTTACCCTTAAACTATTACTATGTTATCTAATTTTGTATATTTGAAGGTAGGATAAGCATTTTGAAGAATTTGCTCTCCGACGCTCGATTTAGTTTAATGATTTCATGTATTGATATGAGTTTCTGTTTGAAATTTGATTATCTAAAGGCTTCGAAACTGGTATGATGTTTAGAACTGATATTATGAACTCAGACTATAGAACTTATAGATTTTTATGAAGTAAGTTTTTGATACTGATTCCTGTGAACTATTTCCAATTTGATATTAGATGGCATGATTGAAAAGGTTTAGAATAGGTATTTTGAATTCTAAAATTTGATATGTTGAAGAACTATATTGGATTCTCTAATATTCTAAAAGTTTGAGAGGTGTATTTAGAATCTGATGAACTTGATTTTTGAAATAAAATTATTTAAGAACTTTATTTAAGTTTTGGATAAATAGTTTTCTTTACGGGAGGGATCTTTAATAGAATTGTACGCTAATGGCAGTAGATGTTAACTCTGGGTGCACATTGGTTTGGCCAACCCAGCTAGCAGGGATGTTGCTAGCCCGGCTTGACGGCCACACATTCGGCTCTGTTTGTCGATCTTTCGGCATATGACTGTTGGTGAGATGTTTGTTCTCATTGATCCATTGGAGACGCCCGTTGGTGAGATATGTCTGTTCTATTCTAATTCTGTAACTGCGACCTCCCCCTTTAAGCATATGATATTTTGAAACTAGCTTTAAACACGTATTTAAAATGGGTTTTGGTGCCTACGTACTCAATTATAAATTTTAAAGTACTCATGCATTGACGATGTATTTCTATTACAACTTTTGTTTTGTTTCCTGCTTTACCATATTTTGGTTTAACGCATTTGGTTTAGAATATCTTTTATATATACATATGTATATTAATCTTAAGCTTGAAATATTGTTTTATTGAATATATTTATTTTGTGAAAGGCTCGTGCTTGCACTTGTCCCACTCTTGCTATAAGTATATTATCTCTCACTAAGTTTGTTTAACTCACTCCTCACTCTTCCCCTGTTTTAGAGTTTGGTGGGTGGTTCGTCTCAATAAATAGAGGTATAGAAGTTCCGCGAGCTCGACACATTGATCCGTGTGGCCCTCTAGGTTATCATTGTATTTGATATATCCAATTGGATAATTGTCTATGAGTATTCTTAGTTATGCTCTATAACTCACAGATAGGGTTTGGCTTCTATTGTCATATATACAGTTGTAATAGATTTGGTTTTGAAAAAGTGTATCCATACCCGTCTATGTACATTTTGCATGTTTTGAATTTTGAGAGCATTCTAAGAATGCTCGTCGTTCTTGAGACTGTATTTTAAGTATCATTGAGACTTTGCTTCTATTGTTGGATTGTATATTTCTAGTCTATATTAGGGACTTTTTGTATTTTGGGAAATGCCCAATTTTAGGGGAAATTTTGTTCGTTTTGCAGGTAATTCTTAGGTAGGCTAGCTGGCGAACAGTGTTCCCTAAGCGCTGGTTACGGCCCCGGTTGGGTCGTGATATCTACAACCTCATAGATCCAATTTCCACCCCCATCAACACACCACTTCAAACCCATTGAGACTCAGAAAGTGCTGCACAAACCACCACATCACTCTTGGTTGCAAACTCCACCTTACCTACCTGTGAGTTCTGTTCCTAGATCTTTCTTTTTTTCAAAATTTTATGAGATTGATTTTTTTTTTTTTTTGGTCTAAGGGAGATTGAGCAGGTTTTTTTTTTTTTTGGCAGGCGGGTGGGTTTGAATCATGACTGTGGGCTAAACTTCTTTTGTGCTAGTTTTCTTTTGGTGAAAACCATTTTTTGGTCCTTACATGGGTTCTGAATTTTGGTATTAGTCCCTATACTAGAAAAGATTTTGGTTTAGGTGTCTATACAATAAAAAAGTTTTAGTTTAGATCCCTATAGTGGTACTAAATTAGTTCTCACCATTAGAAAATTACTGGACAATTTTAATTTTTGCTGGCGTGACTAAAAAGATATGACATGGGATATGGTGAAACCCAGTTGAGGTCTTTTGGGGTTAAAAAAAAAAAAAGATCATTAGATAAAAAGATTGTTTCACGAGTAAATTAACAATATACCATATTTATGTTAGATTTCGTTTGCCATGTCAGCAGAAACTAACACAATCTAGTAATTTTCTAACGATAAGGACTAACTCCTTAACAGAGTACCACTATAAGGACCTAAACCAAAACTTGTTTAGTATAGGGACTAAAATCAAAATTTGGGATATGTGTAGGGGACAAAAGGTAGTTTTAACCTTTTTTTGTTTTTCTTTTTATTACAAAACTCTAATCTTAGATTTTGCTCAAGAGGAGTAAGTGATGAACTACTTAAATCAACTAAGCATTGGTACTGATTGGATTGATTTTTTTGTTTGTAACATTGGTTGGGGATTAAATCCTAAACCCTAAGTCCATTAATAGTAGATTATATTTTGTTGTCTTTTGGGTCAGTTCCTAATGCTCTAAAAGTTTGTGAGATAAACCTTGCTTTTAGGTTAAATTTCTTTTTTAATTTCTAACTTTTTTGTGGTGAAAGGATTTAAAATAAGTTAACTTCTAAGGACATGTCAATTGCTGATTGAATTTATTCTATCAAGGTGGAGCTATGCGCTCATAATTGGTACTAGCTCATAATTTTTCTTATTGTTACATTGCCGTTAAGTTGGAATGAGCTGTTATGGTTGTGCATTGTTTCTAAAATTGCTGCTGATGTGGTTGGTTAACTTAATGTTTAAGCTTTGTATTTTCTTTCCCTTGGCACATGGTTAAATGATCATATTAAAAGAGAAAGAGGGGGTGAAGCCAGTAGCAGGTTCTTCACTCAGGCAACTGTATAATCTAGAAGGCACAAACTTGTTTGGATTGGTGGATGATAATTTTAGAGCTTTTCTGGGTTTGTGGCTGGTTAATGAATGCTAAGTCAGTCAATTTTATATTTAATCTAGTAATTGAATTTTTGGGTTTTGTTAAGATGTGCCCTCAGGGTGCATGTCAACTGCATACAGTGCAGTTAAGGAATTAACACTTGCCAGCCGCAACCATGTTTTTCCATTGTATTGTATTACAGAGGAATTGCTTTTAAGGATTGAAATTTTCTACCATTTTAATAGAACTGCAAAGGATCCTGATCCTGTGTCTAAGGGCATACATTAACTATAGGGCAGCCTAGTGCATGAGGCTTCCACTTGGTGGGGTCTCGGGAGGGTAGATGTAAGCAGCATTACTCTCGCAAGCGGAGTGGTTGTTTTCAGGATTTACAACCGTGACCTCCAGGTTATAAAGCAGCAACTTTGCTGTTGCATCAAGACTCCCTCTTAGAGCATATGTTAACTAAACCTTCAAATTTTTAGCTCTTTAGTCATGTCTTTGGATGAGCTTTAATTTTATCAATTTTTCCTTATGTTGTTTAAAAAATTGTATAAAGCATGCTTATCTGATGTAGCAGAAGTAGACCCTTCCCCAGGCAAAATAGCACCTCCTTACTGTTGTTGCTGACAGTATAATGTGAACTAATGAGGATTGTTCCTCTTTCTGGACAGAATTAACTGTGAGAACTTATCTATTGTTGGACACCACAAGATGCAATGGGAGCCTCCCGAGGTCAGAGACTTTCAGGGATGCAGAAGCAAGTACTTAGCTTATACAGGGGGTTTCTACGTGCAGCCCGTTCCAAATCTGATGAAGAACGGCACAAGATAGAGTCGATAGTATCAGAAGAGTTCCGCCGTAATTCCAAGGAAGTAGATCGGAAAAATTTTATCTACATTGAGTACTTACTTCGCCGTGGCAAGAAACAACTTGATCAGCTTAGGAACCCTGGTACCACCGGGCTAACTTCATTAGAGGTTGATTTGTCTAGACCCAATAAGACTAACCCTTAAAGTGAGCATTTAAATGCTTGTCATCATTATCACCAAATAAAACAAATTTATCATTATATTTTCCATGCTGATATTCTCAATTTATCAATTCAAAATTTTTTGGATATTGAGATGCATATCTCTTTATACGTAGAGAAAGAAATAAAATGCATACTGAGGACTCATGTATGAGTATGAATTTTAAGGACATCATTTTCAGCTTTCACAGATGAGTTTCTCCATGATATGGTTTTCTCGTAGGCCAATAAATGGTTGCTTGTTTCTTTGCCTTCAAGAAGGCCAATGAACTCATTTATGTTTTGGATCAAGCCTTATTGAACTGAATACAAAAAATGAGTGTGCATATGTTATGTATAAATTGTTTATACATATTTTCTTATTATGTCTATCAAGCTGATATAAAATGGACAGAGTCACTTTTGTCAAGCTTGACATAGTATTTGGTGATTTGTGTTCAACATAGTATAAATATGCGTCGTGGTTTTATCCAAATTTTTAACTTTCGATGTTCAGGTGTGGAAATGCCCAATATTGGATCCTAGATATAGGTCAAGATGGCATGCAATTGACGTTCTCGTGCTTTATTGCCTTGCAGGTTACCTTTCTTCCCGAACTAATTCAATTACTTTTAACAATGACTTTGACGGGCATTATTCTCAGAGCTTAGGATATAAAATGTGTTTAGACTTAAGATATGAAATCATTTATTTATCTCTACCGAACTATTTTAGTTTTTAAGAAAGATGGTTCTTGACAAAATGAAAACCAGAGGGGAGTGCATTGGACCTGTAGTACGGCAAAAGAACGCAGTTGTCTCATTGCTGTCTAAGGTTGTTTCTATAACAGAACATATGTATACTGCAGCTTCCTGCTAAGAACTAGTCCGAGGTAAACACACTGTTGCCACTGTTAAACGTGTTGTTCAAAGCAATCCAATTTCGGTTACTAGGTTTACTGGGTTCATTTCTAGCAGACGATAACCATTTTGTTTTAGAACCTGGTGAATTGCACTTGAACTTGCTGAGGCCACGGAAAAGGAGCATGGTGTAGCAGGAGCTGTAAAAGACTAAAAGAATTCTCTAAGCATAATTTGTTGTGTAAATTACAATATCATTACCGCAGTCATAATTTGCTTGACTAATAGACCTGCCCACAAGATTGCATATTACCGGGCGTGACATTCAATTTCAGCTTCAATATATGTAATTATTCACATAAATATTCAATATATGCTCTGTTTTATTGATATTTATCATAATCAATATCCTTGGGGCATGTGTTACCTTCAGAATGTTTACATACTGAGGTCTGAGGCCATGTGAGAAAGGTGTTTATTATGATCACTTATTATGTGATTGATATGTAGCTTCTCAATTTTCCCTACCATGAATTTGCAATACGATCTTTCTACCACATTTTCCCACTCAGTTTTACATGTTTAGCTCAAATGGCAGAAGGGCTATTGAGAAATTTTTATACACAAAATTCATCTAAGTTGGGAGAACTAATTACGTGCTCTTACGAGTAATATTTTGAGTATAATACTCTGAATCATTTCCATTTAACAGCTCTTGTGGAATAGAATGGAATAAATGTTGTATGTCGTTTGGATATCAAAGAATGGAAGAGAGAAATTTCTATCCCATCACTCGAAAATACAAAAAAAAAAAAAATGATGAAATGATAAGGATTTTAATTTATATTCTCAATTCATTTCCTTCTATCCCATTTCACCCAAATTGGACAGTAGCAACAACTGGGGTATTGAATGCAATGAGTTTCATCTAATACGATTGCATTCCATAAAATATTCAAAAAACAAAATCTAGTATCGTTTCATTCCATTTAACTCTATTCCATCACTTTCTATCATTTTTAAACATCAATATTCTTCGAGCAATATTATCAACTATATTTAGTTTTGATCTAAATTTTATTATATACACGAATGAATATAATTGTATTATACAGTTCAATTTTCTTGGTGATCTGAATTCCCGTCGTTTGTGAACTCTTATTAGTTGAGAAGTGTACTGCTAGCTAATATGCAATGGAAAATTGAAAAGAATTGCAAATTAAAATGGTGTATGTTATTATAATTTCATAGATGAATTAAATACCATTCTGAAGATCACATGTGAAGTAGGTACCACTGCGTATTCTTATTGGAAAACGACATGAAGCCTCAGAGTATCCAGGGAGTATGTGAAAACTAACAATTTGCATGGAGTTGGCGGTGGAGAATGCAAGAGTAGAACTAGCCCATAACCTGCTCATATGGAATTAGAAAAGCCAAACAGAGGGTGCAGAACACAGAAGATCCAATTGAAGCATGCAGAGAGAGAGAGAGCACTGAATATCTAGGCAACTAACACTCAATCCCAGAAGAGATGGTCGACTCTATTAGCTTTCAAGACACCTAATCCTTCCTCCATATTGGGCATCGGAGTCAGATCATGTACCTGATCATCTTATTGCACCTACTCTGACATCTCTTTGATTTTGTGATTGGCGGGGGCTACTGTCCATAGGTATGATCATTCGGACAATAAATGTGATTTGTCAATTGAGATTAAAATCATGATTTACCACATATGGAATTGAGAACTAGTCATTGTCATTAAACTCAATCTTCCTTATTATAACACATCATTTTTAAATAAGTATTAGAGATTAATTTTAATATATTATCAATGTAAAAATATTTTATATTATAATTCAATTGTATATTTTTATTTATAAAACTTTAAAATTAGTAAATAATTAAATAAAATATTTTTATTGATTTGATAATATATAATTAGATATATATGTAAAAAAATTTTATACTAATAATATATCAAAATTAAATCCTCAGTATTTACCATACAAAACTAAGTTATCTCAGTCTTATATTCATAGATACCAATATTCAGTACGAGTCAAATGTTTATTAATTTTCAGTTATATCTAATTAATTTCTCGACAATAATGCTGAGTGCGACGAATTATAATTCTATGATTTGCACGAATAGTTCAAATAGAAAATGCCGTCTCTAGTTTTATTCTTTTTTTTTTAACTCATAATTTCTGCTTTTCTTACTCTAACTTCAAACTGTTTAAGCAATTCCTTAAACCAATAAATCAAACTGAACGATGTAACTTTCGTTTAAAGTTTCATTATTTCTTAGCGCTGCAGCACTCATTTCTTTAAACTTTGTAACATTTATTATGAAGAATTTAATTTAAATGTACTGATTAGTGTAAAATAATTTTATACTGTCAGGCAATAAAAATAGTGGAAAGTGCTAACTCATACAAATAACCACCTATTATAATGAGAGACCTATCATAATTTCTCACTTTCCCTTATTTTTATTGATTGACAGTGTAAAACTATTTTATATTATCAGTGCATTCTAATTAAACTCTATTATGAATGTATTATCATGTATATTATACATATCAGCAATGTCAAATACATACATGTTTTTTTTGGTCATGAATACATTACTTCACATTTTACAGTTTTTATTATTGATAATGGCACCTCATTTTTCCTACGCTATATTTTGATTTTGTAGCATAAACAAATACGAGAGAAGTTTATAAAAAGGGATATGTTTAGAAAGATACAATCCACATTATTATATATATATTTTTTATTATGTGTCTATAATAAATATCTAAAAATAAGTACAAATGATATTATTCTCTTTTTCTATATGTATTAGGTAGATTTTATGATAAAGATGGTAAAATATCTTTACATAAAATTTGTTTTTATTTTTTATGTGTGAATCCTACTATTTTGTGTGTGGGTCTCATATAAATATATGAAACTCACACATAAAAAACAAAGATGATCTTTATATGAAGATATTTTTGCCATATTAATCGGAGAAGCCACCTATGTATTAAGATCTTGCATGCTCTGCTGTTGGGTTTTTATGCCCGTGGTGGCTTCTGGCTCTTGAATGCACTATAGCACCACCCTACATATTAGCATCAGTATCGCTATTGGTACAACATATTTTTTCAGCACCACACCGTAGGGCCACATTCACCACTGGGATACATGGGTAATAATACCAAATAATTGAAAACTTCAGTTGCATAATATAGAAAATTGGATGTTAATAATTGACAATGTTAGTCATTTTAATAATTAATTTAGTAAAAGAATCTTGCATCCATTATTAATTACTCCATCCGTTTCAAAGTATCTACCTAAAATAAAAAAATACATGGACCAAGAAAAAAAAAACTTTAGTAATGATATAAAATTATATAAATAGATAAAATTATCTCTGTCTAAAGATAGTGGGTTGGTCTAGCACATTTTTCAATTTTGATTACGATAATAATGGATGACAATTAAATTAAAGACATAATTGAAAAAAATAATTAATACTATCTTAATATTAGAAATAAATAGATATTTTGAAATTATAAAATATTAAAAATTAAATAAATATTTTAAAATGAAGGGATTATTTTATTATATTCATCAGAAACATAACTAAAATTCTCATTTACTTATTCCCCGATTCCAAGGCCTCTAAAATGACATCTGGATGGTGGCTTAAGAAAACATTTCTCTATTTAGATATCATAGCAACTTAATTTTATGTAAAGTCTAAACTAAGCAAATAAAATCAGGAACCCAGAAGCGGAAACACGACGTGCCTATCAAATCTCTAATAACTCTTAAATCGTTGCACAAGTGGGGAACTGACCTCCAAAAGGCATACGCATGTTAAGATGAAGAAAGTGATTGGTGAGAGGAAATGGTTTGGAAAATGGAATCTCTCTCTATCACTCCCTTATCTCTTCTGTTCCCAAGCCCATGCACCTCACCGTCTCATACACTATATTTAATGGTACTACTACTGAGAGACCCTTCACACTTTCCAATTCTTTGAGAACACTTTTTCTGAACTCTTCATTCAATTCTTTGATCAGTTCATACTCCAAGATCCTAACCCTAACAGTTCTTCCACTCCTTTAAAATATCTCCTCCTCCCACTCTATTCCCTCCTCTGCCTCACAGTTGAACCATCCATCTGATATTTCCTCAGGTAAACTATCATGCTTGACAATTTAAGCTCAGTTTTCTCTTTTAGTGGTGTATTTGGTACAGGAATAAAAACAGTAGTAAAAATTTTATGTATGAACTTTATGTGTAAAATACAAGTGGAACTTATTTATGAAATTTTCATTCCATTTTTCCTCCCATACTAAACATATCTTACATGTACAAATTATAGTGCGTAATTTACTTTAATTGCTTTATGGGCTTCAGAATATAGAGATGAACGTTGAGGAAAGGGTAGTAAAGGTTGAAGAGAGCCAAGAAGAAGATGCAGCATCAAGAGTTTTTCCATGCTTATTCTGTTCAAGAAAGTTTTACAGTTCTCAAGCTTTAGGGGGACACCAAAATGCTCACAAGAAAGAGAGAACAGCTGCAAGAAAGGCTAAGGGAGCTTCAGAGTACTCATGTATTCCCTTTGCTTCCCCGCTCTCAACCCCTGTGGTTTTTCCTCCAACACATCAACTGGGTACTTTAAATCCTTCAATGTTCATCACTGCCCATTCTGCAAATCTCCCTTATCTCCCAAGCCACCAGATTTCAGATCAATTTGGATCAAATGGTGCACCTCGATTTGGGAATGCTTTGTTTTTTGATGGAAGTTATTCAAGAAATCAATTCTTCGAGGATGATGGGGAAAGTTTTGTTAATTGGCAAACGAACATAAGAAGCAATAGCTTCAGCAGGGATGACTTATCTCGACATACATCATTGAAAAGTAACAATCAAAATCTTAGGAATTTGACTAATGGTACAGAGAAAGATCAAAAGCTTGATTTGTCTCTTCATTTGTAGACTTAGTTTGCGTAGGATGAGAAGATGCATTATTCTGAAGGCTAAGGGGCTGCAGGACTGGCTTGAGTTTGTCTTGGTTTAGAATATTTGTTTCATTTTCAGAATAATAATTTTATTTTTCTGATCAATATTTGAACCTCACTTTTCAAAGCATGACTTTCCTTTTAACTTTCTTTGTAATGCATGAAACGATAAATAAGAGGCAAGCTTAAACGGATTGAGATGAATATATATCTTTTTTATTTATTTTAGCTTTCGTTATGCAGGTAGCTTTGAGCCTTAGTTAAACCGCAAACTTGCATAAAACCAGACAAACCAGCTTCTTCGAAACTAGTGGAAGCACAACAATTCCATATATGATAGCAACTCAGGAAGGTACATCAAATTATAAACTGCTTTCAAAGTGTAGACGCCCGCATAATATGTATATATATAATTCCCACACATACAGACTTCATATTACCAGCCAATATATCTGCATGGATCAAATGCCAGTATAGATTACACTGTTAAAATTGCTAATCATGAGTCGTTGACCACGTTTAACAGTGATAACTGATACAAAGTGAATGACCCTGTGATGGAAAGCGGTAGCGAACAACCCTAAACGCTTACAAATTCCAACCATCAACTGTTGAGTGCATTTCCATGATTCCAACAATGTTCAACTCCATTAACTACTTTAATAACTCAGAATTCCAAGGTACCTAGAAAAAAAACCATGTCACAGGGAATAAGATACATTATCTTATATGATCTGAAGAACTTGACTGGTCAGTACACATTGTTTAGCATCATGCAAATAAAAATATTTAGGTGTACTTGCTTGTGGAGATGAAAAATTAGTACGTGAGTGAAAATAAAGTAGATGAAAGTTTTTTTGTGGTTTGGGGGAAGGAGGGAACAAGAAAATCCATTCTTAAGTTCACTTAATGTCGCTTAGTAAAAGGGAGGGGTTTTTTGTGTGTTGGTTTTTGTTTTGTTTTTTGTTTTTTTGTTTTTTTGGGGGGGGGGGGGGGGGGGGTAAGTGTGTCAATAAGTTGCAATCTTCCTTCACCTATCTCACATTTCTGTGGTACCACTACTAAACAAGTGTGAAGTAACTTCTGTTTTAAATTTTCCAACTCGTCAAACAAGCACACCTTTCAGCATCAAAACGGAGAGAGCACTAAAATTGGAGAATATTAAAGCCAAAGGAATCACAACCACATGAACTGTTCAATTTGATATTTTCCAAAAGATGAGAACAATTGTCATGTGTTCTGAAATCTCAGTACAGGTTAAATGTCAGAAGAGATTATCATAGATTTATTCATTATCAATCTCCTTCACATGATGAATCAATCACTAAATGCCCTTTCAAAGGAAACAAAATTATACGACCAAGTTCACATACTTTAAGAACATTGGAATTTTCCTAATGACTTGCATAAACAATGAAGGCTGAAACCTGTATAATCATAGACCGCCTCTTTCTTGCTTAATGCTTTTATGACTTTGCTTAGCCAAACTTAATGCTGGAATGAGATAGAATAGGAACCAGTGTTTGGATCTTTGACTGCTTTAAAGTTATCTACACTCATTCCAAAGCGGCCCAAGACAGAATTGCCCATTTCTTTCAGTTTTGCTGCATCAAGAAACAGTTTTTCGGTGCAAGTAAATGAGGGTAGAGAAACACATACTTAGGATCACTTGAAAATAAAAGTACATACAAACTATTCACAATTTAAGATAAGACTTTGCTTTTACAGAGCAGATAATAGGCAATGGCCGAAAAATAAAGGAGCAGATAATAGACTATGACATGCATGTAGCGCTTCATCACCCCAAGTGCAACTAGGAAGAATCCCAACCAACTAACTAGTTCTGCCTGGATATCCGAAAGGTTTTATTTTATGCCATAAAACAAGGCACCTTTAGCCTTGCTCTTAGAGATAAAAATAATATATAACCAGACCATCCTAAAGTTCCTCCAACTCCAAGATTCCAATCTGCAAGAGCCAGCTCTATGCCCATTACAAAGAACAATAAGAGCATACCAGTCTGAGCACTCTAGGAAGGCAATATATATCTATCCACAAGATGAAATGCAGTCTCTCAGCATGCTGACTTGCACAATTCATCTGAGAATTGCACTATGATTCAAAATCAGTTATTACATGTTTCAACCACCTACCTAGCTATCCCTTGTGCCTGGAAATATCTTAACATGGCAGCCATAGATTGCTTTGATAAAATAATTTCTTTCAGAAAAAGGTTTCATATGACTAAAAAACATTGGGACTTCACCTATTTGAACTACTATAGAACAAGTTAATCTTAACAATGGACACATAACTACGCGTATTAAAACATAGACAGCCTCCACAGTCCATTTCCTATAGTACATTAACCGAGATGAGTACGCCAGCGAAATTCCATTTTACCTAGAGATATCTTAGGCATCATTGCATGTTAGTTTTGCAGCAGCAAGAAAGAAAGAAAAGGATGCCATATTGGGCAACAAATTACAAAAAGCATGCATTAAGAACTGAGGTAATGCAATAAAAAGCATGCCCATGCACCACCCTACAATTTCATACAAAAATATCATAAAAAACCAAGATAAAGACCAAAAAAAAAAAAAAAAAAGAGACTTGCCAATCATTTCTTCCTTCATCTTTTCCCGCTTTTCTGCAGCAAGCGGCTCCAGTCGGCGAATGGCCTTCCTAGCTTGATCATTCGAGGGATCAATTTCTAAGATCTTTTTCATATCTGCCATTTATTATTTTGAAAAATGGTGAAATGAAAAGAGCCAGGTATGAATGAAAAAGAAAATTAGTAAGGCGCTCAATGCTCAGTTTGCAAAAGACACACTTCTTCATTAAGAGCCAAATCTAAGACAATAATGAAGGGATGATCACACTGAACTCCCCTTGGTTAGCAATTATTATACCTGACACCCATCTAGTTTGAGAAACTACAACTACCTCCCTTACTTTGTTTTATACAAAGGGGAATGACGTATGAACCCTACTTAAAGTACAAACGAATGTATAATTTCTCAAACAAAGAAGGGCATCCATAAGAACAGCACAAAAGTAAGGGATGTCGGTGTAATTTCCCAAACAAAAGGAATGTCAGGTGTGATATGCACAACAAGGAGAGTTCAGTATAATAACCCCTTATATAAAATTTGAACTTACCAGCAATGGCCTCTTCAAAATGCTCAAGCTTTTCATGAGCCTCTCCTCTTCTTACCAAAGCTTTAACATACGCAGGATTCAGTTCTAATGCTTTTGTGCATTCTTTAACTGTATCTTCATATTTTCCCTGAGGTATATTTAGCATAAGTTAAAGAAAATCAAGTTATCAACTCAAGTTATCAACTCAATCAATTTCAAATATAACAGGACAAAAAAGTGATGTAAAATTCCATAGCAGCTTTATCTCGAATAAAAATGATTTAAACGTCAAAAGATATGATTAAAAAGTTGACACAAAGCGTTTTTTTTTTTTTTTTTAAAAAAAAAAAGAGAGAGAGACGCGAATTACTGTCAACTGTGTATCTCTAGTTCGGCAAAATTTGCCCCTCTTAAGGTATTGAGCTTCCAATTCCATTATTATTGTCTTTCACTTTAAACAGGCCTCTTCATTGAAGCAAATTGGGTTCGGATTCTTCTCAGACTAATTACATTAGTAAATTAATAACTATGTATTTACCAAACTAACTTATAGTAATCAAATTTGAAGTTTAACCTGGCCAATGCCCATCAATAAATACTTTAATTATTTTTAAGACATGCTAAAGTGCTTATGGTTGGGTCTTAATGCCCACATCACTAAGGGTGCCACTACACCCTTAAACTTGTTATTGGTAAGGATTAAGCTGTCCGGTACTGTCCTGCAAATATTCAAGGTTGTTTCTAGGGAATTTCAATTTCTGGTATGCAGATAGCTCTGTACTTTCCAAAACTACACATTCCCTCTCTTTTCTATAATAAAAATTTTTAATTCAAAATTAATGATAATTTAAATTGACCAAATAATATATTAGAACTAGGGAATGCAAGGTATTATTATTGAATCTGAATCCCTAGCAATGTGCTAGGAACCCTAGAATTTGGGGAAGAACAATACACTAGAGGTACTACTCCTCCAGATGAGGGAATTCTAGAGCCCTCACTCTCTCTTGACTAACCAAATGACAACAACTAACTCCCTCCCTTGTTGTTGCTCCCTTTTTATTCTCCTTTCCAACTAATTTTCCCGCCAATTCCTTCCTACTAACTAACTACCCAACCTCTCAGCCTATGACCTTTCATCATTATTTACAATTGGGCTTATATTCTGGCCCATGACCCTGTCCCTCCTATTTCTTCTAGTATAGACTTGCCTAAATCTCTGATTCCTAACACTACCCCCCTCCAAAAGAGCCACCTTGTCCTCAAGGTGTGATTCTGGAAACTGTTGCTTCAATGCATCAAGAGATTCCCAAGAGTTGTCACAATCCGGGAGGTGAAGCCACTTGACCAAAACTTCAGTAACTCCAGAGCAGTCGGTGCGGATATCCAGGAGCTGTTCTGGCGTAGCTTGCAGGACACCCTCCTCAGATAGGCCAATAGGCAGCTCCTGCGGCTGCTGCTGTGGTGGTACAGCTTGCTTCAATCTGCTAACATGGAACACAGGATGAAGGTTGCAAGTGGGAGGAAGTGCCAATCTATAAGCCACTGGTCCAGGCCGCTCAATAACCTGGTAAGGCCCGTAAAACCGAGGACTCAATTTCTCATTAGGTTTCCGGGCCAGAGATTTCATTCTATAAGGCTGAAACTTTTAAAAAACCCAATCACTAACTTTGAAAATCACCTCTCTGCGATGCCGGTCAGCATAGTATTTCATACGCTGCTGAGCCATACATAGATGGTCCTTAAGCTCAGCCAAAACTTCATCATGGGTGGCTACAAGGGCTTGCACCTTTGGAACCTTAGATGGATAAGTCTCACCCCGAAAGAGAATGGGAGGGGGTCTGCTATATAAAGCCTAAAATGGGGAGACCCAAGTTGAGGCGTTGAATGAGGTGTTGAACCAGTATTCTGCCCAAGCTAGCCACTCTACCCACTATTTGGGTTTGTTGCAAACAAAGCAACGGAGATATGTCTCTAAAAACGGTTGGTTACTTCCGTTTGACCATCGGTTTGCGGATGGTAGGAAGTACTATACTTGAGCTTAGTACCAGCTTGGTGAAACAATTCTGGGCAGAAGTGACTTAAAAACACCGGGTCACGATCTGACACGATGGCTTTAGGAAAGCCATGCAGCCACACAATTTCCTTTACAAACAGATGGGCGACCTCTTTTGCAGTAAAAGGGTGAGCTAACGCTAGAAAGTGGGCATATTTGGTGAAGCGATCTACTACCACCATAATGACATCCTTGCCCTTTGATTTGGGCAGCCCAGAAATGAAATCCAAGGAAACCTCAGACCACACTTGGTCTGGAATGGCAAGTAGTTGCAAGAGAACCCCCGGAGAGAGAGCTTCATACTTGCTGGTTTGGCAAGTTGTAGTCTTTGACTTGTTTCCTCATCCCTTTCCAATATACTGCTGCTGCCAGGCGTTTATAAGAGCGCAGAAAACCTGAATGACCCCTCGTTGCCGAATCATGGAACTCTGCAACCAAAACTGGAATCTGTGAAGAATCCTTAGGTAAAACTGCCCGGCCTTGATAAAATAGGCGACCTTTCTGCAATGAAAACCCGGGGAAGGCATTTGACCCCCGCTGCAGTGCCAAAATTATCTGCTTTAGTTGAGGGTCTGCTGCTGTTTCAGCATCTATGGTGTCCCATATGCTGGGGCGAACCACAGAAATGGCCTGGTACATCATCTGACGGGATAAGGCATCTGCTGCCTTATTTTCCAAACCTGGTCTAAACTGGATTTCGAAGTCCATTCCCTTCAACTTGGAGGTCCATTTCAGCTGGTCCTCCCCAAATAATCTCTGTTCGGTCAAGAACTTGAGGCTACGTTGGTCAGTCATGATAATAAAGTGCCGCCCCAGCAGGTAATGCCACCATTTCTGCACCGCGAGCACAATCGCCATAAGCTCCCTTTCATAAACGGACTTCTTTTGAGCGCAGGGCGATAGGGCTTGGCTGAGATATGCTATAGGGCGACCATTTTGTGACAAGACAGCCCCCAGCCCTTGGCTTGATGCATCAGTTTCAAGAATAAATGGTTGTGAAAAATCGGGAACAGCCAAAATTGGAAGCTCAGCCATGGCATTCTTCAGCCAGACAAAAGCCTGTTGGGCCGCATCAGACCAAAGGAAAGCATCCTTCTTCATCAAATCTGTCAATGGCCTAGCAATGAGCCCATAGTTCTTAACAAATCTGCAGTAGTACCCCATTAAGCCTAGAAAACCCCATAGGCCCTTCAAATCTTTTGGGACCGACCATTGCCTCATTGCTTTTGTTTTCTTAGGATCTGCAGCCACCCCTCTTGGAGACACAATATGGCCCAAATATTCCACTTGCGATACAGCAAAATCGCATTTTTTCTTATTCAAGACCAAGCTATTATCCTTCAGCAAGTTAAAAACATATTGTAAGTGGCCTGCATGCGCCTGCACATCCTTGCTATAGACAAGGATATCGTCAAAGAAAACCAAAACAAATTTCTTGAGGTAGGGCCGCAAAATATCATTCATCAAGGCTTGAAAAGTTGAGGGAGCGTTCATGAGCCTGAACGGCATGACCAGAAATTCATAATGCCCCTCATGTGTCCGAAGGGCTGTCTTCCTTATATCTTCTTCCACCATCTAGATTTGGTGATAGCCTGATTTGAGGCCTAATTTAGAGAAAACTGCTGCACCCGCTAATTCATCAAGGAGTTCATCAATAACGGGAATTGGGAATTTGTCCGGAACAGTAATTTTGTTAAGGGCACGATAATCCATGCAAAATCGCTAGCTGCCATCCTTCTGTTTAACCAGAATGATGGGGCTAGCAAAAGGACTAATACTTGGTCTAATAATGCCCGCTGTTAACATCTCACTCACCAGTTTTTCTATCTCATTTTTCTGATAGTGTGGATAGCGTTATGGCCTCAGATTTGGGATGTCAGCCCCCTCTCTCAAAGTAATGGCATGGTCATGTCGCCTGTGAGGGGGTAACCCTGGAAGGGATTGAAATATCACCTCATTCTGCACCAAAACCTGAGAAATCTCTTCCGGGATCTGGTTGCCCTCCGATCTTGCTGTTGCGTGGGCCATAACTGAATCAGAAATGCTTGCCCTTGCTCTTGCAACACCCTCATAGCCGATCAAAGAGCGACCTCTCCATAACACAATTCCGGGTCCCCTTGGAGCATTACTCTATCCTTTTGAGAGCCCACGATGAGTCTGGATTCTCTGAAATTAGCTATAACATCCCCCAAGGTGTCCAACCATTCCAACCCCAACACCACCTCAGATCCTTCCAAGGGAAAAAGGTAAAAGTTCTGTTGTACAACCAGATTGGGAAAAACAACACGTACCTGATGACACCTGCCCTTGCTGGTTACTTGCTCACCATTGCCCACCTTCACCACAAAGTCAGAAGTGGTGTTCACCTCTAAACCCGCTTCCTTCGCCAACTTAGGACAAATTAAGCTGTGCGAAGCCCTCGTATCAATGAGAACCTGCACTCGGTGGTCAGCAACCTGACCCCACAACCTAAGGGAACGAGATGTCCTTTGCCCCGCCATGCTTTAGTAATCTAGCTGCAGGTGGGTTCTCGCTTCCTGTAAGTCCTCCTTTGCATCATGCCATATTTGGTCCCCTATACCGTCAGGTTCTTCCTCCATTATCAAGAACTTGAAGTTCTTGTTTTTACACATATGTTCGGAGGTGAACCTCTCGTCACAAAAGAAACATAACCCTTTCAACCGCTTCTCCCTATACTTCTCATTGGATAGATGTCTCAGTCCTCTACCTCTGCCCCCTGTACCTCCCTCCTTTATCTCCTCCTTTCTTGTGCTTGGCGTGTCCTCTGTTGGCCCTCTGCCCCCATTCTTACTCCCCGTAAAACCCCAAGTGGATCTATTCAATGGCTTACCAGAACACTTCGATAACATCAAATTGCGACTTTCTACTAACTCCGCCAAATCCATAGCCTCATCTAAAGTATGAAAGGATTGAAGTTTCAGTTCGGCCCTTACCTCATCTTTGAGACCATTGAGAAAGACTCCAAGGAGATGACGGCGTTCATTGACGTTGAGGAGACTTGAGCACATCTCAAATTTCTCCCTAAATTCTCGTACTGACCCCTCTTGTCGCAATCCCAGAGCCATTCGAATGGGTTTTGAACCAGTTTTGGTTGAAAACGCTTAATAATAGCATTCTTGAGAAGAGCCCATGAGTGGAAAGTGGCGTTCTCCTGCCACCAATGAAACCAAGTCAGTGCTTTGCCCTCCATAGCTACCTTGGAGGCGTACAACCACTGTTCCTTTGGTACGCCCCTGATCTCAAAGTATTGTTCCATCCTATCAACCCCAGAATAAGCATCGTCACCATGAAAGAGTGGAAGATCCAACTTCCTCCACTGGTCCGCTGCTATTCCCCTCCGCCCACTCCACGATGCGTCATCAACACCCCCAAAACCGGGCGGCGGTTCGTCGTGGCCGCGTTCACGGCAGTTTCCGCCGTTGAAGGTCGCCGGCGAACCTTCTAGTTGCTCATCGCGGTGGTTCAGCGCGCGGTTGCTTTCCAACCCATCCAACCGCCCTTCAATCCGTCGCAAAGTTTCTGTGAGAGAAGCTGTGGAGGTCGCGAGTAGGGAATACTTCTCACCCTCATCCTCGCGTTGCTTCTCTAGTCCCTCAAGCCTTTTGTCCATTTTGGAGTTGACCATGGGAGAGTCTTCCAGGATCAAAGAGGAATCTGATACCAATGTTAGAACTAGGGAATGCAAGGTATTATTATTGAATCTAAATCCCTAGCAATGTGCTAGGAACCCTAGAATTTGGGGAAGAACAATACACTAGAGGTACTCCTCCAAATGAGGGAATTCTAGAGCCCTCACTCTCTCCTGACTAACCAAATGACAACAACTAACTCCCTCCCTTGTTGTTGCTCCCTTTTTATTCTCCTTTCCAACTAATTTTCTAGCCAATTCCTTCCCACTAACTAACTACCCAACCTCTCAGCCTATGACCTTTCATCATTATTTACAATTGGGCTTGTATTCTGGCCCATGACCCTGTCCCTCCTATTTCTTCTAGTATAGACTTGCCTAAATCTCTGATTCCTAACATAATACCCACTTTTTTTTTCTAATAAAACAAATTGTACTTAAATTTTACTCTTCCAGATTAGTATGCAACAGAAGATCTAAATGGAGCTGATAATTTTTACTCTTCCAGACTAGTAGGCACACAGAGTTGTCAACACCCAAAATAGACCACTAGGCATAAGCTGTCAAGCAAATTTAACATGTGTCAAAGAGCATAATATGGAAAGGTGCTGACAAATGCTATTCTCATTAACAGAATAGAAGGACACCATACCAGTTTCTGAAAGCACACAGCACGGTTTGCATGGCATATCGAACGAATTTCCACAGATGAAGGCATCTCAGGTGCAACTTGTAGAGCAAGTTCATACTGCGATAATGCCTCCTCATACTTCCCATCTACAAAAAGTTTGTTCCCTTCTGCCTTTGCTTCATTTGCTTGAACCAATGCTTTCTGGTACACATAGCAACAGCACTCAATTACCAACTTGTCATCAGAAAGTACTGTTTCTGGGGCTTAAATGCATATGCATGTTTTAAATACCACACCACATGGTCCAGTTGATCCAGTAGGACCATCAACTAGTCATGTTTTCTGTTCAAACATTTTTCAGTTCAACATGTTTAACTACAATTAATCTGTTGAACCAAATAAACCATAAATCGGAGACCTCACGGGTCCAATTTCTAGTTCCGTTTATAAAACATTTGCTTACACCACTCAACTAAAATAAAAAATCATTTCTTTTCCCAAAATCTTGCTCAATTAAATTTTGATTATAAATCATTATAAAATACAAAATAAGCTAATCTAAACACTTAGAACAAAGAAACATAATTACTAAACCAAAACATGCAAATTACCAAAACCCTAAATTTCGAAAATGAACCTGCTTCAATTCCTCATTGATCGAGGCATCATCGGAGGAATCGCTACTCGGAGGAACACCCTGCTCCGGCTGTGTCTGCTGCTTCTGCAGCTGTTGCTCGCGCTCTTGATCACGATTTTCCTGATCTTCACGGCTGCTAGCTCCGCCGTCGGCGCCGTCGCCTTCGCCGTCGCTGCCGAGGTCAGCGTCGCTGGCGGTTTCGAAGCCCTCGGAAGCGTCATTGCCGGCACCGGCGTTGGACGGATTCGCGATTCGATCCTCGCTCTCTTGCTGCTCTATCACCACCACCATTTTCTCCAAAGGTTCGGTGTTTATGGCTTGTTTGGATGAGAAGAAACTAGAAAAAGCGATTCTCGAATTCTTGTTTCGTGTGCGGTTGGCCTTTGAGTTGAGCTTCCAAACTCCTCTGTAATGGCAACTTACGTCAGTGTCACAGACCAGCCCAATCAGAACGGCACCGTGTTACAGGTTCTTTTTTTTTTTTTTTATATATATTATTTTTAATTACGTTTTTACCTTTTTTCTATTTTTTTGTCCCCCAAATTCCCTTCGACGAGTTCAGTGAAATGGTAGAGAAAAATAAACTTTAAATTAGAGGCAATCTCCGTATGTTACACCTGTTTATTTATATTTTTTTATAACTATTTTTAATAAGGATACTTCTAAAAAAAAGGTTGTGATTGTGATTAAAAGTTAGCGGTGGCTATTGCCATACTTTTTTTTTATTACTTTTATTTTGATATTTTTAAAATATTTTTAATTAAAAATTATATTTAATTTTTATTTATTATTATTTTCATATTCAAAATCATATTTATTAATTATATTAATTAGTATTAAATATAAAAAATTGATAAATAAAAAATTTAAGAGACAAATCTTAATACATATAAAAAGTAATATATATAGACTAATTAAATTACATGTAAAATCGTATAAAAAATGAATAATTTTTATTCAACTTAACTAAAATTGTGTTATATTATATTTGAGAAATATCATTTTGTTAAATTTTTAAACGTATAAAAATTTGGCATTTTACTGTTCAAAAAAGATTTGGCGTTTTAAAGGTATAAAGAATTTAAAGCTACAATTTGATAAATCAAAATATATGAATTAAATACAACTTTATGTATATTTAACACATAAATATACATTATATAACAAAAAACCATTTATTTCACTTGATTCTTTGATCTTTTAATAGTTTTTATTGTTGCAAAAAAAAAAATTACAATATTTACATATAACTTTTTAAAATATGCAAATTAATTAATAGGATAAATTTAGAAAAAAAAATTATGAACTTTACTAACTCACCCTCAAACTTATGATGGAGAGTGCAATATTGAGGTGAGATTGAGGTTTGGCGTAATTTTAACGAATTTCATCGGTAGTATTTGTATTTTACCCTTTTAATTATTATATATTAAATATTTATTTTGGCCCAATGATATTTTTATTTTCTAGGTCCATCCCTAGCCACAGAAAAGTATCATAGAAATATTATATTAAAAAAATATTAAATAGGATTCTACTACAAAAAAACTTTTAGTTTAGTTTGTAAATAAATTAGGCTTAGTGTGAACTTGATTTAATAGGCTAATTTTTTAAATTATTAAATATAATTTAGAATATGAAAGTGACAATAGACAAAAGTTAAATCCAATTTTTAATTGAGGATTGTTTAGAAATATTGAAATAAAAGTAACGAAAATAGTGTGACAATAGACAATAGGTTGTGGCAATAGCTACTCCCATAAATTAGACATAATAAGAATATATTGAGAAACTTTTTTCTTTAATTGTTTCACACAATAAAATAGATTAAAAGTAGGTTAAAACTAGTTTTTAGTCCTAAATGTATTCTAGATTTTGATTTTGATCCCTACACTAAAAAATTTTTGGTTTAGGTCTCTATATAATTAAAAAAAAAAAGAAAAAAATTTGGTTTAAGTCCTTATAATGGCATTGCGCTAGCCCTTACCGTAAAAAATTATTACACAATGTTAATTTTTGCTTACGTGGTTAATAGGAGCTGACATGGGGTATGGTAAAACTCAATTAAGATCGTTTTAACTTAAAAAAAAGGTTATTTTAATATTATTTTAGTTACTTTTCTATTTTTGAAAAAATGGTCATTTTTTACTAAAAAAGGCCTAAAAGTGGTTGTTTCAAAGCTATATTAATAGCATATCATATCTATATCAGATCTTATTAGCCACATCAATAAAACCTAATGCTATCTAATAATTTTTTAATGGTAAGGACTAACTTCTTAATAGAGTACTATTGTAGAGACTTAAACCAATTTTTTTTAATGTATGGAGTAAAATTAAAATCTAGGATATGTGTAGGGACCATAAACTAATTTTAACCTTAAATACATTGAGGGAGTTTATTGAACACTTATTTGTAGACAACATTTTTAGTATAATTTGTATATTTCTCATCCTCCTCAATTATAAGAATTCTCAACCTTTTTATTAAGATCACTATTAACAATGCAACATATAATTGCCATGCTTGTGGTGATCGATCTTTAATTTGGAAGTAATTAGACCTTATTGGATTTGAAATATGTCACAATATTCATGGAAAGGCTCATATATAAAGAACTAGAAATTACAACATATAATATATGTCTATCATCACAAAGTTTAGTATCCTAATCAGTTTCTTATTGGATTTTCAAATTTTATGGATGAAAGTAGAGGCAATAAGCATTATAGCATAGCTATAAGCAAAACTATCATATAAGCAACACATGGAATGACTTGGAGAATATAAATTATTGTGCATTAATTTAAATGTGTTATTGTATTATTTTGTAGAGTTTAATATCTTAATCAGTTTTTATTTTTAATGTTTTATGTAATACAAATTATTTGAATAGGTATTAATTTAAATTTATTATTGTGCATTAATGTAAATTTATTTATTCATCTTTTTTCATCAATTCACCATTAACTTTCTTTTTTTTCTCTTTTTCTCCATCTTTACTACCTACAAAACAATTTATGATGTCGTCATTGCTACACTTCTTTTTAATTTTCCATTACATTTCTTCCAATTTTGCTACACTTTAAAATTCAGGACACTAAGAAGTTACATCATCTTTATAATCTTAGGGTTGCCACCTCCAACTTTTTCTACTATGTGCTGTGAATTAATTAAAGAATCAAACATCATTCAAACACTCTTATTGTTAAATTTTTGTAATAACATCAGTTTCTTTATTTTTTTTTCATAATTTTAGATTTAATATCTACATTTTTTTTCCAAGGGTGTCGCCTTTCCCTATTACCATAGAAGGAGATTAATTTCTTTTGAGCTAGTTAGTCTTGCCCTCCTAAGTGAAGTTCTTTCCAAGAATTAAATCGAGACCCTCTCCGAAATTATAGTGTACCTTTATCATTATGCTAACTCTCTTGTTGGTAGATATCTATGTTTATACTAAATTATAATGCCCTTCGTGGATGATTATCTAATAAATTGGCTAATTAATCATTAGAAATTTAAGTGATAGAATATATGTTGCATATACATTACACTCGAAACATAAGATGCCAATTTTCTTATGTTGCTCTATTTACTTCATTTTGAGTAAAATATTTTATAAATATATGATTTGTAAATGAATTCACCTTAAAATTTTTCAAAGAAATATAGTTCAACCTAAGTGAAAGGATCCATCTCTTTTTCTCTTTTTTTTTTTTCCTTTTATTAAGTGAAGGAATTCATCTTATGACTACATTAATAACAATATATAAAAATTGTACACAAAAAATGAATTATCGACTATAATGCGGTGCTTAATTTTTATTTTACTTATCAACTTTATTTTTTTATTATAGAATAGGAATAAAATAGGAATATTTAATTAAGCAAAAAAGAATACATAAAATACAAAATAATAAAGAAGAATGTGTACTAAAATAAAATTTAAATGAAAAGATTTGTAAATAATATTCTAAAAAGAAAATAGAATAATAAAAATATTGTATTAATTTATAACATATCAATTAGTATTGTATTCATCAAAATCAATATGATTTGTGCATATCAAACAATATTATTTAGCGTAATATTTATTGTGTTTACAAAATTTATTTTAGTATAGATCAGTAAATAATTTATTTTAAATTTAATAATTAAATATCATTATTGGTAAAAATTTGAGTAGTCAAATACTTATTCCAATTTTTTATCCTTATAAATAATATGACTAATAACTATCCCTAAATCATGTAATATAAAGATAAATACAATCAAATTTAATTGCAAATTGCAATAAATGCAAGATTGTCATGAATTGTAGTTGTTAGCTCCAATACCCTTCAGAAACTGTTCTATGGTTATGAACTAGAATGAGCTTTAAGATTTTGATGAATACCAAATTAGAGTTTAAGCTAATTTTTTTGTATATGAACGATTTATTTCAAGAAATGTTTCCTTTCATGAAAAAGATCTTAATCGCGTGCCTTAACTGCTTAAGAATCAATAAAGCTTTGTTATTCATCGTTCTTTTATTTGAATATGCTTGATATGGAATATATGCTTTGTGTACATCTTGAGCTATCATATAAGAAATAGAAAGAAAAGTTCAGAAGGATGACACTACAACAAACATCAGAAGGGAAAAACATGCCTTAAGAACAAATATTGCTTATTAAAAAAGATGACTCTGTCTAGAAGGGATATCTCTAGAAACATGCTTTTTACGAAGTGTTATACCTTCAACATTTCCTTTGCAAGCTTTATAGACAAATTCAAAAAGTCAAAAAAGTGATTTGACAATATGCAGAAGAGGCACTGACAAGTCTGAATAGTTAGTAAACCAACAAATGGCTACTTTTCCACTTCTGTGTAAGTTTCGAAGAATGGGCAAAAGGAAGGCTATTTCTTCTCTGTCCAGTCATAGACCAGCAGCCCAAAAAGAATCACAAGGATCAAGGCTTGTGAGCTTCAACGGTCATATTTCGAAGTCTATATAAGGCTGGAAGTCGAAGAAAGAACAGTTAGCAAGAATGAATATTTCCTAAGCATAAAGAGCTTCATTCTTTCATCCTTCTCTACCTTTTGAAACACTAGAAAATTACTCATCGTAACTTCATTTCAAAAGAAAATCTTCTCTTCTGTTTTGTAATAGATAATATTTTCTATTTGAGAATTTAGAGAAGTCACACACACTGTGCTTTATTGTTTATTCTATGTTAAGAGAGTTAGTGTGAGTGTTCAAACACAAATATATTGTTTACATCAATTGTATCTAGACCCAGTAGTGGTCAGTGTGAGTTTGGAAATATTAGGACAAACACTACTCGGTTATAAAGCTTAGAGAGGCTTGAGAAAAGACTACTTGTTTATAAAAGCTTGGAGAAGCTTGGACAGAGAATATTCATGGTTTATAAAATCTCAACAAAGTGTTGGGGACCAGAAGTAGGCAAGTGGTTGGCCGAATCAATATAAAAATCTCTTGTGTGATTCTTCCATCCCTTATCTTGCTGTTTGGTTTTATAACAAAATAGTTTTATAAACTAACAAATTCATTTCTACAATCCAAGTCTTGGAATTGAGAAAATTGTTTTATCAAAGTTTTCAGGTTTAAGAAATTTTTGTGAAGACATGATTCAACCCCCTTTCTCGTGTCGTCTCTTCCAATAATAGTATATGTCCCTATAAATACAGAAAATGTTGGTTTTGGTCTTGCTATTTTTTTTTCATACAAACATTTTTGAAATTGATCTATTTTGGTCCTTATCATTAGGCTCCCTTTGTTAAGTGTTAAGATGTCTAATGGAAGGCCACAACACCTTTCTTGTGTGGTATTTTGAATCCAATATGGCAAATTATAAAATCATATGTGTCACCCCATTATGAAATAATGTAAAATGCACATGACAATATAAAATCTCATAAGTTAAACTCACTAACCCATGTTATACCTAACCCAAAAAAGCCATTTGACCTACAATATTTAAAGAAATAAGACCCAAAACATTGACTCAATTTTATTTCTGTTACCCAAATTATACCTTAACCCCTATTCTTCCCCACTCTCACTAAATTAGAGTCAACAACAAACCTAGCTTTTCACAAATCGAGTATGATAATCAAATCAATGTGAATAAGTTGCAATATCTAGAATTCATGGTGGAAAAATCATGCATGGAGGTGCATGGCTAAAGGAGTTGTGTGTGTGTGTGTGTGTGTGTGGTCGACCTTGTGGAACTACAGACATGTACATATTCGAATCTTTGTGCAAAAAGCGTATTTGCATTTGGTTGGGAATTTATTATTGAAAGCATATGGGGACTAAGTAGGGTTGGGTTTTTTGGTGGATTCTATTGCAAATGTGTCATTGTTAATATTCTATTACTATATTGCTATGTTTTTTTGCTGAATGTGTAAACTATTATGGTAGCATACACTACTAGACATGTGTCAATTACCGACAAATTTGTGGTCCCCACTCTTTGAACCTTTGTGGGTAACTCTCACCTATGCCTCCATGACATTCTTCATTACCCATAATTCTTATTGGGACAAGGTAATTTTTTGAGCCCAAGAGATAGTTCACTTCATTTTGTGTTGTCTCATTAGGTTTTTGACTTGTACTTTTCAATTTAACAATAATCATATGGGTTCCCATATCATCAAATAGAATCAACATTTCAGTTCTCAATAATAGCTCCCATGTTTCATATTCATGTGACTTGTAACACCCCCAATTTTCTTTATGCTATATTACCTTAGTAACGTTGAGTAATTAGGCACTTAATAAAGAGTTACGAGATAAAAGCTTAATCCAAAAGTAAAAAGGGTAATTAAAGAGAGAAAGATTAAGAGAATGCTTAATTAAGATTAAAAACTTGTTAATCAAGTAAATCAAACCTCTAGGAGACTAATTAAGTACTAATCACCAATAATTAGCTTAATCAAGGATAATTAAGGTTAATTAAATATAATTAAGATTTTAATTTCACTAATCTTGAAAACATAAGTTAATCACTAATCCTTAATTAATTAAGTCATGTAAGTAGCAAGAACACTTAATCTTATAATCAAATTCAAATTAAGAAGTCAACTAGACAATAAAGCATGTATGACATCATCAAAAGTGAAATGTGAAAGACACTGTTCGAAACTAGGAAATCGGATAGAGATTACCTGGTCTCTGGTGTAGGATAGGAAACATGAAGCTGCTATTGATCCTTGATCCCAGTTGGTGGGGGTATACTTGCAACGACTCCGATGCTTAAGTTAGCAGGGGTCAAGAGATACTGTATGAATAGAAAAGAGAACATACCTGAATCATCTGTTCAGAAGGCTATTTATAGAGAGATATGGGGGTTTGAATGGGAGAGATTATCTCCTCTTTTGTGGGATTCTCTTTCAGCTAGGATTCCTTGTAACCGCCCTAAGATATCTCCTTAAGTTATAAGATAGGATCCTTTGATGGATATAGAGTCATATGTAGGCCAAGACTTCTAACTTGGGTTTTAGGTGCCATCTTCCTACCAATGAATATTGGGCCTATAGGCCAATCCGTAACAGAGCCCCCAATTCGGATCCAAGGTTAAGACCTCAGATTACTAGTTTTAATGATATCAAGGGTTAGATTGTTATTTGAACTTAAGCATAACTAAATTCCAAGGTTGGGACCTTGGATTACAAGTTCCAATGATGTTAGTTGAATTATCCAAACTTTAGCAATAACTTGATTCCAAGGTTGATAAAAAATATTTTGATACATTGATTAACCCTCATATTTAGTTTATTGAACCTCTTTTGTGCTTAATTGAATAATATTGGACACATTTTATAAGTTTGGACTCTAATTGGGCTTAATTGTATTTTTCAGCATTATTACAAATTTATACTATTTTTGTATTATGGCTATATCTTGAGTTGTAGATATCTAAAAATTACAAATTTTACATCATAGGAAAGCTGAGAGAAAGATCTACAACATTGATGAAGAAGTCAACAACAAATTCGGATGTCTAGTGGGTCGAATTGGGTCACGAAGTCAAAACAGGGTTGTACACTGGAACTGGAGTAGTGTGCACTAATTGGGCCATAACGTGAGTTGTAGACATTGGATTGAGGCAAAACTAGTGCCACTTGAAAGCTAAGACATAAAGCATCAATTCATATGAAGACCACTCTCCAAAATAATGACATCTTCATGGATTTATTGGCTGTTAAAATGGACTAATGCGAATACACGTACAACCTGAACATGCTATAAAAATTGGGCCATAACTCTCTCATTTTAAGTCCAAATTAAGCAAATTGGGTGTCCACTTAAAGCTAAGAGGTAGAGGATTAAGTTGGCTCAAAGGTATTTTTGAATTTTAACATTTGAGGTCTGATAAGAAGAGAGAAAAGAGAGACGCGAAAAGGGGACTCATCTCTCCAACATTTTTCATTTTTTCTTTCTTCTCTTCTCCTCTCCTCTTCTTTTCTTTTCCTTTCATTTTGTAAGATACTTGTTTAGGTTCTATTTTGTAGCCTTCATTGCTATGGAGGAGTAGGATTTCAATCTAGTTCAAGGAGACTCCAATGGCATTATGGTTGTAATCTTGAAACTCTATCCTTGAATTTCAATCATGTTTGTTTTCTTGATTCTTTACCCTCTTTTATTGGTAAATTTGCAGTGAATGGTATTGATTTGTGAGTTTATGAATGAGGAATTAGTTGGGTGATTGCTAATTGGTCAATTGGTATGAACTTGATTAGTTAAAGAATTAGGAATTGGGTTTGGGTTCAAACCTAGGCTAATACAATTGGGGCTAGAAATCAACATAGGTTAATTAGAGTTGAGGTCTCAATTATCTAATCAATTATGTGTTGGTTGAATTCCTAGAGTTTTCTAGGTAGAATTGTGGGGTTGTTAGTAGAGGTCTCTCTAAGAGCTCAAATTAGTCGCACTCCATGTGTTTGATATATTATGCGTTAATGATTGATTCACCTTATGCTTAAGGAACTCTTTGAACTAGTGTTTTTATTTTTATCTAATTTTCTTTTATAGCTTATTGACTGCATGTTTGCACATACCCCTTGTTACTTAACTAGATAGCAATAACATCCTTGTGAGATGACTTTGGTTGCACTATACTTCAAATTTAGTATAATTAAGTATTTTAAAATTGTAATTTGGAGCAAGCTGCGACACTTGCTGCCAAAGGTTAAGGCCTCGAAGAGTCGAATTGTTATTCACACTCTAAACATAACTTGATAAGTCCGAGGTTACGGCCTTGTTGTACTCATGTGTGGCATGCGTTGAATCACCCAACGTTAGTTGTGCTTATTTGGTCATTATTGAGTGTTCTGGCTTGCATGGTTAATTGGAGCCCCCAATCATTGATAAACTCTGCTGCCAAAATTGAGATCACCTTGGTGGGAAAACATGTTTTGCATTTTAACATGCTTATTTGTTGTCATGCACAATCGTGTGAAAGCCGATGTAGTGTGTTTGCTAGCTCATGTCTTATCATGGGTTGCATGTAAGACAGTGGTGACTATCATGAATAGAGCTAGGTCATTAAGTTTTATCTCAAAACCTCCATCATTGATTGCTCATAGGTCCATGATCATTTTCCTTTTATAGGAAAAGATGTCAACTATCAGATTCAGAGCAATATTTAGGTCAGGAGTTGAGGTTCCTATTCTTTTGAATTTGATCCTCGCACGTTTTGAGGAGGGTTGTAGTTCTTTCTTCACTTAGCTCGAACTTTTGGGATAGGAAAGCGAAATGTAAACATAAGATCCCATGGAGTTCATTTCTTTAATTTTTCATTGTCGGTTCCTAAGCTAGTTTCTGGCTTTAGCTTTTATAGGCAACCTTTTAGGCCCTTTGATGCATAGAGCCTTTGAACTAATCTATAGCAATGCTCTTAGTTCGACCTAGAGGTTACAACCTCTGGCTTTGAGCTCTTAGCAATGGATTTTAAGTAATTGACATTTCCCGATTTCCGAGTTTATTAATGAAACTGACATTGTCAATTGTATGTGCTTTTCTTTTCACATAAGTTAAATAACTTGAAGGGAATATTAGCAACATTTCAATTGGCTTGTCAATTGGCTTAAAGAATAAAATTAATCCGAGGTTATATAGTAAACCTGGCTTTTCCAAATTGGTTATGACCGAATTGGATTTTCTGAATTGGTTTCTACCGAATTGGATTTTCTGAGGTCTTTAATAACCTGGTTTTAATTTTGCTTAAGTTTGAAACCTGAGGAAATTTAATTTCGTTTAAGTTAAACTCAAGGGTTTAAATGGTCCGAGGTGAAAACCTGGACTTTCTGAGGTGTTAACAAACCTAGATTAAGTGTTCCGCTTAAGTAGACTACTTAAGGGTTGTACTGTATTTATCTGAGTCTTTTACTAACTGGGATTTCATACGTAGTAGTTTCTAAGGTGTTAGACCTTGGTTCCATGTATCTCGACTAAGAGGTGACCAGTCCCTTAGGATTTGTGATAACCTTGATCAAACAGTGGTTTGCTTGACTAGGTTCTTGGTTAGGTCTTTGCTGAATTTGTCTTCATATTTTATTGCTATTTCCTAGCCCGAATTTAGTCTTTTAGCCCCCAATTTGGGCTTTGACTTTCGACCTTAGAATTTAGGAACCTTGGTGGGTTTCTTTGTAAGATTCTTATAAAACACAAATATGAAGAAAGCTCCTCCTTCACAAAGGGTCTTCCAATTTCTACTATCAATAGTTCTTATCTACTGGTGGGAGGATAAGGTGTTGGGAACACCCTTCCTAACGGTGAAGAATATCTGAGATCTCTTAGGGGGGAGATATTAATCACACCCTAAGGAGAGAAGGAAAAAATAAGTATGCTGTTTAAAATTTTGACGATCCTTGTTGGATATGGATGCATGATGCTCTTATTCGAGCATCTTGGGGTATGAGTTCCGTTTTCTCCTTTTATTTGTAGTGAAACTTTGCGATTGAGTTAATTACCTCAAGGCTTTTCAGAATTTCCACACTTAAGGCATTTGCTTAAGGGGTTTGATTTGACTTCCCTACTCGGATCGCATATCTAAGGGATTAGATCTAGGTCTGATTTAAATCGTCCCTATTTTGCTTAATGTTTCCGACTTAGGTTGATTGCCTAAGTGGTTTGGCTAGGATTTGACTTTCTTAAGTCGTCCTTTGTTCTTGTGGTTGTTTCCGACTTAACTTAATTTCCTAAATGGTTGGTTAGGTTTCAACCTTTAAGTTGTCCTTCATGATTTATATTCTGACTTTAAAGTCAGTTCCAATTTTAGGGAATTGGTTTTTGATAAGCTATCCACGCTTGTAGGGAGGTTTTGACCTTGAGGCCTCTTTACTTTATCACGACTTAGTTCCCTAAGCTTATTAGCAAGCTTTCGTTGCTAAGATCGGATCCTACTGTGATAAGCCATGATGTTAAAGCTGTTTTGTGTTTTATACTTAGACGATTTATCCAAGGGAAATGGGTGTTTTCTATTCACGCTTAGGACACTTTGTCTAAGGGAGTTAATTTTTACTTAACGCTTGGAACAATTGTCTAAGGGAACTGCTTTGTACTCGATGCTTAGAGCAATTATTTAAGGGAGTTAATTTGTACTTGGTGCTTAGAGTAATTGTCTCTAGGAGTTAATTTATACTCGATGCTTAGAATAATTATCTAAGAGAGTTGATGCGCTTAGAGCAATTGTCTAAGCAAGTAAATAAGGTCTGACTTTAGGATAGCCTTTGATTTTGTAGTCAGATTCTTTATTTGAGCCTTTGAGTAATATCCTTAGAGCATTTGTCTAAGGGCATAAATTATGGTTCGACTTTAAATCGTTTACCTGACTTTTCTTATTTCTCCGCTCAGAACATTTGCCTGAGGGATTGAATTTGATATCCATGTAGAAGAACGAGCTTTACCTTTGTTGGCTGATCTCATTATGAATCGGGGGTTGTCTATGAGCTCTACCACTCATTTACCGATCTTATTTTGAGTTGAATGTGGACTTTGAACTTCGGTGTTGGCCGATCTTATTTAGAGTCAGAGGTCGCATCTAGCCAAGGGCCAAGCATGGACTTTGCTTTGTTTTCAACATGTTTCCAACATGGGATAACAAGAGATTTTATGATTGTGCATTTTGTCTTTGTCATATTTCCACTAAAGCTTCGGTCTTGGCTTTGCTACACTTTTATCCAAGATCAATTTCTTCTGCAACCTTTATCCGAGCTAGATGACCTTATTTTCGGTTAACTAGTTGTGGTTTTTGTGCGAAACTATCTTATATGGCGACTCTCACAATGATATTGTGTGTAATCCAATGATGATATTTATACACAATATAAAGTATATAAAGATAAGCAAAATAATTAAAATGGTGAAATATATCAAGTATGAGAGTTTGCAAAATATGAGATGATTGGGAATATCATAAGCATGCTAAAAAATGTTTGGGAAGTATCATGTACTTGAAATAAACATATATGGCACATAGAAAGAAAGAGTAGAACTTCCTAGAATTTTGAATTCTAGATTTGCATTTAAAAGTAAAATGAGGCAAGAAATTTGTGTACTGGATTAATGGCATGGTGCCAACATGATGTGGATGCACTTGAGAGGGTGCACGTTTGGATCTTGCTTTCCTTCCATTTCGGATTTCAATCACGTTCTTCGTGATTTTAAGATAATAAGCCAGCAAAGATTAACTACATCATTGAATTGGTGTAGTAGTAGAATTTTGCTGATGCATGCAGGGGGCGCTAGTTCAAATCCTTGCACGTGGAAAGCTTCCACTCAATGAATATATTTTAAATAAAATCCCATGGAGCGTTTGTCTGGCATAGTGACTGGTTGTAGTTTGAGTATCTAACAAAATCCGAGTTCGAATCTTGAGCTCCATGTTTTTTGCATTTTTAGCTTGGCTAGTGTCACGAATACATTTAAATATATCTAGTTGAGAGGATTTCGTATGCTATTAAGTTGGCCTGGGGGCTGTAGGTTGTTGCTATATTCTTGAGTTGATGGTTCAATCCCATATCTCGTAAATTTAGTTTCCTTTTTTCCTTTTTTCAAAAATGGGTCAACACAAGACTTGATTTTTGATGAAACACAAATCTTTCTTTTGAGTAGGTTACGCCCTCGACAATAGCAGCCATGGAGGCTTCCTTTACGTCCAAACTTTGGCCTTCCTTCATGATCTGTGGTGGCAAGCAAACAGCAGTGGCGTAACAGCAGAAACTATAGCGGCGCTCCTTCATCTACTGTAACGTTTGAAAAAAAAATTTAATCATTTTTAATCGAGTTATTCGATTTTCAGCAATTAATTGGGATTAATTAGAATTCGATCAAGTATTTACTCAAAGCCAATTAAGTAGCATTTATAAGAATTAACCTTGAGGAAATTAGATTAAAATCATAGGAAACCACCTAGGAATTTTCTAAAACCGGTTTACCGATTTAAGAGAAATCGGTAAGATTTTGGTATTTTAAATTATCGGAACCGAATCAATAGAAATTATACTGTAATAACCCTGGGATGGATGGCCAAGATTCAGCCAACACACCCTACAAGTGGCGCCACGATAAGCTTTCAAGAAGGCAGCCAAATGAAATTGGAAAAGGAAAACACATCTACCAATCACATGTAATCTTGCTCCAAAAGTTTCCAATTATTTCCTTCCAACTCCTTGATTATTTTCGGATTTTATAACCTGCTGAACCCTCATTATTTCTCTTCTATCTTAACTCATCTTCACTCCATCTCCATCTACTCTTCAAGCTTCATCAAGATTCCTTCAATCCAAGGCACCAATCTAGCTCAACAACACCTAGAAGAGGTAGGAATTCCAACTTCTTTTCTTATTTTCTTTGAATTGGGCTGATTGGGACTCCACTTTTTTCCCACTTTCTTGCATGATTCTGATGTTATCTTAAGTGATGATGATGAATTAAGATTGGTTTAAGGTGTATATGTGAGTTTGAATTGAAGATTAGATGGATTGATTTAAGGAAAACATGAATCCAAGAAGAATTCAAGAAGCTGTTAGGGTTTTTCACCCAGCAGTCCATACGGTAAAGTGTACGACTCTTCCTGCCGCCATTTAAATATGATGAAACCATTTTTATATAAAACTAGATAGGGCTTTCCATGCATATATCATATAAGGCTATTGGATTAGTATTGAGAGAGATATGAATTTTTTAAGTTTGACCTAGGTTTTTGAGTTTGATTTTGGGTAGACTAGGTTGTTCAGGGAAAAACTCGCCCTATACGATTTGGAATTAAATGAAACTAACTTTGTTAGAAAGCTTACACATAGGAGAACCTTCCATAAAAATTTTAGAGTTAGATGAGGTCCTGTTTGCTCCCAGTAGCTCGAGAAAGTTGCCTTGTGTCTAAACCGGGCCAAAATAGGGTAGTGCAGGAAGGTCAAGTTTCGGGGCTTATATCTCAAATTATACTCATCCAAATAATATGCAGCTTCTTTCATTTGAAAGCTTGCTATGTTAGATTTACAGTAATATAAATTTCGTATGATTTCACCCAAATTTCTATTTTTGGTGAATTTTCTCTTGTAAGAGTGTAATTTTGGCTATAGACATGTATAAATACTAGATCAAGTTTAGTTAATATCGGAACTCGGAACTCAGAAAGTAGCAAACAGAGAGCTAGATCGGGTATACTTAATGCTGAACTCGGGACTTAGCAAATAGGAAACTAGTCGGACATAGTTAATGTCGTAACTCGGAAATTAGTGAAGACTGGGTATGGTTAATGTCGGAACGCGGGACTTAGGGAATATTCATGAGTCTTGGAAGGCCAATTATAGATTAAAGTCAGAAATCGGAATCACAAGCACATAAAACACTTTGAAATCGAAGGTCAGAGACAAAAATATAAGACCTAAAATACTTAGACCCGGAAGTCGAGGTCCTTCAACATAAACTTGGAAGTTGGTACCCGAAACCTGAAACCTTATACCCGAATCTCGGAAGTTGAGAACTAGGACGCTTTAAACTCTTATACACGTAATTCCAAAACTCGGTCCAGGATCAAACTCGGAGGTTAATTCTAAATGTAACCCCGGAAGTCGGGAATCAAGGCATTAACCTTATATACATAACTCCAGAAGTTGGAACCAATATGATCTCGGAACTTGGAAGTCGGTCCTGAGCTCAAACTCGGGAACATCAGTAAAAGTTAAAAGCTTGCAAGATAGATTTAAACTTAAGATTTTAAAACTAGCACCTATTGATATTGTTATATTCTTGGTATGATTATAATCTTGAGTTTGCTATTTGATTAAAGTTTTTTGGCTGCCTAGCACTATTCATGGAGAAGCGGACATGATCCATTATGCTGCTGAATTTTCGGTAGAATAGTAAGGAGGCTATGAGCATTAATATGTTATGATATGAACATGAAATTTTATATGCAACGATATATAAAAGTAAATGATGAAGCATATGTATGAGTGCATTCAACATGTCTATGCATGATTATGTATGGGAATGAAAGGACATGAACATATTAAATGTGGATCCCTTCACTTGAAGGCAGTTATGAGATCTTTCCTTGTAAAGGTAGTTAAATAAGATAAGATTAGGTCCCTTCACTTGGAGGAAGTTAATTGGTTCCCTCCCTGTGAAGGCAGTTAAAAGATATGATGAAGGTCCCATACTCCTAAGGAGTGTGACATGGCAATCATACCGTGATGGGGTATGACATGGCGATCATACTCTGGAATATGGTATGATAAGCACATCCTAAGGAGTGTGACATGGTGATCACACCCTGATGGGGTATGACATGGCGATCATACTCTGGAATATGGTCTGATGACCACATCCTAAGGAATGTGACATGGCGATCACACTCCAATGGAGTATGACATGGCGATCATATTCTGGAATGTGCATGACAAGTAAAGGAAATTAAAAAAACCCCAGTGCATTTGCATGAATTCAAGTATGAGTATTTGCATAATTATATCCCATGTTTCATTGATGCTGAGACTATTCTATCTACTATGCTGTGACTATTATTCTAAATATGAAGCATTGCCAACGTGACTTAAGTGCGTGAATAAAATGAACTCTGCTTCGGATAATATATTTTCGAACTACAAAACTGAACAGTCTATATAACATGCTCACCTTTTTCATAATAAACTGAAGTAGCTAGAGATAATAACGATGACATGGTATGAAATTTCTTAGTAAATCCTACTGAGAATTTAAAATTCTCACTCCTATTTCCTTGTTATCTCCGGGATAAAATTTAAATAACTTGAGCTATATTTATCAAAATTAGATGGGATCAAAGAGGTTGGAAAATAGACACATGACACTTTAACATATCCAAAATTTAGGTCAAGATGAGTTAAATAGAAATTTTGGCTTGATTTACAAAAATCGAGTTGAATGAATGGGCTGAGGCAGCAACCCTGTCTCAAGTGTAATTAATGCTCCTATGAATTTGATATTTGAAATATGAATGAAATATTATGACTTCTATGAGAAATTGGTGTTCTAAGTACTGGCACTATTCAAGGGGAAGTGGACACGTTCCATTATGCCGTCGAAATTTCGGTAAAGTGTACGCATGAGTTATAATATACATTTAGATACATGTGCATTTTCAAGAAAGTCATAAAGGTTATGTTATGATGAACATAAAGATCATGTTATGATGAAAGTTCCATAATAAGTGGGTCAGCCTCGAAATAAAGTTAAGGGGAATAGATCGGTGGGGAGGTCGGGGAAAGTAAACCCGGCATTCCTATATAGGAACGAACTCGATCCTGAAAAGTAGACTATTACCTAGGAGTCTAAATGGCCAAGAACTCCCAGGGGACCAAGTAATGGAAAAGTTTATGAAGATAAGTTCAAGAATGAGTTTTGCATGATCATATTGAATAGTCATTATGAGTTGTTTATAGTTTGGCTGATATGTTTACTTGCTGCTGTATGTTTATCTATTCTGCTCATTGTTCTGTACATCATTATTAGTAATTTATTTTGTTTCTTACACTGTCCTAAGTAAAACTGAACTTTGCCTCGGACCAGACATTTCTCAAACTTATTAAATATGGATAGTTAAGTTTGATCCCATGTTTTTACAATTAAATAAAAACTGAGGCAACTGAGAATGAATGTGACGTCAGTTAAATACCATATGCGGACCCTACTGAGAATTTCCTTAAATTCTCACCTCGCTTTGTATTTCTGCATCATTCTCAGACGCTGGTAATGGACTCGACGGCCACTCTTTTTATTGAGATTCCAGACCTGCAGTTCCACCATAATCCCATAGTGGACTCGCTGTACATAGCCGGCTCCTGCAACTTCCGTCTTTACCTTTTTAGCAATAGGAATTTTGCTGTTCCCCTTTTTTACTCTGCCTTTGATCCTGCCGCTCCATATTTTGTTGTCCCATTGCATATGACACACCCTCCTCCTGCACCTTCAGTGCCCGCAGCACCTGCCGCACCTGCCAATCCTCCGCTCGAGTCCCTTCCATAGATAGTTCTAGACATCCTACTCAGCTCCGAGAGTGATCCTTCGGAGGCCACCGGTTTATCATCCTCCTCCTCGAGACCTAGTATGGACTACTCCCCAGCCGGGCCTAGAATGGCCAACAGCTACCTGACTGAGTAGGTTCCAGCTGTGGGTGGCAGTGTATAGCATGACCCTCTTTTGGTAGAGTAGTATTGGGCCATAGACATGGATCAGCTAGTTCAAGATGCCCTCGGATGACCTTGTAGGATTGTTTTAATTGACACGGGCCCTATGTTCTTTTTGTTACACCGGCCCTACTTATGTATCCTACTTTGAGTCTGTACATAAACTGAAGCATTGGCTTCTAACCTATATGTTTATATGTATATATTTAATGATGTATTACCTGTCTGTATCCTTTCTGTTGTGCCTTTCTGTAAATTTTGTTATGTTCTGTGATGTTGATCACGTTTGTTATATACCACGTGTCACTTCGTCCGTTAAAAAAAAAAAGAGAGAGACGTGACATGATAAGTAATTAGTAAGCTGAGTATCAACACAGTAACACAATCTACTTAATTTCATGCTATGACTTAAGTATAACATTAAATTGGTAGGGTGTTACATTTGTCACAATCTCTTCCTCTTCTTGTGATTCAGTATTCTCTTGCTCTTCATCCAGATCGTCCCACGTGACCATTATAGCCTTCTTCTTTGCAGTCTTCTTCTTAGAAGCTTTCTTCAATCTAGAACATTATGATATAACATATCCAAATTCTTTGCACTCGAAGCAGATAACTTCATCTTGCTTTGCTTTGCCCTTTTTGTCCTTGTTAGGGACAAAGCTCTTCTTCTCTTTCTTGATCCATGCTTTTGATATCTTCCTTGCCAAATGTGCAATATTTTCTTTTTCATCATCATCATTAGAAAACTCATCTTCATCCTCATCAAAATCTTTTGCAACTTTCATGGCCTTGGAGGAGCTAGACTTTTTCTAAGTGATCTTCATTGTAATGGATTTTCCTTTTCTATTTGACTCGTCAAAAGCTTCATTTAGTTCAATCTCATGAATCTTCAAGGACCTAATGAGAGCATCCAAGCTAAGTACATTTAAGTCCTTAACCTTCTAAATAGCTGTTACCTTGGGGCACCACGCCTTAGAAAGACTTCTCAAAATCTTTCTAACCATTTCAACATTTGACTATCTTTTGCCCAAGGCTTTCAACTGATTTATGATATGCATAAATCTAGTTGTCATCTCATCAATACTTTCATGCTCTAACATTTTAAACATTTTATATTGATGAACTAGCATGCTGATCTTGGTCTCCTTGACTTGATCAGTTCCTTCATGGAGGACTTGGAGTCTAACCCAAATCTCCTTAGTAGAGTCACATGAAATGATCTTATCATATTCATTTTTGCTCAACGCATAGGTAAGAAGATACTTTGCCTTGACATTCATTTGGACTTTGGCTTTGTGCTGATCAATCCATTGTTTTCTTGGTATGATAGTGACTATTACTAGTGGAGGTTGTTCTAGATTAGTAACCACTTGAGGCATAGGTTGCTCCATAGTGGATATATAGTCACCATTTTCTATAATCTCTCACATGTCAATATTTGTAGACTTAATGAAAAGTCTCATTCTTTCCTTTCAGTATGGATAGTCTTCATCATTGAAGTAAGAAGGGCAGTTGATAGAGTGTCTCTCAGCAATATAGTTGATTTGTTATGCCATTTGTTGGATCTTTATCCTCTGCAACTGTTAGGAAGCTTAACCCCCGAGGTAGGCTAAGATACCAATTATAGGTTAAGGTAGCAAGAGAAGAGGGGTTGAATCGTGCTTCAAAACTAGTTTTAAAACCTGAAAAATGTTTGCAAATAACTTTCTCAAGTTTGAGACTTGGAATATAGAAGCAAATTAGTTAAAACTAAAATCAGATTTTCTTTCGAAAAGAAAGTTTGTTTCTACAGTTCTATATTTAGCACACAAGATTTTTTTATGTGATGAAGTAAGTCAAAGCAAAAGGGATATAAAGATCATACATCAAGGTTTTATACTAGCTTGGCTAATAGCTTGTCTACGTCTAGTCTCCAACTCTTTGTTGAGATTTTTATATACTGAGTGTTCTTTTTCCAAGCCTCTCTAAACTTTTACAACAGAGTAGTTTTTCTCAAGCCTCTCCAAGCTTTTCAATGAGTAGTATTTACTAAGCCTTTCCAAGTTAAATTGAGTAGTATTGGATCCTAGCCTCTCCAAGCTCACTGTGACCTCTAACGAGTCAAGTTACAATATTCAGTAATTTGAATTTGTATTTGAACACTCATACTAAATCTCCCCAAAAAGTATATTCAATGAAATATAGTGTGTGCGACTTCTTTAAATTCTCAATCTGAGAATGTTATTTATTACAAATTAGTAGAGAAGATTTTTCAAATAGAAGTTACAATGTGTAACTTTCTGATAGTTTAGAAGGTTAAGAAGGTTGGAAAATGAAAGCTTTGAAGATGTTGAAAAAATTCAAACAATCTAACCAATTCTTCTTCGAGTTCCAACTTTATATAGACTTCAAAATATAATCGTTGAAGCTTGTAGATCTTAGCCTTGTGCTTCCTTGATCCATTGATCTAAGACTGGATAGAGAAGAAGTTCCTTTCCTTTCTCAGCCTTTGGAGATATCACAAAAGTGGAAAAGTAGCCATTTGATAGTTCACCCACTTTTTAGACTTGTCAGCACTTTCACCCACTTTTTAGACTTGTCAGCACTCTTTTTGGACCTTGTCACATCACATTTGATGTTTTGAATCTGATCCTTGAATCATGTTAAAGAAGCTTTGAAGGTGAGGTACTTCATAAGAAGCATATTTCTGATAGTCACCCTTCTGGACATAGTCTTCTAAATGGTGCATCTTTCTTAATGATCTGTGTATCTTTCTAAGGCTTGTTTTCCCTTCTGATGGTGTAAATCCATTCTTCTAAACTTTCTAATATGATTCTTAAGTGAGAAAGCATATATACCTCAAAGTATTGATTCCAAGAAATGTATATTCAAGAGAATTACGAAGGAATAAAATACTTTGTCTTGTTCAAAACTTTGTTTCAAATCGAAATGAATGGTCTTGCTCACAAAGAACATATTTACTTTGAACGAATCAATAGATGACAAAAGATTTTATTAAAGCTTAATTTATTGCTCATCAAAACCTTAAAGCTCAAATAGATTAAACCATGAGACGATTTCTGAAGGGTATTAGAGCTTACAAATGGCAATAAAATGTATTAAGTCCATATTGGGCCAAGTTTTATTTATTAACTCTGTTAATTTTGTTTTGTTTAAAGACATGATTTTAAGGTGTTTATTTAGCCTAATTGTTAGTTTAGTAACTTGCGCCTTTTTCTAATGGGCTAAGGAAATATTTTAACCTAATGTAAGAAGTATAAATACCTCGTAAACTACTATAGTAGTAGCTTTTGTTGAATGAAAATTACGTTTTCTAGTTTCTTCTAAAGAAACTCCCAAGTATGTGCAAGTGAGGAGTGATCGTCTTTACTTGTTGCATTAAGAAACTGAATAGGATATTTCAAAGATAAATTCTCTTGTGATATTTGTTCAGTTTCATCTATCTTTTATCCCAATTATCTAAGTTTTTAACAAGGGATTTCTTAGGGGTTTAGTAGAAAAGGTGTTTATCTTATTGCTTGTTTCTTATCAAAGTGTATGTCTAGGGTTTTGGAATCATAATATCCTTAGAGCTCCACATCATTTTGGAGAGCTTACAATGTGGTTTCTTGGCAATGTTTTGCTAGTTTTCTCTATTTGCCATGCATATATTTTTCAATTTTGTTTCATCAATCCTTATACAAGTTCTGATTTTAAGTAATGTTTAGTCTTTTGACAACATGTTTTGTTACGTGGAGTATAGTTTTGATAAATATTGGATGTTTTTATGTTAGTTACTGTTGGTTGCTTTAATGTTGCTTTGTCTTCTGTATTTGAGCCATGAGAGGGAGTAACACTCATGGTCCACTTAGTTGAGTGGTGATAATTTTGCCTTTTTCTTGGACTACATGTAGCAAAAGAGGGAAAAAAAAAACAAAGAAAGAAAAGTAGTTTCTTTTATTTTGTTGATTATTATTTTATTTTTCTATTGTTTTTGGATCATTGCTAAAGTAAGGGAGCAAATTTTTCTAGTTGTAGCTTTCTAGCTCCCATACATTGTTAAAGTATAGGAACCAAAATATTAGGCACTTAGGAGGCTTAATTTGACTTTGAAATGGGCTAATTTACTTTCTTTGCCTACTAATCTCTAAGATTTGAATAGACTAATCAAGGTTAGATGGTGTAAAGAAAGCTTCATACTAGAAGGATTGTAAAAAAAAAGAAAAAAAAGAAATGCTATATTTCTTTTTCTTATTGCATGTTTATTTTAAATTGTTTCAGGCATGTTTATTTCCATCTTATGCAAAGATTATGTGCAGTCTTAAAGTTTAAAGGTGTTTATCTGTTATTGTGTTTATAGAATGATAAGTACGCTTTAGAGGAAAGCCAATATAGATCCTTCTTCAGCTGATAATGAAATGCATAGACCAAAGGTTGTTTGGGATCTTAAAACAATTGAGCACTTTATTCAGGCTTGCTTGAATCAAGTTTACAAGGGGGAAGAAAGTGGTATTACCTTTACCAAGAAGGGATGACTGCTATTATTTCACAATTTAATAAATTAAGTGGAAGGAATTTTGACAAGTTTCAATTGATGAACAAGTGGGATAGCTTGAAGAAGGGCTGGTCAGTATGGTATAAGTTGTTTCAGAAAGAAACAGGTTTGGGGTGGGATAATGTGAAGCATACTATTGACATGCCAGATGAGTGGTGTGAGAAAAAGTAACTGGCATGTGATAAATAAATATGAAATTATAAGTTTTATTAGATTTACATGTAGTTTATTTGTTTTATAATGTTGAAATGTAAACATGCAGGAAGATCCTGATTATGACAAATTTAGCGACAAAGGGCTTTCATTTGCTAACCAATTAACAACACTTTATATAGTGGTTATTGGACAATTTATTTGGGTACCATCATCAGGAGTACTGGCCAATGGGCTTGATGAAGATGAAGTTGGATACTGGCCATGCTTAAAGAATATTGGTATAGATATGGAAGAAGATTCATGTGATAGTGAAGAAATGAGTCTTGTGAATTTGCAAATATAAATTTAAGTGCTTCCCAAGGAACTACTAGTCAAAAGAGTGGTTAGAAGAGAAAAAAAAAGTTACTTGTGATTAAAAAAAAATGAGTAAGGCCAAAGTTACTACTCCTCAAAGATTGTTGATGTTGTGAGTATGATTACAGAAAGGTGTAGGTCTTGTAATGCTGCTCTAACTAGTGTATCTATTGGTGAAGTGATAGCTGAGATTCAAAATACTGATGCTATTGTCAGTGATCCTAAATGGCATACTAGATACTACCAACTCATGATGTCTAAGCTAGCAAGAGAGTTGTTTGTAACTTTACAAGGGTTTGAGGAAAGAAGGTTGCATTGGCTTAAGCATGCAGCATATAACCCATCACCATTTACAAATATGTCATGGGATAGTCAAATATGGACCAATATAGCATATGTTGTAGTAATAGGAGTAGTTGCTTGCGCTTCTGTATGGATTATCAAGGATCAATAGGGTCTACTTTTTGTGATTAGCTCATCAACATCGCTAATTAGCTTTAGTTTATTTTGTTTGGATATACTTTTAGTGTTTAGACAAACAAGGATTAGTAGTGTGTGCTTTTGTATTTAAAGACCATCTAATCTAACTTTGAAGTTGTGGTTTGAACTTAAAATTATTTTGTGTTGGTGTTTCTTTTTCTACTCTTGTTTTTTTGGTTTGGTTCATAACTAAGAGATGGAGTTCCCTTATGATGCTACTATTGTGCTGATATAGTTTTAGTGCTTTTTCTATTTTTTTATTATGTTTTTTCTAGTTTTTCATGATTGTTTTTTAATACATTGATCATGACAAGACGTTCATCCTCTGGCCTTGAAGAGAGTTTCTAATTTGCTTTTCACCATTGAGTACTCCTATTTTATCACTTGCAAGCTTTTCAAGGCACCTGAATACCAAGTCATTTTCATATCAACTTACGGTGATATTTTTCATAATATCAAAAGATACGTATATACACTTAGGTATGGATAAAACTTCCACTAAGGGGAGAAACAATAGAGGATCTTTAAATTGCAAATGCAAAATGGAATCTAATGGTGCAAACTACTTCCTTTCATTGCTAATGTAGCTTAGCAGTTAATATTCTTTAGCATCTCATACAGTTGACTTTTAGTATTATTCTATCACTCATCAAGTTCTAATTAACAAATTGGAATACATTCATATAGTGATCCAGCCATATTGGTCTCAAACTAAGCATGCATAAATTGTTTAGCAAGTAAAATTTAGTGGGTATTTTTATTTTTATATCTTATAGTTTGTATTTTTTAATCATAGTTATTAACAAGTGTATTCTATATATATAATGGAAAATTGGAATGGAAAATATAAGGCTGATGGTGGTATGAAAGAAGCTTACTATGTGGGAGTATTATGAGTATGCAATAAGACATTTTTATAAAGAACCACAAAGAACAAGTGAACAAAAGGCCATGCATGGCTACTGGAAGTATTACAAGGGCATCCCATTCGCTACTATGAGATATTCTCAATGTTCTTATAAAATCCAACCATCCAACCATCCATTTGCCTTCTCATCATGCACCATTAGATCAAGAATCTATGTTAGTAGTATTCCTTGAGTCAAGCCAAGAGATGTACTCTCCTCTATCAAGATTGTGACACTTGGAGTGATCATATCCACCCAAGCCAATCCCAAGAGTAGTCGTGCTTTTAACCACTTGAGAAAACACAAAATGGTCCTTACCCAAACACCAAGACTCAAGGAAAATACAACCCACTCTTTTACCCCAAAGTTCCTAGCTTTCTTGCTTAAAAAAGAAGTAAAACTCACCCACTCCCTCTTACTTGTTAGAGAAGCAAAAGCCATCAGCCCCCTCACCCCATTTCTTGCGCCAACTAGCCTCCTCACTCTCCTCATTTTCAAGTTTTCTTCCTCTCACTACAAGCCCAAGCTCCCACCTCTCTATAAACTTCTTCCTAGCTCTTTTGATTCTTCCAACCATTCTTGTTCTTCTTCTCTCTTTCTCACCTTATTCAACTCTCTTTCCTTTCACCACCCTCACAAGCCCTTCAAGGACCACCCTCTTTGGTTCTTGAGGAAGCAAAACAAACACTCACTTAGCCCCATTATCAAGCTCAAGGAGGAGGAAGGTCATCTCCAACCCATCAACTCTTTCTACTCCTCAAGAAACTCATTTGGTAGTGACCCTAACCTTTCTCTTTTATGTGTTCTTCAAGCCCTTAAACTCCTAAGCTCTCCATAGCTAGGTGGTTCTAGGACTTGTTTCCAAGGCCTCATGGCCATGCTTGTTGATATGATGAGTTTTCATGTGTTGTGTCCTTCTCTTTGGCATGAAATTTTCGGTTGGTGTGTCTATTGTTATTGAACCAAAGTTTTAGAAGTTAAAACATTGAGTTAATATCAAGATCTCAAAGATTAAAAATGGGTTGGAAGAGAAAAGTGATCACTTGAGGAAAAGCTTTAATGTTTTTACAAGAAAACTCATTGAAACCAAAACCGTGGAAGCTGAAAAATTTTGGCAGTCTGTATGGAGCGAATGATAACTCTTTTAATACACCTCAAAATGCAATGAAACTAATTTTATGTGAAAATAGACTCATAGAGATTTTTATACATATAAAATACGTGAAATTTGGCCTTAAAACGAGAGAGATATGAATTTTCAAAGTATGCTGTCCCCAGATGTGTTTCTGTTCGGGCAGTATGTAATAAAATGTGCATAACTCAATTTATACAGAACATTTTTGAGTGGTACTAGGTTTTTTGGAAAGATAAGATATATAGGAACACTCCCATAAAACAGTTTTGTTAGATTCCATGTGAGGAACTCCCAGTGGAGTTAACAAGTCACTGACTCGAGTTGAACTTTCAAGTCTGAACAGTCAAAATAAAATGTGCATAACTCAAGCTACAGAATGAATTTTTGAGTAGAGCTTATTTTGTTTAAAAATAGACTCAGAGAAGTATAATCATATTAAAATTAGAAGCAAAAGAGTAAAAGGTGAAATTATGGTTAATTTTTGAATATACTTCTCTACTGTAAAAGTAAAAACTGGTTGTGGTGAAAGTTAAAGAATAATGAGAAATAAGCCTTAAGACACTAAAACCTTTACTCTAAGCATTGGAAAAACCCTCATAATTCAACTTAAAAGTTTCAAAGAGGATAATGGATGAAATTGGCCTTATGCCTAATAAAAGAGTTTACACTAGAGATAATCTCAATTAAAAGCTTGCACCAAATTTATTAAGCCAAGCTCATAAAATTTTGTTTGAGAATATGCCTATGTTTATGTGCAAGCATGATGCTATGATGATGATGAGTGATGATGATGATATGAATATGATATGTTGATGATATGATGCTTAATGATATGTGATATTGGATTTCTCTGTTTGGCAAAATTTTGGGAAGCTTCGGTCTAGTTGTTATGCTGCCGAAATTCTGCGAAAATTATGGACTTAGAGATATTTTGCATCATAAGCTTTAATAAGAAGAGATTTAATTAAGTGTACGATTCTTCAAAAAGGAAGGTGACCTAATTTAAGCTCCCCTCACCCACGACTCACATGAGGCATGGCATGACCCAGCTAGTGTGAGTATAGGGGATAGGACTCACATGAGGCATGGCATGACCCGGCTAGTGTAAGTACCAAAATTCTATAGTGGTGATGGCCATGGTATGAGCTCATTACCACTTATGATTAGTAGGTGAAAATATAAGACTTAAGATAAAGTCAAGTTAAGAAAAGAAAAGGGACTTCGGTCCAAACCCTTGAAGGGAAGAAGTTAAGAGAAGCTTATAGCATAGCCATGCATGTTTTATGTAATTATACTTGTGCCCATGTATGTTATGATATAAATGATTAAAGAGTATGTTAAAATTGAATCCGCTTCAGATATTCATGTTTTCGAAAACCTAAGAACGGAACCTCATGAATGCTCACTATTTTCATTAATAAAACTGAAGTGGCTGGGACGATGACGATGACACTTTGGCGTCGGGCTCGAGTCCTACTGAGAAATTCCATTTCTCACCCTAGTTATTCTTCCGTATCGTCACCAGATCTCGATGGCGCATACGGTGAAGTATAGCATGGATCCCGTATATTGTGAGCGGACATATGACGTGGGATGTCAGACAATGCTGATGTGGACTTGTAGTCACCGTAGCTCTGCATCTTCATACATTCCTTTTTGTGACGAACGATGTCAATTTAAGTTTATATCTAATATTTGGATCATGGCACGACCATGAGCCTCCTTTGATGAAATGCTGATATATATATATATATATATTATGAATCTATATGAATGTAATGGTTAGTTATTTAATGCAATGTATTTGTGAATTATTATTTGTTTACCTTTCTCATGTTTTACGATTTTGGGGTATATATTTTATGCGACATACTCTTTCTCTACCTGTCTTCTCGCTCAAGGCTTTACTTTCTAAAATGCTGCAAAGCGATGATGTATTTCAAAAAAAAAAAAAATCTTACCATATTTTCCATGTAACTTAATTTCAAATGAAGTTTAGTTTTCCACGAGTATAAGTAACAACTAATAAAATGCCATAATATGACTTAAGCGTAGTATAGGTTTATTAGGGTGTTACATTATGGTATCAGAGTAGTTCATCTTGTTAAAGCCTGAGGTTGGACTGACTATGCTTCCAAGCATAACTCTGCGTGCGCTATGTTAAGTCGTGCTGTGAATCCTGTTTGTATGATGGGATGTAGGACTTAGAATACATGACCGTCATGTGAGATTGCCTTTAGTTGCTGCCATGCTTATGCTTAATATTGGGCCCGATCAACTCGATATCTTTGTATGGTGTGTTCAGGAACTAATGGCAACTCGCAGACGTACCTCCAACGAGAACAATGATAGCGCGAACCTCGCCTAGCTCATGAGGTCCTTCCAGCAGATGGCAAACGCAATGAAAACTCAAGCTATAGCTGCTGAGCATATGATGGACCAGCTGAATCGAAGATCCAAAGCATCTGTTGGTGGAAATGGAGCTGATGCCGAGTATCAGAAGTTCTCGGAGTTTCGTAAGGAACCCGCCCAGTTTCAAGGGGGCTTTCAACCCTGACAAAGCCGATGAGTGGATCAAAGAGATTGAGAAGATCTACTCCGTGCTAGCTTGCTTAGAGACCCAAAAGGTGGCCTTTGCCACTTACATGTTGAAGGTGGATGCCGAGTTCTGGTGGAAAGGAGCGAAAAGCTTGATGGAAAGCGATCAGAGGGAGATCACATGGGATGCCTTTAAGGTGGCTTTTTATGAGAAGTACTTCCCAATGTCTGTAAAGAACACAAAGGAGATGGAGTTCCTGAGGCTCTACCAAGGAGGTATGAGCATTGCTGAATACACGGTGAAGTTTGAGGAGCTGTATAAGTTTTCTACATTGTATCAGCGAAGCCCAGATGAGCATTGGAAATGCATGAAGTATAAGGGAGGATTGCAAGCCGACATTCTGGCATCAGTGGCCCCCTTTGGAGATAAGGAACTATGCGGCGCTTGTTAATAAGAGCCGTGTAGTAGAAGAATGTAATCGGAAGTTGGCGATCCAGAGATTAGAGGCCCATAAGAGGAGACAGGCATCTCAAGGGCAACATCCGAAGCAGCCCTCGCAAAGGAAGCCCTACCACGATGGAGGTTCTAAGGGCAACCAGCCACAAGAGCCCTTCGCCAACCCTCCACGACCTGTCGACCAGCCCTCGAAGCTTGCAATGAATCCCACCTGCCCAAAGTGTGGGAGACAACACAAAGGGACTTGCTACGCTGGACAAAATATCTGCTTCAAATGTGGACAGCCTGGGCATTTTGCAAAGAACTGCACCAAGGGCATGCCTGCCCCCGACCTGTTTACAGGTAATGAATTTTGAGGGCAAAATTCTTTTTAAGGAGGTGAGAGTGTAACATCCTCAATTTTTGTCTAAGCTAATTAGCTCAATGATCCTGGCTAATTAGAGAGGTTAACGATTAACTGAGGATTAATCGGCTAATCTCGATGAGTAAGAGCTTAGTGAATTGAGTCAAGTCAATAATTGAATCATAACGCACTAAATGCTTTAATTAAAACCTAATTATTCGAGCCTCATTAATTCGTAACTTAGAAATATAATTAAGCTAATCTAATCTTATTAATTAAAGTACAAGACAATTGTTCTACCTTACCAATTGAGATAGATTAATTCTTATACCCTAATTACATAATTCATAAGATCAATTCTTTTAAAGGAAAAACGTCTTAAAAGTGTAATTAACCAAAATCGGTTAAAGAGCAATTTAACTAATCAAATTGATTAACAACTTAGGTAATTCTAATAGCTTTGAAGATTTAAAAATTTCTCCTAATTGATGCACCAAATTTCGGCCAAGGATAAGAGCAAAATCCAACCATCCATTTGCCTTCTCATCATACATCATTAGATCAAGAGTCTATGTTAGTAGTATTCCTTGAGTCAAGCCAAGAGATGTACTCTCCTCCATCAAGATTGTGACACTTGGAGTGATTATATCCACCCAAGCCAATCCCAATAGTAGTCATGCTTTTAACCACTTGAGAAAACACAAAATGATCCTTACCCAAACACCAAGACTCAAGGAAAACACAACCCACTCTTTTACCCCAAAGTTCCTAGCTTTCTTGCTTAAAAAAGAAGTAAAACTCACCCACTCCCTCTTACTTGCTAGAAAAGCAAAAGCCATCAGCCCCCTCACCCCATTTCTTGCACCAACTAGCCTCCTCACTCTCCTCATTTGCAAGTTTTCATCCTCTCACTACAAGCCCAAGCTCCCACCTCTCTCTAAACTTCATCCCAGCTCTTTTGATTCTTCCAACCATTCTTATTCTTCTTCTCTCTTTCTCACCTTATTCAACTCTCTTTCCTTTCACCACCCTCACAAGCCCTTCAAGGACCACCCTCTTTGGTTCTTGAGGAAGCAAAACAAACACTTACTTAGCCCCATTATCAAGCTTAAGGAGGAGGAAGGTCATCTCCAACCCATCAACTCTTTCTACTCCTCAAGAAACTTATTTGGTAGTGACTCTAACCTTCCTCTTTTATGTGTTCTTGAAGCCCTTGAACTCCTAAGCTCTCCATAGCTAGGTGGTTCTAGGACTTGTTTCCAAGGCCTCATGGCCATGCTTGTTGATATGATGAGTTTTCATGTGTTGTGTCCTTCTCTTTGGCATGAAATTTTCGGTTGGTGTGTCTATTGTTATTGAACTAAATTTTTAGAAGTTAAAACATTGAGTTAATATCAAGATCTCAAAGATTAAAAGTGGGTTGGAAGAGAAAAGTGATCACTTGAGGAAAAGCTTTAATGTTTTTACAAGAAAACTCATTGAAACCAAAACTGTGGAAGCTGAAAAATTCTAGCAGTCTGTATGGCGCGAATGATAACTCTTTCAATAAACCTAAAAATGCAATGAAACTAATTTTATGTGAAAATAGACTCATAGAGATTTTTATACATATAAAATACGTGAAATTTGGCCTTAAAACGAGAGAGATATGAATTTTCAAAGTATGCTGTCCCCAGATGTGTTTCTGTTCGGGCAGTATGTAATAAAATATGCATAACTCAAGTTATATAGAACATTTTTGAATGGGACCAAGTTTGTTAGAAAGCTGAGATATAGAGGAACACTCCCATAAAACAGTTTTGTCAGATTCCATGTGAGGAACTCCCAGTGGAGTTAACAAGTCACTGGCCCGAGTTGAACTTTCAAGTCTGAACAGTTAGAATAAAATGTGGATAACTCAAGCTATAGAATGAATTTTTGAGTGGGGCTTATTTTGTTTAAAAATAGACTCAGAGAAGTATAATCATACCAAAATTAGAAGCAAAAGAGTAAAAGGTGAAATTATGGTGAATTTTTGAAGTTACTGCCCCACTGTAAAAGTAAAAACTGGTTGTGGTGAAAGTTAAAGAATAATGAGAAATAAGCCTTAAGACACTAAAACCTTTACTCTAAGCATTGGAAAAACCCTCATAATTCAACTTAAAAGTTTCAAAGAGGATAATGGATGAAATTGGCCTTATGCCTAATAAAAGAGTTTACACTAGAGACAATCTCAATTAAAAGCTTGCACCAAATTTATTAAGCCAAGCTCATAAAATTTTGTTTGAGAATATACCTATGTTTATGTGCAAGCATGATGCTATGATGATGATGAGTGATGATGATGATATGAATATGATATGTTGATGATATGATGCTTAATGATATGTGATATTGGATTTCTCTGTTTGGCAAAATTTTGGGAAGCTTCGGTCTAGTTGTTATGCTGCCGAAATTCTGCGAAAATTATGGACTTAGAGATATTTTACATCATAAGCTTTAATAAGAAGAGATTTAATTAAGTGTATGGTCCTTCAAAAGAGAAGGTGACCTAATTTAAGCTTCCCTCACCCATGACTCACATGAGACATGGCATGACCCAGCTAATGTGAGTATAGGGGATAGAACTTACATGAGGCATGGCATGACCCAGCTAGTATAAGTACTGAAATTCTACAGTGGCGACGGCCACGGTATGAGCTCATTACCACTTATGATTAGTGGGTGAAAAGATAAGACTTAAGATAAAGTCAAGTTAAGAAAAGAAAAGGGACTTCGGTCCAAACTCTTGAAGGGAAGAAGTTAAGAGAAGCTTATAGCATAGCCATGCATGTTTTATGTAATTGTATTTGTGCCCATGTATGTTATGATATAAATGATTAAAGAGTATGTTAAAATTGAATCCGCTTCGGATATTCATGTTTTCGAAAACCTAAGAACGGAACCTCATGAATGCTCACTATTTTCATTAATAAAATTGAAGTGGCTGGGATGATGACGATGACACTTTTGTGTCAGGCTCGAGTCCTACTGAGAAATTCCATTTCTCACTCTAGTTATTCTTCCGTATCGTCACCAGATCTCGATGGCGCATCCGGTGGAGTATAGCATGGATCCCCTACATTTTGAGCGGACGTATGACGTGGGATGTCAGACAATGCTAATGTGGACTTGTAGTCACCGTAGCTCTGGATCTTCATACATTCCTTTTTGTGACGAACGATGTCAATTTAAGTTTGTATCTAGTATTTGAATCATGACATGACCATGAACCTCCTTTGATGTAATGCTGATATATATATATATTATGAACCCATATGAATGTAATGGTTAGTTATTTAATGCAATGTATTTGTGAATTATTATTTGTTTACCTTTCTCATGTTTTACAATTTTGGGGTATATATTTTATGCGACACGCTCTTTCTCTACCTATCTTCTCGCTCAAGGTTTTACTTTCCAAAACGCTACAAAGCGATGATGTATTAAAAAAAAAAAATCTTACCATATTTTCCACGTAACTTAATTTCAAGTGAAGTTTAGTTTTCCACGAGTATAAATAACAACTAATAAAATGCCGTAATACGACTTAAGCGTAGTATGGGTTTATTAGGGTGTTACACCATATATGGTTAGCCCTACAAAAAAAGCAAAATTTATTGGAAGAAAGGGATATCTAACACAAAATGTGATTGTTGTATGTGATTGGGATATGTGTTTTACTTTTGTATTGCCTAGATAGGAAGGCATTGACCATGGTGCTCGTTTTTTGACGATGCTCTCACAATTACTAATATGAATTTTCCACATCATCCTCTAAGTTTGTTCTTTTTCATAACTACAATTTACTTATACATTAAAATTATGGTATGCATTTTATTAATTATGTTATTGCTTACTAGGAAAATGATATTTGGTTGATGTTAGCTATCTAGCACTGATTAGGTACCCTGGTTCTTATGGACGTGAACATTATCACCTTCCTGATTTTAGGCACTCATCCAAATTTAAAAATCAGAATGAAGTATTTTGTCATTATCATTCATGTTTGAGGTGCATAATAGAAAGAACTTTTGGAATATGGAAGAATAGATTTTCAATCCTGTGCCACACGCCTAAGTTCGAAATTTGAGACACAATTTCAAATAGTTTGTGCAAACAATGGCTATATATAACTTTATCAAGACAAATACTAAAGTAGATGATGAATTTAATTATTATGAAGATTGTCGTGACTGGGATCACAATGGTATGGCAAAGAAGAGAAAATTAAAAACAAATGGTTTTGATAGAGTCACCACCTATTCTTTTAATAGAAATAATTGGAAAAACCTTTTTATTTTCAGAGCACTTGTCTTTTACGAAAAGAGAGTAGATTTAGGAGCCGATAATGCACAGGGAAGAGCAAAAATTTAATTTTGCAGCACCCTGACACATCCATACAAATATGAGTACTTTAATTGATTATACAAAATATTAATAGCTTTTATTAAAAAAATTGACCTAATAAAATATTTAAACTAAAAAAAGCTTTATTTTTATTTAGAAATTTTTTTTGAAGAAATATTCAATTGGAAAACTTTAGAGCATCAAGCTATCACAACTCAAATGTTCTAAAAGTGTAAAGTTAACAAGCCGTTATGGCTCAATTAAAATCTTATTTTAAAAAGAAAAAACTATTTATTAATTAAGCTAACATAAAAAAGGAAAGAATATTTACAACTCTTTTTTTTTTTTTTTTACTTTTAGGACTAATAAAGACACAATAATTGTTGATAAATGGAACACAAAAAGAAAGTAAAATTAATTTTGACTTGTCTTGCACTCCTACGTATCCTTTGGTATAATAAGGAGCTCAAAGCTATGTAATTCTTTATAAAATAAGTGTAGATTGGTTTATTTTAATTTTTAAAATAGAAAATATTAATTCCAACTTTTTTTTGACAGGAAATATTAATTCCAACTAAGTAACATGTAAATATAACAAAGTTGTCAAGAGGTGCAACAAACAAAAATCAAATAAAGAAAATCAATTGAAAAGGTTAAAACTCAATTGAGCCAACCAAAGAGTCTGACAAAAGCATTTTTGTTTATTTTATATTTTCTATTTCTTTTGGTTTTATCATTTTAATTTTTTATTTTTTAAATTCCTTCACACGAAGTCATAAACAACAAAACCACAAAAACAAATATTTAATTTTTTAGAAAAAAACTAATAAGAAAACTTTAGAGCATCAAGTTATCACAACTCAATTACTCTAAAAGTGTAGAGTTAATGAGCCGTCACAAGTCAATGGGCTCTCCTTTTTTATTAAATATATAGAAACAAATCAAGATTATTTAAACTAACGCAATTAAGAGTTTGGAAGGAAAATGATAACAAGTAATGATTAAACAAACTCATCAAATAAAAAAATTAATTTTTTTCTTTTTAAAAAGGAAATAAAACCAAAAAGAAACAAGAAACTCAAATAGGAAGGAATTTCATACCAATCTAAGCTTATTGTGTAACAAACAAAAATATACCCAACCCAAGAAACAAATTATATGAAAGAGCCTGTAAAAAATATACATTTGAAAGAAAAATTAGGCCTAAAAATATTTCACCCTGAAAAATCACCATTAAGTATTCATAACAATCTTAAGAGAAAGCCAAAAAAAAAAAAAAAAAGAAAAGGCAAAACCCCTAAGTTAATCCTTGTCAAAAATAGCATTGGACAAATCGGTCTCTCAAGAAAATTGAAAAAAAGAGAAGAAGCACGTCTCATGGTCTATGAACATTAACCTCAGTGTTTTGCTAGCCTTTTTTCTTTTTATCTTATTACTATTTCTATTAGGGAGCAATTTGAACTATTTATAAACAGTTAGGAATCAATTTGTGCTATAAATCCTTCAAAAATATTAAGGAGAGACTAACTTGTCTGATGTTTGCAATTGGTAGGGACTGCATGTAACACCCCAATAATACCATATTATGCTTAAGTCATTTTATGACATCACTAGTTGTTAATCTTACTAACGGAAGTTCTATTAGTTGAAATTAGCGTAATATACGAAAATAGCATCTAATTTTTTTTTTGTAAAACCTTTATGCTTGAAAACTGAGCCTTTAATCACTTACTTACTTACATACATATGGACATTGTTCCTCATATCACTGAGTTACTAATAAGACGTATGACAAAATTGAAATAACATAACACAATACCTTAAGCCAAGAATGTAATCATAGATAATCAAGAGTCATCATTACACTTAATAAGTATCCTATATGTAATAGCTCAAATCAAGCAGCATGACTTCCTACATGCTCTTAATTACACATAAACTGCCTAACTAGGGCTCTTAAAAATGAAAATACTATGCTACTATCTCGATCCTCCTTAGCTAAGTGAAGAAACATGGCAGCTCCTCATCTTATTCAGTTAGGTACCATCACAAGTGTTACCGTGGCTGCCATCAGTTCCATCTGAAGACGACACGAGAATGTAGGAATGAGAAATACAAGATTTCTTAGTAGGATCGCGACTAGACAAACATTGTGTCATCGTCATCGTCTTAGCCACTTCGAGTTTAACTATAAAAATGACGGACATGTATAGGTTCCATTTTAATGGTTTTGAAAACTTAAGTCCCGAAGTAGGTTGATTTTAAACTTAACATCATAACCATAATATCATAAGTAAACATACATGCGAAAGTATAGACTAAACATTCATAATGCATATGGATAATATCAATACATGCATTAACATCCACCTCATAAACATTCATAATGCATATGGATAATATCAATACATGCATTAACATCCACCTCATAGACTTAACCATAGTTTTATTTTGACTTTACTTTCATTTTTTTAGCATCTGCTTAACATTCTTTACTTTCCTTTGAATTAGATTGCTTTTGGACATGAGCTCATTTCGTGACCGTCGCCACGTAGTACTAACCAAATCAGACTAAGTCGATATTGGTTACCCCTAAGTTGGAGGGTCCTCTATTTCACCTTTGCCTCCCCTAAAGAGGTTCCTTGAGTCTTTGTGGATCATCGTCTCTTACTTCCCTGAAGTGATTGAGGGGTCTATCCCATTATTTCTTTTCTTATCATTACACTTTACATGCATGATACTTCTTTGACTAGACATATACAATGATATGACTAAGTCCATAATTTTGACGAAAATCCGGTAGCATAACGACTTGACCGGAGCTTCCCTAAAATGCCAATCACAAACTTTCAACCAACAGTCCATCATATCTATATCATATCATCACACTGATCATTCAATCAGAAGACAAAGCTCAATCAAACTTGTCATTTATCATGCTGAATGACATCATACTTTCATACCCTAAAGGGGTTCATAGTTGTGTTGCTCTTTGTGAAAAATTTTATGAATCATTATATGATTTCTCGTGGTTGCCCATGACAGAATCACATAGTTAAAACATATCTATATGGTCTTTTAGTTATATCACGACCCAACTCGGGCCGTGACCGGCACATAGGGGACGGGTCCCCTAGCTAGCCTCGATCACACAATTTCTTAAAAATTTGGGCAGAGTGTCCTCTGTATTTAGGACTAGGACTATTGCCAAATACAGATCCTCTCCCTGCATAATAGAAACACAAACACACAATCCATTGGGGATCTAAGCATTCTCAGAATGCACCCCACAGCACACAGTATAAAAGTAGAATACATAATTACATTTATTCATCCAAAATACATAACTTTAATTCTTTAGAAAATCGAATCCTTTTAAACAACTTTCAGTCAAACATATAATTCCAATCCTTTAGGAAATCCAATAGTTTTGATAACATAAATAAAATACAATAAAAACAACAATTAGGACAAGGTCGGACCCTACCTGTAGTACCATGGAGCTATCATAATCTAAGAATTTCTCAAACCTAAACAATTTACAAAATGGCCCTTGAATAGATAAGGGCTCACCACGATTATAGAAATACTCTACTGAGGGCCAAATGCTTAGATCAATTGCACACCTGCAACTGAAAAAGAAAGGAAACAACAGAGTGAGTTTATGAAACTCAGTGAGTGTCCCTAACCTATATGAGACAATGTACAAGTTTATAGATATTAAGATAATACAATTATATATGTATACATAATTAAAACCAATTTGAAATCTCAGTAAAAACATTATCCAAATTTTCTTTTCCGAAAACCATAGAGACCATCTATTCCAGGATAATCCGTTAGGAATCACACTTAAGCGGCCATTCCTTCGTGTGACCCTGTAATCCGTCACGCACCACCTTTCTCTATGGCCGTGCAATATCCGTCATGCACCACACTATGTGTGTGGCTATGTAATATCCGTCACGCATCACTCCCTTGAGTGGCTATGTAATGTCTCATCCTAGGTGCACCCAAGGCTAACGCCTACTGTCGTTAGCCTACAGATCCTGGTCTAGACTTTCCTAAGTCCTCATCTTCCATTATACATAACATTCAGCATGAATTCTCATAAAACATACCTTACATGAAATCTAAAATTATATCATTAAAGAAAGATGAAACCTTTAATAGCTTTATCTAGAAAACCTTTCATATAAAACTATATATCCTTAAGTATATCTAAACCTTTCATTCCAGTTTCATATAAAATCCTAAAGAATTTATTTTCTTTCCTTTCAAACAAAACAAAATCCAAAACTTCGTAGAAAACCAATGTAATAAACAGTTACCATACTCTTTCAGAATTCAAATCATTGTCTCATATGATTAAGTTGGATTAACTAGGCTACCAATCATTTGCACACACACACACACACACACACACATATATATATATACAAAATATATTGAAAACTAAAATAGGGATAAACTATCTACTCACAGTTCACCAACCCAAAGCTGAAATTCGATCCTACGGAGCTCCGGGGCTCATATAGCAATCATTGGAGCCATCTAGCACCATAATCATAACAATATAACTACACATTAGCTACATATCATGAGAGACTACACTATCTACTCCCTGTAACATCCCCATTTTCGTAAATAGAACGTAATAAGAACTTTGAATTATTTCTCTTAGGCAGTGTGAGAATTTCTCAGGCAGCGCTATGTCATGACAATCCTCACACTTGGAATTATAAGGTAGTGTAAAATTGCCGTTGAGAATATGGCACTGCCATATGTTTAAAATTAGGAAATGACAAAAGTGCCCCTGCAAACTTTTGTTAATCGCAATGATACCCTGAATTTTTAAAAATTATGTTTTGACCCCAAAGAATTATTTCCATAACAACCCTTGAACTTTTTATAAAATGACTTTTGTGTCCCCCCTATAACTTTTCATAAAATGACCCTTATGTCCCCACATCTATAGGATTAGCAGAATGGGGTTTTAAACGGAGCAGAATCACGTGGTGAAAGCGTAGAAGTTTAAATCTCTGCTGGTTGGGCCATGGATGCAGTCGGGTGTGAATGACGTGGGGTGCCCCTGGACTTGCTCAAAATTATGGAAATGCCATTAGTTATAGAAAACAGAAAACAAAAAGGCTCCGAAGTTGCAAAAATGTCTAATTTACGCCGTTAATCTGTTTATTCGGTTTCAATAGTTATGTAAGGGTAATTAGGAGTTAATTAAATATTAATTAGGAGTTAATTAGATGCTAATTTGAGGGATGAGGCTTAGGAACAATTAGGATAGAGATATAGAAATTCTCTCAAAGTCATTTAGTAAAGTTTGCCGATTTGAAGAAAATCGGCGAAGATTCGGTGCTTTAAACCGCCAGAACCGAATCAGTAGAATTTCACTAGTTTGAGTGTGGTTTAGAATGGTTAGGTATAATGGAATTAGATTAGAGCCATAGGAAACTTCATAGGATTCTTCTAAAACCGTTTTACTGATTTAAAGGAAATCGGTAAGATTACGGTGTTTTAAACTGTCGGAACCAAATCAATAGAAATCATGCCATGAGTGCCCTAGGATTAATGGCTAAGATTTAGCCAAATAATCCATCCAAGTGGCGCCTAAGGCAGCCCTTGATGGTGGAAGCTAAATCAGATTTCATGAAGAAGTTACATCCACTAATCACATGCATCAACATCTAAATATCTCTAACTTTTCCTTCCTTCCCTTATCATTTTCGTCCTCCCTTTCCAGCTGCTGAAGGTCATCTCCTTCTCTTCTCTTTACTCTCATTTCTACTCCATTCTCATCCATCTTCAAGTCCCATCCCAAGCCACCACCATCAAAGGCACCAAATCAGCATAAATTACATAAGACAAGGTAGGAAATCCTACTTCTCTTCTTAGTTTCTCTGATTTGGGGCTGCATGGTGAGCATGTTCAATCTAAAATATTGATGTTATATAGAGTGATGATGATGTTTTATGGCTGGTTTTGCATGTATGCTGGGATTAAAATTGGAATTGAGGGCAAATAGCTTGAAGGAAGGAGATAAACCTAGAAGCAGGTTAGGGTTTCCCTCGGTGGTCCGTACGGCAGAGTGTACGGCTCCTCCTACCGCTATTTAAATTTGATGAAACCGATTTTAAATGAAACTAGACATCCAGGGATTTCCATACATATAAAATATAAGGCCATTGGATTAGTATAGAATTAGTTCTGAATTTTTGAAGTTAGACCTAGAACTCTGGGTTCTCACCCGGGTAGCATGGGTTGAGAAGGGTGTAACTCACCCTATACAACCTCAAATTGAGTGCAACTAAAATTTTTTGAAAGCTAACACATGAGAGAACATCCCATAAAAATTTCAGAATTTAATTCGTTGTCCTTTGTTCCCAAAACATCAATGAAGTTGGCTTAGGTTCAAACTGGCCTAGAACAGGAGAGCCCAGTAGGGTAATGTTTTGAGACTCATAACTCAAAATATACTTAGGCAAATGAGATGAAACTTAACTCATTTTAAAGCTTGTTGTGTTAGATTTATTTTTATATAAAGTTCGCATGATTTCACCTAGTTTTCGATTTTTTGTGAATTTTCTTTTATAGGAACCCAATTCTGCCTAAGAACAAGGCATGCTGGGGTAAAATGGTTATATCTTGAGCTATACAACTTAAAATGAGATGGGACCAAAGGGGTTAGAAACTAGACATATAAGGCTACAACATATCCAAAAATTAGGTTTGAATAAGTTGAATTGAAATAAAGGTGAAGCATACAAAACTCGGGCAGGACAGGGAAGAGTAAACTGAGGCCATATCAATGCTGAGTTGAAACTAATGAATGAATTTATGAAAGCATATGTATAATTGCTGGTTTATATTGAATTGTAAGTTTGTATATTTGTACTGGTTGCCTGGCACTATTCATGGAGAAGCGGACTCAATCCGTTATGCTGCCGAATTTTCGGCAGAGATTTATGAGAACTTAGGCTATGGATGATTATGCTTTGAATATATTTACGTTTACATGTCATATTCATATACATCATGCATGCAAGTATATATTTAGAACATGATATGATATATAAAGTATGAGACATATTCATGAATGCACCAAGCGTCTGCATGCATGACAAGATATGAAAAGGAAAAGATAATAAGAACTTGCAAGAAAGACGTACTAAGCTACCACGTGAGGCATGGTATAGACCCAGCTAGCGTGGGCCAGAGCGGTACTATCTAAGACTTGAGCCAGCCCCCGACCAGATTTAAGGGGAATAGACCAGTGTGAGGGTTGAGGAAAGTAAACCCGTCACTCATATATAGGTACGAGCTCGGACCTAAAAAGCAGGCTATCACCCAGGGGTGAGAGAGGCCATTCACCTCCGGGGGACCAAGTACAGAAAAGAGCAAGATCAAGTTGCAAGTTAAAGAAAGATACGAATTAAGTCAAGTGCACTTGCATACAGACAAGTACAAGCATCTTTATGTGCATATTCAGTTATCCCATTAAGTCATAAGGTTATTAAGATTCTTGTTGAAGCATATTGCACTATTTGTATTTCTGTGTTTGTCATATAATATGGTAAGTGATTGTTAAAATATAGCCCGCTTCGAGAAAGATGTTTTCCACTTAAAATTGAACCACTGTTTGTGTATATGTGCTCATATTTTTATAATAAACCGAAGCAGCTGGAATGTTTATGATGGCACTGTATGAGAATAGTTCATGTTTACCTACTGAGAACCTTAGGTTCTCACTGCCTGCTTGCATGTTTTTCTTTTCCGTACACATTCCAGCACCCAAGTTGGAAACCAAGTGCGAGGCAGAGTACAGGGCCATTCATGGAGCAAGAATCGGGCGTAAGCCAGATCAAGAGACCATTGAAGCTAGTGACGACTAGTCAGAAGTAGACGCTGTGTATTACATCAGTCGCAATTTCTTTTAAAGTGTAATTATTTTATATTTTTCCATATATCAGAGACTATTAGTTGGTAATAAAGTAAGTAGTTAAAGGGCCATGTATTATATTTTCCATATTTTAAAGTTTTCTTAGCACAGTGACAACCTCTTAATATAACTCCATGACTCGAGCATGGCTAATATAATAGAGGGTGTTACACTCCCAAAATCAAGAATTTTCCCGAAATCCAAACCTAGGGTTCAAGAACAACTTCAATCCAAGCATAGGCTTGAATTTCTTGGAAAAGGAAGGAGGAAGGATATTAGGATTTAATTTTGGTAGTGGATTTTCGAGTTCTTCCTCCTCTAAGCTCCAAGCTCATCCATGGTGGAGGTAGAGAGAGAGAATGCGAAAGAGAGAGAGTGTAAGACGAATTGATGATGATTTTTGGTAGATTGAAGTATTTAATTGGTGTTTTGAAGTGGATTTAGTGTAAAGATTGGATATGGAGGTGTTAGGGTGAGGTTAGGGTTAGTTTAGAGAGAGAGAGAGACATTTTCAAGTGGAGGAGAGAGAAAAATGCGACGAAAATGAGAGAGAGAGCATCCTAGATATATTTATAGATGGCTTACAACTCCTTGTAATTGATTACCAAGAATCCAAAAATTGTAATCGATTACAAGCCTGTGTAATCGATTACCAAAGAGCATCAGGAATCTAAGAACCCATTCAGCCATATGTAATCGATTACAAGTGAAAAAAACTTTATCTTCGTATATCATTAGTCACCGGTAATCAATTACAAGAACACCCTTGTAATCAATTACAATAGGGAAATATGCAGCATCAAAACACCTCAGAACAGACTCACAGTTTGGAGAGATAGGTATCATACACTTATTTACTTTTCTTAACTTTAAGTGTAACACTCTTTATTATATAAGCCATGCTCGAGTCATGGGGTTATATTAAAAGGTTGTCACCGTGTTAAGGAAGCTTTAAAATGTGGAAAATATAATATATAGCCCTTTAAATGCATACTTTATTACTGAATAATAGTTCATAAGCTTCGTCGTCTTCGATACATAGAGAAGGAAATGATTACAATTTAAAAGAAATTATGACTAACATAATACACAGCATTTGCTTTCGACTAGTTGTTAGCTAGCTTCAGTAGTCTCTTGGTCTGGTTTATGCCCGAGTCTTGCTCAATGAATGTCCCTGTACTCTGCCTCGCACTTGATTTCCAACTTGGATGCTGGAATATTTACGGAAAAGGAAAACATACAAGTAGGCAGTGAGAACCTAAGGTTCTCAGTAGGTAAACTCAAACAATCTTACAGTGTCATCATAAACATTCCAGCCGCTTCGGTTTCTTATGAAAATGTGAGCACATATACGCAAGTAGTGGTTCAATTTTAAGTTGGAAACATTTTTCTCGAAGCGGGTTATATTTTAACAACCACTTGGCATATTATATGACAAACATAGAAACACGAATAGTGTAATATACTTCAATAAGAGTCATAATAGGATCATGACATAATGAGATAATTAGAAATGCACATATAGATGCTTGTACTTGATTGTATGCAAATGCACTTGACTTAATTCATTTTTCTCTTTAACTTGCAACTTAACCTTGCTCTTCTGTACTTGGTCCCTCGGAGGTGAATGGCCTCTCTCACCCCTGGGTAATAGCCTACTTTTCAGGTCCGAGCTCATACCTATACATGAGTGACGGGTTTATTTTCCCCGACCCTCACACCGGTCTATTCCCCTTAAATTTGGTCGAGGGCTGGCCCAAGTCTTAGACAGTACCGCTTTGGCCCACGCTAGCTGGGTCTACGCCATGCCTCACGTGGTAGCTTGGTACGTCTTTCTTGCAAGTTCTCATAAATCTTATTCTTCTTTGGACATGATTATACATGCATATGCTACATGCAATCATTCATATACTTCATATTATACTTAAATCATTCTTGCATATATAAATCTCATAAGCATAACATATAAATATATAACATTCATATAATTCACATATTTTTGCTGAAATTTTGGCAGCATAACGGATCAAGTCCGCTTCCCCATGAATAGTGCCAGACTACCAGAAGGATCAATTAGGCAGCAAAACCAACATAGAGCATCAAGTTTCATAATAATAATATCAATCATATAACATATCAACATAAATACATAACTTAAGTTTTCTGCTCATTCTACTCAATTCTACCCGATTTTGTAAAGTTCACCATAATTTCTATTCAATTCAGTTGGACCTAAATTTTGAATATGTTATAGTGCTATGTGTCTAGTTTCCAACCCTTTTAGTCCCATCTCATTTTGATTTATGTAGCTCAAGCTATTCAAAGTTTACTTTTGTCTGCCCTACAACTAGCCAGAATTGCACTTTTAGAAGTAAAAATTCACTAAAAATAGAAAACTAGGTGAAATCATACAAAATTTATATTAAATTAAATCTAACAGGATAAAGAAAGAAAAAATTTTTATCAAAAAAACCGACTTTGAGGCCGTAGGCTAAAAAAAATTCATTAATGAGTCTGTTTTTACGTTATTTCGTACTGTATTGCACAATTCCTTTGTTTGTGGGGTTCTTCTCTCACGCGATAAAGAATTCAATTTTCGAATGGATTACTACCTATGCCTAGATCTCGGATAAATGGAAATTTTATTGACAAGACCTTTTCTTTCTAATGAAATAAGTTTCATCTTATTTTCATGAGTATATTTTGAGATATAAGCCCCGAAACTTGACCCTACTAGACTACCCTGTTCCAACCCAGTTTGACTTCATTGATGTGCTGGGAACAAATGGCAATGAATCTGACTCTAAAATTTTTATGGGATGTTTCCTTACATGTTAGCTTTCAAAAAGAGTTAGTTGCACTCAATTTGGAGTTGTGTAGGGTGAGTTATACCCTTCTCAACTCATACTGCCCAGATGAGAATCCATATTTCTAGGTCAAACTTCAAAAATTCATAAATAATTCTATACTAATCCAATAGCCTTATATTTTATATGTATGAAAAGCCCTAAATGTTTAGTTTCATATAAAAATATTTTCATCAAATTGAATCGACTGTAGGAGGAGCTGTATACTCTGTCATATGGACCGTCAAGGGAAAAACCCTAACAATTTCTTGAATTCTTCTTGGATTCATGTTCTTCTCTAATCAATCCATCCAATCTTCAATTCAAACTCACATATACACCTTAAACCAACCTTAATTCATCATCCCCACCCATCACAACATCAGAATCATGGATAAATAAGGGACTCTAGGTAGCCCCAATTCAAAGAAAAGAAGGAGAAAGTTGAGATTCCTACCTTGGTGATGTAAAATCTTAATGGAACTTGATCTTGGAGTGAAGTTGATATTTGGGGCTTGAGCTTGGGGATGAGAGGAAATGGAAGAAGATGAAGGAAAGTGGGAAAATGAGGCTGGTAGTGGGGAGGCCGAAAATGATAAGAAGAGAAGGAAGGGAAAGGTAGAGATTTTTGGAGGCACTTTGCTTTGATTGGTGGATTCAACTTCATCATCAAATTTGGTTTAGCTTCCCTCCCTCAATGGCTGATTAATACGCCACATGAGGGGGTGGTTTGGCTAAATCTTGGCCCTCCATCATAGGATTCTCATAGTATAATTTCTATTGGTTCGGTTCCAATAGTTTAAAATACCGAAATTCTACCGATTTTGTTCAAATCGATAAAATGGTTTTAGAAAAGTCCTATGAGGTTTCCTATGGTTCTGATCTAATTCCATTATACCTAATCATTCTAAACCACACTCAATTGGCTTTAAGTGAATGCTTAATTGAATGCTAATTAATCCTAATTATCCGATGAAAATCGCATAACTCGGTTAGTAACAATAAAACTTTTCGAACATTACGCTCTCCACTCACTTGGCAGCCAATTGGCGCCATCCATAGGCGTAGAAGTGGCTCACTTTTTAGCCATTCAAACTAGTGGTGTTAGTTTAAAATTCTACTAATTCGATTCTGGTGGTTTTAAATACCGAATCTTCGCCGATTTCCTTCAAACTAGCAAAACATTGCTAAAAAAAAATCCAATAAGACTTCTTGTATATCTATTCTACCCTAATCTTTCTAATTTAACATCTAATTAACTTCTAATTATCCTCTAATTAATTTCTAATTAACCTTACTTAATCAATAAAATCGAATAACCTAATTAATAAAATCGAATAAATCGATTAATAGCGTAGATTAAATGTTTCACAAATCCAGAGCCGTTGTGTTTTCTATTTTTCGTAGCAAATGGCATATCCGTAATTTTGAGCAAGTCCAGGGGCACCCCACGTCATTTCACACCCCACTGCCTCCATGGCCCAATCGACAGAGATTTAAACTTCTACGGTTTCATCACGTGATTCTGCTCCGTTTAAAATCCTATTCTGTTAATCCTATAGATGTGGGGACATAAAGGTCATTTTATGAAAAGTTATAGGGTGGACATAAATGTCATTTTATGAAAAGTTCTAGGATTATTGTGGAAATAAGTTTTTGGGGTCAAAACATAATTTCAAAAAAATTCAAGGTATCACTGCGATTAATAAAAGTTTGCAGGGGCACTTTTATCATTTCTTAATTTTTAACATATGGCAGTGCCATATTTTCAACGGCAATGTTACACTACTCTATAATTCCAAGTGTGAGAATCGTCATGGCATAGTACTGCCTAAGAAATTCTCACACTGCCTAAGGGAAATAATTCAAAGTTCCCATTATGTTCTGTTTATGAAAGTGGGGATGTTACATTAAGTCAATAACTTTAAAACATAAATATAAATAAGGAAATACCCCCATTTGGATTCAATAAAAATGTCCAAAAATTCAAAATCCTTAGGATTCAGAATCCAACTTTTGGGTTTTAGTTCAATTCTTCGAAAACTTGCATTTTCATTAACTGGTGGGTTGAAATCAAAGGGGTTACCCATGCTCAAAAATTCATTAAAAATCCATTTTCAACTCATTGATGCCCAGGGAATGATTATCGGGACTTTTGATCTTAAGAAAATGTCTCAACCTATAGCCTTCCAAGAAGGCATAGGGCTCAGACTCAATTTTTCAAGATCCGACATCGACAGATCACTGCAACTCATACTGGGGTATTACAAGTTACTTAGTTCTTATGTGAAATTATTCTTTACTTGAGTTCATGTCTTATGGAGCACTTGTTCAAATTAATTAAATTAAGTGATTGTTTCCTTTCCTTGAGATAGTGCACTTAGTGATTCCTAGGTTCATGATATGCTCAGAGGCCCCAATCATACTTCTGTTCCCAAGGAGTTCGAGATCCCTCTAATCCTTGGGTCATGATAACGCATAACCACACTCATGAACCCAACAACACCATGTTTGCTAATCACCAAGGGTGATTTTTAACTTATCCAAGTTGCAAAGTTTCAAGCTTTTATTATTAACATGACAAGATCTTACCCTAAACATTATCAAAGTTATCATTCTTTATGAAGTAATTATAAAGTTTTATTCTTTAAGAGAGTATCTGCCTCAAGGATCAAGCTCTTGTCTTAAAGATTCATACTTTATGAAATAATGATGCAAGGTATTAGCTTTAAAACTAAAAAGTCTTATTCTTTATGAAAGTTGACACTTTTAATTATTTTAAGACCATCAAAGTCTCAACTGTATGATTTAAAGTTGTCTTAAAGTCTAAAAGATTTCTACTTTATGAACTAACGATATAAAACATTAGCTTAAAGTTAGAAAGTCTTGATCTTTATGAAAGTTAACACTTTTATGACTCAAAAGTGACATTCTTGCTTAAAGCTTAATACTTTACTTAATATATTCATCTCAAACTTCAACCTTTTCAAAACTAAAGTGCAAGCTTATAACGTTATGACTAAAAGTTACCTTCTTGGTTAAAGTTTAAAACTTTATGAAAGGATTTGTATCCAAGAGTCAATCTTTCAAACATAAAGTGACAAGATGTCTTTTCCATAACTTAAAAAGGCTTCATATTCCAAAAAGCTTAGACTTTTTCACATATTCTTGTTTTCAAGAAGAACAAAATGGAACCTTGTGAAACACATAAAATAGCGCCACTTTTTAAGCATCAAGAAGCAAACTTTTTGAACTTTATACTCTTGGGATGTTCATAGTCTTATCAAATCATGAAAGAAACATGGAAAAATGAAACTTTTCCAATCATAAACTCATCATAAGCAAAGGAACAAACTTTAAACAAAATACCACCAAGAACACCAAGATCTCATGCATCAAGAATAGAAAATAGGAACTTTAAAGCATTTAGAGTAAGAAATTTTCAAAAGGTCAAGAACAATTATGAAGAAGAGCATGAACATATTTTACCAAGAATGAAAAAATCAAGAACACTTGAAGAAGAGTATGAACATATTTTACCAAGGATATAAACATCAAGAACACTTGAAGAAGAACATGAACATATTTTAACAAAAGTAGAAACTTTTGTCCATGAAGAGTATGAGAGTTTTTCTCAAGTTTTCACTTGAAGATCTTGGTCATGAAAAGAACCAAGCCTCAAGCTTTCTTGAGAAAATAAAAGAGAAAAGTGAGGATCACTACCTCTACTTAAAAATGGCGCTACAACAAGATAAGAAGAAGAAGATGATGGTGGTTCTTTCCTTGAAGATGGTGGCAGTTTTGCAAGGAGGAAGGAGAAGCTCTTGAGTTCTCTTGAAAATAAAGCTTGTAGTGTTTAGATCTCTTCTTCAAAGACCAAAAGATGTGGTCTTTGAAGGGCTAAGTGAAGAAGGTTTGGTTATGGAGGTGGAGAATGGAAGAAGAAGATGATGAAGAAGAAGAAGTGTTTAGAGAGAAGTGGGAGGATTTGGTTTCAAGAGAGAGAATGAGAAGAGTAAAAATGAAAATGGATGAGTGTGGGAGAGAGAAAGGGTGGCGTAACATACATTAAGGGAGGGAGGGAGATATTTTGCTTAATTTTGTGTTATCTTGTGATTAAAGGGACAAAGTGGATGATGGAGAGATAAAGACAAAGTCTACTCTTATATAAAGTACTCTTGTCTAATGCTTTATGCCTTAGTGACATCATTCTTTACTTTATTGTCTAGTTGACTAAATTTGAATTTAATCATATGATTAAGCGCTCTTGCAACTTAATTAACATGATTAAGCAAGGATTAGTGATTAACACACAAGAACATGATTAACAAAAATTAATCTTACAATTAAGCTTAATTATCCTTAATTAAACTTGATTGAGCTAATTAAGGGTGATTAGTACTTAATTAAGATATTAAGGCTCTAACTTGCTTAATTAGAGATTATCTAATCTTGATTAAGCATTCTCTTAACTTTTCTCATCTGAGTTAACTCACAAACACTTCGTTAACCCCTTAATTAAGCCTTAATCTCATAATTTCTCATTAAGTGCTTAATTACTTAGAGTTATTGAAGTAATTTAGTATGACAAGAAATTGAGGATGTTACACTGCAGATTGATTTTTTTAATAGGGATCAATTTGTTTGATGCAAAATTAAGAGCAACCAATTTGGAGGTTTTGTGAAAATAAAAAGATGAGTGGTTGGAAAATAAACACGTAGAAAATAGTGCAAACAAAGAGGGAAGGGGATGGAAAGTTTCTATTGGGTGTTTGGACAGTGAGGAAATTTTGGCTAAGGCAAGTCTGGAAGTTTATGGTTTTTGAAAATTTTTTGTATGATTTTAAAGTAAGTGGTGATGTTTGTATGGGTTGGAATGGTGAGGTTTAGCAACTAGGTTTATGGAGGTTTATGAGGATGCATTGGCTTTGATTATGGCTTGAGAGTTATGAAGATGGTAGTGGAGGATACAGGTATGGAGTGAAAATGGCTAAGGATTGGTATATTGGAAAGATGAGGATGTAAGGAGAAGTATGGTTATTATGCTTTGGTTTGTATTGATTCTCTAGTTGGGCTTTTCGATGGGTTAGAAAGGAAGGAAATTTTGGTCTTTGCAGTTTGAAATGTTAACATACGGCTATTGTGTTCATGGGGGGTTTTTAGGGATACGATGTTTTGAGCTTGAGAATGGAGAATATGGTATTGGAGAATGTAGGTGCGGGGGAAAAATGACTACGATTCCCTTTTTTTGTTACATTTTCGTCCTTTTTATTGACATTCTTAACTTGAGCAATTAGAAACCTCTCTACTATGTTTAGATGCTTACTTCCCTTTTTCTTCTAATATCTCAATTTTTCATCCTATTTTTGTATTTTCCTTGTTTGCATATCCTACAAGATTCTTTTCTATGTTTTGCTTATTTGTATTTGTGCAAGGAAGGGCTCGATTTGTTGACCTTCCAATAAATGGCTTCATTTTTTGTTTTTTGTTTTTTTTATTAACTTCATTATGTTTTTATTATTATTTTTTTTGTTAAGTGCTAATTTTGGACTTACTTTTGTGGGTTGAGAGAGTTTGAAGTGGGTTGAATTTTTTTTTTAAGGCAAAAGATATGGAACTAGACAAAATAGATTGGGCTTGCTGTTTTTTTTATTTTTATTTTTATATCTAATTGTAAAAGAAAAGAATAAAAACCAACATGGGGTTGATCAAGGTGATAGGGTGTTCGACCCCTTAACTAGAGATCTCGGGTTCGAGCCTTGGGAATGGGAAAAATCCTTGCTAGGAGACCCCTACCCCCTCAAGGACCTCCATCAAGTTAGGCCAGATTAATCGATTTCCTGGTAATAGGGACCTGATACTAGTGATTCCATCATGACAAAAAAATAAAATAAAACAAAAATGTAAAGAAGTGATTTAAAAAATGATCAACAATTGAGATTGGTAAATTGAATTTGAATATTACAAATAAATTATGCAAATGCAAGATGCAAAAATGATTATACAAAATTTTTTTATTATGAAAAAATATAGTGTTCATAATGAAAGTAGAAAAGCATAAAAATGAATGAGTCATTTTCTTTTTCAAAATCCTCAAACACTCAACACAATTGATTTAATTAACTTAATCAAAACTTAGGTGCTGATAGTAGCCCTCTTTGATTAGTCTTTTAATTAAAAGGATAATCATAGTAAGAAGGCAACCCATTTTTGTTCAAGCTTTTTTTTTTTTTTTTAATTTGGAAGTAAGATTTCTTATCACGAAGAAAGATAATTAACATGTAAACTTCTCGAAAACTTGATTAGGTTTCAACCAGCCTAACAAAAGAAAACTATGCTTCACAATAGTTGGGAAAAAAAAGGTAGGCATCACAATACTTGCAATGCAAATGGTAGGTGTCTAAATACCTATAATTGGTAAATGAGGTGTCACAATACATGGAAATACGAATAAACTAGGTGTTTCAATACTTAGAATGCAAATAATAGGCATTTCAATACCTACAATTAGTAAATCAGGTGTCATAATACCTGGGAATACAAATAAGCTAGGCATCTTAATACCTAGTAGACATCTCAATACCTACAATATAACATCCTCCAAACACATACTCCATGCTTGAGTCATGAGGTTGTATCTGAAGGCTACTATGGGTGTTGTAAAAGACATATTAAATAAGGAAATATAATATATGACCCTTAAAATTGCACACTTCATTACTAAATACAGGTTTATAATTCCAAATCTCTTATACATATAAGTAAAATAATTACAATCTAGTAGAAACTCAAAGAAATGTTACATATAGACCATGTCTTGGCTTGCAATCATCTCTTTGAAGTTGTTGACTGCCCACTTTAGCCTCCCAGACTAGACATCATGTCCAGGTCTTGAGCTCTATAATTTACCCAAAATATCTACTGCAGACTTGGAAACTATTCTACATACTAGAATATTTATGGAAAAACAAACAGACAGGTAATGAGAACCTAAGGCTCTTTGTAGGTACACTCAATCCACTAGTTATACAGGGTGTCTTCATAAACATTCCAACCACTTTTTTTATTTTGAAAATGTGAATACATACACATAGGCACTGATTCAATTTTAAGTTTGAAAACATCCTTCTCGAAGCAGATTATGTTTTTACAATCACTTGGCATATCTCATGACAAGCGTAATAACAATAATAGTGTAATAATTCAACCATAATCATAATAGCATTATAACATGAAAAGATGTTTAAATATGCATATGCTAATGCATATCCTTGACTTATGCAAGTGCACTTGACTTTTCTTATCTCTTTCCTTTAACTTGCATCTTACTCTTCTTTACTTAGTTCCCAAGAGGTAAATGGCCTCTCTCACCCTTGGGTAATAGCTTACTTCTCAGGTCCAAGTTCGTAACTATACATGAGTGACGGGTTTACTTTTCCTGACCCCCACATAGATATATTTCCCTTAAACTTGGTCGAGGGATGGCCCGAGTCTTAGACAATATTGCCCTGGACCACTGTGAGGTGGTGGCTCGATGTGTCCCTTTGTAAGTTCTTATTATCTTTTCTTTCCTTTTTGAACATGGTCATGCATACACATGCTAATGCACTTACGCACATGTTTCATGTAACACCTTACCAGATAAAATATTATGCTTAAGTCATAATATATTATCTGATAAGTTATTACGTGGGGTGCACTAAGAGTTAACTATTCATTTTAATCAATTTTGGTCTGGCAGCGAGATATACACTAAATAGTCATTGTATCGGAAATAAAGTAACACAAACAAAATTTACGAAACAAACTGCATCATATATATATATATATGTACATGCTTATACCTTTGTTTTCAAAGTTATCAAAAGAAATACAATACAGTACAGGGTAAAAGAAATGAGGCCGCTAATACAAAATAAATCGCCCTGACAATGTGAACATTCCCCCTATTGGTCCCCATGGGGCATTTCATGTACAACTACTAACTCCTATCCGTATGCCTATGACACAAACTGCCAAAACAGGGTCATCCTGTACATCTACTGTTGCTACGACGGGTACTCTAGATGGACTCCGAAGAAAGGAATCCATTCGCTATACTGGCGTCAGCAGGGGTATAGTCTATGCTCAAGGTAGAAGATGAGGACAATGAGCTCGCTACCTCCGATGGATCCTCCTCAGACCTAGAGGCAGAGGGGATTGGCTGCGGTGGTGCGACTGGCGGAGCCATGGCTGGTGCTGCTGCTGGTGCAGCTGCTGCGGGTGGAGGTGGAAAGGGGTGAGCCACGTGGAGAGGGATGGCGATGTAAGGGACGGCAAGGTCAAAAAGCAGGTGCATAAGAGGTATAGCAAAATCTCTCTGGAAAAAGAAGTAAAGATGAAACTAGCATCTACCAGATATGTACACGGAATCTATGAAGGGATCGAGATGGATGTGGAGCTCTGGAAACTCAATGAACAGGATGTAGGTTGTCGCGTTCTCCATGATCTGAGAATGATGCGGGAGTATATAATAGGGTGAGAAATAAAGATTTCTCAGTAGGAATTCCTAAATCTATGCGTATCTGTCATCATTGTCATTCTCAGATGTTTCGGATTTTTGGTTAATTAGGAGAAAATGTTAAATCATAGCCCGAAACACAACTTTGTTTTACTTAAGGAAATAAAGGAAATTAAATAGAAATTAAACAACTTGATCTGTGTATTGACATAAATGAGTGACAGCTATAAAGTGAGCAATAATATGTATATAACATCCAAGTGCAATTTAACTCAATACTTAAAAATTGAAATTATGGATATGCATGAAAAATGATGCACTTGATCTTAACTCATATTTTTCCATACTTGGTCCCCTAGGAGTATATTGGCCATAAGACTCCTGGTTGATAGTCCGCTTTTCAGGATCGAGCTTGTTCCTATACAGGGTAGCTGGGTTTGCTTTCCCCAATTTTCCCACTGATCTATTCCCCTTAACTTTGTTCAAGGGCTGGCCCAAGTCACATGGAAATCTTTTCTCATACTTATAAAGTAGTATTACTTATCTAACACTTTGACCAATGCATGCATAATTTGATATGAATTAAGTTTTCAAATGAATTAAGTTTCATATCATTTGAATGAGTATAATTTGAGATATAGGCTTTGAAACTTGACCCTACTGGACTACCCTATTCTAACCCGGATTGGACATAGGGCAACTTTCTCAACTCACTGGGAACAAATGGGACCTTATCAAATTCAAAAATTTTTATGGGATATTCTCCTATGTGTAAGCTTTCTAACAAAGTTAGTTTCAATCAATTTGGAGTTGTATAGGGTGAGTTACACCCTTCTCAACTCATACTGTTCGGTGGAAGTTCTGATTTCTAGGTTAAACTTCAAAAATTCATTACTTCCTCTTTACAAATCCAATGGTCTTATATTATATATATATGGAAAGCCCTGAATATCTAGTTTCATATAAAAATAGATTCATGGAGTTTAAACAGCTATAGGTGGAGCCATACACTCCGCCGTACGGACCACTGAGGAAAAACCTTACGAACTTCTTGAGTTTTCTCCTTTCTCCAAGTTATTTCATACCAATTCTTTTTCCAATCAAAACACACATACAAAGTCAGCCATAAAACATCATCATCACTCCACATATTATCAATAGCACAAAGTATACAAGACCTACACACAAATTCAAACCAAGAAAAATAGGAAGAGAAGTAGGATTCCTACCTTTACTAGGTATGATTCTTATTGAATTTGTGGTTGGAGTTGAAGAAATCTTGTTATGGCTTGAAGGTTTATGGGAGAGGAAGATAATATGAGTTGAGATGAGATGAGATAATGGAGAAAACAATGAAGAGGGGTCAGCTTTAGATAGGACTGAAAATGTGCAAGGGTAGAAAAGGAAAAATTTAAAAACTTCTAAAGCAAGTTACATGTGATTGGTGGATTTGAGTGGGTTATGTAACTTGGTTTGGCAGCCCATTTGGAGGGCTGAGATGGCACCACTTGCACGGGTAAGTTGGCTAAATCTTGGCCATCCATCCTAGGGTTTTCACAGTGTAATTTCTATTGATCCGGTTTCGACAGTTTAACTTACCGAAATCTTACCGATTTCTCTAAAATCGGTAAACCGGTTTTTAGAAAAAAAATTCTGTGAGGTTTCCTATGTTCCTACTCCAATTCCATCAAGCCTAATCATTTCTAAATCACACTTAATTGGCTTTAATTAAATGCTTAATAGAATTTCGATTAAACCCACTTATTCGATAAAAACCGAACAACTTGGTTACTAAAGATAAAATTCTTCGGACGTTACATTACTACCCTCCTAAAAAAAAAATTTGTCCTCAAAATTTAGTACCTGAGAATAATTCAGGATACTCCTGCCTCATATCGGACTTCAACTCCCACGTACAGTCCGCTAAGTCTTCGTGTCCCCATGCTACCTTCACTAACTGTACGGCTTTGTTCCGGAGGTGTTTGATGCTCCTGTCCACTATCCGTGCTGGGGGTACATGAAAAGTCAAATCATCCCTTAACTGGATTGATTCAGGTTCCAAGAAGTGAGTAGGGTAAGGCTGGTATTTTCTAAGTGTAGAAACATGGAACGCATCATGAAGATTTGACAGATGTGGAGGTAAAGCGATTCGATACGCCACTGGCCCAATTCACTTCAAAATTTGAAAAGGACCTATAAAACGAGGGCTTAGCTTTTTGACTTTAATGGCTCTACCTACTCCAGTTGTGGGTGTGATCTTCAAAAACACATGGTCTCCTTCTTGGAACTCCAATGACTTTCTCCTGATGTCCACGTAGCTCTTCTGGCGGCTCTGAGCTGCAAGTATCTTGCTACAGATCCTTTTAATTTGCTCTGTAATTTGCCTGACTAATTCCGGTCCCAACAGACTCTGTTCTCCTAATTCATACCAACACAGAGGAGATTGACACTTCCGTCCGTATAAAGCTTCGTATGAGCCATGTCGATGCTAGCATGGTAACTATTATTGTACGCAAACTCGGCAAGTGGTAAGTATCGATCCTAGCTCCCGCGTTGTTCCAGAATGTATGCTCGCAGCATTTTTTCCAAAGTTTGAATAGTTTGCTCAGTTTGACCATCTGTTTGCGGATGGTATGTAGTACTTAAGCATAGCTTAGTACCGAACACCTTCTGGAGTGCTCCCCAAAACTGTGAGGTGAACCTTAGATCTTGGTCGAAAATGATTGTTGAAGGAATACCATGTAGCTGTACCACTTCTTGAATGTATAGTTGAGCTAGCTTCTCTAGAGGGTAATTCGCTCGAATGGGCAAAAAGTGAGTGAACTTAGTTAGCCTATCCACTATGACCCATATAGCATTATATCCTGAGGGTGTTTTTCGTAAGCCCATCACGAAGTCCATAGAAATGCTCTCCCACTTCCATTCTGGAATCTCTAAGGGTTGTAATGACCCTGCTAGTTTCTAATACTCTATTTTTACCTTATGGCAGGTTAAACATTTATTCACGAAACTCGCCATATTTGTCTTAAGGCTTGGCCACCAGAACATCTACTTGAGATCTTGGTACATTTTGTTAATGCCAGGATGTACAGTAAACTCGCTCTTATGGGCTTTCTCCAAGATTTTCTTTCTGAGGTTATCCTCCTCAGGTACGCATTTTCTCCCCTGATATTGCCATATTCCTTCTGCATCCTGAGTGAATGTTAGCTTGCCATTTTGCACTAGTTGCACTGTATGCTGGAAGTCCTCATTTCTTTGTTGTGCTTACTGGATCTGGTTCTTGAACTCACTAGTTATCTTTAGTTGGTTTAACTGAATGGCATTGGGGGTCATAGAGATTCCCAAATTGAGATGTCGGAAATTCTCTATGAGTTCCGTCTCCTTGATTATCATCCATGCCATAGTTAAAGATTTCCTACTCAGGGCATCTGCCACCATGTTTGCTTTGCCAGGGTGGTACTTTAGCTCAAATTCGTAATTTTTAAGAAACTCCATCCACCTTCGCTGCCTCATGTTTAATTCCTTCTGATCAAAAAGGTATTTCAAGCTTTTGTGATCAGAAAATACTTCAAACTTCACTCCATAGAGGTGGTGCCTCCATATCCTCAGAGCAAACACTACCGCTGCTAACTCTAGGTCATGCGTTAGATAATTTCTTTCATGAGTTTTCAATTGCCTGGAAGCATACGCGACGATGTTTCTGTTCTGCATTAACACGCACCCTAATCCTTTCTTAGAAGCATCACAGTAGACTTCGAACGGTCCATGAGGATTAGGTAGAGTAAGTACTGAAGTTGTCGTCAACTTTTCTTTTAATTCTTGGAAACTCTGCTCGCACTCGGGTGTCCATTCAAAAGGGGCATTCTTCCTGGTTAACTTTGTTAAAGGAAGGGCCATTTGAGAGAAGTTCTTAACAAATTTCCTATAGTATCCTGCCAACCCTAGGAAGCTCCCAACTTCTGTAACTGTCGTCAGCCGTTCCCAGTTTAATACTGCTTCTACCTTACTAGGGTCTACTGAAATTCCCCCATGGGATACCACACGGCCAAGAAATTTTACTTCTCTCATCCAAAATTCACATTTGGATAGCTTGACATAAAGTTTTTTCTCCCTTAGAATTTGCAGAACCAGTCGCAAATGTTCTGCGTGCTCTTGCTCCGTTTTTGAGTAAACAAGTATGTCATCAATGAATACTACCACAAATTTGTTAAGATATGGTTGGAATATTCGATTCATGTAATCCATGAATATTGCTGGTGCATTCATCAACCCGAAGGACATCATAGTGTATTCATAATGTCCATAACGAGTCCGAAATGCCGTCTTCGGAATATCTTCTTCTCGAACCCGAATCTGGTGATACCCAGACCGTAAATCAATCTTGGAGAATACAATTGCCCCTTGTAGTTGATCCATGAGGTCATTGATCCTTGGCAATGGAGACTTATTCTTAATCGTCGCCTTATTCAACTGCCTGTAATCCACACATAGTCGCATGCCTCCGTCTTTCTTCTTAACTAACAAGACTGGGGCTCCCCATGGTGAGGCACTTGGCCTAATAAATTTCTTTTCCAGGAGCTCCTTAATTTGCTTCTTAAGTTCGGTCAGCTCCAAGGGTGACATTCGGTATGGTGCTATAGATATTGGTCCTGTTCTCGGCACCAATTCAATGGCGAATTCAATCTCTCTCTCGGAAGGAAAATCAGGACTATCTTCAGGGAACACATCGGGATATTCCCTAATAACTGGAATATTATCTAATTTCTGATCAATATATTATCTAATTTCTGATCAATCTCTGCTATACTGGTTGATGAGATAATATATCCTTGAATTTTATCCCCACAGTGATGTACTGCTAAGGAGCTTGAATAAAGGTTTACTGGGATTACTAATTCAGAAGATGAAACAGAGGGAAACACAATGGATTTATTAGAGCAATTTAATAGGGCCTGGTTGGCAGAGAGCCAGTCCATACCCAGAATAATATCAAGTCTGGACAAAGGAAGACAAATTAAATTAGCTGAAAAAGCTCGACCTCCTATCCGACAAGGGACATTCATACAAATATGATTAGTCTTAACGGGTTCACTTGTAGGAGTAGAAACTAGCAAGCCATAGGGTAATTCAGAAATAGGTAATTGCAAGGCTGACATGCAATCATGAGAGATGAAAGAGTGAGATGCACCTGAATCGTATAAAACAGTTAAGGTCTTACCATTTACTTCATAGGTATCTTGAATCAAGTCTTCTGACTTGCTAGCCTCCTGTGCATCCAAAGTGAAAAACTCTTCCCTGGTGTTGTGGCCTGAGAGTTGTTTGAGGATTTCTGGCAGGGCATTCATAGATCTTGTGGCCTGGCTTGCCACATCCAAAACAAATATATTGACCCGCTAAGCAGTGGCGGTTACCGTGACTCCGGCCGCACTTGTTGCATGTCTGGTTCCCAAAAGGCCTCTGAGGTTGCTTGCCTTTACTATACACAGGCTGAAACTTCCTCTGCTGCTGAAAGTTGGGCTTGAACCTTGGGCCTTGCGGAGCTACCCTTTTCTTAAAGTTACTGTCGATTGACCTAGCAGCAACCAACTTCTTGTTACAATCCTCCACTAGGTGGCACTTGTTCACCAAAGTAGGGAAATCTCTTATCTCCATTGGTCCTATAGTGGTAAGGATGTCTTCTTTCAGCCCACCTTCGAACTTCATGCATTTCCAGGCTTTGTCGGGGTTCCTTTGATAAATGGTGGAAAATTTGCACAGCTCCTCAAATTTAGCAATGTATTCCGATACACTGCTATTCCATTGATGGAGGTGCATGAACTCCAACTCCTTAGCATTGCGGACAGACGCAGGGAAGTACTTTTGATAGAACGCATCTCTGAATACGTCCCAAGTAATGTCTGTTTGAGATCCCTCTAAAAATCGGCGTGCCCCATTCCACCAAAACTCCGCATCTGCTTCCAGCATATAGGTGGCAAAAGTCACTTTCTGGCGATCTGTGCAATCCAATACGGAGAAGACCTTCTCCATAGCTTTAACCCACTCATCCGCCTTATTTGGGTTAAAGGCTCCCCTGAAGCTAGGTAGGTTGGCCTTTCTGAATTAAGCGAATTTGAGGTATTCTAGATCCACTCCAGGGCCATTATGATTCCTTCCAAGACCTACCTCTGGCTGCCTCCCTAATTAGCCCATCATTTGTGCTGTTGCCATTGCCTGTTCGCGCATAGCGTGCGCCATTTCTCGCATGGTGTCCAAGAACTCAGTAGGTTCCTCCTGGACTGGATTCATTCGTGGCCTACCTTGCCTTCCAGAAGCCATCAGTTCTGAACACACAAAACAAGAGTAATTAAGTTGATCAGGCTCAATACTAAGTTCGACGTGCTAGTAATTAATAGCATACGGTTAGGCAATCCCTTCACATTCATCCTATCCTTATGGACAAGACTCAGTTCATGATAATGTCTAAGGATCACAGAACATATACGAAGCATAGTCAGTCCAATCCTCAGGCCTTTATTAGGATGAATTGCTTTGATACAAAAAATGTAACACCTTACCAGATAAAATACTATGCTTAAGTCATAATATATTATCTGATAAGTTATTACATGGGGCACACTAACAGTTAACTATTCATTTTAATCAATTTTGGTTTGGCAGCGAGATATACACTAAACAGTCATTGTATCGGAAATAAAGTAACACAAACAAAATTTGCGAAACAAACTGCATCATATATATATATATATATATATATATATATATATATATATATATATATATGTACATGCTTATACCTTTGTTTTCAAAGTTATTAAAAGAAATACAATACAGTACAGGGTAAAAGAAATGAGGCCGCTAACAGAAAATAAATCGCTTGACAATATGAACATTCCCCCTACTGGTCCCCATGGGGCATTTCATGTACAACTACTAACTCCTATCCATATGCCTATGACACAAACTGCCAAAACAGGGTCATCCTGTACATCTACTGCTGCTACGGCGGGTACTCTAGATGGACTCCGAAGAAAGGAATCCATTCGCTATACCGGCATCGGCAGGGGTATAGTCTATGCTCGGGGCAGAAGATGAGGACGATGAGCTCGCTGCCTCCGACGGATCCTCCTCAGACCTAGAGGCAGAGGGGATCGGCTGCGGTGGTGCGACTGGCGGAGCCATGGCTGGTGTTGCTGCTGGTGCGGCTGCTACGGGTGGAAGTGGAAAGGGGTGAGCCACGTGGAGAGGAATGGCGATGTAAAGGACGGCAGGGTCAAAAAGCGGGTGCATAAGAGGTATAGCAAAATCTCTCCAGAAAAAGAAGTAAAGACGAAACTGGCATCTACCAGATATGTACACGGAATCTATGAACGAATCGAGATGGATGTGGAGCTCTAGAAACTCAATGAACAGGATGCAGGTTGCCGCATTCTCCATGATCTGAGAATGATGCGGGAGTATATAATAGGGTGGGAAATAAAGATTTCTCAGTAGGAATTCTTAAATCTATGCGTATCTGTCATCACTATCATTCTCAGGTGTTTCGGATTTTTGGTTAATTAGGAGAAAATGTTACATTGTCTGGATGTCCTACTCTCTACTTAATTAGTCATGTAAATCATAGCCCGACACACAGCTTTGTTTTACTTAAGAAAATAAAGGAAATTAAATAGAAATTAAACAACCTGATCTGTGTTTTAACATAAATAAGTGACAGCTATAAAGTGAGCAATAATATGTATATAACATCCAAGTGCAATTTAACTCAATGCTTAAAAACTAAAATTATGGATATGCATGAAAAATGATGCACTTGATCTTAACTCATATTTTTCCATACTTGGTCCCCTAGGAGTATATTGGCCATAAGACTCCTGGGTGATAGTCCGCTGCAGGATCGAGCTCTTTCCTATACAGGGTCTTCGGGTTTGCTTTCCCCGACTTCCCCACTGATCTATTCCTCTCAACTTTGTTTAGGGGCTGGCCCAAGTCACATGGAAATCCTTTCTCATACTTATAGAGTAGCATTACTTATCTAACACTTTGACCAACGCATGCATAACTCGTAAATTTACTTTAATTGCATTTTCTGCTGAAATCTCAGTAGCATAACGGATCATGTCCGCTTCCCTATGAATAGTGCCAGACAATCAGGACATTTAAATCAAATAGTAAACTCAATATAAAACATCATATTCATACCAAGAATATAACAATATTGATAAGTGCAAGATTTAGAATCCTAAGTATCAATCTATCTTGCAAGCTTTTAATTTCTACTAACGTGCCCGAGTTCGACTTTCAAGATTTAACAGGTTCCGAGTTCCGATCTTATATAGGTTCCGACTTCCCTACATTATGTTCGGTCGCTCGAGATTACATAATTCCCGACTTCCGAGGTTGTACGATTTCCGACCTTACCCCACCATTGGTTTTCTGAGACTTTGATAAGTGTGTTTCCTAAATCCCGAGCTTCCTATTAACTAAGTCTCGAGTTCAACATCAAATATACCCGATCTATCTCTCTCTACTAAGTTCCGAGTTCAATCATTAAGTAAATCCCTTCCAAGTTCAACCTTAAGTATACCCTTCCGAGTTCATCCTTAAGTGTATCCTCCCGAGTTCAACCTTAAATATTCCCGACCTAGCTTTCTGATTTACTGAGTCCCGACTTCAACTTCAAGTATTCCTGACCTAGACCCTCATTTACTAGGTGTAGAGTTCAACTCTAAGTGTACCGACCTAGCTCTCTGTTTGCTAAATCCCGACTTCCGACATTAACTCAAGTTGTTTGTGTCTTATCCCAGACTTGTCCTACTTCTAGCTAGAATTGTACTCTTATGAGGGAAAATTCACTAAAAATAGAAATATGGGTGAAATCATGCAAACTTTATTCCATGTAAAGCTGACAGATCAAACTTTCAAATGAATGAAGTTTCATATCATTTGAATGAGTATAATTTGAGATATAGGCTTTGAAACTTGACCCTATTGGACTACCTTATTCTAACCCAGATTGGACATAGGGCAACTTTCTTGACTCACTGGGAATAAACGAGACCTTATCAAATTTGGAAATTTTTATGGGATATTCTCTTATGTGTAAGCTTTCTAACAAAGTTGGTTTCACTCAATTTGGAGTTGTATAGGGCGACTTATACCCTTCTCAACTCATACTATTCGGATGGAAGTCCTGGTTTCTAGGTTAAACTTCAAAAATTCATAACTTCCTCTTTACTAATCCAATGGTCTTATATTATACATGTATGGAAAGTCCTGAATGTCTAGTTTCATATAAAAATAGATTCATAGAGTTTAAATAGCTATAGGTGGAGCCATACACTCCGCCGTACGAATCACTGAGGAAAAACCCTACTAGCTTCTTGAGTTTTCTCCTTTCTCCAAGTTATTTCATACCAATTCTTTTTCCAATCAAAACACACATACAAAGTCAGCCATAAAACATCATCATCACTCCACATATTATCAATAGCACAAAGTATACAAGACCCACACACAAATTCAAACTAAGGAAAATAGGAAGAGAAGTAGGATTCTTACCTTTACTAGGTATGATTCTTATTGAATTTGTGGTTGGAGTTGAAGAAATCTTATTATGGCTTGAAGGTTTATGGGAGAGGAAGATGATATGAGTTGAGATGAGATGAGATAATGGAGAAAACAATGAAGAGGGGTCAGCTTTAGATAGGACTGAAAATGTGCAAGGGTAGAAAAGGAAAAATTTAAAAACTTCTAAAGCAAGTTACATGTGATTGGTGGATTTGAGTGGGTTATATAACTTGGTTTGGCAGCCCATTTGGAGGGCTGAGATGGCGCCACTTGCATGGGTAAGTTGGCTAAATCTTGGCCATCCATCTTAGGGTTCTCACAGTGTAATCTCTATTGATCCGGTTTCGACAGTTTAACTTACCGAAATCTTACCGATTTCTCTAAAATCGATAAACCGATTTTTAGAAAAAAAATTCTGTGAGGTTTCCTATATTCTTGCTCCAATTTCATCAAGCCTAATCACTTCTAAATCACACTTAATTGGCTTTAAGTAAATGTTTAATCGAATTTCGATTAAACCCACTTATTCGGTAAAAACCAAACAACTTGTTTACTAAAGATAAAATTCTTCGGACGTTACATTTCATATCATACTTTCATCATTCTTGCATGCATGATTTCCATGTACATATATATATATATATATATGTATATATATATATATATATATATATATATATAGCATTCATGAATTTCTGCCAAAAAATTAGCAGCATAATGGCTAATACATGAAGCATCCCAATATACAAACAGTTAGCCAGTCGCAGTATTCAAAATTCATCAATATCAATATACCAATATCACCCTAAATTGGTAAGAATTTGCATACATAATTCAATTCTTAGCCCTTTATGACTTTCTAAGCATATAACCTTAAAGCTATTGAGTTATCTCATTTTTCTCAATTTTGCCCTATTTTTCTAAATTACACTAAAATTCCATTTTACTTCATTTTAATCTAAAAATTTAATATGTTGTAGCCCTGTTTGTCTATTTTTAAACCTCCTTAGTCCTATTAAGTTTGAGGTATATAACTTGAGTTATTAACGTTTTACTCAAGGCTGCCCTATTTCAAGATAGATTTGAACACTTAATTTTATAAAATTACAAAAAGTCCATCCTACATTATTTTTATCCAAAATTTGTATCAAATTGTATCTATTAGAATAATCTTTCAATCCTCATAGATTTCACTCCAATTGGGTAACTAGAACTCAAGTTATAAGCTCATCAAGTAGGCTGTCCTATTCCAACTCAAACAGAGCATAGGGCAACTTTCAAGAATTACTAGGGAAATTATACTTATGGTTTGACTCTAAAATTTTTAAGACATAATCCTCTTCTAAAAAATTAGTTTCATTTAATTTGAAATTGTATATGGCGAGTTATGCCCTTCTCATCACCCTCTGGTCAGGGCAGAGAGTGAATTCCATCAACAAACTTTTAAAATTCATAACGAATTCATTTTAAATCCAATGGTCTTGTAATTTACATTCTGGATAGCTCTTGAAGTCTAGTTTCTTCTAAAATTAGTCTTGCTCAAAGTGGAGTTATGTAGGAAGACTTAAGCTCCACCGTATGGACATCGTGTAACATCCCTAATTTTGTCTAAGCTAATTAGCTCAGTGTCCCTGGCTAATTAGAGAGGTTAGTGATTAACTAAGAACTAATTGGCTAATCCCAATGAGCAAGAGCTTAGTAAATTGAGCCAGGTCAACAATTAAATTATAACACACTAGACATTTTAATTAAAGCCTAATTATTCAAACCTCATTAATTCGTAACTTAAAAATATAATTAAGCTAAGGTAATCTTATTAATTAAGTACATGACAATTGCTTTATCTTAATCAATTGAGATAAATAAATTCTTACACTCTAAATACATAATTCATAAGAAAAATATTTTTAGAGGGAAAAAAATCTTAAAAGTGTAATTAGCCAAAATTGACTAAAGAGAAATTAAATTAACTAAATTAATTAACATTTAGACAACCCTAATAGCTTTGAAATTTTAGCCAAGAAAAGCAAGATCCAACCATCCATTGCTTCCTAATCTTGCACCCTTAGATCAAGCCTATTTTGGTAATATTCCCTAGCCAAATCTAACTTAAAAGAGAGCTTGTCTTCACTAAAGTCTTGTCATATGAGGCAGGTAGACTCAAGTCAATCAACTCTCAAGAGTAAGTAGACCTTGCCTTTGCCTACTTGAGAAAACACATAACGGTCCATAGCATGCACCAAGACTCAAAGAAAATACAACCAACCCTTTTACCCCAAGGTTTCTAGTCTTCTTGCTTGTAAAAGAAGCAAAACTCACCTACTCATTGGCTTTGATGGGCACGCCAATCAGCCCCCTCACTCACTCTCTCATTTTGCAAACTTTCATCCTCTCTCTTAGACACAAAAGCTCTCACTTCTGTCCACCTCTCCTTGTTGTTCCTACTCTCCTTCTTGTTCTTCTTACTTTTCCACCACCATCACCCTCATCTTCTATCACCACCCTCACTAACTTATTAAGGACCATCTTCTTTCATCTTTGATAGAGCAAAACAAACACTCATTTAGCCTTATTTGCAAGCTCAAGAGGAGGAAGGCCACCTCCAACACTTGTCTTTCCCTTCAAGCTCTCCAAGAAACTTTTGAGGTAGTGACTCTAACCTTTTCTTCTAATATGTTTTCAACCTCTAAAACTCCTAAGCTCTCCATAGCTAGGTGGTTCTAGAACTTGCTCTAAAGGCCTCATGGCTACACTCTTATTATGAGAAGTTTACTTGTGGTTGTTGCTATTCTCTTGGAAGAATGGTTTTGGTTGTGCATTTATCTTATTTTGAACCAAACTTTTTAGAACTCAAACTATTAAGTTATCATCAAATCTCAAAGTTTAAAAGTAGCTTGGGAAAGAAAAGTGGTCACTTGAGGAAAAGACTTAATATTTTTACAAGAAAACTAATTGAAACAAAAACTGTTGAAGCTAGAAATTCTGGCAGTCTGTATTTCGCGACCCATAACTCATTCAATACAACTCAAAATGCAATGAAACTAATTTTAAATGAAAATAGACTCGTATAGATTTTTATAGATATAAAATATGTAAGTTTTGGCCTTAAAACAACGGAGATATGAATTTTTAAAATGGGTTATCCCCATATGTATTTCTATTCGGGCAGTCTGTACAAAAATCTTAATAACTCAAGCTATACAAAACATTTTTAAGTGAAGCAAAGTTTTTTAGAAATATAAAACATAGAGAAACACTCCCATAAAATAGTTTTGGTAGATTCCTTATGAGGACCTCTTAGTAAGGATTATAAGTCACTATTCCGGAATGAATCTCAGAGACTAAATAGTCAGAGTAAAATATGCATATCTAAAGTTATAAAATGAATTTTTGAGTTGGGTTTGTTTTTTTTTTTAAATTAGACTCAGAGAAGTATAATCATACCAAAATTCAAGTCAAAATTGCAAAAGATGAAATTATGACGAATTTTTGAAGTTACTGCCCTCCATAAAAGTAAAACTGGTTATGGTTAAGTTTAAAAGTTAATAAGAAATAAGCTTGAAGACATTGATACCCTCAAATTAAGATATGGGAAAAACTTCATAATTCAACTTAAAAACTTTCAGAAAGGATAATAGACGAAATTATCCCTATGCCTAATAAAAGAATTGACACAAGAGGTAAATTTAATTAGAAGCTTGCACCAAGTTTACTAAGTTAAGCTCATAAGACTTTATGTGTTATGTATGGCTCTATGTGCCAATATGATGATGATGATGAGAATGATGCTTAATGATTTGTGAGATTGAACTCTTTGTTTGGCAATTTTGGAGAAGCTCCGGTCTAGCTGTTATGCTGCCGAAATTCCGCAAAATTTATGGATTTAGAATAATATTGCATCATAAGCCTTAATAAGAAGAGATTGAACTAAGGGTATGATCCTTCAAAAAGGAAGGTGGCCTGTAATAAGAAACCCCCTCCACCCACAACATGGCATAGACCCGGCTAGTGTGAGTACAAGAGATAGAGCTTACATGAGGCATGGCATTGACCTAGCTAGTGTAAGTACCGAAAGTTTATGGTGGCGACAGCCATGGTATGAGCTCATTACCACCTATGTTTAGTGGGTGAAAAAGATTTAAGATAAAGTCAAGTTAAAAAAAAAAAGGGACTTCGGTCCAAACCCTTGAGAGGAAGGTGTTAAAGAAGCCTATAACACATCCATGCATGTTATATTTAATTACACTTGTTCCTATGCATGTTATGATATAACTCCCATGATTGTAATGTATGTTAAAAGTGAATTCACTTCGAGTAGTAATGCTTTCTAAAACTGAATAAATGAACCATATGCATGCCCACTGAGTTTCTTAACAAATCTTAGAGTGGCTAGAACGATAACGATGACACCCTCGTGTGGAGTTGGAGTTCTACTGAGAAATATTATTTCTCACTCTTGTTTGTCCTTCTGTATCATCACCAGATTCTGATGGCATACCCAGTGGAGTGCATCATGGATCCACCTGAGCACGAGTGGGAGCATGATGTGACCACCAACATGATCGTGGCCACGACCACCATGGTCATGAGGACATGCATTCACTTGGGTTGTGTACATGAAGGAGCAGCACTAGATGTCCCACCCGTTGTACCACCTGCCCTTGGAGATTTCCCTAGAGCACTACTAGGTCAGCCTTTGGGCCAGTGAGACTTTTTGCTGGAGCCATTGCCGCATTTTCATATGGAGCCAATGTCCCCGAGACTGCCCTTGGCCGGACCCCAGCCAGTAGTTTCGATGATAGAGCTGAGTTCCACGACCATTCCTAGGGTCACAGTTGTCTCGCCGCCACTTCTAGAGTATCATCCAAGTGCTGACCCCTCTTCCAAGAAGGATCCATCCGAAGAGTGATCTTTAACAGCCAACTGTACCCCACATGAGGCCGGGCCCAACCACTGTGCTAACCGTATTGAGGTGATTAGCCGACATCCCCTCGTGATCCGTATGCCACATGTCCCCCGAGGGCAAAGAGTTAGAAGGAGCCGCGTCTCTAGACCGCGACATTAGTAGAACCGAGGGTGTGTTATAGGATATTGATATTAGGGTTTGGTTTGGGACTAGGGTGCATGGATTTTTGTAATTCCTGCTTCCTCATGTATCTCTTTTGCTTTAAAGCTTACCGTGTTAGTTTGCATTTAGTATTTAATGATGACTTAACTATGTGTACCCTTATGTAATGTTGGATATTATGAATCTTATTTATGTGGTATGGGAGTGTGAGAAATTACTATGTATTCATGTATCTTATATTGCTTTTATTCCACTTATGTTATGGATTCTCGTGCGACATGCTCCCTCAATATCTATATTCTCAGTCAAGACTTCACCTTTCCAAAACGCTGCAAAGTGATGACGTATTTCAAAAAAAAAAAAAATTTACCATATTTTCCACGTAATTTAGTTTACAAGCGAAGCTTTAGTTTTTCTGCAAGCATAAGTAATAACTAATAAATTGCCATAATATGACTTATGCGTAGTATGGGTTTATTAGGGTGTTACACATTGCCCTAGGTTATCTCTTAATCTTTTGTTATATTCTTTAACCTAAATCAAGTTTTGCTATCTCAAATCACTAGAAAAAAAAGACAAATAACACCATCATAAAAGCATGAATCAAGGATAGTGCACATAAGAACACATCAACCCCATAGCTGACAACCACAATCAAAACTAAGGATTTTAGCTGCCTAGCTCAGAATCCTTAAAACTATGGAAGTAAGGAAGCCAAGAACCAACTCTTAGCCTTCTTCGTTCCTCATGATAGCATGAAATTGATAGATGGGTTTAGTAGAGGAGGGGATGAGGATCAATTTTCATAAAAGGAGCAAGAGGATTTGAGGCCAAGAAGGCTATGAACTATGAGCTTTAAACTCATAGCCATGGAGGTGGTGAGAAGTAGAAGAAAAATAAGGAAGGCCAAGTAGTGAAGGTGGCCAAAAATGAGAAGGAGAAAAGGGGAAAAGAATTAGCTTCTTTAACAAGTTGGTGTGGCTTGTTAGAGAAGCTTTAGGGGCTAATTTTCATTGGTGGGTTTGAAACTAAAATTAAATCCTCCTAGGCTTAAAATCTAAGTGGTTCATATTTAGCTACCAAAGGGTTTGTGTGACTAATTTCTAGTCACACATTCTGGAGTTTTTAACTACTGTTTATGCCCACAGATAAAATAGGACCCTTGAGAATTGATTCAAGGTGTTCGACTATCCATTCGGGTATTCTGAGTTACCCAAATTGTCATATATGTAGTGTAAGTAATCTCACACTTTTATTCAAGACTATGAGTAGAAAATCTTAATTTGAGCTTATTACAGGTATTTTAGTTATCTACCTAGTGTTGTGGGGCCCACTATCAAAATCGGGATTTTTCTACAATTGCCCATCTCGACAACCGTAAATCCGTATTTACAACTATGCTATTATAATATGATAATTACAAATTAACCCCTACTTTTTCTATGATTTCCCTAATTACAATTTTACCTTTGCTTTGGACCTGAATTTCCTTTTATCCAGGTTTACCTTTAGGGTTCGGGATGTTACATACAACCAGTAATATAGGCATCATAATACCTTAGATACAAATGAATTAGGCGTCTTAATACCTAGAATACAAATGGTAGGCTTCTCAATACCTATAATGGTAAAAAAAAAACTAGGCGTCCCAATACTTGAGATGCAAATGAACTAGGCATTCAAATACCTACAAAGGTAGATTAGGCCTCACAATACCTGGGATGCAAATGAACTAGGCATCTCAATACCTAGAATGCAGATGGTAGGCGTCTTAATACCTACAAGGGTAGACCAAGAGTCACAATACCTGGGAAAAGAAAAGGAAAACTAGACTTGTTAATATCTAGATTTGATAAGCTAGGCATCTCAATATCTGGGAAAAGAAAAAAAAAAAAAACTAGGCTTCTCAACACCTAGAATTGATGAACCAAAGCATGCGAGCTAATTATGAGTGAGAATAAATATCACAAGTTGAAAATTCATACTTTAAATACTTATTTTTCAAAAAAGCTCTCATTCTTTTTAGCAAAGGCATAACTTAAATAAGAAGAAATCCATGAATAACTTAGAAGGAATTGCATTATATATGAAAGTACCCAAAAGCATTCACCATTGTGCTACAACACAGATATGTTTTGGACAAGGACAGTTGGCATGGGTTTATAACTGGTAGGGAATACAAGTGTTTCAAAAAAAAAAAAAAAAGTAGTGATGAAGAGGAAACATTATAGAATAAGAGCAAATAGTGATTCAATTATTTTCAACTCCTTCCAGAAGGGATAGCACTCCCATTAGCCCCTAACTTAAAACCCTAAGATTCTCGATGTCCATTGAATTTGACAATTGGTTCTCCTTTGATCACTTAGATGTTTGCTTCATGCTTTTAGTGAATGGTTTTAAACATTTGTTTCCATCAAGATGTATCTCTTTATTCAAAAAAACTATCTTTCTTTCTTTTTTTTTTTTTTTACTCATTGCTCATTCTCCTTTTTGTTAGTAAACACTTTGTCTTAGAATAAAAGTTTATGAAAATAAAAGCAATCAATCATTGGTTAGAATAGACTTTATTGGGCTTGTAATGTGGCCAAGGTTAATGGGCTATGAAAGAAAGGATGTTAATGGATCCAAATAAAAATGTTTAACAGCTAGTCAAGATCAAGGATAATTATATTGCTCAGAGAATGAGATATTCTGCCAGTTGAAGTTACACTTTCTAGGATAACTTCCACATGTATTTTGGACTGAAACATTTGTCTTAATCTCCTCATCTCCATACTTTTGTACTTTCTCCATTTTTTTATTTTAATACTTGAAGAAGCTCAAGACTTCCCAATGAAAGGAGTAGATAGAGTTTACAAAAAATAATCAAAACAAAAAAAAGCTATTATCTAGATACATAATTTAATTAAAGACCAAAAGATAAAGTCAAAATTGCAAAGCAACATTTTAGTTTGCAAATGACAACACCTCTTCATCTTCTATTAATGATCGAGTGGCCTTTTATGCTTCCAAAGCCTAACATCAGGTAGATTTTGGGCTACAAAACTATGTGAGAAAGGCAATTCTTGGCACCATCCTTTTAACTAGTATCCATATTTCACCTTGATTTATTGAACTTCAAACTCCAAATCTAGTTTAAAACTTTGATAAAAATTTTGTTCCTTATCCATCAAACAATCCAAATCGCCACATATAGCAAAGAAATCCACATTCTTCTCTCAAAACCATAAAAAAGAGCACCCCTAACCATGTATAAAAGACATACCTAGATTACTAGGAAAACACCATGCTAGATTCTAATAGTTTAGATAGGAAAACCAGAATTTCATAGTGATAGGACATTTGAAGAAGAGGTTCTCAACATGTTCTAAATCCTCTAAACAAAAAATATAGGAGATACCATGGGGAGGAATGCAGTTTAGCTTGTGTAACTTATATTTAGTGTATAATCTCTCCATCAAAATGAACCATAGTAAAAGTTCAGCTCTACGAGTAGCCACTCTTCTCCACATGTTCCTTCATTTAAGTTTGCCATCAACAATCTGATCTTTCATTCTTAAAACTTACAAATAGAAAGACTATATAGAAAATCATCTAGAAGATTCAAATCTCCACATCCAGACATCTTGCAAGCCATTAACCAAATAACCTAGTTAATCATAGTGATCATCTCTTGCTCCATTTTTTATTCCCATGAGAAAAGTTGCCTCATCCATGAGAAATTCCAATGCTAGGCATTTCCTTCTAACCTCCTTATATCTGTTATACATGCCTGCTGGAAGATTGAGAAGAGTCTCTGGAATTTAATTCTTAAGCATTCACCACCCACTAACAATCTTGAGAACAAGGTCTTATTCCAGTATCCCACTTTTCAATACATACCTCTATTGGCAACTTCCTACACCTCACATTCCAGCCTTGATAGATCCAAAATCTGCCCCCAATATCCTTTAGCCACCATATTTCTTTTAATTTGCAAACTAGCTCCTGACTTACACCATGATTAGGACTAATAACACTCTTCCAAAGAGACTTGCTAGTATATGAGAATTGCACCACCATTTAAATAGGAGATCCTCATTCTTCAATATAAAGTTGCCAACACCTAATCCACCTAATTCCTTAGGTCGTTGAACAACATCCTGAGCAATTAAAGGAATACTCCTCTTACCTAAAGCAGCTAATCAAAAGAAATATCTTTGAAGGCTACTAATTTTCAAAGCCACCTTGTGAAGGATTTTGAATAAGCTAAAGTAATACCTTGGCAGGCTATTCAGCACAGCCTTGATTAAAACAAGCCTATGAGCTCATGAAAGGAGCCTAGCTTTCTATAAAGCAAGCCGATTTTCTATTTTTTTCAGCACTGGTCTCCATGTATTCTCCTTTCTTAGATTGGCACTAAGGGGAATGCCTAAGTACATAATCGGCAGTTTAGCTTCCATACACTTTAGATCCATACACATCTCCTCCACCCAACTCCTATCGAAAGGGAATAATGGTGGACTTACTAAAATCAATGCATAATCCAAACATTATTGAATAGCAGTCCAGAACTCACCTCAAATTTAATATTACTTCTCTCTTTATAGGACAAAATAAAAGCGTTTCATCCACAAATTGAAGGTGAGAGATGAAACGTCCAAAAAATCTTATTGTTAATAACCAAGTTGTTCGATTTTTATCGAATAAGTAGGTTTAATTGGAATTCGATTAAGCAGTCACTTAAAGCCAATTAAGTATGATTTAGAAGTGATTAGGATTGATGGAATTAAATTAGAAACATAGGAAACCTCATAGAAATTTTCTAAGACCGGTTTGCCGATTTAAGAGAAATCGGTAAGATTTCGGTAATTTAAACTGTCAGAACCGAACTAATAAAACTTACATTATGAGTGCCCTAGGATGAATGGCTAGGATTTGGCCAAAACACCCATATATGTGGTGCCATCTTCAGCCAAGGATAGCAGCCACAAAATCAAATTGAAACCCCAAACACACATCCACCAATCACACAACTCCTTGCTCCATAAGTTTGTGTTCGATTCCTTCTTTGCCCTTGTGAAGTTCGGCCAAGGTAAGGGGCTGACACCTTCATTTCTCTTCCATTCACACTTCTCTCTACTCCATCTTCAACCTCTCTTCAAGTCTCAACAAGAATCGCTTCCATCTAAGACATCAAACCAACAAACTTTCAACTAGACAAGGTAGGAATCCTACTTCTCTTCTTACTTTCCTTGGTTTGGGATTGTATGAGGGTCCTGGATATTTTATGATACTGATGAGATTTGAAGTGATGGTGATGAATTATATTTGATTATGCATGTATGTTATGATTAAAATTAGAATTGGTATGAAAGAATTTGAAGAAAAGAGAAAACTCAAGTAGCTGGTAGGGTTTATCCTCAGCGGTCCGTACGGCAGAGTGTACGGCTCTACCTACAGCCGTTTAACTCCATGAATCTATTTTTATATGAAACTAGACATTTAGGGCTTTCTATACATATATAATATAAGGCCATTGGATCAGTGTAGAGGTAGTTATGAATTTTTGAAGTTTGACCTAGAAATCAGGACCTTCATCTGGGCAGTGTGAGTTGAGAAGGGTGTAACTCACCCTACACAACTCTAAATTGAGTGATTCCAACGTTGTTTGAAAGCTAACACATGAGGGGACATCCCATAAAAATGCCAATTATCCCTAGTACATCAATGAATTTATCTTAAGCTCAACTCGGGCTGGAACAGGGTAGTCCAGTAGGGTCAAGTTTCAGGGCTTATATCTCGAATTATATTCACTCAAATGATATGCAACTTTTTCATTTGAAAGCTTACCCTGTTAGCTTTACATTGATATAAATTTTGCATGATTCCACCCAGATTTCTATTTTTGGTGAATTTTCTCTTATAAGAGTGCAATTTTGGCTAGAAGTAGAGCGGTCTGGGATGAAATACAAACAACTTAAGGTTGAACTCGGAAATCTAGCAGATAGAGAGCTAGGTCAGGTATACTTTAGGTTGAACTCGGAACCTAGCAGACAAAGAGCTAGGTCGAATATACTTGAGGTTGAACTCGGAAATCTAGCATATAGAGAGCTAGGTTAGGTATACTTTAGGTTGAACTCGGAACCTAGCAGACAAAGAGCTAGGTCGGATATACTTGAGGTTGAACTCGGAAATCTAGCAGATAGAGAGCTAGGTCAGGTATACTTTAAGTTGACCTCGGAACTTAGCAAACAAAGAGCTAGGTCGGGTATACTTGAGGTTGAACTTGGAAACTTAGTAAATAGAGAGCTAAATCGGATATACTAATAATGAACTCGGAACTTAGTGAATAGGAAACTAGATTGGGTATAGTTAATGTTAGAAATATGGAATTTAGGAAACACACTTATAAGAGTCTTAGAATAACGATGGTGGAATAAGGTCGGAGATCGAATACAACCCCGGAAGTCGGAAATTATATATAATCTCGGAAGATCGAACATAACCCCGGAGGTTGGAACTTGTATTAAATCAGAACTCGGACCACATTTAATCTTGGGAGTCAAACTTGGAAACATTAATAGAAATTAAAAACTTGCAAGATAGATTAAGACTTAAGACTTTAAAACTTGCACCTATTGATATGGTTATATTCTTGGTATGAATATGATGTTCTATCTTGGAATTGCTATTTGATTAAAATTTCCTCGTTGTCTAGCACTATTCATGGGGAAGCGGACATGATCCGTTATACTGCCAAGATTTCGGTAGAGATTGCAATTAATATGAATTTACAAGTTATGCATGCATTGGTCAAAGTATTAGACAAGTATGAGGAAGGATTTCCATATGACTTGGGCCAGCCCCTGAACAAGTTGAGGGGAATAGATCAGTGGGGAAGTCCAGGAAAGTAAACCCGGCGATCTTGTATAAGAACGAGCTCGATCCTGAAAAGCGGACTATTACCCAAGAGTTTTATGGCCAATATACTCACAGGGGACCAAGTATGGAAAAATATGAGTTAAGATCAAGTGCATTATTTCTTATGCATATCCACAGTTTTGTTATCATGTATTGAGTTAATTGCACCATTGGATGTTATATATACATATATTTATTATTGTTCGCTTTATGGATGTCACTTAACTATGTCAAAAACACAGGTTTGGTTATTTATTTTTCTGTTCATTTCCTTTATTTCCTCAAGTAAAACTATGCTGTGTTTTAGGCTATAATTTTTATAACTAATCTAGTAGAATATCCTGTTGAGGTAACATCTTCTTGTAATTAATCCAAAACCCGAAACAACTGAGAATGATAGCGATGGCAGATATATATAAATTTAGGATCCCTACTGAGAAATCTTTATTTCTCACCTAACTATATGTTCTACGTCATTCTCAGATCATGGAGAACGCAGCCACTGGCGTCCTATTCATTGAGTTTCCCGAGCTCCACATCCACCTGGACCCGTTTCTAAACTGTATATATATATTTGGTAGATGTCAGTTCCGCTTTTATTTCTTCTTTCGTAGAGATTTTGCTGTTCCCTTTGCTCATCTACTCTTCGACTCTGCTGCACCTTACATTGCTATCCCACTATACATGGCCCATCCCTTTCCACCTCCACACGCAGCTGCATTAGGACCGACAGCAGCAGCGGCTCCCATGGCTCCGCTAGCCTCACCACCACAGCAGATACCCTCGCTCATGATGTCTGAGGAGGATCCATCTGAGATAAAGAGTTCATCTTCCTCATCCTCTGCTTCGAGCATGGACTACACTCCTGCGGATGCCGGAATGGCGAATGGATTCCTTTCCTCGGAATCCATCTAGTTGGAGTACTTGCCGTAGTAGCAGTAGGTGTACAGGATGATCCTCTTTTGGCAGTTTGGGTCATGAGTATAGGGATAGGAGTTAGCAGTGTATATGAAATGTCCCGTAGGGACCAGTGAGGGGGCTTTTCATGTAGACAGGCTGATTTATTTTGTGTTAGCGGCCTCATTTTTTTTACTATCCTGTACTGTCTTATATAACTTTTGACAACTTTGAAAAACAACTGTTTATATATATATATGATGTAGTTTCCAGTACTTCTGTTATTTCGCATTTTTATTTATGGTATTTTACTTCCGGCACACGATAAATTAATAATGAAACTAAAAATGGAATTTAATCAGCTACTCACACATAATAACTTATCAAGTAATATATTATGGTGTTAAGCATAATATTTTGTCTGGTAAGGTGTTATAAGAGAGATCCACCCTATGTCTTCCAACACTAATGCCTTCTACCAAACTCAACTCCTTAGCTTTCAAAATCAATCTATTCAAAATCTCAGCTATGAGAATAAAAAGGAAGAGAATAGGTCACCTTGCCTCAACCCTCTGTTCATTTTATAATCGACATAGTAGCTGTACGTACATAGGCCTTAATCTAGCAGCTCCAAATATGGCTGAAACCCATCTCTTCCGTTACACAATCAAGAAAATCCCATCTCACTATATCATGCGCTTTATAAAAGTCAAGTTTCAAGAGAACCACTTTTGCATTCGCCTTGTACTGTCTCAATCTCCTCACTTTCATGCTTATTTTACGCTCCATTTTTATGACTCTTTCTCTTTTTTTTTTTTTCTTCTTATTTTGAATTGCATAATTAAAGACTATGCAACAACCAATTGACAATGGTTAGTTCTTATTAAAAAAATAGCCTCTAGTGCAAGGTTGATCCTTGTCTAAGGTTATTTGAAGGAAATATCCATGCTCAAATGGAGTTGTAAGGGACAATGATTTTTTTCCTTTTTTTTTTTTTTTTTTGAAGAGTAGAGAAATATGGCCAAACTTCATTTCAAATCATAATTGCTTATTTTCATATCTTTAATACTAAAACAAATCTCTCTCTCTCTCTCTCTCTCTCTCTCTCTCTACTTTTTTTGGATTATGACAAAATATGCAATGATATAAGACTCCTTCATTACCCAAAATGAAATTATGACAATGCCTTTCAAATGGAACCATATTTCAAATACATACACTAAACTTAATAAGCAAAAACACCATTATTTAATGGTAAACAAACATTAGTTAAAGAACAAATCCAACATATCAATTTTAAGGTCCTTGCTTAATCCATGGTTTCATCCCACAATCTTTGCACCCAAATCTGGAAAGTCAAACAGGCTTAGGAGCCCTCAGATTATGTCAATTGAAAGGAGGATTTTGAGAAAGGTTAAGGAATTTTTTTTCGATTGTCCACTTCTCCAACAAGGCTTTTTGACAATCCTATCATTTGTTTTGTAACACCTTACCAGACAAAATACTATGCTTAAGTCATAATATTTTACCCGATACGCTATTATGCGTGGCAGTCTAATTAAATTCCATTTTCAGATTCAATGTTAATTACCCATATAGAGTGTACTGTTCACTTAATTAATTTTCATTTGGTTGCAGAATAAGTAATGGATAACCATTGTAATAGAAATAAAAAAAAAATAAAAAAAAATGCAGAATAGATAGAACTACTGAAACTGCATCATATATATATATATACATAGACATTTATTTTCAAAGTTTGCCAAAAGATACATAAACAGTATAAGGTAATAAAATGAGGCCGCTGAAACAAAAATAAATCGGCCTGTTTCTATGAACAGTACCCTATCTGGTCCCCATGGGACATTTCATGTACTAACCATCCGCTAGATTACTGCCTATGACCCAAAATATGAAAAGATGGCCACTCTATTCATCTACTCCTACTACACTTAAAATCCCCAAATGGACTCCGAAGAGAGGAATCCATTGGTCATGCCGGCGTTTGCCGGAGCATAGCCATCACCGGGCACTGAAGATGAAGAGGACGAGCTCACGGCCTCCAAGGGGTCCTCCTCCTCGGAAAGTGAAATGGACGGAGCCTGCTGAGGAGATGCTGCTGGAAGAGATGCTGGAACCACGGCTGCTGCTAGTGGTGCAGGTGGAAAAGGATGTGCCACATATATGAGGATGGCGATGTAGGGTACAGTAGGATCAAAAAGAGGATGAGAAAATGGAACTGCGAAGTCTCTACCATAGAAGAAGTAAAAATGAAAACGACAGCTACCAGCAATATATACATAGTCCAACATGGGATCTAGATGGAAGTGCAAGTTCGAGAACTCAATGAATAGGACTCCTATCGTCACATTCTCCATGAACTGAGAATTAGGCGGAAACATACAGTGGGGTGAGAAAAATTTCTCAGTAGGAATCCTCATTCTAAACACATCTGTCATCGCCGTCATTCCCAGTTGTTTCGGTTTTTCTTAATTCCAAATAGTACATCATGATGGTAATATCCAACTAAAAACTCATGTCGTGAAAATATAACCCCAAACAAACTAAAGTTTTAAATTAAAGCAATGAAAATATGGTTAAACAGATAGGCTAATATAACTAAGACAGTAACCATAAATCAACAGTAACATGTCATGAGAAATAAACAGATAATTATAACAATCAATTAAGAATTATCATACAGTGCATATAAATGTGCAAATTGGAAAAATGCATCTTATCTTTGAAGGCTCTCACCTCCTAAAACTTATTTTCCATTCTTGGTCCCTTGGGAGTTATTGGCCATATACTCCTGGGTAATAGTCTGCTTTTCAGGACTGAGTTCGTTCCTATACAGAATTACCGGGTTTGCTTTCCTGACTTTCCCACTAATATATTCCCCTTAGACTTACTTAGGAGCTAGCCCAAGTAATATAGAATTCTTTATATCTTTCATAATTTGCATGCACAACTAACATTTTTTTACTTGAAAATCATGTATTCATACAAATATTTCATAAGGTATATGAATCCGTTGCCGAAATTTCGGCAGCATAATGGATCGAGTCCGCTTCTCCGTGAATAGTGCTAGGCTACCAGTACAATCAATTAAGTATGCAATTCAATGTAAAACAGCAAGTTACAGCAACATTATGAATTATATGGTATTTCAAAATCAATAGAAATATCAACAGAGTTTTCTGCTCACTCTACCCTCTTCTGCCTGAATTTTGTAAAATCCACCTTTACTCCATACAAGATATTTCATAAGGTATATGAATCCGTTGCCGAAATTTCGGCAGCATAACGGATCGAGTCCGCTTCTCCGTGAATAGTGCTAGGCTACCAGTACAATTAATTAAGTATGCAATTCAATGTAAAACAGCAAGTTACAGCAACATTATGAATTATATGGTATTTCAAAATCAATAGAAATATCAACAGAGTTTTTTGCTCACTCTACCCTCTTCTGCCTGAATTTTGTAAAATCCACCTTTACTCCTATGCAACTCATTTAAACTTGAATTTTGGATATGTATAGCTTTATATGGTTGGAAATTCCAAGATGTCTAGTTTCATATAAAAATAGGTTCATCAAATTTAAATGGCTGTAGGTGGAACCGTACACTCCGCTGTATGGACCATCGAGGGAAAAACCCTAATAACTTCTTGAATTCTCTCTATCTTCAAGTTCTTTCATACCAATTTCAATTCTAATCACAACATACATGCAAAATCAACAATAATCCATCATCATCACTCCAAATCACATCAATATCATGAGAAAAATAGGATCCCCACACAGCCCCAAATTAAGGAACACAAGAAGAGAAGTTGGATTCCTACCTTGTCTAGTTGAAATCTTGTTGGTTTGGTGTCTTAGATTGAAGAAACTTTTGATGAGACTTGAAGAGGGGAAGAAGATGGAGTGAAGATGAGTGTGAATGAAAGAGAAATGAAGAGAGATCTGCTCCTTTTGTTGGCCGAATTACACAAGGGAGAAAGAGGGAATTAATCACAAACTTTTGAAGCAAGTCTCACATGATTGGTGGATGTGTATTGGTAATTCAAATGGATTGTGGCTGCCCTCTTTCGGTTGATGTAGCGGCACATATGGAGGTGTTTTGGCTAAATCTTAGCCATCCATCCTAGGGTACTCATAGCATAATTTCTATTGGTCCGGTTCCGACAGTTTAAAATACCGAAATCTTACCGATTTCTTTTAAATTGGTAAACCGGTTTTAGAAAAATCCTATGAGGTTTCCTATGGTTCTAATCTAATTCCATCAAATCTAATCCTTCTAAATCACACTTAATTGGCTTTAAGTGAGTGTTTAATCGAATTCTAATTAATTCCAATTATTCGATGAAAACTGAACAACTCGATTAATAATAATAAAATTTTTCGGATGTTACATGTTTGACATTTATTGTTTACTCTAACAAGAAAAGGTTTAGGTTTAAATGTGATTGTTTGGTATTGGTAGAAGAAAGAATGATTGGTTGTTGGTGAGTTGTTGAATAAGAATAAGTCTAAATGAGGATCATGACAAAGCTACATTGTGATGCAATAGTGAAAAATCTAGATAAATGACAAGAAATACTAACTCAACATCTAAATTCTTCAATTTTCTATAGGAAAAGATATTTTAATTTTGCAAAGATATAACTTTAGAAAAGATCAACTTGTGAAAAAGAAGAACCATGAAAACATGCAAGAAAGAAGAAAAAGTTACTTTTTTTTTTTGGTAGGAGAAACAAAAATGCAAAGATATAAGTTTGGAGAAGACAAGAATTAAAAAATATTTTTTTTAGGAGAAGAATGTAAGACTATAAATTTTAGAAAGGTGAAATTATGAAAATATATTTTTTATTTTTTTTTTAAGACAAGAATGTAGAGCTAGAAATTTAAACAAAGAACTAATGAAAATATATTTTTTTTTTAAAACATGAAAAGATGTTAGAGATTTGAAAGGAAATTGGTTGTCTATAAAAACTTATTTTCATGACCAATGAAAATCAATAGAAAATAGAAAACCGCTCAAGCCCCAAGTTCTCAACTAAATCCTATCTTGGGACTGTTGAATAAACATCATAACTAAGTATTAAGAACTTATGTGTAACAGATAGAGTTGAGCAGGTAGTATGCTCCCTTTATGTCTTAATCAAGGTAATCTAGGAAATGATATCCTAAGACTCTAAGAATCTTTCTATTTTGTGAAAATTCCCATCAAATATATCCATGGATCTAGGATTCTTTAGCCTCTAAAGTTAAGGGCTCATTTCAAAATGTTAGCCACAACATTAGATGGACTACTAGGTGTGGGACATTCATGAAAGAGTCATACCCTATATGAAGTTTTTATGATAACCAAGCAAGACATACATCCAAAATGGCTATCATTACACAATCTCTTACCTATCTCAAGTTGAACTCAAACCCAGATATAGGGCGCGATTCATATGTGTGTGATGTATTGTGTAACATCCCCATATAACGTAATAGGAAATAATAAAAACAAACTTTTATTATTCACCACCTTGCCCCTGAACTTTTTAGAAAATGACATTTACGTCCCTAGATCAATAGAATTAGCAGAATAAGGTTTTAAATGAAGCAAAATCACGTAGCGAAAATGTATAAACCTAAACCTCGGCTGATTGAGCCACGGAGGTATCCATATGTGAAATGACATGGGATGTGTAACACCCTTCCAAGTACAGTACTATGCTTAAGCCATAGTACCACACCCTGGAGTTGTTACTGTTACCTGAGCGGACCTTATCTGATAGCAACTTTGGCCGTCTTCGGAACTTCTTGAACTATCTGGAGACAACACGGAAATAGGTGTGAGAATTATGAATTCCCAGTAGGATTCTCTAATTATCATAAAGAATGTCATCGTTGTCATCTCCAGTTTGCTTCGGTTTATTAAGAAAAAGGTGAACATGCTTTACAAGCTGTTTAATTTTATATAGTTCGAAAATATAATGTCCGAAGCAAAGCTTATTTTAATCATACACTTGGCATTTGGGAAAAATCCATAAAAATCAACTCATGGACTATATTAGGAATGATAACAGAAATACAATAAAGTATGATAGCATCAGTGTACTAGAGGCATAACTTCTACATATACTTTACTGGAACTTGAATTTATACTACACACATAGCATTTGCACATAACTTTATCTTTTCTCAAATTCATGCATATATATAATATTTGCTTTTCTTTCTTTATCTTCCTTTACTTTTTACATATTCCAGAGTATGATCGCCATGTCACGTTCCTTAGGAATATGGGATCTTCATTTGGTACTTACACTAGCTGGGTCATGCCATGCCTCATGTAAGTCCTACCCCCTATATTCACACTAGCTGGGTCGATGCCATGCCTGATGTGAGTGGGGCGCTTGCATATGGTTCAATCTTTCGTCTTTAAGCCTTTACTCTTTAACCTTTACTGCCCTTGGGTAGCCTGGCCTTGGAGTGAGCTTGTCAGCTCAACTCGTGACCGTTGTCACACCGACTCACCCACAAGGGGATTCACATCTTTATATTCACATTTAATATACTTATATCTTTTCATTCTCATGCGTCGTCAAGCATAGTCATGCTAAATGTACTCGTACATATGCTTCATCATTATTTCTCATATACCTCATATCATACTGCTTCTTGATTTATTCTCATATATCTCATATCACCCTTATATCATTCTTGCATATACATATCCCTAGTTTCATAAACTTCTGCCGTAAAATCGGCAACATAACGGATCATATCCGTTTCCCCATAAATAGTGCCAATTCCCATGGACAAATCAATCATAGCAACATAATCAATCTAACACACACACACACACACACACACACACACACACACACACATATATATATATATATATATCACTGCAAAACTGGCAATCCTCACTTAAACATTATATGTGCACTAACCCTTGTAAAATTATCAACTTGGCCATTCTGCCAATCTTGCTCAGTTCTGCCCGGATTTTGTATAATCCACCTTTATGTCTATTGAACTCATTTAAATCTGAAATTTGGATATATCATAGCTCTATGTGTCTACTTTCTAACCTCTTTAGTCCCATATCATTTTGATTTATAAAACTCAAGATATTCAACTTTTACCTCAGCCTGTCAGCCACTAGCCCGAATTACACTCTTGGAAGTATAAATTCACTAAAAATCGAAACTAGACTCAAATCATACGAAATTGGTCTCATATTGAAGCTAACAGGACAACCTTTCATTTGCCACAAGATTCATTCCATTTGCTATAGTATAGCTCGAGTTATAAGTCTTGAAAGTTGACCTTCCTGAACTACCCTATTTTGGCCTGGATTAGACATAGGGCAACTTCATCGAATCACTGGTAACAATTGGGACCATAACAAACTCGGAATTTTAATTTGGGACGTTTCCCTATGCGTAAGCTTTCTAACAAAATTGGTTTTACTCAATTTGGAGTTGTATAGGGTGAGTTATGTCCTCCTCAAGTCACCCTGCCCGGATGAAAGTCCTGAACCCTAGGTCAAACTTCAAAAATTCATATCTCTCTCAATACTAATCCAATAACCACATATGATATATCCATGAAAAGCCCTGAATGTCTACTTTCATCTAAAAATGGTTTCATCGGATTTGACCTATTGTAGGCGGAGCCGTACACTCCACCGTACGGACTACCGTGGAATTCTTCATCCAGACAGCATCCTAACCCTTGGTTCCTTCTAATTTTCTTCTTCTAACTCTAATTCAACTCAATATTTCATATTAATCTTATCATAATCCATCATAATTTATCATATACATCACATATATCATCAAACAATCATAAAAGAGTAATCTTTCATGCATCCTCAGTTTAGAGAAATCAAGATTAGAGATTGAATCCTACCTCTTTGGAATGTGATCTTGCTGAATTTGAATTTGAGCTGAAGGAAGCCTTGACAAATCTTGGAGGTTTGAGAGAATAGATTGAGAGAGGAAAGGAAGAAGAAGAAGGCTGGGAAGGGGAATGTAAATCAGACCAAAATGAAGAGAAGAGTCTGATTTAAATACATGAAAGTTGTGGGGTTGATTGGTTGGAATTTTGTGGTTGAAATTCGGCCATGTCTCTTTTGTGGCCAAATTGCTCTCCACGTCGCCTAAAAGTGGAACTCGCTTCCACTGTATTATGAAATCGGAAATCGTCTCTTTTCTAAAGTCAGACTCATGCTATTTCACACTGCTTGAAGCCGAAGCCGGATGTCGGAACTCGTACCATGTTGTTGGTGGCTTGAGGAAATCTGGTTTACTTTGAGTCTTGGAATCAAGGTCGAAGGTCGGAAGTCTTGCAGCTAATAATCATAAAATCTCGGAACTCCCTATTTGAACTCGGGAATATCAATGATGGATGTATACTCGGATATCGGAACTCGTTATCAAACTCGGAGTTCGGTACTTGTACCATGGTGTTAAACTATTACTTCTGAGGTCGGAAACCACGTAAACCATTTTGAAGCACGAGGTATGATATCGAAAATCGGGAACCTCATCCGAAGCTACATTATGAGACTGGAAATCGGACACATCAAGTCAGATATCGGGATGTTAATGCCAGATGAAGTCGGGAATTTTGCAGACCAACTCGAAAATCATAAAATCAAGCCCGTCCATCATTAAGTCGGAAATCGGGAATTCCAATAAGGTATGAGGTCGGAAATCGGGTCTATTGACTTGAGACGTGAAGTTGGGAATAGGATGAAATCGGAAATCGGTAGGACATGAATGAACTTGGAACTAGGAAATAATCCCTTCTATCTGAGTTTCGAAGACGAAATCGGAAATCGGAATTGATCATCCTGGGGCTAAGTCAGAGCTCGGAAATCGAATGTTACAAGATGCCCCTAGACTTACCCATAATTACGATAATATCATTAGCCATGAAAAACAGAAATAGAAGGCCCTAAATTTGCAAAACGTTTAATGTATACCGTTAATTGATTTACTCGATTTTGTTGAGTTTGTAGAGTTAATTAAAAAGTTAATTAGAGGTTAACTAAGAGTTGATTAGAAGTTAAATTAGAGAAATTAGGATTAAGATAGAAACTTATAAAACCTCACAAAATTCTTCAAAATCGTTTTACCGATTTAAAGGAAATCGGTAGAATTTCGGTATTTTAAACTGTCGGAACGAAACCAATAGAATTACATGCCCTAAACCCTATGATTTAAGAATGAATACTTAGCTTTAACCTCTAAATGTGGCACCACAAAAGCCACAAAAATGAAGAGAGTTGGCTGAATATTTGGCCTCAAACTCTCAACTAATCAAATTGTAAACATCCAACTACCTCTTTTATTTGAATTAGATTTTTCCTTCCTTATTCCTTGCTGAATTTGACCCCTTTCTAGCAGCCTTCCTCTCTTCTTTTCTTCATCCTCTTCATCTCCTTCCTCCCCTTTCAGTCTCCATCAAGCCTCTTGCATCCATATCTTCCATTAAAACTCAAGACTAGCTAGTTGTTGCTTCAAGATAAAGGTACAGATTCAACTTATTCTTGTCTTCTTGGGTATGGGGGGCTGATGGTGGCTCTATTTTCTCTATTCTTGATGTGATGATTGAATGAATATGATGATATTTGGCTGGTTTATTGGCTGTTGATGATGTTAAAATCGAATAGGAAGTAAGAAAGGATGAGAATAGAAAGATGTGAGAAGCTAGAAAACCAAAACCCTTCGGCAGTCCGTACAGCGAGTATACGGCTCTGCCTATCGCCATTTAAATTTGATGAAACCATTTTTATATGAAACTATACATTCAGGGATTTCCATATATATATCATATAAGGCCATTGGATTAGTATTGAGAGAGATATGAATTTTGGAAGTTCAACCTAGATTTTTGAGTTTGATTCTGGGCAGACTGGGTTGTTTAGGGTAAAACTCGCCCTATACTATATGGAATTGAATGAAACTGGCCTTTCTAGAAAGCTTACACATAGGAGAATATTCCATAAAAATTTTAGAGTTAGACAAGGTCCCGTTTGTTCCCAGTAGCATGAGGAAGTTGCCTTATGTCCAAAACAAGCCAAAATAGGGTAGTTCAGGAAGGTCAAATTTCAGGGCTTATAACTTGAGCCCTACTAAGGCAAATGGAATGGAACTCTTTTGCATATGAAAGTTTGTCCTGTTAGCTTTAATATGAGACCAATTTCATATAATTTGAATTAGTTTTCTAATTTTAGTGGATTTTTATTGTTAAATGTGTAATCCTGGCCAGCTATAGGGCAGGCCGGGATAAAACCTAAATAACTTGAGCTATATTTATCAAAATTAGATGGGACTAAAGAAGTTATAAAATAGACACATAACACTTCAACATATCCAAAATTCAGGTCTAAATGAGTTAAAATGAATTTAAGTCTTAATTTCTAAAAACGGGCAGAGTTGAAAAATATGAGCAAGATTTCCAAAATTAAAGGATTAGGCACCTTAATGCATATATGAGTTCAATTAAAGTCTAAGTGTTGCAATTCCATGTTGGTGCTTGAAAGATTAATGCATCATATTTGATCTCTTACTGTGACTGACTGTCTGTGGAAACTGGCACTATTCAGGGGGAAATGGATCTTATCCGTTATGCTGCCGAATTTTCGGTAGAATTGTAAGGAGGTTATGAGCCCTTATATTCTATGAATATTTATGATATGAACATGAAATTCTATATGCAAGGATATATGAAGGTAAATGAGGAAGCATATGTATGAGTGCATTCAGCATGTCTATGCATGATTATGTATGAAAATGAAAGGATATGAACATATTAAAGGTGGATCCCTTCACCTGGAGGCAGTTATGAGATCCCTCCTTATGAAGGCAGTTATATAAGCCAAGATTGGGTCCCTTCACTTAGAGGCAGTTATTTGGGTCCCTCCAAGTGAAGGCAGTTAAAAGATAAAGACGTGGGTCCCTTCACTCGGAGGCAATTACACATTAGGTCCCTCCCTGTGAAGGCAGCTAAAACTTTTGGGTCCCTCTATGTTGGAGACAGATGGCCAACTGAGTCCCTCCGACCTAGAGGCACGTGGGTCCCCTTGCGGGTCAATACTGTGTGACGACGGTCACGAGTTGAGCTCACTCCTAGATCATACTACCCAAGGGCAGTAAAGACTAAAGATTAAAGCATATGCAATCATCCTAGGGATGGCGATACGTAACACCTAGGCGTGCCAAGAAAAGAAAGCAAAGAAAGTTAAAGAAGACATCAGTACATTTGCATAAATTCAAGTATAAGTATTTGCATAATTATATTCAATATTTTATTAATGTTGAGACTGTTCTATTTACTTATGTTGTATTTATTATTCTAAATATGAAATATTGCCAATGTGACTCAAGTGCGTGAATAAAATGAACTCTGCTTCGGACAATATATTTTTAAACTATAAAATTGAACAGTCTATTTAACATGTTCATATTTTTCATAATAAACCAAAGCAGCTGGAGATAATAACAATAACATAGGATATGGTAGTTTAATGAATCCTATTGAGAATTTAAAATTCTCACTTCTATGTTTGTTTCCGTGTTATCTCCAGGTCCTCCAAGGCGGAGTTGACTAGTAAGATTGAAGGTGGCCGAAGGTTGCTGCCAGACAAGGTCCGATTAAGTGACAGTAACAACTTCTAGGTGAGGTATTATGACTTAAGCATAGTACCATGCTTGGGAGGGTGTTACATATTGTGCAAAGAGAGCATACAAATTTAAGTCCTATATAGTCAAGTCATAGCAAAATCCGCTTTCCTAAGGATTTTGAAAATGAGAAAACTATATAGATATTAAGGCAACATGTCTAAGCATGGAAAAAGTAAAATAGACAAGTAAGAAAGGAAAATAGAACAAGGTAAAACAAAGATTTCAAGGTTACTAATAGTTTACCCAATCAATCATTTTAGGATTGACTTTCTGCTGTCCCCAGTGGAGTTGCCATCTTGTACGACCGAGATCATGATGATATAAAATTAAAAACAAATGGTTTCAATGGAGTCACCACCAACTTTTTTTATAGGAAAAATTGGAAAAACCTTTTTACATTAGGAACACTAGTCAGGGGGTGTTTGGTTTGGCATTTTCTATTTCCATTTCTAGTAAAAATGAAAAATAAGAGTAGAAATATGTTTGTTTGGGTTGTTTTGAAAATATTTTTAGAAAATATTTCCTAAAATCATTGGAAATTTGGAAATGTCAGATTCACATTTTCAGCTTTTTATGTTTGATTGTTGGAAATATTTTCAAAAGACACACGGTGGTACGCTGGTAATATTGTCAACATTTTTCCCTTTACTTCTTACTTGCCTCTGTTCGAATCTTAGGCAAGACGTGATAATTTTTTTTCCTCCCCAATGCTTCCACATCCTTTTCTTTTGCATCGAGTTCGAATCTGCTAGGGAGAAGAAAGTTGATATTTTTTTTCCCTTCCCCCCAAATTAAAAATAACCCTAATTCCTCTTCCCTCAAACAAAAGATGTAAGGTCACTTCACCACTCAAGGATTGCTCCCACCGTTCGGTTTGGAAGACCGTTGCTCATAGGGATTCTTTGCTGGCATTCAGACCAATAGCACCACCGCAGCCTTCCCTTCCCTCACCCTTGTCTCGGGTTCTGTTTTCCTCCTCACAGCCACTGTTCAAAATGCCAGCACCACTACAGCCCCTCCCTTCCTTCCCCCTTATCTTGGGTTCTGCTTTCCTTGCTCACAGCCGACGTTCAGACTGCGAGCACCACTACAGCCCCTCCTTTGAGTCACCCCCATTTGGAGTTTCTGTTTGGTATGCATTTCCGCCTCCTTTTGTTGGATCTACTGCTTCTCTATTTTATGATATTTTGCTTCTGTTTGTATCTTCTGCTTCTGCTTCTATTTGTTTCTTCTGCTTCTGCTTCGTTGTAGATTAGTTAACCTTAGATGCAAATCTTCCACCTTAATAAAGTGTTATTAGTACTTATTTGTTGCTATAAGGGGGTGCTCGACCATAATAAAGTGAAGAGGTAAAAGTGTTAGTTTGATTAATTTCTTACAAGGGTAATAAAAGAAAAAAAAATTTGCTTTGTAACATCCTCCTCTATACAGTACTATGCTTAAGTCATAGTACTACACCCTAGAGTTGTTACTATTACCTGAGCGGAACTTATCTGACAGCAACTTCAGCCATCTTTGAAACTTCTCGGACTATCTGGAGATAACACGAAAACAGGAGTGAGAATTTTAAATTCTCAATAGGATTCACTAAGAAATTTTATTCCGTGTCATTGTTATTATCTCCAGCTGCTTCGATGTATTATGAAAAAGCTGGACATGTTATATAAACTGTATAATTTTATAGTTCGAAAACATATTGTTCGAAACAGAATCCATTTTATTCATACACTTGTCATTTGGGTGAGTCCGTACAAAATCAATTCATGAATTATACTATGAATAATAACTGAAACGTATTAAAATATAATAACACCAATATACTGAAATCATAAAATCTACACATGCCTTTACTTGTACTTGAATTTATGCAGATACACATAATTTTCTTTTCTTCCTTTATCTTCCTTTACTTGTTATACATATTCCAGAGTACAATTACCATGTCATACTCCGTAGGGGTATGATCACCATGTCGCACTGCTTAGGAATATGTTCATCCTGTCACGTCCCATAGTATGATCACCATGTCATACTTCATCGAGGTGTGATCGCCATGTCACATTCCTTAGGGTATGGGATCATTATGCCACATTCCAGAGTATAATCACCCTGTCATGCTCCATCAGAGCATGATCGCCATGTCACATTCTTTTGGAATATGGACTCATCATCATATCTTTCATCATAGAATCTTTATTATAGCTTTAATCATAATCATGAATGCATATGTATCAAAGTGTATTTCATAACCTATGCATAGGCTTTGCCGAAATTTTGGCAGCATGATAGATCGAGTCCATTTTTCCATGAATAGTGCCAGGTTACCAATACAATCAATCAAGTATTCAAAGTAATATGGGATAGCGAGTATATAATCACAATATCAATCATCAAAATCAATACAAGCATTAACAAAGTTTTCAGCTTACTCTACCCTCTTCTGCCCAAATTTTGTAAAATTCACCTTTACTCCAATTCAACTCATTTAAACCTGAATTTTGGATATGTTATAGCTCTATGTGTCTAGTTTCCAACCCTTTTAGTCCCATCTCATTTTGATTTGTATAGCTCAAGTTATTAGCATTTTACCTCAAATTGCCCTATACTTAGCTAGAAGTGCACTCTTATAATTGAAAATTCTCTAAAAATAGAAATCTAGGTGAAATCATATAAAATTTATATCAAATTAAAATTAACAGAACAAGATTTCAAATGAAAGAAGTTTCATATCATTTTCATGAGTATATTTTGAGGTATAAGCCCCATAACTTGACCCTACTGGACTACCCTGCTCTAGCCCAATTTGAACTTAAGGTAAATTCATTGATGTGCTGGAAATAACTAGCAATGAATCTGACTCTAAAATTTTTATGGGATGTTCTTTATATGTTAGCTTTCAAACAACATTATTTTCACTCAATTTAGAGTGGTGTAGAATGAGTTACACCCTTCTCAACTCATACTACTCAAATGAGAATCCAGATTTCTAGGTCAAACTTCAAAAATTCATAAATAATTCTATACTAATCCAATGGTCTTATAATTTATATGTATGGAAAGCCCTAAATGTCTAGTTTCATATAAACATGGATTCATCAAATTTAAATGGCTGTAGGCAGAGCCGTACACTCCGTCATATGGACTGTTGAGGGGAAAACCCTAATAGCTTCTTGAATTCTTCTTGAATTCATGTTTTCCTTAAATCAATCCATCCAATCTTCAATTCAAACTCACATATACACCTTAAACCAATATTAATTCATCATCATCACTCAAGATAACATCAGAATCATGCAAGAAAGTGGGAAGAAAGTGGAGTCCTAATCAGCCCAATTCAAAGAAAACAAGAAGCTAGATTGAATTCCTACCTTTCTTAGGTGAAATCCTGTTGGATTGGTGTCTTGAATTGAAGAAATTTTTCATGAAACTTGGAGAGTTGATGAAGATGGAGTGAAGATGAGTTTGAATAGAAGCAAAATGATGAGGGCTCAACAGGTTTTATGGCCTAAAATGCTAAGGGAGAAAGAAGGAATTATTTCAAGACTTTTGAAGGAAGTTAGCATGTGATTGGTGGATTTCATCTCCCATTCAAACTTGACTTGTCTGCTCTCTTTTGGGTTGATGGTGGCGCCACTTGTGAAGGTGTGTTGGCTGAATCTTGGCCATCTATCCTAGGGTTCTCACAGTATAATTTCTATTGGTCCGGTTCCGATAGTTTAAAATATCGAAATCTTACCGATTTTTCTTAAATCAGTAAACCGATTTTGGAAAAATCCTATGAGGTTTCCTATGTTTATAATCTAATTCCATCATATCTAATCCTCCTAAATCACACTTAATTGGCTTTAAGTAAATACTAAATCGAATTCTAATTAATCACAATTATTCGATAAAAATCGAACAACTTGTTTAAAAATGGTAAAAAAAAAATTTCTAACATTACACATTTGAAGTATATTAGAGCATGCTTTCTTTTAATGTTTTGGCAGCTGGGAATTAATGTTTCTGAGGTTGTTTAATGTATATGTTGGGAGTCACAAGTTATTGGGTATTGGTTTGGTTCCTTCTTTAAGGGTTGTCATGAGTTAGCATCTATAATTACTTATATAGCTTGAATCGAAATTTTCACTTATAGGACAGGAGCTACTTCCAATTCAATACATGCTTTGGGTTTTGCATAATTAAGAAGGTCTATCATGCCTCTAAGACACCTAGGATGTTGTGTTTTGATTTACTCTAAAGATTAATATGAAGTCCATTAGAAGCATAATACCCTATGATGGGTGGCAGCTCTAGATGTTTTAAATTAGTCATCTAGACTCATGACTAAATCTTGTATGATGCTAGAGACTTGGGTGTAGAGTTAGTAAAGTTTGGGTGATGATTGCTTGAGTGTTAGTTTGAGAGTTACATGAACTTGCTTGGTTTATATGGTTGGAATGTAATGCTAGTTTAGGTGCGTAATGGCTGCTTTCATCACTCAATTTTAGTCATTTAGATGCTGGGATATTACTGTTATGATGCTTAAAAATCCCATTTAAATTGTGAAAACTATATTTTGACTACTACTCTGTTCACCATATGTTGATATGGTTTCTTTTATTTTCATTTTAGGCTCTAAAGTGCTTTTGGTGATAGGTTCTTGTTTTCTCTTTTTCTGTTGGAATTACATACATATATTGCTTCTTTTTTATTGTTTGTACATATATTTATGGCCTTCTATGAGCTATGTTGATAGCTTTCTATGAGTTATTTTGATAGTAATGCCTTCTTGTGTGTTTCTATACTTAATAAAATACGAAGTTATTAGCACAAAATGAGCGGAAAAAGTGTCAAGGTGGATAATAAGGAATGGTCGGCACAGAACACAAAAACGTTCATTGAGATTATTTATGATCATGTCAAGAAGATGTTACAAGCCTCAACATTTAAGAAGCCAATATGAGAAGATATCAACAATGAATTGACTTCAATCAGTGGAGAAAATTATAGAGTGGAAAGGTTGACGAGTAAGTTTAATCGCCTGCGCATGTAATATCACAAATTTTCAGCTTTGTTAGCTAGAACTGGAGTTACATGGGATTCAGAATCTAATAAAGTCAATGCTCTAGAAGAAGTATGGGAAGACATGTATACGGTATGTTTGCTTTAGTTTTGTGTTATTGTTATATTATATTGGTTTATGTATTGGCATAGGATTGAAAATATTTATTTGTATTTTGCAGAAAGGAAGGTTCCACAAGCAACTTAAGAAGCATGGATTTGAGTATAATTATGAAATCCTTGGTATAGCAACAGGAAAACTGAGTCATGCCTCTACTAAAGAGCCACCGACATCAGATGAATAGAAAGAGTTAGAGGAATATTTTCTTTCAAAAGATGTGCACGTAGATGCACATATTGTTGATGTTGATAGTGATGACTTAGAAGAAACAAGCAAAAGAAAGAAAACCATTGGGTCTTCAAGTGAGCACTAACGTAAGGAGGCCAAGAATACAAGATTAGATAAATTTGAATCTACATTGGAGAAATGGACCGAGTCAGTGAGTGTTCGAACAGAAGTATCAAAGGTGAGGATTGAGAAATATAAATCACATAGCAGTCAGGCTACTAGTCCATCGTCGAATCTTTATTCTATAGAGGCATGTATGGGGGTGTTACATTCTATGCAAGATGTTTCAAGAGCATTGTACAATAGAGCTGTGGTGAAGTTTGTACAAGCAGAATGGAGATGCATATTTATGATGATGGAAGCCGATAGAAGGATGGAATGGCTTGCTGATCTTGAGTAGTTTGTTTTAGATAATTTGTATCAGTTTATGAATATTATGTTTTAAAGTCTTGTTTTTTTTTTTTAAATGATTGCTAGACTTTATATTATGTTCTAGTATTTTCCAAGCTTTATGTTATGTTTAAAGACTTTATGTTATGTTTAAAGACTTTATGTTATGTTATGTTACATTCTAGTATTTGTATCAGTTTATGACTTGAGTATTTGAAGAACTTGTGCTATGTTAATTTTAATCATTATTGTTATTTGCATGTCTATTTCATTATTATTGTTATTAGTATTAGTTGATTAAATTATTTATTCATTGGAGTAGGAAAATATGTCTATTTCTGGATCAACTGATAATTCACATAGCATGAGTAGTGATGATCCAAATGAATTAGATGATGAGATGGGAGATATTATTATGGTTCGATTAATAATTGAATATGAAAGGAGCTATGTTGACAGGAGACGTTGTAGAACTTTTGCCTTGACTAGAAGGATGTATACCCTTGAATTTTTGGCAAGCCATGAAGCTAGATGTTATGAAAATTTTTGGATGGAGAAACAAGTGTTTATAAATTTCTGCAATGCTTTGAAGGAAGCTGCAAATTTAAGTGACAGCAAAAGGGTCAGTGTAGAGGAAGGAGTTAATATGTTTCTGATCATTATCTGTCATAATATGCGCCATCGGGTTGTTGTTGAACGCTTTCAACATTCTGTATATACTATAAGCAAATGGTTTAGAATAGTTTTTAAGAGCAGTATGCAAGTTGGGCACACATATTATCCAACTCCAGAATCAAGAGACTACTCATCCACATATTTTGAATAACTACAAATACTTGCCGTATTTTAAGGTAATTATGCAATTCTGTTCTAATATTTATTAAATATATATAGCATCCATATTTATTACAATTTTAAGGTAATTATGCAGGTTATAGTTATTTGCATATTGAATATATAGTTGACCCTGAAACGTTAGAATAAAGAGTGAAAAGGTTAGAATGTCATCTCATCTAGGAATCGTTTTATATTGTTACCTTGTAAGCTTTAATATATATATATTTTTGGTTGGAAACATGAAACTATTAATAAAAACTTCAATACAAGTGTTTGTAAATATCATTGCTTCCTTGGAAACGGTATGAGAATGTGTTCTTCATGACATTTGCCATCTTTGGAGATATGTCCTTGTAATGCCATGGCAAAATCTTCAAATAATGCAAGTCTGATGTACCCTTTTTTCAAAAAATTTACTTGCTAAAATCACATGGTAGGTGTTCATATACTTTCTTCCGTTAATGGTGCGGAATAATTCGTCCATTTTGTATTGTACACAGTCAAATTGGAACATCATTTTTCCTTTATAGTTTGCATAATATAGATATTTGTTATGTTGTGCACCAAATATAGCTTTGTGCCTGATGGATTATAATCCTATAAACAGAAAGATCAGAAGCATGGTAGTTCATATAGAGTTAATTATATGGATTGATTTTTTTTTTCATTTTTTCATGAAGAATTGAAGTGGTGCTATTAATGGCACATATGTATCTGCTTGGGCTCCTGCTTCCAAACAAACTGCTTTTCGTGAAAGAAAGGTTTTGATAACACAAAATGTGTTGGCAGTTTGTGATTTTGATATGTTATTCACCTTTGTTTATTCTGGATGAAAAGGAACAACAAATGATTCCAAAGTGTTTTTAGATGCATTAAAACCTGAAAATAATTTTCCAAAGCCTAGTGGAGGTAATATTACATTAGTATTTTTTTTCCCTTTCTCATTATTAATTATATGTTATCTAACATGTTCTTGGTTTATATGGCAGATCAATTCTATCTTGTTGATTCTAGATTTCCTAGCATCTCTGGCTATCTTGCTCCATTTCGTAGTGCAAGATATCATTTGCATGACTTTTGTGATAAAGGACGAGCATGGGGTAAACATGAATTGTTCAATTATAGACACTCTTCATTGAGAAATGTTATTGAGAAGTGTTTTGGTATTCTAAAGGCAAGGTTCCCAATTCTAAAAATGATGCCAAATTACCTTGTTAGAAGACACAGGCAAATTCCTACTGCATGTTGTACCATCCATAATTTTATTAAAATGCCACATGGCACAGAAAGACTATTTGGTGATTATTCAGGAGAAGACATAATTGTGGATGGATAAAGTTTAAGTGTAGATCAAGAGGGTGTTGATATTAATGCTACTGAAGCAACTCAAATGGCACAAGTTAGGGAGACAATTGCTAATCAAATGTGAGATAATTATCATTGATGATTGATGGCTATCATTTTTTGTATTTTGTTCTAGGATGATGTAGTTCTCTTTCTCTTTTTTTTTTTTTTTTGGTATGTCTTAGCTGGTTGATAAGCCAAAATATAACAAAGACTGTAATTATAGATTGTACTAATTATTTTGTTTGATTATGTCTCTTTTTAATATGACTATAATTTACTTACAAATCAAATATATTCCAAACATATTTTGTTATTACAAGTTTTTGCAATTGAAGTTTCCTTTGTAGTATTTAATTATATAATAATTGATAATGATAATTAAATTACTTAAAAGTGAGTAATTTATTTTACTCCTAATCTTGAAATTTTATAGAGTTATTTTATTTTCATAAATACTTTTAAATTTATGTCAAATTTGTAAATAATTTCATCTAAATGTGCAAAAAAATAACATCAATTATTATTTAATAATAAATATAATTTTATTATCTCAAATTTGATTTTGAAAATGTATTTTGAAAACAGACAAACCAAACGTATTTTCATTATTTTCCCTTTTTAAAAATTGACAAACCAAATGCATTTTCTAAATTTAGGAAATCTGAAAATGAAAATCCTTTTCAAAAAATAAAAACATGAAATAAAAACAAGAAATATTTTCATAAACTAAATGCAACCTAGTCTTTTAAGAAAAAAGAGTAAATTTAAGAGTCGATTTTGCATAGGGAAAGGAAAAATTTTAATTTTGCAACACTCTTAACACATTCGCATTAATACGATTACCTTAATTAATTGTGCAAATTATTAATAAAAAAATATTTTAAACTCAATTTTTGAAGAAATGTTCAATTGGAGAACTTTAGAATATCAAGTTGTCATAACTCAAATATTCAAAAAGTGTAGAGTTAACAAGCCATCACGGCTCAATTGACATCTTATTTTAAAAAACTATGTATTAATTAAGCTACCATAAAAAAGAAAACGAAAGAATACTTGCAATTCAATTATTTTTTTTTAATAATTTTAGGACAAATAAAGACACAATAGCTACTAACAAATGGAACACAAAATACTAATAATAATAATTTTGGCTTGACTTGTACTTCTAAATAACTTCTAACGCAATAAGAAACTCAAAGCCATGTAATTTTTTATAAAATAAGTATGTGTTGGTTTTTTTTAGTTTTAAAAAAAAATGTTAATTCCAACTAAGTAATATGTAATCATAACAAAGTTGTCAAGAAAAGCAACAAATATAAATCAAATGAAGAAAATCTATTCAAAAGGTTAAAACTCAATTGAGCCAACAAAAGAATATGACAAAAGCAATTTTTTTCGGATGTTATATTTTATATATTTTGGTTTTATCATTTTTATTTTTTATTTATTTTCTTCAATTCTTTCACACAAACTCAGACAACAAACCTACACAATTGAATATGTGTTTTTTTTTTATATATATAAAAAGGCTAATAAGATAACTTTAGGGCATCGGGCTATCAAAGCTCAAATACTTTAAAAGTATAAAGTTAACAAGTGGTCACAGCTTAATTAGCTCTTTTTTCTATTGAACAGAAACAAATTAATATTATTTAAACTAGCACATGATTAAGAGTTTGGAAGGAAAACGATAACAAGTAATGATTAAAAAAATTTATCAAAATAAAAGGAGAGCAACACTTTTTTTTCTTTTTTAAACAAGGAAATAAAACCAAAAGGAAATAAGAAACGCAAATAAGAAGGAATTTCAGCCCAATCTAAACTTACTATGGAACAAACAAAAAATTCCAACTTAAGAAACAAATCATATGAAAGAGCCAGTCAAAAAATAAAAAAAAACTATCTGAAAGAGAAATTAGGCCAAAATTACCATTCAATATTTATAACAACCTTAAGAGAAAAAAAAATTAGAAAAATGAGTGATCAAAAAATAAACATGCAGAAATAGTACAAATAGAGAGGGAAGGGACGGAAAGTTTCTTTCACAAATAGTGCAAGCAGCAAAGCAAGAAAGGGGCAACTGAGATGCACATGAATCATGATGGACAACGCCAGTGTCCCAGCTTCTATGGCAACTATGAGGGTGAGTGGTCCTGGTATGGCATAGCTTTACAACCTTCAAGGTTGTCCGAGACGTGATAACAAGGTAGATCTGGTACGACAGTTCATCGGTGGCAATGCAATGGTTGTGGTTAGGTGTCTTAGCTCACAAAGATTGTAAGGGCAGTGGTAATTCAGGCTGGAATCAAGGCAGAGGTCTAGTGGCTTGCGGTTTCTAAAGTCATAGCGACTGGGCTTGAAAAGTAAGTTGAGAATGGTGGCACATAATAGGGTGTTTTGTGAGTATGATGGAGAGCATTGCTTGTTCTTCTCCATCTCCTTTTTTTTTTTCTTCAGCTTTTGATTTGGTTTTGGTTTTTGATTGTTGTTTTCTGACTTGAGGTTGATTTGTGTTGATTTTTGGATTTGTGGGTGGGTGAGGTTGAGAATGGTTTCACTTTTTTTTTTTTTAACTTCATTATGTATTTTCTTTAAATGCAAATTTTGGACTAATTTTTATGGGCTGAATTTTTTTTTAATAGAAGATATGGAACAAGACAAAATAGATTGGGCTTGCTCTTTTTTTTTTGTATTTTTTATATCTAATCATAAAAGAAAAGAATAAAAAAATATGTACAAAAATGATATTTTTCAACAAATAATCAACAGTTGTGTTATGGACTAAGGCCAGAAGCCCAACGCGGCATAGGCCCTATGAGCCACTAAAGGATACAAGTCGAAACTTGGCCCAAAACTTAACCACCTCTCCCCCCCCCCCCCCGGCACGAGACAAGGCTCTAGAGGAATCGTGATTTGAAAAGTGTTTACTCGATCACACCAAAATTTGGGTTAAACTGTTACTGAATGTACCCTGGAGAGGTAGAACCAACACCTTAGGATAACCACTATAAATATTGAGTTCATAACCTAGGTATGCTCTCAAAGCTCTACTTTCATACCTCAAGACCCTTATTGACTTAACCATCGGTGTCCTTGAAGGTACACACCACCCAACTGACGAGTGAAAGAATCCAACCAGTTTTGAGTTTCCCGAACACCACTCTACCAACCTCACATGTGTTCAGGTATCTCGTACCCACTCAGTTACTTCGTAATATTGGCGCCATCTGTGGGAACTCTATTGCAGTTGATTTTTTTGTATCCATGTTCAGCGTCGATAGCACCAATGCAGAAAAAGGCAAACTGAATGGCGTAGCAAAGCAACTAAGTCGAGGACTTCTAGCACCAAAATGGGGCCCCGCCTGTTCGGGAAGATGACCGACATGACTAGCCTCATCCCATAGACAGGGAAAAGGTATCGTAGTCTAGTTCTTATGTGGATGAGAATGACATTTCATGACTAGACCCTTGAGTCCAGGCCAACCTAGCCTCCGCAAGGATGAATTGACACCAAGCAGGATGTTTGATGAATCTTGACCTCATCATACTTATGCTATAACACCCTCCCAAGTACAGTACTATGCTTAAGTCATAGTACCACACCCCGGAGTTGTTACTGTTACCTGAGCGGACCTTATCTGACAGCAACTTCAGCCGTCTTCGGAAACTTTTGAAACTATCTGGAGACAACATAGAAATAGGAGTGAGAATTATAAATTCTCAGTAGGATTCTCTAATTATCATACATAATGTCATCGTTGTCATCTCCAGTTTGCTTCGGTTTATTATGAAAAAGGTGAACATGCTATACAAACTGTTTAATTTTATAGTTCAAAAATATACTATCTGAAGCAAAGTTCAGTTTTACTCATAGACTTGTCATTTGGGAGAGCCCATACAACACCAATTTATGAACTATACTATGAATAATAACTGCACATGTTAAAATACACATCAATATACTGGAGACATAACTTCTGCACATAACTTTACTTGTACTTGAACTTATGCATGTACATAACATTTACTTTTTTTTCTTTATCTTCCTTTTTATCATAAAATCTTTACGTGCCATATTCCAGAGTATGATCGTCATGTCATACCCCATCAGAGCGTGATCGCCATGTCACGTTCCTTAGGAATATGGGATCTTCATTCGGTACTTACACTAGCTGGGTCATGCCATGCCTCATGTAAGTTCTGTCCCCTATACTCACACTAGCTGGGTCAATGCCATGCCTCATGTGAGTGGAGTGCTTGCATATGCTTTAATCTTTAGTCTTTGATCTTTAATCTTTAACCTTTACTACCCTTGGGTAGCCTGGCCTTGGAGTGAGCTCGTCAGCTCCACCCGTGACCGTCGTCACACCGGCTCACCCGCAAAGGGACCCACTACCTCTAGGTTGGAGAGATCTCATTCTGGCCACGTGCCTCTAATTGAAGGGATCTCTTCTGGTCACATGCCTCAAAATTGAGGGATCTCATCTGACCACGTGCCTTCAATATATAGGGATCTCATCTTACCACGTGCCTCCAACATAGAGGGACCCAAGTTTTAGCTGCCTTCACAAGAAGGGATTCAATGTGCAACTGCCTCCAAGTGAAGGGACCCACATCTTTATCATTTAACTGCCTTCACTGGGAGGGATTCAATGTGCAACTGCCTCCAGGCGAAGGGATTCACATCTTTATCTTTTAACTGCCTTCACAGGGAGGGATCTCAATTAACTGCCTCCAAGTGAAGGGATTCACATTTAATATACTCATATCTTTTCATTCTCATACATGGTCATGCATAGGCATGCTGAATGTGCTCATACATATACTTCATTTATTTTCATATATCATTGCACACATGATCTTCACGTACATATTCATAACATATAAAGGCCCGTAACCTCTTTACCATTCTACCGGCACTCATACATATGCTACATCATTTACCCTCATATACCTCATATCATACTTATGTCATTCTTGAATATAGGTTTCCATATACATATTCATCATTGTATAGTTGTTCATATCATAAATTTCTTGTAATATAAACATTCATAGTTTCCTAGACTTCTGCCGTAAATTCGGCAGCATAATGGATCAGTTCCGTTCCCCTATAAATAGTGCCAGTTCTCACGGACAACTCAGTCATAACAGTATAAGCAATCTAACATATCTATCAATGTAAAATGTGCAACCATCAACTCAAACATTATATGTCCACTAACACTTATGAAACCATCAATTTGATCATTTCTACCAATTCTATTCAGTTCTGCCCGAAATTTTGTATAATCCACCTTTACTTTTATTCAACTCATTTAAACTTGAATTTTTGGATATTCATAGCTCTATATGTCTACTTTCTAACCTCCTTAGTCCCATATCATTTTGATTTATATAACTCAAGATATTTAAATTCTGCCTCAGCCTATTTAGTAACTGGCCCGAATTACACTCTTGGAAGTATAAATCCACTAAAAATAAAACTAAGCTCAAATCATATGAAATTGGTGCCATATGAAAGCTAACAGGATAGACTTCCATTTGCAATAAGTTTCACTTGATTTGCTTTAGTATACCTTGAGTTATAAGTCCTGAAAGTCGACCTTCCTGAACTACCCTGTTTTGGCTCGATTTGAACATAGGGTAACTTACTCGAACCACTGGGATCAATTGAGGTCATAACAAACTTGGAATTTCATATTGCGACGTTCCCCCAAGTGTAAAATTTCTAACAAAGTTGGTTTCACTCAATTTGGAGTTGTATAGGGTGAGTTATACTCTCCTCAAGTCACCCTGCCCGGATGAAAGTCCTGATTCCTAGGTCAAATTTCAAAAATTCATATCTCTCTCAATACTAATCCAATAACCTCATATTATATATGTATGGAAAGCCCCGAATGTCTACTTTCATTAAAAATAGTTTCATCAGGTTTAACCAGATATAGGCGGTGCCGTACACTCCGCCATCCAGACTGCCGTGGACTCTTCACCAAGACAGCATCCTAATCCTCCATTCCTTCTAGTTTTTCTCCTTCTAACTTTAATTCCAACTCAAGATTTCATATTAATCCTAACATAATCCATCATAATACATTCAATATATCATCAAATACGTGAAGAAGAGTAAAATTTCATGCAATCATATTGCAAAGAATTCAAGAACAGAAATGGAATCCTACCTCTTATTATTAGGCTTGAGTTTGGAGATAGAACTTGGTTGAACTTGAAAGTTGGATGAAGTTGGATGAGTGGAGAAGAGAAAAGAGAGCTGGACAAGGGAGAGGGCAACGTAGACATGGGGTTGAAGGACAGAAAGGATGAGTTATTTAAACTTGAGGTGGTAGTAAACTTGGAGGGTTTTGATTGGCCTAAAAACACAAGGCTGAGTTTCAGCCAACCTTCCCCATTTTTGTGGGTAAGGTTCAGCCATGTATCCCTCTTTTGGTTACAAAATTGCTCTCCACGTCACCTAAAAATGGAACTCGCTTCCATTGTATTCTGAAAATGACATCGGAACTCGTACTTCCTTAAAGTCAGAACTCATGCTATTTTATTTGAGCTTGAAGCTGAAGCCGGATGTCGGAACTCGTCCAACCTTATTCGGCACTTGGGAGTAAATTCGGATATCAGAAGTCATACAGCTTACAATCACCTAATCTCGGAACTCCCAATTCAAACTCAGGAATGCCAGCAGAAATGGAAGGCTCCTGGGAATAAGCTCGGATATTGGAACTCGTGTATGACTTGAAAATTAGCTCAAAGATCCGAACTCGTGTCCATTCTAGTTGAGTTCAACTCTAAGGCCGAAACTCATCACATTCAACTCGGAGGTCGGTACTTGCATCATTGTGTTAAACTATCAAGTCAGATGTCGGAAACCGTGTACACTATTTTGAAGCATAAGGTCTGAGGTCGGAACTCGGGTACATCTTGCTAAAACTTGGAGATAAATTATGAGATCGGAAACCGGGTACATTGTCTTTGAGACATGAAGTCGGATATCGGGAATCACGTTCATGTTGTTCGGACTTGAAGGTTAAGTTGGAAGTCATGGAAATGAGAAATGCTAGGTGTGGTTAAGGTTGGAAGTCGTGAAAATTATGCTGAAATTCGAAGATGAACTCGGAAATCAGAAATTGTACCATTTTATGTGAAATTCGAGGTGAAGTCGGAAATAGGAATTGATCAAACTTGAAGATGAATTCAGAACTCGGAAATCGGGGATGTTACATATGCAATAACAATCTAAGAGAATTCGTGAATTGGAAGATGCACTAGATCGGATGAAGGAAGCTGAAGAAAATCAACACTACCAGGAAGAAGATCGACATGCAAAGAAAGAAAGGCTTTGCCTAGAAGCCTAGCAATGGCAAGATGAAGCCGCTCGAATTCAGGAGAAAGTTTTGCGTCGTCAGTAAGATCGATGGCAAGAAGAGGAGCGGCATTAGTGAGAGGAAGAAGAAGAGGAGCGACATCAATGAGAGGAAGAGGTGCGGCATCATCAACTCAAATGGCAATACCAATATGATGAATACGTCACTTGCTATCCACAATGCTATGAGAGACATTATTCACCGTCGTATGATCGGACTTGGTATAGTTGTTGAACTACCTCCAGCCCCGAATACAGAAGGCCCAATTATGAAGTCGAAGAAAGTATGGATGTTCCATTCTCCAATTACATAATGAACATCCTACTACCAATAGGGCTCAAGCACCTTACTAACATAAAGCCCCACGATGGAACTTCCGACTTGCAAAACCACCTCGACTGGTTCAAATCCAGCATGATCCTGGAGGGTGTTTTTGACCAGGTGAAATGCAAAGCTTTCCGGCTGCCTTGAAGTGGTTTAATTTGTTGTCCTCTAGATCCATAATCCACTTCTTGGGTCCCTTCTCAAAGTTCTTATCTTACTTCACCACTAGGAAGTTCAAGCCAAAGTTAGCGGCGAGCTTGTTAGGACTGTACCAACAACCATACGAATCTTTGCGAAATTATCTCAAGAGATTTAACATGGAGTGCTTACTAAGGGAAGATTTATAGACCCAAACCGCCTTGGTTACACTAATTAACAGACTTAGGCTGAAAGATCTAGGAAAAGAGATTAAAAGCTAACTGTCAAAAGGTTCAAAAACTATACTCCCCTCAACGTGTTATTGAACGAGATGTATAAAGAAATATTTCGAATTGAAAGGTTGCCGCGACCAAAACCAATGCAACAACAATCCACCACAAACAAATCTTAACTCTGTGAATATCACAATAGTTATGGTCACAGCATGAAAGATTGCTATGACCTCCGAAATCTAGTGGAGCAACTTATATAGGAAGGTCATTTGGCAAAATATGTAGTAGCATAAAAAAGCCCATGACGAAGATGAACTTCTCTCAAGAAAGAAGGTGAAGATAGGAGAAAGCCTAGAGCCCAAAGGTCAGGCAACAAAGATAGGCAAGATGACGAAAAGCAAGTAAATGATGTGGTAACCAAGACTATCGATGTCATCTTAAGAGGGTTTGTCAAGGGAGGAATTATGAAGTCGGCAAGGAAAATACAAAACACAAGAGCAGAATCCAAAGGAACCAAGGTTCCTAGAAATCAAGTTCATAACATTCAACATCAGCAAAGTCACAATAGGGCATGACAACCCTATGGTAATATCAGCCATAATGGTGAATGTGGAGGTGAAAAAAGTGTTTCTCGATTAAGGAAGTTCGTCGGATATAATTTCGAAAAGCATTCGACAAGTTGGGGCTAAAAAATTCTGACCTATAGTCATGCCGGAGGAACTTATCAACTTTTCAAAGGAAAAGGTACTCCCGGATGGATTTGTTACCATGTACCTAACCCTAGGGGTTAAACCATTAATAAGAACTATCAAAGTCAATTTCCTCGTGGTAGATTGCCCCTCAGCCTATAATGTAATCTTAGTGTGACCGACCTTAAATAAGATTAATGTGGTTATTTCAATGTCTTTATTAACAGTAAAGTTTGTTACCAATGAAAGTAGGAATAATTAGGGTCGACTAAGCAGTAGCTCAGTATTGCTATAATGACAACCTAGAGATCTTCTTCAAGGGAAAAAAAAAAGGGAAGAAGGTAGAAACATCTCCTTGACCTCTAAACTAAAGTTCTAATTATAGAATTAGATGCCCATGAGCAACATGAAGGACAAAGGTCAGAGCTAGGAGAACTTGAAGAAGTTCAGCTGAGAAATTTGCAAGAAAAAAACACCAAGATAAGCAGAGATTTATTGATTTTCATTAAGCTGGAACTGATAGCATTATTTTGATCTGTTTGCATGGACAATTGCTGATATGCCCGACATAGACTCAAGATTCATAAGTCATCGGCTGTCGATGATCCAGGGCTTCCGACTAGTTGCCTAGAAGTAAAGAAGGATGAGCCCAAAAAGAGTACTCATTGTGCAGGGATAAGTTCAAAATCTATTGGATATGGGGTTCATCAAAGCTCAAATACCATGTTGGCTCTCAAATGTAGTAATAGTTAAAAAGTCTAATGGGAAGTGGTGAATATGTGTGGACTACACGGATCTAAACAAAACCTACAGTAAAGACTCATACTTGCTACCGAGTATAGATGGTTTAGTGGACATGGCTATTGATTTTCATTTCTTATCCTTCATGGACACATATTATGAGTATAATCAAATACCCATGCACCTATGTGATGTAGAAAAGACGGTGTTTGTAACCCCCATGGGCAATTACTATTATACAATAATGCCTTTTGGGTTAAAGAATGTAAGGGGCAGCTTATCAAAGACTATGAACAAGATCTTCACTTAACACATTAGGAGCCTCATGCAAATCCACATTGATGAAATGCTGGTAAAGAATATAGTGGAGGAGAGCTTGGTTTCCGACCTGAAGAAAGTGTTTAATTGCCTTCGATAGCATAACATGATGTTAAATCCTTAAAAGTGTGCGTTCACAGTAGAAGCCTAAAAATTCCTTGGCTTCATGCTCACCTACAAAGGTATTGAAGCTAAGCTGGCTAAGTGTAGAGCAATCTTGGAAATGAAAAATCTAAGCTCCATTAAAGAAGTCCAATACCTAATAGGAGATATAGCCTCGCTTTTCCGATTCCTAGCAGCCTCTGCCTAAAAAGCCCTTTCGTTTTTCCACCTCATGAAAAAGAATGCCAATTTGAATGGACACCAAAGTGTGAGCAAGCCTTTCAAGATTTCAAAGAATACTTGTCCAATCCCCTAATTCTATGCAAATTAGAGAAGGGAAAACCACTTTTCCTATATCTTTTAGTGAGTGAAGGGGCTATTGCAGCAACCGTAGTTGAAAGAGAAGCTCGAGATCATCAACCTTTGTACCTTGTAAGTATTACAAGGTCCCAAGATCCAATATTAGAAACTTGAGAAGGTGGCTTTTGCTTTGCTCACATTGGTCAAGCTCTTGAGATAGTACTTTAAGGCTGACACTATCATAGCAAGAGCTGACCAGCCAATTCGGCAAGTTCTCCATAAGCCAGATCTAGCCGGACAAATAGTAGCATATTTAGTCGAACTGTCTGAGTTCAATATGCGGTATGAGTCTCAAATGGCAGTTAAAACTCAATTATTGGCTAACTTTCTAATTGAATTCATGGACGACGAACCAATCTCCAAGGAATCATCAAGGCCAATATTTGTAAACGAAGCTTCTGTAACACCCTAATAATACTATACTATGCTTAAGTCATTTTATAGTATTACTAGTTGTTACTCTTAACTTGAGGGATTTCTATTAGTTGAAATTAGCGCAATATAAGAAAATAGCTTGTAAATTTTTTTTTGTAACACCTTTATGCTTGAAAACTGAGCCTTTATGCACTTACTTACTCGTATACATATGGACGTTGTTTTTCATATCGCGAAGTTACTAGAAAGACGTATAACAAAATTGAAATAACACAACACAATGGCTTAAGCCAATAATGTAATCATAGATAATCAAGAGTCATCATTACGTTAATAACTATCACATATGTAATAGGTCAAATTAAGTAGCATGATTTCCCATATGCTCTTAATTACACATAAACTGCCCATGAAAATGCTATACTACTATCTCGATCCTCCTTAGCAAGGTGAAGAAACATGGCAGCTCCTCATCTTATTTAGTCAGGTATCGTCAAAAGTGCTACCATGGATGCCATCAGCTCCATCTGAAGACGACAAGAAAATGTAGGGGTGAGAAATACAAGATTTCTCAGTAGGATCCCGACTAGACCATTAATGTGTCATTGTCGTCGTCCCAGCCACTTCAGGTTTAATTATGAAAACAGTGAGCATGCATAAGTTCTATTTTAAAAGGGTTTAAAAACATAGGCTCCCGAATCGGGTTCCTTTTAATCTTCCTCATATAAACATAATATAATGAAACGGAAAGTTATAATATAAGAGCATATACATGTGAAAGCATAGTATAAACATTCATGACTATACAAATGAGAGAATGGAGATGCATGCACATTCATATAACTTCTTAGACTAGACCAGAGTCTTTCCCTAACTTTACTTTCATATTTAGCACATGCTTAACATTCTTTACTTTTCCTTTGAAACAGACTGCTTTTGGACATGAGCTCATTCCGTGATTGTCGTCACGCAGTACTAACCAAATCAGACTAAGCCGATATTGGTTACCTCTAAGTTGGAGGGTCCTCCATGTCACCCTTGCCTCCTCCATAAAAGTTCCTTGAGTCTTTACGGATCACCGTCTCTCACTTCCTTTACTGAAGTGATTGAAGGGTCATATCCTGTGATTTCTTTTCTTATCATTATACTTTACATGCATAATACTTCTTTGACTAGGCACATGCAATGATATGATTAAGTCCATAATTTTGACGAAAATCCGGCAGCATAACAGCTAGATCGGAGCTTCCCCAAAATGCCAATCACAAGCTTTCAACTAACAGTCTATCATATCTATATCATATCATCACATTAATCATTCAATCATGAGACAAAGCTCAATCAAACTTGTCATTCATCAATGGCATCATACATTCATGCTCTAGAGGGGTTCATAGTTATGTTATTCTTTGTGAAGAATTTTATAAATCATCATATGAATTCCCGTGGTTACACATGAGAGAATCACATAGTTAAAATATATGTATGTGGTATTTTAGTTACTTAGTTCTCATGTAAAATTACTCTTTACTTGCGTACATGTCTTATGAGACACTTATTCCATTTAATTAATTTAATTAATTGTTTTCTTTCCTTGAGACAGTGGACTTAGTGATTCCTAGGTTCATGGTATGCTCAGAGGCCCTAATCATACTTCTGTTCCCAAGGAGTTCGAGATCTCTCTAATCCTTGGATCATGACAACGCATAACCACACTCATGAACCCAACAACACCATGTCCACTAATCACAAAAGGTGATTTTTAACTTATCCAAGTTGCAAAGTTTCAAGCTTTTATCACTATCATGATAAGATCTTACCTTAAGTATTATAAAAGTTATCATTCTTTATAAAGAGTCATAAAGTTTTATTCTTTATGAAATTAAGTGCTTTTAAAATTATGCTCTTTACTTAAGGATTAAATCCTTATGAAATAATGATATAAGATACTAGCTTTTGAACTAAAAAGTCTTGTTCTTTATGAAAGTTGACACTTTTATTTATTCTAAGACTATCAAGGTCTTAACTTTATGATTTAAGGTTGTCTTAAAGTCAAAAAGGTTCCTACTTTATGAATTAAGGATACAAAATATTAACTTTAAAGTTAGAAAGTCTTGATCTTTATGAAAGTTGACACTTTTATGCATTGTTTTGACTTAAGATCTAAACTTTATAAATTAAAGGTTGCAAAACAACACTTTTATGACTTAAAAATTTCATTATTGACTAAAGTTTGAAACTTTATGAAAGGTCTTCTCCTCAAGGTTTGATTTCTAAGATATAAAGTGACAAGATATCATTTTTATAACTTATAAAGGCTTCATATTTCAAAAAGCTTAGACTTTTATATGTTGTTTTGTCTTCAAAACAAAACAAAATGAGACTTTATGAAGGCACCAAAATGTGCACCACTTTTTATGCACCAAGAAGCAAACTTTTTGAGCTTTAAACTCTTGGAATGTTCATAGTCTTATCAATCATGAAAAACATGTAAAGATGAGACTTTTCTAATCATAAACTCATCATAAGAAAAGGAACAAACTTTAAACAAAATACCACCAAGAATATCAGTCTTTTTCAAGCAACTCACAAGGAACATCAAGATCTCTTGCATCAAGAAAGAAAAGTAGAAACTTTGAAGCAGTTAAAGAAAGGGACTTTTCAAGAACTGAAGAACACTCATGAACAAGAACATGAACACATTTTACCAAAAATAGAAACTTTTGCTCATGAAGTTTTCACTTGAAGATCTTGGTCATGAGAAAAACCAAGCTTCAAGCTTTCTTGAGTAAACAAAATAAAAGAGTGAAGATTACACTACCTAAGCTTGAAAATGGTGTCCTTGAAGAAGATGAAGAAAACTCCTCCTTTGGTGAAGATGGTGGCGGTTTGGCTTGGAAAAGATGAGAGCTCTTGAGTTCTCTTGAAAATGAGGCTTGTAGTATTCAGATCTTGTCTCCAAAGACCAAAAAGTGTGATCTTTGACGAGTTTGTGAGAAGGAATGGTTATGGTGGTAGTGGAGAAAGGAAGAAGAAAAAGAAGATGGGAGCTTCTTAGAAGAGAGAAGGTTAGAGAGATATTGTGAGTTTGAAAAAAATGAAGTGAGTGTGTGTGTTAGGTGTATGTGTGGCCGTAGCTTTTCATTCTAAGGGGGGAGGGAGATATTTTCTTTTGTTATAATTAAGGGGACAAAATGATTTATTAAGGGATCTACTTTAGACAAAACCTAGTACTTGTCTTACATAAAGCATCTTTATCTTTTACTTTTCTACTTTAGTGATGTCATCAATGCTTCATTGTTTAGTTGATTAAATTTCAATTTTAATGATGTAATTAAGTGCTTTTGCAACTTAATTAACATGATTAAGCAAGGATTAGTGATTAACACACAAAACATTATTAACAAAAATTAATCTTATGATTAAGCTTAATTACCCTTAATTAAACTCGATTAACCTAGTTATGTGTGATTAGTGTTTAATTAAGCTATTAAAGATTTAACTTACTTAATTAGATATTATCTAATCTTGATTAAATATTCTCTTGACGTTTCTCATCAGAGTTAACTCATAAACACTTCGTTAATCCCTTAATTAAGCTTTAATCTCATAATTTCTTATTAAGTGCCTAATTACTCAGGGTTACTGAGATAATTTATCACGACAAGAAAATGAGAATGTTACAGTTTCCAATGCAAAAAGAAGTGGAGCCAATGTTATTCTAAAATGAAAAGACTAAGACTAAGTCTAAGTGGAATTATCGATCAAGTTTCAATTCCCGATTTCAAAAAATCAGGCTAAATACGAAGTCCTAATTGCTGGTTTACAATTAGCCAAAGATGTAAGAGCGAGAATACTCGTAGTATGTAGTGATTTACAAATTGTGATGTTACAAGTTGCAGGAAATTACCAAGCCAAGGATGCATTTCTCCAAAAATACTTAGCCCAAGTCAAGGAATTGATGAAAAGTTTTGAATCAATCAAGGTTAAACATGTTCCCCGAGAATAAAATGTCAAAGCTAATGTACTGTCAAAGCTGGCAAGCACAAAGCTAAGGAAAAACAACAAGATTTTGATACAAGAAATGATGAAGTTCCGATCTCCTAGGCAAACACAATACCGAGTTAGGCCACATTTATCGTCAACAACCTTAAGGAGGGAACTCCACCTAATGAAATAGAAGCAAAGAAAGTACTCCATGAAGCAACAGGCTTCACTCTCGTGGATAGACAACTATGCAAGAGAGATCTCTCTTAGCCCCTACTTAAATGTTTGGGGTTTGCATAAGTTGAGTACGTATTAGAAAAAGTGACAAAGGTACATGTGGGCAACACCTCGAAGGAAAGTCCCAATCCATAAAGGTTCTCTGAGCTAGGTACTTTTAGCCCACAATGATGAAAGACTCCATGGAATTTGTAGTACTGTCAAAAATGCCAAGAGCATCCACATTTTCACAATGCTTCCCTAAGGGTATGTTTCTGAGTTGGGGTTTTGGAGGGGAGGGGAGGGAAGGGAAAGTAAATATCGAGGGCACGCAACTCAGGATGGTAAATATCATCCTTTTCTTATTTAATTTTTCTAATTTTATATTAAATGTTATATATATAATCACGTGAAAATTCTTTGAAATGTAAGAGAAGATGATAAGCAGGTCTCCAACCCAAGAGGAGTTGTTCTAGGAGTCCCACACCTGGAAATAGGACAAGTCCTATGGGTTGATATGCAGTTAGAGACCACATACATAAGTAATTATAATTTGGGGTTTTAAATTTTTTTCATTTATTATGGTTATTATTATTTAAATTTATTTTATTTTATTTCTTCTAATTGTAGCGTGAGTTCACGTAGCAGCTGACTAAGGCCTGATCACAACTTTGCAGTAGGCGGATGGGGTGCTCCTACTGGTCCACCTGTTAGCGATGATGAGCTATGGGTCTAGACAGTCGACGGCTGCTACAAGAGCTGGATTGTCACGACCCAACCCAGGACGTGACCGGTGCATAGGGACACATCCCAAGCAAGCCTATATAAGATCTTTTTCTTAAAAAAAAGATCGAGTAAAGTCTCCTTTGTAGTTAGGACTATTCCCAAATAAGGATCCTTACCCTGCATAAAACATACAAATAAGCAAAATCATTGGGGATCCAAGAATTCTCATAATACACCCCACAGCACATATCAAAGGAGTTTAAAACATTTACATGCTTATAAAAATATGTATACATATCCGTAATCATTAAGGTTCAACTGTTCATACTTAAAAACAATTGTACAATTGCTACAAAATAAGACCAACACAGGAAGAATCTTGCCTGTAGGTTAATGGAGCAATACTAGAGATATACCAATATGTACAATACTAAGCCTCTCAAATATAACAACCTCTAGTTACCACACGAACAAAGTGTAGATTGACAAAGAGTCCAACACCTCCGACTGACTATAAAAACTTGAGCATAAGCTACACCTATCTAAAAACATGGAAAGAAATGAGGGGTAAGTCATATAGACTCAGTGAGAGATAATATACCTATAACAAGAGTGAGACAAGCTTAACATAAACTTTTAGTAAGATATAACTTTATAAGTTTCTTAAAAACCTCATACCTCATTTCTTAAGTAAAAATACTCCGTCTCTATATCTCAAGTACTATAAAATTTTCGATAGAACATACATAGTTCGTTAAATCACCTCTTTAACTCAAATGGATATAACTTCTTTATGAATATGTAAGCACAATACATATTGAGATAACTGCAATAAATTATGTGTAATAAGTATATAAAATTGGGCATAAAGATAGATATACTTTCTCATAACATGAGGAATAAATATTTGCTTCTAACTCATAATAAAACTTAAAGGAGGATCCTATTTCAGAAAATAACTGCCTAACTGGGTTGCCCATCAGTAACTGATAAATCTCACATCTGGGCTTGCCCAACGTATCTATATTTTTCGGACATATCGGGCTAGTAATCACCCTGCTAACTGGGTTACTCGAGGTACACCAAGGCTAATGTTACTGCCATTAGCAAACAGTTCTGTTATAGTGTCCTCCCCTTAGATACTTTACTCCTTGTCACTAAAACTTCTCTTTATCTCAATTCATATACTTTCTTGCTCATATCATTGAACGCATAATAAGATTTAAGAAAACTTCCGTATTCTTAGCAAACATGGGTTCAAGTATAATACTTTCAAACTATTTAGCTTAAGGTATTTAGAGCTCTTCCATAAACCATTAAATTTAAACTATCTCCTGAAATCAAGTCACTCAAAACATCAGCTTTAAGAACGTCACAATTTCTAATAACATGAAAATTGCACCTTTTTCTATCAAATTATTCAAATATCATAAACTAATTGCTATAAAAGCTTGTCATACACATCTATGCTCAAACATACATATATATATATATATATATATATATATATATATATATATATATATATTAACTAACATAACTGCTTTCAAGAACTTCGTAAACGTAGGATAAGCAATTAATCATACTCCATCATGATTTAGTGAAATGCATTCCAAGCATATTTTTAGAAAATTAGAGAAAATATGTTATATGTACACTATCCTCATAATTTGAGACCATGAGGAAGAGATCCAAACTTATCATGGCATAGAGCCCATGGTTGATCTTCACGAGCATCTAACATCATAAAGAACACCAATTAAGTGCTAATTAGTATCTAGAGCTAAGGATTTTCTCAAATCACCCTTCTACAAAAAAAACCCCAAATCAAAACCCTTATCTTCACTTGCACTACTCCATAACCAAATATCAAGGAAAACCTTAACGAAATCTTGAAATAAGAACACATGAGAGTTCAATATTTACCTTAGGAAGCCAAAAGGAGTGAAACTAGGGAGTGGCTCACCAATGGAACTCCAAAACTGCCACCCCCAAGCTTCCACATACCAAAATCGCGTCTCCCTCTCTCCACAACACACATGGGTGCCATAAATCTCTTGTGAGGGGTGCCAAAATATTGAAGAAATGGAGGTTATAGGTAGGGGATTTGAGGTGGAAGAGTGGGTAAAGAAAGATGAAGAAAGGAGGAAAGGAAAGGAATGAAAATGGTGGAATGAAATAGAAGCCTCGCGAGACATCTTTGTAAATCATGTCACCACCACCTAAGCGGTGAATTCCGAGCGCCTAGGCGCTCCCTGGGCAGACAACATAGCAATTTAGCATGCCCATTGCCTTAGTGCTACATTTGGGCACCTGGGTAGTGGCTTCTGAGCCCGAAATTCCTCTAATTTGTCATACAATTGTAGCATATAGTCTAAAGCTCTAAGAATCATTTCTAAATACATTTTCACTCCGAAAACTCCCCTAGCAATCCAAGAAAAATCTTCAAGATGAAAATTTTTCTAAGGCCAAATCCATGCTAGAATTATAATTTATCTTGTTAACTTTTATTTACTCTATTAACACATAATACACTTCACATCCACAAGGCCCAAAACCATTCTTAATCATGTTCCAAGTCTAGAATCAAAGAAATATATGACGAATTGAATTACAAAAATGTCCCTCTTAAGATCTGTACCGAACAAGCTCGAAAACTAACACCTCTATCATTTAGCCTTTGTATCAGGCATTACATTCTACCTCCCTTAATATATTCAATCCTCCGAATTTTAAAAGAACTTTTCCATCATGAATTCTACCAATGTAATTGCCTATACATTCCTACCCTTTGATTCTTTTCCTTAATTATGCCTTTAAACATTTGCTATTGCAAGCCTCATCATGAATTAATCTTGAAATAAAAATACTTCCTTCCACCTTTAACACGTTCACACTATCCATTCTTGATTGCTATATACCATCACCATTGTTCTAGATTATTCCTTCTTCCTCTCTATTTGCTTAGATTCTTTCATTGATGTATGAATTAAAATCTTAAAATTTTTCAACTAACATTTCTCATTCAATATCCCTTACCACTTTGTTTGCACAAACACACCGAACCTTCCAATTCTGCTCTTAAAGCAACTTTACTTATCTTTCATCTTTATGGTTCTTGCACATCCTTCTAGGAAGGACCTTCTCTAGCTCTTTCTCATTCCTTGTACAACTTCCCAAAGAATTCCTACTCCACTTTCTCTTTATATAAAAAAATTTTAATTAACCTTGAGTATGATCATCCTCATAATAATAGCTATATCTTCTAATAGCTCTAACTCCACCATACATCTTAAACTTAGATACTCTTAGCACCAAGTAATAGGCTCCATTTGTTGGTTTAACTCTTCAATAAGAATTTGTGGAGCATTAGCATCCTATCTACATGAAGAAAATCATGTCTGTGGCAAGCCACAGTAAGAAGCTGGATCTTAATCCTCTTCACTTCCATGTAGCTTAACAAATCTAACTTCACATCTTCTTCACCTTACTAACATGACTAGGATGACCTACTGGAATCAATAGCTCAAGATATGAGCTCAACATTGACTAGTGGAGGCTATACAAACTCTCTGATGCATAGCTATAGCTAATCTGAAGCCAACTCTTTCTTTATACCATGAGATGTCTCAACTGAATTTCATAACACATTAAAAGCTTCTCTCTCTAGCATCCCAATTGATGATCTAACTTAATCTTAGAAATGTCATTCGCTCATATTATCAACCATCAAGTTTCAATTTCTCTGAAGATATTAGGTCCATCTTAACTTTCCTCCAGGAAAACTTCGAGTACCCCCTTAAGGAATAACCCACCACTTCACTTACAAAACACTGCTTGGAAAAATCTAATCTACCATCTAGGTGACATCTTGAATCAATCAAGCCATGTAGACTACCTATAAAATAAGTTGTGGTGGAATTTCTCCAAATGCTATAGTTTAGCTATCTATTGCTATGCTTTATAATCAAATGCTACCTACAAAAATTTTTTTTTTTTCAAGATTCTTGAACTTCCATGATAGCCCCTCATCTTGAGCATTAGCATTCCCCTTATTAGTGTAGCATCTTTGCTATCTCCTAACTACTACCTTGGAACTCCATTCAAACTGAAAATAATCATTTCCTTTTGTGCATATCTTACTTTTGTCCTATGTTTCTCTCTATGACTTCATTCCCCAGACATGGCACATTCACCTGGTTCATTTCCTCTTTGTCCATAAACTTCTATCAACTATTATGTGTATCACAAAAAATCAAAACTGAACATAAGACCTTTAGCACCTTAGAGGAGGTTCACTTAGTCTCTTATAACTAATTTTCCCTTAACTTCCTCACAATGCCTTACCATGTCCCCCAAGTACTCGATGACTTAACCGACTAAACTTAATTGATAACTACCACCGTCACTTTTCCACTTTGAGTTTTAGAAGGCTAACTCACATTCTTTATGGGATTAGTCTCACTAACTTGCTCAATTGCTCCTACCATAACTCATAGGATTAGCTACTACATTAGTCCTTCCCTCCTACCTTCAAGAGAGGGTATTGTGTTTAACCTTTCCTCAGGAGTTATGCACCCCTTGATGCTATAGTAGTAGTTGCAAGAAGCTTATCATAACACCTGATGTAATACCACCTGAAGTTGGCAATACAAGCCGATTACCTTAAGCCCTACTCTTCACTAAAATCCTTTATCAACTTTGGCACTAGGATCTAGTCTCTACTTATCTAAATTATGGCATTCTCGTGTCCCATTAAAGACCTCGCTACTTACAAGTCATTCTTTTTATAATTCTTCCTTTGTACCACTACCACCATAACTTAGAGAGATCATTATCGAATTTTTCGGGAATATTCTGACTTAACCATTGATCATAGCACCACATCCAACCTAATGCATTTGTTAAACTCTACCTTAAGGTGTTGAGCTGTGAGTAAATGATATTCTCAACTCTTAATGTCCTTTTTGACTAGTGCAACATCCATATTGCTTCCTTAATTATTGTCTAGAAATCCACTTTACACTCATGATGGTTACATCCCTTAGGAAGCATAATCTACTTCCCTACATAGCGAAAAGCATGTGCGGAATGAAATCTAACTCAAAATCTGATAACAGAGGGAGAACAAAGGACGTTTGACAACCAGATAAACATAACTGACATTCCTAAAGGCCTTCTATAAAATCACAGTCTATGAAAATGGGTATGCTTCCATTTGCACAGTTGTGACCTTACTAGAGGACACTTGCTTCAGTAACCACAGGGAAACCTAATACTCTGATACCATCTTTGTCACGACCCAACCTAGGACGTGACCGGCGCATAGAGACACAACCCCAGCAAGCCTACATAAGATCTTTTTCTGAAAAACAATCAAGCAGTCTCCATTATATTTAGAACTATTCCCAAATAAGGATCCTCACCCTGCATAAGACATACAAACATGCAAAATCATTAGGGATCCAAGCATTCTTAGAATGCACCCCCAGCACACATCAAGAGTTTAAAACATTTACATGCTTATAAAAATATGTATACATATCCGTAATCATTAAGGTTCAACTGTTCATACTTAAAAACAATTGTACAATTGCTACAAAACAAGACCAACATAGGAAGAATCTTGCTTGTAGGTTAATGGAGCAATACTAGAGATATACCAATATGTACAATACTGAGCCTCTCAAATACAACAACCTCTAGTTACCACACGAGCAAAGTGTAGATTGACAAAGAGTCCAACACCTCTGGCTAACTATAAAAGCTTGAGCATAAGCTGCACATGTCTAAAAACATGGAAAGAGAGGAGGGGTGAGTCATATAGACTCAGTGAGGGATAATATACCTATAACAGGAGTCGGATAAGCTTAACATAAACTTTTAGCAAGATATAACTTTATAAGTTTCTTAAGAACCTCGTACCTCATTTCTTAAGTAAAAATACTCCGTCTCTATATCTCAAGTACTATAAAATTTTCAATACTCTTTAACTCAAATGGATATAACTTCTTTATGAATATGTAAGCACTACATATTGAGATAACTGCAATAAATCATGTGTAATAAGTATATAAAACTGGGCATAAAGATAGATATACTTTCTCATAACATGAGGAATAAATATTTGCTTCTAACTCATAATAAAACTTAAGGGAGGATCCTATTTTAGAAAATAACTGCCTGACAGGGTTGCCCAGCAATAACTGATAAATCTCACATCTAAGCTTGCCCAATGTGTCTATATCTTCCAGACATGTCGGGCTAGCAATCACCCTGTTAGCTGGGTTACTCGAGGTATACCAAGGCTAATGCTAATGCCATTAGCAAACAGTTCTGTTATAGTCTCCTCCCTTTAGGTACTTTACTCCTTGTCACTAAAACTTCCCTTTATCTCAATTCATATACTTTCTTGCTCATATCATTGAACGCATAATAAGATTTAAGAAAACTTTCGTATTCTTAGCAAACATGGGTTCAAGTATAATACTTTCGAACTATTCAGCTTAAGGTATTTAGAGCTCTTCCATAAAACATTAAATTTAAACTATCTCCTGAAATCAAGTCACTCAAAACATCAGCTTTAAGAACGTCACAATTTCTAATAACATGAAAACTACACCTTTTTCTATCAAATTATTCAAATATCATAAACCAATTGCTATAAGAGCTTGTCCTACACATCTATGCTCAAACATATATATATATTACTTAACTAACATAACTGCTTTCAAGAACTTCGTAAACATAGGATAAGCAATTAATCATACTCCATCATGATTTAGTGAAATACATTCCAAGCATATCTTTAGAAAATTAGAGAAAATATATTATAAGTACACTATCACTCACAATTTGGGACCATGAGGAAGAGATCCAAACTTATCATGGCATAAAGCCCATGGTTGATCTTCACGAGCATCTAACATCATAAAGAACACCAATTAAGTGCTAATTAGTTTCTAGAGCTAAGGATTTTCTCAAATCACCCTTTTACAACAAAAACCCCTAATCAAAACCCTTATCTTTACTTCCACTACTTCATAACCAAATATCAAGAAAAACCTCAACCAAATCTTAAAATAAGAACACATGAGAGTTCAATACTTACCTTAGGAAACCAAAAGGAGTGAAACAAGGGAGTGGGTCACCAATGGAACTCCAAAACTACCACCCCCAAGCTCCCCCAAACCAAAATCACATCTCCCTTTCTCTACACACACATGGATGCCATAAATCTCTTGTGGGGGGTGCCAAAATATTGAAGAAATGGAGGTTGTAGGTGGGGGATTTCAAGTGGAAGAGTGGGGAAAGAAAGATGAAGAAAAGAGGATAGGAAAGGAATGAAAATGGTGGAATGAAATAGAAGCTTCGTGAGACATCTTTTTAAATTGATTTCGAGCGCCTAAGCGCTCCCTAGGCAGACAGCACAACAATTCTACATGTCCACCGCCTAGGCGCTGCATTTGGGCTCTTGGGCGGTGGCTTCTTAGCCCAAAATTCCTGTAATTTGTCATACAATTGTAGCATATAGTCCAAAGCTCCAAGAGGCATTTCTAAATATATTTTCACTCCGAAAACTCCCCAACAATCCAAGAAAAATCTTCCAGACGAAAATTTTTCCAAGACCAAATCCATGCTAGAGTTATAATTTATCTTGTTAACTTTTATTTACTCTATTAACACATAATACACTTCATATCCACAAGGCTCAAAACCATTCTTAATCATGTTCCAAGTCTAGAATCAAAGAAATATATGACGAATTGAATTACAAAAATATCCCTCTTAAGATCTATACCAAACAAGCTCGAAAACTAACACCTCTATCATTTAACCTTTGTATCGGGCATTACACGAATATACAGGATGTGGACTTCTTATAGTAGGTCATATTCTCTAGGCTCTATATTTGGAGCTGGGCCTGTTGGGACCAATCCAGAGGCCATCTGTGATCAAGTACATGCACTGAATGAGTCAGTGCAGAGGCAACTCGAGGAGGCCGACAGGAGGTACATAGAGTTGTACTAGTGCCATGATAGAGACACGCAGCAATGAAGGTAGCAGCTACAGTCTATGGCACAGAGGATGGTAACTATGTACCAATTCTATGAGCATATGCAGAGCAGCAGTTCGTCATTCGCTGCACCACCTCCACCTCCACCTCCACCGCCTCACCCTTCTACACATGGCCAGCCCTCTGGAGTTGGAGACGAGGATGACGATGATGACCATGGCATCTCAGATACTGGCGATGATCAGTATTCGTAGATTTTAGATTTTTTTTTATTTTTTTAGAATTGTATTGTAAATTTTTTTAATGAAATTGTATATATTTTTATTTAATAAACTTTTTTTAATTTCTTATACAATTAAAACTAAAAAATAAATTTATTGGTAATAACATTTATAATAAGTAAAAAATAAATGATCCTTGGCCATAAAATAATAATAAATAATTTTTTTACTGACAAATTATCTGTTGATATATTTAAAAATATTGACTGACTTAATTTTTTTTTTTACCGCTGGAAATTTCCATCGAAAATATTAAAAATTTACCAATGAATGATTTCTCCGTCGGTAATATTAATATTTTTTATTACCGACATGTCATTTATCAATGGATGTTTTACGTCGGTTAATCCGTTGGTATTTAACACATTTCTAGTAGTGCGATATTGCTTCGTGAAATCTTAGCCATGTAGCCTGTAACGCCCGAAAAATTTTAATCGTTTTTAATCAAAATGTTTGGTTTTTAGTAAATAATTGTGATTAAATAGGATTCGATTTAGCATTGACTTAAAACTAATTAATTATGATTTAAGATGATTAGTTATAATGAAATTAGATTAGAACCATAGGAAACTTCATAGGATTCTTCCAAAACCGGTTTACCGATTTAAGAGAAATCGGTAAGATTTCGGTATTTAAGACTGTCAAAACCGAACCAATAGAAATTTTTCTATGAGTGCTCTAGAATGAATGGCTAAGATCTAGCCAAACAACCCTCTCAAGTGGCGCCTTGATCAGCCCTTGATGATGGGAAGCCAAGCTAAATTGGAAAAGGGAGTGAAGTCCACTAATCACATGAGCCTTGCTTCCAAAAATCTTCACCTTTTCTTTCTTTCCCTTCTTGTCATTTTCAGCCACCCAAAAGCTACTGAAGCTCATCTCTTTTCTCTTCTCCTCACTCTTATTTCACTCCACCTTCATCCCTTCTTCAAGTCTCATCACAAGTTGCTTCCATCAAAGCTACTAAATCAACTCAAATTCAACTAGACAAGGTAGGAAATCCTACTTCTCTTCTTACTTTCTTTGGTTTGGGGCTGCATGGGGGTCATGTATAAGCTATGATATTGATGTTATGTAGAGTGATAATGATGTTTTATGGCTGATTTTGCATGTGTGTTATGATTGGAAATAGAGTTGGTATGAAAGAACTTGAAGAAAGGAGAAAACTCAAGAAGCTAGTAGGATTTTTCCTCGGTGGTCTGTACGGTGGAGTGTACGGCTCCGCCTACAGCTGTTCAAACTCCATGAATCTAATTTTATGTGAAACTAGACATCCAGGGCTTTTCATACATGTATCATATAAGATCATTGGATTAGTATTGAGAGAGATATGAATTTTTGAAGTTTGACCTAGAAATCAGGACTTTCATTCAGGCAGTGTGAATTGAGAAGGGTGTAACTCACCCTATACAACTCTAAATTGAGTGAAACCAACTTCGTTAGAAAGTTTACACATAGGAGAACATCCTACAAAGAAATTTCGAGTTTGTTACAATCCCATTGTTTCCGAATGATTCGTGAAAATTGCCCTATGTCCAAACCAGGCAAAAATAGGGTAGTTCAGGAAGGTCAAGTTTCAGGGCTTATATCTCAAAATATACTCATTCAAATGATATGCAACTTGCTTCATTTGAAAGCTTACCTTGTTAGCTTTATAAAGATATAAATTTCGTATGATTCCACCCAGATTTCTATTTTTGGTGAATTTTCTCTTATAAGAGTGTAATTCGGGCTAGAGGCATGTGTGAAAACTAGATCAAGTTTAATCCGTGTCGGAACTTGGGAAATAGTGAACTTAAGTTGAACTCGGAGATGTTGAACTCGGAAATCTAGCAGATAGAGAGCTAGATCCGGTATACTTTAGGGTGACCTCGAAACTTAGCAGACAGAGGACTAAGTCGGGAATATTTAAGGTTGAACTCTTAAGGATGAACTCGGAAAGGTGACTTAACGTTGAACTTGGGACTTAGTAAATAGCAAACCCGATCAGGTATAGTTAATGCCGGAACTCGGGACTGAGCAAATAGGAAACTAGTCGGACATAATTAAAGTCATAAATCAGAAATTACGGAAGACGGGGTATGGTTAATGTCGGAATTCGGGAATTAGGAAAACATCCGTAAAAGCCTTAGAGGACCAATTATGGATTAAAGTCGGAAGTCGGGAATTAAGACATTGAATACATGATCACGGAAGTCGGGATCCAAGACATGGACTTATAACTCCGGAAGTTGAAGCAGATATGACATCGGAACTCAGAAGTCGATTATGAGCTCAAACTCGAGAACATCGTAAGAGTTAAAAAGCTTGCGAGACAGCTTAAGGCTTAAGACTATAGAACTTGCACCAATTGATATTGTTATCTTCTTAGCATAATTACAATGTCCTATCCTGGGATTGCTGTCTGATTTAAATATGATATGAGGTATATTAATATGAATGATGAAGTATATGTATGAGTACATTCAGTATGTCCATACATGATTATGTATGAGAATGAAATAATATGAACATATTAAATGTGAATACCTTCACCTGGAGGCAGTTATGAGATCCCTCCTTGTGAAGGCAATTAAAACTATGAGATCTCTCTACCTTGGAGGCACATGGTCAAATGAGATCTCTCTACATTGAAGGCACGTGATTAGATGAGATCCCTCAATTCTTGAGGCACATGACTAGAAGAGATCCCTTCAATTTAGAGGCACGTGACCAAAATGAGATCCCTCCAAGATTAGAGGCACGTGGGTCCCCTTGTGGGTTAGTCTGTGTGACGACAGTCACGAGTTGAGCTGACGAGCTCACTCCCAGATTGGACTACCCAAGGGCAGTAAATATTAAAGATTTAACATATGCAAGCACCCTAGGGATGGCGATACGTAACGCCTAGGTGTGCCATATGAATTCAAGATGAGTAATGCTGCACTTGAGGACAGCGATACGTAACGCTCAAGTGTAAGCAGATGCAGACACCCTAGGGATGACAATACGTAACGCCTAGGTGTGTCGAAGGAAGGAAATAAAGATAAATATTATGGGAAGACAAAGAAACAAAGAAAGAAAAGTAAATCTTATATATTTGCATAAATTCAAAGGTATGTGCAGATGTTATATCTCCAAATTATTGATGCTATCATATTTTAATATATTGCAGTTGTTATTCATAGTATAATTCATGAATTGAATTTGTATAGGCTCTCCCAAATGCCAAGTGTATGAGTAAAATGAACTTTGCTTCAGATAATATATTTTCGAACTATAAAATTTAACAGTTTACATAACATGTTCACCTTTTTCATAATAAACCGAAGCAAACTGGAGATGACAACGAGGACAGTATGTCTGATGGTTAAGGAATCCTACTGAGAATTTAAAATTCTTACTCCTATTTCCGTGTTATCTTCAGATAACTCGAGAAGTGGCAACGATGGCTAAAGTTGCTATCAGTTAAGGTCCGCTCAGGTAATCGTAACAACTTCTAAGTGTGATATTGTGACTTAAGCATAGTACTGTACGAATGAGGACATTACATAGCCCACTCTAGGCCACATATAATAAGTGTGATCTTTTGATAATTAAACTCTCTTGTACTTTTAATTTCTATCAGACCAATTTCTTGTGTCTCAAGAAACTGTCAGTAAGATTTTTACTGGGCGGTTAAATTTATATTTTTGTAAAAATTCTAACCATACACTGTTACTACTTGTATTATTCTATATTTTCACCTCTATTTGTAAATTTAGTATTAATTAGTCTCTAACAATGTTGATTATAAACATGGCCAAATCGGAGTGTTACAAAATGAATCCAATTAGTTTCAAGTTCCCCGGACACCACTCTACCAGCCTCACACATATTTAGGTATCTCGTACCCACTTAATTAGTTTGTAACATTGGCATCGTCTGTAGAACTCTAGTACGGTTGATTTTTCTTTCTCCATGTTTAACATCAATGGCACCAGTGAAGAAGGCAATGGTGAAAAAGAAATATTATAAAAATATTTACTTTTTTTTATAATATATCTCTGAATTAATGCAATAAAATAGAAAGATAGTTTGGATAAAATAATATGAAATGTAAGGTTTTTTTTTTTTTGTAATTATACATTTAAAAGTAATTTTGATCAATACTTTTCAAATAATATTAATTTTATCAAAATTATTTTTAACTAAAATCAATTATAGCAAAATTAATTTCATCAAGAATCACTTTTATAAAGAGTTGTGAGCATTGCATGTATTGAACTATCGAAAAAGAAAAAAGTTTAAAGAAATAACTCAATAAAAATATTGGATCGAAAATAAGTCTAGTTAAACTCAATCTAATTTGAACTTTGAACTTTGTACATCCCTACTTAGCAAGGAGAGTTGGTAATGGTCCGGTAAAGTGGCATATTTAGATATATAAACCACAAGATGTCTTTTAGGTGAGGATACAAGGGAGGCTTGAGTTGAATTCACAATGTTAATATCAGAAAAAAACGACTTCTATTGACTCTATGATCTTTCAAAGGGTCTAGAAGCTGGAAAAGGCTCAATTGTGCGATGTATTGAAGTAAGAGAAAATAAAGGAATCCGAGAGATTAACAATTCAAGTTTGTGGAGAGATATTGGCATATTGCATGAATGCATTATTTTACGCCTCCACGGCAGCAAAGTTGCTCCCTAATCACCCAATTACTTACGATTTCTAACATATGGGGAGCTCTCGCGTTCTATAGCAAGTATATAATTTAAGAAAAAATTTATTATGGACATGGAAAAGCGACGCTTGAAAATCGTAAAGAGATGATTGTTAAGTCAATGCTTTTTTTAAGCGTGAAGGAAAATGTCAAGTTTTAAGTTAAGTTACAATTTTTTAAAAAAAGTTTAAATTAGATTATGTTCCTTACCGTTTTCAAAAGTTTAGTTTGGTCTTTATAATTTTTTAAAATTTTTAATCTTACAGGGTCATTTATTAAGTTTATGATTCCTACATAAGAATACCGATCTTTATATTTTTATTTATTTGTTCTATAGTTTTTATTGTTGTAATTTTTTATAAATAATTGCTTCCTATTTTCTATTAGAAAAAAATTTAATTCCTATGTTTATTTATTTTTTTAGTCCTTCAAAAATTAAAATCTAAATAATAAAAAATTACAGAAATTTATATCAAAAATATTTGAAAAGGTGAAATTAAAATTTTATGCAATTATGAAGAATAACATAATATTTAAAACCTTTTCTTGTGAATTATCTGATTTACTCACTTCAACCTGTTATCTCCCTTTTTACTTCAAACCGTAAATCCTAAACTCAAACCATGAAATTCAGGCTACACTGCCAAAACTGTATAGTCAGTTCCTGCAATTCAAGATCGATGTATTAGAAGTATAATAAATTCAGATATAAGCTTTTACGTGATAATTTCTTGACATTATATCAGAATTCCGACATCCAAATGAAATGGACATATACTTGATTCTTGTTATCACTATTCTTTTTAATATATAAGTTAATTAACTTTATCATATACTATAAATAAGCATATTATAAGATTCTTACGTAAATAGATACGTAAACTTTCATATAGAAGCTTACAAATGACTTTATTATATTTGAAAACATAAACTTAATTAATCACTACTTGATAATGCTTGTTCTGTAATGTTGAGACGCCAAAAATGGCCAACTTTGTCATATTACGACAAAATGCTCCACTCACCCACCACAACTACTTCCACTATTAGGATCATATTAAGCAACCTTCAATTGACATTGCATAACTAAATTGCATGTCGGACACGTAGTGTTCTGTCATTGTTGTGAGCCTGTGCTACAACGCACGTTGGAAAGCTTGAAAAATAAAAACACTAAAAAAATAAAAATAAAAGTAGTGATTATGATTTATTCCTGGAGTTCACAAATACAGGCGTCAATCGTGGGAAGGCATAAGCAGAGTTTAAGAGAACGAACCTGCTCTTCATTTCCTTGATTAGCGGTGTGACTGCATGAGTAGCACCATGTGAATTTTCTTGCTGGTATGGTTGAAATTCTCACCTCAACCTAGTCTTAAAATATGCTACAATCAATTTTTAATATAGGAAATCATTTTAATGAGGAATCAGCTTTATTTTATGGTTCGTTAATTCTTGGAAATTAAACGTATATACGACCAAATAGTAACAAATTCGGCATTAGATGTTGACTGATACGAAAAAGAAGTAAGATTTTATGGTATCATTCGTTTGATTCGGAATATTTTATTTAGTAACTTTAATTTTTATTTTTTTAATTCAAGAAGTATAAATTAGTTAACATAATAATTGGTGTTGACAAAATGAGTCATACACTAAAAAAAAACTGAATTTAAAACTGACTGTTAAAAATTCAGTGAAGTCAATTTGTTTAAACAATAATTTAATTTTACTATACTATTGGTGTAAAATTTATTATATTTAAAAAAGTTACTTTTAATAAATAATATAACTTTTCAAACATGCACTAAATATTTTTTTTCTACTCTTTTACCCGTTTTTAAATACCCGATTTCTATGAGTTTCATTTCCACACGGCATTTCGTGAAGGCAACAGTTTGCTTGTGAGTCAATTGGTTTGGTTCTAGTCTATTTTGCCATGTCTCATGCAAACACAAAACCGACATCATTTTGTGAAAGATTGTATAAAATTTCCTAAAATATAGAAAAAAACACTACATTCCTTTAAAATTTCACAAAACACGCTATTACATTTATTTGATTCTTTTTCTTCAAAAAGAAAAAGATAACAATGACGACAACGTAGCTTTTCTTAAAATATATCACTTTAATTATGTTGAGAAATAAAAATTAAAAAATAGCACACGATTAATGGATTTTGTTGGCTTGTTTTGGATCAATCTATTAAAATTTATTAAATTTTAACTCTGACTTGAATTGGATCAATCTAATGCGACGTAAAACTCTTCTAATGTTAATTATTTTCATTCCCAAATACTCAAAACTGAAACATTAGTTAAGAAGAATAAATATCACACAATTAAATCAACCAAGTGTTGGTTGCAAACTTAGTACTATTGTAGTCATAATTTTGTTAATTCATCACTACTCCTTTTGATTTAACAATTGTGCTAAATTATTGGAACTCAATTTCCTATTCTCCTAAAAAAAAAAAAATCCCGTAGTATGGGCTACATCGTTTATTGGAAATTACGGCTTATGATGGAAAATTTATAGCATCAAATGAAAACATTACAGTCATAATCAAGGTTAAGAACACCGGATCAAGTATTGAACCGATCAAGACAGAGGTTCAAAGGTTCAGAGGTCCAACCAGTTCAACCGAAAATTTAACTAGTATATATATATATATATATATATATATATATATATATATATATATATATATATTCAAAAGAAAAGAGAAAAATTGCATGTTACAAGAAAAAAAATCAATCAAAGCAGTGAATCGCTGAAACCGGTCCGATTCATACCGATTATAGCGGTTCAATACGGTTTGCCACCGATTTAAGAATAATGACCAGACTGACCTAGTGACTAGTTCCCGGTCCAACCACCTAGTCCAGTTTTCTCTTCTATGGTCATAATATCAAAATTTATGATGTTATAACATAGTTGAATCCCACTCTGCTTTTATCTCATTGCACATTTTTTATGTTTGTTGTTACAAATATTTCTTATATTATAAACTTCTTATGCCAAAATGTAACCTTTTTATTGTAAACTATAACTTTCAAAAACGTTACACCATACTTCTTTTGGAGGAAGTACATAAATAATCGCCCAAATTGTTTGTGATTGAATATATAGACTTTGGTTTAAAGGACACATGTTATGTTATTACCTAAGTAAGTTTTAGCTCATCTTGAGCTGGCAGGTAAAAACTTTTTTTAATATTAAGAGTTACGTTCAATCTTGTAAAAATCATTTCCAGAGAGGAATAATCACAGTAACTATAATGAAAATTAGCCTTATATTTTAAAGATTGTTGAAAAACAACTATTCTTTTTTTTTAAAAAAAAAAAAAGACAAATAGACGCATTGTTAATTACCTCTATAGGCTTAACCAAGCAAAAAAATGAGAGTTAGGAACAGTGAAGTGTATGTATGCTCAGCAAAGAAAACTAATTTTTAAGCTACATATATGTGTTGCCTTGCCCAAACTAGCATTGTACTGATTAATGACATGCACATCGCAAATGCCTAACAAGAAGACTATTAAATTACGAGAACTTTTCAAAAATCAATGAAAGAAAAGAAAAACTTATTCCACAATTTCAAAACGCACGTTAACGACTTTGTGGTGTGAAGGCACATACAGAATTTTCAATAAATAATTGATGCAAGATTATCGTTAGCAAGTTTCTTAATACCAACGTTTTTAATTTTATACATAAGACCAAAATGATCTCCATTCGTTCAGATGATAAGATTTTCGGCCATAATCTGCGAAACCTTTGGTTACAACTTCGCGCATGTTGCCAAACCACAGGCCCCACACTCATAAATTAAGGATAATGATGAAAAATATGGAAAAAAAATCGTGTTAATTTTTTGTGTCATTCTCTCCTTTTGTTCCACACTCTTATGTTGTTGACTTTTGTTTCTTTTTCAATAAAATTACGCTAGTTGTATTCAGTAAGCCTTCGCAAAAACAATTTCGAACCAAATAGTTATGTTCATAAATTAATTGGGAAATGATTTGTGAACTCATAATGTATAAATATCATATAGATACCATAATATATGAGCGTAGGTGGGTATATATCAAGTTATATAGGTATCAAGATAGATATATTATATGTTTATCTGAATAAGTATTGTATTTGGGGTTAAATTATGATTATTTTCAAATAACATCACTCAAATTAATTTGTGCTGTTTATCAATTTTATTTTTATTTTTTATTGTTGTAGTTTTACATTGTAGCTAGGATTAGAAATGAATCAAGTCAAATTATGAATTATTTTCTACTTAATTCATTAACAACACAATAAGTTGAGCTCATGAATTGAGCTTGACCTAATAGTGAACTTATTATTAAATGAATCAAACTTAAATTTTGTTATATTTGACTCAATAATTTGTGAATTGACACAATATATATATATATATATATATATATATATATATATATATATATATATATATATATATATATATATATATATATATATATATATATTACTACTATTATTATATTTACTATTTTTAATACATATATTACTATTATTATTACTGCTATTATTATTGCTACGGTTAAAACTATATTTTTATAATTAAATATTTTAATTTATTAAATTTAAAAGATTTAATTTGTATCTAACTTCAATTTTGTTTTCGAGTGGTGCTGACATCCTCTTTGACATAGGTCGGTGATTATGATGTAAGGTGGTGCTGTCTGACTTTTGATGGAAATTAAATTCATGTTTATAATTCATTTATCGTCAATAACGTATTAAAATTATACTACTTTTTTTGCTTGGTTCATTCATGCATCCATTGTAATTCTGGGATTGGAGACAATCATGCCAAAATTTTAAATAAGTGTGTATTTGAAAAAGTTATAAAATTAATTATAAATATAATTGCTTTTCTTTATAATTAATTGTGTGAAAATCAATAATTATTTGGATGTATTAATTCAAAAGTAATTTATATTTAAATATGTTAAAAGTAATTTTAAAGTGTCATATTTATAATTAATCAACAACTTAAAAAAGTTGCTTATGATTTAAGTTATTTTTTGGCTTAAATTAATAATTTTTGCTTATAATTTATTTGCTTTCTTTTACTCAAATATAACAATTTATTTTAAAACAGTTTTTATTGCAAAAAAAAGAAACCAATTTTAGCTTTTATATAATCTGATTTGATTTCCCACCCATGCATTAAATATGAAGAATCTTATTTGTTATCCAGGGAACCATGCTAATGGGAAATGGGAAACGACAATGTATACTCGAACGAAGGCCTGTGAGAATAAATACATTGCATGCCCTAAGATAAGGTTTTGGTTTTTACAAAGATATTAATTTTGATATATTCTTAATATAAAAAAGTTTCACACTATTTTCTAATTACATATTATTATAAGTAAAATTTGTAAGATGGTGGGTTTGAAAATTAAATATTTTACTAATGTGATAATATATGATCAAATATTTATATAAAATATTTTTACACTTATACTAAAATTAAATTCTTTTAGAAATAATGTTACCTGATTAATTTCAGCATGTAGAGATTAGTTTTTCAGCACAACTAAAAAATTGAGTCAAATTATTGAGCAGGCCTTGCTGTTGACGAGATTCTCGCATCAGACAATAGCATTAAAAGAATTTAAATTTTTAATAAATAAAAACTTTAAATTTCAGAAGTTCATAATAAAACTTTAAACTAGAGGTCAGCATTGCCAACTCTTTTCCCCTGGTATAATGCTTGTTTTCAACATCATGCCTACATTTGAAAATTCTCCTTTTGTGTGAATCTTTTATTTACCTATATGCACGACGGGCTTTTGTACAATTAGACAACAGATTTGGAATTTGAGTAATCACACGGATATCTAATCAAACCAAATGAGATATGGAAGCTTCAATTCTTCTAGCAAAAACATGAATAAAATTTTAGTGCGAAATATTCTGCACTAGAAACTAAAGGGAAGAACTTACAATAGTTTATTGTAATAGTAAGCAAATTGCATTATTAAGAAGAGGAAAATGTTTAAGACCTAAAACAGTTATTTCTAAGAAGAGTCTAAACGTATTTGAAAAGAATTAATCTTATTATTTAAAGGATATAAAAATATTTTTTGGGAAAAGGCGCATGCTAATCCTCTCTCCATTATTCACAATTTTATCGTCCAACTTAATAATTGGATGGTTCTTGCGGGGGATGCTCCCAATGCTTGCTCTTATAGACATAATTACATTGACTATATTTCTCCATCTGCATGGTTTACAGATTTTTTCACTTGCATACGTGCGAGGTGAAAACAATGAGTGTGGTAATTAAGGATCAAGCATGTGGCAACATATGCATGGGGTTATTCTCAGATGTAATTGTTTCATCATTCTTAGCTGTGTATAATACGAAAGTAATTTGTAGTATTCTTTTTTGTGGGGCTGAAAATCTGATGCAAGGAGATGGATGGCCTACACCCTTTGCTTTGACTTTGATATGAATTGCATGACAGCGAAATTAAATTAAAAAGCAAAAAATTAAAGTTACCATAGCTGTAAAGATGAAAATTCTGGCAAAGGTAATGAAGGGGAAAAAGCTAGAAACCATCCATCGTAGCATTGCTTCTCTGAGAAATTAAGGCTTTAGAAATATTTGAGAGGCAAAAATTGTTGCATGCTTTTAAGTGAAGGGCTAAAGCTTTTGCTAAGCTGTTATAACTTTGTAATTAAGAGTGCTCATGACTCTTTTAACATGATGCTTTTCTTGTACGTCTTAAAAGTCAGCTTAAATGATATGGATCTTTGTTATCCAACACAAAAGCACAACAACAAATCGCCATCCTTAGTGAATGACAATTGACATTAAATTTTCCACTATTCTTTTTGATACAATTTTTTTTTATCGATCGATCACTTTCTTATGAAAAGGAAATCATATACACTATTTTGTAATTTTTTTTTTATTTTTACTTTTTTTAAGTATTACTCGCGCGATTGTGATTTAAGGATAATAGTTCCATAAAGTCTTCCTTAAAGTGAGAATTTCATATTCAAACCACTAATATTGGGTTTTCATTTTCTTTAATTATAAAAATAGTGGTTTTGTTTTCTAAACAATACACAAAACTACTATTGTGTGAATTGAATTATGGTTATGCACACATATATACACGAAGTAAGGAGATTAGTTATATATTTAGTTGATTTTGAGGATATAATTAGTCATTAATTTACAATATAACAATTTTTTATATTTAGAATTTATCAAAAGCGTCCATTGTCTTTTGCCCCTGCACGTGTTTCATGATAAATTTAACTTCTTGTCGCTGATCTTTAGTGATCGAAACACGAAAGTGAATTTGGAGTGCTTGTGTTGAGTATTCTCTTTTTTCCAGCTTAAGTCTCAATAAAGTTTTGAATTTGATAATACAAAGAATTTCTTTATGTGTTTCGATTATTGTTCTCCCTTAGCAAGTTGTGTAAAAAATATGTCTCATGTGGTATTAAATATGTGTCTTATTTTATTGGTTTTATAAGTAAATAATAAAATTAATAGAAGGGAAGTAATTAAGGTAGTTACCAACTTGATGGAAGTTGGTTTTCAAAGTGTTATATTCCATTAACTGGTCCTATTCCTACCATTGAAGTCTCTTCTCATTTTTCCATCACTAATGAAAGAAGAGAGTAAGGAGAAGGTCAAGGAATCGAAATTCGATTTTTGGACAATTCAATCTTCTCAATTTGTTTTTCATCATCTTCATTATAGATCAAGGTATGTTCTTGGACTCCATAAATTATTGTATGTGAGAATCATGAATTTCAATATCCTTTTATTTTGACATGATGATAGTTTCTGAATTAAGAACTTTAGAAACAATAATTTACATGTTGATCTCAGGCAGTTGATAACTAGAAGTACATAAAAGAAAATCAACAAATTGAGAAAGGTGATATTGCTGTACTTTTTATTAACTAATACTTTTATTTGAAGATTTTCTATCATTCCATTAATTCAAGATAATAACACGATTTTAAGCAACTGAGAAAACACTTCCTAAAACCAGTTTGTTATAAAGGATTAAATATACGGTTAATTACTAAATTATAAGTTCTTGAGGCTTAATTAATTATTGTTACCATTAAACATATATATAACCGTATTTATTTTATCAAGTTATTAGAAATTTTTAAGTTACTCCTTTCATTATGGCCATTTGTTTGATGGAAATGCATTTTTTTTATATGAAAATCTCACGTAATTTTATCATTAATTAGATATTTTTATGTGTCTTGTACTTAGGCTCATCTTTTTAATCAATAATAAAAATCAATTCATAATAAGATTATATAATATTTTCATATAAAAAAATTCATTATTCTCCTATGTGGTACACAATCACGAAAAGCTATGCAATATTTAATTTGCATAAAACAAGGCTTCATCTCCTTGTACCGTACAGGCTAAAATATAGTTTCAGCTCCTCAAATCTGGCTGAGTTTAATTGAGATTCCATATAATTTCAGTTATATATCTCAAGTGACTCTTTTAACTGAAACTTGAATTTGTTGTTGTACTTATAGAAATCAAATAAATGTTTTCTGTAGCAACTTCTCTTAACAATACTCCCCCTCCCCCCCAAAAAATAAAACTTTTCTTAACAATACGAGCTACAATATTACATTGTTTTCGGAGTATCTTGTCTGAAAGCATTGTACTAAATAACTATAGTTTTATTATTAAAATCTGAAAACAAATCACACTAATAAATAACTACAATTTTATTATTGGAATTTTGTTAGAATAATTTGATTTTAGCAAATAATTTTAATTTTAGCAAATACCAAATAAATAGTTTTAATTATTTAATTTTATAATCATCATCTTTAAATTTTAAGATGAGCGATTCGTTGATACCAGTGAAAGATTTATACTAGCAAATAATTTTAACTATATAGCATTGTTCTTAATATTGTAAAAAACTAAATGGAAAACCAATTATAATTAATAACCCAATCAACCATACATAATTCAATTAATAACTAAAAGTATATTTCGCGCATAAACATTTGCTAAAATTTTCATATTGGGTGCTTCTTCTTTAATGCTATTTGATTTTTTTGTTAGGTTGTCTGATATTAGATGCTCAGTGGCAACGCTCCTCTTTTTTCTAAAGAATTTTGAACCTGCTTTAATAATTATAAAAAAATATATATATATATATATATATGAGGCCATAAAAACCATTGCTATATTCACCAAGTGTACAATGGTAAAAATGATCGAACAATGGCTCAATCGAATAAACTAGATTTTATGCGAGTGAACTTCATTTGAAACCATCTCGTGGATAAAATAAAATGCCTCTACCCATCCGCCGGTTAATCTCGATCGTATTTGAAAAATATGAAATATTTTGTAATTTTCTAAAATAATAAAATTAAATATAATAAGAGAAAAAAAATAAAGGATATTCAGAAATTTCTTCTCTTCTATTTATGAGAGTTTCTTATACCTTTTAATAATTACATTGTATTTTTTTTGGTTTAAAGTTGTATTGTATCTTTTAAATATGTCACCAATTTTTATTTGAAATACTAATATCATGTTCAGTTTTGATGATTAATTTTAGAGCAATAACTTTTCTTTCAAATTTTATATGAAAAATTTAATTCTAAGTTATTTTAAAACTAAAATATATCAAACATTTATTACGTTTTCGTTTAAATTAAATCAAAATAATTTATACTTACAAATTTTTTTAAAATAAAAATAATTTTCTTGCAAATAATCAAAATTAAGTATGCCTTAAAATTATTCCTTCTCAAAAATATTTTTTAAAAAATTTAATTCTAATATATTATTAGTATAAAAGTTATAACATTATTAACTAATTATATTATGTCATTAAAAATATTTAATTCTTATAATAATTATTTTAAAGTTTATTATATATTAAGATTTTGCCAACCAATATTTTAAGAACACTTATTAAGAAATCAGGAGTAATTTTTTTTTGAAATCTCTAAAAAATTTATTGTATTGGAAATTTTAAAAAAATTATTTTTAGTTAAAACCCTAACAGATAATAATATATAATTAATTAATAATATAAAAATTTTACAGTAACAATATATTAAAATTAACTCAAATCTTTTAATTAAATCAACATTTGATTGATTTTAGTGAATAATAAAATAACATTTGAAGAGTTTTACTTTAAAATGAATCGAAGACTTTAAATAAGATTAATTAGGATTGTGAACTTCGAATAATATTAGTACAAAAAATAAAATTCCTTCAAGTATTTTTCAAAGAAATTGTTCCTTATGATTTCGGACAGCTACGCGAAAGAATGGTGAGCCAGCGCACCTCAGACTCAACAGATACAACAAATACGGAATCACGGTACTAAAAAGAGGGAAACGTTAAAAAAAAAAAAGGAGAGGGAAACGTTAAAAAAAAAAAAGGAGAGGGAAACGTGCAGTCGATAAATTTTTTTGCATTAAAAATGGAACATGACAGGTTGCCTAAGATGAGACAGTTCGTACAGTTACCTAAATTTTCTCCACGCCACTTTCTTCCCTCACAATCCACGTGCCAACGTGGCTCTCAATTCAATCACAGTACGGAAAAACCGCGGTCTCCATGACATTTTTCTTTAAAAAAGGAGGAAATCAATTCAAAACAATATACGTTGATTTCTAATAAAAAAGAATGAGTTTAATTAAGGTATGTTGATAGTATAAAATTTTTTTATATTATTATTTAATTAAAATTTTTTATTTATATGATCATTCAAGTAGTGAGTGATTATATTAAAAATTTTTACTAATATAATAATATATGATTGGATGTTAGTGTAAAAAAATTTTACTCTAACAATATATTTAAATTAAATAAAAAAAATTGATCCTAAGTCTCTGATAATTATAAAATTATTTATAAATTACTTCGTCTGTTACTTTATTTGTTGTTTTACAAAATTATATTTTTATTTTCGTTTTATTTATTAAATTAATTTTAATAAATTTTTGCTATAAATATTTTATATTATTATTTGATTTATATACATAGATAACTTTTAAAATTGCAACAATAAGAGTTAAAAAAATGTTACTAATATGAATATATATAATTAAATAATTATGTAGAAAATTTTATATTGATATTGTATCAAAATTATTTTTTATTTATGGTTTAAAAATTAATAGAAAATGAATTATTTTTAAAAATTTCATTCTTGATATTAACAAGTAAGAAAAGAAATTAATGAAATGATAACAATATTTCAAATATTTTAATACATAATAACTCAACCAAATATAATTATTAAAAAAATACTATACATTTTGAGAAGGTGCATTCCTCCTGGGTATATATGACGAACACACTACTTGGTCGTCTCCCATAATGTGAATCTTATTTTTTTTTTTTTTGTTGATGTTTTTATTGAAGAGCTCAACTCACCAACAAAAGAGTGATGAGCAAGCAAGCCACTAAAAAAGAGAGACATTCAAAGTTTTTAATATACAACCTCTGACTATACTTAGATAAGCATAACCCATTTCTAACCCCCAACAGAAAGGCCTACTACTGCTCCAGGCAATCAAAATAAACTACATTACAAATGAAAAGTGCAGTAAGAGAATGCAAAAGCCCAAAAAAACAACAAATTGATAAACACCAGCATAGGATATTTCACACTAATACATGGTTGTCATCTCCCCAACAGAGAAAGTGTGGCTTTGCTGCTACCAATTCAATTATGCACGAATGTAAATCCAGAAGATGGGCTGATCGTTGGAATGTTGAGTGTGAATCTTCTCCAATCCTTAACCCATAAATCGCCTCTTCAAATCAAATTTGCTACAAAGTCGTCCAAGGACATCATTTGTTGCTGAAAAATAAGTTTATACCTGATTTCCCATATTGACTATGTAACCACATGAAACCATGAGATCTAGCACTTTTTCTACTCTTTTGTGCCTTTAACACCAATCCAAGATTCAAAAGCTAACCTTGGGCTATTTTGGAAACACCCAAGTTACGCCCCACCAACTTAGGACAGCAGACCATACATTCCACGTGAAAGGAAAGGACAGTAACAGAAAAGGTGATTAATTGATTCCTTCTCTTGCTTACACAGTACACAAATAGTATCCATATCCTGCCTTATATTAAATCTCTTCGATCTATCTAAAGTATTCAGTTTACCAACCATCAAGAACCAGAGTAGTAATTCAGATTTGGGTGGTGTTAAAGACCTCCAAACTATATTAGCATGAGCAAACATACCTTGGCTAAGGCCCTGTGGATCTATCATCAAATTAAGAAACGATTTCACCTTGTAAACACCGGAATTATGAAGAATCCACACTGCTTTATCAGCAACATCTTGGGTCAAAATGGCATCATTCAACATTGCTTGTAGGTCATAAAAGCCCGGAAGGTTCCATTCGAAGAATTCCCTACGCCAAATAATATTCCAGCTCCAACTCAAGCCGTCCCAAACACCAAAGTCATTAGTTCAGCTAACCACACGTCTTCCCAAAACCTTGTCTTCTCACCATTAACAACCATCATTTTGCCACTGCCGTATCTAATTATTAATGGATTTCCCAAAAAAGAAAAAAAGATATAAGAAGCCATTCAAAGATTTACGGTGGCCCTTGCCACAGCTAACACCAACACAGGCCTTAAAAAGTCATTAGGTCAACCACTGCTAATTTATTAAGATATTTGCGATAGCTTTGGCCATCACTAATTATGAAGTTAATTTTTTTAAAAAAAAATTCTCAAGGCTGTTGCTAATCCCTTAACACTTTTGCTGCCGCTAATTATGAAGTCAATTTAAAAAAAAAAAAATCAAGAACCCATTTGCGGCAGCCAAATCTATCAAGGTTGTTGCTAATTATAAAGTCTATTTAAAAAAAAAAAAGCCAAAGAGGCCTTTTGCATATCAAGACATTTTTGAGGTTTTAGACTGTCGCTAATTTTCTATTTTTTTTTTTTAAAGAAACATGTTGTAGGCTAATGCAAATAAATAAATAAATAAAATCTTGTAGTTTGCGGCGCCTATTACGAAATGGTTAAAATAAGATTTGTATATTTGAACAGTCTTCCTTCTTTTTTTTTCTCTTCTCTCCTCCCTCTCTTCTTCTTCTTTTCTTCTCCTATACCATTTGAGCCACCACCCACCACCCTCATCCTCAACCCCTCTCCTTCTCTCTCTCTCTCTCTCTCTCTCTCTCTAATTTTCCTTTCCTCCTTCTCTCTTCCTTCTACACCTCACCAACCACCTTCACCCGTCACCGCCGCTAGGAATGGTGCCACCAATTATTTCCAGAATTTTTTTTTCATATGTAATATATGTATAAATACATGTCTTCTATTTTTTTTTTAGCTTTATTAATGTTGTTAAAATTATTAGGTATGATAACTCTTGTTAATTTAATGTTGTATACTATTTTTATTTTTGTTGGTAATTGTTGCATTGTTGATGATTGTGTTATATGGTATTGTATTCTTGAGTTGATCATATATTAAAAATATTTTAACTTGTGTTGATTTTGAATGGCATTAATATGTTAACTTGTGTTTATTATGGCTAGTATTTTTTATAATTATTGCATTGTTGATGACTATGTATTGTATGATATTATGGTGTTGTGTTGCTACTATCTGTTTGGGAGGAAACTTTCAAATAATTTTTTTTCTAAATTTAGTGATTAGCGGCCATTAATTAGAAAAGTTCACCACAAATTAATGATGAAAACATCCGCCACTAATTTAGTGGGGAAAAAGCTCGCTATCCATTAAGGGGGAAAATGTAGCCACTAAATAGTGGAGGAAAAAACCATTGCTAATTAAAGGAGACAGAAGCTACCACAAATTAAAAAGGGAAAAGTTGTCGCAAAATAGGGGGGAAATATTCACCACAAATTAGGGGGAAAAGGCTATGACTAAAATTAGAGGGAGACCATGCCACCACAACTGATTTGTAGCCCATGAGTATATGGCGGCTTGATGTCTGTCACAAATCCACCACAAATAGCCATTTTATAGCCGATTTTAGCTCATTTGTGGTGGATTCATCCACCACAAACAGCTAATTTTCTTGTAGTGTCTGGCTATGGCCCTTCACACCATTCTTGGTGGGGTAAGCCTAGACCTTTTGCAGATTCACTAGTCCCAAAGACTAGAGGACCTTAAAGCTCGATCTACCAAATACATAAATATGGGAGGAAAAAATGTAAGCAAGTAGCAGCTTGGTTGAGCAACCACAAGCTCGCAGGTGCATATCCTAGGATAGGAGGGGAAAGGTTGGAAGAGCAGCCTCAAAGAGAAAAGGCATGCATGACTAGAGAAAAGGTGGTGATAGAAAGTGACTTGTTTAGAATCTACAACCTAAGTTTGAGGACTATATCGTATTGAACACAATCAAAGTGAATATTCTATAAGAATTATACAACAAAAGGATGATCAAGCTACCACCAAACACAAGAAAGCAACAAATCCCCCCAGGAGTATATTGTAGCGTAAAAGATATGAGTATCATAGACATTATGGCCATGCCATAGAATGGTACTCAAAAACTAGATTGAAAGACTCATCAGAAAGGGAAACCTTAGTTAATACGTTCACTTGAGAAGAAGTAGAAGCCAATAACTTAGAGAAAACAAGAGAAAAAAAGGAGAAGTCACAACTCAACCACAATAGCAACAACCTCATAAAAGAAATCTAATATACAGCATGAGCGTTTGTAGGTGTAGAAGGCTTAAGCTTAGCTAAGAAAAGACATTTTTTTAGCCATTGTGTCAGCAGATAGGTCAACCTCCAAACAAGTGCAACCAACCCCAATAATATCCTTATTGAATTTTGATTTCAAAAATTTGGTTAGAACCTTGATGGTTATTTTTGTCATTGTTAATTAGTAATGATATTGTAAGGAAAGTACTAGTTGATCAAGGAATCTCTGTGGATATTCTATATTTATCTATCTTAAATGGATGCAACTACATGAATCAATGTTGAAGCCCTGTGATAGAAACCTAGTCAACTTCATAGTAGGGTTACATCTAAACCACCTTTGAAATTGAATCACACATCAAAACCATAAATGTGTAATATTTGGTAATCAATTGCCTTGCCTTATATTACATGAATTTAGGAAGACCATCTCCAAACATTTTATGAGTTGTTGCCTCTACACTACATTTGGCTATGAGGTTTTTGGTATCAACCATGGAGATTGGATTGGTTCACGTTGATGAAAAGGAAGCCCAGAAATGCTGCAATGACTATCTGAAGCCAAGACCTCAAAACGAAGAGAACAAAATGTAGAAAAATCTAGGAGAACAATAAGGTATGAAGAGGAAAACTTGATAAAGAAAAACAAAAAGTTGACTTATAGGGTATGGAGAACAAAATGGTGACTAGTCGAGCATGACAAAATTTGACTCCAAAGGAGAATCCAGGAGAAACCTTAGCCTATTAAGACCCTAGAGCCAATCCAGATCGGCCTCACCCTCGAAAAGGTGACTTATATAGGAGTGACACTACAACAAAATCTAAAGAAAGAACTTGTTGATTCAAATATGCCAAATATGCCTCAGATTGATTCAAAGATTATTTGCCATAGACTTTCTATGGATGCAAAGAGCAAGCTTGTGGATCAAAATAAGAGGAAAGCTCGGTAAAGAAAAACAAAAGGTTATGGTTAAAGAAATGAAGAAATTAATGAAAGCGGGATTCATCTGAGATATACAATACACAATGTGGCTTGCTAGCATGGTAATGGTATAGAAAATATCAATTAAATGGAGGACGTGTGTTAAAATTACAAATTTGAAAAAAGCTTGCCTAAAGGACTCTTACCTGTTGCCCAACATAGACAAGCTAGTCGACAATGTTTCTATATACAAATACCTAAGTTTTATGGATGCATATTCAAGGCATAATCAGATAAGGATGGATTCAAGAGATGAAGAAAAATGGACCTTCATCACTAAGCAAACTAATTTTTTCTACAAGGTAATGATTGATGTTCAGCATAAATAATGTACTGGCAACCTATCAATGCTTAATGAACAAGGTTTTCTTAGAATAGATAAGTAAGAGTATTGAAGTATATGTAGATGATATGGTTGCAAGACAAAAGTAGAAGGTGACTACATGGCTACACTCACTAAACTATTTGGCCAATTAATAAGACATAGCATGAGGCTAAATCTAGAAAAATATGCATTTGGAGTTCAAGGAGGAAAATTTCTTGGTTTCATGCTAAGGAATCAAGAGGGAAAAGCAAGTCTCAAGAAATATTGAGTTATACTAGAGATAAGAACCCTAGAAAATCTGACTAGAAGAATAGCAACCTCTGAAGCATAGGTACGTGACTTTAGTAAAAGTAACCGTACCGGGTACATTCCGAGTACGGGTACGGGTACGCGTTGGGTATGTCCGGGTATGCCTGGGTATGTACCCAATATTTTTTTTAAAAAAAAATTAGGTACGGCTTGGGTACGGCTCGGGTACTGCTAGGTACGGTTGGGTACGGCTCTAGATATGGGGCTTATAAAAATAGTGTTGTTTGAGTTTTTTTTTTTCCTTCTTCGGCGCTTGCAGCTTTTTTGATTTCCTTTTTTCTTTTTTTTTTCCATTTTTCTTTTTTTCTTACGTTGCCTACCCACTTCTTCCTTTCTTTTTTCATTTTTTCCCTTCTTGAGCCCTATCTCCTTCTCCTTCTTTCTTTCATTCAAAATCCCTACCCCTCTTCTTCTTCTTCTTTCTTCTGATACTGATACCCATCCCCTTCTTTCTTCAAATACCCATCCCCTACTCCTAAAATAACAAAAATTTCCCCTTCCTTCTAAGACTTTCCTACTCCCCTTCTTCTTCTTCTTTCTTTCATTTGAAACGCTCTTCACCTAGTAGCAGCGGCGGCGGTCCTAATGGCGGGAAGCAGCGGCAGCGTGAAGACAACAGATGCGGCGGCGGTCCTTCACCCAAGGTAGTGTCTGATCTGCCTCTATTTTTGTTCTATTTTTCCTTTGTTTTTGTTATTTTTTTTTTGTTCTGCTGTTACTGATTTTTGCTATTGGTGTCATTTTATTTTTATTTGGTTTTTGTTTTTTTCTTTTGTTGCTGCTGTTGATTTTTGCTGCTGATTCTGTGTTTATTTTTTTTTTTTGGAAAATTTGTTATCTGAAGTGGTTGTGTTATTGCTGCTAAAAATTAAATTTTTTACTTTTGAATAATATAGAAACTTTGTAATTATTTATCAGATGTTTTCACAAGGCTCAACAGCTGAGTCCGGTAGTGGTAGTGGAGGGTCTAGAAGTGGTAATAATGCTGCCAATTCCTCTGCTTCTTTGACTAATAAATTTGCGACTGGAAAATTTGAGAGTAGTGGTGCCCTTTGGGCTTATGTAACTGCGTTGCAAGATAAGAAATTCGGAGGAGGGAATGTAAATTGGTGTTGCAATTTTTGTAATGGAGCTTACAAGGGATCTTATTTTCGGATGAAATCTCATTTGTTGAGAGAAAAAGGAAATGGAATTGCTATTTGTACACAAGTGAATAATGATTATCTTGAAGAGATGAAGCAAATAGAAAGGGAATCTATTGAAAGAACAAAGTTGATGCAAGTTCCCTTTTCTACTGGAACTACAAGTTTGAACCCACCTAGAGATAATATGTTTGATGGGAGCAAGAGAAGAAGAGGTAATGAAGGACATTTACAAAGGGCTTTTAATAATGAAGCAAGAGAACATTTGACTTGTGAAATAGCTAGGTTGTTTTACTCTGCTGGTTTGCCATTCAATGTTGCCAGAAATCCTTATTTTGTTAGTTCATTTACGTATGCTGCTAACACCAATATTTCTGGCTTTCTTCCACCTAGTGATAATGCCATTAGAACTTCATTATTGCAAAAAGAGAAAGCTAATATAATGAAGTTACTTCAACCTATCAAAGACACTTGGCCAGAGAAGGGTGTAAGTATAGTGACTGATGGTTGGACTGATGCACAAAGAAGACCGTTGATTAACTTCATGGCTATCTCAGATTCGGGACCTATGTTCTTGAAGGCTATTGATGGTTCAGGTGAATATAAGGATAAACATTACATGGCCAACTTAATTTCGTCTACCATTGATGAAGTTGGACCACAAAATGTAGTTCAAGTCATTACAGATAATGCACCTGTTTGCAAGGCTGCTAGATCAATTATTGAATCTATGCATCCTCATATTTTCTGGACACCATGTGTAGTGCATACCCTAAACCTTGCTCTCAAGAACATTTGTGCTCCTAAAAGTACACCAACCAATGAAGTTGTTTATTCTGAGTGTAGTTGGATTTCTAATGTTGCTGATGATGCTTTTTCATTAAAAATTTCATCATGAATCATTCCATGAGACTTGCCATGTTTAACAAATTTGTGCATCGGAAACTACTTGCCATTGCTGAGACTAGATTTGCTGCCACCATTATTATGCTTAAAAGATTGAGAACCATTAAGCACGATCTCCAATCTATGGTTATTAGTGAAGAATGGTCTCACTATAAAGAAGATGATGTTCCAAGAGCAACATTTGTGAAAGAAACAATTCTAAATGATAGTTGGTGGGATCAACTTGATTATGTTTTGAGCTTCACAGAGCCTATTTATGACATGCTTCAATCTTGTGATACTGATAAGCCATCCCTTCATCTGGTTTATGAGAAATGGGATTCCATGATTGAGCAAGTGAAGAAGGCAATATATCAACATGAAGGCAAAGAGTTGAGTGAACGGTCATCCTTTTATGAAGTGGTACAAAGTATTCTAATTGATAGATGGACTAAAAGTTACACACCACTTCATTGCTTAGCTCATTCACTTAATCCCAGGTAAGTTTAAATGTCTAAATTTCAACTTCTTTTACCTTTTGTTTTTTAAAATGTACTTTAACTCTTAGAATTAGTAATGCCTTATACTTTATTTTATAGATATTATTGCAGACAATGGCTTGATGAAGCTCCAAATAGAATTCCCCCACATAAGGATAATGAGATTTGTCTGGGGAGGAACAAATGCCTTAGGAGTTATTTTGCAGAATCAAAGGATAGGTTAGAGGCAACCCAAGAGTTTGTCAAATTCTCGAGTGATGAAGATGAGCTTGGCCAATATGGATGGAACCTATCACCCAAGGAATGGTGGGTGATGTATGGATCTTCACTCCCAAAACTTCAAAATGTAGCCTTGAAGCTCCTTTCACAACCATGTTCTTCCTCTTGTTGTGAACGGAATTGGAACACATATTCTTTTATTCACTCTTTGAAGAGAAATAGGCTTAATCCTAAAAGAGCTGAAGATTTAGTATTCATACACACTAATCTTCGTCTCCTATCAAGAAGGACTAAGAGCTATCATGAGGGTGAGACAAAAATATGGGATATTGGCGGAGATGAATGGGATCCATTTGAAGGAGCTAGAATTCTTCAAGTAGCTAGTCTTTCACTTGATAAGCCTAATTTAGAGACTATTCTTTTCACCGATGATGGGGAAGGAAATGATGAGATTGAGACTGTTAGAATTTAATTGTTTGTACTTGTTTAGAACAATATTTTAAATATTGTACTTTTTTATTTTTGTGATGTGATATTGAACAATTTAGACTTGTTTTATGTTGAAATTGTTGTATTTTCTAATTTATCATATAAAATTTTAGTTCTTATTTTACAAAATTTGTGAAATTTTTATATTTTCAAATATATATATATATTGCCGTATCCGTACCCCAATTTTTACAAAATTTTCATACCCCCTACCCGTATCCATACCCGGTATGGGTATTGTACCCGTATCCATGCAACATAGATAGCAAGTCTTTCAAGATTCATGTCTAGATAGGTTGAACAAGCCTTTCTCCCTTTTAGGTGTTTAAAGAAGTAGCAAATCTTTGAATAGATAGAGAAATGTGAAGAGGTATTCCAGGATTTGAAGAAGTTTTTGATGACCCTTCCTATGCTAACTAGGCCAAAACCGACTGACCATTTTTATGTGTATTTCTGAGTAAACAAGCAAGCTTTAAGCTTAGCCCTGGACCTCGAAGAAGAATGTAAAGAATGAAAATCTATATATTTTGTTAGTAAAGTCCTACAAGGCCCTGAGGCTAAGTACCAGAAGATTGAGAAACTAGCACATGCCTTGGCTGTAATAGTAAGAAGATTTCTTGCTCATGCTTATGCCCCGGCTAGGTGAAAGGTCAAGGTCGTCAATGTGATTAACCATATATTGATCATCAAACAAGTGATCATTATGATCAAACATATATTGTGATAGGAAACAAACAAGTGTTTCCTCAAGTAAAGTTGGGTAAGAGCCACATTTGGCTTATTTAAGATGGAGCATTGAAAATCTGCAAAGGGAAGCTAAGGCGGAGCTTCCGAAAAAAAAAAGGTATCATACAGATATACCCAACCCAAATCTATATATAAATTCCGACCATGTTACACCATATCCTGGGAAGAACATGGCATACAAATAAAATGAGATTTATCCCTGTCCACAACTAATTGGGCACATTTCCTAAGCATATCTATACTTTGTTTATCATCAAATTAAATACCGTGGCAACCTTCTTCACACTTGAATCAACCTAATCAAAAAGATCTATGGGGCACTAACCCTTTTCTCAAATGCACTTCCCTTGTCAACAAGACTAATAATCTTTGCCCATTTACCTCTGGCCATATCCTAACAAATCATTAAACCTATGGAGAATAGGGAAAAGGCTAAGACTAACGATTCCTAGAGAACAATTAGCGGCCTCAGAAATATAAATAACAAAACAGTCAAGGCAGACATCAAACACTGCAAGTGCAATAAGCTAAGAGCACACGGTAATACCTATAATGCATACCAATTGGAGTCTTGTAACCTAGGGTTCGAGGAAACAACCAATTGCAGAATAAAAAAAACCAAGAAGAAAGGGGTACAAATTTACCTTAATGAAGGTAAAACTTTTTGAATGCAACAAAAAGAACATGAGTGGAAAAATGAGCAAGTGAGAAACAAAGAGAAACATGGTTAGGCTAAGAAAGAATAAGGAAACTCTTGGATATAGGGACAGATCTCGAAGAAGAAGAGAAAAATAACTAACTGAAGGTAAGGTATCACCTTTGAAGTATAAGAAGGAGGAAAATCTAGAAATATCCAACGGCCAGAATCTTTTCCCACCAAAGGAATATATATATCTGAGCCATAAAAGCAATTGATGGTGGGGTCGAGAACTTGAGATTCGATGGCTAGCATGCACCCCAAAAATAGCTATCATTATACATTTAATAAATGATGCGACTTTGGCGATAACAAGTGCGACACATGTGTTGACACATTTGCCTATAACTGTCATCAAGCACATGAAAAATTTGCCTATAACTTAATCCTGGCTTCCAATGCTCATATTGTAGCCAAGCTTGGGGTTACGGAATGAACTTAATCCTTAATTCTATTTCTTCACCTTTGAAATGACACATTTAACCCAGACGAAGCTTTTCTGAGCTAATTCAATCCCAGTAAAAACGGAAAAAAGAGCTAATTGTTTTTCAGTAAAGAATCCCACCTCTTAGGCGCTCCCCGCGATCTCCAAGAAAAGTCGAGATCCTCGGAGAAATGACCAAGGCTTAATAAATCTAAGTTCTCTCCAACATCAGGTATTCAATTTCTGAACCTATTTACTCAGACCCTTTAGTTTCCTATTACTAAATTTAGTGTTGTAATGTCTTTATATGTCCCCATCAAAGCTATTCCATTCTCGACAAAGTTATGATCAACTTACCAATTCTTCATCTTGGAACAAATTATTAAAGAAAAAAATTATGTTCTTACATAAACTTGATGATAAGGATATCTAGAAAAATTTTCACTTCTCCTTTATTTAGACTAGTGAATTCATAGGCACACACATGTAGGATAAGAATATTAATAACTTTTGTTAGTACGTATGCTTACATATTTATCGTTATATAAATTTGTGAAAAAGTAGCAGTTAATGGGTAATAAGAAAATAAAGTTGAACACCAAAAAAAGACTATCACGTTTATTACTAACTAGTGGATTAAGAGTGACATTTATACCTATTAAACTATATTTTTATTTATTATTATTTTATAATAATTAATTTATTTAAAAAGGTATCATTTATATAATAAAATAATTAAGTTAACTTTTGCAATTTTTCATAATTTTTAATTTGTAATTTGTGTATATGTTTGTGTACAAGTGTTGATAATGAGTGATAAAAGATAAATTTCATTTTCAAAGTTCTATAATAATTATCCGCTAACATAAAAAGAGTATAACTACCAAGTAGCTATTAAAAATTAGTGGGATAATGTGGATAAATATTATTATTATGGTTAGAACTTTATTCTTATAAGGAAAGTTGATACTAAAAGAGCTATCTCATTATTATTAATAATAATATAGATAAATAAAATAAAAATAAAATAAAAATGTGACAAAATAAGATAGGTAAATTGCCTTAAATAGATTAATAAAGTAAGCCGATAGAGAAATAATAGAAGTAATATATAGTATTGGTAATTGATGAGAATGAACAAAATAACATAGGTGGAAAAATATAATTTAAAAATAAATGTTGAAATGAAAAATGCTAGAAAATTAAAACCTTTTTAAGAATGTAATTGTCAAAATAATGTAATATAATTATCGATAACTTTATATTATCAGTCAATAAAATTTGATAAAAATGCTACCATGCTTGGAGTTTGCACAATACTTGTTTGCCAATCCCCCTACTTTATTTCCCTTCTTCTAGGTGCTCTCTAGTACCAAATAAAAAACAGCCCACCATGATAGTTATTCATTATAACTTTTCATTTTTTTCAAATTTTATTAGTAGATAGTATAAAATTATTTTATAATATTAGTATATAGAAATTAATTTCTCTCTCTTTGGGGGGTTACATATGCTAAGTCATTTTCCTTTTGTTTTAGTTTAACTTCTAGTATTCGAAATTTATTAAATTTTAACTAATTTAGCTCAAGTCAAGTTGGTCTATTATAGGATAAAACTCTTTCAATATTATTTTTCTTTTTTATCCACAATGCTTTTCCTTTAACTTTGCAAGAGGAAATTTCAAATATTAAAAATTATTTTTTTGTTATAAGTGATTAATTTGATGCACGGTCAATTTTATACTGTCATTTAATTAAATATTTTTATTTATAAAATTTTTAAAATAATAAATAATTGAGTCAAATATTTTCACTAATATAATAATATATGATTAGATAACTATATAAAATTTTTTAATGAGGTATAAATTTTTTTTTAAACTAACATTATATATAAATTAAATTCTTGTTGTAATGTGTTTGGTTTTTAACTCTCTATTAAGGCAAATATGGTTAGGAAAAAAATTTAAAAATTGAAAGAGCAGAGAGAGAAGGCTCGTAAAGGGCGAAAGGGAGAGGAGAGCCACACGCCACGTAGGAAAGAGAGATGAACGACACACATAGCAGTTAATGGCAGTTAGAGAGCGGTGGTAAGTTGGTTAAATCCGTAGTTATTGATCTGGCAGATTCACTTAACCATGGTTAACCTTACCACTCTCACCTCAACGTGATGTCGCTATATAAACCCTTCCACTCCCTGCCATTTCTCTCTGGCTCCATTTTCTCTTCCTCCTTCCTCTTTCTCTTCTTCACATACACACACAACAACACTACACAGCAGAGTGTGTATAGAAACACTCTCAGAGAGAGAACACGAACACACACAGAGCATAAGAAGAAGCTATAGCGATGGAGGTGCATTCTCTGCGATGCCTCACTCTCTGCGTTTTGCTGATGTCGGCGCTGGTTTCAACTGGCACCAATGCAATCAACCACAATGAGAGACAGATCATGGAATCAAGGTAATTTTGCAGAGAGAAAGTGAAAAAGAAAAAAACATTGGAGCTTTGAGCTTCTTCCATGCTTCGTGAGCTTGCTATATATAATTCTAACTGAATTTTTCTCCTTTTTTGTAATATTAAATTTTATTTCTTTATTTTTATTTTTAATTCATGAATTATTAGAAAGAATGTGATTCTGTGAATGTGTTTTGCGACTTGGTTTCTCTGATTTCCGTTGATGCGTGCGTGGAATAAACAGGGATGTAGGAGAAGCGAAGTTGCAGAGCTTGAAGAATTCCTCGATGGCGGAAAGGTTAGTGTTTTTTTTTTTTTTGTTACTACAACTGCTAATAGCTACTAAGCTTTTCATTGACGGCGTGGAACTTTCAATCACGACCGTCCACGTGGAATTGAGCTGTGAACAACCGTTAGATTAGAATGTGTTGGAGCTGAAGGGGAGTATCTCAGAAATGAAACAGTCTGGGGGCCCTTCAGATCCGATCTGAAAAACTATGTTAGGAGGTCATTTTAGTCATTTCAAGCCATAAACGGTGTCGTTTTATCTCTTGGGTTTCATTATCGGATATTCTGCTATTCCGGTTTCGTGCAGTCGATCTTTGTTGTCTACAAATTTTTCAGGTCAGGTGATACTTTGAATAAGCATGCAGTTGATAATCCAGAGGAGATAGCTTCTATGGTTGATATGTAATATTTCTCTCTCTCTCTCTCTCTAAATATATACAATATTTAAATAAAAACTCTGAGCTATTAGTTTTGCTTGTTTTTCTAATTTCTAGTTATATGATTGGTTGGTTCATGTTCATATACCATGTGATTGATAGATTATATTATATTGCTGTCTTGGGCTTAGAGAAGAGGACTCACGTGATCATTAACTATATCAGCAGATTCAGCACAGCAATCCCACTTGGCTTAATAGTAGTATAATAGTAATAATGATTGAAGAGATCGTAAGAGTAGAAGGAAAATACCCTTGATTGACTTCTCAACAATCCTGCCTTCGGAGTAATTTAGATGCCCATTTCAATTTTTTTGGTAAATTTTGCCTCATGAAACCCAGTCAATGGCACCTGGAGGACAACGCAAATGGTATAGCCCCTACCTCTAAAGAAGAGTGCAACCCAAATGGCGCGAGTCGATTAGCGGGGCAGGCCCTGTTACCCCTAACAAATCCCCCTCCCCTGACCAGAAGAAAAAAAATCCAGTCAAAGTGGTCAATCCAAGTGTTAAATAAAAGCGACCATACAGTACATTTTAGTTTAAAACCTATTCCTTTGATAAGAAGCTACCCCAAGAACTACCCATGGCTGGGCTTACCCCAAAATTAAAGTCTCGTTAGCATAAAAGTAAGATGAACCTATAAATTCCACATCACTAGAACTAAGTAAATTTAGATAAAAATTTTTCTGAACAAAATACCTTTGAAAGTGTCTATTGCACATTTATTTTTCCTAAAATAGTAATGTTAGATTCGCTATTTAACGAAAGTTTATATTTTATGCCTAAAATATATAGTAGTATTTGATTCCCTATTTAATGACCCTTTATTCTTTGATGCCTTTCACACTCAGACCTATTTAGCAGGACTGCTATTCTATCTACTCACCGTACCACAAATCTTCAAAATTCTCTTTTCTATTATTAATTAGAAACATAATTCTTGCTTTAACTAACTCTTCACGTTCTGAAGTACCCTTTCATGGTTCTAAGGAATCAACCACCATGTTCTATGTTGATGAGATCTCATAAAAAACTGGAGTCTTTATATTCTATTTGCCAGCTTAACCACATGCTAATCTCGTGAGATCCGGCCATGTCGCTCATAATAAATTTCTTGTCTTTTTTCTTTCCTTATCCAGAAATTTTTTTACCAAGCTCGAACACCCTTATTGTTACTTAAAATCCAAGTTTCATGACTTCATTTAAGTCACTGTTTCTTAACTAAACAAATGACTTAACTTTCTCCTTACATTGTAGTTTAATGGTCCCCTTAACTGCTTCCCTCATCACATTCATTGGTCGAAAGTAGGTAAAAGTGAAAGTTAAACTCTCCCATGTCTACTTTGGTTCACAGAAACCATTATGAGTCCTTTTTTATTCTCACCCACTTTTATCTTTACCAAGTGAACCACCACAATCAATTAACCTGAGCGTAAATATGGCTGGGGACACATTGCAGCAATTTATATACAAGGTAATTTATTTGGTAGGAGTAATATCTAATATGTGATCTTCTGTAAAGCTATTAATTTTTAGAGTAATTCTAGTTACATCAAATTCCTTTTAACAAATTACAAGGAATTCAAAAGCAAGATGAAAATCAAAAAGAGTGAATCATTCTCCAATAGATCATGGATAGATAATTGCTCATGATTATTCGGTCCTAACTGCAGTTACACACCAGTAGAGAAAACTCTCCGTATGTTATCTAAGTCTAGTGCCTATGCCCTTATGATCTCTCCACATATATACAGAACCAAATACAATGTTCAACTCAGATTGTTAGAAGAATTTATGCAGTCTTCACATCTTCCATCATGGTGGGGTAAGCCACATGAATGGGCTACCTTTCTCCAGCCTGTCTATAAGCACAAGCTCCAAACTGCACATCATCAGATCTAGTTTCACCATAACACTTTCTAGACATAGTTTGTATTTTGGCTGATCTAGGAGCTGCTGTCTGACACATCTATATTATTCAACGAGAGCTCCATGAACCTAATAAATGACCCAATATCCAGGAATTAATAATTAGGCTTGCACCACCGACACCCAAGGTACTAGGCAAAAACTAGCTCTCCCCCACCTTGGCATTTGTTTGTAATAGGGAAATTGAGGGTAAGATGCCAAACCCCGGCTTTCCGTACGCACCGTATCATTCCATCCGTCTGCGTGATTTAATGTAGAGACCTAGTCTCATCCACTGTGGGACATCAACAATAAAAGCATAAATACTTCAACATGTGATTTGCTCGTGACTTGCATATTAAACTGTTAATCATTTAATTGAGTTCGATTTTTAATTCAGGTTTTCATATTGTCACTCAATTATTAATTATTATGTCAATAAAATAATTCAACATTTTTTTGAGGAAAACATTTAAGATAATTTTTATTCAGAGATTCTTTTAATATAGCCAATGTAACAAAATACATATGTATGACGCCATCATATTATTTTTATATGAAATTATGAATCATTATTTTTTTTCTCTAAGTTTAATTAATGTTTTGTTGTTTGTTTATATATATTAGTCATAACTAAAGATTCTACGTACAGCAAATGTGACATGCTGCTTTCAGTTGTGGTATAAGAACGTAGTACTAGATGTACTTTGTCAATAATAGTTGCCATCATAATTGACAAACTACAATGATAAGATGGAAAAAATATAATTAAGGGTTTGCCTTTTGCTTTTAAGATTTTGTAAAAGAAATACTAAAATAAAATTTCATTATTTTTACTATTTCTTTTATTAAATTCTAAAAGTAGATAATAAATTGAAAATAATGTGAATTTTTGTAATTAATTTTTTTCAAAAAGTAGAAAATAATTTATAAAATTAAACAAGCCGTAGAAACAATTTAGAACTATACTGAAAGTGAGTTAAATTGAATCATGATTAATCTTTCACTGTAGTTCTTTTTTTAATAAAAAAATCACTAGATGTACTTTGTTTTTATTTTCAACATTTAAATTTAATTACTGCTTTCTGCTTTTAAGATTTTGTAAAAAATATTAAAATAAAATTTCATTATTTTTACTATTTCTTTTATTAAATTCTAAAAGTATAAAATATATTGAAAATAACATGAATTTTAGTAATTAATTTTAAAAAAATAAAAATATGAAATAATTTATAATACTAAACAAGCCGTCAAAATAATCCTGAAAGTGAGTTAATATTTTTATTTATATAATAATATATAATAATATATTTATATAAAAAAATTTTATAATAAAAATAGAATTTAATTAGTATATATTAATTAATAATATAAACTAATTTTATATTATCAATATATTTAAATTAAATTCATAAAAACATATCAAAATTAAATTCAGCTCGCATTAATCTCATTTTTCCAGATTAAAAAAAAAATCTCATTTTTAATTTTGGAACAGGAGCATGCGCAATCACACGGCGAGGCGGAATCTGGACTTCTTCTCATGTGGGACCGGGAACCCAATCGACGACTGCTGGCGCTGTGACCGGCGCTGGTACCTCCGCCGCAAGCGCCTTGCCGACTGCGCCATCGGCTTCGGGCGCAACGCCGTCGGCGGCCGCGACGGCCGTTACTACGTTGTCACCGATCCCTCCGATGACGACGCAGTCAATCCAAAACCCGGCACCCTCCGTCACGCCGTCGTCCAGGACAGGCCCCTGTGGATCGTGTTCAAGCGTGACATGGTCATCACACTCAAGCAGGAGCTCATCATGAACAGCTTCAAGACCATCGACGGCCGCGGCGCCAACGTCCACATCGCCCACGGCGCCTGCATCACCCTCCAGTACATCACCAACGTCATCATCCACGGCATCCATATCCATGACTGCATCCAAACAGGGAACGCCATGGTGCGCAGCTCCCCCTCCCATTATGGATGGAGGACGCTGGCTGATGGGGATGGCATTTCCATCTTTGGCGCCAGTCACATTTGGATTGACCATAACTCCCTCTCTAATTGCGCTGATGGGCTAATTGATGCTATTATGGGATCTACTGCTATTACCATTTCGAATAACTACTTCACCCACCACAATGAGGTAATAAAACCGTGATCCTCAGTGACAGTGCCTTTAGTGATTAGTATAGTTAAGATGGGAGGTATGGTGTTGAGTCTGTTGGATTGAAAATTGTGCAGGTTATGCTGCTGGGTCACAGTGACTCTTATGTACGAGACAAGCAGATGCAAGTAACCATTGCTTACAACCATTTTGGGGAGGGTCTTATCCAAAGAATGCCAAGGTAATTAACACCGTTTGTGCAAGTCATTAACTCATTATGATTATTATTATTATTATTTTTCCTTTGCATCTTTTGGGATCAGATACTGTCATATTGGTTATCTTGGACAATTTTTTTTGTTTGGTCTTCTCTTGGACACTTCAATTGACCTGATGAGCAGAACCTTGGAAGTTCTTATTTGATATTTTACGTTGGGCTCTACGAGGCCCATTTTAAGATTGAGACAGCCTGGGATATGAGAGGTCCGTTGACAAATAGGCCTCTTTCCAGCCCATGACATGTGTCTCTAGAGGAGTCACCTCTGTTCAGCTAACTGTGATATACAAATAAATAAATAAATAAAATAAAATAAAAGCTAACGCTAACAGTGGATTGGTTATTATTGACAATGCAGGTGCAGACATGGGTATTTCCACGTGGTAAACAATGATTATACCCACTGGGAGATGTATGCAATTGGTGGCAGCGCTGATCCCACAATAAACAGCCAAGGCAACAGATACCTTGCCCCTCAGAACCCTTTTGCTAAGGAGGTAACATGGTTATGTGTGTAACGTTAGCAGTGGCATTCTGTTGTTGTTGTTGATGATGATGATAGTAACCTTTTTGTTTGAAAATGGGAAAATTGATGTGGATAGGTGACAAAGAGAGTGGATACTGGGGTTTCCATGTGGAAAAAATGGAATTGGAGGTCTGAGGGAGACCTTATGCTGAATGGTGCTTTTTTCACTTCATCAGGAGCAGGAGCTGCAGCAAGCTATGCTAGAGCCTCAAGTTTGGGGGCCAAATCCTCTTCTTTGGTTGGTACCCTTACCTCTGGTGCTGGTGTTCTTAACTGCCGCAGGGGTGTCATGTGTTAATACCAAGCACTATCAGCCACCAAAAGAAAACAAAGGGAAAACCCGAAAGCAAACTGAAAAAAAAAAAAAAAAAGGAGAGAGAGAGAGAGAAAAGCATAAAGGAATGGAAGAAAGTTGCCATTCTTTCTCCTCTTATTATTGCGTTGTTATAGATGTATTGAGTGAGTTTACTGCAATTGGTCACACCCACTGTTTGTCTTGTCACTAGTTAGATATTGGAAAGCACTGTACATTTAATGTCAACTGTTATGAAATTGATAACAATGAAGCCATTGCACCACTTTCGGAATTCTTCACTTGTGGAAGAGATTTCCCCGATAATTTTTCCTAGGGAAACAAGATCTATTCTATTCTCTTCTCTTCTCCTGTAGTTTCTTTTGTCTTCCATATGTCCATCTCCTATTGTATGGTCTTGTGACTTTGTCTACTAGAAATCGAGAATGTTTAGACTTGAGCGTGCCCTTTTAGAAAACACTAGATTTGTCCCAAGTGAAATAGGCAAGAAGGGAGGGAAAAAATGTAATGTATTAATGCAAAAGCTGGTTATGTATTTGTTTAAATCAGAATTTTATACTCTAATGCCTTCTTGTTGAAGCTTTCACTTTTTAAGAAATGTTTGTGTTTCTCTTTTTATAAAAGAAAAACTAACTGTTATTTCAATAAATGGCATAAATTGCACTTCTTTGAATACACTACCTTGTCTCTCAAATACTAAATTAGTATTATTAAATGTTAAATTAAGCTTTTTTTCTTTGCTTCAAGTTAAAATGTTACTACTATTTTACTGTATACTGGAACTACATCTGTCTGGCACTCGAAACTATTGAGGCACGCAAATTTTATTGGGTTGGACTGACAAATAAATGTGTTAATAAATTATTGTCCAAATTGGTCGACTACATGAACTGGCCTAAATAAAAAGGAAAACACTTGGAAATTCCCAATTAGGCTAATTTTTTCCGTAAACAAGGAGTTAGCCTAATAAATGAATCAAGTCATCTTATTTGGGCCGGCATCTTTTTATCGTTTTGGGTTGGATTGACCCAATAATGCGAGCTAACGGGCATATATTCGCAAATTTTAGGGGTATTTCGTAAATTAAAAAAAGATTGGATATTTAAATATAATATAACCTGATTTTTAATGAATATTATTTAGTAATTATTCAAATATTTTAAAATTAGGTTTTATCTGACTAAAATCAGCTCTAAAAAAATTAATTTTATTTTATTCTAATTTTTTCCTCTTTTATTTTATTGCTTTCCATTATTTTTTTTTTTTCATTTTGCACCAATTCTTTATCTATGGACCTTGCCAACCAACCCTTTTAGAGTTTATCTCCATGAATCATAATTTTATTGCTCGTTATCGTGAGGTGCATAACCATTTGAGCGAATTTCAAGATAGTAATTTACCAACTAATCCCAAAGAACTATTTAATTATTGTTCACTCCTACTTGTGTAATTCGATAAAACACATATTTAGAATACTCAAGGTTGGATTTCACCTATTAACAACTACACCTCCTTATTCTATTAAAACACAAGATTGTGCTAGCATATTGCATCTTATTAAATGAGAAAACGAGTCAGATTAACTTTTAAATGACATGCAAGGAGAAAGAGGTACAAAAAAAGAAAAATAATATATATATATTAAAAGTTGTTGAATTAAATAATATTTAATAAAAGATTAGTTCATTTTTATATAGGTTAATATAACTAATTCTACTTTATATCATGCTAACTTGATTTTTTGAGTTGCTAAACATCACCCTATTAGTTTTTTTTTTTTTAATGCTTCTGAAAGTAAAACACCCATTAGTTAAAAGTTTTATTCAATTCAATGATTGCCTTCATGGGAGGTTTCTTCCATCAGTAGTACCCGTGCATCCCACGGGACTACTTTGATTTGTGTTTTATACAGTTTTTTTTTATTCTTTTATATTATGATAAGAATGGGTTTAAGTGTATAAAATTAAGTAATAATTATATTTACCAATATATTGATATTACATAAGAGTAATTTTGAATAGAGCTTTTTAAGAAAAAATTAATTTACCAAGAAAAGTTACATAAAATAATAACTCAAAATTGTTCTAGTAGACACAATGCAATTAAGCAAATTTGTCTACATATTATAACAAAATAGTTGAATGAGTAATAAGCAATGTTCATTATTTATTGCTTTCCTTTAATCTTCTCTTTATTAACTTGGCATTGTTAACTTCTTCAATCATACAAATTAGAACTTCAGCCATTTTAACATCATCTCCTAAAAAGTAAGTAATTATTTGGGCCCAAAATCAAATAATATGTGTAACGTTCAAAAATTTTTGAAAGCCCAATTTACGTTATTAATTGAATTATTCGATTAATTTGCATAAACAAGGTTAGTTAGAAGCTAATTAAAGCCTAATTAGAAATCAATTAGATGTTAATTAGAGAGATTAGACTTGAAAAAATTAGAATAGACATATATAAAGCCTTACAAATTTTTCCAAATCGTTTTGCCAATTTAAAGAAAATCGGTAAAGATTTGATATTTTAAACTGTCAGAACCAAATCAATGGAATTATATATTTAAAACCCTAGATTTAATGGCTGAAAACTCAGCCACTTCACTCACTAAAAGTGGCACAAATTAGCCACAAAATGTGAGGAGAGTTGGCTGAGTTATGAGCCACAAACTCTCCACCAATGAGAAACTTTCCTCCTAACTACCCCAAGATTTTTACTTGCCATATTTTCCTTTATGCCCCAAGTAGAATTCACCCCCTTCCAGCAGAGAATTCCTCTTCTTCTCCTCTTCTATTTCATTTCTTTCTTTCACCTCCAGCCTCCACCAAGCATCTTACATCCCAAACATCAAATCTAGCTAGTTTAGGATCACTTGGAGGTAGGATTCCACCCTTTTGGATTGATTTCTTGTGATTAATGGCTATTGACTCACTTAATTGCATACATATATTTGATCTTTATTTGAGATTTTGTAAGTGTTCCTAGCTGGTTTGGCAAGTATTTGATTGGATTGAAGTTGAATCTCGCATAAAAAACACTAAAGAAGGCAAAACAGAATATGAAAACTTGGAAACCCTATGGTGTTCGTACGCATGAAGTGTATGGCTTTGTATCCAGCCATCAAAACTTAATGAACCTATTTTTATCTGAAACTAGACATCTAGAGTTTTACAACCATATAAATTATAAGACCATTAGATTAGTATTGAGGAAGATATGATTTTCTGAAGTTTGCCCTAGGTTTTTGTCTTTGAATCTGACCAAAGTGAGGTGAGCAGGGCATATCTCGCCCTATACTCCTTCAGAGTGTAACCAATTTTGTTAACATGTCATAAAAATTTTAGAACCAAATTCAATCCCTATTGTTCCCAGTAATTCATGAAAGTTGCCCCAAGTCCTAACCTGGCTAGAATAGGGTAGTTCAAATTAGCCAATTTCAAGAGCTCATAACTTGAGTTCTACTTATTCAAAAGGGATGAAACTTATTGGAAATGAAAACTGGTTCAGTTAGCTTTAAGACCATATAGGTTTAGTATAGTTTCACTTATTTTTCTATTTTTAGTGAATTTTTATTTTTCAGAGCTTAAATCTATCTAGTACAGGATAAGCCTAGGTAAGTCTTCAATAACTTGAGTTATACATATCAAAACTTAATGGGACTAAAGAGGTTATAAACTAGACACATAGCACTTCAACATATCCAAATTTTAGGTCTAAATGAGTTAAAATGAATTTATGGCTTAATTTATAAAAATTGGGTAGAGTTGAAAGGAAGTGGCAGAAACCTAATTCAAGACCAAGACTATGAAACTTTGTTGGATTATTAAAATATATGTATCTTGCATTGATTTTTTGTATGAATGACTGTCTGGTTGACTGATACTATTCATAGGAGAGGGGATTCGATCCGTTATGCTGCCGAATTTCTAGCAGAAGCTATGCATAACTTATGTTATACTTGCTCATGCATGAAATGTCCAAGTCAAGTTCTCATTCATTATGAAACTTATAAGGATTATTATGAAGTTCCATATTACTTAGGCCAACCTCAAAATAAAGTTAAAGGGAATAGATCGGTGGGAAGATCAGGGAAAGCAAACCCGATATTCCTATATAGGAACGAGTTCGATCCTGAAAAGCAGACTATTACCCAGGAGTTATATGGCCAAAAGTTCCTAAGGGACCAAGTAAAGGAAAAAGCTTATGATATATGACATAAGGATTCAATGAAGTAAAGTGAGTCCCATGCATATGCATTATTGCATCACATAGGCATATTATTTACTTGCAATTTGAATGCTATGCTCTTTATATTCATTCTTCTTGTTTATTCTGCACCTTTCATCATTATATGATACTATGTTGATGCTTATTCTGTTTTTACTGCCTTAAGTTAAATTGAACCTTGCTTTGAGTCATGTTTTCTTAAATTTAATGAATAAAGATAATGTATTCTATTATTCACCTTTTTCATAATTAAATAAGAACCGAAACAACTGGGAATAAACGCGACTTCAGTATATTATAATTATAGGAATCTTACTGAGAATTTCTTTAAATTCTAACTCTATTTTATGTACCCGCATCATTCTCAGACTGTAATGGTGGATGGGATAGGCATACTTTTTGTTGAGTTTCCAGATCTTCAAGTCCACTATGACCCTATGTTTGGTTCCCTGTATATTACTGGCATTTGCCATTTTTGTTTCTACTTCTTTTCCCTTAGAGATTTTGCAGTCCCTCTTTGCCACCCATAGTTTGACCCAGCTACTTCCTATATAGCTATTGCTCTACACGTGGCACACCTTGCTCCTTCTGCACCACTACCTGCTGCACCTCTTGCCTCACCACCTGCTTCACAACCCCATGTTGTCCCTGCACTTCCCTCCAAGAGTGACCCTTTTGAGGAGTTTGACCTCATCCTTTAGTTCATCCTCCGGACCCAGTGCTGACTATATCCCTGCAAAGCCTGGCATGGCAAATGGGTTCCTTTGCCCAAAACCCATGTAGAGGAGTATCCTGTCCAGATGACAGTTATGTATAGTGTGGCCCTATTTTGGAGCTTTTGGGCCATAGACTTAGTCCTATTAGTGTTTCGTAGAAAGAGTTAGAACATGTAATGTTCTATGAGGACCACCTAGGGTTGCACTTCATGCAGATAGGCTGATTTATTTTATTTTTTAGGCCCCATTTTTGTACCCTTTGCTGTATATTTACTTTTACTATTGCAAACTCTGATCACACACACACACACACACACACACATACACACATACATACATACATACATACATATATATATATATATATATATATATATATATATATATATATATATATATATATATATATATGTATATATGTATGTATGTATGTATGTATATTCTTTTTGTTTTATTGGTCTTTCTATACAACGCCAAATAACTTGCCGCATTCCACGTTAAGAATTTACTTTGACATTAAAATAAAAATGAGATTTATGATTTACTTCACGTGACAAATTATCGGGTGAAATATTATAACTTAAGCATAGTATTACATCTGGTAAAGTGTTACAATATGTTATAAAAAGTTTGTTCTAATTGAACAATGATATGGCTATCATTTGCATTTTGAGGGTATTTTATAATAGAATACATTTTTTGTTAATAATAATAATAATAATAAAATAAATATTCATAAGATTTTTTTTTTTGTTTTTAATATTCATAAGAAAATTGTTTTTACTTTTATTATCATTATCGTATTTTATAACATAATTATTTGCTTTTAAGATTATTGTTTTGAAGTAAGGATTTGAGACATGGCAGGTTGTGTTTGAAGTGGGTATTATGAGTGGAAGAAAAAATGTTTGAAGAAATAGAAGAGAAAAAAATTAAAAGGAAGAGACCCAATGTTTACAAAATGCATAAGGAAAGAAAAAAATGTTGGTTCAGCTCTCTCGTTGTTTATGCCTCAGGGCGTAAGCATTTAATACAATGTTATAAAGCAAGGTTTTAAAAGTAAATGTATTCCTTTACACAAGAATATCACATGCCAGCTCCATAATACGATAAAACACGATAAGATAAATTGAAAAGTGAAGAAAAAAAATGTAAAACTGAAATAATGTTTTGATAGATTGGGCAGGAGAAGAAAAGTGGAGAAACCTTCTAGTGTTGAGACACTTTTAATAGAAGAAAGAATTAGAGACATTGATTTGTTAAGATGGGATTTTAGTCACCATGGTTTGCTTAGGGCACCACGAGAGACAAATCAAGTGGCACATTTTGTGGCTAAGGCATCTTTGGGTAATAAGCTTCCTCATGGGTGGTGTGTCATATTTCCCAGTTTCTTAGATGCTCTATTAAAGATAGGACAATTTTTGTGACAGTCAATGTGAGTTAGTAACCAATTTGTGTGAGTTAGTAACCAATTTGGACCCTATTAGTATTATAATGAAAAAGTAAAAGAAAATTATTTTTTGATCTTTCCTATGTTATTTCTTTCCAAACCCTCTTTCCTCCCTTTCTCTCCACTGGCACTGTTCTTCTTATGTTTGAAATATGTTTGGTCTCTCAACACTAGTAACCATCATGCTCAGCCTTGTTGAAGGAGAGGAGGAAATAAGGATGGTGGCATTGCACCTTCCCACCATGCATTCATGGAAGAATAGTCCATGCATTCATGGAAGAATAGTCAAAGCATCACGGTGGAGGTGGTCGGCATTGATAGTTGCTTCTCTTCCACGATCCATTGGATGATATTGGAGAACTTGGGGCATGATTTTTGGTAATGGTTGGTGGTGAGCTTGGATTGTGTCAAGGGAATATTGGTGGTTAGGCATAGGATGAGGAAGAACAAGATCACGAGTGGTCAATAATGAGTTAAGCTATTCTTTTTTTTCGGTTGAAAAATTGTGAAAATTGAGCAATAAGCGGTTCCTAGAGTGATGGATAGGGGACTCAGGAACCTTATAGGAACAAGCTATGACATTTTGTTAAGCATGAACCAAGAAACAAAATCTACACAAAAGAATCAAATCATAGGTGTTAATGTTAAGTCTTCCCCACCAACAACAAATTAACGATTAAACCTAAAAGCAACAAACATGGTATGAAACTTCCCACTCAAGGGAAGGGGACCAAAGTGGTGCAAGGAGGAATAGACAAAAGTGGTGATGTTGTTGTTCAAGCGGTGGGTGGCAACAGTGGTGTGGGTGCAGTGCTCTAGCAGCATTGTAACATAGACAACTGGTTGAATTGTGGGATGAAGAAAGAGAAGGTAGGGGGTTGAATAGGTTAATTATTTATAAAATTGATTTTTATAAATATTAAAATATAAATCTAAATTTTCATTGGAATTAATTTTAACTGTTATATTCAATTTTTAGTGGTTATGATTTAGCGGCCATGATGGTCGCTAACTCACAAGCCCCATGACAAAACTCGCCTTAAAGATAGATGTTGTTAGATGCTCCTAGAACATAGCTTTGTCTAATTCTTGTGTTTTTTTTCCTTTGTTTTGTTGGGCCTCATTCCTCATGTCTTTGTGTTGGGCTTATCTTGTACACCTAACTTTGCTCTTGGAGCTTTGAATGTTGAATTGTTAGGCCCAAAAAAAAAAAAAAAAGAGGAAATTCAATGGGTTTGTAGAATTTGACTTGGCCAATTATTCTTTGCAAGCTTTAATCTCAATCAAAGGGTATGTAGCATGCATGATTAGATTGAAAGGAAATAAAGGAAATGGGTAGTTCTTCAAATTCTCTCCTTTTGTGTATTTGGTTTTTTCTTCTATGAAAAAGTCTCTACGTCTAGGTTAGCCTAAATCATTGAGTGTTCATGTCTGTTAACATAGAAGGTGAGCTAAGTTAGTTTCTGTCATGGAAGAAGCAAGTGGAAGCAAAAGCAGCTAGATTGTGGAAGAAATGCTTGAAGGGATTAATCATCAAGTGCCTTTAGAAGGAGACATCTTACAATTAGATGACTGTGAGGATGTTATTAAACCAATACCTGCAATCACTCTTATGGGAAAAATCATCAATGAGAAAACCTGAAGAAGGGAGTAGGGCAAAACATTTTGAGGAAAGCTTAGGGTGAACCTACTACTATGACAATTTCTGACTTGGGGACAAATTTCTATATGTTTAACTTCAGTGATGGAGACACATCAAGGAAGATTATGGAAGAAAGCCCATGGAATGTTATAGGACTATTGCTTAGCTTGCAGTGCTAGAATCCTTAGAGCTTTATAAGTGAAGTTTCCTATGATCTTATTATTCCTTTCTGGATATAAGCTCATGGAATCCTTCTAGAAGATCTAAACTCTCTAAAGTAGCCTCAAGAATAGGAGAAATGTTAGGGGTGGTAATTGATGCCGAAGATCCAATAGTTAACGGAAAGATGCTAAGAAGTTACTTGAGGATGAAGGTCTTCATCAACATTAAACAACCTTTAACAACAGGCTTCTAGGTTCCAAGCAAAGATAGAAGTAGCTGTTGGGTATGGTTAAAGTATGAGAGGTTGCAAAACTGCTACTTTGCATGTGGGAAGATTGGGCATGAGTCAAAATAATTCCATGAGAGAAAGAATATCTTTGTTGAATCCTAAACTTCCACAACATGGGCTAGGAATGGGGGTCTCTGGTTCTAGGTCCTATGGGAAGGAGATTGGTAGTGAATGTCATAATTCACCCAAATTACAATAACCGGTTGCACTAAAAATTGTAGCAAAGTGATATAACTCGGGTCGTCTCGCGTGGATGTTAATATTATTTGATTAGTAAGGAGGAGGGTTTTGTGATTCATGCAATGGTGAAAAGCTAAAATAAGAAACTACATATGATTCAGGCACTAGCTCAAGAAGTTCCTAGAGCATAAGATTGACCAATCATTAATGCACAAATAATTAAATACATGATATATGGCTAATTGAGTTATTAGAGAGACCTCTACCAATAACTCTACAATTCTACCTAGAGACCTCTAGGTGTTCAACCAACATGAAATCAATTAGGAAATTGAAACCTCAACTTTAATAAACCTATATTGATTTTTAATTCCAATTGCATTAGCCTAGGTTTGAACCCAAACCCAACTCCGAATTCCTTAATTAATTGAGTCCTTACTAATTAACCAATTAACACAAACTCAATTAATGATCCCATTCAAAACTAACATGTCATTACCATTCAATGTAAGCAATGAATGAAAGAAGAAGGCAAGGAATTAAAGAAAATATATCACATATCATAAATGTAGCATAGGGTTTCAAGATACAACCTATGAGCCCTTTGGAAGCCCCTTAAGCTAGCTTGAGTCTACTCCTCCATGGTAATGGAAATTACAAACAGCAACTACAAATTGGTTCTTACAATCCTTGATGAAAAGAGAAGAAAGATTTAGAAGAAGAAGAAAAATTAGAGAGAAAGGAAACCTAAAAACTAGAGAAAGAGAGTTCTTTTTTCTAAAATGAGCCTTGTTACTTCATTTGGTGAAGTCCTAGGTATTGGTACATGAATTCTCGTGCATTGTTTTTCTAAAAGTGGGCCCAAGTGGCCCAAAACCCGAGATTATATCTATTCTGCTGTTCTGCACCTTTCTGATTGTGCTATAGCATAGCATGTTGTGTTATAGGACAACAATCAGTAAATCAAGAGGTGTTTCAGTTGCTAGTTGTGCTATAGCGCAGCCCCTTGTTGCGCTATAGCACAAGCTCCTGACAACAATTACGTAGAATTTGACATTCTAGTTACTTTTAAGCCTCATTTGGGCCCCAAAACCTTCAAACTAGCTCTCGGTATCTTCATGAAATTTGTAGATCTTTTTCTTGGCTTCAAAATGAATACCTCTTTTGCTTTATTTGGATTTGGCATAAGAGAGTTATGGTCCAATCTTTGCAGCATGCTCAAGCTGAAATTTCAGCAATAATGAAATTGGATTTCCAATCACTTCTAAGCCTCAAATCCCTCCAAGTTAGGTTCCTACAAGTCAAAAACAACATATATATAAGGATCCAAAACTCTTGGAACACATTAAAACACAAAATCAAGGAAAAAGGTATGTTCATGCAATAATTGGTAAAAGAGGCAAATTAGCACCAATTTATAAAATTCATGTAATTGGAAAGCAAACATGGAACAAAGAGGATTAAAACACTAAATATGAGGAATAAAATTAACATCTAAATTCAACTCACCAGAGATGAACAGTCATGAAAATGAGGAAGAAGATAAGGAATGTGAGGAAACGTTATAGAATGAGGCACGTAAGGGAACACAAACAAAGGAGGAATAGGGTATTAGTCGAGGTTGATTTGGGGGCTAAATCAATAGCAAAAGGCACAAATATCAATGTGGACCCACTCCTGGCAAACTGCATGGCGGAAGAGGGCAATACATGTTAGCTAGGAGGATAGAAGGTGGAAAATGGCATACGCAAAGAAGAAGGCACTAAAGAAAACAAGGGCAAAAAGGTATTGGGCAAGGAAATATGCTTAATATACCAAAATTAGAAAGGAAATTATATGTAGGAGGTTGAGGCCCATTACATGGAGGACAATAGAAGTTCTCAAATAAAAGAATCTAATAAAACAAATGAAAAAAAAAAAATGGTCCAAGGTTACTGCTAAGTACAATGGTTGGACATTTTCACTCCCTCAATTCGTTCTCACCATTAAAGTTAATCGAAGAGCACAAGTCAAGAAAAAAAAAATGCACACATAAAACATTATCTCAAAAGATATTGTTTAAGAATAAAAGATCCAAAATGACGTTTTTTTTATTCATCCAAAATTAAAGTAATCTACGCCCATTTCTCAACCTCACCTCTATTATTGCTAGCACTCCTCCCTTACCTTCCACCACCACCGCCAGCCCTTTTTCACCTTCGCCCTCCACCGCCATTGCCAACCTCCCAAAATTTTGATTCGTAACCTCACCTATCTCCCCTTCCTTATACGTACAATAGGAGTAAAACCATTGAAAAATATATTAAAATATATACATTCATGACACGATCGAATTAATTTATGACATATGATACGACAACATTTAATATATCTTACAATATAGAAAACGTTCTGTACAAATTTATAAATATATTCTGATAGTAAAATGCATCGTACTCTATATCATAGGAATATATATATAATACAATAAAACATAGTAAATAACTTAAGCTTAATATAACAAGTAATGCTATGATATCTCTTTCAAAAATTTCCCAAATCCCCATCCAGTGTGCTATACATATTTCATTATTTTCGTGTATATTAAAATATGTTACGATATATTAATATCATTACTACACGTCTTATATATGTTTAATCGCATAATATGTTCTGCATATTGCAGCTTAGTGGTCGAGAACCACTTTATGATCATTTTCTCGTTAATTAACTTCTATATATTGTGATTTTGCAATAAATGATATTTTAATTATTTATCAGTTTAACTCATAAAAATTATGAAAGCTTTGTCCGCAAAAATATTTTAGGCTATTATTCCACAATGCAAGTTTAGACAGGCAAGGCTAAGGCTTCCTCTAAGCCGAGGGATGGTATCAGGCAAATAGGGTAGTTTTGGGCCAACCCACTCTTAAGCCACATTACTAGTTCTGAAATCTGCACCCTATACATCGGAAAATATTAGGGACCGCCTTCCATTCATACTCTACCTGCTATCTATTTTTTAATGTCTTTATGAATATTTTTAAATTTAATTTACACAATAATTATTTAACATCTTTAAGAAAATTATCCTCTAACAAATTAGAAGACATATTTAAAGAACTTTTTCATAAATTAAACAGGTAATTTAACACTATAGTTTTTAAACATAAAAATATTACATAATTTAAATCAATCAAGTGAGATGAGATAGTTAGATAGGGTTTAAATTAGACTAGAATAGAAAAGTGATACTTTTGAATTTTAATATATGTGTGTGCAAGTGAGGTGCAAGTAAGTCGAGATGGGTTTATCCAAAGCCCAAACTCATCCTTAGCTGCATCAACTTTGTGTGGGTGTGAGTGAGGTGCAGGTGACTCGAGATGAGTTTATTTAAAACCCAAACCGATTCTTAGTTGCATCAACTGGGTGTGCATGTGTGGAGAAATGGGTTTATCTAAAATCCGAACCTATCAATAGGTGCATCAACTTTGTGTATGTGTGTGTGTGAGAGTGAGGTGCAAGTAAGTCGAGATGGGTTTATCTAAAACCTAAACCTGTCCTTAACTGCATCAACTATGTGTGCATGTGCGTGTGTGTAAGTGAGGTGTAAGTGAGTCCGGGTGGGCTTATTTAAAACCCGAACCCGTCCTTAGCTGCATCAACTTTTTCGCCTCACCCCATGTGCCTTATTGTGAGACAAGTTCAAAACCCAACTTAGGTGAGTTGCAGCATAACTATATAATACTTGTGATTGGATATTAATTGTCATTTCTACTTAGTTTAAGCCCAATAATGAAGTATGGATATTTTAAATTAGTTGTCATAACCATATCAAGTAAATATTACATCAGATATTTTATAAATGTTTTTAAATACTCTTAATTATATTTTACAAGTTATATTTTATTTTTAAAATTTTTATAATTATATAAATTTAAATTTCATACTAATCAAATAAATAAGTATATTTTATTATATTTACAATAATTCCTGTTAACTTTTAAATCATTGTTTTCCATTTTTCAATATAATATTTCTACTTTATAATAATTTCATACTAATTTTATGTTATATATATACTAGAGCCGTTTTATATCATATAAATTTTAAAAATATTTGTATCATGTAATGTATCATATCACTGTAGTTCTGTGTCATATTAATTTGGGCTTCATAGTTAGTTATGTACTACCAATATATATATATATATATATATATATAAATTCAATAAGTTGTTAGCACGTAGGAAAAAGACAACCTCTGGAAGTAAGACGTTGCATATGATTTCAAGTGAACTCACATAAACATTGAGCAAATATCATTTTAAATCCCTTAAAAAACTTCGTTTATCACATTTGGCTCCTTAAAATTATTTTTGTTGGGTTTAATATTTTGATGATGAATATTTTATTAATTTGTTTAAATCTGATGTTAATATTGTTTGATTATATTCTTGTTAAAAGAAAATATTATATTTCATAGTTTCCTTATTTATCTCATTGAAATTGCTCTTCTCTTAATATATAAATTACTCATAAAATAAATTTGATTGTTGGAATCTTTCTAATCTATTTTTACTCAAAAAATCAAAATTAAGGAAGGAAATTATGTTAGCAATGGTCAAAAAGCTGGATTCATCGATGACTATGCTAATAAGAAAAACCAGCAACTAGAACCAGCAACTATATGTAAGGAACAACAACTATGCGAAAATTGATTGGGCAAATCCTTTGGACCAAATTGAAGCCAAAATCTTTTTCAACAGCTAGTAGTTATCAATGACTCATCATCTATATAAAGCCTTGAAGAATCAAGGGGAGTGTATGAACCTCCATAAAAAAATTGAGAGATTGCCTTGTTTTATATATTGTCTATCATAGTTCACAAAAATTGCACCTAAACTTGCTTATCTTCTTTTGAGAGTTTTTGAAATCTATTGTAGCTCAACTATAACAACATCCTTACCTTGTGAGGTTACCCTATTTTAGTTGAGATAGGGGAAGATTTTGTGGTGTCCTTGTGAGAAATAAACCACTAATATACTCTAAATAGAGGGAGATTTTGTGGTGTCCTTGTGAGAAACAAATCACAATATACTCTATTAGGGAATTAGATAAAGGAAGGTTTATCAAAATCCTTGTAAGTAAAAATTTGAGAGTGAAGAAAATCCTAAGCAATTGGGGAATGCATATAGATTACACATTGTGGCTGAACTAGTATAAAACTTGCTTGTGCTATCTTCTCTTTTCTTATCTCTTTTTATTTTCTGCACTATTGTGTTTAAGTTAATTTCAAGTTGATTTCTGAATTTTGCTATTTAATTATTTTAGAATTTAATTTTCTGATATTGAACCAATTCACCTCCTCTTGGTTCCTTCATTTGGTATCTAAGCCAAATTCTTTTTAAGGCTTAACTGCTTGAGAAGATGGTCTTTGTAGATTCAATGGCAGGAATTTTGATGAGCTCAACTATCATTGAAGGATAGTCTATCTTAAGGCCACCATATTTTGATGGGAGCAACTACACCTATTGGAAGGAGGATGAAGATATTCATTCAATCCATAGACTACAAGCTTTGGCTCATGATCAAGAATAGACCAAGCATTCCAAAAAAGGTACTTGATGGCAAAGAGGTGGAGAAACTAGAAGAGGAATTCCATGATCAAGTATGAAGAAGATGGAACAAAATGCAAAGGCGAAAAATATATTCTATTGTGTCATGAATCTGGATGACTTTAGAAAAATCTCAAGGTGCCAAATTGCCAAACAAGTATGGGATAAATTAGAAGTCACCTATGAAGGTACTAGCCAAGTATAAGAGGCAAAATTTGATATGATAGTACATGAGTGTGAGTTATTCACCATGAAAGAGGAGGAAAATATTAATGAAATGTTTGAGACCTTCTCAATCATTGTTAACACTCTTGATGCTCTTGGGAAGATGTACATGAATAGAGAATTAGTAAGAAAAATTCTACAAAGCTTTACCAAAAAATAACAATCAAAAGTGGCTACAATCCAAGAAGGACATGACCCCATCTCCTATCCTATGATGACTTAAGAGGTAACCTCATTACTTATGAGACTACTTTTCTTAACAAATTGCAAAATGAAAATAGGAACAAGAAAGGAGTTGCACTAAAAGCCCCTACAATCTCCAACAAAGAGAAAGAAGATGATGAAGGAGATCACATAAATAAAGATGAAGAGATAGCCTTCTTAACCAAAAGACTCTATGAGCTCAACAAGAAAAAGTATAGGCCAAAGAGGAGACAAAAATTCAAAATGAAGAAGAAAGTTATGGTTGCAAACTCCACTTGGAGTGATAGTGATGAATCATCATTGGAAACTGAAGAATAAGAAATGGAGGAGATAGTCAACATGTGCTTCATGACAAAAAATGACCAAGAAGATGGTGAGGTAAGTAATCTTGCCACTTCATCTGATGAGTTATATGAAGATTTTCAATAATTACTCAATAATTCTATGAAGCTATCTAAATCATATTTTGCTCTAAAATCTAAATGTGATGATGCTTTAGTTGAAATTGATAAATTGAGAAAAGAAATTGATCTTTTAAAGTTAGAAAATGCTTCAAAATAAAAAAAATGAACAGAAATTGTTTTATGAGAATGTCTTCTTAAAAGAAGAGGTTCATGAGCTAACTAATAACCTTGCAAAATTTGTGAAAGAAAAAGAGAATTTGGATACTCTTTTGGGATCACAAAAATACTCACTTGATGAGGCTGAACTTGGTTTTAAACAATTTAGAAGTCAAAAATACTATAGAAATTTCTTTGTGAAATCAAGTGCTTCTACGACCCCTTATATGACATGTAATTATTGTGGACAAAAAGGACACATATCACACACATGCACTGTTAAGAAATTTGGTTCTAATATGATATGGGTTCCTAAGGTTACTAAGGAACTATCTTCAAGCTCTAATCTCTAAGGATCCAAAGAGATTTGGATACCAAAGATAACATCTATTTTGTAGGTGTGCATAAAGAAAAAAGAGCTCCTTATTAACAATGATACTTAAGTCATGTGAAAGGAGCTAGCTAATTTTATCTCTAGCAAGCTCATGAAGAAAGAAATATCACATTGGAGATAAGTATGAATAATAAACTTTGGAGTTGTTTTCGTGTTCTTGCTTTTCTATTAGAAAGAGCAACTAGCTCTTTTTTCACTGGATAAGCCATCAACTACTCTGTTGTTATTGTATATAGTTGCTATGCTTCTCAAATTTTTGGCTGATGCTGCACTACATCAATAAGGGCCAACTTGTCTTTTCTGATGTTTTGAAATGGAAAACCAAAAAAAAAGGGGGGGGGGGAAGAAGTGATCATGCTCTCCTTCTCTCTCGTTGAGCTCTCTCTTGGCCCCCATTCTTTTTGAATCAAAATCCCTATCCCCCAAGTTTGTCAATCTTTATTTGCGCCACCAGCAACCATCAATGCCTAGTATCAACAAGTATTGGTGACTACCACAACCACAACAACTTGGTGGCGTGATGAATAGTAACAACAAAAAGACAAGAAATGAATCTCTTTTGGTGAATTAGTAGCACTGTCCACCACCGTGCGCTTCTTCGGCGAGCCACCGTGCTACGACAATGAACTCGCCTTCTTCAGCAATCCTGTGGGGCCCATAGAGTCCCCATCTCAAGCACCTCACCTCTCTATTCTTTCACTTGGTTAATTGCTACTGTGATATGTGGTGTGGATATTTCTCTTATGTGGTTCTAGTGTGCATTTGAGTAAATGTTACTTTTTATTGTTAAAGTAAGGTTGACATGGGTATAATACTTTTGAGGTGCATACTCTGGTGAAGCTCTTTTTTTGAGCTTCACTGTGAAGTCCTCACATTGGCCAAATAAGAATTGTACATGCAGAGGGTGTGGGCCAAATTTTAAGGAAGAGATTTGACCATATTTAATCAAGTAGCCTGTTTTTATTTAAATTAGAAAAAAAAAAAAGAGAACCACCCTGCATCTCGAAGCTCAACCACCCACAAAGGAGTGCAAGCATCCATGTTGATGACACACCGCCCTTAAATACATTCAACAGCACTAGTCACCGCCTATGCCACTAACTGTGACCTTCGCCTCACTAACTGCACAACCACGTGACCTCTGGCTGCAAAGACACTCGCCACCATCCAGCCGTTGTCGGAGAGCCACCTCGCAAGGCTTGCAATGCTTCTCCCGTTTCTTGCTTAATTAATGCGTTGCCTTTCCCTTGTTCCTTTTTATTATGATTTCCATTACTTCTAGGGAAAATTTGATCTTTCATTTTTTTTTGTTTTTTTTTAAGTGTTTATTTATCTTTTTCTTTTTCAAAACAAAAATTTGCTTTTGGGTGCCTTTTGGGCTTTGCTTATCAAATATGTTTGTGGCTTTGCATGAATGCTTATCCCCGCGAAGCTATGCTTGACCATAGGTTTGAAAGGAAATAGGACCGCCAGCAACATTGGTGGGGGATGGATCGGCGGCGAGAAAGATGGCAAAATTGAACATTGCAAAGTTGGGTGAGAGGTTGGGAGTTTTGTTTTGCCTCTCTGCAAATGGGTTGCTAGACAAATTAGGCTTGGCATGGATGAAAGGGGTTTATAGGAAGAACAGAGTTAATTGGAAAGAAAAAAAAAGGTAACTTTTTTTTTGGATACTATTATTCTTAATTATAGTCATATTCATTAACTTTGTTTTAAGTTTTAATCACAAATTTAGGTTCATTTCATGTGGAGCCCAGCAACTACGCATGTCCTATACTTATTTGCTACACATTAGAGCTTCATGATGAAGTTTTGTAACAAACTTTATCAGAGAACCTGCCTACTTATGAATTAATTTTTTTGATCTTTGACATGAGTACATCAGATGTCATCTTTTTAATGTGCTATATAAGAGTAATGATATACGAACGTGCAAAATGGACGCATTACAGACGCATTACCAACTTTTTTCTTAGTTATCAATATTTTAAACTAAAGTTACCAATTTATTCGATTGAGTTATCAACCAATTGTAGCATAGAATTACATGTTATTTTGCATACTACAACTGGTTGGTAACTTCACTAATAAGTTAGTAATTTTATTTTAAAAAGTTGATAACCAGAAAACAAAGTTGGTAATATGTCTTAAATGTGTCTATTCTACACGTTCAAATAACATTTTTTTTTCTATAGTTTTAGAACATCTTTTCTTAGTCTATGTTTTTTCATATTCAAAAACCTACGTGTCCTAACATGAGTGGTGGTTTTCAAAAGAAGCCTTTGCTTTGATTTGCCTATTCTTTCTTATTGAACCTTTATGATGTGGTATGAGAATTGGAAACTTGGTGAAACTTTGTACATGCCTTCTTATAAATTGAAATTAGTTTGAATTGTTGGTTTGACATAAGGTATGGGTACTCCTCGTTGAAACTAAGATATGATTCTAGTGAAATTACTTCTGGGTTTGTATTATATATGCCTGTGATTACTAGTTTAGTTATTTTGGTCCTTGTTCACTATTGTTAATTGATTCTTGCTTATGCTTTGAGATTTTAATATCTATGTTCTGAGTTCATGTCATAACTTGCTAATTCTTTTATTCTTTTAGTCTAATTATCTTATTTTATGGATATACCTTGAGATTGATTTAGAATGCTTTTTATTTCTATAAAGGCTGCTATATTATGATTTTGCATTAAGTTCTAAGCTTTGTTGCCAATAAATACCTATCATGGAGGATCTCTCACAAGTTATTGATTTGAAATATTTTGTGTGACTATTACCTAGTGCTACTCATTGATCTCTTATTCTAGAAGTTGTTATGGATGTTTAATTGTGCTTTGTGCTTTAAATTTAGACATATTAAGATTAATGAATATATGAGATTATAAAAGGAAATTATCTTTTTGGGGCTATTTTGATGTTGAATTATATAAACTAAGGAGTTGAACAAGCTTTGGAGGGTTTCATGGAAAATCAAAATTATTTACAAGAATTTGAAATTATATTTTTCCTCCTTAAATATATTTTTGGGATTTATAATCTTCTTAATTTGTTATATTATCATGATCATATTATTTTCTTGGTTATTATATTGCGCTTGACCTTTTTGATGTTGAAGGGGGAGAAAGGTCAAGTTAACCAATTTGGAGCATGATCTTAAAGGAATTCACTTAAGATCAAGCTCTTCAAGTATTAAGGGGGGAACATTGGATTAAGGGAGCATAGCAACAAGAAGAGGATTAAGGGGAAGTATAGCTACTTGTCAAAGATCAAGAATGGAGTCATGAATTGAGGGGGAGCATAGCAAGTCCTCAAAAATTATAGAACTCATGAACTAAAGGGGGGCCTTCTTTAGACTTTTAATCTTTAATTTCTTTAAATATATTTGATTATGATGATAATGTTGCCAACTCTGATTATTATTGAACATAGGACATATGACTTGATTGTTTCTTGTTTTCTAAATCTTCCAATCATGCTCAAATTGTTTATAATATTTCATAATTGGGTCATCATCAAAAAAGGGGCGAATGTTGTGCTTAATATTTTGATGATGAGTATTTTATTAATTTGTTTAAACCTGATGTTAATATTGTTTGATTATATTTTTGTTAAAAGAAAATATTATGTTTCATAATTTTCTTATTTATCTCATTGAAATTGCTCTTCTTTTAATATATAAATCACTTATAAAATAAAATTGATTGCCGAAATCTTTCTAATCTATTTTTGCTCAAAAAATTCAAGATCAAGTAAGCGAATTATGTTAGCAACGGTCAAAAAGCTGAATTCATGGATGGATATGCTAATAGGGAAAACCAGCAACTAGAACTAGCAACTACAGGTCAAGAACCGGCAACTATGGAAAAATTGATTAGGCAAATCTTTTGGACCAAATTGAAGCGAAAATCTTCTCCTATGGTTAATAGCCATCAATGGCTCATCATCTATATAAAACTTTGAAGAATGAAGAGGAGTGTATGAACTTCCACCAAGAAAATTGAGCGATTGTCTTGCTTTACATCTTGTCTATCATAGTTCATAGGAATTGCACCTTAACTTACTTATCTTCTTTCTGAGAGTTTTTGAAACCCATTGTAGCTCAACCATAAGAGCATCCTTAGTTTGTGAGTTACCCTATTTGGATGAGATAGGGAGAGATTTGGTGACATCTTTGTGAGAAAAAAATATTAATATACTCTAAATAGAGAGATATTTTGTGGTGTCCTTATAAGAAACAAATCACAATATACTCTATTAGATTCTGCACTATTGTGTTTAAGTCAATTTCAAGTTTATTTCTGAATTTTACTATTTAATTATTTTAGAATTTAATTTTATGTTATTGAATCAATTCACCTCCTCTTAGTTCCTTCAATTTTTTTGTAAGTTTAATCATTCAAACATCAAATCTTTAATAATTTAATAATTGAACCCTTCCATCAAATTTATTATAACATTTTAAAAAGAAACGCTTACATGCAACAGAGACGATGGCACATTAAGGGATTAAACATTCATGCATGTTTAGATTAGATTATTTTTTATTTTTAATTTTAAGATGTCACTAAGATTTTAATTATGAATCGTTTTTAAACATAAAATAAATTAGTCCAAACATTTACTAAATTTTAATATTTGAATATTATCCTGTCATCTTACATTACATGACAACGTGTTTTGTTATAAATTTATTAAAGTTTAAAATGATAAAATTGCTTTCCAAAAGACAAAATTGTAGAGAATGTAACCTCCTAGAACTAAAGCAGGTTCTAGACTTCTAGTGAAAAATTTTCTTGTCAAACACATAGGAGTAAATTCCTGTATCTCTTGGTCGCGTGAGTCAAGTGGGAGAAAACTTTTGGCCATAGACACAACTACAGTATATACCTGAAATTACATGGTAGTAAGTTTTAGAGGAGTTATTTTTAAAATTATGATTTTTGTTTGGTTTGAATATATCAAAAGTAAGTTTAGGAGAATGAATTTTGTTTGGATAAGATAAAGTAAAATTACTTTTGGTTGTTGATATGAGTGTAATAGTAAGATTTATTTTCAAAAGGCCTTTTTCTATGATAAAAAATAACTTTAAAGATACTTATTCCAAAAAGCCTTTTAGAATTTCAAAAGGCATTCTAAAAAAAAGGTCTTTATATATCTAAACACATTAATTACTGTGTATTTTCATTTTCATTCTAATAAAAAGTTTTCTAACCTCTCCAAAAGTGTATCCAAATAGACACTAAAGGGTATCAAGAGACTCGAATTACGCCATGGTGATCGGTGATATTGCATGTAGAGAGGCATCAATATCCTAAGCCAGTTTGAGTTCACCAAATAATCAAAAGCAAAAGAAAAATTGATAATGCACTTTTTTAATATAAGATCACGAAATGTCTTCATGTACACCTTTTTGAGTGTGAGACTAATCCCACTTAAAGCCTTAACGACTTGCCTTTTGCTTTTAAAGTTTGAAACCCCTTCACTATAGATAAGATAAAGTCCACCCTCAAAGTCAATTTGCTATCTGACTCACTTTATGTTGAATGCAAATGTACATTTTGAGTGTAGTTCACTTTCAAACTCAAATTCTTCCACTGTTGCGGGAATTGGCTTCCTGCTGGAATGGTAGGAACTGTCTAGTTTAATTCTAATGCTTTAAGCCTTTCTCTCTTTTTATTTTCAACAAATTATATATCCGATGTCTGACATCCGATGAAGGTTGGTTTTTGCCTGAACATTTAGATTAATTATAACTGGTTTAATTTGTAATCTTTTTAAGGTTTGATTTCAATAATTTTTTTATTAAACCCATCCTCTGTTCAGATACTGCCCGCATAATTCTACAATAACAAAAGCCACATGCACTAATCATTTCTTACAAAACAGTCATGAGAAAAGAAGTTACAATAATGATACAAATTAAAAATTAACAATAATGAAGAACTTTATTACGGTTTGATTTGATTTCTGTGACTTTTTGAAAGTTATTGAGCTCTTTAAAATCTGCTTTCAATAAGTCATAATAATACCATTTGATAAAATAATGTAAAAGTTGTTCTTAATAAGCAGAAGTTATAAAAGTAATGTTTGGTAAAATTAGCTTTTAAAATCTAAAATGATTATAATGGATATAAATATTAAAAAAATTAATTTATACTTTTAATATAATTAAAGAGAATAAAATTATATTAATCTTTTATATTTTAGAGAGCATAAGCTAGTTTTAAAAAATATTCCATGAGAGCACCTCCTAGCTTTTAAAAGCTAGGAGGAAAAGCATCCCAACTTTTCGGTTTATCAATTAAAAAAATTTGATTTATACTTTTCATAAATTAAAATACATTTCAGAAAGCACTATCAAATTAAGTCAAAAAAAAAAAAAAATAAAAGCTTATTTCATATATTTTTTAGCACTAGCATTAATTGGTAAGCTGGCAAATAGGGTATAAGTTTTAAATCCAAATATATATTACATGGACCAAAGCACGAGCAATTTGGTCACAAGAAGCCAATATTTCATAATATCATATTGCTACATTCTAGCTGGTTGGAGCCCTTATTAGATGACAATAGTCTGAAGGTGAGAGAAACAGAGGGGAGAAAAGCAGTAGGCAGGTGATCGGGGCCTAGAATCTAGAAAAGAACTGATTTGTTATTGTTGCAAAAGGTTTTCTAAAGCTCTTCTGTCAATATCACTAATATCCACAGAATCCATCAGCACTGCCAGCCTTTCGCTGAGGTCTTCCACCTCTTTCTGCAGCCTCCTAATTTGACTGCAGGTTTCCTGCAAGATCTTCGACACTGATTGCTGCACGGAAACACACAAACTTCTGCTCAGCTAAAAATGGAGTAAGATTTTAGCATAATGTTAATTTAGCCTCAATGTTTGGAATATTTTGAAAATTGTGTATTTTTACCTATATGTTAGACATCATTATAAGACATCATAATTTGTAATACAAATATTGGTAGCTGTACTTTGTTGTAGAATTTAATTTTTTTCTTATTTTTATTTCTTTCTTCAATTATCCAATCTTGATATACCCATATGATGTTCAAACAACAGGACTCGAATAATTTATGTTTCACTTATATAAAAGCTTTTCACTTGAAAATTCTCATAAATATTTAATTATAAATTCTATAAAAATAAAATAAACTTAAGCAAACATCACCTTTGCCTAAGTGGCTATAGTAAAGGTTATGATACTAATTTATGAACTATTGAAAACAATGCAACTATGCAGACCATGCAGAAACAATATGTTACAAATGTTCACGACATGGACGTGGTCATACCCTTGAGTTGCTTCTTTGGTTCAGATGTGGCAGCAGTACTTGCAACCTTGACGCAAGATCATTAATCTCATTCTCTGTGAACTTTGAAGTTCTTGAGCTTCTCTGGCCAGACATGACTGGAAGTTCCAGTTCTTGCTTAATTTGCTTTCTTGTTGTGCTCACACTTTGGCCTTGGCTTGCAGTGTGTTCTGGTGAAGTTGCTGTTTAAATAGAGGATGAGGAAGCGGGGTGAGAGACTGTTTCCCATCAAGTTTCTTGAAGGCACTGATTAGTTGGAATAAGACAATTCCTGACAAACATTTAATTTTTGAATTGTATGAATCTGGGACCCTTTATCACACATTTCAGCAGTACATGGACATGGCCCACGGTTACTGTGGCTTTTAGAGCCATCGGCCTGACAAAAACATTATAATATAACTTCAGGAGCTTGGCTTATTTCTTGATGCATGTATCCTGAGGGACAGCCTTAATATTTTTTGTTGGTGGAGATTAAACATGAAACAGTTTAAGTATCAAATTTAAGGAAAACACAAAATTTACCTTATTATAATTTTGGCTTAGAAAGTTTGGTCATGTGAAGAGAATATATGCAGATTTTCCACTAAAAAGTGTAAATTAGATGAAGGGTGGCATAATAGTTAAAGATAGAAGAAGATTAAGAATAATTATATATAGATAAAAAAAATTACTTGGATTTAGATGACTTATCTATAGATATAATTCACAAAAGCTCACTTATTGTTGTTTTGTGAGAAACTTCAGGTTTAGTGTGCGTATACCTTCCCCTATTTGATTGCTTGCTAAAAGATTCCTTCACTGACGCCTTGTCAGTTGGTTCGCTCGCCACTCTCCCTAATGTATAATTTTGTTGACGGAATTTACTACGGTGGACTTGAAAAACCGTGAATTTTGTGAATTTTGGTTAAAGTTATTAACGTATTATATATAATTGTTGGTGTTGATAAACATACACTACGTTAATAACTTTATCCAAAATCAATGCTAATAACGTTTTAAAATGTTAGTAATTTTATATAATATGTTGATAATTTTATCCAAAATACTAGTAATTTTATCAAAAAAATTTATAACTTTATATATGATATACAAAATTTACAAAATTCACAATTCGGTTGACCCACTAGAAAATTGGCCTATTTTCTTTGGATATGGAGCATTTATTGGTTGGACCATCAAAATCTAATCTAATCTAAGAAGTAAGAGTTTTGAGAGCACAGGAGGTTGACTTTAAAGAATGAGTAAAGAATACATAGTCTACATTTGCTTTGTTAATTAATAATAGATAAATATTATTTATATATAAAAAATAACCCCTTTTATAGAAATTATAGAAAGAGAAAGAACAAAATCTTGGCCCATCATCACCGTCATTTGTTTTGTGTCTTTTTATAATCTATATGGTATTCATTAAGCATGTTTAATTTTAATATACAAACAATATTACTCGATATTGAAGCAGGAAAGAAGCTTACCCTCTCTAAATTAGAATACTTGACTAATTTTGTCCTTATTCGAATATTGAAGTCACCAGGCAGCTAGTGTTGTTGCAATCTCAACTTTTTAGTATTGGTGGGAACAGAAAAAGAAAAATAGAATTGCCAGCAGATAGCAAGGCAGGGGAGCAAATAGGCAAAATCATTACCTATTGAAAATAATTTTAGCACAGTTTTGATAACCATGGGTTTTAGAATTGGTGGTTCTTCTCAATTTGCGAAGACTTGTTCCCATCAGTTAGTTAAGAATCCTAACATGCGTTGATCCAAGACTTCACATTGTTCTCATGTGGCAGTTTAATGTTGTTGTTCTTACGGAGACATCCTACCCCGTTATGTGACCCAAATTCCAATGGACAATCCACAAACCGTAATAGTGTTACATAATCTACTTTGTGCTACCAAAAGCTTCTTTTCTTCTTGTCTCTCTTTTTTTAGTTTTCTTTAATTATCTTTTTATTTTCTTTTCTGTTTTCACGTTCAGAGGTTAAAGCTTGATGTGACGAGCCATGCACAACAAGATGAATGACTAAACTAGACAGACATGTGTATGAAGGCGACAACCTGGAAGAGGTGCTTGTAGGTGAGTCAGGGTGAATGTGGTGAGGAGATGGCAAAGACAAAACCAATAATTGGAGGTTTGTCATCATTTACCAAACGTCTAATTTGGCCCCTAACTTTGCGGTAGCAACTAGTAAACTATAGTTTATGAAAGATAAAGATATTGGGGTACCAACGTGGCATTTGAAGATTGGACAATGGGCAGGGATATGTCGTGCTGCTATGAAATTCTTGTACCGTAGAAATTCTTATATACTTTCAAAATGTCATACTCAATCTAATAAAAATATAACATTAAATTATATAATTATATAGGTTGTTGAATTAAATTTAAATTTAAATTTAACCGTTGAGAGTATTTCACCAACCTTGATATACACATAGGTCAATAAATGACTAATGCTCCTGGGTCCCTGGCTAAAAATAAGTGTTTTAAAAAACTTGCTTAAAAAATAATTTATAAATAAATTATTTTATATTTAAATGTATAACAATAAAAAATTTTATTTTAATTTATAGGACTTGGTCTTAGAAAGTTGCATAGGAAACTCTAGGTGCAAAGTGGTAAGTTATATGGCAATTAGGTTCAATCAGATACAAAGTAACTTTTAATTATTATATTAAAAGTTAAAAAAAACCGCTATGCTAAATCATGTGATAAATCGTGCAAATACCGTGTTGAGTAGTCTTATGTATAGGAATATGGTTGTTTTTTGTACTGAATCTGCAAGTTTCTAGTGACCAATACTTCATTTTGAACGGTGGTATTTCGCACAAAAAAGTCAATCGTAGAAGTGTCTGCTTGCAGTGTTCACATGTAGGCACTGATGATGAATGAATGGTTCATGACTCTCCGTTGATTTGGTGGCTTGTTTTTTATGTCTAGCATGCAAGGGAACAGTATTTTTCACTGAAAATAGATCAAGAGCCTTTAATGCTACGGGTGCTTGTTGGCAAGGTGAAACACATGCATGCAGAAATTTGTGTCAAAAATTGAAGAATTAACCTATGCATTAAATGGTGGCAACTCTCCTTGGTCAATACATGTAGCAGCAGCAACATTATAAATAGAGGCGTGTTGCATGTCTTCAGCATCACATCATCACTTCTCATTCTCACCCTTTGTGGTGGAGAAGATTTGTTCATTCCTTTAATTTGTTTCTTTTGTATGTGTTGAGAATATATACCAGGAAGAAAAATATGTGAGGTATTATCTATATATCTAACATTTGAGTTTTAAGTGGAATGTGATTATCTTTGTATTCTTTATCACATTTCTTTAGTGAAGTATTCATCTTTGCTAGGACATAAGTAGAACTACGTTAATTCCTTATATCTTTTATTTTTCCACTTCCATATATTTATTTTGTGCTACTTTCTTTGTGTTTTTGTACCCACCACCATTTTACAGCAGAATCAAATGGAGTCTACGAGCTGGCGATGCGATTAAAGGAAGAGGGTGAAATGAAAGAGATAAAATGCATAATGCAAAACATTAATTAGCGGCGTCTGTCAAGGACATCTAATTTTCAAATACTCATTTTCATTACTATTCACCAGTGGAGGACCATAGCTAGCTTTCGTCCAGCTATGTTCTTGACGTTACTCACCTAAACATGTACCTCGATTCCTCTATACACACCACATTCTAGACCAAGTGGCCGCTAATATAAACTCTGCATGTTACTAGGCTCTAGGTACCATTAACCATATGCACGTTTGTGAATTGCAGCATTCTGCTATAACTGCCAAATGCTAATCTACGACTCTTCATATGATCTCTCTGGAGACTGGACCAAATTTCTCATCCTAATAGGTGCATAGCATAGGGGACAGTATATCTCACGTGGATCGTTTTAGCTTGTGCCAGAAACGATGCTAATTGTGGATCCATACTCTGTTATAACCACTTTTAATCAATCCGTTATGGCTGTTTCCTTGTGTCCACTTGCCTTCAATAAATGAAATTTGGGAAACGACATAATTCCCCTCCTCTCTAGCATCTATATCAGTAAACAGTAAGAGAATGTGATAGAGCATGATATAGGGAATATATAGCGCATGCCAATGTCAAAGATAATAGCAGCAGCGTGCATAGAGAACATGTGGGCTAAGCTAGCACAAGCTGAGCAAGACTTGTCTTTTTTTCTCCTTTTTTTTCCCTTTCTTTCTTAACCATAAATATTTATGACAACATAAAACTATGATGTCGTCTGATTCATGTAGCCGATTCCATGGAATACAACTTAGTTGTTGTTATTTTTCTTTCCCATAAATGGCCAATTTTCAACTCAAAGTTTCGCGACTGGCGCCCATTGAGTATGCAATTGAACTCAGGCTCAATACAAATCCATTTCCAATCCTAAATCTTCAAATTCAATACAATATGTCAGCATGTTATAAGAGCTCAAACGATTTGCACGAGCTTGTGAACAAAAAATTGAAACAAAGTATCTAGGTCTAATTGACTGTGATATAAACCATAACCAATGATGCTAGTGAACTGATTCCAGACAAAACTAAGGACATATGAAGAAGCTGGATGCCACAACCCAATTGCTTCCTCAAGATGTTTGGAATGAATTTGGCAAAACCCATAGTTTGATAAAGATGAACAAGGTAAGGGTATAGATGAGACCAAATAGAGAGGCATAATCAGTTCACTTATATATTTAACATTCTCTCAGCTAGACTTATCATTTAATATTGGTTTGTATTCAAGATTTCAATCATATCCTAAGGAATCCTGCTTGACTGCGGTTAAGAGGATTATTAGATATTTGCTTGGAATACAACCACTTGATCTTTGGTATCCTACAACAAATATGTTTCATCTAGTTGGATTGTGTGATGTAGACTATGCAGCTGATAGAATAGATAGGAGAAGCACTAGTGGCTATTATAAATTTCTTGGACACTCTCTAGTGTCATGGAGTAGCAAGAAACAATGCACTATTGCATTATCCACTGCTAAGGTAGAATACATGGCTGTATCTAGTTGTTTTTCCCAACTTCTTTAGATGAAGCATCAAATGGTAGATTATAATTTGCTATATGATCACATTCCATTGTTTTGTTATAACATGAGTGCTATAAATTTGACTAAAAATCCTATACAACATTCTAGAACCAAGCATATAGAAATAAGATATCATTTTATAAGAGAACATGTTCAAAAGGGAAATATTAAAGTCTGTTTTGTAAATTTTGGAAATCAACTTGCTAATCTATCAACTAAACCCCTTTTGGAAGAAAGGTTTTGCATGTTAAGGAAAGAAATTGGAAAGCTTAGCTCTATTAGCTTGGACTAGATATTGTTTGAATTTTGTGAAAACATTGTCACCTCTGTGATATTCTAGATCTACACACATGATATAAGCACAAAGAGCAGACAATTCTACAAGCAAGTTACTAGATTTCTAGTAGCTGAGTATCAGATACTAAGGTAAAAATGTGAAACTTAGCTTTCTAGAATATAGTCATATACTTGTGACTTACATGTTAATATATATGTTATCTAGAATAATTATATGAAGTTTAATTTGACATGCATATGTGCTTACTTGCCCAATATTATAATATTTGAATTATTTATGTGCTAGAGGATTGATCATGAGATATACGAGAAATTCTTTCCTCTATCATGGAGGAAATGGATTCTTTCTCCATGATTGCATTTCAATCCTTGATTTCTCTATGTCTCTCTCTCTCTCTCTCTCTCTCTCATTTTTCCAAGAAGAATCAATGGTGGAGATACAATGTAGAGTATGTTGCTCTTCATCCATGGTAGAGGAAAGAATTTCTCCACACTCTAATGCATGTGATTATTTTAAATATTTTGAAAAGTCAATCTATGGACTTTCTGATGTCTCCTTGAGTGTGAATCATGATAATTTTTTTAGTTTCATTTGTCTCATGACCCAATGATACACTAATAAGGAAAAGAATTCAAATTACACTGTCATGGACAACATGTATTATCCATTTGGGCTAAACAAATTGAACATGCTTTATCCCCTTTTAACCCAAATATCTTGTCTTGATGAAAGAAAAGTAAATTATTGATTTGCGGATCTAGAAATGTGTTAAATACGAGAACCTGTTAAATGGATTTGATCTTGACCCAATACTCCTTTAATTGATAAAATTTTGGGTTATTATCTCAATAATCTTGTCTATTTATGAGCCCAGTCATAATTAAAATGGGAAGATTTTATCTTCTCTTTCTTTACCTTGGGTTGCACAATCGTTAGAAGAGTCTCATCACTATTTATTCACATCACTCATGAAACTTTCCCTCTTTCTATTCTCTCTTCCACTCACATGTCCTCCAACTCTCCCTTAATCACTTATTTACTAACATTAAATAAAAATTTACTTATTTATCTACCATTTCACCTCACCATCCACACATTCATCCTCTCTTCCCACCTCTATTCACCCTGAACCTTTCAACCCCTACGTTCTTCAACTTCTCTTCCCGCATTTTCACTGTGCCTTTAAAATGGAAAAAAAGAAAATCAAAGCCAAACAAGTCTCTTTCTCTCTCAGAAAAACTTAACCACCCAAACCCCTTCACTGCCTTAACACAAAACCACTAACCAAACCCCGCAAACACTTGCACCCACTAATCTTCCCTCCTCATCCAATGAACCAAAGCATAGTATGAGATAAAAAAGGTGGCATAGAAAAAGAAGTACAATCGCAAAACTCCACACACTATTCTTGAAGAGGAAATTGACTTAGAAATGGAGGAATCACCACTCACTCAACCTCAGCCTCAACCACAATCCTCACAACATTCTCAACCACCACCACCAACACCAGCACAACCTCAGCATCGACCCTCTCCCTCTCACGATATCATTGTTCCATCTCACTCACATACTTGCATTGCACCTCCTCCACCACCACCACCAACTCATAGACATGCACCCTCTCAACACTCTTCTCTTGCCAATGATACATTAGTCAATGATGCATCTAAATCTCAAGAGTCACTTGACAAAAAATTTGTTTTTATCAAAAGCAAATGCTGAGAAGTTGATAACTCCCTTTGGTGAGCTTTTTTTTTTTTTTAGTTTTTGTTTATTTTATGATGTAGTTATTTAGTTTAGCTGATATTTTGTCTTATTTTAGTTTAGTAATTTAGATTAGGTGTTATTTTATACTTGGTTCTTTTCTTATATTTTTTATACTTATTTTGGGTTTATTTTGACAATTGTTAAGTTTAAGCAGACCCGGAGGAAGTTGGACCTACCACAAAGAAGAATTCAGATTTAGGGCTTGTGCAATACGCTATAGCGCACTACCATAGAAGGAAAAATGGCCAAGTTTCATGTTGTGCTATAGCGTAGAAATTCAAAAATATTTTCTCAAAAAGGGCTTATTCTAAACCAGTTTTGTGGATCTTGCATCTTTTAAAACTAAAGGTAATGATTTTGAAAGTTTGTTTTTTGATGAAGGATGGCTTTCACTATTTGATATAAAAGAAAAGGTTTATCCAAAACCAATTTGTCTGTTTTAATCAAATCTTTTGGTTCATGAAAATTCTATGACATCCTTTGTGGGCAGGAAACACATTTTTGTTGATCCCCAAATTATTCTCTTTGCTTTGGGTGTTCATGATTGTGATGTAGATCATTATTGCCACCATATTTGGATAATTCCTTCCCAGCTACCTACGACTGTGTTGTGTCCACCATTTGCTCTAACCTAAATGAACTTGATGACTTTCGTCCATCTCATGTTGCACTAGGTCCTAAATGGACACAGCTTTATCGCATTATCTCACTACTCATTCTACCCAAAAATGGTAGTCACCAACTGGTGACTTACATGGAAACCATGATTTTGTTCTATTTGATCACTGTGACCCCTCTCTCTTTCCCAAACATTATGATCCATTACATGTTCGATTGTGTTACCTCACAAAGGTTTATGAGTCTTCCCTGTGCAATGTTCCTTATTAGGATTTTTAAATTATGGTAAATTGACTTGAGCAATGAGGAGGGTATAGAAGTGAAGACTATTATCGATGGAAAGCAAGTGAAACCAATACCTTCTTCTAGGAAATCTACTAAGGGTGCAATAGCTAGGGCCAATGGAAAATCCACATTTGTGGATGTTTTTGACAATGGAGAGGATTCGGAGTATGTTGCTGAAGAGATCTTTGCAAGGCGCCATGCTAGTAGACACATCAAGACTAAGAAGAAAATGAAGCATATGAGGCATATTTTAAAGCAATTGACCAAAGAGCTACACAACTTCATAGATAACTAGATGAGGATAGTAAAGCTATTTTCCAAGGAGTTGATCAAAATCGATCATGAGCTCAAAATATGCTAAGAATGTTGGAGCATGATGTATACCCAAATTGGCACCTCCTTCTTTGAAGAACTCTCTAATGACTATTTTGATTCCAATACCACCTAAATTTTTTATTTTCTAAACCATTTTTTTTAAAAAAATTGTTATTTGACTGAAAATAATTTTGGCTTATATCTCGGATTCTTTGTGAATCTAGTTAATTACTGTGTACATTATTTATTTTGTTATGGCCTATTATATTGTCTATGCATGTCTCTAGTTGTTTGCTGTGTACTGATTTGTTATGTCCTAAAATGGTTATATTTTGGTTTATTTTGATATATTTTGGAATAATATGCTGAATATGTATTTTCTCTGAACTAGAAATCTATTAGATAGTTTGTAGATTTATGCTTTGATATGTTATGATACATATTCTATATGCTTTGATATATGTCTAGTTTGTAACTTTTGACATATATTGAATGATTATTTGGATTGTTTGATTACGTGAATATGTAAAAAGCTAACTACTTGAATGAGTATGAAATTTTAAATTTTGTATGGTTTTGTGTCTTTGGAAAAGCCTTTCCTTGTATCGTTCTTCAGAGGAAGAAGAAGAACACGATTAAAGCGAGATTCCAAGATGAATTTTGTAACACCCTTTATTATATTAGCCATGCTCGAGTCATGGAGTTATATTAAGAGGTTGTCACTGTGCTAAGAAAACTTTAAAATATGGAAAATATAATACATGGCCCTTTAACTACTTACTTTATTACTAACTAATAGTCTCTGATACATAGAAAAATATAAAATAATTACACTTTAAAAGAAATTGTGACTGATATAATATACAATGTCTACTTCTGACTAGTCGTTACTAGCTTCAATAGTCTCTTGATTTGGCTTACGCCCGATTCTTGCTCCATGAATGGCCTTGTACTCTGCCTCGCATTTGGTTTCCAACTTGGGTGCTGGAATGTTTACTTTAAAAGAAAACATGCAGCAGTAAAGGAGAACCTAAGGTTCTCAGTAGGTAGACATGAACTATTCTCATACAGTGCCAATATAAACATTCCAGCCGCTTCGGTTTATTATGAAAATATGAGCACATATACACAAACAATTGTTCAATTTTAAGTGGAAAACATCTTTCTCGAAGCGGGTTATGTTTTAACAATCATTTACCATATTATATGACAAATATAGAAATACAAATAGTGCAATATGTTTCAACAAGAATCTTACTAACCTTATGACTTAATGGGATAACTGAAGATGCACATAAAGATACTTGTACTTGTCTGTATGTAAGTGCACTTGACTTAATTCGTATCTTTCTTTAACTTGCAACTTGATCTTGCTCTTTTCTGTACTTGGTCCCTTGGAGGTGAATGACCTCTCTCATCCCTGGGTGATAGCCTACTTTTCAGGTCCGAGCTCGTACCTATACATGAGTGACGGGTTTACTTTCCCCGACTCTCACACCGGTCTATTCCCCTTAAATCTGGTCGGGGGTTGGCCCAAGTCTTAGACAGTACCGCTTTGGCCCACGCTAGCTGGGTCTATGTCATGCCTCACGTGGTAGCTTAATACGTCTTTCTTGCAAGTTCTTATTATCTTTTCCTTTTCATATCTTGTCATGCATGCAGACCCTTGGTGCATTCATGAGTATGTCTCATACCTTATATATCATATCATGTTCTAAATATATACTTGCATGCATGATGTATATGAATATGACATGTAAACGTAAATATATTCAAAGCATAATCATCCATAGCCTAAGTTCTCATAAATTCCTGCCGAAAATTCGGCAGCATAACGGATCGAGTCCGCTTCCCCATGAATAGTGCCAGGCAACTAGTACAAATATACAAACTTACAATTCAATATAAACCAGCAATTATACATATGCTTTCATAAATTCATTCATTAGTTTCAACTCAACATTGATATGGCCTCAGTTTACTCTTCCCTGTCCTGACTGAGTTTTGTATGCTTCACCCTTATTTCAATTCAACTTATTTAAACCTAATTTTTGGATATGTTGTAGCCTTATATGTCTAGTTTCTAACCCCTTTAGTCCCATCTCATTTTAAGTTGTATAGCTCAAGATATAACCATTTTACCTCAGCATGCCCTGTTCTTAGCCAGAATTGGGTTCCTATAAAAGAAAATTCACTAAAAATCGAAAACTAGGTGAAATCATGCGAATTTTATATCAAACTAAAGCTAACACAACAAGCTTTAAAATGAGTTAAGTTCCATGTCATTTTCCTAAGTAGATTTTGAGTTATGAGTCTCAAAACATTACCCTACTGGGCTGTCCTGTTCTAGGCCAGTTTGAACCTAAGCCAACTTCATTGCTATGCTGGGAACAAAGGACAATGAATTAAATTCTGAAATTTTTATGGGATGTTCTCTCATGTGTTAGATTTCAAATAACTTTAGTTGCACTCAATTTGAGGTTGTATAGGGTGAGTTACACCCTTCTCAACCCATGCTGCCCGGGTGAGAACCCAGATTTCTAGGTCTAACTTCAAAAATTCATAACTAATTCTATACTAATCCAATGGCCTTATATTTTATATGTATGGAAAGCTCTAGATGTCTAGTTTTATTTAAAAATGGTTTCATCAAATTTAAATGGCGGTAGACAGAGCCGTACACTCTGCCGTACGGACCACCGAGGGAAAACCCTAACAGCTTCTAGATTTGTCTCCCTCCTTCAAGCTATTTGCTCTCAATTCCAATTTTAATCACAACATACATGCAAAACTAGTCATAAACCATCATCATCACTCTATATAACATCAGTATTTCAGATTGGACATGCTCATCATGTAGCCCCAAATAAGAGAAAACAAGAAGAGAAGTAGGATTTCCTACCTTGTCTTGTGTAATCTATGCTGATTTGGTGTCTTTGATGGTGGTGGCTTAGGATGGGACTTGAAGATGGATGAGAATGGAGTAGAAATGAAAGTAAAGAGAAGAGAAGGAGATGACCTTCAGCAGCTGGAGAGGGAGGACGAAAATGATAAGGGAAGGAAGGAAAAGTTAGAGATATTTAGATGTTGATGCATGTGATTGGTGGATGTAATTTCTTCATGAAATCTGATTTAGCTTCCACCATCAAGGGCTGCCTTAGGCGCATCTTGGACGGATTATTTGGCTAAATCTTAGCCATTGATCCTAGGGCACTCATGGCATGATTTCTACTGATTCGGTTCCGACAGTTTAAAACACCGTAATCTTACCGATTTCCTTTAAATCAGTAAAACGGTTTTAGAAGAATCCTATGAAGTTTCCTATAGCTCTAATCTAATTCCATTATATCTAATCATTCTAAACCACACTCGAACTAGTGAAATTCTACTGATTCGGTTCTGGCGGTTTAAAGCACCGAATCTTCGCCGATTTTCTTTAAATCGGCAAACTTTACTAAATGACTTTGAGAGAATTTCTATATCTCTATCCTAATTGTTCCTAAGCCTCATCCCTCTAATTAACATCTAATTAACTCCTAATTAATATTTAATTAACTCCTAATTGCCCTTACATAACTATTGAAACCGAATAAACAGATTAACGGCGTAAATTAGACATTTTCGCAACTTCGGAGCCTTTTTGTTTTCTGTTTTCTATAACTAATGACATTTCCGTAATTTTGAGCAAGTCCAGGGGCACCCCACGTCATTTCACACCTGACTGCCTCCATGGCCCAATCAGCAGAGATTTAAACTTCTATGCTTTCATCACATGATTCTGCTCTGTTTAAAACCCCATTCTGCTAATCCTATAGATGTGGGGACATAAGGGTCATTTTATGAAAAGTTTTAGGGTGGACACAAAAGTCATTTTATAAAAAGTTCAAGGGTTGTTATGGAAATAATTCTTTGGGGTCAAAACATAATTTTTAAAAATTCAGGGTATCACTGCGATTAACAAAAGTTTGCAGGGGCACTTTTGTCATTTTCTAATTTTAAACATATGGCAGTGCCATATTCTCAACGGCAATTTTACACTACCTTATAATTCCAAGTGTGAGGATTGTTATGGCATAGCGCTGCCTGAGAAATTCTCACACTGCCTAAGGGAAATAATTCAAAGTTTCTATTACGTTCTATTTACGAAAGTGGGGATGTTACAAATTTTATGCCTTGGCTTGTTTTATGCTTCATAAGGTTACCAAGTAATAGGGCCAATTAAAATTCCTTAAAATAGGCCCAATCTTATTGAGTAGAGGTTGGATTGCCACTAAGGAAGATATTTAAAATTCTTGTTGCTACATATTAAGGGATGGTATATATTGAGGGGAAGCATACAATAAGAAGGAGTATGCTTTAAAATTGCTTGAATATATTTAGTTAAACTTCCTCTTGATTAGATACATATTTGTCATCATTAAGGGGAAGATTGTTGAATCTATAGATAAATGATGATGATAATGCATACTTTGTACATGTGTTCGTTACACTTGATCTTGGAAAGGTTTTATTTGTATATGTGCAGAAACCAGATTGAACCATTAGCAAAATAACTGCACTTTGAAGTTAACTCTACTGGAAAAGCAGCAGATGAATCTATTGCCTGGACATGAGTTTGATAGCATGGAATTCAACAAGTTGACTTGTGGCAGCAGAGACTTCAATGGCTTAAAAAAAAAAAAAAAGAGAAGAACCAATTAGATATTTTCATTGTCTCCAAGTCCCACTTGTACTAACATGGTAAAACAAAAGGAAGTTTCAAAAAGTGAACTTATCTCAAGAAGAAAAAGACAAATATGCAAGTACTATATAGGAGAAAAAGTCATGGCACAACACACAATGCATGGTGGTAGAAAATGACATGACCTTAGCTCCTTGGAGGCATCTCAACATTCAGATTAATTGGCTGGAGACCAATAAATTGCATGGCTTGAAACTTCTCTATATATACAACTACTAAACATTTACCCATTGCTTGGTTTAATTGAAAATAGAGAGAAAGAAAATGGAAAAAAAGAAAATGAATAGATTTTATTTTCTCTTGCTTGGTTGAGGAGAGAAAATGGGAAAGAAAGAAAAAATTGAAGTGGGGTCCAAAAAAAAGTTTTCTCTCCACTTTTGAAGAGAAAACTAGAGAGAGAAGCAAATTATTTAAAATATTAATTCTCCCCCTATTTGTTTCTCTATATTGTGTTCTATTGAGGATAAACAAGTTATTTATTATAATTATATTTTCTTTCTTCTCACTTTTCTATTTAACCAAGCAAGAGAAAGAAAATTTTCTCATTTTCTTTCTCTCCATTTTCTCTTCCTCGAAGCAATAGGTTAGTTTAGTGTCTTTGTGACAAAGTCTATATGAATAGTTCTTTGTGAACCATTTATGAAAGCTTTGTGGTTTCTATACTTAGATTATTTCATCTAATTTCTTGCTCAGATATTTTGTAACTCAAGTGGATGAAACTTGAGAGAAGAAGAAATCTTGTTAGGTACACAAGCAAGGAAAATATCAAGAGAGATCTCTTAGTTGATAAGAAAAGTAGCTCAAAGTTGAGTGAAATTATAAGAGAGTTTAAAGAGGCTTGCTATAAAAGAATACTCAAATAGTGGAAAAATCCCATAAGTATTGGGGAATGGACATAGACTCCAAGTTGTGGAGATTGAATCAGTATAAATTTTGGTGTAAGCTCTTCTAACCCTTTCTCTTTACATTTGTGCATATTATAGTTATAATTTGAAATTGAAGTTATGTTAATCTAATACTTTGTCATACACAAGTATGTACACAACAAAGTCTAGTACACACTTATTAGATTTTTACTAACTATCTTCTAGAAATCTATTGTTGTGAATCTTTTGATTTGTGTTTTAAGTGTGCAAAAAAAGTTTTAAGTGACCAATGACTTGATTCAACCCTCTTCTTAAGTCCTTTGGTATCATCAATCCTCACTTAAAAATTGAAATAGATATCTTTATAAAACGATTATACTTTCAATAATGAGTTATTATACGAAATACTTCTATGGAATTTTTTCTTTAAAATTTCTTTACTACGACTCTAAAGAATAAGAAGGGTGAGGGAAAAGGAAATATTTCTTTTTAATTGTTCGATTTCGACTTAAAAATTGGAAATACATATTCTCATAAAACAAATTACACTTTTATAATTAGTAGTTAGATGAAATGGCTTTATGTAACTTTTTTCTCTAAAATTAATTTATTAGAATGTTAAAGAATGGGAGACAGGAAGAAAATCAAATAAATTGTTATTTATTTACAAATTTAAAAATTAGAAGTAGATAATTTTATTTATTATTATTTAGTAATTCAATACTATATATTTATTAATATTTATACCTATTTCATTTCGGTATCTTACATAAAGTTCAAATTTTCAATGAAACATCAAATATGAAGCATTTATTTTATTATTCTTTTTTATTTTTTTATTACCTTTTATATTATAATTTATTTATCGGGTTATTAAAGTCGTAATAAAATTATATAATAAATTTTATATTTATTAGATATTTTGTTAGTTTTATACAAAATTATGTAATGTTTATAATCTAATTATTTAATCAAATTAATTTTTATGATCATAATTATATTTATTAAAAACACTAGCCGCTAAAATGTACTAGGATCTTACAAAGATGTTCGACAGGCCTCGAATGAAAGAAAACATAGTCGCCATGGTCACCATGTGCATGACCGACTACAAACCGACAAGTTGGTTTCATGCAGTCCAAATCGATAGTGGGATGGTGGCAGAATGGTTAATAAGAAGAGACAGATGGCGGTTAATGTATATATTCTACCATCGTTCTATGTTGTTAGTGTATGGGAGGAGGAAAGTGTTTGTTTTATAAAGTGGTAGAACGAAATGTGGGTATATATGGACAAATAGTTAGAATAGGAAACGATAGTTTTATTTCAAAGAAGTGACAGTACAAGAGACCTACGATGTGTAGTGGCTGGTTTAGTGGGTATTAGCCTTTGCAAGCTTGCTTTAAATGTAAGGTAGCATTGCCTATTTATAGTATGAGGTTCACAACCACATAGAGCCAGTAATTTCCTCTTCCCAATTTCAAGATCTTTCTACATGTTTTACAGCTATAACATTATTCTATTGTCACATGCTTATCTTCTAATTTTATCTAGAAATTTTGATAATGCCATCGATGCTTCCTTTCATGTATTTTCTAGAATGTGCATCACTTTCCATTAGAAAGATAGAATATAGTAGTAAAATATATTTAATTTTACTAGAGGAGCTACAAAAATTGGTTGGCTGCTGTAGCTAAACTCTCATTTGCTAGCTTGTATTGGTTGATGATCAAATCACTACTGCAAGCTTATGTTTATAAGCATCACTTGCCACCAAAACAATGGCGGTTAACCATTTATCGCTATCATTTATTTTTATCTAAATTTTGCCGGTACCTTAACTTCCATCAAACTTCTAGCAAATTCTTATTATATGGTGGATCAAGAGGTATCTCAATACTTATAGGAGATATATCTCAACATATATCCTGGCTTTTTCAATCGTTTCACTTGAAAAAAGTAGGTCATCTCTTAAGCTACCTAGCTATAAATTTGAATCACTTTCATCAAAAGTTTAAAAGTTGTATGTCACACATTAAAATTACTGTATAAAAAAGAAATAACAAAGGCTTAACCTTCATAAAATAATAAAGACTCAAGAAGACTCATCCCAATTCCAAACCAAAAGGGAAGAGTCATACAGGAAAGTACCGATGAATTTCTGCTACAAGAGTCCCGCACAAGACAACCAACGACTTGCCCAGTATCTTCCATTCTATATTGAGTCATTTTTCAGTTGGACCCGATCTAGACTATGTGACTATGCCCATGTTTTGCAGAAAGTGGTAACTAGAGAAGAAAAGAGAGAAACTTGGAGCTCAGGAATAAATGAGAGCTCGAGAAGAAACTTGGCTGCAATGTGGAGGGCAGATTGATTGTCATAGTCTAAGGCACATGGTTTTAATGCTGGAAGCTGGAAGTCCTTCATCAAGTAAGTTAGCCATTGCACTTCACAAGTAGCTTGGGCAAGGGATGTATACTCTGCTTTAGCTAAGGACCTTGCTACTGTGACTTTTCCAGGAGATGAGAGCATCACCTAGATAAAAGCAATAGCTAGAGATAGACCTGCGGGTGTCAGCATAGGCTCCCAATCAGAATCTGCAAACACTTTTAAAGTGAGGTCTGAAGAGGAGGGGAAGAATAGTCCAGTGGCTGGAGACTGGTTGAGGTATCTCAAAACTCTAGGAGTAGCCTGATGATGAACTATTGAAGGGCAATCCAAAAATTGACTAAGCCTTGCCACTGCATAGCATATGTCTACTCTTGTGTTTGTGAGGTAAAGCAATCTGCTAATCAACTTGTGATGTTAGGATACATCAGGGAACGGAGTCTTAGGCTGCTTGGACAGTTTAATGGTGTAATCCATGGGTGTAGTAGCCGGCTTAGAGGTAAGCATGCCACTGTCTTGGAGAAGATCAAGGTAGTACTTCCTTTGATAAAGTGCAATCCCTTTTCGACTTTTTGCAACCTCCATCCCCCAAAAAAATTTTACCTTAGCCAAGTCTTTTGATTTTGAAGCGACCATCAAGTAAGTTTTTCATGGACTGTATTTCATGCAGATCATTGCTAGCTAAAACCAAGTCATCCACATAGACAAGGATTGCAGGGAAACCAGTGGTAGAAGACTTGGTAAAGATAGAGTAATCAGATTTTGATTGCACAAAACCAGAAGCAAGAAAAGCTTGTTGGAAACAGTAACATGAGAAGGGGGTTGAATCGTGTTTTAGATAAAAAATCTATACCTGAAAACTTTTAGCAAAACAATTTTTTAAGTCCGAGAGTTGGAATGCGGAAGCAATTTGGTTAGAAATAAAAGTAGTCTAGCTTACTAAAATATATTTAAGTATGATTATAATAATCACATAGAGCTGTATTATAAGTGAAGATAGTAAATAAAGTAGAGGACATAGAGAGACCACACAGAGGAATTTATCCTGGTTCGGCCAAACAAATGCCTACGTCTAGTCCCCAACTCTTTGTTGAGATTTTTATCTCATGAGTATTCTTTTTCCCAAGCCTCTCTAAGCTTTTACAACTGAGTAGTCTTTCTTAAGCCTCTCCAAGCTTTTGGAAACAAGCAGTATTTATCCTAGCCTCTTTAAGTTAAACGAGTAGTATTTTTCCTAGCCTCTCCAAGCTCACTATAACCATTATCTGGTCCGGTTACAAGAAGTTGATAAGAAGGTTAGTGTTTGAGCACTCATACTAATCTTTTTTCAAAGTATGATCAACAACGAACTGTGTGTATGACTTCTCTGAATTTTCAATATGAGAATACTATTTATTACAAATCAGTAGAGAAGATTTTCAAACAGAAGTTACCATAAGTAATTCTCTGGTGATTTAGAAGGTTGAGAAGGTTGATGAAAAAGGTCTCTTAAGCGTAGAAAATTATTCAATTAGTCTAACCATTTCTTTTTCATTTTCTAGCATTATATAGACTTCAAGATATGACCGTTGAAGTTTGCAGATCTTGAGCCTTGTGCCTCTTTGGTCCACTGGTTTATGACTGGCAAGAGAGAAATGCAGTTTTATTCTTCAACAAGTACACAGAAGAGAAAAAATAGTCGTTGAAGTGTTCACTAACTTTTCAAACTTGTTAGTGTTTCTTTTGCATCTTATCAAATCATATTTGACATTTTGAATTTATCAATGAAGCGTGTAGAAGAAGCTTTGAAGTTGAAGTACTTCATGAGAAGTATGTTTTTGATGATTACCTTCTAGACAAAGTCATCCTTCTGAATGAACAGTAATCCTTCTCGTGACACATTTTCCTTTCTAATGCTATAATCTTATCCTTTTGAACTTTCTATCTGCTTCTTAAGTGAGAAATCATATAAATCACAAAGCATTTGTTCTAATATAATCATATTTAAGAGAAATACTATGGATTAAGACACTTTGTTTGGTTCAAAAGCTATTCATGTATGAGATAAATGATTTTGCTCATGAAAGAATATGTTTTAATAACAAATCGTTCACAGACAAAAGTTTAACTTAAAGCTTGATTTGGTATTCATCAAAACCTTGAAGCTTGAAACGTCTTAGGTTATGAGACGATTTCAGAAGGGCATTGGAGCTTATAGAGTTGAGGTTAATTTGGCATTCCATTGGCGGCTAGCTGCTTGAGATCATATAGGGACTCTTGAAGCATGCACACCATCCTAGGATTAGACACTTCAAGGCCAGGTAGGACTTTCTTGTAGACTTCTTCATCTAAGTCAGCATGGAGAAATGTTGTGTTTACATCTAATTGGTGGAGAAACCAATTCTTTACAGTAGTAATAGATAACAGCATTCTTAAGGTAGTCATTTTAACTATTGGACTAAAGGTGTCTAAGTAGTCATTGCCAGCTATTTGTGTGAAGCTCTTGGCTACTAACCCGGCTTTATGCCTTTCCATTATCCCATTGGGTTTGAACTACAGCCAAAACACCCATTTGCACTCCATGGCCTTTTTACTAGGGGGAAGAGAGGTGAGAGTCCAAGTTTTGTTGGATTCCAAAGTAGAAAACTCAGCTAAGATGGCCTCTTTCCATCAAGGGTGAGCCATGGCTTCCTTATAGTTCCTAGGCTCAAGGTTAGGGGACAAAGCAAGGGAAAAGTGTTTTTGATTGGTAGATAATGAGTCATAAGACAAATAATTGGAAATTGGATACCTGAGATTGGAAGACTCTTTGTCAACTAAATCCTTTGTGGCCAGCATGCAATGAAAATCTTACAAGTATAAAGGAAGATTTCTAATTCTTTGAGATCTTATAACAGCCGGTGGTTGAGTAGGTTCTGCCCTTGAAGTGATGGTAGGTCCAGGTTGAGAAGGTGGGTTAGATGCCGAGGTTGTGGGTAATTGTGAGGAGGTAAATGGTTCTGTATGTGAAAGTGAGTCTGTATGTGGTTGGGTGATAAGTGCAGGTATGCTATTATTTGGAGAGTCTATGAAGGTAAATATAGGTTCATATAAGGTTGTAGTAGGTTGAGGAAAGGAAGGTAGCAGGTGAGGTACTGATGAGGAAATCGGTGTTGAGCTCAAACTATCATGAAAAGTGAAAATCCTTTCATAAAAAATCACACTTTTGGACACAAAAAGTTCTTTGCTTGAAATGTCAAAAAGTATATATCCTTTTTTTCTTGATTTAAAACCCAAATAAACACATTTTCTTGACTATGGATCAAACTTTTTTTTATTATGTGTTAAAGTGGATGCAAAAACTAAATAGCCAAAAATCCTAAGATTAGTAAGTGTAGGTAAAGTACAAAATAAAATTTCATAAGGGCACAAATTTTCCAATGACGAATTAGGTTGCCTATTGATGGGATGAACAACATGAGAAATGACATAATGTCATAAACAATGGGGAATGTTAGATTGAAACACCAAGGATCTAGCCACTTCTAAGATATGCTAGTGCTTCCTTTCTACCATTCTATTTTGTTGGGGGCTTTCAAAATAACTGGTGTAGTGAATGATGCCTTTTGAAACAAAAAAACTTGTAAGATTGAATTCAGCCCCATTGTCTAACCTTATGCACTTAATCAGTGTGTAAAATTGAGTGTGTACAAAACTAACAAATGATTGTACAAGTGAAGAAACTTCAGACTTAGATTGCATGAAATAGACCCAAGTGAATCGTGATTTGTCATCAACTACAATTAAAAAGTACTTGTGACTAGCAGTGGATAGCATAGCAAAAGGGCCCCAAATATCCATATGAACAAGATAAAAAATTATGTTAGATTTAGAAACACTTATAGGCAATGGCAATCATTTTTGTTTTGCCAAGTGTCAATAATCACAAGGATTATTATTAACAGAACTATGAATAAAGGGAAATTTCTTTTTCATTACATCGAGTTTGCCATTTGAAAGATGGCCTAACAGAAAATGCCATAAGGTTAAGTCAGAGACAATGTTGGTGTGAAGAATCTGAGCAGATTGATGTGTGATAAGCTATGCAGAGTTTGACATTGTATACAAACCACCTTGGAGACTAGTAGCACCAATCGTCTTCAAGGTAAGGCATTCCTAAATCTTACAAGTTGTATCAATAAAAATAAACTAACAATGGAAGGAAGAAGTTAGTTTAGAGACTTACAACAAATTGAAACTAAAGGAGGGAAGACATCAGTAAGGTAGAAATCTTTTGAAAAATAAAATTTATTAGAAATATCAGTGCTAATACATGTTCTATTTGGTAACCTAACTTGAACAAGTCTAATTTTATGTTAATATGGAGAAATAGATAAAGAAGGAGTGACATGATCAGTGGCACCTATATTTATGATCCAAGTGCTAGAATTGATGTAAGAAAAGTAAAGGACACAAGATACACCTCAATTATTTGAGGTTAGGGTAGAGCTAGTTGTAACTTGGTTAATGGTGTATAGAACTTGAGAAATCTATGATTCTTATTGCTGGTGCAAGGTTAGTAGAGCTTGTCTCTACTCTGGGGTGAACATAAACTCAGAATTAACCCCTCCCTCGTTCTAGTGAAAGGCAATGCTGCTAGTTTCACCTTGATCCATATTAGTAGCTACATGGTTAATAACATCTTTTTGCTTGAGGTAAGGAGGGTACCCATGCTTCTTGTAGCATGTGTCCACCAAGTGCCCAATTTCCCACAAAAGCGGCAAATCTTGGAACCCTGACCTCTACTTCCACTACTTCTACCACTTGAGTTAGTAGCCTAGCCTCTTCCCCTTCCTTTGCCCCTAGAGGAGGATGTGCTATCAACATCAAAATTGGCAGTGTTGAGCAAAATCTTGGAAACTAGTGACATAATTTGCTTGTCTTTCTTGCTGAGTCAATAGAGAAAAGACCTCATTGAGTCAGGAAAGGGTTTAACATTACTTAGGATTTGATAGCTCAATGTTCCTTATTCAATCCTCTTCAGAATTGAACTACATAATCACTTCTTTTATAACCTCTAATCACTACAAGTCCACAGGTACACTCACTAACACATGGACACCCCGAAATTAATCTAAAGTTTTCTAATTCTTCCCAAATAGACATGAGTTTAGTGAAATAGGTAGTAATGGACATGTCACCTTGTTTAATGGCAAACAAATCCTCTTATAAATTGGCTATTCAATAAATGTCCCTTTGATGATATATCTGTCATAAATCTTTCCACAAATTTGAGGCAATCTCTACCCATACTACACTCTGCATAATTTTTGAGCTTAAAGATTGATGAATTCGAGATACTGCAAAGGTATTGCAATTGTCCCATGCCAAGAAAAGGGATCTTCCTCATTCAGTCTGGGAATGGTGCCATCTGTAAATGTTAATTTGTTCTTTGGTTTTAAATTTATGTGCATGGCCCTAGCCTACAAATGATAATTTTGAGTAGTAAATGTAACACCCTCCAAATATATATGTCATGCTCAAGTCATAGGATCATATCTAGAGATTGTTATGGTTGCTATGAAAACTTTCAAATAAGAAAACATAATATGTGACCCTTAAAATTTCATGCTTTGTTACTGAATAAGGATTCATAATCCAAAATGTTAGAAAGAGGTATTTAAAATACAATTTTGTTCAACACATAATTACTATTATTCACAGAATATGTCTCATTCTGCATCCTTTATGTTAGGTACTAATAGTCTACCTTGTCACTCGGGTTGGAGTTCCAAGTGTTGGACTCAAGTCCACATTACACAGTTCGTAGAAATCCTAAAACTCTACAGTAGCCTTGAAGCCTATCCCTTATATTGGAATATTTATGGAGACATACAAATAGATAGTGAGAATTTAAAATTCTAAGTAGGTACACTCAATCCACTAAGCACATAAGGTGTCATCGTAAGTATTCCAGCCGCCTTGGTTTATTATGAGAACATGAACAAATACACATAGGCATAGGTTCAATTTAAGTTTGAAAACATATTTCGTGAAGCAGTTTACTTTTAACAATCACTTAGTATCTCCCAAGACAGTTATAAGAGTAGTCACAATAACTTACCAGCCACACTGATAGTAACTGTACAATATAATGAGATCATGGAATATGCAGATGCACATAGCTGAATCGTGCAAGTGCATTTATCTTTCTTGTGTCTTTCTTTAACTTGAAACTTGAACATCTGTACTTGGTCCCCTAAAAGTGGATGACCTCTCCTACTTCTGGGTAATAGCTTACTTTTCAGGATTGAGCTCGTTTCTATATGTGATCGCTAGATTTACTTTCTCCGACTCTCACACCAACTTATTCCCCTTAATCTATTCAGGTGGCCAAAGTCATTATCTTTGACGATATCACTCTAACCCACTACTAGGTGGAGGCTCGATACACTCTTCATTAACTTGCAAGTTCATGTTAACTTATACATTCTCATAGATGGTCATGCATGAAGATGTGGTACGTACTTATGCACATGCTTCATATCTTACTTCAATTACATTCTTACATGCAGGACATTCTTAAGGTTAAAGGGAATTGATTATCATGCATGAATACTCATACATCTGTGTTCCAATCTTTCCACATCTGGTATTATGTATTGCCATCCCGGTGTGGCTCTTTTAGTATTTGTCACCCGTAAGCGGTACATATCATCATCCCACAGGATCAGTATTCTATATAATAATGGTAAGCAAGTATATAATAATATTCAAGTATTCATTTTTGGCTTAAATTTTCCCATACAGTAAACCTTACAACAAATGTCATAACCTAACTCATAGTTCTATGTCTTGCTTAACACTTGTCTTGCTTAATACTTGGGTTATAAGCCACTAGAAATCTACCTCCACGTTAGAAATTTACCATGAATCCATCTCTCATCATCTGGCCCTTATGTTTTATAAAGTCATTCCTTATCATATCCTTTATTTAACTCTCTTAGTCCCATATGATTTACTTAAGAGTAAATTAAGTTATATCCATTTAACTAAAGCTGTTCTAGTGTCATAAGCATGAGTTCCTAGTTCCTAGTTTACTTCTGGTCCCCAATCTTCCTGGTTCCGAGCTTATGCAAAAAGGTCTATGTCTTCCTTGTCCAGCCTGAATTCCGGGTTCCAAGTTTAAGAGAAAGGGTTCACTTATTCTCTCAAGTTTTTGGGTTCAGGGTTTGAGAGAAAGGGCTCACTTCTGCTTTGTTCCCCAGGTTCTGTGTTCCGATCTAAAAGAAGAGGGTTCACTCTTTCCTGCCTACTTGCGGTTTTGAGTTTCGATATTGAGGAAGAGAGTTCACTCCTTCTTAACTACCATGGGTTTTGATTTCCGATCTGAAGGAAGAGGGTTCACTCCTTCCTGACTAACCAGGTTTTCAAGTTCCGAGTTTAAGAGAAAGGGTTTATGGATTGACGCTGTTTCTGTTATGTTTTGTTCTAAAATTCATATCTAGTTCATTTAGGCTCGGATGGCCAAGATTTTTGGTTTACACACTCTATTATTCTTATAATAACAAGGAAAAATGACCTTAACCTCATAAGATTACCCAGTTAATGCACTTTTTACTAAACATTTCCACTATCCTATTTTAGGTCCTCATTTTGGGCTGCCAAATTATATAAATTCCTAAAAATTCATTTCTAGTTAGATTTCCACCAAATTTCAAGTGTAGGTAACCCTATATGTTAACTTTCAAATAAAACAAATTTCATTTAAATCTAACATCTGTAGCTCCAGAAATAATTTTTGTGGTATAGGGTGTTTAGGATGGTGGCTCATCTGTCTTCCTCTTGGTGTCTAGTTAGTTCAAAGCTAGTTAACCCAATTCCTATGAACTTCCCTCGCTCCAAGTCTTCCTCAAGGACCTCAAGAGGTTTATTTGAGATTAACTAAACATCTATTCCAATTCATATAAAATTCTAATTTAATTTAACTAAGACTTGACTTTTTTAGCTACTTAGTGATCCTAGTGGTCATCTTGAGTTAGGTTCTTGAGCTTTCTACCATCATCATCAATTTAACCCTCATTTAACAAGATACACAACTTACAAAAGCCAAGACAAGCACATCCTTATCCTGACCCTACATAGCCGAACACAAGCACACAAAATCACAAGCAACCAAGTATAAAGTCAATCTCAAATCACCATTTCAAGGCATAATCTCATCGTCATCACTAGAATCTAGCCAACCAACATCAATTTCAAGTGAGAAACCTAGGGTATAGGTAGAGTTGGTGGCACTAGAAATTTAGAGAAATAACCTAGGATTTGAGCTACCTATCTCAAGGTTCTTGAAGCGATGGAAGTAAAAAAGCAAAGAACAACTCCTAGCCTTCCTCCTCTCATGGCCATAGCATATATGGAGGTGGGGAAGCTCCATTTGATGCTTGATCATCAAATTGATAGAGGGGTTTGATAGAAGGGAAGGTGAAGATTAATTTTCATAAAAAGAGCAAGGTGTTTTGAGGCCAAGAAGGCCATCAACCATGAGCTTCAAGGCCATCAACAATGAGCTTGAAGCTCATGGCTATGGTGGTGGTGAGAAAGAAGATGAAGAAGATAATGATGGTGGATTTATGTGTTGTTGGCATGAATGAAGGAGATGAGGAGAAGATAAGAGAGTCCTAATATTTGTAGAAGTAGTGGTGATAAATCCATCAATTGAGGCCAGTGTGGCACCTTCGCGTCCACTCGTTTACTCAACATAGGGTGTGGCTCATTTTTGGCCATTTACTATGGCTTCTCTCATGACATGTTTATCCTCTGTAGGATTATTTCGTTAGATTTGTCATATCTAAAGACAATATGGGACCCTTGAGGATTAATGCAAGGTATGTAGCTATTAATTCGAGTACTCTAAGTTACTTGAGATATTATGTACTGTGTGAGTAATCTCATACGTATATTTAAAATCATGTGTATAAAATATCATTTATAGAGTTATTACATGTATTTTAGTTATCTACTAGTGTCGTGGAGCCTATATATTCCCGAAATCAGGATTTTTCTGTTAATGCCCTTCCTGACAACTGTAAACCTTTATTTACAGTTTTGCCATTGTGATTATATAATTACAATTTCACTTCTTCTTCTGCTATGGTTCACCTATTTACTATTTTGCCTTTGCCTCAGGCTCGAGCTTCCTTCCATACTGACCTGCCCTCATAGTTGGGGACATTACATTAAGAGCTAAGAAACTATAGTCGCACCGGGATTCTCGCTAGGGTGCAAGAAATAGGGGCTCATTGGATCCACTATGGGATTGTAAACTTGATTCATCATGCAAGCTTGATTCACTGTAGGAACCTAATTTTGAACAAGATTGAACAGTAAAATTGTTGATTTGCACCCAGAGCTTGATGTAAAGGAATTTGATTCACAATGGAATTAGTGGAGGAGCTGGTTGATTCATCATGGGAATTTGCTGATTCGCCATGGAAGCATGATCTTGATCAGCAATGGATGAAAAGAAAGGTGCAGCAAAGCACTAATGGCTTTGATACCATGCAGAAAGTGGTAACTAGAGAAGAAAAGAGAGAAACTTGGAGCTCAAGAAGAATGAATTAAAAAATGATCAAGATGATGGTTTTGTACAAGAGAGTAGCTAATTTATATACAAGTGTATTAGCTATCACTAAGCTAACTGAGGTTGCTAAGTAACCAAAAAAAATTGTTAACTAACTACTTGATAGCTGTAAATAATTATTTAACAAACTGATTGAAAGTCTTCAATAGTTGTACAATAATTAGCCACTACTTCCTCTAGAATCTGCAGGTGTTGTGTAGGATAACATGTTTTGCAAACTCGTCTGCACAAAAATTTCTTATTAGAATTCAATATTAGATTTTAATAGATTTCTAAAGTACCAAATGAATTAAACAAGCTTCACAGTCAGACTTCCTTATTACAATTCTAAAGTACAAATGAATTAAATAAGCTTCACTTGGAATTCATTCAGAAATGGGAGAGTTCAAACTTGAAAACATCCAACAAAGCTAGATTACATATCGAATAAGGTGCTTCCTCCATCCATATATGATCGGGTTGCTCTTTTGACACTTTTGCCAATATATGGGCCACCTCGTTCCCATTCCTTTCCCCTTGCTTGCTGGTTATATGGACTTCCTCTTTATTAGTAGAATGTCATGGTCAGACTTCTTTCCTTCAATCAATGAAATTTGGTACCGGCATTATCTCTAGTCTCTATATCAGTAAACAATGAGAGACCGTGATAAAGCAAGATAATGATATAGTGCATCCAAATGTCAGAGAATATCAGAAGTGTCTGCGGAACATAAGAACTAATTCTTGTCTTTTTTTTTTTTTTTTTAAAAAAAAAAAAAGTAAAAGAAGAGCTGACCAACATTCAATTGACAATGGCCAACTTTCAACTCAAACTTCGGCCCCACTTTAAATATTCAGTTTCTTCCTTGCACATAATGCCCTTATATTCTACCCCCAGTGTCTAATCAGCTACGTAAATTATCAGTCTCTAACACCAATCACAACATTTAATATTTCTAGTATTCACCATGGCTAGTGCATGTTTCACTTGAAGCAACTGATTGTTTACATAACTAATGTGAGACTGATGTCTGGTGTGATGTAAAGACTGTCTTGCACTACGTGTATCTAAAAATCTCTAATAAAACAGGCTGTGAGCATCAGAACTCTAGCAAATTTAATGCCTAATGGCCTGTTTCATGGTCGATTGGGAACAGAAACATTCCAAAAGTTCCCGGTAAGTAATAGAATCGACCTCAAACTTTCAAGCACTTTGTAGTGACAATCAACAGGAGAAAATACAGTCAAGGAGCCTGTTACCGTAGGTGTTCAAAAGATCAAGGAATGAGATACAGAAAACAGTCGTCCATTCAATAGGCCAACTCTTAACCCGAGTTACACAAATACCTTTATGATTTCAAAATTAAATAAAATGACGAGTTACACGAAGAGGAAGAAGAGTTCTCATTGTAAATTTACAGTATAATTGGCATCTAGAAATGCTAAATATCGATCTTGCCCCAGGGTTGAGGGAAGTGGTCTTCAATGCAATCATGAATGGAAGAAATTTTATTGCAACTTTGCAAAATTGAATCAGTTCAGCCGGTCTACAGTCATGTACACCACAGAGCTCTCCCTCTAGTCTAAATCTTCAGAAGTACTTATGCCATTTCTGCTGTGCACGTGCAAAAACGCAAGACAAAAGCTTCAACTTGTGAACACCCTATTCTTCACAACCTTTTCTGCTTCAGTCACATTCAAATGCCTGATCCCATTCTCCTTCAACCATCTCTTCCCCCCTGCAATGCATTCTTGCACTCTGTTTTCATCCATCTTCAACAACTTAAGACCTTCACTTGCTTTCGGGAAAAACCTTCTGGTCTCAAACACCACACCCCAAATACCCCAAATAAAACATCTAAGTCGCTACCAAATCTTTCAACACCATCATTGTGAAATTTTACATTACTTATAAGAATACCATTAAAAATTAATTGATCGATTCCTACTGCCAAACTTCTCCATACCCCAACAAAATCCCTACTATTCAAAGCTACTTCTACCACTGACATTTTACCTTGCAGATAATCTAGGGCATCTATTAGAGTCTTTGACACAGTCCATCCTTCTTCAACCTTTTGCCATTGCCTCTTGTTCTTCACGTAATCTCGAGATCGAGCATCAAATCCTCTCAAAATAACTAGAGATATCTTTTCAACCCATTCTGTTCTGAAATCTTCCAACTTCTTGATCTCGTCATCCAAGAGAACCGTTCTGGAACTCCCTGGCAACCCTTCGCTATCTCTATTTGCATTATTTGGCAACTCTGCTTTATCATCCAGATCCATCCCCATCTCAAGGAAAAAGACATCCTCAGACCACTCGTTTAAAACAGATTCAAAGTAATGAGCAGCATTTATGGAAATTGCAACTTTAGTTACAGCATCATCATCAGTTAAGGCAGTCAATCCTTCAGCTTCTTGGCAGCAGGTAAGTATGGCATCAAAAAATTTTCTTATAATAGGCACACCAACTAATCTGAGAAATCTTGACCTCAAAGCAACACTAGGCAATGATCGACAACGATCAATAACAGCCAATAGATGGTGAAGAAAGTAACTGGAAACCAGAGGAGACTTGTGATCATCGGTAGATGATGAAAGAACTACACCTACAACTTTCTTTCTCCAATTATTCTCGTCTTCAATGTCAGGTTTCAACTTATCTAGGGCATCACCGACCTCTATCTCTGCCCATAGATCAAGCCAGTCTGGTCGATCACAAAATACAGATAGAGAAGAAATTTTCTCCAACATATCATCATCAAAAGATAGAAAAACCCCAGAATGCTCTACCAAAGACTTGATCCTTTTGTCAAAAGCTATCATCAAGTCAATAAGATGCAGCCATGATATTCTAGCAGATGATTGAATACCTGTAACACTAGCCTCCTCTAGTTGACTAATGTAGCTAGGGAAAATTTCTTTCGCCAAGTATGTTGTTAAGGAGGTAACCATTGCTGAGATCCATTCTTCTCTGCAACTATAGCCAACTACCTTTGCTTCATCAATCAATGGCTGCAACATTTCATCCATAGAATCAACATAATCCCCTGTGATCTTATATACAAGAGTAAAAATAAATTCTGGTTTATCAACCCATTTTGAGAAATGCCGTTGGGAAGCCAACGACAAGGGATTCACAAGCTCTTCAATTACCCAAAGTGGCTGTCGTAGAGCAACTTCCCTATCGTGGCCCTTGAGCTGCCTACCTTTCCTTTGCCTTTGCAACTCCTGTAGGTTGCACAAAGCAAGAAAATTTTCAGAGTACTTGAGTTTAAGATCTGCTTGCATACTCAGTAGAGGATTCAATACTTGATTTGCAGACCTTGCATCCAAATGCGCGGAGGTCAAAGAAGAAAGAGGTGGGGGCCATCCAAGTGAAGCAAGAAGTGCCCGATGATCAGCAATTGCCTGGGGTCTTAAAATGGCCAGAGCTCGATCTACTCTATGATCAACTGCTGATACAAGATGCTTCCACTGAGGATGAGTCTTTGTAATCGAAGTTAATATTTCTTCCGTTGTCTTAAGCGTTTTAATAGCAACCAGATGCATTTCCTGCAACATTTAGGATACATTAAGGAATGTAATGATGCTATAGTTCCCAATTATCATCTGGTCCATATATTGAAAGTTTGCTCACTTCTGAATTCTGATTAGAAGAATGCATCCTCAGGCGTTTGCTCATGGTATACGATACAGCATCTTCAATATCACCAACCAAAGTATCAAGTTTCAGTGCCGTTTCTGAAAGACACACAGAAAAAAACAGTTTTAATAAACTAAAAACACTTGCAAATAGGTAATGCACAGGAAATCAAACCAAATCAAGTACAGTAACCATCACTGAAAATCAAAACATTTCTTTATAATCACAAGAAATGCATATCATAAAAGGCCAGTGAAACACAAATATTCCAATGAAAACATCATCTTCCATTCTTCTTACAATGTTCTTCAGTTTAGCACTGAGAGCATGAAATTTTAGAGTTGCCTCTCTAAGACAGACACAGGAGTTTTAATAAACTAACAAAAGTGACAAAAAGGGAAAATATAAATACACTCTAGTAAACCCCTAACATCTCTCACATCTAGGTAAGTGGCACAATTGGAGTGCAAAACAAAAAATGTGATGGGCTTGTTTGAAAGTGTTTTATTTTTTAGTTTTCAAAAACTGTTTTATAAAACTGTTTTTAAGTTCAATTTTTAAAAATAAAAGAACAAAAAAATCTATTTGATAACTTTGTTCTGAAAATAATTTTTTAGTGGTAAAAAATAGAAAATCTGTTTGGATGATTGTTTTTAAAAACAAGTTTTAAAAGTAATAAAACAAGAACTTGTTTGGCAAATTTTTTTTTAAATTGGGACTGTTTTCTTCAATAAAAAAGACCAATTTTGATCCCAACTTTAGTAATTTATCAAAACTTGTTATTTCTATGAATTCATATTTTCCTTGACACGTAAATATCTAATTTTAATTCGTTAAGGATCTCCCAATAACCAATTTTAGCCAAAGCAAATGCTATTTTGATAAATAGATAAATAACTAAATCCACCAACGATAGTGAGGAGTAGAGTTTACAACCAGGATCAAAACAAGAAAAGTAACTCAGCTTATTACATCAATACAGACACCATGAGACAAAAACACCAAACTAAATGTGACTAAGCATGTACACCAATCAGCATTTGAGAAGAAGCTAGCCACATCATTGTCATTCTCATTCAATTCATCTTAGGACCTACAGATTGAAATTGCATTGAATACAAATTGAGAACTAAACCCCTTTCAACCAAATTCATAATTGCATCATGAATCACACGTCCTTAGTCATCTCTGCTGTTGAATACATCTATAGATTTGGGTGGTGTATTTAATAGCAAGGGACCTTGTGAGACAACAATGAGAGCATTGTGCTGTGTAATGTGTTCAGTCCATTAATTGATAGATATATCAGTCCAAATGACTGATATACTGTAGTTGCTGTTATCTGGTCTTGCATTCCAAATATCATGCCAACATTTGGACACATGAATTGATCAAGGACTGAGACCATAGTTAGACCATGCCAAATAGCAGCACAAACCTCAACCAATATTAATAACTAGGCAGTACCTCTAGTTATTGACAAGCAGAGCTTGATGTAGAACAATAAAACACATGATATCATGTCAAAAATATCAAATTATATCATGAACTCTAGAAGAAAGATCCACTCCTTAAAGAACATAGATATTGAAAACTCACAGCATAAGCAAGAATCAACCCACTAAACACAATAATATAGCATGCCAACAATATTAGTCTGATAATTCAAACTTCCAACTAAATCTGTCAAACCAGGAAAGTGGTAAAACAATCATAGTTCTAAAACCAACTTATTCCAGCAACCAACATCAACATCATGATCAATCATCAATGACATAGAAACAACATCAACAACTCATACATCCCCATCAGAGTTGAGAACATAAAGGAGTCACTTTCAGGGACACAAATAGCAAACAACATCACACTCAGAATATCACAAAAACACACCAAAAATCACCCGTGCACCTCCAACCAAACTCAAAACAATACACAAATTTTATAAGACAACTCGAGGTCTCCAATCCAAAATAGAATCCAAAATGTCTCCTAAATCAAAACAGTAGCAGGATAGCAAACCAAAACCAAATTTCATCAAAATAAAATTAAAAAAAAATATAAAATGTATAAACCATAGTCGCCATTCATTGCTCAAATCATTGTTTTCTTGCTCGCACTGTTGGGTATGTTTGAGGAATGGCTGGCATTGGGATCGCCAATTTCCATGCTGGTTGCACGATCTCCATAACTGTTTCCTCATGGCGTCGCTCTTTGTTGGTTGTGGTGTTGCGCCACCGCCGCTGCAAGGTTATTCGTTGTTGTGCGTGCCCAAGCCAGTGGAGAAAGATGGGTGGCTTCCGCTTAGACCCTTCCATTGTGAGAGAGAAGACCAGCCACCACCACGGAAAGACCGCCAGAGACAGAAAGACAGAGCACGACACGGAGAGAGAGATCGCGACACAAAGGAAGAAAGGGAAGTGGGATTTGCAGAGAGGAGCACGGTGGTGGTGCGGACGAAGAAGAAAGCGGCACAAAGGAAGAAAGGGAAAGGGGATTTGCAGGCTTGAGCACGGTGGAAGGCAAAAGAAAAGGAAAAAGGAAAAGGAGAAGAAGCAAGAGGGAAGAGAAGAACAGGAAAAAAAAAACTGATTGTGAAACCAATAAAACAAGGTATTTACAAGTATGCCACCGCCCATTTTATGTTTTTAAGAACAAGAACTCAAAAACATCTCTAAGCTGTTTTCAATTTTCTGTTTTTAAAACACACAAATAATTTTTTGTTTTTTAAAACTAATGTGTAGAAATAGCCACCCAAACAAGTGTTTTTATTTTTTTGTTTTAAAAAATCAAAAACTGTTTTTGAAAACAGTTATCAAACAAGGCCGATATCTGAGAAAATGAACCTAGGCAAACCAAAATATTTCTTGATAATCACCAAAACACAAATATTTCAACAAAAACATCATGTTGCAATTGTTCCCAAAATGTTCATCGATTTGCACAATTCAAAAACCAATTCATGGAAAAAGAAAAAAACTTCATAATAATAATAATTATAATAATAATAATAACCAACCTGCATAAACACGAACAGTCTCCAACCTAGCCACTTCCTTAGCCAAAGCCGCAAGTTCCTCTCTGAAACCCTTCCCTCCCTTGCCATCATCCCCTTCGCCTCTTCCTCCATCTTCACGCAACAACAAAGCAGTTCAATTTCTCAAAATCCAAAACACCACAAAACCCTAAAAGAAAAACCAAAACAACAAAAAATTCATTGAATCGAATCGCGAACGAACCTGGCACAACGCTGGAAGAGCAAGCGGAGGCGAGGGCCTTCAGCCGGTCGTTGACGTCGCCGAAGAGGCCGTGGATTTCGCCGGAGAACGAGGCGTAAGCAGCGAGACCCGCGCCGAGCCGCTGAGTCAACTCGGCCAGGGACCGATCCAACTCGGAGCACTGCGTCTGTAGCTCGGCGACGAGACTCGGGGCTTCGGCGAGGGCGAGTTTGGTGTGGAACCTGCGGTCGAGGAAGGAGAGTGCGGAGGGAGAGAGGTAAGAGGGTGTAAGCAGGGTTTGCAGCGACTCCATGAAAATTCGAATCTCGAAGGTTCTGGAATGTTCTTCGCCGCCGTGTGCGGTTGTTCTCCGGTGGTCCGATTCCGATCGAGTGTGTGTGTGTTAGAGAGAGAGAGAGAGAGAGAGAGAGAGGAAGATTCGAACCTTGATGGACGGGACGTGTGTCGGGACTTAGGTGGATCCAAAATCCGAATTTTGAAATTTGTGTTTGTAAATAGTTTTTAACTTTTTATTGATGGTAGGGCAGAAAGCAACCTTACCCGCGAACATCCGTCCCAACCTAATCCAATCGGGTCGAGTTTTGAGCACGTTCTGTATATATATGTATATATTATTTTTATTTCTAAATTCTAACCTAATGACCTTTTTTCTATTCCCCTTCAACCTTCACATTTAAAGCTACCGCCTCCTTCCTTCTCCTTGGCTTTTTCGGTTCTTCCTTTCCCCTTCACAGTCACAAACACACATTGACATTACTACTCCTATCTCCCTCTTCCTCACACAATGCGCACTACCTTGCTGACGGAGACAGGAACCAAAGCGCTCCCGGTCATAGACAGCAAAACCTCCGCGCAACCTCACTGACAACTCCCAGTGCTTAGCGACCATGCCGCCCATTGTCGCATAATCGGCGTCGCCCATTGCTCCGCAACCCCGCCGCCCACTGCTCGCGATTCTGCTCCAGGCTCCAGTAGCATTGATCAGTGTAAGAACTCCACTGCTCACCTATCTAGGAATGAAATTATTACAATGAAAATGTTCTCTGGATAAAAATTTGAATAGTCACTGTATTCTCTGTTATGTTTATCTTATGCAAATTTTTGAGTTCTATGCTCCGTGATATCTAACAATCATATAAAATTCAATTCTGAGTACAATGAGGAGTTCATCAGCTGTCTCATTATGGGATGCACATTGATTACCATTCTTAATATCCTTTTGAATTTGTCATTTCTTTTGGTTTGCTTGGTAATGCAAGACGCTAATGCAAGCTTGTGATGCATGAATTTAGGATTATAGAACATAGATTTTGTAAATATTAACCATTTGTAGCACACTCGTCTCAAAATGAATATTAGTCACTAGAACTTAGACTCCAAGAAAATTGATTTCTGCAACTATTGAAGTGGCAAGATAATAAAGATATGATAACTAGAATAGAATAGAGCACAATAATTTATTTTTTTTTTTAAAAAATGGCATACCATAACTTTCATTAGCCATTATATTGTGTTTAATTGAATTTGTATGTAATGTCTGAATTTTTTTTTGAACGTTTAAATTGCATTGCAAATTGATTTATTCAATTTTGTTAAGAGTGTGAATGTGATTATGAATGAATTATAATGAGATTAATGAATGAAGAATTTGAAATAGTTGTATAGAAAATTTTAGACGGTTACCAACAATATTTTACCGATTTACATTATTAATCGATTTATTCGATTTTAATGCATAAGGTTAAATAGAAGTTAATTAAGGATTAATTAGGAGTTAATTGTTAATTAGAGAGATTAAGATTAGAAACAATTAAAATAGAAACATAGAAAACCTCATAAAATTCTTCAAAATAATTTTGCTGATTTGAAGGATATCGGTAGAATTTCAGTATTTTAAACTGTTGGAATCGAACTAGTAGAATTTTACACTGGAAACCTTAACGTGAGTGGAAAAAAATTAGCCACTCTTCCCCCTTAGTGTAGTGCCAATCTGCTACCCATTTGTGGGGTGAAAGTGGCCAAATTCTCACCACAAGACCCCACCACCAATCACAAGCCAAACCTCCAACCACACAATTTAATAAAACCCAAATAATGCCTCCTAACTCTCCCTTTTTTTAGCCCCCATTCTGCAGCCTTCACTCTCTTTTCTTCTACTCCCTCACTTCATTTTCACTCTACCTTCACCCTCCAACCCCATCTTGCACCCAAACCATAAATCTAGCTAGTATTCTCTTCAATTAAAGGTAGGATTTCTTGTGTTTGCTTGATTATGAGGCTTGTTGGCTTATTACATTCTTTTACTCCCCTTTCTATTATGATGTTATATGATGGTTATATGATGTGTTATGGTTGAAATAGCACCTAGATGTTTGGTTTGGGTTGGTATTTTGGTGAAAAGCCTAAGGTGTAGTTGAACCATAAATGGGTAGAAGTGAAAACCCTCAACTGTCCATATGGCGAAGTGTACGGTTTTGCCTACAACCACCGAAATTTAATGAACTATTTTAATATGAAACTAAACATCTAGGGCTTTCCAACTATATAAATTATAAGGCTATTTGATTAATATTGAGGGAGATATGATTTTTTAAAGGAATCCTGAGTTCTGTTCTGCACAGTATTGGTTGTGAAAGGTATAACTCACAATATACAACTCGAAGTTGAGTGCAATCAATTTTGTTAGAAAGCTTACACATACGGCAACATCCCATAAAAATTTCAGAGTGATAAGTAACATTTTGAAACGTTAATTAACCCTCATATTTAGTTTATTGGACCTCTTTTGTGCTTAATTTATCAATATTAGACATATTCTATGAGTTTGGGCTCTAATTAGACTTAATTATATTTTTCAGCATTATTACAAATATATACTATTTCTGTATTTTGAGCATATCTTGAGTTGTCGACCTCTAAAAATTACAAATTTTATATTGTAGGAAAACTGAGAGAAAGATCTACAACTTTGATGAAGAAGTCAAAAATTAATTCAAATGTCTATTAGGACGAATTGAGCCACGAAGTCAGAGTAGGGCTATTGCACTGAAACCTAAGTAGTGTGCACTAATTGGGCTATAACTTGAGTTGTAGACATTGGATTGAGGTGAAACTAGTGCCATTTGAAAGCTAAGATATAAAGCTTTAATTCATATGAAGAACACTCTCCAAAATAATTTCATCTTGATGGACTTATTGGCTGTTGAGTTTGATTGATGTGAATCGAGGTACAACCTAGACATGCTATAAAGATTGGACCATAATTCTCTCATTTCAAGTCTAAATTAAGCAAATTGGATATCCACTTAAAGCTAAGAGGTAGAGGATTAACTTAGGTTTAAGGGTAATGTTGGCTATTTACATCTTAGGTCTAATAAAAAGGGAGAAAACAAAGATATGAAGACACTCATCCCCAATATTTTTCATTTTTCTCTCGTCTCTTCTCCTCTCCTCTCCTCTGCTCTTCTTTTCTTTTCTTTTCCTTTTTATTTTATAAGATAGTTGTTTTGGATTCTATTTTTAATCCTTCATTGTTATGAAGAAGTAGGACTTCAAGCTAGTTCAAGGAGACTTCAAGGGCATTATGGTTGTAATCTTGAAACCCTATACTTGAATCTCAATCATGTTTATTTTCTTGATTCTTTGCCCCCTTTAATTTGTATACTTACATTGAATGATATTGATATGTGAGTTTATGAATATGGAATTAGTTGGGTGATTACTAATTGATTAATTGGTATGAACTTGATTAATTAAAAAATTAGGAATTGAGTTTGGATTCAAACCTAAGCTAATGCAATTGGGGCTAGAAATCAATATAGGTTACTTAGAGTTGAGGTCTCAATTATCTAATCAATTATATATTGGTTGAATTCCTAGAGTTCTCTAGGTAGACTTGTGGGGTTGTTAGTAGATGTGTCTCTAATAGCTTAGATTAGTTACACTCCATATATTGGATATGTTGTATGTTAATGATTGATTTACCTTATGTCTAAGGAATTCTTTGAACTAGTATTTTTATTTTCACCTAATTTTCTTTTATAGTTTATTTATTGCATGTTTGCACAGACCCCTATGTTACTTAACTAGATAGCAGCAACATCCTTGTGAGACGAGCTTGGTTGCACTATACTTCAAATTTTGTGTAATTAAGTATGTTAAAATTATAATTTGAAACAAGTTGTGAAACTTGCTACCAAACTTTGGCATCATTGCGAGGGATGTTGATGCTATTTAGTTTGTAAATATATGTGTTTATTTGCTTTTGTTTGAGTTTTGCATATTTTGGTCGTTTTAGGTATTTTTAGGCTAATTTTGGGTGCTATCTTGTTCTGTTCGTGGTCAGCTTACCTTGATATCTTCCAGTGCAAAGGTTTTCGATATTCTAAGCAAGACTCACTGCACTGCAGTGAGCTCCACCCCATTTTGGCCAAATTTCACTATTTTGACCACTTTTTCAAATTTTCAATAATTTTTATTATATTTTCGAGTTTCAATTAGGTACAATTTTATTTGTGTGATGTTCAAAAAAAAAAAAAAATCATTTCCTACTATTTTTACATTTTATTAGCATTTTTTTGCTTATTTTTTAATTTTGGTGTTCATTTTAGTATAATATCATTTTGTACATAGTTTCTTTTGTTTGTTTCGTAGTTTCATTTTGCATTTTTTTTTCATTACTTTCACTTTGTACATCATATTTACTAACATACCTCCTAATTCTCAGATATATGCTACTTGGAATGTTGTAGGAACTAGAGCGGTTGATGAGGATTCTTACCAAAGAATGGAACACCTACTGAATGAGATAAAGTATTTAATAGAGTAATATGCCATAAGGAATTACATCCAACAACCACAACAAGGATATTTCTGATTGGTATGATGGAGTTGACCAGGGATATGGGGGTGTTCCATCACAGCAACCCCCATATTTTAAGCAATAGTTCCAACCTTCACTCCCTTTCATTCAACAACACTTGTATCTACTCCAAGAGCTGTATGAGCAACCATAGCTTGAGTTACCACCTGCATATCATTAGGCTAATCCACTAGCAACCTCATTTGAGCCCTCTCTAAAAGATTTTGTGAACCAGTTGATAGAGAGCAATCTCCAATGGCAGTAGAGGATTGATGCAAACATTCAGAGCTTACAAACACAATTGAGTCAGTTAACTTCTACATTGAGCAAATTGCAAGCTCATGAGTTCACTCGGCTTTTTTCCCATACCGTTCTTGTAACATCTCGAAGAAATGGTACTTCGAATTAGCATTGTGGATTGAATTATTTTGCTTCATTAAAAAGATGCATCTAATTAAGAAATAAAAAAAAGCCCCTGTGTAAACTTTTGGTAACTGTAGCCTTGCCCAGAAACTTTTAGTAATTATATGTTGACCCCTAAAGATTTTTTTTCCATAATTACCCTTGAATTTTTTAGAAAATGACATTTATGTCCCTAAATAAATAGAATTGGCAGAATAGGGTTTTTAGTATATCAGAATCACGTGGTGAAACCGTAGAAGTTTAAATCTCTGTCAATTGGGCCATGGAGGCAGTCTGGTGTGAAATAACGTGGGGTGCACCTGGACTTGCTCAAAATTACGGATATGACATTAGCTATGAAAAATAGAAAACAAAAAGGCTCTGAAATTGCGAAGCGTTTAATCTACGCTATTAATTGATTAGGTAAGGTTAATTAGAAATTAATTAAAAGAAAATTAGAAGTTAATTAGATATTAATTAAAGAGATTAAGATTAGGAAAAAATTAAAATAGATATGCAGAAAATTTTACAAAGTAATTTAGTAATGTTTTGCCGATTTAAAGGAAATCAGTAAATATTCGATATTTTATACTGCCAGAACCAAATCAATAGAATTATACACTAGAAACCCTAGGTTGAGTGGCCAAAAATTTGCCACTCCCTTCTCATTTGCTAGAGCTATATGCAGCCAAAAAGGAGGGGAGATTTGGCTTTGTCTCCACCACCCATGCCAACAACTTCAAGTCATTATTACATTTATGACTTAAACCCACATAACCCCACTTCCTCCCTCAATAGTTTCGATGCATGAAGGCTGAGCTCTCTTTCTTCTTTTGTTCAACATCTCCCTCCATTCTTCTCACATCTTTATCCTTCATTAACTTCCTTCACTTCAAGACTTGGTTTTCTATTAACTCAAGCTTGAAACATGGTAGGATTCCACATTTTTTATGGATTTCTTGTGACTAGTAACTGTTGATTCATTTAATTGTATGCATGTATTTGATATTTAATTGAGATTATGTAAGTGTTCTTGGGTGGTTTAGCAGTATTGGGTTGAACTGGGATTGAATCTTGCATCGAACATAAGATAGAGAGCAAACCAGAATTTGAAAACCTAGGAGAACCTATGGCAGTCCGTATGGCGGAGTGTACAGCTCTGCCTACAACCGATTAAATTTGATGAAACTATTTTTATGTGAAACTAGACATTCAGAGATTTCCATACATATATAATATAAGACCATTGGATTAGTATTGAGAGAGATATGAATTTTGGAAGTTTGACCTAGGTTTTTGAGTTTGATTATGGGCAGATTAGGTTGTTCAGGACAAAACTTGTCCTATACAACTTGGAATTGAGTGAAACCAACTTTTTTAGAAAGCTTACACATAGGAGAACATCCTATAAAAATGTCAAAGTTAGATACGATCTCTTTTGCTCCCAGTGGTTCGAAGAAGTTGCCCTATGTCCAAACCGAGCCAAAACAGGGCAGTTTAGGAAGGTCAAATTTCAGAGCTTATAACTCGAGCTCTACTAAAGCAAATGAAATGGAGCTTATTGCAAATGAAAGCTTGTCCTATTAGCTTTAATATGACACTAACTTCGTATGATTTGAGCTGACTTCCGATTTTTAGTGGAATTTTACTTTTAAGTGTGTAATTTTGGCTAGCTACAGGGCAGGCTAGGATAAAACTTAAATAACTTGAGCTATATTTATCAAAATTAGATGGGACCAAAGAGGTTAGAAAATAGCACATAACAATCTAACATATCCAAAATTGAGGTCCAGATGAGTTAAATAGAAATTGTGGCCTGATTTACAAAAATCGAGTTGAATGCAAGTATTGAGACAACAACCATGTTTTAATTGCAGTAATTGTGCCATGAATTTGATGTTTGAGATACGAACAAAGTGTTATGATTTATCTGAAAAATTGGTGTTCTGAGTATTGGCACTATTTATGGGGAAGCAGACACGTTCCGTTATACTGCCGAATTTATGGTAGAATTGTAAGGAAAATATGAGCATTTATATATTATGAATATGTATGTGGAAATTATGTATGCAATAATATATGAAAGTAAGCGATGAAGCATATGCATGAGTGCATTCAGTATGTCTATGCATGATCATGTATGAGAATGAAAGGATATGAACATATTAAATATAGATCCCTTCACCTAGAGGTAGCTATGAGATCCCTTCTTGTGAAGGCAGTTAAATAAGACAAGATTGGGTCCCTTCACCTGGAGGCAGTTATTTGGGTCCCTCCAGGTGAAAGCAGTTAAAAGATAAAGATGTGGGTTCTTTCACTCGGAGGCAGTTGAACATGGGTCCTTCCCTGTGAAGGTAGTTAAAACTTTTGGGTCCTTCTATGTTGGAGGCAGTTGGCCAACTGAGTCTCTCTGACCTAGAGGCACGTGGGTCCCCTTGCAGGTCAGTACTGTGTGACGACAGTCACAAGTTGAGCTCACCCCTAGACTAGACTACTCAAGGGCAGTAAAGACTAAAGATCAAAGCATATGCAAGCACTCTAGGGACGACGATACGTAACGCCTAGGTGTGCCAAGAAAAGAAAGCAAAGAAAATTAAAGAAAAATACCAGTGCATTTGCATGAATTCAAGTATGAGTATTTGCATAATTATATCCCATGTTTTATCAATAATGAGACTGTTCTATCTACTTATACTGTGATTATTATTCCAAATATGAAATATTGCCAATGTGACTCAAGTACGTGGATAAAATAAACTCTGCTTTGGACAATATATTTTCAAACTATAAAACTAAACAGTCTAGTTAACATGCTCACATTTTTCATAATAAACCGAAGCAGCTGGAGATAATAACGATGACACAGCATATGGTAGTTTAAGGAATCATAGGCAGAATTTATAATTCTCACTCCTATGTTTATTTCCGTGTTATCTCCAGATAGTTCAGAAGTTCTGAAGAAGGTCCTCCGAGGCGAAGTTGACTAGTAAGATTGAAGGTGGTCAAAGGTTATTGCCAGACAAGGTCCGATTAAGTGATAGTAATAACTCTTAGGTAAGGTATTATGACTTAAGCATAGTACCATATTTGGGAAGGTGTTACAATTCTGACTCATGATGGGAATATGCCAAATGTACAATCATAAGAGCTAGTTGAGGGGATTGGCGAGAGTCAAGATGTAGCTGGGCCACTAGATGAAACACCACAGGAGACATTAGTTGAGGAGATATCTCATGATTTTGTTGGTGTTGAGGAAATGAACATGTCTACATACATGGATATTTCTACTTCTTTAGAAGACCCCATGAGTGACCTCTCAGCAGAATTTCCTGAGCTAACTACTGTTGACACTTTTGTTGGATTCACATGTGCTGACTGTGAGTGTGAGTATATCTGCCCTGTATGTGTAGAGATTGAGGCATATTTGAGGGGAGATCCTCCAATGCCAAAAGATGGCCAGATTGTAGTTAATATTCAAAGAGTTGAGCTGTTGGAGGAACAAGTTAAAGAAACCACCCAACCTCTCTCCTCCATTGTCCTTTTACCTGCAATTGAGACATACTCAAGTGGTTTACAGTATGCACCTACACCTTCCTAGGGTAGTTTGAATATGCTTACTTGAAGGATGATGCATAACTCCAAACTATTCATGACATGACAGTTGGCTTACTTCATCCAGATGCACGAAGGTGCTTGGATTATGCCTATGTGAAAAACAAATATTGCCCCTAAGCTGCCTGTTGCATCATTGTAGAGGTGCTACCTAGGGGGATACCGAGGCCATCAACACTGATATGTCAAGGCATCAACAGCAAGGATGGCAATAAATTCAAGATCACCTCATGGGATCTTGGAGGAGGCAAAAAATGCAAACCTTGGTGGGAATTCCTAGACCAGTTCAAGCATAAGCCACCATGAGGGAGTTCTCACCACTTTTTACCTTTTTAAATTTCTGTCTTGCATTTTACTTTTGGAATAAAATATGTTGAGTGTTAGTTTTCGTATGCTAGTTATGGTATTTAGTTGGATGTTTCCTCTTGGCAATTCTTTAGTTGTTAGCTTTAGGCATTATACATTCATGGCTTAAGACTTCAACATGCTTGACTTTTCATTTCATTCTTTATGTTTTGCATGCTTGGTACTTGATCTTCAATTGCTTGGATTAAGTATGTTGGACATGACCTATGTGAGCTTTTGAGCCATATTTGGATGGCTATATTACATGTCATTCTTTTCTTTTTTATGTGCTTTGTTTCCTCATAGGATTTGCCGCTCTAGAACTTACTTTGATTCTTTTTGAGGCTACACCATTCATTTGCAAACATGAATATGAATGAGGCATTTATTCATGATTAGCCATTTAGCCAAATAGCCACTCTTCCATTTTCCCCCTTGCATAGCCCCTGAGCCTTTTTACCTATTCTTTATTTTTAGCACATTACAAGCCTAAAGTGAAAAATCATGATTCTACCTAACCTTAGGGATTAGGAGACCATTGGTTACCATTAGTAATGTGTATTCACATAAAGGTGGGGGTTTGCATGAGGACATGCAAGACTTTAAGTGTAGGGGGTGAAAAGTGGTAGAAAGAGAAAAAGGAAATAAATGAAAAGATTAAGAAGGAAAAGCAAAGAAAATGGTAAAAAAAAAGCAAATAGAAAAAGAAAAAGTCAATAAATTGGAGTAATTTTGATGAAAAAAAAGTAAAGAAGGGGGATAAAAAAGAGTTATTTGTTGCATTGCTTGGATTTGAGGAGGGCCATTGCATTTGTGACCTCATGTCTTTGCCAATGTTCTTTTATTTTCTTTGGTTTTAATCTTGCATATCCTTACTATTTTCTTACCCTTACCTTGGCCCTATTACGACCTTGAATAAAGTCCTCTTGATTTGTGTATGCATGTGTTTGAGTGGTGGAGAATTAGATGATAAGCAAGCTTATGGTAGTGCTTTTCCTTTTGAGGTGATATGCATGGTATAGTTGAGCCTTAAACACTTAAGAGTAAGAGTGCTAAATAAATTATCTTGTGAGATCCTCTATGCTTGATCCATACCTTTTAGAGTGATTTTTGCCTTACTTGCACCTTTGTAGAGATGTATCTTGATTGTTGAATTTCTTGATGCCTTGGGTGTGTTTCATGGTATTTGATAAGTAACATTCTAATACATTGATTAACCCTCATATTTAATTTATTGGACCTCTTTTGTGCTTAATTGATCAATATTAGACATATTCAATGAGTTTGAGCTCTAATTGGGCTTAATTATATTTTTTGGCATTATTATAAATTTATACTATTTTTGTATTTTGAGCATATCTTGAGTTGTTGACCATTAAAATTTACAAATTTTATATTGTAGGAAAGCTGAGAGAAAGATCTACAACTTTGATGCAAAAATAAAAAATTAATTTAGATGTCTGTTAGGACGAATTGGGCCACGAAGTCAGAATAGGGTTGTTGCACTAGAACCTGAACAGTGTGCACTAATTGGGCCATAACTTAAGTTGTAGACATTGGATTGAGGTGAAACTGGTGCCATTTGAAAGCTAAGATATAAAACTTCAATTCATATTAGAGCACTCTCCAAAATAATGATATCTTGATGGACTTATTGGCTGTTGAATTTGATTGATGCAAATAAAGGTACAACCTAGATATGCTACAAATATTGGGCCATAACTCTCTCATCTCATGTCCAAATTAAGCAAATTGGATGTCCACTTAAAGCTAAGAGGTAGACGATTAACTTAGGCTCAAGGGCAATGTTGGATATTCACATCTTAGGTCTGATAAGAAGGAAGAAAATAGAGACGCGAAGATACTTATCCCTAACATTTTTCATTTTTCTCTCTTCTCTTCTCCTCTCCTCTCCTCTTCTTTTCTTTTCTTTTCTTTTCATTTTGTAAGATACTTGTTTTGGATTCTATTTTGTAACCTTCATTGCTATGGAGGAGTAGGACTTCAAGCTAGTTCAAGGAGACTCCAAGGGCATTATGGTTGTAATCTTGAAACCCTATACTTGAATCTCAATCATATTTGTTTTCTTAATTCTTTGCTCTCTTTAATTTGTATACTTACACTGAATGGTATTGATATGTGGGTTTATAAATGTGGAATTAGTTGGGTGATTACTAATTGGTTAATTGGTATGAATTTGATTAATTAAAGAATTAGGAATTGAGTTTAGGTTCAACTTAGGCTAATGCAATTGGGGCAAGAAATCAACATAGGTTAATTAGAGTTGAGGTCTTAATTATCTAATCAATTATATGTTGGGTAAATTCCTAGAGTTCTCTAGGTAGACTTGTGGGGTTGTTGGTAGAGGTGTCTTTAATAGCTCAAATTAGCCATACTTCATATGTTTGATATATTGTGCGTTAATAATTGATTCAACTTATGTCTAACGAACTCTTTGAACTAGTGTTTTTATTTTCACCTAATTTTCTTTTATAGCTTATTTACTGCATGTTTGTATAGACCCCCTTGTTACTTAACTGGATAGCAAGAACATCCTTGTGAGATAATATTGGTTGCCCTATACTTCAAATTTAGTGTAATTAAGTATTTTAAAATTATAATTTGGAGCAGATTGCGACACTTGCTACCACAGAGTCAAATTCGGCCTTTATTGCTCCTAGAAAATTATTGAAGTGGCCTCATGTTCTAACTGGGCTAGAACAGGGCAGTTTAGCATAACCAACTTCACAAGCTTATCACTTGAGCTCTACTTACTCAAATGAAGTGAAACTTATTCAAAATGAAAGCTAGTTCAATTATCTTTAAGATGATATAAGATTCATATAATTCTAGCCAATTTTCTATTTTTAGTAAATTTTTACTTTTCGAGGGCAAACCTGCCTATTAACAGGACATACCTAGATAAAATGTTAATAACATGACTTATGCTTATCAAAACTTAATGGAACCAAAGAGATTAAAAACTAGACACATAACACTTCAACATATCCAAAATTTAGATCTAAATAAATTATACATAAATTATGGCTTAATTTCTAAAAACGAATAGAATTAAAGGAATTGGCAGAAATTAAACTTAAGTGCAAGAGTTGCAAGTTTTGTATAAGTATTGAAATGGTTGGCGCATTATATTGATTTTCTATATTAATGATTGTCTGGTTGGCTGGTATTATTCACAGAAAAGCAGAGTTGATCCGTGATGCTGCCAAACTTTCGGCAGAAGTTTATGAAATTGTGATAATCTTTGTCATGAAAATTTATGATAAGAATATGAGATTTTATATGCAAGAATGTTTGAAGATAAGTGTACTAAAATGCATATGAACATTGTATGATGATATGATCATGATCCTTTTTATGAAAGTTTGCATATTTGCATGCAAGTAAAGAAAATATATGATTATGTAAGATTGGGTCCCTTCACTTGGAGATAGTTATTTGGGTTCCTCCTTGTGAAGACAATTAGAGTTATGAGATCCTGCTAATTTGGAGGCATATGGTCAAAATGAGATCCCTCCAAGACTAGAGGCACGTGGATCCCCTTTTAGGTTAGTTCTGTGTGATGACGGTCACAAGTTGAGCTCACTCCTAGTTTAGACTAGCCAAGGGCAGTAAAGATTAAAAACAAAGATATATGCATGCAGACACCCTAGGGATGGCGATACGTAACGCCTAGGCATGTCAAGTAAAGGAAAAAGATAGTATACGTGCATTCACATGAATTCATGATGAGCCATTACACATGCACAATCTGCTATTGTTATTATTACGAAATCAGTTACAATCTGATATGCTTATGCTTTAATTCTTGCTCTGTTTATCAAGTGTATGACTAAAATGAACTCTGCTTCAGATAATATAGTTTCAAACTATACAACTGAAAATATTTATATAACATGCTCACCTTTTTGTAATAAACTGAAGCAGCTGGAGATAATAACGATGACACGGCATGTAATTTCTTAGTGAATCCTACTGAGAATTTATAATTCTCGCTCCAATGTTATCTCCAGATAGCTTAGGAAATACCGAAGATGACCACCATAGGCAGAGTTGACTACAGATATTGAAGATGGCCAAAGAGCGCTATCATACAAGATCCATTAAAGTAACGATAACAATTCCTGAGTGTGATACTATGACTTAAGCATAGTACTGTGCTTGGGAAGATGTTACATAATGGTATCAGAGCAGTTTGATCCTCCCTGGAGCTGAGGATTTGGACTGACTACATTTCCAGTGCATTTTGGACTCTTTAGAAAATGTCATGTGATAAATCTTATCTGCTTAGATAAGATATAGGAATTAGATATGCATGACCGCCTAGTTGTGAATATAATTAGTTGCTGTCACACTTAACTTATTATTAAGCCTGATCAACTCAATGTTTTGTTTTGTGTGATTAGGAACTAATGGCTTCCAGGGGGTGTGGTAGGCCACGAACTATACCCACTCCAGAAGACCCCGTAGATTTCATGGACAACCTGCGAGAGATGGCATATGCCATGTGTAAACAAGCTACTGCAGCACACCAAATGATGGATGAACTGGGAAGACAACCAGAAAGAGGTTGCAGAGGAAACCCAAATGGACCTGAGGTCGATTTGGAATACCTTAAATTTGCATAATTTTGAAAAGCGAACCCACCTAGTTTCAGAGGAAACTTTAATCCAGACAAAGCTAAAGAATGGATCAAGGCAATGGAGAAAGTCTTTTAAGTTTTGGCTTGCACTATCAAAAGGTGGCGTTTGCTACCTATATGCTAGAAGCGGATGTTGAATTCTGGTGGAATGGCATGAGGTGACTATTGGAAGATTCCTAGGCAGAGATTACCTGGGATATGTTTAAGGAGCATTTTATCATAAATACTTTCTCGCTTCTGTCTGAAATACTAAGGAACTGGAATTTGTACAACTCCGGCGGAAGTAAAAGTGTATTGGAGTATATCGCCAAATTTGAATAGTTGTGCAAATTTTCTACCATCTATCAATGTAATCCAAATGAGGTCTGGAAATGTGTTAAGTTTGAGAGAGGATTAAGAGAGGATATTTTGGCAGCAGTAGGACCCATGGAGATAAGGAAATTTGCTACTCTGGTAAATAAATTCAGACTTGTCGAGGAATACAACAAGAAATTAAAGACTGCTCAGTCTGATGCTTCTGGGAAGAGACTGGCACCTAAGAGTCAGGAATTTCATCCTACCCCACCACCAAAGAAGCTGAGTCAACTTAATGGACGTGAGGGTAAACAACTATAGAGGCCAAGCGCCGGGCACGTATGCTCCAAGTGTGGAAAGGATCATGGAGGTAAACCTTGTTTAGCTGGACAAAACATATGTTTCAAGTATGGGAAGCCAGGTCACATGATCAGAGATTGCTTATATATGCATTAGCCGCCTAACCCTAAGCCATAACATCCAGGATGGGTCTTCACCTCGAATGTTGAAAAGACTACTGCCCCAAAGGAGCTGAAGTGAAATTAGGAATAACCCAAGACAAGGACTCACTTTTGGCTAACTATGTTATGTTGAATTATATAGCTAGGTTTACTGCATTTTCTTTGACTATGTTTATCAAACTTTTATGTGCTTATATGTGAACTCTTTTATCAAACTCTTACGGTAATAAATAGTTAGTTTTGACACTAAATTTTAAGGACAAAATTTCCTTTTAGGAGGGTAGTAGTGTAATGTTCGAATTTTTTTGAACCTTTAAATTGCACTACAAATCAATTTTTTCAATTTTATTAAAAGTGTTAAGGTAATTATGAATGAATTATAAAGAGATTAATGAATGAAGAATTTGAAATAGTTGTGTAGAAAATTTTATACGGTTATCAGCAATGTTTTACCGATTTGCGTTATTAATCGATTTATTCGATTTTAATGCATAAGTAAGGTTAAATAGAAGTTAATTAAGGATTAATTAGAAGTTAATTAGATACTAATTAGAGAGATTAGGATTAGAAACAATTAAAATAGAAACATAGAACACCTCATAAAATTCTTCAAGACCGTTTTGCCGATTTGAAGGAAATCAGTAGAATTTCAATATTTTAAACTGTCAGAACCGAACTAGTAGAATTTTACACCGGAAACCCTAACATGAGTGGCCAAAAATTAGCCACTCTTCCCCCTTTGTGCAGTGCCAATCTGCTGCCCATTTGTTGGGTGAAAGTGGCCAAATTCTCACCACAAGACCCCACCACCAATCACAAGCCAAACCTCCAACCACCCAATTTAATAAGACCCAAATAATGCCTCCTAACTCCCCCTTGTTTTAGCCCCCATTCTATAGCCTTCACTCTCTTTTCTTCTTCTCCCTTACTTCACCCTCACCCTCCAACCCCATCTTGCACCCAAACCATCCACCTAGCTAGTATTCTCTTCAATTAAAGGTAGTATTTCTTGTGTTTGCTTGATTATGAGGCTTGTTGGCTGATTAGTTTCTTTTACCCCCTTCTCTATTATGATTTTATATGATGGTTATATGGTGTGTTGTGGCTGAAATAGCACTTGGATATTTGGTTTGGGTTGGTATTTTGGTGAAAAGCCTAAGGGGTAGCTGAACCAGAAATGGGTAAAAGTGAAAACCCTCGACTGTCGGTATAATGAAGTGTACGGTTCGGCCTACAGCCACCAAAATTTAATGAACTATTTTTATGTGAAACTAAACATCTAGGGCTTTCCAACCATATAATCTATAAGGTTATTGGATTAATATTGAGGGAGATATGATTTTTTGAAATTTACATAGAAATCTTGAGTTCTGTTCTAGGTAGTACTGGTTGTGAAACATATAACTCACAATATCGAAATTGAGTGCAATCAATTTTGTTTAAAAGCTTACACATAGAAAAACATTCGATAAAAATTTCAGAGTCAAATTTGGTCCCTATTGCTCCCATAAAATTATTGAAGTGGCCTTGTGTCCTAACTAGGCTAGAATAGAGCAGTTTAGAATAGCCAACTTCATGAGCTTATAACTTAAGCTCTACTTACTAAAATGAAGTGAAACTTAGTGGAAATGAAAGCTAGTTCAATTATCTTTTAGATGATATAAGATTCATATAATTCTAGCCAATTTTCTATTTTTAGTGAATTTTTAGTTTTTGGGGTGCAAATTTGCCTAGTAATAGGACATACCTAGGTAAAATGTTAATAACATAAGTTATGCTTATCAAAACTTAATAGAACTAAAGAGATTAAAAACTAGACACATAACACTTCAATATATTCAAAATTTAGATCTAAATAAATTATACAGAAATTATGGCTTAATTTATGAAAATGGACAGAATTGAAGGAATTGGTAGAAATCTAACTCAAGTGCAAGAGTAGCAAGTTTTGTATAAGTATTGAAATGGTTAGCACATTATATTTATTTTTTGTATTAATGATTGTCTGGTTGGCTGGTACTATTCATGAAAAAGTGAACTCGATCCATGGTGTTGCCGAACTTTCGGCAAAAGTTTGTGAAATTATGATAATCTGTGTCATGAAAATTTATGATAAGAATATGAGATTTTATATGCAAGAATGATTGAAGATAAGTGTACTAAAATACATATGAACATTGTACGATGATATGATCATGATCCTCTTTATCAAAGTTTGCATATTTGCATACAAGTAAAGAAAATATATGATTATATAAGATTGAGTCCCTTCACCTGGAGACAGTTATTTGGGTCTCTCATTGTGAAGAAAATTAAAGTTATGAGATCCCTCCAAGACTAGAGGCATATGAATCCCCTTGTAGTTATGTGACGACGGTCACGAGTTGAGCTCACTCCTAAGTCAGAGTACCTAAAGGCAGTAAAGATTAAAGACAAAGATATATGCATGCAGACATCCTAGGGATGGCTATACGTAACACCTAGGCGTGTCAAGTAAAGGAAAAAAAAGAAAGTATAAGTGCATTCGCATGAATTCATGATGATTCATTACACATGCACAATCTGCTATTATTATTATTATTATGAAATCACTCGTAATCTGCTATGCTTATTATAACATCCTCAATTTCTTGTCATGCTAAATTACCTCAGTAACCTGAGTAATTAGGCACTTAATGAGAAATTATGAGATTAAGGCTTACTTAAGGGGTTAACGAAGAGTTTATGAGTTAACTCGAATGAGAAAAGTCAAGAGAATACTTAATCGAGATTAGATAATCTCTAATTAAGCAAGTCAGAGCCTTTGTAGCTTAATTAAGCACTAATTATCCTTAATTAGCTTAATCAAGTTTAAGGTTAATTAAGCTTAATCGTGAGATTAAATTTTGTTAATCATGTTCTTGTATGTTAATCACTAATATTTGCTTAATCATCTTAATTAAGTTGTAAGAGCACTTAATCACATGACTAAATTCAAATTTAGTTAACTAGACAATAAAGTAAAGAGTGATGTCAGTAAAACATAAAGCATTAGACAAGAGTGCTTTATGTAAGAGTTAGTACTTGATTTCTTCCCTCATCATCCAATTTGTTCCCCTAAATCTTAATTAACACAAAATTAAAAAAATATCTCCCTCCTTCCCTTTGAATAATGGACGCCACACACACACACACACACATACATTTTCATTTTTACTCATCTCATTCTCTCTCTTCAAACCAAATCCTCTCACTTTTCTCTAAAACTCTCTTCTTTTTTCTTTCTTCACCACCACCACCCAAAACCTCTCACTTAGTCCTTCAAGGACCTCATCATTGGGTCTTTGGAGATAAGATCTAAACACTACAACCTCTATTTTCACAAGATCTCAAGAGCTTCTGTAACATCCTCCGGAATTTTCTTATCATTTCTCGCCTAATTGTTCGATTTTTATTGAATAATTGCGATTAATTAAAAATAGACTAAATATTTATTTAGGATCAATTAATTAGCAACTAATTGAGTTTAGATATGAAGGAATTAGGTTGGAAGTATAGAAGTTTTCATAAGAATTTTCTCGAAACCGATTTACCGATTTAAAGGAAATCTGCAGAAGATTACTTATTTTTAAACTGCTTTTAACCAAACCAATAGGATTTTCAACTCATTAACCCTACATTAAGTGGCTGAGAACTCAACCACTTGCCACCTGAAAATGGTGCAACAAAGGCCACCAAAAATGAGGAACGTTGGCTGAATTTCAGCCTTGGATTTTAAACCAATCAAAAGTCTTCATTTTAACTACCTCCTTCATGCTTTAATAACACACTTCTTTCTCTTCCTTCAGCCTAAAATCTGCGCCTCCTCTCTTCTCCCTTACTCCAACTCTCTTCTTTTCTTCTCCACTCACCCCACTTCATCAAACCATCAAGCCCAACCAAGTTTTGTTCATCTAAACTCCAAAATCAAGCCAAATCACACATAACAAGAAGTAGAGGTTTAATTTTTGTCTTGATTTTTTGATTGTGGGTGGCTGGTGGTGGTTTATTTTCTCAATTCTTGATATGATGATTGAGTGAATATGATGATATTTGGCTGGTTTGCTAGCTGTTTGTGATGTTGGATTCGAATAGGAAGCAAGAAAGGATGAAAATAGGAAGAGCTGAGGGGCTGGAGAACCAAAAACCCTCGGCAATCCATACGGCGGAGTGTACGGCTCCGCCTACCGCCATTTAAATTTGATGAAACCATTTTTAAATGAAACTAGACATTCAGGGCTTTCCAACATATATCATATAAGGCCATTGGATTAGTATTGAGAGAGATATGAATTTTTGAAATTCGACCTAGGTTTTTGATTTTGATTCTGGGTAGACTGGGTTTTTCAGGGTAGAACTCGCCCTATACTACTTGGAATTGAATGAAATGAACCTTGTTAGAAAGCTTACATAGGAGAATATTGCATAAAAATTTCACAGTTAGATAAGATTCTGTTTGCTCCCAATGATCCAATAAAATTGCCCTATGTCCAAACCTGGCCAAAACAGGGCAGTTCAGGAAGGTCAGATTTCGGGGCTTATAACTCGAGCCCTACTAAGGAAGATGGAATGGAACTTTTTGCAAATGAAATTTTGTTCTGTTAGATTTAATATGAGATCAATTTTGTATGATTTGAATCAATTTTCGATTTTTAGTGGATTTTTACTTTTAAGTGTGTAATTACAGCTAGGCTGAGGCGGTGGATAAAACCTAAATAACTTGAGTTATATTTATCAAAATTAGATCGGACCAAAGAGGTTAGAAAATAGACACACAACACTTTAATATATCCAAAATTGAGGTCCAGATGACTTGAATAGAAATTATGGCCTGATTTACAAAAATCAGGTTGAATGTAAGTATTAGGACAGAAACCATGTTTTAATTGCAATAATTGTGCCATGAACTTGATGTTTGAAATATGAATGAAATGTGTTGATTTCTATGAGAAATTGGTGTTCTGAGTGCTGGCACTATTCATGGGGAAACAGACACGTTCCGTTATGCCGCTGAAATTTCGGTAAGACTTACGCGTGAGTCATAAGATACATTTGCATTTTCAAGAAAGTTATTAAGGTTATGTTATGATGAACATAAAGATTATGCTATGATGAAAGTTTCATAATACTTGGGTCAGCCCTGGAATAAAGTTAAGGGGAATAGATCGGTGGAGAGGTCGGGGAAAGTAAACCTAGCATTCCTATATAGGAATGAGCTCGATCCTGAAAATCAGACTATTACCCAGGAGTCTAAGATGGCTAAGAACTCCCAGGGGACCAAGTAATGAAAAAGTTTATGAAGAAAGGTTCAAGAATAAGTTTTACATGCTTACATTAAATGCATGATTATATTGAATAGTCATTACAAGTTATTTACAGTTTGTCTATTATTTTACTTACTGCTGTATGTTTATTATTCTGTGTTTTATTGTTAATAGTCTATTTAAGTAAAACTGAACCTTGCCTCGGATCAGACGTTTTCTTAAACTTATTAAATATGGATAGTTCAGTTTAATTCCATGCTTTTATAATTAAATAAAAACTGAGACAACTGAGAATGAATGTGATATCAGTAAATACCGTACGCGAGCCCTACTGAGAATTTCTTCAAATTCTCACCTCGTTTTGCATTTCCACATCATTCTCAGACGCTGACGATGGACTCGACGGCCACTCTCTTTATTGAGATTCCCAACCTGCAGCTCCACCACGATCTTGCAGTAGACTCACTGTATATAGCCGGCTCTTGCCATTTCCGTCTTTACCTTTTAGTGATATGAACTTTGCTGTTCCTTTATTCCATCCCGCTTTCGACCCTGCTGCCCTTTACTTTGCAGTTCCTCTGCACGTGGCACACCCTCCTCCTACACCAGCGGCACCTGCAGCTCCTGTTGATCCTGCGCCAGAGTCACCCCCACAGGTGGTACCTGACATTTCGCTTAGCTTCGAGAGTGACCCTTCGGAGGCCACCAGCTCATCATCCTCCTCCTCAGGACCCAGTGTAGACTACTCTCAGGCCGGGCCTGGCATGGCCAATGGCTATTTGACTGAGTAGGTCAGCCGCAGATGATATTGTATGTAACATCCCAGATAACGTAATAGGAAATAATACAAATAAACTTTTATTATTTACAACCTTGCCCCTGAACTTTTTAGAAAATGACCTTTAGGTCTTTATATCAGTTGGATTAGCAGAATAAGGTTTTAAATAAAGCAGAACCATGTAGCAAAAATGTAGAAAATTAAACCTTGGCTGATTAAGCCACGGAGGCATCCATATTTGAAATGAAATTGGATGCCCCTAGACTTACCCATAATTACGAAAATGCCATTAGCCACGAAAAACAGAAAATGGAATAGCCCCAAATTGGTAAAACGATTAATTTACGTCATTAATCAATTTATTCGATTTTGTAGGATAAGTAGGATTAAATTAGAAGTTAATTAGAGGTTAATTAGAAGCTAATTAAGTGTTAATTAGAGATATTAGGATTAGAAATAATTAGAATAGAAACATATAAAACTTCACAAATTTCTTCAAAACCGATTTACCGATTTAAAGGAAATCGGTAAGATTACAGTATTTTAAACTGTCAGAACCGAACCAATAGAATTTCAACTCATCAACCCTACTTTAAGTGGCTGAGAACTCAGCCACTTAACCCCTAAAAGTGGCGCAAACAAGGCCACAAGAAAGGAGGAGGCTTGGCTGAATTTCAGCCTCTTGTATTTCAACCAATCAAAGCCTTGGAAGCCAACCACCTCTTTGTATTTGAATCAGATTTTTTCCTTCTCCACTCAAATTTTCGAGATCCCTTTTCTAGCAGCCTTTCTCTCCTCTTTTCTTCATCCTCTTCATCTCCTTCCTGCTCTTTCAGCCTCCATCCAACCACTTGCATCCATATCTTCCATTGAAACTCAAGACTAGCTAGTTGTTACATCAAAATAAGGGTAGGATTCCAATTCTTGTCTTGATTTTCTGATTGTGGGTAGCTGGTGGTGACTCTATTTACTCAATTCTTGATGGGATAATTGAATGATTATGATGTTATTTGGCTGGTTTGTTGGCTGTTGTTGGTGTTAAATTCGTTTAGGAGGTAAGAAAAAGGTGAAAGGATGAAGATGTGAGAAGCTGAAAACTTAGAATCCCTCGGCAGTCCGTACGGCGGAGTATACGGCTCCACCTACAGCCGATTAAATTTGATGAAACTAGACATCTAGGGATTTCCATACATATATCATATAAGGCTTTTGGATTAGTATTGAGAGAATTATGAATTTTTGAATTTCGACCTAGGTTTTTGACTTTGATTCTGGGCAGACTGGGTTGTTCAGGGTAGAACTCGCCCTATACTAGTTGAAAATGAATGAAACTAACTTTGTTAGAAAGATTACACATAGGAGAATGGCCCATAAAAATTTCAGAATTAGATAAGGTTTCGTTTTCTCCCAGTGATCCAAGAAAGTTGCCCTATGTCCAAACCGGGCCAGAACAGGGCAGTCTAGGAAGGTCAGAATTCAGGGCTTTTAACTCAAGCCCTAATAAGTAAATGGAATGGAACTTTTTGTAAATGAAACTTTGCCCTGTCAGCTTTAATATGAGACTAATTTCGTGTGATTTGATTCAGTTTTCGATTTTTAGTGTATTTTTACTTTTAAGTGTCTGATTTTGGCTAGCCACTGGGCAGGCCGGGATAAACTCTAAATATCTTGAGCTATAGATATCAAAATTAGATGGAACGAAAGAGGTTAGAAAATAGACACATAACACTTTAACATACCCAAATTTGAGGTCCAAATGAGTTAAATAGAAATAATAGCTTAAATTATAAAAACCGGGTTAGTTGACTATGCTGAGGCAGAATCTCTACCTTGATGAGTTTAATATTATTATGAGTTCCATATTGAAATATGTGTGTAATGTTGTGACCTTATTGATAAATTAATGTTCTGATGTGCTGGCACTATTCATGGAGAAGCGGACTTGATCCGTTATGCTGCCGAAATTCCGGCAGAAATATGTGAATTATATGAATGTGATAAGCATTTATGTGTTATGCTCATAAGATTCATATATGCAATGATAATTTAAGTATGATATGAATATATTGAATGTGGGTCCCTTTACCTGGAGGCAGTTATAAGATCCCTTCTTGTGAAGGCAGTTAAATAAGATAAGATATGGGTCCCTTGACTTGGAGGCAGTTGCACATTGAATCCCTCCATGTGAAGGCAGCTAAAACTTTTGGGTCCCTCTATGTTGGAGGCAGATGGCCAACTGAGTCCCTCCGACCTAGAGGCATGTGGGTCCCCTTGTAGGTGAGTCGGGTGACAACGGTCACAATTCGAGCTGACGAGCTCACTCCAAGGCCAGGCTACCCAAGGGTAGTAAAGGCTGAAGACTAAAGATTAAAAGATATGCAAGCACCCCACTTACACGAGGCATGGCATGACCCAGCTAGTGTAAGCAATGAAAATGTATGGTGGCAACATCCATGACATTAACTCAGTACAGAGCAAAGAAAGCTAAAGAAAGGCATCAGGGTATTTGCATGAATTCAAAGATGAGAATTTGCGTAATGACATGCCATGTTTACTTGATGCTGAAGCTGTACTATTTATTCATGCTATGATTATTTTCTAAATATGAAATATTACCAATGCAACTCAAGCGTGTGGATAAAACGAACTCTACTTTAGACATTATATTTTCAACTATAAAACTGAATAGTCTATTTAACATGCTCACATTTTTCATAATAAACCGAAGCAGCTGGAGATAATAACGATGACACGGTATGAAATTTATTAATGAATCCTACTGGGAATTTTATAATTCTCACCCCTATGTTTATTTCTGTGTTATCTCCAGATAGTTCAAGAAATATTGGGAACAACGAAAGGTTGCTATCAGACAAGGTCCGTTCAGGTAACAGTAACAACTTCTGAGTGTGGTGCTATGACTTAAGAATAGTACCGTACTTGGGAGGGTGTTACATTGTACAACATGGCCCTCTTTTGGTAGTATGCAGCTTTGGGTCATAGACTTAGCAGTAGGTTTTGAAATGTCCTCTAAGGACCCCATAGGATCGCTTTGACTAACACGGGCCTTATGTCTGTGGTACACCGACCCCACTTATGTATCCTATTTTGAAACTTGTACATAAAGCTGAAGCAGTGGCTTCCTATATATATATATGCACTTATACAGTTGACGGTATATATGTTATCTGTTCTTATCTTTTCTATTGTGATATATTAAACTCTATCACGTTCATTATATACAGCGCTCCGTTTCTTTTGTTACAAAAAAAAAAATGATATGATAAACGAAACGTAAGTAGAGTATTAACATGGTAACACAATCTACTTAATTTCATGCTATGAGTTAAGCATAACATTAAATTGGTAGGGTGTTACAGCTTCCCCTTCCACCAAGCCAAATCGCCACCATCTTCAAGGAAAGGAACGATCATCATCATCTTCTTCTTCTCTTGTTGTAGCACCATTTCTAAGAAAGGTAGTGATCTTCATCTTTTTATTTTATTTACTCAAGCAAGCTTGAAGATTGGTTCTTCTCATGACCAAGATCTTTAAGTGAAAACTTGAGAAAATATTTCATGCTCTTCATGAGCAAAAGTTTCTACTTTTGGAAAAATATGTTCTTGTTCTTCTTCAAGTGTTCTTGATGTTTCTACTTTTGGAAAAATACGTTCATGTTCTTATTCTTGAATGTTCTTGATGTTCTTGGTGGTATTTTGCTTAAAGTTATTCCTTTTTCTTATGATAAGTTTATGATTAGAAAAGTTTCATCTGTACATGCTTTTCATGATTTGATAAGACTATGAACATCCTAAAAGCTTAAAGCTTTAAAAGTTTGCTTCTTGATACAGAAAAAGCGGCGCAAGTTTGGTGCCTTCATAAAAGCCTTATTTTGTTTTGTTTTGAAGATAAGACTACATGTAAAAGTTTAAGCTTTTTGGAATATTAAGCCTTTTTGAGTTATAAAAATGGTATTTTGTCACTTTATGTTGTAAAGATTAATTCTTGGATGTAAATCCTTTCATAAAGTTTTAAACTTTAATCAAGGTGACTTTGAGTCATAAAGTTATAAGCTTGCACACTAAGTCTTGTAAAAATGGAATCTTGAGATGAATTTATTAGTAAAGTTCCAAGCTTAAAGCAAAAATAGCATTTTTGAGTCATAAAGGTGTTAACTTTTATAAATATCAAGACTTTATAACTTTAAAGCTAATATCTGATATCACTAGTTGATAAAGTAGAAACTTATTTAATTTAGAGACAACTTTAAATCATAAAGTTGAGACCTTGATGGTCTTAGAGTAAATAAAAGTGTCAACTTTCATAAAGAATAAAACTTTATGACTAATTTATAAAGAATGATAACTTTGATAATGCTTAAGGTAAGATCTTGTTATGTTAGTTATAAAAATTTGAAACTTTGTAATTTGGTTAAGTTAAAAACCACCCTTGGTGTTTAGTGAACATGGTGTTGTTGGGTTCATGATGTGCTTAATGCGTTGTCATGACCTAAGGATTAGAGGGATCTCAAACTCCTTAGGAACAGAAGTATGATTAGGGCCTCTGAGCACATCATGAACCTAAGAATTACTTAGTACACTATCTCAAGGAAAGGAAACAATCACTTAATTAATTTGAACAAGTGTTCCATAAGATATGAACTCAAGTAAAGAATAATTTCATATGAGAACTAAGCAACTAAAAGACCATATGCATATATCTTAACTATGTGATTCTCTCATGGGTAACCATGGGAAATCATGTGATGATTCATAAGATTCTTCACAAAGAATAACACAACTATAAACCCCTTTAGGGTATGAATGTATGATGCCATTCGACATGATGAATGACAAGTTTGATTAAGCTTTGACTCATGATTGAATGATGAGTGTGATGGTATGATGTAGATATGATGAACTATTGGTTGAAAGTTTATGATTCGCATTTTGGAGAAGTTCTAGTCTAGCCATTATGCTACCAGATTTCTGTCAAAATTATGGACTTAGTTATATCATTCCATGTGTCTAGTCAAAGAAGTATTATGCATGTAAAGTATAATGATAAGAAAAGAATTAATGGGACATGACCTTCAATCACTTCGATAATGGAAGTGAGAGACGGTAATCCACAAAGACTCAAGGAACCTCTATGAGGGAGGCAAAGGTGACATGGAGGACCTTGCAATTTAGGGGTAACCAATATCGGCTTAGTCTGATTTGGTTTAGTATTGCATGACGATGGTCACGGAATGAGCTCATGTCTAAAGGCAGTCTATTTCAAAGAAAAGTAAAGAATGTTAAGCATGTGCTAAAAATGAAAGTAAAGTCAAGTATACCCATGGTTAAGTCTATGATGATGCATATCTGTGCATGTATTTATACTGTCCATTTGCATTATGAATATTTATTCTATGCTTTAGTATGTATGTTTAGTTATGATGATGTAGTTATGATGTTAAGTTTAAAAGCAACTTGCTTTAGGGTTTAAGGCTTCAGGGTTTAAGTTTTCAAAATCATTAAAATCGAACTTATATCTATCCACTATTTTTATAATTAAACCTGAAGTGGCTGGGACGATGACGATGACACAATGTTTGTCTAGTTACAATCTTATTGAGAAATTTAGTATTTCTCATACCTATGTTTCCGTGTCATCTTTAGAGGATACCAGCATCGGGCACGGTGGTGATTTTCATTTGAGTTCGCAGTGATGCATTGGCACTTCGACCCGGTGCTGAATGCATCTATGCTAACTGCTCAGGCAGCGATGTGGGTCTACATGTTCCATAGCCACTAGTTCTGTGCACCCGTGATGAGTCCATTTTTCCGCCCTCACGAGCCGTTTGAGGACATTACCATGGATGACATCTGCCCTACTTTTCATCCTCTGAGGTACCCGATGGATGAGGACTCCGACTTTGACACTTGATTGATGCCACTGCTTCCATAGAGATGGATCCTTCTGAGTCATCATACCCGACTTATTCCATGGGATCCTACCATTTGGAGCCATCTTAGCTTTCAGTAATTCACCTATCTTCTAACTCTTTGGCTTCGTCTGCTGGCCCAGCTCCACCCTCGGTTCGTGGTCGTGGGTTCATTCGTACTCGTGCCGTGCCTCGAGGGCATGGCCGTGCTCGAGGTAGAGGACGTGGTGATGTTACTCCTAGTGGATTCGGGAACGGTTTCCTCCCGCTAGATAAGTAAGGTGTTGGTTACAAGTGGAGCTGAGCATGAGGATAGCCCCTTTTGGTTGTAGCTAGGGTTATCATTTTCTTTTAGCATATATGGATGGATGTGATTTCTTTTGTATTTCCTTTACTAATGTGTTTGTTAGGTTTCTTTTGTAGGGCCGACAGTAGATATTAGACCCCTTATATCACTATGTATGACTCTTAGTATTATTATATCAACTATGGATGGCTATGAAATGAATGCTATATTTATCTAGGATTGTGGTTATTCTTATTGTTTCTATTCATGTTACTTGCATAATATGTATGAGATAGCGATGTTTGTAATACACATTCATGATGTGCTCATGGATCTCAATTTTCAAAACAGTTTACTCGTTATTGTTCAAAAAAAAATTTACCCCTATTTTCAGGTAAAGTAATTTCAAAAAGGTAATGTTAGTTCTGTGAGCAAAAGTAGCCACTAGTAATTTCATAATATGACATAAGCATAGAGTGGAACTATTAAAATGTTACACTTATGCTTTAATTCTTGCTTTATTTATCAATTGTATGACTAAAATGAACTCTGCTTCAGATAGTATAGTTTTAAACTATACTACTGAAAATATTTATATAACATGCTCATCTTTTTATAATAAACTGAAGCAGCTAGAGATAATAACGATGACACGACATGTAATTTCTTAATGAATCCTATGAGAATTTATAATTCTCACTCCTATGTACATTTTCGTGTTATCTCTAGATAGCCCAGGAAATACCGAAGTCGACCACCATAGGCAGAGTTGACTAGAGATATTGAAGATGACCGAAGAGCACTATCATACAAGGTCCGTTAAAGTAATGGTAACAACTCCCAAGTGTGGTACTATGACTTAAGCATAGTATTGTGCTTGGGAAGATATTACATTGTACATCTGGCTCATAACATATTCTAAGTTCTTAACATCATGTAAAAATAGAACTAGAATCTAAGCCTAACAAAATAGCAAGTATTGAAATGTGAAATCTTTATTTTCACCACCCTACATGTTCATTTAACTGGTCTCATAACCTCATTAGTCCTGAACATAGGTACTAAAATATGAAAATGTAGAAGAAAATTTGTTATGCCCATTAGTGAATGCTATCTCATGTTCACATTTTATTCTTTTACTTGAAACCTTGAATTAATATTTGTTATCATTTCTGTAGGTTTTTTAAATTGTTTTCAAATGGAGAATGATGCCATGACACCTAATGAGGGTTCTGTTCTGACAAGAGAAAGTATCAATCCAACTATGGAAGCAACATCTAATACTATCCTAATTGACACACTTGAAGATGACAACAAATCTAATACTAAGAGTGTTTTTTGGCAATATTTTCAAATATATCAAGTAGATGGAGAATGGAAGGGAAAATGCAATCATTGTGGCAACATACTTGGAGCAAATCCAAGGAATGGAACCAAGACATTGAAAAATCATGTGCTTTACTATTGTAAGAGAATAAAGCAAGCCAACTCAAAGCAATCAACTATTGCTGAATGTTTTGTAAAACAAGGCAAAAATGGACACAATTTTACATTTGATCCAACATAGACAAGAAGGTGTCTTGCCAAGATGATTATCATGCATGAATATCCAATGAGTAGAGTGGAACATATTGCATTGAGGGAGTTTGCTACTACTTTACATCCTTCATTTAAGGTGCCTAGTCGAAATACAATTAAGAAAGACATCCTTCAAATGTATGAAGAAGAGAAGCTTAAATCAACTAAGGCATTGGACCAAAATGGAAGTAGAGTAGAGTGGCAATTACCACTAACATGTGGACTTCCAATCAAAATAAAAGAAACATGATTGTTTCAACACACTACATTGATAGCTCATGTAAATTGCAAATACGAACTTTGAGGTATTTTTTTGAATATCTTTCTTATATTTAACATTGGTTTAATGATTTTTATCATTTCATGATATGTATGTTCTTTTAACTTTTTAGCTTTTCTTATGTTCCTACCCCTCACATAAGTAAAGCACTCACTCACACATTAATGGAGATTTTGTTGGAATAGAACATAGATAGAAAATAATCAATCATTATATTGGATAATTGTTCTACTATTGATGCTATGATAGATGAGTTGTTAGGACGTTTGGATATGGGATATTTGTTATTGGGGGTTAAATTATTACATTTGAATTATGCTACTTACATATTGAGTTTAATTGTGAAAGATGGTTTGGATATAATTAAGGAAAGTGTTGAGAAGATTCATCATAGTGTATCATATTGGAGTGCAACCCCGAAAAGGCATGAAACATTTGTGACTTGGTGTAGTAAAACAGGAATTCCATTCACAAAAATTAGTTGCTAATTGGCCAACTAGATGGAACACAACTTATGTGATGTTAGAAACTGCTCGGTTATATAAAGATGTGTCACCTCCTTTAAGACAAAAGGAATCTCAAAATAAAAGTGTGCCAAGTAATGAGGAGTGGAAACTTGCTAAGGAAATCTATGCTAAATTGAAAATGTTTTATGATGTGACTAAATTGTTTTCTAGGACATAGTTTCCAATTGCTCATACATATTTTAACAAAATTTGTGAAATAAAGTTGGCATTGGAAAAATGGATTTTTTCTCCTAATCCATTGATTAGTCATATGGCATGTAATATGAAAAGGAAGTTTGAAAAGCATTGGGATGAAGTTCATGGCATTATGGGTGTTGTTGTTATCTTAGAGCCTAGATATAAGATTACTACACTTGAGTACAAGTTCTCAAAATTGTATTCAAGTCCAATTAATTGTTCAAAGCAAGTTGAAAGAATTCAACAATTATGCTATGACTTGCTTAATGAGTACCAATAGAAGACAAGTTCTTCAAATAATGTGCAAGATCTTTCTACACAAGAAGTCACTATTTCTGCAGATCAAGATGATGATGTTGTTTATGAATTGTATATTAGAAATAAGAAGGCAAGAGGCTCATTTGTGAAAACTAAATTTGATTATTATATAGAGGAAGATGTTGCTCTAAGAATGCCTAATTTTGATATTCTGGTTTGGTGGAAGGTAAATGGGGTCAAGTATCCAACTTTTCAGCAAATTGCTAGAGATCTATTTGCTATTCCCTTGCCCATTATTGCTTATGAATCTAGCTTTAGTACAAGTGATCGTTTGATTAGTCTTCATCGTGGTAGTCTAAATGAAGATACCATATAAGCTTTAATGTGCGCTCAAACTTGGTTGTGGGCAAATTAACAAAACAAATATAAATTGTCTTATATGTTTTATCTAATTTTTTATTTCATTGATATTGATTTTGAGATAATATTAATTGATTTATTAATGGACTTATCATATTTAATTTGTAGGTGAAATAACTGACTTTCAATCAAATATGGTTGATGGAGACATGAACATCGTAGAATGATGGCTTTTGAAAAGTTATGAGACTAGACATAAATTGTTGCCTTTGTTGTACTTTAAATGATTGTGCTAGACGTTAGTTTGTTTTTTGATTTCTTCTTATTCCTCTTTTTCAGATGTTGTGACTGGATATGATGTTGGTTTAATTTTTATGACTGCTGTGCTGGAATATTATGTTGTGTTTGAATATTATGTTGTATTGTTGTGTTTTAAAAAAATTTTATAGGAATTTAAAGAAAAGCAATAGGTAAGGGTGAGTAGGGTACAGGTTAGGACGGGTTCTTTACAGGTAGGGTTCGGGTTTTGATTGTTAAAACCCATGGATAGGGCAGGGATAGGTTAAGGATAGTTTAATAGGGTGTGGGGTGTAACACCCTCCTAAGTATAATATTATGGTTAGGTCATAACGTCATACTTAGGGGTTGCTATTAATAAATTAATGGATCTTGTTTGATTATTCACTTTAGTTTTGAGAAAATAGTATGATATCCATTATAGCACTAAGTAAATATATAAACAAGCGAATAGGGACAATAAAAATTTACCTTACATACACAAATATTTGCATTACATAACAGCCTTTTAAATTACATAAGCAGCTCTACTAAGAGCTTCAACTAGTAAAATTGCCATCCAGTGCTATGTATATGTTTGCCAGTAACCTTTGGTATGTAACACCTTACCAGACAAAATACTATGCTTAAGTCATAATAATTTACCTGATAAGTTATTACATATGGTGAACTAAGAGTTAACTATTCACTTTAATCAATTTTGGTTTGGCAGCAAGATATACACTAAATAGTCATTGTATCAGAAATAAAGTAACACGAACAGAATTTGCAAAATAAACAAACTGCATTATATATATATGTACATGCTTATACCTTTGTTTTCAAAGTTGTCAAAAGAAATACAATACAGTACAGAGTAAAAGAAATGAGGCCGCTAACACAAAATAAATCAATCTAACTATATGAACATTCCCTCTACTGGTCCCCATGGGATATTTCATGTACAACTACCAACTCCTACCCGTATGCTTATGACCCAAACTACCAAAAGAAGGTCATCCTGTACATCTACTGCTACTACGATGGGTACTCTAGATGGACTCCGAAGAGAGGAATCCATTCACCATGCCGGCATCAGCAGGGGTATAGTCTATGCTCGGGGCAGAAGATGAGGACGACGAGCTCACTGCCTCCGACGGATCCTCCTCAGACATAGAGATAGAGGGGATCAGCAGTGGTGGTGCAACTGGTGGAGCCATGGCTGGTGTTGCTGCTGCGGGTGGAGGTGGAAAAGGATGAGCCACGTGGAGAGGGATGGCGATGTAAGGGACAGCAGGGTCAAAAAACGGGTGCATAAGGGGTACGGCAAAATCTCTTCGGAAAAAGAAGTAAAGACGAAACTGGCATCTATGAGATATGTACACGGAATCTATGAACAGATCGAGATGGATGTGGAGGTTTGGAAACTCAATGAACAGGATGCCGGTTGCCACGTTCTCCATGATCTGAGAAGGATGCGGGAGTATATAATAGGGTGAGAAATACAGATTTCTCAGTAGGAATTCCTAAATCTATGCATATCTGTCATTGCTATCATTCTCAGGTGTTTCAGATTTTTGGTTAATTAGGAGAAAATGTTACCTCACCAGGAGGTCCTTCTCTCTACTCAATTAGTTATGTAAATCATAGCCCGAAACACAGCTTTGTTTTACTTAAGGAAATAAAGGAAATTAAATAGAAAATAAACAACCCGATCTATGTACTGACATAAATAAGTGACAGCTATAAAGTGAGCAATAATATGTATATAACATCCAATGGTGCAATTTTAAATCAATGCATAAAAACTGAAATTTTGGATATGCATGAAAATGATGCACTTGATCTTAACTCATATTTTTTCATACTTGGCCCCCTGGGAGTATATTGGCATAAGACTCCTGGGTAATAGTCTACCTTTCAGGATTGAGATCGTTCCTATACAGGGTCACCAGGTTTGCTTTTCCTGATTTCCGCACTGATCTATTCCCCTTAACTTTGTTCAGGGGCTGGCCTAAGTCACATGGAAATCCTTTCTCATGCTTATAGAGTAGCAGTGCTTGTCTAATACTTTGACCAATGCATGCATAACTTATAAATTCACTTTAATTGCATTTTCTGCTGAAATCTCAGCAGCATAACGGATCATGTCCGCTTCCCCATAAATAGTGCCAGACAACCAGGACATTTTAATCAAATAGTAAACTCAATACAAAACATCATATTCATACCAAGAATATAAAAATATTGATAGGTGCAAGATTTAGAATCTTAAGTATCAATCTATCTTGCAAGCTTTTAATTTCTATTAAGTCTCCCGAGTTCAACTTCCAATATTTAATGGGTTCCGAGTTCCGATCTTATACAAGTTCTAGCTTCTCTACATTATGTTCGGTCTCCTGAGATTATATAATTCCCGACTTCCGGGGTTGTGTTTGATCTCCGACCTTACCCCACCATTGGTCTTTTGAGACCTTGATAAGCTTGTTTCCTAAATTCCGAGCTTCCTATTTACTAAGTCCCGAGTTTAACATCAAATATACCCGATCTAGCTCTCTCTACTAAGTTCCGAGTTTAGCCTTAAACATACCCGATATGGATTCCTATTCACCAAGTCCGAGTTCAATCATTAAGTAAACCCCTCCAAGTTCAACCTTAAGTATACCCTTTCGAGTTCAGCCTTAAATATCCTTGACCTAGTTTTTTATTCTACTGAGTCTCGACTTCAACTCCAAATATCCCCGACCTAATCCCTTATTTACTAAGTTTAGAGTTCGAATTTAAGTGTAACGACCTAGCTTTCTGTTTGCTAAATCCCGACTTTCGACATTAACTCAAGTTGTTTGTGTCTTATCCCAGACTTATCCTTCTTCTAGCCAGAATTGCACTCTGATGGGGGAAAATTCACTAAAAATAGAAATCTAGTTAAATCATGCGAAATTTATATCCATGTAAAGCTAACAGAACAAGCTTTCAAATGAATTAAGTTTCATATCATTTAAATGAGCATAACTTGAGATATAAGCTCTGAAACTGGACCCTACTGGACTATCCTGTTCTACCCTGGATTGGGCATAGGGCAACTTTCTCGACTCACAGGGAACAAACGGGACCTTATCAAATTCGAAAATTTTTATGAGATATTCTCCCATGTGTGAGATTTCTAACAAAGTTAGTTTCACTCAATTTGGAGTTGTATAGGGTGAGTTACACCCTTCTCAACTCATACAACTTGGATGAAAGTCCTGATTTCCAGGTCAAACTTCAAAAATTCATAACTTTCTCTTCACTAATCCAATGGCCTTATATTATATGTATGGAAAGCCCTGATTGTCTAGTTTCATATAAAAATAGATTCATGGAGTTTAAACGGCTGTAGGAGGAGCCGTACACTCCGCCGTATGGATTGCCGAGGAAAAACCCTACTAGCTTCTTGAGTTTTCTCTTTTCTTCAAGTTATTTCATATCAATTCTATTTCCAATCATAACACACATGCAAAATCAGCCATAAAACATCATCATCACTGCAAATATTATCAATAGCATAAAGTATGCAAGACCTACACACAAATCCAAACCAAGGAAAATAAGAAAAGAAGTAGGATTCCTACCTTTACTAGGTATGATTCTTATTGAATTTGTGGTTGGAGTTGAAGAAAGCTTTTTATGGCTTGAAGGTTTGTGGGAGAGGAAGATGATATGAGTTGAGATGAGATGAGATAATGGAGAAAACAATGAAGAGGGGTCAGCTTAGATAGGGCCGAAAATTTGCAACGGTAGATAAGGAAAAATTTAAAAACTTCTAAAGCAAGTTACATGTGATTGGTGGATTTGAGTGGGTTATGTAACTTGGTTTGGCAGCCCATTTGGAGGGTTGAGATGGTGCCACTTGCATGGGTAAGTTGGCTAAATCTTGGCCATCCATCCTAGGGTTCTCACAGTATAATTTCTATTGATCTGGTTTCGACAATTTAAATTACCGAAATCTTACCGATTTCTCTTCAATTGGTCAATCAGTTTTAGAAAAATTTTGTGAGGTTTTTTATGTTCCTAATCCAATTCCATCAAGCCTAATCACTTCTAAATCACACTTAACTAGCTTTAAGTAAGTACTTAATCGAATTTCGATTAAACCCACTTATTTGATAAAAATCGAACAACTCGGTTACTAACGATAAAATTCTTCGAACGTTACATGGTAGCCAATCCAGTCTCGATCAAATTCTTCCAAGATAGTCATCATCAAGATCTCCTGAGCTATCTAGAGACGACATGGGAACACACATAAGTGTGATAATTTTTCATTCTTAGTAGGCATCCTAAGCTACCAGACCATCAATGTCATCAACGTTATCCTAACTGCTTCGGTTTATTAAGAAAAATGTGATCTCATACATAGGGATAAAGGTTCATTTATTAAGTTTCAGAAAACATATCCTTCTAGGCCAGGTTAACTTTAACTCATACACTTAGTTCAAGTATGGAAATAATCATACAACCGATGTGATGCTTTGTTCTGACAACTTATACTATTAAATACAAGCAAATAAGCTATATCTTCATGAATGCATCTTTTAATTTCTTACTTAGCATGTGCCTTTAATCTTTACTGCCCTTCGATAGATTGATTTGGGAAATAAGTTCATTTCGTGGCCGTTGTCACACAATACTAATCAACAGGGGATCCACATGCCTCTAAATTGGAGGATCTCATTTTGACCAATTGCTTCCAAAGTAGAGGAATCTCATAGTCTTAATATAACTGCCTCTAAGTGGAGGGATTTCATAACTGCTTTCAAGTGAAGGATCTCATAATCTTAAAATATAACTGCTTCCAGGTGGTGAGATCTCATAACTATCTCCAAGTGAAGGGATCTCATCTTCTTATGTTCTTAGCATGGATAATTTGTTCATACTTGTGCATGAAGATGCTTGATACACTTATGCTCATGCTACATAACTGACTTTCAAAATATTTTTGCTAAAAATTTGATAGTATGCTACCTATAATATGAGGGTCCTTAAGATTTAGAACAATAAATAAAACAGCCAATCATAGAAAATGAACAATTTCAACATAGGAGTTAAGGTCTCAATCACGTGCGTATTCACATAAGTAGGGGTGGAAATATGCCTGAGCTTACTACAAAGCTTGTAAAGGCTAATAGGCCGACTTGTTATAGTTATATCTTTAACATATATGTGTAAATGAGGAAAATATCAAACCCAAGACTAGAACTCATCACCCTTACCATAAGCCATGTGCTATATTAGAACTAAACTGCCACATGTTATTATTGTGCATAATTTTTAACTTTAAACCTTTAAATTTTCTCATTTTAAAATTCAATTTGAAACCCTAATTCCCCCATCACTCTTTCTTATTTAGTTATGTGACGTATATGTCTCATCCTTCTCCATTTCTCTCTCATTCCATTATCACATTTCTCTTTCTTCATCTACCACCACCCATTGGATGCTACAGCTCACTGCACCGAACCATCATCGTCCCAGACCATTGCCATACAACGCTGCCACTGAGTAAGACCGCTACTACACTAGATCATCACCATGCCAGAAAGGGGCCCCATGGATGCTGATTATGTTGTAAACTCACTTGGCTTCCTCAAAAGCAACCTTTGATGAACATCATAGTTCAAGTCATCTAAGAGCCATGTATTGCTTTATATTAAATGTCATCTCATTTGTTTTAATGAATTTGTTTCAATGAAGAATTTTTAAATTTTTTGTGTAGTTTTTTTTTGTGTCAATATTTTTTTTATTGTCGTTGCTATTTTTGTTTTTCGGTTTACCGTTGCCAATTTTATCACCTTGCTTTCTATGTTCTTTCTTCCTTCATCTTCAAAGTGGTATCCTAGTATTCTAGCTTTTGTATGATTTATGCAAAGAAACAAATTTTGATAAGATGATGACATGGTTGAAAAAAAAGAGTTGGGGATGAAGGAAATAAGACACTATGAAAAGATTATTAGGCTTCATAAATAGGTTTTAGGTCAGGTTAAGTCTTTTAATAGGCCAGACTTAGGCCAAAAAATTATTCTACAAAAGGCCACAAGCCAGACTCAGGCAAAAAAAATATAATACAGGCCTGGCTTGTTAAGAGTAAAGTTTGCCCTAGCTTGGCCTAACCTGTTTTCACCCCTACACGTAAGGCTAGGAATTGCATCAGTCATAAGGATTCCAATAAGTAGTATCATGATATATGTATCAATATAATAGAGAAACCAATATTCATTCAACTTCTTTTCCACTAGTTTTGGTTTTATGTGGTTTCGAGACCTCTAAGTCAAGTTATATGTAATTTAACTACAAATTAGACTTAAGTTCTCCAAATTCTGCCTAAACTTGCAAATTATGACAAAATTTTCATTTAATCTCTGTTGATCTCAAATTCTATAAAAATATTGCTCTATTAGTCTATTTTCAAATCTCTTTAGTCCCACTAAATTTTGATAGGTATAACTTAAGATATTTGAGTTTGATTCTCTGCTGCCTTATTTTGGGATAGACTTAGACACCTAAAAGTGGAAAATCACCAAAAGTCCATTTCTTACTATTTTGCTCTAAAATTTTGCAAGCTTATACCCACTGGAACCCTCTTTCAAGGAAACTAAGTCCCACTCATTTTGGTTTAGCAAAGCTTAAGTTATAAACTCTATATTGAGGCTATCCTATTTTGACACTTATAGAGTATGGGTTAAATTCATGGAACTACTAGAAGCAATCCACTAGAAGTTTTGACCTAAAAATTTACAGGCTTATTTTTCTATGTATTAGCTTTCTAACAAAATTTATAGGCTCATTTTTCTATGTTTTAGCTTTCTAACAAAATTAGTTGCACCCAATTTGAAGGTCTATGGGGCAAGTTATGCTCATTACAACACACCTTGCTCAAGTCAGAGTTATTCCACCATAACCTATTTCAAGAATTCATAGCTCATTCATCTTAAGTCCAATGAATCTCAAATTTTGTGGGTATACTGCCGTATGAGTTAAGTCTTAATTAAAATTAGTTTCACTTCAATTGAAGGTCTGTAACTCAAGATATGATCCATAGATCTAGCATTATTTGAAGCTATCATGTTTTCCTATTTTGTGTTTATGAAGCTCTTTGGGTTCCTAAGTTATTTCTCTCGTTAACTTGAGTTCCACTAGCTCTAACCCATCAACATGAGCCTAGAGAACATCATTTCTAGCCAAGAAATGTGTGAAACAAGAGAATACAAAACCCTAGCTCATCTAGTTACATAAGCACATATAAGGTGGTTTAGGAGCCTACCTTACTTCCAAGATCAAGGATGCTTCAAATCTTGCTTCTACCAACTCTAAAAACTCCTTAGAATCATGAGACACCTCAATTCCTTCTTTCTCTTCCCTAGTTGAAGCTTGATATGGCTCAAAGAAGAGAGATTTTGGCTCTTATGTGATTTAGGAAATCACAAACAAGCTTAGAAATCAAGTGGATGTTGAGGGATCAAGAAGGAACCAAGGGCTTGTGAGCTTTTGTGAGCAAAAATGGAGGAAATGGAGAAGTAGAGAGGGTTCGGTTGGGTAGGCTGAGAAGGAGAGAAAAAATGATGAAAAAGCTAGGGTTAGGCGAGATATTTAGAAAAGTGAGGATGGCACACCATACTAGGTGTGGCCCATGTCATGCCTTGTAACTTGAGCCAATGGGCCACTCTATGCCACATATAATATGTATGATCTTCTGATAACTAAACTCTCTTATATTTTATACTCTTACTAGATCAATTTATTATGTTATGAATGTAACACCCTCCCAAGTACAGCACTATGCTTAAGTCATAGTACCGCACCCTAAAGTTGTTTCTGTTACCTGAGCGGACCTTATCTGACAGCAACTTTAGCCATCTTCAAAACTTCTTGAACTATCTGGAGACAATACGGAAATAGGAGTGAGAATTATAAATTCTCAGTAGGATTCTCTATAATACATATAATGTCTTCATTGTCATCTCCAGTTTGCTTTGGTTTATTATGAAAAAGGTGAACATGCTATACAAGCTGTTTAATTTTATAGTTTGAAAAATATATTATCCGAAGCAAAATTCAATTTTACTCATACAACATCAATTCATGAATTCTATTACGAATAATAACATAACAAGATATAATAGCATTAATACACTGGAGACATAATATCTACACATAACTTTACTTATACATGAACTTGTGCATATACATAAAATTTACTTCTCTTTCTTGATCTTCCTTTTTATCATAAAATCTTTACATGCCATATTCCAGAGTATGATCGCCATGTCATACCCCATAAGAGCGTGATCGCCATGTCACGTTCCTTAGGAATATGGGATCTTCATTCGGTACTTACACTAGCTGGGTCATGCCATGCCTCATGTAAGTTGGGTGTCTGCATATGCTTTAATCTTTAGTTTTTAGTCTCTATTTGGCACACCTAGGCATTACATATTGCCGTCCCTAGGGTGCTTTTACTGCCTTTGGGTAGCCTGGCCTTGGAGTGAGCTCGTCAGCTCCACTCATGACCGTCGTCACACCGACTCCCCCACAAGGGGACCCACTGCCTCTAGGTTGGAGGGATCTCATTCTGGCCACGTGCCTCTAATTGAAGGGATCTCTTCTGGTCACGTGTCTCAAAACTGAGGGATCTCATCTGACCACGTGCCTTCAATATAGAGGGATCTCATCTGACCACGTGCCTCCAACATAAAGGGACTCAAGTTTTAACTGCCTTCACAAGGAGGGATTTAATGTGCATCTGCCTCCAAGTGAAGGGACCCAAATTGTTATCATTTAACTGCCTTCACAGGGAGGGACCTCAAATAACTGCCTCCAAGTGAAAGGACCTACATTTTATATATTCACATTCTTTCATTCTCATACATACTCAAGCATAGTCGTGTTAAATGTACTCGTATGTAACGTCCGATTTTCGAGTTTCGACTTAGCCCTCAGGATTGATCAATTTCAATTTCCGACTTCATCTTTGAATTCCAGACAGATGGGATTATTTCCCAGTCCCGAGTTCGTCTTGACTTCTGGTGTCCGATTTCCGACTTCATCTTATTTTGATCATCCTTGATTTCCGACTTCATATTCTAATTTCGAGCTAAATGGGTGACTTCCGAGTTCCAATATCCGACTTCGACTTAAAGTATACTAGGACATGATTTCCGATCTCCAAACTTATGTCTAAGTCTCAATGAGATTATTCACGATTTCCGTGTTTGTCAAATCTTAACCTTCCGACTTCATCTGGATTGTTTTCCACGACTTCCGAGTTTAACCTTCAAGTCCGAACAACATGGAGTGATTCCTGATTTTCGACTTCATGTTTCAAGGAAATATATCCGGTTTTCGATCTCATCAAGTACACTGTATATAAAATACAGATTCCAGGTTTAAGAACTTGGGTTTGATAATGTGATTTCGAATTCCTGAGTTCCGACCTTAAGCATCCTCATCCCGACTTCGGACTTGACCCAAGTTGATGCTTTAAAACAATGATACAAGTGCCAACGTCTGATTTTGATGTAACGAGTTCCAATATCCGATCTTATTCCCTGGAGCTTTCTATCTCTACTGGTGTTCCCGAGTTTGAATGGGGAGTTCTGAGGTTATATGATTGCAAGCTTGAAGACTTCCGACCTCCGACCTTACGTCCAAGTCTCGAAATAAAGCAGACAAGATTTCCTTAAGTCACAAGCAAGAAGGACTAGTTCCAACATCCGGCTTCAGCTCCAAGCTCAAGTTAAATGGCACGAGTTCTGATCTCAAGCATGTTGGAGTCGATTTTCGAGATCAGATAGAGTAGAAGCGAGTCCCACTTTTGGAATGATGTGGAGAACAATTTGGCCACAACAGCGGGAGACATGGCCGAATTTCAATCACAAAATTTCAACCAATTAACACTCATAATCCCAACTACCCCCATGTATTTAAGTCAGTCTCTCCCCCTCATTTCTGACTGATCTACGCCTCCTTCTCTCCCTCTTGTTCTAGCCTCCTTCTTCCCTTCTCTCAATCAACTCCATTACTCCTTCAAGCTTAGCAAGGTTCTAACACTCCAAGTTTCAGCACTTAGCTCAAATCATACTCCAAAGAGGTAGGATTCCATTCTATTCTTGAATTATTTGCACTGTGATGGCATGAAATTGTACTCTTCTTTATGTATTTGATGAATTATTGGATGTATTATGATGGATTATGATTGGATTAATAGGAGATATTGAGTTGAAATTAGAGTTAGAAGGAGAAAAACTAGAAGAAATGGATGATTAGGATGCTATCTTGGTGAAGAGTCCACGGCAGTCCGTACAGCGGAGTGTACGATGCCGCCTACAATCGGTTAAATCCGATGAAATTTTTAGATGAAAGTAGACATTCAGAGCTTTCCATAGATACATAATATAAGGCCATTGGATTAGCAGTGAGAGAGATATGAATTTTTGAATGTTAACCTAGGAACTAGGACTTTCATCCGGGCAGGGTGACTTGAGGAGGGTATAACTCGCCCTACGCGACTCCAAATTGAGTGAAACCAACTTTGTCAGAAAGCTTACACATAGGGCAACATTCCAATATGAAATTCCGAGTTTGTTATGGTCGCAATTGTCCCCAGTGATTCGAGGAAGTTGCCCTATGTCCAATCCAGGGCAAAACATAGTAGTTCAGGAAGGTCGACTTTCGGGACTTATAACTAGAAGTATACTTAAGCAAATGGAATGAAACTTGTGGCAAATGAAAGGTTGTCCTGTTAGCTTCAATATGAGAGCAATTTCGCATGATTTGAGCTTTGTTTCGATTTTTAGTGAATTTATACTTCCAGGAGTGTAATTCGGGCTAATGACTGAACAAGCTGAGGTAAAATTTAAATATCCTGAGTTGTGTAGATCAAAATGATATGGGACGAAAAAGGTTAGAAAGTAGACACATAAAGCTATGATATACCCAAAACTAAAATTTAAATGAGTTGAATAGAGATAAAGGTGGATTATACAAAATCCGGGCAGAACGGAGTATGATTGGCAGAATGGTCAAATTGATAATTTTACAAGTGTTAGTGCACATATAAGGTTTGAGTTGAGGATTGTCAGTCTGACATTGATATATATGTGTTAGATTGATTATGTTGCTATGACTGGTTTGTCTGTGAGAATTGGCACTATTCATGAGGAAACGAAACTAATCTGTTATGCTGCCAAATTTACGGCATAAGTCTATGACACTAGGAATGTTTGTATGCAAGAGTGATATAAGCGTGATATGAGGTATATGAAGGTAAATGATGTAGTATATGTATGAGTGCCGATAGAATGGTAAAGAGGCTACGAGCTTTTATATGTTATGAATACGTACATAAAGATCATATGTGCAATGATATAGGGAAGTAAGTGATGAAGTATATGTATGAGTACATTCAGCACGTCTATGCATGACCATGTAAGAGAATGAAAAGATATGAATATATTGAATGTGAATCCCTTCACTTGGAGGCAGTTGCACTTTGAATCCCTCCTTGTGAAGGCAGTTAAAAGATAAAGATGTGAATCCCTTCACTTGGAGGCAGTTGCACTTTGAATTCCTCCCTGTGAAGGCAGTTACCCTCTACCTTGGAGGCACATGGTCAGATGAGATCCCTCTATATTGAAGGCATGTGGTTAGATAAGATCCCTCAATCTTGAGGCACTTGACTAGAAGAGATCCCTTCAATTAGAGGCACGTGACCAGAATGAGATCCCTCCAAGACTAGAGGCACGTGAATCCCCTTGAGGGTGAGTCAGCGTGACGACGGTCACAGGTGAAGCTGACGAGCTCACTCCAAGGCCAGGCTACCCAAAGGCAGTAATAGCACCCTAGGGACGACGATACGTAATGCCTAGGTGTGCCAAGTAAAAGCTAAAGAGTAAAGACTAAAGACTAAAGATTAAGGCATATGCAAGCACCCCACTCGCATGAGGCATGGCATCGACCCAGCTAGTGTGAGTACAGGGGACAGAACTTACATGAGGCATGGCATGACCCAGCTAGTATAAGTACCAAAGAAAGATCCCACATTCCTAAGGAACGTGACATGGCGATCACGCTCTGATGGGGTATGACATGGCGATCATACTGAATGTGGCACGTAAAGATTTTATGATGAAAAGAGAGATGAAGAAAGAAAAGCAAATATTATGTATATGCATGAATTCAAGTAGAGATAAAGTTATGTGCAAATGCTATGTGTAGTTTAATATGTTGCACTTTTTATCCATGATATCGTTCAGGAATTGATTTTTATGGGTTTTTCCCATAAATCTTATGTTTTTGCATAAGTTCAAATACACGAAAAGGTAGGTGCAGAAGTTATGTATCCAGTGTATTGAGGCTATTGTGCTTTACTATGTTTCAGTTATTATTCATACTATAATTTATGAATTGGTGTTGTATGGGCTCTCCCAGATGACAAGTCTATGAGTAAAACTAAACCTTTGCTTCAGACATTGTATTTTCGAACTGTAAAATTAAACAGTCTACATAGCCTGTTCACATTTTTCATAATAAACCGAAGTAAACTGGAGATAACAACGATGACATTATTATTGATACTTAGAGAATCCTAATGAGAATTTATAATTCTCACTCCTATTTCCGTGTTGTCTGCAGATAGTTTCAGAAGTTTCCAAAAATGGCTGAAGCTGCTGTCAGATAAGGTCCGTTCAGGTAACAGTAGCAACTCCAAGGGGTGGCACTATGACTTAAGCATAGTACTGTACTGAGGAGGGTGTTACATCGTACATATGCTTCCTTTATTTTTATATATCATTGCATACATGATCTTCACGTACATATTTATAACATATAAAGGCTCGTAGCCTCTTTACCGTTCTACCGGCACTCATACATATGCTACATCATTTACCCTCATATACCTCATATCATACTTATATCATTCTTGAATATAGAGTTTCCATATACAATTTGAATATATTGTATATAAACATCCTTGCATATAAAAATCCATAGTCCTATAGATTCCTGCCGTAAATTTGGCAGCATAATGGATCAGATCTATTTTTCCATAAATAGTGCCAGTTCTCACAGACAATTCAGTCATAGCAATATAATCAATCTAACATATCTCTTAATATAAAACTTGTAACCATCAACTTAAACCTTATATGTTCACTAACACTTATAAATCCATCACTTTGATCATTTCTGCCAATTCTATTCAGTTCTGCCCGAATTTTGTATAATCCGCCTTTATCTCTATCCAACTCATTTGAACCTCAATTTTGGATATGTTATAGCTCTATGTGTCTATTTTCCAATCTCTTTAGTTCCATCTCATTTTGATTTCTATAACTCAAGATATTTAACTTTTGCCTCAGCCTGTTCGGTTACTAGTCCGAACTACACGATTAGAAGTATAAATTCAATAAAAATCGAAACTAAGCTCAAATCATATGAAATTGGTGTCATATCAAAGCTAACAGGACAACCTTTCATTTGCAAAAGTTTCATTCCATTTGCTTAAGTATAGCTTGAGATATAAGTCCTGAAACTTGACCTTCCTGAACTATCCTATTTTGGCCTGGTTTGGACATAGAATAACTTCCTTGAATCACTGGGAACAATTGGCACATAACAAACTCAGAATTCCATATTGGGATGTTCCCTTATGTGTCAGCTGTCTAACAAAGTTGGTCTCACTCGATTTGGAGATGTGTAGGGCGAGTTATACCCTCCTCAAGTCACCCTGCCTGGATGAAAGTCCTAGTTCCTAGGTTGATATTAAAAAATTCATATCTCTCTCAATACTAATCCAATAACCTTATATTATATATCTATGGAAAGCTCTAAATGTCTACTTTTATCTAAAAATAGTTTTATCAGATTTAACTAGCTATAGACAGAGCCGTACACTCCACCATATGGACTGCCGTGGAATTCTTCACTAAGACGGCATCCTGATTCTCCACTCCTTCTAATTTTCTTCTTCTAACTCTAATTCCAACTCAAGATCTCCTATTAATCCAATCATAATCCATCATATACATCCAATATATCATCAAATAATTGAAGAAAAGTGGAATCTTATACAGCCACAGTTCAGAGAAATCAAGAATAGAAAGTGAATCCTACCTCTTTGGAGTGTGATCTTGCTAGGTGTTGAAGCTTGAGTTGATAGAACCTTGCTAAGCTTGAAGGAGTGATGGAGTTGATTGAGAGAGGAAGGGAAGAAGAAGGCTAGAGCAAGAGGGACAGAGAATGGCATAAATCATATCAGAATGAAGAGGAGAGTCTGATTTATATACATGAGAGTAGTTGGAATTGTGGTGTTGATTGGTTGGAGTTTTGTGGTTGAAGTTCAGCCATGTCTTCCACTTTTGTGGCTAAATTGCTCTCCATGTCGTTCCAAAAGTGAGACTCGCTTCCATTCTATTTGAACTCGGAACTCGTCTCGATTCTGCTTAAGGTCGGAACTCGTTCCATTTGTTGGAGCTGAAGCCGGATGTCGGAACTCATCCCATCTTATTTGTGAGTTGAGGAAATAAACTCGGATATCTTGTTTGGTTTATTAGATACTTGGAAGCAAGGTTGGATGTCGGAAGTCATACAGTTTACAATCACATAATCTCGGTACTCCGGATTCAAACTCAGGAATACCAACAGAAATGGAAGACTACTAGAAATAAACTTGGATATCGGAACTCGTGTATGACTGGAAATCAGCTCAAAGATTTGAACTCATGTCCATTGAGTTCAACTCTAAGGCGGGAACTCGTTATATTCAACTCGAAGGTTGGTACTTGCATCAGTGTTAAACTATAACTTCGGAGATCGAAAACCATGTACACTATTTTGAAAACATGAGGTCCTATGTCGAAAATCGGGTACATCTTGCCGAAACTTGGAGATAACTTATGAGTTTGGAAACCGGGTACGTTGTCTTTGAGACATTAAGTCGGATATCGGGAGTCACATTCATGTTGTTTGGACTTGAAAGTTAAGTCGGGAAGTAGGAAATCATTCCAGTTGAAATTGGAGGTCAGAAATTATGTCCAATATACTTTAACTCGAAGTCGGATATTATAACTCGGAAGCCACTCCATTTAACTCGAAACTAGAACATGAAGTCGGAAATCATGAATAATCAAAATTGAAGAGGAAATAGGAAATCGGAAAGGACATGAAGTCGGAAATTGTGCAAGACGAACTCAGAACTCAGAAATTATCCCACTTTGTGTGAAATTCGAAGATGAAGTCGGAAATATGTAAACTTGAAGGTAAAGTCAGAAATCGAAATGTTACAATGAAAAAGTATTCTTAAAATTTTTACGGTGCGGTTAATTCTATTTCCATAGAAATTTTAACTGTACACTGCTACTACTTAAATTATTCTACACTTTCACCTTTATTTTATAAATTTAATGTTAGTTAATCTCTAACAATATTAATTATAGACATAGCTACATCGGCATGTTATGTGGGGCGGGGTTGGGTTTATCTAAAACTTGCCCCACTGCCACCCCTAATTGATATGTCAATTTCTTGTTTTTTTCTTCATGTACAATATGTTGATTTTCAAAATAAAATATGGATTTAATTTCTATGCACAGACATCTAATTATATATTGACACATTAGCAAAAATGTTTAATTTAATCATTCACGACCTTAAAAATCTTACAAATAGAAGTTTTAATTGGATGACAATGTAAAACTCTTTTACACTAACAGTGCATCAAAATTAATCTCATAAAATACTAGAGTAAACACTCAAATTAATCCTTGACAATGTTCTCAGTGGATATTTTTGTCACTGACAAAAAACAATTAGTATCTTAATTCCTAATAATTGCAAAAATTGGACACTCCTAGTCCCTAACTCACTTACAATTGGTAAAGAGTCCAACATGGAGTTAAATTATAACTATGATTTCCCAAACCCATCCCTCGTAGCACCTTCTAAACACAGTTTACATAACTTGAAAAAAATCCGTGAAACACATTGCTTAATATATCACACCCAACCATAACTTTTTCAAAACGTTATGTTTGGAGAATTTTTTTTAAGGTTATGCAAAATGTGGGTTTAGAGAGTGCCACGTGAAATGCGGTTAGGGAAGTCCTAATCATCATTTTATCTTCACATTAAACTTTTTACTAGATGCAAGTGAGTTAAGGACCGCGAGTGTCTAATTTTTGCAATTATCAGAAACTACAAGACCAATTTTTTTTGTCAGGAGCCAATATATTTATCGAGGATATTTTTAGGGGTTGATTTGGGAGTTTACTCTAAAATTTTGCATTCCTCGTTATATCATTTACATTTGGGTAATTAACACAAAGTAATCTTAAGGTTTCATAATATTGTACTTTACTCTAAATTATGGTGAAAATTACTCTTAACTTCATCTATCAACCCCAACTAACAAATTCCAAGATTGCCAAAATGTTGACAAAATGGAGAGTGAAGATCTTAGAAAGAGAGCCGAAATAGCTAGGAGGATATGATGCAATGAACTTGAGCCATCTATCTAAACTAGACATTGAGTGTCATGATAGAAATCCAAAATCTAACAGTGAGTTGTGAGCGGCTCAAACACTAAGAGGGGGAAGGTGTGATTGTGTAAGCATAGGGATTAGGGGAGATGGGTTTAGGCGAGAAGGTTAGGGTGGGTTTTGTGAGTCAGATGAGTATTTTTAAGTGACATCTAATCACAACCACATAATTTAATCTAACTATTGAAAATGCTTTCTCATTTCTCATATAAAGTAAACCATTCTTTATAAAATTATAATGAATTACAACAATAGTAATTATTTAACCCATAAAATAGGCAAATATTAGAGGATCTGGGAATATTTGTGCTTATGAATTGCTTGTATAAATGGTGAAAATTTTATGGTAATAATTTTACTCAAATTCAAAATTGTATTAATGCCAATGAATTTCAAATATTTAGCCTCGAAGAACATGTCAATGTGAATTTTGCGGCTTCAGCTATATATAACAAAATAGAAATGTATGCTAAATCCTTCTAATAATCCTCCTAATTGTCAAATAAGAAAAGTATTAAATATACTAACAAGGTGTTGATCTGAGTGAAAGGGGCTTGGATCCTTTGAGCATGAGATCGCACATATATGGAAAAAAAGGAAAACACTATTGAGAGGGATCCTTGCTTAGGTGTCTGATCATACCCTAGAAGATTAGTCTTTCACTTGTTAGGTGAGTGGATGCTCTAAGAAAGAAAAAGGTGTTGAATATTTTTTATGTTTCCTAGATATTAATTGCATTTTTTTTTTCATTTAATGCTTTCTTTATTAAATATTATAAGAATTATTAAGAGGATGTCTTAAAAGCTTACAACAAAACTCATAACAAAATTAAGGCTACATAAAATTACTGTTATGCACTTGGTAATAGGACTGACTTGAGTTAATTGTGCTAGTTTAGAAAAATATTGAATGGTATGAACAATATTTCATGAAATAACACACAAAACATATTAAACTATGCAAGTAGTTTGTCTGATTATATTCAGTTTTCTTTCTCCTTCTTAACATTGACACCCTCTCCCTTCAATGTTTATAAACCATTTGTGACATGTCATATGAAACTTCATTCATACATAATAGCAACCCTGATAATTTTATTATGATTTGGTAATAGGTTAAATAGGATAGAAGAATTAATGATAATGATTGGATTACAAGTATCTATTCCTTTCGTATTGATTATATACATATATTTGATAATCAATGAGGCTTACACCCAAACAAAAGCAAAACTACACATTAATAACCCTGGGTAAAGGGATTCCCATATTGTCTGCTAAGAAAATAGTGGAAAGGAAAGATGGAGGGGATTAAAAAAGCAAGTGAAGGAACTTGACAAAATGTCCAAACTTAGCTAGCCCATCTATGCAACCATTAGCCTCCCGGTAGATATGAGAATTAGTGACTGACCAATCTCTGATTAAAACCTCTTTAATGGCCCTGATTAACGTACTATTTGGATGATGCTCCTCACAAGGCCCAAATATCAATTGAAAACTCAACCAAAAGGTACTTCTAACCATAATCATAAGCCATGTAGAGGCACGTATATAGTCCCTACAGTGCTGCTATCATAATAGAACAAATGCCTAGTTTTGCGAAGAAAGCTGAGAGGAACCTACCCAAATGATCTTTGATAATGCCACCAGAAGATTTTTGAATGATTGTATGAGAAAAAAAGAAGAAGCTAAAATTAAGGTAATGGTCCTATATTTAAAAATAATGACTTAATGCTTATGAATGACAATAATTTTGCCAATAATTAAAAATGGTTATCATTGATTAAAATTTCAAACTTTATTAATGTAAATGAATTTCTAAGATGCCATATTGACTATGTCATTATTAATTTCCTAACACATCTTTATATTGAAGAAGTAAAAAGTGCTAGACTTATCACTTGTGTCTTTTTCTCTCATTGCATATCTATAATAAGTCCCCAAAATAGGTCTAAACAACATGACTCATTTAATATATTTATCTCACTCAAATATGACAAAGTACATTAAAAGTTTTTTAGGCTAGTATCCCAAATGGACTTTGCGAGGTGATACATAGAAGGAAAAGGGTAGTTATAATCCCAAAACAGACTTTTGGAAGGGTAGTTGGAAAAAAGAGAAATCGACCTTGCTAAAGAAAAATAGTAGAGCTGTAAGGAGGCTTGGGTGGTGCACAACAAAACTCAAAATAATTTGACCACCAAAATATTATTAATCTCCAACAAATATAGGCAACATGTATATTACCATGTTGAATCCAGAAAAAAGAAAAATGATGAATTTTTTTTTTTTAAATGAAGAGGAAGCTTGAATCTGGACACCACTAGGCAAGTTATGCATCATGAAGACTTGAACATAAGATTCGTTCTCAAATAATAGATGAGGGTGGAAGATTTAACTAGCCGCAATGTTTGGCCAAAGTTGATCAAGAGCAAGAACTCAAACATATCTGAGTCTAGTGGACATTGTAAGAAGAGATTAGAAATTGGGAAACTTGGGTTAGGATTTGGGTTTGTGGTGTTTGGGTTTCGGTTCGTGGAGATGCTCTGTGTGCCACGCATTATGGCCATATCAACGTGAGATGTGTGCTTATGGGTATTGAGGCATTTAGTGGAAATAGTTTTACCTACTCCTAGTAGATGGTGCCAAAATATTCAATCTCAACCTTAGAGGGAAAGAGACGGTGGTGAAGAGTTAACAAGGAGATCGAAGAATGCAGATCTCCAGTAGTCCTTAAGGTATTTGCACCAGGGTGCCATCAATGCATAGCCCATGTCAAGGCATTGGTTAGGATTTGAGTGAATGACTGGTTGCTAGATTGATGAGAAGAAAATTTTCTTCACGTGTTTGGTGAGGTGGGTCTAGTTCAAGTAGATGGAACAAGTCTCATAGTATTCTTTTTTCTCTTTGTAATAACAAGTTTTGGTGAAATTTGGACAAATTTCGTATTCGAAATTTGTTTTTTCAAAAAAAAGTAAGAATATATTTAAATTTATGCTATCTTACTTTATACTTTCATCATTAAGTTAATTCTTCTTATTTCAACTTTTATAAAGGCCCTAAAGACAATGACAAGGACCTCGTCAAAAAAAATAAATAAATAAGAAGGATTATTTGATTTCATATCGCATGCATGGTAATTAATCCAACTCATGCTTATTACATAAATTCATAAACTACTTAGGGGTAGAGTGTAGATCAATTCTTTAGACAGCAACAAACTACAAAACTCATACAAAGGCCCCCTTTCTTATAGCCCTGATTGAGGCAGCTCTGGTTGCAATCCACGCATGGTCCTTTGCAAACTAACTGTGGATCCTCCATAATTGTTGCTGATCCTGGATCCTCCATGACTCCTGCTGATTCTACATTAAGAACGAAATTAACAAATCTAGGCACCTAGTTCGTTGCTTTCTTATTCAAAAATTTTAACATGCCATTGATATGGATAATGTAATTAAGGAAAAAATATACTATGTATATAATACATGACTATAAGACCAAAAACAAAATACAATACATGACTATAACAAATTAATACTGATCATGCCATCAAGTGACCACTTCTTTAAAAAATTTATCAAAATTCACATTAAAATATCAATAAAAATGTTGTTGTTGAGTATTACACACCCAATATACACAGTCTTTTTATTTTTTTGGATAAATAGATTAAGTAAGAGCATTAAAAAAATGAAAAATATCATTTTTCATATTTGCATTAGTAAATTGTTTACTAGAAACAAAACTTTAGAGATAAAATTAACCTTTTTTTTCTTACCTGAAGCCAAAACCAAAGCAATGCAAAAAATTCCTAACAGAAAAGGTTGGTAGACCCGAGAAGCCATTTTGTGGGTATTTCACCTTGAAATACTAAACTCTTTCTATTTTGTGACATGAACGGTTAGCACAAAGCTCAATATATACTATCTATTCGAAGACAATTTTGGAAATGAAAATTAGATCAATTAAAAGATGGAAATGTATTAATGTGTGAATCTTTATATTTTGAATGTGAGTAATGAGATTAATCTTGATCCTTATACTCGTAATAATTCATTTATCACATGGTAGGATAATTAGACTTTTCTATAAAATAAAAAAAAAGTTGAATGACACTCACAAACTGAAAAAGATAAATTATATCTAAATTTAATAAGAAACAAAACATTCTAAACTAACAAATGATCTTTAGTTCTACTCCTTACCCAAAAACTATCATTATCTGAAAATCTTTCTCATCACAAGCTAACACGAAAGATATTGCAATTTGAAGAATGTATTACACATCCTTTCAAAATATATCTAAATTTCTATATCATCTATAAGACCATAAAAATAGAAATACCCATGAGAAAAAACTAAAATACCCACAAAGAGAATAAGAAAAACACTTAGACAATGAAAACACCCACAAAAGGGACAATAAAATCAAAATAAGAGATACATAGCTTTAAGCATCAAAATAAATAAAATGATGGGGCTGCCACCAAAAGAGAAATAAGGCAATTCCTTTAACAACACTGACACAAAAAAGGTCCAAAGGAAGAGGAAATATATTACAGTTTTGTTAGTAGAAATGGTAGTTACTTAAGAAAAATGCATACCTTTTTATTGTAGGATGTCAATGATAAAATAATATTAATTAAGAAATTGTTATCTACATGGTAACATAATAGATAGCATAATTAATATTTTCTTCATATATATCATGTGTCTATTTGAAGCACATCAAACAATCAATTGCTACGTCCGGAGAAAAAGAAAATATATTACACTTTTTTTTTAAGACATGGGAGAGAGCAATTTATTAGGCACTCATAGAAGAAATGGAATCATTGAGTATAATAAAGGACACAATCATGGGACAATCCTCAATGCAGATTGAGTCCATAATGCTAGAGGCATATTAAGGCTATGTGCTACCCTATTCCCTTCACATCTTGTGTAAGTGAAACTGCAAGCAATGAGTAGATCTCCAATATTTGTACAATCTCAAATAATTGCATGAAACTAGGATTGTAACATCCTCAATTTCATGCCGTGCTAAATTTTCTCAGTAACCTTGAGTAATTAGGCACTTAATGAGAAATTATGAGATTAAGGCTTAATTAAGGGGTTGACTCGGATGAAAAGAGTCAAGAGAATACTTAATCGAGATTAGACAATCTTTAATTAAGCAAGTCAGAGCCTTATAGCTTAATTAAGCAATAATCGCCCTTAATTAGCTTACTCGAGTTTAATTAAGGTTAATTAAGCTTAATCTTAAGATTAAATTTTGTTAATTGTGTTCTTGTGTGTTAATCACTAATCTTTGCTTAATCACCTTAATTAAGTTGTATGAGCACTTAATCACATGATTAAATTCAAATTTAGTCAACTAGACAATAAAGTAGAGAGTGATGTCATTAAAGCATAAAGCATTAGACAAGACTACTTTATGTAAGAGTTTGACCATGCTTTGTCTCCCCATCATCCCATTTGTCCCCTTAATCACTAATTAACACAAGATGACACAAAATTAAGCAAAATATCTCACCCTCCTCCCTTAATCATGGATGCCATCTTCTCTCTCTCCCTCCCTCATCCATTTTCATTTTCACTCATCCTATTCTCTCTCTTCAAGCCAAATTCTCCAACTTCTCTCTAAAACTCTCTTCATCTTCTTCATCTTCTTCTTCTTTCTCCACCACCACCACCACCCTAAACCACTCACTTAGCCCTTCAAGGACCTCATCTTTGGGTCTTTGGAGACAAGATCTAAACACTACAACTTCCATTGTCACAAGATCTCAAGAGCTTCTCCTTCTTTCTTGCCAAAACCGCCACCATCATCATCAAGAGGAGCCATCATCTTCTTCTTCCTCCTCTCTTGTTTTTGCGCCATCTTCAAGAAAGGTAGTGATCTTCATCTTTTTCATTTTGTTTACTCAAGAAAGCTTGGAGCTTGGTTCTTTCATGACCAAGATTTCTAAGTGACAGCTTGAGAAGATCCTTCATGCTCTTCAAGAGCCAAGGTTTTCATTTTTGGAAAAATATGTTCTTGATGTTCTTCATGTGTTCTTAAGTTTCCTCTTTTGGAAAAATATGTTCTTGATGTTCTTCATGTGTTCTTAAGTTTCCTCTATTAGAAAAATATGTTCTTGTTGTTCTTCATGTGTTCTTAAGTTTCTACTTTTGGCAAAATATGTTCTTGAATGCTCTTGATGGTGCCTTGCTTAAAGTTGTTCCTTTTCTTATGATGAGTTGATGATTAGGAAAGCTTCATCTTATTGTGTTTTCATGATTTGATAAGACTATAAACATTCTAAAAGCATTAAACTTCAAAAAGTTTGCTTCTTGATGAACAAAAAGTGGCCCAAGTTTTAGTGCCATCATAAAGTCTTCTTTTGTTTTATTTTGAAGACAAAGATACATGAAAAAGTCTAAGCTTTTTAGAATAACAAGCCTTTTTGAGTTATAAAATGATATCTTGTTACTTTATGTCTTAGAAATCTAACCTTAAAGAAAAGATCTTTCATAAAGTTTAAAACTTAATCAAGAATGAAACCTTTAAGTCATACAAGTGTTGTTTTGTAATATTTAATTCATAAAGTTTAGATCTTGAACCAAAACAATGCAAAAAGGTGTTAATTTTTATGAAGATCAAGACTTTTTAACCTTAAAGTCAATGTTTCATATCACTAGTTGATAAAGTAACAACCTTTTTAATGAAGAGACAACTTTATGTCCTAAAGTTAAGACCTTGATGGTCATAGAATTATTAAATGATTCAAATTTCATTAAGAACAAGATTGTTTATTTAAAAAGCTAGTAACTTGTATCATTATTTCATAAATGTCCAATCTTAATATGAGAGCTTAATGTCAAAGGTACTTACTTTCATAAAGAATAAAACTTTTTAACTACTTTATAAAGAATGATAACTTTAATAATGTTTAAGGTAAAACCTTGGTATGTTATGAGTAAAAGTTTAAAACCTTGTAACTTGAAGAAGTTAAAAATCACCCTTGGTGATTAGTGAACATGGTGTTGTTGGGTTCATGATGTGGTTATGTTATGTCATGACCTAAGGACTAGAGGGATCTCGAACTCCTTGGGAACAGAAGTATGATTAGGGCCTCTGAGCATACCATGAACCCAGGAATCACTAAGTGCACTATCTCAAGGAAAAGGAACAATCACTTAACTTAATTAATTTGAACAAGTGTTCTATAAGACATGTACTTAAGTAAAGAATACTTTCATACGAGGACTAAGTAACTAAAAGACCACAAACACATATCCTAACTATGTGATTCTCTCATGGGTAACCACGAGAAATCATATGATGATTCATAATATTCTTCGCAAAGAAAAAAAATAACTATAAACCCCTTTAGGGTATGAATGGGTGATGCCATTCGACATGATAAATGATGAGTTTGATTGAGCCTTGTCTCATGATTGAATGATGAATGTGATGATATGATGTAGATATGATGAATTGTTGATTGAAAGTTTATGATTGGCATTTTGGGGAAGCTTCGGTCTAGCTGTTATGCTGCTGGATTTCCGTCAAAATTATGGACTTAGTCATATCATTGCATGTGTCTAGTCAAAGACGTATCATTTTTGGACATAGTCATATCATTGTATGTGTCTAGTCAAAGAAGTATCATGCATGTAAAGTATAATGATAAGCAAAGAATTAATGGGACATGACCCTTCAATCACTTCGGTAAGGGAAGTGAGAGACGGCGAGCCACAAAGACTGAAGGAACCTCTATGAGGGAGGCAAGGGTGACATGGAGGACTCTCCAACTTAGAGGTAACCAATATCGGCTTAGTCTGATTTGGTTAGTATTGTGTGACGACAGTCACGGAATGAGCTCATGTCCAAAAGCAGTCTATTTCAAAGGAAAGTAAAGAATGTTAAGCATGTACTAAAAATGAAAGTAAAGTCAACAGTATAACCATGGTAAGTCTATGATGATGCATCTCCTTGCATGTACTAATGTTGTCCATTTGCATTATGAATGTTTATTCTATGTTTCAGCATGTATGTTAGATTATGATGATGTAGTTATGATGTTAAGTTTAAAAGCAACCCGCTTCGGAGTTTAAGTTTTCAAAATCATTAAAAATTGAACTTATATCTGTCCACTGCTTTTATAATTAAACCCAAAGTGACTGGGACGATGACGATGACATAGTGTTTGTCTAGTCGCGATCTTAATGAGAAATCTTACATTTCTCACTCCTACGTTTCCGTGTCGTCTTCAGATGGAGTTGATAGCATCAATGGTAACACTACTGACGATACCTGACTGGATAAGACGAGGAGGCACCATGTTTCTTCACCTAGCTAAGGAGGATTGAGAGAGTAGCATAGTATCTTCATTTTCTTATGAGCCCTAGTTAGGTAGTTCATGTGTAATTAAGAGCATGTAGGAAGTCATGCTGCCTAATTTGACATATTACGTATGTGATACTTATTAAATGTAATGATGACCTTGATCATCCCTGATTGCATTCTTGGCTTAAGGTATTATGTTATGTTGTTTCCATTTTGTCATATGTCTTATTAATAACTCAGCGATATGAAGAACAACGTTCACGCGTATGCGAGTAAGTAAGTGCGTAAAGGCTCAGTTTTCAAGCATAAAGGTTTTACAAAAAGAAAAATTTACATGCTATTTTTGTATATTACGCTAATTTCATTAGACAAGAACTTCCGCTAGTTAAGAGTAACAACTAGTAATGCCATAAAATGACTTAAGCATAGTATGGTATTATTAGGGTGTTATATTTTGGTATCAGAGCAGTTCATCCTTGTAGAGCCTGGGGATGGACTGACTATGCTTCTAAGCATACTTTGTCATGTGTTAGAAATCATGCCATGGATCTTACTACAGGGGTAAGATATAGAAATTAGGTAGGCATGACTGTCTAGTTATGAATATGATTGCCTACTGCCACAACTTAGCTCGGTATTGAGCCTGATCAACTCAATATCTTTGTTTGTGTGTCCAGGAATTGATGACTTCTAACCGGCAGAATAGGTTGCGAGGCGAATCTGCCACCTTGGGTATGGCAGATATGATGAATGTTTCTCCTACACGGGTCTCAGCTGCGAGGGGACAAATTGCCGTAACTAATCGAGCCTTAGGAGGAATAGCAGGAATTGAGGTTGACCCAGAATACTTGAAGTTCGCTAAGTTTATGAAGACTAATCCACCAACTTTCCAAGAAAACTTCAACTCTAAGGAAGTTGAGGGATGGATCGAGGCACTAGAAGGGACATTCTCTGTGTTAGGTTGTACAGGGCTATAGAAAGCAACATTTGCTACCTATATGCCTGAGGCTGATGCTGAAGCTTGGCGAGCCAATGCAAAAAGGATGATTGAGGATTCCCAGACCCCCATTACCTGGGAGGTATTCAAGGCTGCACTCTATGGTAAATGCGCCATGCCAAAGAAAGACGCTTCTGGAAGAAGGATAGTTTCTCAATACCAAGGGACTAGGTACAACCCGTACTGCAAGAGACAACCGCAGTTTGGAAAGGGCACGGGTGGTCAGTTATCAAAGCAAATGGTGACCCCTAGGCGCCCCAAGTGTGGCAAGAATCATGGAGGATGACCCTGCTTAGCAGGACAAAATGTTTGTTTTCGATGCGGAAAGTCTGGACATATGGCTAAGGATTGCACTATCAAGCTGTTGGTCCCTGCCAATAAGCTCCAACACCAAGGAAAGGTTCTTTGCCCTTAATGCTGAGGAGGCCACTCAATCCAACGATCGGATCCAAGGTAAGTGCGAGGTTAATGGTAGAATCTTACCTGTACTATATGATTCTGGAGTTACACACTCCTTTATTTCTCATGATTGTGTGGATAGACTGGGATTGTCCGTGTCCGAATTGCCTTATATGTTAATTGTTTCTACTCCTGCTGGGAAACCAGTTAAGACTTATCATTGTTGCTTGAGTTGTCGATTCCAAATTGATGGTAGGTCTTTTGTAGCGAATTTGATTTGTTTTCCTTTGTCTGGTTTGGATTTAATTCTAAGCATGGATTGGCTCTCTGCTAACCATGCTATGATAAATTGTTCTGAGAAATTTATTGTTTTTCCTCCTATACATGTTAAGCTTATTGAACCTATTAGTTTGTTTTTGAATTATCTTAGGATAGGGAGTAGTGAGTTTGGTAATTAGGATATGTTCTCCTTATGGCAAGTGAAGTGGAACTCGAGCAGGAATTGGAAGAGATCCCCGTGATTAGGGAATACCCGGATGTGTTTCCTAACGACATACCCGAATTTTCCCCGGAGAGGGAAATCGAGTTTTTTATAGAGTTGGTGCCGGGTACTGGGCCAATCTCTATAGCACCCTATAGGATGTCCCCAGTGGAGTTGTCAGAGTTGAAAGGACAATTGGAAAAATCGTTGGAGAAGAAGTTCGTAATACCTAGTGCTTCACCTTAGGGAGCATCGATATTATTTGTGAAAAAGAAGGATGGTAGTATGAGGCTATGTGTAGACTATAGGTAATTAAACAAAGTGACTGTTAAAAATAAGTATCCCTTGCCTAGGATACATGACCTCATGGACCAATTGCGAGGTGCAGTTATGTTCTCTAAGATTGATCTGAGGTCTGGGTGTAACACCCTAATAAACCCATACTACGCTTAAGTCGTATTACGGCATTTTATTAGTTGTTACTTATGCTCGTAGAAAACTAAACTTCACTTGAAATTAAATTACGCGGAAAATACGGTAAAATTTTTTTTTTTTAAATACGTCGTCACTTTTGGAAAGTAAAGCCTTGCGCGAGAAGATAGCAATAAACGAGCGTTTCGCAAAGATTTCAGTATAAATTGAAGGAACAAGGGATAAATCAAAATATCATGCATTCAAATTACTACTACAACCACATAAATATAATTAGTCTCATAATATCCAACAAATACATAAAAAGGGAACTCATGGTTATGCCATGGCCCCAAAATCAAAGGTACATAAGTCTGACAAGGTCCAATACAAAATGAAATACAATAGATAAGGAGCAATAATAGAATAGGCCCACGTAGACATAAGCTGGCTTCTCTGTCCCTTCCACGCCCTTCAATTGGATGGACTTAGGTTCTCGAGTGCCTGGTCCCCCTCGCTCCTCGGCCTCGGGGAACATGAGGAGTGCGAATGATGCGAGGGTGCCTGCTGATCACCTCAACGCGACGGATGCGGCGGCCAGGAGTATAGCTGGCGACCAAAGAACGTTCCTCAGAGGGATCCTCCTCAGACGCAGCAGGGTGATACTTGAGGAGCGACGGCGAAGCGACCCTAGGAGTGGCCGTCGAACTCACATCTATCACAGGGATCTCCGGAGGTGGCACGGGCTCGGCTGCAGGTAGACCCGGAGACATGGGCTCCATCTTGATCTCTGGCAATGGCTCAGGCGGGAAATCCCAAGGACCTAGCTGCGATCCAAGGTTAGCCGATGAAATGTCTATTGGGGCTGGCGGGACTTCTGGCTCCTCTTGCTCAAAAATTCGACCCAAATAAAAATATGTGCGGACTATTGTGGTGGTCGTGGCCACAATAGCATGAGTATCCCCATTGTAAACCCACTCATGGTGGGGAGGGTCCATGCTCCACTCTACGGGATGTACCATGAGTATCTGGTGATGAGACAGAAAAACAACTAGGGTGAGAAATAAGACTTCTCAGTAGGACTCGACCTTGACACATGAGTGTCATCGTCATCGTCCCAGCCACTTTGGTTTTATTAATGAAAATAGTGGGCATGCATAAGGTTCAACTCTTGGATTTTTGAAATCATGAATATCCGAAGCGGATTTACTTTTAGGGTATCCTCTAATCATTTGCATCATCATATACATGGACATAAGTATAATCATATAAAATGTGCATGGCTATGCTATAATTTTCTCTTAACTTCTTCCCCTTTTAGGGTTTTGGACCGAAGCCCCTTTTCTTTTCTTAACTTGACTTTATCTTTTCACCCACTAAACATAAGTGGTAATGAGCTCATACCGTGGCCGTCGCCACCATAGAATTTCGGTACTTACACTAGCTGGGTCATGCCATGCCTCATGTGAGTCGTGGGTTAGGGGAGCTTAAATTAGGTTACCTTCCCTTTTGAAGGATCACTTACTTGAATTAAATTTCTTCTTATTAAAGCTTATGATACAAAATATTTCTAAGTCCATAATTTTTACAAAATTTCGGCAGCATAATGGCTAGACCGAAGCTTCCCAAAATTTTGTCAAACAGAGAAACCAATATCATAGTATCATCAAGCATCATATCATATCATCATTATCATATCATCATCATCATATCATCATCATAACATCATGCTTGCACATAAACATAGGCATATTCTCAAGCAACATTTTATGAGCTTAGCTTAATAAATTTGGTGCAAGCTTTTAATTGAAATTGTCTCTTGTGTAAACTTCTTTTATTGGGCATAGTGTCAATTTCATCTATTATCCTTTTTGACACTTTTAAGTTGAATTATAAAGTTTTTTCCAATGCTTAATGTAAGGGTATTAATGTCTTAGAGCTTATTCCTCATTAACCTTTAACTTTTATCCTAACCAGTTTTACTTTTATGGTGGGGCAGTAACTTCAAAAATTCACCATAATTTCATCTTTTACTCTTTTATTTCAAATTTTGGTATGCTTATACTTCTCTGAGTCTATTTTTAAACAGAACAAGCCCCACTTAAAAATTCATTTTGTAGCTTGAGTTATGCACATTTTATTCTGACTGTTCAGACTTGGAAGTTCATTTCGGGTCAGTGACTTGTCCACTTCACTGGGATTTTCTCACATGGAATCTGACAAAACTGTTTTATGGGAGTATTCCTCTATGCCTTAGCTTTCTAAAAAACTTGGTCCCACTCAAAAATATTATGTATAACTTGAGTTATGCATGTTTTATTACCTACTGCCCGGACAGAAACCCATCCAGGAACAGCAAACTTTGAAAAATCATATCTCTCTCGTTTTAAGGCCAAATCTCGTATATTTTATATGTATGAAAAGCTCTTTGAGTCTACTTTCACAGAAAATTAGTTTTGTTGATTTTGAATTTTTTGAAGTGAGTTATACCGTACACTTTACAGACTGCCAGAATTCCAACTTAACTAGTTTTTAAGTTTTACATATCAATCTTGTGGAAATGTTGCTATACCACTTCAAATCACCATTTTTATGTTTTATCTCATCATCATACTCAAAGTTCTAGTCACCAAATCAGTATTTTAAACCAAGATAAACCAAGATACATAAAACCATCATGCCACATATTCTCACTTCAAGGCAACATTTTTCAACAAGACAAGAAAGCTCATAGAGCAAGAAATGGTCATGAGACCTTGGAGCAAGTCCTAAAACCACCTAGCTATGAAGAGCTTAGGAGTTCTAGAGCTTGAAAAATACATGAAAAAGAGAGGGTTAGAGTCACTACCAAATGTGTTCCTCTTGAAAGCTTGAAGGATGAAGATGGTTAGAGATGGCCTCCTTCTCCTTGAGCTTGATAGTGGGGCTTGTGTATGAGTGGCTTTGTTTCTCCAAGGACCAAAAGTGGTAGTCCTTGAAGGGATGGTGATGGTGGTGATGGAAGATGAGGGTGATGATGGTAGAAAAGTGAGGACTTAGGGTAGGAAAATAAGAACAAGAAGAAGAGTAGGAAGAGCAAAGAAAGGTTTAGAGAGAGGTGAGAGCTTTTTGTGTGTGTCTTTGTGAGAGGAGTGGAAAAATGAAATAAGGAGAGAGAAGAGGCTGAAGGTGGCACACAAATGAGGTGGGGAGATGATGTGATTTTTGCTTCTTACACAAGCTAGGGAGTGGGAAAAACCTTGGGGCAAAAGAGAGTGTTGTGTTTCCTTTGAGTCTTGGCACTTGGGTAAAGGCTTGTAGTGTTTCTTTTCTAGTAGTTAAAAGTATGATCTATCCTAGGATTGGCATTGAATGGTTGTGAGCACTCCAAGTGTCACAATCTTGATGGAGAAGAGTGGATCTTTTGTCATGACTCAAGGGATCTACCAACATGGACTCTTGATCTAGTGGTGTATGATGAGAAGGCAAATGGATGGTTGGATATGGCTCTTGCTTTGACCAAACTTTCAAATAATAATTAAAGGGAAGTTTCTACATCTTTGTAATTGTTATAATTATCTAAATGCTAATTAATTCAATTGGTTTAAATTACACATTAGCACATTTTAATTGAGAAGGATTTTCCTCATTAACTATGTAAGAAGATATGAGGGTTAATGTGATTAAGATGTGATACTTATATGCTCTTACTTAATTAGGTTAGATCACCTTGATTTTATGTTCTAAATCATGGATTAATAAGGATTGGGCAATTAGGCTTTTAATTATAACTTTTAATGCATTATGTTTCAATTGTTGACTTTTACTTATCTTGTTGACTTGCCTTTAATTTACTAAGCTCTTGCTCTCGATATTAATCGATTAATTCTCAATTAATCGTTAACTCCTCTAATTAGCTGGGAACTCCGAGCTAATTAACTTAGGTAAAAATGGGGATGTTACACTGGGTATCATCAGATAAGGGTAAAGGAGGAGGATATACCCAAAACAGCTTTTAGGACAAGGTATGGGCATTATGAGTTTACAGTGATGTCGTTTGGATTGACTAATGCCCCTGCTGTTTTCATGGATTATATGAACAGGATCTTTAGACCCTATTTGGACAAGTTTGTAGTTATTTTCATAGATGATATTCTCATCTATTCGAGAACAAAGGAGGAACATGAAGAACATTTGAGGTTTGTGTTAAGGATCTTGAGGGAAAAGAAGCTTTATGCCAAGTTATCTAAGTGTGAATTCTGGATGGAGGAAGTAAAGTTCTTAGGGCATGTGGTGTCGCAAGGGGGTATCGCTGTGGACCCAAGTAAGATTGAGGCTGTGATGAATCAGGAGAGGCCAACCTTAATGACTGAGATATAGAGTTTCTTGGATTTAGCCGGTTACTACAGCAAGTTTATCAAAAGATTTTCCCAGATATCTTTACCCTTAACTAAGTTGACGAGGAAGGATGCCCTGTTTGTGTGGACAATGGACTGTGAGTAGAGCTTTCAAGAGCTAACAAGTAAGTTAACCTTAACCCCAGTATTAGTTTTGCCGAACCCTAGTGGACCATTCGAGGTTTACTGTGATGCCTCTGGGAAAGGTTCAGGTTGTGTCTTGATGCAGAACAGGAATATGGTGGCTTATGCCTCTAGGCAGTTGAAGCCTCACGAAGTTAATTACCCAACCCATAACTTGGAGTTAGCAGCTGTAGTGTTTGCCTTAAAGATATGGAGGCATTATCTGTATGGTGTAAGGTTTGAAGTGTTTTCTAATCATAAGAGTTTGAAGTATCTCTTTGATCAAAAGGAGTTGAATATGAGGTAAAGGAGATGGATGGAGTTTCTAAAGGATTATGATTTTGGATTGAACTATCATCCTGGGAAAGCCAATGTGGTGGCTGATGCGTTAAGTCGGAAATCCTTGCATGTGTCATGGATGATGGTCAAGGAGGATGAGCTAGTAAGGAGCTTTAGAGACCTTAACCTTGGAGTTATGTTGACCCCCCTCATAGTTTAAGATTGAATGAGCTTAGGGTGACGAGTGATTTCAAGAGTCAAATTGCTCAAGCCCAAGGCGAGGAAGAGGATTTCTTGGAAACCATGGCGTCAGTGGAAGAAGGAAAGTTGAAAGGTTTTGCTCGAGGTACAGATGGACAGTCGGAGAGGACTATCTAAACTTTGGAGGATATGTTGAGAGCTTGTGTGTTGGACAACCAAGGAAGTTAGGACAAATACTTACCTTTGATTGAGTTTGCCTATAACAATAGTCATCATGCACATATTGGTATGACACCCTATGAAGCTTTGTTTGGAACGAAGTGCCAATCTCCTCTGTGTTGGTTTGAACCAGGTGAGCAAAGCCTATTAGGACCTGATCTTGTGGGGCAGACAATAGAGCAAATAAGAAGGATAAGGGACAAAATTCTTTCGGCTCAGAGCCATCAAAAGAGTTATGCGGATAAGAGGAGAAAGCCTCTAGAGTTTCAACAAGGAGAACATGTGTTCCTGAAAATCACTCCTACGACTGGTATAGGTAGAGCCATGAAGGTCAAAAAGTTAAGCCCCCGTTTCCTTGGCCCTTTTCAAATTTTAAAATGTGTCGGCTTAGTTGCTTACCAAATAGCCTTACCTCCAAATTTGTCAAACCTTCACGATGTCTTCCATGTGTGTCAATTGAGAAAATACCACTCCGATCCTAGTCATCTACTTGAGCCTGAAAGTGTACAGTTAAGGGAGGACCTAACTTTCAACCTACCGCCATCTCGGATTGTGGATCATGGGGCAAAACAGCTGAGGAGTAAGACGGTACCCTTGGTCAAGGTGGCTTGGGGTAGAGGGAATATGGAAGAATATACGAGGGAGCTAGAGGCCGAAATGAAGAACGAGTATTCGAATTTGTTTACAGGTAATGAATTTTGATGGCAAAATTCTTTTTAAGGTGAGGAGAAATGTAACATCCTCAATTTCATGTCGTGCTAAATTATCTCAGTAACCTTGAGTAATTAAGCACTTAATGAGTAATTATGAGATTAAGGCTTAATTAAGGGGTTGACTCGGATGAGAAGAGTCAAGAGAATACTTAATCGAGATTAGATAATCTCTAATTAAGCAAGTCAGAGTCTTATAGCTTAATTAAGCACTAATCACCCTTAACTAGCTTACTCGACTTTAATTAAGGTTAATTAAGCTTAATCGTAAGATCAAATTTTGTTAATCGTGTTCTTGTGTGTTAATCACTAATCCTTGCTTAATCACCTTAATTAAGTTGTATGAGCACTTAATCACATGATTAAATTCAAAGTTAGTCAACTAGACAATAAAGTAGAGAGTAATGTCATTAAAGTATAAAGCATTAGACAAGACTACTTTATGTAAGAGTTTGACCATGCTTTGTCTCCCCATCATCCCATTTGTCCCCTTAATCACTAATTAACACAAGATGACACAAAATTAAGCAAAATATCTCACCCTCCTCCCTTTATCATGGACGCCATCTTCTCTCTCTCCCTCCCTCATCCATTTTCATTTTCACTCATCCTATTCTCTCTCTTCAAGCCAAATTCTCCAACTTCTCTCTAAAACTCTCTTCATCTTCTTCATCTTCTTCTTCCTTTCTCCACCACCACCACCCTAAACCACTCACTTAACCCTTCAAAGACCTCATCTTTGGGTCTTTGGAGACAAGATCTAAATACTACAATCTCAATTGTCACAAGATCTCAAGAGCTTCTCCTTCCTTCTTGCCAAAACCGCCACCATCATCATCAAGAGGAGCCATCATCTTCTTCTTCCTCCTCTCTTGTTTTTGCGCCATCTTCAAGAAAGGTAGTGATCTTCATCTTTTTCATTTTGTTTACTCAAGAAAGCTTAGAGCTTGGTTCTTTCATGACCAAGATTTCTAAGTGAAAGCTTGAGAAGATCCTTCATGCTCTTCAAGAGCCAAGGTTTTCGTTTTTGGAAAAATATGTTCTTGATATTCTTCATGTGTTCTTAAGTTTCCTCTTTTCGAAAAATGTGTTTTTGATGTTCTTCATGTGTTCTTAAGTTTCCTCTTTGTTCTTAAGTTTCCTCTTTCGGAAAGATATGTTCTTGATGTTCTTCATGTGTTCTTAAGTTTACTCTTTTGAAAAAATGTGTTCTTGATGTTCTTCATGTGTTCTTAAGTTTCCTTTATTAGAAAAATGTGTTCTTGTTGTTCTTCATGTGTTCTTAAGTTTCTACTTTTGGCAAAATATGTTCTTGAATGCTTTTGATGGTGCCTTGCTTAAAGTTGTTCCTTTTCTTATGATGAGTTGATGATTAGGAAAGCTTTATCTTATTGTGTTTTCATGATTTGATAAGACTATGAACATTCTAAAAGCTTTAAACTTCAAAAAGTTTTCTTCTTGATGTACAAAAAGTGGCGCAAGTTTTAGTGCTATCATAAAGTCTTCTTTTGTTTTATTTTGAAGACAAAGATACATGAAAAAGTCTAAGTTTTTTAGAATAACAAGCCTTTTTGAGTTATAAAATGATATCTTGTTACTTTATGTCTTAGAGATCTAACCTTAAAGAAAAGATCTTTCATAAAGTTTAAAACTTTAATCAAGAATGAAACCTTTAAGTCATACAAGTGTTGTTTTGTAACATTTAATTTATAAAGTTTAGATCTTGAACCAAAACAATGCAAAAAGGTGTTAACTTTTATGAAGATCAAGACTTTTTAACCTTAAAGTCAATGTTTCATATCACTAGTTGATAAAGTAACAACCTTTTTAATGAAGAGACAACTTTAAGTCCTAAAGTTGAGACCTTGATGGTTCTAGAATTATTAAATGAGTCAAATTTCATTAAGAACAAGATTGTTTATTTAAAAAGGTAGTAACTTGTATCATTATTTCATAAAGGTCCAATCTTAATATGAGAGCTTAATGTCAAAGGCACTTACTTTCATAAAGAATAAAACTTTATGACTACTTTATAAAGAATGATAACTTTAATAATGTTTAAGGTAAAACCTTGGTATGTTATGAGTAAAAGTTTAAAACCTTGTAACTTGAAGAAGTTAAAAATCACCCTTGGTGATTAGTGAACATAGTGTTGTTGGGTTCATGATGTGGTTATGCATTGTCATGACTCAAGGACTAGAGGGATCTCGAACTCCTTGGGAACAGAAGTATGATTAAGGCCTCTGAGCATACCATGAACCCAGGAATCACTAAGTGCACTATCTCAAGGAAAGGGAACAATCACTTAACTTAATTAATTTGAATAAGTGTTCTATAAGACATGTACTTAAGTAAAGAATACTTTCATATGAGGACTAAGTAACTAAAAGACCACAAACACATATCCTAACTATGTGATTCTCTCATGGGTAACCACGAGAAATCATATGATGATTCATAATATTCTTCGCAAAGAAAAACACAACTATAAACCCCTTTAGGGTATGAATGGGTGATGCCATTCGACATGATGAATGATAAGTTTGATTGAGCCTTGTCTCATGATTGAATGATGAATGTGATGATATGATATAGTTATGATGAATTGTTGGTTGAAAGTTTATGATTGGCATTTTGGGGAAGCTCCGGTCTAGCCGTTATGCTGCCGGATTTCTGTCAAAATTATGGACTTAGTCATATCATTGCATGTGTCTAGTCAAAGAAGTATCATGCATGTAAAGTATAATGATAAGCAAAGAATTAATGGGACATGACCCTTCAATCACTCCGGTAAGGGAAGTGAGAGACGGTGATCCACAAAGACTGAAGGAACCTCTATGAGGGAGGTAAGGGTGACATGGAGGACCCTCCAACTTAAAGGTAACCAATATTGGCTTAGTATGATTTGGTTAGTACTGCGTGACGATGGTCACGGAATGAGCTCATGTCCAAAAGCAGTCTATTTCAAAGGAAAGTAAAGAATGTTAAGCACGTGCTAAAAATGAAAGTAAAGTCAACAGTATAACCATGGTTAAGTATATGATGATGCATCTCCTTGCATGTACTGATGTTGTCCATTTGCATTATGAATGTTTATTCTATGTTTCAGCATGTATGTTAGATTATGATGATGTAGTTATGATGTTAAGTTTAAAAGCAACCCGCTTCGGAGTTTAAGTTTTCAAAATCATTAAAAATTGAACTTATATCTATCCACTGCTTTTATAATTAAACCCGAAGTGGCTGGGATGATGACGATGACATAGTATTTGTCTAGTCGCGATCCTACTGAGAAATCTTGCATTTCTCACTCCTACGTTTCCGTGTCGTCTTCAAATGGAGTTGATAGCATCAATGGTAGCACTACTGACGATACCTGACTGGATAAGATGAGGAGCCGCCATGTTTCTTCACCTAGCTAAGGAGGATCGAGAGAGTAGCATAGTATCTTCATTTTCTTATGAGCCCTAGTTGGGCAGTTCATGTGTAATTAAGAGCATGTAGGAAGTCATGCTGCTTAATTTGACATATTATGTATATGATACTTATTAAGTGTAATGATGACCTTGATTATCCCTGATTGCATTCTTGGCTTAAGATATTGTGTTATGTTGTTTCCATTTTGTCAGATGTCTTATTAATAACTTAGCGATATGAAGAACGACGTTTACACGTATGCGAGTAAGTAAGTGCGTAAAGGCTCAGTTTTCAAGCATAAAGGTTTTACAAAAAGAAAAACTTCCGCTAGTTAAGAGTAACAACTAGTAATGCCATAAAATGACTTAAGCACAGTATGGTATTATTAGGGTGTTACAAGGATGGGTGGTGCTCTCTCTTGTTGATTACATTAAACATTTCCAAATAGTCACTTTTGACTTCCAGCTTAAGGACTAACAAATCTTTGGCCAAAGATAGATGCAATTTCAACCCATTGCTTTTTGCAAGTCTAGCCTCCTTTCCACACTGGATCTTCCAAGTTGCCGTTGCTAGACATACACCTTCCTCATCCCAGATAATGGCATCGATTCCCCATATAATAGGTGTGACCTCCTGTTGACTAAACTTTCTTATATTTTATGCTCCTACTAGATCAATTTATTATGTTATGAAAAACTATTCTTAAAATTTTAACAATGCGATTACAGTTGTATTTCCATAGAAATTTTAATTGTACGCTTCTACTACTTATATTATTCTACACTTTCACCTCAATTTTATAAATTTAATGTTAGTTAATGTCACGACTCAACCCAGAACGTGACTGGCGCATAGGGGACATGTCCCCTAGCAAGCCTACACTAGACCTTTTCTAAAAACAATTAGGCAGAGTCTCCCTTGTATTTAGGACTTTTCCCAAATACGGATCCTCCACCTGCACAACAATCCAAACACACAAAATCATTAGGGATCCAAGCATTCTTCGAATGCACCCCACAACACACAATATCAGAGTTTCAAACATATTCATGCTAATGAAAACGTATATATACACAAATCCAGAACACTAACCAATCATCATTAAAATTCAGACTTAACATAATTAAAACAACATACTTTTATTACAAAATTATAGACTAACACAGGGAGGACCCTGCCTGTGGGTTGTTAGAGCACTTGTAGAGATTATACAATTAAATCTAAATGCTGAATCTTCTAGTTAATTGTAGAATGTTGAGCACGACCCTGCACCTGCCTAAAACATGGATAGAAAGAAAGAGTGAGTTATAGAGATTCAGTGAGGAATAATATACCTATAACAAGGGTGGGACAAGTCGAATCACATCTTTTACAAAACAAAAACTTTATAAGTTTCTTAAAAACCTCATACCACATTTGATATTGAAAATACTTCGTCTATATATCCAATACCGTAAGATTTTTGGTAAAAGCTACATAATTCATTAAATTGCCTTTTTAATTCAATTGAATAATAACTTCTTTGTAAACATATATAGGCATAATACTTTTAAATCTAACTAGATAGAAATACTTTCTCATAATATGAAAAGTGAATACTTATTTAAAAATCATAATAAAGCTTAAAGGAGGATCCTATTTCAAAAATAGCTGCTTGACTGGGTGGCCCTGTGGCCTAACTCCAGCAGTAAATAATAACTTCACGCCTGTATGTGTCTATATATTTCGGACATGTTGGCCAAACATGCTGGGCTAGCAATCACCCTACTAGCTAGGTTACTCAAGGTGCACCAAGGCTAATGATGTTGTCATTAGCAAACAATTCTGCTACAATTCTCTCCTCTTAAGTAAACTTTACATCTTTGATAATTTGTTATCACTAAAACCTTTCTTTAACTATTCATATACATCTTGCTCATAACTTTAAATGCATCATAGATTCAAGAATCTTCCATATTCTTAGCAACCGTAGTTATCAAATCCTCCAAATATTCAAAATAACTGTACTATCAAATATAATTTCAAAGTATAATACTTTCAATTTAAAGCATCTATAGCTATTTCTCAATTTATTGAAATGTAACTGGTTCTTTCTAGCAAATAGCTCATAACATTGACTTTATGAACATAATAATTTCTAATAACTTGAAATTTCATTTTGTTTAAATACCATAAATTAGTTTCTATAAGAGCTTGTTCCACACTTCTATGCTTAAATATATATAAACACGTATACATTGCTAACATGATTACTTCATGAATTCTACAATTACGGAGTAAAACACACTAATTCTATTCTTTCATAGAACTTCACTAAAACATAATTTAGGCATGCATTTAGGAAATTAAAGATACGAGGCTAGTAATAAGTATATTATCACTCACAATACTAGGCCAACAGGAGGAGATCTCTGTCGATGGTGCCACTAAGCTCATAGATAATTTTCACGAGTATCTAATATCACAAGGATCATAAACCAAACACAAATTAGTGTTTATGGTCAAAGATTTACTTAAACTACCTTCTCTACTCAAAATTCCCAAATCCAAACCCTAACTCCTCCTTACATGACCAAACCTTAAATCCATAATGGATTCAACTAATCCATGGTATAATAAAGAAGTTAGAGGTCAAAAATTAACTTACGGAGTGGAGGAAGGAAGAGGAGCATGAGGGGAAAAGTAGGTCTCCTCCCACCTTTGTTTCTCTCAGTAAAAAGAATAGAAAGAGAGAGAGCTTCAAGAGAAGGAAAAAGGTGATAGGGATGGTATGAAAGGATGAGTTTGGTGATGGATATGAGTAAAATTGATAAAAAATTGATGGATTTCATGGGGGAAGAAGAAGAATGAGAGAAGAAAAAGAGAGAGAGTGAATTGGTGGAGAATGAAGAAGATGGGTCGAGTTTCAGCTTTCATTTCTGCCAATGGGCACTGGGCACCGCGACACAGCCACTGGGCACCTACCCACTCAAGCTCAAGAAATCAAGAGTGCGATGCCTAGGTGCCCAATCCCTTCTTTTTTTTTTCTCCTTTACCAAACACTTATCAAATATCACCATTATTCATACATTGGGTGTTACAGTTAATCTCTAACAATATTAGTTATAGACATAGCTAAATCGGGATGTCACACAAGGCAGGGCTGAGTTCAGCTAAAATTCGCCCCATTGCCACCCCTAATTGATATGCCGATTTCTTTTTTTTTCATGTATAATACATTGATTTTCAAAATAAAATATAGATTTAATTTCTATGCACCTTCATCTAATTATATATGGACACATTAGCAAAAAGGTTTAATTCAATCACTTACTCCTTTAAAAATCTTACAAATAGAAGTTTCTAACTAGATGACAATGTAAAACTGTTTTACACTGATAGTGCATCAAAATTAATCTCGTAAAATATTGGAGTAAACACTTCAATCAATCCCTAAGAATGTTCTCGGTGGATATTTCCGTCACTGAAAATAAACAATTAGTATTGTGATTCTTGATAATTGCAAAAGTTGGACACTTCTGGTCCCTAACTCACTTACAATTGGTAAAGAGTCTAATATGGAGTTAAATTATAACTACAAGACTAAAAACAAAAGTACAATACACAACTATAACAAACTAATACTGATCATGTCATCAAGAGACCACTTCTTTAAAAAATTTATCAAAATTCACATTAAAATACCAATAAAAAAGATGCTGCAATGTATTACAACCCAATATACATAGTCTTTTTATTTATTTTTGGATAAATACACTAAGTAAGAACATTAAAACAAAAAATACCATTTTGCATATTTGCATTGGTAAATTGTTTACTAGAAACATAACTTTAGAGATAAAATTAACTTCTTTTTCTTACCTGAAGCCAAGACCAAAGCAATGCAAAAAATTCCTAATAGAAAAGGTTGGTAGACGCGAGAAGCCATTTTGTGGGGATTTCACCTTGGAATACTAAACTCTTTCTATTTTGTGACATGAATGGTTAGCACAAAGCTCAATATATACTATCTATTTGAAGACAATTTTGGAACTGAAAATTAGATCAAATGAATGATAGGAATGTATTAATGTGTGGATCTTTATATTTTGAATATGAGTAATAAGATTAATCTTGATCCTTATACTCGTAATAATTCATTCATCACACAGTAGGATAAATAGACTTTTTTATAAATTAAAAAAAAAAAGTCGAATGACACTCACAAATTGAAAAAGATAAATTATATCTAAATTTAATAAGAAACAAAACATTCTAAACTAACAAATGATCTTTGGTTGTGCTTTTTACCCGAAAAGTATCGATATCTAAACATCTTTCACGTTGCAAGCCAACACGAAAAGTATTGCAATTTGAAGAATATATTACACATCCTTTCAAAATATATCTAAATTTCTTTATCATCTGTAAGATCATAAAAATAGAAATACCTATGAGAAAAAACTAAAATACCCACAAAGAGGATAAGAAAAACACTTAGATAGTGAAAACACCCACAAAAGGGATAATAAAAATAAAATAAAAGATACAAAGCTTTAAGTGTAACATTCTCCTTGGTATAGTATTATGCTTAAGTCATAGCACCATACTCAGGAGTTGTTATCATTATTGATGATGACCTTATCCGACAAAGAACTTCAGCTATCTTTGAAACTTCTCGAACTGTCTGGAGATAACACGGAAACAGGAGTGAGAATTTTGAATTCTCAGTAGGATTGTCTAACTATCATACATAATGTTATCGTTGTCATCTCCAGTTGCTTCGGTGTATTATGAGAAAGGTGAACATGTTATATAAACTGTTAAACATACTGTCTGAAGCAAAGTTTATTTTATTCATACAATTGTCACTTGGGAGAGCAATACAAAATAAATTCATGAATTATACTATGAATAATAACTGCAACATATTAAAATATAATAGCACCAATATACTGAAAACTTAAAATCTGCATATGCCTTTACTTGTACTTGAATTTATGCAGATACACATAAATTTTCATTTCTTTCTTTGTCTTCCTTTACTTGTCATACATATGCCAGAGTACGATGATCACCATGTCGTACTCTTTAGGAATATGTTCATTCTGCCACGTCCCAGAGTATAATCACTATATCATACTCCCTCGGGGTGTGATCGCCATATCACATCCCTTAGGATGTGGGATCATTATGCCACATTCCAGAGTATGATCGCCATGTTATACCCCATCAGAGCGTGATCACCATGTCATGTTTCTTAGAAATATGGAATTATCTCATATCTTTCATCATAGAATCATAAATACATAGGTTTCATACCTTATTATCAAATGCTAATACTTGCATGGTATTCATACACGTCGGATAACAATATTAACACACCAATATTTAGAACTATCTCTAATTTCTGCCGAAAATTTGACAGCATGACAGATCATGTCCGCTTCCCCGTGAATAGTGCTAGGCTGCCAGTAAAACCCATCAAGCATTCAAATTAATATGGGACAGCAAACTTATAACCATAATATCAATCATATGGTGTGTCAAAATCAACAGGGCTTTCTGCTCACTCTATCATCTTCTGCTCGAATTTTGTAAAATTCATCTTTATTCTTATTCAACTCATTTAAACCTGAATTTTGGATATGTCATAGCTCTATGTGTCTAGTTTCTAACCCTTTTGGTCCCATTTCATTTTGATTTGTATAGCTCAAGTTACTAATATTTTACCTCAGATTGCCCTGTACTTAGCCAGAAGTACACTCTTATAAGTGAAAATTCACTAAAAATAGAAATATAGGTGAAATCGTACGAAACTTATATCCAATTAAAGCTAACAGAACAAGCTTCCAAATGAAAGAGGTTGCATATCATTTGCATAAGTATATATTGAGATATAAGCCCTGTAATTTGACCCTATTGGACTACCCTATTCCAGCCCGATTTGAACTTAAGGCAAGTTCATTGATGTGCTGGGAACAAATGGCAACGAATCTGACTTTGAAATTTTTATGGAATGTTTCCTGTTAGCTTTCAAACAACATTTGTTGCACTCAATTTGGAGTTGTGTAGGGTGAATTACACCCTTTTCAACTCATACTGCCCAGATGAGAATCTAGATTTCTAGATCAAATTTCAAAAATTCACAACTAATTCTATACTAATCCAATGGCCTTATAATTTAATATATAGAAAGCCCTGAATGTCTAGTTTCATATAAAAATGTATTCATCAAATTTAAACGGCTGCAGGCAGAGCTGTATGCTAATAGCTTCTTGAATTCTTCTTGAATTCATGTTTTTCTTAAATCAATCCATCCAATCTTCAATTCAGACTCACATATACACCTTAAACCATCCTTAATTCATCATCCCCACCCTTCACAACATCAGAATCATGGATGAACAAGGGACCCTAGGCAGCTCCAAATGAAAGAAAAGAAGGAGAATGTTGAAATTCCTACCTTGGTGGTGTGAAATCTTGGTGGAACTTGATTTTGGAGTGAAGTTTATGGTTGGAACTTGAGCTTGGGGATGAGAGGAAGTTGAAGAAGATGAAGGAAAATGGGAAAATGAGGCTGGTCTGCATCTATTGTGGGAAGGCTGAAAATTTAAGGGGAGAAGGAAGAAAAAAAAAATGAAAACTTATAAAGGAAGCTAGCTTTTGATTGGTGGACTTCAATCCTCATTCAAACTTGGCTTGGCTTCCCTCTTCATGGTTGTTGGTGGTGCCACTTGTGAGGGTGTGGTGGCTGAATCTTGGCCATCCATCCTAGGGTTTTCACAGTATAATTTTTATTGGTCCGGTTTTGATAGTTTAAAATACCGAAATCTTATCGATTTTCTCCAAACCAGTGAAACGTTACTAAACAACTTTGTAAGATTTTCTATATGTCTATTCTAATTTTCTTAAGCCTAATATCTCTAATTAATATCCAATTAACTCCTAATTATCCTTTAATTACTTTCCAGTTAACCTTACTTAGTTAATAAAAATTGAATAAATCGACTAACGACGTAAATTAAACGTTTTGCAAATTTAAAACCTTTCTATTTTCTGTTTTTCATATCTAATGGCATTTCTATAATTTTAAGAAAGTCTAGGGGTATCCCATGTCATTGCACATATGGATACCTCCGTGGCTCAATCAGTCGAGGTTTAGGTTTCTACGTTTCCGCTACATGGTTTTGCTTCGTTTAAAACCTTATTTAGCTAATTCAATTGATATAAGGACCTAAATGTTATTTTTAAAAATGTTCAGGGGCAAGGCTGTAAAAATAAAAGTTTGCCTAAGGACATTTTCATTATTTCCTATTATGTTATATGGGGATGTTACATTAAGCAGCAAAAAAAAAAAAAAAATGATGGGGCTGCCACCAAAAGAGAAATAAGGCAATTCCTTCAACAACACTGACACAAAAAAGGTACAAAGAAAAGGAAATATATTACACTTTTGTTAGTATAAATGGTAGTTAGTTAAGAAAAATGCACAACCTTTTATTGTAGGGTATCAATGATAAAATAATATTAATTAAGAAATTGTTATCTACATGGTAACATAATAGATAGCATAATTAATCTTTTCTTCATATATATCATGTGTCTATTTGAAGCACATCAAACAATCAATTGCTATGTCTGGAGAAAAGGAAAATATATTACACTTTTGTTTTTTTGTTTTTTTTAAGACATGGGAAGGAGCAATTTATTAGACACTTACAAAAGAAAAAGAATCATTGAGTACAATAGAGGACACATCATGGGGCAATCGTCAATGCAGATTGAGTCCATAATGCTTGAGGCATATTAAGGCTATGTGCTACCTTATTCCCTTCACATGTTGTGTGAGTGAAACTGCAAGCAATGAGCAGATCTCCAATATCAGTACAATCTCAAATAATTGCGTGAAACTGGGATGGGTGGTGTTCTCTCTAGTTGATTACATTAATAACTTCCAAATAGTCACTTTCCACTTCCAGCTTCAGGATTAACAAATCTTTGGCCAAAGATAGACACAATTTCAGTCGAATGCTTTTCATAAGTCTGGCCTCCTTTCCATACTAGATCTTCCAAGTTGCTATTTGTAACATCCCCACTTCCGTAAGCAAAGCATAATGGAAACTTTGAATTATTTCCCTTAGGTAGTATGAAAATTTCTTAAGCAGCGCTATGCCATGACGATCCTCACACTCAGAATTATAGGGTACTATAATACTGTCATTGAAAATATGGCACTGCCATATGTTAAAAATTGAGGATATGACAAAAGTGCCCTGATAATCTTTTATTGTTTGCAGTGATGCCCAAAATTTCTAGAAATTAAATTTTTACCCCAAAAAGTTATTCCCATAATAACCCTAGAACTTGTTGTAAAATGACCTTATGTCCTCACATATGTAGAATTAGCATAATGAGGTTTTAAGCAGAGCAGAATCACATGGTGAAACCGTAGAAGTTTAAATCTTTGCCGATTGGACCACGGGAGTAGTCAGGTATGAAATGACATGGGGTGCCCCTAAACTTACTCAAAATTACAAAAAATGCCATTAGTTACGGAAATCAAACAGAAAATATTAAAGAATTTTCGAAAAAGCGAAAAGATAACAATCCCAAAGAAACAGTGCAATTGATTTGCGCTGTTAATCAATTTACTAGAAAAATAAGAGTAATTAGGGATGAATTATAAATATTAGAGCTAAAGGAAATTTAGATTGTTATGTAAAAGACTATGAGAAATTATTCATTATAATGTCCGGAATTATAATACGTTTAAATTATAATGTTAATCTATTTATCTGACTTTGTTGACTGTGTAGATTTAATTAGAAGTTAATTAAATATTGATTAGGGGTTAATTAAGTGTTAATTAAAGAGATTAGACTTGAGAAGATTAGAATAGAGATATAGAAAATCTCAGAAATTTACTTAGTAATGTTTTATAAATTTGAGGGAAATCGGTAAAGAATCGGTATTTTAAGCTGTCAGAGCCGAATCAGTGGAATTGTATACCCAAACCCCTATGTTTAGTGGCTGAAAATTTAGCCACACACCCATCTAGAAGTGGCGCAAGGAAGCCCCAAATTTTCAAGCCTTGTTGGCTCATTTGTGAGCCAAGTGAAGCATCAACCAATATGAGATCAATTCCTCAACCACCCTTATTTACTAACATCAGATTTTCCCCTTGGCTTCCTTCATGTTACGTCCACGAGGAGGAAAGGAAAAGACAACCAGCAGCTCCCTCTCATCTTGTGCTTGAACTTCAATCATCTTGATTTCTTCAATCTAAAACCCAAATCTAGCAAGACTACACCTAGAGGAGGTAGGAACTTCATCTTTTCTCTTGTTTTTCTCTGATTTATGGCTGCCTAGGGCTCCCCCTTCTTCCTTTGTTTTGATGTTATATTGGTTGGATATGATATATTATGGATTGATTTAAAGAAATCATGAGTTCAAGATGCTGTTAGGGTTTTTCCTCGGTGGTCCATACGGCGAAGTGTACGGCTCCATCCACAGCCGTTTAAATTTGATGAATCTATTTTTATATGAAACTAGACATTCAGGGCTTCCCATACATATCAAATATAAGGCCATTGGATTAGTAAAGAATTAGTTATAAATTTCTGAAGTTTGACCTAGAAATCTAGATTTTCATCTGGGTAGATTGAGTTGAGAAAGATGTAACTCACCCTACACAACTCTAAATTCAGTGCAACTAATGCTGTTTGAAATATAACATGTAAGGAAACATCTCATAAAAATTTCAGAGTCATATTCATTGCCATTTGTTCGCAGCACATCAATGAAATTGACTTAAGTTCAAACCGGGCTGAAACAGGGTAGTCTAGCATGGTTAAGTTATGGGTCTTATATCTTGAAATATACTCATCCAAATGATATGAAACTTCTTTCATTTGAAAGCTTGTTCTGTTAGCTTTAATCTAATATAAATTTCGTATGATTTTACTTAGATTTCTATTTTTAGTGAATTTTCACTTATAAGGGTGCACTTCTAGCTAAGTACAGGGTAGTCTGAGATAAAATATTAATAACTTGAGTTATACAAATCAAAATGAGATGGGACTAAGAGGAATGGAAATTAGACACATAGAGCTATGACATATCCAAAATTCAGGTTCAAATGAGTTGAATAGGAGTAAACTTGGATTTTACAAAATTTGGGCAGAAGAGGGTAGAGTGAGTAGAAAACTCTGTTGATATTTCTATTAATTTTGACATACCATATAATTAATAATGTTGCTGTAACTTGCTATTTTACATTGAATTGCATACTTAATTGATTGTATTGGTAGCTTGCTACTATTCATGGGAAGTAGACTCGATCTGTTATGCTGCTGAAGTTTCGGTAGGAGTTTATGAGAACTTATGCTATGGGTGATTATACTTTGGATATATTTGCATTTACATGTCATGTTCATGTATGTCATGCATGCAAGCATAATTAGAATGTGATATGAGAAGTAAGGTGTGAGATATATCCATGAATGCGCAAAGCATCCACATGCATGGTAAGATATGGAAAGGAAAAGATAATAAGAACTTGCAAGAGGGACGTACCAAGCTACCACGTGAGGCATGGCATAGACCCAGCTAGCGTGAGCCAGAGCGGTATTGTCTATGTGGGCCAGCCCTCGACTAGATTTAAGGGAAATAGACCAGTGTGAGGGTCAGGGAAAGTAAACCCATCACTCATGTATAGGTACGAGTTCGGACCTGAAAAGCAAGCTATTACCCAAGGGTGAGAGAGGCTATTCACCTCCAGGGGACCAAGTACAGAAAAGCAAGATCAAGTTGCAAGTTAAAGAAAGAGACGAATTGAGTCAAGTGCACTTGCATTCAGTCATGTACAAGCATCTATATGTATAACTCTAACTATCTCATTATGTCATGATGTTATTATGATTCTTACTGAAGTATATTACACTATTCATATTTCTATATCTGTCATATAATATGCCAAGTGGTTGTTAAAATATAACCCGCTTCGAGAAAGATGCTTTCAACTTAAAATCGAACCACTGCTTATGTATGTGTGCTCACATTTTCATAAAAAATCGAAGTTGCTGGAATGTTTATGATGACATTGTATGGTTCAAGTTTACCTAGTGAGAACCTTAGGTTATCACTGCTTGCTTGTATGTTTTTCTTTCCATAAACATTCCAGATCCTAGGCTAAAACTTAAGAATGAGGTAAAGTCCTAGGATGTTCATCATGCAAGGCTCAGGCTTAAGTCAGCCCGTAAGATTATAGAGGCCGATTGAAGTTTCTAAAGGGCAACAGCTACTGTGCGGAAGTAGTTTCTATGTATAATGTTAGCTACAAAACTTTTTCTTAAATTGTAATTGTAATATCCACCACGAGTTTCAACCTCCGACTTTATCTCCAAGTTTCAAATAAAATGTACATGATTTTCGATCTCCGACTTTATTTCCAAGTTTCAAATAAAACAGACATGATTTCCGATCTCCAAATTTATTTCCAAGTTTCAAATAAGATAGGTACGAGTTCCGACCTCCGAATTGATGTCCAAGTTTCAAATAAAATGGACATGAGTTTTGACTTTAAGCAGAATGGAGACGAGTTCCGATTTCAGATAGAATGGAAATGAGTTTCACTTTTTAGGCAACATGGAGAATAATCTAGCCACAAAAGAGGGAGACATGGCTGAACTTTACCCACAAAGTTTCAACCAATCAAAACTCACAAGCTACCTACCTCTTTAATGCTTAAATCAGATTTTTCTCTCTTATTCCCTGCTGACTTATGCCTCCCTCTCCTCTGATTTCAGCCTTCTTCTTCTCTTCTCTTCTTCTCTTAAACTACTCCATCAAACTTCCAAGCTTGACAAAGCTCCATCAATCCAAACTCCAAAAGTTAGCAAAATCACACACAAAGAGGTAGAGGTTCAATTTTATTCTTGTTATTCTGATTTTGGGTGGCTGGTTTTGGCTTTATTTTCTCACTTCTTAATGTGAGTAGTGAATGAATATGATGATCTTTGGTTGGTTGTTAGCTGTTTTTGCGTTTAAATTTGATTAAGGAGTAGGAAAGGGTGAGAATAGGAAGATGTGAGGGGCTGGAAGACTAGATTCCCTCGGCAGTTCGTACGGCAAAGTGTATGACTTAGGTTATAGCTGGTTAAATCCGATGAGACTATTTTTATATGGAACTAGACATTTAGGGCTTTCCATACATATATAATATAAGGTCATTGGAATAATATTGAGAGAGATATGAATTTTTGAAATTTGACCTAGAAATTAGGATCTTCATCGGGGCAGTGTGAGTTGAGAAGGGTGTAACTCTCCCTATACAACTCCAAATTGAGTGAAGCCAACTTTGTTAGAAAGCTTACACATAGGAGAACATCCATAAAAAAATTTCAAGTTAGATACAGTCCCGTTTGCTCTCAGTGGTTCAAAGAAGTTGCCCTATGTCCAAACCAGGCTAAAACAGGGCAGTTCAGGAAGGTCAAATTTTGGGGCTTATAACTTGAGCTCTACTAAAGCAAATGAAATGGAACTTATGCAAATGAAAGCTTGTCCTGTTAGCTTTAATATGATACCAATTTCGTATGATGTGAATTGTTTTCGATTTGTAGTGGATTTTTAATTTTAGGTGTGTAATTCTAGCCAGCCACAGGGCAGGCCGGGATAAAACTTAAATAACTTGATTTATACTCATCAAAATTAGATGGAACCAAAGAGGTTAGACACATAACACTTTAACATATCGAAAATTGAGGTCCAGATAAGTCAAATAGAAATTATGATCGAATTTACAAAAACTGGGTTGAATGAGGTAGCAACCATGTTATAATTTCAGCAATTGTGCCATGAATTTGATGTTCGAAATATGACTAAAGTGTTATGATTTCTCTGACAAATGGGTGTTCTAAGTATTGGCACTATTCATGGGAAAGCGAACACGTTCCGTTATGTTGCCGAAATTTCGATAAAGCCTATGCATGAGTTATAATATACATTCAAATCAATATGCAATTGCAAAAAGTTCCTAAAGGTTATGTTATGATGATATGCTGAACCTAAAGGTTATATTATGATGAAAGTTCCATAATACTTGGGCCAATCCCGGATTAAAGTTAAGGGGAATAGATCGGTGGGAAGGTCGGGGAAAGTAAACTCGGCATTCTTGTATAGGAACGAGCTCGGTCTTGAAAAGCAGAGTATTACCCAGGAGTCTAAATGGCCAAGAACTCCCAAGGGACCAAGTAATGGAAAAGTTTATGAAGATAAGATCAAGAATGCATTTTGCATGGTCGCATTGAATAGTCATTATATGCTGTTTATAGTTTGTTTATTCTGCTTATTATTTTGTGTATCACTGCTTAATAGTTTATTCTGTTTCTTATACTGTCCTAAGTAAAATTGAACCTTGCCTTGAACCAGATGTTTTCTTAAAACTTATTAAATATGGATAGTTCAATTTGAACCCATGTTTTTATAATTAAATAAAAATCAAGGCAATTGAGAATGAATGTGACGCCAGTTAAACACTATACGAGAACCCTACTGGGAATTTCTTTAAATTCTCACCTCACTTTGTATTTCCGCATCATTCTCAGACCCCGTAGATGGACTCGACAGCCACCCTATTTATTGAAATTCCTAACCTGCACCTCCACCATGATCCCATAGTGGATTTGCTGTACATCGTTGGCTCCTGCAATTTCCGTCTCTACCTTTTTAGCAATAAGAATTTCGCTATTCCCTCTTTTTACCCTAGTTTTGACCCTGCCGCTCCGTATTTTGCAATCCCGTTGCATATGGCACACCCTCTTCCTGCACCTCCAGCGCCTGCAGCACCTACCGCACCTGCCAATCCTCCGCTCAAGTCACCTCTGTAGATGGTTCCAGACAATCCGCTCAGTTTTGAGAGCGATCCTTCGGAAGCTACCGGCTCATCACCCTCCTCCTCGGGACCTAGTATGGACTACTCCCCAGCTAGGCCCGGTATGGTCAACGGCTATCTGACCGAGTAAGTCCTGGCCGAGAGTTCTACTGTACAGCATGGCCCTCTTTTGATAGTGTGCAGCATTGGGTCATAAACTTAGCAGCATGTATATCGGTTAGTCTAAAATGCCTTTTGAGGACCCCATAAGATCATTTTGATGGACATGGGCCTCCTTTTTTTTTTGGTATACCGGCCCACTTATGTATCATGTTTTACATTTGTACTTAAACTGAAGCATCGGCTTCAAACCTATAGATATATATATGTATACAGTTGATGATATATTTACCTGTCTGTATCTTTTTTGTTGTGTTTTTTTTGAAAATTTGGTTACGTTCTGCTATGTTGATCGCGTCTGTTATATACCGCGCGCCGCTTTGCCCGTTTGAAAAAAAAAAAAAAAGACGTGACATGATAAGTAATTAGTAAGCAGAGTATCAACACAGTAACGCAATCTACTTAATTTCATGCTATGACTTAAGCATAACATTAAATTGTTAAATTATTTTATTCTCTATGTATCAGAGATGACGAAATTTATGAACTATATTCAGTAATAAAGTGTACAGTTAAAGGACCATGTATGACATTTTTTTCGCATTTTAAAGATTTTCTTAGCACAGTGACAACCTCTTAATATAACTCCATGACTCGTATAACACCCTTTATTATATAAACCATGCTCGAGTCATGGAGTTATATTAAAAGGTTATCACTGTGTAAAGAAAGCTTTAAAATATAAAAAATATAATACATGGCCCTTTAACTGCTCACTTTATTACTGACTAATAGTCTATGATATATAGATAATAAAATAATTACACTTTAAAGGAAATTGTGACTGACATAATACACATCGTTTACTTTCGTTGCGCAACATTAGCTAGCTTCAACAGTCTCTTGGTCTGGCTTACACCCGATTCTTGCTCAATGAATGGCCCTGTACTCTACCTCGCACTTGATTTCCATCTTGGGTGCTGGAATATTTACTGAAAAGAGGAATATACAAGCAGGCAGTGAGAACCTAAGGTTCTCAGTAGGTAAACTCAAACCAATCTTACAGTGCCATCATAAACATTCCAGCTGCTTCGGTTTATTATAAAAATATGAGTACATATAAAAAAAATAGTGGTTCAATTTTAAGTTGAAAACACCTTTCTCGAAGTGGGTTATATTTTAACAACCACTTGCCATATCATATGACAGACATAGAAATACGGATAGTATAATATGCTTCAACAAGGATCATAATAACTTTATGACTTAACTAGATAATTGAAGATGCACATATAGATGCTTATATTTGAATGTATGCAAGTGCACTTGACTTAATTTATCTCTTCTTTAACTTGCAACTTAACCTTGCCATTCTGTACTTGGTCCTCTGGAGGTGAATGGCCTCTCTCACCCCTGGGTGATAGCATGCTTTTCAGGTCTGAGCTTGTACCTATCCATGAGTGACCAGTTTACTTTCCCCGACCCTCACATCGATCTATTCCCCTTAAATCTGGTTGAGGGCTGGCCCAAATCTTAGACAGTACCACTCTGGCCCATGCTAGCTGGGTCTATGTTATGCCTCACGTGGTAGCTTGGTACGTCTTTCTTGCAAGTTCTCATAAATCTTATTCTTCTTTGGACATGATTATACATGCATATGCTACATGCATTCATTCATATACTTCATATTATACTTAAATCATTCTTGCATATATGAATCTAATGAGCATAACATATAAATGATCATAACAGTCACATAATTCACCTATTTCTATCGGAATTTCGGTAGTATAACGGATCGACTCCGCTTCCCCATGAGTAGTGCCAAACTACCAATACAATTGTACAACTTGCAATTCAATATAAATCAGCAAATATGTATATATATTCATAGACTCATTCCTTAGTTTCAACTCAAGCATCAATAGGGCTTTCAGTTCATTCTTCCTTATACTACCCGGTTATTGTATACTCCACCCTTATTTCAATTTAACTCATTTAAACCTAATTTTTGGATATGTTGTAGCCTTATGTGTCTAGTTTCTAACCCTTTTAGTCCTATCTCATTTGGAATTGTATAACTCAAGATATAAATGTTTTACCTCAGCATGCCCTGGTCATAGCCAGACTTGGGTTCTTATAAAAGAAAATTCACTAAATATAGAAAACTAGGTGAAATCTTACGAATTTTATATCAAATTAAAGATAACACAACAAGCTTTCAAATTAATTAGGTTTCATGTCATTTTCCTAAGTATATTATGAGTTATGAGCCCTGAAACATTACCCTACTGGACTGCCCTATTCTAGGCCAGTTTAAACCTAAGCCAACTTCATTGATGTGCTGGGAACAAATGACAACGAATCAAATTCTGAAATTTTTGTGGAATCTTCTCTTATATGTTAGATTTCAAAGAACTTTCGTTTCACTCAATTTGGAGTTGTGTAGGGTGAGTTACACCCTTCTCAACTCATGCTGCCTGGGTAAGAATCCAGATTTCTAGGTTAAACTTCAAAAATTCATAACTAATTCTATACTAATCCAATGGCCTTATATTTTATATGTATGGAAAGCCCTGGATGTCTAGTTTCATATGAAAGTAGATTCATCCACTTTGTATAGCTGTAGGTGGAACCATACACTCCGCCAGTACGGACGCCGTAGGGTTTTCTCACCAAAAACAAAATCTGCTTAGCTCCTTTTTGAGTTTTTGATAAATTCCTCATCTTAAACCAAGTTTCCTCACCTCAAGTCACTAAAAGAACATCAAAGCACCATCATACAAGTATGGCATAAGAGGAACATAGTAGCCACATAGTCACATGATGCATCAAATAACTAAGAATTTGAGCTACCTACCTCAAAATCCTTGAAATCATGGATGAAAGGAAGGTGAGAGCAACATCCTAACCTTCTTCCCCTCTCATGGCAGCGCCATAAATGGTGGTGGGGGGACACCACTTGATGCTAAATCATGAAATTGCTAGAGGGGTTTTGTAGAGAACGAGGTGAGGATCAATTTTCATAAAAGGAGCAAGAGGATTTGAGGTCAAGAGGGCTTCCAATCTTGAGCCTGAAGTTCTTGATCATGGAGGTAAGGAAAGAAAGGAAGAAGAAGAAGAAGAGATGGAAGGAGGCTGAAACATGGTGGAGGGCGCAAATTAAAAAGAGATGGGTGAGATTTTTCTAAGCTTTATGACATAGATAAGGATGGCTTTAGATATTTGGCTTTAGTGGTCACGATTTGGCCAAATTTCCCCAATCATATGGCTGCCATATGGCGCCATCTATGGTGGTGGAGGTGGATGAATTTCAGCCGTTCCACCTAAGGTTATTAGTGTAAAATTCTACTGATTCGGCTCTAGCAGTTTAGAACACCGAATATTTACCGATTTCCTTCAAATTGGTAAAACGTTACTTAATAGTTTTGTAAGATGTCTACAAGTTCATTTTAATTTATCTTAAGCCTAATCTCTCTAACTAATATCTAATTAGCTCTTGATTAATATTTAATTAACTTCTAAATGCCCTTACATAACTATCGGAACCAAATAACTAGATTAACGGCGTAAATTAGACAATTTTGCAAATCCGGAGCCTTTTTGTTTTCTATCTTCTGTAACTAATGGCATTTCCATAATTTTGAGCAAGTCCAGGGATACCCCACGTCATTTCACACCAGACTGCCTCCATGGCCCAATCGGTGGAGATTTAAACTTCTACGGTTTCACCACGTGATTCTGCTCCGTTTAAAACCCTATTCTACTAATCCTATAGATGTGGGGACATAAAGGTCATTTTATGAAAAGTTCTATGGTGGACATAAAAGTCATTTTATGAAAAATTCTAGGGTTATTATGGAAATAAGTTTTTGGGGTCAAAACATAATTTCTAAAAATTCAGGGTATCACTGCGATTAACAAAAGTTTGCAGGGGCACTTTTGTCATTTCTTAATTTTTAACATACGGCAGTGCCATATTTTCAACGGCAGTGTTACACTACTCTATAATTCCAAGTGTGAGAATCGTCATGGCATAGCATTGCCTAAGAAATTCTCACACTGCCCAAGGGAAATAATTCAAAGTTCCTATTACGTTCTGTTTACAAAAGTGGGGATGTTACAACTCGAGCATGGCTTATATAATAAAGGGTGTTACACTGTTGCTAGACTGCACCTTCCTCATCCTAGATAACAGTGTCAATTCCCCAAATAATAGGTGTGACCTCCTGATGACTAAACTCTCTTATATTTTATGCTCTTACCAGATCAATTTATTATGTTATGAAAAACTATTCTTAAAAGTTTTACGGTGCGGTTACAATTCTATTTCCATAGAAATTTTAATCGTATGCTGTTACTACTTATATTATTCTACACTTTCAACTCTATTTTATAAATTTAATGTTAGTTAATCTCTAACAACATTAATTATAAACATTGCTAAATCTGCCACCCTTAATTGGTATGCCGATTTCTTTTTTCCCATGTACAATATGTTGATTTTCAAAATAAAATATAGATTTAATTTCTATGCATCTACATCTAATTATATATTGACACATTAGCAAAAGTGTTTAATTCAATCACTCACTCCCTTAAAAATCTTACAAATAGAAGTTTCTAAGTGGATGACAATGTAAAACTCTTTTACACTGAAAGTGCATCAAAATTAGTCTCATAAAATATTGGAGTAAACACTCAAATCAATCCCTGACAATATTCTCGATGGATATTTTCATCACTGACAAAAAAAAAATTGTATCGTGATTCCTGATAATTGCAAAAGTTGGACACTCTTGCTCCTTAACTTACTTACAATTGGTAAAGAGTCTAATATGGAGTTAAATTATAACTAGGTTTTCCCAAATCCCATCCCACGTAGTGTAACATCCCAAGAAACAATACTTTTGATTACTCCTATTGATTGAATTATTTCATTTCATTAGAGAAATATACTAAATTAAATAATAATAATAACAATAATAATAATCAATATTAGGGTTAGAAAAGTTGGATTGTTATACAGAAAATTAATGAAGGCTATTAATAATGTTCCGAATTGCAAAGCATTTAAGTTACATTGTCAATCGATTTATTCGATTTTATCGAATACATAAGCTTAATTAGAAATTAATGAAGGGTTATTTAGGGGTTAATTAGGTATTAATTAGAGAGATTAAGCCTAGGAACAATTAGAATAGAGACATAGTAAATCTCATAAAATTATTTAGCACGATTTTACTGATTTGAAGGAAATTAGTAAGGATTCGATATTTTAAACTGTCAAAACCAAATTAACTGAATTTAACCCTATAAAACCCTAAACCTAATGGCTAAGAATTCAGCCACTTAACACATCAAAAGTGGCGCCACTTAGCCACAAAAGAATGAAGAAACTTAGCTCATTTAATTACCATTCATGTGGCAATTAGTAGGATTTGAGAGATTCAACTACCTCGCTCTATAAAACCTCATTATTTCTCTTCTTTGCATCATTTGGTTCATCCTCCATTCAATAGCTGAGCCCTCCTTATTTTCTTCTACTTTTCCTCACTTCACTTCCATCTTCCAGCCCTACTCAACTTCTACCTCAAAAACTTGCATCTAATCAACTCCTACACCCATCTAGAGGTAAGATTTAGCTTCTTTAATTAATTTCTTGTGAACTAATGTCTATTGTAATCTCATCTATATTCATGTAGTTGATGTCATATTGAGTTTATGTGGGTGTTTGTGTCTGGATTATTGGGTGTATATTGTGTTTTGATTGGTTAATTGGTGAAAGAATAAAAAAAAAAAGCAACTAGAATGGGTTTCACTAAGAAACCCACAATGTCCGTACTTTCAAAGTGTATGGATCCTTAGTTATCCATTAGAACTCAATGAAAGCAATTTTAAAGACTTTTAGAGCTTTCCAACTATATAAATTACAAGGCCGTTAGATTAGTATTGAGTGAGATATGATTTTTTGAAGTTTGCCCTAGTTCCTGCCTCTGAATCCAACCAGAGTGGCTTGTACAGGGCATAGCTCGTCTTACACAACTTAAAATTGAGTGCTACCAATTTTGTTAGAAATTGAAGACATAGAGAAACATGTCATAAAAATTTTAGAACCAAATTCAGTCCCACTTGTTCTCAGTAATTTATTGAAGTAGCCCCATGTCTTGACCGAACTAGCATAGGGCAGCTTAGATTAGCCATCTTTAAGAGCTCATAACTTGAGCTCTACTTATTTAAATGAAATCAAACTTCTTGGAAATGAAATCTAGTTCAGTCATCTTTAAAATGATATAGGTTTCATATCATTCTAATTAATTTCCTATTTTTAGTGAATTTTTACATTTTAATACCTAAATCTGCCTAGTAACAGGATAGACCTAGGTAAGATGTAAATAACTTGAGTTATATATATCAAAACTTAATGGCACCAAAGGGGTTACAATCCAAAATTTAGGTCTAAATAAATTAAACAGAATTTATCGATGAATTTACAAAATAGGGTAGAATTGAAAGGAAGTGGCAAAAACCTCATTCAAGATCAAGGTTATGAAACTTGTTTGATTATTGTGAGATTGATATATCACATTGATTTTCTGTATGAATGAATGTCTGACTGTTTGGAATTATTCACTGGGAAGCGAACTTGATTCGTTATGCTGCTGAAATTTTAGCAGAAATATGTGACCGCCAAGCATGTTTATATATTATTTCCATGAATGTATGTCATGCAATCATGGAAGTTTGAAATCAAGGTACGAACATGTACATAGGTTTCTATTTATATATATATATATATATATATATATATATATGAGCATATTAATCATGAAAGAATATTAATAGATAAGATAAGATCCCTTCACTTGGAGGCAGTTATTTGGATCCCTCCCTGTTAAGGCAGTTAAGACTATGAGATTACGAGTTAAGACTACAAGGTAGTTAAGATCCCTCACATGAATCCCCTTGTAGGTTAGTACTGTGCGACGATGGTCACGAGTTGAGCTCACTCCTAGATCAGTCTACCCAAGGACAGTAAAAATTAAAGAAAGAGAAGTAAAGGATGCACCCTAGGGATAGCAACACGTAACACTTAGGTGTGCCATGAAAAGAAAGTAAAGAAGGCTAAAGAAAAACAAGTGCATCAGCATAAGCTCAAGCATAAATACTTGCATATATTCCAGATTTTCTTGGCATGATGAAATTTCTATTCTATTTGAGCATGCTGTGACTGCTATTCTAGTTATAAACTTTGAGTTATTCATGTTATTTCTATTATGATCCAAGTGTGTGAATAAAATAAACTCTACTTCAGATAATATGTTTTTGATCTATAAAATTGAACAGTTTATATAACATGCTCTCCTTTTTCCTAACAAACCGAAGCAGTTGGAGATAGTAGCGATGACACTATGTGTGACAATTTAGAGAATCCTACTGAGAATTTTAAATTCTCACTCCTATATTTGTTTCCATATTATCTCTAGATAATTCAAGAAATATTGAAGATGGCCAGAGGTTGCTATGAGACAAGGTCCATTCAGGTAACAGTAACAATTCCTGAGTATAGTATTATGACTTAAGTATGGTACTGTGCTTGGGAGGGTATTACACATAGCACCTTCTAAACACAGTTTGCATAACTTGAAAAAAATCCCCTAAACACATTGCTTTAATATATCACACCCAACCATAACTTTTTTAAAACGACACATTTGGAGATCTTTTTTTTTTTCCTTTAAAGTTATGCCAACGGTGGGTTTAGATAGTGCCACATGAGATGCAGTTAGGGAAGTCCTAATCATCATTTTATCTCCATATTAAACTTTTTACTAGATGTAGGTGAGTTAAGGAACATGAGTGTCTAATTTTTGCAATTATCAAGGAGCATGAGTGTCTAATATTTGCAATTATCAGAGACCGCGGGGCCAATTATTTTTTGTCAAGACCCAATATAATCATCGAGGACATTTTTAGGGTTGATTTGGGAGTTTACTTTAAAATATTACATTCCTAGTTATATCATTTACATTTGGGTAATTAACACAAAGTAACCTTAAGGTTTCATAATATTGTACTTCATTCTAAATTATGATGGAAATTACAGTTAACTTCATCTATTAACCTCAACTAAGGAATTCCAAGATTACCAAAATGATGACCAAATGGCGAGTGAAGATCTTAGAGAGAGAACCGAAATAACTAGGAGGTATGAAGTAGTGAACTTAGGCTATCTATCTAAACTAGACATTGAGTGTCACAATAGCAATCCAAAATTTAATAATGAGTTGTGAGGTGCTCAAACATTGATAGGGGAGAAGGTGTGATAGTGTAAGCATAAGGATTAGGGGAGATAGGTTTAGGCTAGAAGGTTAGGTTGTTAGGTTGGGTTTTGTGAGTCAAATGAGTATTTTTAAGTGACATCTAATCACAACCACATAATTTAATCTAACTATTGAAAATGCTTTCTCATTTCTCATATAAAACAAATCATTCTTTACAAAATTATAATGAATTACAACAATAGTAATTATTTCACCCATCAAATAGGGAAATATTAGAGGATCTGGGCATATTAGTGCTTATGAATTGCTTGTATAAATGGTGAAAATTTATGGTAATAATTTTACTCGTAATAAAAAACTGTATTAATGCCAATGAATTTCAAATATGCAACCCCGAAGTACATATCAACGTGAATTTTGCGACTTCAGCTATATATAACAAAACAGAAATGTATGCTAAATCCTTCTAATAATCCTCCTAATTGTTAAATAAGAAAAGTATTAAATATACTAACATGGTATTGATCTGAGTGAAAAAGGGCTTGGATCCCGTGAGCATGAGGTTGTGGGCTCGATCCTGAAATTCATATATATGGGAAAAAAAACACTATTGAGAGGGAACCCTGCTTAGGTGCCTGATCATACCTTGGAAGATTAGTCTTTCACTTGTTAGGTGAGCGGATGCTCTGAGAAATAAAAAAGTATTGAATATTTTTTATGTTTACAAGATATTAAATGCATTTTTTTTCATTTAATGCTTTCTTTATTAAATATTATGAAAAATATTAGGAGGATGTCTTAAGAGCACACAACAAAACTCATAACAAAATTAAGGCTACATAAAATTGCTATTATGCACCGGGTTTTAATAGGACTGACTTGAGTTAATTGTGTAAGTTTAGAAAAATATTGAATGGTGTAACAACCTCTATCATATAAGCTATGCTTGAGTCATGGAGTTATATTAAAAGGTTGTTATTGTGCTAAGAAATCTTTAAAATATGGAAAATATAATACATGATCCTTTAACTGCTCACTTTATTACTGACTAATAGTCTCTAATACATAGAGAATAAAATAATTACACTTTAAAAGAAATTGTGACTGATATAATACACAGCGTTTGCTTCTGACTAGTCGTTAGCTAGCTTCAATAGTCTCTTAGTCTGGCTTACGCCCGAGTCTTGCTCAATGAATGGCCCTGTACTCTACCTCGCACTTGATTTCCAACTTGGGTGCTGGAATGTTTATGGAAAAGAAAAACATACAAGTAGACAGTGAGAACCTAAGGTTCTCAGTAGGTAAACTCAAACCAATCTTACAGTGTCATCATAAACATTTCAGTCGCTTGGGTTTATTATGAAAATATAAACACATATAAACAAATAGTGGTTCAATTTTAAGTTGAAAACACCTTTCTCGAAGCAGGTTATATTTTATCAACCACTTGCCATATCATATGTCAGACATAGAAATATGAATAGTATAATATGCTTCAACAAGAACCATATTAGCATTATGACTTAACGAAATAATTGAAGATGCACACATGGATGCTCATACTTGATTATATGCAAGTGCACTTGACTCAGTTTGTATATTTCTTTAACTTGCAACTTGATCTTACTCTTCTGTACTTAGTCTCCCGGAGGTGAATGACCTCTCTCACCCCTAGGTAATAGCTTGCTTTTTAGGTCTAAGCTCGTGCCTATACATGAGTGACGGGTTTACTTTCCCCGACCCTCACATCGGTCTATTCCCTTTGAATCTGGTCAAGGGCTGGCCCAAGTCTTAAACGATCTGCCTCGGTCCACGTTAAATTTGAGTCTATACCACGCCTCATATGATAGCTTAGTACGTCCCTCTTGCAAGTTCTTATTATCTTTTCCTTTCCATATCTTATTATGCATGTGGATGCTTTGCGTATTCATGGGTATGTCTCACACCTTACTTCTCATATCATATTCAAATTATGCTTGCATGCATGACATACATGAACATAACAGGTAAATGTAAATATATCCAAAGCATAATCACCTATAGCATAAGCTCTTATAACTTCATAAACTCTTGCCGAAAATTCAGCAGCATAATGGATCGAGTCTGTAACACCCTACCAATTTAATATTATGCTTAAGTTATAGCATGAAATTAAGTAGATTGTATTACCATGTTAATACTCTGTTTACGTCTCATTTATCATATCACCCCCTTTTTTTTGTAACAAAAGAAACGGAGCATTGTATATAATGAACGTGATAAAGTTTAATACATCATAACAAAAAGATAAGAACCATTAACATATATGCCGTTAACTGTAACGACCGAAAAATTTATCGTTAACAACTGAATTATTCGGTTTTCAATCAAATAAGTGAGTTTAATCAGAACTTGATTAGACATTTACTTAAAGCTAATCAAGTGTAACTTAAAAGGATTAGGCTAGATAGAATTAGAATAGGAGCATAAAAAACTTCACAGAACAATTTCAAACCGATTTACCGATTTAAAGGAAATCGGTAGGATTTCGGTATATCCAACTGTCGGAACCGAACCAGTAGAATTTTTCTATGAGTGCCCTAGAATCAACGGCTAAGATTTAGCCAAACAACCCACCGAAGTGGCGCCTTGGGAGCCCTTGATGGTGGGAAGCTCAACCAAAATCAATATTAGACTTGGATCCACCAATCAAAACCAAAATAGATTCAAATATCTCACTTTTTCTCTCTTTTTCCATCAGAATTTTTGACCTCTTCCAGCAGCTGACGCTTCTCTCTTTCTCTTCTCCTTGCTCTCATTTCTACTCCATTCTCATCCATCTTCAAGCCTCATCCCAAGCCACCACCAACTAAGACACAAAATCAGCCTAAATCACTCAAGACAAGGTAGGAAATCCTACTTCTTCTTTTATTTTCTCTGAACTGGGGTTGTATGAGGAGCATGCTTAATCTGAGATTTGGATGTTTTATAGAGTGATGATGATGTTTTATGACTGATTTTGCATGTGTGTTGTGATTAAAATTGGATTTGGGGGCAAATAGCTTGAAAGGAGGAGACAAACCTAGAAGCAGGATAGGATTTCCCTCGGCGGTCCGTATGGCGGAGCATATGGCTCCGCTTACCACCGTTTAAATTTGATGAAACCATTTTTAGATGAACCTAGACATTCAGGGATTTCCATAAATATATCATAATAGATCATTGGATTAGTATAGAATTAGTTATGAATTTTTGAAGTTAGACCTAGAAATCTGGATATTCACCCGGGTAGCATGGGTTGAGAAGGGTGTAACTCACCCTATACAACCTCAAATTGAGTTCAACTAAATTTGGTTGAAAGCTAACACATGAGAGAACATCCCATAAAAATTTCAGAATTTAATTCGTTTTCATTTGTTCCCAGCACATCAATGAAATTGGCTTAGACTAAAACTGGCCTAGAACAAGACAGCCCAGTAGGGTAATGTTTCGAGACTCATAACTCAAAATCAACTTAGGCAAATGACATGAAACTAACTCATTTTAAAGCTTGTTGTGTTAGCTTCATTTTGATATAAAATTCGCATGATTTCATTTAGTTTTCGATTTTTAGTGAATTTTCTCCTATAGGAACCCAATTCTGGCTAGGAACAGGACATGCTGAAATAAAATGTTTATACCTAAAGCTATACAACTCAAAATGAGATGGGACTAAAAGGGTTAGAATCTAGACATATGAGACTATAACATATCCAAAAATTTGATTTAAATGAGTTGAACTGAATGAGAAATGAGGCACACCAAATTCGGGCAGAACAGAGGGGGTTAAATTGAAACTCTATTGATGTTTAAATTCAAATTGTTGATTGAGATTATGAATGTACATGTATAATTGAGATTGTTGATTGATGTTATGAATGTACATGTATAATTGTTGCCCTATACTGAAATTGTAAGTTGTATAAATGTACTGGTTGTCTGGCACTATTCACGGGGAAGCGGACTCAATCCGTTATGCTGCCGGAATTTCGGTAAGAAGTTCATATGTTATGAAAATTTTGACAACTTGAGTACATCATATGAAAAGAGACAAGTTAGATGTGCATTCATTTCATGACATTATAAAGAATTCCACATCACTTGGGCTAGCCCCGGAATAAATTAAGGGGAATAGATCAGTGGGAAGGTCGGGGAAAGTAAACCCGGCCATCCTGTATAGGAACGAGCTCTGGTCCGAGCGTGACTATTACCTAGGAGTATATGGCCAATGACTCCCAGGGGACCAAGGATGGAAATAAGTTATAACAGGCGAAAGCCTCCAAGAATACGATGCATCTTCTCATTGCACATGCATACGTACAGTGAAATACTTTTCTATTGATTGTTCTAGATCTCTGTTTATTATTCATAACATGCTATTGTTTCTCTGTGATTACTGTTTGAGTACATTAGTATATCTGTTAATTAAAATTGAACTTGTTTCGGTGTATGCTTTACAAATGAGTATTTAAGTTAAATATTATCATTTTACCGTTCTATCTGAAAATCTTGCACGATTGAAACAACTGGGAATGACAGCAATGACAGATGTATAGAAGTTAGGATTTTCTACTGAGAAATATTCATTTCTCACCATATTATATATTCCGCATCATTCTCAGACCATAGAGCACGCAAATGACTGGTTCTATTCATTGAGTTTCTGAAGCTTCACATCCACATCGACCCTTTTCTAGATTCTCGTATATATATCGGGTAGATGCGGTTCGTTATATTTCTTCTTCCAAAGGGACTTTGCAGTACCCTTGATGCACCCACTGTTTGATCCCGCTGTCCCATATATTGCCATTCCACTTCATATGGCCCATCCGTTCCCACCTCCTCCTGCAAAGAAAGACCAGCAGACCCACCTGCTCCTATGGCTCCTCCTGCTTCACCACCCCATCCGATGCTTTCTGCCTTGACACCAGAGGAGGACCCATCAGAGGCAGCGAGTTCCTCCTCATCCTCTCGCTCGGCCAAGACGGCCACCACTCATAAATGCACCCATGGAGAATGGGTTTCTTTCTTCAGATTCTGGTTAGATAGTGGGCGTACCATAGTGGTAGTAGGTGTATAGGATGACCCTCTTTTGGCAGTTTGGGTCATGGTTGGATGGGTAGATATTAGGAATGTACTTGAAATGTCTCATGGGGACCAGTTAGGGTGCTGTTCATAGATACTGGCCGTTTCATTTTATATTAGCGGCCTCATTTTGACACCTTGTATTTTTTGACAAACTTTAAAATCAGATATCTATGTACATATCTATGATGCCGTTTGCAGTTATTCTGTTCTTATTGTATTTTTGTTTACGTTAAGTTATTTACAGTTTACCGATTGATTGGTATTTATTCCGCCATCCCACAGAAAAATTTTGTTATAAGATCAGGTAGTCTTATGCGAGAAATTAATACTAATACAGAAAGAGAAATTTAATCAGTATTACACGTAATCTCTTATCAGATAGATTATTATGACTTAAGCATAGTACTTTGTTTGGTAAGGTGTTACATCAACTGTATATGAGTATATATGTATGTGTATAGGAAGCCATTGCTTCAGTGTTTGTACAAATTTCAAAATAGGATACAAAAGTGGGGCCGGCGTACCAAAAAGACATAAGGCCCGGGTCAGTCAAAATAATCCTATAGGGTCCTCATAGGACATTTCAAACCTACTGCTAGACTTGCTGCTAAGTCTATGACCCAAAACTATGTACTGTCAAAAGAGGGTCACACTATACAACGTCGTCTATTGCTGATCTACTCCGTTAGAAAGCCGTTAGCCATGTCAGGCCGGCTGGTGAGTAGTCTGCACTGGTTCCTAAGGAGGAGGAGGACGATGAGCTGGTGGCCTCAGAAGGGTCACTCTTCGAGCTGAGTTGTACGTCTGGTACCGCCTGCGGAGGAGACTTTGGCCAGGATCAGCAGGAGCTGCAGGTGCTACGGGTGCAGGAAGTGCTGGTGGAGGGTGTGCCATGTACAATGGGACCGCAAAGTATGGGACAGCAGGATCAAAAGCAGGATGGTGTAAAGGGACGACAAAGTTCCTATCACTAAAAAGGTATAGACGAAAATGGCAAGAGCCGGCTATATACAATGAGCCAACTGCGGGGTCATGGTGGAGCTGTAGGTCTGGAATCTCAAAGAAGAGGGTAGCCGTCGAGTCCATCGTCCACGTCTGAGAATGAGGTGGAAATGCAAAACAAGGTGAGAATTTAAAGAAATTCTCAGTAGAGTTCGTGTGTGGCATTTGAATGACGTCACGTTCATTCTCAGCTGCCTCGGGTTTTATTTAATTATATAAAAATGTGGGATCAAACTAAACTATCCATATTTAATGAGTTTAAAAAAATATCTGGTCCGAGGCAAGATTCAGTTTTACTTAGGATAGCATAAGAAATAGAGCAGATTACTAATAGTAAAACATAGAATAAAGAGTAAGATAAATGGACATACAGAAGTAAGTAAATATAACAAACAAGCTGTAAACATCTTGTAATTATGCATTTAATGCAATTATGCAAAACTTGCTCTTGAACCTTTCTTCTTAAACCTTTTCCATTCCTTATAAACTCTTCCATTACTCACGAACCTTTCCCATTACTTGGTCCCCTGGGAGTTCTTTGCCATTTTAGACTCCTAGGTAATAGTCTACTTTTTAGGATCGAGCTCGTTCCTATACAGGAATTGCCGAGTTTACTTTCCTTAACGTCCCCACCGATCTATTCCCCTTAACTTTTTATCTGGGGCTGGCCCAAATATCATGGAACTTTCATCATAACATATTCTTTGGGTTCATCATAACATAACTTTCATAGCTTTCTTGAAAATGCACATGCATCTATATGTATATCATAACTTATGCATATACTTTACCAAAATCTCGGCAGCATAACGGAACATGTCCACTTCCCCATGAATAGTGCTAGTACATCAGAATACCAATTTCTCATAGAAGTCACAATATTGCATGCATAATTCATCATTGAACTCATAGAAGCATTAGCCTCCTTAAGGCAGAGTTACAGCCTCAACCTAATCATTCAACCCGATTTTTGTAAATCATGCCATAATTTCTATTTAACTCATTTGGACCTCAATTTTGGATATGTTAAAATGTTATGTGTCTATTTTCTAACCTCTTTAGTCCCATCTAATTTCGATAACCATAGCTCAAGTTATTCAGGTTTTATCCTAGCCTGCCCTGTGGCTAGCTAGAATTGTACACTCAAAAATAAAAATCTACTAAAAATCAAAAACTGGGTCAAATCATACAAAATTGGTCTCATATCAAAGCTAACAGGACAACCTTTCATATGCAAAAAGTTCCATTTCATTTGCCTTAGTAGGGCTCGAGTTATAAGCCTCAAAATTGGACCTTCCTGAATTGCCCTGTTTTGGCTTAGTTTGGACATAGGGTAATTTCTTCAAATTACTGGGAACAAATGAGATGATAACAAACTCGGAATTTCTTTGTAGGAGGTTCTCCTATTATAAGATTTCTAACAAAATTGGTTTCACTCATTTTGGAGTTGTGTAAGGTGAGTTACAGCCTTTTTAACAGACACTGCCCGGGTGAATGTCTTGATTCCTAGGTCTAACTTCAAAAATTCATATCTCTCTTAATATTAATCCAATGGCCTTATAAGATATATGTATAGAAAGCCCTAGATGTCTAGTTTTAATAAAAATGATTTCATCAGTTTTAAATGGCGGTAGGTAGAGCTGTACACTCCGCCGTACGGACTACTGAGGATCTTAGGTTTTCCAGCTTCTCAGCTCTTCCTATCTTTATCCTTTCTTGTTTCCAATTTGGTTTTAATCTCACAAACATCTAATAAACCAGCTATATATCATCATAATCAATCAATCAACACATCAAATATTGAGAAAACAAGCCACCATCAGTCATCCAAGAGTCAAAAAATCAACCAAGAAATAAACCTCTACCTCTTATTATGTGGTTAAGCTTGAGTTTGTAACTAGAACTTGGTTGAACTTGAAAGTTGGATGGAGTTGGGTGAGTGGAGAAGAGAAAAAGAGAGCTGAAGTGAGGGAGAAGACAACGTAGAAAATGGGGCTGCATGAGAGGAGAGGAATAAGTTATATAAGCTTGAGGTGGTAGCTAGCTTGGAGGGTTTTGATTGGCCTAAAAACACAAGGCTAAATTTCAGCTAACCCTCCCCATTTTTGTGGGTAAGGTTCAGCCATGTATCCCTCTTTGTGTGACAAAATTGCTCTCCACGTCGCCTAAAAGTGGAACTCGCTTCCATTGTATTCTGAAAATGACATCAGAACTCGTACTCTTCTTAAGGTTGGAACTCATGCACATTTATTCAGATGAAGTTGGAACTCGAAAATATTATCTGGTTTATTCGAAACTTGAAAGCAAAGTCGGATGTGAAACCAAACACTTAAATCCGGAAGTCGAGGACATTAGGTAAACTTGAATCGATTCTAAGCATAACATCGGAGATCGGGAATCAAATCATTAATCTTATGTTCCAGGAAATCGGAACTTATAGAATCTCGGAACAAACGTAATCTCGGAACTCGGGAAAATCAAGAGAAATGAAAAGCTCTTGGTAATAAACTCGAGATCGGAACTCGTGCCAATTTTGGTTGAACTTGGAGACCAATTCAGAGATCTGATCTCGCGTTCACTCCTAGTTGAGATAAACTCGGATATCAGATTTTGTGTCCATTCTAACTCGAGCCTAAGGTCGGAAATTGTATATTATGTACATAAGGTCGGAAATTAGAAAAATCAAGCCAGTCCATGAGACTTTGAGATTAAGTCAGAAATCGAAAATTCTAACATTTTATTGCTAAGGTCGGAAGTCGGAAATCGGGGTGTTACAGAGTCCGGTTCCTCGTGAATAGTGCTAGACTACTAGTAGAATCATTCACATGCAAATCAACATGGGACAGCGATTATACATTCACAATATCATTCATTAAATTCAATACAACCCTCAATAGAGTTTTCTACTTACTTTATCCTATTCTGCCTGAATTTTGTATTATCCATCTTTAGTCCAATTCAACTCATTTAATCCTGAATTTTGGATATGTCATAGCTCTAGGTGTCTAGATTCCAACCCTTTTAGTCCTATCTCATTTTGATTTGTATAACTCAAGTTATTAATATTTTACCTCAGACTGCCCTGTACTTAGCCAGAAATGCACCCGTATAAGTGAAAATTCACTAAAAATAGAAACTCAGTGAAATTAAACAAAATTTATGTTAATTTAAAGCTAACAGAACAAGATTTCAAATAAAACAAGCTGCATATCATTTGCATGAGTATATTTGAGATGTAGGCCCCGTAACTTGACCTTATTGGACTACCCTATTCCAGCCCAGTTTGAACTTAAGGTAACTTCATTGATGTGCTAGGAATAATTGGCAATGAATCTGGCTTTGAATTTTTTATGGGATGTTTCCTTATATGTTAGCTTTCAAAAAACATTAGTTTCACTCAATTTAGAGTTGTGTAGGGTGAGTTACACCCTTCTCAACTCATACTACCCAGATGAGAATCAAGATTTCTAGGTCAAACTTCAAAAATTCATAACTAACTCTATACCAATCCAATAGCCTTATATTTTATATTTATAGAAATCCCTGAATGTATAGTTTCACATAAAAATGGATTCACAAATTTAAATGGCTGTAGGCAGAGCCGTACACTCCGTCGTATGGACCGCCGTAGGATCTCCTAGGTTTTCAGATTCTAGTTTGCTCTCTATCTTATATTCCATGCAAGATTCAATCTCAATCCCTCCAAAGACTTAATAAACTAGCCATAAACCATCACACACATCAAGTATATCATCAAAGAAATGAAGAGAGTTGAACTCTCATATAGCTTTAATCCATGAAAATAAGAAGTAGAAAATAGAAATCCTACCTTTATTTGGATGCAAAACTAGCTAGTCTTGAGTTCTAGTGAAAGATATGGGTACAAAAGACTTGAGAGATGTTGAAAATGGAAGAAGGAGATGAAGAAGATGAAGAGAAGAAGGAGAGAAGCTTGCTGGAAAAGGGAAGATGAAAATAGGTGCAGAAAAAGAATCAAAGCGAGCAGAATTTTTGGGATAGTTGGAAGGAAAGCACCCCATTGGTCCTTAGCATAAGTGGCTAAGAAGGAGCCAACTCTCTTCCACTCTTGTGGCTATCTTGCACCCCTCTTAATGGGTTAAGTGGCTGAGTTTTAAGCCACTTGATTTAGGGTTTTGAGTGTATAATTCTGTTGATTCGGTTTCGACGGTTTAAAATACCGAAATCTTACCGATTTCCTTTAAATCGGTAAATCGATTTAGGAAAATTTCTATGAAATCTTCTATGCTTCTAATCTAATTCTCTCCTATCTAATCTCAATTATTTTCTAGTTAATTAACCCTAAATAAATATTTAGTTGGATTTCATTAACCTCGATTATTTGAAAAAAACCGAACAATTAGGCGAAAAATGATAAAAATCCAGTGCAGGTGAGGCCAAGTTTCTCCACTATCTTGAGCAACACTTGGCGCCACTCATATGTGGTAGGGGTGGCTGAATTTCAGCCACTTAAGTGAGGGTTTCCAGTAGAAAATTCTACTGATTCGGTTTTGACAGTTTAAAATACTGAATCTTTGCTGATTTTCTTCAAATCGGCAAAACTTTACTAAATAACTCTGAGAGAATTTCTATATCTCTATTCTAATTGTTCCTAAGCCTAATCCTTCTAATTAACATCTAATTAACTCCTAATTAATATTTAATTAGCTTCTAATTAACCTTATTTAGTCAATAAGATCGAATAAGTTGCTTATTAATGTGAAATAAACGTTTTTGCAAATTCGGAGCTTTTCTATTTTCTATTTCCCATAGCTAATGGCATTTTCGTAATTTTGAGCAAGTCCAGGGGCACCCCATGTCATTTCACACCAAACCGCCTTCATGGCCCAATCGGTAAAGATTTAAACTTCTACGATTTCACCACGTGATTCTGCTCTGTTTAAAATCCCATTTTGCTAATTCTACAGATGTGGGGACATAAAGGTCATTTCATGAAAAGTTCTAGGGTTATTGTGGGAATAAGTCTTTGGGGTCAAAATATAATTTCTAAAAATCCTGGGCATCACTGCAATTAACAAAAGTTTATAGGGACACTTTTGTCATTTCCTAAATTTTAACATATGGTAGTGCCATATTTTCAACTGCAGTGTTACATTAGCCTATAATTCTAAGTGTGAGGATCACACAAGATAAATACACCGGTAAATTCTCACACTGCCTAAGGGAAATAATTCAAAGCTTTCATTACGTTTTGTATACGAAAGTGGGAATGTTACAAATGGTATGAACGATATTTCATGAAACAACACACAAAACATATTAAACTATGCAAGTAGTTGTTTGATTATATTTTGTTTTCTCTCTCCTTAACATTCACACCCTCTCCCTTCAATGGTTATAAACCATTTGTGACATGTTATATGAAACTTCATTTGTACTTAATAGCAATCCTAATAATTTTATTATAATTTGGTAATAGGTTAAATAGGACAGAAGAACTTAATGATAATGATTGGATTACAAGTTTCTATTGCTTTCCTTTTGAAATATATATATATATATATATATATATATATATATATATATATATATATATATATATATATATATATATATATATATATATTTGATAATCAACGAGGTTTACGCCCAAACAAAAGCAAAACCACACACTAATAACCCTTGGAAAAGGGATTCCCATACTATCTGTTAAGAAAATAGTGGAAAGGAAAGATGGAGGGGATTAAAAAAACAAGTGAAGGAACTTGACAAAATGTCCAAACTTAGCTAGCCCATCCATTCAACCATTAACCTCCTCGTAGATATGAGAAATAGTGACCGACCAATCTCTAATTAAAATGTCTTTAATGACCCTGATAAATGTACTATTTGGATGATGCTCCTCATAAGGCCTGGATATCAATTGAAAAACACTCAATGAATCTAACTCAACCAAAAGGTGCTTCAAACCATAATCATAGGCCATGCAGAGGCACATATATAGTCCCCATAGTTCTGCTGTCATAATATAACAAATGCCCAATTTTGGGAAGAAAACCAAGAGGAACCTATCAATAATGCTACCACAAGATTATTGAATGATTGTATGAAAAAAAAATAAGAAGCTAAAATTAAGGTAATGGTCTTGTATTTAAAAATAAAGACTTAATGCTTATAAATGACAATAATTTTGCCAATAATTAATAATGATTATCATTGATTAAAATTTCAAACTTTATTAACGTAAATGAATTTCTAAGGTGCCATATTGACTATGTGATTATTAATTTCCTAACACATCTTTATATTGAAAAAGTAAGAAGTGCTGGACTCACCTCCTTGTGTTTTTTTTTCTCATTGCGTACCTACAATAAGTCCCTGAAATAGGTCTAAACAACATTACTCTTTTAATGTATGGTATCTCACTCAAATATGACAAGTACACTGAAAGTTTTTCAAGCTAGCATCCCAAATGGACTTTGGGAGGTGACACAGAGAAAGAAAAGGGTAGTTATCATCCCAAAAAGGACTTTTGGAAGGGTAGATAGAAAAGAGAGAAATCGACTTTGTAAAAGAAAAATAGTAGAGCTGCAAGGAGGCTTGGGTAGTGAATAACAAAACTCAAAATAATTCCACCACCAAAACTGTAACACCCTAATAATATTATCCTATGCTTAAGTCATTTTATGGTATTATTAGTTGTTACTCTTAACTAGTGGAAATTTTTATAGTTGAAATTAGCGTAATATACAAAAATAGCTTATAATTTTATTTTTTTGTAAAACATTTATGTTTGAAAACTGAGTCTTTAAGCGCTTAGTTACTCGTATATATATGGACGTTGTTCTTCATATCACGGAGTTACTAGAAAGGCCTATGACAAAATTGAAACAACGTAACACAATACCTTAAGCCAATAATGTAATTATAGATAATCAAGAGTCATCATTACACTTAATAAGTATCACATATGTAATAGGTCAAATTAAGTAGCATGACTTCCCACATGCTCTTAATTACAGATAAATTGCCCAACTAGGGCTCTTAAGAAACTGAAAATACTATGCTACTATCTCGATCCTCCTTAGCTAGGTGAAGAAATATGGCAGCTCTTCATTTTATCCAGTCAGGTACCATCAGAAGTGCTGCCATGGATGCCATCAGCTCCGTCTGAAGACAACACGGAAACGTAGGAGTGAGAAATACAATATTTCTCAGTAGGATCCCGACTAGATGATTAATGTGTCATCGTCATCATCCCATCTAGTTGAATATGAAAACGGCGAGCATGCATAGATTCCATTTTTAAAGGGTTTGAAAACATAGGTTCCTGAAGCGGGTTTCTTTTAATCTTCATCATGTAAACATAATATAAAATGACACAAAGCCATAAGGTAGAAATATATGTTTGAAAACATATTACAAACATTCATAACCATGCATATGAGAGAATAAAGATGCATACAAATTCATGGACTTGACCATGGTTTTACTTTAACTTTACTTTTATTCTTAGCACGTGCTTAACATTCTTTGCTTTTCCTTTGAAATAGACCACTTTTGGACACGAGCTTATTTTGTGACTGTTGTCATGCAGTACTAACTAATTCAGGCTAAGCAGAAAGTGGTTACCTCTAAGTTGGAGGGTCCTCCATGTCAACCTACCTCCCCCATAAAGGTTCCTTGAGTCTTGTGGATCATCATCTCTCACTTCCCTTACCGAAGTGATTGAAGGGTCATATCCCATTCTTTCTTTTCTTATCATTATACTTTACATGCATAGTACTTCTTGACAAGACACATGCAATGATATGACTAAGTCCATAATTTTGACGGAAATCCGGCAGCATGATGGCTAAAACAGAGGTTTCCCAAAATGCCAATCATAAAACTTTCAACCAACATTCCATTATATCCATCTCATATCATTACACCAATCATTCAGTCATGAGACAATACTCAATCAAACTTGTCATACATCATGCCGAATGGCATCATACATTCATACCCTAAAAGGATCATAGTTGTGTTATTCTTTGCAGAAAGTCTTATGAAACATCATGTGATCTCCCGTGGTTACTCATGAGAGAATTACATAGTTAAAATAAATGTGTATGTAGTCTTTTAGTTACTTAGTTCTTATGGGAAATTACATTTTACTTGAGTGCATGTCTTATGGAACACTTGTTCAAGTTAACTAAGTTAGGTAATTATTTTCTTTCCTTGAGATAGTGTACTTAGTGATTCCTAAGTTCATGGTATGCTTAGAGGCCCTAATCATACTTCTGTTCCCAAGGATTTCAAGATCCCTCTAGTCCTTGGATCATGACAATGCATAACTACACTCATGAACCCAACAACATCATATTTGCTAATCACCAAGGGTGGTTTTTAACTTATCCAAGTTGCAAAGTTTCAAGCTCTTATCATTAACATAACAAGATTTTAACTTTAATGTTATAAAAGTTATCATTCTTTGTAAAGTAATTATAAAGTTTCATTCTTTAAGAGAGTATGTGCCTCTAAAACTATGTTCTAGTCTTAAAGATTCAACCTTTATGAAATAATGATATAAGATATTAGTTTTAAAACTAAAAAGTCTTGTTCTTTATAAAAGTTTACATTTTATGCATTATTTTGACTTAAGATACAAACTTTATAAGAATTAAGTTGCAAACCAACACTTTTGTGATTTAAAATTTCATCTAGGCTAGAGTTTGAAACTTTATGAAAGTTTTTGGCTTCAAGATTCTATTTTTAGATATAAAGTGACAAGTTTTCCTTTTTATGACTTAGAGAGCTTCATGTTCCAACATGATTAAACCTTTACACATATTCTTGTTTTCAAAAAGACCAAAATGGAACTTTATGAAAGCATACATATTTCGCCACTTTACATGCATCATGAAACAAACTTTTTAAAACTTTATGCTTTTAGGAATGTTCATAGTCTTATTAAGTCATGAAAAACATATAAAGATGAGAACTTTTCCATTCATAAGCTTATTATAAGAAAAGGAGCAAACTTTAAACAAAATACCACCATGAACATCATTCTTTTTCAAACAACTCACAAGAAACATCAAGATCTCATGCATCAAGAAAGAAAAAATAGAAGCTTTTAGGAATTCAAGAAGCAAACTTTCTAATACCCAAGAACAACTCATGTAGAAGAATATGAACACCTTTTGCTAAAAAAGGAAACTTTGCTCATGAGAGGAACCAAGCTTCAAGCTTGCTTGAGTAAACTAAAGAGAAGAGTAAAGATCACTACCTAAGCTTGAAAATGGTGTCCTTGAAGGAGAAGAATAAAATGAAGAAGACTCCTCCTTTGATAATGGTGGTGGTGGTTTTGAGAGGGTAAAGATAGAAACTCTTGAGTTCTCTTGAAAATGAGGCTTATAGTGTTTAGATCTCTTATCCAAAGACCAAAAGATATGGTCTTTCAAGGGCTAAGTGAATAAAGTTTGGTTATCGAGGTGGAGAATGATGAAGAAAGTGAAGAAGAAGAAGAAGAAGAAAGGATGTAGAGAGAAGTGAGAGGATTTGAGAGACTTAGAGAAAGAGTGAAAAGTCACAAAATGAAAATGAATATGCATGTGGGGGAGGGGGAGGCCATAGCCTTCATATGGGCATGGGGAGGATATTTTCTTCATTTTGTTGTAATTAAGGGGTCAAAATGGTTAATTATAGGGTTTACTTTAGGTAAACGCTAATAATTTTCTTACATAAAGCAATGTTGTATTCTACTTTTTCACTTTAGTGATGTCATCAATACTTTATTATCTAGTTGACTAAATTTGAATTTTAATGATGTGATTAAGTACTCTTACAACTTAATCAACTTGATTAGGCAAGAATTAGTGATTAACACACAAGAACATGATTAAAAAAATTAAACTTGTAATTAAGCTCAATTATCCTTAATTAAACTCGATCAAGCTAATTGAGGGTGATTAGTGCTTAATTAAGCTATTAAGAGTTTGACTCACTTAATTAAGGATTATCTAATCTCAATTAAGTATTTACTTAACTTTTCTCTTCCAAATTGCCACATAAATTCATTAATTAACCCTTAATCTTTAATTTCTCATTAAGTGCCTAATTACTTAGGGTTATTGAGATAATTTAGCATGAAGGAAAATTGAGGATGTTACAAAAACAATATTAATCTCCAACAAATATAGGCAATACATATATTACCATTTTGAATTCAGAAATAAGAAAAATTATGTAGATTTTATTTTGTTTTTAAAAATGAAAAAGAAGCTTGAAACCTGGACACCATTAGGCGAGTTATGCATCGTGAAGACTTGAACATAAGATTCATTCTCGAATAACAGATGAGGGCGGAAGATTTAACTAGCAGCAACATTTGGCGCAAAGTTGATCAAGAACAAGAACTCAAACATATCTGAGTCTAGTGGACATTGTAAGAAAAGCTTAGAAATTGAGAAACTTGGGTTGGGATTTGGGTTTGTGGTGTTTGGGTTTCAGTTTGTGGTGGTACTCCGTGTGCCCCGCATTATGGCCATATCAATCATGAGATGCATGCTTATGGGTATTGAGTTATTTAGTGGAAATAGTTTTACCTACTCCTAATAGACGGTGCTAAAATATGTTGATCTCAATTTTAGTGGGTAAGAGATGGTGGTGGAGAGTTAACAAGAATAAGGAACAAGGCAGCTCTTTAGTAGTCCTTGAGGTATTTGTACCAGGGTGCCATCAATGCATTACCCATGTTAGGGCATTGATTAGGATTTTAGTGAATGACTAGTTTCTAGATTGACGAGAAGAGAATTTTCTTGACGTGTTTAGTGAGGTGGGTCTAGTTCAGGTAGATGGAACAAGTCTCATAGTATTCTTTTTTCTCTTTGCAATAACAAGTTTTGGTGAAATTTGAACAAATTTTGTATTTGAAATTTGTTTTTTCCAAAAAAGTAAGAATATATTTAAATTTATGTTTTCTCACCTTATACTTTCATCATTAAGTTAATTCTTTTCATTTCAACTTTTATATAGGCACTAAAGACAATGAGAGGGACCATGTCAAAAAAATAAATAAACAAATGAGAAGGATTATTTGATTTCATATCGCATGCATGGTAATCAAGCTCATGCTTATTACATAAATTTATAAACTACCTAGGGGTAGAGTGTAGATCAATTCTTTAGATAGCAACAAACTACAAAACTCATTCAGAGGCCCCCTTTCTTATAGCCCTGATTAAGGTAGCTCTTGTTGCAATCCACGCATGGTCCTTTGCAATCTAATTGCAGATCCTCCATAATTGTTGTTGATCTTGGATTCTTCATAACTCCTGCTGATTCTATAGTAAAAATGAAATTAACAAATTTAGGCACATAGTTCTTTGCTTTCTTATTGCAAAATTTTAACATATCATTGATATAATGTAATGAAGGAAAAATATACAATGTATACAATACATGACTAAAAGACCAAAAACAAAAATACAATACACGACTATAACAAACTAATATTGATCATGCCATCAAGAGATCGCTTCTTTCAAAAAATTTATCAAAACTCACATTAAAATATCAACAAAAATGTTGCTACTGAGTCTTGCACACCCAATTTACACTATCTTTTTAGTTTTTGGATAAATAGACTAAGTAAGAACATTAAAACAAAAACAAAAACAAAAAATATCATTTTTCATATCTACATTAGTAAATTGTTTACTAGAAACATAGCTTTAGAGATAAAATTAACTTCTTTTTCTTACCTGAAGCCAAGACCAAACCAATGCAAAAAATTCCTAACGGAAAAGGTTGATAGACACGAGAAGCCATTTTGTGGGGATTTCGCCTTGGAATACTAAACTCTTTCTATTTTGTGACATGAATGGTTAGCACAAAGCTCAATATGTACTATCTATTTGAAGACAATTTGGAAATGAAAATTAGATCAATTGAAAGATGGAAATGTTTTACTGTGTGAATCTTTATATTTTCAATATGAGTAATGAGATTAATCTTGATCCTTATCCTCATAATATTCATTCATCGCACGGTAGGATAAATAGACTTTTTTATAAATTAAAAAATAAGTTGAATGACACTCACAAACTGAAAAAGATAAATTATATCTAAATTTCATAAGAAACAAAACATTCTAAACTAACGCATGATCTTTAGTTCTGCTCCTTGCCTGAAAACTATCGACATCTAAACATCTTTCATAGCGTACGCGAACACGAAAAGTATTGCAATTTGAAGAATGTATCACACATACTTTCAAAATAGATATAAATTTCTCTATCATCTATAAGACCATAAAAATAGAAATACCCTTGAGAAAAAACTAAAAATTTTCAAAGAGGATAAGAAAAACACTTAGATAATGAAAACACCTACAAAAGGGACAATAAAAACAAAATAAAATATACAAAGCTTTAAGCAGCAAAAAAAAAAAAAAAATGATGGGGCTGCCACCAAAAGGAAATAAGGCAATTCCTTCAACAACACTGACACAAAAAAGGTCCAAAGAAAAAAGAAATATATTACACTTATGTTAGTATAAATGGTAGTTAGTTAAGAAAAATGCATAACTTTTTATTGTAGGATATCAATGGTAAAATAATATTAATTAAGAAATTGTTATCTACATGATAACATAATTAACATTTTCTTCATATACATCACGTGTTTATTTGAAGCACATCAAACAATCAATTGCTATGTCCAAAGAAAAAGAAAATATATTACACTTTTTTTTAAAGACATGGGAGAAAGCAATTTATTAGGCACTCATCGAAAAAATAGAATCATTGAGTACAATAGGGACACAATCATGGGGCAATCCTCAATAAAGATTGAGTCCATAATGCCAAAGGCATATTAAGGCTATGTGCTACCTTATTCCCTTCACATCTTGTGTGAGTGAAACTGCAAGCAATGAGTAGATCTCCAGTATCAGTACAATCCCAAATAATTGCACGAAACTAGAATGGGTAGTGTTCTCTTTAGTTGATTACATTAATCACTTCGAAATAGGAACTTTCCACTTCCAGCTTAAGGATTAACAAATCTTTGGCCAAAGATAGACGCAATTTCAGCCCAATGCTTTCGCATGTCTGGCCTCCTTTCCACATTGGATCTTCTTAGTTGCCATAGCTAGACAAACACCTTCCTCATCCCAAATAATAGCATCAATTCCCCAAATAATAGATGTGATCTTCTGATGACTAAACTCTCTTGTAACACCCTACTAATTTAATGTTATGCTTAAGTCATAGCATGAAATTAGGTAGTCTGTGTTATCGTGTTAACACTCTGCTGATCTTTCGTAATCAGTATCACATCATAAAATACACGAAACGGCACGCTGTTGTGAAATAAACGTGACTAGCACTATAAAATGTAATAAGGTTTGATACAACATAACAGAAAAGATACTGATAAGTGATATATTATCAGTTGTATATGTACATATGTATGTCGGAAGCCAACGCTTCCGTCTATATATATATATTGTAACATCCACCGTTTTTCGCCTAATTATTCGGTTTTATCGAATAATTGAAAATAAATAGATTTTGGTTAAACCATTAGTTAGACTCAATTAATTAGCAATAACTTGAGTTTAGGTAAGAGAGAATTTAGTTAGAATATAGGAGATTTCATAAACTTTTTATTGAAAACCGATTTACCGATTCAAAGGAAATCGGTAACTTTACGATATTTTAAACTGTCGGAACCGGACCAATAGAATTACAAGTTCTAAACCCTATTTTGAGTGGCTGATAACCCAGCCACTTACCAGCCGAAAGTGGCGCAACAATAGCCACATTTCATGGAGAAGCTTGGCTGAATTTCAGCCAAGCATTATGGACCAATCAAATTGCAAGAAGAAAGCCACCTACACACCACCATGTGATCAGATTTTCTGCTGCTTTATCAAATTTCTGACCCACATTCAACGCCACTTTTCCTCTTCTCCTTCAGCTCTCTTTCTCTCTTCCTCACACACCAAAAACTAATGCAAACTCCAGCCTTGTTCATCCAAGCTTCAAGAATCCAGCACAAACACTTGGATCAAAGGTAGGAGTTTTGATTCTTGCATCAAATCCATGGACTTGGCTGGCTGGACTTGAATTATTTTCACCTTCCTTGATGTATTAAATGAATGTTTATGATGACGTGTGATTGATTTTGGGCTGTTGGTTTGATTCAAACCGAAGTGGAAGCATGAAACCATGAAAATAGAAAGAGCTGATGGGTTAGTGAATCACAAACCCTCAGCAGTCAGTACGGCGGAGTGTACGGCTCCACCTACAGCCAATGAAATTTGATGAAACCAATTCTAAATGAAACTAGACATCCAGGGCTTTCCATAGATATATCATATAAGGCTTTTGGATTAGTATTGAGGGAGTTATGAATTTTTGAATTTCAACCTAGGGTTCTGACTTTGAATCTGGGCAGACTAGCTTGTTCAAGATAGAACTCGACCTATACTACTTGAAAATGAATGAAACTAAATTTGTTAGAAAGCTTACACATAGGATAATGTTTCATAAAAATTTCAGAATTAGATAAGGTACCAGCTGCTCCCAGTGATCCAAGAAAGTTGCCTATGTCCAAACCATGCCAGAACAGGGCAGTTTAGGAAGGTCAGAATTCGAGGCTTATAACTTGAGCCCTACTAAGCCAAATGAAATGGAACTTTTTGCAAATGAAACTTTACTCTGTTAGCTTTAATTTGAGTTCAATTTCGTATGATTTGAGTCAGTTTTCGACTTTTAGTGGATTTTTACTTTTAGTTGCCTGATTCTGGTAAGCCACTGGACATGCCGGGATAAAATCTGAATATCTTGAGCTATAGATGTCAAAATTAGATGGGACTAAAAGGGTTAGAAACTAGACACATAAGGCTACAACATATCCAAAAATCAGGTTTAAAGGAGTTGAATTGAAATAAAGGTGGGATATACCATAACCGGGCAGAATGAGGCAGAATCAGCCAAAAGCTCTATTGAAGCTTGTTGAAGCTATGAATGAATTTATGAATGTATATGCATAATTGCTGCTATATATTGAAATTGCAAATTGTGTAACTGTATTGGTTGGCTGGTACTATTCATGGGGAAGCGGACACATTCCGTTATGCTGCCGAAATTACGATAGGACCCATGCACAAGTTATGAATTCTATGTTAATGCATGTGCATCCTTAAGAAAGTTATGAAAGTTATGAAAAGGATTATGCCACTATGAAAGTTCCATGCTACTTGGGCCAGCCCCAGATAAGAAGTTAAGGGGAATAGATCGATGGGAATGTCGGGAAAAGTAAACCCGGCACTTCCTGTATAGGAACGAGCTCGATCCTGAGAAGCAGACTATTACCAAGGAGTCTAAATGGCCAAGAACTCCCAGGGGACCAAGAGATGGAAAAATGATGAAAGGAAATGAAAAGTTTATGAAGGAAAGTTCAAGTATGAGTTTGCATAATTACATGAATGCATGATTACATGGCATGATTATTTCAGGATGTTTACAGTTTGTCTTTTATATTTACGTACTACTGTATGTTTCTTTGCTATGCTCATTATTCTATGTTTTACTGTTAGTAGCCTATTCTGTTTCTTATGCTGTCTAAAGTAAAACTAAACCTTGCCTCGAACCAAATGTTTTATTGAACTCATTAAAATGTTTAGTTTAGTTGAACATATATTTTTATAATTAAATAAACCCGAGGCAACTGAGAATGAATATGACGTCAGTCAAACACCACACGTGGATTCTCATCGAGAATTTCCTTAAATTCTCACCCCGTGTTATATTTCCGCATCATTCTCAGATGCTGGCGAAGAGCTCAACGGCCACTCTCTTCACTGAGATCCCAGACCTACAGCTTCACCAGGACTCCGAGTTGGATTTGTTGAACAAAGCCTGCCCCTGCTATTTCTGCCTCCGCTTTTTAGCAATAGGGATTTTGCTGTCTCTTTATTTCCTCTGTTTTTAATCTATATACAAAATGCATGTAAGCTGGCTTCCGACATACATATGTACATAAACAGCTAATAATATATCACTTATCAATATCTTTTTTGTTACGTTATATTAAACTTTATTACGTTATATAAGGCAATTCACGTTTATTAAATAATAGCGTGCCGTTTCGTTTGTTTTATGATGTGATACTGATTACGAAGGATAAGCAGAGTGTTAACACGGTAACACAGACTAACTAATTTCATGCTATGACTTAAGCATAACATTAAATTAGTAGGGTGTTACATATATATAGATTAAGAACAGAGGAAAATCCCTATTGCTAAAAAGCTTGAGGCAGTAAATAAAGGAGCCGGGCCAGGTCCAAAGGGTCCAACTCGGAGTCCTGGGACAGCTACAGGTCTGGGATCTCAATGAGAGGAGTGGCCGTTGAGCTCTTTGCCAGCGTCTGAGAATGATGCGGAAAATACAACACGGGGTGAGAATTTCAAGAAATTCTCAGTAGGGTTGCGTCTAGTGGTTATTTGACGTCACATGCATTCTCAGTTGCCTCGAGTTTTATTTAATTGTAAAAACATGTGTTTAAATAGAAATAGCCATCTTACTGAGTTCAAGAAAATATCTAGTCCGAGGCAAGGTTTCATTTTACTTTAGGAGACACGAAAATCTAAACAGACTACTAATAATGGTACGTAAAGTAATAAACAGGATAAATAAACAAACAGCAGTAATTAAATATAATAAACATCTGTAAACATCTTAACATAAATATTCCATGTATTCATGCACTCATGTAATCATGTAGACTCATACTTGAACTTTCCTTCATAAACTTTTCATTTCCTTTCATCATTTTTCCATCTCTTGGTCCCTTGGGAGTTCTTGGCCATTTAGACTCCTGGGTAATAGTCTGCTTCTCAGGATCGATCTCGTTCCTATACAGGAATTGTCGGGTTTACTTTCCGCGACGTTCCCACCGATCTATTCCCCTTAACTTCTTATCCGGGATTGGTCCAAGTAGCATGGAACTTTCATAGTGGCATAACCCTTTTCATAACTTTCATAACTTTCTTAAGAATGCACATGCATTAACATGGAATTCATAACTTGTGCATGGGTTCTACCGAAATTTCGGTAGCATAACGTAACATGTCCGCTTCCCCATGAATAGTGCCAGCCAACCAATACATTTACACAATTTGCAATTTCAGTATAGAGCAGCAATTATGCACATACATTCATAAATTCATTCATTAGTTTCAACAAGCTTCAATAGGGCTTTTGGCTGATTCTGCCTCATTCTGCCCGGTTATGGTATATCCCACCTTTATTTCAATTCAACTCCTTTAAACCTGATTTTTGGATATGTTGTAGCCTTATGTGTCTAGTTTCTAACCCTTTTAGTTCCATCTAATTTTGATATCTATAGCTCAAGATATTTAGATTTTCCCTCGGCCTGCCCAGTGGCTAGCCAGAATCAGACACCTAAAAGTAAAAATCCACTAAAAATCGAAAACTGACTCAAATGATACGAAATTGGACTCATATTAAAGCTAACAGGGTAAAGTTTCATTTGCAAAAAGTTTCATTTCATTTGGCTTGGTAGGGCTCGAATTATAAGCCCCAAATTCTGACCTTCCTAAACTGCCCTGTTCTAGCCCGGTTTGGACATAGGGCAACTTTCTTGGATCACTGGGAGCAATTGGGACCTTATCTAATTCTGAAATTTTTATGGAACATTTTCCTATGTGTAAGCTTTCTAAAAAAGTTAGTTTCATTCATTTTTGAGTAGTGTAGGTCGATTTCTACCCTAAACAACCTAATCTGCCCGGAGCCAGAGTCAAAACCCTAGGTCGAAATTCAAAAATTCATGGCTCTCTCAATTCTAATCCAAAAGCCTTATATGATATATCCATAGAAAGCCCTGGATGTCTAGTTTCATTTAAAATTGGTTTCATCAAATTTGATCGGCTGTAGGCGGAGCCGTACACTCCGCCGTACGGACTGCCGAGGGGTTTTGGGTTCTCCAGCTCTCCATCTCTTCCTATTTTCATTCTTTCTTGGTTCAAATTCGGTTTCAACCAAACAAACAGCCCAAAACCAATCACATATCATCATAATCATCCATTTAACACATCAAGAATCATGAAAATAATCCAAGCTCAGTCAGCCAATCCCACAGTTTTGATGCAAATATTAAACTCCTACCTTTGTTCCAAGTGATTGTGCTGGATTTTTGAAGCTTGGATGAGTAAGGCTTTGAATTGGCTTGGTGTTGGCTGGGGTTTTTGTGTGTGAAGAAGAGAGAAAGAGAGCTGAATGAGAGGAAAGAAAAGGGCGCTGGATGTGGTCTGAATGGGAGTCAAAAGAGGCTGAAAAATCTGATTGCTTTTTGGGTGGTTTGGCTTGAATTTGATTGGTTCAAAATGCTTGGCTGAAATTCAGCCAAGCTTCTCCATAGAGTGTGGCCTTGTGGCGCCACTTTTATGGGGCAAAGTGGCTGAGTTATCAGCCTTAGATTCTAGGGTTTTTAGGCATAATTACATTATTGGTCCGGTTCCGACAGTTTAAAAATATCAGAATGTTACCGATTTCCTTTAAATCAGGTAAATCGGTTAATGAAAATTCTTATGAAATCTTCTATACTTCTAACTTAATTCTCTCTTATCTAAACTCAAGTAATTGCTAATCAATTGAGTCTAAAGAATGATTTAACTGAATTTTAATTATTCTCAATTATTCAATAAAACCGAATAATTAGGCAAAAAATGGTGGATGTTACATTACCACCCTCCTTAAAAAAAATTTTGTCCTCAAAATTTAGTACCTGAGAATAGTTCAGGATACTTTTTCCTGATATCTAATTCTAGCTCCCAAGTGTAGTCCTCAGCATCTCCTTTTCCCCAAGCTACCTTTACTAGCTGCACGATCTTGTTCCGAAGTTGTCTGGTACTTCTGTCTACGATCCGTGCGGGTTGTAAGCGGAAAGTAAGGTCCTCCTTTAACTATATTGATTCGGGTTCTAGGGAGTGTGTGGGGTCAGGTTGATATTTTCTGAGTTGGGAGACATGGAAAACATCATGAAGGTTCGATAGATGTGCAGGCAAAGCGATTCGGTATGCAACTGATCCGATTTGTTTCAGGATTTGAAAGGGACCAATAAAGCGAGGATTTAGTTTCTTGACTTTGATTGCTCTACCAATCCCTGTTGTAGGAGTAACCTTCAGAAATACGTGGTCTCCTTCCTGAAATTCTAGAGGCTTCCTCCTGGTATCCGTGTAACTTTTCTGGCGGCTTTGAGCGACGAGCATCTTGCTCCGTATTTTCTTGATCTGCTCGGTGGTCTGCTCAACTAAATCAGGCCCCAGTAGAGTTGATTCTCCTGTCTCGTACTAGCACAGGGGAGATTGGCACTTTCATCCATATAATGCTTCATAAGGAGCCATGCCGATGCTAGCGTGATAGCTATTGTTGTACGCGAATTCAGCCAATGGTAAGTATCGGTCCCAACTTCCGCGTTGCTCCAGTATATAAGCTCGTAGTATATCTTCCAAGGTTTGAATCGTTCTTTCAGTTTGGCCATCTATTTGTGGGTGATATGCAGTGCTTAAACACAACTTCGCACCGAACGCCTTCTGTAAAGCTCCCCAAAACCGCGAGGTAAACCTTGGGTCTCGATCAAAGATAATAGTTGAAGGGGTCCCATGCAACCTTATAATCTCTTGAATGTACAGCTTAGCTAGTTTTCCAGCGGGTAACTTGCTCGAATGGGAAGGAAATGAGCAGATTTGGTTAATCTATCCACAATGACCCATATCGCATCATATTTTGCTGGTGTCCTTGGTAACCCCATTATAAAATCCATGGAGATACTCTCTCACTTCCACTCAGGGATTTCCAAAGGTTATAACATCCCAGAAGGTTTCTGATGTTCCGCTTTCACCTTCTGACAGGTCAAGCATCTGCCCACGAAGTTTGCTACATTTGACTTCATGCCCGGCCACCAAAACATCTTCTTGAGGTCTTGATACATCTTAGTTATGCCAGGGTGTACAGCGAATTCTCTTTTATGTGCTTCTTCCAAGATTCTTCTTCGAAGGTCATCCCTTTCAGGAACACACACCCTGTTGTGACACCGCCAAATGCCTTCTTTATCTTGGGCAAAACCAGTTAGTTTCCCCGATTGTACGAGATTAATCGTATGCTGAAAATTAGCATCCTGCTGCTGTGCTTGCCGAATCTGGTCCTTAAAGCTGCTGGTTATCTTTATCTGGTATAACTGAAGAGTCTTGGGAGTTGTAAGAATTCCCAAATTAAGATTTCAGAATCTTTCAATAAGCTCTGCCTCTTTAATTATCATCCAGGCTATGGTTAATGACTTCCTGCTCAACGCATCTGCCACAATGTTTGCTTTACCTGGTTGGTATTTCAACTCAAACTCGTAGTCTTTAAGGAGTTCCATCCACCTCCGTTGCCTCATGTTTAGTTCCTTCTGATCAAAGAGGTACTTCAAACTCTTATGATCAGAAAAGACCTCAAATCTCACTCCGTACAGGTGATGTCTCCATATCTTCAGAGCAAATACTACTACGGCTAATTCGAGATCGTGAGTCTGGTAGTTCCTTTCGTGGGGCTTCAATTGCCTGGAGGCGTACGCGACCACCTTTCCGGTTTGCATCAACACACACCCTAACCCTTGTTGGGAAGCATCACAATAGACCTCAAATGGTCCATGAGGGTTTGGCAAAGCTAACACTGGTGTTGTAGTCAATCTCCTCTTCAAATCTTGAAAACTTTGTTCGCACTCCGGCATCCACTCAAATGGAACATTCTTTCTGGTTTGCTTGGTTAAGGGCAAGGCTATTCGAGAAAAATCTTTAACGAACCGCCTGTAATATCCAGCTAAGCCCGTAAAAACTCCCCGACTTCGTGAGATCGTGGTCGATCTTTCCAGCTTTAGAACCGCTTCTACTTTTGTCGGGTCGACGGAGATTCCTCCAGATGACACTACGTGGCCGAGAAATTTTACCTCCTTCATCCAAAATTCACATTTGGATAGTTTGGCATAGAGTTTCTTTTCTCTTAGAATTTGCAGAACTATCCGCAAGTGTTCTGCATGCTCTTGCTCCGTTTTCGAGTAGACAAGTATATCGTCGATGAAGACCACCACAAACTTGTCCAGATATGGACGGAATATTCGATTCATGTAATCCATGGATACTGCTGGTGCGTTTGTCAATCCGAACGACATCACGGTATACTCATAGTGTCCGTAACGAGTTTGAAAAGCTGTCTTAAGGATATCTTGTTCCCGAACTCGAATCTGGTGGTATCCAGAGCACAAGTCAATCTTGGAGAATACTGTTGCACCTTGCAGTTGGTCCATGAGATCATTAATCCTTGGCAGTGGATATTTATTCTTTATTGTCACTTTGTTCAGCTACCTATAATCTATGCATAAGCGCATGCTTCCATCTTTCTTTTTGACCAACAGAACTGGAGCTCCCCATGGCGATGCGCTTGGTCGTATGAATCCTTTTCCTAAAAGCTCTTCGATCTGTCTTTTTAGTTCCGTCAGCTCCATAGGTGACATTCGATATGGAGCTATAGATATTGGTCCTGCAACTGGAACCAACTCGATGGTAAACTCAATCTCTCTCTCTGGAGGAAATTCAGGAATATCCTCTGGAAAAACATCCGGATATTCCCTAACAACCAGAATCTCTTCTAGTTCCTGCTCAGCTTCTGTCACATTAGCTGACAAGAGGATATACCCTTGCTTCTTTGCCCCAAAAGAGTTCAGATAGAAGAGTGTTGCGGTCTGGGATTCAGAAAGTGAGACAGAGGGGAGTACCACTGTCTTATCGTGAGCAATTATGCATTTACTCGATTGGCAGAGAGCCAATCCATGCCCAGAATTATGTCAAGACTAGACAGAGGGAGACAAATCAAATTGGTGGCAAAGGTCCTACCCTCAATTCCTAGAGAAACATTAATGCATACTTGACTAGTTCTAACAGGTCCATTGGTAGGAGTAGAAACTAATAGATCATAAGGTAATTCAGAAATTGGCAATTGCAAAGCAGCTACACAATTATGAGAAATAAACGAATGTGAAGCACCCGAATCATAGAGTATAGTTAGAGTCTCACCATCCACGTCACAGGTGCCTTGAATTAGTCCTTCCGACTGGTCAGCTTCTTCCGCGCTCATTGTAAAGACCCGTCCTTGACGTTGGGGTTGAGGCGGCTGTGATGGATTTCTGGTTGGACACTCATAAATCTTGTGGCCTGGCTTGCCACATCCGTAGCAGACATTCTGGCCTGCCAAACATGGCCTATCGCCATGATTCTTACCGCATTTGGTGCAGGTTGAATTTGGAAAAGGCCTTTGGGGCTGCTTGCCCTTGTTGCCTGCTGGCGGAAATCTTCGCTGCTGTTGTACGTTGGGCTTGAATCTTGGGCCCTGTGGGGCTGACCCCCTCCTGAAATTCCCACCAGATGCTCTGGCTGCAGCTAATTTTGAATTGCAGTCCTCTACCAGTCGGCATTTGTTCACCAACGTAGGGAAATCCCTAATCTCTATTGGCCCTATCGCGGTGAGAATGTCCTCTCGTAACCCACCTTCAAACTTAATGCACTTCGAAGCTTTATCTGGGTTCCTCTGATAAATTGTGGAGAATTTGCATAGCTCCTCGAACTTGGCGATATATTTAGATATCGTCCTGTTTCCCTGACGAAGATGCATAAATTCAAGCTCCTTGGCATTTCGAACAGAAGCTGGAAAGTACTTCTGATAGAATACATCCTTGAACATCGCCCATGTGACTACTGTCTGAGATTCTTCAAACAGCCGTGACACCGTTTCCACCGTAATCCGGCCCCGCTTCGAGCATATAGGTGGCAAAAGTCACCTTCTAATGATCTGAGCAATCTAGGACAGAGAAAATCTTCTCCATAGCTTTGATCCACTCATCAATTTTATCAGGGTTATACGCCCCTCGGAAGCTGGGCGGATTCGCCTTTCTAAACTCAGCAAATTTGAGATATTCCAGGTTAGCCTCTGGGCCATGTGGGTTCCCTTCACAGCCTGCTGCAAGTCACCTGCCTAGCTGTTCCATCATCTGGTGAGTCGGGCCGTTTGCTCCCGCATTGCGTGAGCCATTTCTTGCATTGTGGCCATCAGGTCATTCAGGTCCTCTCGAGCTAGTTCTGCACGCGGTCTGCCTCGCCTTTCGAAAGCCATTAAGTTCTGAGCACACAAAACAAAAGTTATTGAGTTGATCAGGCTCAATACTAAGTCTAATGTGCTAGTAAATAACAGCTAACACGGTCAGGCACGTCATACACATGCACAACTATATCTCAACCGTACAAGCAATATTTAGTGCATGTCATCAGCTAAAAACACAGAATATGCGTGAAGCATAGTCAATCTAATCCTCAGGCCTTAGCTAGGATGAACTGCTCTGATACCAAAAATGTAACACCCTACTAATTTAATGTTATGCTTAAGTCATAGCATGAAATTAGGTAGTCTGTGTTATCGTGTTAACACTCTGCTGATCTTTCTTAATCAGTATCACATCATAAAATAGACGAAACGGCACGCTGTTATGAAATAAACGTGACTAGCACTATAAAATGTAATAAGGTTTGATACAACATAACAGAAAAGATACTGATAAGTGATATATTATCAGTTGTATATGTACATATGTATGTCGAAAGCCAACGCTCTGCCTATATATATATATATATATATATATATATATATATATATAGATTAAGAACAGAGGAAACAAAGAAACAACAAAATCCCTATTGCTAAAAAGCGGAGGCAGAAATACCAGGAGCCGGCTGTGTCCAAAGGGTCCAACTCGGAGTCTTGGGACAGCTACAGGTCTGGGATCTCAATGAAAGGAGTGGCCGTAGAGCTCTTCGCCAGCGTCTGAGAATGATGCAGAAAATACAATGATTCCGGGTGAGAATTTCAAGAAATTCTCAGAGGGTTGCGCCTAGTGGTTATTTGACGCCACATGCATTCTCGCTGCCTCGTTTTATTTAATTGTAAAAACATGTGTTTAAACAGAAATAGCCATCAGATCGAAGTTCAAGAAAATATTTAGTCCGAGGCAAGGTTCCATTTTACTTTAGGAGACACGAAAATCTAAACAAACTACTAATAATGGTACGTAAAGTAATAAATAGGATAAATAAACAAACAGCAGTAATTAAATATAATAAACATCTATAAACATCTTAACATAAATATTCCATGTATTCATGCACTCTTGTAATCATGCAAACTCATACTTGAACTTTCCTTCATAAACTTTTCATTTCCTTTCATCATTTTTCCATCTCTTGGTCTCCTGGGAGTTCTTGGCCATTTAAACTCCTGGGTAATAGTCTGCTTCTCAGGATCGAGCTCATTCCTATACAGGAATTGCCGGGTTTACTTTCCCCGATGTTCCCACCGATCTATTCCCCTTAACTTCTTATCCGGGGCTGGCCCAAGTAGCATGGAACTTTCATAGTGGCATAACCCTTTTCATAACTTTCATAACTTTCTTAAGAATGAACATGCATTAACATGGAATTCATAACTTGTGCATGGGTTCTACCGAAATTTCGGCAGCATAACGGAATGTGTCCGCTTCCCCAATAGTGCCAGCCAACCAATACATTTACACAATTTGTAATTTCAATATAGAGCAGCAATTATGCACATACATTCATAAATTCATTCATTAGTTTCAACAAGCTTCAATAGGGCTTTTGGCTGATTCTGCCTCATTCTGCCCGGTTATGGTATATCCCACCTTTATTTCAATTTAACTCCTTTAAACCTGATTTTTGGATATGTTGTAGCCTTATGTGTCTAGTTTCTAACCCTTTTGGTCCCATCTAATTTTGATATCTATAGCTCAAGATATTTAGATTTTCCCTCGGCCTGCCCAGTGGCTAGCCAGAATCAGACACCTAAAAGTAAAAATCCACTAAAAATCGAAAACTAACTCAAATGACACGAAATCAGACTCATATTAAAGCTGACAGGGTAAAGTTTCATTTGCAAAAAGTTACATTTCATTTGGCTTGGTAGGGCTCGAGTTATAAGCCCCAAATTCTGGCCTTCCTAAACTGTCCTGTTCTAGCCTAGTTTGGACATAGGGAAACTTTCTTGGATCACTGGGAGCAATTGGGACCTTATCTAATTCTGAAATTTTTATGGGACATTTTACTATGTGTAAGATTTCTAAAAAAGTTAGTTTCATTCATTTTCGAGTAGTGTAAGTCGATTTCTACCCTAAACAACCTAATCTGCCCAGAGCCAAAGTCAAAACCCTAGGTCAAAATTAAAAAATTCATAACTCTCTCAATTCTAATCCAAAAGCCTTATATGATATATCCATAGAAAGCCCTGGATGTCTAGTTTCATTTAAAATTGGTATCATCAAATTTTATCGGCTGTAGGCGGAGCCGTACACTCCGCCGTACGGACTGCCAAGGGGTTTTGGGTTCTCCAGCTCTCCATCTCTTCCTATTTTCATTCTTTCTTGGTTCAAATTCGGTTTCAACCAAACAAACAGCCCAAAACCAATCACATATCATCATAATCATCCATTTAACACATCAAGAATCATGAAAATAATCCAAGCTCAGTCAGCCAATCCCACAGTTTTGATGCAAATATTAAACTCCTACCTTTGTTCCAAGTGATTGTGCTGGATTTTTGAAGCTTGGATGAGTAAGGCTTTGAATTGGCTTGGTGTTGGCTGGGGTTTTTGTGTGTGAAGAAGAGAGAAAGAGAGCTGAATGAAAGGAGAGAAAAGGGTGCTGGATGTGGTCTGAATGGGAGTCAAAAGAGGCTAAAAAATTTGATTGCTTTTTGGGTGGTTTGGCTTGAATTTGATTGGTTCAAAATGCTTGGCTGAAATTCAGCCAAGCTTCCCCATAGAGTGTGGCCTTGTGGTGCCATTTTTATGGGGCAAAGTGGCTGAGTTATCAGCCTTAGATTCTAGGGTTTTAGGCTTGTAATTCTATTGGTCCGGTTCCGACAGTTTAAAATATCAGAATGTTCTGGAGATTTCCTTTAAATCCAGAATCGGTTTCGTGAAAATTCTTATGAAATCTTCTATACTTCTAACTTAATTCTCTCTTATCTAAACTCAAGTAATTGCTAATCAATTGAGTCTAAATAATGATTTAACTGAATTTTAATTATTCTCAATTATTCAATAAAACCGCATAATTAGGCGAAAAACAGTGGATGTTACATCTCTTACATGTTATGCTGCTACGAGATCAATTTTTTATGTTATGAAAAACTATTCTTATAATTTTTATAGTGCTATTACAATTCTATTTCCATAGAAATTTTAATCATACGTAGCTACTACTTATATTATTCTACACTTTCACGTCTATTTTAATAACTTAATGTTAGTTAATCTCTAACAATATTAGTTATAGACATAGCTAAATCAGGATGTTACACAGGGTGGGGTTGGGTTCTGCTGAAACCCGCCCCACAGCCACCCTTAATTGATATGCCGATTTCTTTTTTTTTTTTTTCATGTACAATATGTTGATTTTCAAAATAAAATATAGATTTAATTTCTATGCACCTATATCTAATTATATATTGGCACATTAGCAAAAGTGTTTAATTCAATCACTCATTACCTTAAAAATCTTACAAATAGAAGTTTCTAATTGGATGATATTGTAAAACTCTTTTACACTGACAGTGCATCAAAATTATTCTCCTAAAATACAAGAGTAAACACTCAAATTAATCCCTGGAAATGTTCTTGGTGGATATTTTGGTCACTGACAAAAAGTAATTAGTATCATGATTCCTGATAATTGCAAAAATTGGACACTCCTAGTCCCTAACTCACTTACAATTAGTAAAGAGTCTAACATGGAGTTAAATCATAATTAGGATTTCCCATACCCCATCCCACGTAGCACCTTCTAAACACAATTTGCATAACTTGAAAAAAATCCCCTAAACACATTGCTTTAATATATCACACCCAACCATAACTTTTTCAACACGACATGTTTGGAGTTTTATTATTATTATTTTTTAAGTTATGCGAACTGTGGGCCTAGAGAGTGTCACGTGAGATGCGATTAGTGAAGTGCGAGTCATCATTTTATCTCCACATTAAACTTTTTACTAGATACAGGTGAGTTAAGAACCACGAGTGTCTAATTTTTGCAATTATCAAAGACACGAGTGTCTAAATTTTGCAATTATCAGAGACTACAGGACCAATTATTTTTTGTCTTGAACCAATATATTTATTGAGGACATTTGTAATACACCAGTATGAGTTGCAGTGATCTGTCGATATCAGGTCTTCAAAATTCTGAGTCTAAACCCTATGCCTCCTTGGAGGGCTATAGGACTGAGGCATTTTCTTAAGATCAAAAGTCCCGGTAATAGTCCCCTGGGCATCAATAAGTTGAAGAGGGATTTTTAATAAATTTTAGGGAACAAGTAAACCCTTTGATTTCAACCCACCGGTTTATAAAAATGCGAGTTTTTGGATATTTGAACTAAAACCCAAAAGTTGGATTCTGAATCTTAAGGATTTTGAATTTTTTGATATTTTTATTGAATCCAAATGAAGGGTATTTCCTTATTTACATTTATGTTTTAAAGTTATTAACTTAAAGTTAAAAAATGTAAATAAGTGTATGATACCTATGTCTTTAAGCTGTGAGTCTATTTTGAGGTGTTTTGGTGCTAGATTTTTCCCCATTGTAATTGATATTACAATTACAAGGTCTTGTAATCGATTACTAGGGACCATGATACGAAGATCAAGTTTTTCTTTAAGTAATTGATTACATAAGGTTGAATGGGTTTCCAAGGTTCCGCACGCTCTCTGGTAATCGATTACATAGTCTTGTAGTTGATTACCAATTCTGGGTGCCAAGTAATCGATTACAAATGATTGTAATCGATTACTAGGCGTCTATATAACCACCTATGACGTTCTTTCTCTCTCTCTTTCTCTCTCTCTCTCTTTCATTTTCTCGACGTTTTCTCTCTACTCTCTCCTGAACTTGTCTCTCTCTCCACCAAAACTCACCCAAACTTCATTCTAATCCTTCCCTATCAACTTCTTTCACTGAAACCACTTATAAACACCAATTAAACACTTCAATCTACCTCAAATCATCCTCAAATCCGCTCCTTCTCTCTCTACCTCCTCCATCGTTGAGCTTGGAGCTTGGGGGAGGAGAAATCACGAAACGCACCCCCATCTTCATCCTCATTTGCTTCCTAAAGGTAATTCTTAACACTTTTTCCGTTTCATTTCCTAAGATTTCCGAATCTAGCACAATTGGGGGTGTTCCTTATGAACCCTAACTTGGAGAATTGGGAATTTTGGAGTCTAAGCGTATTTGGTGATAATCCTTTGTATTAGTAACAAATATTCGATTAATTTATTGTATTTGTGATCTTAGATGACTCTAATGTCTGCTCTATGAGCCCTGGAGCTCCGTAGGATTGAATTCCACTTTTGGGCTGGTGAATTGTGAGTAGATGGTTTATCCCTATCTTATATATATATATATATATATATATATATATATATATATGTATGTATGTATGTATGTATGTATGTGTGTGTGTGGGTGCATGCAAATGATTTGGTAGCCTAGTTATTCCAACTTAACCACACGAGACAATGATTTGAATTCTGAAAGAGTATGGTAACTGTTTATTATATTGGTTCTCTATGGAGTTTTGGATTTTGTTTTGTTTGAAAGGAAAAAAAGTAAATCTTGAGGATTTTATATGAAACTAGAATGAAAGGTTTAGATATACTTAAGGATATATGGTTTTATATGAAAGGTTTTCCGAATAAAGCTATTAAAGGTTTCATCTTTCTTTAATGATAAAATTTTCGATTTCATGTAAGGTATGTTTTATGAGAATTCATGTTGAATGTTATGTATAATGGAAGGGAAGGACTTGGGAAAGTCTAGACCAGGATTTGTAGGCTAATGGTAGTAGGCGTTAGCCCTGGGTGCACCTAGGATGAGGTATTACATAGCCACTCAAGGGAGTGGTGCGTGACGGATATTGCACGGCCATAGAGAAAGGTGGTTCATGTAACATCCCCATTTTCACCCAAGTTAATTAGCTCGGTGTTCCCGGCTAATTAGAGGGGTTAACGATTAATTGAGAATTAATTGATTAATCTCGAGAGCAAGAGCTTAGTAAATTAAAGGCAAGTCGACAATTGAGATTTAATGCATTAAAAGTTACAATTAAAAGCATAATTGCCCAATCCTTATTAATCCATGATTTAGAACATAAAATCAAGGTGATCTAACCTAATTAACTGAGAGCATATAAGTCTCAAATCTTAATCATATTAACCCTCACATCTTCTTATATAATTAATGAGGAAAATCCTTTTTAATTAAAATGTGCTAATGAGTAATTTAAACCAAGTGAATTAATTAACATTTAGATAATTACAACAATTATAAAGATGTAGAAACTTCCCTTTAATTATGGTTTGAAAGTTTGGTCAAAGTAAGAGCCATATCCAACCATCCATTTACTTTCTCATCATACACCACAAGATCAAGAGTCCATATTAGTAGATCCCTTAAGTCATGACAAGAGTTGTACTCTCCTTCATCAAGATAATGACACTTGGTGTGATCCTAACCATCCAATGCCAAATCCTAAGAGAGCTTATGCTTTTAACCACTTGACAAAAACACTACATAGTCTTTACCCAATTTCCAAGACTCAAAGGAAACACAACACACTCTTTTGTCCCAAGGTTTTTCCACTCCCTAGCTTGTGTAAGAAGCAAAATCACATCACCTTTTCTCCCCCATTTTTGCGCCACCATCAGCCCCTCTCTCTCTCCCTCATTTCATTTTTCACTTCCTCTCTCAAGACACACACACACAAAGCTCTCTCCTCTCTCCTCTCTCCAAGTCTCATACTCTCTTCTTCTTCCAAGCTTCATTGTGTTCTTCCAACCCTCATACTACTTCCTACTCATCTCCATTTACCATTCTCACAAGCCCTTCAAGGACCACTCTCTTTGGTTCTTGGAGAAACAAAACAAACACTCACCTAGCCCCCATATCAAGCTCAAGGAGAAGGAGGCCATCTCCAACCACTTCATTTTTCAAACTTCCAAGAGAAACACTTTGGGTAGTGATTCTAACTCTTCTTTCTCATGTATTTTTTTTCAAGCTCTAGAATCTCCTAAGCTCTTTATAGCTAGGTGGTTTTAGGACTTGCTTCAAGGTCTTATGACCATTTCTTGTCCTATGAGTTTTCTTGTCTTGTTGAAAGTGTTGTTTTAAAGTGAGAATATGTGGCATGATGGATTTATGTATCTTGCTTGAGTTTGATTAAAAATACTGATTTTGGGTGACTAAAACTTTGAATATGATGATGAGTCAAAACATGAAAATGGTGATTTGAAGTGATATAACAATTTCTCCATAAGCTTGAGGTGAAAAACTTAAAAACTAGTAAGTCTGGAATTCTGGCAGTCTGTAAAGCGTGCGGTATATTTATTGCTGCAAAACTCAAAATGCAACGAAACTAATTTTCTATGAAAGTAGACTCAAAGAGCTTTTCACACATATAAAATATGTGAGATTTGGCCTTAAAACGAGAGAGATATGATTTTTCAAAGTTTGCTGTTCCTGGATGGGTTTCTGTCCGGGCAGTAGGTAATAAAACATGCATAACTCAAGTTATACATAACATTTTTGAGTGGGACCAAGTTTGTTAGAAAGCTAAGACATAGAGGAACACTCCCATAAAAAATTTTTGTCAGATTCCATGTGTGGAACTCCCAGTGAAGTGGACAAGCCACTGACCCGAGATGAACTTTCAATCCTGAGCAGTCAGAATAAAATGTGCATAACTCAAGCTACAGAATGAATTTTTAAGTGGGGTTTATTTTGTTTAAAAATAGACTCAGAGAAGTATATCCACACAAAAATTAGAAATAAAAGAGTAAAAGATGAAATTATGGTGAATTTTCAAAGTTACTGCCCCACTGTAAAAGTAAAAACTGGTTAGGGTAAAAGTTAAAGAATAAGGAGGAATAAGCTCTAAGATATTAATACCCTTATATTAAGCATTGGAAAAACCTTTATAATTCAACTTAAAAGTGTCAAAAAGGATAATAGATGAAATTGGCACTATGCCCAATAAAAGAAGTTTACACAAGAGACAATCTCAATTAAAAGTTTGCACCAAATTTATTAAGCTAAGCTCATAAAATGTTGCTTGAGAATATGCCTATGTTTATGTGCAAGCATGATGTTATGATGATGATGATGATGATGATAATATGATGATGTTATGATGATGATGATGATGATGATGATATGATATGATGCTTAATGTTATATGATATTGGTTTCTCTGTTTGGCAAAATTTTGGGAAGCTTTGGTCTAGCCGTTATGCTGCCGAAATTTTGTAAGAATTATGGACTTAGAAATATTTTGCATCATAATGCTTAAATAAGAAGAAGTTTAATTCAAGTAAGTGATCCTTCAAAAGGGAAGGTAACCTAATTTAAGTTTCCCCTCACCCACGACTCACATGAGGCATGGCATGACCCAGCTAGTGTGAGTATAGGGGATAGGTCTTACATAAGGCATGGCATGACCCAGCTAGTGTAAGTACCGAAATTCTATGGTGGCGACGGCCACAGTATGAGCTCATTACCACTTATGTTTAGTGGGTGAAAAGATAAAGTTAAGTTAAGAAAAGAAAAGAGACTTCGGTCCAAAACCCTAAAAAGGGAAGAAGTTAAGAGAATCTTCTAGTTTGGACATGCATGTTTTATACAATTACACTTGTGCTTATGATTATTATGATACAAATAATTAGAAGGTATGTTAAAAACTGAATCCGCTTCGGATACTCATGTTTTCAAAAATCTAAGAATTGAATTTGATGCATGCTCACTGTTTTTATTTATAAAACTGAAGTGGCTAGGACGATGACGATGACACTTACGTGTTAGGGTCGAGTCCTACTGAGAAATCTTATTTCTCACCCTAGTTGTTTTTCTGTCTCGTCACCAGATACTCATGGCTCACCCCATGGAATGGAGCATGGACCCTCCCCACCATGAGTGGGCTTACGACGGGGATACTCACGCTATTGTGGCCACGACCACCAGAGTAGTTCGTACACATTTTTATCTGGGTCGAATTTTTGAGGAAGAGGAGCCAAAAAACCCGCCAGCCCCCGTAGACGTCTCTTCAGCTCTCCTTGGACAGCCCTTAGGTCCTTGGGACTTTCCGCCCGAGCCATTACCCGACATCGAGATGGAGCCGATGTCGCCGGGACTGCCCGCAGCCGAGTACGCACCCCCGCCGGAGATCCCTGTGATAGAGGTGAGCTCGACGGCCACTCCTAGGGCCGCTTTGCCGCCGCTCCCCGAGTATCACCCTGCCGAGTCCGAGGAGGATCCCTCCGAGGCACGTTCTTCTGTGGCCAGCTATACCCCAGGTCGTCGTGTGCATCGTATTGAGGTGATCAGTAGGCACCCTCGCATTATCCGTACTCCTCACGTACCCCGAGGCCGAGGAGCGAGGGGGACCAGGCACTCGAGAACCTGAGTCCATCCGATTGAAGGGCGTGGAAAGGACAGAGAAGTCAGTTTATGTCTATGTGGGCCTATTCCATTTATTACTCCTTATCTGTTGTATTTCATTTTGTATTGGACCTTGTCAGATTTATGTACCTTTGATTTTGGGGCCATGGCATGACCATGAGTTCCCTTTTTATGTATTCGTTAGATATTATGAGACTAATTATATTTATGTGGTTGTTGTAGTAATTTGAATGCATGGTATTTTAATTTATCCCTTGTTCATTCACTTTATACTGAAATATTTGTGATACGCTCGTTTATTGCTATCTTCTCGCGCAAGGCTTTACTTTCCAAAAGTGACGACGTATTTCAAAGAAAAAGAAAAATTTTACCGTATTTTCCGCGTAATTTAATTTCAAGTGCAGTTTAGTTTTCCACGAGCATAAGTAACAACTAATAAAATGCCGTAATACGACTTAAGCGTAGTATGGGTTTGTTAGGGTGTTACAGTTCATGACAGATTATAGGGTAACATGAAGGAATGGCCACCTAAGTGTGATTCTTGACGGATTATCCTGAAACAGATGGTCTCCATGGTTTTCGGAAAGGAAAATTTGGATAATGTTTTACTGAGATTTCTAATTGATTTTAATGATATATATATATAATCTTAATATCCATAAATTTGCACATTGTCTCATGTGGGATAGGGACACTGTATCTCTCGCTAAGTTTCATAAACTCACCCTGTTGTTTCCTTTTCTTTTCAGTTTCAGGTGTTCAAGTAGGATTTAATCATTCAGTCTGCGTTAATGACTTCTGAATAGCATGGTGAGCCCTTCTTTGTTCAAGGGTATCTTTGTAAATTGTTTAAGTTTGAGAAACTCTTAGGTTCATATAGCTCCATGGTACTACAGGCAAGGCCCGGCCTTGTCCTGGTTGTTGTTGTTGTTGTTGTTGTATTGTATTTATGTTTATCAACATTGTTGGATTTCCTAAAGGATTAGAATTATGTGTTTGACTGAAAGTTGTTTAAAATGATTTGGTTTTCTAAAGAATTAAAGTTATGTATTTCAAATGAATAAATGTAATTATATATTTTACTTTTATATTATGTGCTGTGGGGTGCATTCTGAGAATGCCTGGATCCCCAATGGATTGTGTGTTTATGTTTCTTTGTGTAAGGAAAGGCTCTGTATTTGGGGAATAGTCCTAAATACAGAGGAGACTCAGCCTAAATTTGTAAGAAAATTCTGTGGTGGAAGGCTTGAGCAGGGACTTGTCCCTATGCACCGATCATGCCCCGGGTTGGGTCGTGACAACATTTTTAGGGGTTGATTCGAGAGTTTACTCTAAAATATTGTGTTCCTAGTTATATCATTTACATTTGGGTAATTAACACAAAGTAACCTTAAGGTTTCATAATATTATACTTCACTCTAAATTATAATGGAAATTACACTTAACTTCATCTATTAACCCCAACTAAGGAATTCCAACATTGCCAAAACGATACCCATATGGAGAGAACCAAAATAGCTGGGAGGATATGAAGTAGTGAACTTGGGCCATCTATCTAAACTAGGCATTAAGTGTCACGATAGCAATCCAAAATCTAACAATGAGTTGTGAGGTGCTCAAACACTGACAGTGTAATGCCCTGTTTAGAATTAAATGCCTAATTAGAATAAAATGTTGGTAACTGGAAACTTTTAAAAATTTTCATAGCTTATGCTTTGGGTATTTCCTTCAATTTCTTTTAGGAATATAATGATAAAGGAATTAAAATTGTTAGATAAAATTTTTTTGAAGTATTTGTTATTGAAAAAAAAAAAAAAGGGACCATGGTGAACCAGAAGTGACATGATGCACCGTAAACCCTTCTCTTTCTCCATTTTCCTCGTCTAGAATCTTCCCTGATGGCATTTCGTTCCTTCCTTTCCTTTATTTTTCTATTTTTCTTTTCTTCTCCTATTACATTATCCCTCTCTTTCTTATCTCGTTCCTCTCTCTTGCTCTCCCTGTCGATTTTTTTTCTTTCACTCTCGCATCTCTGCCTCACCCTACTAGCCACCATTTGCGTTGACCTCACCTCACCTCCACCACTACAGAACCTTTTCCCTACACGTCTCCCTCTTTGCATCTCTCTCATCAATTTTCTCTCTCCTTTTTCTCTTGTGGACGCTTGCTTCTTGTAGGTGGTTAGGCTTTTGTCTTGCTCATTTAAAAATTAACCCACACCTGGTGAGTTTCCTTCTTCAAAGCTACAAGCTGGTTCCATTTTATTATTGTGGTAATTGAAATTGATGGATATTTGGATTTTTGGGTCTTGTAAGGGTGGAGGGTGAGTGGAGAAATAGTTAAAGTTTAGATTGGTGAATTATAGTATAGCTTGATTTGAGTATTTTGCTCACTAAGGAAGTAATATGTAAATTTTAAATTGAAAATAATAAGTTATGTATGATTTCAAATCCCCTAGGAGATTAGCCCACAGCTTCAGCAACTCCCGGACGTAGATAGGATGCTCTCTGATATTTTGTGAGTGAACAATGCCTTTATGGTATATGATTTTTTTATTTATACAATTAGTATTGGTTTGATTTTAACATATATTGATAGCTTAATTTTATCTATCTAATTAATTATAAATATCTTAGTTGATGATATAATTGTTATATAGTTGATATAAATTTTTGATTTAAATTGATGAGCCTGATTAATTGTGGGCATCTATTTTAAATTTTGTGGAAAATTAACTTGAATAAGTTATTCACCATTGAAAAGGATATTTCTCAACTAATTATAGATTTCACAAATGAAAGGACAAGCCCTAAACTTTTGGGTTTGGATTACTTAACTAAACTGTCGAATACATTATATTTTGGAATTTTGAACCTTAAAGAATACTCTTGTCCTTTTTGAAAATTTGATTTGATACTTGCTACTTCAACTTTTACTAAAATTTGGTACTTTTGCTTTTATATATTTTGTGAGAGCATTCTTAGTTAAACTGTAGCTAGCGGTCGTTGATGCTAACCTTGGTGCACCTTGGTTCGAACCCAGCTAGTAGGGGTGTTGGTAGCTCAGTGTATGTGTTAGAGGCCAACGCACACCACTTACCCTTATTTGGAAATTCTCAAAATTGGAAACCTCTTTGCTTGGTAGTCACAGTTGAGAGACATATTTTCAAAGTCGTAATATAATATTAATTCTATTTATTTGAGAATTATGGTTCAAATTATGAAATAATATTAATTCTTTATATACATGCATAGTTTTATGTTGATTCCTTAATTATATTTAGTTCATGATATTAACTCTTTAATTATGTGTAGTTCATTTTACTTGTAGAGCTTGTTCTCATATGCTATAATCTCATTGCCCCTTACTGAGTCGGTTGGACTCACATATTTTTCCCTTCCTGTTTTAGATCTTAATGCTGTGCTTGTTTTAGATCCTTTGGTTGTGTAGAGTGCAGATATTTTTGACAGCCCTTCTACACGTAAGAGCCTTTTATAGACTTTTATTTTGATATTTTGAATATAATTGTCGCCCTTGAGTTGCTCCATGATCCACAAATAGGATCCTACTACTTTACATTCTTTTTGGATAGGATATGTGTAAGGAATCCGTTTACTTTGTAAAACATGTTTCCTAAGCACTTGTGTTGTTATGGATGTATATATAAATATGTGTAAGTGGATAGACATAAATATGTTGCTATTATAATGAATGAATGCCTAATATATATACGTAAATCAATTGAAAGTACTTTGAGAGCCTCAAATTGGATATATGTGTTGGTTGACTACTGGAGTAGGTCTGGCTTTTATGGAGAAGCTGGAAAAATAGGGGAAACTCTGTCCGTTTGTCATAGAAAATTTGATGTTGAAGGCTTGCTGGAGGTCCGTCACCTCCAAGCGCCGGTCACGATTCAGGGTGTGTCGTGACTAAGGTGGTATCAGAGCCTGGTTAGGTCTATCTGCGGTTGGTGGAGCAAATGTCTTTTAGTAGTATTGAAATTGTGTAAATGGTTGCCGGCCCATTTCCACAAAATGCAATGCTAACAGAGGCTTTAGGGAACTCTCTTTGGATGCCTTTGATTTTCTTTGAAAATTTGAATTCTTGTAGTCTCTTTTTAGAATCTAAAATATTTCTCTCTTGAATAGGTGAAGATGCCACCTAGGGTGCAATCCCTAAGGCAGCAGACTGAGGAAAATGAGCCCTCAAATGTTGGATCAGATAGGGGCTTATCCCCTATGCTTGGGGATAGGGGCAGAGGCAGAGGCAAAACTAAAGGCAGAGGAAGAGGTCGTGGTAGGACGGCTAGGCGAGTAGTAGAGCCAGCCCCTGAAGGGGGTATAGTTGAAGTAATCGTTGGAATGTGCGCGTAGCAGCAAACGGTTGAAACTCTAGTTGGAGTTGTGGCAAGGCCATAACCAGGTTGGTGATAGCCTCGGGTAGGGGCTGGTCATATGTTTAGAGACAGGCTCCGCCCTTTGTTGACACAGAAGTGTTCATGCAAAAGTTTCTCAACCTGAAACCACCTACATTTTCGGGTAATCTAGTGATTGAGGATCTACAACTGTTTATAGACACGGTGGCCAAAACCATTAGAGCATCAAGATGTTTCACTACAAGAGTTGTTGAACTTGCAGCTTATTAGTTAGAAGGTGTGGCTGAGCAATGGTACAAAAACATGCTACGGGAGAGACTAGCTGGATCATTGCCTATGACTTAGGAGGAATTTACTGAAGCTTTTATGACAAGATTTCTTTTGGCAAGTACAAGAGCAAGATTGGCCACCGAGTTTCAGAGACTGATGCAGACTCAGGAGATGACTGTTATAGAGTATGACACAAAGTTTACTCAGCTATCACGTCATGCTATGCATCTAGTAGATAATGAGTACATGAGAGCTACCAGATTTATTATGGGATTGGCTGATCCATATTTTACAGCATCATCCCCTCAGATTGGGAAGCTTACATATGCAGAAGCCATGAACACCGTCATAGAAATTGAATCTGGCAATGCTGATAAGGAAGTGACCAAGAAAGTGAAGACTTGAGGTTCTTATTTTGGCCATTCCAGTTTCAGTGGAGCACCTAGCTATTAGGGTATGTAGCACATTCCTCTACGAGGGGTCATGTCTTCCGAACCGTTAGCTATGAGTGCTCCTACCTTAGGTTCTCAAGTTGGGAGTATATTCCAATCCAATCTCCGGAGTTCTAGGCATACAACTCCTTTTGTCCCATTATGATAATGTGTGGAAAGATGCATTCTAGATTGTGCCACCGAATAACAGGAGCTTTTTTTAGTCCTCAAGTACAGAGAGGTCAAGGTCGAGGATTAATGCAACCTGTTGCTCCTTCATCATCATCTTTTGCTAATCAATCCTGAGGTGATGCCATCAGATTAGCAGGTAGAGGAAGCAGAGATAGAAGTGTCGGGGGCAGAGGTTCTAGTTCAACTAGTAAAGGACAGTCGAGGGTTTATGCGTTGACTCCCTAGGATGCTCAGGCATCTAATGCAGTGGTAGTAGGTATTTTACCTGTTTGCTCCTTTGATATACATGCTTTGATCGATCTAGGTTCTATACATTCCTATGTGTCAATATACTTTGCTTTTCGGTTTAGAGGACCACCTGAACCTCTAAATCAACCATTTTGGGTTGGCACTCTGATGGAAGAGTTTCTCTCAGTTACTTCTATGTACAAATCTATCTGGCGACTCTAAATGGCAAAGACTCCATGGTAGATCTAATTATTCTGGACTTGATTGACTTTGATGTTATCTTGGGAATGGACTGGTTGGCCTCTTGTCATGCTATCATCGACTGCCATCAGAAAATAGTATGATGCGCCATGTCAGGCACAGCACCTTCTGAGTTTAGAGGCAATGTTAGTACCTCCTTATCTAAGCTTATCTCTTCTCTGAGAGCTATGCACCTCTTAAAAAAGGGGTTATTGGGATATCCGGCTGTGTTGTGACATGTTTCTCTCGAAACCCCTTCCATTACACAGATTCCGGCAGTCAAGGAATTTTTTGATGTGTTTCCTGATGAGTTGCCAAGGATGCCCCCATAGAAGGAGATCAAATTTTGTATTGATCTCGTGCCGGATGCTCAACTTGTATATGTAACTCCTTATCGCATGGCTCCAGTAGATCTAAAGGAACAATTACAATAATTGTTGGACAAAGATTTTATCCATCCTCGCACTTCATCTTGGGGTGCTCTAGCGCTATTTGTGAAGAATAATGATTGATCTTTGAGGTTATGTATTGACTACTGGCAACTTAATCAGTTGATGGTATGTAACAAGTATCCTCTTCCTAGAATCGATGATCTTTTTGATTAGTTGCAAGGAGTAGCATGTTTTTCTAAGATTGATTTTCGCTCAAGTTATCATTAGTTAGAGATTAAAGAATCAGACATTTTTAAGACTGCTTTTCGAACACGCTATGGGCATTATGAATTCCTAGTAATGCACTTTGAGTTAACGAATGCTCCGACCACTTTCATGGATCTGATAAATCGGGTGTTCAAACCCTTTCTAGATTGCTTTGTTATTATTTTCATTGATGATATCTTGGTGTATTCAAAGAGTCGAGAAGAGCATAAGCATTATTTGAGAATTGCTCTACAGACTCTCAAAGATCACTAACTATATGCTGAATTCTCAAAATGTGAACTCTAGTTAGAGAAGGTGGCATTCCTCGGGCATGTTGTGTCTAGTGAAGGAATCATGGTAGATCCCAAGAAGGTTGAAGCCATCTAACAATGGCCAAGACCTACTTCAGTGACCAAGACCTACTATCGTCAATTTGTTAAGGATTTTTTCCACGATTGCTACTTCGTTGACTAGACTCACTCAAAAGAATGTGCAATATGAATGGTTAAATGAGTATGAGGCTAGTTTCAAGAAATTTAAGGATTGTTTAACCTCAACTCAGCTCTTGTGTTACCCTTGGGTTTAGGAGGGTTCTCAGTATTTTGTGATGCCCTAAGAGTGGGGCTTAGGTGTGTTTTGATGCAACATAGTCAAGTGATTGCTTGCGTCTCGAGACAATTGAAGAAGCACGAGTAAAACTACCCCACCCATGATTTAGAAATGGCTATGCTGGTGTTTGCCCTGAAGATCTGGAGGCATTATCTCTATGGGGAAACCTGTGAAATTTATATAGATCACAAGAGTTTGAAATATATCTTTCAGTAAAAAGATTTGAATCTCATGCAATGATGATAGTTAGAGCTACTTAAGGATTATGATTGCACTTTACTATATCACCTCGAGAAGGCCAATGTAGTGGCAAATGCTTTAAGCAGAAAATCAATGGGTAGTTTGGCTCATATAGCTCCTGTCAGGAGAGTGGAAGACATTCACAAAATGGAGTAAGGAAAGTGTACTTCAACCTTGGAGAGCCAAGGGTATTTCTGGCTCATGTAAAGGCTCAATCTTTGCTTAATGTACAAATTTAGGAAGCTCAGAAAGAGGATCCCAAAATGACCAAGATAATAGATAAGGTCAAGAGTGGAAAACATGCTGGATTCATAATTGATAATAAGGGTGTATTGCCATTTGGTGACTGACTTTGTATACCCAATATTGGGGACTTGAAGAAAACCATCTTAGAAGAAGCCCACAATTCCAAATACTCCTTGCACCCAGGTGCCACCAAGATGTATCAGGACCTAAAACAATTATATTGGTTGGAAGGCATGAAAAAAGACATAACCGATTTTGTTTCATGTTGCCTTGTCTGCCAACAGGTGAAAGCAGAGCATCAGAAACCTGCTGGTTTACTCCAACAGATTGAAATTCTAGAATGGAAATGGGAAAGAATTACTATGGACTTTGTCACAAGGTTTTCGCATACCTCTAAAGGGTATGATACTATTTGGGTAATTGTTGATCCGATGACTAAGTCAGCTCACTTCTTTCCAGTGAAAACAACTTTTAGTGCTACTTAATATGCTCAATTGTACATTGATGAGATCCTCAAACTCCATGGTATTCCAATATGTATAATATCTTATCGCAGCCCTCAATTCACTTCACATTTTTGGAGAGCCTTCCAACAAGCCTTGGTGACCTATTTGGACCTTAATATAGCTTTCCACCCAGAATGGACAATCGGAGCGAACTATTTAGATTCTAGAAGATATGCTCAGGGTGTGTGTCTTGGAGTTTGGTGGGAGTTAGAGTAATTATCTACCCTTGATTGAGTTTTCTTATAATAATAGTTATCAAGCTAGCATTCAAATGACTCTGTTTGAAGCTTTCTATGGGAGACGTTGTAGGTTTCCTATTGGGTGGTTTGAACTTGGATAGGCAAGACTTGTCAGCTAGACTTGGTCCAAGATGCCACGGACAAGTTTTGGTTGGTTAGGAAAAGATTGTTATCAACTCAAAGCAGATACAAAGCATATGTTGACCATAGAGAAAGGTGTAATACCTTACCAGACAAAATACTATGCTTAAATCATAATATATTACCTGATAAGTTATTATGCGTGACTAGATGATTAAATTCCATTATTAATTAATCGTGTACCAGAAGTAAAGTAACATAAATAACAATGCGAAATAAATAGAAATAGTAGAAACTGCATCATTTATATATAAACATCTATTTTTCAAAGTTGTCAAAAGATATATAAGACAGTACAGGGTAGTAAAAAAATGAGGTAGCTAACACAAAATAAATCGGTCTGTCTATATGAACAGCCCCCTAACTGGTCCCCACGGGACATTTCTTGTATAACTGTTAACTCCTATCCATATGCTCATGACCCAAATTGCCAAAAAAAGGTCATCCTGTACATCTACTACTGCAATGGCAGTTACTCCAACTAAATGGATTCCGAAGAAAGGAATCCATTTGCCATGCTGGCATCCGCAGGAGTGTAGTCCACGCTCGGAGCATAGGACGAGGAAGATGAACTCTCTGCCTCAGATAGATCCTCCTCAAACATCATGACTGAGGATATCTGCTGCGGTGGTGAGGTTGGCGAAGCCATGGCTGGTGCTGCTGCTGCTGGTGCTACTGTTGCGGGTAGAAGTGGAAAAGGATGGGCCATATATAGCGGAATAGCAATGTAAGGTGTAGCGGGGTCGAAGAGTGGATGAGCAAGGGGAAATAGCAAAATCTCTACGAAAGAAGAAGTAAAAATGGAACTGACATCTACCAGATACTTATATACAATCTAGAAATGGGTCCAGGTGGATGTGTAGCTTAGAGAACTCGATGAACAGGACTCCAGTTACTACATTCTCCATGATCTAAGAATGACGCGGAAATATATGGTAGGATGAGAAATAAAGATCTCTCAGTAGAAATTCCTAAATTTATACCTATCTGTCATCTCTGTCATTCTCAATTGTTTCAGATTTTGGTTAATTAAAAGAAAATGTTGCATCAACAGGATGTCCTACTCAATTAGTTATAGAAATCATAGCTCATAACACAGCTTTGTTTTACTTAAGGAAATAAAAGAAATTAAACAGAGAAATAAATAACCAAACCTGTGTTTTTGACATAGTTAAGTGACAGCCATAAAGTAAACAATAGTAAATATATGTATATATAACATCCAATGGTGCAATTAACTCAATGCATGATAACAGAAACTATGGGTATGCATAAGAAATAATGCACTTGATCTTAACTCATATTTTTCCATACTTGGTCCCCTGAGAGTATATTGGCCATAAAACTCCTAGGTAATAGTCCGCTTTTCAGGATCGAGCTCATTTCTATATAGGGTCGCCGGGTTTACTTTCCCTAACTTCCCCACTGATCTATTCCTCTTAACTTTTTTCAGGGGCTGGCCCAAGTCACATGGAAATCCTTCCTCATTCTTATAAGGGTAGCATTGCTTATCTAATACTTTGACCAATGCATGCATAACTTGTAAATTCATATTAATTGCAATCTCTACCAAAATCTTGGTAGTATAACAGATCATTTCCGCTTCCCATAAATAGTGCCAGACAACCAGGAAATTTTAATCAAATAGCAAATCCAATACAGAACATCATATTCATACCAAGAATATAACAATATCAATAGGTGCAAGTTTTAAAATCTTAAGTCTTAATCTATCTTGCAAGCTTTTAATTTCTATTGATGTTCCCGAGTTCGACTTCCAAGATTAAATGGGGTCCAAGTTCCGAGTTCATACAAGTTCTGACCTCCAGGGTTATATTCGATCTTCCGAGATTATACAATTTTCGACTTCCGGGGTTATGTTCGATCTCCGACCTTATTCCACCATTGGTCTTCTAAGACTCTTATAAGTGTGTTTCCTAAATTCCAAATTTATGACATTAACTATACCTGATCTAGTTTCCTATCCACTAAGTTCCGAATTCAACATTAAGTATATCCGATTTAGCTCTCTATCTACTAAGTTTCTGAGTTCAACCTCAAGTATACCCGATCTAGCTCTCTATCTACTAAGTTCCGAGGTCAACCTTAAGTATACCCGACCTAGTTCTCTGTCTACTAAGTTCCGAGGTCAACCTTAAGTATACCCGATCTAGCTCTCTATCCACTAGATTTCCAAGTTCCAATAATAACTCAAGTTATTTGTGTTTTATCCCAGACTACCCTACTTCCAGCTAGAATTACACATTTATAGGAGAAAATTCACCAAAAATAGGAATCTGGGTGAAATCATGCGAAATTTATATCAATATAAAGCTAACAGAGCAAGATTTCAAATGAGATAAGTTGTATATCATTTGAATGAGTATAACTTCGAGATATAAACCCTGAAACTTGACCCTACTAATTACCCTGTTCTAGCCCGGATTACTCATAGGGCAACTTCCTCGAACCACTGGGAGCAAACGGAACCTTATCTAACCCTAAAATTTTTATGGGATGTTCCTTCATATGTTAGATTTCAACCAACATTGAATTCACTCAATTTGGAGTTGTGTAGGGTCAGTTATACCCTTCTCAACTCACACTGCCTGGATGAAGGTCCTAATTTCTAGGTCAAACTTAAAAAATTCATAACTACCTTTATACTAATCCAATAGCCTTATATTATATTATATTATATTATATATATATATATATATATATATATATATATGGAAAGCCTTGAATATCTAGTTTCATATAAAAATAGATTCATGGAAGTTAAACGGCTGTAGGCAGAGCCGTGCACCCCGCCGTATGGACTACCGAGGAAAAACCCTAACAGCTTCTTGAGTTTTCTCTTTTCTTCAAGTTCTTTCATACCAATTCTAATTCTAATTATAACATATATGCATAATCAAACATAATTCATCATCATCACTTCAAATCTCATCAGTATCACAAGATATCCAAGACCCCCATACAGTTCCAAACCAAGGAAAGTAAGAAGAGAAGTAGGATTCCTACCTTGCCTAGTTGAAATTTAGTTGATTTGGTGCCTTAGATGGAAGCTACTCTTGATGAGACTTGAAGATGGAGTAGAGAGCAGTGTGAATGGAAAAGAAATGAAAGGGAGTCAGCCTCTTATCTTGATCGAAATTCACAAGGACAAAGAAGGAATTGAACCCAAACTTGTGGAGCAAGGAGTTGTGTGATTGGTGGATTTGAGTAGGTTATTCAACTTGATTTTGTGGCTATTCTTGGCTAAAAATGGCGCCACCTATGAGAGTGTTGTGGCTGAATCCTAGCCAATCATTCTAGGGTTCTCATAATGATTCTTCTATTGGTCTAGTTCCAACAATTTAAAATACCGATTTCTCTTAAATTAGTAAACCGGTTTTAGAAAAATTCTGTGAGGTTTCCTATGTTCCTAATCTAATTCCACCAAGCCCAATCACTTATAAATCACACTTAATTAGCTTTAAGTGACTGCTTAATCAAATTCTAATAAATCCCAATTATTCGCTGGAAATCGAATAATTCTGTTATTAACGATAAAATGCTTTGGACGTTACAAAAGGATTTGGAATTCATGGTGGGTAATCATGTATTTCTGCAAGTTTCCTCTATGAAAGGGGTTATGAGGTTCGGTAAACAAAGGAAACTTAGTCCTCATTATATCAGACCTTTTGAGATCTTGGAAAAAGTGAGTCCTATTGCATATTATTTGGCATTACCACCAAAACTCTCAATGATACACCAGGTGTTTCACATGTCTATGCTCTGCAAGAATTTGTCAGATCCTTCACATGTTCTATCCTCACCTGCTATTCAGTTAGATGAGAACTTGACATATGAAGAAGACCCAGTGGTCATTAATGACAAACAAGCGAAGAAACTTCGTTCAAAAGAAATACCTCCAATTAAAGTAATTTGGAGGAATCACTCCATAGAGGAAACAACTTAGGAGACGGAGGATTCTATGCGTGCTTCTTATCCCCATCTATTTTTGTCTCAAGGTTATGCTCTTTCTAAATTTAGGGACCGAATTTCTTAAGTGGGGAGAATACAATACACAATTTAGAATAAAATGCATATTTAGAATAAAACATTAGTAATCGGAAACTTTTAAAAATTTTCATAGCTTATGCTTTGGGTATTTCCTTTAATTTCGTTTAGGAATATAGTGATAAAGGAATTAAAATTGTTAGATAAAATTGTTTTTGAAGTATTTGTTATTTAAAAAACAAACACAATGGGACCACGGTGCACCATAAGTGAAATGGTGCATTGTAGATCCCTTTCTTTCTCCATTTTCTTAGTCCATAATCTTTCCTGATGGCATTTTGTTCCTTCATTTCCTTCATTTTTTTATTGTTCTTTTCTTCTCCAATTGTGCTATCTCTCTGTCCTCATTCCTCTCTCTTGCGTTCCCTCTCAATTTTTTTGTTTTACTCTGGTGTCCCTGCCTCACCGTGCTAGCTACCACCCGTGCTGCCCTCACCTTACCTCCACCACCGCAGAACCTTTTCCCTATGCATCTTCCTCTCTGCGTCTCTCTCATCAGTTTTCTCTCTCCACTCTCTCTCTCGTGGACACCTGCTTCGTGTGGGTGGTTGGGCTTTTTTCTTGCTCATGTTAAAATCAACCTACACCTCATGAGTTTCCTTCTTCAAAGCTATGAGCTGGTTCCATTTTATTATTGTGGTAATTGAAATTGATGGATATTTGGATTTTTGGGTCTTGTAAAGGTGGAGGGTGAGTGGAGAAATGGTTAAGGTTTAGATTGGAGAATTATAGTATAGCTTGATTTGAGTATTTGGCTCACTAAGGAAGTAATATGTAGATTTTAAATTGAAAATAATCAATTATGTATGATTTCAAATCCCCTAGGAGATCAGCCCACACCTTCAGCAACTCTCGGACGTAGATAGGACGCTCTCTGATATTTTGTAAGTGGACAATGCCTCTATGGTATATGGTTTTTTTATTTATGCAATTAGTTTTGGTTTGATTTTAACATATATTGATAGCTTAATTTTATCTATCTAGTTAATTATAAATATCTTATTTGATGATATAATTGTTATATAGTTGATTTAAATTTTTTATTTAAATTGGTATGCCTAATTAATTGTGGGCATCTATTTTAAATTTTGTGGAAAATTAACTCGAATGAGTTATTCGTCATTGAAAAGGATATTTCTCCACTAATTATAGATTTCACAAATGAAAGGACAAGCTCTAAACTTTTGGGTTTGGACTACTTAGCTAAATTGTTGAATACATTATATTTTGGATTTTTGAACCTTAAATAATACTCTTGTCGTGTTTGAAATTTTGATTTAATACTTGCTACTTCAACTTTTACTAAAATCTAGTACTTCTGCTTTTACATATTTTTTGAGAGGATTCTCAGTTAAACAGTAGCTAGCGGCTGCTGACGCTAGCCTGGATGCACCTTGGTTCAAACCCGACTAGCAGGATTGTTGCTAACTCTGTTTGTGTGTGAGGTCGACACACACCACTAACTTAGTCAAATCAGAAGGGATCTACCCTTATTTGGAAATTCTCATAATTGGAATCCTCTCTGCTTGGTATTCACATTTGAGAGACATATTTTTGACATTTTAAGATAATATTAATTCTATTTATTTGAGAATTATGGTTCAAATTATGAAATAATATTAATTCTTTATATACCTGCATAGTTTTATGTTGATTCCTTAATTATATTTAGTTTGTGATATTAATTCTTTAATTATGCATAGTTTGTTTTATTTTTAGAGCTTGTCCTCATATGCTATAGTCTCGTTGCCCATTATTGAGTCAATTAGACTCACCTATTTTTCCCATCCTGTTTCAAATCCTAGTGCTACACCTGTTTCAAATCCTCCAGTTGTGTAGAGTGCAGATACTTTTTACAGCCCTTCTACATGTGAGGGGCTTCTATAGACTTTCATTTTGATATTTTGAATATAATTACTGCCTCAGAGTTGTTCCATGATCCACAAACAGGATCATGCCACTTTACATTCTTTTTGGATGGGATATGTGCATAGGAATTCGTTTATTTTATAAAACATGTTTCTTGAGCACTTGTATTGTTATGGATGTATATATAAAAATTTGTAAGTAGATAGACATAAATATGTTGCTATTATAATGAATGATTGGCATATATATATATATATGCAAATTAATTGAAAGTGCTCTAAGAGCCTCAAATTGGATATATGTGTTGGTTGACTATTGGAGCAAGTTTGGCTTTTACAGGGAAGCTGGAAAAAAATAGAGGAAACTCTGTACATTTGTCACGAAAAATTTGATGTTTAAGGCTTGCTAGAGTTCTGCCACCTCCAAGCGCCGGACAGGGGAGGTGTGATGGTGTAAGCATAGGGATTTGGGGAGATGGGTTTAGGTGAGAAGGTTAGGGTGGGTTTTGTGAGTCAGATGAGTATTTTTAAGTGACATCTAAACACAACCACATAATTTAATATAACTATTGAAAATGCTTTCTCATTTCTCATATAAAACAAATCATTCTTTGTAAAATTATAATGAATTACAACAATAGTAATTATTTAACCCATCAAATAGGGAAATATTAGAGGATTTGGGCATATTAGTGCTTATGAATTGCTTGTATAAATGGTGAAAATTTATGGTAATAATTTTACTCATAATCAAAATTGTATTAAAGCCAATGAATTTCAAATATGCAACCCCAAAGTACATATCAACGTGAATTTTGCGGCTTCTGCTATATATAACAAAACAAAAATGTATGCTAAATCCTTCTAATAATCCACCTAATTGTTAAATAAGAAAAGTATTAAATATGCTAACACGGTGTTGATTTGAATGAAAGGGGCTCAAATCCTTTTAGCAAGAGGTCGTGGGCTTGATCCTGGAATTCATATATATGGGTGAAAAAAAACACTATTGAGATGGATCCCCGCTTCGGTACTTGATCGTATCCCAGAAGATTAGTCTTTCACTTGTTAGGTGAGTGGATGCTCTGAGAAATAAAAAAGTATTGAATATTTTTTATGTTTAAAAGATATTAAAAGCATTTTTTTCATTTAATACTTTCTTTATTAAATCTTATGAGAATTATTAGGAAGATGTCTTAAGAGCATACAACAAAACTCATAACAAAGTTAAGACTACATAAAATTGCTATTGTGCACCTAGTTTCAATAGGACTGACTTGAGTTAATTGTGTTAGTTTAGAAAAATATTGAATGGTATAAACGATATTTTATGAAACAACACACAAAACATATTAAACTATGCAAGTAGTTTGTTTGATTATATTCAGTTTTCTCTCTCCTTAACATTCGCACCCTATCCCTTCAATGGTTGTAAACCATTTGTGACATGTTATATGAAACTCCATTCATACTTAATCGCAATCTTGATAATTTTATTATGATTTGGTAATAGGTTAAATAGGATAGAAGAATTTAATGATAATGATTGGATTACAAGTATCTATTGCTTTCCTGTTGAATATATATATATATATATATATATATATATATATATATATATATATATATATATATATATATATATATATATATATATATAGCCTTATGCCCAAACAAAGCAAAACTACACACTAATAACCCTAGGAAAAGGGATTCCTGTAACGTCCCGATTTCCGACCTTCTACCTAGAATTTCCGACTTCCGACTTTGTTAATGGACTGGCTTAATTTTTCCGACTTCCGACATCATCTCAGCAAGTTGGTGATATTTCTGAGTTCGGCTCACGTCAGTCTACGACTTCCAATTTCATCTGGATTATTTCCACGACTTCCGAATCCGAACAACATGAAGTGATTCTCGATGTCCGATTTCATGCCTTGACCATTTCCGATCTCATAATTTATCTCCAAGTTTTAAGCAAGATGTATGCGAGCTCCAACTTCATAGCTTATGGGATCAAAATACTGTACATAGTTTCCGACTTCCTGAATTCGGGCATAAGGTTTCCTATTCATATACCGACTTCCGTTTTTATGTTTAAAAATCCCGACGTCCAAGTTCAAGCATTTGGGTTTGATGTTGTGATTCCGAATTCCCGAGTTCCGGCCTTAGAGTTGAACTCAATGGACATGAGTTCAAATCTTTGGGTTGATTTCCCATTCATACACGAGTTCCGATATCCGAGTTTATATCCAGCATTGATATTCCCGAGTTCAAATAGGGAGTTCCGAGATTATATGATTGTGAGCTATATGACTTCCGACATCCGACCTTGCTTCCAAGTTTCGAATAAAACCAGACGGGATTTCCTCAAGTCACCAACATGAGGGACGAGTTCTAACATCTGGCTTCAGCCCAAGCTCAAGCAAATTGTCACGAGTTCTGATCTCAAGCATGTTAGAGACGAGTTCCGAGCTCAGATAGAGTGGAAGCGAGTCTCAGTTTGAGGGACGACATGGAGAGCAATTTGGCCACAAAAGTGAGAGATATGGCCGAACTTCAACCACAAAACTCCAACCAATCAACACCACAACTTTCATATATTTAAATCAGACTCTTCTCTCTATTTTGGTCTGATTTACGTTCCCTTCCTCTTGCTCTCCAGCCTTTTTCTTCTTCCTTTCCTCTCTCAACCAACTCCATCAAATCTCTAAGCTTGGTCAAGGCTCCATTCACTCAAATTCAAAGTCAGCAAGATCACACTCTAAAGAGGTAGGATTCACTCTCTAATCTTAATTTCTCTAAATTGAGGATACATGAAAGATTACTCTTCTATATATAATTGATGATATATTGGATGTATATGATGAATTATGGGTGGGATTAATATGAAATAATGAGTTGAAATTAAGGTTAGAAGAAGAAAACTAGGAGAAGTGAAGGATTGGAATGCTGTTTTAGGGAGAAGTTTCATGGCAGCCCGTACGGCAGAGTGTACGACGCCGCCTACAATCGGTTAAATCCAATGAAACCATTTTTAGATGAAATTAGACATCTAGGGCTTTCCATCCATGTATCATATAAGGTTATTGGATTAGTATTGAGAGAGATATGAATTTTTGAAGTTTGACCTAGGAATTAGAACTTTCATCCAGGCAGGGTGAATTAAGGAGGGTATATCTCACCCTATACAACTCCAAATTGAGTGAAACTAACTTTTTTGGAAAGCTTACACATAGGGGAACATCCTAATATGAAATTCCTAGTTTTTTATCATCCCAATTGTCCCCAGTGATTCAAGAAAGTTGTCCTATGTCCAAACCAAGCCAAAATAGGGTAGTTTAGGAAGGTCGACTTTCAAGACTTATAACTCGAGGTATACTTAATAAAATCAAATGAAACTTATTTCAAATGAAAGGTTGTCCTGTCAGCTTCAATTTGAGACCAATTTTGTATGAATTGAGTTAGTTTCAATTTTTAGTGAATTTATACTTCCAGGAGTGTAATTCAGGCCAGTGACTAAACAGGCTGAGATAAAATTTGAATATCCTGAGTTATATAGATCAAAATGATATGGGACCAAAGAGGTTAGAAATTAGACACATAGAGCTATGACATATCCAAAATTCAGGTTTAAATGAGTTGAATAGAGGAAAAGTTGACTTATGCACAATTTGGGTAGAAACTGGATAGAATTGGCGGAATGACCTAATTGATAGTTTCATGAGTGTTAGCGGACATATAAGGTTTGAGTGGAGGATTGCAAGTTTTATATTGATAGATATGTTAAGTTGATTATATTACTATGACTGATTTGTCTGTGAGGACTGGCACTATTCATGGGAAAACGAATCTGATCCGTTATACTGCCAAATTTACGGCAGAAGTCTATGAATGTTTATATGCAAGGATGAATTTAAGCGTGAATAGGTATATGGAAACCCTATATTCAAGAATGACATAAGTATGATATGAGGTATATGAAGGTAAATGATGTAGTATTTGTATGAGTGCTGGTAGAATGGTAAAGAGGCTATGGGCCTTTATATGTTCTGAATATACACGTGAAGATCATGTGTGCAATGACGTATATGAAAATAAATGATGAAGCATATGTAAGAGTACATTTAGCATACCTACGCATGATCATGTATGAGAATGAAAAGACATGAATATATTAAATGTTTAATATATTGAATGTGGGTCCCTTCACTCGGAGGTAGCTATTTGAGGTCCCTCCCTGTGAAGGCAGATAAATGATAAAGATATGGGTCCCTTCACTTGGAGGCAGTTGCACATTGAATCCCTCCTTGTGAAGGCAGCTAAAACTTGGATCCCTTTATGTTGGAGGCAGTTGCACATTGGGTCCCTCCAACCTAGAGGCAGTGGGTCCCCTTGCGGGTGAGTCGGTGTGACGACGGTCACGGGTGAAGCTGACAAGCTCACTCCAAGGTCAGGCTACCCAAGGGCAGTAAAAGCACCCTTGGGACGGCGATACGTAACACCTAGGTGTGCCAAGTAAAAGCTAAAGACTAAAGACTAAAGACTAAGGCATATGCAAGCACCCCACTCATATGAGGCATGGCATCGACCCAGCTAGTGTGAGTACAGAGGATAGAACTTACACAAGGCATGGCATGACCCAGCTAGTGTAAGTACCAAAGGAAAATCCCCTATTCCTAAGGAACGTGACATGGCGATCACGCTCTGATGGGGTATGATATGGCGATCATACTCTGGAATGTAGCACGTAAAGATTTTAGGATGAAAAGAGAGATAAAGAAAGAAAAGCAAGTTTTATGTCTATGTATGAATTTAAATACAAGTTAAGTTATGTGCAGACGTTACATTCTCAGCATATTGATGTTATGTGGATGTCTTAATATGCTGTAGTTCCAGTAAAGTATATATAGAAGTTATGCCTCTAGTACACTGACGCTATTGTACTTTATTGTATTTCAGTTATCATTCCTAATATAATTCATGAATTGATTTTTATGGGTTCTCCCAAATGCCAAATGTATGATTAAAATGAGCTTTGCATCGGACATTATATTTTCAACCTTTAAAATTAAATAGTTTATAAAGCATGTTCACCTTTTTCTTAATAAACTAAGGCAAACTGGCGATGACAACGATGACATTATATATGATAATTAGAGAATCCTACTGAGAATTTATAATTCTCACTTCTATTTCCGTGTTGTCTCTAGATAATTTTAGAAGTTTCCGAAGAGGGCTGAAGTTCTTTGTCAGGACAAAGGTCTACTCAGTAACTTGATAACAACTCAGGTATGGTACTATGACTTAAGCATAGTACTGTACTTGGGAGGGTGTTACAATTCCCATATTGTTTGCTAAGAAAATAGTGGAAAGGAAAAATGGAGGGGATTAAAAAAACAAGTGAAAGAACTTGACATAATGTCCAAACTTAGCTAACCCATCTACACTACCATTAGCCTCCCGGTAGATATGAGAAATAGTGACCGACCAATCTCTGATTAAAACCTTTGTAATGGCCCTGATTAATGTACTATTTGAATGATGCTCCTCACAATGCCTAGATATCAATTTAGAAACACTCAAAGAGTGTAACTCAACCAAAAGGTGCTTCAAACCATAATTATAAGCCATGTAGAGGCATGTATATAGTCCCCATAGTTCTACTATCATAATAGAACAAATGCCCAGTTTTGCGAAGAAAGCCAAGAGGAACCTACCCAAATGGTCATTGATAATGCCACCACAACATTATTGAATGATTGTATTAAAAAAAAAAAAAAAAGAAGAAGCTAAAATTAAGGTAATGCTCCTATATTTAAAAATAACGACTTAATGCTTATAAATGACAATAATTTTGCCAATAATTAATAATGGTTATCATTGATTAAAATCTCAAACTTTGTTAATGTAAATGAATTTCTAAGATGCCATATTGACTATGCGATTATTTATTTCCTAACACATCTTTATATTGAAAAAGTAAAAAGTGCTGGACTCATCACCATGTGTCTTTTTTTCTCATTGTATATCTATAATTAAGTCCCCAAAATAGGTCTAAACAACATTACTCTTTTAATATATGTTGTCTGACTCAAATATGACAAAGTACATTGAAAGTTTTTCGAGCTAGCATCCGAAATGGACTTTGGGAGGTGATATGTAGAAGAAAAGGGTAGTTATCATCCTAAAAAGGAGGTAGATAGAAAAGAGAGAAATCAACCTTGCAAAAGCAAAATAGTATAGCTGCGAGGAGGCTTGGGTGGTGCACACCAAAACTAAAAAGTAATTCCACCACCAAAATACTATTAATCTCCAACAAATACAGGCAATACGTATATTACCATGTTGAATGCAGAAATAAGAAAAATGATGGATTTTTTTTTTTGTTTTTAAAAATGAAGAGGAAGCTTGAAACCTGGACATCACTAAGCGAGTTATGCATCGTGAAGTCTTGAACATAAGATTCGTTCTCGAATAACAGATGAAGGTGGAAGATTTAATTAGTGGCAATGTTTGGCACAAAGTTGATCAAGAGCAAGAACTCAAACATATCTGAGTCTAGTGGACATTGTAAGAAGAGATTAGAAATTGAGAAACTTGGGTTAGGATTTGGGTTTGTGGTGTTTAGGTTTCGGTTCATGGTGGTACTCCATGTGCCACAATTAGTGGAAGTAGTTTTACCTACTCCTAATAGCAGGTGTCGAAATATTTCAATCTCAACTTTAGCAGGTAAGAGACAGTGGAGAAGAGTTAACAAGGACAAGGAAGAATGCAACTCTCCAGTAGTCCTTGTGGTATTTGCATGAGGGTGCCATCAATGCATAGCCCATGTCAAGGCATTAATTAGGATTTGAGTGAATGACTGGTTGCTAGATTGATGAGAAGAGAATTTTCTTCACGTGTTTGGTGAGGTGGGTCTTGTTAAGGTAGATGGAACAAGTCTCATAGTATTCATTTTTCTCTTTGCAATAACAAGTTTTGGTGAAATTTGAACAAATTTTGTATTCGAAATTTGTTTTTTCAAAAAAAGTAAGAGTATATTTAAATTTATGTTATCTCGCCTTATACTTTCATCAGTAAGTTAATTCTTCTCATTTTAACTTTTATATAGGCACTAAAGACAATGAGAAGGACCTCATAAAAAAAATAAATAAACAAATGAGAAGGATTATTTGATTTCATATTGCATGCATGGTAATCAAGCTCGTGCTTATTACATAAATTAATAAACTACTTAGGGGTAGAGTGTAGATCAATTCTTTATACAACAACAAACTACAAAACTCATACAAAGGCCCCCTTTCTTATAGCCCCGATTGAGGCAGCTCTGGTTGCAATCCACGCATGTTCCTTTGCAGTCTAACTGTGGATCCTCCATAATTGTCGCTAATCCTGGATCCTTCATAACTCCTGTTGATTCTACAGTAAGAACGAAATTAACAAATTTAGGCACATAGTTCTTTGCTTTCTTATAGCAAAATTTTAACATATCATTGACTTGGATAATGTAATTAAGGAAAAATATACTATGTGTACAATACATGACTATAAGACCAAAAACAAAAATACAATACACGACTATAACAAACTAATACTGATCATGCCATCCAGAGACCACTTCTTTAAAAAATTTATCAAAATTCACATTAAAATATCAATAAAAAAGTTGCTACTGAGTCTTACACACCCAATGTACACAGTCTTTTTATTTTTTGGATAAATAGACTAAGTAAGAACATTAAAAAACAAAAACAAAAACAAAAACAAAAAATATCATTTTTCATGTTTGCATTGGTAAATTGTTTACTAGAAACATAACTTTAGAGATAAAATTAACTTCTTTTTCTTACCTAAAGCCAAGACCAAAGCAATGCAAAAAATTCCTAACAGAAAAGTTGATAGATGCAAGAAGCCATTTTGTGGGGATTTCACCTTGGAATACTAAACTCTTTCTATTTTGTGACGTGACTAGTTAGCACAAAGCTCAATATATACTATCCATTTGAAGACAATTTTGGAAATGAAAATTAGAACAATTGAAAGATGGAAATGTAGTAATGAGTGAATCTTTATATTTTGAATATGAGTAATGAGATTAATCTTGATCTTTATACTCGTAATAATTCATTCATCACACAGTAGGGTAAGTAGACTTTTTTATAAATTAAAAAAAAAAAATTGAATGACACTCACAAACTTAAAAAGATAAATTATATCTAAATTTAATAAGAAACAAAACACTATAAACTTGCGAATGATCTTTAGTTCTGCTCCTTACCCGAAAACTATTGATATATAAACATCTTTCACATTGTAGGCTGACATGAAAAGTATTTCAATTTGAGGAATGTATTACACATCCTTTCAAAATGGATCTAAATTTCTCTATCATCTGTAAGACTATAAAAATAGAAATACCCATGAGAAAAAAACTAAATTACCCACAAAGAGAATAAGAAAAACACTTAGATAATGAAAACACCCACAAAAGGGACAATAAAAAGAAAATAAAATATACAAAGCTTTAAGTAGCCAAAAAAAAAAAAAATGATGGGGCTACCACCAAAAGAGAAATAAGGCAATTCCTTCAACAACACTGGCACCAAAAAGGTCCAAAGAAAAAGGAAATATATTACACTTTTGTTAGTATAAATGGTAGTTAGTTAAGCAAAATGCATAACTTTTTATTATAGGATGTCAACGATAAAATAATATTAATTAAGAAATTGTTATCTACATGGTAACATAATAGATAGCATAAATAATATTTTCTTCTTATATATCACGTGTCTATTGGAAGCACATCAAACAATCAATTGCTACGTCTAGAGAAAAAGAAAATATATTACACTTTTTTTTTTTTTAAGACATGGGAGAAAGCAATTTATTAGGCACTCACTAAAGATATAGAATCATTGAGTACAATAGAGGACACAATCATAGGCATATTAAGATTATGTGCTATGCTATTCCCTTCGCATCTTGTAACACCCTATAAAAATAATACTATGCTTAAGTCATAGAATTATAATTCTTAGACTATTACGCGATTAAGGCATTATACAGGCTCATATTAAGTTGACTTAGTAGCAGTGAGTAGTAGTTTGGTAGGAGCGGATAGAAATGTTTGCTAGTTGAAGTGTATTACAATATAAATGAAAGGAAAATAAACATAATAAAATGGTAAAGTGTAATTAGTACAAATAAAAGAAAATAGAAATCCGCTAAGATAAACTATACAGATATTAACATCGTCCTCTCATGTATTCATCCAACCATAATAGTGAGTACATCAGATTAGGTCATACACAAAATGACATAGGCTCGTGCCAGTGATAGCATCTTTATACAGGTCCTTAAAGGACATTTCACTAGTGTTGGAACATAAGGGAGCAAAACCAAAAAGAACAGTAGCACTATCTATGGCCCAAGATGCCAAAAGAGGGCTATCCTATACAACTATTAGTAGTATGCTTGAGCAACTCCACTAGGCGGACTCCGAAGAGAGGAATCTATTTGCCATACCAGAGTCAGTAGGTGCATAGCCATCGTCAAAAGCTCTTGAGGAGGAAGAAGATATATCCATTTCCTCTGAGGGATTGCTCTCACAGGGTACCTGCTGGACAGGCTTAGGTGGGGGTGGCATAAGTGCAAGTGGATGCGCTAGGTGTACAGGAATGGCTAAATAGGGAAATGCCAGGTCGAATAGTGGGCTATGTATGGGAGTAGCAAAAGTGCGATAGAAGAAAACATAGAGACCGAAATGGGTAGTGGCCATGAGGTACAATGAATCCAACGCCATCTCATAGTGCCACTGCCATTCTGGCACTTCAGCATAGAAAATGATCGTGGTCGTTATCCCTGCCATCTGGGAATGACATGGATACAAAAGCAAAATTGAGAATTTAAAATTCTCTATAAGATTTCAACTTACTGCACCACCCTATCATTGTATTTATTCCTAGTTGCTTCAGTTTTATTTGATCAGTAAAAAGTGACTAACAAAATTATATATTCAGTTTCATTTGAGTATTAGAAATTGTGACCTGAAGCAAGATTCTATTTTACTGAATGTAATAAAATGCATAATAAACATCATAAAGGAACATGAGGGATAATCAAGGAAGTTATTTACGAATAAACACGTACATAGGCAACAAGCATACAACTTACCTTCAATCACTATAAAAAGAAATGAATAAATGCAAGGACATAGAATGCGCTTGTTTCCTCAATCCTCTATGTCATAGTTCGTGAACCTTCCTATACTCGTTCAACACACCTAGGCATTACGTATCACCGTCCTTAGGGTGTTTACCTTCATCTTTAATCCATTACTTGGTCCCCTATGAGTCTTTGGCCATATGACTCCTTGGTAATAGTCTGCTTATTAGGATCGAGCTTATTCCTATAAAAGATTGCCGAGTTTACTATCCCCAACTTTTCCACCGATTTATTCCCCTTAACTTTATTCCGGGGCTGACCCAAGTAATATGAAATCTGTTATAACTCTCATGAACTACATAAACAAGACTAATTTGCCTTAAATTTCATATGCATTGATAAATATTCCACATGTCATGCACAATTTCTGTCGGGACTTTAGCAACATAACGGATCGAGTCCACTTCCCCAAGAATAGTGCTAGGCTACCAGAAAATCAATCATACAACAAGACCAATATAGAGCATTAAGCATCCAACACTTATACAAGTTTTGTAACATTCACACATGAATTAGGTTTCTGCTACTTCTACTCAGTTCTGTCTAATTTTGTAAATTCAACCATAAATTCTATTTTATTCATTTAGACCTACACTTTGGATATGTTAGAGTGCTATTTGTCTAGTTTCCAACCTCTTCGGTCCCATCTAATTTTGATAAATGTAGCTTAAGTTATTGGTGATTTACCTTGGCCTGCCTTGCAGTTGGGCAGATTTGTACACTCAAAAGTAAAAATTCATTAAAAATATAGTTGTAATCATACAAAACTTATATCATCTTAAAGCTAACTAAACTAGCTTTCATTTCCAATTAGTTTCACCTTGTTTAAGTATAACTCAAGTTATAATCTATTAAATTTGACTAACTTGCAGTGCCCTATTCTAGGCTAGTTGGGACTTGAGAAAATTTTCAGGAATTATTGGGAGCAACAGGTGTAACATCCTCAATTTTATGTTGTGCTAAATTACCTCAGTAACCTTGAGTAATTGGGCACTTAATGAGAAATTATGAGATTAAGGCTTAATAAAGGGGTTGGCTCGGATAAGAAGAGTCAAGAGAATGCTTAATCGAGGTTAGATAATCTCTAATTAAGCGAGTCAGAGCCCTTATAGCTGAATTAAACCCTAATCGCCCTTAATTAGCTTAATCGAGTTCAATTAAGGTTAATCAAGCTTAATCGTAAGATTAATTTTTGTTAATCATGTTCTTGTGTGTTAATCACTAATCCTTGCTTAATCACCTTAATTAAGTTGTATGAGCACTTAATCACATGATTAAATTCAAATTTAGTCAACTAGACAATAAAGTAGAGAGTGATGTCATTAAAGCTAAAAGCATTAGATAAGACTACTTTATGTAAGAGTTTGACGATACTTTGTTTCGCCATCATCTCATTTGTCCCCTTAATCACTAATTAACACAAGATAACACAAAATTAAGCAAAATATCTCATTCTCCTCCCTTGATGTTGGACGCCACTTTCAAGCACACACACACACTCACATTTTGATTTTCACTCATCCTATTCTCTCTCTTCAAAGCCAAATCCTCCAACTTCTCTCTAAAACTCTCTTCATCTTCTTTATCTTCTTCTTCCTTTCACCACCACCACCACCCAAAAACCACTCACTTAGCCCTTCAAAGACCTCATCTTTGGGTCTTTGGAGACAAGATCTAAACACTGCAACCTCCATTTTCACAAGATCTCAAGAGCTTTTCCTTCCACCAAGCCAAACCGCCACCATCTACAAGGAAAGAAACCACCATCATCTTCTTCTTCTTCTCTTGTTTTTACACCATTTCCAAGAAAGGTAGTGATCTTCATCCTTTTCATTTTGTTTGTTCAAGAAAGCTTGGAGCTTGGTTCTTTCATGACCAAGATCTCTAAGTGAAAACTTGAGAAGATCCTTCATGCTCTTCAAAACCAAAGTTTCCTCTTTTAGTAAAATATGTTCTTGTTGTTTTTCAAGTGTTCTTAAGTTTCTTCTTTTAGTAAAATATGTTCTTGTTGTTCTTCAAGTATTCTCAAGTTTCTTCTTTTAGTAAAATATGTTCTTATTTATCTTCAAGTTATTCTTGTTGTTCTTCAAGTGTTCTTAAGTTTCTACTCTTGGCAAAATAGGTTCTTGAATGTTCTTGATGGTATCTTGCTTAAAGTTGTTCTTTTTATGATGAGTTGATGATTAGAAAAACTTTATCTTATTATGTTTTCATGATTTGATAAGACTATGAATATTCTAAAAGCTTTAAACTTTAAAAAGTTTGCTTCTTGATGCACAAAAAGTGGCACAAGTTTTAGTGCCATCATAAAGTCTTCTTTTGTTTTATTTTGAAGACAAAGATATATGTAAAAGTCTAAGCTTTTTAGAATAACAAGCCTTTTTGAGTTATAAAATGATATCTTGTTACTTTATGTCTTAGAAATCAAAACTTAAAGAAAAGACCTTTCATAAAGTCACAAACTTTAATTAAGAATGAAACCTTTAAGTCATAAAAGTGTTGTTTTGTAGCACTTAATCCCTAAAGTTTAGATCTTGAACTAAAATAATGCCAAAAGGTGTTAACTTTTATAAAGATCAAGACTTTTAACCTTAAAGTTGATGTTTCATATCACTAGTTGACAAAGTGGGAATCTTTTTAATGTAGAGACAACTTTAAGTCATAAAGTTGAGACCTTGATGGTCTTAGAATAATTGAATAAGTCAACTTTCATAACAACAAGCCTCTTTAGTTAAAAAGCTAGTAACTTGTATCATTATTACATAAAGATCTAAATTTTTAGACAAGAGCTTAATATTAAAGGCACTTACTTTCATAAAGAATAAAACTTTATGGCTATTTTATAAAGAATGATAACTTTAATAATGTTTAAGGTAAAACCTTGATATGTTATTAATGAAAGCTTAAAACTTCGTAAGTTGAATAAGTTAAAAATCACCCTTGGTGATTAGTGAACATTGGTGTTGTTAGGTTCATGATGTGATTATGCATTGTCATAACCCAAGGATTAGAGGGATCTCAAACTGCTTAGGAATAGAAGTATGATTAGAGCTTCTGAGCATACTATGAATCTAGGAATCACTAAGCGCACTATCTCAAGGAAAGGAAACAATCACTTAACTTACTTAATTTGAACAAGTGTTCCATAAGACATGTACGTAAGTAAAGAATACTTTCGTATGAGGACTAAGTAACTAAAAGACCACAAACACATACCTTAAGTATGTGATTCTTTCCTGGGTAACCATGAGAAATCATATGATGAATCATAATGTGCTTCGCAAAGAAAAACACAAACTATAAACCCCTTAGGGTATGAATGTGTGATGCCATCCGGCATGATGAATGATGAGTTTGACTCAGCTTTGTCTAATGGTTGAATGATGAGTGTGACGATATGATATAGATATGATGAGCCGTTGGTCAAAAGTTTATGATTGGCATTTTGGGGAAGCTCCGATCTAGCCGTTATGCTACCAGATTTCCGTCAAAATTATGGACTTAGTCATATCATTGCATGTGTCTAGTCAAAGAAGTATCATGCATGTAAAGTACAATGATAAGCAAAGAATTAATGGGATACGACCCTTCAATCACTTCGATAAGGGAAGTGAGAAACGGTGATCTACAAAGACTCAAGGAACCTCTATGAGGGAGGCAAGGGTGACATAGAGGACCCTCCAACTTAGAGGTAACCAATATCGGCTTAGTCTGATTTGGTTAGTACTGCGTGACGATGGTCACGGAATGAGCTCATGTCCAAAAGCAATTTATTTCAAAGGAAATTAAAGAATGTTAAGCACTTGCTAAAAATGAAAGTTAATGTAGGGCCATGGTCAAGTTGATGAGTTGCACAGTCATGCATGCTATTATATTCCTTACGTGCACTATGAATGTTTATTATGTATATTAGCCTATATGCCTATGTATGACACTATGGATATGATGATAAAGTTAAAAGTAATCCGCTTCAGGACTTACATTTTTTGAAAACTATTAAAATTGAACCGATATCTGTCCACTATTTTTATATTAAACTCGAAGTGGCTGGGACAATGACGATGACATTGTGTTTGTCTAGTCGCGATTCTACTGAGAAATTTAGTATTTCTCACTCCTACGTTTCCATGTCATCTTCAGAGGATGCCGGTATCGAGCATGGTGGTGATTTTCATTGAGTTTCCTGTGATGCATTGGCACTTCGACCGGTGCTGAATACATCTGTGCTGACTGCTCAAGCAGCAATGCGGGTCTACATGTTCCATAGCCGCCAATTCCGTGCACCCGTGATAAGTCTGTTTTTCCACCCTTATGAGCCATTTGAGGACATCACTATGGATGATGTTCGCCCGCCTTTCCATCCTCCGAGGTACCCCACTGACGGAGATTCCGACTCCGACACCTACCTGACACCGATAATTTCATTGGATTCCGATCCTTCGGAACCATCCTATCCGAGCTATCGCGTGGAGATGGACCCGTCTGTGATTCGTCTATCGTCCAATTCGTCTTCTTCTTCTGTAGCCCCTCGTCATACACTACCCCCGGTTCACGGTCGCGAGTTCATTCGTACTCGTGCCGTGCCTCATGGGCATGGCCGTGCTCGAGGAGGAGGACATGGTAATATTCCTCCCGGTGGATTTGGGAATGGCTACCTCCTGCCAGATGAGTGAGGTGTTGATTTGAATGCGAAGCTGAGCATAAGGATAACCCCTTTTTGGTTGTAGCAAGGGTTATTATTTTCTTTCGGCATGTATGGACGGATTAGGATTTCTTATGTATTTCCTTTTATCATGTATTTCGTTAGGGTATTTTGTAGGGCTGACAGTAGGTATCGGATCCATTGTTATCATTGTGTATGTTGCTGTTATTACTACTACTATATTAACTATGGGATGGCTATGGAATGAATGTTATCTTTATCTAAGATTGTGGTTATTTTCAATGCTTTTAGTTATGTTAAATGCGATGTATGAATGAGATAGACGTTTGTATTATATGTTCACGATACGCTCATGGCTCTCGATTTCAAATATGGTTTACTTGTTTTATTCAAAAAAAAAATTTACCCCTATTTTCGTTAAAAAGTAATTTCTAAAAGGTAATGTTAGTTTTGCGAGCAAAAGTAACAACTAATAATTTCACAATATGACTTAAGCATAGAATGGAACTATTAGGGTGTTACATTTTGGTATCAGAGCAGTTCATCCTTGAAGAGCCTAGGGGTGGATTGACTATGCTTCTAAGCATACATGTTAGTTAAGTCATGCTTTGAGTCACGTCTGCATGATGAAATGTAGGAGTTAGATTTGCATGATCGTTTGTTCTAAATATGGTTAGTTGCTGGTTCACTCAACATAAATGTTGAGCCTGATCAACTCAATGTCTTCTATTTTGTGTACTAGGAACTAATGGTTTCAGGAAGATGTATTAGGCCCCATAACGAGCCGGAAGGTCCCAAGGAAGTCATGGGAACGCTCTGCGAAATGGCTGCTGCCATGAGGGAGCAAGCTGCTGCTGCCCATCGCATGATAGAGCGAATGGAGCAAAGGGATGAGGAAAATCCCGAAGGGCACAATGGAGGAGCTGAGGTAGATCTTGAGTACCTCAAGTTTGCTGAGTTCCGGAAGGCAAACCCGCCGAGTTTCAGAAGAACGTACAATCCCGATCGAGCTGATAAGTGGATCAAGGCCATTGAGAAGATTTTTACGATGTTGGCCTATATTGAGGAGCAAAAGGTAGCCTTTGCTACCTATATGTTGGAAGCTGATGCTGAGTTCTAGTGGGTAGGCACAAAGAGGCTATTGGGAGAAACCTAAACCCACATCACCTAGGAAGTTTTCAGGACGCACTTTTATGAGAAGTATTTTCCCGCATCCGTGAGGAATGCAAAGGAGCTGGAGTTCATGAGTCTACGTCAAGGGACCATGAATGTTGCGGAGTATACGGCCAAGTTTAAGGAGCTGTGCAAGTTCTTAATGATCTATCAAGGGAACCCGGATAAGCGCTGGAAATATGTGAAGTGTGAAGGGGGATTGCGTGATGAGATATTGGCATCTGTAGGACCCATGGAGATCCATGATTATGCTGCACTCGTCAACAAGTGCCGTTTGGTGGGAGATTGCAACCACAAGCTGTCTGTGGCAAGATCCGAAGCCTACAAGAAGAAGTTGCACCGCAAGGGAAATGAAGTGTTAAGTTCAAGCCCGAACCCCTGAGAAACCATTTCAAGGTGGAGGTTTCAAAGGAAAGCAGCCCCAGAAGCCTACTATGAATCCACCCAAGCCGACGAATGGTCAAGCTTGCCCTAAGTGTGGTAAACACCATGGAGGACGCCCCTGTTTAGCTGGCCAGAATGCTTGTTTCCGATGCGGAAAGCCTGGACATATGGCCAAAGACTGCACTATCAAGCTGTTGTTCGCTACCAACAAGCCCGAACATGAAGGAAGTGTAACACCCTAATAGTTCCATTCTATACTTAAGTCATATTGTGGAATTACTAGTTATTACCTTTGCTCGCGAAACTAACATTACCTTGTATAAATTACTTTTTAAACAAAAATAGGGGTAATTTTTTTTTTGAATAATAATGAGCAAACTGTTTTGAAAACCAAGAGCCATGAACATATAATACAAACGTCGCTATCTCATACACACATCGCCTTAAACATAAACAGACGCATTGAGAATAATCATAATCTTAGATAAAGATAACATTCATTCCATGGCCATCGCATAGTTAATATAGTAGTAGTAATAGCAGCAGTCATACACAATGATAGCAATGTGTCCGATACCTACTGTCGGCCCTACAAACAACCTAACGAAATACATGATAAAAGGAAATACATAAGCAATCCCATCCACCCATACGTGCCACAAGAAATATGATAACCCTAGCTACAACCAAAAAGGGCTATCCTCATGCTCGGCTGCGCATGTAAGTCCACATCTCACTCATCTGGCAGAAGGCAGCCATTCCCGAACCCACCGGGAGGAATATCACCACGTCCTCCTCCTCGAGCATGGCCACACCCACGAGGCATGGCACGAATACAGATGAACCCGCGACCGCGAACCGGGGGTGGTGTGTGACGAGGGGCTGCAGAAGAGGAAGACGAGTTGGACGATAGACGGATCACAGACGGGTAGGAAGGCTCAGACGGGTTCGTCTCCACATGATAGCTCGGATGAGAAGGCTCCGAAGGATCTGAATCCAACAAAACTGTCGGTGTCAGGCGGGTGTCCGAATCGGAATCTCCATCAGTGGGGTACCTCGGAGGATGAAAAGGTGGGCGAACGAAACTGGTGGCTATGGAACATATAGACCCGCATTGCTGCCTTAGCAGTCAGCAAAGATGTATTCAGCACCGGGTCAAAGTGCTAATGCATCACCGGAAACTCAATGAAAATCACCACCGTGCCTGACGCTTGCATCCTCTGAAGATGACACGGAAACGTAGGAGTGAGAAATACTAAATTTCTTAGTAGGATCAGGACTAGACAACACAGTGTCATTGTCATCATCCCAGCCACTTCGGGTTTAATTATAAAAGCAGTGGATAGATATACGTTCAATTTTAACGATTTTGAAAACTTTAACTCCAAAGCGGGTTGCTTTTAAACTTAACATCATAACTACATTATCGTAATCTAACATACATACTGAAAGATAGAGTAGACATTCATAATGCAAATGAGCAACATAAGTACATGCAAGGACATGCATCATCATAGACTTAACCATGGTTATGCTTTTGACTTTACTTTCATTTTTAGTACATGCTTAATATTCTTTACTTTCCTTTGAAATAGACTGTTTTTGGACATGAGCTCATTCCGTGACCGTTGTCACACAGTACTAACCAAATCAGACTAAGCCGATATTGGTTACCTCTAAGTTGGAGGGTCCTCCATGTCACCCTTGCCTCCCTCATAGAGGTTCCTTGAGTCTTTGTGGATTGCCATCTCTCACTTCCCTTACCGAAGTGATTGAGGGGTCATGTCCCATTAATTCTTTGCTTATCATTATACTTTACATGCATAATACTTCTTTGACTAGACACATGCAATGATATGACTAAGTCCATAATTTTGACGAAAATTCGGCAGCATAACAGCTAGACTGGAGCTTCCCCAAAATGCCAATCATAAACTTTCAACCAACAGTTCATCATATCCATATCATATCATCATACTCATCATTCAATCATGAGACAAAGCTCAATCAAACTCATCATTCATCATGCCAAATGGCATCAGCCATTCATATCCTAAGGGGGTTTATAGTTGTATTTTTCTTTGCAAAGAATATTATGATTCATCATATAATTTCTCGTGGTTACCCATGAGAGAATTACATAGTTAGGATATGTGTTTTTGGTCTTTTAGTTACTTAGTCCTCGTACAGAAGTATTCTTTGCTTAAGTACATGTCTTATGGAACACTTGTTCAAATTAATTAAGTTAAGTGATTGTTCCCTTTCCTTGGGATAGTGCACTTAGTGATTCCTAGGTTCATGATATACTCAGAGGCCCTAATCATACTTTTGTTCCCAAGGAGTTCGAGATCCCTCTAATCCTTGGGTTATGACAGCACATAACCATATCATGAACCCAACAACACCAATGTTCACTAATCACCAAGGGTGACTTTTAACTTATTCAAGTTACAAAGTTTTAAACTTTTACTAATAACATACCAAGGTTTTGCCTTAAGCATTACTAAAGTTGTCATTCTTTATTAAAGTAAGTGCCTTTGACATTAAGTTCTCATCTTAAGATTGGATCTTTATGAAATAATGATACAAGTTACTAGCTTTTTGAATAAAAAGTCTTGTTCTTTATAAAAGTTAACACCTTTTTGCATTGTTTTGGTTCAAGATCAAAACTTTATGAATTAAATGTTACAAAACAACACTTTTATGACTTAAAGATTTCATTCTTGATTAAAGTTTGAAACTTTATAAAGGGTTTTTCTCTTAAAGGTTGGATTTTCCAAGACATAAAGTAACAAGATATCATTTCATAACTCAAAAAGGCTTGTTCTTCTAAAAAGCTTAGATTTTTTCATGTATCTTTGTCTTCAAAATAAACAAAAGAAGACTTTATGATGGCACTAAAACTTGTGCCACTTTTGGTGCATCAAGAAGCAAACTTTTTAAAGTTTAAAGCTTTTAGAATGTTCATAGTCTTATCAAATCATGAAAACATAAAAAGGTGAAGCTTTTCTAATCATTCACTCATCATAAAAAGAAAGGAACAACTTTAAGCAAGAGAACAATAAGAACATGTTTTTCCAAAAGAGGAAATTTAAGAACACATGAAGAACATCAAGAACACATTTTTCCAAAAGAGGAAACTTAAGAACACCTGAAGAACATCAAGAACATATTTTTCCAAAAGAGGAAACTTAACAAAAGAAGAAACTTATGAACACATGAAGAACATCAAGAACACATTTTTCCAAAAGAGGAAACTTAAGAACACATGAAGAACATCAAGAACACATTTTACTAAAAATGAAAACTTTGGCTCTTGGAGAGCATGAAGGATCTTCTCAAGCTTTCACATAGAAATCTTAGTCATGAAAGAACCAAGCTCCAAGCTTTCTTGAGTGAACAAAACGAAGAAGATGAAGATCACTACCTTGCTTGAAGATGGCGCAAAACAAGAGAGGAGGAAAAAGAAGATGATGGCTCCTCTTGATGATGGTGGTGGCGATTTTGGCAAGAAGGAAGGAGAAGCTCTTGAAATCTTGTGAAAATGGAGGTTGTAGTGTTTTGATCTTGTCTCCAAAGACCAAAAGATGTGATCTTTGAAGGGCTTAGTGAGGAAGGTTTGGTTATGGAGGTGGAGAATGATGAAGAAGATGAAGAAGAAGAAGAAGAAATGTAGAGAGAGGTTGGAGAGTTTGAGAAGTTTAGAGAGAGGATGAGAAGTTGAAAATGAAGTGAATGTGTATGTATGTGCAAGAAAAGTGGCGTCCACTTCTTCAAAGGGGAGGAGGGAGATATGTTCTTAATTTTGTGTTAATTAAGGTTTAAGGGGACAAAATGGATGATGGGGAGACAAAGAATGTCAAACTCTTACATAAAGTAGTCTTGTCTAATGTTTTTTGCTTTTATGACATCACTCTTTACTTTATTGTCTAGTTGACTAAATTTGAATTTAATCGTGTAATTAAGTGCTCATACAACTTAATTAAGGTGATTAAGCAAGGATTAATGATTAACACACAAGAACACGATTAACAAAAATTAATCTTACGATTAAGCTTAATTAACCTTAATTAAACTCGAGTAAGCTAATTAAGGGTGATTAGTGCTTAATTAAGCTATAAAGGCTCTGACTCACTTAATTAGAGATTATCTAATCTTGATTAAGCATTCCCTTGACTCTTCTCACCCGAGTCAACCCCTTAATCAAGCCTTAATCTCATAATTTCTTATTAAGTGCCTAATTACTCAGGGTTACTGAGGTAATTTAGCACGGCATGAAATTGAGGATGTTACAGGAAGGGTCTTTGCCCTTAATACTGAGGAGGCCACTCAGTCTGACGATCTGATCTAAGGTAAGTATGAGGTTAATGGTAGGACCTTAATTGTGCTATATGATTCTGGAGCTACATACTCCTTTATGTAACATCCTCCCAAGTACAGTACTATGCTTAAGTCATAATACCTCACCTAGGAGTAGTTACTGTCACTTAATCAGACCTTGTCTGGTAACAACCTTCGGACACCTTCGCCTCAGAGGGCCCTCTTCAGAAACTTCTGAACTATACACGGAAAAAGAGCGAGAGTTTTTAAATTCTCAGTAGGATTCATTTAATTACCATATGCTGTATCGTCATTATTATCTCCAGCTGCTTCGGTTTATTATGAAAAAGGTGAACATGTTATAGAAACTATTTAATTTTATGGTTTGAAAACATATTGTCCGAAGCAGAGTTCATTTTATTCACGCACTTGGGTTACATTGACAATATCCCATATCTAGAATAAACATCACTACATAAATAGATATAACAAGTTCAACATCAATAAAACATGGTATATAATAATGGTGAGCATTCATAAGGTTTAGTTTCTTAGGTTTTCGAAAACATGATTATCCGATGCGGATTCGAATTTCATATATCCCCTGATCATTTATATTATAATGAGCATAGGTACAATTACAGTTACACAACACATGTATGGCTGTGCTATAGACTTCTCTTAACTTGTCGCCACCATAACCTCTCGGTATTTACACTAGCTGGGTCATGCCATGCCTCATATAAGCCCTACCCCTATACTCACACTAGCTGGGTCATGCCATGCCTCATGTGGGCGAGGGTTACTTGTCACACATATTCCAGAGTATGATCGCCATGTCATACTCCATTGGGGTGTGATCACCATGTCACACTCCTTAAGAATATATTCATCCTGCCACGTCCCAGAGTATGATCGCCATGTCATACTCCATTGGAATGTGATCGCCATGTCATATTCCCTAGGGTGTGGGATCGTCATGCCACATTCCAGAGTAAGATCGCCATGTAATACCTTATCAGAGCGTGATCGCCATATCACGTTCCTTCAGAATATAGACTCATCATCATATCTTTTATCATAAAATCATAAATACATAGGCTTCGTATCTTATTTTCAAGTAATAATACTTGCTTAGTATTTTCTACATATAACCATATTTACACACCAACCTTTAGAACTATCACTACTTTCTGCCGGATATTCGGCAGCATAACGGATCGAGTTCGCTTCCCCGTGAATAATGCCAGTATTCAGCATATCAACTTAACAAAGAAATCATATCATTCCATTCATAATGCAACATATTTCATTCATGTTTCAATAATCAAACTCAATGCACAAGTATTGCAATTAAAACAGGTTTTCTGTTTCACTACTTGCATTCAACCCGATTTTTGTAAATCTTGCCATAATCTCTATTTAACTCTTATGGATCTCAATTTTGGATATGTTAAAGTGTTATGTGTCTATTTTCTAACCTCTTTAGTCCCATCTAATTTTGATAAGTATAACTTAACTTATTTAGGTTTTTTCCTGGCCTGCCCAGTAGCTGGCCAGAATTGCACACTTAAAATTAAAAATCCACTAAAAATCAAAAATTGATTCAAATCATACAAAATTGGCCTCATATTAAAGCTAACAAGACAATATTTTATTTACCAAAAGTTCCATTTCATTTGACTCAGTAGGCCTCGAGTTATAAGCCTCGAAATCTGACCTCTCTGAACTACCCTGTTTTGGCCTAGTTTGGATATAGGGAAACTTTCTTGAATAACTTGGAACAAACGAGACCTTATCTGATTCTGAAATTTTTATGGAAAATTTTGCTATGTGTTAGCTTTCTAACAAAGTTATTTTCACTCAATTCCAAGTAGTATAGGTTGAGTTCTACCCTACACAACACAGTCTGCCCAGAATCAAAGTCAAAAACCTAGGTCAAATTTCAAAAATTCATATCTCACTCAATACTAATCCAATGGCCTTATATCATATATGTATGGAAAGCCCTGGATGTCTAGTTTCATTTAAAATTAGTTTCATTAAATTTAATTGGCTATAGACGGAGCTGTACACTCCACCATACGAACTGCCTAGGGTTTTTGGTTCTCCAGCCCCTCAGTTATTCCTAATTTCATCCTTTCTTGCTTCCAATTCGAATTTAACCTCACAAACAGCCAATAAACTAGCCATATATCATCATAATCATTCAATCAATACATCAAGAAATGAGAAGAATAAGCCCCAATCAGCCACCCATAACCAAAAGAACAAGAACAAAGTGGAATCTCTACCTTTATTTTGATGTAACAAGGGAGGCTGAAAGTGAAAGAAGAAGATGAAGAAGATAAAGAAAAGAGGAGAAGAAGGCTGCTGGAAGAGGGAGCTTGAAAATTCTGCTAAAGGAAGAGGTTATAAAAGTGTTGGTGTGGTAGTTGGAATCTTATAATTTGATTGGTTGGAGTTTTTATGGCTCATCTTCAGCCATGCTTCCTTCCCTTTTGTGGCTGTCTTGCACCACTTTGGTGGGTTAAGTGGCTGAGTTTTCAGCCACTTAAATTAGGGTTGATGAGTTAAAATTTTATTGGTTCGGTTCCGACAATTTAAAATACCGAAATCTTACCGATTTCCTTTAAATCGGTAAAACGGTTTTGAAGAATTTTGTGAGGGTTTTATAAGTTTTTATCTTAGTCCTAGTTTCTCTAATTTAACCTCTAATCAACTTCTAATTAATCTCTAATTAACTTTTTAATGAACTCTACAACCTCAATAAAATCGAGTAAATCGATTAATAGTGTACATTAAACGTTTTGCAAATTTTAGGGCCTTCTGTTTCTGTTTTTCAAGGTTAATGGCATTTTCGTAATTATGGGTAAGTCTAGGGGCATCCCATGTCATTTCACATATGGATACCTCTGTGGCTCAATCGGCTGAGGTTTAGGCTCCTACGTTTTCGCTACGTGATTTTGCTTCGTTTAAAACCTTATTCTGCTAATTCTATCGACATAGGGACCTAAATGTCATTTTCTAAAAAGTTTAGGGGCAAAGTGGTGAATAACAAAAGTTTATTGTTATTACTTCCTATTACGTTATATGGAGATGTTACACTTTATTTCTCATGATTGTGTAGATAAATTAGGATTGTCTATGTCTAAATTGCCTTATACGTTAATTGTTTCTACTCTTGCTGGGAAACCAATTAAGACTTGTCATTGTTGCTTGAGTTGTCGATTCCAAATTGATGGTAGGTCTTTCGTAGCAAATTTGATTTGCTTGCCTTTGTCTGGTTTGGATTTGATTCTAGACATGGATTGGCTTTCGGCTAACCATGCTATGATAAATTGCTCTGAAAAATCTATTATTCTTCCCCCTATACCTTTTAAGCCCGTGGAGCCTGTTAGTTTGTTTTTGAACTCTGTTAAGGTAAGAAGTAGTGAGTTAGATGATTAGGGACATGTTCTTCTTATGGCAAGTGAAGTGGAACTCGAGCAGGTATTGGATGAGATCCCCGTAGTTAAGGAATGCCCCGATGTGTTTCCTGATGACATACCCAAGTTTCCCCCGGAAAGGGAAATCGAGTTTTCTATAGAGTTGGTGCCGGTTACTAGGCCAATCTCTATAGCACCTTATAGGATGTACCCAATGGAGTTGTTAGAGTTGAATGGACAATTGGAAGAATTATTGGAGAAGAAGTTCGTAAGACCTAGCGCCTCACCTTGGGGAGCCTCGGTATTATTTGTGAAAAAGAAGGATGGTAGCATGAGGCTGTGTGTGGATTATAGGCAATTAAACAAAGTGACTGTTAAAAACAAGTATCCCATGCCTAGGATAGATGACCTCATGGACCAACTGCGAGGTGCAGCTGTGTTCTCTAAGATTGATCTGATATCTGGATATCATCAGATAAGGGTAAAGAAGGAGGATATAACCAAGATGACTTTTAGGACAAGGTATGGGCATTATGAGTTTACGGTGATGTCATTTGGATTGACTAATGCTCCTGTTGGTTTCATGGATTATATAAACAGGATCTTTAGACCCTATTTGGACAAGTTTGTAGTTGTTTTCATAGATGATATTCTCATCTATTCGAGAACAAAGGAGGAACATGAAGAATATTTGAGGGTGTGTTAAGGGTCCTGAGGGAAAAGAAGCTTTATGCCAAGTAATCTAAGCGTGAATTCTGGATGGAGGAAGTAAAGTTCTTAGGGCATGTGGTGTCACAAAAGGGAATTGCTGTGGACCCAAGTAAGGTTGAGGCTGTTATGAATTGGGAGAGGCCAACCTCAGTGACTCAGATATGGAGTTTCTTGGGTTTAGCCAGTTACTACTGCAGGTTTATAAAAGAATTTTCCTAGATATCATTACCCTTAACTAAGTTGACAAGGAAGGATGCCCCGTTTGTGTGGACAATGGACTGTGAGAAGAGCTTTCAAGAGCTAAAAGGTAAGTTAACTTCAATCCTAGTATTAGTTTTGCCGGACTCTAGTGGACCGTTTAAGGTTTACTGTGATGCCTTTGGGAGAGGTTTAGGTTGTGTCTTGATGCAGAAGAGGAACGTGGTGGCTTATGCCTCTAGACAGTTGAAGCCTCACAAAGTGAACTACCTAACCCATGACTTGGAATTAGCAGCTATAGTGTTTGCCCTGAAGATATGGAGGCATTATCTGTATGGTGTGAGGTTTGAGGTGTTCTCTGATCATAAGAGCTTGAAGTATTTCTTTGATCAAAAGGAGTTGAATATGAGGCAAAGGAGATGGACGGAGTTTTTGAAGGATTATGATTTTGGGTTGAACTATCATCCTCGGAAAGCCAATGTGGTGGCTGACGCGTTAAGTCGAAAATCCTTGCATGCGTCATGGATGATGGTCAAGGAGGATGAGCTAGTAAGGAGCTTTAGAGACCTTAACCTTGGAGTTATGTTGACCCCCCCATAGTTTAAGATTGAATCAGCTTAGGGTGACGAGTGATTTGAAGAGTCAAATTGCTCAAGCCCAAGGCGAGGAAGAGGAGTTCTTGAAAACCCTAGCGTTGGTGAAAGAAGGAAAGTTGAAGGGTTGTGTACAAAGTACAGATGGACTATGGAAATTAGAAGGAAGTGTATGTGTACCTGCAAGTGGTGACCTCCGAAGAAGGATTTTGGAAGAGGCTCATGAGAGCCATTTCACCATACACCCTGGTGTGACAAAGATGTATCAAGATGTTAAGAAGATGTTCTGGTGGCCAGAATTGAAGAGGGATGTTGCGAAGTTGGTAGGCAAGTGTTTAGTCTGCCAGAAAGTAAAGATTGAGCACCAAAAGCCCTCTGGTATATTGCAACCATTGGAGATCCCAGAATGGAAATGGGAAAATATCTCTATGGACTTCGTGATGGGTTTACCCAAAACACAAGCTGGTTTCGATGCGATATGGGTAATTGTTGACAGATTAACTAAGTCTACTCACTTTTTGCCCATTCGAGCTACTTATCCTTTGGAAAGGTTAGCCCAGCTGTATGTTCAAGAGATAGTAAGACTGCATGGTGTACCTTCAACCATAATCTCAAATAGGGACCCGAGGTTTATCTCTAGATTCTGGGGAGCCTTGCAAAAGGCATTTGGGACGAAGATTTGCCTAAGTATAGCTTATCACCCCCAGATAGATGGACAATCGGAGAAGACTATCCAAACTTTGGAGGATATGTTGAGAGCTTGTGTGTTGGACAATTTAGAAAGTTGCGACAAATACTTGCCTTTGATTGAGTTTGCCTATAACAATAGTCATTATGCAAGTATTGGTATGGCACCCTATGAAGCTTTGTATGGAAGGAAGTGCCAATCTCCCTTGTGTTGGTTTGAACCGGGTGAGCAAAGCCTATTAGGACCTGATCTAGTAAGGCAGACCACAGAGCAAGTCAGAAAGATTAGGGACAGAATCCTTACAGCCTAGAGCCATCAAAAGAGTTATGCGAATAAGAGGAGAAAGCCTCTAGAGTTCCAAGAAAGAGAACATGTGTTCCTGAAAATCACTCCTACAATCGGTATAGGCAGAGCCATGAAGGTCAAAAAGTTAAGCCCCCATTTCCTTGGCCCTTTTCAAATTTTAAAACGTGTCGGTTTAGTTGCTTACCAAATGGCCTTACCTCCAAATTTTTCAAACCTTTACGATGTCTTCCATGTGTCTCAATTGAGAAAATACCATTCCGATCCTAGTCATCTACTTGAGCTTGAAAGTGTACAGTTAAGGGAGGACCTAACTTTCAATCTACCACCATCTCGAATCGTGGATCGTGGGGCAAAATAGCTGAGGGGTAAGACGGTACCCTTGGTCAAGGTGGCTTGTGGTAGAGGGAATATGGAAGAGTATACGTGGAAGCTAGAGGCTGAAATGAAGAACGAGTATCCGAATTTGTTTACAGGTAACGAATTTTGAGGGCAAAATTCTTTTTAAAGGTGAGGAGAAATGCAACATCCTCAATTTCATACCATGCTAAATTACCTTAGTAACCCTGAGTAATTAGGCACTTAATAAGAAATTATGAGATTAAGGGTTACTTAAGGGCTTGGCTCGGATGAGAAGAGTCAAGAGAATGCTTAATTGAGGTTATATAATCTCTAATTAAGCGAGTCAGAGCCCTTATAGCTTAATTAAACACTAATCACCCTTAATTAGCTTAATTGAGTTCAATTAAGGTTAATCAAGCTTAATTGTAAGATTAATTTTTGTTAATCGTGTTCTTGTGTGTTAATCACTAATCCTCGCTTAATCACCTTAATTAAGTTGTATGAGCACTTAATCACATGATTAAATTCAAATTTAGTCAATTAGACAATAAAGTAGAGAGTGATGTCATTAAAGCAAAAAGCATTAGACAAGACTACTTTATGTAAGAGTTTGACCATGCTTTGTCTCCCTATCATCCCATTTGTCCCCTTAATCACTAATTAACACAAGATGACACAAAATTAAGCAAAATATATCACTCTCCTCCCTTGATGTTGGACGCCACTTTCAAGCACACACACACATGATATTAAATATACTAACACGGTGTTGATTTGAATGAAAGGGGCTCAAATCCTTTTAGCAAGAGGTCATGGGCTTGATCCGTATATGGGTGAAAAAAAAAAACACTATTGAGAAGGATCCTTGCTTAGGTACTTGATCGTATCCCAGAAGATTAGTCTTTTCACTTGTTAGGTGAGTGGATACTCTGAGAAATAAAAAAGTATTGAATATTTTTTATGTTTACAAGATATTAAATGCATTTTTTTCATTTAATACTTCCTTTATTAAATCTTATGAGAATTATTAGGAGGATATCTTAAGAGCATACAACAAAACTCATAACAAAATTAAGACTACATAAAATTGCTATTGTGTACCTAGTTTCAATAGGACTGACTCGAGTTAATTGTGTTAGTTTAGAAAAATATTGAATGGTATAAACGTTATTTTATGAAACAACACACAAAACATATTAAACTATGCAAGTAGTTTGTTTGATTATATTTAGTTTTGTCTCTCCTTAACATTCGCACCCTATCCCTTCAATGGTTATAAACCATTTGTGACATGTTGTATGAAACTTCATTCATACTTAATAGCAATCTTGATAATTTTATTATGATTTGGTAATAGGTTAAATAGGATAGAAGAATTTAATGATAATGATTGGATTACAAGTATCTATTGCTTTCCTGTTGAATATCTATATATATATATATATATATATATATAACGAGCCTTATGCCCAAACAAAGCAAACCTATACACTAATAACCATGGGAAAAGGGATTCCCATACTGTTTGCTAAGAAAATAGTGGAAAGGAAAGATAGAGGGGATTAAAAAAACAAGTGAAAGAACTTGACATAATGTCCAAACTTAGCTAACCCATCCACACTACCATTAGCCTCCCGGTAGATATGAGAAATAGTGACTGACCAATCTCTGATTAAAACCTCTGTAATGGCCCTGATTAACGTACTATTTGAATGATGCTCCTCACAATGCCTAGATATCAATTGAGAAACACTCAAAGAGTGTAACTCAACCAAAAGGTGATTCAAACCATAATCATAAGCCATGTAGAGGCATGTATATATTCCCCATAGTTCTGCTGTCGTAATAGAACAAATGCCCAGTTTGTGAAGAATGCCAAGAGGAACCTACCCAAATGGTCTTTGATAATGCCACCACAACATTATTGAATGATTGTATTAAAAAAAAAAAAAAAAGAAGAAGCTAAAATTAAGGTAATGGTCCTATATTTAAAAATAACGACTTAATGCTTATAAATGACAATAATTTTGCCAATAATTAATAATGGTTATCATTGATTAAAATCTCAAACTTTGTTAATGTAAATGAATTTCTAAGATGCCATATTGACTATGCGATTATTTATTTCCTAACACATCTTTATATTGAAAAAGTAAAAAGTGCTGGACTCATCACCATGTGTCTTTTTTTCTCATTGTATATCTATAATAAGTCCCCAAAATAGGTCTAAACAACATTACTCTTTTAATATATGTTGTCTTACTCAAATATGACAAAATACATTGAAAGTTTTTTGAGCTAGCATCCCAAATCGACTTTGGGAGGTGATACGCAAAAGAAAAAGGGTAGTTATCATCCTAAAAAGGAGGTAGATAGAAAAGAGAGAAATCAACCTTGCAAAAGCAAAACAGTAGAGCTATAAGGAGGCTTGGGTGGTGCACACCAAAACTAAAAAATAATTCCACCACAAAAATACTATTAATCTTCAACAAATACAGGCAATACGTATATTACCATGTTGAATGCAGAAATAAGAAAAATGATGGATTTTTTTTTTTTTTTGTTTTTAAAAATGAAGAGGAAGCTTGAAACCTGGACATCCCTAAGCGAGTTATGCATCGTGAAGACTTGAACATAAGATTCGTTCTTGAATAACAGATGAAGGCGGAAGATTTAATTAGTGGCAATGTTTGGCACAAAGTTGATCAAGAGCAAGAACTCAAACATATCTGAGTCTAGTGGACATTGTAAGAAGAGATTAGAAATTGAGAAACTTGGGTTAGGATTTGGGTTTGTGGTGTTTAGGTTTCGGTTCATGGTGGTACTCCATGTGCCACAATTATGGCCATATCGATCGTGAGATATATGCTTATGGGTATTGAGGTATTAGTGGAAGTAGTTTTACCTACTCCTAATAGATGGTGTCGAAATATTTCGATCTCAACCTTAGCAGGTAAGAGATAGTGGAGGAGAGTTAACAAGGACAAGGAAGAATGCAACTCTCCAGTAGTCCTTGTGGTATTTGTACTAGGGTGCCATCAATGCATAGCCCATGTCAAGGCATTAATTTGGATTTGAGTGAATGACTGGTTGCTAGATTAATGAGAAGAGAATTTTCTTCACGTGTTTGGTAAGGTGGGTCTTATTAAGGTAGATGGAACAAGTCTCATAGTATTCATTTTTCTCTTTGCAATAACAAGTTTTGGTGAAATTTGAACAAATTTTGTATTCGAAATTTGTTTTTTCAAAAAAAGTAAAAGTATATATAAATTTATGTTATCTCACCTTATACTTTCATCATTAAGTTAATTCTTCTCATTTCAACTTTTATATAGGCACTAAAGACAATGAGAAGGACCTCATCAAAAAAATAAATAAACAAATGAGAAGGATTATTTGATTTCATATCGCATGCATGGTAATCCAGCTCGTGCTTATTACATAAATTAATAAACTACTTAGGGGTAGAATGTAGATCATCAATTCTTTATACAGCAGCAAACTACAAAACTCATACAAAGGCCCCCTTTCTTATAGCCCCGATTGAGGCAGCTCTGGTTGCAATCCACGCATGGTCCTTTGCAGTCTAACTGCGGATCCTCCATAATTGTTGCTAATCCTGGATCCTTCATAACTCCTGCTGATTCTACAGTAAGAACAAAATTAACAAATTTAGGCACATAGTTCTTTGCTTTCTTATTGCAAAATTTTAACATATCATTGACTTGGATAATGTAATTAAGGAAAAATATACTGTGTACAATACATGACTATAAGACCAAAAACAAAAATACAATACATGACTATAACAAACTAATACTGATCATGCCATCCAAAGACCACTTCTTTCAAAAATTTATCAAAATTCACATTAAAATATCAATAAAAAAGTGGCTACTGAGTCTTACGCACCCAATGTACACAGTCTTTTTATTTTTTGGATAAATAGACTAAGTAAGAACATTAAAAAAACAAAAACAAAAACGAAAACAAAAAATATCATTTTTCATGTTTGCATTGGTAAATTGTTTACTAGAAACATAACTGTAGAGATAAAATTAACTTCTTTTTCTTACCTGAAGCCAAGACCAAAGCAATGCAAAAAATTCCTAACAAAAAAGGTTGATAGACGTGAGAAGCCATTTTGTGGGGATTTCACCTTGGAATACTAAACTCTTTCTATTTTGTGACGTGACTAGTTAGCACAAAGCTCAATATATACTATCCATTTGAAGACAATTTGGGAAATGAAAATTAGAACAATTGAAAGATGGAAATGTATTAATGTGTGAATCTTTATATTTTGAATATGAGTAATGAGATTAATCTTGATCCTTATACTCGTAATAATTCATTCATCACACGGCAGGGTAAATAGACTTTTTTATAAATTAAAAAAAAAGGTCGAATGACACTCACAAACTGAAAAAGATAAATTATATCTAAATTTAATAAGAAACAAAACACTCTAAACTTGCGAATGATCTTTAGTTCTGCTCCTTACCCAAAAACTATTGATATATAAACATATCTCACATTGCAGGCCGACATGAAAAGTATTTCAATTTGAGGAATGTATTACACATCCTTTCAAAATGGATCTAAATTTCTCTATCATCTGTAAGACCATAAAAATAGAAATACCCATGAGAAAAAAACTAAATTACCCACAAAGAGAATAAGAAAAACACTTAGGCAATGAAAACACCCACAAAAGGGACAATAAAAAGAAAATAAAATATACAAAGCTTTAGGTAGCAAAAAAAAAAAAAAATGATGGGGCTACCACCAAAAGAGAAATAAGGCAATTCCTTCAACAACACTGGCACAAAAAAGGTCCAAAGAAAAAGGAAATATATTACACTTTTGATAGTATAAATGGTAGTTAGTTAAGAAAAATGCATAACTTTTTATTATAGGATATCAATGATAAAATAATATTAATTAACAAATTGTTATCTACATGGTAACATAATAGATAGCATAATTAATATTTTCTTCATATATATCACGTGTCTATTGGAAGCACGTCAAACAGTCAATTGCTACATCCGGAGAAAAAGAAAATATATTACACTTTTTTTTTTTTTAAGACATGGGAGAAAGCAATTTATTAGGCACTCACTAAAGATATAGAATCATTGAGTACAATAGAGGACACAATCATAGGCATATTAAGATTATGTGCTACGCTATTCCCTTCGCATCTTGTAACACCCTATGAAAATAATACTATGCTTAAGTCATAGAACTATAATTCATAGACTATTACGTGATTAAGGCACTATACAGGCTCGCATTAAGTTGACTTAGTAGCAGTGAGTAGTAGTTTGGTGGAAGCGGATAGAAATGTTTGCTAGTTGAAGCGTATTACAATATAAATGAAAGGAAAATAAACATAGTAAAATGGTAAAGTGTATACAACTAAAAGAAAACAGAAATCAGCTAAGATAAACTATGCAAATATTAACATCGTCCTCTCATGTATTCATCCAACCATAATAATGAGTACATCAGATTAGGTCATACATAAAATGATATTGGCTCGTGCCAGTGATAGCATCTTTATACAGGTCCTTAAAGGACATTTCACTAGTGCTGGTACATGAGGGAGCAAAACAAAAAAGAACAGCAGCACTATCTATGGCCCAAGATGCCAAAAGAAGGCTATCCTATACAACTATCAGTAGTATGCTCGAGCAACTCCACTAGGCGGACTTCGAAGAGAGGAATCCATTTGCCATACCAGAGTCAGTAGGTGCATAGCCATCGTCAGAAGCTCTTGAGGAGGAAGAAGATATATCCATTTCCTCTGAGGGATCGCTCTCGGAGGGTACCTGCTGGACAAGCTGAGGTGAGGCTGGCACAAGTGCAAGTGGATGCGCTAGGTGTACAGGAATGGCTAAATAGGGAAATGCCGGGTTGAATAATGGGCTATATACGGGAGTAGCAAAAGTGCCGTGGAAGAAAACATAGAGACCGAAATAGGTAGTGGCCATGAGGTACAATGAATCCAACGCCATCTCATAGTGCCACTGCCATTCTGGCACTTCAGCATAGAAAATGATCGTGGTCGTTATCCCTGCCATCTGGGAATGACATGGATACAAAAGCAAAAATGAGAATTTAAAATTCTCTATAAGAGTTCAACTTACTGCACCACCCTGTCATTGTATTTATTCCCAGTTGCTTCAGTTTTATTTGATTAGTAAAAGGTGACTAACAAAATTATATATTCAGTTTCATTTGATTATTAGAAATTATGACCCGAAGCAAGATTCTATTTTACTGAATGTAATAAAATGCATAATAAACATCATAAAGGAACATGAGGGATAATCAAGGAAGTTATTTACAAATAAACACATACATAGGCAACAAGCATACAACTTACCTTCAATCACTATAAAAAGAAATGAATAACTGCAAGGACATAGAATGCGCTTGTTTCCTCAATCCTCTATCGCATAGTTCATGAACCTTTCTATACTCGTTCAACACACCTAGGCATTACGTATCACCGTCCCTAGGGTGTTTACCTTTATCTTTAATCCATTACTTGGTCCCCTATGAGTCTTTGGCCATATGACTCATTGGTAATAGTCTGTTTATTAGGATCGAGCTTATTCCTATAAAAGATTGCCGGGTTTACTATCCCCAACTTTCCCACCGATTTATTCCCCTTAACTTTACTCTGGGGCTGGCCCAAGTAATATGAAATCTATTATAACTCTCATGAACTACATAAACAAGACTAATTTGCCTTAAATATCATATGCATTAATAAATATTCCACATGTCATGCACAATTTCTGTCGGGACTTCAGCAGCATAACGGATCGAGTCCACTTTCCCAAGAATAATGCTAGGCTACCAGAAAATCAATCACACAACAAGACCAATATAGAGCATCAAGCATCCAACACTTATACAAGTTTTGTAACATTCACACATGAATTAGGTTTCTGCTACTTTTACTCAGTTCTGTCTAATGTTGTAAATTCAACCATAAATTCTATTTTATTCATTTAGACCTACACTTTGGATATGTTAGAATGCTATTTGTCTAGTTTCCAACCTCTTCGGTCCCATCTAATTTTGATAAATGTAGCTCAAGTTATTGGCGATTTACCTTGGCCTGCCTTGGAGTTAGGCAGATTTGTACACTCAAAAGTAAAAATTCATTAAAAATACAGTTGTAATCATACAAAACTTATATCATCTTAAAGCTAACTAAACTAGCTTTCATTTCCAATTAGTTTACCTTGTTTGAGTAAGTATAACTCAAGTTATAATCTATTAAATTTGACTAACTTGCAATGCCCTATTCTAGGCTAGTTGGGACTTGAGAAAATTTTCATGAATTATTGGGAGCAATAGGTGTAACATCCTCAATTTTATGACGTGCTAAATTATCTCAGTAACCTTGAGTAATTAGGCACTTAATGAGAAATTATGACATTAAGGCTTAATAAAGGGGTTAGCTCGGATGAGAAGAGTCAAGAGAATGCTTAATCGAGGTTAGATAATCTCTAATTAAGCAAGTTAGAGCCCTTATAGCTTAATTAAGCACTAATTGCCCTTAATTAGCTTAATCGAGTTCAATTAAGGTTAATCAAGCTTAATTGTAAGATTAATTTTTGTTAATCGTGTTCTTGTGTGTTAATCACTAATCCTCGCTTAATCACCTTAATTAAGTTATATGAGCACTTAATCACATGATTAAATTCAAATTTAGTCAACTAGATAATAAAGTAGAGAGTGATGTCATTACAGCAAAAAGCATTAGACAAGACTACTTTATGTAAGAGTTTGACCATTCTTTGTCTCCCCATCATCCTATTTGTCCCCTTAATCACTAATTAACACAAGATGACACAAAATTAAGCAAAATATCTCACTCTTCTCCCTTGATGTTGGATGCCACTTTTAAGCACACATACACACTCACATTTTCATTTTCACTCATCCTATTCTCTCTCTTCAAAGCCAAATCCTCCAACTTCTCTCTAAAACTCTCTTCATCTTCTTCATCTTCTTCTTCCTTTCACCACCAACACCACCCAAAAACCACTATCTTAGCCCTTCAAAGACCTCATCTTTGGGTCTTTGGAGACAAGATCTAAACACTACAACCTCCATTTTCACAAGATCTCAAGAGTTTCTCCTTCCACCAAGCCAAACCGCCACCATCTATAAGGAAAGGAACCATCATCATCATCTTCTTCTTTTTCTCTTGTTTTTGTGCCATTTCTAAGAAAGGTAGTGATCTTCATCCTTTTCATTTTGTTTGCTCAAGAAAGCTTGGAGCTTGGTTCTTTCATGACCAAGATCTCTAAGTGAAAACTTGAGAAGATCCTTCATGCTTTTCAAAAGCAAAAGTTTTCTCTTTAAGTAAAATATGTTCTTGTTGTTCTTCAAGTGTTCTTAAGTTCCTTCTTTTAGTAAAATATGTTCTTGTTGATCTTCAAGTATTCTTAAGTTTTTTTCTTTTAGTAAAATATGTTCTTGTTGTTCTTCAAGTGTTCTTAAGTACCTTCTTTTAGTAAAATATGTTCTTGTTGATCTTCAAGTATTCTTAAGTTTTTTTCTTTTAGTAAAATATGTTCTTATTGTTCTTCAAGTGTTCTTAAGTTTCTACTCTTGGCAAAATAGGTTCTTGAATGTTCTTGATGGTATCTTGCTTAAAGTTGTTCTTTTTATGATGAGTTGATGATTAGAAAAGCTTCATCTTATTATGTTTTCATGATTTGATAAGACTATAAACATTCTAAAAGCTTTAACCTTTAAAAAGTTTGCTTCTTGATGCACAAAAAGGGGCACAAGTTTTAGTGCCATCATAAAGTCTTCTTTTGTTTTATTTTGAAGACAAAAGATATATGTAAAAGTCTAAGCTTTTTAGAATAACAAGCCTTTTTGAGTTATAAAATGATATCTTGTTACTTTATGTCTTAGAAATCAAACCTTAAAGAAAAGACCTTTCACAAAGTTACAAACTTTAATTAAGAATGAAACCTTTAAGTCATAAAAGTGTTGTTTTGTAGCACTTAATCCCTAAAGTTTAGATCTTGAACTAAAATAATACCAAAAGGTGTTAACTTTTATAAAGATTAAGACTTTTAACCTTAAAGTTGATGTTTCATATCACTAGTTGACAAAGTGGGAATCTTTTTAATGTAGAGACAACTTTAAGTCATAAAGTTGAGACCTTGATGGTCTTAGAATAATTAAATAAGTCAACTTTCATAACAACAAGCCTCTTTAGTTAAAAAGCTAGTAACTTTTATCATTATTACATAAAGATCTAAATTTTTAGACAAGAGCTTAATATTAAAGGCACTTACTTTCATAAAGAATAAAACTTTATGGCTACTTTATAAAGAATGATAACTTTAATAATGTTTAAGGTAAAACCTTGATATGTTATTAATGAAAGCTTAAAACTTCGTAAGTTGAATAAGTTAAAAATCGCCCTTGGTGATTAGTGAATATTGGTGTTGTTGGGTTTATGATGTGGTTATGCGTTGTCATGACCCAATGATTAGAGGGATCTCAAACTCCTTGGGAACAGAAGTATGATTAAGGCCTCTGAGTATACCATGAATCTAGGAATCACTAAGTGCACTATCTCAATGAAAGAAAATAATCAGTTGACTTAATTAATTTGAACAAGTGTTCCATAAGACATGTACGTAAGTAAAGAATACTTTCATACGAGGACTAAGTACCCAAAAGACCACAAACACATACCATAACTATGTGATTCTCTCCTGGGTAACCACGAGAAATCATATGTTGAATCATAATGTGCTTCACAAAGAAAAACACAAACTATAAACCCCTTAGGGTATGAATGTGTGATGCCATCCGGCATGATGAATGATGAGTTTGACTGAGCTTTGTCTCATGATTGAATGATGAGTTGACTGAGCTTGGTCTCATGGTTGAATGATGAGTGTGACGATATGATATAGATATGATGAACCGTTGGTTGAAAGTTTATGATTAGCATTTTGGGGAAGCTCCGATCTAGCCGTTATGCTGCCAGATTTTCGTTAAAATTATGGACTTAATCATATCATTGCATGTGTCTAGTCAAAGAAGTATCATGCATGTAAAGTATAATGATAAGCAAAGAATTAATGGGATATGACCTTTCAATCACTTCAGTAAGGGAAGTGAGAGACAGTGATCCACAAAGACTCAAGGGACCTCTATGAGGGATGCAAGGGTGACATGAAGGACCCTCCAACTTAGAGGTAACCAATATTGGCTTAGCCTGATTTGGTTAGTACTGCGTGACGACGGTCACGGAATGAGCTCATGTCCAAAAGCAGTCTATTTCAAAGGAAAGTAAAGAATGTTAAGTACGTGCTAAAAATGAAAGTTAATGTAGGGCCATGGTCAAGTTGATGAGTTGCACAGTCGTGTATGCTATTATATTCCTTATGTGCACTATGAATGTTTATTATGTATATTAGCTTGTATGCCTATTTATGACACTATGGATATGATGATAAAGTTAAAAGTAACCTGCTTCGGGACTTACATTTTCTGAAAACTATTAATTGAACCGATATCTATCGACTATTTTTATATTAAACCCGAAGTGGCTGGGACGATGACGATGACATTGTGTTTGTCTAGTCACGATCCTACTGAGAAATTTAGTATTTCTCACTCCTACATTTCCGTGTCATCTTTAGAGGATGCCGGCGTTGGGCACGGTGGTGATTTTCATTGTGTTTCTGGTGATGCATTGGCACTTTGATCCGGTGCTGAATGCATCTGTGCTGACTGCTCAGGCAGCGATGCGAGTCTACATGTTCCATAGCCGCCAGTTCCGTGCACCCGCAATGAGTCCATTTTTCCACCCTCGTGAGCTATTCGAGGACATCACTATGGATGATGTTCGCCCACCTTTCCATCCTCCAAGGTACCCTACTAATGAAGATTCTGACTTTGACACCCGCCTGACACCGACAGTTTCATTGGATTCCGATCCTTCGAAACCGTCCTATCCGAGCTATCACGTGGAAACGAACTTGTCTGAGCCTTCCTACCCATCTATGATCCATCTATCATCCAATTCGTCTTCTTCTTCTGCAGCCCCTCGTCACACACCACCCCCGGTTTGCAATCGCGGGTTCATTCGTACTCATGCCATGCCTCATGGGCGTGGCCGTGCTCGAGGAGGAGGACGTGGTGATATTCCTCCCAATGGATTTAGGAATGGCTACCTCCCGCCAAATGAGTAAGGTGTTGATTTGCATGCAGAGCTGAGTACAAGGATAACCCCTTTTTGGTTGTACCGAGGGTTATTATTTTCTTTTGGCATGTATGGATGGATTAGGATTTCTTATGTATTTCCTTTTATCATGTATTTCATTAGGGTATTTTGTAGGGCCGACAGTAGGTATCGGACCCATTGTTATCATTGTGTATGACTATTGTTATTACTACTACTATATTAACTATGGGATGACCTGGAATGAATGTTATCTTTATCTAAGATTGTGGTCATTCTCAATGCTTTTAGTTATGTTAAATGCGATGTATGAATGAGATAGCGACATTTGTATTATATGTTCACGATATGCTCATGGCTCTCGATTTCAAAAATGGTTTACTTGTTTTATTCAAAAAAAAAAATTTACCCCTAGTTTCATTAAAAAGTAATTTTTAAAAGGTAATGTTAGTTCCGCAAGCAAAAGTAACAACTAATAATTCCACAATATGACTTAAACACAGAATAGAACTATTAGGGTGTTACAACAGGGGTTGAATTTGGTTCTGAAAGTTTTATGGAAGGTTCCCTTATGTCTTGAATTTATAAAAAAATTAGTTGCACTAAATTTGAAGAAGTATAGGGCGATGCCCTGCTCATCTCACTCTGGTTAGATTCAAGGACAAAAACTTAGGGCAAATTTTCAAAAATCATATCTCTTTCAATACTAATCCAATAGTCTTATAATTTATATGTGTAGAAAGCTCTAGGTGTCATCTAAAAATAGGTTTATAAAATTTTGGAGGCTGTACACAATGCCATACATCATGCGAGTACGGACAACCTTAAGGAATCTGTCTTTAACCAAATATTTTTTCTCATCTCTTTTAGTTTTACTCACTTCCTCAACCCAAAACAAAAACATCCATAGCTATTCAACCAGAAAAAATCAATATGAAAACATCCAATGTCATCATAATAAGGGAGGAAATCAGAAACCCTAAATAATGCATGTTAATTCCATTCAATAAAAAGTCATGAAATCCTACCTAAAAGTTGAATAGGAAGCCAACTAGAGTGAACTTTGAGTGAAGGAAACTTGGTGAGATGTTGAAAGAGAATGAAGAAGAGGAGATAATGAAGAAAATGAAGAGGAGTTCCTTCCATAAAGTGGCCGAAAATTTTGAAGGGAGAAGGAGGGAAATTTTGTGTTTTATGTCATAATTAGTGAGTATGACATGTGAGCTCTCATTGGTGGATTTGGGTTGGAGTTTGAATTCATTTAAATTACCTATTTTAAGGGCTTGGATAGTGCCACTTGGGAGGAATAGTTGGCTAAATCTAAGCCATCAAAATTAGAGTTCTTACAGTATAATTTCTACTGATCTATAACATACCAAATACAAAACTGAAACTTAATCGATTTCTCGTTAACTTAGCAAAATGCTACCAATGGTTGCTATAATTTTTGCACATCAAAACTCAAAATATTCTAACCTCAACTCCCAAATTTCACTTGTAAATACTCTGACTTCCATAACAAAATAAAATAGATTGAAATTGGTGCAATTTAGACGTTCTGCATTCCCAGGATGTTACACAACTACCCTCCTAAAAATAAATTTTGTCCTCAAAATTTAGTACCTGAGAATAATTCAGGATACTCTCTCCTCAGATTTGACTCTAACTCCCACATGCAGTCTTTGGTTCCTTCTTTTCCCCATGCTATCTTTACTAATGGCATGGTCTTGTTTAGTAGCTGCTTAATACTTTTGTCTACAATCCATGCGAGGGGTACATGGAAGGTCAAATCATCTTTTAACTATATCAACTTGGGTTCTAGGAAACAAGTAGGATCAGGGTGATATTTTTTAAGCTGAGAAATATGAAAAACATTGTGAAGATTGGATAAGTGCGGAGTAAGAGCAATTTGGTATGCTACTGATCCAATTCGCTTCAGGATTTGAAAAAGACTGATAAAGCGAAGGCGTAGCTTTTTAACCTTAATGGCTCTACCTATTCTTGTTGTGGGCATGATCTTCAAAAACACGTGGTCTCCCTTTTGAAATTCTAAAGGTTTTCTTCTGATGTCTGCGTAGTTTTTCTGGCGACTCTAGACTACAAGTATCTTGCTACAGATCTTTTTAATTTGCTCTATGCTCTGCTTGATCAACTCTGGTCCTAACAAGCTCTGCTCACCTGCTTTATACCAACATAACGGAGATTGACATTTCCGGTCAGACAATGCTTCATACGGAGCCATGCCGATACTAGCATGGTAATTGTTGTCATAGGCAAACTCGGCTAGCAGTAGGTATCGATCCCAGTTTCCTTGTTGTTCCAAGATGTACGCTCGAAGCATATCTTCCAAGGTTCGAACGGTCCATTCCGTTTAACCATCCATTTGTGGATGATATGTAATGCTTAAACATAATTTTGTTCCAAATGCTTTCTGAAATGCTTTTCAAAACCACAAAGTAAACCTTTCTTGAATATATAGTTGAGTTAATTTCTCCAAAGGATAATTCGCCCAGATGGATAAAATGTGAGTAGACTTACTTAGTCTATCCACTATAACCGATATAGCATTATAGCCAAAAGATGTCCATGGCAAACCCATTACGAAATCCATGGAAATACTCTCCTACTTCCATTTAGGAATCTCCAAAGTTTGCAGTGTGCCTGCTAGTTTCTAATGTTCTATGTTTACTTTTTGGAAAACTAAACATTTATTTACAAGACTCGCCACATTCGTTTTCATGCCTGGCCACCAAAACATTTTCTTGAGGTCTTGATACATCTTATTAATGCCAGGATGTATGGTGAACTCACTTCAGTGGCCTTCTTCTATGATTCTCTTCCGAAGGTCGCCCTCCTCAAGCACACATATCCTTTCCCGTTATCGCCGTATTCCTTCTTTATTCAGAGTAAAGCCTGCTAGCTTCCCTAATTGCACCAAGTGTATCATGTATTGAAAGTTGATATTCCATCGTTGCACTTGTCAGATTTGCTCCTTGAAGTCACTAGTTATTTTGATCTAGCTTAGCTAGATAGTAGGAAGGGTTATAGAGATTCCTAAATTAAGATCCCAGAAACTCTCTATAAGTTCTATTTCTTTAATCATCATCCATGCCATGCTTAAGGATTTCCTATTCAGGGCATCTGCCACCACACTTGCTTTGCTAGGATGGTATTTTAGCTCAAACTCATAATCCTTGAGAAATTCCATCCATCTTCATTGCCTCATATTCATTCCTTCTAATCAAAGAGTTATTTCAAACTCTTGTGATTAGAAAATACTTCAAATTTCACTCTACAAAGATGGTGCCTCCATATCTTCAGAGAAAATACTACCGCTGCTAGTTCAAGGTCATGCGTCAAGTATTTGTGAGGTTTCAATTGTCTAGAAGCATATGCGACCATGTTTTTGTTCTACATTAGCATGCATCCTAGCCCTATCTTGGAGGCATCATAATAAACTTCAAACGGTCCATGGGGATTTGGCAGAGTGAGTATTGGGGCTGTCGTCAACTTTCCTTTTAAGCCTTGGAAGCTCTGCTCACATTCCAGTGTCCATTCAAATGGAGAATTCTTCTTGGTTAGCTTTGTCAGGGGCAAAGCTATTTGGGAGAAATTCTTAACAAATTGTCTATAGTATCCGGCCAAACCTAGAAAACTCCTAACTTCCGTAATCATAGTCAGCTGTTTCTAGTTTAACACTGCTTCTACCCTATTAGGGTCTACAGAAATTCGTTCTTGGGACACTACATGCCCGAGACACTTCACTTCCCTCATCTAGAATTCACACTTGGATAACTTGGCATAGAGGTTCTTCCTTCTCAAGATTTGCAGTACCAACCTCAAGTGTTTTGCTCTTACTCCATCTTTGAGTAGACAAGTATATCGTCGATGAACACCACTACAAACTTGTCTAGGTATGGATGGAATAACACCACCACGAATGCACCGATAGTGTCTATAACGAGTCTGAAAGGCCGTCTTAGGGATATCCTCCTCTTGAACCTGAAGCTGGTGGTATCTAGACTGCAAATCAATCTTAGAGAATACGATGGCTCCTTATAGCTGATGCATGAGGTCATCAATCCTTGGTAAAGGATATTTATTCTTAATGGTTACCTTGCTCAATTGCCGGTAATCTACACAAAGCCGCATGCCTCTGTATTTCTTTTTAACTAGCAAAGCTAAAGCTCCCCATGGTGATGCACTTGGTCTAATAAATTTCTTTTCTAAAAGTTCTTCAATCTGCTTTTTGAGTTCAGCTAACTCTAGAGGTGACATTTTTGTATGGAGCTATGGATATTGGCCCCGTACTCGGCACTAATTTAGTGGTAAACCCAATTTCCCTTTCTAGAGGAAATTCAGGAATGTCCTTAAGAAACATGTTTGGATATTCCCTAATAACTAAAATATCATCTAGATGCTGATCAACTTCTGTCACATTAGTTGACAGGAGAACATACCCTTGATTCTTCATCCCACAACAATTTATCACTAAAGAGTTTAAATAAAAACTTACAAGAGTTATAGGTTTAGGAGGTGAAATGGAAGAAAACATGACAACCTTGTCTGAACAATTTAGCATGAACCAATTGCAGAAAGCCAATCCATGCCAAGAATTACATCAAGTCTAGATAGAGGAAGATAAATTAAGTTGGTGGCAAAGACTCTGCCTTAAATCTGAGAGGAATATTCATACAGATTTGACTAGTTCGAATGGACTCATTCATAGGAGTGAATACTAACAAATCATAAGGTAATTCAGAGATAGGAATTTGCAAAGCAGTCACAGAACTATGGGAAATAAAGGAATGTGACATACCCGATTCATATAATATAGTTAAAGTCCTACCCTTCACTTCACACGCACATTGAATTAAATCTCTAGATTTTTCAACTTCATCCGCATCCATGGTGAAAACCCTTCCTTGGTGCTATGGCCTGGGAGTACGTTAAGGATTTTTGGTTGGACACTCATAAATCTTGTGGCCTGACTTGCCACATCTGAGGCAAACATTGTTAGCCAGACATGGGCGATTACTGTGATTCCTTCCACACTAGGTGTAGGTTTGGTTCACAAAAGGCCTTTGGGGTTGCTTGCCTATATTGCCCATTGGTTGAAACCTTCTCTACTGCTAAGAGTTGGGTTTAAACCTTGGGCCCTGAGGTGCCAATCCTCTCTTGAAGTTACTACCAGTTGACCTAGCAGCAGTCAACTTCCTATTGCAATCTTCCACTAATCGGCACTTGTTCACCAAGGTAGGGAAATCTCTGATCTCCATAGGCCCTATGGTGGCGAGGATATCCTCTTGCAATCCACCCTCAAACTTAACACAGTTCCACGCCTCATCGGGGTTCCATTGATAAATTGTAGAAAATTTACACAACTCCTCAAATTTGGCAATATACTCAGATATGCTACTGTTTCCTTGTTGGAGTTGCATAAACTCCAGCTCCTTGGTGTTGCAAACAGAGGCAGGAAAATACTTCTGGTCAAATGCATCCCTAAATACATTCTAGGTGACCTCCGTCTAGGATTTCTCTAGTAGCCGCTTTACACCATTCTACCATAATTCTGCATCTGCTTCTAGCATATAAGTGGCAAAAGCCACTTTCTGGCAGTCAGTGCAGTCTAAGACAAAGAAGACTTTCTCAATGGCTTCGAGCCACTCATCAGCCTTATCAGCGTCAAAAATTCCTCTGAAATTGGGTGAATTTGGTTTTTTGAATTCAGCAAGTTTAAGATACTCTAGGTCCACTCTTGGACCATTAGGATTCCCTCCATGACTAACCTCAGGTTGTCTACCTAGTTGGTCCATCATCTGGTGTGCTGCAGCACTTGTTCCTGCATGGCATATGCCATCTCCCACATGGTCTCCATGAACTCAGCAGGTTTCTTGAGCAGGCATCGTTCATGGCCTACCTCGCCTTCTAAAAGCCATCAAATTCTAAACACACAAAACAAAAGTTATTGAGTAGATCAAGCTCAGTACTAAGTTTAGTGTGCTAGTAAATAACAACTCACATGGTAAAGCAAATTTATACATGTATATTCTACATCTTATCCATACAAATAAGATTCAATGCATGATATTATCTAAAAATGTAGAGTGTGCATGAAGCATAGTCAGTCCAATCCTCAAGCCTGTGCTAGGACAAACTGCTCTGATACCAAAAATTATAACACCCTATGAAAATAACACTATGCTTAAGTCATACAACTATAATTCGTAGACTAGGCACTATACAGGCTCACATTAAGTTGACTTAGTAGCAGTGAGTAGTAGTTTGGCGGGAACAGATAGAAATGTATTAACATCATCCTCTCATGTATTCATACAACCATAATATTGAGTACATCAGATTGGGCTATACATAAAGAGACATAGGCTCGTGCCAGTGACAACATCTTTATACAAGTCCTTAAAGAACATTTCACTAGTGCTTGTACATGAGGGTACAAAACAAAAAAGGAAAAACAATACTACCTATGACCCAAGATGCCAAAAAAGGGCCATCCTATACAACTGTCAGTAGTATGCTCGAGAAACTCCACTATGCAGACTCCGAGGAGAGGAATTCATTTGTCATGCCAGAGTCGACAGGTGCATAACCATCATTAGAAGCTCCGGAGGAGGAAGAAGATGTATCCATCTCCTCTAAGGGATCGCTCTCGAAGTGTACCTACTGGACAGGTTGAGGTGGGTTGGCACTGGTGCAGGTGGATGCGCTAGGTGTACAGGAATGGCTAAATAAGGAAACGTTGGGTCGAACAATGGTCTATGTACGGGAGTAGCAAAAGTGCAGTGGAAGAAAATATATAGATAGAAGCAGGCAATGGCCATGAGGTACAATGAATCGAGAGCCATGTCATAGTGCCATTGCCATTCTGGCACTTCAGCGTAGAAAATGATCGTCGTTATCCCTGTTGGATAGGATAGTAGGAGAAGGGGGGTTGAATCGTGCTTTCAAATAAGTTTTGTATCTGAAAAACTTTAGTAGAAATATCTATCTTAAGTTTAGGACATGGATTGCAGAAGCGATAGTGTTAGTTTTAAAAAAAGGTTCAGTCTAAATAAAATAGAAACAAACTTTTGTTTCTGATTAAATTTTAAATAGATTTGAACTTAAGTAATAAAATCAAATACCAAGATTAGAGATAGAGATAATCACACAAAAGATTTTACATAAAGATAATCACACAGAAGATTTTATACTGGTTCGACCAAACCACTTGCCTACTTCCAATTCCCAACCTTTCATTGAGATTTTATATACTTTGAGTATTCTTTGTCCGAGTTTCTCCAAGCTTCTTACATGTGAGTATTCTTTCTACAAGTCTCTCCAAGCTTACAATGGAGTAATGTTTTCCTAGCCTCTTCAAGTTTCACAAACGAGCAGTATTTTTCTAGCCTCTCCAACCTTTAAACTGGCCACCAGTAGGTCTAGATACAAATGATGAGAATGAAGTATTTTGTTTGTACACTCACACTAACTTTTTCAACAGAAAATGGACTATAAAGTGCTTTGTGTGAGATTTCTCTAAATTCTCAAAAAGAGAATATATCTATTACAGATCAAAAGAGAAGATTTTCTTATATACTAAAGTTACAATAAGTAACTTTCTAGTGTTCTAGACAGTTGAGAAGGATAAAGAAAGGAAGCTTTTTTTCAAGGAAAGTATTCAAACAGTCTAACTATTCTTTCTTTGATTTCCAGTCTTATATAGACTTCGAGATATGACTGTTGAAGCTTGTATGCCTTGATCCTTGTGATCTTTTTTGGTCTGCTGGTCTACGACTAGACAGAGAAAAAATAGCCTTCCTTTTTCCTATTTTTTAAAACTTACATAGAAGTAGAAAAGTAGCCGTTTATTAGTTTGCCAACTATTCAGACTTGTTAGTGCCTCTTCCGCAACTTGTCAAATCACCTTTTTTAACATTTTGAATTTGTCTATTGAAGCATGTAAAGGAAGCTTTGAAGGTGTAACACTTCATAAGAAGCAAGTCTCTGAAGATTTGCCTTCTGGACAAGGTCATCTTTCTGAATGAGCAGTGTTCGCTCTTGAGCCACCATTTTCTCTTCTAGTGTTGTAGTTTCATCCTTCTGAGCCTTCCTTGTTATTTCTTGCATGATAATTGAGATAAATATACAAAGCATATATTCCATATCAAGTATATTCAATTTAGAGTATCCATGGATAACCTGACTTTGAACATTCTCAATCATATAATGCACATAATTGACAAAGAAATGCTTCTAGAAATAATTCATTTATATATATATAGAGCAGGATTAGCTTAAATTCTGATTTGGTATTCATCAAAACCTTAATTTTCATTTTAGTTTATAGCCACAAAATAGTTTCTGAAGGGCATTGGAGCTAACAATCTCCCCCTTTTTTATGATGGCAAATCCATATTTAAGAAAAGTTCTTGTTAAATACAAATGAGCACAAATTGTTGTTCAGAGAAAATAATTTTTTGAAGAGTGATTGACACTCATACAATCAGAAAGATAATTCTAAGTAAAAGTGCATGAGACTCTTTTGTGATATAAAATAATCATTGAAGCAGAATGAAGTTTCTAATTATATCAAAGCAACAATTCAGATAGTTCAAATCATATTTGAATAATCAGAAAGATTATGTAGTAAAAGATTATATTCATACATATCCATAATCTTTTATTTGAATAAACTCATAGTACCTAAGCAACTTTTATCTCAAATAGTTTGAATATTTGAACAGGTATCAGAGCAACTATTAGAGCATTTAGTAACTTCACATATCATATCAAATAATAGCTCGTAAATAATACAATTACAGTAGAAATTAATCAAGAGATATGAAAGCATAAGTGATGGAGAATTAAATATAGCTAAGCATAAACTATAACTAAACTATAAGCTAGTGATAAGGTGTTCAAACAGGAATAAGGTAAATAGATGTTTCTAAAATGAATAAATAATTGTTTCTGAAATGCCGAAAAGAAAAGAAATGAATTATAAAAACCAATGTAAGGAAAAATTTTGTATACTTGCTCCCCCTCACTGTATGGTCTATGCTCCCCCTCAACTTAGACTTTTCTAAAATATCTTCTCCCCCTTTGACATTATAAAAAAAATGTAGGATCATGAAAGAACCATTACTGATTGCCTTTTCCTTTCTAAACAGTCTTTAGAATCTATAACATGCGTGTTTCTAGTTTGGCCAATCTTCTATCCATGTTACTTTGATTTACCATGATTGAATGTTGATTTGACATGAGAATTAACATGTTTTCTTGAAGCTATTCCAATTGAATTTGGATTGGATCAGGAGTTCCTTCTACGCTAGATGGTTATATTAAGAGAGAATGAGTAGATACTAAAGCAGGAATGGGTGTTGAAATAGGAAGGGGTGCAATTTCTGGTACAAACTCTATGTCTTCAGATGTAAGTTCAAGAATGAGGGTTTTGTCTGAACCTGATCTTTCTGATAGATATATTTGAGTATTCTAATGGTTGATTTCCAATGAGGTAGCAATCCTTCTGAAATTTTCAAATGAAGTGCCTATTCCATCAGCTCTGTCTCTCTGTTGCTATAACCATTCTTCCTCTCTGAATTTGTGTTCTACAACTTCTCTTATTGCTCTTTTCAAAGTAGAATGAGCTGAGTCTTTTGGAGGATCATTAGTAAGAATTTTCCTTTTTCCTTTTCTTTTGTAGTCGAAATGAAATATTTCTATCATGAGTTTCGTCATGATCTTGCACATTTGCATGACTTTGAGGAAAAGATTCTCTAATTGTAATTCCTTGTTCGAGAGGTCTTGAGACTCTTCTTTTTTATTTACTAAATGATGATTCTATTGAGTCTATATTAGTTGCAGATGTTGTGTCCTTAACATCAAAAGGAACCAATAATCTCTTCTTATTTGAGAACTTCTTTTCAGAAAAGCGAGAAAGATTTTTCTTTGACTTGTCAATGCTTTTCTTTTTGTTCTTCTTTCTCCTTTTTGCCATGGTGTAAAGAACTCAAGAGTTGATTTTGGAAAGTCAAAAATGGATGATGATTGTATATACAATAGTGGACATAGGGAATGGTTCAAGATTCTATCAAGAAGGAAGTAAAGGAAATATAGTATGAAAGATTTCAAGTAAAAGTGAGAGATTTTTTTTTTTTTTAAAAAAAAAGATAGTTTCTGAATGAGGTTTAGGTAGGTAAAAATTAAAATTGATGAGATAAAGGGAAGTGAAAGGTTGATGTGATAGATAAGGAAAGTGTTGAGAGAGATAGAAGGTTAAAGTATATGAAAGGTATCAAATGAAACACTACCATTTCAAGTTAAGAGAGTCATTTGATTTTCCCGCTTTTAAATATCGTGGTAAACATGTAATCGTGGAGGTAACCAAAACGACGCATATCACAGTACATTTTTACTTCTCCAAAAACTAGACATTGATAAGATCCTCTGATCATCATTCCAGAGAGATATAATAATTTTGCCCATTGAGAAGAACTATTCTCTTAAATAAATCAATCTGGAACTATTTTTCTCAAACTCATCTTCACTTTGTTCTCAAATAATCTTTTTGGAGCATATCTGATCTCAACTTTAACTTGACTTCAAACTTTCTCAACTAAGTAGATCATCGGCTATGAATTTACTTTCTGAACTATTCAAGAAAAACATTTTGAGTTGATTCTTTGAACTCTTTCTCAAAAGTGATCTTTCTAAGCCACATATTTGAGTTGAAGAACATTCTCCAGAAGGAAAATCCATCAGGATCCGGTAATCTCAGCGTTTTACTCTTTGCTCAAGAGAGGGAGGTACCAGATGCAATGAATATGAATGATTTTAAAAACTAATCACATTCGTAAGGTCCCTTATATGACAAAACTGATCTTCAGCTAAGGGTTTTGTAAAAATGTTAGCAATCTGACTTTTAGTGTTAATAAATCTTAGCTGAATATCTTCTTTCTGAACATGATCTCTTATGAAATAATGCTTGATGTCAATGTGCTTAGATCAAGAATGCTAAATAGAATTTTTTGTGAGATTAATTGCACTAGTATTATCACACAGGAAAGGGATTTTAGTATACCTCAGATTGAAGTTTTCTAGTTGGTGTCTCATCCACAAAATTTGAGTACTGCAATTTGTAGCAGACACATATTCAGCTTCTACAGTTGAAAGTGCAATAGTGTTTTGCTTCTTGCTTGACCAAGTTATCAATGACTTTCCAAGAAAGCAATAACAGCCACTAGTACTTTTCCTTTCAACTCTGTCTCCAGCAAAATCAGCATCACAGTAGCCTGTAATAGTGCAAACAATACTTTTCTTGTACCAAAGACCAAGATTAGTAGTACCAACTAAATAACTTAGAAGTCTCTTAATAGCATTTAAGTGTGATTGTTTGGGATTAGATTGAAATCTAGCACAAATTCCCACACTTAATTGCAAGTAAGGTCTACTAGCAGTAAGATACAATAGAGATCCAATCATACCTTTGTAAAGAGTTTCAGAGAATTTCTCACCATTTTCATCATCCTCTAGAACTTGAGAAGGATGCATGGGGCTATTGATGCTTTTAGCCTTGTCCATGTCAAACTTTTTGAGCAAGTCTTTAGCATATTTTTCTTGATGAATCAGAATTCTATCCTTTTGTTGTTTGATTTAGAGTCCAAGAAAGAATTTAAGTTCTCCCATCGAACTCATTTCAAATTCTCCCTAAATAAGCTCAAAGAAATTCTTGCACAAATTTTGATTAGTTGCACCAAAAATGATATCATCAATATGGATTTGAACAATTAGAAAATCATTTTTGTCATAAAGAATAAATAAGGTAGTATCAACTTTTCCTCTTTTAAGACCATTTTTGATTAGAAATGAGCTAAGTCTATCATTCCAAGCTCTAGGAGCTTGCTTCAAACCATATAAGGCTATTCATAGTTTAAAGACATGGTGAGGAAAATTTTCATTTTCAAAACTAGGAGGTTGATTCACATAAACTTCCTTCGATATGCAATCATTTAAAAAAGCAGATTTTACATCCATCTAAAATAACATAAAACCTTTATATGAGGCATAAGCAAGTAGCATTCTGGTTGCTTCCAATCTTGCTACAGGGGCAAAGGTTTCATCATAGTCAATGCCTTTTTGCTGATTGCCTTGTGCCACCAGTCTTGCTTTATTTTTTATGACTTTTTCCATTTTCATCAAGCTTGTTTCTGAGTACCCATTTTGTCTCTATAGCAGTTTGTCCTTTAGGTAGTAGGACAAGGGTCCAAACTCTTCTCAAATTGAGATAGCTCCTCTTTCATTGCTTTAATTAAGTTTTGATCTGTCAGAGCTTCATCAATACTTTCTGGTTGAATTTCAAAGATAAGAGCAAGATTGGAGCTATTTCTAAGTAAAGATCTTATTCTAATTCCTTGAGAGGGTTCACCAATAATTTGGTTTTGAGAGACAGCTCTCAAGTCTCATATACTAGTGTATCTTCGCTTCAGTGATATACCTTCTGGTTCTTCAAAAAGATTATCAGAAATATTTTGATATTCAGGAAGTTCAGAAAACATCATCCTCATTATTTCTAATGACAATCTGAATGTTTTACTGATTTTGTGAAGTATTATTTAATGACATATTTTCCCTCTCTTCCTCCAGATTTGCAACCTTTTGATTAAGGTCATTTTTCTTTCCCATAAAGTTTATATGGATAGTTTCTTCCACTGTTTGAGTCTTCTAATTGAATATCCTATAAGCTTTTGAAATGAAGAATATCTTAGGAAAATTCCAAGATAAGATTTTGGATCAAACTTTGAAAATCTATCCTTGGTGTTAAGTACAAAGGATTCAAATCCAAAGGCATGAAAATAAGAAATGTTCGGTTTTCTTCCTTTCCATAATTCATATAGAGTTTTCTTGAGAATAAGCCTTAAGAAAATGTAATTTTGAATATAGCAAGCAATGTTACTGCTTCTGCCGAAAAATCGTTTGATAAACAACTTTCAAGAAGCATAGTTCTAGCCATTTCTTATAATGACCTATTCTTCCTTTCCACTACTCTATTTTACTGAGGAGTTCTAGGAGAAGAGAAGTTATGAGAGATGCCATTTTCATTACAAAATTTTTCAAAAGAATGATTTTTGAATTCTCCACCATGATCAGATCTGATGGAAGTGATGCAAAAACCTTTTTCATTTTAAATTCTTTTTGAAAACAATTTGAAGCCCTCATAAGCTTCATCCTTATCGATCAAGAATACAACCCATGTGAATCTAGAAAAATCATCCACATTGACTAAACCATATTTCTTACCACCAAGATTAGTAGTTCTAGTTGGTCCAAAAAGATCAAGATGTAAAAGCTCAAGTGGTCTGGTAGTAGAGACTACATTTTTACTATGAAAAGAACTTTTGGTCTATTTGCCTCTTAAGACAAAACTCACAAGAAGAGTCAATTTTCAAAATTTGTTTTAGGCAAACCTTTTACTAGCTCCATCCGAGAAATTTTAGAAATCATTTTTATATGAGTATGACCAAACTTTCTGTGCCATAGCCACTTTTTATCCACAAAGGAAGCTAAGCATTTTACACTTTGATCAAGAAGGTCATCTAGATATAATACATAAGTATTATTGTGCCTTCTAGCAGTAAGAATGATTTTATTAGTAGTGAAATCTTTAGTTATACATTGTGAAGGTTCAAACACAACTTTGTAACCTTGGTCACAAAATTGACTAATGCTCAGAAGGTTATGAGTTAATCCTTCTACTAACATAACATCATATATTAGGTTGGAATTGTTCTTACCAACATTGCCTATACCAATTGTAACACCCTAATAGTTCCATTCTATGCTTAAGTCATATTATGGAATTACTAGTTGTTACTTTTGCTCGCGGAACTAACATTACCTTTTTGAAATTTCTTTACTTGAAAATAGGGGTAATTTTTTTTTTGAACATTAACAAGTAAACTGTTTTGAAAATCGAGAGCTGTGAGCGTATCATGAACATGTAATACAAATGTCGCTATCTCATATATACATCGCATTTAACATAAATAGAAGCAATAAAGTAACCACAATCTTAGATAAAGATAACATTCATTCCACGACCATTCATAATAATATAATCATAGTCATACATAAGATAATAATAGGTCCGATATCTACTGTCGGCCCTACACAAGAAAACTACCAAATACATAATAAAAGGAAATACATCAGAAAACCCTACAGCCCAAGCATGCCATACAATAGAATGATAATCTCATAACTATAACCAAAAAGGGCTATCCTCGTACTCAGCTCCACATGCAATCATCACATCACTCATCAAGCGGGAGGAAATCGTTCCCATATCCATCGGGAGAAACATCACCACGTCCTCCTCCTCGAGCACGTCCTCGTCCATGGGGCATAGCGCAGGTACGAATGAATCCACGTCCACGAACCGGGAGTGAAGCTGGGCCAGCAGATGAAGCAGAAGAATCGGAAGATAGACGAATCACCGAAGGCTATGACAAACCCGAACGATGAGATCGGCCAAAACGAGTCGGATAGAAGGGTTTAGAGGGGTCAGTCTCCACATGATAGCTCGGATAAGATAGCTGATGAATTGGATTTTTATACTATTTTTATCCTTCATACTTGTCTCATTATTCCTCCTTTGTGCTTAATTGGTTGAGTTTAGATCATTTTCCTTTTTTGGATCTTAGTGAGACTTAGTTAATTTTTGCAGCATTTCGGTTATTTTGACCTGCTTCAGTGTTTAGATCATATCTTGAGCTCTATACCTCATTTTATTATGCTTCTTGATTTGTAGGAAAGCTAAGAGATAGAGCTACAATTTCTATGAAGAGGGCAAGGGCTAATTCTGAGATCTTAAAGCCGAAATTGGGCTCGAAACTGAACTGAAGCGTTTGGGCACGGTTTCTGAGCAGCCTTCAATGATTGGACCATATCTTGGGCTACAGGGACTCAATTGAGCCCATTCCGGTGGCATTGGAAAGCTAACATCCAGGGATTCATTTTATGTTCAGAGCACTAAGCCAAGAAGAACCGTTATGAGGCCCAAAAACGTGTTGGAAGTCGCTGCTGAGTCTAAGAGAGCCCACTCAACTTGTTTTGGGCACAACTTTCTCTCTAAGCATCCAAATTGGGCAAATGAGCTATCCAAATTTAGCTTAGGAAAAGAGGATTATTTTAATTAAGTAATTAGTGACTTTTAATTAGAGGTATATATAGGAATTCTGATTATGCTTCAGTACCTTTTTGCTCATTTTATAATTTTGAGTTTTATTGAATAAGGAAACTCTCTCTCTCTCTCTCTCTCTCTCTTTCTTTTGCGTTTTCCTCCATTAATGGAGGGGTGATCATCCTCTGATCCAAGGCATCAAGAGAAGCATTCAAGCTCTTGAGGATTGGTGCATCAAGACATGGAAATTCCAATTTCGGTTTCACTCCTCTTCTCCTCTTCTTAATCTCGTAATTGAATTGGAGTTTTTCATTCATGCATGTTGATTAAGAGTCAATCAAATCATGTATAATTCGGTTGATATATGTGATTCGATTGTTCAAGAGTGTGATTCATAATTCGGATCTGAATATGAGATTAGAGCATTGGTTTGGAAGCTAATCCAAAATCAATTCGGTTTTAGAGGTCTCTAAACCGAATTGCTTGAGTGATTAGTTGAATGCATGGAGATTTTCATGTGAATGCTAGGTTTGATTTGAGGTTTCAATTGAATCTAAAATTAATCATCGAATTGGAGTGTGCATGTATATTTGAATCCAATGATTGAGTGTTGATTGCTTTCTTCTTGTGTGTCTTGGATTAGAATTTTAATTCGGTTTAGCCTTTTTGTTTTCTGTTTGCTTTGGAATTCAGTATTGCATTTTAAGTGTTTGTTATAAAAACCCCCCTGAATTTTCTGATCAAATAGTGTGTTCATCTTTGGGAAACGATCCGAGTTGGTTACTATACTATAGTCGCTATTCGGTTTAATTTGCTCGTGTTACGACGCGCGAGTCAATAGCTCCGAGGGATCGGAATCCAATGAAATAGTCAAAGTCAAACGGGTATCCGAGTTAGTCTCATCATCGTCGGTGGGGTATCTCGATAGCTGAAAGTAGAGGCGGATGTCATCATAATAACCTCACCGAATAGCTGATGCGGTTGGAAAAGTGGGCTCATCATGGGAGTCTGAAACTGGCGGTTGTGGAAGATGTAGACCCTTATCGCTGCGTTGGCGACAAAGATGGAGGCGTTCAAAGACTGGTCAAAGCGCCAAGATGCCACCGAACTCAACGTAGATCACCACTGTGCCCGACGTCGACATCCTCTGAAGACGATATGGAAACGTAGGAGTGAGAAATACTAAATTTCTTAGTAGGATCGCGACTAGACAAACACTATGTCATTGTCATTGTCCCAGCCATTTCGGGTTTAACTATAAAAATGGTGGACAGATATAAGTTCAATTTTAATAAATTGGAAAACTTAAACCCCGAAGCAAGTTGCTTTTAAACTTAACATCATAACTTCATCTTTATAACTAACATACATACTGAAACATAGAATAAACATTCATAATGCAAATGGATAATATAAATACATGCAAAGACATTCATCATCATAGACTTAACCATAGTTATACTTTGACTTTACTTTCGTTTTTAGCACGTACTTAACATTCTTTACTTTCCTTTGAAATAGACTGCTTTTGGACATGAGCTCATTCTGTGACCGTCGTCACACAGTACTAAACAAAATTAGACTAAGCCGATATTGGTTACCCCTAAGTTGCAGGGTCCTCCATGTCACCCTTGCCTCCTTCATAGAGGTTGCTTGAGTCTTTGTGAATCATCATCTCTCACTTCCTTTATCGAAGTGATTGAAGGGTCATGTCCCATTAATTCTTTTCTTATCATTATACTTTACATATATAATACTTCTTTGACTAGACACATGCAATAATATGACTAAGTCCATAATTTTGACGGAAATCCAACAACATAACGGCTAGATCGGAGCTTCCCCAAAATGCCAATCATCAACTTTCAACCAGCAGTTCATCATATTTATATCATAAAATCACACTCATCATTCAATCATGAGACAAAGCTCAATCAAACTTGTCATTCATCACGTTGAATGGCATCATACATTCATATCCTAAAGGGGTTTATGGTTGTGTTATTCTTTGTGAAGAATCTTATGAATCATCACATGATTTCTCGTGGTTACCCATGAGAGAATCACATAGTTAAGATATATGTATATGGTCTTTCAGTTACTTAGTTCTCATAGAATATTATTCTTTACTTAAGTTCATATCTTATGAAACACTTGTTTAATTTAATTAAGTTAAGTGTTTGTTTCCTTTCCCTGAGATAGTGTACTTAGTGATTCCTAGGTTCATAGTATGCTCAGAGGCCCTAATCATACTTCTGTTCCCAAGGAGTTCGAGATCTCTCTAATCCTTGAGTCATGACAACGCATAACCACATCATGAACCCAACAACACCATGTTCACTAAACACCAAAGATGATTTTTAACTTAACCAGGTTACCAAGCTTCAAGCTTTTATCGCTAATATAACAAGATCTTACCTTAAGTATTATAAAAGTTATCATTCTTATAAAGTAATCATAAAGTTTTATTCTTTATGAACGTAAGCGCCTTTAACATTAAGCTCTTATCTTAAAGATTAGATCTTTATGAAATAATAATACAAGTTACTAGCTTTTTAACTAAAAAGTCTTGTTCTTTATGAAAGTTGACTCTTTTTATTATTCTAAAACCATCAAAGTCTCAACTTTATGACTTAAAGTCATCTCTACATTAAAAAGGTTCCTACTTTATCAATTAGTGATATAAGACATTAGCTTTGAAGTTATAAAGTCTTGATCTTTATAAAAGTTAGCATTCCTATGATCCAAAAGTGACCTTTTTGATTTCAAGTTTCAAACTTTATGGAAGGATTTGCTTCCAAGGATCAATCTTTGAAACATAAAGTGACAAGACATCATTTTTCTAACTTAAAAAGGCTTGTTATTCCAAAAAGCTTAGGCTTTTACATGTATTCTTGCCTTCAAGACAAAACAAAATAAAACTTTTTGAAAGCTTAAAAGTTGCGCCACTTTTAAGGAATCAAGAAGCAAACTTTTTAAAGTTTTAAGCTTTTAGGATGTTCATAGTCTTATCAAATAAAAAAAAACATGTAAAGATGAAACTTTTCTAATCATAAACTCATCATAAGAAAAAGAGCAACTTTACGCAAGATATCATCAAGAACATCAATAACATTCAAGAATAAGAACATGAACATACTTTTCCAGAAGTGGAAACATCAAGAACACTTGAAGAAGAACAAGATCATACTTTTCCAAAAGTAGAAACATCAAGAACACTTGAAGAAGAACAAGATCATATTTAACCAAAAAGGGAAACTTTTGCTCATGAAGAGCATAAAAGATTTCCTCAAGTTTTCACTTAAAGATCTTGGTCATGAAAAGAACCAAGCTTCAAGCTTTCTTGAGTAAACAAAATAAAAAAGATGAAGATCACTATCTTTTCTTGAAGATGGTGCAAAAACAAGAAAAGGGGAAGAAGAAGATGATGGCTCCTCTTGATGATGATGGTGGCAGTTTTGCAAGAAGGAAGGAGAAGCTCTTAAGATCTTGTGAAAATGGAGTTTGTAGTGTTTAGATCTTGTCTCCAAAGACCCAAAGATGAGGTCTTTGAAGGGCTAAGTGAGTGGTTTTAGGTGGTGGTGGTGAGGAATGGAAGAAGAAGATGAAGAAGAAGATGAGAGAGTTTAGAGAGAAGTGGGAGGATTTGGTTTGAAGAGAGAGAATAGGATGAGTGAAAATGAAAATGGATGAGGGAAGGGAGAGAGAAAGTGGCATCCTCATCATAAAGGGAAAGAGGGAGATATTTTTTTAATTTTGTGTTAATTAAGGTTTAGGGGAACAAATTGGATGATAGGGGAATAAAGCATGTACTAACTCTTACATAAAGCACTCTTATCTTATGTTTTATGCTTTAATGACATCACTTTTTACTTTATTGCCTAGTTGACTAAATTTGAATTTAATCATTTGATTAAGTGCTTTTACAACTTAATTAAGATGATTAAGCACGGATTAGTGATTAACACACAAGAACATGATTAACAAAAATTAATCTTGTGATTAAGCTTAATTAACCTTAATTAAACTCGATTAAACTAATTAAGGATGATTAGTGCTTAATTAAGCTATAAAGACTCTGACTTGCTTAATTAGAGATTATCTAATCTTGATTAAGCATTCTCTTGACTTTTCTCATCCGAGTTAACTCATAAACTCTTCGTTAACCCCTTAATTAAGCCTTAATCTCATAATTTCTCATTAAGTGCCTAATTACTCAAGGTTACTGAGCTAATTTAGCACGATAATAAATTGAGGTTAAAGAATGAGCTCATGTCCAAAAGCAATCTATTTCAAAGGAAAGTAAAGAATGTTAAGCACGTGCTAAAAATGAAAGTAAAGTCAAAGTATAACCATGGTTAAGTCTACGATGATGCATGTCTTTGCATGTATTTATATTGTCCATTTGCATTATGAATGTTTATTCTATGCTTTAGTATGTATGTTTAGTTATGATGATGTAGTTATGATGTTAAGTTTAAAAGCAACCAGCTTCGGGATTTAAGTTTTCAAAATCATTAAAATTGAACTTATAGTTGTCCACCATTTTTATAATTAAACACGAAGTGACTGGGACAATGATGATGACACAGTGTTTATCTAGTCGCGATCTTACTGAGAAATTTAGTATTTCTCATTCTTACGTTCCGTGTCGTCTTCAGAGGATGCCGACGTCAAGCACAGTGGTGATTTTCATTTAGTTCCCAATGATGCATTGGCACTTCGACCCGGTGCTGAATGCATCTATGCTAACTGCTCAGGCAGCGATGCGGCTCTACATGTTCCATAGTCGCCAGTTCCGTTCACCTGGGATGAGTCCATTTTTCCGCCCTCATGAGCTGTTTGAGGATATTACCATGGGTGACGTCTGCCTGTGTTTTCATCCTCTGAGGTACCTGACGAATGAGGACTCCGACTCTGACACACGACTGACGCCGACTGCTTCCATAGAGACGGATCCTTTTGAGTCATCATACCCAACTTATTCCATGGGATCCTGCCGTTCGGAGCCGTCTCAGCCTTCAGTGATTCGCCTAACTTTCGATTCTTTTGCTTCATCTGCTGGCCCAGCTCTACCCCTAGTTTGCGATCGTGGGTTTATCCGTACCAGTGCTGTAACATCCTCTTCTGTACAGTACTATGCTTAAGTCATAGTACCCCACTCTGGAGTTGTTACTGTTACCTGAGTGGACCTTACTTGACAGCAACTTCAGCCGTCTTAGAATCTTCTCGATCTATTTGGAGATAACACGGAAACAAGAGTAAGAATTTTAAATTCTCAGTAGGGTTCGCTAAGAAATTTTGTACAGTGTCATCATTATTATCTCCAGTTGCTTCGGTTTATTATGAAAAAATATGAGCATATTTACTAGACTGTTCAGTTTTATAGTTCAAAAAATATATTGTCCGAAGCAGAATTCATTTTATTCATGCACTTGTCATTTGGGAGAGCCAATACATGAAAAGGTCATGAAGCATATTATGTGTAATAACTATAACATATTAAAATATAATAACACTAACATGCTGGAAACTTGAAATTTGCAACAGCCTTCACTTGTACTTGAACTTATGCAGATATACATAATTTTCTTTTCTTTCTTGGTCTTTCTTTACTTGTCATGCATATTCCAGAGTATGATCGCCATGTCATACTCCATCGGAGTGTGATCGCCATGTCACATTCCTTAGGATGTAGTTATCATGCCATATTCCAGAGTATAATCACCATATCATACCCTATCGTGGTGTGATCACCATATCACACTCCTTAAAATATATTCATCCTGCCACGTCCTAGAGGATGATCGCCATGTCATACTCCCTCGGGATATGATCACCATGTCACCTTCCTTAGGGGTGGGATCCTTATGCCATATTCCGGAGTCTAATCGCCGCGTCATACCCTATCAGAGCGTGATCGCCATGTCACGTTCCTTCGAAATATGGACTCATCATCATATCTTTTATCATAAAATCATAAATACATAGGCTTTGTACCTTAATCTTACACAATAATACTTGCTTAGTATTTATACACGTCACATAACAATATTAACACAACAACCTTTAGAACTATCACTAACTTCTGCCAGAAATTCGGCAGCATAATGGATCGAGTCCGCTTCCCCGTGAATAGTGCCAGGCTACTAGTAAAACCAATCAAGCAAAAATTCGACATAGAGTAACAAACATGTCTCATTAATGTCAATCATGTAGGGGTTGGACCCTTATATATCACAATAATGTCAATTATGTAGGGATTGGATCCTTATGTCTATTCTGCCCATTATACCTATTCTGCCCGATTTTTGTAACTTAGGCCATAAATTCATTTTAGCTCATTTAGACCTAAATTTTGGATATGTTTAAGTCTCATGTGTCTATATTTTAACCTCTTTGGTCCCATCTAATTTTGATAAGTATAACTCAAATTATTTAGGTTTTATCCCGGCCTGCCCAGTAGATGGCCAGAATTGCACACTTAAAAGTAAAAATCCACTAAAAATCGAACACTAATTCAAATCGTACGAAATTGGTCTCATATTAAATCTAACAAGGCAAAATTTCATTTTCAAAAAGTTCCATTTCATTTGACTTAGTAAGGCTCGAATTATAAGCCCCGAAATCTAACTTTCCTGAACTACCCTGTTTTGGCCCGGATTGGACATAGGACAACTTTCTTGGAACATTGGAACAAACGAGATCTTATCTAACTCTGAAATTTTTATGGGACATTCTTCTATGTGTAAGCTTTCTAACAAAGTTAGTTTCACTCAATTCCAAGTAGTATAGGGCAAGTTCTACCCTGAACAATCCAGTCTGCCTAGAATCCAAATCAAAAACCTAGGTCGAATTTCCAAAATTCATATCTCACTCAATACTAATCCAATGGCCTTATATGATATATGTATGGAAAGCCCTGAATGTCTAGTTTCATTTAAAATTGGTTTCATCAAATTTAATTGGCTGTAGTCAGAGCTATACACTCCGCCGTATGGAACTGCCAAAGGGTTTTGGTTTTTCAGCTTCTCACATCTTTCTATTCTCATCCTTTCTTACTTCCTATTCGGTTTTAACATCATCAATAGCCAATAAACCAGCTAAATATCATCATATTCATTCAATTATCACATCAAGAATAGAGAAAATAAGGCCACCATCAGCCCCCCCATACCCAAGAAGACAAGAACAAGTTGAATCCCTACCTTTATTTTGATGCAACAACTAGCTAGTCTTGAGTTCTAGTGAAGGATATGGATGCAAGAAGCTTGAGGGAGGCTGAAAGTGGAAGAAGGAGATGAAAAGGATGAAAAAAAGAGGAGAGGAAGGCTACTGGAAGGGGTAGCTCGAAAATTGGGTGGAGAAAGAAGGAAAAAATCTGATTTAATGGTGTGTCCTTGTAATATGATTGGTTTAGAATGTAAGGTTGATTTTCAGCCAAGTTTCCTCATGCTTTGGGGCCTTGTTTGCACCACTTTGGGGGATTAAGTGGCTGAGTTCTCAGCCACTTAAAGTAGGGTTAGTGAGTTAAAATTCTATTGGTTCGGTTCTGATAGTTTAAAATACCATAATCTTACCGATTTCCTTTAAATCGGTAAAACGGTTTTTAAGAATTTTGTGAGGTTTTTATAAGTTTCTATCTTAGTCCTAATTTCTCTAATTTTAACCTCTAATCAACTTCTAGTTAACCTCTAATTAACTTTTTAATTAACTCTACAAACTCAATAAAATCGAGTAAATCGATTAATTGTGTACATTAAACGTTTTGCAAATTTAGGGCCTTCTGTTTATGTTTTTCAAGGCTAATGGCATTTTCGTAATTATGAGCAAGTCTATGGGCATCCCATGTCATTTCACATATGGATACCTCCGTGGCTCAATCGGCCGAGGTTTAGGTTTCTATGTTTTCGCTACGTGATTCTGCTTCATTTAAAACCTTATTCTGCTAATTCTATTGACATAAGGACCTAAATGTCATTTTCTAAAAAGTTTAGGGGCAAAGTGGTGAATAACAAAAGTTTGTTGTTATTACTTCCTATTATGTTATATGGGGATGTTACAAGTGCTGTGCCTCGTGGCCGAGGAGAAGGACGTGGTGATGTTGCTCCCGGTGGGTTCAGGAACAGTTTCCTCCTACCAGATGAGTAATGAGGTGTTTGCATACGAAGCTGAGCATGAGGATAGCCCCTTTTGGTTGTAGCTAGGGTTATCATTTTCTTTTGGCATGTATGGTTGGATGTGATTTCCTATGTATTTCTTTTCCTAATGTAATTGTTAGGTTTCTTTTGTAGGGCCGACATTAGATATCGGACCCCTTATATCATTATGTATGAATCTTAGTATTATTATATCAACTATAAATGACTATGGAATGAATGTTATGATTATCTAAGTTATTGTTATTCTTGTTGCTTCTGTTTATTGTTATTCACATGGTATGCATGAGATAGCATCATTTATTATATGCATTCACGACGCGCTCATGGCTCTTGGCTTTCAAAACAGTTTATGTGTTATTGTTTAAAAAAAATTTTGCCCCTATTTTCACATAAAAGTATTTTCCAATGGTAATGTTAGTTCTGCGAGCAAAAGTAACAACTAATAATTCCATAACATGACTTAAGTATAGTATAGGACTATTTGGGCGTTACATTTTGGTATCAGAGCAGTTCGTCCTTGAAGAGCCTAGGGATGGACTGTCTATGCTTCTAAGGATGCGTGTTAGTTAAGTCATGCTTTGAGTCTCATTTGTATGATAGGACATAGGGATTAGGCATGCATGATCGTCTGTTCTGAATATGGTTAGTTGCTGGTTCGCTCAGCATAAATGTTGAGCCTAATCAACTCAATGTCTTTTGTTTTGTGTACCAAGAACTAATGGCATCAGAGAGACGTGGTAGGCCTCGTAATGAGCCGAAAGGTCCTGAGGAAGTTATGGGGACGCTCCGTGGAATGGCTGCTACCATGAGGGAGCAAGCTACTGCTGCCCATCACATGATGGAGCGAATGGAGCAAAAAGATGAGGAGAATCCCTAAGGGCACAATAGAGGGGCTGAGATAGATCTTGAATACCTCAAGTTTGCTGAGTTTAGGAAGGCAAATTTGCCGAGCTTTAGAGCGACATATAACCCCAATCGAGCTGATGAATGGATCAAGGTCATTGAGAAGATTTTCACGATGCTGGCCTGCACCGAGGAGTAGAAGGTAGCCTTTGCAACCTACATATTGGAAACTGATGCTGAGTTCTGGTGGGTGCGCACCAAAAGGCTGTTATAAGGTGCTCAGACCTATCACCTGGGAGATTTTCAGGTCGTACTTCTACGAGAAGTATTTTCCTGTATTTGTGAGGAATGCAAAAGAGCTGGAGTTCATGAGTTTGTGACAAGGAACCATGAATATTGTTGAGTATATGGCCAAGTTTGAGGAACTATGCAAGTTCTCGATCTATCAAGGGAACCCGGATGAGCGTTGGAAGTGTGTCAAGTTTGAAGAAGGATTGCATGAGGAGATCCTAGCATTTGTAGGGCCTATGGAGATCCGTGATTATTTTGCACTGGTCAACAAGTGTCGTCTGGTAGAGGACTGCAACCCCAAGCTATTTGTGGCGAAGTCCGAAGCTTACAAGAAGAAGTTGGCACCGCAAGGGCAGAAGTTCAAGCCCCAACCCCCAAGGAAGTCGTTTCAGGGTGGAGATTTCGAAGGAAAGCAACCCCAGAAGCATACTGGGAATCCACCTAAGCTTGCGAATGGTCAAGCTTGCCCTAAGTGTGGCAAACATCATGGAGGATGCCCTTGTTTAGCTAGCCAGAACGCGTGTTTCCGATGTGGAAAGCTTGGGCATATGGCGTGAGACTGCACTATCAAGCTGTTATCCCCTGCTAGCAAGCCTCAACACCAAGAAAGGGTCTTTGCCCTTAATGCTGATAAGGCTACTAAGTCCAATGATCTAATCCAAGGTAAGTGCAAGGTCAACGGTAGAACCTTAACTATACTATATGATTCTGGAGCTACACACTCCTTTATTTCTCATGATTGTGTGGATAGACTAGGATTGGTTGTGTCTAAATTACCTTATATGTTAATTATTTCTACTCTTGCTAGGAAACTAGTTAAGACTTGTCATTGTTGTTTGAATTGTCGGTTCCAGATTAATGGTAGGTCTTTCATAGCAACTTTGATTTGTTTGCCTTTGTTTGGTTTGGATTTGATTCTAGGTATGGATTGGCTTTTGGCTAACCATGTTATGATAAATTATTTTGAGAAATCTTTTGTTCTTCCTCGTATACCTATTAAGCCTGTTGAGCCTGTTCGTTTGTTTTTGGATTCTATTAAGATAGGGAGTAGTGAGTCAAGTAATCAGGGATATGTTCTCCTTATGGGAAGTGAAGTGGAACTCAAGTAGATATTGGAAGAGATCCCCGTAGTTAAGGAATACTCGGATGTGTTTCCTGACGACATACTAGAATTTCCCCCAGAGAAGGAAATCAAGTTTTCAATAGAATTAGTGCTAGGAATAGGACCAATCTCTATAGCATCCTATAGGATGTCCCCAATGGAGTTGTTGGAGTTGAAGGGACAGTTAGAAGAGTTATTGGAAAAGAAGTTTGTAAGACCTAGTGCCTCACCTTAGGGAGCCTCGGTGTTGTTTGTGAAAAAGAAGAATGGGAGCATGAGACTATGTTTGGACTATAGGCAGTTGAACAAAGTGACTGTTAAGAACAAGTACCCTCTGCCTAGGATAGATGATCTCATGGACCAACTGTGACGTGCAGCTATGTTCTCTAAGATTGATTTGAGATCCGAATATCATCAGATAAGGGTGAAAGAGGAAGATATACCCAAGATGGCTTTTAGGACAAGGTATGGGCATTATGAGTTTACGATGATGTTGTTTGGATTGACTAATGCCCCTGGTGTTTTTATGGATTACATGAACAGAATCTTTAGACTTTACTTAGATAAGTTTGTAGTTGTTTTCATAGATGATATTCTCTCCTATTTGAGAACAACGGAGGAACACAAAGAGCATTTGAGAGTTGTGTTGGGAATCTTGAAGGAAAAGAAGCTTTATGCTAAGTTATCTAAGTGTGAATTCTAGATGGAGGAAGTAAAGTTCTTAGGGCATGTGGTGTCATAAGGAGGTATTGCCTTGGATCCAAGTAAGATTGAGGCTGTGATGAATTGGGAGAGACCAACCTCAATAACTAAGACAAGGAGTTTCTTGGGTTTAGCTAGTTACTACCATAGGTTTATAAAGGGATTTTCCCAGATATCTTTGCCCTTAACTAAGTTGACAAGGAAGGATGCCCCATTTGTGTGGACTATGGATTGTGATAGAACCTTTCAAGAGCTAAAGGGGAAGTTAACCTTAACCCCAGTATTAGTATTGCCTAACCCAAGCGGACTATTTGAGGTTTATTGTGATGCCTCTAGGAGAGGTTTAGGTTGTGTCTTAATGTAGAACAGGAGCATGGTGGCTTATGCCTCTAGGCAGTTGAAGCCTCATGAAGTAAACTACCCAACCCATGATCTGGAATTAGTAGCTGTAGTGTTTGTCCTGAAGATATAGAAGCATTATCTATATGGAGTAAGGTTTGAAGTGTTTTCTAATCATAAAAGTTTTAAGTATCTCTTTGATCAAAAGGAGCTAAACATGAGGCAAAGGAGATGGATGGAGTTTCTAAAGGATTATGAGTTTAAGTTGAACTATCATCCTGGGAAGGCCAATGTGGTGTCTTACGCTCTAAGCAAGAAGTCTTTGCATGTGTCATGGATGATGGTCAAGGAGGATGAGCTAGTACAGAGTTTTAGAGACCTTAACCTTGGAGTTGTGCTAACCCTCCATAGTTTAAGATTGAATCAACTTAGGGTCACGAGCGATTTCAAGAGTCAAATTGCTTAAGCCCAACATGAGGAAGAGGATTTCCTAAAAACCCTGGCGTTGGTGGAAGAAGGAAAGTTGAAAGGTTTTGTTCGAGGTACAAATGAACTATGAAGGTTCAAAGGAAGGGCATGTATACCCGCAAGTGGTGACCTCCGAAGAAGGATTTTGGAGGAGGCTCACAAGAGCCATTTCACCATACACCCTGGTGTGACGAAGATATACGAAGATGTTAAGATGTTTTGGTGGCCGGGATTAAAGAAGGACATTGCAGAGTTGGTAAGCAGGTGTTTAGTCTGCCAAAAGGTGAAGATTAAACACCAAAAGCCCTCTGGTATGTTGCAACCATTGGAAATCCTAGAATAGAAATGGGAAAGTATCTTTATGGACTTCGTAATGGGTTTACCCAAAATGCAAGCTGGTTTTGATGCAATATGGGTAATTATTGACAGATTAACGAAGTCTGCTCACTTTTTGCCGATTCGAGCCACTTATCCTTTAGAAAAGTTAGCCTAGCTATATGTTCAATAGATAGTAAGGTTGCATGGTGTACCTTCAACTATAATCTCAGATAGGGACCTAAGATTTATCTCTAGATTCTGGGGAGCCTTGCAAAAGGCATTTGGGACGAGGCTTTGCCTAAGTATAGCTTATCACCCCTAAACAGATGGACAGTTAGAAAGGACTATCCAAACTTTAGAGGACATGTTGAGAAATTGTGTGTTAGATAATCGAGGAAGTTGGGATAGATACTTACCTTTGATTGAATTTTCCTATAACAATAGTCATCATGCAAGTATTGGTATGGCACCCTATGAAGCTTTGTATGGAAGGAAGTGTCAATCTCCCCAGTGTTGGTTTGAACCAGTAAGCAAAGCCTATTAGGGCTTGATCTTGTGAGGCAGACCACAGAGCAAATCAGAAGGATTAGGGAAAGATTCTTTACGACCCAAAGCCGTCAAAAGAGTTATGCGGATAAGAGGAGAAAGCCTCTAATGTTCCAAGATGGAGAACATGTGTTCTTGAAAATCACTCCTATGACTAGTATAGGTAGAGCTATAAAGGTCAAAAAGTTGAGCCCCCATTTTCTTAGCCTCTTTCAAATTCTCAAACATGTCGGGTCAGTTGCTTACCAAATGGCCTTACCTCCAAATTTGTCAAACCTTCATGATGTCTTTCATGTGTCTCAGTTGAGAAAATACCAATCCAATTCTAGTCATCTACTTGAACCTGAAAGTATACAGTTAAGGGAGGATCTAACCTTCAATCTACCACCGTCTCATATTGTGGATCGTGGGGTAAAACAGCTGAGGAATAAGATGGTACCCTTAGTCAAAGTGACTTGGGGTAAAGAAAATATGGAAAAGTATACGTAGGAGCTAGAGTCCAAAATAAAGAACGAGTATCCAGAATTATTTATAGGTAATGAATTTTGAAGGCAAAATTCTTTTTAAAGGTGAGGAGAAATGTAACATCCTCAATTTCATGTCATGCTAAATTACCTCAGTAACCCTGAGTAATTAGGCACTTAGTGAGAAGCTATGAGATTAAGGCTTAATTAAGGGGTTAACGAAGAGTTTATAAGTTAACTCGGATGAGAAAAGTCAAGAGAAAGTTTAATCAAGATTAGATAATCTCTAATTAAGCAAGTCAGAGTCTTTATAGCTTAATTAAGCACTAATCGCCATTAATTATCTTAATCGAGTTTAATTAAGGATAATTAAGCTTAATTGCAAGATTAATTTTTTTTAATCATCTCCTTGTGTGTTAATCACTAATCCTTGCTTAATCATCTTAATTAAGTTGCAAGAGCACTTAATCACATGATTAAATTTAAATTTAGTCAACTAGGCAATAAAGTAAAGAGTGATGTCACTAAAGCATAAAGCATTAAACAAGAGTGCTTTATGTAAGAATTAGTACTTGATTTGTTCCCCCATCATCCAATTTGTCCCCTTAAACCTTGATTAACACAAAATAACACAAAAATATCTCCCTCCCTCCCTTTGGAACTTACGACCATACACAACACACACACGCACTCACTTTTCATTTTTCAACTTCTATTCTCTCTCTACGTTTCCTACTCCTCCAACTTCTCTCTAAAATTCTCTCTTCTTCTTCTTCATCTTTTTCTTCCATCCTCCACCTCTATAACCAAATCTTCTTCACTTAGCCCTTCAAAGACCACATCTTTTGGTCTTTGAAGAAAAGATTCAAATACTACAAGCTTCATTTTCAAGAGAACTCAAGAGCTTCTCCTTCCTCCTTGCAAAACCACCACCATCATCATCAAGAGGAGCCATCATTATCTTCTTCTTCCTCTCTTGTTGTAGCGCCATTTTTAAGTAGAGGTAGTGATCTTCACTCCCTTATTTTGTTTATTCAAGAAAGCTTGAAGCTGGTTTTTCTCATGACTAAGATCTTTAAGTGAAAACTTGAGAAAATCTTTCATGCTCTTCATGAGCAAAAGTTTATATTTTTGGTTAAATATGTTCTTGTTCTTCTTCAAAGTGTTCTTGATGTCGCTATTTTTGGAAAAATACATTCTTGTTTTTCTTCAAGTGTTCTTGATGTTTCTATGTTTGGGTAAAATATGTTCATGTTATTATTCATGAATGTTCTTGATATTCTTAGTGGTATTTTGCTTAAAGTTGTTCCTTTTTCTTATGATGAGTTTGTGATTAGAAAAGTTTCATCTTTACGTGCTTTTCATGATTTGATAAGTTTATGAGCATCCTAAAAGCTTAAAGGTTTAAAAAGTTTGCTTCTTGATGCATAAAAAGTGGTGCAAGTTTGGTGCCTTCATAAAAGTTTTATTTTGTTTCGTTTTGAGGACAAGACTACATATAAAAGTTTAAGCTTTTTGGAAGATTAAGCCTTTTTGAGTTATAAAAATGGTATTTTGTCACTTTATGTTGTAAAGATTGATTCTTGGATGTAAGTCCTTTCATAAAGTTTTAAACTTTAATCAAGAAGGTGACTTTAAGTTATAAAGGTGACTTTAAGTTATAAAGTTATAAGTTAGCACACTAAGTCTTATAAAAGTGGAATCTTGAGATGAATATATTAGTAAAGTTCCAAGCTTTAAACAAAGATAGAACTTTTGAGTCATAAAAGTGTTAACTTTTATAAAGATCAAGACTTTATAACTCTAAAGCTAAGGTTTTATATCACTAGTTCAAAAAGAAGGAATCTTTTAGACCTTAAGAGAACTTTAATTCATAAAGTTGAAACCTTGATGGTCTTAGAGTAAATAAAAGTGTCAACTTTCATAAAGAATAAAACTTTATGACTACTTTATAAATAATGATATCTTTTATAATGCTTAAAGTAAGATCTTGTTATGTTAGTGATAAAAGCTTGCAATTTTGTAACTTGGTTAAGTTAAAAATCACCCTTGGTGTTTAGTGAACATGGTGTTATTGGGTTCATGATGTGGTTATGCATTGTCATGACCCAAGGATTAGAGGGATCTCAAACTCCTTGGAAATAAAAGTATGATTAGGGCCTCTGAGCATACCATAAACCTAGGAATCACTAAGTGCACTATCTCAAGGAAAGGAAACAATCACTTAACTTAATTAATTTGAACAAGTGTTCCATAAGACATGAACTCAAGCAAAGAATAATTTCATATGAGAACTAAGCAACTAAAAGGCCATGTACATATATCTTAACTATGTGATTCTCTTATGGGTAACCATGGGAAATCATGTGATGATTCATAAAATTCTTCACAAAGATTAACACAACTAAAAATCACTTTAGGGTATGAATGTATGATGCCATTCATCATGATGAATGACAAGTTTGATTGAGCTTTGTCTCATGATTGAATAATAAGTGTGATAATATGATGTTGATATGAACAACTATTGGTTGAAAGTTATGATTGGCATTTTGGGGAAGCTCCGGTCTAGCCGTTATGCTGCCGGATGTCAGTCAAAATTATGGACTTAGTCATATCATTGCATGTGTATAGTCAAAGAAGTATTATGCACATAAAGTATAATGATAAGAAAAGAATAATGGGACATGACCCTTCAATCACTTCGATAAGGGAAGTGAGAGACGGTTACCCACAAAGACTCAAGGAACCTCTATGAGGAAGGCAAGGGTGACATGGAAGACCATCCAACTTAGGGGTAACCAATATCGGCTTAGTCTAATTTGGTTTAGTATTGCGTGACGATGGTCACGGAATGAGCTCATGTCCAAAAGCAGTCTATTTCAAAGGAAAATAAAGAATGTTAAGCACGTGCTAAAAACAAAAGTAAAGTCAAGTATACCTATGGTTAAGTCTATGATGATGCATGTTTGTGCATGTATTTATATTGTCCATTTGCATTATGAATGTTTATTCTATGCTTTAGTATGTATGTTTAGTTATGATGATGTAGTTATGATGTTAAGTTTAAAAGCAACCTGCTTCGAGGTTTAAGTTTTCAAAATCATTAAAATTGAACTTATATCTGTCCACCATTTTTATAACTAAACTCGAAGTAGCTGGGACAATGACGATAACATAGTGTTTGTCTAGTCGCGATCCTATCGAGAAATTTAGTATTTCTCACTCCTACGTTTCCGGGTCATCTTCAGAGGATGCCGGCGTCGGGCATGGTGGTGATTTTCGTTGGGTTCCAAATGATGCATTGGTACTTCGACCCAATGCTAAATGCATCTATGCTAACTGTTCAGATAGTGATGTGGGTCTACATGTTCCATAGCTGCCAGTTTCGTGCACCTATGATGAGTCTGTTTTTCCGTCCTCATGAGCCGTTTAAGGATATTACCATGGATGACGTCCGCCCCCATTTACATCCTCCAAGGTACCCGACGAATGAGGACTTCGAATCTGACACTTGGTTGACGCTGACTACTTCCATAAAGACGGATCCTTTTGCGTCATCATAGCTGACTTATTCCGGGGGATCCTACCATTCAGAGCCGTCTCAGCCTTAAATGATTTGCCTATCCTCCGATTCTTCTACTTTATCTGCTAGCCTAGCTCCACCCCCAGTTCGCGGTCGTGGGTTTATCCGTACTCATGCTGTGCCTCATAGGCGTGGAAGTGCCCAAGGAGGAGGACATGATGATTTTGTTCCTGGTGGATTCGAGAACAGTTTCCTCCCGCTAGATGAGTGATGAAGTGTTTGCATGCGGAGCTGAGCATGAGGATAGCCCCTTTTGGTTGTAGCTAGGGCTATCATTTTCTTTTGGCATGTATGGGTGCATGTGATTTCCTATGTATTTCTTTTACTAATGTAATTGTTAGGTTTCTTTTATCGGCCCCTTATATCACTATGTATGACTCTTAGTATTATTATATCAACTATGAATGGCTATGTAATGAATGTTATGATTATCTAAGTTATTGTTATTCTTGTTGCTTCTGTTTATTATTATTCGCACGGTATGTATGAGATAGCATTGTTTATTATATGCGTTCACGACGCGCTCATCACTCTTGGCTTTCAAAACAGTTTATGTGTTATTGTTCAAAAAAATTTACCCCTATTTTCACGTAAAAGTATTTTCCAATGGTAATGTTAGTTCCGTGAGCAAAAGTAACAACTAGTAATTCCATAATATGACTTAAGCATACTATAGGATAATTAGGGTGTTACAAGGTTTCTAAACCAGGATTTTCCTCCAGTCATGTGTCTAGAGCATCTATTGTCCAGATAGCACTTCTCCTTCTTTTGATTTGCTGATTTAAGACATACCTGCATTAGAAGAAATTTTAGCTTTAGGTACCCAGATTTTCTTGGGTCCTTTTGTGTTAGTAGATTTTTTGGATTTTTTCACTTTCTATTTGGCTTTCCTTCTAAAAAAGCATTTTTCAGAAGAGTGTTCCTTTTTGAAACAATATATACATGTAGGAATTCAATGTGAGGAATCTTTAGATGCATTTTCGTCATCTTTCTTCTCAAAGCCTAGACCAGTTTTGTCAAGATAAGGCTTTGGTAGCATCAAATCCAGATTTTCAGAGCCATTAACTATTTTTTCAAGATCTGATTTGAGAAATTTTACAGTTTTTTGAAGCTCAGAAACATCAGAATATAACGTAAGGCAAGTTTCAAAAACTTCAATTTTCAAGGTTGCTACATCCTTCTGAAGAAGGATATTATCGGTTTGCAATTTTTCTTTTTCGTGCCCAACTTTCTTTTTTTCAATCTTGAGATTTTCAAATTCCAAAGATAATTTTCAAAAATCCCATTTTAGATGAGCATAATGAGAAGCAAGGGACTTAGAATCATCCAAGAGTTCATCATAAACTTTTTGAAGATTTTCAAAAGTAAGCTCAGGCTCATAATCATGTACCTTAATTTCTTCATCAGAAACAATATCAGCCATGAAATAGAGATTTACTACAATTTTTTCTTCACTCTGTGATTCTTCATTTTCTTGTTCTTCATCCAGGTCTTCCCAAGTAGCCGTCATTGCTTTTTTCTTTGTGGTCTTCTTTTTCGAGGCTTTCTTTAGTCTTGGACATTTAGATTTGACATGTACGGGTTCCTTGCACTCAAAGCAGATGATTTCATCTTGCTTGACCTTGCCCTTTTTGTCTTTCTTGGGAACAAGGTTCTTCTTCTTCCATTTTATCCATGCTCTTGAGATCTTCCCTGCTAAGTAAGCAATTTCATCACTATCATCATCATCAAAAGAGTCCTCTTCTTCTTCTTTAGATTATTCTGAGACTTTCAAGGCTTTTGGAGATTGAGTCCTTTTCTGAGTGGACTTCAGAGCAATGGATTTTCCTTTCTTGACAGCATCATCAACGACTTTATTTAGCTCAATCTCATGAGTCCTTAATGATCCAATGAAAGCATCCAAGCTAAGTACGTTTAAGTCCTTAGCTTCTTGAATATCTGTGACTTTTGGATGCCAAGCCTTGGAAAGACTTCTCAGAATCTTTCTCACCATTTCTGCATTGGTGTACCTTTTGCCTAAGGCCTTTAGCTGGTTTATGATATGCATGAATTTGGTCGTCATTTCATCAATATTCTCGTGTTCTAGCATTCTGAACATTTCATATTGATGAACCAACATGCTAATCTTGGTTTCTTTGACTTGGTCCGTCCCTTCGTGCAGCACTTGAAGTCTATCCCAGATTTCCTTAGTTGAGTCGCAAGATATGATCTTATCATATTCACTTTTGCTCAAGGCACACGTGAGAAGATATTTTGCCTTAGCATTCATTTGGACCTTAGTTTTGTGTTAATCAATCCATTCATTTCTAGGGATGGTTATGACTACAATAGGTAGAGGCAGTTCTGGAGTAGCAACTACTTGAGGTGCTGGTTGCTCGATTGTGGGTATATAGTCACCATTTTCTATAATCTCTCACATATCCAAACTGGTGGACTATATGAAATGTCTTATTCTATCCTTCCAATAAGGATAATCTTCATCATTGAAGTACAGAGGATGATTTATAGAGTGACCTTCTACAATGTAATTTATTTGTCGAGCCATCTAATAATATCTTTGACCTCTACAACCATTAAGAAGCTTAATCCTAGAGTTAGGCTCTGACGCCAATTGTTGGATGGGATAGCACGACAAGAGGGGTTCAATCGCGCTTTCAAGTAAGTTTCGTATCTAAAAAACTTTAGCAAAAATATCTATCTCAAGTTCAGGACTTGGATTGCGGAAGCAATAGTGTTAGTTTTAAAAAAGGGTTTAGTCTAAATAAAATAGAAATAAACTTTTGTTTCTGATTAAGTATTAAACAGATTTGAACTTAAGTGATAAAATCAAATGCCAAGATTAGAGATAGATATAATCACACAGAAGATTTTATATTGGTTCAACCAAACCACTTGCCTACTTCCAATCCCAAACTTTTCGTTGAGATTTTATATACTTTGAGTATTCTTTGTCCAAGCTTCTTTAAGCTTTTTACACATGAGTATTCTTTCTACAAGCCTCGCCAAGCTTACAATCGAGTAGTGTTTTCCTAGCCTTTTCAAGCTTCACAAATGAGTAGTATTTTCCTAGCTTCTCCAAGCTTTACACTGACCACTACTAGGTCCAAATACAAATGATGAGAATGAAGTATTTTGTTTGTACACTCACACTAACTTTCTCAATAGAGAATGGACTATAAAATGCTTTGTGTGAGACTTCTCTAAATTCTCAAAGAGAGAATATATCTATTATAGATCAAAAGTGTAACATCCTCAATTTTATGTCATGCTAAATTACCTCAGTAACCCTAGTAATTAGGCACTTAATGAGAAATTATGAAATTAAAGCTTAATTAAGGGGTTAACGAAGAGTTTATGAGTTAATTCTGATGAGAAAAGTCAAGAGAATGCTTAATCGAGATTCAGTAATCTCTAATTAAGTAGGTCAGACCCTTAATAGCTTAAATAAGCACTAATTACCTTTAATTAGCTTAATCGAGTTCAATTAAGGATAATTAAGCTTAATTGCGAGATTAATTTATCTTAATCATGTTCTTATGTGTTAATCACTAATCCTTACTTAATCATCTTAATTAAGTTGCAAGAGCATTTAATCACATGATTAAATTCAAATTTAGCCAACTAGACAATAAAGTAAAGAGTGATGTCACTAAAGTATAAAGCATAAGACAAGAGTGCTTTATGTAAGAGATTGTACATGCTTTATTCCCCCATCATCTAATTTGTCCCCCTAAACCTTAATTAACACAAACTTAAGAAAATATCTTCTCCCCCTTGCCTATATGAGTTACGGCCAATACCAACACACACACACTCATTCACTTTTCATTTTTCAACTCTCATTCTCTCTCTTGCTTCCAAATCCTCCCACTTCTCTCTACACTCTTCTTCATCTTCTTCTTACTTTCTCCACCACCACCACAACCAAAGCTCTCACTTAGCCCTTCAAAGACCACATCTTTTGGCCTTTGGAGACAAGATCTAAACACTACAAGCTTCATTTTCAAAAGAACTCAAGAGTTCTCTCCTTACTCATCCAAAACTGCCACCATCATCTACCAAGGAGGAGTCTTCTTCATCTTCTTCTCCTCCGTCAAGGACGCCACTTTCATCACTATGCAGAAATCTTCACTCTTCTATTTTGTTTACTTAAGAAAGCTTGAAGCTTGGTTCCTTTCATGACCAAGATCTTCAAGTGAAAGCTTGAGAAAATCTTTCATGCTCTTCATGAGCAAAAGTTTCTATTTTTGGTAAAATATGTTCATATTCTTATTCATGAGTGTTCTTGATTTCTTGAAAAGTTGCTTTCTTTAAGTGCTTCAAAGTTTCTATTTTTCTTTCTCGATGCATGAGATCTTGATGTTTCTTGTAAGTTGTTTGAAAAAGAATGATGTTCTTGGTGGATTTTGTTCAAAGTTTGTTCCTTTTCTTATGATGAGCTTATGATTAGAAAAGCTTTATCTTTACATGTTTTCATAGTTTGATAAGACTAGGAACATCCTAAAAGCATAAAACTTTAAAAAGTTTGCTTCTTGATGCTTAAAAAGTGGCACTACTTTTATGGGTTTAACAAGGTTTCATTTTGTTCTTTTTGAAGACAAGATATGTGTAAAAGTCTAAACTTTTTCTAATATGAAGCCCTTTTAAGTTATGGAAATGACATATTGTCACTTTATGTTTTAAAGATTGACTCTTGGATACAAATCCTTTCATAAAGTTTTAAACTTTAATCGAGAAGGTAATTTTAAGTCATAAAGTTACCTTCTTGCACTTTAGTCTTGTAAACGTGGAACCTTGAGATGAATATATTGAGTAAAGTTTTAAGCTTTAAGCAAGAATATCACTTTTGACTCATAAAAGTGTTAACTTTTATAAAGATCAAGACTTTCTAACTTTAAGCTAATGTTATATCATTAGTTCATAAAGTAGGAATCTTTTAGACTTTAAGACAACTTTAAATCATAAAGTTGAGACTTTGATGGTTTTAGAACAATTAAAAGTGTCAACTTTCATAAAGAATAAGACTTTTTAGTTCAAAAGGTAGTACCTTGTATCATTATTTCATAAAGATTTAATCCTTAAGTCAAGAGTATAATTTTAGAGACACTTGCTTTCATAAAGAATAAAACTTTATGACTACTGTATAAAGAATGATAACTTGTGTAATATTTAAGGTAAGACCTTGTTATGTTAATAATAAAAGCTTGAAACTTTGCAACTTGGATAAGTTAAAAATCACCCTTGGCGATTAATGAACATAGTGTTGTTGGATTCATGAGTGTGGTTATGCGCTGTCATGAGCCTAGGATTAGAAGGATCTCGAATTTCTTGCGAACAGAAGTATGATTAGGGCCTCTGAGCATACCATGAACCTAGGAATTACTAAGTGTACTATCTCAAGGAGAGAAAACAATTACCTAACTTAATTAAATTGAACAAGTGTTCCATAAGACATGTACTCGAGTAAAGAGTAATTTCACATGAGAACTAAGCAACTAAAAAACCACATACATATATTTTAACCATGAGATCTCTCATGGGTAACCACGGGAAATCATATGGTGATTCATAAGATTCTTCGCAAAGAATAACACAACTATGAACCCCTTTAGGGTATGAATGTATGATGCCATTCGGCATGATGAATGACAAGTTGATTGAGCCCTATCTCATGATTGAATGACTAGTGTGATGATGTGATGTGGATATAATGGACTGTTGATTGAAAGTGTTATGATAGGCATTTTGGGGAAGCTCCGGTCTTGCAGTTATGCTGCCGAATTTCTGTCAAAATTATAGACTTAGTCATATCATTGCATGTGTTTAGTCAAGGAAGTATTATGCATATAAAGTATAATGATGAGAAAAGAAATAATGGGATATAACCCCTCGATCACTTTAGGGAAGTGAGAGATGTAACATCCCAATTTTCTTTGCGCTAAATTATTCCATTTTACCTCCACAACGAGTTCCGAGTTCCGAGTTCATTAGTTTTATGATTTCCGACTTCGTACTCGAATTCCACATGAAATGGAACAATTTCCGATTTCCGAGTTTGTCTTCAGTTTTCAGCCCAATTTACGATTTCTGACCTTATCCCAGCATGTTCTTCATTCCGACTTCATGGCCTTTCCGATTTCCGACTTAATGTTTTAGCTTCGAGTTAACTGGAGTGGCTTCCGAGTTCCAATATTCGAGTTAAAGTATAGTGAGTATAATTTCCGACCTCATATTTTCACGACTTCCGACTTGGACTTCAAGTCCGAACAACATGATGTAATTCCACGATATCCGACTTCATGTCTCAAAGAAAATTTACCCGAGTTCCGATCTAACCTTAATAGTGTACATGATTTCCGACCTCAGAAGTTATAGTTTAACACAATGGTGCAAGTACCGACTTCTGAGTAAAATGTCACGAGGTCCCGCATTAAAATGGAATTCAGTTAGAAAGGGCTCGAGTTTGGATCTTTGAGCTGGTTTCCAAATCATCCACGAGTTCCGATTTCATCTTATGAAGTGCACGAGTTCTGATGTCATCTTCAAAATGTACTGGAAACGAGTCCCACTATTAGAGCGACGTGGAGAGCAAATTGTCACAAAAGAGGGGAAGGTTGGCAGAATTTCAGCCTTTTGTTTTAAGGCTAATCAGAACCCTCCAAGTTGACTACCACTCATGCCTATATAACACCTTCTTCTCCCCTCATTCAGACCCATTTTCTGTGCCCTCTCTTCTCCTTCACTTCAGCTCTCTTTTCTCTTCTCCACTCACCTAACTCCATCACTCCTTCAAGTTTGGCCAGGTCCTAATAATTCAAGCTTCAACACTTAACTCAAGATCACACTCCAAAGAGGTAGGATTCCATTCTGTCCTTGAATTACTTGCAATATGATTGCATGAAATTGTATTCTTCTCTATGTATTCGATGAATTATTGGCTGTATTATGATGGATTATGATGAATTATGATTGAATTAATAGGAGATTTTGAGTTAGGATTATGATTAGAAGGAGAAAATTAGAAGGAATGGGGAAGTGGGATGCTATCTGAGTGAGAATTCCACGGCAGTCCGTACGACGGAGTATACGGCGCCGCCTACAACCGGTTAAATCCAATGAAACCATTTTTATATGAAAGTAGACATTCAGAGCTTTCCATAGACATATAATATAAGGCCATTGGATTAGTGTTGAGAGAGATATGAATTTTTGAAGTTTGACCTAGGGTTCAGAAATTTCATCTGGGCAGGGTGACTTGAGGAAGGTATAACTCACCCTATACAACTCCAAATTGAGTGAAACTAATTTTGTTAGAAAGCTTACACATAGGGGAACATCCCAATATGAAATTCCGAGTTTGTGATGGTCCAAATTGTTCCCAGTAATTCGAGGAAGTTACTCTATGTCCAAACTGAGCCAAAACAGGGTAGTTCAGGAAGGTTGATTTTCAGGACTTATAACTCGAGCTATACGATAGCAAATGGAATGAAACTTGTGGAAAATGAAAGGTTGTCCTGTTAGCTTCAATATGAGACCAATTTCGTATGATTTGAGCTTAGTTTCGATTTTTAGTGAATTTATACTTCCAGGAGTGTAATTCGGGCTAGTGACTGAATAGGTTGAGGTAAGATTTGAATATCTTGAGCTATATGGATCAAAATGATATGGGACTAAAGAGGTTAGGAAGTAGACATATAGATCTATGACATATTCAAAATTCAGGTTTAAATGAGTTGAATAGAGATAAAGGTGGATTATACAAAATCCGGGCAGAACTGAGCAAGATTGGCAAAATGGCCAAGTTGATAATTTTACAAGGGTTAGTGCACATATAAGGTTTAAGTGAGGATTGCCAGTTTTGCAGTGATATATATGTGTTAGATTGATTATGTTGCTATGATTGATTTGTCTGTGAGAACTGGCACTATTCATGGGGAGACGGAACTGATCCGTTATGCTGCCGATTTTGCGGCAAAGTCTATGAAACTAGGAATGTTTACATGTAAGGATGAACTTGAATATGATACGAGTTATCAAAGATGAATTTTAGGCATGATATGAGTTATGAGAGCTTATGCAATGAGAGATTATACCTTGAATATATTACATTCACATGTTATGTTCATGTATGCCATGCATGCAAGCATAATTCGAATATGATATGAGAAATAAGACATGAGGCATATTCATGTATGCACAAAGCATCTGTACGCATGATAAGATATGGAAAGGAAAGATGATAAGAACTTTCAAGAGGGACGTACTAAGCTACCACGCCAGGCATGGCATAGACCCAGCTAGTGTGGGCCAGAGCGGTCTTTCTAAGACTTGGGCCACCCTCGACCGCATTAGTGGGAATAGACCGGTGTGAGGTCGGGAAAGTAAACCCGTCACTCATGTATAGGTGCGAGCTCGGACTAAAAGCGTGCTATTGCCCAGGGGTGAGAAAGGCCATTCACCTCCGAGGGACCAAGCACAGAAAAGTAAGATCAAGTTGCAAGCTAAAGAAAGATATGAATTAAGTCAAGTGCACTTGCATACAGTCAAGCATAAGCATCTATGAGCGCATCCTTAGTTATCTCATCAAGTCATATTATTATTATCATGATTCTGGTCGAAGCATATCATACTAATCATATTTCTATGTCTGTAATATAATATGATAAGTGATGGTTAAAATATAACCCGCTTCGAGAAGGGTATTTTCAACTTAAAATTGAACCACTATTTGTTTATATATGCTCATATTTTCATAATAAACGGAAGCGGCTGGAATGTTTATGATGACATCATAAGTTTTATTCAAATTTACCTACTGAGAGCCCTAGGTTCTCACTGCCTGCTTGTTTGTTCTTCTTTTCCATAAACATTCCAGTACCTAAGTTGGACATCCAGTGCAAGACGGAATGCAGGGCCGCTCGTTGAGCACGACTCAGGCGCTAGCCAGATCAAGAGACCATCGAAGCTAGCTAATGATTAGTCGGAAGTACACACTGTTTACTCTGTCGGTCACAATTTGCCTTTAAAGTGTAATTATTTTATTCTCTATGTATTAGAGTTTAGTAGTTAGTAATAAAGTGGACAATAAAAAGGCCATGTATTATATTTTCCCTATTTTAAAGAATTTTTCAGCACTGTGACAACCTTTTTATGTAATTCCATGACTCGAGCATGGCTTATATGATAGAGGGTGTTACAAGAGACGGTGATCCATAAAGACTTAAAGAACCTCTTTGGGGGAGGCAAGGGTGATATAGAAAACCTTCCAACTTAGAGGTAACCAATATCGGCTTAATCTGAATTAGTTACTATTGCATGGCGACGGTCACAGAATGAGCTCATGTCCAAAAGTAGTCTATTTCAAAGGAAAGTAAAGAATGTTAAGCACGTGCTAAAAATGAAAGTAAAGTCAAAGCAGAACCATGGTCAAGTTGATGAGTTGCATAGTCATGCATGTTTCTATATTTCTCATGCATATTATAAATGTTTATCCCATGTGTTAGCATGTATGCTTATGTATGACATTATGAATATGATGATAAATATAAAAGCAATCCGCTTCGGGATTTATATCTTCAGAAATTGTTAAAATTGAACCTATATCTGTCCACTATTTTTATAATTAAACCCAAAGTGGCTAGGATAATGACAATGACACAATGTTTGTTTAGTCGTGATCCTACTGAGAAATCTTGTACCCGTGTCATCTTCAGATGGAGCTAATGGCATCCACGGTAGCACTTTTGACGATACTTGACTGGATAAAACGAGGAGCTGCCATGTTTCTTCACTTAGCTAAGGAGGATCGAGATAGTATTATAGTATTTTCATTTTCTTAAGAGCCTTAGTTGGGCAGTTTGCGTGTAATTAAGAGCATGTAGGAAGTCATGCTACTTAATTTGACCTATTATATATGCAAAACTTATTAAGTGTAATGATAACTCTTGATTATCTATGATTACATTCTTGGCTTAAGATATTATATTATATTATTTCAATTTTTGTCACATGTCTTATTAGTAACTCAGTGATATGAGGAACAACGTCCATATGTATGCAAGTAAGTAAGCGCTTAAAGGCTTAATTTTCAAGTATAAAGGTTTTACAAAGTATAAAGGTTTTACAAAATAAAAATCTACAAGCTGTTTTTGTATATTACGCTAATTTCAATTATAAGAACTTCCGCTTGTTAAGAGTGTAACATCCTCCGGAATTTTCTTATCATTTTTCGTTCAATTGTTCGATTTTTATCGAATAATTAAGATTAATTAAAAATTGACTAAATATTTATTTAGAATCAATTAATTAGCAACTAATTGAGTTTAGATATGAGGGAATTAGGTTAGAAGTATAGCAGATTTCATAAAAATTTTCTCGAAACCGATTTACCGATTTAAAGGAAATCGGTAAGATTATGGTATTTTAAACTGTCGGAACTGAACCAATAGGATTTTCAACTCATTAACCCTACCTTAAGTGGTTGAGTTTTCAGCCACTTAACTCATTAAAGTGGCGCCACTTTGGCCACAAGAAAGGAGGAAAGTTGGCTGAAATTCAGCCTTGCATTTTTGAACCAATCATGTTGCAAGAAGCCAACTACCACCTCAAGCTTATATGACTCATTTCTTTCTCTCCTTTAGCCCCATTTCTGCGCTGCCTTCTCCCCTCTTTTAGCTCTCTTCTTCTCTTCTCCACTCACTCAACTCCTTGAAACCATCAAGCCTAACCAAGTTTTGTTCATCCAACTCCAAAATCAATCCAAATCACACAAAACAATAAGTAGAGGTTCAATTCTTGTCTTGCTATTCTGATTATGGCTGGCTGGTGGTGGCTTTATTTTTTCAATTTTTGATGTGATGATTGAATGCTTATGATGATATTTGGCTGGTTTGTTGGCTATTTGTGATGTTAAAATCGATTAGGAAGCAAGAAAGGATGAAAATAGGAAGAGCTGAGGGGCTGGAGAACCAAAAACTCCCGGCAGTCCATACGGCGGAATGTACGACTCTACCTACTGCCATTTAAATTTGATGAAACCATTTTTAACTGAAACTAGACATTCAGGTCTTTTCATAAATATATCATATAAGGCCATTGGATTAGTATTGAGAGAGATATGAATTTTGGAAGTTCGACCTAGGTTTTTGATTTTGATTCTGGGTAGACTGGGTTGTTCAGGGTAAAACTCGCCCTATACTACTTTCAATTTAATGAAACTTGCGTTTTTAGAAATCTTACACATAGGAGAATGTCTCATAAAAATTTCAAAGTTAGATAAGGTCTCGTTTGCTCCCAGTGGTCCGAGAAAGTTGCCCTATGTCCAAATCAGGCCAAAATAGGGCAGTAAAGAAAGGTCAAATTTCGGGGCTTATAACTCAAGCCCTACTAAGGCAAATGGAATGGAACTTTTTGCAAATGAAATATTCTCCTGTTGGCTTTAATATGAGACAAATTTTATATAATTTGAACTATTTTTTGATTTTTAGTGTATTTTTACTTTTAAGTGTATAATTCTAGCTAGCTTCAGGGCAGACCAGAATAAAATTTAAATAACTTGAGCTATACTTATCAAAATTAGATGGGGGTAAAGAGGTTAAAAAATAGACACATAACAATTTAACATATCCAAAATTGAGATCTAGATGAGTTAAAATGAAATTATGGCCTGATTTACAAAAATCGGGCAAAATTGATAAAATGGGTAGAATTGAACATAAGGGTCCAATCCCTACATAATTGATATTATTGTGATATGTTTGCTACTCTATGTTAAACTTTTGCTTGGTTGGTTTTACTAGTAGCCTGGCACTATTCACGAGGAAGCAGACTCGATCCATTTTGCTGCCGAATTTCTGGCAGAATTAAGTGGTAATTCTAAATGTTGGTGTGTTAATGTTGTTATGTGACATGTAGTAATACTAAGCAAGTATTATTATTTGAAAATAAGGTGCGAAGCTTATGTATTTATGATTTTATGAAAAAAGATATGATGACGAGTCCACATTCCGAAGGAACGTGACATGGCGATCATGCTCTGATAGGGTATGGCATGGCAATCATACTCTGGAATGTGGCTGAAGGATCCCACCCCTAAAGAATGTGACATGGTGATTACAGCCTGAGGGAGTATGATATGGCGATCATACTCTGGGACGTGGCAGGATGAATATATTTTAAGGAGTGTAACATGGTGATCACACCCTGAGGGAGTATGACATGGCGATCGTACTCTGGAAGGGAGTATGACATGGTGATCATACTCTGGAATATGGCATGATAACCACATCCTAAGGAATGTGACATGGCGATCACCCTCTGATGGAGTATGACACGGCGATCATACTCTGGAATGTGCATGGCAAGTAAAGGAAGACAGAGCAAGAAAAGACAATTATGTATATCTGCATAAATTCAAGTACAAGTAAAGGCAGATGCAAATTTCAAGTTTCCAATATATTGGTGTTATTATATTTTAATATGTTACAGTTATTATTCATAGTATGATGAATGACTTTTTCGTGCATTGGCTCTCCCAAATGACAAGTGCATGAATAAAATAGACTCTGCTTCGAACGATATGTTTTCAAACTATAAAATTTAACAGTTTATATAACATGTCTACCTTTTTCATAATAAATCGAAGCAACTGGAGATAATAATGATGACACCGTACAAAATTTCTTAGCAAACCCTACTGAGAATTTAAAATTCTCACTCTTGTTTTCGTGTTATCTCCAGATAGTTCGAGAAGATTCAAAGACGGTTGAAGCTGCTGTCAAATAAGTTCCGCTCAGGTAATAGTAACAACTCCAGAGTGAGATACTATGACTTAAGCATAGTACTGTATAAATGGGGATGTTACAAAGAGTAATAACTAGTAATGTCATAAAATGACTTAAGCATAGTTTGGTATTATTAGGGTGTTACAAAAAGAGAAGATTTTCTTCTATCCTAAAGTTACAATAAATAACTTTCTGGTGTTCTAGACAGTTGAGAAGGACGAAGAAAGGAAGCTCTTTTTCAAGGAAAGTATTCAAACAGTTTAACTATTCTTTCTTCAATTTCCAGCCTTGTATAGACTTCGAGATATGACCGTTGAAGCTTGCAGGCCTTGATCCTTATGATCCTTTTGGCTTGTTGGTCTACGACTAGACAGAGAAGAAATAGCCTTCCTTTTTCCTATTCTTTAAAACTGACACAGAAGTAGAAAAGTTGTTGTTTGTTGGTTTGCCAACTATTTAGACTTGTCAGCATCTCTTCTGCATCTTATCAAATCACCTTTTTTGACATTTTGAATTTGTCTATTGAAGCATGCAGAGGAAGCTTTGAAAGTGTAACACTTCATAAGAAACAAGTCTCTGAAGATTTTCCTTCTGGACAAGGTCATCTTTCTGAATGAACAGTGTTCGCTCTTGAGCCACCATTTTCTCTTCTAGTGTTGCAGTTTCATCATTCTAAACCTTCTTTCTTGTTTCATGCATGATAATTAAGAAAAGTATACAAAGCATATATTCCATATCAAGTATATTCAATTTAGAGTATCAATAGATAACCTGACTTTGAACATTCTCGATCATATAATGCACATAATTGACAAAGAAATGCATTTAGAAACAACCATAGATATATATATACATACATACATGCATACATATATATATATATATATATATATATATATATATATATATGTATGCATGTATGTATGTATGTATGTATATATATATAGCAGGATCAGCTTAAATTCTGATTTGGTATTCATCAAAACCTTAATTCTTATTTCGATTTACAACCATAGAACGGTTTTTGAAGGGCATTGGAGCTAACAATCCCCGCCATCTAGGAATGATACGGATACAAAAAACAAACGAGAATTTAAAATTCTCCGTAGGATTTCTACTTATTGCACCGCCTTGTCATCGTATTTATTCCCAATTGCTTCGATTTTATTTGATTAGTAAAAAGTGACTAACAAAATTCTATATTCAGTTTCATTTGAGTATTAGAAATTATGACTCGAAGTAAGATTCTATTTTACTGAATGTAATAAAATGCATAATAAATATTATAAAGGAACATGAGGGATAATCAAGGAAGTTATTTACAAATAAACACATACATAGGCAATAAGTGTACAGCTTACCTTCAATCACTATAAAAAGAAATGCATAAATGCAAGGACATAGAATTCGATTATTTCCTTAATCCTCTATCTCATAGTTCATGAACCTTTCTATTCTTGTTCAACACACCTAGGCGTTACATATCATCGTCCCTAGGGTGTTTATCTTTATCTTTAATCCATTACTTGGTCCCCTGGGAGTCTTTGGTCATATGACTCCTGGGTAATAGTCTACTTATCAAAACCGAGCTCGTTCCTATATAGGATTGCCGAGTTTACTTTTCCTGACTTTTTCACCGATCTATTCCCCTTAACTTTATTCTAGGGCTAGCCCAAGTTATATGAAATCTTTTATTACTCTCATGAACTACTTAAACAAGACTAATTTGCTTTGAATATCATATGCATTGATAAATGTTCCACATGTCATGCACAATTTCTGCCAGGACTTCGGTAGCATAACGGATCGAGTCCGCTTCCCCATGAATAGTGCTAGGCTACTAGAAAATCAATCATACAACAAGACCAATAGAGAAGATCAAGCATCCAACACTTGTACAAATTTTGTAATATTCACACATGAATCAGGTTTCTGCTACTTCTACTCAGTTTGTCTAATTTTGTAAATTCAACCATAAATTCTATTTAATTCATTTAGACCTAAACTTTGGATATGTTAGAGTGCTATTTGTCTAGTTTGTAACCTCTTTAGTCCCATCTAATTTTGATAAATGTAGCTCAAGTTATTAGGGATTTACCTCGGCCTACCCTATAACTGGCCAAATTTGTACACTCAAAAGTAAAAAATTCACTAAAAATATAAACTAATTGGAATCATACGAAACTTTTATCATCTTAAAGCTAACTAAACTATTTTTCATTTCCAATAAGTTTCACTTTATTTGAGTAAGTATAACTAGAGTTATTATCTATTGAATTTGACTAACCTACAGTGCCCTATTCCATGCCAGTTGGGATTGAAATTTTTATGGCAGGTTCCCCTATGTCTTAACTTTCTAACAAAATTTGTTATACTAAATTTGAAGGAGTATAAGGCGAGTTATGCCCTGCTCACCTCATTCTGGTTAGATTCAAGGACAAAAACCTAGGGCAAACTTTCAAAAATCATATCTCTCTCAATACTAATCCAATGGTCTTATAATTTATATGTATAAAAAGCTCTAAGTGTCTAGTTTCATTAAAATTAGGTTTATAAAATTTTGGAGGCTATACATGATGCTGTACATCATGCGAGTATAGACAGCCTTAAGGAATCTGTCTCTAACCAAATCTATTTTCTCATCTTTTTAAGTTTTACTCACTTCCTTAACCCAAAACAGCAACATCCATAGTTATTCAACTAGAAAAAACAAATATGAAAACATCCAATATCATCATAATAAGGGAGGAAACCAGAAACCGTAACTAATCATGTTAATTCCATTCAATAAAAAAGTCATGAAATCCTACTTAGAAGTTGAATAGGAAGCCAACTAGAGTAGACTTTGAGTGAAGGAAACTTGGTGAGATGTTGAAAGAGAGTGAAACAGAGGAGATAATGAAGAAATGAAGAGGAGTTCCTTCCCTATAGTGGCCGAAATTTTTGAGGGGAGAAGGAGGAATTTTTGTGTTTTATGTCATATTGGTAAGTATGACATGTGCGCTCTCATTGGTGGATTTGGCTTGGAGTTTGAATTCATTTAAATTGCCTATTTTAAGGGCATGGATGGTGCCACTTGGGGGGAATGGGTGACTAAATCTAAGCTATCCAAATTAGAGTTCTTATAGTATAATTTCTACTGATCTATTATATATCGGATACAAAATTGAAACTTAACCGATTTCTTGTTAACTTAGCAAAATGCTACCAATGGTTGCTATAATTTCTGCATATCAAACTCAAAATATTCTAACCTCAACTCCCAAATTTTATTTGTAAATACTCTAACTTCTATAATAAAATAAAATAGGTTGAAATCAGTGCAATTTTGGTGAAGTCCACAACTTATTTCCATTCTAGGTTGGAATCCAACTATCCTTCCAAATTTGCATGTCCATACCCAAACTGACCATCCAATACCCTCCTTCCTTTAGCACCTATAAGGATTCTTGGATGCTTCTCCAAGTATAACTAGGTGTGAAGCCAGCTTTTGCTTCTGAGACCTTTTGGCAAAGGAAAGATCATGCTTTGAGGGTTCTTACTATCAGGGAATCTGGATGTTGGAGTAGTCTCCAGCCTTATTTTGCCAATAAAGTCAAATTGAAAGATTTGAAGTCTCGGAAGCCCATCTCCCCATCCACTTTTTTTATCACATAGGTACAACCATTTCAACCAATGAATTTTTCTTTCCCCGTCCTTGTTGCCCTAACAAAACCAGATAATCTGCATCTTAGTGTGCTCACATAATCCCTATGGTAGTAAGAAGCACTCCATGATATAAGTAGGTATAGCCCAAATAACTGCTTTGATAAGTACTTCTTTCCCTACACATGATAAAGTTAATTCCTTCTAACTTTTTAACTTATTACACACCTTCTCTTGAATAAAGTCAACAATCTGTTTCTTGGATCTACCAACAAAGTTTGGCAATCCTAAGTATTTGAAGTGATTCTCCACCGCCTTTACATTCATTTAACTTTGAAGCAAAATTTGTCTGGTGGTATAGTTCAAAAGAGATCTCCAATTTATTCAGGTTTATGCATTGGCTAGAAGCTTTTTGGTATTGGTCAAGGATTTGCTAAATCTTTTCGACCTCCTAAGTGTTTGCTCTGAAAATAACAATGCTATCATATGCAAAAAATAGATAGGAAATCTTCTCACTGGACCTCGCTACTTACACCTCGTGGAGAGCCTGTTATTCTTGTGCCTTCAAAATCAAGTTGGATAGCACTTTAGCACATAAAATGAAGAGATAAGGTGAAAGTAGGTCACTTTATCTCAAGCCTCTTTTGATCCTGAAGACTTCACACAAGATGCCATTTACAAGCACAGAGAAGGATATTGTTGATACACACTTCACAATGAGCCAAACTGAATGTTCTGGGAATCCCATGCTTCCGATAAACTTCTCTATGAATCCCTACTCAATTCTGTCATATGCCTTTGCCATGTCTAACTTCAAGCCCGCCACCCTGACATTACCTATTTTATTTTTCCTCGTATAGTGAAATATTTCAAAAGCAATCAGAGCATTGTCAATTATAAGTCTATAGGGCACAAAAGCACTTTCATACGGGCCACAATAAAAGGTACAATCTACTTCATTCTATTCGTAATTGTTTTGTTGACAATCTTAAAAATGACAATTCATAAAGAAGTAGGCCTAAAATCCCTAGTGTGTTTTGGCTTTTTATTATGATTTGGTAATAGGTTAATAGGACAAAAGAACTTAATGATAATGATTCAATTACAAGTATCTATTGCTTTCCTATTGTGTGTATACATACATACATACATACATACATACATATATATATATATATATATATATTGATAATCAATGTGGCTTACGCCCCAAACAAAAGCAAAACTACAGACTAACAACCTTGGGAAAAGGGATTCCTATACTGCCTACTAAGAAAACAATGGAAAGGAAATATGGAGATGATTAAAAAAACAAGTGAACGAACTTGACAAAATGTCGAAACTTAGCTAGCCCATCTGCGCAACCATTAGCCTCTTGGTAGATATGAGAAATAGTAACCGACCAATCTCTAATTAAAACTTCCTTAATGGCCTTAATTAATGTACTATTGGGATGATGCTCCTCACAAGGCTCGGATATCAACTGAAAATCACTCAAAGAGTCTAACTCAGCCAAAAGGTACTTCAAACCAAAATCATAAGCCATGTAGAGGCTCGCCTATAGTCCCCACAGTTCTGCTATCATAATAGAACAAATGCCCAGTTTTGTGGAGAAAGCCAAGAGGAACCTAACCAAATGGTCTTTGATAATGACACCACAAGATTATTGAATGATTGTATTGGGAAAAAAAAGAAGAAGAAGAAGAAGCTAAAATTAAGGTAATGGTCTTATATTAAAAAATAATGACTTAATGCTTATAAATGACAATAATTTTGCCAATAATTAACAATGGTTATCAATGATTAAAATTTCACACTCTATTAACCTAAATGAATTTCTAAGATGCCATATTGACTATGTGATTATTAATTTCCTAACACATCTTTATATGGGATTTTGTATCCTCTATTTTTAACATGAAAAATGTTATTTGTACTCATTTCGGAGATTCATTATCAATGTCCGGTGAGAGAAAAAGATATGACCTAGTAGATGTTGAAAAAGTAAAAAGTGGTGGACTCACTATCTTATGTCTTTTTCTCTCATTGTGTATCTATAATAAGTCCCCAAAATATGTCTAAATAACATTACGCTTTTAATATATGTTGACTCACTCAAATATGACAAAGTACATTGAAAGTTTTTCAAGCTAGCATCCCAAATGAACTTTGGGAGATGATACATAGAGGAAAAGGGTAGTTATCATCCTAAAATGGACTTTTGGAAAGGTAAATGGAAAAGAAAGAAATTAACCTTGCAAAAGAAAATCAGTAGAGCAGCAAGGAGACTTGGGTAGTACATAACAAAACTCAAAACAATTCAACCACCAAAATAGTATTAATCTTTAACAAATATAGGCAATATGTATATTACCATGTTGAATCTAGAAATAAGAAAAATGATGGAAAAAACTTTAAAAAAAAAATGAAGAGGAAGCTTGAAACCTAGACACCACTAGGCAAGTTATGCATCATGAAGACTTGAACATAAGATTCATTCTCTAATAATAGATGAAGGCAGAAGATTCAACTAGCGACAACGTTTTGGTACAAAGTTGATTAAGAGCAAGAACTCAAACATATCTAAGTCTAGTGGACATTGTAAGAAGAGATTAAAAATTGAGAAACTTGGGTTGGGATTTGGGTTTTGGTGTTTGGGTTTCGGTCCATGGTGGTACTCCATGTGCCACACATTATGGCCATATCAAACGTGAGATGTATGCTTATGGGTATTGAGGTATTTAGTAGAAGTAGTTTTATTTGCTCCCAATAGATGGTGCCAAAATATTTCGATCTCAACCTTAGTGGGTAAAAGATGGTGGTGGAGAGTTAACAAGGAGAAGGAAGAATAGAGCTCTCCAATAGTCCTTAAGGTATTTGTAACAAGGTACCATCAATGCATAGCCTGTGATTTGAGTAAATGACTAATTACTAGATTGACGAGAAGACAATTTTCTCCACGTGTTTGGTGAGGTAGGTCTAGTTCAAGCAGATGGAACAAGTCTCATAGTATTCTTTTTTCTCTTTACAATGACAAGTTTTGGTGAAATTTGAACAAATTTTGTATTTGAACTTTTTTGTTTTTACAAAAAATAAACTATAAATTCATGCTATCTCACCTTATACTTTCATCATTAAGTTAATTCTTTTCATTTCAACTTTTATACAGGCACTAAAGACAATGAGAAGGACCTTGTCAAAAAAATAAATAAACAAATGAGAAGGACTATTTGATTTCATATCGCATATATGGTAATCCAACTCATGTTTATTACATAACTTCATAAACTACATAGGGGTAGAGTGTAGATCAATCCTTTAGACAACACCAAACTACAAAACTCATATAGAGGCCCCCTTTCTTATAGCCCTGATTAAGGCAGCTTTGGTTGCAATGCACACATGGTCCTTTGCAATCTAATTGTAGATACTCTATAATTATTGCTGATCCTGGATCCTTCATAACTCCTACTTATTCTATAGGAAGAATGAAATTAACAAATTTAGACACATAGTTCTTTGCTTTCTAACATATCATTGATATGGATAATGTAATTAGGGAAAAATATACTATGTATACAATACATGACTATAAGACCAAAAAGGAAAATACAATACACGACTACAACAAACTAGTACTGATCATGCCATCAGGAAACCACTTCTTTCAAAAATTTATCAAAATTCACATTAAAATATTAATAAAAATGTTGCTACTGAGTCTTACACACTGAATGTACAAAGTCTTTTTATTTTTGGATAAATAGACTAATTAAGAACATTAAAAAAAAAACCATTTTTTCATATTTGCATTAGTAAATTGTTTACTAGAAACATAACTTTAGAGATCAAATTAACTTCTTTTTCTTACCTGAAGCCAACACCAAAGCAATGAGAAAAATTCCTAGCACAAAAGGTTGATGGACGCGAGAAGCCACTTTGTGGGGATTTCACCTTGGAATACTAATCTTTTTCTATTTTGTGACAAGGTGTAATATCTTGAATTTCGCACAATTAGTACTATTGAATAATTAAACTTTCAGATATGGTATAGATATACAAGTAATTAATATTGAAATGTAAATATTAGGGTTAGATAAAATTCAAATTTCTTTGTAGAAAATTTCATTAAACAATTAACAATATTTAGATATTTAGAGAAAATTGGTATGTTTACGGTATCTCGTCAATCAGAAACCAAGTTGATAAGAATTTATACTATAGGATAACATAAATACTAGTTTAAAACCCTAAATCTTACGGCTAGAGATCAGCCACCTTGCCATGTTTGTTGGCCAAATCATGGCCATCCATCTCTACAATCAACAAGAATTAAAATTTCAATGACATCCACCAATTACATTCTTTTTCCACCTTTCCAACTTACGACACAAGCTATCACAATTTTCCCCTTTTGTCCATGCAAATTTCTACCAGCCTTAACCAACCCAAACCCTCCATTTTTTCTTGTTCTTCATCCTCCTCTCTATTCACTCCATTTTCACCCAAGACCCCTCATAATCTTGTCTTTTATGACCAAATCTTTCATTGTTTCCTCTATATAGCATCAAGCTTAAATCCTCTTTCCCTTGATCATATAGCTTCAGCCAACTAAAAAGAAAGAGGGAATTTGCATCGATTTCAAGGCTTTACAGAAGTAGAGCTAGCAAGGCTTCAAATAGAAGAGCTCAAACTTTGAATTTTAGGTAGGATTTCTTGGAATCTTTGCTTTTAGGATTTTTGGGTCTGATTAGGGTTTGTATGTTCCTCACTAATATGATGATATATGATGAATATATGACTTGTTTCAATTGATTGAACATGGAAATTCTTGGTTTGGATTGGAAAATTGATCGAAAACTCAAAAGAAAACTCCAACAAACTTGCTGAAACTCAAAACCCTAGGACATATCCATACTGTGTACTATGCATTTTAACCTACAGTAGTCAAAATTGGATGAAAATATTTTCAAATAAAACTAGACTTCAAGAGCTTTCGAACCATATAAATTATAGATCCATTGAACTTAAAATGAGAGAGTTATGAATTTTTGAATTTAACCCTTGAATCTTATCCTCTGTCCTGACCAGTATGAGTTGTGAAGAGCATAACTCACCCTACACAATTTCAAATTGAGTGCAACAAACTTTTTTAGGAAGATAACACATATATATTCATACCATAAAAATTTCAAATTCATATCTTAAATACATTGCTTCCAGAAATTCTTCAAAATTGTCATAAGTCCTGTCTAGGGGAAAATAGAGCAGACCCTGTTAGCTGAATTTGAGAGCTCATAACTTGAGCTTTATTTATCCATTCAAAATGAAACTCTGTATAAATAAAATTTTATTCAGTAAGCTTCATTTACATATAAATTTTGGATAAAACTAATAAAGATTGGATTTTTAGTGAATTTTCACATTTAAGTGTTCAAATCTACCTAACATCAGGGTAGTCTTAAGTAAAATTTTAATAACTCAAAATGTACTCATCAAAACTTAATACGACCAAAGAGATTTAAAAGTTAACTAATAAGGCTACAACATATCAAATTTCTATATCAAAATGGATTTAAATGGAATTTTAGTGAAATTTAAAAATACAGGGTAGAATTGAGAAATTTAAAATGTAATGCCAACTTTAAGGGTTAGAAAGCCTATAAGTCATAAAAAGTCAATGGCTAAATTTTGATGCAATCCTTGGCTATATTAATGTGATATTGGTATATGAACATGATGTTTCTATTTACTGTGATTGGCTAGCTGAGATGATACTATCTGTATTTTGGGAAATCTCACATTTCAGCTGTTATGCTGCCAAAATTTCGGCAAAAATATGTGAAAGTTGTGAATGTTTATATATTATGTACATGAATATCATGCAAGCCTGAATATTTGAAAGTGAGGTGTGAAGCATATGCATAAGTCTCTCAAGCCTACTCATACATGAAAATAGGAACACATAGATCATGAAAGAATATGAAAGACAAGATAAGATCCCTTTACTTGGAAGCAGTTATTAGGTCCTTCTTTGTGAAAGTAGTTAAATAAGATAAGATATGGGTCCCTGATCAATTGGATTTTTATATACTTATTTTCCCTCATTCCCAGCTCATTAATTCTCTTTTGTGCCTAATTGTTTTGAATTGGACCATTTTGTATTGTTTGGATTTTGTTTGGGTTTGAGTTAAATTTTCCAGCATTAGGCGAATTCTGATACTGTTTTGGTTTTTGGGTTATATCTTGAGTTGTAGAGCTCATTTTATTGTGATTCTTGATTTGTAGAAAAGCTGAGAGATAGGCCTACAAGTTATATGCAGAGGTCAGAGGCCAATTCTAGTGTTAAGAAGCTGAAATTGGGCCTAGAAGTGAACTGAAGTGGTGCAGCCACGGATTCTGAGCAGGGTGTGGTATTTGGGCCATATCTTGGCCCACAGATGTCCAATTGAGCCCATTCCAGTGGCATTTTGAAGCTGACATCCAAGGCTACAATTCTTCTTCAGAGTGGAAATCCAAAAGGAATCGTTTTGATAGCCAAAACGATAGAAGAAAGTTACTCACGGAATTAGTTATAATGATTTCATGTTTTTGGTGTAACTTTCTTTCTATAATTCGAACTTTAGCAAATAAGATGTCCAGATTCAAAGGAGAGAGAGAGGATTAATGTAGTAATTACAATTTAATAATTTTAGGCAGTTTTGATTTGGATTTTGGCCAGTTTCAGAAGTAGGCCAAACTTGTAACTTGGGAGACAGATTTGGAATAGGAAGTTTTTCGGTTTTGTTCTTCCTTTCTTCTCTCTTCTCTCACGCCCCCCGCCCACCTTGCAAATTTGTCTTCCTCCATTCATGGAGGAGTAAGCTTCCATCTAATCCAAGGATTCAAAGACAACATTAGCATTCTTGAGGGTTGTTGCTTTCAGAGTTCATCAATTCAGTTTCTTCTACTCCTTTTTTCCTTGTTCTTGATTCAATTTCGGATTTGAAGATTTTCAATTCAGTATTGTGATTAACTACTTGGTTGTTTGTTTGCTTGCATATTACTCAATTGTTTAATATTTTAATGCAACTGTTTGACGAGTAGAATTAGGTTTCAGATTTGAACTTGGTGATTAAGTGCATTAGTGCTTGAAAATTAACATGAATTGATTAGATTCTAGAGGTTTCTGAGTTTAATCATTTAAGTGTTAATTGAATGTGTGAAGTTTTTCATGTGTAATGCAGAGGTCGAATTGAGGTTTCATTTGAACTTGACATTAATCAGTGACTGGTTTGTTGACATACAATTAGAACTCAATGATTGAATGCAAATGGTCTTCTTTGGATTCTTGGATTGGATGTTCAAAATTCTATTCATTTCTATTCTATTAATTTCGATATTTTAAATTCCTAAACCCCCCCCCCCCCATTTCCTGGTCATATAACATTGTCATCACTGGGATACGACCCGGGTTGCACCCTTGCTACAAGTTTAGTGTAATTCGGTTTTTATTGTAATTTGACCGAGCTTGGCACTCGAGTCAGTCCCTTCACTTGGAGGCAGTTATTTGGATCCCTCCCTGTGAAGGTAGTTAAAACATTGAGATACCTCTATTTTGGAGACAGTTGGCTAAATGAGATCGCTCCAAATGTAAAGGCATATGGGTCCCTCTGTAGGTCAGTAATGTATGACGACCGCACAAGTTAAGCTCACTCCCAAATTAGGCTACCCAAGGGCAGTAAAGATTAAAAACACAGTAGACACCCTAGGGACAACAATACGAAATGCCTAGGTGTGTTGAGTAAAAAAAGTAAAGGAAGCATGAGTGTATTTGCATGATTTTATGATGAGCAATTGTATAAGCATAAGTTACGTTCTTGTTATTATTATTACGAACCTGTTCTCCCAAGTGACAAGTGTGTGAATAAAATGAATCATTTCAGAAGGATAATTTTGAACTTTATAAAATGAAATTTATAAATGTCTTGGCATGATCATTTTTTCTTAAATAAATTGAAGTAGCTAGAGATAATGACAATGACTATATATATATGGAAGTCTGGGAAACTCTACTAAGAATTTATAATTCTCACCTCTATGTATATCCTGTATTATCTCCAGGTAGCTTGGGAGATACTAAAGATAGTCATCCTAGACAAAGTTGCTTGAGATGCTGTAGACGATCGAAGGTTGCTATCAGACAAGGTCCGCTTATTTAATAGTAACAACTCCCAGGTGTGGTATTATGACTTAAGCATAGTACTGTACTTGGGAGGGTGTTGGAAATGGTTAACATAAAGCTCAATATATACTATCTATTTGAAGACAATTTTGAAAATAAAAATTAGAAAAATTGAAAGATGGAAATGTATTAATATGTGAATCTTTATATTTTGAATATGAGTAATGAGATTAATCTTGATCCTTATACTCTTAATAATTCATGCATCACATGATAAGATAAATAGACTTTTTTATAAAAAAAAGTTGAATGAAACTCACAAATTAGAAAAGATAAATTATATCCAAATTTAATAAGAAACAAAATGTTCTAAACTAACAAATGATCTTTAGTTCTGGTTTTTGCCTAACAACTATTAATATCTAAACATCTTTTACATTGTATACCAACACGAAAAGTTTTGCAATTTGAAGAATGTATTACACATCATTTCAAAATAGATCTGAATTTTTCTATCATCTATAAGATCATAAAAATATAAATAACCATGAGGAAAAACTAAAATACATTCAATACGATAAAAAAAAACACTCAGATAATGAAACACCCACAAAAGGGACAATAAAAACAAAATAAAAGATACAAAACCTTAGGTAGCAAAAAAAAGAAAATAATAGGGCTGCCATAAATAGAGAAATAGGACAATTTCTCTAACAATATTGACACAAAAAAATTCCATAGAAAAAGGAAATATATTACACGTTTGTTAGTATAAAATGGTAGTTAGTTCAAAAAAATGCATAACTTTTTATTGTAGGATATCAATGATAAAATAATATTAATTAAGAAATTGTTATCTGCATGGTAACATAATAGATAGCATAATTAATATTTTCTTCATATATATCACGTGTCTATTTGAAGCACATCAAACAATCAATTGCTATGTCCGAAGAAAAAGAAAATATATTACACTTTTGTTTTTGTTTTTGTTTTTGTTTTTTTTCTAAGACATAGAGCGTGTAATGTTAGCTCCAATGCCCTTCAAAAATTGTTCTGTGGTTGTAAACTGAGATGAGAATTAAGATTTTGATGAATACCAAATCAAAATTTAAGCTAATCCTGCTATATATATATATATATAAACGAGTTGTTTCTAGAAGCATTTCTTTGTCAATTATGTGCATTATATGATTGAGAATGTTCAAAGTTAGGTTATCCATTGATACTCTAAATTGAATATACTTGATATAGCATATATGCTTTGTATACTTCTCTCAATTATTATGCAAGAAACAAGAAATAAGATTCAGAAGGATGAAACTACAATATCAGAAGAGAAAACGGTGGCTCAAGAGCAAACTTTGTTCATTCAAAAAATGACCTTGTCCAGAAGGGAAATTTTTAGAAACTTGCTTCTTATGAAGTGTTACACCTGTAACATCCACCAGAATTTTTATCATTTTTTGCCTAATTGTTCGGATTTTTATTAAATAATTGAAGTTAATTAAAATTCGACTAAATATTTATTTAGGATCAATTGATTAGCAATTAATTGAGTTTAGATATGAGGAAATTAGGTTAGAAGTATAGAAGATTTCATAGAAATTTTCTTAAACCAATTTACCGATATAAAGGAAATCGGTAAGATTACGGTATTTTAAATTGTCAGAACCGAACCAATAGAATTATATGCCCAAAACCCTATGACTCAAAGGCTGAATACTCAGCCATTTAAGCCTCTAAGGGTGGCGCCACAAAGGCTACAAAAATGAAGAGAGTTGGCTGAAATTTGGCCTCAAGTTCTCAACCAATCAAATTGCAAATTTCCAACTACCCTCTTTATGTTTAAATCAGATTTTATCCTTTCATCCCATGCTGACTTGGGCCTCCTTCTCCTCTGATTTCAGCCTTCTTCTTCTCTTCTCTCAACCAACTCCATCAAACCTTCAAGCTTAATAAGGTTCCATCAATCCAAACTCCAAAATCTAGCAAAATCACATATAAGGAGGTAGAGATTCAACTTTGTTCTTGTTATTTTGGTTATGGGTGTCTGATTTGGGACTTTATTTTCTCACTTCTTAATGTGATGATTGAATGAATATGATGATCTTTGGCTGATTTCTAGCTGTTTTTGATATTAAAATCGATCTAGAAGTAGAAAGGAGTGAAAGTAGAGTGCAGGGAGGAGCCGAAAGACCAAAATCCCTCGATAGTCCGTATGGCAGAGTGTACGGCTCTGCCTACCGCCATTTAAATTTGATGAAACTATTTTTATATGAAATTAGACATTCAGGGATTTCCATACATTTATAATATAAGGCCATTGGATTAGTATTAAGAAATATATGAATTTTGGAAGTTCGACCTAAGGTTTTGAGTTTGATTCTGGGCAGCCTAGGTTGTTTAGGGAAAAACTTGCCCTATACAACTTGGAATTGAATGAAACTAACTTTGTTAGAAAGCTTACACATAAGAGAATATTCCATAAAAATTTCAAAGTTAGATAAGGTGCCATATGCTCCTAGTGGCTCGAGCAAGTTGCCCTATATCCAAACTGGGCCAAAACAAGATAGTTCAAGAAGGTCAAATTTTTGGACTTATAACTCAAGCTCTACTAAATCAAAATTGAAATTCTTGTAAATGAAATGTTGTCCTGTTAGCTTTAATATGAGACTAATTTCGTATGATTTGAACTAGTTTTCAATTTTTAGTGGATTTTTACTTTTAAGTGTGTAATTCGCCACTTGAGCGTGTGGGATAAAACTTAAATAACTTGAGCTATACTTATCAAAGTTAGTTGGGACTAAAGAGGTTAGAAAATAGACACATAACACTCTAACATATCCAAAATTTAGGTCCAGATGAGTTAAATAGAAATTATGACCTGATTTAACAAAATCGAGTTGAATGAATGTGTTGAGACAGCAACCATGTTCTAAATGCAACAATTGTTCCTATGAAATCGATGATTGAATTATGAATGAAATGTTATGATATCTTTGAAAATTTGGTTTTCAGAGTACTGGCACTATTCATGGGGAAGCGAACACATTCCGTTATGCTGCCGAAATTTCAATAAAGCCTATGCATGAGTTATAATCTACATTCAAATCCATGTGCATTTGCAACGAGTTCATAAAGGTTATGTTATGATAAAAGTTCCATAATACTTGGGCCAACCCCGGAATAAAGTTTAGAGGAATAGATCGGTGGGAAGGTCGGGGAAAGTAAACTCGGCATTCCTGTATAGGAACAAGCTTGATCCTGAAAAGCAGACTATTACCCAGGAGTCTGAATGGCCAAGAACTCTCAGGGGACTAAGTAATGGAAAAGTTATGAAGATAAGTTTAAGAATGAGTTTTTGCATGATCGCATTGAATAGTCATTTTAAGTTGCTTACAGTTTGCCTATGATGTTTAATTACTACTGTATATTTATTTATTCTGCTCATTATTCTATGTATCATTATTTAGTAGTTTATTCTGTTTCTTATGCTATCTTAATAAAATTAAACCTTGCCTCGGACCAGAAGTTTTCTTAAACTTATTAAATGTGGATAGATCGATCTGATTCCATGTTTTTGTAATTAAATAAAAACCGAGGCAACTGAGAATGCATGCGACGTCAGTTGAATACCATATTCAAATCCTACTGAGAATTTCTTTAAATTCTCACCTCGCTTTGTGTTTCCGCGTCATTCTTAGACCCTGGTGATGGACTCGACAGCCACCCTGTTTATTGAGATCTCTGACCTACAGATCCACGATGACTCCGAGTTGGGCTCATTGTACATAGTCGGCTCCTGCCATTTTCACCTCTACCTTTTTAGCAATAGGAATTTTGCTGCTCCCTTATTTCACCCTGCTTTCGACCCTACCGCTCCGTATTTTGCGGTTCCGTTGCATGTTGCACACCCACCTCCAGCACCCACAGCACCTGCAGCTCCTGCCAACCCTCCACCAGAGTCACCTCCAAAGATGGTTCCAGACATTCCCCTCAGTTCTGAGAGCAATCCTTCCGAGGCTACCGACTCGCCATCCTCTTCTTCAGACAGAGTGCGGACAACTCTCCAACCGGGCCTGGTATGGCCAACGGCTATCTGACCGAGTAGGTACCCACCGCAGGTCACATTGTACAACATGGCCCTCTTTTGGCAGCGCGTAGTATTGGGTCACAGACTTGGCCGTAGGTATACCAACTAGTTTGAAATGTCTTCTGAGGACCTCGTAGGACCATTTTGACTGACACGGGCCTTATGTCTTTTTGATACGCTGGCTCTATTTATGTATCCCGTTTTGAATCTATACACAACTTGGAGCGTTGGCTTCCGACCAATATATGTACATATACAGTTGATGATATATTACTTACCCTTATCTTCTTCTGATTCTTATCTTTTCTGTTGTGTTTTATTAAATTTTGTTACATTCTGCGATGTTGATCACGTTCATTATATACAACACGTCGTTTCGCCTATTTACAAAAAAAAAAAAAAAAAAAAGAGATATGATATGATAAATAAACAGTAAGCAGAGTATCCACACAGTAACACAATCTACTTAATTTCATGCTATGACTTAAGCATAACATTAAATTGGTAGGGTGTTACAACACCTTCAAAGCTTCCTCTACACGCTTCAATAGACAAATTCAAAAAGTCAAAAAAAGGCAATTTGACAAGATACAAAAGAGGCACGGACAAGTTTGAATAGTTGGCAAACCAACAAATGGCTACTTTTCTACTTCTGTGTAAGTTTTGAAGAATGGGAAAAAGGAAGGCTATTTCTTCTCTATCAAGTTGTAGACCAGCAGACCAAAAAGGATCACAAGGATCAAGGCCTGCAAGCTTCAACAGTCATATCTCGAAGTCTATATAAGGCTGGAAATCAAAGAAAGAATAGTTGTATTGTTTGAATACTTTCGTTGAAAAAGAGCTTCCTTTCTTTATCCTTCGCAACTGTCTGGAATACCAGAAAGTTACTTATTGTAACTTTACGATATAAGAAAATCTTCTCTTGTGATCTATGATAGATATATTCTCTCTTTGAGAATTTAGAGAAGTCTCACACAAAGCACTTTATAGTTCATCCTTTTTGAGAAAGTTAGTATGAGTGTACAAACAAAATGCTTCATTCTCATCATTTGTATCTGGACCTAGTAGTGGTCAGTGTAAAGTTTGGAGAGGCTAGGAAAATACTACTCGTTTGTGAAGCTTAAAAAGGCTAGGAAAACACTACTCGATTGTAAGGTTGGAGAGGCTTGTAGAAAGAATACTCACATGTAAGAAGCTTGGACAAAGAATACTCAGAGTATATAAAATCTCAACGAAAGGTTGGGAACTGGAAGTACGCAAGTGGTTTAGCCGAACTAGTATAAAATCTTCTGTATGATTATCTCTATCTCTAATCTTGGTATTTGATTTTATCACTTAAGTACAAATCTATTTAAAACTTAATCAGAAACAAAAGTTTATTTCTATTTTATTTAGACTAAACCCTTTTTTAAAACTAACACTATCGCTTCCGACCATCTATGTCCTGAACTTGAGATAGATATTTCTGCTAAAGTTTTTCAAATACTAAACTTACTTGAAAGTAAGAGTCAACCCTCTTTCTCGTGCTATCCCATCCAACAAGCAATTATTAGGCACTCACCGAAGAAATAGAATCATTGAGTACAATAGAGGACACAATCATAGGGCAATCCTCAATGCAGATTCAGGCCATTATGCTAGAAGCATATTGAACAAGGCTATGTGCTACCTTATTCCCTTCACATCTTGTGTAAATGAAACTGCAAGTAATGAGCATATCTCCAATATCAATACAATCTCAAATAATTGCGTGAAACTAGGACGGGTCGTATCCTCTCTGGTTGATTGCATAAATCACTTCCGGATAATAACTTTCCACTTCTAACTTAAGGAATAGCAAATCTTTGGCCAAAGATAGACCCAATTTCAGCCTAATGCTTTTCTTAAGTCTAGCCTCCTTTCCATACTGGATCTTCCAAGTTGCCATAGCTAGACATAGACCTTCCTCATCCTAGATAATAGCATCAATTCCCCAGCTAAAATCACCATCCTTGCACGCATCAGCGTTCAGCTTATAAAAACCCGGTCAGGGGGGCATTCAACAATACTCCATGGAATAGCTTTGAATGAATTGTTGGGCTTGTCTCCACAACATTCATTTTTGCCTTTTGATAGGCATGTAGAATAAAGAATGATTTAGGGACTATTAGTAGATGTTTATATTCTTCCCTTCGAATCGCAACCTGCTCCTTGCCAGCCAAATACTGTGGGCCACCACTACCAAAATCTCCATTGTCTTAATGGTTACTTTTCATTAAACCATCTCACCAATCACCCAAATCATGACTACTTCTGGATTCAAATTGTAGGACAAGTGAAGATAGTAACCAAAGCATGAATATACCTTCACATCCAAAAATAGCATGAAAATTGGTTTCCTTCGCATACAAGCACTACAAGCATAATGGATTAACTAGGACTCTTCTTTTTTCCAAGTTAATCCTCTCCTCTCTATCGAAACTCCACTCATTGCTGAAGATCCATAGTCTGCCACTACCAGCCACTTATAGTGACAATGAGGCGATGGCGATTACGAGGCGATGACGACGAGACTGCAATGATGAGGCATAGGGAGGCGATGATGATTGTAACATCCACCGAAATTTTCTTATCGTTTTTTTCGTCCAATTGTTTGATTTTTATCGAATAACTGAGATTAATTAAAATTCGACTAAATAATTATTTAGGATCAATTGATTAGCAATTAATTGAGTTTACGTATGAGTTAGTTAGGTTAGAAGTATAGAAGATTTCATAAAATTTTCTTGAAACCGATTTACCGATTTAAAGAAAATCGGTAAAATTACGGTATTTTAAACTGTCGGAACCGAACCAATAGAATTTCAATTCATTAACTCTAATTTAAGTGGCTAAGAACTCAGCCACTTAATCCCTCAAAGTGGCGCAAAGAAGGCCATAAAGAGTGAAGAAGGCTGGCTAAATTTCAGCCTTGGATTTTAAACCAATCAAAAGCTTTTATTCCAACTACCACCTCAAGCTTTATGACTCATTTCTTTCTCTCTTCTTCAGCCATTTTTTGCGCCCTCTCTTCTCCCTCATTTCAGCTCTCTTCTTCTCTTCTCCATTCACCCAACTCCATCAAACCATCAAGCTCATCCAAGTTTTATTCATCCAAACTCCAAAATCAAGCCAAATCACACATCACAAGAGGTAGAGGTTTAATTCTTGTTTTGATTCTATGATTTTGAGTGGCTGGTGGTGGTTTATTTTCTCAATTTTTAATGTGGTGATTGAATGATTATGATGATATTTGGCTGGTTTATTGGCTGTTTGTGAGGTTAGAATCAAATTGGAAGCAAGAAAGTATGAAAATAGGAAGAGCTGAGAGGCTGGAGAACCAAAAACCCTCGGCAGTCCATACGACGGAGTGTACGGCTCCGCCTACCGCTGTTTAAATTTGATGAAACCAATTTTAAATGAAACTAGACATTCAGGGATTTTCATACATATATCATATAAGCCATTGGATTAGTATTAAGTGAGATATGAATTTTGGAAGTTTGACTTAGGTTTTTTATTTTGATTCTGGGCAGACTGGATTGTTCAGGGCAGAACTCGTCCTATACTACTTGGAATTGAATGAAACTAACTTTTTTAGAAAGCTTACACATATGAAAATATCCCATAAAAATTTCAGAATTAGATATGGTCCCGTTTGTTCCCAGTAGCACGAGAAAATTGCCCTATATCCAAACCAGGCCAAAATAGGGCAATTCAGGAAGGTCAAATTTCAGGGCTTATAACTCGAGCTCTACTAAAGCAAATGGAATGGAACTTTTGCAAATGAAAGGTTGTCTTGTTATCTTTAATATGAAATCAATTTTAGATGATTTGAATCAGTATTCGATTTTTAGTAGATTTTTACTTTTAGGTGTTCAATTCTGGCCAGCTGCAGGGTAGGCCAGGATAAAACCTAAATAACTTGAGTTATAGTTATCAAAATTAGATGGGACTACAGAGGTTAGAAAATAGACACATAACACTTTAACATATCCAAAATTGAGATCCAAATGAGTTAAATAGAGATTATGACCTAATTTACAAAGACTGGGTTGAATGCAAGTATGGAGACAACAACCATGTTTTGATTGCAATAATTGTGCCATGAATTTGATGTTTGAAATATGAATAAAATGTGTTGATTTCTATGAGAAATTGGTATTCTGAGTACTAGCACAATTCATGGGGAAGCGGACACATTCCGTTATGCCGCCGAAATTTCGGTAAGACCTAAGCATGAGTTATGATTACATGTAAATACATGTGCATTATCAAGAAAGTTATGAAAGTTATGTTATGATGAACCTAAAGACTATGTTATGATGAAAGTTTCATGAAACTTGGGCCAACCCCGGAATAAAGTTAAGGGGAATAGATCGGTGGGGAGGTCGGGGAAAGTAAACTCGGCATTCCTGTAATGTCCCCATTTCTGACTTCCGGCTTCATCAGTAAAGGTTAAAAAATTTTCGATTTTTGGTTTTATTAAGGCTCTAATGGACTGGCTAGGATTTTCCGATTTCCGACCTTATGTACATAATATATGAGTTCTAATATCCGAGTTTATTACCAACAGCTCTTTATTTTCATTGATGCTCCTGAGTTTGTCTATAACAGACTTCCGAGATTAAATTTCGAGTTCCGAGATTTTATAAGTTCAGATTTTCTGGTCATAAGATTAATGATTTGATTCCCGATCTCCGGTGTTGTACTTAGAATCGATTCAAGTTTACATAATGTCCCCCGACTTTCGGGTTTGAGTGTTTTGGTTTCATATTCTTGTCCTTGACTTTTGATTTTAAGGTGATTGTGCTTTACAATTTCCGACATCCGACTTTGCCTTCAAGTTTCGAATAAACCAGACAATATTTTCGAGTTCCGATTTCATCTTTTCGTACGAGTTCCGATTTTAAGGAGTGTACGAGTTCCGATGTCATTCTCAGATACAATGGAAGCGAGTTTCACTTCTTAGGCGACGTGGAGAGCAATTTTTTCACAAAAGAGGGAGACATGGCTGAACTTTGCCCACAAAAATTTCACCCAATCGAAGCCACCTATTCTAACTACCACTTCAAAGCCTTGTTTATATATTCTCCTCCTTTCTCTTCAGCCCAAAGTCTACGCCACTCCTCCTCTCCCTTGCTCAGCTCTCTTCTTCTCCTCTTCACTCACTCAACTCCATCAAAGCTCCAAGCTTAACAAGGTCTTGATAGCCCCAACCCCAAAAACAAGCCAAATCATTCATAGTAAGAGGTAGAGGTTTTAATTCTTATCTTGATTTTCTGATCTTGGATGGCTAGTGGTGATTTATTCTCTCAATTTTTGATGCATTGATTGAATGATTATGATGATACATAGTTGAATTATTGGCTATTTGTGGGATTAAACTCAAATTGGAAGCAAGAAAGGATGGAATTAGGAAGAGCTGAGGGGCTGGAAAACCAAAAACCCTCGGTAGTCCGTACGGCGGAGTGTACGGCTCCGCCTACAGCCAGTCAAATCTGATGAGATTATTTTTCTATGAAACTAGACATTCAGGGATTTCTATACATATATCATATAAGGCCATTGGATTAATATTGAGAGAGATATGAATTTTTGAAATTTGACCTAGGAATCAACACATTCACCCGGGCAGTATGGGTTTAAAAGGGTGTAACACACCCTACACAACTCTAAATTGAGTGAAACTAATTTTGTTAGAAAGCTTATACATAGGAGAACATCCTACAAAGAAATTCCAAGTTTGTTACCATCCTATTTGTTCCCAGTTATTATAATAAGTTACCCTACATCCAAACTGAGACAAAACAGGGCAGTTCAGGAAGGTCAAGTTTCGGGTCTTATAACTCGAGCCCTACAAAGTCAAATGGAATGGAACTTCTTGCAAATGAAAGATGGTTCTGTTAGCTTTAATATGAGACCAATTTCATATAATTTGAGCCAGTTTTCAATTTTTAGTAGATTTTTCCTTTTAAGTGTACAATTCTGGCTAGCTGCTAGGCAGGCCGGGATAAAATCTAAATAATTCGAGTTATACTCATCAAAATTAATGGGACCAAAGAGGTTAGAAAGTAGACACATAAAACTTTAACATATCCAAGATTGAGGTCCAAATGAGTTAAAGGGAAATTATGGCTTGATTTACAAACAATGGGTTTAGTGATTATGTTGAGGCTGTAACTCTGCCTTAATGGGACTAATGCTTCTATAAGTTCAATGATGAATTATGCATGCAATATTGTGACTTATATGAGAAATTAGTATTCTAATGTACTAGCACTATTCATGGGGAAGCAGACACGTTCCATTATGCTGCCAAAATTTCGGTAAAATTTGTACATGAGTTATGATATATATGTTGATGCATGTGCACTTACAAGGAAAATATGAAAGCTATGTTATGATGAACATAAGGAATATGTTATGATGAAAGTTTCATGATACTTGAGCCAGCCCCGGATAAAAAGTTAAGGGGAATAAACCGGTGGGGACGTCAGGGAAAGTAAACCCGACATTCTTGTATAGGAACGAGCTCGATCCTAAAAAGCAGACTATTACCCAAGAGTCTAGAATGGCCAAGAACTCCCAGGGGACCAAGTGATGGAAAATGATGAAAAGTAATGGAAAATTTTATGAAGAAAGGTTCAGTGAGCAAGTTTTGCATGATTGCATTATTGTTTGTTAAATTCGCTTACTGCCGTATATTCATTACTCTGTGTATTGTTGACATCTGTGTATTGTTAATATTAGTTTATTTTGTTCATTATGTTGTCTTGAGTAAAACTGGACCTTACCTCGAACCAGACATTTTCTCAACCTTATTAAATGTGAATAGTTAAGTTTAATCTCATGTTTTTATAATTAAATAAAACCCAAGGCAACTGATAATGAGCGCGACGTCAGTCAAACACCATACGCAAACTCTATTAAAAATTTCTTCAAACTCTCACCTCATTTTGTATTTCTGTCTCATTCTCAGACGTGGGCGATGGACTCGACGGCTACCCTCTTCTTTGAGATTCCAGACTTGCAGCTCCACCATGACCCCACAGTAGGCTCATTGTATATAGCCGGCTCTTGCCATTTCCGTCTTTACCTTTTTAACGATAGGAATTTTACCGTCCATTTACACTATCCTGCTTTTGATCCTACCACCCCATACTTTGAGGTCCCACTACACATGGCACACCCTCCGCCAGCACCTCCTGCACTTGCCGCACCTATAGCCCCTGCTGACCCTGCACCAGAGTCACCTCCGCATGTGGTACCTGACATCCCACTCAGCTCCGAGAGCAACCCTTCAGAGGCCACTAGCTCATCATCCTCCTCCTCCTCATGACCCAGTGCAAACAACTCTCCAGCCGGGTCTGGCATGGCCAACGGCTATCTGACTGAGTAGGTCAGCCACAGGTGGTGTTGTGCAACATGACCCTATTTTAACAGTACGCAGTTTTGGGTAATAGACTTAGCAGCAGGTTTAGCAGTAGGTTTGGATTGTCCTCTAAGGACCCCAAAAGATCATGTTGACTGACACGGGCCTTATGTCTTTTTGGCACACGGGCCCACTTATGTATCCTGTTTTGAAACTTGTACATAAACTGAAACAGTGGCTTCTTATATATATGTATACATATATACAGTTGACGGCATATGTGTTATTTGTTCTTATCTTTTCTGTTGTGATAAATTAAACTCTGTCACGTTCATTATACAGCGTTCCATTTCTTCTATTACAAAAAAAAATGATACGGATAAAGAAACGTAAACGGAGTATTAACACGGTAACACCATCTACTTAATTTCATGCTATGACTTAAGCATAACATTAAATTAGTAGGGTGTTACAATTCCTATATAGGAACGAGCTCAATCCTGAAAAGCAAACTATTACCCAGGAGTCTAAAATGGCCAAGAACTCCCAAGGAACCAAGTAATGGAAAAAGTTTATAAAGAAATATTCAAGAATAAGTTTTGCATGATTACATTGAATGCATGATTACTTTGAATAGTCATTACAAGTTGTTACAGTTTATCTGTTATATTTATTTGCTGTTGTATGTTCATTTATTCTACTCTTTATTCTGTGTTTTATTGTTAGTTGTCTATTCTGTTTCTTATGCTGTCTTAAGTAAAACTGAACCTTGCCTCGAACCAGACATTTTTTAACCTTATTAAATATGGATAGTTAAGCTTGATCTCATGTTTTTATAATTAAATAAAAACCGAGGCAACTGAGAATGAATGCGACATCAGTTAAACACCATACACGAACCCTACTGAGAATTTCTTCAAATTCTCACCTCGTTTTGCATTTCCGCATCATTCTCAAATGTTGACGATGGACTCGACAGCTGCTCTCTTCATTGAGATTCCAGACTTGCAGCTACACCACGACCCCGCAGTAGGCTCAATGTATATAGCCGGCTCTTGCCATTTTCGATTTTACCTTTTTAGTGATAGGAGTTTTGCTGTTCCTCTATTTCATCTTGCTGTCGACCCTGCTGCCCCTCACTTTGCAATCCCTTTACACGTGGCACACCCTCCCCCAACACCTCCCACACCTATAGCACCTGCAGCTCCTGCTGATCCTGCACCAAAGTCACCTCCGCAGGTGGTACCAGATGTACCGCTCAGCTCTGAGAGTGACCCTTCTGAGGCCACCGGCTCATCACCCTCCTCCTCCTCGGAACCCAGTGCAAACCACTCTCCAGCCGGGCTTGGCATGGCCAACGGTTATCTGACTGAGTAGGTCAACCGCAGGTGGCATTGTACAACATGACCCTCTTTTGACAGTACGTAGTTTTGGGTCATAGACTTAGTAGTAGATTTTGAAATGTCCTCTGAGGACCACATAGGATCATTTTGACTGACACGGGCCTTATGTCTTTTTGTACACAGCCCCACTTATGTATCCTGTTTTGAAACTTGTACATAAACTGAAGCAGTGGCTTCCCATATATATACACATATACAGTTGATGGTATATATGTTATTTGTTCTTATCTTTTCTGTTATGATATATTAAACTCTGTCACGTTCATTATATACAGCGCTCCGTTTCTTCTGTTAAAAAAAAATTTATATGAAAAATGAAACGTAAGCAGAATATTAACACGGTAACATAATCTACTTAATTTCATGTTATGACTTAAGCATAATATTAAATTGATAGGGTGTTACAATGATGATGAAAGCTCTATCTATGATTCTTCTTGAAGTTCAAATAGCAACAACTAATAGTGAGACATTGTGTTTCCGGTAGCTTCCTAGCAGAGGCAACTCCTTTTCACTTCCTCATTTTCAAATTTAGCTTAGTTTTACTTTTATTTCTTTATTTTCTATTTTTTCCCCTCAAATATGGGTTGTGATGTGCTTCTTATAAGTTTAATATGAAATAATTGATATTGATTATTTGTGTAATATGTTATGAACTCACTATTATGTGTTCTCTTATGCGCTAGTGGAAATGTGATAATATGATGAATATTGATTATGTGTGTTCTGTGTTGAATGAATGAAATTTGGATTTTTTCTTTTCGTTGCTAATTTTTTTTCAAAAAAAATTAATATGGATTAATTCAATAAAAAAATTTTTTTTTGGCAAACTAACCCCTAAAACAAGGCAAGGTGACATATTCAACCCACATTAATGAAAAGGGTTAACCCGCCCAGCCTCGCTTTTATACTGACCCGTGGCAAGTCAAGATGATCTGCCCGTTTGCCACTCCAATCTAAACTTTCATCATCATGGCTTTTAATCAGGTGATAGCCCAATTTCACTCGATACTCCCCATCTTCAGAGCCCTACCAACAAAAGCGATCTTCTTAGGTCATACTTGCTAATGTGATTGCTAATATCTGTGCAACTTCAAATTTCTGTTAGACTAAGTCCACTCGCCACTTCCTTTCATACTGATTAACAAGATCAAAAACTCTTGCACATTCCTCTAGAGTATTTGGTGGAGTCCATAACTTATTTCCATTTTGGTTTGGAATTCAATTATCCTTCCAAATTTGCATGTCCATACCCAAACTAACCATCCAATACCCTCCTTTCTTTAGTACCTATAAGGATTCTGGATGCTTTTCCAAGTATAACTAGGTGTGAAGCCAGCTTTTGCTACTAAGACCCTTTGGCAAGGGAAGTATCATGCTTTCAGGGCTCTTACTATCAGGGAATCTAGATGTTGGAGTAGTCTCTAACCTTGTTTTGCCCACAAAGCCATATTGAATGATCTGAAGTCTTGGAAGCAAATCCCTCCATCCACTTTTTGTCACATAGGTACAACCATTTCAACCAATGAATCTTTCTTTCCCCATCCTTGCTGCCCCCACCAAAGCCAGCTAATTTGCATCTTAGTGTGATCACACAATCCCTAGGGTAATAAAAAGCACCCCATGATATAAGTAGGTATAGCCTGAACAATTGCTTTGATAAGTACTTCTTTCCCTGCATGTGACACAGTTGATTCCTTTTAACTCTTTATCTTCTTACGCACCTTCTCCTGAATAAAGTCAACAATCTATTTCTTGGATCTACCAACAAAGGTTGGCATTCCCAAGTATTTAGAGTGATTCTCCACCACCTTTATATTCATTTAACTTTGAAGCAAGATCTGTATTTCTATTGGTATATTTAGACAGCCTATTCTTTGTGCACCTTCAAAATCAAGCCAGATAGCACTTCAGCATATAAAATGAAGAGATAAGGTGAAAGCGGGTCACCTTATCACCAGGCCTTTTTCGGTCCTAGAGACATCACACAAGATGCCATTTAGAAGCATAAAGAAGGATACTGTTGACACATACTTCATAATTAGGCAAACCTAGTGTTCAAGGAATCCAATGCTTCTGATAACCTTCTCTATGAATCCCTACTCAATTTTGTCATAAGCCTTTGCCATTTCTAGCTTCAGGCCTACCACCCCGACATTACCTGTTTTCTTTTTCCTCATATAATGAAATTTCAAAAGCAATCAGAGCATTGTCAATTATAGGTCTACCGAGCACAAAAGCATTTTAATATGGGCCCGCAGTAAAAGGTATAATCCATTTCATTCTATTCATAATGGTTTTTATGATAATCTTAAAAATGACATTGCATAAAGACATGGGCCTAAAATCCCTAGTGTGTTTTGGCTTTTTTACCTTCACGATAAGGCAAATATAGGTGTGGTTTATCTTTCTTATATTTGCACCATTGTTGAGGATTTCTATCACTAAGTTTGCCATGTCATCTTCATGTTAAATTGCCCTCTCCCACATTTAAAAAAAAAAAAAAAAAACCTAACACCTAAGTGAGATTATTCCCAATGAAATATTCTCACCCAAGGTTACATGTTTTGAAAGAGGAAAAAAAAGATACTTGAATTTCTAGCAAGATTAACATGCATATAAAATTGGTAGCTCTTTGGTACCCTTCTTAATTGGAAGGGTTTGGTGCCTTTCTTAGGTGGCCCAATAAATGGTAGCCATTTGTTTGTTGACTATCTAACTCACTAGTTATGTGTTAAGGTCATGTGCTTAATGACTATCCATTTCATTGCTTATGTGTCATTTACCAACATTTTTTATTTTTTAAAATTTTAAAATTTTTTTAATTTTGCATTTAACCCCCCAATAGATTTTAAAAAAATTAAAATATTTTCATCAAATCATCTTTAGAACTCTAACCCTTTTCAGAACCTTAGCCCCATACCATCATCTCCAACCCATCATCGCCAACTATCCAAGTGTGGAGAAGTCATCTTCCACCCGAGGCACTAAGCACCCCATCTGATTGTCCTAATCTATGCTTGCGTAGATATTGGTGAACTTGCAGACTTCTCATGCGTTGATATAAGATCCTTATATTTATAATATGAAGAGTTCAGATTCTTATCTTTGTGTATGTAATGAAAAATAAGTGCATGAGGCTTAGGTGACAATACTTCTTGTGCTCTATAGCATGGGTGTCCCCCAAGACGGATCTCTTAGAGATATAATATTTTATGTGTGTTAATTGTAACACCCTCTATTATATAAGGCATGCTCTAGTCATGGAGTTATATTAAGAGGTTTTCACTGTACTAAGAGGATCTTTGAAATATGAAAAATATAATATATAGCCCTTTAACTGCATCCTTTATTACTAAATAATAATTTATAAATTCCATCTCTAATACATGAAAAATAAAATAGTTACCAATTAAGAAACCTTTGTAACTAATGTTATATGCAGAAAACTGCCTCTACATTGCATCTATCGCCCCTTTATGAACTACAACTAGCTTCTATAGTCTTCCAGGCTGACGTAAGCCTGAGCCTTACATGATGAACGCCTAGTATTCTACCTCGTTCTTAAGTTTTAGCCTATAATTTGGAATGTTTACGGAAAGAAGAACATACAGGCAAGCAGTGAGAACCTAAGGTTCTGAGTAGGTAAACTCAGACCATACAGTGTCATCATAAACATTCCAACCGCTTCGGTTTCTTATAAAAAATGTGAGCATATATACACAACTAGTGATTCAGTTTTAAGTTGAAAACATCTTCATCGAAGTGGGTTATATTTTAACAATCACTTGACATATTATATGACAGACATAGAATTATGAATAGTATAATATGCTTCAGCAAGAATCATAATAACATTATGCCCTTAGTGAGATAATTGAAGATGCACATAAAGGTGTTTATACTTGACTGTATGCAAGTACACTTGACTTAATTTATCTCTTTCTTGCATTTGCCGCTTGATCTTACTCTTCTGTACTTGGTCCCCTGGAGGTGATTGGCCTTTCTCACCCCTGGGTAATAGCCTGCTTTTCATGTCCGAGCTCGTCCCTATACATGAGTGATGGGTTTACTTTCCCCGACCCTCACACCGGTCTATTCCCCTTAAATCTAGTCGAGGGCTGCCCAAGTCTTAGACAGTACCGCTCTGGCCTACGCTAGCTGGGTCTATGCCATGCCTCGCGTGGTAGCTTGGTACATCTTTCTTGCAAGTTCTCATAAATCTTATTCTTCTTTGAACATGATTACACATGCATATGCTACATGCTTTCATTCATATACTTCATATCATTCTTGCATATATGAATCTTATGAGCATGACATATAAATGTTCATATCAGTCATATAATTCACGTATTTCTGCCAGAATTTTGGCAGCATAATGGATCGAATCCGCTTCCCTATGAATAGTGCCAGACTACCAGGGAATTATTAATCAAACAGCAACTCAATACAAAACTTCATATTCATCCCAAGAATCTAACAATATCAATAAGTGCAAGATTTAGAATCTTAAGTATTAATCTATCTTGCAAGCTTTTAATTTCTATTAAGGTTCCCAAGTTCGAGCTCATAACCGAATTCCGAGTTCCAATGTAATATTAGCTTCAACTTTCGGAGTTACGTTTAAAATGTCCATGTCTTGATTCCCGACATCCGGGTTATGTGTGTAGGGTCAATATCTAGATTCCGATTTCTGACTTTAACCCATATTTGGCCTTCCAAGACTCATGAATGTTTTCCTACGTCCCACCTTCCGACCTTAACCATATCCCGTTCTCCCTAATTTCCGAGTTATGACATTCACTATGCCCGACTAGTTTCCTATATGCTCAGTCCCGAGTTCAACATCAAATATACCCGATCTAGCTCTCCCTACTGAGTTCCGAGTTCAATCATTAAGTATACCCTTCCAAGTTTAACCTTAAGTATACCCTTTCGAGTTCATCCTTAAGTGTACCCTTTCAGGTTAAACCTTAAGTATACCCTTCCGGGTTTATCCTTAAATATTCCCAACCTAGCCTTCTATTTTACTGAGTCCCAACTTCAACCTCGAGTATTCCCGACCTACCTAGCCTTCTATTTTACTGAGTCCCGACTTCAACCTCGAGTATTCCTGACCTAGACCCTCATTTACTAGGTTTAGAGTTCAACTCTAAGTGTACCGACCTAGCTCTTTGTTTGCTAAATCCCGACTTCCGACATTAAATTCCAGCTATCTGTGTCTTATCCTAAACTTATCCTACTTCTAGCCAGAATTGCACCCTTATGAGGGAAAATTCATTAAAAATAGAAATCTAGGTGAAATCATATGAAATTTATATCCATGTAAAGCTAATAGAACAAGCTTTCAAAGGAAGCAAGTTTCATATCATTTGAATGAGTATAATTCGAGATATAAGCTCTGAAACTTGACCCTACTTGACTTCCCTGTTCTAGCCCGGATTGGATATAGGGAAACTTTCTCAACTCACTGGGAACAAATGGGACCTTATCTAATTCGAAAACTTTTATGGGATATTCTTCTAGGTGTTAGCTTTCTAACAAAGTTGGTTTCACTCAATTTGGAGTTGTATAGGGTGAGTTACACCCTTCTCAACTCATACTACTCGGATGAAAGTCCTGATTTCTAGGTTAGACTTCAAAACTTCAGAACTCCCTCGTTACTAATCCAATGGCCTTATATTATATATGTATGGAAAGCCCTAAATGTCTAGTTTCATATAAAAATAGATTCATAGAGTTTGAATGGCTGTAGGCAGAGCCGTACACTTCACCGTATGGACTGCCGAGGAAAAACCCTACTAGCTTCTGGAGTTTTCTCCTTTCTTCAAATTATTTCATACAAATTCTATTTCCTATCATAACACACATGCAAAATCAGCCATAAAACATCATCATCACTCCACATATTATCAATAGCACAAAGTATACAAGACCCACACACAAATCCAAACTAAGGAAAATAAGAAGAGAAGTAGGATTCCTACCTTTACTAGGTATGATTCTTACTGAATTTGTGGTTGGAGTTGAAGAAATCTTATTATAGCTTGAAGGTTTGTGGGAGAGGAAGATGATATGAGTTGAGATGAGATGAGATAATGGAGGAAACAATGAAGAGGGGTCAGCTTAGATAGGGTCGAAAATGTGCAAGGGTAGATAAGGAAAAATTTAAAAACTTCTAAAGCAAGTTACATATGATTGGTGGATTTGAGTGGGTAATGTAACTTAGTTTGGCAGTCCATTTGGAGGGTTGAGATCGCGCCACTTGCATGGGTAAGTTGGCTAAATCTTGGCCATCCATCCTATAACATCCGAAAAACTTTATCATTAACAACTGAGTTGTTCGGTTTTTATCGAATAAGTGAGTTTAATCAGAATTCAATTAAGTATCGACTTAAAGCCAATTAAGTGTAATTTAAAAAGATTAGGCTTGAAGGAATTAGATTAGGAACATAGAAAACCTCACAGAAAATTTCAAACCGATTTACCAATTTAAGAGAAATCGGTAAGGTTTCGGTATTTTAAATTATCGGAATCGGATCAATAGAAATTTTTCTACGAGTGCCCTAGGATCAATGGTTAAGATTAAGCCAAACTACCCCCTCATGTGGTTCCTTGATCAGCCATTGAGGGAGAGAAGCTAAGCAAAATTAGATGATGAAGTGAAATCCACCAATCATCATGTATCTTGCTTCTAAAAATCTTTACCTTTTTCTTTCCTTCCCTTTTGTAAAAATTCGGCCACCCCACTTGCTGAAACTCCTCTCATTTCTCTTCTCCTCACTTTCATCTTTACTCCATTTCCATCTTTTCTTCAAGTCTCAATACAAGTTGTTTCCATCAAAGCCACTTACTCAACTCAAATTCAACTAAACAAGGTAGGAAATCCTACTTCTCTTCTCATTTTCTCTGATTTGGGGCTGCAAGGTGGTCATGTATAACCTGAGATATTGATGTTATGTAGAGTAATGATGATGGTTTATGACTAATTTTACATGTATATTGTGATTAAAAGTGGAATTGATAACAAATAGCTTGAAGAATAGAGAACAAGTTAAGAAGCTGATAGGGTTCTTCTCAGCAGACCGTACAGCAGAGTGTACGGCTCCGCCTATAGCCGATTAAAGTTGATGAATCTATTTTTATATGAAACTAGACATTCAAAGCTTTCCATACATATATAATATAAGGCCATTGGATTAGTAAAGAGGAAGTTATGAATTTTTGAAATTTAACCTAGAAATCAGGACTTTCATCTGAATAGTATGAGTTGAGAAGGGTGTAACTCATCCTATACAACTCCAAATTGAGTGAAACTAACTTTGTTAGAAAGCTTACACATAGAAGAATATCCCATAAAAATTTTCGAATTTGATAAGGTCCTATTAGTTCCCAGTGAGTCAAGAAAATTGCCCTATGTCCAATCTAGGTTAGAACAGGGTAGTCCAATAGGGTCAAGTTTCAGAGCTTATATCTCAAAGTATATTCATTCAAATGATATGAAATTTAATTCATTTGAAAGCTTGTTCTGTTAGCTTTACATGGATATAAATTTCGTATAATTTCACCCAGATTTCTATTTTTAATGAATTTTTCCTCATAAGGGTGCAATTCTGGCTAGAAGTAGGACAAGTCTAGGATAAGACACAAACTATTTGAGTTAATGTCGGAAGTCGGGATTTAGCAAACAGGGAGCTAGGTCGGTACACTTAAAGTTGAACTCTAAACTTAGTAAATAAGGGAATAGGTCGGGAATACTCGAGGTTGAAGTCGGGACTCAGTAAAACAAAAGGCTAGGTCGGGAATATTTAAGGTTGAACTCGGAAGGGTACACTTAAGGATGAACCTGGAAGGGTATACTTAGGGTTTAACTCGGAACATAGTAGAGAGAGCTAGATCGAGTATATTTGATGTTGAACTCGGGACTGATCATATAGGAAACTAGTCGGGCATAGTAATGTCGTAACTCGAAAATTCGGGAGGACGAGGTATGGTTAATGTCGGAAGGTGGAACGTAGGAAAACGTTCATAAGTCTTGGAAGACCATATTAAGGTCGGAAATTGAACACAACCCCAGAAGTCGGGAATTATACAATCTCGGGAGACTGCACACAATGTAAGGAAGTCGGAACTTGTATAAGATCAGAACTCAAAACCCATTAAATCTTGAAAGTCGAACTCAGGAACCTTAATAGAAATTAAAAGCTTGCAAGATAGATTGATACTTGAGATTCTAAGTCTTGCACTTATCAATATTGTTATATTCTTGGTATGAATATGATGTTTTATATTGAGTTTACTGTTTGACTAAAATGTTCTGGTTGTCTGGCACTATTCATGGGGAAGCGAGCGGACATGATCCATTATGCTGCTGAGATTTCGGCAGAAAATGCAATTAATGTGAATTTACAAGTTATGTATGCATTGGTCAAAGTATTAGATAAGCAATGCTACCTTATAAGCATGAGAAAGGATTTCCATGTGACTTGGGCCAGCCCCTGAATAAAGTTAAGGGGAATAGATCAATGGGGAAGTCAGGGAAAGCAAACTTGGCGACCCTGTATAGGAACGAGCTCGATCCTGAAAAGCGGACTACTACCCAAGAGTCTTATGGCCAATATACTCCCAAGGGACCAAGTACGGCAAATATGAGTTAAGATCAAGCGCATCATCTTTCATGTATATCCATAATTTCAGTTTTTATGCATTGAGTTAAATTGCACCATTGGATGTTATATACATATTATTGCTCACCTTATAGCTATCACTTATTTATATTAATACACAGATCTGGTTGTTTATTCTCCATTTAATTTCCTTTATTTCTTTAAGTAAAACAAAGCTGTGTTTCGGGCTATGAATTACATAACTAATTGAGTAGAGAGTAGGACATCCTGGCGATGTAATATTTTCTCCTAATTAACCAAAAATCCGAAACACCTGAGAATGATAGTGATGATAGATATGCATAGATTTAGGAATTCCTACTGAGAAATCTTTATTTCTCACCCTATTATATATTCCCGCATCATTCTCAAATCATGGAGAACACGGCAACCGGCATTCTGTTCATTGAGTTTCCAGAGCTCCACATCCATCTTGACCCGTTCACAGATTCCGTGTACATATCTGGTAGATGCCAATTTCGCCTTTACTTCTTTTTGCGGAGAGATTTTGCCGTACCCCTTATGCACCCGCTTTTTGACCCTGATGTCCCTTACATCGCCACCCCTCTCCACGTGGCTCATCCCTTTCCACCTCCACCCGCCGCAGCAACACCAGCCATGGCTCTGCCAGTCGCATCATCGCAGCCGATCCCCTCTACCTCTTTGTTTGAGAAGAATTAGTAGGAGGTAGCGAGCTCGTCGTCCTTATCTTCTGCCCCGAGTATAGACTATACCCCTGCTGATGCCGATATGGCAAATGGATTCCTTTCTTCGGAGTCCATCTAGAGTACCTGCCGTAGCAGCAATAAATGTATAGGATGACCCTCTTTTGGCAGTTGGGTCATAGGCATACAGGTAGGAGTTAGTAGTTGTACATGAAATGTCCCATGGGGACCAGTAGGGGAGATGTTCATATTGTCAGGCCGATTTATTTTGTGTCAGCGGCCTCATTTCTGTTACCCGGTACTATATTGTATTTCTTTTGATAACCTTGAAAATAAAGGTATAAGCATGTACACATGTATATATGATGCAGTTTGTTTATTTCGCAATTTTGTTTGTGTTACTTTATTTCGGATACAATGATTGTTTAGTGTATATCTCGCTGCCAAACCGAAATTGATTAAAATGAATAGTTTACTCTTAGTGCACCCCACGTAATAACTTATCAGGTAATATATTATGACTTAAGCATAGTATTTTGTCTAGTAAGGTGTTACATTTTTGGTATCAGAGCAGTTCGTCCTAATAAAGGCCTGAGGATTGGACTGACTATGCTCCGTATATGCTCTGTGTTCCTTAGACATTATCATGCACTGAGTCTTGTCTATAGGGATAGGATGCATGTGAGAGGGTTGCCTAACCATATGCTATTATTTACTAGCACACCGAACTTAGTAATGAGCCGATCAACTCAATTACTCTTGTTTTGTGTGTTTAGAACTTGATGGCTTCCGAAATGCGAGGTAGACCATGAATGAATCCAGTCCAGGAAGAACCTACTGGGTTCTTGGACACCATGCGAGAAATGGCACACGCTATGTGCGAATAGGCAGTGGCAACAGCACAAATGATGGGCCAATTAGGGAGGCAGCCAGAGATAGGTCTTGGAGGGAATCATAATGGCCCTGGAGTAGATCTAGAATACCTCAAATTTGCTGAATTCAGAAAGGCCAACCCACCCAGCTTTAGGGGAGCCTTTAACCCAGATAAGGCGGATGAGTGGGTTAAAGCTATGGAGAAGGTCTTCTCCGTATTGGATTACAAAGATCACCAGAAAGTGACTTTTGCCACCTATATGCTGGAAGCAGATGCGGAGTTTTGGTGAAATGGGGCACACCGGTTATTAGAGGGATCTCAAATAGACATTACTTGGGATGTATTTAGAGAGGCGTTCTATCAAAAGTACTTCCCTGCGTCTGTCTGCAATGCTAAGGAGTTGGAGTTCATGAACCTCCATCAATGGAATAGTAGTGTATCGGAATACATTGCTAAATTTGAGGAGTTGTGTAAATTCTCCACTATTTATCAAAGGAACCCCGACGAAGCCTGGAAATGCATGAAGTTCAAAGGTGGGCTAAGAGAAGACATCCTTACCACTATAGGACCAATGGAAATAAAAGATTTCCCTACTTTGGTAAACAAGTGCCGTCTAGTGGAGGATTGTAACAAAAAGTTAGTTGCTGCTAGGTCAACCGGCAGTAACTTTAAGAAAAGGTTAGCTCCGTAAGGCCCAAGGTTCAAGCCCAACTTTCAGCAGCAGAGGAAGTTTCAGCCTATGTATAATAAAGGCAAGCAACCTTAGAGGCCTTTGGGAGCCAGACATGCAGCCAGTGCGGCCGGAATCACAGCAACCGCCCCTGCTTAGCGGGTCAATATATTTGTTTTGGATATGGCAAGCCAGGCCACAAGATCTATGAATGCCCTACCAGAAATCTTCAGATGACTCCCAGGCTATAATGCTAGGGAAGAGTTTTCACTATAGATGCTGAGGAGGCCAGCAAATCGGAAGACTTGATTCAAGATACATGTGAAGTAAATGGTAAGACCTTAACTATTTTATACGATTCAAGTGCATCTCACTCTTTCATCTCTCATGATTGCATGTCAACCTTGCAATTACCTATTTCTGAATTACCCTATGACTTGCTAGTTTTTACTCCTATAAGTGAGCTCGTTAAGACCAATCATATTTGTATGAATGTCCCCTGCCGGATAGGAGGTCAAGTTTTTTCGGCCAATTTAGTTTGTCTTCCCTTGTCCAGACTTGATATTATTCTAGGTATGGACTAGCTTTCTGCTAACCAGGCCCTGTTAAATTGCTCTGATAAATCCATCATTCTTCCCTCTGTTTCATCTTCTGAAGTAGTAATCCCAGTAAACCTTTATTTAAGCTCCTTAGCAGTACACCACTGTGGGAATGGAAGTCAAGGGTATATTTTCTTATCAACTAGTGTAGCAGAGGTTGATCAGAAGTTAAATGATATTCCAGTTGTTAGGGGATATCCTGACGTGTTCCCCGAAGATATTCCTGAGTTCTCTTCTGAGAGAGAGATTGAGTTTACCGTTGAATTAGTGCCAGGAGTAAGGCCAATATCTTTAATGCCAAACCGCATGTCACCGTTGGAACTGACCGAACTTAAGAGACAGATTGAAGAACTCCTAGAAAAGAAATTTATTAAGCCAAGTGCATCACCATGGGGAACCCCGTCCTATTAGTTAAGAAGAAGGATGGAGGCAAGCGACTATGTATGGATTACAGGCAGTTGAATAAGGCGACGATGAAGAATAAATATCCATTGCCAAGGATCGATGACCTCATGGATCAACTGCAAAGGGCAACTATATTCTCCAAGATTTATTTACGGTCTGTGTATCACCAGATTCGGGTTCGAGAAGAAGATATTCTGAAGACAGCGTTTTGGACTCGTTATGGACATGATGAATACACTGTGATGTGTAATGTAACATCCTCAATTTCATGTCGTGCTAAATTACCGTAGTAACCCTGAGTAATTAGGCACTTAATGAGGAATTTCGAGATTAGGGCTTAATTAAGGGGTTGACTCGGACGAGAAGGGTCAAGAGAATGCCTAATCGAGGTTAGATAATCTCTAATTAAGCAAGTTAGAGCCCCTGTAGCTTACTTAAGCACTAATCGCCCTTAATTAGCTTACTCGAGTTTAATTAAGGTTAATTAAGCTTAATCGTGAGATTAATTTTTGTTAATCATGTTCTTGTGTATTAATCACTAATTCTTGCTTAATCACCTTAATTAAGTTGTATGAGCACTTAATCACATGATTAAATTCAAATTTAGTCAACTAGACAATAAAGTAGAGAGTGATGTCATAAAAGCAAAAAGCATTAGACAAGATTACTTTATGTAAGAGTTTGACCATGCTTTGTCTCCCCATCATCCCATTTGTCCCCTTAATCACTAATTAACACAAAATTAAGCAAAATATCTCACTCCCCCTCCCTTAATGTAGGATGCCACTTTCTCGCACACACACACATTCACTTCATTTTCAACTTCTCATTCTCTCTCTAAAGTTCTCAAACTCTCCAACATCTCTCTACATTCCTTCTTCTTCTTCTTCTTCATCTTCTTCATCATTTTCCACCTCCATAACCAAACCTTCCTCACTAAGCCCTTCAAAGATCACATCTTTGGGTCTTTGGAGACAAGATCAAAACACTACAAGACTCATTTTCAAGAGAACTCAAGAGTTCTCTCCTTGCTCATTCAAAACCGCCACCTTCATCATCAAGAGGAGTCATCATCTTCTTCTTTCATTTCTCTTGTTTTTGCGCCATCTTCAAGAAAGGTAGTGATCTTCATCTTTTTCATTTTGTTTGCTCAAGAAAGCTTGGAGCTTGGGTCTTTCATGACCAAGATCTCTAAGTGAAAACTTGAGAAGATCCTTCATATTCTTCATGTGTTCTTAAGTTTCCTCTTTTAGAAAAATATGTTCTTGATGTTCTTCATGTGTTCTTAAGTTTCCTCTTTTGGAAAAATGTGTTCTTGATGTTCTTCATGTGTTCTTAAGTTTCCTCTTTTAGAAAAATATGTTCTTAATATTCTTCATGTGTTCTTAAGTTTCCTCTTTTAGTAAAAGATGTTCTTGATGTTCTTCATGTGTTCTTAAGTTTCTTCTTTTGGAAACCTATGTTCTTATTGATCTCTAGCTTAAAGTTGTTCCTTTCTCTTTATGATGAGTGAATGATTAGAAAAGCTTCACCTTTCTATGTTTCCATGATTTGATAAGACTATGAACCTTCTCAAAGTTTTAGACTTTAAAAAGTTTGCTTCATGATTTCTTCAAAGTGGCGCAACTTTTAAGCTTCCATAAAGTTTTATTTTGTTTTGTTTTGAAGACAAGAATACATGTGAAAGTCTAAACTTTTTGAGTTAGAAAAAAACGATATCTTGTCACTTTAGGCTTTAGAAATCAAACCTTAAAGAAAAGACCTTTCACAAAGTTTCAAACTTTATTCAAGAATGAGATCATTAAGTTATAAAAATGTTGTTCTATAACATTTCATTCATAAAGTTTAGATTTTGAACCCAACTAATGCAAAAGGTGTTAACTTTTATAAAGAACAAGACTTTTTATTCAAAAGCTAGTAGCTTGTATCATTATTTCATAAAGATCCAATCTTAAGATAAGAGCTTAATGTCAAAGGCACTTACTTTCATAAAGAATAAGACTTTATGACTACTTTATAAAGAATGACAACTTTAATAATGTTTAAGGCAAAACCTTGGTATGTTATTAGTAAAAGTTTAAAACTTTGCAACTTGACTAAGTTAAAAGTCACCCTTGGTGATTAGTGAACATTGGTGTTGTTGGGTTCATGATGTGGTTATGCGTTGTCATGACCCAAGGATTAGAGGGATCTCGAACTCCTTGGGAACGCAAGTATGATTAGGGCCTCTAAGCATACCATGAACCTAGGAATCACTAAGTGCGCTATCTCAAGGAAAGGAAACAATCACATAATTTAATTAATTTGAACAAGTGTTTCATAAGACATGTACTTAAGTAAAGCATACTTTCATCCAAGGACCAAGTAACTAAAAGACTATAAACACATATCCTAACTATGTGATTCTATCATGGGAAATCATGTGATGATTCATAATATTCTTCACAAAGAACAACACAACTATAAACCCCTTTAGGGTATGAATGTGTGATGCCACTTGGCATGATGAATGATGAGATTGATTGAGCTTTGTCTCATGATTGAATGATAAGTGTGATGATATGATATAGATATGATGGAACTATTGGTTGAATGCTGATGATTGGCATTTTGGGGAAGCTCCGGTCTAGCCGTTATCTTTGCCGGATTTAGTCAAAATTATGGACTTAGTCATATCATTGCATGCGTCTAGTCAAGGAGTTATGCATGTAAAGTATAAAGATAAGAAAAGAAACAATGGGACGTGACCTTCAATCACTTGTAAGGGAAGTGAGAGACGGCGATCCACAAGGAACCTCTATGAGGGAGGCAAGGGTGTTTTGGAGGACCCTCCAACTTAGAGGTAACCAATATCGGCTTAGTCTGATTTGGTTAGTACTGCGTGACGACAGTCACGGAATGAGCTCATGTCCAAAAGCAGTCTATTTCAAAGGAAAGTAAAGAATGTTAAGCACGTGCTAAAAATGAAAGTAAAGTCTAAGTATGACCATGGTTACATCTGTGATGATGCGTGTCTTTGCATGAAAGTATATGGCCCATTTGCATTATGGATGTTATTCTATGTTTTAGTACGGATGTTAGTCATGATGATGTGTTTATGATGTTAAGTTTAAAAGCAACCCGCTTCGGGGTTTAAGTTTTCAAAACCATTAAAAATTGAACTTATATCTGTCCATTGTTTTTGTAATTAAACCCGAAGTGGCTGGGACGATGACGATGACACTGTATTTGTCTAGCCGCGATCCTACTGAGAAATTTAGTATTTCTCATTCCTACGTTTCCATGTCGTCTTCAGAGGATGTCGACGTCGGGCACGGTGGTGATCTACATTGAGTTCCCGGTGTGGCATTGGCGCTTTGACCCGGTGCTGAACGCCTCAGTGCTGTCGGCGAGCGTAGCGATGAGGGTCTACATCTTCCACGACCGCCAGTTCCAGACTCCCGTGATGAGCCCATTTTTCCGACCGCATCAGCCATTTGGCGAGGTTACTATGGATGACATTCGCCCCTACTTTCAGCCACCGAGATACCCCACTGATGATGATGAGACTGACTCGGATACCCGTTTGACTCCAACTGTTTCACTGGATTCCGATCCCTCGGAGCCGTCTTATCCGAGCTTCCATGTGGAGACCGATCCATCCGAGCCCATCTATCCGACTCATTCTGGGGGTTCTCACCGTTCGGGTTCGTCGCAGCCTTCAGTGATTCGTCTATCTTCTGATTCTTCTGCTTCATCTGCTGGCCCATTTTCACTTCCGGTTCGCGAGAGTGGGTTCATTCGTACCACTGCGGCCCCATGGGCGAGGACGTGCTCGAGGAGGGGACGTGGTAGTACTTCTCCGGTGGATATGGGAACGGTTTCTCCCGCCAGATGCTTGATGTGACGACTGCATGCGGAGCCGAGCACGAGGATAGCCCCCTTTTGGTAGTAGTTATAGGGTTATCATTCTATTATGTGGCATGCTTGGGTAGTAGAATTCTCTGATGTATTTCCTCTTATTATGTATTGGTAGGCTTTTGTGTAGGGCCGACGATAGATATCGGACCCATTATTATCTTATGTATGAACTGATACGACTCTTATTGTATTATCATGGTTGGTCGTGGAATGAATGTTACATTATTCTAAGAATTGTGGTTACTCTTATGGTCTCTATGCTTGTTAAATGCGATATATGTATGGGATAGCGGTGTTACTTTATATGTTCACGATGCGCTCATGGCTCTCGATTTCAAAAATGGTTTACTTGTTTTGTAGAAAAAAATTTTACCCCTATTTTCGGTATAAAGTAATTTCTAAAAGGTAATGATAGTTCCGCAAGCAAAAGTAGCAACTAGTAATTCCACAATATGACTTAAGCATAGAATGGAACTACTAGGGTGTTACATGTAACGTCCCGATTTCCGACCTCCTTCACACCTCTTCCCGATTTCCGACGTTATTCAACTCCAACAACGGACGTTCGACTTCACCTTCAAGTTTGATCAAATCCCATTCCCGACTCAATCTTCGAAATTCGGATAGAAGGGATTATTTCCAAGTTCCCAGTTCCTCTTGCACAATTTTCGACTTCATGACCTCCGATTTCCGATTTCATCTAATCTTGACCACTCCAGATTTCCGACTTCATCTGGATTATTCGCACGGTTTCCGAGTTTGCTATTCGAGTCCAAACAACGCGGATGATTTCCGATGTCCGATTTCATACCTCAAAGGAAAACGGACCCATTTCCGATCTCATAACTTATCTCCAAGTTTCAAGTAAAATACATGCGAGTTCCGACTTCATGTTTCGAGGACAAATATACCCAGTTTCCGATCTCATTAATCCCGACTTCCGAGTTCAAGCATTGGGTGATTGATGCCTTCCGAATTACTGAGTTCCGACCTCAGAGAGTCCATTCCCAGCAGTCATATTCCCGGGTTCAAATAAGAGTTCCGAGATCATATGATTGTGAACAGAATGACTCCCGAATCCCGACCTTGCTCCCAAGATTCGAATAAACCAGACAGGATTTCCTCGTCACCAGCAAGATGGCACGAGTTCCGATTTTAAACCTAAATGGGATGAGTTCCTACTTCAACCATAATTGACACGAGTTCCGATTTCAAGTAGAGTGGAAGCGTATCCCACTTGTGGGCGACGTGGAGAGCAAATTGGCCACAAAAGTGAGAGACATGGCCGAACTTCAACCACAAAACTTCAGCCAATCAACACCACAACTTTCATCTATTTAAGTCAGACTTCTCTCTTCATTCCCAGCTGATTTACGTCTCCCTCTCCTCTGGCTCCAACCTTCGTCTTCTTCCTTTCCTCTCTCAAATCCAACTCCATCAATCTCCAAGCTTTGGCAAAGCTCCATCAATCCAAACTCAAATTCAGCAAAGTCATACTCCAAAGAGGTAGGATTCAATCTCTACTCTTGATTTCTCGAAACTGAGGATGCATGAAAGACTACTCTTTGGTGATTGTTTGATGATATATGTGATGTACATGATGTATTATGATGGATTATGCTGAGTTATGATTGAATTCATAGGAGATTTTGAGTTAGAATTATGATTAGAAGGAGAAAATTAAAAGAAATGGATGAGTTGGGATGCTGCCTGAGTAAGAATTCCACGGCAGTCCGTACGACGGAGTGTACGGCGCTACCTACAATCGGTCAAATCCGATAAAACCATTTTTAGATGAAAGTAGACATTTAGGGCTTTCCATAGATATATCATATAAGGTTATTGGATTAGTATTGAGAGAGATATGAATTTTTGAAGTTTGACCTAGGGTTCAGGACTTTCATCCGGGCAGGGTGACTTGAGGAGGGTATAACTCACCCTATACAACTCCAAATTGAGTGAAACCAATTTTGTTAGAAAGCTTAGACATAGGGGAACATCCCAATATAAGATTCCGAGTTTTTTATGATCCCAATTGTTCCCAGTAATTCGAGGAAATTACTCTATGTCCAAACCAGGCCGAAACAGAGTAGTTCAGGAAGGTCGATTTTCAGGACTTCTAACTCGAGGTATCCTTAAGCAAATGGAATGCAACTTTGGCAAATGAAAGGTTGTCCTGTTAGCTTCAATATGAGACCAATTTTGTGTGATTTGAGCTTAGTTTCGATTTTTAGTGAATTTATACCTCTAATAGTGTAATTCGGGCTAGTGGCTAACAGGCTAAGGTAAAAGTTGAATATATAATATGGGACCGAAGAGATTAGAAAGTAGACACATAGAGCTATGATATATCCAAATTTCAGATTTAAATGAGTTGAATAGAAATAAAGGTGGATCATATGAAATTCGGGCAGATCTGAATAGATGGGCAAAAGTGATCCAATTGGTGATTTCACAGGTATCAGAAAAACATATAAGGTATGAGTCGAGAATTGCCAGTTAGACCTTGATGTATATGCGTTAAATTGATTATATGGCTATGATTGAATTGTCTGTGAAGACTGGCACTATTCATGGGGAGACGGAGCTGATCAGATTATCTTTCGAATTTACTGGCAAGTCTAGGAAACTAGGGAATGTGTACAAGCAAGAATGAAGTAGAGTAAGAATGGGTATATAGAAGCCCTCTATTCAAGGATGACATAAGTATGAGATGAGGTGTATGAAATTAAAGGACAAAACATATGTATGAGTGCCGGTAGAATATGGCAAAGAGGTTATGGGCCTTTATATGTCATGACTATGTACGTGAAGATCACGTATGCAATGACGTATGAAAATAAATGAAGTATAGGTGCATTCAGTGTGACTATGCATGACCTTGTATGAGAATGAATAGACAAGAGTATATTAAATGTAAATCCCTTCACTCGGAGGCAGTTACTTGAGATTCCTTCTTGTGAAGGCAGTTAAAGATAAAGATATGAATCCCTTCACTTGGAGGCAGTTGCACCTTGAATCCCTCCTTGTGAAGGCAGATACCCTCTACCTTGGAGGCACGTGGTCAGATGAGATCCCTCTATGTTGAAGGCACGCATTAGTCGGATGAGATCCCTCAGTTTTGAGGCACGTGACCAGAAGAGATCCCTTCACTTAGAGGCACGTGACCAGAATGAGATCCCTCCAAGACTAGAGGCACGTGGGTCCCCTTGCGGGTGAGTCGGTGTGACGACGGTCACGCGGGTGAAGGCGACGAGCTCACTCAAGGCCAGGAGCTACCCAGCGGCGAATAGCACCCTAGGGACGGCGATACGTAACGTCTAGGTGTGCCAAGTAAAAGACTAAAGACCAAAGGCTAAAGATTTAAGTATATGCAGACACCGGAACTTACATGAGGCATGGCATGACCCAGCTAGTGTAAGTACCAAGTGCAGATCCCATATTCCTAAGGAACGTGACATGGCGATCACGCTCTGATGGGGTGTGACATGGCGATCATACTCTGGAATGTGGCACGTAAAGATTTTATGATGACAAAGAAAAGAGATATGAAGAAAGAAAAGCAAGTTTTATGTCTATGTATGAATTCATATACAAGTTAAGTTATGTGCAAATATTATGTCCTCAGCATAGTGATGTTATATGGGCGTCTTAAGATGATGTAGTTCCAGTAAAATATATGTTAAAGTAATACCTCTAGTACATTGATGCTATCGTACCTTATTGTATTTCAGTTATTAGCCCCAATATAATTCATGATTTGATTTCTATGGATTCTCTCAGATGCTAAGTGTATGATTAAAATGAACTTTGCTTCGGAATAGATATATTTTCGAAATGTAAAATTAAACAGTTTGTGCAGCATATTCACCTTTTTCATAATAAACCGAAGCAAACTGGAGATGACAACGATGACATTACATGTGTATCATAGGGAATCCTACTGAGAATTTATAATTCTCACTTCTATTTTCCGTGTTGTCTCCAGAAAGTTCAAGAGGTATCAGAGTAGTGCAGCGAAAGTTGCTGTCAGATAAGGTCCATTCAGGTAACTGTAACAACTTCAGGGTGTAGCACTATGACTTAAGCATAGTACTATACTTGGGAGGGTGTTACATGATGTCCTTCGGGTTAACGAATGCACCGGCAATATTCATGGATTATATGAATCGGATATTCCGACCATATCTTGTCAAATTTGTGGTGGTATTTATTGATGACATACTTATTTACTCGAAGACGGAACAGGAGCACGGAGGACATTTGCGACTGGGTCTGCAAATTTTAAGACAAAAGAAACTCTACGCCAAGCTATCCAAATGTGAATTTTGGATGAGAGAAGTAAAATTTCTTGGCCATGTGATATCCTACGGGGGAATTTCAATGGATCCCAGTAAGGTAAAAGCAGTATTAAACTGGGAACGGCCAATGACAGTTACGGAAGTTAGGAGCTTCTTAGGGTTAGCAGGGTACTACAGAAGATTTGTTAAGAACTTCTCTCAAATGGCCCTTCCCTTAACAAAGTTAACCAAGAAGAATGCCCCATGTGAATGGACACCCGAGTGGGAGCAGAGTTTCCAAGAATTAAAAGAAAAGTTAACGACAGCTCCAGTACTTACTCTACCTAATCCTCATAGACCGTTCGAAGTCTACCGTGATGCTTCTAAGAAAGGATTAGGGTGCGTGTTAATGCAGAACAGGAACGTCATCGCATATACTTCCAGGCAATTGAAAACTCACAAAAGAAATTATCCAACGCATGACCTAGAGTTAGCAGCGGTAGTGTTCACTTTAAGGATGTGGAGGCATCACCTCTATGGAGTGAAGTTTGAAGTATTTTCTTATCACAAAAGCTTGAAATACCTTTTCGATTAGAAGGAATTGAACATGAGGCAGCGAAGGTGGATGGAGTTTCTTAAAGATTACGAATTTGAGCTAAAGTACCACCCTGGCAAAGCAAACGTGGTGGCAGATGCCCTAAGTCGAAAATCTTTAACTGTGGCATGGATGATACTCAAGGAGATGGAACTCATAGAGAGTTTCCGGGATCTCAATTTGGGAATCTCTATGACCTCCAATGCCATTCAGTTAAACTAACTTAAGATAACTAGTGATTTTAAGGACCAGATCCAGCAAGCACAATAAAGAGATGATGACTTCCAGCATATAGTGCAACTAGTGCAATCTGGCAAGCTAATAGGATTTACTCGGGATGCAGAAGGAATATGGCGATATGAGGGGAGACTATGCATACCTGAGGAGGATAACCTCAGAAAGAAGATCTTGGAGGAAGCCTGTAACACCCTAGTAGTTCCATTCTATGCTTAAGTCATATTGTGGAATTACTAGTTGCTACTTTTGCTTGCGGAACTATCATTACCTTTTAGAAATTACTTTATACCGAAAATAGGGGTAAAATTTTTTCTACAAAACAAGTAAACCATTTTTGAAATCGAGAGCCATGAGCGCATCGTGAACATATAAAGTAACACCGCTATCCCATACATATATCGCATTTAACAAGCATAGAGACCATAAGAGTAACCACAATTCTTAGAATAATGTAACATTCATTCCACGGCCAACCATGATAATACAATAAGAGTCGTATCAGTTCATACATAAGATAATAATGGGTCCGATATCTATCGTCGGCCCTACACAAAAGCCTACCAATACATAATAAAAGGAAATACATCAGAGAATCCTACTACCCAAGCATGCCACATAATAGAATGATAACCCTATAACTACTACCAAAGGGGGCTATCCTCGTGTTCTGGCCCGCATGCGCCGCCACATCAAGCATCTGGCGAGGAAACCGTTCCCATATCCACCGGGAGAAGTACTACCACGCCCTCCTCGAGCATGTCCTCGCCACGGGCACAGTAGTACGAATGAACCCACGCTCGCCAACCTGGGGTGAAAATGGGCCAGCAGATGAAACAGGAAGAATCGTGAAGATAGGCGACCATCAAGGCTCGCGATTTAACCCGATCGGTGAGAACCCCTGCACGAGTCGGATAGATGGGCTCGGATGGATCGGTCTCCACATGGAAGTTTCTGATAAGACGGCCCGAGGATCGGAATCCGGTGAAATAGTCGGAGTCAAATGGGTATCCGAGTCAGTCTCATCATCGTCGGTGGGGTATCTCAATGGCTGAAAGTAGGGGCAGATGTCATCCATAGTAACCTCGCTGAATGGTTGATACGGTCGGAAAAATGGGCTCATCACACGAGTCTGAAACTGGCGATCGTGGAAGATGTAGACCCTCATCGCTGGGCTCGCCGACAAAGATCGGTAGGCGTTCAAAGACGTCAAAGCGCCAACGCCACACCGAACTCAATGTAGATCACCACCGCGTTCGACGCCGACATCCTCTCAAGACGACACGAACGTAGGAATGAGAAATACTAAATTTCTCGATGGGATCGCTGCTAGACAAACACAAGGTCATCGCCATCGCCCCACCACTTCGGGTTTAATTACAAAACAATGGATGATATAAGTTCAATTTTTAATGGTTTTGAAAACTTAAACCCGGCGGTTGCTTTTAAACTTAACATCATAAACACATCATCATGACTAACATCCGTACTAAAACATAGAATAACATCCATAATGCAAATGGACCATATACTTTCATGCAAAGACACGCATCATCACAGATGTAACCATGGTCATACTTAGACTTTACTTTCATTTTTAGCACGTGCTTAACATTCTTTACTTTCCTTTGAAATAGACTGCTTTTGGACATGAGCTCATTCCGTGACTGCCGCCACGCTAGCACTAACCAAATCGACTAAGCCGATATTGGTTACCTCTAAGTTGGAGGGTCCTCCAAAACACCCTTGCCTCCTCATAGAGGTTCCTTGTGGATCGCCGCCTCTCACTTCCCTTACCGGTGATTGAAGGGTCACGCCCCATTGATTCTTTTCTTATCTTTATACTTTACATGCATAACTCCTGACTAGACGATGCAATGATATGACTAAGTCCATAATTTTGACGGAATCCGGCAAAGATAACGGCTAGACCGAGCTTCCCAAAATGCCAATCATCAAAGATTCAACCAATAGTTCCATCATATCTATATCATATCATCACACTTATCATTCAATCATGAGACAAAGCTCAATCAATCTCATCATTCATCATGCCAAGTGGCATCACACATTCATACCCTAAAGGGGTTTATAGTTGTGTTGTTCTTTGTGAAGAATATTATGAATCATCACATGATTTCCCATGATAGAATCACATAGTTAGGATATGTGTTTATAGTCTTTAGTTACTTGGTCCTTGGATGAAAGTATGCTTTACTTAAGTACATGTCTTATGAAACACTTGTTCAAATTAATTAAATTATGTGATTGTTTCCTTTCCTTGAGATAGCGCACTTAGTGATTCCTAGGTTCATGGAATGCTTAGAGGCCCTAATCATACTTCTGTTCCCAAGGAGTTCGAGATCCCTCTAATCCTTGGGTCATGACAACGCATAACCACATCATGAACCCAACAACACCAATGTTCACTAATCACCAAGGGTGACTTTAAACTTAGTCAAGTTGCAAAGTTTTAAACTTTTACTAATAACATACCAAGGTTTTGCCTTAAACATTATTAAAGTTGTCATTCTTTATAAAGTAGTCATAAAGTCTTATTCTTTATGAAAGTAAGTGCCTTTGACATTAAGCTCTTATCTTAAGATTGGATCTTTATGAAATAATGATACAAGCTACTAGCTTTTTGAATAAAAAGTCTTGTTCTTTATAAAAGTTAACACCTTTTGCATTAGTTGGGTTCAAAATCTAAACTTTATGAATGAAATGTTATAGAACAACATTTTTATAACTTAATGATCTCATTCTTGAATAAAGTTTGAAACTTTGTGAAAGGTCTTTTTTTTAAGGTTTGATTTCTAAAGCCTAAAGTGACAAGATATCGTTTTTTTCTAACTCAAAAAGTTTAGACTTTCACATGTATTCTTGTCTTCAAAACAAAACAAAATAAAACTTTATGGAAGCTTAAAAGTTGCGCCACTTTGAAGAAATCATGAAGCAAACTTTTTAAAGTCTAAAACTTTGAGAAGGTTCATAGTCTTATCAAATGATGGAAACATAGAAAGGTGAAGCTTTTCTAATCATTCACTCATCATAAAGAGAAAGAAACAACTTTAAGCTAGAGATCAATAAGAACATAGGTTTCCAAAAGAAGAAACTTAAGAACACATGAAGAACATCAAGAACATATTTTACTAAAAGAGGAAACTTAAGAACACATGAAGAACATCAAGAACATATTTTTCTAAAAGAGGAAACTTAAAAACACATGAAGAACATCAAGAACATATTTTTCCAAAAGAGGAAACTTAAGAACACATGAAGAACATCAAGAACACATTTTTCCAAAAGAGGAAATTTAAGAACACATGAAGAACATCAAGAACATATTTTTCCAAAAGAGGAAACTTAAGAACACATGAAGAACATCAAGAACATATTTTTCTAAAAGAGGAAACTTAAGAACACATGAAGAATATGAAGGATCTTCTCAAGTTTTCACTTAGAGATCTTGGTCATGAAAGACCCAAGCTCCAAGCTTTCTTGAGCAAACAAAATGAAAAAGATGAAGATCACTACCTTTCTTGAAGATGGCGCAAAAACAAGAGAAATGAAAGAAGAAGATGATGACTCCTCTTGATGATGAAGGTGGCGGTTTTGAATGAGCAAGGAGAGAACTCTTGAGTTCTCTTGAAAATGAGTCTTGTAGTGTTTTGATCTTGTCTCCAAAGACCCAAAGATGTGATCTTTGAAGGGCTTAGTGAGGAAGGTTTGGTTATGGAGGTGGAAAATGATGAAGAAGATGAAGAAGAAGAAGAAGAAAGAATGTAGAGAGAGGTTGGAGAGTTTGAGAACTTTAGAGAGAGAATGAGAAGTTAAAAATGAAGTGAATGTGTGTGTGTGTGAGAAAGTGGCGTCCTACATTAAGGGAGGGGGAGTGAGATATTTTGCTTAATTTTGTGTTAATTAGTGATTAAGGGGACAAATGGGATGATGGGGAGACAAAGCATGGTCAAACTCTTACATAAAGTAATCTTGTCTAATGCTTTTTGCTTTTATGACATCACTCTCTACTTTATTGTCTAGTTGACTAAATTTGAATTTAATCATGTGATTAAGTGCTCATACAACTTAATTAAGGTGATTAAGCAAGAATTAGTGATTAATACACAAGAACATGATTAACAAAAATTAATCTCACGATTAAGCTTAATTAACCTTAATTAAACTCGAGTAAGCTAATTAAGGGCGATTAGTGCTTAAGTAAGCTACAGGGGCTCTAACTTGCTTAATTAGAGATTATCTAACCTCGATTAGGCATTCTCTTGACCCTTCTCGTCCGAGTCAACCCCTTAATTAAGCCCTAATCTCGAAATTCCTCATTAAGTGCCTAATTACTCAGGGTTACCACGGTAATTTAGCACGACATGAAATTGAGGATGTTACAAAGCCCATAAGAGCAAATTTACTGTACATCTTGGCATGTATAAAATGTACCAAAATCTCAAGAAGATGTTTTGGTGGCCAGGCCTTAAGACAGATGTGGCAAGTTTCATGAATAAATATTTGACCTGCCAGAAGGTAAAAATAGAGCATCAGAAACCAGCAGGGTCACTACAACCCTTGGAGACTCCAAAATGGAAGTGGGAGAGCATTTCTATGGATTTCGTGATGGGCTTACCAAGAAAACCCTCAGGATATGATGCTATATGGGTCATAGTGGATAGGCTAACTAAGTCCGCTCCCTTTTTGCCCATTCAAGCAAATTACCCTCTAGAGAAGCTAGCTCAATTATACATTCAAGAAGTGGTACGACTACATGGTATTCCTTTGACAATCATTTCCGACCGAGATCCAAGGTTCACCTCACGGTTTTGGGGAGTACTCCAGAAGGTATTCAGTACTAAGCTATGCTTAAGTCCTACGTACCATCCACAAACAGATGGTCAGACCAAGCGAACTATTCAAACTTTGGAAGATATGCTGTGAGCATACATTCTAAAACAGCGCGGGAGCTGGGATCGATACTTACCATTAGCCGAGTTTGCGTACAACAATGTTACCATGCTAGCATCGGTATGGCTCCATATAGGCTTTATATGGACGAAAGTGTCAATCTCCCTTATGCTAGTATGAATCAGGAGAGTAGAGTCTGCTAGGTCCGGAACTGGTCAGACAAACTACAGAGCAGATCAAAAGAGTCCGTAGCAAAATACTTACAGCTTAGAGCTGTCAAAAGAGCTATGCGGATGTCAAGAGAAAGCCCTTGGAGTTTCAAAAAGGAGACCATGCGTTTCTAAAGATCACACCCACAACTGGAGTAAGTAGAGCCATTAAAGTCAAAAAGCTAAGCCCTCGCTTTATAGGTCCTTTTCAAATTTTGAAGCGAATTGGGCCAGTGGCCTATCGAGTCGCTTTACCTCCACATCTGTCAAATCTTCATGATGTGTTTCATGTTTCTCAACTCAGAAAATACCCGCCTGACCCTACTCATTTCTTGGAACCTGAATCAATCCAGTTAAGGGATGATTTGACTTTTCATGTACCCCCAGCACGGATAGTGGACAAAAGCATCAAACACCTCCGGAACAAAGTCGTACAGTTAGTGAAGGTAGCATGGGGACACGAAGACTCAGCAGACTATACGTGGGAGCTGGAGTCTGATATGAGGCAGGAGTATCCTCAATTATTCTCAGGTACTAAATTTTGAGGACAAAATTTTTTTTAGGAGGGTAAAAATGTAACGTCCGAAAAATTTTATCGTTAACAACTGAGTTGTTCGATTTTTATCGAATAAGTAAGTTTAATCAGAATTCAATTAAGCATCGACTTAAAGCCAATTAAGTGTGATTTAAAAAGATTAGGCTTGATGGAATCAGATTAGGAACATATGAAACCTCACAGAAAATTTCAAACCAATTTACCGATTTAAGAGAAATCAGTAAGGTTTCAGTATTTTAAATTGTCGGAACTGGACCAATAGAAATTTTTCTATGAGTGTCCTAGGATCAATGGCTAAGATTTAGCCAAACTACCCCCTCATGTGGCACCTTGATCAGCCATTGAGGGAGGGAAGCTAAGCAAAATTGGATGATGAAGTGAAATCCACCAATCATCATGCATCTTGCTTCTAAAAATCTCCACCTTTTTCTTTCCTTCTATTTTGTAAATATTCGGCCACCCCACTTGCTGAAACTCCTCTCATTTCTCTTCTCCTCACTCTCATCTTCACTCCATTTCCATCTTTTCTTCAAGTCTCAACACAAGTTGTTTCCATCAAAGCCACTTACTCAACTCAAATTTAACTAGACAATGTAGGAAATCCTACTTCTCTTCTCATTTTCTTTGATTTAGGGCTACATGGTGGTCATGTATAACCTGAGATATTGATGTTATGTAGAGTGATGATGATGGTTTATGACTAATTTTACATGTATATTGTGATTACAAGTGGAATTGATAACAAATAGCTTGAAGAATAGAGAACAAGTTAAGAAGCTGTTAGGGTTCTCCTTGGTAGTCTGTACGGCAAAGTGTATGGCTCTGCCTATAGCCGATTAAAGTTGATGAATCTATTTTTATATTAAACTAGACATTCAGGGCTTTCCATACATGTATAATATAAGGCCATTGGATTAGTAAAGAGGAAGTTATGAATTTTTGAAACTTAACCTAGAAATTAGGACTTTCATCCGAACAGTATGAGTTAAGAAGGGTGTAACTCACCCTATACAACTCCAAATTGAGTGAAACCAACTTTTTTAGAAAGCTTACACATAGGAGAATATCCCATAAAAATTTTCGAATTTGATAAGATCCCGTTGGTTCACAGTGAGTAGAGAAAGTTGCTCTATATCCAATCCGGGTTAGAATAGGGTAGTCCAGTAGGGTCAAGTTTCAGAGCTTATCTCTCAAATTATATTCATTCAAATGATACGAAACTTAATCCATTTGAAAGCTTGTTCTGTTAGCTTTACATGGATATAAATTGCGCATGATTTTACCCAGATTTCTATTTTTAGTGAATTTTTCCTCATAAGGGTGCAACTCTGGCTAGAAGTAGGACAAGTCTAAGATAAGACACAAACTATTTGAGTTAATGTCGGAAGTCGAGATTTAGCAAACAAGGAGCTAGGTCGATACACTTAAAGTTGAACTCTAAACTTAGTAAACAAGGGACTAGGTCGAGAATACTCGAGGTTGAAGTCGGGACTCAGTAAAACAAAAGGCTAGGTCGAAAATATTTAAGGTTGAACTCAGAAGGGTACACTTAAGGATGAACCTGGAAGGGTATACTTAGGGTTTAACTCGGAACATAGTAGAGAGAGCTAGATCGAGTATATTTGATGTTGAACTCGGGACTGATCATATAGGAAACTAGTCGGGCATAGTAATGTCGTAACTCAGAAATTAGGGAGGACGGGGTATGGTTAATGTCGGAAGGCGGGACATAGGAAAACATTCATAAGTCTTGGAAGACCATATTAAGGTCGGAAATCGAACACAACCCCGGAAGTCGGGAATTATACAATCTTGGGAGACCGAACACAATGTAGAGAAGTCGGAACTTGTATAAGATCAGAACTCGGAACCCATTAAATCTTGAAAGTCGAACTCGGGAACCTTAATAGAAATTAAAAGCTTGCAAGATAGATTGATACTTGAGATTCTAAGTCTTGTACTTATCAATATTGTTATATTCTTGGTATGAATATGATGTTTTGTATTGAGTTTACTATTTGACTAAAATGTTCTGGTTGTTTGGCACTATTCATGGGGAAGCAGACATGATCCGTTATGTTGCTGAGATTTCGACAGAAAATGCAATTAATGTGAATTTACAAGTTATGCATGCATTGGTCAAAGTGTTAGACAAGAAATGCTACCCTATAAGCATGAGAAAGGATTTCCATGTGACTTGGGCTAGCCCCTGAATGAAGTTAAGGGGAATAGATCAGTGGGGAAGTCGGGGAAAGCAAACCCAGTGACCCTATATAGGAATGAGCTCGATCCTGGAAAGCGGACTATTACCCAGGAGTTTTATGGCCAATATACTCCCAGGGGACCAAGTATGGAAAATATGAGTTAAGATCAAGTGTATCATTTTTCTTGCATATCCATAATTTTAGTTTTTATGCATTGAGTTAAATTGCACCATTGGATGTTATATACATATTATTGCTCACCTTATAGCTATCACTTATCTATATCAATACACAGATCTGGTTGTTTATTCTCTATTTAATTTCCTTTATTTCTTTAAGTAAAATAAAGCTGTATTTCGGGCTATGAATTATATAACTAATTGAGTAGAGAGTAGGACATCCTGGCGATGTAACATTTTCTCCTAATTAACCAAAAATTCGAAACACCTGAGAATGATAGTGATGACAGATATGCCTAGATTTAGGAATTCCTACTGAGAAATCTTTATTTCTCACCCTATTATATATTCTTGCATCATTCTCAGATCATGGAGAACACGGTAACCGGCATCCTGTTCATTGAGTTTCCAGAGCTCCACATCCATCTTGACCCGTTAATAGATTCCATGTACATATCTGGTAGATGCCAGTTTTGCCTTTACTTCTTTTTCCGGAGAGATTTTACCGTACCCCTTTATGCACCCGCTTTTTGACCCTGCTGTTCCTTTCATCGCCATCCCTCTCCACATGGCTCATCCCTTTCCACCTCCACCTGCCGCAGCAGCACCAGCCATGACTCTGCTAGTCGCACCACCGCAACCGATCCCCTCTACCTCTATGTCTGAGGAGGATCCATCAGAGGCAGCGAGCTCATCATCTCATCTTCTGCCCCCAGTATAGGCTACACCCCTGCTGACGCCGATATGGCAAATGGATTCCTTTCTTCAGAGTCCATCTAGAGTACCCGCCATAGCAACAGTAGATGTACAAGATGACCCTCTTTTGGCAGTTGGGTCATAGGCATACGGGTAGGAGTTAGTAGCTGTACATGAAATGTCCCATGGGGACCAGTAGGGGAGATGTTCATATCGTCAGGCCGATTTATTTTGTGTCAGTGGCCTCATTTTTGTTAGCTGATACTACATTGTATTTCTTTTGATAACCTTGAAAACAAAGGTTTAAGTATGTACATATGTATATGTGACGCAGTTTGTTTATTTTGCAATTTTGTTTGTGTTACTTTATTTCCGATACAATGATTATTTAGTGTATATCTCGCTGCCAAACTGAAATTGATTAAAATGAATAGTTAACTCTTAGTGCACCTCACGTAATAGCTTATCAAGTAATATATTATGACTTAAGCATAGTGTTTTGTCTGGTAAGGTGTTACACATCCTAGGGTTCTCACAGTATAATTTCTATTGATTCGATTTTGACAGTTTAAATTACCGAAATCTTACCGATTTCTCTTAAATCGGTAAACCGGTTTTAGAAAAATTCTATGAGGTTTCCTATGTTCCTAATCCAATTCCATCAAGCCTAATCACTTCTAAATCACACTTAACTAGCTTTAAGTAAATGCTTAATCGAATTTCGATTAAACCCACTTATTCAATAAAAACCAAACAACTTGGTTGCTAACGATAAAATTCTTCGGACGTTACATTACTACCCTCCTAAAAAAAAATTTTGTCCTCAAAATTTAGTACCTGAGAATAATTCAGGATACTCCTGCCTCATATCAGACTCCAGCTCCCACGTACAGTCCGCTGAGTTTTCGTGTCCCCATGCTACCTTCACTAACTGTACGGCTTTGTTTTGAAGGTGTTTGATGCTCTTGTCTATTATCCGTGCTGGGGGTACATGAAAAATCAAATCATCCCTTAACTGGATTGATTCAGGTTCCAAGAAATGAGTAGGGTCAGGCTGGTATTTTCTGAGTTGAGAAATATGGAACACATCATGAGGATTTGACAGATGTGGAAGTAAAGCGACTCAATACGCCACTGGCCCAATTCGTTTTAAAATTTGAAAAGGACCTGTAAAGCGAGGGCTTAGCTTTCTAACTTTAATGGCTCTACCTACTCCAGTTGTGGGTCTGATCTTTAGAAACACATGGTCTCCTTCTTGAAACTCCAATGGCTTTCTCCTTATGTCCGCGTAGCTTTTCTGGCGGCTTTGAGCTGCAAGTATCTTGCTACGGATCCTTTTAATTTGCTCTGTAGTTTGTCTGACTAGTTCCGGTCCCAACAGCCTCTGTTCTCCTTATTCATACCAACACAAAGGAGATTAACACTTCCGTCCGTATAAATCTTCATACGGAGCCATGTCGATGCTAGCATGGTAACTATTATTGTACGCAAACTCGGCTAGTGATAAGTATCGATCCCAGCTCCTACGCTGTTCCAGAATGTATGCTCACAGCATATCTTCCAAACTTTGAATAGTTCACTCGATCTAACCATCTGTTTGTGGATGGTACGCAGTACTTAGGCATAGCTTAGTACCGAATGCCTTCTAGAGTGCTCCCCAAAATTGTGAGGTGAACCTTGGATCTCGATCTGAAATGATTATTGAAGTAATACCATATAATCGTACCACTTCTTGAATATACAATTGAGCTAGCTTCTCTAGAGGGTAATTCACTCGAATAGGCAAAAAGTGAGCGGACTTAGTTAGCCTATCCACTATGACCCATATAGCATTATATCCTAAGGGTGTTCTTGGTAAGCCTATCACGAAATCCATAGAAATGCTCTCCCACTTCCATTCCGGAATCTCTAAGGGTTGTGGTGACCCTGTTGGTTTCTGATACTCTATTTTTACCTTCTGGCAGGTTAAACATTTATTCACGAAACTTGCCACATCTGTCTTAAGGCCTGGCCACCAAAACATCTTCTTGAGATCTTGATACATTTTGTTGATGCTAGGATGTACAGTAAACTCACTCTTATGAGCTTCTTCCAAGATCTTCTTTCTGAGGTTATCCTCCTCAAGTATGCATATTCTCCCCTGATATCGCCATATTCCTTCTGCATCCCGAGTAAATCCTGTTAGCTTGCCAGATTGCACTAGTTGCATCAGATGTCCGAAGTCATCATTTCTTTGTTGTACTTGCTAGATATGGTCCTTGAACTCACTAGTTATCTTAAGTTGGTTTAACTGAATGGCATTGGGGGTCATAGAGATTCCCAAATTGAGATCTCGAAAACTCTCTATGAGTTTCGTCTCCTTGATTATCATCCTTTTGTTCCCCTTGACCTTTAGCTATCAAGGTATACGTGATTCGACGTAGAAATGAGGGTTAATAGCCATATTTCCTTAGTGAAGTTGCAAACTTTTCCTTATCCCATCTCTTTTTTTTTTTTATGAGATACCTTCCTAACACGTCAAGAGTCCCCCTAGATTATATGACCGCCCAAAATACACTTGATCTTGACGATGGCCTGATCCATTAACAAGTTTGCCAAGAAAGTTACTTATCTTTCTTGCCATGTGTTTGACCACTATTGCATTGTGATTTCTAGTAAACTCATTATTACTTGTGTCTTAAGTCTTCGACACCAACTCTTAGCGGTTTCCAAGGTTTTTGGTTCACTTGACCACCTTTGATTAGTGATGAGTTCCCTTGGGTTAAGCCTAGAGTGTAGGACTAGAACATTTTTATAAACTGTGACTACAGGCCTTGCTTTGAAATCTCTCCTCTCCTTATGGGGCCCTATTCCATTTTTCTCATTATCTGCCAGTCGATTTTCATGTCATGCATGTTGAGCTTCTTAATGACTATTGCAATATCCTTTCCCCCATAATACGATCAATTCAATCTGAGAAAAAGGATTGTCGAGTTGAAAAGATTCCATCATCCTCCTATCTTCTTCAATTTGGTAGTGAGGAGATTCCTTGTTTATTATGTTGACATCCACCTTCTTCAAAACTTTAAATACCAACTTAAGGAATCTCGTGGTTACCAGCACTACATTCCTCATTGATGGTCAATCCTAGTATATATATATATATATATATATATATATATATATATCAAGTTTATGGTTAGACTTTACATTACTCTCACTACTTAGCCTCCTGGTTATCCCTTGTAACATCTTGCCCCTAGGATGTAATCCATTTGCTATAAGAGGTGGAAATGATGGTCTTGCTACCCTGTTGAAGTTACAATATGAGGACTTCCTAGAAGGTCACCCATCTTAATATTACTCTCGTCCGAGCACGCTTAACTATGGAATTTTGATGGAACCTAATGCGTTGGTGATGATCACATTTAGATAGGGCCGAAAATGTGCAAGGGTAGATAAGAAAAAATTTAAAAACTTCTAAAGCAAGTTACATGTGATTGGTGGATTTGAGTGGGTTATGTAACTTGGTTTGGCAGCCCATTTGGAGGGTTGAGATGGCGCCACTTGCCTGGGTAAGTTGGCTAAATCTTGGCCATCCATCCTGTAACGTCCGAAAAATTTTATCGTTAACAACTGAGTTGTTCGGTTTTTATCGAATAAGTGAGTTTAATCAGAATTCAATTAAGCATCGACTTAAAGCCAATTAAGTGTGATTTAAAAAGATTAGGCTTGATGAAATTAGATTAGGAACATAGGAAACCTCATAGAAAATTTCAAACTAATTTACCGATTTAAGAGAAATCAGTAAGGTTTCGGTATTTTAAATTGTTGGAACCAGACCAATAGAAATTTTTCTATGAGTGCCCTAGGATCAATGGCTAAGATTTAGCCAAACTACCCCCTCATGTGGCTCCTGAATCAGCCATTGAGGGAGGGAAGCTAAGCAAAATTGGATGATGAAGTGAAATCCACCAATCATCATGCATCTTGCTTCTAAAAATCCCCACTTTTTTCTTTCCTTCTCTAAAGCAAGTTACATGTGATTGGTGGATTTGAGTGGGTTTTGTAACTTGGTTTGGCAGCCAATTTGGAGGGTTGAGATGGCACCACTTGCATGGGTAAGTTGGCTAAATCTTGGCCATCCATCATAGGGCTCTCACAGTATAATTTCTATTGATCCAGTTTTGACAGTTTAAATTACCGAAATCTTACCGATTTCTCTTAAATCGGTAAACTGGTTTTAGAAAAATTCTGTGAGGTTTCCTATGTTCCTAATCCAATTCCATCAAGCCTAATCACTTCTAAATCACACTTAACTAGCTTTAAGTAAATGCTTAATCGAATTTCGATTAAACGCACTTATTCGATAAAAACCGAATAACTCGGTTACTAACGATAAAATTCTTCAGACATTACATTAATCTTGTTAGAAATCTACGTAGTTTATTTTTTGTTGTTTTCAAAACATGTAACCTCAGTTAATGGGAATATTTCGTTATGAATATTCTCACTTTGATGTTAGTTGGGGTTAATGGATATGGATGGGGTAGAGCGAAATTTTCATCATAGCTTAGAATGGAGCGCAATATTGTGAAACATCAAGGGTACTTTGTGTGAATCACCCTTTATGGTTTTTATTTTTTAGGAGTTTTAAAAAAATAATATTTATTTTTTGATTTCTACTAAAAAACTCTTTTCTCTCATATGAATTATTTATACTAGAGATGGTAAAACGGACTCAACCCGTTAGGTTAGCCCACGAAACCCTCCAAAAGTAGTAGGTTGGGTTAGTATTTTCAGATCATAAAAAAATTTTAGCCTGCTTAACTTTGCCCCTTAACCCATGGGCTAAGGTGGGTTAGGGCGGGCTTAGCCCGTAGGTTGGAGACTTAAAAAAAAAAAAATCGGATGTGTAACACCTTTCTAGACAGAGTACTATGCTTAAATCATAATACCTCCCCTAAGAGCTATTACTATTGCAAAAACAGACCTTGTAAGATGACGCTCTATGGCTATCGTCAATCTTTCTAACTCTGCTCAGTATGATCGCCTTCTAGCTCTCGAGATATCTGAAGATAACACAAAAACAGAAATAGGAGCGAGAATTATAAATTCTCAATAGGATTCCTTGAGTTACCATATACCATGTCATCGTTATCCATCTACTCCGGTTTATTATAAAAAATGTGAACATGTTATGTAGTCTTCCTAATTTAATAGTTCGAAAATGTATTGTCCGAAGCAAAATTCATTTTATTGATACACTTGTTAAACAGAGAGAGAGAATAAATATAAAGCACTAATAGGTACAATCAATAATAATAACAACTATCTGGCAAAAAGAGATGGTATGCAGATTGCATCATTTAAATTATGCCAATGCATTGAAATTTGTTAATTCTCCCTTTTTCTTTCTTTACTTAACATACCTAGGCGTTACATATCGCCGTCTTTAGGGTGTCTACTCTTATCTTCATCCATACTTGGTCTTCTCGGAGCATTTGGCCATATAGCTCCTAGGTAATAGTCTGCTTTTCAAGATCGAGCTCATTCCTGTAATGTCCTCATTAGTATAGTACTATACTTAAGTCATAGTACCACACTCAAGAGTTGTTACTATTACCTAATGCATCTTATCCGACAAAGAACTTCAAATTCTTTGAAACTTCTCGAACGATCTGGAGATAACACGGAAACAGGAGCGAGAATTTTGAATTCTCAGTAGGATTCTCTAACTATCATATATAATGTCATCGTTGTCATCTCCAGTTGCTTCAGTGTATTATGAGAAAGGTGAACATGTTATACAAACTGTTTAATTTTATAGTTTGAAAACATAATGTCCGAAGCAAAGTTCATTTTATTCATGCACTTGTCATTTAGGAGAGCCAATACAAAATAAATTCATGAATTATACTATGAATAATAAATGCAATGTATTAAAATATAATAGCACCAATATACTGGAAACTTAAAATCTGCATATGCCTTTACTTGTACTTGAATTTATGTAGATACACATAAATTTTTATTTCTTTCTTTGTCTTCCTTTACTTGTCATATATATTCCAGAGTACGATCACCATGTCATACTCCGTAGGGGTGTGATCACCATGTCGCACTCCTTAGGAATATGTTCATCCTGCCACGTCAAAGAGTATGATTGCCATGTCATACTCCTTCGGGGTGTGATCACCATGTCACATCCATTAGGGTGTGGAATCATTATACCACATTCCAAAGTATAATCGTCATGTCATACCCCATTAGGGCGTGATCGCCATGTCACGTTCCTTAGGAATATAGACTCATTATCATATCTTTCATCATAGAATCATAAATACACAAGTTTCATACCTTACTATCGAATGATAATACTTGTAACACCCTACTAATTTGATGTTATGATTAAGTCATAGCATGAAATTAGGTAGATTGTGTTACCGTAATAACACTCTGTTTGCCTTTCCTGATTTATTCTTCTTTAAACAGTCATCATCATATTATTATTATTATTATTATTATTTTTGAACAAAACGAAACGGCGCGCTGCTATACTACAAGCGAAATGAATTTAACAAAATATCACCAAAGACAAGAATAGTACAATAGCGTTATTGTATACGTGCAAATATATGTATATATATATATCAGAAGCCTCTGCTTCAGTTTATGTACAAAGTTTCAAAGTAAAATATATAAGCGGGCTGGATATCAAAAAGACAATGATGCCCGTATCAGGCAAAACATCCTATGGTCCTCAAAGGACATTTCGTAACCTACTGCTAACCCTACAGTCAAGTCTATAACCCAGAGCTACGTGCTGTCCAAAAGAGGGTCATACTGTACAACATCTCCTGCTGCTAAGCTACTCTGTCGATAGCCGTTAGCCATGCCAGGCTCGGCCGGTGAGTAGTCTGCGCTGGGTCCCGAGGAGGAAGAGGGTGAAAAGCCAGTGGTCTCTGAGGGATCACTCTCTGAACTCAATGGGATATCAGGGACTGCCTGCGGTGGTGACTCAAGGGCAAGGTCAGTAGGTGCTGCCTGGGCTGTGGGAGCAAGAGGAGCAGGAGGTGGGTGCACCATGTGCAGCGGGATGGCAATGTAAGGACTAGCAAGGTCGAAAATGGGATGATGTAAAGGAACATCAAAGTTCCTGTTGCTGAAGAGGTAGAGACGGAAGTTACACGAGCCGGCCATATACAGGGAATCCAACTCTGGGTCGTGGTGAAGCTGTAAAGCTGGAATCTCAATGAAGTGGGTAGCGGTGGAGTCCCTCACCAGCATCTGAAAATGATGCGGAAAACACAAAACGAGGTGAGAATTTCAAGAAATTCTCAGTAGGGTTCGGGTATACTGGTAACTGACGTCACATACATTCTCAGTTACCTCGGGTTTTATTTAATTATAAAAATGTATGTTCAAACTGAAATATCCATTTTAATGAGTTCAAGAAAATATCTGGTCCGAGGCAAGGTTCATTTTTACTTTAGACGGCACAAGAAACAGAATAGATTACTAATAATGATACATAGAACGATAAACAAAATAAATAAATAAACAATAGTAAACGAACATAATAGACAACTGTAAGCATCTTGACATAACTATTCCATGTATTCATGCATTCATGTAATCATGCAGATTCATACTTGAACTTTCCTTCATAAACTTTTCATTTCCTTTCATCATTTTTCCATCTCTTGGTCCCTTGGGAGTTCTTGGCCATTTAGACTCCTGGGTAATAGTCTGCTTTTCAGGATCGAGCTCGTTCCTATACAGGAATTGCCGGGTTTACTTTCCCCGACGTTTCCACCAATCTATTCCCCTTAACTTCTTATCCGGGGCTGGCCCAAGTAGCATGGAACTTTCATAGTAATATAATTCTTTTTCATAACCTTCTTAGTTTTCTTGAAATGCACATGCATTAACATGTAACTCATAACTTATGCATGGGTTCTACCGAAATTTCGACAGCATAACGGAACGTGTCCACTTCCCCATGAATAGTGCCAGCCAACCAATACATTCACACAATTTGCAATTTCAGTATGGAGTAGCAATTATGCACATACATTCATAAATTCATTCATTAGTTGCAACAAGCTTCAATAGGGCTTTTAGCTGATTCTGCCTCATTCTGCCCGGTTATGGTATATCCCACCTTTATTTCAATTTAACTCCTTTAAACCTGATTTTTGGATATGTTATAGCCTTATGTGTCTAGTTTCTAACCCTTTTAGTCCCATCCAATTTCGATATCTATAGCTCAAGATACTCAGGTTTTATCCCAGCCTGCCCAATGGCTAGCCAGAATTAGGCAACTAAAAGTAAAAATTCACTAAAAATCTAAAACTAACTCAAATTACACGAAATTGAACTCATATTAAAGCTAACAAGGTAAAGTTTCATTTGTAAAAAGTTCCATTTCATTTGGCTTGGTAGGGCTCGAGTTATAAGCCCCGAATTTTGACCTTTCTAAACTGTCCTGTTCTGACCCGGTTTGGACATAGGAAAAATTTCTTGGATCATTGGGAGCAACTAGGACCTTATCTAATTCTGAAATTTTTATGGAACATTCTCCTATGTGTAAGCTTTCTAAAAAAGTTAGTTTCATTCATTTTCAAGTAGTGTAGGTCGAGTTCTACCCTAAACAACCTAATCTGCCCGGAGCCAGAGTCAAAACCCTAGGTCGAAGTTCAAAAATTCATAACTCTCTCAATTCTAACCCAAAAGTCTTATATGATATATCTATAGAAAGCCCTAGATGTCTAGTTTCATACAAAAATGGTTTCATCCAATTTGATCAGTTGTAGGCGGAGCCGTACACTCTGCCGTACGGACCGCCGGGGGGGTTTTGGTTCTCCAGCCCCTTAGCTCTTCTTATTTCTATTCTTTCTTGCTTCAAATTCGATTTTAACGAAACCAACAGTCCAAAACCAATCATATACCATCATAATCATCCATTTAACACATCAAGAATCATGAAAATAATGCAAGCTCAGCCAGCCAATACCACAGATTTGATGCAATTATTAAACTCCTACCTTTGATCCAAGTGATTGTGCTGGATTTTTGAAGCTTGGATGAGCAAGGCTTGAATTGGCTTGGTGTTGGCTAGAGTTTTTGTGTGTGAAGAAGAGAGAAAGGGAGCTGAATGAGAGGAGAGAAAAGTGGCGTAAAGGGTGGTCAGAATGGGTGATAAAGGAGCTGAAAAATCTGATTGCTTTGAGTGGTTTTTACTTGAATTTGATTGGCTCAAAATGCTTGGCTGAAATTCAGCCAGCCTTCTTCACTTTCTATGGCCTTCTTTGCGCCATTTTGAGGGCTTAAGTGGCTGAGTTCTCAGCCACTTAAAGTAGGGTTAATGGGTTGAAATTCTATTGGTCCGGTTCCGACAATTTAAAATACCGTAATTTTACCGATTTCCTTTAAATCGGTAAATCGGTTTTCAACAAAATTTTATGAAATCTCCTATACTCTAACTTAATTCTCTCTTATCTAAACTCAAGTAATTGCTAATCAATTGAGTCTAGATAATTGTTTAACTGAATTTTAATTATTCTCTATTATTCGATAAAACCGAATAATTAGGCAAAAAATGATAAAAGAATTTCGGTGGATGTTACAATACGTGCATGGTATTCATACATGTCACATAACAATATTAACACACCAACATTTAGAACTATCTCTAATTTCTGCCGAAAATTCGGCAGCATGACGGATCATATCCGCTTCCTCGTGAATAATGTTAGGCTACCAGTAAAACCCATCAAGCATTCAAATCAATATGGCACAGCAAACTTATAACCACAAAATCAATCATATGGTGTGTCAAAATTAACAGGAATATCAACAGGGCTTTTTGCTCACTCTATCCTCTTATATCCGAATTTTGTAAAATTCACCTTTACTCCTATTCAACTCATTTAAATCTGAATTTTGGATATGTCATATCTCTATGTGTCTAGTTTCCAACCCTTTTAGTCCCATTTCATTTTGATTTGTATAACTTAAATTATTAATATTTTACCTCAGACTGCCCTGTACTTAGCTAGAAGCACACTCTTATAAGTGAAAAATAGAAATATGGGTGAAATCATGCAAAATTTATATCAAATTAAAGATAATAGAACAAGCTTTCAAATGAAACAGGTTGCATATCATTTGCATAAGTATATCTTAAGATATAAGCCCCGTAATTTGACCTTACTTGACTACCTTATTCCAGCCCGGTTTGAACTTAAGGCAACTTCATTGATATGCTGGGAACAAATGACAACGAATCTGACTCTAAAATTTTTATGGGATGTCTCCTTACATGTTAGCTTTCAAACAGCGTTAGTTGCACTCAATTTAGAGTTGTGTAGGGTGAGTTACACCCTTCTCAACTCATATTGCCTAGATGAGAATCCAAATTTCTAGATCAAACTTAAAAAATTCATAACTAATTCAATACTAATCCAATGACCTTATAATTTATACGTATGGAAATCCCTGAATGTCTAGTTTCATATAAAAATGGATTCATCAAATTTAAGCAGCTATATGAGGAGTCGTACACTCTGCTGTATGGACCGTCGAGGGAAAAACCCTTGCAGCTTCTTGAATTCTTCTTGAATTAATGTTTTTCTTAAATCAATCCATCCAATCTTCAATTCAAACTCATATATACACCTTAAACCAACCTTAATTCATCATCCCTACCCCTCACAACATCAGAATCATGGATGAACAAGGGACCCTAAGCAGCCCCAAATCAAAGAAAAGAAGGAGAAAGTTGAAATTCCTATCTTTGTGGTGTGAAATCTTAGTGGAACTTGATTTTGGAGTGAAGTTGATGGTTGGAGCTTGAGCTTAGGGATGAGAGGAAGTGAAGAAGATGAAGGAAAGTGGGAAAATGAGGATGATCTGCATCTATTGTGGGGAGGCCAAAAATTTTAGGGGAGAAGGAAGAAAAAAAAAAATGAAAACTTATGACGGAAGCTAGCTTTTGATTAGTGGACTTCAATCCTCATTCAAACTTGGCTTGGCTTCCCTCTTCATGGCTGTTGGTGGCGGCACTTGTGAGGTTGCAGTGGCTGAATCTTGGCCATCCATCCGAGGGTTTTCACAGTATTATTTCTATTGGTCCAGTTTTGACAGTTTAAAATACTAAAATCTTATCGATTTTCTCCAAACCAGTGAAATGTTACTAAATAACTTTGTAAAATTTTCTATATGTCTATTCTAATTTTCTTAAGTCTACTATCTCTAATTAATATCCAATTAACTCCTAATTATCCTTTAATTACTTTCCAATTAACCTTAGTTAATAAAAATTGAATAAATCGACTAACGACATAAATTAAATGTTTTGCAAATTTAAAACCTTTCTATTTTCTGTTTTCCATAGCTAATAGTATTTTCGTAATTTTAAACAAGTTTAGGAGCATCCCACGTCATTGCACATATGGATACCTCCGTGGCTCAATCAGCCGAGGTTTAGGTTTCTACGTTTCCACTATGTGATTCTGCTTCGTTTAAAACCTTATTCTGCTAATTCAATTGATATAAGGATCTAAATGTCATTTTCAAAAATGTTCAGGGGCAAGGCTATAAAAATAAAAGTTTGCCCAAGGACGTTTTTATCATTTCCTATTACGTTATATGGGGATATTACAATTCCTATATAGGATTGTCAGGTTTACTTTTCTCGACTCTCCCACGTATCTATTCCCCTTAACCGTATTTTCGGAGCTAGTCCAAGTAAATGGAATCCATATAGTCTTTATAGATCATAGGATTATAAGCAATTCAACTTGAATGACATGAGAAATATATACAAAATACGTAAATTTTGCCGAAATTTCGGCAGAATAATGGATCAGATCCGTTTCCCCGTGAATAGTACTAGCTTAACCAGAAAATCAGTCACAACAGCAGAGCAAATGTCACACATTAATGCCTAAATATTGTCATAGGTTTGTGATATTTAACACCAATTGCAACTTACTCATGCATTAAGGTAGCCAATTACTTAATTAGTAATTCTGCTCATATCACTCAAACCTGCCTGTCTTTGTGTCTTATGCCAAAATTTCTTCTTAAGTTATTAAATTCTCAATTTTTACTATGTTGAAGTATTATTTGTCTAGTTTTTAACCTCTTTAGTCCCATTTAATTTTGATAAGTATAACTTAAGATATTGAGAGTTTACTTAGGTCTGCCCTATGTTAGATAGAATAGGGGTCTAAAATGTAAAAATTTACTAAATATAGAAATCTTATTAGATTTGAGTGAATCTTACATCATTATAAAGCTAACAAAACCAATTTTCATTTCCAATAAGTTTCATTTCATTTGAGTGAGTAGATCTCAAGCTATAAGCTCGCAAAATTGGTGGAATTGGTCTGCCCTATCTCTATTCGATCAGGACATGGGAAAACTTTGATGAATTACTTGGAGCAAACTACTTAGATTTTGAATCTGAACTTTTTATGGCATAAACATCTATGTGTTAGCTTTCTAAAAAAATTAGTTTCACTTAATATAAAGTTGTATAGAGCGAGTTATGCCTAGCAAAACCTACTCTGGTTAGGTCCAAAGGCAGAAATCTAGGGTAAACTTCAAAAAATCATATCTCACTCAATACTAATCCAATGGTCTTATATTTATATGGTTGGAAAGCTTTAGATGTCTAGTTTCTTTAAACTTGGTTCATTAAGTTCTAATGGTTGTATGCGAAGCCGTATACTTTGCAAGTATAGACAGTCTTAGGGTTCTCACCTAAAATAAATTCTAGTTACTCTCCTTCTAGGATTTCATGCCAATTTCAACCTTAACCCAATAATCTCTTGTTAATCCAACCATAAGAGATCATATAAACATAATATATCATCAAATAAGAGAGTGGAACTAAAATTCTCATCAGCCACTACATCACAAAAACAAATGAAAGATGTTGAATCCTACCTCAAGATTGGTGTTTGAGCTAACTAGAGTTGAGCTTTTGATGAAGAAAATGGGTGAAACTTTGAAGATGGAGAAAGGATGAAGTGACGAAGAAGAAGGAAGGAGAGAGTGTTCAGCAGATGTGGGCAAATTTTGTGAGGGAGTGGGGAGGAATTTTATGAAATTTCATGACACGGTAGTTAGAGTTTTGGCTTTTGATTGATTGAGGTTTGAGTGGTGGGTGTTTGGCCACTTCTCCCCCTATTTTTGTAGCTGAATGAGGTGCCAATGAAGGGGTGAAGGTGGCTAAATTTTTGACCACCCAATTTAGGATTCTCAGTGTATAATCTTATTGACTCGATTCTGGCAATTTGAAATATCAAATTTTAACTGATTTCCTTCAAATTGGCAAACTTTTACTCACAACTTTGTTAAGATTTCTTGCATGTTTATTTTAATTTCTCTTAATCCTAATCCCTCTAATTCAATTCTAATTATCCTTATCTCCCTAATGCAACGAAGAAAGTCAATTAACAGTATTAATCAAACGCACCATTCTTCAGGATGTTACAGGATGATGGTAGACTTTATATTTTGTTATGGACTATGTTGTTATTGATTATTCTTTATGAATTTGTGGATTTCTTTTGTGGACTTCTTATTTGTACATTCTAATTAATTTATTATTGTCACAACGTGCTCGAAAGACACTGCAATGAAAGGCAACAAAAAAAATTATTTTATGGGGTAGCTACTAATTTTTATTTAAGGAAAAAAAATCAGAAAAACCTTTTTATTTTGAAAGAATTGTCCTTTGAAAATGATATTGGGTTCAGGAATCTAATTATGTAGGGGAAGGATAGAAACTTAACTTCATTGCACCCCCGTTACATCCGTCTTTCGACGGTTATCTAGAGCTTGTTATGGAAATTAATCAATAATTATAATTATATTTATTGTTCCCCTTTTAAAAATTTTATAACAATTATTTACAAAAGAAAATAAAAAATAATTATTTGTAAAAAATATAAAATAGAAGAAAAAATTTTAAGAAAATTTAATTTTTAACTTGATGAGGGTTACCCGCTTATTCATATTGTTCAGTGCAATGAGGAATTCAAAACCACTATTGTTCTTGTAGAAAATATTTGTGTGCTAGGCTAATTTTATTTTTAAAAAATTAAAAAAAAAATCATTTTTGCATAGGATTCAAGATAGTATAAGCTATATAATAAGCTCTTACAATTCTCATAACACTTGAGGATAATTCAACCATACATCAATGTTAGAGATTATTGCATAGATTAAAAAATTTAGTTTGTTGTTTAAGTGAAGAAAGAAAGAGCTGAATTTTTAGGTATATGTACAAAAAGAAAAAAAAATCCGAAAGTAAAAAAATATAGGCCAACAAAAGAAAGAAAGGCCTCAAAACTTTTTTTTTTTTTTTCAGAAAAAAGGAAGCAACAGAATATAGTAGACTAGAAAGCAAAAAAGTAAAATGGAAAAGAACACAAAATGCCACCATGATGGTGGTATGCTAAGCAATGCCCTTAACAACCCAAAAATGAGTTTGCACTCCAGGATTGGCATGGTGATGACAAATCAGGAACAGGATGGAGAGGAATGTGATCGATGCCTAGTGATTTGCAAGGTTGAGAATGGCATAGTGATAGCAGATATCACATGTATTTAAATAAACAACAATTTAAGATAGTTCAATTTACTCCGTTGACTGAACGAGAAATACCAAAGAAAGCTTGCTACTGTTCTACTCCACGCACCCACTCTCATAATTGCTCTCAGTTGTCTCGTTCTCTCTTGACTAAAACAATACTCCCTTTTCAAGTGGTAGGGTTGGATTTATATAGAGAAAAAAGAGAGAAATTTTTGCTAATAATTGAGAAATTTGAAATAATATGAGATAAAAATTTAAAAAATAATTAAAAATTTAGATAAGATAAGATAAAAATTTTGAAAAATAGTTAAAATCTTAAGGTATGATAAAATTTTAGAAGTTAATAATAATAAAAATAAAAATTATTTTTATTAACAGAAAAGACAATAATATAGTATTTACAATTATGATTGTGTTCAGGGACGAATTTTTGGGGGAAGGGGGAAGCCGTGAGTAGGCCATGCCCCCACACAAAAATTTTAAGAAAATTACATATATAGTCTGATGCACATCCCCAGCACCACCACTTTGTTAGTGTCAGTGGTTGAGCTAGTATGGTTACTGTCCTAGGTTAAGAGATGAGTTCCCAGTTTTGATAAAATATTTTTATCCACAAGATAAAAGCTCATCTACCGTGCCATATTTATCTTATTCACAAGATAAAATCCCAGTTTCCCATATTGCCGCATTTTGACTAAAGCAACATCCATGCCATAGTTATTTATTTTGAATGACAATGTAATTATTTTTTTTTTTTTAAGTCTTGTTCATATTTATTTTTTAATTTATTTTTAAGATTAAAGATATATTTTTTAGCAAGAATCAAGAGTTAAAAAGAAGTAAAAACAAGTCAAAAGTGAATTTATATAAAAATATTTAGAGTCTAGAGAGAAACAAAAGGTTAGTATTTAGTCTAGTAAATTATTAAATTTAGTGTGTTTTATTTATTTCATCTATTAATTTATTTTAAAAGCATATAACATAATTATTATAATAGTTGGTTAATATTTTTTTATTATATTTTCATTATAATAAAAGGATAAGAGAAGAAATTAGAACCTTTTATGATGAAAAAGCAATATCAAATTGATACAATTTTTAAGAGAAAAGCTGCTCATAATATTGAAGTACGGCAATTTTATCCTAATGATTTCACTAAATAGGAGAAATTGCACATTCAAATACAACTCAACATTGATATTCATAATCATTATAAATCGAGTAGCTTGCCCACAATCTTTGAGTTATGCCAAGGGTTTATGACAATAGGAAAATCTTCATCATATCCTTCAATCAACCGTTTGATTCGCTTGATATTAATTCTTTCTATTTCAACTATTATCACTGAGCGGTCTGTTTTAACTATGAATATTGTGAAGAATAAACTCAGGAATAAGATGGTAGATGAATTTATTACTGATTGTCTTTAACTTGTTTTGATAGGATGATTGTTGAAAAAATTGACATATATTCTACTGTTGATGAGTTTTGTCAATTTCGATGATTTATTTATTTATTAACACATACGATAACATTTATACAATAATATAAACTATTACTTCCGGCTGCTCCTTTATACCTTTTCGGGATCCGTCCTTGTTCGTGTTTGAATTTAGATATAAATTATATAATTTAAGTATTTTTTTAAGTTAGTATGAATATTATTCTATTATATGTAAGTGAATTTTTTATTAAATATCTTTTTAAAATTTAAAAATTTTTTAAGTGATTTAACTCATAAAAAAATATTAAAATTAATTTATTTATACTTTTTTAATTTTTTTAAAAACTTTTTTCATGGATCAATCCACTGATCTACCAACCCACCTATAAATGAAACGAGTTAACATGTCCAAGCAATTTTATTAATGTGGGCAGCCCCAACCCGCCTCTCCTGATTTTAGATGGACTTTTGGTAGCTTGGAACAGAACAGATAGATTAATCTATTTTATCATTTCTAATTTGCACTATGAATGATTCCTTCTATCCAATGAATTGTAGATTGACCTAGTTTAAATATGAATCTGAAAATATATAAATTTATTAATTTTTATTCTCACTAATTAGCCCATTAATATTTGTAATTCCCAAAAATTACGTTAAATAACTCAAAACTAATATACCTACTAGGTATGAAAGAAAACTAATAGATTTACGAGCTAATTTTTCAAAAATTAATTAAGTTTTGATTTTTTATTTATCATTATTCCTAATAATACAGTTATTTGAGTTGGCTAAACGTGATAGCACAACCATGTAATAAATACTTAAATTTTATCTAGAAATTCTTAATTATTGTTGTATTCTTGCCTCCGAGCACATTGTGGAGAGGATCGTTGCGTGCTCAAGTTCAATTTTTCCTGTAAAGATACCGCAACACTTAAATTAGAAATAAGAATTCTTGATATCAAAAAAAGAAATAAGAATTGTTATGAATCGTTAAGCCTAACTAAATAAGATTTCCTCCTTTGCTTGCAGGATTTCCAAACGCATGCTGAAAAATTGAAGAAAAAAAAAACTCAATTAATATTTAAGAGACCCTTTATCAAGTTACTTTAAAAATAACCCAAAAAATAGAAAAAAAAAATATAATATCACTCAAGTTATAAATATAAATCAACCGATTGTTTACTGATTTGACAGTGTCCTATCCGATTAGGATCTAGTTCAATCCATTTTTAATATATAAATTAATTTACATTTTGTTGTTTCACGCTCATTGATTAATTATTAGTATCTAAAAGTTTTACATATTAAAAAAGAATTCTAACGACATATTTAGTATGGGATAAAATAGGTAACAAAATTTTATGAATAAATTTTATATATAATTTTATACATACAACTTTTCCATGAAATTTCACCCCTCATTTTTAATCCCATACTAAACACACCCTCAATAGATGATATATAATGGCGTAGTATTCACTTAATAATCACAACGATAACATACATTTAACTTTCGTATTACTAATGAACAAAAAATGCTTAATTAGATAGATTTAGGAGACAATTGTGCGATGATACTCGTAAAACTACTATACCTAGTAGAAACAATCAAATATTTATTGATAATTAATGTTATCAGGAATAGTTTAAAGCTCATTAAATTAACTTCATAATAAAAAAATATTTAACAATTTTTTTCCTAATCGTTAAACACATGCACACTTTCTAAATGCACCAATTCGCAGAATTGCGTAAGTGACTATATTTGATATTAAAAATAATCAGGACTACCTAAACTCAAAAGAGTCATTTAACAAATATTACAACATGCTCTAGATCATTATGCTTCATTCACTACCCTCAGATTGAAAATGAGACAAAGAGACACAACTTAAGTAAAAAGTAAGAAAAACCATAGCTTAATTAAAACATAATCATGTTGAAAATCAAAGCTCAAAATGGGGTAACACTTCCACTTCTTGTTTCTGTAGGGCTGTATAGTGCAGACCTGTTCCTTGGTCTGTTCTCCTCCAACTGCCTCACAACTTCATCCATGCTGGGCCTAACCGCTGCCACTGGTGCACAGCATCCCATTGCCAGCTTCAGTGCCTGCACCATACCATCTTCCATTGGACTTCTTATCCCTTTCAAGAGCTCCACATCAAACACTTCCATTGTTGTCTCCTCCAAAACTGCCACTTTCACCATTGCAGGCAAATCCACAAACTCGCCATGTCTTCCATTCTTCCCGGGTTTCTTTCCAATCAAAATCTCCAGCAGTAATATACCGAATGCATAAACGTCGGTCCTGGAGTTGCATTTCTTCATTTTTTGAAGCTCTGGAGCCTTGTAGCCATCAGCCTTAGCGAGCGCCACCATTTCATCAGCTATGGAAGGAATCATCAGCTTATCAAGGCCAAAATCAGTGAGCCTGGCAACAAAGAAGTCATCCACTAGCACGTTCTTGGATCTTACATTCGCATGAGTGATTGGCACATCAAGCCCTGTATGAAGATAAGCTAGCCCTCTCGCTATTCCCAATGCAATCTTGTGTCGCCTAGCCCAGTTCAGCACCGGTTTTCCTGCTTTAGTTTCTGTAAAAATTACAACATAATGGTCAATGCCAAGCAACAATGTAACTGTTGAAATCACTAAAGCCAAAAAGCTATTTAAGTTGACTTGTTCAAAATTTCATTTTCATTTAAACTGCCTGATCTTCAAGAAAATAAAACACATTGTAATCAAGGGGAATCAATCCTCCAGTCGTAACGTTATGGTGATCCTACTAATAGGCTTCATAAATATTTTTATGAGATCAAAGATTTTTTTTAGGTCATAGATATGAGATCCAAGAAATTAAGTAGGAATGAACTATTTTATGCTAGTAATCAGCATTTTAGAACATACAATAAAAGTAGTCATTTATAATTGATATACCCTAGCTTCCATTCCCAGGGTATTTTGCAAATTCTTGCTATTACATGAATGTTGCCTCCGGATCATCATCCTTCTATAAAGGGAAGATCAAGAATGACATTTAGAGTATGCTGCTCAAATGAAGACAGAGCGAAGACAACCCTGTTTCCCAAAGTTCTTTATATGAGATATCAATATTGTCCAGGGATGTGCGTAGCAAGTGGCATCCCCTCCCCAAACAACAATAAAAACAATAATAACTAAGCCTTTACTTACTAGGTGAGGTCAGCTATATGGATCAAATTACGCCAATAAAAAATCGTCCCCTGGTTCATGCTATAATGTAGCCCAAAATAGAACATACGAAAGGATTTAACTGTCAGAAATTCCAACTAAAAGTCATTAGTTTATCGTGGATTTGAGATAATGACAGGTCAAATTCCCAGGATAGTTTCTCTTCTCCTTTGGCTGAAAAATCATCAGCAATTTGATCCTAATTTTGGAATACTCTGAAGGGTTATAGGTGTCTTCACTTTTCAGTTTGAAGAAATCTTGATCAAATTGGACAATAACACACTGCATAAAGAGTTGGATTATGATGACAGTTCTAATGGTTTAGGTGAAAGTGCAGTGGCGCTTGTATTTGTGTATGATTGAAATATAAAAAACAACAAAAGGAAAATGCATAGGGGAGGATTATGTGAGGAGCATACCATGTAGAAGATCATGAAGGGTTCTGAGAGGCAGATAATCATAGATAAGGAGCTTCTCCCCTCGCTTCCCTGATAGAAAGCTCTCAAAGGAATCAAATTCTCATGGCGAATTTTTCCCAACTGCTTTATAACTGGCAAGCATGAATTCCTGTCCTTGCAGCTACCTTCTCTCAATAGCCTCAAAGCAATGGTGCTTCCATCAGCAAGCTTTGCCTTATAAGCAGTCCCATAACATGTCTTCTCCATAACTTGCCCGGTTGCATTCAACACATCATCCAATGTCAAATTGTCACCTCCAGGGAATATCATAAGCTTCCCTTCACCACCTCCACCTCCACCACCACCAACAGCATCACCACCATTCTCTTCATCTTCCTCTTCATCATTCAGTTCATCCTCACTCTCTCCACTACCCTTCCTCTTCTTGTTCTGCATATATCCAATCAGCAAAGAAGCCAAAACCACAGCACCAGTCATCAGGCTGATAACTATACCAGCAACTGCACCAGAACTCAGTGTAGAGTTCCTAGTACAGCTTGTTAAAGGTGGTCCACACAAGGCAGGGCTATTCCCTTCAAAGACATCCACACCAAATTTGGATTCTCCAAAGAAAGGCAAAACCCCACTAAAGTTATTGTGGGAAAGGTTCAATTTTTCAAGCCTTAGCCCAGCTAAGCCTTGAGGAATTGTACCCTCAAACATGTTATTCCCTAAGTCAAGCTGTTTCAGCCCACCAAACCTAGTAATGAACTCAGGGAAATTCCCAGAGAACTTGTTGCTACCCAAATCAAGAAACTGCAAACTCTTGCAAGAAGAGTTTGGCAATGCAGGTTCAGGAACAGTCCCAGAGAGTGAGTTACCATGGAGCCTAAGGGAAACAAGCCTATCACACAGATTCCATATGGATGGCGGAAGATTCCCAGTCAGTAAATTGTCACCAAAATCAACGTCAGAGAGGGAGGTGCTGTAACCAAGTTCAAGAGGGATGGTTCCTTTCAATGAATTGATGTTGAGATAGAGGCTTTGGAGCAAAGGGAACTCACCAAGTTCCCTGGGGAGTGAACCAGAGAGATTGGCAGAAGGAAGCTGAAGGGAAAGAACGTGCAAAGAAGGGTCCTTGTGGAGTGAAAGATTGGTCCATTGTGGTGATGACAAGTCACTGCATGACAAAGGGGTGCCATTGGAGAACACCCACTTGAGGCCTCTCCACTGGCAAAGTGGTATGGAAGTGTTCCATGAAGACAGCACAAGGTTGTCACTGTTACCTTGCAGTGAGGCCTTGATCTTTCCCAAGAGGAGCTCAACATCAGAGGAAGAAACAGGTGAAGGAGACAAAGACTCACTGGAGACACTGGCTTTGCAGAAAGAGAAGAAGAAGAAGCAGAAGAAGAAGAAGAAGAAGGAGGACATGGAAATGTAGAGAGAGAGAGGCTTGAGAACCGCCATGAGTTAGAGGAATGGAGAGAGAGAGAGAGAGAGAGAGAGAGAGAGAGGGAAAGGTGGTAGTGTGGGGATAGTGGGGAGTTCAAAGAAAGAGAGGCTCTCTTTTCTGGGAAAGCTGACACAGTGTTGACTATGAGTGGTGTAAGCAGTAAGCTCTCTCTCTCACAGTCCAGGGAATTCAACGGCTATGATTCCATGGCCATTCCCACACTACTAACTCATGCAATATCCCCTTATTATTGCAACAAATCATGCACCGTTTAGAGATTTGCTTCAATGCTTAAGGGTAATCTTTTTATACTATGTCATTTTACCTTTATCAAATTAATTATTAATGTTAAAATAATGCCCAATATATGTTTAATTTCACATTTATTCAATTTTACAATTGAGAAAGTTCATTCCATCTTATTGTCTACAATCTATACTTTCAATTTAGCACTTCATTCAAGTGAAAAATAATATGATTGTCAAATATGTGAATCAAGCATTGTCTTTAATGTTATTATTATGATTTGTATATTAATAATGACTAATATTAAAAAATTTAATTTTGGAGCAAAGATATTGTTATAATAAAAGGTAGGACCGTAGAAGCAGGAGGGATTCTTAACTGATACAAAAGGGTGTTGAAATCAGATTAGTTTTTAACTTTTCAATCAATATATTTTAATAATGAAGAAATTAAGGAATCTCTCCTCCTCTATGTACCAAGAAAAATCTCCTCTCGACCATTTTTAAGATCTTAAAAATGATGTTTTGGACAATCGGAATAACTAATGATTTTCCTTTTTTGCTTTTTCCATGTCCTCTATTATTATTTATTTGTTCCTGCACGCTTAGCTTTGTAAAATGGCCTACCAGTTTAATATTGTAGTTTGCACTCTTTGAGGAAGGGAGGCAAGGTTTTCTATGCAGTACCGTATCTCTTGTCTTCCTTGTCATTTCAAGGTAGAGAGATTGTGGACCAGCAACAAATCATCCAGTGCTGTGAGGCCTATGTGTCTATCACCGTACACGTGTCAAACAAGGTTTCTGATTGAACGTGATCCGTTATCGTGTGATTCGAAGAGTTGGATGTGTATTGGAGTTTATGCAGATTATGTGCAGCTTAAGGCATAACGTAAGGCCCCATGTGGCTGTGGGGTCAGAATAGCAAAGAAAAGAAGGGATAATGATAACGAAGATTGAAGAGGAGAAAAAGAAAAAGAAAATAAAAAAAGTGAAATCAATGTCTGATGGCAAAAAAAACGCTCCCAGGTGAAGGAGTGCAAATGACCAATGAGTGACATTGCAGTCGTAGCAGCAACTACCTAGTGATAAAAAGATGTTCGAGATGTGTATGTCACATGTGCTTGCTTATGTAGTGCAATCACCTATATATGTTACATATTTAATGTATGTAATAATATTTTCGAAAGTGAAATGATTGGAATGAAATGAACTAAATTAGTCCTTTGGTTATTAAAATATATTTTTTAAAAAAAGGAGAGCACTTTGGTTGGGAAGGTGTCTAAGGCTGTAGGGGACCATGGATAGGCTCTCTATAAAACCCAGGCTTTTGCGCATATCATGTAATGCATAATCACGCTCTTGATTAGATTTTGTAATTATAATTTCAATTTTTACTGTAATTATAATTTGAATTTTTTTAATAAATACTTCTAGGATATCCTACATCTATATGTATATATTTTTTTTGTATTTTTTAAAAAATAAATAATATTTTTTCTGTAATAAATTATATAATTTTACTGAAAGTTGAATATCGTGTTCCTTAGATGCTACTAATAATAGATGTAGGATATCTTTAGGTAAATATTTTCAAAAAGCCGTTGAAGATAATATTAAAATTATTTTAAAAAGACTTAAATATATTTTTAATTTTTAATATTGTTATTTTGATTTTAATTTATTTAAATTTTTTTAGTTTTTGGTCTCTTTTATTTCCGACATTATATTATTGGTCATTGTTGTTAACCTAGCACTATTAAGTAATAATATTTATAAAAATCAAAAGATGACTTTTAAAATATTTATGAGGATCAAAAAGTATTTTTTTAAAATTCATAAAGAATAAATATATGTTCTAAAATATTTATAGTGACGAAAATTTAGAATAGTATGGATTAAAAGCCAACATTAGAAAAAAGAGAGGCCAAAAATAAAAAATATATATATTTTAAAAGAATTATAATTAAAATAATCTATATTTATAAGAATTAAAATATATTTAAATTTTTTTTAAATAAAAAATATATTTAAGTAAAGCAACTAGAGATGTTTAAAACTAGGCTCAGCCAAACAATTAGTTTTGGTATGAAGTTTATTGGTTCAGTTATGTTTTTAAAAGTTTAGCCTAATATATTTTTAAATTGAATTTGGATCATATTTTAAGTCAGTCTAATTTAGCATAAAGTCGTATAATTTTTAAAAATTACATTTATTAAAAAATAAGTAATAAACTATAAGTCTTTTATACTTTAATTAAGACATATTTTTACACAATCTTATATTATTTTTGTATTAATATAATTTATCATAAAATATATATGATAAAATATTTCTTAAATTTTATTTTTTAATTTTAAAATTTTATGACTTTACTTACATAATATCTTAATTTGTATATGCATTCAAAATACCAAATTAACTTGATTTGACATGATCGTTATTTGGTCATTATTGAGTAAGGTCGGAATTAATGAAATGTGTCAATCAAAATATTGGGTTAGATTGGATTTGATTAAATTCAAATGATCCATATTTTATAGACCGCTAGAAGCAACTACTAACTTCTCACAAAAAAAATATAAAACAATAAATATATTTTAATTCTAATTCTTAAATGATTTTATTTAAACGATTTCAAAAATTTTTTAAAAATATTAATATACTTTTTTAAAGATAAGTTCAAACAAACGCTTATTATTATAAAATTCAATATATGAGTTTAATTATGCATTGTTAAAAGTTAAAGAGACCAGAAAAATAATACAAAGCTTGATAACTTACAAGAGATTATAGTTTTAAATTTTATTTTCACCATTATAACAAAAAAATATGCATTATATCAAATCATTACAATATATTATCAACACTTGTAATGTATTAATTTAAACTCATTGACAGTTATAGAAGAGTTATATTTGATTTTGGAAAAATGCTTATATACTATACGACACTAATATCTTTTCACATCTTTCGTGTCTCACTAAGTAATTGAATTAGAAGATAGATACGATTTCTTTTTTTTTTAATCTTTGATTAGGTATCCTACAGACACGGTTGTAATTAAAAATCGATTCAGTAATTATCAAAGTTTAAACCTTAAGACTCTTCTTGGTGGTATAGTTTGTTTAACGCTGTGTGTAATTCCTAGTGATATATATATATATATATATACCACCAAGAAGAGTCTTATGTATGTATAATAAAAATCAATTCATTTATCATTTTTTTTTTGTGTGAGTTGATTTTATGTTATAAAAATAATTGTACATTATGTCTAAATATAACTTCTCTTTCTGAGATCGTTGGGAACATAGAACTATGATTCGTGGTTAAACGTGATTTTTTGTTTTTGGTTTTACTAAACAAATTGTCAAATATATTAACATTTTCTGAAACACATTCGCCAACCCAATGAAAAACTTATCATATAAAACTTATCTAACATATATGAACAACTTATTATTTATAATAATGAACTCTAACAGTAATTTTGTCAACATATAGAGAAGTATTATCTAATTTGGAAATAGAGCACTTCCCGTCTAAATATTGTATCCTAGTCAGCCAAACATCTATGAATTCCGTAACTCGGCTTTTAAAGAACTCAAACCAGACAAAACAAAGAATGGTATAGAGCAAAAACTCTTGGTGGGTATGAGGTTATAATTTACTATTAAATAAAGACCTTATTAATAATGGTATAGATCCCACCACCAACTTTGGTGTTAATAAAATATCGGACATTACAATCTAATTTTCTTATGGCATAATTTGGCAATTGATCCGTGGTTTCTACGCTTTTACTTTTACTTGATTAAGGTATTAAATTTACCATGCTGGTTGAGTTTTAGAAGAACAGTGGTAGCATTCCCATATGGAGAAATAGAAGCTAAGAGTCAAAAGCCTCCTTGTTACAACCTATATATTAGTTCACTCTTGATAAGTGATTTATTGCGGAAGTACATAAATTTGATACTAATTGTAAAATTGAGTGAATGTTACATGTTTTACCTATATATTAGCTTTAAGATAATTGTAAACGTACAATATTCTCAATCTGAGGACTCAGATCTTGGTTAGTTTCCACTTATACAGTTAAATAAATAAATAACAGAAGCCTGTGTGTAATGTTATAATTAACTTATACATGCATCACCTTGTAATCATAACTGCCTATGCATGAATGCTACGTTATTTCAAAAGTCCTTATCAATGCACTTGGCGGTAGAATAGTAGAAATTTGAATCAAAATAGAAGCAAGACTCATTGAGAAATTTTGCATCTCATGATGTTATTTCTCCTTTCCATCATTCATTTCAATCTACCTTTATGAAAAGCCTTTGGAATTCTATATGAAGAATAAGACCATTACTCAGGCACTCAGCACATATGGGCTCCGATATGGCTCTAAAGTGGAGGCAAGTGGACATAAACAAAATTGAGTGGTTTATATTTCTTGCTATATAATCAGCAATGACATAAACACTTATTTTAATTGATAAGGACTTAACATGATTGCTACTAATTCACTGTTCAATCTCACGCTAATCTAAGCTATTATTCGCTTCCATTATTATTGCTTCTTCTTTGTTTTCAATTACTTGTTATGTTCTAGTTCTCTATGATATTGTTTGATCCTTGAGTTTGACTAATTTCGTGTGCTAATTAATCTCAGAGTTAATTACATTTTCAGAAGATTTATCAGTTAATGTGTAATTTTTTAAGATGATAAATGAGCAACTTATGATCTTAGATAATTTGTTTAAAATATATGACGTTGTTTATCGAACAAGTAAGTTGTTTTAGGAAGGCATAAATTGATAATTTTCTTAACAAGTAATAACACTTTGCACGTTACCAAAAGTAATAAAACTTTGCAAAATTTTCACATAATCACAAATGTTAGATTTTTTTTTTCTATCCAATGACTATATCTTAAGAATTTATTGTGGTAAATTCGTTAGTTATCAGGTTGAAAGCAAAGCCCACTTTGTTTTGAAAGAGAAACGAAATGTTTAAACTTAGGTTTTATTTGACCGTAATTTTTTATTTACTTTGTAGTACCAACATGTAAAGATAGTTTCTGCATATATTTTTCTGAACCCGAATGATAATGTTTTCATTTTTATAAGCATGATAAAGAATAGTGATGTCTTCAGACTAGTCCAACTGATATTGGGAATTAGCCAAAGGTCACACTTGAAGAAGCAATAATAGACAGCAATAACGCTGTTCATCATGGTGGAAACATACTTTTTTTTTTATGGTACAGAACATGTGAGGAAACATATTGATTTTGATGATTCATTTATTTCTTCCTCTCTTATGATTTACTCATATGTAATCTTTAATTTTTCTAGTTAAGTGTTAAAGCTAAGCTTAATATATTTATATCTCAATCTTGAGTCATTCCTAATTTACTTTTAGTTTTGAGTTGAGGATTTAAGAGTCAACCATTAGTAAAATGTCACAAGGTTTTAATATGTTAAATTTGATGACATTGTTAGATATTCTTGAATATTTTTAATGCTTTATAGTTTTTCTCTTTTTTGGGAGAACTAATTCTGGATATGATATCAAATTTTGCATTCTTACTACCTTCATATTTTTTTTCATGCATTGTTAAAATTCTTCAAGCCCAAAGAATTTTCAAAGAAATCAAAAATATAAAATATTCCTTTATAAACATTTTTTAATTATAAATTTTTTCACAATTTCAACATAATTTTTGACGAGACAATTAATTCATAATTAAGTTTGAAGAAAACAATTTGAATAAGATTTTTATATGAGTTTAGTACAATATTTTACACACAAATGCAATTATACAAACAATAATGCACAACTTGACCAAAAGAGTTACTCGAATTATTGCGTACCGGCATGCCCACAATTGACCCAATGCGTTTGATAAATTTTGTTGATGCTGAAGCACCTATGAGTTAATTAATTCGAATTACTAACATTGCAGTTACTGCAGGGAGGTAATTTTTGTGGAAAAATTGCATAACTATTATATTCTTGTAGCTAAATAATAATTGATCTTGTGGCAATTCAAATTAGTTAAATCTGTAAAAATATCTTATGACCTTACTACTATGAGATTGTTATAACCATCGCCACCTTCGTATTGGAGATTAGTAACTTTCACATTCTTGTTTTGAACAAAAAATTCTTTTTCTTCTTCTTCTTTTTTTTTTTCTAAACCACCTTATAGTTATAAGTAATTTTATAATGTATTTTACTTATATTAATTATTATTTTAATTTTTTCTCACCTATATATATATATATATATATACGCGAAATACTTTTTTCTATTTGGTTCTTTTTACCTTCAATCAAACATAGATATGCTATTTTGCATGGTATTAACTACTTTCCTATTATCACAAGATATACAGTGTGTAGTCTCTTTCTACTTTCTAGATAAAGATACTTCACTTGTAAAAGTGAATGAAATAAATATCCAACAAAATATTTGTATTGCCGAAAGGAAATTAGACTCTTGCCTATGAGAAAGCTTCAACAGTCATGATTACTAGCTAGTCATGGAACATCTCAAAGTTGCAAATCATCCACCGTTTCATGGTACTACTTTCCGTTTATAGAGGGAATTAAATGGCTTACTTGTTTATTAGTTTGCAGCCATTAAATGATGTCCGTCAGTAATACTTAATAGAAAAAACTTAGAGCAAGTTTCTCACATCCGTAAGAAAAAAATATATTCTTTCAAATTTTAAATTACTTATTTTAAAAAAAATATTCACGTATCATTATTTAATTTAAATATTAATTAAAATAGATATAAGAAACTTAATACAAATCTTATCGATACTTAATAGGCTAGTAAATCATGTTTCACAGACACGTCATATTCCAACCATGTTTATGCCAATTCAATTGTTTGACCCTGATGATGTATGTAACAGTGGAGTTGAAAATGATTAATGATTCTTGTTATAGTGGGCTTGAAAATGACTCATGTCTAATGGTGCTTCTTATGGTAGAGTTGAAATTGACTAGTATAAGCATGTTTGAGACATGTAACGATATTGAGTAATTTAATTCATTTGCGCAGATTACATGACAAAAGGTATTATGGCGATTAACAAGGAGTCATGACAGTGTGACCAAAAAAAAAAAAAAGGAGTTATAAGAGGGCAAAAACAAAGTGCGAACAAGGTCGGGAAAACATGTATATGTATCAAATATAAAAAAAAAATGTTACACTTGTTGAAGTTTTGATGAAGATAGATCCTACTAGCACTTCTTGAATATCACAACTATGAAATAAGTCATATATAATTGAAAAAAAGAAAGAAAGTCTGTTGATGCATGATTGTTTTCTACATGTTTGTTTTGTTGGATATTAAGAGCCTGACTGATTTCAAAAAAAGTTTTTTTTTTTAATTTTTATTGTTAAAATTAATTATAAAAATGCCACTTTATTTTTATTATGTTGTTTACATTATTTCGTTCACAAATCTTGAAAACAGTGAACAAAAACAAAACAAGTTGATATTTTTGTAATTAATATTAAAGACAGAAAACATTTTCTCAAATCTAATAGGCCTTAAAATTTGAACAAAATTTGCTTGGTTAAAGAAAAATTGGAAAGAAAGAAAATGAGAGTAAAAAAATTTTGCCTTATGTCTTACTTGCACATGGAAAGAAAAATTTTTCTCTCCATTTTTGGAGAAAAACGTAGAAAGGATGAATGATTTTATTTAAAATAATGTTTTTACCGTTATTTATTTATCCAATTTAGTAGTACTATGAATCAAAAAATCTTTTAATATAATTATATTTTCTTTCTTTTATTTTTCTCTCTAACTAAGTAACAAAAAGAAATATTTCTCATTATCTTTCTCTTCATTCTTTCTTTGTCCAAACTAAGAAAGAAAACAAATTTTTTCTCTTCTTTTCGCTTCGTTTATTTTATTTTATCTTCTCATCTAAACAACAAGTAAATTAATTCATTGACTTGTTTTTTAAGTATGACCTCAAACACACCTCATGGGACTTGGCGAAAAGCCTCTTGTGAGACACCAAAAATAAAATAAAATCCCCTAATAGGACATAAAAAGGGGATGAGAGACAAGAAAGAGAAATTGGTTATCATATCTCAAATTCATCAGTTACATTGTCTAGTTACTTTTTCTGATTCAATTACAGCAAACTTCCCTTGAGTCAACATGCTTCAAAGTTTATGTTCTCATGTCAACCAAAGAAGCTGTTAATCGATCACCGCAAAGATGTGAACAGGAATGAGTAAGCAACTTTTGACTTGAATGTTAGAGAAAGGAATAGGAGATGAGAAGGGAATTAAATGCAAAATGATAAAGGAAAGCAAAGTGATAAACAACTCTTCAGCTAAATTGCAGTATGAGGAAGCGGCAAATGCAATTTGTATTCCCTTCATTTGGTGGGATCAAGCGATTAAGGAGCAACCACTTCTGGAAAGAAAAAAATTTGGAGTCTTGAAGTTTTTTCTTATTTTGTTATAAAGCGTGACATTTTATTCATGAAAAAGTGTTATTTTTTAATATTGAAAGAGAAGTTCTATTTTATTAAAGAATAAATATTTCATTTTCTTGGCTGTATTTTTCAATATTCATTAGAAAATTTCACATTAAATATGTTACGTTATTAGTTCTTTCATTTCTATTGTAGTTGTATAAAATTATTTTCATAACTCTTATGCCGATTGAAAGATTGTTGGAGGGGCCTATGCTTTGGCGTAATTACAGCAAAATTGTTACAAAACTAATAACTTTGTGGAAAATATGACAGGAACATATTTCAAGAGTGATTTGAGTGGGAAAAATATATTTGAGATGCTTGAATGTACTTGAGAATTGAGATAAAGATTTAAGATTTGAAATTAGCTACTGTATCCTCACTTTTTCCCTTCCTTTGCATCGGGAAGAGCTTCAATCCTCAGACAATAAACTATTGCATCTATTGATTATAATAATAAATAAGTTTTAAAAAGTGAACACAAACCAAATTAGCTAGATCACGTCATATTTTGTGTACTTAATTTCTGAGAAAATTTCCCAAACAACAGACAAATGCTGTCTCTTTGGCATTTTTTTAGTCCAATCAAATAAAAACACATTCACACCAAGAATTCTACGTTATTACATCTAAAGGGGATGGAAAGCTCCTTTCAGAAACCTTCAAATGCCTCGTACAACAGAACGATCCATGTTTCATTCGCATGTATACTATTGTTTAGAAACTTTGTATGTTGGCCACAAAAAGTGTGTCCAAAATTAAATATTAGAGAATACAGGGTCCTTAACCAAGATTCCCATAGTGCAACTGTGCAAGACCCATAAGAATAGCCCCAACAAAAAAACCAAAATTGCTAAATGAAAAGGGGTAAACTTATCTTCAAAATGGCCCCACAGCAGTCCTGTCATCATCAATGGAAAATTTCAACTGAGTATCCTTTTTCTTTAAGTTTAACCATAAAATTTGCAACTGTGTGATCTCTCTAACTAGAAGAAATTTATGTTAAAACACCGAGAGAAGCATATTTAATAGGATTATGAGATAACTAACATCTAAGCAATGGAAAATGTCATTAGCACTGAGGCTGTGTAAAGGCTATGATATGATCATAAGAAATGGAAAATGACATTTGCATAAATGATGACCATACCGCTCTAACAAAGTCTTTCTTAACCTTTCTTAATTATCACTCACAGGTTCACAGCTTTACATTTAAAATTTGTACAAGGCAGAAGTGTTGCGATTCAGAAGGACTTACTCTGATGCCGCTATTTGTATTTTTCCATTATCTTTCTAGCTTCTTCTACTGGATCCTCCATAGGAGTGGAGGTGGTTCCTCCATTCCCACTAGGTCCTTGATCTTTGTTGAATGCGAGGAAAGCGAAATACGCAAGTCCCATAGTGGCCTGTCATCAAGCAATTTACTAGTCATTAACCTTAACAGACAGCATTGAAGCTTAAAGCTTGGAACCGTTCAATATTTTCTTCAGTGATAATATTCAGCTTGTGAGAAATAATTTCAACCCGATCAAGGAGAACAGGCATCCCCCTTTCGTTGAACAATTCCCCTTCAAATAAATTGGTGTGTCTAGTACACGATGTACATGATTGCCAAAACAGCTGTTAGTAAACAGACATCATATAGACTTTTGATATCAACAGATGAGAACCATATTCTCCAGCAAAAGTAGATAAATAACATTGCAATGATGATCACATTTTTTAATAGAAGACAAGAGAAGAAATCATGGTAAAGAAAAAATTTAGAAATCTAATCTTTCTTCCTTATAACACCTTGCATAAGTTGTGCCTGCCTGAGGTAAGAACACATCATTTTTAGCAAACAGTTAATAGTCATAAAATGAACATAGGTACCAGGCGAAATATATGATTATATCATAATCATTGCTGCATAAAAGATCTTATGAAGGGCTTAGAATATGGCTATATACATAGATGTGTGTGTGTGTGTGTGTGTGTGTGGGGTATGCCCATCGAAGAATAGATCAGCACAGTCCATAGTTTAAAAGCTTACTTTTCAACAATTTCCTGGAACTACATATTGTAAATTCCTCAAATTCCCAATGAGTAGAGAATAACAGAATCCTTGGAACTTCCCTCATAATCTTCCTCAACTCATGACATTTAAGTTGATCAAAAGTTCAGAACCTGATATTCTCATATGTAGAAACTAAAACTAAAATTAAAGACAATGGGCGAGAAATTTAAGCACTGAACTCCATGGCAATCCCATTCATTAAAGTAAATCCATATGCAGTGAGACATAACTGCATAAAACTGCATGTGGCTTCATTTGAGTTCAACTGGCTCTAATTTTAACTTTGTTCCAATAAAATTAGATATAGCTATCTATGCAGTTACAGCAGTATGACCAATGAAAAATTGCCACATAAGATGTGAAGCAACACCCATCTTAAACAGATGGATATGATAGCCTTGCCCTAAAAGATAAGACTATTCAACTTCAATTTTGGAATAGTTGAATCACACAACTAACGCTGTGAGTTGTGACCTAGATTTGTCAATTTCTCTCCCTCACCATTTGAAGAATTTGTAATATAAAACACATACAACAACAACTAAGCCTTCTCCCACTAGGTGGGGTAGGCTACATGGATTAAGCGACATCATAGTGTTGTATCATAAATCATATTTACATTTAAACTATTAACATCTAAATCTCTTTTAATAGTTTTACCTATTATTTTTCTACGTCTCCCTTTACCTCTAGTTATTGGACTACCCTCTATTTAATCCACTCTCCTTACTAGGGCCTCCACAGTTCTTCTTCACACATGTCCAAACCACCTAAGACAAGATTCTACCATCTTCTCTATAATAGGCGCTATCCCATTTTTCTCTCTAATGCACTCATTCCAAATCCTATCTTGTCTAGTGTGTCAACACATTCAATGCAGCATCCTCATCTTTGCTACATTTAGCTTATTTTCTTGTTAACTTTTTACTGCTCAATATTCAGTCCATACAACATTGCTACTCTTGCAGCTATGCAGTAAAATTTACCCTTGTAGCTTTAATGGTAATATAAAACACATAATAATCCTGAAATTTTAATTTGATAAACATAAAATAAAATGGGTAACTTACCAAAACAAAGAATGCTGTAGAGAGGAAAGACTTGAGTACAAAAAGCGAAACAGTCAAAGCCACAATAGTTACTGAAATCCTTGCTATTGGTCTTGGTACAAAATTCTAGAATCAAGAACAGAATTAAAGAAAAGAGAAACATAAAACACATGGAAGAAAATCTTCTGGTATTTGTAAGGAAAAAAAATTGAAAATAATAGCAAGAATAGATCAAATGGTTGACACTTAGAAGTTTGAAAGGGCAGTTCTGACTTACAGGAACCAGATTAGTACCCGCCTCAATTCCATCCCTACCGACTTTCCATGCATTCTGCAGAACTACCTCATAACCACAAAGACAGTTTATGAAAGAGCAATAATTAGGCTTCCTGGACGAGCAAAAAAGTTGGCAAAAGGAAATATGCAAAATAAATGGCAAAGGTTGATACAGTAACAGCCCAGCAAAAAAGAAGTTTTCCCAGTTCTGAAGGGCAGACAATTTTCACAAATCACAAGATACATTAAACTAAAATGACTCTTAGTCATAAGGTGTTCTCCTTTCAGTAAAGGATCGCTGATGAGGAGTGCATAACCTTAAGACCAACTTCCAGTCTTGTTGACCCCTCGTGAAATAAACATGGCATGCAGATAATAATGCAATACAAAATGATTAGCTGTAATGTTGGCCAACAAAAGTTACCAGGTTAACAATCAAATACATCACTACCATGAAAGGATTGTATGATCTAGGTAGCCACTACATAGGAAAACTGTGCAAAATTTCAGGAATAAATTTAGATTTACACCCCCTTCGGTAAATTTGACTTGCCATATACAAGGGGTAGCTCAAATGGCTCCATCACAGAAACACTAATAATAGTAGATTAGTATGATGTGACAAGCATTTTATATCCTAAAATCAACTTCTTCATGAGACTATTGATGCCACCAAGCTTCTGTAATCCTCAGCATACTTTGTCATCATTATGCATAAGCATGAAATCCGAAAATACCGAATAATATCATAAATGTGAATACCATAATCAAAACAAGACACCACATAATAGAATCATGGTAGTACCAACTAGAATGATTTTCGATAATCTATAAGCTTCCTCATGAAAAACTAGTGATTCAGGAATAAGGTCAAGTTTATTGTTAATAGAATCAACCCATAAATCAGTCTTCCAAAGATTATGGTGTCACCACATAAGTTCTCAAAAGATTTTTTTCACTAAATAAATCCCTTAACTATCTAAAATATCACCATATCTGTCCTTACAAAGGATTAAAGTGGTGGCAAAAGATGAATTTGGTAACTGCTTTGTATATTTGAAAAGCTAATTTGGTACCAAAAATATTTAGAGGACTAATGCAGTAACACACTAATCTTTGGAGAACCGATTTAAGGGTTCACTCTTGCTAAAATCAGAGAAAAGAAAGAAAATAATCCGTAGATTATGTCTATGTAATGTGGTTTGGGGCAGTCACTTGAAAAAATCCAAACGGGTATCAGTCACTTCAATTTAACCCACAAATTGGCAAAAGAAATAAAGCATATGTATTAATTAGTTCAAATTCAGCACGACAATTAACTATTTCTTCTGTTTCACTTTTTAATGCATCCAAATTCAATAATCTTAGTGTCTTCACTTTTATCCGACAGTCACCAATTCTCTTCAAAAAACTCTCTGCTACCATCAAAACTAGCCATAGAAACAAACAAATGCAAGGTGTTACATAATACCCCTCTACTATATTCAACTTGTCTAAACCAACAAAAGAAAACACGAAGTCTCATCAACACAAATAAGAGGAGCACTCAAGATAAAAGAATACAACAAATAAAATAATTTTTAAAAATAATAATAAAACTTGGTGACTAACCTTTGAAGAAATTCGACTGTGCTGCATAAACAACAAAACTAGAGCGAGGTTTCTGGGTTCTGGATTTCTTAAAGTGAGTGTTTGAGAGGAAAGGTTGCTTCTTTAACTTCAAAATGGAATTGGGTGAGTGAAACTGATGGCGGGTATTAGCCAAGTTTCGATTTTGAGAGCAATTTGGAGAGCAAGAGGCAAGGGAACAAAAGTTGTGAATAAAAACTAAAGCAGGCATCTTTTTTTTTTTTTTTTTTTCCTATCTCAAATGTATTAACTTGTAAAAGGGCTAAGATTACTTGCACAATGGTCTTGGTTGGCTGGTTTTCAGGTACACATTGTGGAAGAAGTGCACGACGAACGAGATATGGGGATGGAACGTGGAAGTGAGATTTTGTTATTACAAACGGCAAACCGAAGACAAAAAGGCACATAGCGGTGCCTTGTTCTCAGCCTCACAAAGCTGAGCTCCAGCCTCTAGGGCCCATAAGTTGATCTTGCCCAAGCATTGTCCAATCATTTGCATAAAGCAATTCATAACATTTGTTACAAATGAAAGAAATGGGGGAGGAAACTATTCTTTAGAGTGTTTAAATATAATCTAATTAAAATTATTAAATCTATTCAATTTAAATTAGAAATCGATCAAAATCGTAAAAATTTGGATTGATTTGGATCTTATTTTTCACAAACCACTTGGATCGGATTAAATTTTGGATTTAATTTTCAAAATCGATCCAATCCAATCTAAACAAAATAATATTGTATAATATAATTTTTTATTATTAAGTTTGTATTTTTACTTATAATAATTTTAATTTATCATATAATTTTCTATATTTATATGTCATTCTTATTTAAATATTATTTTATTTATATTAGATTAGTCACTTTTTTATTTTTATTTATTTATTTTATTGATTCAAATTACTTTTCATTTATAATACTTTATAATTAAGATTTTCTTTTATAAAAATCAATTCAATAATCCAATTTAAATCTCAAAAATTGGTGTGGATTGGATCGGATTTAAAATCTAAACTAAATCGATCAAATCCAAATTGCTATATATTTTATTATTTGAATCAAATAAATTTTTTACTTAAAATTGATCTAAAATGCACCGTGAATACCCCTACTATTCACTCAAATTTGTTGAAAGAAAAGAAAAGAAAAGAAAGGAAAGAAAGAAAGAAAAAAAAAACACCATAGAGAATCCATACCTCCTAATATTTAGTTATCTTCAACACTAGTATATTAAGAGATTTTTGCATAAATATAATTTTAATACTTTATATTTAGACACATCTATAATACAAAAGCGTCCCACTAATTTTATTTAAGACACATCCATGTGTTTTTGGATTCCACTAACTTTACCTAGGTGTGGATGTGGGTGACAAATGGAAAAAAAAAAATCGTGGCTGTGAGATGGAGTGATAGTTGATATGATCGTTGCATTTTATAAAATCTATTTTACATATTTATCCTTTACAATTTTTTTTATTAAATGACAAGGATATTTGATATGAATAAAATAGGGAGAAAAAAATCCGACCAAGTAAGAAGTAGTTAAAGTGGTTCAGCCCTTATAATAACACAGATAGATATCTAAGTATGAAAAAGTTAGACTTATGTCTATCCAAAAAATTTTCCGCGAGTTGTTTTAGAAATGACACTAAATTCTTTTAACTAGTTTAGCATTTATAATAACAAATACATAAATGCAGCTAATATATTTTAAAACTTTTATTTCATTAAAGTAATATATCATATCATATCATATCATATTTCTATATCTAAAAGAGGGTTATAAGAGAGTGGTATTGATAATGTGTCATGCTATGAGGGATTTGGTTTCTTAAAAAAAAAAAAAAAATTCAGCCACCTCTATTAGCCAATTAATATTCATTTATTTTTTTTTTTATTTTTATTTCTTAAATGATAATAAGTTTTGGCATTTTCCATTGTCCCACGATCCTTCCTTGGGAAGCTTTCTAAAAATTAAAAAAAAGTTTAAAAAATTCAGCCAACCAACGTCAATAACTTCCTATTATTCATTTCCATTATCTCTTCATCTCTCACATTATCTATTCACCTTTTGTATAATTATGTGATATATATATGATCAGCTTTGCTATATAATATGAAAGCTGTGTGGAATGAAATGCACAATCTGATGTGGATGGAAATAAAACAAAGCAAATACTTAATATGGGTCCATATTACCATACATAATCTCAATTGTATATGAAATACAGGTTAATTTACACATTCGTGTGTCGTTGTACGAACTATTGTTCGTGACAAAAAGCATTTTTAATATGTGATATAGACTGCATCTACCAAGATACATCAAACACCCATTTTATAGAACAAGGGAGAATCATCATTGACGAGCATTGCTAAACCGGAATGCCCTCCAACAACATTCAACTATCAGGGGGATGGTATTATTCTACAAATTATGTCTTCTCAGCTACGCATTTCCACGACCTTAGATATCCCAGCAAACACTATGGCAAGATCAGCAGCTTAACTCTCCACGATGATAGTTCTCACAATATCGAGCATGCACATATATGTTTTCTGGGTGCCTCATCAACCTTTTTCTCTAGTACTCCTACATGGAGCTGTTCGTTGTGACATTTCGGTACTGTTTTTGCTTTAGCCAAAGATGGCTGGATGACAACATGCATGGTGATAACCCCTTTAGGAAGCTCGCCAAAAGGTATTCTACACTGGCCAGCTGTCTTCTTGTTCTCCAAAATTTAGTCAGCATTTATCTCTTCATCTCTCACATTATCTATTCACCTCTTCATTAAACCAATAAGATACGCTCTCTAATATCTTCTAAACCAATTAGGTAGTTTTCTTATCTTCATCTTTTTGACTCTCTCTCTCTCTCTTTTCCATTTTCTTTCTTTTATTCTCATCCCAATTCTGCATTTCTAATTCCATCGAGTCTATTATTCTTTTTATTTTCTTCATGACATCTCTTTCATCTTCTCTCTATAATTTCTACTTTTCCCCTCATTTCTCTACCACTTCTTCTTCCTCCTTGTTTTTCCTTTCAATTTCTCCCTTACAGGTTCATCTTTTTGTCTTATTCTTTTTCCTTTTTTCCTTAGGTAGTGTTTAATATAGGATAATCTATCTTAATTACTAGCAATATTTAATTAAATTACCTAGACCCACAATATTATATTATTTGGTTAGACAGCATTACTAACAATCCCGATTTTCAAGATAATATGGATTATCATCAATGTGGCAATGTGAATTACCACTAATGTAACAATCTTCTTATTATTGTTGTTGTTATTGTTATTGTTATTATTAAAAATAATATTAATTATTATTAGTAATATTATTATTGTTAATATTATCATGATTAATTATTAATAATAATTATTATTATTATGATTAAATATTAATTATATTAATAATTAATTATTATTAAATAATAATAATTACAAATAATATTAATTATGCTGACTTAGTTATTATGATTTTTCTTCATTTTCTTAACTCTAAGTTGTTTCTATTGTGCTTCTTGATGCTGTGTCCTCAAAACAATTTTTGTAATATTTTTGGAAGCAATTTCCGGATCAATTTAAGATAATACATTTTTATTGGACTTTTGCATTTTCGATTTTGATATTTATCAATTTTGGATCTTTGATTTTACTCCAATTTTTTCGAAGCAATTTTCTTAGCAATTCAATGTAATGATTTTTCTTAGACTTATGCATTTTTTGTTTTAATTGTTATCATGTTCATGGCTTTTCTGTTCTTAATGAGTTATTTTGTTTTATTTTCTCTTTCTTTAGGCATATTGAGTTTTGGGTCTTTACTACCATTGTTTTGGATATGTTATGTCATTCATAAATAAAGCTTATGCTTCTTAGCAATTTCATGTACCAAAAAAAAAAAAAAAAAGAAATGTTGAGAATGATTTTTTGAATAAATATTTTGTTTCAGTTTGGGAATAGATATTTTGTTTCTAACCTATTTCATGATATATTAAAAATGTTCATGAATAAAACTTCTATTTCTCAGCAAGTTTGATGATTTTTTTTTAAAAAAAAAATCTAGTGTTTTGAAGCTTTTTCCTTCAAGGTACTGAATTTTATTTTGGAATTTTACATTTTCAATTTTGATTTTTATCATGTTTATGGCTGTGATGTTCTTAATAGCTATTGTGTTTTATGTTTGCTTTTCTGTATGCAAATTGGGTTTTGGGTTTTTGGTCATTTAATTTGAACATATTATCTAGTTGATGAATGAAACTTCTGGCTTATATATACATATATATATACAAGTTTGATTAAATCCATACAAGTTTGATTAAATCCTTAAGATACTTCATTCCTGAAATCTAATTAAACATATTGCATCTTTTTTTAAGTTATTTCAAATGTTGGTTTGCTTTCATTTTAATAGTTAGTACTAATAAAATTTAATGTCATGATATTTCAGGGAACTTACGGAATAGGGCCCTATTGAAATCAACTTCTTTACTATTTTCTAACTAGTTGTATGACTTCACACATTATCTAATTTAATTGCGATTCTTATTTCAGCAGCTTGATGTGATAAGATTATAGTTTAATGCCAAAACTTTTAATATACATAATTTTTTTCAGCCTACTATCATCTGTTAGTACTTTCCTTTGCTGTTGTTTAATTTACTTTAACAATAATTATAATCCAATTACATTAGGCTCTAGAAATGTTAAAGAATTCAATTAAAATATGCCATAAGTCATAGAGGTATTGAGGAAGATGTTCAATTATTGATTTTGGATATCCAATAAAGCAAGCAATTATGTCTTATGTTACATAGAATAACTTTTCATTAAATCAACGGATATCATCAAAATTGTGGTCTCAAAAGCAATCAATTATTTTTCATTAGCAACCTTTGCATTTATTTCCAAGATAATATATGAATTCTCTTATCTTTCCCTTTTATATCAAAAGCTTCCTTTGTTGTCTTAAAATTTATATTGACAATGCAAGGATACTAATCATTATTATAGATTCTCTTGAATATGTTATTATCCACACTTATGACCATGTGGCTGAGAACCAAGAATTAATATGCTTTTGACAATACATCTTTTGTGATTTGCAGCACCAGCTGCACATTCACATATTTTGTTAGTCATTTAACTTTAATCATTTGTTTCTATTTCTTTCTTCTTCTTTTATTTTACTTTGTATATATGTAGTTTAATGAAAGGATATATCACAAATTTTATGGCATCCTATCGCTGTCGTTTGCTATAAATGAGAAACTTATGGAAAAATTTAGTTTCTTGCAAGTAATGTTTTTTGTTTGATTATATTTCACGGGGTTGGGTCATGCATTCATGGATTAAACAATCTAATAGGAACTTAAGTGAAACCAATAGAATTTATTATCCATAGAACAGGTTGAGTTCCAATTAGTTTGATATTTCAAGGAGAATGATTTACGTACAAATGTCTCCTTAGTGTTTATGCTGCTATCAATTCAATGAAACCATTGTAATGGTCACATTCTATGCAGCTTTAAATTTATTTTTGACACTTAAATTGTACCTCATATGAACATGGAGCTTTAGTTCAGCTTTAAAGCATGATAATTATTGGATTACTCTTGGTATGGATGTTGAACCTATGTGCTTAATAATTTTTACCTCAACTCTCATAATAACCATTACATAGTGCAATCTAATGTCTCAACACTATAACTAATTTTTCTTTTATAGGGTTTTATGCATCAATTTAGTGATATCCAATGTAGGTTTCTTAAGTTAAGATTGATACTCCTCCTAATTTGTGTCACGACTCACCCCAAAATCGTGACCAGCGCTAGAGGTAATGGACCTCTAGCAAGTTTATGACATCAAATTTTCATGACAATCAGACAGAGTTTCCCTTTGATTTCTAGCCTTTCTGTCATAATCAAACATGTGACAATCAATCAATTAGGATATATCCAAAATTGAGGCTCTTAGAGCACTCTTAGGTAATTTGTATATATAATAGATATTCCATTATCATAGTAACATCACATTTACATCCATCCGTTCACTTTTATGTGTCTAGGTATATATACACACAACTATTACACCACAAGTACCAAGGGAACATAATTCCAAATTGGAGTTTTATGTACAATTATCCTATTCCAAATGGATCAGCAAATCACAGGAACTTGTTTGTAGATTGTGGAGCAACTCTAAAGTGGCAGAAATGCCCAAAATCTCAAGGTAAGAGGTAACAAAAGGCCTTTACATGTAGAGGTTTATCCAAAAGTGTCTGCACTTTATGAAGTTGGAGGAATTGAATTGGGTGCGATGTTAGAGTCTAAAATAGGAAGGGAGAGTAGGTGAGTCTAATCGACTCAGTGAGGGGCAATGAAACTATAACATATGAGAACAAGCTCTAGAAGTAGAGTGTAACACCCTACCATCCCTATACTATGCTTAAGTCATATTACATAATTTATTAGTTGTTTTGCTTGCGAAAACTTAATTTATTTTTTTAAAATTACTTTATAATGAAAATAGAGATAATTTTTTTTTTTATTAATAGTAGAAGAAAACCTTTTTGAAAACATGAGCCATGAGTGCATCATGAACATATACAATCAACCATTTAGAACATACATACTCGTGAGGCAATAAATAAAAGCAATATAAAGAATATTCAACTCATTATTAACCATAATAGTTATCCATTGCCATCAGATATATAAATAGATAATAATATGTTCCGCAAAGGTAGCCAAGGGACTGATAACTACATTCAGCCCAACAAAACATCTATATTTAAAAGGAGTTCAAATATCAAAGGTAAATACATAATTAGCCTCCACAACCATACATGCCATAAAATGATAACTCTAAAGCTATAAACAAAAAGAGTTATGCTCGTATCTAAATTCTGCATGTGCTATCTCGTAATCATCCCTCAAACTCAGAACGGTACAAAGCCGTTTCCAAATCCTCCGAATGCATCATCACCACGCCTTCCTCCACAAGCTCGGCCATGACCTTGGGGGCAGTGCTTGCCTCGTAGCAGATGAAGAAGAATCTAAAGTCAGACAGATCACGGAGGGGTACATCGACTTCGAAGGGCCAGACTCAACTAAGTAAGTCAGAGTCAAGCGGGTATCTGAATCAGACTCTCCATCAGTGGGGTATATTAGGGGATGAAAAGGAGGCCACACATCATCTAGGGTGACATCCTCATACAGCTCATGTGGGCAGAATAATAGACTCATAACTGGCGACCAAAACTAACGGTCATGGAACATGTAAACTCTCATAATAGCCTGTGCAGTCATCATAGATGCATTCAGCACCAGGTCAAAGTGCTAATGTAGGACAGGGAACTCAACAAAGGCAATCACACTGCCCGACAACATCCTTTGAAGACGACACAGAAACACAGGAGTAAGAAATACTAGAATTCTAGTAGGATTTCAACTAGACAATTAATATGTTATTGTCGTTGTCCCAGCTACTTTAGGTTTAAGTTATAAAAAGGTGGATATGCATAATTCAATTTTAAGGGGTTTGAAAAATGTTAGTTTTCGAAGCGAGTTTTCTTTTATCTTATTCTTATAGTCATAACACATGGTAGTACAACATCATAAAGTGTGCATCAGCAAGAGAGAACACAATATAAAACATTCATAACCAAGGATATGAGAAAAATAAAGATGCATACACTTTCATGAAGCTTCATTGACTTTAACTTGGCTCACTTAACTTTCATAATTAGCACGTGTCTAACATTCTTTTCTTTATATGACCTTGGATAGACTGTTCTAGGACATGAACTCCTTTCGTGACCATCGTTACACAATACTAATCTAAATCAAACTTAGCTGACAAAGGGATCTACGCGTCTCTAATTTGGGGGATCTAGTTTGGCCATATGCCTCCAAAGTATAGGGATCTCAAAGTCTTCGTGGATCACCTTTCTTACTGAATGATCATGTCCAGTTTTTTCTTTCCTTAACATAGTACTTGATATTGTTGGAAATGGTAACACGAAAAAGGGGTTGAATCGTGTTTTGGATAAACAACTTTCTCAAGTACAAGACTTGGAATGCAGAAGCAATTTGGTTAGAAATAAAAGTACTCTAGCTTACTAAAATTTGTTTAAGTAGGACTGAGTTATATTCAAAGTGAAGACAGTAAATAAAGTAAAGGAGATAGAGAGATCAACCAGCAGAATTTATCTTGGTTCGGCCAAACAAATGCCTGCGTCTAGTCCCCAACTCTTTGTTGAGATTTTTATATCATGAATATTATTTTTCCCAAGCCTCTCCAAGCTTTTACAATTGAGTAGTTTTTCTCAAGCTTCTCCAAGCTTTTACAAATAAGTAGTATTTGTCCTAGTCTCTTCAAGCTAAATAAGTAGTATTTTTCTTAACCTCTCTAAGCTCACTCTGACCACTATCACATCTGGTTACAAAAAATTGATAAGAAGGTTTGTGTTTAACCACTCATGCTAATCTCTTTTTAGAGTATGATCAACTACGAAATGTGTGTGTGACTTTTCCAAATTCTCAATATGGGAATATTATCTATTACAAATTAGTAGATAAGATTTTACAGGCATAAGTTACAATGAGTAACTTTCTGATGATTTAGAAGGTTGAGAAGGTTCATGAAGAAAGTCTCTTAAGCACAGAAAATTATTCAATCAGTCTAATCGTTTCTTCTTCATTTTCTAGCTTTATATAGACTTCAAGATATAACCATTAAAGCTTGCAGATCTTGAGCCTTATGCCTCTTTGATCCACTGGTTTATGATTAGAAAGAGAGAAATGCAGTTTTCTTCTTTAACAAGTAGACTTGACACAGAAGAGGAAAAATAGTCGTTGAAGTGTTCGCCAACTTTTTAGACTTGTCAGTACTTTTTTGCATCTTATCAAATCATATTTGACTTTTTGAATTTATCAATGAAGCATGTAAAAGAAGCTTTAAAGGTGAGATATGTAACACCCTTCCAAGTATGATACTATGCTTAAGTCATGATACCTCACCTAGGAGTTGTTACTGTCACTTAATCGGACCTTGTCTGGCAGCAATCTTCGGCCACTTTCAATCTTACTAAGCAACTCCACCTCGGAGGACCTTCTTCGGAACTTTTGAACTATCTGATGATAACACGGAAATAAATATAGGAGTAAAAATTATAAATTCTCAGTAGGATTCATTAAACTACCATATGTTGTGTCATCGTTATTATCTCCATCTGCTTCGATTTATTATAAAAAATGTGCGCATGTTAAATAGACTGTTCATTTTTATAGTTTGAAAATATATTGTCCGAAGCAGAGTTCATTTTATTCACGTACTTGAGTCACACTGGCAATATTTCCTATTTGGAATAATAATCACAGCATAAGTAGATAGAACAGTCTCAGTCTCAATAAAACATAGGATATAATTATGTAAATACTCATACTTGAATTCATGCAAATGTACTGGTATTTTTTCTTTAACTTTCTTTACTTTCTTTTCTTGGCACACCTAGGCGTTATATATCGCCGTCCCTAGGGTGCTTGCATATGTTTTAATCTTTAGTGTTTACTACCCTTGGGTAGTCTGATCTAGGAGTGAGCTCAACTCGTGACCGTCGTCACACAGAACTAACCTACAAGGGGATCCACGTGCCTCTAGTCTTGGAGGGATCTCATTTTAGCCATGTGCCTCTAAATTGAAGAGATCTCTCTTGGTCATGTGCCTCAAGAATAGAGAGATCTCAGCTGACCACTTGCCTTCAATGTAGAGGGATCTCATCTGACCATGTGCTTCCAAGATAGAAGGATCTCATAGTTTTATACTGCCTTCACAGGGAGGGACCCAATTAATTGCCTCCAAGCGAAGGGACCCAATCTTATCTTATTTAACTGCCTTCATAAGAAAGGATCTCATAACTGCCTCTAGGTGAAGGGATCCATATTTAATATATTCATATCCTTTCATTCTCATACATAATCATGTATAGACATGCTGAATGCACTCATACATGTGCTTCACCATGTACTTTCATATATCCTTTCATATAGAATTTCATGTTCATATCATGAATATTCATAACAGAAACTATCATAATTTCATAAAATTCTACAGCATAACGAATCAAGCCCGCTTCCCCATGAATAGTGCCAGTACTCAGGAAAACAATTTTTTAGAGAATTCATAACACATCATTCACAATTCAAACATCAAATTCATGGGCACAATTGTTGCATTTAAAACATGGTTGCTGTATCAACACTTTCATTCAACCTGATTTTTGTAAATCAGCCCACAATTTCTATTTAACTCATCTGAATCTAAATTTTGAATATGTTAGAGTGTTATATGTCTATTTTCTAAACTCTTTGGTCCCATCTAATTTTGATAAATATAGCTCAAGTTATTTATGTTTTACCTCGGCCTGCCCTGTAGCTGACTAGAGTTACACACTTAAAAATAAAAATCCACTAAAAATTGAAAACCAGTTCAAATCCTACAAAATTGGTATCATATTAAAGCTAACAGGACAAGCTTTCATTTTCAATAAGTTCCATTTCATGTGATTTAGTAAATCTTGAGTTATAAGCACCAAAATTTGACCTTTCTAAACTGCCCTATTTTGGCCCGGTTTGGATATAGGGCAACTTCCTTGAATCACTGGGAACAAACGGGATCGTATGTAACTCTGAAATTTTTATGGGATATTTTACTATGTGTAAGCTTTCTAACAAAATTAGTTTCATTCAATTCCAAGTTGTATAAGGCAAGTTTTACTTGAACAACCTAATCTGTTGAGAATCAAACTCAAAAACCTAGGTTGAACTTCAAAAATTCCTATCTCTCTCAATACTAATCCAATGACCTTATATTATATATGTATGGAAAGCCCTAAATGTCTAGTTCCACATAAAAATAGTTTCATCAAATTTAAATGGCTATAGGCAAAGCCGTACAGACTACCGAAGGGTTTTAACCTTTCAGCCCCTCTCTGCATCCTATTTTCACTCCTTTCTCCTTCTAAATCTATTTTTATACCAAAAACAACCAACAAGCCAGCCAAAGATCATCATATTCATTCAATCATCACATCAATAAGTGAGAAAATAAAGCCCCAAATCAGCCACCCATAACCAGAAGAACAAGAACAAGGTTGAATCTCTACCTTTATCTTGAAGCAACAACTAGCTAGTCTTGAATTCTAGTGAAGGATATGGATGCAAGAGGCTTAATGGAGGCTGAAAGTGGAATAAGGAGATGAAGAAGATGAAGAAAAGAAGAGAAGAAGGCTACTGGAAGGAGGCGCAAGTCAGCTGAAATGAAGAGAGAAAAATCTAATTCATGTATTAAGAGGGTAATTGGAAACTTGAAATTTGATTGGTTGCTATTTTGTGGCCCATCTTCAGCCATGCTTCCTCCTCCTTATGGCCTTAATGGCGCCACCCATAGAGGGTTAAATGGATGAGTAATCAGCCTTGAGTCATAGGGTTTTGGGTATACAATTCTATTGATTCGGTTCCAATAGTTTAAAATACTGACTCTTTATCGATTTCCTTTAAACCAGCAAATCATTATTGAATAGTTTTGTAAGAATTCCTATGTATCTATCTTAATCTTCTCTAAACTTAATCCTTCTAATTAACACTTAATTAAATCCTAATTAATCTCTAATTAATTTCTAACTAATCTTACTTATCCAATAAAATTGAATAAATCGATTAACGACATAAATTAAACTTATTGTAATTTCGGGCGTTATACTAAATAATTCCTCATAGTCTTTTACACAATAATCTAAATTTCCTTTAGCTCTAATATTTATAATTCATCCCTAATTACTCTTATTTTTCTAATAATTTGATTAACAGTACAAATCAATTGCACTGTTTCTTTGGGATTGTTATCTTCTCGCTTTTTTTGTAAATCCTTTAATATTTTTTGTTTGGTTTCCGTAACTAATGGCATTTTTGTAATTATGGGTATGTCTAAGGGTATCCCACATCATTTCACATGTGAGCACCTCCGTGGCCCAATTGGCTAAGAATTAGGTTTCTACGTTTCCGCTACGTGGTTTTATTTTGTTTAAAACCTTATTCTACTAATTCTATTGATCTAGGGACCTAAATGTTAATTTCTGAAAAGTTCAAGGGCAAGGCTGTAAATAATAAAAGTTTGCCCAAGGACGTTTTCATTATTTCCTATAATGTTATATGGGAATATTACAAGATATTTCATAAGAAGCATTTTTCTAATGGTTACCCTTCTGGATAAAGTCATCCTTCTGAATGAACAGTTTTTTCTTCTTGTGACACATTTTCCGTTCTGATGCTATATTCTCATCCTTCTGAACTTTCTGTCTGCTTCTTAAGTGAGAAATTGTATAAACCACAAAGCATTTGTTCCAATATAAGTATATTCAAGAGAAGTATCATGGATTAAGACACTTTGTTTGTTTCAAAAGCTGTTTAAGTATGACATAAAATATTTTGCTCATGAAAGAATACGCTTCAATAAAATAAATCGTTCACAAACAAAAGTTTAACTTAAAGCTTGATTTGGTATTCATCAAAACCTTAAAAGCTTAAAACATTTTAAGTTGTGAGACGATTTCAGAAAGTCATTGGAGCTTACGCATATTACATCTTACATCTTAAATGCATCAAGCTCAATGATAAGGCACATAAAGGCATGTGATAGATATTCTAAGTCCACAATTTGACAAAAATCTAGTAGTATAATGGAAATTCAACCAACAACTAACCATAATCATTTTATATCATCATATACCAATAGTCATTCAATTATGATCCAATAACTAAACAATCTTGCTAAACAACATGCATAAGAGCATCATACATTCACACCCTAAAGATGTATCTATGGTTTCCTTTGTACTTTGTGAAAAATATTATGAGTCATTATGAGAATCCTCATTCCTCTCGCATAGCTTAGGATAAACATGTGTTGTAAGCTTTTAGCTACTTATGCTTCAAGTTAAGTTATACCTCATTTAATGGTTTTGCATACTTCTTTCTTCATTTTTATCTCAATGAAAGGTCTATTTATCAATCGTGTATCTTGGGTCTTAATTATCTCGAGTTTAAGTGCTAAACATTTCTCTTTCTTACTTAATATTTCAAAATCCATGGCCATGTTTATAGTCTTATTAAGACTAGGGTTTCATATTTGCCATGTAACTTACTAGGTTTCTTATCTACACATTTTAAGAGTTAGATTTTCTTGAGTTAATATTTTTAACACTTTATTCCATTTTTCTTCTTGTTAGGGCCGTGACCTTAGATAGGGTCTTTTCAACTAAACATTTTGTTTTCAAATCCTTTAGTTCCTTTGAGATGATACACAAGTGATTCCTAGGTTCATGGCATGACTATTGGAGCCCTAATCATGTTTCTATTCCCAAAGGATTTCGAGATCCGTCTAGGCTCTTAGGTCATAACAAAGCATACTCACACTCATAAATCCAACAACACCATGTACTCACTATCATTAAGACCTGATTTTTATTTTAAATAAAGTTGCAAGATTTAACCTTTATGAATAAAAAGTTTTATTCTTTAAGAAAGTTTGGACCTTTACTTAGTATTTTATGTTCGTGAAAAACAAAATGGACATATCCTTAGGAGGTGCCACTTTTTACGGTTCAAGAAATGAACTTTTTCAACTTTTATGTTAAGGAACATTAATGGTTACATCAACTTTTTAATCATAAGAACATTATTTAGGGAAGAACAAGACTTGACCAAAACTTTTCAGTAACCAACAAGAAAACATTCCATAATCAAGATCAAGATGCAAGCTTTTCTGAAAAAAAAAAAAAAAAATAGGAACTTTTCTCAAGATGACACTTGATGCTCTTGGCCATGGTAAAAGCCAAAGCTTCAAGCTTCTTGAATCAACCAAGAAAGAGGGTAAAGAATCACTACCTAGGGTGTAGTTTGCGCCTTGTGGAGAAGAGAAAAAGATGACAATGATCTACTCCAATGGTGGTGTGGCCGCAAGCTCTCCTTGAGAAAATGGAGGTTTGAGTGTTTAAATCCTATCTTCAAAGACCAAAAAGTATAATCTTTGAAGGGCTAGTGGTGAGGGTTGGTAAGGTTTAGTTATAGAGTCTTCGAAGAATGGAGAAGAAGGAGGAGAAGAAGAAGAGAGAACTTTGGGGAAGAGAGAGTTAGAGAGAGAATTTAAAGTTACAAAACTGAAAATTAGTGTGTTATAGGGGAGGTATGGCCATGGCCTTCATAAGCTCAGGGGGAGATATTTTCTTGATTTTGTGCTAATGGTGATTAAGAAGGGATAAATAGGATGATGGGGGGACAAAACTTGTACCCTCCTCTTACAAAAAGCAAAGTTGTCTTCCATTTTTTCACCTTAGTGATATCATCAATGCTTAATTGTATAGTTGACTTAATTTGAATTCTAATGATATGATTAAGTATTCTTACTACTTATTTGACTTAATTAATCAAGGATTAGTTATTACCTCATGTTGTCATGATTAAATTTTCAATTATGCTTAATTACTATTAATTAAAATTGATTAAGCTAATTATTTGTGATTAGTGCTTAATTCAAAATCCTCTAATCTTAATTAAGTATTTTCTCAATTTTTCTCTTCTTGATTACCCTTGTTATCCTTTAGTTAAGCCTTCATTCCTTAATCCTTCATTAAGTGTTTAATTACTCAAGGTCATCGAGGTAATTAAGCACAAGGGAAAATTGGGGAAGTTATGGTTCCCGAGTTCTAAGTTCAAGTAGAATAGCGCTGTCATGGTCTCCGAGCCCCTAGTTCAAGAAGAACAGACAGTCTTTGGTGTTGAATTATGAGTTCAAGCAGAATAGGTAGTCTCTGGTTCCAAATTTCGAGTTCAAGCAAAACAATTAGTATCAGGTTCCAAGTTTTGAGTTGATCTCCGAGTTCAAACAAAATGGAAACGAGTTTCGAGTTCAAGTAAAATAGAAATGAGTTTGGAGTTCAAGCAAAATAGAAAATAATTTAACACAATGAAAATTGGGGATGTTACATAAAGCAACATCATGTAAGCAAAAGATTAACATCACGAACTATACATAAGTAGAGAATCATCATTGTAAACAATATATAGTTACAGAATTACATTAAAAACTGGCACGTATAAGAAGAAAACAACATTTATCTCTTAGACTTGAAAACATGTTTCTCAAATATAAATATTAGAGCCAGGAGGTTTCTAATTCAAAAAAAAATTTAGACAAGGGTTAGCCCTCTTCAGATTCAACTGAGTTGGCAGTGTGCATTAGCCTTACACATACACTCATCGAGCTAGCAACACCCCTACTAGCTAGGTTTAGATCAAGGTGCACTAAGGCTAGTGTCTGCATATGCTAGCTACCATTGAATTGAGAATCCTCCCACAAAATGTATCAACATAGTTCTGAAAAAGCAAATATATTAACAAAGTTTCCAAAAAGCAAAAATATTAAACAAGATATCCAAATCCAAACCATAATTTTCTTAATGAGACAAAATGGTAAACTAATTAACTTTCCATAGAGCTTGTCTTACCAATTATAAAACTCATAATATATTTCCAAACAATTTTCAAAATTACTGCAATTATCCATAACTGAAAGCCAGGCTAGAATATAAATTAATTTAACTAAAACCACAAATATTCAGAATTAATTAAGTATAAAACCATTTAAAATCAAGCCAAGTCCTGCTTGCAAAACAAACGCATATGCCACAAAAATATTATCCACTCACAAAATTTTAGGGAGCGTCCAATCTACGTCCTGAAGTCGCTAAACTTGCGGATTGATCTCCTGGGAAATTTAAAATTATATATAAGCAATTATTTTCAGTTTAAACACAATTTGGTTTAGATTCTACCTCTACCATCTTTACCTAATCTTACGAGTAATTCCTAAATACTCACTATTCTACCCACAGTCATTAACTTCCCAAAGATGAGAAACAAAGCGTAGAGAGAGAGGATGGCTCACTAATGCAATGATGGTTGATTTGGGAAGCAAAAATGAAGTCCATTGCTGTTGGGGAGGTTGAACCACAACAAAGTGAAGCACCCGTAGCAAAGAGAAGCCGTAAAGAGGAGAGAGTGAATCGAGAGGGAACCTAAGTCCTCTTCCAGTCTTCCAAAGCTTCTTTTCTCTTGCTCACTAATGCAAAATCAATTAGTAGAAAGACTAGGAATATCACTAGGAAAGAGTGGGTAAGGATAAATGGGGTATAAGAGAGTGAAAATACCGTATGTGGGTGATTTTAGGAAGGGAAGAGAGAGGGAACTCGAGGGAAAGGAGAGAGAAAGGTTTCTCTCAATTTTTGGGGCATTGCCCCCATTTATTTTTTTCTCTACCAACTTTACAATGCTCGAGCATAGCTTTCGGTGCTCAAGCGTAGGTTGTGCTGGCCTAGGTCCAAAACTTCTTGAGCTCTAGTCAATGGTATGCTCGAGTGCAAGGTATTGCACTTGAGTGTACTCCCCCGAGTTCAAAATATTCAAATGAGTTCGTAGGATTCTTGTTTTCGTGTTGTTACAATTTGACTGCTTGCAAAAGAGTTTCTAATGAGTATGAACCAATTCTTGATGAAGACATGCATACCACCAAGCTTAAAGCAATGAAAATTGAATTGGATTGAAGACTGCATCTTGAAATGCTTATATTTTCTCTTTTGCTATTTTGTTTTGTTCTATCGAGATCATTTGTGGCAGAATGATTTGGTATTGCAATGTTGCTTCCTATGGCATTTTATTTTACAAGGCTTTTTGTTTTTTTTTTTTTTTTTCTGGCATTCCTATTCCTATCTTTAAATTAACATTCAAATTTAATATTCCAAGACCATCACATTTCAATATTGATACAATAAAAGTTTCAGTGTTAATTGATTGTTTTAATTTTGTTTAAATTAATGTTTATGGAATAATTTTTGATATCAAATTATGTAAGTTAAAATTTAATTATTTAGGTTATTATGTTTTTCGGTTGTGTTTTATTCACTTTCAAACAGATAGTGATTTGAGTATTGGCTTATTTTGTACCCACTGCCCGGAAATTTAAATCTTATATATATGTTTTTTTCGTATACATTTCGTTAATTAATATTTACATGCAAGTAAAATTCTAAGACTTTTTCTTTCAACATTTAAAATTGAATCGAAATCATAATAAGAAGTATTAGAAGTATTAAATCATTCATCTTGCTATTTGACGCAAGCAATTAATCAGTTTCTATATTGGTCTTAGTTGATTAAACAGTTGATTCTCACACAAGTGAATATAGTATAAAATAATAAAATAAAGACTTGATTTTTTATAGTTGATATTAAATTATATGAAAATTACTTTTAAAGTGGGTGAATTTGATGTAGACGTCTTTATCAAATGAATTACATTTTTAATAATGAGTTCTTATATAGAATGATTTTTAATAATTTCTTTTTTTTTTTTAAATTACTTTAGTGGAAAGATGAAGAAATATAAGGGTAAGGAAAAGCAAAATAGAATGATTTTTTTTTTTTTTGTTATTTGATCATTACTTAAAAATTAAAAGTAAATATCCTCATAAAATATATTGTACTTTCTATAATAAATTGTTATATGATCATTACTTATTTCGTTCAATAATAATTTTAAATTATACTTTTTTATAATTATTTTATTCTAAATATTTTTACATGTTTATAATGTTATGACCCAACCCAGGCTATAACCAGTACATAGGGGACATATTCTCTAGCAAGCCTCATATATAAATTCTTACAGGAAAATGGACAGAGTTTGGGGGTTTAGGGGATCAATTCCCAAGTGCAAAATCTCTTTTTGTAGAAGACAACACACATATATATTCGTTGGAGATCCAGACATTCTCTGAATATACCCCACAATATGTAAATTATAATTATAATAACATAACTTTAACCATCTATTGGATTCTCAACATAACATAGATTTAATCAATTGGGAGGCCTATTGAATATCTCTTCGAGAATTCGATACCATATTTTGATTCTTGTTATGTAATTATCTCTTCTTTTTATTTTTTGTTGAATGTTTCATTTTGTTTCCATGTGCAATTTGGATTTTATGAATTTAGATTGTCAAAGAATGAAAAAAAGGATTAAGTATAAATTTGTAAGAAAAAAAGTTAAAAAAAGTGGGCCAACTTGATTAAGCCCCTGATTGGCTTTAAATGGGCCAGACCACCATATTAGTGATCTGTGGGTTAAATAGGTCGGGCCTAAACAAGCTAACCTGGTCCATTTGACAGCCCTAAATCCACATATAATAAAAATTATTGATTCAAGAATGATTAATCTTTTACTTTCTAACTTTGCAATCACTTTTAATTTAGAGGATCTTAATCTAAATGCGTTACACTTATGTTAAAATTATTAGATAAAATTTGTCCGAAATTGCAATTTATTTCTATTACAATTAGATAAGTTGAATAAAATGATATGATAATATACTTAATTTAAGAATATATACAATTTTTTAGAAAAATATAACGGAATTTATTTTTCACAAAAAATAGTTCTTTCTTAATCTTTGTTTTAGATGCACAGAGAAAATAAAAAAAGAAAATAGAGAAAAATATTTGGTTTTTATATATTTAAACGAAGAGAAAATAAAATATGATGGATGTATAAAAAATATGACAAAGTAAATATTTTGGTTATAAAAAATTATATACATGTCCTTAATATAATGAGTCTCTCATTCTCTCCTTATTACAAGGATAGAATTTGGGTTATATTCTCTATTTTCTTCAATTTTCTTTGCGATTGGAAATGGAGAAAATATTTTTGTGGACATGCATCTTTCTTTCTTTTCTGCCTGTTTTCTTTCTATACCCAAATAAAAAAATTGTTAAAAACAATCCATTTTCTCTCTTTCAAGTTTTCTTTTCTTTTTTATTTTCTCCGTATCAAATAGAAGGTTAGGAACTTTTGCTTCAATTGTGAATAATAACAATAAAAAAATCCTTAATTTAGTTAACTAATTTTGTTATGTCATCTCATTCCTTCACTATAGTTTTACTGCAACCTCCTCTTTCTTCTTCTTCTTCTTTTTTTCTTTTTTATTTCATCTAAGGTAGTAAGATTAAAAATTATTCTTAGTTCTTAGGGGTTTTTGGGGGAGAGAGGTGGAAGTCAAATACGAGATATTCCAAACTCAAATAAGACATATAAGAAACAATTACTACGCTATGGGCTCAATCTCCTTTACTGCAACCATTTAATTAAAGAAAAAAGTCAATAAATATTTGTATATACTATCAAATATTTGCATAATTGTGCATCAAATAATCTATAATATTATTATGCATAATGCTACTTGGCACGAGACAGATTTCGTGTAAAACTATACGAATGTGTAGTTGACCGATCAAAAGCCTTGTAGACATATGAAAGTGACACAGAAAGGATGCAAAGGGCACAAATCATAGGTTAATGACCAATCAGGTTGTACAAAATTCGTATTCATACTTTAAAGCATTTCTCTGTTATTGTTTATAAACTCATGATAGTTTGTTTAAATCTTCCTCTCAATTGATAGTGTCTAACTTTTCAATTCAAAAGAATTACAATTACTAAAAAGATTATTTTTCGATTTAAACAATAATATTTATATTAATGTTCTGATGAATGTTTATAATACACAGAAACAGATATTGCACAGAACCCAATAGGCAGTGTCCCTTATGCAGAGATTGGACTGATATAACTTTTACCCACAAAGGAAAAAAAAATAGAGAGAGAAAAGAAAATTGTGCAAGAAAAATTATACTTACAAAATGAAATGGTTTTTCTTTAAGTAAATAGTTCTAGTACAAGTACCAATTCTATGAAAAAGGTAGTAGAAAGAGTAATTTAGAACAAGCACAACCACTGTACCATACTGCACAATGTATTCATTGTATTGATAATTTGAAGCTCAATAGACCAGGTCAGTATGATGTGTAAATTCGCAGAGTGAAATGACCAGTAGGTATTAGGCAATAGCTTTTCAAACCATGGTTGAAAATAAATGATAATTAAAAGTACAGTGCTAAATGTCCTCATATCAGAAGCATTTTATGTTGATGCTAGGCCCAGATGAAGCTTGGCATGTACAGACAAAATAAATGACTGACCGAGCCACTAGTTCCTACCCTTTGTACCATTTACTTCCAGTAGAAGTGAAATCTTCTTTTGGTTAAAAGAATAGAATGTATACCAATAAGTCATAAGGTTACCACCATCGCCTATAATAATTAGAATTGCTTTAGGAAAGAAAAGTTGATTCTCACCTTGTAGACTGTGTTCACTGGCATTGCCTTCTGCTTCTTAATAATTTTGGCCATAGTAGTTGTTTTAGAATCTGGCAATTGATGATTAAGTTAAAAAGGGAGGGGGTGACGGGAATAATACATATCGAAATCTACCTTAAATATGTCACCATGCAAAGGGGATTCCCTTATACACACCACTGTTAATAATCAACAGGATCATAAGTAGGATTGCTAGTTGGGTTTCCAAGAAAGAAGGGCCTTTGGTCTTGTTACTCTTGCAGCTCACTGGCTACTAAACGAAGGGCATTAGTTGTATTATCATAGGACTAAAAATGATTTAGAAAGTAAAACTAACCTTACTTTTAGTAGTGATGCTGTCATTCAATTTTACTCTTATGGCTGTAATTACTGAGAGTAAAAAAAGCTTAGTTTTAGTAGGTAATTTCTGTAGGTAATTAAGAGATTGAATCTTGGAAATGACAAAGAATGCTTAGTCATTAGTCTATTAATTACACAATAATTATTGATACTTGTTATTGTGAATTACAGTAAACTGTTAATTGTGTACCAAAATAATTATTTATGTTGACCGGGATGCTTATAAAGCAATTCTAATGATCTGCAAAACACTAGGGGGAATCTGCTTTGAATGAAACTTTGAAAACAAGGAGCAAAATGCCGGAAAGTAATGCAACCACTCTTTCAAATTAAAGGAGCAGCTCGGTTATCAACACATATATACAAATGGTGCAGCCCATGTTAGTGACTAAGTTTGAGGAAAACAATGCAACAACACATGGGGTATAAGCTAAGTTTAAGTGTCAAACAAAGCATGCATAATTCAATGCGGCAGAAAATATATGGGAAAAGAACAGAACCCCGAGGCCGAGGAGGTGGTGCTGTTCCTCATTCCAAAATCATATAAAAAAATCTATTGTCTCCCTTTTTTCTTGCTTCACTACAAAGCAAGTATAATAATAAGCCTAGCTACTATGGTGACACCCCCCAGCAAGTTCAAGAAAATAGTTAATTAGTGTGTGTGTGTGTGTGTGAGAGAGAGAGAGAGAGAGACTATGCAAAACCAAGAATTGCTATGCTTGTGGCTGAGTTTTTGAGGCAATTGCCAATGTCAATGCCGAGTCAGGTCTTGAGCAACCACAACCAAATGCCGAGGAAAGCTTTCATCACAAACCATCACCACCACTATCTTCACCATGTTCTCCTCTTTGCACTTCTTGCTCCTCTTTCCTTTGCTGCAGCAAACAGCGAAGCCAGTGCTTTGCTTTCATGGGTGCATAGCTCCTCCAAAGTCCCTTCAGCTTTCTCTAACTGGAACCCCTTGGACTCTAGTCCTTGCAAATGGTCTTTCATATCATGCTCTCCACAAGGCCACGTCACTGAGATAAACATCCAATCAGTGGAGTTAGCGCTTCCTTTTCCTTCCAAGATTTCATCCCTTCCCTTCCTTCAAAAGTTTGTCATTTCTGGTGCTAACCTCACTGGAACTATCTCACCTGACATTGGAGATTGCCCTGAGCTTACACTTATTGACCTCAGCTCAAATAGTCTTGTTGGTAGCATTCCTTCAAGTATTGGGAAGCTCAAAAATCTCCAAGACTTGAGCTTGAACTCTAACCAGCTCAGTGGTCCAATCCCAAAAGAGATTGGTGATTGTGTTAGTCTTAAGAACCTTGACATATTTGATAACAGCCTTAGGGGGGAACTTCCTGTTGAGCTTGGAAAGCTTTCAAGTCTGGAGGTTATAAGAGCTGGAGGAAACAAAGACATTGAGGGGAAGATTCCAGAAGAGCTTGGTGATTGCAGGAATTTGACTGTATTAGGCCTTGCTGACACCAAAATTTCTGGTTCAATACCTGCTTCATTGGGTAAGCTAATCAAGCTTCAAACCTTGTCTATTTACAGTACCATGCTCTCTGGTGAGATTCCCCATGAAATAGGCAACTGTTCAGAGCTTGTGAACTTGTTTTTGTATGAGAATGATCTTTCTGGTTCACTACCAATAGAGCTAGGTAGGCTTCAGAAGCTGGAGAAGATGTTGCTGTGGCAGAACAATTTTGTTGGGAGCATACCTGAGGAAATTGGAAACTGCAGAAGCTTGAAGATTCTTGATGTGTCCTTAAATTCTTTATCTGGTAGCATACCTCAGAGGTTGGGGGAACTCTCAAACCTTGAAGAGCTTATGCTGAGTAACAATAACATCTCTGGTTCAATACCACCTGCTATTTCCAACCTCACAAACCTCATACAGTTGCAGTTAGATACTAATGAGCTATCAGGTCCAATTCCACCAGAGCTTGGAAGGTTGACAAAGCTAACAGTGTTTTTTGCTTGGCAGAATAAACTTGAAGGTGGCATTCCATCAACATTGGGTGGTTGTACAAGCCTTGAAGCTTTGGATTTGTCATACAATGCACTCACTGATAGCTTACCCCCAGGCCTATTTCAGCTTCAAAATTTGACAAAGCTTCTACTCATCTCTAATGATATTTCTGGCCCCATCCCTCCTGAGATTGGTAACTGTAGGTCTCTCATTCGAATGCGGCTTGTAAGCAACAGAATCAGTGGAGAGATACCAAAAGAAATCGGATACCTCAGTAACCTCAATTTCCTTGATCTGTCTGAAAATCATCTTACTGGGTCAGTGCCACATGAGATTGGAAACTGCAAGGAACTTCAAATGCTGAATCTAAGCAATAACTCCCTTTCTGGCGCTTTGCATAGTTACTTGTCTTCTCTCACAAGGCTTGAGGTGTTGGATGTTTCTCTGAATAACTTTTCTGGTGAGGTTCCAATGAGTATTGGCCAACTCACTTCACTTCTTAGAATCATCCTAAGCAAAAATTCTTTTTCTGGCTCAATTCCCTCCTCACTTGGGCAATGTTCTGGTCTTCAACTGCTAGATCTTAGCAGTAACATGTTCTCAGGTAGCATCCCACCAGAACTATTTCAAATTGAAGCACTTGATATTGCTCTAAATTTGAGCCACAATGCATTATCTGGAGTAATGCCACCAGAGATTTCTTCTTTGAACAAGCTGTCTGTTCTAGACCTTTCACACAACAAGCTTGAAGGTGACTTGATGGTATTTTCAGGACTAGAAAATCTTGTTTCTCTGAATATTTCCTACAACAAGTTCACTGGTTATCTACCAGACAGCAAGTTATTCCACCAGCTATTAGCAACCGATTTGGCAGGAAATGAAGGTTTGTGTCCTAATGGTTATGACTCATGTTTTGTTAGCAATGCTGCAATGACAAAAATGCTAAATGGCACTAATTCTAAGAGGTCCCAGATAATCAAAGTGGCCATTGGATTGCTCAGTGCCTTGACCGTTGTCATGGCAATCTGTGGAGTTGTTACAATCTTTCGAGCAAGGAAAATGGTCCGAGATGACAATGATTCTGAGATGGGAGGGGATTCATGGCCTTGGCAATTTACTCCATTCCAAAAGGTAAATTTCTCAGTGGATCAAGTTTTAAAATGTTTGGTGGAGTCCAATGTAATTGGAAAGGGGTGTTCTGGGATTGTGTACCGCGCAGAAATGGAAAATGGGGATGTCATTGCAGTGAAAAAGCTATGGCCAACAACAAAGGCTGCCAGATATGATTGTCAAAATGACAAGTTAGCAGTTAGTGGAGGAGTTCGCGATTCCTTTTCAGCTGAGGTAAAAACTCTTGGTTCGATTCGCCACAAGAACATTGTAAGGTTCTTGGGCTGCTGTTGGAACAGAAACACAAGATTGCTAATGTATGATTATATGCCAAATGGGAGCCTAGGAAGTCTACTTCATGAACGAAGTGGAAACTGCTTGGAGTGGGACATCAGATTTCGGATAATACTAGGAGCAGCTCAAGGCTTGGCTTATTTACACCATGACTGTGCTCCTCCCATTGTTCACAGGGACATCAAGGCCAACAACATCCTCATAGGCCCTGAATTTGAACCATACATAGCTGATTTTGGGCTTGCCAAACTTGTTGATGATGGAGATTTTGCAAGATCTTCCAGTGTACTAGCTGGTTCCTATGGTTACATAGCTCCTGGTTAGCACTACTATTCCAAAGAAACTTCAAATTAAATATATGTGTGTGCATGTGTGTATGTCTATTTTTGAATAAATGATTCATATAGTTGTTCTATACTGTACAACCTTTTCTTCATGAATGTGGTTTCAGCCATAGTAACATACTAACCTCTATTCTATACCTTTTCTTGTTGGGATTTGTAGAGTATGGATATATGATGAAGATAACAGAGAAAAGCGATGTTTACAGCTATGGTATTGTTGTATTAGAAGTACTAACAGGGAAGCAACCAATTGATCCAACAATACCAGATGGACTCCACATTGTTGACTGGGTAAGACAGAAAAGAGGGGGAGTTCAAGTCCTAGACGAAAGCTTGCGCGCTTGGCCAGAATCCGAAATTGAGGAAATGTTGCAGACCTTAGGTGTGGCCTTGCTGTGTGTAAACTCAAGCCCAGATGACAGGCCAACCATGAAGGATGTGGCAGCAATGATAAAAGAAATTAGGCAGGAAAGAGAGGAATATATGAAGGTTGGCATGCTTCTTGATGGATCTTCTTCAAATGATCAACAAGAAAGTGATCACACCAATGAAGAACCAATGGCAAACATGAAACATGCATGCTCAATAAGCAGCAGCAACACAAATCTGCATCCACATTACTCTCCCCATCGTCCTCCTATACTGAAGTAACTTTCCAATTGTCAATAACAGCAATGAGGCTAGGCAGCTAAAATTTCCTTAGCGAGAATGGTTTCTATTCCTCTTGTCATTACTTCAGCTTAACAATTATGGTTTCTTTGTGTATAAGGATAATATCTTTATAATTGTGAGCAGTGAAGTAAGCTTTGTTCATTATATACCAACTTTATCATTTTTATCTGTATAATTAGAAAGGACTATGCATTGTAAGGGTTTTAAAGTATTTAAACCATACTTAATTAGTTAATTGGTAGTTAACAAAACTTGAAGTGAAAGCTAGGAGCGGTGTAGGTTGAAGATTTTAAGCCGAATACTTCCATAAATCCTTTCGTTTGAACTATCTTAACCCTTCTCTTTGTGTTATTCAATTTTTCTAATTGTGACATGCACCTCTATATACTGATTTCGGTTACACTTTGTTTGGAATGATAAAATGAGATAGAGTTGAATTCAATTCTATCAACAAATAAATTCAATTATATTATGATTTAAACTCTTATGTTTGGAATAAACTAACAAATTATATAATTGAATTCATTTACACTGTTTGGAACATATATGAAAATAAATTGAATTCGTTATTTGAATTATTTTGCTCTTCATTAATAAAACATCATATTTTAATAACAGACTCAATTATTCAATAAACAACATGATTCAATTAAAACCAAACCAAAACGCTCTATAAAATAAATTTATCAAGGACATTTTTTCCATAAGAAACACCAAAATTGATAAAGTCTGTATAATACACAGCACAATTGAAGAGTACTTTAATAATATTTATAACCAAAAGAGCCAAACATCAGGACCAAAAGAACTATAAGTAATTAAAATATTATAATTTTTTTGACCTTTATAATCTCGAAAGCTTGAAAACATGGGGACCAAAGATGCAGAGGTGTATGTTTTTAAATAAAAAAATAATTAAAGATCATTCTTTTACCAATTAGATCTTGGAAAGTAAATAGAAACATTTTAAATCTAGACTCTTGTTTTACCATTGACATGCAGAAAAAGAATCAAATATAAATGGCATACATTGGGACCAAAGAAACAAAGGTGTGTCTTTTTGTGTGAGTGATGGATAAGACAAGAAGAGTGGATATTTACAAACAATACAAAGAAAGGAGAATGGCGCAATAGCTTGAACTGGTTTGCAACCGTAACTTGCTTGAAGAGAAGGGGAAGATAAAAGTGTCGAGAGTAGAGAGGTAAGAAAAAGAGAAAATATTATATAGGATTGAGAATATTTTTGGTATATCATTTTTTAATATTAAATAACTAAATTAAAAATTGTAAATAGACTTATTTTAATCTAATTTATTTTTAAACTTTTTTTAAAGAATTGAATTCTCTTTAAATTTTTATCCTATGCTATTAGTTGGTATGAAGGAAATGAATTCAATTTTTTAAATAAATTTAATTCCAACGCTTTCTAAACAACATGTTATACATTTGCATCATTCGTATATAAAACTCTAGAATATTTTGGAATTACATCATTTATCTAAACTTATCATTTGGAAGGCTTTTTGTCTAGTCCTTGACAAGTTGTCCAGCTCTAATTTGAAAACCCCAAATCGCCCTTTCTTAGATACTGCACGCAATTTCTATCATTAATATGATGGTTAGCTAGTAGCTACATAATCTGACCATTACATAGGGGAAAAGACCAGAGGACTAAATTGGGCTGATAAATTTATGCTAAAGGCTAGTGGCCTGCAAGTTTTGATGAATTGATTTGAGACAGAATAACGAGAGTTAAAAGGATTCCAAATCCTGGTTATTTAGACAATAAAAAAAGAATAGAGTTTCTAGTTTCTATCATATTCTCCATACATATTTAGATTCGATGAATTATTTTTTTAAAATAGCCGCCTATATAAATTATTATTTTTTTCTTAAAATTTAATTTTGATACCCTATTATTGTTAAATTTTTTACATTACCATTGAATTTTGTGTCACCATTTTATTTAGGGCAAATTACATCTACCATCTCGGAGGTCTATCAATATTAGATTTGCCACTTCTTAATTTTTAGGTTAACACCCAGCTCACTTAATTTGTTTAAGAATATTGCATTATCCTCTCTTATCACCAACAGATCATTAACTCTATTAGTAGCATGTGACTTACAAATGACTTATTAATTTTAAAAAAATTTAAAAAATGCGAAATGTCAAATTTGCCTTGTCTCTCCTTTGTTTCAGCCAACCCCATCAGCCCCTCTGCCCCACCGTGCTCCACCACTGCTGCAAACTTGCTGTCACAACCACCTCAACTCCATTACCACCACCCTCAAGAGTTCCTTCTAAACCCAACAATCATCTCCCTTCCACCCTAAACCACCATCTCCAAAATCTCTTCCCGAAATGATATACACAGAACTACAACTTTCCAAAAATCAGAGGGGATCAGTATAAAAAAAAAAAAAAAAAACCACCCATATAATCAAACTATTCACCATGCTGCGATTGGATTTGAAAGCAACACTAATCAAGAGGTTTAGGAAAAAAGAAAAGAAGAAAAACAAGGTAGAATCAACAACACAAAACCAACACTAATAAACCCCCCAAAATGGAAAACAACACAGAACCAGCAACGGACGAACGGCGCATCCTAGTTGCGGACGAGCAGCAGCACGTCCTCTTCGCCCAGTCGTGGACAAACAACAGCGCATCTTTTTCCCCCCAGTCGCAGACAAACGGAGACGCGTCTTCTTCCCTGTGGTCGCAGTATCTAGTATCAACTTATAAATTAGAGGGGGTCAAGTATTACATGAAAAGATCTCAACGGAGTAGATATAATTTGTCTTATTATTTAATAAATTAACAGCCACATAAGGTATCAAATTTAGTGGATGATGTGAGAATATATTATTAAATATAAATATATAAAAAATAAATTATCTTTGCATTATATTAAAATTATATTCGTTTCTTTAATAGCAACCTAACTCTATTAGGGGTGGTTCCTTTGTGTGTCTCTCTCTTTGTTCACAAGTTTTGATAATAAATGTTTATTTTTTTTTATATATTGTGATTTCATTTAAATTTTTAAGTAAGAATAAAAATTATAAGACATATATTATTTTCCATATACAATTAACTATTAAGTATTGGCCCCTTTCAGTAAAATGGTCTCGTTATGGTCTTGAACTTTGTAAATATTAAGTAACGGAACCTATTAGGGTAAAAAATTTGAAAAATATTCTTATGAGATATACTTTTTTAAGTAGAAAAGTAAAGATATATTTACCCTTAAATTATTTTTTTTTTCCCATAGATATCCTTTATTAGAGGCAATCATGTTTAAGGTACAGTCGAATACTAAATATCCTAGCTAGGATTTGAGACATGTTTCATTATATTGTGGAGGACTAGCCCCTTCCACTACACCCACTCCTTTTTGTACTCTTAAATTATTTATTGAGTTATAATTATAATACACTTTATTGAACCTTCTTCTCGAAACTTGAAGACTCCTACTACTTTGTGGATTTGTCTATGGTGCACCTCATAAAGTGAGGTGCATCACGCACTTTGTATGATTGATGGTCAGATGTGAGGGTGCACCAATACACCTTATGAAATTAATGGTCAGATGTGAAGATGTATTGGTGCACCCTCACATCTGACCATCAATCATACAAGGTGCGTGGTGCACCTCTCAAAGTGAGGTGCATCATAGCATTCGCCTACTTTATAGTTTTATTTAGTTTATGATTGATACTTATACCGTTGTTAATAAAAACTTGAGAGAGACTTTCAATCCGAAGAAAGAATCTTGTTTTGCTCTCACCTTGATGCCTCCGTCTTGGCTGACAATAACATTTTCATTTTCACCATTCTCTATGCTTTGTCCGGAACATTTAAGCGAGTCTTGGTGTGTAGGTTGTATTTGCTAGAGTTTGTCTAAAATTCCTCAGTATATGCAATTGTAAGGTCCTATTCGCTCTCCCTCATTAAATATTTAAACATAGCATTGATTAGGAAGCTGACAAGCTAATGGGAATCAAGCTGATGACACAACAATTTGTCACCCAACACAATTTGTAGTGCAATATTTTGAAGGGCGGGTGAGTTATCCCTGCAGTGGGCCTACATGCATTGATCAAAGTTGAAACAAACTAATAATGTAACAAATTGCACCGAAAAGAAACTAATTAGTGAACTAAAAAGAATTAGCAAATAATTTATGTAATTAATATGGCGTATGTTAAATTATGTGTTGCAAGAGAATAATCTTAGCCATATCATTTGTTATATTTAAGATTATTTAAAATATTAAATAAATAAAAACTTGGCTGGTAGTACCGTAGTCGAATCTGCTGCTCGTTGCCATTGTAGATCGTGTGCACTGAAGTTTATGTTACAGACAAAGAATAAGTAAATTGTTACATGTGGAAAATAGAATTTTGACATTGGAAGTGGGCTGCATGTGGAAGAGATTCGACCAAAGTGATTTATCACATTGTAGTTATGGAGAAGGCTATGGTGTAATGTGCTTGCAAGGTGTATGGTACATTTTTATTATCCAAAGGTGCTGATATGCTAGACTATCGTACACTTATAATTTGATGGTGCACTTTAATAGGTTCCCAATTTATCCCTCACCTCACTCTCACATGCTCGTCGGATCTTCACCACCTTCCACCGCCATTGTTGCTTACCTCTGTCCCTGCAACCACCTTGTCCTCGCCCGGTCATTCTTGCTGCCACACCGAGCCCAACATCACCCCTACAACCACAACCACAATCGCCGCCCGCCACCGTCTCCCCACTATCCCCTCGCCCATCACCAACACCACAACATCACAACCATGGCTCGCACCTATTTTCTACAAGAACAAGAAGCGCCATCGCGGGGCCCCTTGCTTCCTATTGCACTCCCCTATCGACGCCACTACCCGCCCAGCTCCCCACCGATGCCACCGCCACCTTGGGTTGAGGGGTTTTGTTGGTTTGAAGGGAACAATGACTTGGTCGGTTGAGAAAGAAGAACTGAAGAAGTCTAGTGGGGAATTGGGGATGAAGTGGCCTTATGCTTGATCATGTGTAACTCACACGATTGTCATAAGGGAGTTTCTTTTTTTTTTTTTTTTTGTTAGTTATAAGGGTTTTTACACATAGGATTAATGAGGTTTGCCAAATAGGACTAATTAATGCCATATAAGAAGAGTGATATGGCACTCCGTTAACCACCTCAATAGTTAATAAAAAAATACTTACAGTGGTGATTAAAATCAATAGTTTTAGAAATATTTATATTGAAAAAAAAATTACAAGGATCAAAATTAAAATTTTTTAATTTTATAAAGATAAAAAATATATTTAAGTTTATATAAAATTATATTATATAAAATTATTATACATACATTATATTATATAAAATTATTATATATATATATATATTTTTTTTTTTTCAAACTATACGAGTATTCCCATACTTTTTGTTTTTTCAAGGGGTATTCCCATACTCAAGTTAGTCCTACTCGAGTTCGTGCTAGACCATACGGAAGGAAAAGTGTTTAATTTTGCATACTTGATCCATGAATCTAACTTGAAACAATTTGCTTTCAAAACCCAGGTCCGTTATTTCAGAATAACACAGAGAGCAATGTGTGTGCCGATTTTTTTGGCAAAACATCTAGTGCAAGAGCAACATAAGGAGGCCCTTGTTTTGGGCCCGTTTGCATTGCGCTTCAATCCAAGTGCTTGGTGCATTTTGTGACTGTAGCATATGTAGCATATCAGATGGTAAAGATTTATGAGGTATATTGATATACTAATCACTTATGATATATTATAATAATATATTAATTTTAAAAAAATTTAAAAATATAATTAAATATATTTTAGAAATTAATATTTATACACTGATAATATAAAACTATATTGATAATATAAAATAATTTTATATTATTAACATAATATTACACTGATAGACAGTGTAAAATTATATTGACAGAGTAAAATTACACTGATAAAATTTTTAAGAATTTTAGAAATTAATTTTTATACACTAATAATATAAAATTATATCGATAGTATAAAATAATTTTACATTATTAATGTAATCTATTAGTATATTTTTACTCTGTTAGTATAATTTTACATTAATAATATAAAATTATTTTATACTACTAATATAATTTTTTATTATCAATATATGATAATTAATTTTTAAAATATGTTTAATTATATTTTTAAATATTTTTTAAATTAAATATTACTATAATACATTATAGGTAATTAATATATCGATGCATCTCATTATCTTACCATCAGATTACAAGTTACATCATACTCCTTGACCAGCTATGTGCACGGTAGACGGCGCCCTTGTTTTGTGGCATGTGCCGTCGTCAGCAGCTTTGCAAAATCTGCTCTTGGCTGATGCCTTTGGTGTGACCTATCCTAGAGGCAAGAGCTTAGTTGTTCTCTCTCTCTCTCTCTCTCTCTCTTTCGCTAAAGGATCCCCAAAATAAACACATTTGTATTTTATGTTTATTAGAAATAATACTTATTCTCTTATGAAATTTAGCTTAATTACATCCGATATTTTTCTTATTTTAAAAATTATGTTAATATTATTGCGATTTTTGTCGTAATTTACACTTGCCTTTCTTGACATTAATTAACTTATCGTTAAAAGAATAAACAAAATTAATGTCATATGTATTGAACGTAATTTTTAATAGCAATGGCATGATTTTTTCGACCCCCACATAGTGAACATGACTATTATACCATTAAGGTATTGAAGACTTTAATTTTATAAACCTTTTAGGCTCTTGCCACTGATCCAATGAAAACTACATGCATTTTTTTTTCGCATTGATGCTTCATCACATTAAATGAAACCTCAAGGAACATAACTAAAAGCAAAGAGATTTTTTCCCTTGAATAGTGAAAAAGGTAGCTTGCGCTGCCTAAGTCTGATGGGGAGAAGAAGAAGGACTTCAAACCATTGGCAAGAGAAAAGTTGCAGAAGTTTTGGAACTATCCTAAGGGCATAACAATCATTCCAACTACAATGGGAGTAATTAAATTAAATCATTAGCATTAAAAATCATGTGCAGCACATGTTTAATCTCGTTTTTTCCCTTAGCATTGAACCAACGTCAATGGAGGTATGCGTAATGACAACATGATTTTTAAGGGAGGTCAAAATAATTTTTTAATCTATCTATTTGTTTAACAATCAACTAAGATCAGTGGAGTTAAGTGTAATGATAATACAAATCTCAAGGGTGTAAGAATTTTAAGTTTCAATGAACACAAATATTCAAAAATATTCCAACTCTGATATCATTATTTTAACTCTAAATATGACATTTATAGCAACCATTAATATAAGGGCAGATTATATTTATCGCCCCCTAAGATCTATTACTATTACACATGCACCCTTCAATTTTTTAACATGACACTAGGCTCCCCTGATCCTTAACGGAGTTAACATCTTATAACACCATGGATGGAAAGATAAGTAAACCCATTTTAATAAAATTCAACATCCCATTTCCCCCACCCCCAAATCTTTCCATGCTTTTCCTTTGGCATACTTCGTCTTTCCCCGTTCTTTATTGCGAGACCCAGAAAGGAGCCTGGCCACACAATCACCTTGGAAGCCTAGATTGTGCTTGAGACAATTGTTGATGTACATAGCCATAACCCACCGCTTTAAAGATCTCTCCCTACCATACACTTACACAATCTACCCCTCTCAAGCAAATCCAACACTAAAGAAGGTGATACTACTAGTAGTAGTGGGCTGACCCATTTCATTGTTTTATGTTTCAAGCTGCAGTAAAAATCAAAATCAATTCCTCTATGTCCAACACCACCGCTTGTCTCTGTAAGATTTGTTATTGTCAGCGGCCGACGGTGCAAGGGGGCGACACAGTTGGCAAGGCACGCATATCTGGTTCAAAGAGGAGGGAGGAAGATTGTGGCAAGGTTGGGCACGTGGACCACAGGATCTGGTTCACAGATCTAATTTTTATTCTGTGAAGATTGTTATGGAAGAGGAGGAGTGGATGAACTTGTATCTAGTGGAGATGATGGAGTGGTGATTAGAAGAGTGGCATTGGAGTGGAAATTGAAGAAACAATTGAGAGTAAAAATATTATTTAAATGTTTTTTTAATTTTTTCAAAATCAAAAGATATGTGCAAGTCAGGTGTTTGTAATGGAGATCGCATCTATTAATATTAAGGGAAGTTAATGTAATGTTATCAAATAAATTGAGGAAATTTGATATCAACTTAAAAATTAAGAGGGGATAAATGTAATATTAAAAGACTTTATAAGAGATAATTATAATTTATTCTTATTATAAGTAAGATTGGATATTAGAATTACCTAAAGTGGTTGAAGTTGATGAATCGATTTGACCTGTTAGATAAAGCACATAGAAAACACACACTCACACATATGCACTCACGCGCACACGTGCGGCGGGCGCGTGCACACAGACACACCTCACATGCACACAAATAGAGAGAAACTCCTCCTATGCTATAACAAATAGGAAGACGTGTTACTATTTTAATGGAGCAATAGACGGAGCTTGGTAAGAGAGAACACAGTCAATTGAGAAGTAAGCGGGTGATGAAAGAATACGTAGGTTGAGTTCTCCAGTTAAGAAATTATGATAAGAGAGAAAAAGGAAAATTGGTAGTGAGATTCTCAAAACTGAGGTTGGGCCTTTTTTTTTTTGACATGGTAAAGTGACTTCCATTCAAAATTGAGGCAAAGAGATACAATCATCAGTTACAAGACTTCCTACTAAAAGAGGGTACTCCTCAATCCAAACTGTGTTTCCTAGTATCGAAGCATGTTTTGCCAATGCCTGAGCAACTTTATTTCCGACCTCTTTGTGTGTATAAACAGACAGGATACCCCCCAAAATTTGACAATCACTTACTAGAGAGTGGAAATATGATGCTTGGCTATGTTTTTCAGCTTCATTTAATGCTTTGATGAGCTCGGGACAATCTGATTCTGCAACCATTCTTATTAGGCACAAATATCTTGCAAGTGATAGCCCCAACCACAAACCTATGCATTCTGCCATTCTCACGTCTCGTCCACAAGTAATGACCTATGTTGCTGCAGCTAAAACCACACCCTGATGATCACGGAAAATGGCTCCCGCACCCCACTTAAGATTACCAGCTTCCGCATCAACATTCAATTTATATTCCCCTTCACTTGGTGGATGCCAGCGAGCACTAGTAGCATTGGATAAATTAGGAGAGTCCACTGCAAGTACAAGCTTGTTATTGGCTTTTTGGTATGTGTGAAGAATGGATATGGCACTTGAGATTATAAGATTGCTTTCTATGTTCTCCCCCTCGAGGCAAATTTTATTAGGAGCTAACCATACTGCATGTGCCAATGTGGCAAGAAACTCCACAGCTTCAGTAGCTTCCCTGTTAATAAACTCCCTTAGCATCAGTCAACTCAACTTCTTGTATATTTGATATCCTCAAACCCAGTGGAGATTGAAACCATAACATAGCTATATCGTTGCATGAGAAAATTGCATGCATAACAGTTTCTTCAGCCTTCATACATCTTGGACATAGTGGACATCCCCTCACTGATTTCCTCTAAATTTTTCATCACCGCAAGAATATTGTGAAGAACTTTCCACAAAAAGAGCCTACTTGTGGGGGTAATATTTGATTGCCATACCTTCCTCCTAACTTGATCGCCACTTCCCAATCTTCGATCACTGCTTTCTGGTGCTGAATTTTCAAAGCTCCTTGTCATGTGATATGCTGAGCTAACTTTATATTCACCATGTTTTGTTCCCTGCCAGCAAAAATTATCATCTCTACGGACCATTGGAAACGCAAGATTTGTGATGCTTCAAAAGGGTAAAAACATTCATTTATTAAATCCTGCCTCCAGCGACCGTGGACATGGTCGATGAGCTCTTCGGTTTAGCTAAAAATGAGCTTTTAAATATTTAGTGAGTTACCGAACAAATTTTATCCATAATTTGGTCCCATGTTACCTAGATATTTGGCTTTTCTAGTTTGGTAAACGTCCCCTTAAAAGGTAATATTATCTAATATTATATATGAAAAAATTTTAATTAACTCTACAATGTGAAAATTAACTGTCATGTAGAAGAAAATTAAGATATTCTTCAATAATGACTTCTTGAGTGGATCTTGATTGAAAAAATAGAGTCCTTGCATGCTTGTAATTGATTAAGGGTCCATTTGACATGTTTGATAGGATAACTCCTCTAATATAAAGCCTGATAGTATATAATCTCTTAAGATTTTAATATTATATAGTATTTTGTATGATACTATAAAGATAATACATTATATAATATATTACTATTCTCTCACTTTCATAAATAATTTTAATCTTAATTAAATATTTAACAAAAATAAAATAAAATAAAAATAAAATAATAACTTTGTTAATTATTTAATTATGAATTTAAGAATAAATATTTTATTTAAACTTTTATTATTTGAAGTTATATTTATTATAAATATTTACTAATATTTATTATTTAAAATTATAATTTATATTAAATGTAATATTGTGTATTTCATTTTCTAATAATTATTTTTAATTTTTCATCATACTATATAAAAATAAAATTATATTAGAATAATAATTTTTATTAGTTATTCAAATTTTAGTTTTAAAACAAATATTATAATGAAAGTATTTCTTTATTAAATATAATTATTCTTATTTTTATTACATATAATGAAATTTAAATTAAATATTATTCATTAATTAATATTATTTATTTATTATTAGTTATTTAAGAACTATTTTCATTTAAATTAAAATATTAAAAAATACAAAAGAATGAAAGTGATGTTATACATTAAAAACTAATCAGCCCAATCTGATCTTCCTAAATTTGATTAAATTATCCATCATTTTAATATATAAGGGATTATGATAGATAAGTTTATACAATACATTATCCGTATCCACTACTAAAAATGCCCTATTTATTGATGGATTTACTAACGGCAAAGTCGACAAAATTCATTGGTAAGCATTTTACCAATAAAATTACCGGTGAACATGATTCATCGGTAAGATGCACATCGGTAATAAAAAAATGAATATTATCGACGGAAAAGCTTATCCATTGGTAATTTATGTAATTATACTGTCGGAATAAATCCATTAGTATAATAATAACGTCGGTAATAATGGCATCAGAAACTATCACTAATGGAATTAAATTGACGAATTATTTATAATTATTGATGGCATGTCCGTCGATAATTTTACATCTTTTTTTGTAATTTAAAAATATTACTGATGTATTATTTGTCAGTAATATAAAAGTAATATTTTAATGTATATAATTAGTGACAAAAAATCTATCGATAATTGGGTAAATAATAGTTTGCATATTGATTATTACTGACAGAAATTTCATCGGTATATAAAGATTTTTTATTTTTTTCTTGTGTATATTGTTAAAATTTGAAATTAGTATTTAAATATTTCAAAATATTATTTTAATTATGTACAAATTCATATAAATAAAAATATAATAAAATATACACTGTTAATTAAAAGAAAAATTGTCAATAATAGAAGAAATAAAATAAAACTATCATAGTATAATTCTAAAAATAGAAAAAAGCCTAAAATCTATGAATAGTGATCAACATCAATATCCAAAATATCATCATCTCTGGATGTGTGGTGGTCTTGAGAATGTGGAGGAGGTGGAGGTGGGGGTGGAGGTGGTGGAAGCTGTGCATTGGACGATGAACCGCCACTCTGCATTTGCTCGAAATAGATGTACATTGTAACACTCTCCGAAGTATAATGTTATGCTTAAGTCATAAAATCACAATTAGGGATTGCTACTAATAAATTAGTGGACCTTGTTTGATTATCTATTGTGTTTATGAGAAAATAGCATAATAACTATTATTGTGGTACTGAACAAATATACAAACAAGCGAATAGGGAAAACAAAAATTCTCTTATATACACAATTATTTATATCGCAGTAACAATCTTTCAAATTACATAAGGAGCTCTACTAAGAGCTTTAATTAGCAAAATAGCTATCCAATGCTGACATATGCATGTATGTATTTGACAGAACCTTCAGCCGTCAATCTAGTCTTGGTCAAGTTCTTCCAAGATGGTCATCATCAAGATCTCCTGAGCTGTCTGCAAACGACACAAAAACACATATAGTGTAACACCTTACCAGACAAAGTACTATGCTTAAGTCATAATAATCTATCTGATAAGAGATTACGTGTAATACTGATTAAATTTCTCTTTTCTATATTAGAATTAATTTCTCGCATAAGACTACCTGATCTCATAACAAAATTTTTTGCGTGATGGCGGAATAAATACAAATCAATCGGTAAATTGTAAATAACTTAACATAAATAAAAATACAATAAGAACAGAATAACTGCAAACAGCGTCATAGATATGTATATAGATATCTGATTTCAAAGTTTGTCAAAAAGTACAAGGTGTCAAAATGAGGCCGCTAATACAAAATGAAACGGCCAATACCTATGAACAGCACCCTAACTGGTCCCCATGGGACATTTCATATACATTCCTAATATTTACCCATCCAACCATAACCCAAACTGTCAAAAGAGGGTCATTCTGTACATCTAATTCCACTACAGCATGCACGCTATCAAAACAGAGTCTGACGAAAGGAAACCGTTCGCGCATGGCGGCGTCAGCTGGAGGGTGCCGACAGATCGGGAGATGACAACGAAGAACTAGCCGCCTCGGACGGATCCTCCTCTGAGGTCGAGGCCGACGATATCGGCTGTGGCGGTGAAGCAGGAGGGGCCATGGGAACTGGAGCTACTGGTGCGGCTGGTGCTGCTGGTGCTGCTGGTGGTGGTGGTGGGAATGGATGGGCCATATGAAGACGTATAGCAATGTAGGGGACAACAGGATCAAAAAGAGGATGCATAAGTGGTACAGCAAAGTCCCTCTGGAAGAAGAAGTATAAACGAAACTGGCATCTACCTGATATATATACAGAATCTAGAAAAGGGTCGATGTGGATGTGAAGCTTAGGAAACTCAATGAATAGGACCCCAGTCGCTGCGTGCTCCATAGTCTGAGAATGACGCGGAATATATAACATGGTGAGAAATGAATATTTCTCAGTAGAAAATCCTAACTTCTATACATCTGTCATCGCTGTCATTCCCAGTTGTTTTTGTATTGCAAGATTTTCAGATAGTACGGTAAAATGATAATATTTAATTTAAATACTCATTTGTAAAGCATACACCGAAACAAGTTCAATTTTAATTAACAGATATACTAATGTACTCAAACAGTAATCATAGCGGAACAATAGCATGTTATGAATAATATACAGAGATCTAGAACAATCAATAGAAAAGTATTTACACTGTACATATGCATGTGGAATGAGAAGATGCATCTTATTCTTGGAAGCTTTTGCCTTTTATAACTTATTTCCATCCTTGGTCCCCTGGGAGTCATTGGCCATATACTCTTGGGTAATAGTCCGCTTTTCAGGACCGAGCTCATTCCTATACAAGATGGCTGGGTTTACTTTCCCTGACTTTTCCACTGATCTATTCCCCTTAATTTATTCTGGGGCTGGCCCAAGTGATGTGGAATTCTTTATAATGTCATGAATTGAATGCACATTTAACTTGTCTCTTTACTTCTGAAGTATTCAAGTTGTCATGAATTTCATAACTTATGGATTTCTTACCGAAATTTCGCGCATAATCTGATCGAGTCTGCTTCCCCGTGAATAGTGCCAGACAATCAGTACAGTTGCACAACTAATAATTTCAGTATAAACTAGCAAATATGTATAAACACTTATAACATCATTCAACAATTGCAAATCAAGCATTTAGTAGGTTCCAGCTTGCTCATCCCTATTCTGCCCGAGTTTGGCATGCTCCAATTTTTATCCAATTCAACTCATTAAATTCTCATTTTTGGATATGTTATAGCCTTATATGTCTACTTTCTACTCTCTTTAGTCCCATCTCGTTTTGAATTATATAACTCTAGATATAAACATTTTATCTCAGCCTGTCCTGTTCCTAGCTAGAATGGGATTTGTATAGAATAAAATTCATTAAAAATCGAAAACTAGATGGAATCATGCAAATTTCATATCAAAATGAAGCTAACACAACAAGCTTTAAAATGAGTTAGCTTTCATGTTATTTGCCTAAGTGGATTTTGAGTTATGAGTCTCGAAACATTACCCTACTGGGCTGTCCTGTTCTAGGCCAGTTTTAATCTAAGCCAACTTCATTGAGGTGCTGGGAACAAATGACAACGAATTAAATTCTGAAATTTTTATGGGATGTTCTATTATGTATTATCTTTCAAACCTCGTTAGTTGCACTCAATTTGAGGTTGTATAGGGTGAGTTACACCCTTTTCAACCCATGCTGCCCGGATGAATACCCAGATTTCTAGGTCTAACTTCAAAAATTCATAACTAATTCTATACTAATCCAATGATCTATTATGATATATGTATGGAAATCCATGAATGTCTAGTTTCATTTAAAAATAGTTTCATCAAATTTAAATGGTGGTAGGCGGATCCATACGCTCTGCCGTACGGACCGCCGAGGGAAATCCTATCCTGCTTCTAGGTTTGTCTCCTCCTTTCAAGCTATTTGCCCCCAAACCCAATTTTAATCACAACACACATGCAAAATCAGTCATAAAACATCATCATCACTCTATAAAATATTCAAATCTCAGATTAAACATGCTCCTCATACAGCGCCAAATCAGAGAAACAAGATGAGAAGTAGGATTTCCTACCTTGTCTTGTGTAATCTAGGCTGATTTTGTGTCTTTGATGGTGGTGGCTTGGGATGGGACTTGAAGATGGATGAAAATGGAGTAGAAATGAGAGCAAAGAGGAGAGAAAAAGATGGTCTTCAGAAGCTGAAGGAGGGTGGCCGAAAATGGATGAGGAGAAAAGGAGAAAAGTGAAGATATTTTCAAAGTGACTTGAATTTGATTGGTGGACTTAGCCTAGGTCAAAAATCTGATTTATTCCCCATCATCCATGGCTGTCTAGGCACCACTTGGGGGGGTATTTGGCTGAATCTTGTCCAATGATTTTAGGGCACTCATGGTTTAATTTCTACTAGTCCGGTTTCGACAATTCGAAATACCGAAATCTTACCGATTTCTCTTAAATCGGCAAATCGGTCTGAAATTTTTCTATAGGGGTTTCTATGCTCCTAATCTAATTCCATCAAGTCTAATCCATCTAAATCACACTTAATTTGACTTCGAGTAAATGTTTAATCAAGTTCTGATTAAACTCACTTATTTGATTAAAAACCGAATAATTCTGTTGTTAACGATAAATTTTTCGGTCGTTACATATAGGAGTGAGAATTTTACATTCTTAGTAGGCATCTTAAGCTAATAGACAAGCAAGGTTATCGTTGTTGTCCTAACTGCTTCGATTTATTAAGAAAAGTGTGATCTTATGCATCGGGATAAAGGTTCAATTATTAAGTTCAGAAAACATATCCTTTCTAAGCAAGTTAATTTTTACTCATCATCCACTTAGTTCAAGCATGGCAAGAATCACACAATTGACAATGCTGCTTGATCCTGACAGATTATGCTATTAAATGAAAGCAAATAAGCTACATGCTCATGAATGCATGACTTGATATGTTCTCTTGTGTACTTTCTTACTTAGCACGTGCTTGTAATCTTTACTGCCCTTGGATAGACTGATATGAGAAATGAGCTCACTTCATTACTGTTATCACATAGTACTAACCGACAAGAGAATCCATGTGCCTCTAAATTGGAGGGATACCATTTTGGCCAACTGCCTCCAAAGTAAAGGGATTTCATAGTTTTAATATAACTACCTTCAAGTAGAAGGTCTCATAACTGCCTCCAAGTGAAGGGATTTCATCTTCTTATGTTCTTATCATATATTATTTATTCACATACTTTCTTAATTCATATGCTTATATGCATTCCTTGGTCATAATGATTTATGGAGATGTTTGAATGCATATATACTCATGCTATGTGCTCCTTTTCAAAATATTTTTACCGAAATTTTGGCAACATGACAACTATAATGTGAGGGTCCCCAAAATTTGTAACAGCAAATTATATAGCTAGTCAATAGAAAAGGACAATTGAAATACATAAACCAAGGTCTCAATCACATACTTATTCACCTAAGGCCAGAAAAGCCTAAACCACAAAGATTTCAAGGAATAGCGATACCATAACATGTATTGCAATATAGCATTGAGATCAACATAAAATCCTCATCCCTTTCAATCAATTGTGGTCCTACATAGTTTGGAGACCTTTAAATTAAGTTATAAGAAAATTAACTACAGATTAGAGTTAAGTTTCCCAAATTTGTCCACACTTGTAAATAATGCCAAAATTTCAATTTAAATCAATTTGCTCTTAATTTTTATAGAAATGTTGTTTTGGCAATCTATTTTCAAACCTCTTTAGTCTTACTAACTTTGGATAAGCATAATTTAAGATATGTGAATTTGATTCTCTGTTGCCCTCTTTTGGGATAGACTCAAACATCTAAAAGGGGAAAATTACCAAAAATCCATTTCTTTTCATTTTGCTCTAACTTTTTAAGGTTTATACTTACTTGAATCCTCTTTCAAGCAAACTAAGTCCCACTCAAATTGGTTAAGTAGAGCTTAAGTTATAAGCTTTGTACTAGGGCTATCCTGTTTTGGTACTCATAAAATATAGGGTAACTTCATGGAATTTTTGGGAGCAATCTACTCAGAGTTTAAATCTAAAAATTTATAGGATTATTTCTCTATGTGTTATATTTCTAACAAAATTGGTTACACTCAATTTGAAGATATACAATGCAAGTTATGCCTAATAGAACACACCTTACTTAGGTCCAAATTACTCTGCCAACCCATACCCTACTTAAAAAATTTATAGCTTATTCATCTTAAGCCCAATAGACCTCAAATTTCGTGGGTATACTCTTCTATGAGTTCGATTTCGTCTAAAATTGGTTTCATTTCAATTGAAGGTCCTTAACTCAAGTTATGGCTTACAGACCCAAAACTATCCAAAGCTACCATGTTTTCCTATTTAGTGTTTATGAAGATCTTTGAGTATCTAGCTTGTTTCTTTCATTACCTTGAGTTTCACTAGTTCTAACTCAATAATATGAGCCTAAAAAATACCACTTCTAGGCCAAAAATATGAGAAACAAAAGAATGCAAAACCCCAGCTAATCTAGCTATATAACCACATATAAGGTGGTTTAGGAGCCTACATCACTTTCAAGCATACAAGAGCTTCAAATCTTACTTTTACCAACTTTAAAACCTCTTTAATACCACAAGGCCTGCGGAAGAGAGAGAATGTGTTGACAATTCTAAGGTTTGGGAGAATTTTAGGGAAAAAGCAAGGCGACTCACCATGTGACTTACTATGAGTATGTGGCTCATATTGCTTTGTATGTTTCAGCCGTGTGACTTTGGTCATATATAATAGGTGTGATCTCTTGATTATTAAATTCTCTAGTGTCCTAGATCCATACCAAATCAATTTCTTATGCTCTAAGAAATTGTTCTTAAAATTTTTGTGATGTGGTTAAAATTCTATTTCTGTAAAAGTTCTAACCGCATGCCACTATTAAACGTACTATTCTACACTCTCATCTCTATTTTATAAATTTAGTGTTAATTAATCTCTAACAATGTTAACTATAGACTTGGTTAAATTGGGGTATTACATACATGGTCATCATCCTTTACTGCGCAGATTGCATCTACTACGTCCACTGCTCCTTACCCCTTTCATGCTGTTGATACAACTCCATATACCTCCTATCAGCCTCCTCAAGCTACCTTTGCATCGATTCATTCAATGCATGTGTAAGACCCTATTAAGTATAGTACTATGCTTAAGTCATAATACCATACTCAGGAGTTGTTACTGTTACCTGAGCAGGCCTTATTTGACAGCAATCCCTGGCCATGTTCGGAGTTTCTTGAAGTGTTTAGAGATAATACGAAAATATAGTGAGAATCAGTAGGATTCTCTGAAAGATTACACATAGTGTCATCGTTATTATCTTCAGCTACTTCGGTTTATTATGAAAGAGGTGAACATGCTAATAAATTTTTTAGTTTTATAGTTTGAAAATATATTATCTGAAATAGAATTCATTTTGTTCGAACACTTGAGTCATAAAAACTATTACAAAATAAATTTACAATTCATAACTTGAATAATAGTTGCAGTATATTCAAACATAACAATTCCAATATAACAAGAAAATAGAACATGCATATGCAAATACTTTTACTTGAGTTCATGCAAATGCACTTGTGTGTACTTTGACTTTCTTTAACTTCCTTTTCTTGGCACACCTAGGCATTACGTATTGCCGTCCTTAAGGTGCAACTTGCCTTTAGTACTTAGTTCATCGGAGGTGAATGGCCTTTCTGACCCTTAGGTAATAGCCTACTTTTCAAGTCTGAGCTTGTACTTATACATGAGTGACGGGTTTACTTTTTTCGACCTTCATATCGGTGTATTCCCCTTAAATCTGGTCATGGGTTGGCCTAAGCATTAGACAATATCGCCCTAGCCCATTATGAGGTGGAGGCTTGGTATGTCTCTCTTGCAAGTTCTCATAATTTTCCATTCTTCTTTGGATATGATCATTCATGTGTGTGTATGCATTTATCCATATACTTCATGTCATGCTTAACTCATCCTTGCATTTATGGCTACATAATATAAAAGATACCATCATAGCACTCATGAGTAAGTAAATGGGATTCACTTAGTCCTTATGGATTAAATAACCATGATCAATTCAACTTGAATATCATAAGGATTTCACATATTTCACATTGTGTGCATAAGTTCTGCCAGACTTTCGGCAGCAACATGGATTAAGTCCACTTTCCCATGAATAGAGTCACTCAACCAGACAATCTCTCACAATAGTATCTTCAATATAATATTTAAATCTTTCAATATCGATGTAAATTGGCAACATTTAAACTTGAGTCAAGCTTCATACATGCACTAAGGTGCATAATTTTTCAATTTGATAATTCTGCTGTCCATATTCAGTTCTGCCTAGTTTTTGTAACTTATGCCATAATTTCTATTTAACTTGTTTGAATACGAATTTTTATATGTTAAAGTGTTATGTGTCTAATTTTCAACCTCTTTGGTCCTATTAAGTTTTGATAAGTATAATTCTAGTTATTAAGGTTTAACCTGGGTCTGCCTTGTTGCTAGATAAATTTGTGCACTAAAAAGTAAAAATTCACTAAAAATAGAAAACTAGTTGGAATTATCCAAAACCTATATCGTCTTAAAGCTAACTGAACAAACTATCATTTCCAAGAAGTTTCATTTCTTTTGAATAAGCAAAGCTCAAGTTATGAGCTCTTGAATTTGGTTAACTTGAATTGCTTTATTCTAGTCTAGTCAGGACATGGGGCAAATTCAATGAATTACTGGAAGCAACAGGGATCGAATTTGGCTTGGAAATTTTTATGGGATGTTGCGCTATGTGTAAGATTTCTAAAAAAATTGGTTGCATTTAATTTAAAGTTGTATAGGGCGAGTTATGCCCTACACAAGACACTCTGGCCAGATCTAGGTGTAGAAATCTAGGGTAACTCCAAAAAATCATATCTTACTCAATATTGATCTAATGGCCTTATAGTTTATATGATTAGAAAGCTCTAAATATGTAGTTTCATTTAAAATTGGTTTCATCTCATTTTGATGTTTGTAGATGAATCTGTACACTTCAAAATAGGGACATGTCTAGGGATTTCACCTTGGGCAGATTCTATTTTAGCTATCCTTTGAGTTTCTCACTAAGTTTCCAATCCTAATCAAATAATTGCAAGCTAAATCAGCCATAACCACTCATATGAACATATTATATTATCAAGAAACCAAGTAGAAATAAAATCTCACATAGCCTTGATATCACAATCATAAGAGAATATCAAGAATCCTACCTCCCAATTGATGCAAATATAGCTAGGTTTGGTGTTTTGGGTGCAAGATGTTGTTGGAGGTTGAAAAATGGAGTGAAAGTGAAGTGAGGTAGAAGAAGAAGGAAGAAAGGAGGTTGCTGGCTTGGGGTCGACCAAATAAGGGATTTAGGAGGAAATATTGAAGTTTTATAAGACTTGCTAGTTGGAATTGTGGCTCTTGATTGGTTGATATATAGGTGGTGGTGGTTTGGCCATTTTTCTCCACCCTTCAGGTAGTTGCTTGGCGCCACTCATAGGGGGAGGAGTGGCTAAATCTTAGCCACTCATGTTAGGATTTTTAGTGTACAATTCTACTGATTCGGTTCTGGCAGTTTAAAATATCGAATCTTTACCGATTTCCTTCAAATTGGCAAATCATGACTGAATAATTTTGTAGGAGTTCCTATGTATCTATCTTAATTTTTCCTATGCTTAATCCCTCTAATTAACACTTAATTAACTCCTAATTAATCTTTAATTAACCTCTAATTAACTTCTAATTACTCTTTCATAACTATTAAAACCGAATAAATCGATTAACAATATAAATTAAACATTTTGCAATTCTAAAGCTCTTCTATTTTTCTATTTTCCGTAACTAATGGTATTTCCGTAATTTTAAGCAAGTCTAGGGACATCCCACATCATTTCATAAGTGGACACCTCTGTGGTTCGATTGGCTAAGAATTAGGTTTGTATGTCTCCGTTACGGGATTCTGCTCTGATTGAAACCCTGTTCTACTAATTTTATAGACGTAGGGACCTAAATGTTATTTTCTAAAATGTTCGGGGGCATTATGGAAAGAATCTTCAGGGGTCAATATGTAATTACCAAAAGTTCTAGGCAATATTGCAAACAACAAAAGTTCACAGTGTAACACCCTACCAATTTAATATTATGCTTAAGTCATAGCATGAAATTAAGTAGACTGTGTTACCATGTTAAAATACTGCTTACTTTTGGTTTATTCGTATCATTTTTTTTTTTATAACGGAAGAAATATAACGCTTATAATGAACGTGGTAGAGTTTAATTTATCACAACAGAAAAGATAAGAATAAATAACACATATGCTGTCAACCATATATATATATAAGAAACCACTGTTTCAGTTTCTGTACAAAGTTTCAAGATGGAACACATAAGTGGGGCCAATGTACTAAAAAGACATAAGGCCTGTATCAATCCAAATGATCCTATGGATCCTCATAGGACATTCCAAACCTACTGCTAGTCCTATAAAAGGGTCATACTGTAAAAAGTCTTCTGCGGCTGGCCTACTCCGTTAGATAACCGTTGGACATGCCAGGCCCGGCTGGAGAGCAATCTGCACTGGGTCCCAAGGAGGAAGAGGGTGACGAGCCGATGGCCTTGGAAGGGTCACTCTCTGAGCTAAGTGATATGTCTGGAACTGCCTGCGAAGGTGACTCGGGTCTGGTCGTGAGGCTGCAGTCTTCTTGGTGCGGGGAGGGACTGGAGGTGGGTGCGCCATGTGTAGTGGGATGGCGATGTAAGGAGTCGCAGGATCGAATGCAGGATGATGTAAAGGGACAGCAAAGTTCCTATCGCTAAATAGGTAAAGGCGGAAGTTACAAGAACCGGCTATATACAGAGAGTCTAATACTGGATCATGATGGAGCTGCAAATCTGGGATCTCAATGAAAAGGGTGGCCATGAAGTCCATCACTAGGGTCTGAGAATGATGCAAAAAATACAAAATGAGGTGAGAATTTAAGAAAATTCTCAGTAGGGTTCATGCATGACATTTAACTAACGTCGCATTCATTCTTAGCTGCCTCGGGTTTGATTTAATTAAAAAAAAACATGAATTTAAACTTAACTATTCATATTCAATAAGGTTGGGAAAAATGTCTAGTCCGAGGTAGGGTCCAGTTTTACTTAAGACAATATAAGAAACAGAATAAACTGATATTAACAATACACAGATATCAACAATACTCAGAATATTGAACATATGGCAGTAAGCGAATTTAACAAACCATAATGCAATCATGCAAAACTCGCTCTTGAACCTTTCTTTATAAAATTTTACATCACTTGGTCCCTTGGGAGTTCTTGGCCACTTTAGACTCCTGGGTAATAGTCTGCTTTTCAGGATCGAGCTCGTTCCTATACAAGAATGCCGGGTTTTCTTTCCTCGACTCCCCACCGATCTATTCCCCTTAACTTTATTCTGGGGCTGGCCCAAGTATTGTGGAACTTTCATCATAGCATAATCTCTATATGCCTCATAACATGACTTTCATAACTTAAATGCTCATGCATCAACATGTATGTCATAACTCATGCATATATTTTACCGTAATTTTGGCGGCATAACGGAACGTGTCTGCTTCCCCATGAATAGTGCCAGCACTCAGCATATCAACTCATCAAAGAAGTCATCTCATACCATTCATAATTCAACATATTTCATTCATGTTACAATCATCAAGTTTAAGGCACAAGTATTGCACTTTAAAACATGTTTACTGTCTCACTACTTGTATTCAACCTGGTTTTTGTAAATCATGCCATAATCTCTATTTAACTCATTTGGACCTCAATTTTGGATATGTTAAAGTGTTACGTGTCTATTTTCTAACCTCTTTGGTCCCATCTAATTTTGATAACCATAACTCAAGTTATTTAGATTTTATCTCGGCCTGCCCTATGACTGGCCAAAATTACCTACTCAAAAGTAAAAATCTACTAAAAATCGAAAACTGACTCAAATTACATGAAGTTGGTCTTTTATCAAAGCTAACAGGACAAACTTTCATATGCAAAAAGTTCCATTTCAATTTCCTTAATAGGGCTCGAGTTATAAGCCCCGAAACTTAACCTTCCTGAACTGCCCTGTTTTGGCCTGGTTTAGACTTAGGGTAATTTCTTTGAATCACTGGGAACAACTGAGATGATAACAAACTTGGAGTTTCTTTATATGATATTCTCCTATGTGTAAGCTTTCCAACAAAATTAGTTTCACTCAATTTGGAGTTGTATAGGGTGAGTAACACCCTTTTCAACCCATACTGCCCGGGTGAATATCTTGGTTTCTAGGTTGAACTTACAAAATTCATATCTCTCTCAATACTAATCCAATGACCTTATATGATATATATATATAGAAAGCCCTGAATGTCTAGTTTCATAGAAAAATAATCCCATCGGATTTAACTGGATGTAGGCGGAGCCGTACACTCCGCCATACGGACTGCTGAGGGTTTTTGGTTTTCTAGCCCCTCAGCTCTTCCTAGTTCCATCCTTTCTTACTTCCAATTCGAGTTTAATCCCCCAAACAGCCCATAATTCAACTATATATCATCATAATCATTTAATCAATACATCAAAATTGAAAATATAAATCATCACCAGCCATTCAAGATCAGAAAATCAAGACAAGAATTGAAACCTCTACCTCCTACTATGAGTGATTTGGCTTGTTTTTGGGGTTGGGGCTATCAAGTCCTTGTTGAGCTTGGAGCTTTGATGGAGTTGAGTGAGTGAAGAGAAAAAGAGAGCTGAAGTGAGGGAGAAGGCAACGTAGAAGGGGGTCTGAATGAGAGGAGGAGAATGTGTTATATAGACATGAGTGGTAGTTAACTTGGAAGGTTTTGATTGGCCTCAAAACACAAGGCCGAATTTTAGCCAACCTTTCCCTCTTTTGTGACCAAAATGCTCTCCATATCGCCCTCTTTTTGTGACAGAATTGCTCTCCATGTCACATAAAAGTGGGACTCGCTTCCAGTATGTTCTGAAAATGACATCGGAACTCGTACTATTCTTAAAGTAGTGATGAAATCGGAACTCGGAAATATTGTCTGGTTTACTCAAAACTTGACTTAAATCCGGAAGTCGGGGACATTAGTAAACTTGAATCAATTCCAAGCATGACACCAGAGATCGGGAGTCAAAACTATTAATCTTATATTCCAGGAAATCGGAACTTATAGAATCTCGGAACTCCAAAGTTAATCTCGGAAATCGTAACTCTGGAAAAGAGTGACATGAAAAGCTCTTAGAAATAAACTTGAGAATGGAACTCGTGAAAATTGTGCTCGAACTTGGAGACCAATTCAGAGATTTGATCTCGGGCCCGTTTCTGGTTGAGATCAACTCGGATGTCTGATTTCGTGTCAGGTCGGAAATCGTGTATTACATGCATAAGGTCGAAAATCGGAAAAATCCAGCCAATGCATTTAAGCATTAACGAAATCGGAAATCGGGAACTTTGTAACCTTTGCTGATGAGGTCGGAAGTCAGAAATCGCAGACGTTACAATACTACCCTCCTTTAAAAAATTTTGTCTTCAAAATTTAGTGCTTGAGAATAGTCCAAGATACTCTTTCCTCATGTCTGATTCCAGTTCCCAAGTGTAGTCTTCAGCATCTTCTTTTCCCCATGCTACCTTCACTAGTTGCACGAATTTATTTTGAAGTTATCTGCTGCTTTTGTCTAGAATCCATGCTGGTTGAACATGGAAGGTTAGGTCCTCCTTTAACTTTATTGATTCGGGTTCTAGCATGTGTGTAGGGTTAGGCTGATATCTTCTAAGTTGAGAAACATGGAACACATCATGAAGGTTTGAAAAATGTGGAGGCAAGGCGACTTGATATGCAACTGATCCGATTTGTCTCAAGATCTGGAAGGGACCAATAAAGCAAGGATTTAACTTCTTGACTTTAATGGCTCTACCTATCCCCATTGTAGGCGTAACCTTCAAAAATACATGATCTCCTTCTTGAAATTCCAAAGGCTTCCTCTTAGTGTCCGCATAGCTTTTCTGGCGGCTCTGAGCGATAAGCATCTTATTCCGTATTTTCTTGATCTGCTCAGTGGTCTGCTCAACTAAGTCAGGCCCCAATAGAGTTGATTCTCCTGTTTCGTACCAACACAGGGGAGATTGGCACTTCCGTCCGTATAATGCTTCGTAAGGAGCCATACCGATACTAGCGTGATAGCTATTGTTGTATGCAAATTCGGCTAGTGGTAAATATCGATCCCAATTCCCGCGTTGCTCCAGTATATAGGCTCGCAGCATGTCTTCCAAGGTTTAAATTGTTCTTTCTGTTTGGCCATCCATTTGCGGATGATACGCAGTGCTTAGGCACAACTTAGCACCGAACGCCTTTTGTAAGGCTCCCCAAAATCGTGAAGTAAACCTTGGGTCCCGATTAGAGATAATGGTTGAAGGGGTCCCGTACAGCCTTATAATCTCTTGAATATACAGTTGTGCTAATTTTTCCAACGGACAATTTGCTCGAATGGGTAGAAAGTGAGCAGATTTGGTCAATCTATCCACAACGACCCATATAGCATCATATCCTGTTGGCGTTCTTGGTAATCCCATCACAAAATCCATGGAGATACTCTCCCATTTCCACTCAGGGATTTCCAAGGGTTGAAGCATTCCGGAGGGTTTCTGATGTTCCACTTTCACCTTTTGACAGACCAAGCATTTACTCACGAAGCTCGCTATGTCTGACTTCATGCCTGGCCACCAAAACATTCTCTTAAGATCTTGATACATCTTAGTAATGCCAGGATGTATGGTGAATTCACCCTTATGTGCTTCCTCCAAGATTTTCCTCCGGAGATCATTCCCTTCGGGTACACATACCCTATCATGATGTCGCCAGATACCTTCTTTATCCTGAGCAAAGCCCGTTAATTTCCCTGATTGCACGAGATCGATCATCTGTTGGAGGTTAGCATCCTGTTGCTGTGCCTGCCGAATCTACTCCTTAAAGCTACTGGCTATCTTAATTTGATGTAGCTGAAGGGTCTTGGGAGTTATAAGGATTCCCAAATTAAGATTTCGAAAGCTTTCAATAAGTTCCGTCTCTTTGATCATCATCCAAGCTACAGTCAGAGATTTTCTACTCATAGCATCTGCCACAATGTTTGCCTTATCTGGGTGGTACTTCAATTCAAATTCATAGTCCTTAAGAAGCTCCATCCATCTTCGCTGCCTCATATTTAATTCCTTCTGATCAAAGAGGTATTTCAAACTTTTGTGATCAAAAAAGATTTCGAACCTTACACCATATAGGTGATGTCTCCATATCTTTAAGGCAAATACTATTGCAGCTAATTCAAGATCGTGCGTGGGATAATTCTTTTCATGTGGCTTTAGTTGCCTAGAGGCATACGCGACCACGTTTCCGGCTTGCATCAACATGTACCCTAATCCTTGCTTGGACGTATCACAATAGACTTCAAATGGTTCTCGAGGGTCTGGTAAGGCCAACACTGGTGTCGTAGTCAACCTTCTCTTTAGGTTTTGAAAACTCTGTTTGCATTCCGGCATCCACTCGAATGAGACATTCTTCCTGGTTAGCTTGGTCAGGGGCAAGGCTATACGAGAGAAATCCTTAACGAATCGCTTGTAATATCCAGCTAAGCCCAGAAAACTCCTGACTTCAGTGGTTGTGGTCGGCCTTTCCCAATTTAGAACCGCTTCTACTTTGCTGGGATCCATTGAGATTCCTCCTTGAGACACTACATGACCGAGAAATTTTACTTCTTTCATCCAAAATTCGCATTTGGATAACTTAGCATAAAGTTTCTTTTCTCTCAAAATTTGCAGAACTAGCTATAAGTGTTCTGCATGCTCTTGCTCCATCTTCGAGTAGACAAGTATGTCATTAATGAAGACCACTACAAACTTGTCTAAGTATGGGCGGAATATTCGATTCATGTAATCCATGAATACTACTGGTGCGTTGGTCAGTCCAAACGACATCACAGTGTACTCATAGTGTCCATAACGAGTTCGAAAGGCTGTCTTAGGAATATCTTGTTCCCGAACTCGAATTTGATGATATCCAGAGCGCAGATCAATCTTGGAGAATACCATTGCACCTTGTAGCTAGTCCATAAGGTCATCAATCCTTGGCAGTGGATATTTATTCTTGATCGTCACTTTATTCAACAGCCTATAATCCACACATAGGCGCATGCTCTCATCTTTCTTTTTGACCAACAAGACTGGAGCTCCCCAAGGTAACGCGCTTGGCCGTATGAATCCTTTTTCCAAAAGCTCCTCGATCTGTCTCTTTAGCTCCGTCAACTCCAAAGATGACATTCGATATGGAGCTATGGATATTGGTCCTGCACTTGGAACCAACTCGATGGTGAATTCAATTTCCCTTTCAGGAGGGAATTTAGGAATATCTTCTGGAAAAATATCAGGATATTCCTTAACAATCGGGATCTTTTCTAATTTCTGTTCAACTTCTGTCACATTAGCTGACAGGAGGATGTATCCTTGACTCTTCGACCCACTATCGTTTACTAATAAAGAGTTCAGGTAGAAGAGTGTTGAGGCTTGGGATTCAAAAGATGAGACAAAGGGGAATACCACCGTCTTATCAGAACAATTAAGCATGACTCGATTGGCAGAAAGCCAGTCCATGCCCATAATTATATCGAGTCCAGAGAGAGGGAGACAAATCAAATTGGCTACAAAGGCTCTACCCTCAATTTGAAGAGAAACATTGATGCAAACTTGACTAGTTTTAACAGGTTCATTAGTCGGAGTAAAAACCAGTAAATCATAAGGTAATTCAGAAATTGACAATTGCAAAACAGCCACACAATTATGAGAAATAAACGAATGTGAGGCACCCGAATCATAGAGTACAGTCAGAGCCTCACCGTCCACTTCGCAGGTACCTTGGATTAGTCCCTCGGACTTATCAGCTTCCTCTGCATCCATGGTAAACACCTGTCCTTAACGTTGAGCTCGAGATAGCTGTGGTGGATTCCTGGTTGGGTACTCATAGATTTTGTGGCCTGGCTTGCCACACCCGTAGCAGACATTTTGGCCTACCAAACACGGCTGATCACCGTGATTCTTACCGCACTTCGTGCAAGTTGGATTCGGAAGAGGCCTTTGAGGCTGCTTGCCTTTGTTGCCTGCCGGCGGGAATCTCCTCTGCTGTTGAAAATTGGGCTTGAATCTTGGGCCCTGCGGGGCCAACCTCTTCTTGAAACCACCGCCAAAAGCCCTGGTTGCCATTAGTTTCGAGTTACAATCTTCCACAAGTCAGCATTTATTTATCAACGTGGGAAAATCTCTAATCTCTATTGGCCCAATTGCCGTGAGGATATCCTCCTGTAACCCCCCTTCAAACTTGATACACTTCCAGGCTTCATCTGGGTTCCTCTGATAAATTGTAGAGAATTTGCACAGCTCTTCAAATCTGGCAATGTATTTAGATATCGTCCGGTTTCCTTGACGTAGCTGCATGAACTCGAGTTCCTTGGCATTTCGAACTGAAACAGGAAAGTACTTTTGGTAGAAGACGTCTTTAAACACCATCCAGGTGACTGCTGTCTGAGACTCTTTGTACAATCTTCGTACCCCGTTCCACTAGAACTTTGCGTCTGCCTCGCGCATGTAGGTGGCAAAAGTCACCTTTTGATGATCCGAGCAATCTAGGATAGAGAAGATCTTCTCCATAGCTTTGATCCATTCATTAGCTTTATCAGGATTATACGCCCTTCGAAAACTGGGCGGATTTGCCTTCCTGAACTCAACGAACTTAAGATAATCCAGATCAGCTCCCAGGCCATGTGGGTTTCCTCCACAGCCTGCCGCAGGTCGCCTGCCTAGCTGATCCATCATCTGGTGAGCTGTTGTGGCCTGTTCCCGCATCGCCTGAGCCATCTCTCGTACGATGTCCATAAGGTCAGCGGGATTCTCTTGAGCAAGTCCTGCGCGCAGTCTACCTCGCTTTCCGGAAGCCATTAAGTTCTGAGCACACAAAACAAAAGTTATTGAGTTGATCAGGCTCAATACTAAGTCTAATGTGCTAGTAAATAACAGCTCATACGGTCAGGCACTTCTTACACATATACATCTATATCTCAACTATATAGGCAAGATCTAGTGCATGTCATTAGCTAGAAACATAGAATATGCGCGAAGCATAGTCAGTCCAATCCTCAGGCCTTAGCTAGGACAAACTGCTCTGATACCAAAAATGTAACACCCTACCAATTTAATATTATGCTTAAGTCATATCATGAAATTAAGTAGACTGTGTTATCGTGTTAACATATTGCTTACTTTTCGTTTATCCGTATCATTTTTTTTTTGTAACGGAAGAAATGTAACGCTGTATAATGAACGTGGCAGAGTTTAATTTATCATAACAGAAAAGATAAGAACAAATAACACATATGCTGTCAACCGTATATATGTATATATAAGAAACCACTGTTTCAGTTTATGTACAGAGTTTCAAGGTGGAACACATAAGTAGGGCCAGCGTACCAAAAAGACCTAAGTCCCGTATCAATCCAAATGATCCTATGGGTCCTCATAGGACATTCCAAACCTACTGCTAGTCCTATAAAAGGGTCATACTGTACAAAGTTTTCTGCGGTTGGCCTACTCCGTCAGATAACCATTGGCCATGCCAGGACCTGCTCGAGAGGAATCTGCACTAGGTCCCGAGGAGGAAGAGGGTGACGAGCCGGTGGCCTCGGAAGGGTCACTCTTTGAGCTAAGTGGTATGTCTGGAACCGCCTGCGGAGGTGACTCGGGTGCAGGAGGGACTGGAGGTGGGTGCGTCATGTGTAGTAGGATGGCGATGTAAGGAGTCGCAGGATCGAATGCAGGATGATGTAAAGGGACAGCAAAGTTCCTATTGCTAAATAGGTAAAGGCGAAAGTTACAAGAACCGGCTACATACAGAGAGTCTAATACTGGATCATGATGGAGCTGCAAATCTGGGATCTCAATGAAAAAGGTGGCCGTGGAGTCCATCACCAGGGTCTGAGAATGATGCGAGAAATACAAAACGAGGTGAGAATTTAAGAAAATTCTCAGTAGGGTTCATGCATGACATTTAACTAATATCGCGTTCATTCTCAGCTGCCTCGGGTTTGATTTAATTAAAAAAAAAACATGAATTTAAACTTAACTATTCATATTCAATAAGGTTGGGAAAAATGTCTAGTCCGAGGCAAGGTCCAGTTTTACTTAAGACAATATAAGAAACAGAATAAACTGATATTAACAATACGCAGATATCAACAATACTCAGAATATTGAACATATGGCAATAAGCGAATTTAACAAACTATAATGCAATCATGCAAAACTCGCTCTTGAACCTTTCTTTATAAACTTTTACATCACTTGGTCCCTTGGGAGTTCTTGGCCACTTTAGACTCCTGGGTAATAGTCTGCTTTTCAGGATCGAGCTCGTTCCTATACAAGAATGCTGGGTTTTCTTTCCCCGACTCCCCACCGATCTATTCCCCTTAACTTTATTCCGAGGCTGGCCCAAGTATTATGGAACTTTCATCATATCATAATCTCTATATGCCTCATAACATGACTTTCATAACTTAAATGCTCATACATCAACATGTATGTCATAACTCATGCATATATTTTACCGTAATTTTGGCGGCATAACGGAACGTGTCTGCTTCCCCATGAATAGTGCCAGCACTCAGCATATCAACTCATCAAAGAAGTCATCTCATACCATTCATAATTCAACATATTTCATTCATGTTACAATCATCAAGTTTAAGGCACAAGTATTGCACTTTAAAACATGTTTATTGTCTCACTACTTGTATTCAACCTGGTTTTTGTAAATCATGCCATAATCTCTATTTAACTCATTTGGACCTCAATTTTGGATATGTTAAAGTGTTACGTGTCTATTTTCTAACCTCTTTGATCCCATCTAATTTTGATAACCATAACTCAAGTTATTCAGATTTTATCTCGGCCTGCCCTATGACTGGCCAAAATTACCTACTTAAAAGTAAAAATCTACTAAAAATCGAAAACTGACTCAAATTACACGAAATTGGTCTTTTATCAAAGCTAATAGGACAACTTTCATATGCAAAAAGTTCCATTTCAATTGCCTTAGTAGGGCTCAAGTTATAAGCCCCGAAACTTAACCTTCCTGAATTGCCCTATTTTGGCCTGGTTTAGACTTAGGGTAACTTCTTTGAATCACTGGGAACAACTGAGATGATAACAGACTTGAAATTTCTTTGTATGATGTTCTCCTATGTGTAAGCTTTCCAACAAAATTAGTTTCACTCAATTTGAAGTTGTATAGGGTGAGTTACACTCTTTTCAACCCATACTGCCCGGGTGAATGTCTTGGTTTCTAGGTTGAACTTCCAAAATTCATATCTCTCTCAAAATCCAATGACCTTATATGATATATATATATATAGAAAGCCCTGAATGTCTAGTTTCATAGAAAAATAATCTCATCGGATTTAACCGGCTGTAGGCAGAGTCGTACACTCCGCCGTATGGACTGCTGATGGTTTTTAGTTTTCCAGCCCTTCAACTCTTCCTAGTTCCATCCTTTCTTACTTCCAATTCGAGTTTAATCCCCCAAACAACCCATAATTCAACTATATATCATCATAATCATTCAATCAATACATCAAAATTGAAAATATAAATCATCACCAGCCATTCAAGATCATAAAATCAAGACAAGAATTAAAACCTCTACTTCCTACTATGAGTGATTTGGCTTGTTTTTGGGTTGGGGCTATCAAGTCCTTGTTGAGCTTGGAGCTTTGATGGAGTTGAGTGAGTGAAGAGAAAAAGAGAGCTGAAGTGAGGGAGAAGGCAACGTAGAAGGGGGTCTGAATGAGAGGAGGATAATGTGTTATATAGGCATGAGTGGTAGTTAACTTGGAAGGTTTTGATTGGCCTCAAAACACATGGCTGAATTTCAGTTAACCTTTCCCTCTTTTTATGACCAAAATGCTCTCCACGTCGCCCTCTTTTGTGACAGAATTGCTCTCCACGTCGTCCCCTTTTTGTGGCAGAATTGCTCTCCATGTCGCCCGCCTAAAAGTGGGACTCGCTTCCGGTATATTCTGAAAATGACATTGGAACTCGTACTATTTTTAAAGTAGTGATGAAATCGGAACTTAGAAATATTGTCTAGTTTACTCAAAACTTGAAAGCAAAGTCGGATGTGAAACCAAGCACTTAAATCTGGAAGTCGGGGACATTAGTAAACTTGAATCGATTCTAAGCATGACATCAGAGATTGGGAGTTAAAACTGTTAATCTTATGTTCCAGGAAATCGGAACTTATAGAATCTCGGAACTCCAAAGTTAATCTCGGAAATCGTAACTCTGGAAAAGAGTGACATGAAAAGCTCTTAGAAATAAACTTGAGAACGGAACTCGTGAAAATTTTGCTCGAACTTGGAGACCAATTCAGAGATCTGATCTCGCGTCCGTTTCTGGTTGAGATCAACTCGGATGTCTGATTTCGTATTAGGTCGAAAATCTTGTATTATGTGCATAAGGTTGGAAATCGGAAAAATCCAGCCAGTGCATTTGAGCATTAACGAAATCGGAAATCGGGAACTTTGTAACCTTTACTGATGAGGTCGGAAGTCGGAAATCGCGGACGTAACACACAGGACACTTTTATTATTTCTTAATTTTTAACATATGGTAGTGCTATATTTTCAACGGTAATATTTTACTACCTTATAGTTCTAAGGGTCAGGATCATTATGGCATAGCGCTGCCTAGGGGAAATAATTTAAAGTTTCTATGCTGTCGTTTTAAGAAAATAGGGATGTTACGGCATGGACTTGATCACGGATGTCCTCCACATCGTTCCTAGCAGGTTGGGCTCTAGACATAGAACTTGAAGAATATGACCTAATATAAGTAGTCCCCATATTGTAAATTTGCCAATTGTAGTGCCCACCAACCGTTTGAGCCCATATCTCATTGTTGCTAATAGGTGGATTGGTAGGAGTGCTCCCATCCCCCTGTTGTGGTTGCTACAATCGAGCCTCGGTTAGCCACTGGATGAACTCATGCAACAATTGGAAGAAATAAAACAAATTAGATTTAAAGAATAATAAATATAATGAATTAAAAGTATTGAAAACAAAAATTATAAGAACTTATGTATATGGTCTTTAACTGAGTATCAACCCACTAGGATTTGTCCTATTTTCGGGTGTGGGTCTCCCGGAACAGTTTCTCCTGAGTTGGTTGCCTTATAATTTCAAACAATTTTCATGTGATCATATAATATTTAATACGAAAACTGAATAACTAAATGACTAAATGATGATATTTACCATCCTTGGTCATGTGTCCTCAATGGTAGTGGAGCCTCTAGTGTACAGCGAGCCACCTTGGACTAATCCTCTACTCGTCCGGGCCTTCACCTACTTTGCCTTGGACTAGGGTGAGTCCTAATGGACCCTCAGTGCCCGAAGGATCTCATTAGTGAGCCAATGGGTACCAGAGTCATTCTTACGAATGTTGTGAAACATATTGCGAAGTCGCTTCCTGGCCCTGGTCCTCTATGCCTTGAAGATCGAAGCCTCCTTGCGTGGATCAATAGTGAGCATATGTTGCATACAAGTAACACAATAGTCAGCTCAATTGTAATAAATAATGATGCACAAGAATACAAATTAAAATCAATAATAAAAAAGTAAAAAAGTAATGATTATTTGACTCTCCGCTTTCTCCACCACAACTGCTGTGTAGCCTCAAGGGCCTACACAAAATTGGTATATGGGCTGTGAAAGTTCTCCTTGAATGCTCGGTAATACTGCATAGGCTTGGCCATGGTGGAATCCAACTGTATCATAACCAATAGACTAAATCAAGTATCTGTTAGTTAAATTTTTCATCATAATTAAAAATTCATAATAAATTTAAATTTGAAATTACTTACCAAGATTTACCATTATATCTAAACTCTACATGCTGGTTCGTGGCGCCATATGAGAGGGCGTACGAGGAGGCCTAGGCACCTTGCAAACTAGGTTGGTTAGGGGTAAGGGAAGGTGTAGAACCAGGTATAGATGAGGTGTGAGCCTTACTTCCTGGAGGTAAGAGTGGAGGTTGAGAAGGCTGGGGGAATAAAAGCTGAGGCCCTGGCTCCACATACTTAGGGTTGGGTGTCATAATAAACTCCTAGGTATATGGAGGATGACTAGGAGGGGTGGAGGTAGTAGTAGTGGTGGGAGTGGTGGATACAGGCATAGTAGAGGTGGTGGGTGGAGCACAAGTGCGAGGGGATAGATCATGCTTCCTTGGTCTACCCCTGCCTCGTTTCAAACCATATTCTTATCCTGCCATAAGTGATCTGTATAACATGTGTAAAAATCATTAAACGTTTACAACACACATAACATGCATATAACTATAAATGCAAAGAATAAAACTATAACATTGAAATATATATATGCACAAAATTGAAAACATAAGACATATGTTAACTAAATAAAGGAACAACGCACTTGGCACCTCATTATTTTAAAAATTGATTTTCATTGACAAAACAAATAAATCAACACCAATCAATTTATTTCACGAATCTCAATTCGGGAAATGGAAATGGTTCTGATGGATTCTCAGACTTTTTAAAGAAAATGAACAAAAATTAAACAATACTAAATATAAGGTGATGAAATAAATAAACAAAGACGAGTTATTCACAACAATAAGTTACTAACGTCAAATGTAAAATGGGAATCAAATGGCAAATTGAAATGAAAACAAAAGGAAATTTACTTGAGTTCCTTGATGCTCTTCAAAGTCAATGTGGACATAATGATAGAGTTTCAAGGTATTTTCAAGTGTGTAAAATTCCACCCAAAACTAAATCCTAATCCTAGTATTTATAGTCACAAAATCCCTAAACATAGGTAGATGAACCCACGCTCCATAACTTCAACTTTAATTTGAATCACATTCTCTAATTTTCTCTTCCCACGTTCTTGCCCCATGATTTGAATCGTTAGTGGGCCTTTAAGATGGAGTTCTTTCATGATCCATGTTTTATTTACTTGACCTTAATTCGCTTAAGTCCTTACGTTTCCTTTGTCAATAATTTGATCAGCATATCCTCAGTCTTTTCGATCTTCCTCCGATGAACTTTGCTTCTCTTTTTCTCATGCTTTTACATCAATATGCCTACTTACTTTCTAGTTTCTTGACATCCGACACTTCTTTGAATTACATACTGATTACCCCATCGATCTACCTTCTTATTTTTATCCAAGCAACCCCATGATAGTTGTTCTAACTCGAGTTAGATTAATTGGGTTTTTAGACCAAAAATAAAATATTCATTTGTACCTAACAAAATATTATCCAAAATTGATTGATTGCTGCCAAAGTCGAATATAGTCTCAAGCGAACTTTACCTGCAATATCAAGGGTTTGAATCTTTAAGTTGCTTATTGGGACAAAAATTTTCCTAACCAGTGCCCATGGTCTGCAATTCTTGAGATTTTAAAAAAAAAAAAACCAAAATATTAAAAGTATTGTTTTTGTGTTGATAACTCTTTGTTCGACATAAGAACATTTAAGTTTCTAACTTCAATCCCTTCAACTAATATTCTTTATTTTAATTTTCATTTCTCTATGTCTATCATCCTTTCATGTCTTATTTTCTTTCAACAAATTTAATTAACCAATAATCACAAGCAAAAAATCTACATACAATAGGTAAACTGGTACAATGAAATATGATAAACAACATTTAAGCTTAAAATTATAACCAATGAACTTCATATAATTCTAAAGAATACACATTGATTTTGTATTGCACTTTTTTTTTGGTCATTTGTTTTTGTTTGAGGGGGGAGGGGGAGGGACCTCGAATCTCAAATTGTTGGAGTCGAATTCGCTCCTCTCAGGCCCCGAGTGTGGTGCTCCTTCAAGCGGTGAGTTGTACCATTTGAGCTATGCCTCAATCTACACATCACACTTTTAGATGAATATGAAAGCATAAATCAATTCTAAACCCTTTCATGTCTTATTAAGAGGCGTTTTTGCCAAGCCTACTAGACAAATCTCTGGCCTTAATAAAAAAAAAAATAAAGACAAAATCTTCAAATTGATCCTTATAAAAAATATCGCATAACAAATTTGCCCTTAAGAAATGAAAAAAAAATTCCCAAAATAGTCCATAAAATGGGTTGAATTAGTATTTATCCGGGACCAATATGTCCAGTAAACACATTTGAGGGAGTAATCTATTCATAAAATGACTAATTTGATCTATAATTTTAATTTTTAGAAACTATTTTTAATTTTTTCCATTTATCAAGGACAAATTTATCATGCAATATTTTTGATAGGGACCATTTTGAGAATTTTGCTAAAATTAAAAGTACTGCTAACTGACAATAAGGCAGCAAGTTATGGTGTTTAGGGTTTATGGCAGCAAGTTATGGCTAACTGACAATAATATTTTTACAAAATTAAACTTTCCTAAATAATTAACACCGACCTGAACCTAAATAATATAATTTATCAGGCTTTTTTAAGACTCAACTTAGAATTTAATTTAAATGCACTGACAATGTAAAATAGTTTTATATTGCTAGCCAATAGAAATAGTAAAAAATATCAATTTATACAAATAACCACCCATTATAATGAGGGACCTTCCATGATTTCTCACTTTTCTCTATTTTTATTGATTGATAGTATAAAACTGTTTTATACTGTGAGTGGATACTAATTAAACTACTCAACTTAACCTTTTTGTAAAAATATAAAAACATGACGCAGCTTAATAAGTTGTTTAAATATATTTTTAAATTACCTTATTTTGAGTTCAAATAACCTTATAATAAAAAGCTTTCTCAAATAACTTGTTTCGCAAGCAGGCCTATAAATTATATAAAAATTTTTGGATTAATTAAAAGATTTAAAATTTATAAACTTAAAATTAAGATAACCTTCAGTAAATGTATAAATTTTGGTACAAATTAAATAAATATTATATTAATGGGCTATCAATAACTAAATTACATAAATATTATTAGTTTATAAAAGTTACATAAATTTTACAAATTTCAATTATTAAATAAATAAATGATGAACCAAGACACTTACCTAGCAAGCTTATAAACATTAACCTATTTAACTAAGTAGGACTCTCATAAAGGCCAAGTCAATTATGCTAGACTACAATGCCGGCAAAATAATAAGCTAACCAGTAAGTCTAAAATAGAACACCAAGCGTATTCCCCCTCCCTCCCTACCCCCTAATTATGCCTCCATATTAAACAAGAGATAGCAAGAGATAGGATAATACACTTCAATTGTATCCAAATTCCATGCGAGTGTGTTTTGATGATCAACAACCCACAAACATTTATTTCCTATGGAACTCAATGTAAAATATTCCAAGTTATAATTGAACATCACATACATCTCGAATACGTTACATATGCACCGCGTTGAACAAATACAACATTTTCACATAGTAATTGGACGTCACAGAGCATATATATATGTATACATATATATGCCCAAAATCCACAACAATCTGCGGGCGCTGTGCAGCAGTTTCCATATATGCACTCAGAGGACAGGAAAAAAACCAGAAGGGCTAGAGAATCTAGGGTAAAAATCCACAAATCAACCACAAAAATCTCAACCATTGATATGGCTATCCAACTTCGTGCATGAAGGAGAGAGAACTGAAGTGCATGGTATTCAGAGTCCCTTTTATTCTACTGTACTATATATTATATAATATTATGTAATATAATATACTATGATATATTATTTTGCTGCTTTTTCATTTTTCTGCTGAGTCAAAGATGGCGTGCCATTATTAGCAGCTGCACTAGCTGTGGTTGCCGCATTGTTCCCATGCTGGTTTTTCTGCGATTTTCCTGCTCTCTTGGTGTCTGGTTTCGCCCCTTGTTGCCTCACTTTAACTCCTCTTATCATCTGTGAGGAAAAATTATTCCCCATCAATTAATTATCAACATTTTTCAAGAAAATAATTCACATAATAATTCAGATTTCAGACCTCAAAACACCAAAAAAAAAAAAAAAATCTAAAATAAATAAGAGAAAGCTCTTACAAATTTTCCACACTTCACATCTGAATATATCACTATGAAATCTCCCTCTTGGAGTCCATTGGCTCTCACAAAGTCCCCTGAAAATTAAAATTACATGAATATATGAAAAACTGTTCACTAAAGATGAATATATAAGCCCTTGAGCAGGCTAAAAGGCTAAATTAAATCCAGTCTTTTGCTCAACTTATATTTACTTAGATTTTTTTATAACCAAACAAAAAAAGAAGAAATTGAAAGGAAAGGCCAAAAGACTAGCAAGTAAGCCAAATTCATAGCAAAGGAACCCACCAGTGTTCTCAAGCAAATACATCCTGCTTTTGTTGTTTGGCCAGTATCTGATGCTCCAAGAAGAAATAATTCAAAAAAGAGAAAATTTTAGTCTCAATGTATCATAAAGATAAAATCCAGCAGAAAGGAAAAGCCAAAAACTGGAAAAAAAAAAAAATCAAATTAGACAATGAAATTTCGGAATACCTATAGCGCATATTCCAAACACGAGAGGTTCCAATATCTTCCATTGTTATGGAAATTCCATCTCTTGCCTCCAGTTCTGGCAAATGGGTTTCTGCCTCTTTCTGATCAAATATTTCAACAAAATAATGAATCAAATAACATGATACAAATGGAATTTTTCATCTATCTAAAATTATATACTGATCTAATAGCAAGTAACGAATATAATAAAATAGAAGATAAAGGATTGCCTTTGGCAGAACAATTCTCCCCAAACTTCCCACATCGCTTTGCTTCAACACCTTCTGTAGAAGGAACCTCAAGTTCTTCTCAGGCTTCCAACCCTATCAATCAAACACATCCACACAAAACAAGCCACCCATTATTCATGAATCAAAAACTAAAGGTCTTGGCCTTCTTATTAACATAGAAATTGTGCATAAATTAATTGAGCGAAAACAATAATAAAAAACAAAATCAAACCTGATTAAATACAAAACATCTACTTTTTGATGATCACACATCAACACAGTCATACATTAACCAAAACAAACTAGCCAACATAAATATTACCCAACGTTGAATATCATATACCATACATTAACCAAAACATCTTAGCCAACATTAATTTGATAAAATATTAAGGCCCACCAACCTGTCTTCTATCAGATGAGACTCGAACCTGATGATAATTCTGTGTCTGCATGGCAGTTCTATCCACCACTGGTGGTCCCGCCGGTGGCTCGGCCGGAACCGCTGGTGCCATGGAAGCAGCCCCACCAGCCATAGTCGGCCAATACACCCAATTGGCGGGATTTGCATGAGCTGCAGCTACAACACTGGTGCAATTATCACCTCCCAATCTTGCATGTGTGTCGGAACCTTGATTCTGGTGGTGACTGTGATGCCTAGGATGAGAAGAAAGCCTTCTCTGCCTTGCCATCCTCTTCTTCCTTGCTTCTTTGGTAGCTGAGGGGCCTAATCTCATTAACCCATCACCAGGGCCATGGAAAAACTGATAAGGGTACTGGTTCCCATAGCCGCCAAAAGCCGCCACCGGAGGGCCCGGTGCGTGAAGACCATTGTCCCCAAATGGCTGGTTATAGTGAGGGGCAACAGTGAACTGAGAAGGAGGCCACGAATTTGCTGATTCCAGCATGTGGTATTCAGTAGCAGGCTGGAAAGTGCTATGGTTAGGACCAGCATTGATGTTGTTTGTAGTAGTACCGCTTGTGTAAGGGTCACCATGGCCAGCATAGCCAACAATGGGTTGCGGAAATGCCGGCAGCGGCGGAGCTGCCATTAGAGGAGCTTGATCCGTCCCATAAGGTGGTGGTGGGGAGATCCATGGTGTCTGGTTGAAACAGGTGTTTGGTTCAGGTCCAAATGAACCATTTGAGTTCAGATTGGAACCTGTGTTTGTGTTGGGATCCTGAAACTGTGTGAGAGGGTTTGAAGGGGTATTATTGCTGTTATCATTATTATTCTCCTTGCGCCTTTTATTCTGAAGGTGGCTGGTTTGAACCCATTCAAGGATCAGCTTCAGCAACTGCTTCATGGCTTCTTTTCCTCCACCCAAACGCCTTGCAGCACTCTCTATTGTGGCCTTCTTGAGCTTCACATTCCTCAAATCACTAGCGGAAACGCTATCCTTGTTAGACTTGAGCCATTCCAAGAACACCAGGCTCATCTCATCATCTGCACCTGCACTATCACCAACACCACCACCTTCCTCTCCTTGGATCTCTACCTCATTGTTGGCTGTGTCACACACACCAAGAACCTGATGCTGATGATTACCTTCCTCTGCAGCACCTTGCTGTGGTGTAATAAGTTCCTGTTGATTTGCCAATATTGCATGTTGGTGTTGTTCCTCTTGCTGTGGCACCACCTGCTCCTGTGTGAATTCCCCTAAGGGGTTATCTTCATCTTCGAAGATAGATGAAGGGTCAAAGAAATCGTTCGCCTCTAAGAGCTCCATGTACCCAAAAGTGTCCATCACATCATCCATGCAATCCCCAACACCATCAAAACCATGTTGATCAGGGTGTTGCTGTTGAAAATCTCCATGGACGCAGTTGAGGACAAGGCTCCTGCAGGTGCTGTTGCAGCATCCAGTGGATCATTCGGATGCTGCATGTAAATGTTGTTGTTGCAGTTGTTGACGTTCCTCTCCACATCTTCCTCAGCATCTGGCCTCAGAACAGCCCATGAAGCAGCAGAGGAAGAGGAAGAGGAAGAGGTTGTTGTTGTGGTGGTGGAGCATGTTATGGTCTTCAATGGAAGTGCTGGAGTTGAGGATGAAGAAGACGATGATGACATGCATGGGAAATCAGGGAGAGGAGGGAACTCAGCGTAGAACATGGAGGCATCGTTCACACCAAGGAGATCATCTTGGTCACTGGTGTTGAGCCACAAATCTCTTTCAGCAACTGATGCCAAAGTCTCTGTGTCATGATTCATGGTTCCAAAACAAGCAATAGGGTCTGCCTCAGTTGTTACCACCCTTGCATGCAGATCCACCCCTTGCAGTCCCACTTCACACTCCATCTCATCGAGGGAACACACGCACACACAACACAAGATCTTTGTACCAAAAGGGAGGAAAAAAAAAAAAAAGATGAAGAAAAAACTACCCAAAGAAGGTTGAAACTTGAAGATCGTCTTCCTTGAGTTCTGTTGGTTTATTGTGGTGTTTAGGCAGAGAGAAATAGGAGAGAGAAACTGGATAAAAGAGGTATGGAGGGAAAGAAAGATTGATAGGTTTTTTTCTCCCTTTTTGTTTTTGTTTTTGTTTCCCTTTTTTTTCCTTGTGTACGGATAAGTGCAAGATATGGGAAGATATCTGGTAGTGTATACGGTTAAGGAAGCAAAGGAGATAAGGGCCCGCTTTAGCTTTCAAATCCTATGAAGAGAAGCAACATAAAGCATCTGGTTCTATACATCAACCCACACACAACACAATCCACAAGAAGGATACCCTCAAGTTGGATAGCATTAAAACAATATAATATAAAACCAACCCCTCTCTTACCTTCAAGAAAGCGACTTTCTCCCACTGTAAAATATGAGTAGTTCTAATTTATTGGTCTTTTTTTATTCTCAATTGTGTCATTTTCAGACCTTTAACTAAAAAAATTCTATACAGCAATAGTCACAAAACAAAGGAGTACGGAAGAACACACAACTCAATTTGCATGGAAGATGAAGGATTAGAAATTCGAAGAAAGCACTTAAAAGTCGACCTCTTTGGTGACAAGAAAAAAAATACTAAATTTTACACACACAGAGAGATAAAGAAGGAATACGAAAGAATGTTACATTGCAGCCAAGCGAGTGTGTGATGCAGAGATTCTTCCCAAACCCAGGAAGCCAATCCAGGCCTTAACATGAACATGACCATTTCTGGGACAACCCACATGCTTAAATTGACTTGAGACTTTAAAAGCCTATGATCCCACCACCCATGTGTGTGTTCTGGTTTGTTCTGGGAAGTTTCACTTTCAATATTGTCCAAACCTTTTTTTTTTTCTAATTTTTTTTATTTTTCTCTTTCTTAGATAAGTTCAAATGATGTTTGGGAGGTTTCCCACTAACAAAAACAAAAACATGAAGTAAGAGAGAGAGAGAGAGAGAGGAGTTGGTGGGTTTTGGAGTGAGAGAAAGGCAGTTTTGGTTTTGAGATGTATGAATGAATAAAAAAAAATCAATAAAACAAAACATCGTGCCGCTAGTTTTTCAGCCCTCACCTCCGGATTTTGTGCCTATAGCCATACGTTCCTACCTGAATGGTGATACCAAACGGTGCCACAGTCTTTATGAGAAAGGAAGTCTTACAGGACTGCACAGCACGACTCAAGGGAGAATTTAATTTTAAAGTGCAGATGATGAAGAAAAGTTTCATTTTTTGAAATTTATCATTAAGATAAGCTTAACTCTAGCTTTTAAAAATTATAATTGAAGTATGAAATAATAATAACAGCCCTCGTATTCAGTTATAATCTCCGTACGCAGTCAAGATTTCTTAACAGTTGAAATATCTACCTTTGGATTACTAATATTGATGCAGGTGCTGATTAGAGTATAAACTAGTAAGCCAAGTCGTCAATACATACAGATTTCTTAGCCATTATCCTGTACAACTGATTAACACTGCAATTACGCAAAATATATATGAATTTTTTGGTATTTTTTATTGCTCAGAAATAGGTTTGAGTTAAGATTTTCGAACTCAAATAATTAGGGTAGAGAAAACAATTATATTCTTGGTCCAATGGAGCTAGAGTCATGAAAATTGTGGTATATGTGATATCATCATTAAATTTTCATTTATTGCTAAAATTTATTTTGTCAAGTATATTGGCTTTTCTTATTTTTTCTTTTTCCATCATTTTCCAGCGCTGCGTTCGTGTTGGCAAGCATTCAAGTGCGTTTTTCTCTTAGGTTAGTCATTATGGTTTTAGTATAAGCTTCTTATAAAAGAAAAATGCTATATCCACAGGTTATACAGATTTCTTATGAGAAAATGATATATTCACTGATAATTGAAGTACAGATTCTAAACAGAATTAAAGCAGCCGTGAATGATGAAAAAATAAAAATAAAAAGAAAATTTTATATTAATATTGTCGTTAATTAGTGCTATTTAAATGTTTATTTTGATTAGCTTTTGAAAAAGAGTTCTAATGATGTTTGTGATTTGGTTTGCTTCAATTGAAACAAAAATCCAATCGACTCAAACAATAAATTTTATTTCAATTTGGTTTGATTTTGTTTGAATATATTTAAAAAATTGAATCAAACCAAATCACTTTAAATCCATTTAGATTAGTTCAATTTTCAATTTGCTATTAAATGTTTTTTAAAATATAAAAAAATAACTTTTAATTTCATTAAATTAGATTAATTATTAGTTTTGCTTATAAAACCATACAATTATAAAAGCCAAATTAATTATCAAAAGTTATACAAATATCTAATATTAAAAAGTTAAACAAACAATAAAACATTTGTACAACAATCATATACATATATATAAGTAATGTATGATATATTATTGAATCAATTTGGTTTGGTCCAACTTTAGAAACTAAAACAAAAAATGAACCAATGCAATCAATTTTTATAAAATAACAATCAATTTAAATTGATTTATTTTGATTTTGATTAATTTTCAATTTTTCTTTTATTTTTTTGATTAGTTTTCAATTTTAATTCGGTTTGGATCGGTTTTAATCACTCTTAATTCTTATTATTAACAAAGTGTTACAAAGTAGTAATCGATCTAGATGGCTTTTAAATAACACTTTATAAAACTTTTTATTTAATGGTTAATAATTATCATTATTACAAATGCTAATTTTTTAATTTAATAAATGATAAATTACTTATTTTTAAAAAAAAATCTTAAAATAAATTAATCTAAATTAAAATTTTATTTATTATCTCTGAAATCACACCTGATGAAAAATGTTAGTAATTTTATAATTTCTTATCCAAATGACTAAATGACATTTTTTTTGAGTGGTCATTGAATTTTGGATTCACATTTTTTGTAGAGATGAATTTTAATTAGTTAAAAGAAATTGCAAAATGGACTTTGTTATTGAATGGTTGAACGTTCCATTCAAATGCTCAATTTATTCGTCCACATTATTTTTAATTTTTTTCAATTATTTATGTATTGTTAATTTTTCAACCTTTTTATTTCTTCAGTTACCAATCTTTTTAAAAAAAATTACGTTACTGGAAATTGAGCGAAATTATTAAGTTTATCACCCTTGAAATCCCTCTATATGATCTATCCATTCAATTTTCCATTGAGATATGGCTCGATAAGTGCTCCTAAGAATTTAAAAACAGTGTAACAAATCAAAACCATCAGAAATAAAAATAATAAGTAATAAATAAAAATTGAATCCACAGGGGAGTGTAGAAAAGCCAAAGAAATGTAGCAGTGCAACGTACATAAGCCAAAACAAATAAAAACCCAAACAAAAGAGAACAATTGTGCACTGTACAGGACAAACTGGAGGAGAAGTTCATTACATGCCGAGTCTGTTGTGTTTGCCACTTCTAGTTTCTACACTCTTGCTACAATCCAATACCAGGCGTGCATTTACATTGAATCTTACTAGATCATCCTCTGTCTACATTCTCCAGAGAGAGGGAAAAAAATTACATGGAAAATGCTTTGTAGAGGATGCAAATAGTTGACTATACGTAGATGTTGGTGTGTTCTTTTTTTGGCAAGGAATTTTTTGGTAAGCAGAGAGCCTGTCAATTGGTTAATCTTTTCAAGGGCTACGTGGGGCAGCTGCCCTAAAAGTTTTCTAACTTCTTTTAACATACTCAACGCGTTTACGATGTTAACAATATATGTTGGGAATATATGATGCCTAAAACAAATTTTGTGTGATTTATTTTATGCTGAGGAATCATGTCTAAATTTATGTGGAATTCATTATATTCATAGGGGCTGAAATACACACTCTCTCTTCACCTTTTTGGTGTTTATGTATACTATTATGTTATGGGGAATTATGTCCTGATCTATGAAAATTTTAATTTATTTATTAGAAAACAAATAAATATATAGAAAATGAAAAGGTGAAGAGAAAGGAGTTTTATATCCCTAATAAATATACTGAATTTTCCAAAAAAAAAGAGGAAGCATGTTGTGTGCACCACATGCTCCCAACTATGTTTGTAAGTATCGTAAATATGGTTGGGAGTATCATACTTACAACATGATGTTAATTTCTTTTCTTTCTTTTTTTAAGTTGGTGATATTTATTAGTGAACCACATGTTAAGTTTATTGAAATTCAATATGTATATTTACCGGGGATATCACCTTTTGGCTATTTTGGAGGTAATTAGTGGGGAATCTTGTGCTAATCAGATTTTGATCCTCCTTTGTTTGTTTTGAATATGATTTTATCATGTTAAGAGAGAGAGATAGATATAAACACTTTAAATTGGGCTCTACAAATTTTAAAAGGGCTCTACTTATTTAAAATGCTTGTGCCGGTCTCTCTTAATATGACATGGTCATGTTTAAAACAAACATATATAAGAGAATTCTAATCCTCTGTTAATCTCTAAAGAATTCAGTTTATTTACTAGGGAAATAAAAAATGGTGAACTCAACCTTTATTCTATAATATTTGTTTGTTCCCCAATAAATAAACTAAATTCCCTTGAGATTAGTACATGATTTCCCACCAAAGAAATATGCAAAACACAAGAGAGAGAGAGAGAGAGAGAGAAACTATTCATATCCTCAATAAACATATTAAATTTCCCATAAATTAACATGTAATGATTATCTAATAATAAACATACCAAGCTCTTTGCAATCCGCTAACCATTGGAAACTCCCTTACTTTGTCATTGCCCTCTCCTAGTTGTTCAACCACCAATTTTGGGAGGTTATCCATCTATGTTTGCATTCACAATCCCTATTCTCAAGTTACATACCAAAGGCTTCTGATTCCATTTCTTAAGTTATTCCTTTGGGTTTTTCATCCAACATTGCATTTGAGCTTAAATGTTTTGGTTGCCCCTTGAGCAGTGTTCATCATCCTTTTTGATTTGTCATCTTGGTATTGAGAATGATAGCTATGAATTACCGAGGATAGTGATACTGCAATTTGATATGTCATTAGAGATAATGCTATTTCATGGGGACTCTAATCTTAGTTTTTTGGGAGAAATTACAATGACCTCCCCCTAGGTCTTTTAAAATTACACTTACCTTCCCCCTTGATTTTAATATCACACCCGCAACCCTTGATTGTTTGAAACACAGAACAACAATGTCCCTTATCTCTAACTCTCCATCAAGAACATTAATTCCATATGAGAGGTATGTGCTCTTCATTATGTTTAATGACATAACTAACCTTATCATTCTTAGCTGATATTTTAATTACCTTATACACTTTCTTTCACCTTCTTCCTTCTTCTCATGTTAGGGTAACACCAAAGAAGAACTTGCAACTACTGTCACCTTCATCCTTGAGTCATCAGCTGTTGTCTCCCTCATCCTTGAGTTTAGGTGCTATCTCCTTCATCATTCATGTAAGTCTTCACATTTGGGGATAGGGTTGGAATGGGTTTTACTGTTTTTTTTTTTTTTTTGGTTTTTTGTACCCTCTCTTGATTTGCCTCTTTGCTATGTTTTTTTTCTATAAAAGGTGTAATGGCTTCTTTAACTATGGCCGAAAGAGGAGGGGTTGGTCCTAGATACTGTACAAAATCTTGCAACTATGGGAAGAATGCAAAAACAAAGGTTTCCAAGAATGACAAAAATCCAGAAAAGTTGTCTATACTTGTAGGAATGGAAAGTGTAGCTTTTTTTGTTGGTGTAAACTGATCAATGGTGATGGTCATGGAAGTAAAGCAACTGTCCAAGATGTGAGCATAAGTGAAGCTATTTGGAAGCCTGACATGGAAAAGGAATTAAATTTTTGCAAGACAAAAATCAATGTTGTAGAAGCCACTTTGAAGTTATTGGTTTTCATGTGTTTAGGTTATAGTGTATTTGTTGTTGGAATTATTGTTATTCTTGTATTAGTTTCAAAGTGAGCAACTTTGTTGAGTTTTATGTTTAATTGGTCCTACTTGTATTCTGAGAATTATTTTGTCAAAAAGGGCCAAATATGTCATTGTTTAGTTTAGCATTTGATATTGTGTTTTTGTAAGGGCACAACTCGTATGCCCAATATGTAATGGATATTGTTACCTTTCTATCAAGTTTGAGTTTCATAGTAAATGCAAAATTTTCTTCTAGTATTTGAGCAAGAATTGTTGAAACTTAAAGGAATAGGACATATGGCTTCATCACCTTTGTAATTTGGCCATATACCACCCCATTTTGTAGTTTGGCTTAATCCCATTAGTACAAAATTTAGCTTGTTCTAATCCTTGTGAATGAATTTGCAATACTAAGCCAACACAACTGCTCATGTATTTTGTATAGATATCCACCTATAAAGAAAATAATCGAACATGACAACCATGTGTTGATGAGTCAATTGATGACAATTAGATATAAGAAGGCATAACCTGTCCACCACTATTATGTAATATCACTATTTTTTTCTAAACTAAACGTACAGCAAATATGGGAAGTAAATAACCAACACACCATCAACAGAATGCAATAGGAGAGTACAATATAATTTGGATTGTAATACTGAGATTTCATTCAATTACCAAATATATTTGTTGAGTACATGGATAATCAAGCTGCACTCAAAATGTACACAAAGACCCAAAATATATTCCTTTTCTATCAGAGACATGCGTCTAGCATAATTCCAAGTCTACTAACTGTACTAAAAAAGTATTCCTTTTCTGCCCTAAAAAAAACCCAATAGCCTTTACTAAACTTTTGCAGTATAAAGAACTGTAGACAATGCAAAAAAGCTTGCTACAGCTTCCCAAAATAACTATAAATTGCAATCCTAACAAAAAAATTCAATTGTAGCTCCCAAAAAGTCTTATTCTTCTTCAAATCATTTTACTACACCCTATACAGCTTCATTCCCAGCACCTTTGATAGCTTCATTCCTAGCACTTTGCACATCTTCATTCCTATCCCACCTTTCTTAATTTCTGCATCAGATAATATTAGCAATAAATAAGCTCTGAAGTTGTGAAAGTTCTCAGATATTAGTAGCAATAAATGAGTAATAAATAGCAGATTATACTATGGCATGATTGATGGCAAAAATCACTAGTAGCAGAAAAGTTAAAAGGGGAAAAAGTTTAAAGTAGACCTACCCTTTTTCTCATACTAGCACTAGGCAAATTCCTAGTTGTAGCCTCATTTGCACTCCCATTTGCACCAGCAGTGCTATTAAGGTCCCCACTTGCATTCACACTAGCTGCATTGTTGCCTGCATAATTAAAAAAAAGTATTCCCAGCATTCCATTCTTGGATAGCACAAATATAAAAACTGTATAAGATAAAAAATTTTACCATCTTGGACATCATTCCCATTATTCCCATCATTGGCAGCATTAGTGACAACATTCATACGTCTCCTCACCATTTACATTATACATTGTTCTAATATTAATCATTCCAAACAAATTAATGATCAAAGTTGCAAAAAGTTGATTATATACCAATTTTTTCCTAAAACCAATAGTAGCCTTGGTTTCTTTTCCATTGATAGCGACAACAACCTTATTTCCTTCATTGGTACCAGTAGCAGCCTCATTTCCTTCATTGGCACCAATAGCAATAGTTGCAGTCCCAACTTCATTACTAGCAGACTCATTTCCAACTTCATTATTTGTAACCTTTTACATAGAAAATTAAGTAGTTAAATAATTGTGCATATTCTTTGAATAAAATAAGAGAAAAGTGAGATTAGCCTTAGCTGATTTCTCCTCTCTTTTGTGCCAAAGGAGCCCTCTAACAAGTTAGTATATTGTGGCCAAATTCTTTGCAATTGCCACATTTGATAGTAGAAGATCTCCTAGCCTCTTTCAGTCTAGAAGGACCCTTTTGAGGACTTCTCTTTCTATTCCGCTTAGGCCTACCTTATAGTCTTTTTAATTTTGGTGGATTAATAGTCATAGTGAAGCCGCCAATTGCCCTCTCATCCACCTCAAGCATTGGATGGATAATCTTAGAATAAGCGTTAACATATGCAGCCTTGGAGTAGAATGCATCACAATACGCTTCCACATTATCCTTCTTGTAAGCAATGCATGCACAAGCATGCTTACAAGGCAACCCATTCAAAACCCAATAGCCATAACAACAAAAGTGGTGAACCCATCCTTCACCTAAAACTCATCTTGGCTAGCACAAGTCACCCTACAATATCTCCCATCTTGTGTAGTCTTATCTACAACCTTTATAATCGTAGGGGTTATGTGATGGTCAAAGACTCAACCAAAGAGATAATGTTCTTTTTCCTATCATCACCTACCCAACTATTAAAAGACTCTAACACATTATTGGTATTATGATTAGACTTAAAAATAGGCTCAATTGTGTGCCTAGCCCACATGGTTTTTGTTCTCTCCTTAGACAATAACCACTTAACAGCCTCATTATTCTGTTTTCTCAATCTTTTCATACCTTTTAACAGCCTCACTATTTTGTTTTCTCAATCTTTTCATACCTTTCTTAGATAATAACTCATTGTGAGCCATTGCCACTGACCAAAACATTTCAGTTAGTAGCATAGTCTTAAATCTGAGCTTCAAATTGTTTAACAAATGATTATAGTAATACCTATAAGTTATAATCATACTAGTTAGGAAAAAAATTACATTAACTACACATTATAATAAAATAAGTGTAGATTAACATATACCTATATTTGGCATAAGGAAAAAAAACTCAGCCACTACACCTTGTAGCCCTGGCAAATGAATAACATCTTCAATGTTATCATAGTTGAAAAATGGAACACATATTAAAACAAAATTTACTATGATATAGACAATTTATCTTTTGCATATTTGACATTATGGTCAAGGGTGCATCAACCTTCCACTCTGGCACACTTTCCAAACTATCTCTCAAATGATCAAAGAAAAATTTCCAACATGAAATGTACTCAATCTCTATAATGGCAAAGGTAATTGGTAAAATGCCTTTGTTTGCATCAATAGAGACTGTAAAAAAGAGAACACCTCCAAAAAGACCTTTTAGATGGCAACCATCTATGTGAAACCATGGCCTGAAACCCCACACAAATCCCTTCTTCATTGCATCTAAACAAACAAAAAATCTCTTGAACTTTGGATTTTTGTTGGGCTTAAATTCTACTTCTAACTTGACTATGTTCCCTGGGTGTGTTTTCCTAGCTAGTTCAGCCCATGCTAGAAGTTTATTATGGGACTGAGTATGCGTTCATTTGTTGTCCTTCTTTACCCTTCTCCTAGCCCGATAGAGTTACATCATGGTATTTGGCTCTATTCCCCACTTTTTGATCAATTTAGCCTTGATCCCACCATAGCTCATATTTGGATCTTTTCTCAATTTACTTTCTAATTTCTTAGAAATCCAAACAGAAGTGGCATCCTTGTTTTTTGTTCACCTAATGTAACTGATTTATAGGTTTTAATTTTGTATGTCACACTATCCAAGGTTGAAGAGGCATGAATATGCCAACTACACCTTTCAGCAGCACGTTTGACAGTCACCCTGGACTTCTCATTTTTCAACTTAATGATCTCAAAGCCTTTTTTAATAATATAATCCTTCAACACCTCTCTAAAATAATAAACATCCCTAAACATCAAATTCCGCTCTAGGGTAATTTTCCCATAAACATCAAGGTCAAATGGTTTACCCAACATGCCTTTATCAAGATAGATGTCATGCCTATCTTCATCGGAGTGCATATCCCCTGGTTTATCAAACTTGTCATCACCCTCACTTAAACCATCACTACTATAAATAGCTTCTTTATCTTCTTCACCAATGTAACGTCCTGATTTCCGACTTCCGACCTTAGCAATAAAATGTTAGAATTTCCGATTTCTGATTTCATTAAGGCTCTAATGGATTACCTAAGATTTTCCGATTTTCCGACCTTATGTACATAATACCCGAGTTCCGACATTAGGTACCCCCAAAATCCGATGTCCGAGTTAATCTCAATCAGGAATGGACGCGAGATCAGGTCTCTGAATTGGTCTCCAAGTTCGACCAAATTTATTCGAGTTCCAATATCCGAGTTTATTACCAAGAGCTCTTCATTTCCATTGATATTCCCGAGTTTGTCTATAACAAACTTCTGAGATTAAATTTGGAGTTCCGAGATTCTATAAGTTCCGATTTCCTGGAATATAGGATTAATGATTTGAATCCCGATCTCCGGTGTGATGCTTGGAATCGATTCAAGTTTACCAATGTTCCCGACTTCCAGATTTAAGTGTTTGGTTTCACATCCGACCTTGCTTTCAAGTTTTGAGTAAACCAAACAATAATTTCGAGTTCTAATTTCATCTGAATAGATATGCACGAGTTCCGACTTTAAGAAGGGTACAAGTTCCGATGTCATTTTTCAAAATACAATGGAAACGAGTTCCACTTTTAGACGACGTGGAGAGCAATTTTGTCACAAAAAGAAGATGACGTGGAGAGTATTTTGGTCACAAAAAGAGGGAAAGGTTGGCTGAAATTCAGCCTTGTGTTTTGAGGCCAATCAAAACCCTCCAAGTTAACTATCACTCATGCCTATATAACACATTCTCCTCCTCTCGTTCAGACCCATTTTCTGCGCCCTCTCTTCTCCTCACTTCAGCTCTCTTTTTCTCTTCTTCACTCACCCAACTCCATCCAACTTTCAAATTCAACCAAGTTCCAGCTACAAACTCAAGCCTAACCATATAATAAGAGGTAGAGGTTCATGTCTTGCTTGATTTTTTGATTCTTGGATGATTGGTGATGGCTTATTTTCTTAATCTTTGATGTGTTGATTGATTGAATATGATGATATATGGCTGGTTTATTAGCTGTTTGTGAGATTAAAACTAAATTGGAAGCAAGAAAGGATGAAGATAGGAAGAGCTGAGGGACTGGAAAACCCAAAACCCTCGGCAGTCTGTACGGCGCAGTGTACAGCTCCGCCTCCTGCTGTTTAAAATTGATGAAACCATTTTTATGTAAAACTAGACATCTAGGGCTTTATATACATATATCATATAAGGCCATTGGATTAATATTAAGAGAGATATGAATTTTTGAAGCTTAACCTAGAAATCAGGACACTCACCCGGGCAGTATGGGTTGAAAAGGGTGTAACTCACCCTATACAACTCCAAATTCAGTAAAACTAATTTTGTTGGAAAGCTTATACATAGGAGAACATCATACAAATAAATTTCAAGTTTGTTATTATCTTAGTTGTTCCTAGTGATTCAAAGAAGTTACCCTATGTCCAAACTAAACCAAAACAGGGCAGTTCAGAAAGGTCAAGTTTCGGGGCTTATAACTTGAGCCCTACTAAGGCAAATGAAACGAAACTTTTTGCATATGAAAGTTTGTCTTGTTAGCTTTGATAAGAGACCAATTTTGTGTAATTTGAGCTAGTTTTCGATTTTTAGTAGATTTTTACTTTTGAGTGGACAATTCTGTCTAGCCACAGGGCAGGCCGGGATAAAACCTGAATAACTTGAGTTATGGTTATCAAAATCAGATGGAACTAAAGAGGTTAGAAAATAGACACATAACACTTTAACATATCCAAAATTGAGGTCCAAATGAGTTAAATAGGAATAATGGCATGATTTACAAAAACCAGGTTGAATACAAGTAGTAAGACAGTAAACATGTTTTAGAGTGCAATACTTGTGCCTTAAATTTGATAATTGAAACATAAATGAAATATGTCGAATTATGAATGGTATGAGATGATTTCTTTGATGAGTTGATATGCTAAGTACTGCCATTATTCATGAGGAAGCGAACACATTCCATTATGCCGCCAAAATTACGGTAAAGTATATGCATGAGTTATGACATACATGTTGATACATGAGCATTTTCAAGAAAGTTATGAAAGTCATGTTATGAGGAATATAAAGATTATGCTATGAGGAAAGTTCCATGACACTTGGGCCAACCCCGGAATAAAGTTAAGGGGAATAGATCGGTGGGAAGTCGAGGAAAGGAAACCCGGCATTCCTGTATAGGAACGAGCTCGATCCTAAGAAACAGACTATTACCTAGGAGTCTAAAATGGCCAAGAACTCCCAGGGGACCAAGTGATGGAAAATGATGAAAAGTAATGGAAAAGTTTATGAGGAATGGAAAAGTTTTTGAAGAAAGGTTTAAGAGCAAGTTTGCATGATTGCATTAAATGCATAATTATATTGAACGGTCATTATAAGTCATTTACAGTTTATTTGTTACATTCACTTACTGCCGTATGCTCATTATTCTGTGAATTATTGATATTAGTTTGTTTTGTTCCTTATGTGTCTTAAGTAAAACTGGACCCTGCCTCGGACCAGACATTTTTCCCAACCTTATTAAATAAGAATAGTTAAGTTCAATCTCATGTTTTTATAATTAAATAAAACCCGAGGCAGCTGAGAACGAATATGACGTCAGTTAAATGCCATACCCGAACCCTACTGAGAATTTCTGTAAATTCTCACCTTGTTTTGTATTTCCGCATCATTCTCAGATACTGGCGATGGACTCCACAGCCACCCTCTTTATTGAGATTCCAGATCTATAGCTTCGCCACGATCCTATCCTAGATTCTCTGTATATAGCCGGTTCCTGCCACTTTCGCCTTTACCTATTTAGTAATAGGAACTTTCTCGTCCTACTATTTCATCCTACTTTTGATCCTGCTACTCCATACATTGCGGTTCCACTGCATATGGCACACCCACCTCCTGCACCTCTCGCTCCCGCAGCACCTGCACCTCCTATTGACCCAGCACTAGAGTTGCGCCCGCAGATAGTCCCAGATATGCCCCTCAACTCTGAGAGTGACCCCTCTGAGGCCACCAGCTCATCATCCTCCTCCTCCTCAGGACCCAGTATTGACTACTCACCAGCCGGGCCTGATATGTCCAACGGCTATCTGACTGAGTAGGTCAGCCACAGCGATGTTATGCAAAGATGACCCTCTTTTGGCAGCATGCAGCTTTGGGTCATAGACCTAGTGGTAGGTTTTGAAATATCCTCTAAGGACCACATAGGATCATGTAGACTGACACGGGCCTTATGTCATTTTGGTACACGGCCCCACTTATGTATCCTATTTTGAAACTTGTACATAAACTGTGTAACATCCCAATTTTCTTTGCGCTAAATTATTCCACTTTACCTCCACAACGAGTTCAGGAGTTAGAGTTCATTAGTTTTATGATTTCTGACTTCGTACTCGAATTCCACATGAAATGGAACAATTTCTGATTTCTGAGTTTGTCTTCATGTCAATATTCCGACTTCCGACCTTATCATAGCATGTTCCTCATTCTCGACTTCATGTCGTGTCCAACTTCCGAATTGGTCTACAAAATTCCGACTTCATGGACTTTCCGATTTCCGACTTAATGTTCAAGCTTCGAGTTAACTGGAGTGGCTTCCGAGTTCCAATATTCGAGTTAAAGTATAGTGGGTATAATTTCCGACCTCCGATTTCAACTTGAAATTCCTCATTTCCCGACTTCCGACTTGGACTTCAAGTCCGAACAACATGACGTAATTCCACGATATCCGACTTCATGTCTCAAAGAAAATTTACCTGAGTTCCGATCTAATCTTAATAGTGTACATGATTTCCGACCTCAGAAGTTATAGTTTAACACAATGGTGCAAGTACCGACTTCCGAATAAAATATCACGAGGTCCCGCATTAAAGTGGAATTCAGTTAGAAAGGGCTCGAGTTCGGATCTTTGAGCTGGTTTCCAAATCATCCACGAGTTCCGGTTTCATCTCATGAAGTGCACGAGTTCCGATGTCATCTTCAGAATGTACTGGAAACGAGTCCCACTGTTAGAACGACGTGGAGAGCAAATTGTCACAAAAGAGGGGAAGGTTGGCAGAATTTCAGCCTTGTGTTTTAAGGCCAATCAGAACCCTCCAAGTTGACTACCACTCATGCCTATATAACACCTTCTTCTCCCCTCATTCAGACCCATTTTCTGCGCCCTCTTTTCTCCCTCACTTCAGCTCTCTTTTCTCTTCTCCACTTACCCAACTCCATCACTCCTTCAAGCTTGGCCAGGTCCTAATAATTCAAGCTTCAACACTTAACTCAAGATCACACTCAAAAGAGGTAGGATTCTACTTCTCTTCTTGAATTATTTGCCCTAAGACTGTATGAACTTGTATTCTTCTTCATGTATTTGATGAGTTAATAGCTGAATTATGATAGGATTAATAGGAAATCTTGAGTTGAAATTATGGTTAGAAGAGAAAATTAGAAGGAGAGAAGCATCAGGATACTGTCTTGGTGAGGAATCCCACGGTCAATTGCACACGTAGTGTACGGCGCCGCCTACAATCAGTCAAATCTGATGAAACCATTTTTAGATGAAAGTAGACATTCAGGGCTTTTTATAGATATATCATATAAGGTTATTGGATTAATATTGAGGGATCATAGAAGATTCGGGCTGAACCAAATGGGATCGGCAAAATGGCCGAAGTGATAGTTTCACAAGAGTTTGTGAGCATATAAGGTTTGAGCTGAGGATTTCCAGTTCTATATTGATGTATATATATATATATGTGTGTTACATTGATTATATTGCTATGATTGAATTGTCTGTGAGGACTGGCACTATTCATTAGGAGACGGAACTGATCCGTTATGCTGCCGATTCTGCGGCAAAGTTTATGAAACTAGGAATGTTTACATGTAAGGATGAACTTGAATATGATACGAGTTATCAAAGATGAATTTTAGGCATGATATGAGTTATGAGAGCTTATGCAATGAGAGATTATACCTTGAATATATTACATTCACATGTTATGTTCATGTATGCCATGCATGCAAGCATAATTCGAATATGATATGAGAAATAAGACATGAGGCATATTCATGTATGCACAAAGCATCTGTACGCATGATAAGATATGGAAAGGAAAGATGATAAGAACTTTCAAGAGGGACATACTAAGCTACCACGCCAGGCATGGCATAGACCCGACTAAGCGTGGGCCAGGCGGTCTTGTCTAAGACTTGGGCCACCCTCGACCGCAGTTAGTGGGAATAGACCGTGTGAGGTTCGGGGAAAGTAAACCCGTCACTCATGTATAGGTACGAGCTCGGACCTGAAAAGCAGGCTATTGCCCAGGGGTGAGAAAGGCCATTCACCTCCGGGGGACCAAGCACAAAAAAGTAAGATCAAGTTGCAAGCTAAAGAAAGATATGAATTAAGTCAAGTGCACTTGCATACAGTCAAGCATAAGCATCTATGAGCGCATCCTTAGTTATCTCATCAAGTCATATTATTATTATCATGATTCTGGTCGAAGCATATCATACTAATCATATTTCTATGTCTGTAATATAATATGGTAAGTGATGGTTAAAATATAACCCGCTTCGAGAAGGGCATTTTCAACTTAAAATTGAACCACTATTTGTTTATATATGCTCATATTTTCATAATAAACCGATGCGGCTGGAATGTTTATGATGACATCATAAGTTTTGTTCAAATTTACCTACTGAGAACCCTAGGTTCTCCCTGCCTGCTTGTATGTTCTTCTTTTCCGTAAACATTCCAGTACCTAAGTTGGACATCCAGTGAAAGACGGAATGCAGGGCCGCTCATTGAGCACGACTCAGGCACTAGCTAGATCAAGAGACCATCGAAGCTAGCTAATGATTAGCCGGAAGTACGCACTGTTTACTCTGTCGGTCACAAATTACTTTTAAAGTGTAATTATTTTATTCTCTATGTATTAGAGTTTAGTAGTTAGTATTAAAGTGGACAATAAAAGGGCCATGTATTATATTTTCCCTATTTTAAAGAGTTTTTCAGCACTGTGACAACCTTTTTATGTAATTCTATGACTCGAGCATGGCTTATATGATAGAGGGTGTTACAAACTGAAATAGTGGCTTCTTATATATGTATACATACATACAGTTGACGGCATATGTGTTATTTGTTCTTATCTTTTCTGTTATGATAAATTAAACTCTGTCAAGTTCATTATACAGCGTTCCATTTCTTCTGTTACAAAAAAAAAATGATACGGATAAGGAAACGTAAATGGGGTATTAATACAGTAATACAGTCTACTTAATTTCATGCTATGACTTAAGCATAACATTAAATTAGTAGGGTGTTACATTTTTCACCCAACATCAAACTTAGAATCATCATCACCACTTTCCTTATCATCTTCACCACTATTTTGGATCAAATCAACATAATCCTTATCACTTGAACTTATTGACACTTCATTACATACACAAATCTCACCAACAGATATCATAGCATTGTTTTCACCAACACATACCATAGCATTTTTCTCACCAACGCACACCAAATCATCATTGTTCTCACCAACAAAAATATTAGGAATTTGAGGATTTCCTCTTTTATGCAACTGAACAGCAATAGCATAAACATGAATAAAGGAGAATCTCTTGTTTACCTTAAACATAGCTATGATATCATTGTCATCAATAATTTTCTTCTTATCCCCAGTCAAGTTCACCATATTTTCCATCTTGAATACAAGTCCATTTCTTTCATCACCCTATTGTGGAGCCATATTATCAACACTAGACACCAAGTTGAAATAGCAGTAACAGTCCAGGTCAATGTTCACAACAATAGCAAGAGAACCACTATCATTGTCTAAGTAATGGACAATGATGTCAAACTTTCTTGCTATTGACATCTTCACCTAACATCACAAATCCAAAAAAAAAAAAAAAAACCCATTAATAAGAATAAAACTAAGAAAGGTTTTTAAACTCTAGGGTTTTTTGTTCATAACACTAAAGCCGTGCAAAATTTAGTACGTATGAAATCTTATCGATTATTTTTCTCTAATCTGCCAAAAAAGTGGTCCCCTCATGTTTCCTTATTTTGACGACAGCCCACAGACAAAGTGGTCCCAAATTTTGGAACCCTAGAGTTAGACAAATAAGGTCCTTTTTGCAATCTTTTTGTCAGCTATAACCCAAACACAATATTAGCAACCAAACATAACCAAACACATCCTTCTATGAGGGAGAGTGAGAAAGTATGAGGGGGAGGCAGGAACGAGCCGTGACGTTGCAACCACTCTGGAGGGGTCGTGATGATAGTGGTGCTATGAGCATTTCGGCATTAGGCGGTGTATGTCACGTCGACAATAAACGGAGGTAGGGAGTTAGGAATGATGGGTCATGAGAGGAAGGTGGGTGATGGACTCTCAAATGGGTTACTCACTCTGTTTAGTGTTTCCCATCTTTGTTCTGTTGGTAGGGTGTGGGGATATTTTGGGGTTTTCCTAATGTCAGTTAACGGTGATTAACACTGTTTGGACTGAAAGGTGGTGGTTGTAATATTAAAATCAAGGAGGGGGTAAGTTTAATTTTAAAAGACCTCAAGGGAGGTAATTGTAATTTCCTCTAGTTTTTTTCTCTCTTTTCATTTCCATTTTAGGAATAGGCATTCTCAAATAGGAAGATAATTAAGGAAAAGCACCTTGTATCATAAACCATAAGGATAGGGAAAGTTCCTCCAATAAACATCCATAGGTCACCCTTAACTCCTCATAATCCTTGCGATTATGTTAACGAAAGTGTAAAGGTATGACTTTAGTTGATACCTTTAAGAGTGTTAAGATACTCTGTAAATGTATACAATAACTTGTTGCAGATGAAAGTAAGGCTTATTTTATTTGCCTTCCTTTTCCATCGAGGATAAGCTTTTATGTCTTGAAACCTTGATACAGATCCTAGATAGAATTATGCATACAAGGCATTTTTCAACACACTTTCATCTTCCATTCACAAAAACTTTTAGTGCTATTTTCTCATTCAACTCAACATTTTACCTATGCAACTGCATCCAAGCAGTTAGGCCTTCCATAGATATGTCATTGAATTTTTTCCTAGCTAAGTGGGTTTGGGAAAAACATAAAAAAAAAAGAGTTTCCTTGAGTTGTCATCCCTGTAAATGCCTTTTTGTGTCCTACCAAAGTTCCATAAACTTCACATGAAAAAAAAAGTTCTTATAAACCTTTTAAAGAGAAATTCTTCCAGGTGATGCCACGTGGTTTGAGGTTGCATTCTATCTCAATGATTTCGAATTAGAGGCATTTCCTTTGTACTTTTGCTTGAAGCCTATTCAAATACTCAGTATTGATTTAACTAGTCTAAGAAATGTCAATGATTAGTTGACTTTCTTGAAGGGCTTTGATAGCTCCCACACTATATCCAATTCCATTCTCCAGACTTGGGACATCAACATTGCTAGTGTGCTTAGACATATTCGTAAGCTTATTGACTATGAATTTATTATTCATTACACCTTTATTCTTGTTTAATTACTATTTCTCTTTGTTGTAGATACAATGGCTTTGAAACTAACTCCATGGAAGCTATTAAAGTTTTTTATTGAAAAGAAAAGGCATGCCATAGCTGCAGTAGGTCTTGCAACTATTGATAAATCTAATCCTTTTGAATCCTTAACACTCTTTAGTAAGCTAACTCAGAAGTGTTATAGTGCTCATCCTGAGGTCACCTTCACCATGGTTGAGCTAGCAAGCCCAAATCTGAAGTCTTTTACTGGTCTAAGTGAAGTTTGGGAGCCTCATCTTTCAAGTTTCAATATGCTCCATGCCTAGCTTGCCTTGTCTGGCTTTATAAGCTTAGTTGATGCCTCTTTGCTTTAGAGCTGTCAAATTTCTTTTTAGGGCACCGTTGACCATTACTTATCTTGTGTTTAATGGACATCAACAATTTCAAGAATGATAGGCCTAATGACTATGCTAATGGGTGGAAATCTAGACTCTTTAGATTGTAAGCATTACTCGAGAACTAGAGAAGGAGATGGCATTTATGAAAAAGGAATTAAACTTGATTGTGTACACCTATCACACAAAGCTTGGTAGTTTAATATTAAGGCTCATGCTAAGCATATGGAGACTGAAGACTTAGAGACTCGAATAGGTTAGGTAGTAAAGGAGGATTCCGAGAAAAAATCAAGGTTGAGAAGAAGTTCATGAAGAAGGTTTCCAAGATAGAGAAATATATGAGATTAGAGTAGGTAGAGGAGGACGTTGAAGAGCAAGACGATATTGCCACCCCAAAAGTCACCTCTTGAGGAATATATGAAACCTTGCGACTAATACTTCTATTACAAATGTTTAGTTTCGATTTCCTTTTTTATTTTTTCCTAAATTTTAGTTTTGTAACTCTCTAACTTTAACATTATATTTGTATGTACTTTTGCATATTGTTTTGTTTATCTTTTATCTACATTACTATGCTTTTTGCCAAATAGCTCAGATATCTCCTAGAGTAACTAGGAAAATTTGACCATGAATACTTGCAAGATAACCCATTTAAAATAGGATTTGACCATTTTGAATACTTCATTTCTAAGCCAGTCAAGTTACTAAGGCAAATAAATATTATCTACCTTTAATGTTTTGCAATTATTGTTGCCTTTTCCTAGGCTTATCTTTTGAAATTAGTTTCCACATTCCTTTTTTTATCGAGCCTATCTTCCAAAAGATAATCCTTCTAATTTTCTGTCTTATTTTTTTAAGCATAATTTCTTTTAATTTCTAAGCTTATCTTCAAAAGCTAGGTTCTTTCCAATTTCTAGTCTTACATTCTAAATTTGGATTTTTCCTATTTCCAAGCCTATCTTCCAAATATGAATTCTTTTCAATTTATGTGCTTATCTTCCAAAGTCAAGTTCTTGCGAGAATTCTTGGAGTTTTATTAATTCTCTCCAAAATTTGGTAAATTAATATGGAAAGTATTGAATGTAATAATTTTATTGATAAGAATGCCTTAGATATATCATCCGATTTCCACTTTTACCAAGTATATTCCTTGCTTGGCATAACTAGTTTATGACTTATTAAAACCTACATTGAAAATTATTAGTGAAAGAAAATCTAGGTGCAATAAAAAGAGTACATTAGTCCTAATATATTTAAGGATTCTTATAGCTATAATATTTCCTAAGATTTGTAACATTCCATATTGAGCTTTGTAATCTTGTATGTTCTTTTGTTGAATGTCCTTTGTGATTTGGTGTGACCTTTCTTAATTTATTGTTAGTTTTCCTTTTACCAATAGCTTTGTTGAGAGCTCCACTGTCCCAATGACCAAATATCCTTCTTTGAATGCTCTAGATGATACCTTTAGATTATATCTCTGTCCACTTTCTCAACTTGGAGCTTCTTACCTAAATCTTGTTTATCTTTTCATTGACTTTTTGTCTTCGTAAATTTGGTTCTTTTACCTCTATTAGGGCCGTGGCTTTTTCTTGAGCGCTAATAGAAATAAGGTCTCTTGAGTTGATATTCGGTAGTAGTATGGTGGGCCCATAAGACTATAGGTAACTCATTGGCCAATAGTATTCTCATATTTTCTAATCTTCTTTAAAGTATAGCTATGATGATTTTATTTCTAGTTGCTACCTTCTCTTTAGTCTATGACTATTAAATGTGAAAAGCTAAGTGGTGTCATTATCTTACAAAACTCCCCAAACCTCCTATGTATGGAATAGGTGTTCCTATTATCACTTACTATTTGGAAAAGGAGATTGTATTTGCATATTATCTTTTTCAAAACAAACTTTACTTTTTTAGCATGTATGCTTGCCAATGGTTTTGCTTTAATCCACTTGGTGAAGTAATTAATGGCAACCACCAAGTACTTCCACCGTCCAGTGCTATAATGAATAGGCCTAATAGATCGATGCCCTAAATAAGCAAAGGCTAGTTGCCTTCCTAGTTATGTAACTATTTTTGATGCTATGGTTGTATTTCTACAAATTGCTAGCACTTGTCTTATCGTTCAACATTGAGTGTAGCCAGTAAAAAATTTTTTGCTCTTGACATTTTGGCCTATCACGACCCAAATCTGAGCCGTGATAGGCACATAGGGACAAATCCCTACGCAAGCCTTCCACCATAGAATTTTTATAAAAATTTCGACAGAGTCCCCTTTGTAATTAGGATATTTCCCAATTACAAAAGGTCACCTGCAACATTAATAAACACTCTTCCATCGGGGATCCAGTCATTCTCAGAATGCACCCCTCAGCATACAACAAAATTATTTACAAGCACATCAATTTCATCATATATATATATATATATATATATATGTATAAACCAATATAGAAGGTTACAGAACATTTTCATATTCAATTCAGAATCAAACATATAATAATCAATTTAGTATAACATACATCATTAATATACTAGAAAGGGTTGGACCCTGCCTGTAGTACCATGGAGCTACCACTATCTAAGAATATTTTAAAACATGAACATTTACTATATACCCTTGAATAGAAAATGGCTCAACCACTAAAACTCGAAATCCCACTATGGGGGAACGAAGGATAGATTCTATTTGAACATCTGTATCTGAAAAAGAGAAAGAAACAACAGGGTGAGTTTATGAAACTCAGTGAGAGATAGAGTATCCCTAACACACATGAGACAACGTACAAACCGTAATTATTAAATAGATATTAAGGTAAGGCAATAATCTGTATAATAAAACCAAAATAGAACTCTTAATCAAACATTTTCCAAATTTTCTTTTCCAAAAACATAGAGTCCATCTATTCCAAGATAAATAGGCAGAAATCACACTTAAGTGGCCCTTCCTTCATGTGAATCCTGTAATCAGGCACACACCACTCTTCCAGTGGCCATGAATATCAAGCACGCACCACACTATATGTATTGTTGTGAGTATCAGGCATGCACCACTCCCTTGAGTGGCTCTGAAATACATCATCCTAGTTGCACATAGGGCTAACGCCTACTACTGTTAGCCTACAGATCATGGCATAGACTTTCTCAAGTCTTTTCCTTTACCATCTCACATAACATTTTAACACCTAACAATCATCAAAGGTTTCACAAAATCTAATCATTCCTTTTTCTTATAAAAACATTATTCAGAGTCTCGTAAGACCAATCGTCATTTAATATATAAAGCTTAAATCATATTGTTCAAGGAAGTCAAAAGCTTTGACAAAATCATGCTTTGAAAATTCATATAATTCTATAGGTGTCTAATATATATATATATATACAAATGTTCAGAAATTCACCTAAAATCCTTTCATTGTCTCATGTGTCAATTTGAATAAAACATGCATAAGAGAAATAATTATCCACATAAAACTTACTAATTCATTTGCATATATATAAATCAAATAGATATACCAGAAAATAAGTTAGTTACAACTATCCACTCACAGACTTAAATCCAATGGCGGAGTCCTAATCCCACAACATTTTGGAACCAATAACCGAGCCTCCAGTGAGATCTATCATCACAATTATGACGATCCAATTCAATATTGGTCATTGAGCCTAAGAATTAGCCTAAATTACATTTAGGAATCAAAATCCCCAATTCTTCTAGCTTACGGTTCTCTATGAACTCACTATAGAGTAAACAATCCATAATTCACAGAAAAGGAGTTGAAAGATTACCTTTTAGAAGGGGAAAGAAAGAAGAAAGGTTTGGGAACCTTGGTGTTACCTCCTCCAAGCTCCAAGACCACATTCTATTGATTTTTGGTTGAAGATGTGATTTCAGATTAAAGAAAGAAATTGAGATTTAGTGAGCGAGAATGGTGCAATTTGATGAAGCTTTGAGGGAAAAATTGACAGATTTGAGTGTGGATTGAAGAGGAATGGGTTTTAGAGAGAAGGGAGAGAGTTGAGGGTAAAGAGAGAAAGAAAATCACGAAATGAGGGGGAGGAACGTGTCCAGGCCTTATATAGACCCGTTGTAATCGATTACAACAAGCAAAAAAACTCAACATGCAGGCATACAGAGAGCACTGTAATCGATTACCAGCCCCACGGTAATCCATTACAACGTGCAAAACTAGATTCCTTCCTTCTGCAGTGCATTCCCAGGCTTAGGGTATTGTACATACTTATTTATATTTTAATGGCCTCTTTAACTTTACTCTCCATTAACTTTAAAACATAAATATAAATAAGGGAATACCCCCTATTTGGATTCAATAAAAATATCTAAAAATTCAAAATCCTTAGGAATTAGAATCTAACTTTTGGGTTTTAGTACAATTCTCCGAACATTCACATTTTAATGAATTTGAGGGTTGAAAACGAAGGGGTTATCCATTTCCTAAAATTCGTTAAAAATCCCTCTTCAACTCATTGATGCCCAAGGAACCATTATTGGGACTTTTGATCTTAAGAAAATGCCTCAAACCTATAGCCCTCTATAACGTCCTCCTCTGTATAGCATTATACTTAAGTCATAGTATCACACTCTGGAGATAATATGGAAACAAGAGTGAAAATTTTAAATTCTCAGTAGGATTCATTAAGAAATTTCATACCATGTCATCGTTATTATCTCCAGCTGCTTCGATTTATTATGAAAAAGGTGGACATGTTATATAAAATATTTAATTTTACAGTTTGAAAATATATTGTTCGAAGCAGAGTCCATTTTATTCATACACTTGTCATTTGGGAGAGCTAATACAAAATAAAGTCATGAATTATACTATGAACAATAACTGCAACGTATTAAAATATAATAGCACCAATATACTGGAAACTTAAAATCTGCATATGCCTTTACTTGTACTTGAATTTATACAGATACACATAATTTTCTTTTCTTTCTTTGTCTTCCTTTACTTGTCATACATATTCCAGAGTACGATCACCATGTCATACTCTGTAGGGGTGTGATCACCATATGCACTCCTTAGGAATATGTTCATCCTGCCACATCCCAGAGTATGATCGCCATATCATACTCTATCGGGGTGTGATCGCCATGTCACATTCCTTAGGATATGAGATTATTATGCCATATTCCAAAGTATGATCACCTTGTCATACCCCATCAGGGCGTGATCACCATGTCATGTTCTTTCGGAATATGGACTCATCATCATATCTTTCATCATAGAATCTTTATTATAGCTTTTGTCATAATCATGAATGCATATGTATCAAAGTGTATTTCATAACCTATGCATAGGCTTTGCCGAAATTTCAGCAGCATGACGGATTGAGCCTGCTTCCCCATGAATAGTCCCAGGTTACCAGTACAATCAATCAAGTATTCAAAGTAATATGGGACAGCAAGTATATAATCACAATACTAATTATCAAAGTCAATACAAGCATCAACAGAGTTTTCTGCTTACTCTACCCTTTTCTGCCCGAATTTTTACAAAATTCACCTTTACTCCTATTCAACTCATTTAAATTTGAATTTTGGATATGTTATAGCTCTATGTGTCTAGTTTTCAACCCTTTTGGTCCCATCTCATTTTGACTTGTATAGCTCATGTTATTTATATTTTACCTCAGACTGCCCTACACTTAGCCAGAATTGCACCATTATAAGTGAAAATTTACTAAAAATAAGAATCTAGGTGAAATCATATGAAATTTATACCAAATTAAAGCTGACAAAACAAGATTTTAGATAAAATAAGTTTCATATCATTTGCATCAGTATATCTTGAGATATAAGTCCCGTAAATTGACCTTACTGGCCTACCCTGTTCCAACCCAGTTTGAACTTAAGGCAACTTCATTGATGTGCTGGGAATAAATGGCAATGAGTATGACTCTAAAATTTTTATGGGATGTTTTCTTACATGTTAGCTTTCAAATAGCATTAGTTGCACTCAATTTAGAGTTGTGTAGGGTGAGTTACACCCTTCTCAACTCATACTACCTACATGAGAATCTAAATTTCTAGGTCAAATTTCAAAAATTCATAACTAATTCTATACTAATTCAATGGCATCATATTTTATATGGTTGAAAAGTCCTAGATGTCTAGTTTCATATAAAAATAGATTCATCAAGTTTTGATGGTTAGATTTTTGTCCATACAAGATGGACGTATGGACGTCATAGGGTTTTCACCCAACAGCTCCTATCTTCTTTCAAATTCAAGTTCTTTCATTCCAATTGCTATTCTAATCATAACATACATGCAAAATCAACCCTAACTCATCATCATCACTCAAGATAACATCAAAATGGTGGAAGAAAGTAGGAAAAAAGTGGAGTCCCAATTATGTAACGTCCGATTTCCGACTTCCGATCTCATTTAATGTTGAAATTTACGATTTCCGAGTTTGTCTTGTAAATTCCGACTTCCGGCTCATTTTTACGATTTCCGACATTGTGTAAGCGTGTAAGAATTTCGACCTCATCAGTATGAATTCCAATTTCCGATCTTAATATTTCCGACCTAACACTCCGACGTCCGATTTTATCTCGACCAGAAATGGACACGAGATCAGATTTTTCTTCCGGTCCGAGTCAAATTTTAACGAGTTCCGACCTCGGGTTTAACACCAAGAGCTCTCATTTCTCTATCCTTCCGAGTTTCGATATCGAGGTCCTACAATTCACGACTTCCGACTTTAAGTGCTTGGCTTCACATCAGGCTTTACTTTCAAGTTCCAAATAAACTGGATACGCTTACTCGAGTTAGACTTCATATGGGATGTTCACGAGTTCGATTTCATAATGGATACGAGTTCGACTTCATTTTTCAGAATATCTTTGGAAACTAGTCCCACTTTAGGCGACGTGGAGAGCAATTCTACCACACAAAGAGGGCAACGTGGAGAGCAAGGTGGCTGAAACTCACTTTATGTTTTGAGGCCAATCAAAACCTTCCAAGTTAACTCCCACTCATGCCTATATAACACTCTCTCCTCCTCCGATTGGACCCCTTCTACGTAACTTAGAACTCACTTCAGCTCTCTCTTTTCTTTTTCCACTCATCCAACTCCACCCAACTTTGAGATTCACTCAAGTTCCATTACAAACTCAACCAAAATCATTCATAGTAAAGGTAGAGGTTCTAAATTCTTACTTGATTTTGGTGATTCTTGAAGAATTGATAGTGGTCCAATTTCTTAATTTTGATATGTTAATTGAATAATTATGATGAATTATGGCTGAGTTATGGGCTGTTTATGGGATTAACACCCGAATTGAAAGTGAGGAAGAATGAAGATATGAAAAAGTTGGGAGGCTGGAAAACTCAAAAACCCTCGGCAGTCCGTACAGGGGAGTGTGCGGCTTCGCCTCTCGCAGTTAAAAATTAACGAGACCATTTTTAGGTGAAACTAGACATTTAGGGCTTTCCACACATATATCATAATAGGTCAGTGGATTAGTATTGAGAGAGATACGAATTTTTGAAGTTTGACCTAGGGTTCAGGAATTTCATCCGGGCAGGGTAACTTATGGAGGGTATATCTCGCCCTATACAACTCCAAATTGAGTGAAACCAATTTTGTTAGAAAGCTTACACATAGGGGAACATCCCAATATAAGATTTCGAGTTTGTTATGGTCCCAATTGTCCCCAGTGATTCGAGGAAGTTACCCTATGTTCAACCTAGGCCAAACCAGAGTAGTTCAGGAAGGTCGACTTTCAGGACTTATAACTCGAGGTGTACTTAAGCAAATGGAGTGAAACTTGTGGCAAATGAAAGGTTGTCCTGTTAGCTTCACCAATTTCGTATGATTTGAGCTTAGTTTCGATTTTTAGTGAATTTTACTCCATAGTAACCCCATTCTGGCTAGGAACAGGACAGGCTGAGATAAAATGTTTATATCTAGAGTTATACACCTCAAAACGAGATGGGACCAAAGAGAGTAGAAAGTAGACATATAAGGCTATAACATATCCAAAAGTGAGAATTTAATGAGTTGAATTGAATAGAAATTGGAGCATGCCAAACTCAGGCAGAGCAGGGAAGGACAAGTTGAAACCTTCTTAATGCTTGATTTGCAATTGTTGAATGATGTTATAAGTGTCTATACATATTTGCTGGTCTATACTGAAATTATTAGTTGTGTGACTGCATCTTGATTGTCCCGCACTATTCATGGGGAAGCGGACTTGATCCGTTATGCCGCCAAAATCTCGTAAGAAGTTCATATGTTGTGAAACTTTATGATATTTTGAATGCATCATATTCAAGAGACAAACTAGATGTGCATTCTTTTCATGATATTACAAGAAATTCCATATCACTTGGGCCAGCCCCGCAATAAATTAAGGGGAATAGATCAGTGGGAAGGTCGGGAAAGTAAACCCTACCATCCTCAGTATAGGAACGAGCTCGGTCACAGCGGACTATTACCCAGGAGTATATGGCCAATGACTCCCAGGGGACTAAGGATGGAAATAAGTTATAAAAGGCAAAAGCCTCCAAGAATAAGATGCATCCTCTCATTGCACATGCATATATACAGTGTAATACTTTCTATTAATTGTTCTAGATCTCTGTATTTTTTTTATAACATGGTATTGTTCTCATTGTGATTACTGTTTAAGTACATTAGTATATCTGTTAATTAAAATTAAACTTGTTTCGGTGTATGCTTTACAAATGAGTATTTAAGTTAAATATTATCATTTTACTGTACTATCTGAAAATCTTGTACTGGCCAAAACAACTGGAATGACAATGATGACAGATGTATAGAAATTAGAATTTTCTCTTGAGAAATATTCATTTCTCACCCTATTGTATACTCAGCGTCATTCTCGGACCATGGAGCACGCATGACGGGGTCCTATTTATTGAGTTTCCAGAGCTTCACATCCACATCGACCCTTTTCTAGATTCTATATATATATCCGGTAGATGCCAGTTTCGTTTATATTTCTTCTTCAAGAGGGACTTCGCAGTACCCTTGATGCACCACTGTTTGATCCCACTGTCCCATACATTGCTATCCCACTTCATATGGCCCATCTGTTCCCACCTCCTCCTGCGGAAGAAGACCAAAGAAGCAGCCCCTGCTCCTATGGCTCCTCCTGCGTCACCACCACATCCGATGCTTTCCGCCTCGACACCAGAGGAGGACCCATCAGAGGCAAAGTGAGTTCGTCTCATCCTCTCGCTCCCAAAGACAGCCACCTCCCGTAGATGCACCCATGGAGAATGGGTTTCTTTCTTCAGATTCTGGTTAGATAGTGGGCGTATCACAGTGGTAGTTGGTGTATAGAATGACCCTCTTTTGGCAGTTTGGGTCATGGCTAGATGGATAGATATTAGTATATGTACATGAAATGTCCCATGGGGACCACTTAGGGTGCCGTTTATAGATACTGGCCGTTTCATTTTGTATTAGCGGCCTTATTTTGACACCTTGTACCTTTTGACAAACTTTAAAATCAAATATCTATGTACATGTCTATGATGCCGTTTGTAGTTATTCTGTTCTTATTGTGTTTTATTTATGTTAAGTTATTCTACGATTCTGGAATTGATTAGTATTTATTCTGCCATCACGCAGAAAAATTTGTTATGAGACCAGGTATTCTTATGAGAGAAATTGATACTAGTACAGAAAGAGAAATTAAATCAGCATTACACGTAATCTCTTATCAGATAGATTATTATGACTTAAGCATAGTACTTTGTCTGGTAAGGTATTACAAATTAGCCCAATTCAAAGAAAACAAGAAGCTAGATTAAATTCCTACCTTTCTAAGGTGAGATCTTGTTGGATTGATGTCTTGGATTGAAGAAACTCTTGATGAAGCTTGAAGGGTTGATGAAGATGGAGTAAAGATGAATGTGAATAGAAGAAAAAGAATGAGTGTTCTGCCCCTTTTGATGGCCAAAAATGCAAAGGGGTAGGAAAGGAAAAATTTAAAAACTTTGGAGAAAAGCTATCATATGATTGGTGGATTTTATCTCTCCTTCAAATTTGACTTGGTTGCCCTTGTTCATGGCTGATTGAGGTGCCACTTGTAGGGATGTTTTGGCTAAATCTTGGTCATCCATCCCAGGGTTCTCACAGTATAATTTCTATCGATCCGGTTTCGACAGTTTAAAATACCGAAATCTTATCGATTTCTTTTTAAATTAGTAAATTGGTTTTTAGAAAAATCCTATGAGGTTTCCTATATTTCTAATCTAATTCCATCAAAGTTAATCCTTCTAAATATTACTTAATTGTCTTTGGGTAAATACTTAATCAAATTCCAATTAATCCCAATTATTCGCTAAAACCGAACAACTCGGTTAAAAATGATAAAATTTTTCGGACGTTACACCCTCCAAGGAGGCATAGAGTTCAGACTCATAATTTTTCAGGTTCCGATTTCGACGGGTAACTGTAACTCAGGTCAAGGTGTTACATGGCCATTAATGACTTGCCCCTAATGTGCATTTTGGTCGCTAATGTCTTGTACTCAATGTGGCTTTCAGAGGCTCCATTATGTATTGTCTCCATCAAATATTTGGCTTGACATTAGTCCACATGTTTTAGAAAGGTCAAAGAATAGCCCCACCTATACAACTGGCTTCTTATTGTATAATAGGTTGTTTCCAGTTGTGAACAAGAATCGAGCTAAATATCTCCTTCACATCCATGCTTGGACTTTCAATCACTTTGATAACAAATTTGTTATTCTATGAGCTTTGGGTGTCGCCAAGTTTGGACAAAAAGTTGGCTCTGAATTTTGCTCCTTAGATATATGAATTTTGCTCTGAATGTTTCATCATTGAATATAGTGAATACAGTGCTCCATTAGCCAAGAAATGAATAAATGTGGATGTTTTTTTCCCATTGATAGAGAAATTTGAAGACAAACAATTTTTTTTTTAAGATGGAGGTCCTATATAAGAGTAGGCAACCGAAAACACTCGATGGGATTAGGGTTCTACAAGAAAGGGATGTGTTTTGATATTTTTAGAGTCACTACAAAAAATTAGGGGTTCAACCATTGTTGTTTGTCATTCTTAGCCTCCAATTGTTCTCCCTTGTTCTTTGACTTTGTTGGGGTGACCTTGGCTGGTGTTGAATACTCTGACTATGAGAATAGAATCAAGAAGTGTATGAGGGTAGCAACAACTACCATACCACATGTAAAAAGAGCAACACCTTTCTGCGATGATAGTAGTGAAGACCATTAAAGGAACTTCATAAACCCCACAACAACCAGACAAGCCTAAGATGTAACTACCTGCTCCGAACATAAGATTGATGATTCTTTAGGCAAACATACATTTGCAAAGAGACAACAAGACTAAAGGATAAATGATAAATAAGGATATTGAAAGGCTAGAAATATAATTAAAGCACCTTACTAGAAAAGATTTGATTGGCTAATGACTAGTTTCTTGCAGCTTACAATCATTAAAAGTATCCTCATCTATGTTTGTTTAACAATGTATCCTAGTGTGCCCCATGGTAAAAAATGAAAGAAGTAATTGTATTAATAAATAAAAAACCAATGCACAAGAATATGCAAAGAGCAGAACATGCTCATAAAAGGACATTGTACATAGTTTCTAAGAATTTAATATTCCTAACAAGTGTACTAGAATTACACATATGTGGATCTTGTGGGGGGAAACAACTAGAGACAACCAAAATGTTCAATTAGTACTCATCTTGGTTACAAATACATCTCAATACCATTGAGTAATAGCTTTATCTATTTCTAGCAATTCATTCATCAAATGGCACTCAACAACTTGCACCTGTGGTGGTAAAAATTGAGTAAATTTTTAAGTAAACAAGATATATTTTATAAACAAAATATATAATGTTATTCAACCAGAGGAACTCAAGTCAAAAGCTTTACTAGCTCATTGTGGGGTTCTAATTTCAATAACATTTGGACATTGACTTCAAATGCTAGGTGATATTGACTTGAGATGTTAGGTAATACTTTTAATGACTCCTCCCCCCCCTTAAAATTCTGTTTTCTTTTAGTTTTAGCTTGTTTCAACTGCATAGACCAAAAGCTAGAGAGTTTAGCCATTGCTTCATCTAAATAACACTAAAACAAAGCCAAAATTTCCTTTATTATTATTATTAGAAATATAAAGCCACAATCTCAAACAACAGACAACAAACATGGATATATCACAACAAAGTTTAAAGGAAATATCACCCTTTTGCATTTCCTGCTCCTGGGAAAAAAAAAAAGGAACTTTGAGTTATAGAAAGTGAATACCAACCGGATCTAAAGTAAATATCAGCCTTTTGCATTTCCTTTTTCAAGCAAGTGCAAACAATAGGTAACAAGATCAATAGCTAAACCCTGCATAAATAAAAGCTTGTTAATATATGGGGCTAAAAGTGGAAAGCCAATTATAAAAAATAAATTAGTAGCTAAAATATTAATTATAAACCTAAAAGCTTGATGGTACAAGAAACTAAAACCCAATTTTTCTAAGAAATCAATTTCTGAACTTGATTTTTGGAACATTATGCAATTACCTATCTAGATTTGTTTGGAGCATAATTCACAAAATAAGCAAACCCATCAAAATCAAAGAATTAGGAATCATAATCAATGAGAATCCCAGCATAAACATCGTCATTGATAAAAAAAAAATTATACAAAAAGAATTTTTTTAACCCCATCTAGAGAACATGAAAATCCATCTCAATCAAAACTAAAAAATGATTAAAAACAAAGAATTGAAACAGTAAAACAGCAAGAAAAAGGGTAAAGAAACCCAAGTAGGTGCCAAATACAGTAAGGAAGATGGCTAGAGCACTAAGGCCCTTGTTCAAGATGCAGCAAGCGAACTTGACCAAACGCAAACTAGCTCTTATGCTTGTGGATGTCAGTGCTTTGCATGGAGAAGCACCACCAATGGCAAAGGGTGGGTTAGGTCAGTTCTAAAGCTCTGGGCCAAGTGATGGGTGATATGTGTTAAGGTAGTGTTGGGGAATAGGTTCACGAAACGAGAAATGAATAGGTGAAAGAAGGATTCAATTTGGTTGAAAGGGAGAAAAAAAAAATAAAGGAAAAAATGGAGAGAGATGGAAAAAGAAAAAGAGAGGGGAAAAAAAAAAAAGAAGAGTTGCGCGAAATTTTGCATCAAGCGCTAACATAATGGCAAATTTGGGCCTATTCGGATTTGACACGGTTACAAAATCTATGGCTAAATCACCATGACTAATCTACACTTTTTTTTGTAGTGAGTTTTTAATTTGGGGGTAATCAATCTCTTTAGGTATTTGAATATCAAAGTATTATAGTTTCTTGGATGTTTGGGAATAAGTTTTGAGTAAAATTGTAATAAAAAAAATCAAGTGAGTCTAAGTATAAATTAAAAAAGGGTGACAAATGGGTGATAAGGTGGACTAAAATTAAACACATGGCTCAATTTTATTGGGTCAACTAAAAAAGTTTTGGATCCCCTTATTTTATAGTGGATACCATAGAAATCACCATGTTCTGTTGTGCATTACTGAAACTTTTCCATAAGAGCTTGTACTTTCTATAAGCATTTGGTGAGTTTGGAATTTAAGGCCTAGAATCCATTTTTCACCTAGTCAATTAGTAGTTGGCACTTTCTTTTATTGACAAGCTCTGAGCTCCAACCTTTTTAGCAAGCTTGGCTCCAATGATCAATGCTTCATACTCTACTTGGTTGTTGTTAGCATTGATATTGAATAATAAGGGCCGCTCCACCACGATTTCATTTTCTCCAAAATTATGCCTACACCACTTACTCAGTATTAAAAGCTCTATTGACAAAAAAGGTCCACATTTTATATTTTGATTCATAGTTAGGTATTAACTAAATGACAAAGTTAGATAATACCTATAATGTAATTCGTCGTTCAAGTCAATACTCAACACCTAACTCAAAGAATTCTACCAACAATATATGCAATCATCCTTCTTGCTAGTTCTAGTTTCTATGAACTTTATTTAATAGTCTGCTCTATTTGTACCATAATGTAGTCACTTTAATAAGGCCAAAGCTTTCATTTTATGATTACTATTGTGGAAATGATAGTAAAATCTCGCCTTAGGTGATTTTGACATATGTTAAGAAGGCTTGTAGAAACTCCAATAAGAAGAGTAGATTGATGGAAGATAGTCCAATAGCTAGAGACGGACACTATGGCATCATTTGATATATGTAGTCGACCCTATCAAGTGGGATAAAGGCATAAAGCTATATTAGTTGTTGTTGTATCCAATAGAAATCATGGGAATTGCCATGTCATTTGTGTAGTTACATAGAATTGGACCATGTTGGTAATTTCTTTTATTTCTATTAGATAATAGTATAGAATAAATTTACACTGTCAATGCTTTTTGAAATTATTTTAGTTTTGGCTTGTATACTATTTTACTGCATAGGCAGCTAGCTGCCTTGGCTCAACGTAACATTAATTAGTTGAAGTCTAGTACACTTCAAATATTGGTAGTCTAGTGAAAAGAAAAATGGCTTCATTAATATTGATTCCTTACTCTATCTTAGGTAGACATAAGTTATGGTGTACGATTCACATCCACTATGAGTAATTTTTCCCTCATTTGAAAAATAATAAAATATTTCTTCCCATTAAAAATTAGAAGCAACCAAATTTAAAGTGCATTATAAAAAATGAAAAACATATATTTTTGAATTTTTGAAAATATTATCATTTTTAAGAAATATTTATTAGAATACATTATATTTTTTCCTTTTTCAAGATATTAAAATACAAATTAAGACTTTTTAACATGCCATATGAATTTTAAATATAAATATTATTTACTAATTATATTTTCATATAAATTAAATTCTTTTATAGTTTGAAATATTTATAAATAATTTTTAATGTCATTAAAGTCTGTAATGTTTAAAGACTTTTACATATTTTCTGTTTTGTATCTTCAATTGTACTTTTATTATGATAAAAATAATTAGGGTGTTTTGTACAATCTATAAAAATGCATGTATCAAGTTTTTGTCATAATTTATCGTAAGAATTGTTGTATTTCACTGAAAATTTTATGTTGTGCTATTAATTTTTTATTTTAAACATAAAGAGTATACTCAAATTTTCTTCCTTCATTAATCACTAAATTTAACGACTCTCACTCACATTGAAAATATGTTCTATTTGTTCTCTCTCTGTGTTAAATTGTATATCATTTTAAATTGAAATTAATTTTAATATACTATTAAAGTAAAATGTTTTACACTGTTAATCAATCATATATCACAATTTCTGTGATTTTTGAGGTAGTTATCATAAAATTCAACAATTTTGATGATACTAGATATCTGTATAAAAAATTTACATGCTGAAAGTTGTAACATCCGAAAAATTTTAACGTTGTTAAATTGATTTATTCAGTTTTATAGTATAATAGAGATTAATTAAAAATCGATTAAGCATTTATTTAGAGCCAATTAAGTATTAAATAGAAAGATTTGGATTAGGCACAATTAGAATAGCAACATAGAAATTCTCACAAGATTTTCTAAACCGTTTTGCCAATTTGAAGGAAATCGATAGAGATTCGATATTTTAAACTATCAAAATCGTATCAATAGAATTATACATTCAAAATCCTAAATCCAATGGCTGAAAACTCAGCCACTTGGTTGGGTTAACATAAAGTTTTGAGTTAGAATTGAAGTTAGAATGAGAAAACTAGAAAAAATGGAGAATCAGAATATTGTTTGGGTGGAAACCCTACATTATTAGTACATTTGAAGTGTATGGCTCCATATCTAGCCATTAAAACTTGATGAACATATTTGTAGATGAAACTAGACACTTAGGCTTTCCAACCATATAAAGTATAAGGCCATTGGATTAGTATTGAGTGAGATATGAAGTTTTGAAGTTAACCCTAGAATTCTGTCTCTGATTCCGAGCAGACTGGATTTCGAGGGACATAACTCACCCTAAATACCTTCAAATTGAGTATAACCAATGTTTTTAGAAATTTAAGACATAGGATAACATGCCATAAAAATTTTCAGGACTAAATTTAATCCATGTTGTTCTCAGTAATTCATGGAATTTGCCCTAAGTCCTAATCAAGCTAGAACAGGGTAGTTCAAATTAGCCAATTTCAAGAGCTCATAACTTGAGTTCTACTTATTCAAAAGGGATGCATTGGTAATGAAAACTGGTTCAGTTAGCTTTAAAACCATATAGGTTTCATATAGTTTCACTTAGTTTTTCATTCTTAGTGAATTTTTAATTTTTAGAGCTTAAATCTGCCTAGTATAGGATAGGTCTCGGTTAATCTTCAATAACTTGAGTTATATATATCAAAACTTAATGGGACTAAAGAGGTTAGAAACTAGACACATTTTCAACATATCCAAAATTCAGGTTTAAATGAGTTAAAATGAAGTTATGGCTTAATTTACAAAAATCAGGCATAATCAAAAGGATGTGACAGAAAACTAATTCAAGACCAAGGTTATGAAAATTTGTTTGATTATTGAAATATACATATCTTGCATTGATTTTCTGTATGAATGATTGTCTAGTTGACTGATACTATTCACAAGGAAGCAGATTTAATCTGTTATACTGTCAAAATTCCAACAGAACTTATGTACATAATATGTCATATATGCAAATGCACGTGTTATTCAAGTTGATTCGATCATAATATAAAGGCTATGTGAAATCCATTTGCCTGAAAGAATGCATGCAAGAATGTTTGATGGTAAGTGTACAAGAATGCATAGAGTATATTATGATAATATGATCATGATTATTCTTATGAGAGAATGCATAATTGCATATAAATGAAGAAAGTATATATGTAAGATCCCTTCACATTGGAGGCAGTTATTTGGATCCCTCCAAGTGAAGGCAGTTAAAAAAATAAGATGTGGGTCTCTTCACTCGGAGATAGTTGCACATTGGGTTCTTTCTTGTGAAAGCAGCTAAAACTATTGGGTCCCCCTATGTTGGAAGTAGTTGGCCAGCTAAGTCCTTCCAATTTAGAGGCATGTGGGTCCTATTGTAGGTTAGTACTATGTGACGACGGTCATGAGTTGAACTCACTCCTAGATCATTCTATCCAAGGGCAATAAAGATTAAAGAAAAAGAAGTAAAGGATGCACCCTAGGGGCGATGATATGTAATGCCGAGATATGCCAAGAAGAAAAAGCGGATAAAGCTAAAGAAAAACAAGTGCATCAGCATAAGCTTAAGTATAAGCATTTGCATATATTCCAGATTTTCTTAGTATGCTGAAATTATTATTATATTTGAATATGCTATGACTGCTATTCTAGTTATAAATTTTGACTTATTCATGTTATTTCCATTATGATCCAAATGTGTGAATAAAATGAACTATGCTTCGGACAATATATTTCTAAAACTATAAAACTAAATATTTTATATGACATGATCACTTTTTCATAATAAATTAAAGCAGCTGGAGATAATAATGATAACACTATGTGGGATAATTTAGAGAATTCTACTGAGAATTTTAAATTCTAACTCCTATATTTATTTTCATATTAGCTCCAGATAGTGCAATAAACCCTGAAGATGGTCATCCTAGGCAGAATCAAATAGGATGAGTAGAGACAGCCAAAGGTTGTTGTTAAACAAGGTCCATTTAAGAAACAATAACTCCCGAATATGGTACTATGACTTAAGCATAGTACTATGCTTGGGAAGGTGTTACATTATGGTATTAGAGCAGTTAAATCCTCCCCGAACCAGAGGATTTGGACTGACTATGTTTCCAATGCACTCTGGAATCCTTAGAAAATGTTATGTGATAAATCTTATCTGCTCAGATAAAATATAGGAATTAGATGTGCATGACCGCTCAATTGTGAAAGTAATTAGTTGCTGTCACACTTAACTTATTATTGAGCTTGATCAACTCAATATTTTGTTGTGTGTGATTAGGAACTAATGTCTTCCAGGGGCGTGGTAGGCTACGAAATGTACCCACTCCAGAAGACCCCGTTGATTTCATGGACACTCTGCGAGAGATGGCATATGCCATGCGCAAACAAACTATTGTAGTACACCAAATGATGGACTAGCTAGGAAGACAACCTGAAGCTAGTCACGGAGGAAACCTGAATGGCCCAGAAGTGGACTTGGAATACATCAAATTCGCCGAACTCAGAAAAGAGAATCTGCCTAGTTTTAGGGGAGCTTTTGACCTAGATAAAGTCGAGAAGTAAGTCAAGGCAATGGAGAAGGTCTTTTTTGTCTTGGCTTGCACTGATCAACAAAAAGTGAACTTTGCCACTTATATGTTAAAAGCGGATGCCAAGTTTTGGTGGAATGGTGCGAAGAGACTATTGGAAAGATCCCAAGCTGATATCACTTGGGAAATGTTCAAGGAGGCGTTTATCATAAGTATGTCCCTGCATCAGTGCGAAACGCTAAGGAATTGGAGTTCATGAAACTTTAACAAGGAAACATGAGTATTTTAGAGTATATTGCTAAGTTCGAAGAACTCTGTAAATTTTCCACCATCTATCAGCGCAACCCTGACAGAAATTCGAAATGAGTCAAATTTGAAGGAGAACTGAAAGTGGACATCTTGGCATCAATAGGGCCAATGGAGATAAAAGATTTTGTTGCATTGGCGAACAAAAGCCGATTAGTTGAAGAATATAACAAGAAGCTTGCTGATACTAGGTTGGAGGCTTGTGGAGAGAGGCTAGCACTTGAAGGCCAGGAGTTTCAGCATATTCCACCACCAAAGAAGCTGTTTCAACCTAATGGAAATGAAGGTAAATAGCCACAAAGCTCACCCATGAAGCAAGAATGTTCAAAATATGGAAAGTATCATGGATGATGTTTAGTTAGGCAGAATATATGTTTCAAGTATGGAAAGCCAGGATATATGATTAGAGAATGCCTTGGGCATCAGCTACCTACTTCTAAGCCACAACATCCAGGAAGGGTCTTTACCTTGAATATTGAAGAGGCTACTTCCCCAAAGGAGCTAAAGTGAAATTAAGGATAATCCAGGACAAGAACTTATTTTTGCTGACTGTGTTATGTTGAATTATATAACTAGGTTTACTATATTTTCCTTGAATATGCTTATCGAATTTACGTGTGCTTATATGTGAACTCTTTTATCAGACTCTTATGGTAATACATAGTTAGTTTTGCAACTAAATTTTGAGGACAAAATTTTTTTAAGGAGGGTAATAATATAACATCCGAAAAATTTTAACGTTGTTAAATCGATTTATTCAGTTTTATCGCATAATATAGATTAATTGAGAATCGATTAAGCTTTATTTAGAGCCAATTAGGTATTAATTAGAGAGATTTGGATTAGACACAATTAGAATAGCAACATAGAAAGTCTCACAAGATTTTCCAAACCGTTTTACCGATTTGAAGGAAATCGATAGAGATTCGATTTTTTAAACTATCAGAATTGAAGCAATGGAATAATATACTCAAAACCCTAAATCCAATGGCTAAAAACTCAGCCACTTAACCCACTAAAAGTAGCGCAAGACAACCACAAAGAGTAAGGGGAATTGGCTAAAATTGATCCACAAAACTCTCTACCAATGGGAAGCTTTTCTTCCAACTACCCCAAAAAATTCAGCTGGCCTTGTTTCCTTTTCTGCCCAAGCAGAATTTGCCCTCTTCCAGCATACTTCCTCTCTCTTCTTTTCATCTTCTTTATCTCCTTGTTCCATTTTCAGCCTCTATCAAGCCTCTTGCACCCATATTCCTCACTAGAAATTCAAGACTAGCTAGTTTTACATCGATAGTTATTATAGTTAGTACTATTATAACACTATTCCCTTATTTGTTAAGGGTAGTTGTGTAAAATTAGGATAGCTTAGTTGTCGCTTGGTCCTTGAATCATGGCAACTGAATGAGTAATGGAATTCCTTATTAGTGTTGCTGATGTATCGAGGATCATTCAATAATGGAAATACAAACACTTCACTCTCTGTTCATACTCCTATTCTTCACTACAATGCACCAATGAAATGATTTCTAAATTGTCATTCCCTAGTCATTAGCTGAGTTTTCTCATATTTCACTAGCATTTCCTTGAAATTCTCCGATCCTTTATCCAATGTTATCAACAGGTTAGACCTCAACTTGTGATAGTGGACTCCACCCAAGCTCAGAGCTCTGTGCAAGAATTGGAGAAGAACTATCGCGAAAGATAATAAAATGCGACGAATACGATGAGTCAAACATACTTAGATTTATTGGCTCAATTTCAAACTCTTACTTCAGCGGTATGGAGATATAGAAGGCCTCAAAAACTTAGAGAGAGGAACCATCTCATACTAGTACCAACAAAAAACCCCTTGATGAGGATAATCCTAATACAGGTTTGAATTCTACTGGCCAACACTATCTTTATGCATCTAGGATCTCAACTGTGGAGTTTCTTTAAGTTTAGTGAAACTCACCTTAAAGTTTGGCTCCGTAAGTGTGAGCAATTATTTTGGCATTGGATAATACCAAGCTTGAATCTAAAGTTAGATTAGCATCCATGCATGTCTATGAATGGGCGTTCGATTCAATGGACTTTAACTATATGAAGAGGTAATTCCAAATTTATCATAATTGGCCATAATACATAGTTGATGTTACTCTCAGATTTGGTGATGTCTTTACTACCCCTTTCGTTGTACTCATTCATATAGATGGTTTTGAGTTGGCCTTTACGCAAGTGAATTTATGACAAGAACATGCTTTGAGTATCTTCTTGGAAAGATTAGAGGAACAAACCCAAATGAATGTGAGAATGTTTAATTCCACTTCCATGGTTCAGGTAACTAAGCTAGCAAAGCTGTTTGAAGCTTCCTAACCTATGAAACACTCAAATTCCCAACGATACAAATGGAATCACTAAAAATTTAACTAACCAAACACTTTTTCCTAGACATAAACCCAAAATACAAACCATAGCCACTAGCCTTGGCCATAAACAAAACCTTTCTGATTAATCATGCTCCTCAAATTTTCTCTTCTAGTGAAATGGTAGAAATAAGGGCTAAGGGCTTGTGCTTGTTTTATGATGAACTTTATACTCTCTTGCACCACTTGAAGCATAAGAAGGCCCAACTATTCATAAATGAGGGTGATGATGATGAGGATGTGGAGGAATCAATAGAAGCTGTTCTAGAATAAGCTTTACCTACAAATGCTTCCACTAATTTGTAATTATTAATAAATGCTATGTGTGGTAGTGTAGCATATTAAACAATAAGGGTTTTAGGATTACACAATAAGAAGTTGCTACACATACTTATTGATAGGGGGAGCACTCATAATTTCTTAGACTTAGAACTGGCAAAGAAATTGGGATGCAAATTAGAAGCAATTAATCCACTACATGTAGCATTGGCTAATATGCAGGCACAATATATTTGCAAGGGTTTCTCATGACAACTACAACATGTTTTTTTTTTTTTTTTCACCTCTGATGTTATGAACCTTCCTTTGGGTTGTTGTGATCTTGCACTAGGAGTTCAATGGCTATCCACCCTCAGTCCTATCATTTAGTATTTCTAGAGGCTGTAGATGGAATTCACTTACCAAGGTGGAAGAAATGTTTTGAGAAGTGCATCTTACTAGGGTAACAATGATTGGGACTATATCTTTTAGCCAAATGGTGTAGTAGGGGGTTCAATTAAGCCTCCTCTAACTAGTTCCTTCCACTTAATTGATGCATAATACTGTACGTTTTTTTGGCTATAGCTTGGAACACACATTTAATATACCTACAAAAATTGAAGATCTTATTCAAGAGTATGATGATATACTTCAAGGACCAAAGAATTTGCCACCTATAATGCCAAGTTTTGACCTGTTAGCTTTGAACTAAGAAGAATGGAGAGGAAATTAGTTTTGTTCCAAAAGAACTTAACTGGTTCTGTATTAGTTTGCTAATATATATAGATACAACAAGTATTATGATTACACAAACTTCTCCTTTAAGTTTTTAGTCTTGTCTACTACAAGTTTAATCATTACAAGCTTCAAAATATCTTTTCTAAGAGAAGACTTAACACAAATTAGTAATATTAAATATAAAAAAACACTAATATGAGATATGACAGCAAAAGTATCAAAACCTTCAACACTCCTCCTTGTCACTTTTGCTGAAAACACCAAGGATAGTCCTTAATGTTTCAAACCTTGCTTTGGGCAAGGCCTTGGTCAAGATGTCAGCAACTTGATCCTCTAAATTGCAATGAACCAGTTTCATTTCCTTCTTCTTTTCTGCTTCTCTAACAAAATGGTATTTGATATTGATATGCTTAGTTCTTCCATGGAATATAGGGTTCTTCACCAATGCCACTGCTAATTTGTTGTCACAGAAAATATCAATTGCTTCCTTTTGCTTTTGATTCAAATCTTCCAACACTTTTCTCAACCAAATTGCTTGGTTTATAGCAATTGCAGCAGATATGTATTCTGCTTCAGTTGATGATTGAGTAATAGTTTCTTACTTCTTAGAATTCTAGCAAAAAGCACTTGAACTAATCGAAAACACATGCTAATATGCTTTTCATGTCATCATGAGAACCAGCCCAATTACTATCAGTTTACCTAATCAACTTCATATCAGTAGATTTTCTAAACCAAATTCCCAGCTCCATTGCACTTTTAATATGCCTCAACACCCTTTTAACAACTTGGTAATGCTTCTCACTAGGATTTTGCATGAACCTGGAGAGCAAGCTTGCAGAAAACATGACATCTGCTCTTGTAGCTGTTAAATACAATAAACAGCCAACTATGCTTCTATATACACCAGCATCTACCTTTCCAGCTCCATCTTCTTTGCTTAATTTCTCATTTTGCATCAATGGGGTGCTAACTAGTTTGCAATTTGCCATGCTACACTTCTTCAAAACTTCCATGGCATATTTTCTTTAGCATATGAAGATTCCTTATTGAGTTTGATGAATCTCCATTCCAAGAAAATAAGTCATTTCTCCCAACTCTATCATCTCAAATACATTGCTCATTTCATATTTAAATTTCTCTACAAGAGTAGAGTTGCTTCCATTCACCAACAAGTCATTAACGTATAAGGATATGATAATCAAATCACAACCAACTTGCTTGACATACAATGTAGGCTTCCTAATGCTTTTGTCAAACCCAAATTGCAACAAATAACTATCAATTCTACTGTACCAAGCTCTTGGAGCCTGCTTCAACCCATATAAAGCCTTCTTGAGTAAATAAACTTTGTCTTTATCCAGCAACTACAAAGCCTTCTGGTTGTTCAACAAAAATCTCTTCCTCCAAGTAACCATTAAGAAAGGCCGATTTAACATCTAGTTGGAAAATTTTCCAACCTAGTTAATCTGCCAAGGTTATTAGCAGCCTTATAGTATCATATCTTGCTAATGGAGCAAATGTGTCAGTGAAGTCAACTCCATATTGCTGGGAATAACCCTTAACTACCAATCTTGCTTTGAGTTTGTTGACAAAACCATCTGAATTTAACTTGGTTCTGTATACCTACTTGACACCTATCACTTTCTTGTTCTTGGGTCTGTCTACTAGCTGCCAAGTTTCATTCTTTTAAATCATGCTTAGCTCTTCCTTCATTGCAGCCAGCCAACCATATGAACTTGCCACTTTAATAAAACTGGCCAATTCTAATATTGCAGCATTGCATCTTTCATAAATGTCAGATAGAAATTTGGTTCCTCTTATAGTAGCTTCAGTATCATTTTCAAATTCATAACCTCTATTTGCTTCTTCTTTGGATACGTTTCTTCTAATTGAGCCTTCACTAACTTGCTCAATCTCATTCCTGTCCCAATTCCAAACAGCAACTTCATCAAATTTAATGTCTCTAGTGACCATAATTTTTTCTATTTTCAAGTTAAATACCCTATAACCTTTAGCATTGCAGCTATAACCCAAGAAAATTCCTACATCAGCTTTTTGATCAAGCTTTTCTCTTTTGGCCTCTTGAACATAGAAGTAACATATGCATCCAAAGACTCTAAGATGATCCACAGCTGGCTTGACCTCAAACCATGCTTCAAAGGGAGCTTTATCCTTAAGAGCCTTTGTTGGTAGCCTGTTAATTAGGTAGACAATAGTATTAACTGCCTCTGCCCATAAATTCTTTGGAAGCTTCTTCTCAATCAACAAGCATGTTGCCATCTCCATGACAGTACGATCTTTCCTTTCACTCACTCCATTTTGTTAAGGAGTGTAAGGATTGTGAGCTGGTGTTGAATACCAACTTCCTCACAAAAGCTCCCAAACTTCTCTGATGTGTACTCAGTACCATTATTAGATTTGAGCACGTTAATTCTGCAATCAGCTTGGTTCTTAATGAGGCTCTTAAACCTCATAAACACATTAGCAACTTCTGACCTTTTCTTCAAAAATGGACCCAACACATGCGGCTAAAGTCATCTATAAATAACGTGAAATATTTGCTTCCGTTAAGTGGTGGTGTTCTCATAGGTCCATACATATCAGTGTGAATCAACTGCAGCTTCTTTGAAGCTCTCCAAGCACCATTTTTAGGAAAAGGCAGCCTGTGCAGCTTTCCAAGTGAACATGCCTCTCAAATAGATTTAATGCATCAACAACAGGCATATTTTGAGTTAGGCCTTTGCAAGACATGTGCTTTAAAGAAAAATAGTTAAAATGGCCAAATCTTTTATGCCATAATAAGGATTCATCAACTGAGCTAATAAAAGCATGTATATTAGTTTGCTTCCAATTAATTGGAAAGCTTCTAACAATCATTTTAACAGCAAGAATTTTAGTTCGAATAGGATCAAGCACACTATATGAGTTATTCTCAAAATGTTTTGCATAATTTTTTTTCAAGTAGCTAACCAACACTAAGCAAGCTTTGGCTTATCTTAGGCACAAAAAGTACATCAGAAATTAATCTTGTACTTGAGGGGGTCTCTATGCATTGATACCTTTGCCTTTGACTTGCACATGCTTTCCATTTTCCACTTTCACCTTTGAAGTGTAGCTTTTGTATATCTCTATAAATAAGCCAACATCATAAGTCATATGGTGAGTACAACCACTATCCACCAACCAAGCATCTAAACTATAATTTGTTGCATAACATGTTGCAACAAACAAATTCTCTTCTTGGTCCACTTCATTTTCTGCCACTTGAGCTTGCTGTGTTTGCTGCTCAGGCTTATTTTTACATACTTTCTCCACATGGCCAAATTGTTTGCATGATCTGCATTGAACTCCTGGTCTATACCAGTAATAGTGAGCTGGATGACCCTTTTTCTTGCAGTGTGGGCAAAATTGAACCTTATTTTTCTTGTTACCACCTTTATTCTCTTGAGATTCTTTCTTCTCTTTATAATTTTTCTCTCCAAAATATTTCTTTCCACTGCTGGTTGATGGAGTTTTTTTCTTTATTGGTTACTAGAAAAGCCCCTTCATTAGCTTCTTGTCTAATTGATCTCCTCTGCCCTTGTGCTTGCAAAGCACTTACTAGCTCTAAGAGGGTTAGGCTGTCTAAGTCTTTGAAGTCTTCCAAAGAGTAAATTTTTTACTCATATTTCTTAGGAAAGCTAACAAGTACCTTCTCTACAATCCTATTTTCTGTGAGTTCCTCTCTAAGAAGCCTAATCTAGTTTACAACTTTCATGATCCTATTAGAATATTCTTTGATAGTCTCTCTCTCCTTCATCCTCAAAAGTGTTACCAAGTGGCCTCAAGAATTTAAGAAGGGGATGAATTAAGTTCTAAAGTTTTTAGTAATCTTTTTCGCAAAATCCCTTTCTTTTTTATCTTATTGAAAATAAATGATTAAACGATAGACTATTAAGGAATAAATGCATGTTCTAAATTACTTTAACAATGTATAAGATGAATTTAACTTTCAACAAAGTAAAAAGATAAGGCAAGAGAAAGTGCAAACTCATATTTATCCTAGTTCGGTCACCCTTTGTGGTCTACGTCCAGTTTCCAAGCAACTACCTAGGATTTTTCACTATTCTCCAACCTTTCAAGGTGTTTGGAAACCTTTACAATTCTTTGAGCACTCATACTTTTGAGAATTCTCACTCTAGTGCTTCAGTCACTCTTAGAACAAAAGGATACCTCACCCTTTAATCCTCTTGAGGGATGCCTCACCCTCTTACAAGTTTTCAGAATAAAAGAGAACAGACAATTCACTCTTTGCTTAGAGTAGATGTTACAAACTAAAGCACTAGAAAGTTTTCAAGAGATAAAGTTTTTTGGCCACAAAACTTGATTGACAAATCAAGGGATATGAAAGATGATTAGGAGCAAATGATACTTGGTTTTTCTTCTACTCAGAATCTATCATATAATAAGTATTTATAGGCCATAATAACGTGCTAGCCATTTGGAAGTTTTATCCCAAAAAGACATGACTCTTTAAAACTAGCCGTTTTGTACATTTAACCATAATGTAATCGATTACAAAACCATTGTAATCGATTACCAGAATGACCATTCATAAATTTGCTACAAAAATTAATTGTAATCAATTACAAAACAAAAAGTAATTGATTACATGTGTAGAAACTACTTGTTATCATTAACTTAATTATTTTCTCTTTAAGTGAAATCTATTGTGATTAATTTTCAACTCAATTTCTTCAAAAAACACCATTTTAAGTAAAGTTTCTTTTCAAATTAAAGTTTATTGTCAAGATTCAAAGAAAAACTTGTCTAAAACTGATTTTAAGGATAGTGGCCAATAAGTTTACCAAAAGAAAACTTTTTAACAAAAAGAATTTAGGTACTAAGACTCTAACCATGTTAACTGTGGACTCGTTCTTCTTCAAGTAGATTTGCGCCATTTTTATTGCAACCAATTGTAATCTCTTGGCATCATCAAAACCTACAATATAATCAATCACAAAAAGTTCAAACTCCCTTTTGAGATTCAAGACCTGCATCTATTTTGTCTTCTCATTGCCTTCAAACTCTTGCTTGAAAGTGTCCCAAGCTTGCTTTGCAATTTCATAAGCCATAATCCTTGTGAATATTACATATGAAATAGCATTTTGGATGTAGGACAGTGCTTTGAATCTCTTAGCATGCTCCTCACTATGTTGCTTCATCAAGGCTATAGTAGTATTAGCAGGCAACGGAGGTAGATTTGCTTCTATTTCCACAAGTTCCCAAAGATCATAAGAACTCAAATAGGTTCTCATTTTGACAGCCCATATTGAGTAATTTTCCACTAAGAAAATAGGAGGTGGAGGTGCTGAAAAACTTGATGAGGCCGTTGATGAAGGTTTTCTGTTTTTTTTTTTTTTTTTTGGAGTGAAGGGAACCTTGTTTTCTCTCAAACTTACACTCACAGCAACTCAAAGACTTGAGAAGGCTCTAATATCAAATGTTGGTTTTGCACTAAGAAGAATGGAAAGGAAAGTCAATTTTGTTCCAAAAGAACTGAACTGGTTCTGTATTAGTTTGCTGATATATATACATACAACAAGTATTCTGATTACACAAACTTCTCCTTTAAGTTTTTAGTCTTGTCTACTACAAGTTCAATCATTACAAGCTTCAAAGTATCTTTGCTAAGACAAGACTTAACACAGATTAGCAATATTAAATATAAAAAAATACTAATATGAGATATGACAACAAAAGTGTCACAAGCTTCAACATGATCACATAATACCTTTAAAATAAGGTTCAAATCCTATCAACCAAAGGCCCTATCATTGCTCAGCCGCACAGAAGACCATCATTGATAGGCTAAATGATGAGATGCTAGCCCAAGGTTTTATACAACAAGTAATAGCCATTATGCTTCTCTGGTGGTGTTGGTGGGCAAGAAGGATGGAAGTTGGCGCTTTTGTGTTGATTATAGGCAACTTAATGAGCAAAGAATGTGTTGGGTCAAATTCTGAAGTTTAGTTGAAAGCCATAAGCATGTCTAATATGGAAAATTTTGTTTACTAGAGTTGAGGGTTCGATTTGGCAAAGGTGAATAAGCCTCAAGACACATGATTAAAAGACAGTAGAAATTATAAGAATTTGGTCGAAGTCGAAAAACATCTCGCAATCAGCTTTTGGAGATTGTTGAAAAATCTCATAACTTAGCATAAATCTCTGATGATTAATTGAATATAAGAAGATTGGCATTACAAGTATGATAGTAGTGTCAAAAGACAATTTGGCAATGTCAAGTAGTGGTAGAAAAACACCAAAGGTGATAGTTTGGCAAGGCAAATAATAGAGTCATGAGGCGAAGAAAGTTGAGGAAATACATAGTTGTTGAAGTAGTTTCTATCAACAAATCACTGATAGTTATTTCTTCTAGAAGTGCAAGAGCACATAAAGTGGAGAATATGAGCAGTTACCAATATTTGAAGCATATGCAAATTAAGGCATGTCCAGAAGCAGTTACTAGAGTCTCAAAGCTAAATGTGGGTAGTTTTTGGCATCCCACTAACATCATGGTAACCATCGAGAATATATGGCAACAGTTTAAGTTAGGATTTTTGTCTATAAATAAAAGTTCTTAGGATTAGTTTAGGGCTGAAAATTTTTACTAGAAGACACTCAAAGCTATGTCATCATCTTGACATTCAAGAATGAAGAGGAAATCTTGTAAAATCTCTACACTTATCTTTGATCTTCAGTTTCTTAGGATTAATCGTTCATTTAATTTTGTTTCTTTACATTTCCTTTACATTTTCAAGTTCTTAATTACAAAATCCAGTTCAAAATACTTGTTCTCTTATTTAACTTCAAGTTAAATTGTGCCATTTATGTCAAGGCTTACTAGTAAAACATTGTTAATATTTGGCCTTGACAAATGTCGAGAATTGAACTTTTTGACAGAACTCTTATCTTGAAAACTCGCAAGAGGAGTTACTTACGCTCCCCGAACCGAGATCTATAAAGTAAGTTTGTCGATATTTGTTTCCTCAACCAAAATCCAAGCAAAACAAAATGAAGGATTGCTTTCCCATTCCTTTAATTGATGATTTATTAGATGAGTTAGGAGGATCTATGGCTTACTCCAAATTAGACCTCAGATTGGGCTATCATTAGTTAAGACATACTCGGGTAATTTCAAGTACTTAATCATGCCTTTTGATTTGACCAATCATTGATGAATTCAGTCTTTCATGTTTCCCTCAGGGAGTTTGTCATTATTTTCTTTGATGGTATTCTTGTATGGAGTTATTCTCTAGAAGCCCATGTGGAACATTTAAGAGCTGTTTTTAACGTTTTAAGGCAGCATTCCTTTTTCTTGAAAAGAACCAAGTGTACATTTGCAGCAGGGAGAGTGGAATACCTTGATCACATAATTTGTAGAGGTGGTGTTGCAACGGATCCTTCAAAGCATCAGCAGTTGTAGATTGGCCAATTCCCTCTAATTTCAAGCAATTATGAGGCTCTCTTGGGTTAGCTGGCTACTACCGATTTGTTAGAGAGTTTGGGAAGATTGCTCACCCTCTTAGCTGAATTATTGATGAAAGACAACTTTGCGTAGACAGAGTCTGCTGTACTAATGCATTCAAAAAATTGAAACAGGCCCTCATTTCTTCTCCTGTGCTTGTTTTACCCGATTTTAACAAAACTTTGGTGGTAGAGACTAATGCCTCTGGTTCAGGCATTGGGACCAAAACACCAAGCTCTGCCGGTTTATGGGAGAAAGTTCTTGATTGTTATACATGCTGTGCTAAAATGGGGAAGCTATCTTAGTGGAAAGCCATTAATACACCTTATTGTGTATTATATACACTTACTATCATCATTATGTTAACTATTTGTATTTCACTTTTATATTTCGGTTCGGAAAAACAAGTTGCATGCATCGATAATATAGTTCAAATCTATTACATAAACTCTAGCACTCTAGTTATAACCAAAGGCGTATTTTGGCATATGTTTTATTTTAGTTTCATATAATTTGTGATACAATATTACTTAGTTAATCTTACAGCAGCAATACAAAAGCCCCATGCTTTCCTTGCAAAACCCCCCTTTCTGAAACCCAAAATCAACGCAAAGTTGGTTGCAATCTGCATCATTTTTGCATAGCTCTTTGCAAACTAAATTTTGATCATCCCAACTTGTTGCTGGCCCTGCATTATTAAGAACAAAATTCATAATTTTATGCACATGGTAACTTGCTTTCCACTTGTGAATTTCATCATATCATTGATATGGAATTATGGGCTTATATACTAACTACCCAAGACATGACTGCAAGATACTTATGTGATCTAGACATAAACAGGCATAGAGCTTCAGCAGTTTATACAAACTCAGTTAAAATTCATAAAAAATAAATGTTATTAGTATTACTCACCTAGCACAACGTAAAGATCGTACGCTTTATTTTTCACAAAGTATTGATTAGTCATTTATTGGAAATACAATTGAAGATATGAAATTTCTTCTTTCTTACCTGAAGCTAGAAGCAAAGCAGTGCATAAAACTCCTAAAAGAAAAGCTTGACGGTCGTGAAAAGCCATTTTGTGAGGATTTCACCTTGAAATTCTGGTATCTGTATTTTTTAAGATGGGGATGGTATGGATACCATTATCTTAATTGTATATATATTTTTTATATTAAAAATCGTAAGAGACTTTGCTCTTACAATTCCATAGGATGGAGTATTCATGATTACTTGCCCTTCCAATAAGTTCACTTCCCAAAAAGCAAACTTGTGATCGGATTCTTATAAGGGATCAAGTTACTTACAATTCATCCAATAATTTGTTGGTTATTATATTAATTATATGGTGATATATATTTGGCAAAATTTGATGAAAAAAATAAAATAATGAAAGAGATTAATTTGTATATATTGACATTGTAAAAAAAATTTATACTGTCAACCAATAAAAATATAAGAAAGTGCCAGATCATAGTGGATGATTATCTAATATAATTTAATATTTCTTATATTTTTATTAGTTAACAGTATAAAATTATTTTACATTATTAGTGTATATAAATTAACCTTATAATAAAACATATTTTAAATGAAGAGAGAGAGTAAGTAAACTTGTATTTAATGAAAAAAAGAAATTTTGACACAACTTTTAAAATTAAAAAAATGAAAATAAAATAAATAGTTTTTTTCTAGTAAAGTAAAAAATTGCATATGAATACTTACTTCATCTTTGTGCATCTTTAAAAGTATTAATATTAATAAATTCAAATGAATTTTATCTACAGCAAACGCAATCTATTATTTAGTACTTTCAAAAATCACAAACGAATGATAAAAAATACACAATATTATAAAATCTACGCAAGGAAACAACAAAAAGTTCACGTACATATCAAAAGTTGGTAAGAAAGCTCTCTTCTCATTATTTACATAACTTTTTTTTCTCCTTTCAAAAGTTCACGTGCGGATAAATTGTTCGTGATATTTATCACAAAAAAAAAAAGAAAAGACAATTGTTGTACCAAAAAATAATTATGAAAATTTAATAATTCAATATTTATTTAAAATTTACAGAAACGTATGAATAATTATGTTCAAATTCTAATATATTAATTCTATAAAGAAAATATATTAGTTTTTATATTTTAACTTTTTTTTCTCAATTTAATAAATAATATTATGCAAATTTTCATTTTCTAAATAAATCATTTGATTTTCTATCGGTTTTCATCTTTAAATATGAAAACTAAAGTTAAATTCTCTTTCTTCATTAAATACAAGTTTAACCATGGTCTCTCATCATTAAAGGCATGTATCATTATTTTATTTTTTTAATTAAATTGTGTCATTATGGATCATTAGATCAAACGAAAATCCGCGAGTTGGGTAGATGATAAATATTATATTAAAAAAATATACAAGTCAATAATAAAATATTCATTGCTTTGGTTAGTTTATTGTATGTTGAAATTACAACGTAAGAGATGAAACCAACATTTTTTTTTCCTGATTCAGGACTAAAGCAATGAATCAATTTTCGGAAATACGACAATTCATTTTATGAGAATTTCACATTTAAATTCTATCTCTGTGTCTTGTAAGATAGATGAATTTTTACTATTGTATATACGGTCCATATCAACTTATATCGGTATAATTTTGGGTAACTCTTATATTATTAAATAACTTTTTATTAGTATAATTTTTTATGAAACCTATTATTGAATTAAAAATTTATATTTTATAGATCATATCTATAAATTTCATATTAATATAAAATTGTTTAATATATTTTTTTATATGTCAAAATTAATATAATATATATATATTTAAAATATATAAAAATATATAAGAGCTATTTGATATTTTCTTATTGATATTCAATTTTTATAAATAACTATTGGATTATATCCTCCTAATTCTCATAAAAATCCTCCCACTGCGCTTAATAAATAAATTATTAAAAAATGTATATAATTTAATACTTTAGGAAGATAAAAAGGCATGTAATGTATTGATTTAGTAGTGAACTGGTTTAGGAGAATTCGTTGTTGTTTTTATTAAATTATGCTGATTGTTCATTATCGAAAAAAAATTATGCTGATTGTTAAATAAAAAGTACGTAATGTTTTTATTTTTTTTTTCAAAGTAATACGCTCTTTTATATTTTTATTTAATTTCTTCTTTTGAATAAGCAGAATTACTATGAGGATATTTTAAGAAAATAAATAAATATAAGGCATGATATCTTTAATTTCAAAATTAAGTTTCCGAAAGATACATTATTTTATAGAGTTTAATTTTGATGTAATGATAATATAAAATATTTTTATATAATCAACTAATCATATCTTTTCATTTGTATAATAATTCAAATAGCAGATGTGAGACTTAACTATATTTGTAAATATATCAACATATGATTGGATAATAGTATAAAATTTTTTTAATTGATAGTGTATACAAATTAAATCCTATTATATATATAATGGATGGCAATTTATTTACTCTAAATATAAGTCTAAAGACTTACTCGTAATCATTACTGCTCAATTTATTAAAATTTGATGGTTCAAAATGATACAATTTAATAAAGAAAGAGAATAATAGATTATAATTTAATGAAGAAAGAAACAATAAATCTAACAATTAATTAAGAAAGAGAGAGATTTTTTTTTTTGGTAAGAAAGACAATAAATCCAATTTGATTATATAAGATAAACATTATAAAATAATTAAAAAGAATTAGTGAAATAAAAATTAAAAATTCTATAAAATTATTATGTTTTAATAAATAATTATAAAAAAAAATGTAAGTGCCATGTATTTTACATTATTATATAATCATTATATATATTTGACTTTTGAAGTAATGATGACGTGAGTAAAATATTTTTACTGATATAACAATATTTGATTTTTTTTTTTTTGTGAGCATGACAATATATGATTAAATCACTTTATCAAAAACTTTTATTATGATAATGCATCAAATTAATTTCATAAGTAAAAAATATTTTATTTTTTTATTACTTTTCCTTTTTCAATACAAGAAATAGCATTTAAATCTCTTTTTCCATTAAATGCAAATTCAACTACTCTCTCTTTTTATTAAAATGTTTGGCCAAAAGGAATTGGAAAATAATGCACACATTAGTACATTTCTATATTTCAATTCCTCTTAATTTTATTTTTCAAAGTTCTTATGAAATAGATATTATATAATGAACTTGATGTTAGTCATCCATCTCACAAGAACTACATAGGCTAGAATTTCAGGTTAAATCCTCACAACATGACATTTCGCATCTATGAACCTTTATTTCTAGGAGTTTTATGCATCGCTTTGCTTCTTGCTTCAGGTAAGAAAAGAAGAAATTGGTTTGATCTCTTCAACTGTATTTCTAAACAACTAACAAACACAAATTGTCAAAAGAAAAAGGAAAAATGGTATGTTCATTTAATATTAATTGTTAGTTCTTAGTCTATTTAAAAAAACCTTGGGCGTTAGGCGAGTAAGACTCAATAGCATTTTTTTTTTTTTTGAAATGAATTTTGAATGCGAATTTGTATAAATTTCTATGTCTATATGTATATCTATGTAAGATAATAAAAGTTTCTTGTAGTCATGTTCTGGGTACGTAGAGCGTAGTTATTAATTTATAAATCCATAATTCTATATCAATGATATGTTGAAATCCACAAGAGGAAAGCAAGGAACCATGTGCATAAAATTATGACCATTATTTTCATTGCAGGACGACCGGCAACAGGTTTGGGGGTTCCTCCGGGCTCAGTCTGTAACGAGCCATGCCCGAATGCTGCAAATTGCAACCAAAATTGTGTTGATCGAGGCTTTCAGAAAGGGGGAGTTTGTATGGGATTTGGTGGGTCTGATTTGGTTTGTTGCTGTGCTAAGTAATATTGTACCCTTGACATGAAATTAAAATAAAGTGAAATATATGCCTGGACTTAGATTTGGTTATAACTGGAGTTGAGTTTATGTAATAGACTAGAACTAGATTATCAATGCATGCAATTTGAAATTAAATGGTAGCTCGTGTGCTTTTAGCTCGGAAATATAAAAGCTGAAATGCAAATAATTAACTTAATGATGACAACTAGTGTATGCAATACGAAATAAGGTGTATTAACATGTATTCAAACTAGATCTATCTGAATTAACTGAGATTTGGTCTAGCTATAAAGAGATTAATTCACTACAATGTGTTGAACTATAATTCGAATCTCAGCTAGAAGAGTTGCCCACATTTTAGTGTCTCGAGTACTCAAATAAAATTGCCTTCAATCAAAGATACTTGTGGAAACCCAAAAAAAAAAAAACAACAAAGATCTATCTGTCCTGATAGATTTTTCCTTGATGTCAAGTAAACCACGTGGACAATGTTGTATTGCTAACTGGATTGTGAAAATAATTTCTAAGTATGCTAGTTTTATAGCGTACCCAAGTTTTGTGATGTTGGTCCTATTTTCATTTTCATTTCCTCAATCCCATTGTTTAAATTTCTGGATAAGGTCCCCTTTCTTTTTTACTTTTTTGGCAGACAAGGTCCCCTTTCTTTTTAATTCTATATAAGTTGTTACGAAAAGAAAAAAAAAAATTATACCAATTAGGAGCACTTCAAACTTAAGTCTTGGGACTGAAAATGAAATTATCGAGCAATGAGTGTGTATGGCTTCGTTTTATGTTGCTCAAGCTTCAATTTTAGTATCCAAATCGAAGTTTAATGAAAGCAAATTCAACCTTGCTTTTCATTTTCGGTTCTCCAACTTGAGATGCATCTTTACATAGATACCTTTCTATTACTCTCTTTCACCTACTTCATTTCAATTCCTTCGGCTTCAATTTCTCTAAAAATAATTTTTTTAACTTAACTCTTTTAAAAATAATTTTCGTGAAAATTAAACCAAATGGAATATAATAGATCTCATTTGCAATGTTATAGAAACAACGGTTTAGAGCATGCCCAACACATAATAAGAGGGTTAATATTGTGTCATAATTTGTAACATTTCAAGTAATATTGTAATCATTTGACTATAAAGAAAATTAATAATTATATTCTCACTGAAAAAATTGATACTAATATATGTCAAGATGTAATATAATATATATTTTTTGGTCGTGAGATGTAAGTGTATATATACATGGGTAACATATGGGTTTTTTTACTGATTTAAAATAAAAAAAATTATTATTTTCAGATATACACCATTTCAACTTTTTTTACAAAAATATCCTATTTTTTGGGATACTAGTAAATTCAATTGAGATTGGATCGAATTCATCACTATTCAATTTTTTCTCAAATGAATAGAAATTGATCCAGAGTGGATCGAATTCAACACTTTTCACTTGAATTGTGTTGAATTTGATTTAACCTTAATCGAATTAAAGAAGTTTGCAAACTTTTAGGTGGGATTTACGATAAATTCTAAATTTTGAGGTGTATGGTGGACTTAACGTGATTAAATAACAAAAAAATATGATTAATTATCATACAAATATAGTTAATTACTACATGAGATAGAGCAAAATATCTGATCCATGATGGATTAGGGTTCATCCTAAAATATGATAACTATTAGACCTTATTCTCTATTAAAACTATAAAGAAACAGATGAGGATAATGTCTGGATTGGTTGTTAGAGGCTTAACAGCCACAATATTTAATATTTAATATTTAAAAAAATTATACTTATTGTTCCTATATATACAACTATGGGTGTATATATATTCTTTTATTATATCTAAAAGCAATATAATTTTTTTTTATACTTATATTACACTAGTGAATCGAATTCATCACTATTTACTCAAAGAAAAAAAATATAAACACATGATATTTCTTAATTAATTATCATTAAGTTTGGTTTATTTATTATAATGATAATTAATTAAGAAATATCATAGGTTTATATTTTTTTTTGTTAGGGTAAATAGTGATGAATTTGATTCATTAGTACAATATAAGTATTGTTTTCAGATATAACGAGAGAATATATATACATTCACAGTCGCATATATAGGAATAATAAGTATAAATTTTTTAAATATTAAATATTATGGCTCTTAAGCCTTTAATGACTTATCCGAACGTCATCCTCATCTGTTTCTCTATATTTTTAATAGAGAGTAAGGTCTAATAATTATTATATTTTAGGATGAACCTTAGTCCATCATAGATTCGATATTTTGCTATATCTTATATGGCAATTAACTATAGTTATATGATAATTAATCATATTTCTTTTGTTATTTAACTATATTAGGTCCACCATGCACCTCAAAATTTAGAATTCACTATAAATTCCACCTAAAAGTTGCAAATACCTTGAATTCGGTCGAGGTTAAATCAAATTCAATGCTATTCAAGTGAATATTGTTGAATTCTATTCACCTATATCGATTTCTATACATTCGAGAAAAAATTGAACAGTAATGAATTCAATCTGGTCTCAATCAAATTCACTACTATTCCGAAAAATAGGACATTTTCGTAAAAAAAAATTCAAATAGTGTATATCGAAAAATAATAATTTTTTTTATTTTAAATCAATAAAAAAAACCCGGTAAAATATGTATATATTTTATCAAGTCGTAACTACGACAGGGCATTTTGTTTTCTTGGCCAGCAAGTGTGATAGGTTTACAACTTTTTTTTTTTTTCGGTCATGGATTAGACTTACTTTTCATTTTTCGTCCTTGTTTAGACTTATCATTTTTACATGACTTACTCTTTTTTTTTTGTCAACATGAATTACTATTTTTCTTTCTTTTTTACTTTTTGGTCATTTGCGCACCCAACTCACACACACTGCCACTGGGGTCTCTGCCTCTCGGGGTTCAAACACACGGCCTCTGATATGCATTTTCTGCAAAGCCAACAACTTGACCACACATCAACGCTTTGCATGCAACATGACTTAATGTTTATACCTTTAGAGTTGGTCTCCTTTTTTAATTGGGTTTGGGCCCAACGTTGTTAATAAATTAATGACATTGCGTAAGTATATGTAGTGAGTCCAAGAGATAAGATTTTTGTACCACTTTTAAATAGTGAATGTCCAACACCTTAGAAGAAAATAGAAGGAGAGATATAGAGAGAGAAAAGGCGGAGAAAAAAAGTATATGGGTGGATTCCATGTGAGAGGGTGTCGAGGATGTTTGGAATCTTAAGCGGTTCAAATATTACTCCTCTCAATATAATACCTAAACATATCAACTACTATTTTTGGTATATAACAGCAATAGAGTTTGAATTTAAAATCTCATGTAAACTATACAAATCTCTCACGATTAGACCAATTCTAGTGGCTTCTAAACATGTCAAATATGAAACATGTAGGAATGATGAATTTTAATTATCCAACAATTTAATTGGCATAATTATGTTTTTAATTCTTTAAAATATTATAATTTTTTCATTTAATTTCATTTTTTAAAATATTTTCATCAGTCCCTTAAAAAATTTTTCATTTCTGTTTGATCCTTCGGTTAATCTCTCACTATTTTTGCCCATATACCATCTTACATGAAGGTTGACATGGACTGAAGAGTAAAAATGAGAAACCAGACGAAAAAAAAAAAGAAAGAAAGTGATATTATATATAAGGAGTTAAAAGGGAAAATCATTATATTTTGGTGAACAAAACTGAAAATTCATAATATTTTACAATAAAATTTATTTATTATTACGTACATAAAAATAATTATTCTAGTTAAAAATTTAATAAAATCAATTTTTAAATAATTATTTCTATAAAATATATGTTTTAGTCTATAATATTTAAAATTTTAATATTATATTTTATAGAATTGAAAACTTTATATAAAAAAAGATTAATTTTGATATATTATCAATGTAAAAAAATTTTTACACTATCATTTAATCATATATTTTATTTATGACTTTAGTGGATGATTGAGTTAAATATTTTTTTACTGATATAATAATTTATGATTGATCATGTATGTATAAAATTTTTTTACACTTTCAATATATCAAAATTATATTCTATGTAAAATATAATTAGAATAAAATGCACATGATATGAGGGAAAAAAGATATCAAATTGTTTATTTTGTTGTGGGAGGACGTTTAAATCTGTATCAAAGAATTTATTTTCAATGACATGAATAAGCTTTTAGATGATACAAATTTTCGTCCACCCCAAAGGATGTATAATTAAAATTTCTTTGGTATAGATTCAAACCCTTTCCCATGGTAGAACAAAAAATTTCAAGTATTAAAAACTAAATCATAAATTTTTTTTATAGAAATAACTATTTAAATTAAACATATTAAACTTTTCATGCAAAATATTATAACCTTTTCATTCTGTTTCCCTCTTTTTGCCCTTTATTTCATGTCAACCTCTATGTAAGGTTTTAAAATTAACCTGAGACTAATAGATGGACCAAATAGAAACGCAAAAATTTCTGAGACAAAAATGTAATTTTATTTTTCCCTTTTAAAGAAAGAGGATTAAGGGAATAAATAGAAAAATTGTGATGTTTTGGGCACAAAGACATAATTAAGCCAATTCAATTCCATGTCATACTGTTGTTCTTACTATGGTCAATTAGGAGATAATCGCACACAATTTCTCGCTGTGGTAAGGTTTACAAGCGCTGCCCTTATGCATCAATGGAGAGTTACATCTCACTTTTGGTGTGAGTGTTTTGTCTTCCCTTTTTGTGGGAGGATCATCATTTCTTTCTCAGAGTGTATGCTGGGAAGGTTGTGAGGGTCACATGGCAGAAGAGTTAATAGACAGATGCAAGAACCTAAGTCTCTCAAGGGAGGAAGAGATAGTGATCGCAGTGGGAGGGGAAGAAAAAGAACCGATTGATCTCATCCTAAATTCCTATTGATAAGCTCTCTTATATCAATAAGGCCATACAATAGCGTGGCATTAGCAAGAACCATGCAAAGGATTTGGCACCCTGCAACGGGCATGGAATTCAAGAAACTCAGTGATAATTTGCTCCTATTTGAATTGCTCACAAAAGGTGATTACTAGAGGGTCTTGGAAGGGAGGCTGTGGTCTTTTGACAAGTAGTTGTTAATCGTGAAGGAGTATGATGGAGGGGAGTGTCCATCAAATATTAACTTGACATCATCAAACCTTTGGGTGAAGGTCAGCGACCTCCTAGTTAGAGCGATGATAGTGGTGACAGGAACGACGATTAGTGGGGTGATGGGAGCATAGATTATGAAGGAACCATTGAGGCGAGGCGCAAAGTTGAGTCTAAACCTTATAAGTGCACCATAGTGGTACAGCATTCAATATGAAAGGCTCCCCAACTTTTGTTATCGTAGTGGTGTACTATACCATTCGGTTGATAATTGTGAAAAAAGAAAGCCAGGCCGATGAAGAAGGCACATAAATCCTACAATATGGGGAGCGACTGCAAGTGCAAGGAGATATGACAAGAATGAATATTGTAACATCCCCATATAACGTAATAGGAAATAATGAAAATGTCCTTGGGTAAATTTTTACAGTCTCGCCCCTAAACTTTTTAGAAAATGACATTTAGGTTTCTATATCAATAGAATTAATAGAACAAGACTTTAAACGAAGCAGAATCACGTAGCGAAAACATAGAAACCTAAACCTCGGCTGATTGAGCCACGGAGGTATCCATATGTGAAATGACATGGAATACCCTTAAACTTACCCATAATTACGAAAATACCATTAGCCATGAAAAACAGAAAACAAAAAGGCCCTCAATTTGCAAAACGTTTAATTTACACCTTTAATCAATTAATTCGATTTTAGTGGATAAGTAAAGTTAATTAGAAATTAATTAAAGATTAATTAGAATTTAATTAAGTGTTAATTATAAGGATTAAGTTTAGAGAATGATTAAGATAGAAACATATAAAACCTCACCAAATTCTTCAAAACCGTTTTACCGATTTGAAGGAAGTCGGTAGAATTTCGGTATTTTTAACCGTCAAAATCCAAACCAACTAAATTTAACCTACTAAACCCTACTTCAAGTGGCTAGAATTTAGCCACCTCCCTCACCAAAGTGGCGCCACTCATGCCACAAAGAGTGAGCATGGTTGGCTCCCTTATGAGCCACTTCTTCTAACCACCACCTCTATATCTTTTTCATATAATCCTTTCTTACTTCTTCAAATTTTTGGCCTCCCTCTCTCCCTCAAAGACCTCCCATCATTCCCTCTCATCTTCCTTCCTTTTCACTTCATTTCTCTTCCATTTTCAAGCTCCAAGCACCTCCAACATCAAAACTCTTCATCTAGTCAAGATATCTTTCAATTTAGAGGTAGGATTTAACCTCTTCTCTGAATTTTCTTGTGAATTGGGGCTGCTGTGAATTCATTTGGATGCATGTATTTGATGTTATTATGAGCCTATATGAAGGTATATGGCTGGATTGTTGTGTTTTAAATTGAGTCTTAGATGATTATCTAGTGAAGAGAAGCAAACAGAATGGATTGGGTTAAGGAAACCTATGACAGTCCATACGGCAGAGTATACGACTCTACCTACAGCCATTTAAATTTGATGAAACCATTTTTATATGAAACTAGACAATCAAAGATTTCCATACATATATATATAAGGTCATTGGATTAGTATTGAGAGAGATATGAATTTTGGAAATTTGATCTAGGTTTTTAAGTTTGATTCTGGGCAGACTAGGTTGTTCAGGGCAAACTTGCCCCATACTACTTGAAATTGAATGAAACTAACTTTGTTAGAAATCATACACATAGAAGAATATCCCATAAAAATTTCGAAGTTAGATAAGGTCTCGTTTGCTCCCAATGGTTCGAGAAAGTTGTTCTATGTCCAAACCGGGCCAAAACAAGGCAGTGCAAGAAGTTCAAATTTCAGGACTTATAACTTAAGCTTTACTAATGCAAATGAAATGGAACTTCTTGCAAATGAAAGCTTGTCCTGTTACCTTTAATATGAGACCAATTTCGTGTGATTTAAACTAGCTTTATATTTTTAGTGGATTTTTACTTTTAAGTGTGTAATTCTAGCTAGCTACAGGGCAAGCTGAGATAAAACTTAAATAACTTAAGCTACATTTATCAAAATTAGATGAGACTAAAGAGGTTAGAAAATAGACAAATAAAACTTCAACATATCCAAAATTTAGATCTAAATGAGTTAAAATGAATTTAAGGCTTAATTTCTAAAAATGAGCAGAGTTAAAAAATATGAGCAGGATTTTCAAAATTAAAAGATTTGGCATCTTAATGCATATATGAGTTTAATTGAAGTCTAAGTGTTGCAATTCCATATTGGTGCTTGAGAGATTAATACATTATATTTGATCTTTTACTATGACTGACTGTTTGTTTGTTGAAACCAGCACTATTCATGGAGAAATGAATCTGATTCGTTATACTGCCGAATTTTCGGCAAAAGTGAAAGGAGGTTATGAGCATTTATAAGTTATGAATATATATGTGAAAATCATATATGCAAGGATATATGAAAATAAATGATGAAGCATATGTAAGAGTGCATTTAGCATGTCTATGCATGATTATGTATGATAATGAAAGGATATGAATATATTAAATGTGGATCCCTTCACTTGGAGGCAGTTATGAGATCCCTCTTTGTGAAGGCAGTTCAATAAGATAAGATTGGATCCCTTCACTTGAAGGTAGTTAATTGGATCCCTCCACGTGAAGGCAGTATAAAACTATGAGATCTCTTTACCTTGGAGGCACGTGGTCAGATAAGATCCCTCTACATTGAAGGCAAGTGGCCAACTAAGATCCCTCTATTCTTGAGGCACATGACCAGATGAGATCCCTTCAATTTCGAGGCACGTGACTAAAATGAGATCCCTCCAAGACTAGAGGCACATGGATCCCCTTGTAGGTTAATTCTGTGTGACGACGGTCACGAGTTGAGCTCACTCCCAGATCAGACTACCCAAGTGCAGTAAAGATTAAAGATTAAAACATAGGCAAACACCCTAAGGACGACGATACGTCACGCCTAGATGTGCCAAGAAAAGAAAGCAAAGAAAGCTAAAGAAAAACACCAATGCATTTGCATAAATTCAAATATGAGTATTTGCATAATTATATCTATATTTTATTGATGCGAAGACTGTTCTATCTACTTATGCTGTGATGATTATCCTAAATGTGAAATATTGCCAATGTGACTCAAATGCATGAATAAAATGAACTTTGCTTCGGACGATATATTTTCAAATTATAAAACTGAATAATTTATTTGGCATGATCACCTTCTTCATAGTAAACCGAAGTAGCTGGAGATAATAATGATGACACTACATATGGTAATTTAAGGAATCCTACTAAGAATTTATAATTCTCACTCCTATGTTTATTTTCATGTTATCTCCAGATAGTTCAGAATTTCTGAAGAAGATCCTCCAAGGCGGAGTTGACTAGTAAAATTGAAGGTGGTCGAAGATTGTTGCCAGACAAGGTCCGATTAAGTGACAGTAATAACTCCTAGATGAGATATTATGACTTAAGTATAGTACCATACTTGAGAGGGTGTTACAAATATGGGGGTGCTTAAGAAGGGTGAGTCTCCTACAAGCAATGGCAAAAAATTATTAACGTCGAAGGGGTCACAGAACCCATCCAAAGAAGCCCAAGAGGCGTCAAGCCCTACAAGGGGGAGTGCCACTTTGGGCTCGAAGGAGAATAGGAGGGAAGAGGTGAGGGATATGGGTAGTTTAGCAAGAACCGAGGAGACTAGTCTAAGGCAACTCCTAAAGACATTGACCAAGAAAGGGAAGCCTTGAAAGAAAGGTGCTGCAATAGGTGTCAGCAATACACTAAAGCAAAAAGTTGCCACAAGGAGAAGGGTAAAGGTAATAGGGGAGGGGGTTGACAATATGGAGGTTGATGGTGAGCATGTTTCACAAAGGCGGAGAATAGTAGTGGACGGAGAGGAAGGAGGGACCTATTTATTATATCGATGGTGGTTGTAAAGCAACCTCATCGGGAGCCATTGAAAATTTTTTTCTTGGAACTACCGTGGTCTCGGGACTCTACGTGCAGTTCCAACATTATGCCTCCTCGTGAGGCTTCATAGTCCTGATGTTATCCTCCTCTCCAAAACGAAATTATCATCTCAAGAGTTTGATGAGTTTGTTAAGAGGAAGGTTGGTTTCAATTATGGTTATGGCATGAGTAGCGAGGGTAGAAGCGGTGGTCTCGCAATCATATGGAAGGAGGGGGTTTTGAAGATAGAGAAGTACTGCAATTTTTTCATTGACACATTAGTGAAGGAGGATTGGGGGCATTTTATGGGTCTTTATGGTGCACCATGTGTATCTAAGAGGGAAGGTGTTTGGACTATGCTGAGAAACTTAAAGGGTGAATCAAATCTACTATGGGTGATTAGAGGGGATAAGAACGAAATCCTGGAACCCCATGAGAAGTTTGGTGGTCTGCAGCGATCACTAAGACAGATGCAAGTATTCCGAGATGCAGTGGATTTTTGTTCTCTTAGTGATATGGGTTTCCCTGGGTATAGGTATAAATGGAATAATGGCAGAAGGGGTGCTAACAATATTCAAGAAAGGCTTAATCGATTTTTAGCAAACAATGAATGGATGGAAAGATAGAATTTTGCATGTGTCACCTTATTTCATCTCACTCTGACCATTTGCCATTTCTCCTTGATATTGAGCTACAAGTTGAGGTAGATGAAGACCAGACGAAGGCAAGGCCTTTTTGCTTCAAGAAAATGTGGATGAGGGATCCCGACTGTGAGAAGATAGTAGCTACAGCCTGGAACAGTTTTAATAGTAGCAATGGTATTATGGAGATCGTGTAAAGAGTTGCAATATGAATGCTAAGTTCAAAATCTAGAACAAGAATACATTCAGGCATGTGGGGAGAAAAATAAAGCTTTTATAGGAAATTATATTAGCTTTACAAGCAGAACCTATGACAGACATTATTATCTAGGAGTTGAAAAAGCTTAAGGAAGATCTTGCCAAAGTACTCCACAGGGAAGAGATAATGTGGCGACAAAGGTTAAGAGTGAATTGACTAAAAGAGGATGATATGAATTCAAAGTTTTTCCACGAGAGAGCATCACAAAGACAAAGGAAGAATGTAATTAAAAGGCTAAAGGATAACACTAGTGTATGACAAAACAAAGTGAAGCAAGTTAAGAAGATCATAAATGAATATTTCCAAAACCTATTTACAAATATAGGACCCAAGAATATCATTGAGATGGAAAAAATTCGTCGCTAAATTGTGCAAATTCTGTCGCTAAACAAATTAGAGATGGAATTTGAGATGGAAATGCATCCGTCGCTAAAAATGGTGTCGCTAATTTTTAGCGACGGATTTTTGTTATTCGTCTCTAATTAGAGACGGAATATTTCTATCTCTAATTTGAACCTGGTCACTTTTTTTGGGAAAAAAAGTCATTAGAGATAGAATAATTCCGTCACTAAACGGAAATATTCCATCTCTAATTAGCGATAGAAACAATTCCGTCTCTAATTTAGAGACGGAATTATTTCCGTCTCTAATTCCGTCTCTAAATCTTAAATTAGAGACAAAAATTCCATCTGTAAATCTAAATTAGAAATAGAATTTTTCCATCTAGATTTGGAGATAGAAAAGAAATCTACCAACCAAATTTTTGAAGGAAACCTGGGACTTCAGCATCAACGCCATTCATTTTAAGATGAACCAAAATACTTTTTAAGAACCTAATAATTTATCAAATAGCATTAATCAAAAAAATGAGAAATCAGCAAGTTCTAAGCTTCCACTTCGAGCAAAAACTAGCCAAGCAAAGAGTCGAGGCACGTTTCATTTTCAAGCAACTTGTCTTAAGATAGAAGACAAAGTTAACAATGGAAACCAAGCAAAGTCAGTCACAGAACAATATTAAAAGACACATCATTTTTCTCCTAATCAAAGCCATGAAAATCCATAGGTAGCTAGAAACAAACAATTCAAACAGCTGCTGAATATTCGTTCCACGCAAAGGGGAAAAAACTAAATGTTTGGTGCGAAAGCCCAACCTGCATGAACCTCAAACTATGAAGAGCTGACCTGCACAATGTTTAAAAATTGTAAGTGTTATTTTGCACAACTAATGGATTCCTGGATTGTGCCCTCAAACATATAAGAGAAGAATAAGCATAACCCTCAAACATATATATAAGAGAAGAGTATGCAGAAATACCTCAGTGTTGCAGCATCCACAAAATTCCAGCGCAGATTTTGATGACCTCAAGCAATTTCTATTGATCAAAACATAACAATTAACAGAGTAATAGATATACAATAACTCCTACATGAACTTCATACACAAATCACTTGTCCACGTGCAAAAATATAAAGGAAAGAAAGCTAAACAATGGGAAGAAAGACTTGGATCATTTGGCAAGTTTTTCACATGTAAGGGTCATGAGAGAGAAAAATACACAGTTTATGGCTAAGTGCAACCAACATCAATGGATCAAAAACAATAAAGAAACCAGCTTGAGAAGAACCATTGATAAATTTAAGATCAATAGTAAGAAAGGATAGTAGTTAAAATAATAACAAGAATGATCAAGCACCAATTCTTAGAGAGCTTATAAAAAATAAAGCCTTAATATAATGGAAGCAACATAATTAGAGATTCTCAAAAAAAGAAAAAAAAATCTGGCTTTCCCCATACTTTCAATATACATAAGAGATTCTCAAAAATAAAATTAAAAAATAAAGAAAAAGAGCAAAGTTACATAGAACAAAGGCTATCCTACTGGTTATCTATAGGCTAACCTTAAACCTCATTCAAAACTCACTCCTATAAAACTCAAAGGCAACAAAAATAATTTAAATAATCATATTGCTTAAAAAAATATTTCTTGATAATAAATTATCTCGTGCCTAGAAAAAAAAAATTGATTGTAAGGGATAATCCCAAAAGACTAAAATTGACGAAATGAACATAATTCTTTCTTGGCAGACCCATGTAGATTTGGGGTTAGAACATAGCCAACTAACTATATACAAGTTAAAGTAGTAATAAGCAATGATTTATTAAAATATTAATAAAAATTATATATCAATTTAACTATTTCATTATTCCATTATATTTAATCTACTTTATAAATTTCTATATGAGTCATAATTTCAAAGTTGATACAATTGTCAAAGGTATGATGCCCATGAACCTCTAGTTAAACCCCATAGATTTTTATTTTTATTTATTAAAAGACTTGATTAGATTTAAAACATTCTAGTGTCTGACTTCTAAGGTTTATTCTTGACCAAACTAAGCAAACTCAAAATATCTCCATCACTTATACATTTCCAAGTTGTTGTGTTAGAAATTTCAAGTTTAGTTCAGTATTCCAAAAGAGAAGGTCACTCCCATTCAAAACAACTAACTCTTTATTGACAAAGAATAGGGGAAAAAAGGGTTTAAACCATAGACATAACTCACTGTTTTGTGTTCAATTCTGCTTCTTAATTATGGTTTCATTGTTTCTCACTTTTGCTTCAAAATCTCAATTCAAAGGCAACCACTTTTTACCAAGAAAAACAAAAAAGAAACTACAAAATGAATTGAATGAATAGTGCAGATATAACGTAATACTTCCAAATTAAAAATCCCCTTTGTTAGTGCACATTCCACTTTTCAAAAATTTTTATACCCCTTTTATGAAAAATCAGGCACCGATCAATTAATGCATGTGTACAATGTACAATATCCTATGACAAATTGTCATAACTAACTGAACTTATCATCCATTAGCGATGCAATCTCTGTTTCATCATATTGCTCCATATGCTATGATAGTATTAAGTAATAACATTAGTTCAACACACTAATAACTTGCATTTTATAACTAGTTTCATGTATGTCTATTATGGATCAAGGATCTCAAACAAAACTATAAAACAAAGTAAATATTAATCGAGTCCTCCACTAATTATTTTCCTTTCAAATAACTATTGCTCAACATAGAACACTGCACTGGTCTTTAGTCACAAAACAAAAACCAGGCACAACACAACACAAGCTCAAACGCAAATATATATACATATGTACATAAATAAAAGTAAGAATAACACATTATAGAAAATTTCACGAGATTCATAGTGACTCACTTACAATAACAACAACGAAGCTCAAAGCTTATCCTCCATCCTCAATAACTCTCCGACATCAGCTTGGGCATAGCAAACATGGGAGTTGGGAAGATCTCCTCGTGTGTCAAGATCTCCTCGCATCAGGTTCACGCGCGTTGCGGCCCAGGAAGAGCCAGCTGCTTGGGTTTCTGCTGGAGGCGACATTGAGAACACGCTTGACAACAAACAATCCAAACGCTCCGGAGAACGCTCCAAATGGTGTTGTTGCAGCCGAGGATGCCCCCCCCCCCCAAAATGGCATCATCACACCGAAAATGGAATTTGTCGTCAAGCTCCAATGGAAGAACCAGAACCGGAACTGTAAGGTGGCATGGAGGACGCAGTGGCTTGGGGTGGCAGCTGGCCAAGGCACAGTTTCTAGAGAAGAGAAATTTGGTGACCTGGGGTTTGTTCATGGCTTTGGGGAGAAGTAAGCACTTGGCACTAGAAAATGAGAAAACTTTTAGGGATTATTATTGGGTGCATGCTCTGGTACATTGCACAAAATGTACATTTTGTACATTTTGTGATGAACGGTTAGATTGTGATATATCTTGTGGTAAGATTGTAAGGTGTATCAATACACCAATCACTCATGATGCACTATAATAATATCTAATTTTAAGAAAATTTAAAAATATAATTAAATATATTTTAAAAATTTTACACTATCAGTATAATTTTATATTATCAATATATAATAATTAAAATTACATTGATAAATTTTTTGATTATACTGACAGTGTAAAATTATTTTATACTGTCAATATAATTTTATACTGTCAGTGTATAATAATTAATTTTTAAAATATATTTAATTATATTTTTAAATTTTCTTAAAATTAGATATTTTTATAGTGCATCATAGGTGATTGGTGCATTGATGCATCTCATAATCTATGACACGATCTTCACCGTTCATCACAAAAAATGCACAAAATATACATTTTTACATAGGTACCATAGAACTCACCTTATTATTGGGTGGAAAACTTTCTAACGTCAGGCGGGAAGCGAAATTTTATAATAATAATAATAATAAATCACAAAAAAAGATAGAGCACAAAAGTGTTCCTCCTATTATAAAAAATAAATAAAATCATAAATTATAAAACTACAATTATATTAACGATTGCTTTAAAATTTTAAACTAATTTTAATTAAATTGAAAAACAAGTTTAAATAAAATTATAATTCATATAAATAATTAATATTACACTATTATTTTAACTAACAAATAAAAATTAAGGTATTTTAAAGAAATTTAAAAATCATCTTTTTTTTTTTTTAATTTAAAGATGGAACCAACCCATCTCTAAAACATATTGACCTTCTAAAAATATTTCTTTGACTAATTAAAGGTGGATTTTAGAGATGAAATATTTAGAGACGGAATTTGAATCTATCTCTAAAATAATTGATACAAAAGTAATTGTTTGAGTAATTGGAGACGAATTTAGAGACGGATCTTGGATCTATCTCTAAAATCTATTGACTTGATCTTTGACTGATTAATGACTGATTTAGAGACGGAATATTTAGAGACGGATCATATATCTGTCTCTAAAATACATTGGCTTCACATTTGATTAATTAGAGATGGAATATTTAGAGACGGATCTTGAATCCGTCTCTAAAATCTATTGGCTTGATCTTTGACTAATTAGAGACAGATTTAGAGATGGAATATTTAGAGATGGATCATATATCTGTCTCTAAAATATATTGGCTTCACATTTGACTAATTAAAGACGGATTAAAGATGGAATATTTAGAGACGGATCTTGAATCCGTCTCTAAAATCTATTGACTTGATTTTTGACTAATTAGAGACAGATTTAGAGATGGAATATTTAGAGACGGATACTATATCCGTCTCTAAAATCTACTGACTTCACATTTGATTAATTAGAGATGGATTTAGAGACTGAATATTTAGAGAAGGATAAATTCCGTCTCAAATCCATCGCTAAAATAAATTGACCTTTCGAGAATGAATATTTGACTTATTAGTGACGGATATAGAGATGGAATGTTTTAGCGACGAAAATTGGCTGTCTCTAATTCCGTCGCTAAGTCACCAACATAAAATTTGGTCTCTAATTTGTGTTTTCCGTCACAAATTTCGTCGCTAATTAGCGATGGATTGTTTCTGTCTCTAAATTCCATCGTTAAATCGGATTTTCTTGGTAGCATGATTTCAATGCTTTCTTATCTTTTCCTTTCACAAGGATTGAGATTAAAGAGGCCCTTTTCTAGATGGGGGCAACCAAGGCTCCGGGCCCGGATGGATAACCAACTCTATGCTCCTAGAAATACTAGAACTAGATAGGAGATGAGATTTCTACTGCACTATTGGATTTTTTAAATGGTGATGCTAACCTGGGGGAACTTAACAAAACTTTTATTATACTTATTCCCAAGGTACAGCCTCCTGAGACTATTATGCAATATAGGCCAATTTCACTTTGCAATGTCCTTTATAAAATCATTAGCAAAGCCTTGGCGAATCGGCTTAAAGCAGGGTTGCTTTCTCTTGTTTCTAAAACTCAAAGTGTTTTTGTGCATAATCACTTTATTTCGGACAATGTCCTTATTTCCTATGACCTAACACATGCTCTAAGGCACAAGAGAACAATAAAAGAGGAGCTATAAAGCCTAATACGAGCAAAGCATATGATCGTATTGAATAGGACAAATGTCTTTTTCAGCTGAAACGTCCTTAGGGGGATAAAAGAGAGCATAGCCCATGCATGGAACACACATAACATTGTCCACTCAAAGAAGTATTTGGGAATGCCAAGTTTCGTGGGAAGATCGAAAAAGACATCCTTTCAATCCATCAAAGATCCGGTATGGAAGCGAGTTAAAGGTTGGAAGGAGAATTTGTTATCACATGGGGAGAAGGAGATTTTAACTAAAGTAGTTGCCTAAGCTATCCCAACATATATAAGATTCCCCAATCCCTATGCTATGACTAAGGAAATATGATGGCAAAATTTTCCTGGGGGAACAGTACAAATGATAGGAAATATCCTACTAACAATTAGCGAGAATTATCCTACTAACAATTGAGAGACTGAATAGCAAAAGGTGCAATATTCAAGATCAATGTTATTTGTATGAGGAACATGGAGAGGATGTCATGCATCTTTTCTTCAAATGCCCATTTTCTCTCAATGCCATTCATTCTTTAGCAGGGCACAGCATGATGACACAAGGGGATGAGGAGATTAGGTTGACTAATATAGAAGCAATCCTAAAATCATACATAGTGGAATATAGGGAGCGAGTTATGTGCTACTGGTATGAGATTTGGCACTGCAGGAACTTGAAGTGGCTTGGGAAACCATCCAATTCAGCTGACCAGGCCATAGCTAGAAACAGCAAGAACTTGTTTGGAAACGTTCAAAAGAGAAAGGACGAGTTAAATGATCATCATGAAGGTGGAAGACAAGAGAGGTGGAAGAAACCACATGCTCCACTTATCAAAATCAACGTGGATGCTGCCATATTTGATGACATGGGTAGCGCGGGAATTGGTATCATAATTCGAGACCACAATGGAACTTTCATTGCTGCGAAGAGTATGATAATTCAAGGAGTTTCAAACCCCTTCCGAGCTGAGATGCTTACAATGTAAGAAGGTTTCCTCTTTGCATCGGACAACGGGTGCAGGAATGTCTATCTTGACGGAGATGCTAAGCAAGTCCATGATGCTATTCAGAGCCTAATTGAGGATCCAAACAATTTTACAGGACATTTTTTTTGTTTTCTAGTTGGTTCTTCAGACTTGAAAGTAACGATGTTCCAAGGAATTCAACAAGGCGGCTGACTTTCTTGCCAGTATGCTCGTTAGGCTGATAATAGCATTTGGGTAGGAAGTCCACCAACTCCTATTTTGAATTTGTTATCCTCTGATTTGATTGCTTAATAAGAGAGGTATTCCCATTAAAAAAAAAAAAGAAGGAGATAATCGCAGTGGAAATCAAGCTTTCTAGTTAGTGCTTTCATTCTTATTATTTTCAACATTCACTTATCCATATCATTTTTTTCGCCTCTTTTAAAATTTAAAAGATTATGTTTGATTTGGATTTTTAAACAAATTTTGATCAAGAGTCAAGGAATTTACTTATAAACTAAAATTTTGCTACATCTTTCTCCCTTTTAGATAGAGTATTTTATGAAATTTGAATGAATATAGGTTCAACTTTCACAAGGTGATTCCTTGATAGTTGTGTTTAGCATTTAGGGTTTAAAAATGATAAAGCATTTAAAAATGGTGGTGACTTATAAAGACAATTCAACGCTCAAATCAAAAGTGGAAATCTTGGGTTGATTTTAAACTAATTAGAGTTGATTATATGCTCTAAGATGACTTTTTACTTATAAAGCGAAATTCTCTTATTTTTCTTGATAGATAAAAGACATTGCCACCTTTCTCTCCCTAGAAAATAGTTATGTATTTGGTTGATTTTATTTGTGACAAATTTTTTTAAAAAATTTCACTTTTGCACAAGATTCAAGATGATAATAAGTTATACAATAAATTTATACAACATTACTTGACGATGATGAACCATATATCAATATGATAAGTTATTGTTTGGATTAAAAAATAAGCAAAAAGATTTTTTCTCATTTGAAAGAAAAAAGTTCATCTAAAAATGAATATAAATTGCAAATTCAATCTTTAAAAGCAATTCAAACATTTTTATTTTCTGTATTTTTATTTGTCTTTTATGTATTTTTTATTTATTTCATAATTGCACACACAACCACTCTTTTTTATACATTGAACTCCCAAGTACTCTAATAGGCCAACAAATGATGCACATAAAAATAAAAATAAATTGTTTTGGTAAAAAGCTTAAACTTGATAGAATTCAGAACATACGGAAAAAAATATATATGAACAAACAAGATAAAAAAATATGGATGCAGCCCCAAAAAAATTAGCCCAAACACATCCGAAAATAAAAGCCCTAATGGTATGGTTGGATTGGTGGGATAGGATGGGTGGGAGTGGAATGAAATATTTTAATATTTCATTGTTTAAATTTGAAAATTGTAGATGAAATAGAATGGAATTCCATCTCATTCCATTATTTGTTCTCATTTTGTTTTCTCTTAATTTGGGAGAGTGGGATGAAATCATTAAAATTTTAGTTATTTATTTATTAAATCATTGTTTTATCCTTGAACTTGTTAACATAAAATCTAATACCCAGTTGCCCATCGAGTTGCTCGCCTCTCTTCGTGCTCCTTTGCTCGTTACTCATAAACAAACTTCTACCATTCTACATTAGCTACTGTTTTGTTTCAGTATGTCATTCGTGCTATTGAAGTTTTTTTTTTTTTTTTCAATGAGTAAACATAACTTACATTTCCATCAGGAAGGAGCAAATACAATGACAAAAGCTAAAGACAGAATGGATCTAAGCATAGACAACATCAGATGATCAAACAAAACAAGCAAACAATCAACATATCAGAAAATACATTCGAAGACAGCAAATAATGCTTGCTACAAGCTCTGCACAATCTTTCTCTAAACACAGCATAACCAGCATCTATGTATCTGGTCTTATCCTCCCTTTCTTGCGCTTCCATTTCTTTGCAACTGTGAGATTCTGATGTACAATGTCCTAATCCTAATCTGAGTCTTGTCTGTTGAACCTCCTTGTCCTATATGGGTTTGAAGTTTTCAAACACAATCCGGTTCTTGATCCACCATGGCATCCATGTAACCACATGCAACATAAAGATCCATAGTTTGTTATCAAATCCACGAAAGGGTGCCACCATCCAAGATTCAAAGAACACACATGAATTGTTTGGGACGCACCATTGCAAATGCCACCACTGAAAACATGCTGTCCAGAATTTCCAAGCAAAAAGAGCATGAAGAAAACAAATGCTCAATTGTTTCAGTCTCCAACAAATAGAAAGGGGCACCTTGTATCTCCTTGAGGGAGGCTGTTTAGCTTTCTCAATCTCTCCTTTGTATTCAGTCACTGCATAATCACAAACCACATTAGTAGCTCAGCTCTAGGAGCAGCTAATCGCTTCCATACTTTGCCGCAAATTGTTCTTTCACCTGAAAAAGAAGAGATTAGTTCACAGCCTGCATTGAAAATGACTTAACATTAAAGGAACCGGATAGATCAAATCTCCATAGCAAATTGTCGTCTAGCCCCTCCACAAATTACACTGGCTTATGAGCTGTATCAACTCATTTAGCTATGCTTCTTCCCATGCAAAAAAGCTGTCTCCTCCATCTAAAATTCTAATGCCATAGACCACCATGCCACTGTCCTATTGCTGCAATTTTGCATTCTTGTTGCAGCGACATAGAAATTAATCTAGGGAATTTGTCTTTTAAAACTTGATCAACAACCCATGCTTTCGGCCCAAATGAAGTATAATTATCACCCCTACTTTCTTCCACATGCCTTTTCTTGCAATCTCTAAGATTTTTCTCCCATAGCCATTAAAATTAACAATCTAATCCCTAATATTGCCAGGGTCCCCATTTTGTTGTGCTGTAATGATTTTCCTTGGGGGTATGCCATGATTAAAGCATACAACTTTCTTTCATAGTGGGTAGTCGCTATTGGAGTACTGCCACCACCACTTGAATAATAGTGGTGCATATTTAATAACAAGATCTCGTACACCTAAATCTCCAAGTTCCTTGCGTCTTTGTATATATAATTTCCCAAGAAACAAGAAGGATTCCTCTGTTGCTTCCATTTGAAGACCAGAAAAAGGCTCTTTGCATCTTTACAATCTTCTAAGACAACTTTTTTGGCATCTTAAAACTACTCAAGTAGTACATTGGCAAGATGTTCAGTATCGAATTAATTAAAACAAGCCTTCCATCCCTCGAGAGTAATCTGGCTTTCTTTTTCAATTCTATCAAGTATAGGTTTCCAAGCTATCAATTTCGAGGGTTAGCCCCAAGTGGGATTCCCAGATACATAATCGGTTAAGTTCACCACAGAACATTTCAGCTCCCTACCAATCTCCTCTTTCCAAACCTCCTCAACACCAAAAGGTTGAAGCCGATTTGCTTTAATTTATACACAAACCAGACAAGAAAGCAAAATAGTTCATCATCGTTCTGAAATTTAACAGGATTTCCTTGTCAGCTGGGAGAAAATAATGGTGTCATCCGCGAATTGTAGATGAGAGAGCTTAACACAACCCTTCCCAACGCACATAACTTCAACCAACCGTATTTCCTTCGCCCTTCCCACCATTTTATTGAAGAGTTCCGTAGCTAGGACAAATAGAAACATGGAAAGTGAATCTCTTTGTCTTAATCCTCTTCTTGAGCCATTGATAAGGATTGACATTGAGGTAGTGGATACGCATTGATTAATCCGCCTTCTCCATCTTTCTGTGAATCCCATATTAGCAAGGACATCATCAAGAAAGCTCCATTGTGCCATAAGCCTTGTGGAAATCCAGTTTCAACAGTTCACCTTTGGATTTTGACTTCTTTCAGCCACCAAACAGCTTCATTGGCAATAAGCACACTATCAAGAATCTACCTTCCTGCCATAAATGCCGATTGAGATTCCCGAACAAGGCTTGGCATTACCACTTTCAGCCTGTTCGCCAAAAATTTTGCTATAATCTTGTACAAACAACCCACCATGCTAATGGGTCTGTAGTCCTTGACTTCAATTAGATCATCATATTTGGATATAAGAGTCATCAAGCCAATGTTAATCTTTGGTGGAAAGTAGCTGCTGTCAAAAAATTCAAAGATCAGATCTACTATTTCAGCTTCAAGATCATTCCACATTCGTTTGATAAAATTCATGTTAAACCCGTCATAGCTAGCTGCCTTCGAAGAATCACGTCCACGGAGTGCTTCCTTGATTTCCTCAAGGGTGGGATGCATCTCTAATATTGTAGCCTGTGCTACACTGATTTGAGGGAGAAAGCTAGATAGAAGCCACTCTCATTAAATTAGAAAACAGAGACTAAACCGATTAGAACAAGTGACTAAAGATGCAAACAATATTGTATTAGAAGGTCATGTTCGAGAAGCCTGTGTGAAGTCAATGAGGTATATGAAGAAGGTTATATTGGTTTGTAACATAAAGCAGGAACGCTCGTGTGAGGTGAATCAATTATGGAACCTTATTCATTGCTAAAAGTTGTGATCTTATACTACCTAAAAAGTAACAGCCTGAAAAATGTCCAGCACCAGTGTCAATTATTTTCTTATTAGAGTTTTTGGACTCGTGTAACGTACAGGATAAAAAACTTTTTGCAAATATAAAATAAAAATTTTATAAAATATTTGACAAATATAAAAACTTTAGAATAAAAAGATTATATATAAAAATTGCATAATTTGATTTGAAACTAACAAAATTATTGATAAACATAAAATTTAATATACGATTTTATTACAACTATAATAGCTCAAAAAGTAAAGTTTAATATGAAAGATAATAAAAAATAAAAATAATAAAAATAGTAAAATAAATTCTTTATATTAGACGTTTTGTTAAAAATTCAAACTTATTGTAAGATACTAAATTGTAATAAGTATAAAAATAACAAATTATATAATCATAAATTAATAAATAAAATAATCTACTTACAATTTTACAATTCTAAATAAAATAATCTACAAACAATTAATTATTAAAAGTATAATTTATTTTATAAAAATATATATTTCTAATTCTTAAGATATATGATTTAAAATACTTAAAATCAATTTACTAAATTTATAATTTATGTAGATTTTTTGCATTCTATTAAAAATAGAAAACGTCGAGTTATATGTTTACTATAACTTAGTATTTTAATTTGTTTCAAAGTTAAAAATTTAAATAAACTCTATATTGACATTAATTAATTCTTTGAAAATTGATCGTATAAAAAAATGAAGGAATTATTTGAATATATAGTATAAGAACCATTTTTTCAAAACATGATTTCTAGAATTAAAAAAATGCTTGATACCCCTAATAACCAACGAATGGTAAGTGTTTTTCCTTGTGTGGATCTTATTTCAATGGGAACTTGATGAGTCGATCCGCCTATACGTCTTGCTTTTACTACTATATTGGGAGTTACTCCATGTATTGCTTGACGTAAAATAGAGAGTGGATTTGTTTCTGTCTTTTTGTTGAATCTTTTTCATAGCTCGATAAATAATTTGATAAGCTAATGATTTTTTCCGCTAAGCTTTGTATCACTAACCAACATGTTAACTAATCGATTAGGATTTTGTGGTTTTTACTTCTACAGTACCTCGCCGTGACATGAGCGTGAAAGGGAGAATCTTTTTTTTTTTTTTAACTTATAAGGGAAAAAATCATTTATTTTGGCTTTTTGGCCTCATATTGTAGGGTGGATCTTAAAAGATACGAAAGATCTCCTCCCAAGCCATACATATGACTTTCATCAAATACGGCTTTCCACATAATTCTATATGTATCTATGAAATCGAGTATGGAATTCTATTTACTCACTTTGAAATTGAGTATTCATTTCCCCCTTTTTCTTACTAGGATCGGAAATCCTGTATTTTACATATCCATACGATTGAGTCCTTGGGTTTCTGAAATAGTGTAAAGTGCTTTGAATAATTGCTATTTGACTCGAACCTATTCTAAAAAAGTCGAGGCATTTCGAATTGTTTGTTGACACGGACAAAGTCAAGGAAAATTTCTGAAATTTTTTCAATATTGGACCTTGGACATATCACAGTTCTGAATCGAATCTCTTTAGAAAGAAGATCTTTTGTTTCATGGTAGCCTGCTCTAGTTCCCTTATGAAACTTTGGTTATTGGGTTAGCTATACACTTCACATGTTTCTAGCTAGTCACATTGCATTATCAAATTATACAAGTCTTGGATAAGAACCTACAATGCATTAGAACGCCCTTGTTGACGATCCTTTACTCTGACAGCATCTAGGGTTCCTCAAACAACGTGATATCTCACACCGGGTAAATCTTTAACCCTTCCCCCTCTTACTAACACTATAGAATGTTCTTGTAAATTATGGCCCATATCAAGTATATAAGCAGTGATTTCAAGTCCAGAGGTTAAGCATACTCTGGCAACTTTACGTAAGGCAGAGTTTGATTTTTTGGGGTTGATAGTGGAAAAGAAGACAGATAAGTCACCTTTACTGCCACTCTATAGAACTGTACATGAGATTTTGGCTCCTCATTCAATTCTTTCAAAGTCATTGGATCCTTTTCCTTGTTTGAGAATCTCCTCTCTTTTTTTACTCCGTCCCGAAGAGTTCTCCTCTCTTTTTTTACTCCGTCCCGAAGAGTAACTAGAACCAATTCAGTCACGTTTTCATGTTCCAATTGATTCCTTTTTTAATTATTCTCAAAGGAGAAGATTGTTCTTTTTACCAAACATATGTGGATCCAATCACGATCGTCTAATAAGAACAAGAAATCTTTCTTAGTCAATCCTTTTACCCCCATTCTTCGAGAATCAGAAAGATCCTTTTCAATCAAGTTTGAATTTTTTCGTTTGGAATCTGGACTCTTCTATTGCATTTTTATTTACTTATTTTTTTTTTTTAATTTTCTTCCATCATTCCTTAAGTCCCACAGGTTTGATCCTGTAGAATCTGACCCATTTTCTCATTGAGCGAAAGGTGTGAAATAAATCAGATTGATTTTTTGATCAAAAGTACTATGTAAACTGAATGACCGAAGCATTGGTTACCCTAATTCCAGGTAAGGCAGAAGCACTTTTAGGGCTTAGGATGATAAAGACATCTTATACATTAGCTTTTGACCTAGAACCAGCTGACTTAATAGATAGATTAGCCTTGCCTACTTCAATGCCAATTGATGGGGGCCTGGACCAACATTGAAAGAAAGTGCAACTTTTGGAACTGTTCCCTTAAAGAAGAAATCTCCATTCACTGCAACTAAAACCTTAGGAAAAGTTATCTAGTTAGACATTTCTGGTAAAGATTACTAAGACATCGAAAGAAATCTAGCTATTAGTGCCTTATATCTAGCCTTTACATATCCCTTTGGCTTGAAATATGACTTTACCTAGCCTCTCAAGTCTTGCCTCTGTCGCCTACTACCAAGAAGGAAACTATTCATTACTCATATGGCTCTCGTAGAACAACTACTGAGATGAGTAGACTACTAGGTGAACAAGAACTAGGGAGGCATCCTACTCTTGGGAGAAATCTGACACACATTAGACAGGGCAGGAAGAGTAATCTTAAAATTTCAAGTTCTAAAAAAAAAAGGTATATATCCTTCTTAGCCTTATACACTCCCAGGATAATTTACTTACCCCCTGTTTGCCCTTTGACCCTTAATAATGGAGGACTTATTTACACAAAAGCTAAACTAAAAAGAGAGAATAAATAAACACATATACCATTCTAGTACACTACAACCAAAAAACCTTATTTGTGGTGGACAAATCTGCTGCTAATTTTCTCAATCTACCGCTAATTGACCATTTGCGGTGGATTTATGGTGGAAGTCAGGTTGTCACAAAAACATAGGCTACCAATTAGTTACGGCAGATTTTTCCCCTCTAATGAGTGTGGCAGTTTTCCCCCCTCTAATTTGCTGGGGATTTACCCCCTTAATTTTTTGCGCTGGGTTTTCCTCTCTAATTTTGCGTTAGATTTTCCCCCTTTTAATTTGATGCAAATTTTCCACTTATAATTTTTACGATGGACTTTCCGCCACAAATGACTAACTCGAAGAAAAAAAAATACAATCATCAAACTTAAATACATACAACACCAAAAAGATTCAAAATTATTTAACAAAGTCAAATTTAATCTAAATATTTCAAGTTCATATGAATATAGAAGAGAAATATCTTCATAAAATTTTGGAAGTAGTATTTTTAGCATACTTTTAACTACATCTAGTTTATCTCGTAGCCATTGTGGTTCATTTTCGTCCTCTGAGTCTTGAACAACTTTCCATTGAATCTTAAACAACTTCAATTGAGTCTTCCACTAGCTCTGTTGTGTCTTCAAATTTGTCCATTGAGTCTTTCACAAGGAAATACTCAACAATCATTAATAATATCAGAAATAATAAATTAGTAATATATGTTATATAAAAATTAAAATCAATCAGATAATTTTTTTAAAAAAACTGCTCAGTGGTGGTGGCAGCAACTGGTCGTAGCAATGGTGTTGGTTGGCATGGCGATGGCAGTGGCTAGTTAGTGGTAGTTGGTGGTGGCAGTGGTGGTTGGGGAAGTATGGAAAGAAAAAGAGAAAGGAAAGAAAAAAGAAAAAAGAGAACGAGGAGGATGAGTGAAGAGGAGGAAGATTGGATATGATATAGAAGGAGGAAGGAAGAGAAGAGAGGGAGGAGATAATAATGAGAAAGGAGAAGGAAAAGGTATAAAATGAATGTGTTTTAATACCTCTCTAATAAAAATTCATTTATGGCAACTTTTTAAATTTTGCGGTGGAAAGTTTGCCTCAAAATGTACGTATCCCTTTTTTAACATTCAGTAAACTTAGCGGCAGATTTTTTGTTGCAACAACAACTAAATTTTTCAAATTTTTTTAATCATTTGAATTAGCGGCAAATAATATGTCTTAATGCCATTTTTTTTATATGATAACACCATTAGCGGTGGAAAGTCCCCCGCTAATGTTTATTACAATTAGTGAGGTATTTTCCGCCACTAATGTTGAAAAGAAGTGGACCTGGCTTGTTAGTTAGAGGCAGATATTTCGCCGCTTAATCAAACGAAATTCAAAAAGAAATTTAGAAGTGATTTCCCTTGCTAATATTGAAAAGAAGTGAACGCAAGCTCATTCTTTAGAAGCAGATATTCCATCGAAAAATCAAATGAAATTTTTTAAAAAAATTGTGTCTTGTAAATTAGCAGGGGATACCATTAACGGGGGATTTTCTATAACATCCCGTAAAAAATAGTGCGTATGACTAACACTATTGAATGATTTATTTTTAGATGCGTTATAGACATATAAGTAGGCCATAATGAAATGCAAATGTTAGGGTTAAGTTTTCTTTGTAGAAAAAAAATTATAAATAGAGAGAAATATTTTACTAGTGGGGAAAAATTTTCTTGTTAACGGTGTCTTGTAACTCAAGGACCGAATTGATAGGAGTCTATATTGTAGAACAACATAACTATTAGTTAAAAACCCTAGGACATGTGGCTAGAAACTAGCCATCCAAACACCCCTTGGTGGCCAAAGAATGGCCACACAAATAGCAAGCTTAAGGAAACTTCAATTTCCTTTTATGTCCACCAGTCAAACCACTTCATAGGTCATATTAACTTATTAAGTAAGAAGCCATTCCTCTCAACCTCTATTTTCTTCTCCAACTTCTTCACTTTCACCTAAAGCTCTTGATCCTTACTTCCTCTTATTCCAATCTTCCACCCTTTCCTTTGTATATCATCAAAGAAGCCTTAAGACAAGCTCATAAAGTTTCTTCTCTTGATCATTTAACCTCAGCCCATCCAATAATAAGAAGGCAACTATCTCAAGGTTTTAGAGAAGTAGAGCCATAAAAGTTTCAAGTAGAAGAGCTCCACATCTTGAATTTGAGGTAGGATTTCATAGATTTGTTGTTTTTTAGGGTTTTAGGGTTGTTAAGGTTTTCTTGTATTATCCTTGATTTATTCTTGTATGGTGTTAACATAACTTCTTTCTAGTGATTTGAGGTAAGAAAACTTGGTTTATGTTGAAGATTAGATCAAAAGAACAAGAAAGACAACAAAGAAAAATTGTGGAGGGAAACCCTAGGAGCTATCAGTACAGTGAAGCTTATATCTCAACCTAGAGAAGTCAAATTTAAGTAAAACTAATTTTATATGAAACTAGACTTAAAGATGAATTCAACCATATAAATTATAGTTCATTAGACTTGAAATGAAATAGTCATGATGTTTAGAATTAGGCTATTGGATTTCACTTTTTATCCTAACTAGTGTTTGATATGAGGGGTATAATTTGTCTTATATAACTTCAAATTCATTGCAACCAATTTTTTTAGGGAGATAACATATACGAATCATGCCTATAAAATTTCAAAATCATATCATGAGTAGATTACTCCTAGTAATCCCTTGAATTTGACATATGCACCTTTCAGATTGAAATAGAGCAGCCCACTTGAGAAGCTCATAATTTGAGCTCTATATACCCAATTACAGTAAAACTTCTTGTGATTGAAAGAGAGTCCAAAAATTTACATTTGGTCAATTTTTGGATGAAAATAATGAAAAATGGACTTTTAGTGATTTTCTAAGTATAGGTGTGCAAGTTTGTCCTAAAATAGGGTGGTTTTGAACAAAACCTTAATAACTTAAGTCGTACACCTCAAAATTTAGTTAAACTAAAGAGGCTCAATAGTAGACTAACAGAGATACAATCTATTAAATTTTTAGGTTAAAATGAATTAAAATGAAATTTGGTGTAATTTAGAAATCAGGGTAGATTTAAGGAGAAGGTGACCTCTTAAAAGTATTTATGACTTAGAAGTTCCATAGACCATGAAGAACCAATAAGCTAAATCATTTATGCAAATTTCTATCAAATTGATGTGATATTGGTATGTTGATATTAATGATTCTGATTACTATGACTGGTTGGCTGTATGTATACTGTTTATATATTGGGAAACCTCATATTTCAGCTGTCATACTGCCGAATTTTTAGTAGGAATATATGAACTATGTATCATGATTATGAGTTCCTCAAGAATATTCATTCATGAATATATGATCCACAATATAATTATGATTCCATATTACTTGGGCCAACCCTAGAATGAATTAAGAGGAATAAGTCGGTATGAGTATTTGGGGAAAGTAAACCCAATGATCACATATAGGAATGAGCTCGATCCTAAAAAAAGGACTATTACTCAAGAGTTTATATGGCCAAATACTTCCAAGGGACCAAGTATGGAAAATTATAATATGAGTTAAGAAAAGAAAAAGTCAAGTGCACTTGCATCAAGATTCATTTGCATTCATCTATGCATATTATTTAATTGCTTATTGACCTGTTATGATACAATAAGATTCCTTTTCTATTTATTAAGTGTTTGGAAAAAATGAAATCTGCTTTAGAAAATATGGTTTCAAACCTATAAAACTAGAATCTACGCTTTACTATTTATATTATTCACATTTATTGAAATAAATCGGAGCAGTTGAGAATGATTGCTACATTATATGATAATCTAAGAAATCTTACTGAGAACTTTCGAATTATCATCCTATTTGTATGTATCTGTCTCATTCTCAAACGATAGTGATGGTGACGATGGCATTCTTTGTCGAGATACTTGAATGGTAGTAGCATTATGACCCTGCCCTAGATTCCATATACCTGACAGCGACCTCCCAGGTGCATTTGTACATACTCTTCTAGTGCATTTTTACTATTTCTATTTCGAGTCCATTTTCGGTCCTTAGACTCTGTTTGACGGGATCCAATTGTACAAGGTTCATCCAGTTGCTATACCCCTCAACCCTCTTCTCTAGCTCCTCTGGAGAGTGATCCCTCAGAGGCGAGCACTTTAATCCCCTCCTCTTTTTATGCTTCTGGAAGTGGTGATGATCCATCTGGTGGTTCCGGATCTGCAGGCTTTATGGCAAGTGGATTCCTTTCTTCGGAGTCTGTTTAGGGAATTTGATGAACCTTGAAGACTATAGTGCTAGTTGTGCAGAGTGGCCCTCTTTTGGGTATTGTTTTACATGACCTTAGGTCACAGACACAGTTTCTGCTTTCTTTTTACTCTCATGTATTGTTGATGATTGCTTGTAACCCTATGAAGACTTTTACTGAGATTGGGTTAAAGGCATGGGCCGAGTGTATGTTTTGACGGTCCTCCATGATATACTTAGAACCTATGATTGGATGCATGAGGTTGTGTATATTTTGATGTATGCACTATAAATATTTAATGTACTCTTTATCTTCATGCTTTTATTTTCTCTATATCACAACGTACTATGCCCTATTTTATGAATTCACAGTGCACGGTTGTTACATTAACAAGTAAAACAGATAATTCGCATTTTTATTCAATTGAACCTCATAAGAACTAATTGTCACAAAATACAACAAAGGCAAATTAGTGCCAGTAGCAAACTTCCGAATATAATATTATGACTTAAGCATAGTATTATATTTGGGAGGGTGTTATATTTTTCGTTGCCAATTTTGTTAAATTTTTTTTTTAACATTAGCCCCGACTAATTGTAATGTCCATTAGTGTGGGATTTTCCCTAGCTAATATTGTAAAGAAGTGATTGCAAGCTCATTCGTTAGAGGCAAATATTCCGCTGCAAAATTGAATACAATTTAAAAAAAAAATTATGTTCTTCCAAATTAGCAAGGGATTTTCCCTTGCTAATTGAGATAACTATTAGTGGGGGATTTTTCGCTACTAATGTTATTAAAAAAATGTTTTTTGTTCAACATTAGCGTCAGAAAATCCCTTGCTAATATTCACATTTTTTTGTTTTCGAAGTTGTGCACGTCATTAGTGGCGAAAAATTTGGTGCTAATTGCTATTCCCAATTTCGCTCATGTAATTTGTCCATTGAGCCGGAAATCTATTACAAATCTGTTGCAAATTTGTATGCGCTTGCGTTGACCGCAAAAAATTTGCCACAAAAATGCGTTTTTCTTGTAGTGTTACTAATTGAGAGAAAATAAACAAATGCATTCTTTTGAAGCAAAATATATTCTTTTAGAAATAAATTGATGTAAGCGGATCGAGCCAATATGATGAACCCGATGAATCCGAACTGAACCAATTAAATTGGTTTAGGATAGTTCGGGTCAATCAGGTACGATCTAATTAGAATTGACTAGTGTTTTGTTTAGTTATTGGATCTAGGGCTTTGCAACCTAATGCTTGCCCTCGAACCACTAATATTCTTTTTTTTTTTTAACAAAATAATGTATTAGAATGACAATTGTTTGACGTTTGTGTTTTCTTTCATTGTGTTAATGATAAAATTAGAATGATTTAGCTTTTGGATATTAGAATAGAATCTAAAATTTGCTTATATAAAATTTTTGATGTTTTATGATTATTTTTTATTTTTTTAAAAAAGGGAAAAAAATTAAATGGATAATCTAATCACTAGAACTGAACCAACCTGAATTTAATTGGTTTAGTTTGGTTCGGATTTAGTCAAAAAATTTCATGAATCCGAGCTAAACTAAATCAATTAAAATTGATAAATTCGAATTTATTTTTCTCTCAAACTTGATTCGAACCAACCATTTACACCCCTATCTTTGTTTTTTTGTTTTTTTTAATGAAGTAATAATTCTAGGTAAATTTGTAATTTTATCCTATATACATTAATTACTCTTTTCATTTTTTCTCTCTCCTAATTAATATTCTCTTACCTTTATTTTCTTTATTTGAATATAATTATCCTTTTTCTATTTTCTATTTTCTATATAAGTGATTAAAAATTGAAGCTAAGTAATATTAAAATATATTGGGTATTGAACAATTCACTTAATATGTTACGCGTTTAATATTACTTGAATTACGATTACTTTTTAGAGTGAATATATAATTTAATCCCTAAAAGATTCACATGATATCAATTCTATCCCTAAAAGATTAAATGTGATATCATATTAGTCATTAGAAGTTTTGTACATCAAATAGGTCCTTGAAAGTTAAAATATGATATTAAATAGGTCCCTAAAAGTTAAAATCTGACATCACTTTGGTCATTTCAAAAGAAGCTTTTAGGGACCTATTTGATGTCACTTGCATCTTTTTTAGGGACCAAAGTGATGATGTAACACCCTACCTAACAAAATACTATGCTTAAGTTATAATATTATAATCACAGGTTTGTTGCTTGTCCTAACTTACCTTTATTAGTTATTCTTAATAAGTTATAATGCAGTTTAAAAGTTCGTGGGATTGTTTTATTTTAAACCATCTGTGGAAATAAGCATGAGCTACTAAATTCATGAGATAACATGGTATGTCGGAAGGTAAACAAAATAAAAGTGTGGAAATAAAGTTGTAATAAATATTTACAGAACATATATATATATTTAATCTCATGTATTCATTCATAGATTCTGAGTACATCATGAAGGATTGCCAAAATATATACTTAGTCCATGACTGTATCACCCTCTCAGTAAAGGTCCTCATAGGGACATAGCAAACTAGCAAAAATACATGAGAATGGAAAACAAAAACCATGACTATTGTAACAACCTCTATCATATAAGCCATACTTGAGTCATGAAGTTATATTAACAGGTTGTCACGATGTTAAGAAAACTTTAAAATATAGAAGATATAATGCATGGCCCTTAACTGCTCACTTCATTATTGACTTATAGTCTTTGGTACATAGAGAATAAAATAATTACACTTTAAAAGAAATTGTAATTGAGATAATACACAGCGTCTACTACCGACTAATCGTTAGCTAGCTTCGATAGTCTCTTGATTTGGCTAGCACCCGATTCGTGCTCAATGAGTGGCCCTGCGTTCCGCCTCGCACTTGATTTCCAACTTGGGTGCTGGAATGTTTACAAAAAAGACAAACATAAAAGCAGGTAGTGAGAACCTAGGGTTCTCAGTAGGTAAACTTAAACCAATCTCATAGTGTCATCATAAACATTCCAGCCACTTCGGTTTATTATGAAAACATGAGCATATATAAACAAATAGTGGTTCAATTTTAAGTTGAAGATACCTTTCTCGAAGTAGGTTATATTTTAACAATCACTTACCATATTATATGACGAACATGGAAATATGAATAGTATAATATGCTTCAACCAAAATCATAATAACAGTATGACTTAATGAGATAACTGAAGATGCACTTATAGATGCTTATACTTGACTGTATGCAAGTGCACTTGACTTAATTCATATCTTCCTTTAACTGCAATTTGATCTTACTCTTCTGTGCTTGGTCCCCTGGAGGTGAATGATCTTTCTCACCCCTAGGCAATAACCTGCTTTTCAGGTCCGAGCTCATACCTATACATGAGTGAAGGGTTTACTTTCCCCGACCCTCACACCGGTCTATTCCCACTAATCTGTTCGAGGGCTAGCCTAAGTCTTAGACAGTACCGCTCTGGTCCACGCTAGCTGGGTCTATGCCATGCCTCACGTGGTAGCTTAGTACGTCTCTCTTGCAAGTTCTTATCATCTTTCCTTTCCATATCTTATCATGCATGCAGATGCTTTGTGCATACATGAATATGTCTCATACCTTAATTCTCATATCATATTCTAATTATGCTTGCATGCATGGCATACATGAACATAACATGTGAATGTAATGTATTCAAAGTATAATCTCCTATAGCATAAGCTCTCATAACTCATCTCATACTTAAATTCATCCTTTCATATAAACGTTCATAGTTTCATAGACTTCTGCTGTAAATTCGGCAGCATAACGGATCAAATCCGTTTTCCCATGAATAGTGCCAGTTCTCTCAGACAAATCAGTTATAGCAGTATAATCAATTTAACATATCCATCAAGATAAAACTTGCAACCGTCATCTCAAACCTTATATGTTCACTCTCACTTGCGAAACCATCAATTTGGTCATTTTTGCCAATCTTACCCAGCTCTGCTCAAATTTTGTATAATCCACCTTTACTTCTATTCAACTCATTTAAACCTGAATTTTGGATATGTCATAGATCTATATGTCTACTTTCTAACCTCTTTGGTCCCATATCATTTTCATCTGTATAACTCAAGATATTTAACTTTTGCCTCAGCTTATTCAGTCACTTGTCCGAATTACACTCTTGGAAGTAAAAATTCTCTAAAAATCAAATCTAACCTCAAATCATACGAAATTAGTCTCGTATTGAAGCTAACAGGACAACCTTTCATTTGAAACAAGTTTATTCCATTTGCTTTAGTATAGCTTGAGTTACAAGTCCTAAAATTCCACCTTTCTAAACTACTCTATTTTGGTTCGATTTGGTCATAGGGTAAATTCCTCGAACCACTGGGATCAATTGGGGTCATAACAAACTTGAAATTTCATATTGGGATGTTCCCCTATGTGTAAGCTTTCTAACAAAGTTAGTTTCACTCAATTTGGAGTTGTGTAGGATGAGTTATACCGTCCTCAAGTCACCCTACCCGGATGAAAGTCCTGAGTCCTAGGTAAACTTCAAAAATTCATATCTCTTCAATACTAATCCAATAACCTTATATTATATATGTATGGAAAGCTCTGAATGTCTACTTTCATCTAAAAATAGTTTCATCATATTTAACCAGCTGTAGGCGGAGCCATACACTCCGCCATATGGACTGCCGAGGACTCTTCACCAAGACAGCATCCTAATCCTCCATTCCTTCTAGTTTTTCTCCTTCTAACCATAATTTTAACTCAAGATTTCATATAAATTCTATCATAATCCATCATAATACATCCAATATATCATCAAATACATGAAGAAGAGTACAAGTTCATATAGCCATAATGCAAATAATTCAAGAATAGAAGTAGAATCCTACCTCTTTGGAGTGTGATTTGCGCTAAGTGTTGAAGCTTGAATTGTTAGAACCTTGTTAAGCTTGAAGGGAGTGATGGAGTTGGGTGAATGGAGAAGAGAAAAAAAGAGCTGAACAAGGGAGAGGGCAACATAGAAATGGGGCTGAAGGAGAAAAAGGATGAGTTATTTAAGCTTGAGGTGACAGTTAACTTGGAGGGTTTTGATTAGCTTAAAAACACAAGGCTGAATTTTAGCCAACCTTCCCTATTTTTGTGGGTAAGGTTCAGCCATGTATCCCTCTTTTTGTGACAAAATTGCTCTCCACGTCGCCTAAAAGTAGAACTCGCTTCCACTGTATTCTGAAAGTGACATCGGAACTCGTACTTCCTTAAAGTCAGAACTCGCGCTATTTTATTTGCCTTTCAGAGATGAAATCGGAAATCAAAGATATTGTCTGGTTTATTCGACACTTCGGAATAAAGTCGGATGTCGGAAGTCATACAGCTTACAATCACCTAATCTCGGAACTCCCCATTCAAACTCGGGAATGCTAATAGAAATGGAAGGCTTCTGGGAATCAGCTCAAAGATCCAAACTCGTGTCCATTCTAATTGAGTTCAACTCCAAGGCGGGAACTCATTACACTCAACTCGACGGTCGGTAATTGCACCATTGTGTTAAGCTATCAATTTGGAAGTCGGAAACCAGGCACACTATTTTGAACATGAGGTATGAGATCAAAACTCGGGTACATCTTGCTTGGAACCTGGAAATAAACTACGAGATCGAAAATCGGGTCCGTTTTCTTTGAGACCTAAAGTCGAATATCGACAATCACGTCCATATTGTTTGGACTTGAAGGTTAAGTCGAAAGTCGGGAAATTAGCAGATGAAATCGGAAGTCGTAACTTGTGCTGAAATTCAAAGACGAACTCGGAAGTTGGAAATAATCCCATTTTATGTGAAATTCGAAGATGAAGTCGGAAATCATGAAAACTTGAAAGTGAAGTCGGAACTCGAAACTCGTGGTTTAGGTTAAATGGAATAATTTAGCATAAGGAAAATTGGGGATGTTACAACTATGGCCCAAGGTCACATAAAAGACACCAAAAGAGGGCCACACTATACAATACCATTGTCACAAGGATTTGGTAGCTCTACTAGATGGACTCGAAAGAAAGGAATCCATTTGCCATGAGGTTCGTGGGCCCAGGGTTGCCTGGCACATCACCAGCATCTGGAGCTGATGATAAGGAGGAGAATCCATCATCTCTGACAAGTCGCTTTTAGAGGACTTTGGCTGTACAGGATAAGGTGGTATTATTGATGGCTGAGCCTGATACGGGGGCACAGGGTCTAAGTGAGCCATGTATAGAAGGACTCCTAGGAATAAGGCAGTTGGATCGAAGAGGGGGCTAAGGATGGGTGCAGCAAAAGCCCGCATGAAATATATGTATAAGCGGACTCAAGTGGTAGCAATCAAGTACAAGGAATCCATAAACGGGTCATAATGCCAGTGCCACTCGGGCACCTCAGCGAAGAAGACCATCGCTGCCATCATCACCATCTGAGAATGACATGGATATAAGATAGGATGAGAATTTAGAAAATTCTCAGTAGGATTCTCAGTTGCTTCGGTTTAGTTTAATTATGTAAAAGTGTGATTAATACGGTATATGCCTCAATTCATAAGTGTTAAAATTGAGGTCCAAAGCAAAATGCTATTTTACTCATAGAACTAATAAACCGAAATAACACATATGATAAATAGAGTAAATATTTCAGAGAATAATTCGAAATTCAAACTAGACTATAACTAATCATATAATATGCATAAGGAAGTGCAAATTAGAATTTCATGCATATGCACTTGATGTAACGTCCGATTTCCAACTTCCGACCTCATTAGTATTCACGATTTCCGACCTTATGTAAGTATGTACGAATTCCGACCTCATCAGTAATAATTCCTGATTTCCGATTTCATTAGCTGAAATGGAGTGGCTAATGCTTCCGATTTTTGATCCTAAGATTTCCGACTTAGCACGAAATTCGTAATCCAATTTGATCTCAACCAGAAATGGACGTGAGATCAGATCTCTGAATTGGTCTCCAAGTTCGACTCAAAATTTCACATGTTCCAATCTCGAGTTTAATACCAAGAGCTTTCATTTCTCTTATTTTCCCGAGTTCCAAGATTGAGTTTGGAGTGCCGAGGTCCTTTAAGTCCCGATTTCCTGGTACATGGATTAATGTTTCGAATTTCGATCTCCGGTGTTATGCTTAGAATCGATTTGAGTTTACCTAATTTTTCGACTTCCGAATTTAAGTGCTTGGCTTCACATCCGACTTTGCTTTCAAGTTTCAAGTAAACCAGACAATATTTCCAAGTTCCGACTTCATCTCCAAGATGTGCACGAGTTCCGACTTTAAAAAGAGTACGAGTTTCGATGTCATTTTCAGAATATACTGGAAATGAGTCCCACTTTTAGGCGACGTGGAGAGCAATTCTACCACACAAAGAGGACGACATGGAGAGCCTTTTGGTCACAAAAAGTGGGAAAGGTTGGCTGAAATTTAGCCTAGTGTTTTGAAGCCAATCAAAACCTTCCAAGTTAACTACCACTCATGCCTATATAACACACTCTCCTCCTCTCATTTAGACCCCCTTCTACGTAACTTCTTCCTCACTTCAGCTCTCTTTTCTCTTCTCCACTCACCAATTCCATCCAACCTTCAAGTTCAAATAAGCACCATTCCCAAACTCAAGCTTAATAACAAGAGGTAGAAGTTTTCTTCTTGCTTGATTTTCTGACTCTTGGATAATTGTTGATAATTTAATTCCTTAATTTTGATATGTTGATTGATTGATTATGATGAATTATAGTTGGTTTATTGGCTGTTTGTGAGATTAAAATTGAATTGGAAACAAGAAAGGATGAAGATAGGAAGAGTTGAGAGCTTGGAAAACTCAAAACCCTCGACAGTCCGTACGGCGGAGTGTACAACTCCGCCTCTCGCCATTCAAAATTAATGAAACCATTTTTATGTAAAACTAGACATCTTGGGCTTTCTACACATATATCATATAAGACCATTGGAGTAATATTGAGAGAGATATAAAATTTTGAAGTTTGACTTAGGAATCAGGACACTCACCCAGGCAGTATGGGTTGAAAAGGGTGTAACTCACCCTATACAACTCCAAATTGAGCGAAATTAATCTTGTTGGAAAGCTGACACATAGGAGAACATCCAAAGAAATTTCGAGTTTGTTATCATCTCAACTGTTCCCAGTGATTTAAAGAAGTTACTCTATGTCTAAACCAGGCCAAAACAGGGCAGTTCAGGAAGGTTAAGTTTCGAGGCTAACAACTCGAGCCCTACTAAGGCAAATGAAATGGGAAATTTTTGCATATGAAATTTTGTCATGTTAGCTTTGATAAGAGACCAATTTTGTATAATTTGAGTCAGCTTTCGATTTTTAGTAGATTTTTACTTTTAGGTGTCTAATTCTGGCCAGCCACTGGGCAGGCTGGGATAAAAGCTAAATATCTTGAGCTATAGATATCTGAATTAGGTGGGACCAAAGAGGTTAGAAAGTAGACACATAACACTTTAACATATCCAAATTTGAGGTCCAAATGAGTTAAATAGACATTATGCCTTGATTTAGAAGAACCAGGTTGGCTGACTATGCTGAGACAGAAACTTTGCCTTAATGAGATTATTGTTATTATGAGTTCCATGTTGAAGTATATGTGCAATATGGTAATCTTTGTGATAAATTGGTGTTCTGGTATGCTGGCACTATTCATGAGGAAGTGGACACGTTCCGTTATGCTAGAATCCATGTATAAGTTATGAATTGCATGTTAATGCATGTGCAATCTCAAGAAAGCTATGAAAGTTATGATAAGAATTATGTTACTATGAAAGTTCCATGCTACTTAGGCCAGCCCCGGATAAGAAGTTAAGGAGAATAGATCGGTGGGAAGTCGGGGAAAGTAAACCCGGCATTCCTGTATAGGAACGAGCTCGATCCTGAAAAGCAGACTATTACCCAGGAGTCTAAATGGCCAAGAACTCCCAAGGGACCAAGAGGAAAAAATAATGAAAAGTAATGACAAAGTTTATGAAGAAAGGTTCAAGAATGAGTCTGCATGATTACATGAATGCGTGAATACATGGAATAGTTATGTCAAGATGTTTACAGTTGTCTCTTATGGTTGTTTACTGCTGTTTATTTAGTTATTCTGTTTATCATTCTATGTATCAAGTATTAGTAATCTATTTTGTTTCTTGTGCCGTCTAAAGTAAAACTGAACCTTGCCTCGGACCAGACATTTTCTTGAACTCATTAAAATGGATATTTCAGTTTGAACACATGTTTTTAAGATTAAATAAAATTCGAGGCAACTGAGAATGTATGTGACATCAGATAACCCCTATGCACAAACCCTACTGAGAATTTTTTTAAAATTCTCACCTCGTTTTGTATTTCTCGCATCATTCTCAAACGCTGGCGATGGACTCCACAGCTACCCTCTTCATTGAGATCCTAGATTTGCAGCTTCACCATGATCCAGAGTTGGATTCTTTGTATATAGCCGGTTCTTGTAACTTCCGCCTTTACCTATTTAGTAATAGGAATTTTGCTATTCCTTTACATCATCCTATTTTTGACCCTGCGACTCCTTACATTGCTGTCCCGCTGCACATGACGCACCCACCTCCAGCTCCCCCTGCACCTGTAGCACAAACAGCTCCTGTTGACCCTCTTTTGACAGCATGTAGCTCTGGGTCATAGACTTGACAGTAGGACTAGCAGTAGGTTTTGAAATGTCCTCTAAGGACCTATAGGATCTTTTGAATGATACGGGCCTTATGTCCTTTTGATACGCCGGCCCCACTTATGTGTTCCACTTTGAAACTCTATACATAAACCGAAGCAATGGCTTCTGGTATATATATATACATGTATACAGTTGATATTATTGCACTATTTCTTATCTATTGTGGTATTTTGCTCAGTTTCGTTACGCTCATAGCATAGTAGCACGCCGTTTCGTCCGTAAAAAAAAAAAAAAGAGTAAGCAGAATATTAACACAGTAACATAGTCTATTTAATTTCATGCTATGACTTAAGCATAACATTAAATTAGTAGGGTGTTACGCTTGACTTTTTATCCTTCTTGACTCGTATCATAATTTTTCATACTGGGTCCTCTGGGAGTTTTAGGCCATATAACTCCTAGGTAATAGTCTACTTCTCATAATCGAGTTTGTTCCTATGCAGGATTGCTGGGTTTGCTTTTACCGACTCTTCCACTAACCTATTCCCCTTAATTTATTCCAGGGCTGGCCTAAGTAATATGGAATCCTTACTTTTATCATAACCCTTATGTTCATAAATGATAATGCTTGAAGAACATGAAATCATAGTCCATAAAATACATAACTTACATATCTTCTATCGGAAATCTGGCAGCATAACGGCTTAAAATGAGGCTTCCCCAAAATGCAATAGAGAAATTTCTAGCTAACCAGTCAAATATCAAAACCATCATAAGCATATGACAACATTACAGTGGTTTAATAGGGAATTTCAATCATTGATTATCCATGGTTCAAGAACCTCCAACTACTTGAAATTGTCAAGGCAGTTTAACATTCTTAAATCTATCCTATTTTGTGAATTGCACCATAATTTCACTTTAACTCATCTAAATCTAAAAAATTTAATATGGTGTGGCATTATGAGTCTATTTTCATTTCTCTTCAGTCTCACTAAGTTTTGATGAGTATAAACTGAATTATTACAATTTTAGTCAAGGCTACCCTACTATTGAATAGATTTGAGCATTTGAACATAAAAATTCACTACAAATACAGTCTTCACCAATTTTATCCAAAACTTATATCTAAGTGAAGATAATTGAATAGTCTTTATTTTCCACAATTTTCATTTCGAATGAGTAAGGAAAGCCTAAGTTATAAGTTCTCAAATTGGGCTAAAGTGGACTACCTTATTACAATCTGGACAAGATAGAAGGTAACTTTGAAGAATTTTTGGGAGAAATGTACTTATGACTTTGAAATTTTTATGACATGAACGTCTATATGTTAACTTTCTAGTAAAATTGGTTGCACTAAATTTGAAGTTGTATAGGGCGAGTTATGCCTTTCAAAACCTATACTGGTCAAAGTAGTGGACAAGATTTAAGAGGTTACTTCAAAAATTCATAACTTTCTCATTTTAGGTCTAATGGACTTATAATTTATATGGTTAGAAAGCTCTGGATGTCTAGTTTCATCTAAAAATGGGTTCATTAAATTTTGGCTTATGTAGGTCAAAACGCTCTGCTCGTCATATGGATAAGTCCTAGGGTTTCAATTTTCAGCAATCCTATTTGAGTTCTTCCTTAAGTTTTTGATCAAGTTTCCAACCCAAACCAAGAATTTTCATGTTAAATCAATTGAAAAAAGTCATATAGTCATCATACAACATTATATTAAAGAGGAACAAAGAAACTCTAACCAGCCACATAAACCCTAATATCAAACAAAGCTGAAGAATCCTATCTAAATTCCAAGTTTGAGCTAGCAAGGGAGCAAGTCTTGGGTGAAGATGATTGAGAAGGATGAAGATATGATGGTGGCGAAGTGAACTTGAAAAAGAAAATGAGAGGAAGAGAGGTCGGGTTTGGGGCCGAAATATGGGGGGAGAAATTGGGAAAATTATGTTTTGTAATGAATCATGTCACAAGGTGACTCACTTGGAGATGATTGGTGGAATTCTACTAAACTTGAATTCCATTCAGCTTACCCTCTGTGTTGCTGATGTTGCGCCAGCCAAAAGGGTGTATGTGACTCAATTTTGGTCACTTAAATTAGGGTTTTAACAGTATAAATTCCTACTAACTTAGTTCTTGTGGTATACAACACAGAAATTAAGCTGATTCGTCTTAAATTAGCAAAACATTGCTAATAGTTCTCTTAAATTTTCTACATAACAACTTCAAATTTTTCTAGCCTTAACATTTATAATTCAACCTTAATTACTCTTATTTCTCTAATGCAACGAAACAAATTAATTAACGGTGCTAATCAAATGTACCATGCTTCGGGATGTTACAGATGTCACATTCTAACTTTCAGGAATGTATTTAGTGACAAACAACTTTTAAAGACTAATGTGGTCCCACATTTTAATTTTCAAGAAAATGTTCAATGTAAAAAAATTTTCAATAGCTAAATTGATGTCGTGCGAATCTTTCAGGGACTAAACTGCATATTCACTCTACTTTTTACATTTTTTATTTTACGCATTTAATATTATTTGAATTGTAAAGAAATATATGAATTATAATACGTGAATTTATATTATTTTAATATCTTCAATATCTCTCTAAAATATATACAAACTTTACTTGAACAATTCTTATAAGCAATTCACGTTTCCTTTCTTATCTTTTTAATTATATATTTTTTAAAGTAAAATACAATTTGAGGTCTCATAATCTTTTACAAACGTTTATCCAATTAGTATTAAGTATATATCTACCCAACATAATAATATTACTTAAATTTTTAATCACTTATACATTATTCACATAAAAAAATGTAACAAAAAATATTATTCAAGTAAAGAAATTAAAGGAGAAAGAATATTAATTAGGGGAGAGAGAGAAAGAAATTGAAAGAATAATTAATTTAGATAGGATAAAATTACTAGTTTATCCCAAATCATTACTTGATTAAGAAAAGAGGCTAGTGGGTTTAATAATTTTAATTTAAAATATTTCCTTTCATAGTAAGTTTGGGAAAGTGATAGAAATTAAAATTAATGTGAAGTTGACATATGACATAGGTTTCCATGTTGACTCCTGTTTATTATTAGTATAAATAGATTTTAAGCACGTTAGAACTATATCTAATCTCATTTCTTTCAAAAAGTTAACCTTTGGGGCAATGATGCAAGTGAATCCACATTATAGTAATTGTTTTTTGCATGTTTTGTTGAGCCTGAGAAGTCCTGTATTCGACTCTCATTCTCCTTCCCTATGCCTTTTTTTAAACAAAAAGAAAAAAAACCCTAATATGTTTTAAATATAAGAATTGATTTCTGAATTAATTCAAACTCATTTTTATATAATCATTCCAAATATAAATTTTAACTTATAAATTAAATCAATTCAAATCAAATCAAATTCTAATTTCAATATTCCAAATACTGAAGTGCTTGTATTATTTATTTTATTTTCATACATGAAGAGGTATATGGTAACTCATTTTTTTGTAGCAGCAACAATACAAGCTCATCGGAAGAAACCCAATACAGACACCTCCTTTCTTAAAGCCCTTGTTAAGGCAATCTTGGTTGCACTTTGGACCATCTACGCATCGTTCATTGCAACGTAGCCCGGGAGTCTCCCAACCCGTTGCTGGTCCTGCATGAAAAGGTAAAATTTTAGTGAACATTGGCTTTCTTGCTTTTCTTCCGCAAAATCTCAACACATCATTGATTTGTAATTACATATTAAACAATCCGACATGACTCTACCAATAAACGGGGGAAAAAACCATTATTGATCTTGACATAAACAAACATCTACCTTGAAAGATGTATTAAAAATCACATAAAAAAAAAAAAAAGAAAAAGAAAAAGTTGCTGCTGAATCATAGTCACCTAACAACCAAAGTTTTTCTTGAATCAGAAGACTAAAAACACCATTTTCCACTTTGTGCAGTGCGTAAATTGTATATTGAGAATCCCAATACAAAGATAAAACTGACGTTTTCCCCCCTTACCTGATGCCAAAATCAAAGCAATGCATAAAATTCCCAAAAGATATGGTTGACGGGTGCGAAAAGTCCATTTGGAAGATTTAACCGGCAATTCTATTTCTTTCTTGCAAGATGGATGGCCAACACAGCGTTTGTACATATATTTGCTATTACCTGTTTGAAAAGAGTTTTTACAAAATAAAATCGAGAATATTTAAAAATATCAGATATATTTTAATGTATTAAATCTCTACCAAAAAATTTAATTCAGATGTATCAAAAAAATCTCTGCCATAACGAAAAGATACTCTACCAAAAAACAAATAAATTCAATGTATTAAATATATTTCAATTCGTTGACTTCTTGCATGTAAAGCACAACATTCAATTTATATAAAGTTGACTTGATTCAATAAATATCATTAATGATAGTTTTTTTTAGCATTAATTAATGATAATTCTAAAATATTTTAAACTCTCTTTTGTGATATTACAGTATGTACAATAAATATAAAACTAAATATAGATAAAATTTTAATTTCCATGTATTGATAATATTAAATAATTTAATATTTTTAATTAATAAAATTTAAAAAATTTGTAAAATTATGATGAGTAACTATCTATCATAATAATTATCCATCATAATTTGTCATTTTTTTCAATTTTATATTATTAGTGCATATAAATTAATTTCTTTAGATAATATTATTAAAGATACATAAATATTTCAAATTCTCTTTTATGATATTAAAGTATGTACAGTAAATATAAATAAATTTATATAATGACATTAATAATAAATATATTGAGTATTTTGAATATGTCAAATACTATACCAACTAGTATTTGAATCCATGCAATACACAAGATAAAAAAAAATAAACATTAAATTAAAAGTAAAATGTCTAATATTATGTAAAGTTGTAGACAAATATAATATCATAAGTAATGAATATAGTAATTAATCTATACTATATATAAAAAAGATTCCCCTAAATACCTGTTTTTGATCTCTCCTCAATTTGCTGAAATCTTTTTTCAAGTCCATAATCATATACTATATAATCTCTATTTAAAAGAAATTATTTATAAAAAATAAAATATGTAACAACATAAATTCACTTTCGCCCACGTTTATTTGATTCTTTCGTCCATCACCTACACTTACACCCATGTTGCAGCGCTTTCTAAGGACACACGCACATTTGAATTTTCACAATTGTTTAGCCTCAAAAAGTGTCATTCTGGCCTCCGAACGTTTTATTAAATATTTGTATATCTAACTTTTTTTTCTTACTTACATTCTACGTATTATATGGCTAATTTTGTATTAAGAGATTAATTTTAATAATATGTCAGTAAAAAAGAGTTTTATATAGATATCAAATTATATACTACTTTGAGATAGCAAGTATAAACAATTTTACTAATATAAGAAGATTATATATATAAATTAAATTATTTATATCATATAATACCCTAAAAATTAAAAATACGGGCCGTGCGTATCAAACTGCGAGTAATAATAATAATAATAATAAAAATAAAATTTTTTATATAATCTTAATATCTATTGTAAATAAATTTAAGTACCAAATTTACATAATGCATAACCATATACAACAAAAACATAATTATTAATTAAACAATTCTGGTGTATTTATTATTTAACAAAAAGTAAAATAAAAATGCAGAAATTTTGTAAGGCAAAAAGAGAAACAATCCTTTTATTTTTTTGTATATTAAAAAGCTACCTTTTTTTATTGGTAATTAGCAAGTGTCACAGCCTGCACCAAATTATAATTTTAAAATACTTAATTACACTAAATTTGAAGTATAATGCAATCAAGGTTGTCTCCCAAGGATGTTGTTGCTATCTAGTTAAGTAACAAGGGGGTATGTACAAACATGCATAAATAAGCTATAAAAGAAAATTAGATGAAAATAAAAATACTAGTTTAAAGAGTTCCTTGGGTATAAAGTGAATCAATTATTAACGCATAATATATCAAACACATGGAGTGCAGCTATTTGAGCTATTAGAGAGACCTCTACTAACAACCCCACAAGTCTACCTAGAGAACTCTAGGAATTCAACCAACACATAATTGATTAGATAATTGAGACCTCAACTCTAATTAACCTACGTTGATTTCTAGCCCCAAATGTATTATCCTAAATTTGAACCCAAACCCAATTCCTAATTCTTTAACTAATCAAGTTCATACCAATTGACAAATTAGCAATCACCCAACTAATTCCTCATTCATAAACCCACATATCAATACCATTCAATGCAAATTTACAAAAAAAAGAGGGCAAAGAATCAAGAAAACAAACATGATTGAAGTTCAAGCATAGGGTTTCAAGATTATAACCATAATGCCCTTGGAGTCTCCCTGAACTAGCTTAAAATCCTACTCCTCCATAGCAATGAAGGTTACAAAATAGAACCCAAAATAAGTATCTTACGAAATGAAAGGAAAAGAAAAAGAAAAGAAAAGAAGAGGTGAAGAGAAGAAAGAAAAATGAAAAATGTTGGAGATGAGTCCTCCTTCGCGTCTCTCCTTTCTCACTACTTGTCAGACCTAAAATATAAAAATCCAAAAATGCCCTTGATCTTAAATTAATCCTCTGCCTCTTAGCTTTAAGTGAACACCCAATTTGCTTAATTTGGACTTGAAATGAGAGAGTTATGGCCCAATCTTTATAGCATGTTCAGGTTGTACGTGTATTCGCGTCAGTCCATTTTAACAGCCAATAAATCCGTGAAGATGTCATTATTTTGGAGAGTGGTCTCATATGAATTGAAGCTTTATATCTTAGCTTTCAAATGGCATTAGTTTTGCCTCAATCTAATCTCTACAACTCACGTTATGGCCCAATTAGTGCACACTACTCCGGTTCCAACGTAACAGCCCTGTTCTGACTTCGTGGCCCAATTCGACCCACTAGACATCTGAAATAGTTGTTGACTTCTTCATCAATGATGTAGATCTTTCTCTCAAATTTTCTACAATATAAAATTTGTAATTTTTAGATATCTACACCTCAAGATATAGCCATAATACAAAAACAGTATAAATTTATAATAATGCTGAAAAATATAATTAAGCCCAATTAGAGTCCAAACTTATAAAATGTGCCCAATATTATTCAATTAAGCACATAAGAGGTTCAATAAACTAAATATGAGGGTTAATCAATATATCAAAATATTGCTTATCAAATTCCCCCACACTTAGCTTTTTGTATGTCCTCATGCAAAATCCAAAATATACTCAATGGTGCCAAAATGAAGCATCAAAATCTAAAACCAAAACACAAGTCCTAAAAACAAAAAATGACCAAATACTATGAAAAAAAAATTTCCAATGGATCCTCAAGAGTGTCAAGCATATAGGCAAAAAGCACACCCAAGGTATCAAGAAATTCAACAATCAAGACGTATCTCTACAAAGGTGCAAGCAAGGCAAAAATCATTCCAAATAGTATAGATCAAGCATGGGGGACCTCACAAGATAATGTGTTTAATACTCTTTCTTTCAAGTGTTTAAGTTTCAATTATACCGCTCAAACCACCTCAGAAGGAAAAGCACTACCATAAGCTTGCTCATCATCTAATTCTCCACTACTCAAACACATGCACACACAAATCAAGAGGATTTTATTCAAGGTTGTAATGGGGCCAAGGTAAGGGTAGAGAAATAATAAGGACATACAAGGTAAAAACCAAAGAGAATAGAAGAACATTGGCAAAGACATGAGGTCACAAATGTGAGGGCCTTCTTCAAATCCAAGTAATGCAACAAACAACTCTTTTTTATCCCACTTCTTTACTTTTTTTTTTCATCAAAATTGCCCCAATTTATTGACATTTCTTTTTTTCTATTTCCTTTTTTTTTTTTACATTTTCTTTGCTTTTTCTTCTTTTTTTTTTTTTAATCTTTTCATTTCTTTCCTTTATTTCTTTTCACCACTTTGCATCTGCCACATTTAAAGTCTTGCATGTCCTCATACAAACCCCCATACTTATGCGAATGTACATTGCTAATGGTAACTAATGGTCTCCTAATCCTTAAGGCTAGGTAGAATCATGGTTTTTCACTTTAGGCTTGTAATGTCCTAAAAACGAAGAATAGGTAAAAAGGCTCAAAGGAGTAAGCAAGGGGAAAAATGCAAGGGTGGCTATTTGGTTAAGTGGCTAATCACAAAATGAATGTCTCAATCATATTCATGTATGCAAACGAATAGTGTAGCCTCAAAAAGAATCAAAGCAAGTTCTAGAGTGACAAATCATATATGGGAACAAAACACACAAGAAAGAAAAGAATGGCATGCAATATAGCCATCCGAATATGGCTCAAAAGCTCACATGGGTCACGTCCAACATACTCAATCCAAGCAATTGAAGATCAAGCTACCAAGCATGCAAAACATAAAGAATGAGATGAAAAGTCAAGCATATTGAAGTCTCAAACCATGAATATCTAACGTCTAAAGCTAACAACTAAAGAATTACCGTAGGGGAACATCTAATTAAACAACATAACTAGCATATGAAAACTAATACTAAACATATTTTATTCTAAAATTAAAATTCAAGACAAAAAAAAATTAAAAATGCAAGACAAAAATTTAAAAAGGTAAAAAGTGGTAAGAACTCCCTCATGGTGGCTTACGCTTGAACTGGTCCAAGATTCCTCACCAAGGTTTGCATCTTTTGCCTCCTCCAGGATCCCATGAGGTGATCTTGAATTCATTGCCATCCTTGCTATTGGTGCCTTGATAGATCAGTGTTGATGGCCTCAACATCCCCCCAGGTAGTACCTCTACAATGATGAAACAAGCAGCTTGGGGGCAAGATTTGTTTTTCATGTAGGCATAATCCAACCACCTTCGTGCACCCGGATGAAGTAAGCCAGCTGTCATGTCACAAATGGTTTGGAGTTGTGCATCATTCTCTAAGTGGGCATATTCAAACTGTCCCAAGAAAGTTGTAGGTGCATATGCTAAACCACTTGAGTATGTCTCAATTGCAGGTAGAAGGACAGTGGAAGGGAGAGGCTGGGTGGTTTCTTTAACTTTGTCCTCCAACAATTCAACTCTTTGAATATCAACTACAATCTGGCCATCTTTTAGCATTAGCGAATCTCCCCTCAGACATGCCTCAATCTCTGCACATACAGGGCAGATATACTCACCCTTACAGTCAGCACATGTGAATCTAGCAAAAGTGTCAACAGCAGTTAGCTCAGGAAATTTTGTTGAGATGTCACTCATGGGGTCTTCTAAAGAAGCAAAAATATCCATGCATGTAGACATGTTCATTTCCTCAGCACCAACAAGATCATGAGATATCTTCCCAACATGTCTCTATCGGTGTCTCATCTAGTGGCCCAGCAACATCTTGACTCTCACCAATCCCCTCAGCTAGCTCATGTAATTGTACATCTGGCATATTCCCTTCATGAGTCAGAACAGTATGGGAAAAGAGCTGGGTGAACTCATGAACTTGCAATTTGCTCAATGTAGAAGTTAATTGGCTCAATTGTGTTTGCAAGTCTTGAATGGTTGTATCCTCTAATTGCTTTATTAAGTCTTGCAAAGAGGGCTCAAATGGAATGGCCACTAGATTCTTTGACTGCTGCATCATAAGTGGTGGTTGGAACTGTGGCTGATGATATGACCGCTGGAATGGTTGTATGTTCTGCTAAAGCATAGGCGACAATGACTGGATTTGTTGCTGGTGATAATGAGTTAGTGGCATGGGTGCATTGTCATAATCCAGGTTGAGATTATCATTCCACCCAACATGACATGGGTATGAGTAAGAATTACATCTCTGCTGCAGCTGCTAGATGGGCTTCTTCCTAGCCAATTGCTCCAACCAATATGCCAATTCATCTAATCGGCACTCCACTCTTTGGTAATAACCACCAGGACCATCATCAATTACTCCAATTCCTGCAACATTCCAAATACCATATATCTGGGAGCTAGGAGGTATTTTAGTAAACATGATGGACAAAGGGAAAGTAATGAAAACAAAAATGCAAAAAGAAACTAAGAAACAAACAAAAGGAACTATGTACAAAATGATATTACACTAAGATGAACACCCAAAATTAAAAATAAGCAAAAATGACTTATAAAATGTAAAAATAGCAGGAAATGATTTTTTTTTTTGAACACCACACAAATAAAACTACATCTAATTGAAATCCAAAAATGTAATAAAAATTATTAAAAATTCGAAAAAGTGGTCAAAATAGTGGAATTTGGCCAAAATAGGGTGGGGCTTATTGTAAAAAGAGTAAGCCTTGCTTAGAATGTTGAAAACCTATGGACTAAAAAGTTTCAAGGTGATCTGAGCACAAACAGAACAGGACAGCACCCAAAATTAGCCTAAAAACACCGAAAACGACCAAAACATGCAAAACTCAAACAAAAGCAAGTAAACACATATATTTACAAACTAAATAGCATCAACATCCTTGGCAACGACGCCAAAATTTGGTAGCAAGTGTCGCAGCCTGCATCAAATTACAATTTTAAAATACTTAATTGCACTAAATTTGAAGTATAGTGCAACCAAGGTCGTCTCTCAAGGATGTTGTTGCTATCTAGTTAAGTAACAAAGGGGTATGTGCAAACATGCATAAATAAGCTATAAAAGAAAATTAGATGAAAATAAAAACACTAGTCCAAAGAGTTCCTTAGGTATAAGGTGAATCAATCATTAACACATAATATATCAAACACATGGAGTGCAGCTAATTTGAGCTATTAGAGAGATCTCTACTAACAACCCCACAAGTCTACCTAGAGAACTCTAGGAATTCAACCAACACATAATTGATTAGATAATTGAGACCTCAACTCTAATTAACCTAGGTTGATTTTTAGCCCCAAATGTATTATCCTAAATTTGAACCCAAACCCAATTCCTAATTCTTTAACTAATTAAGTTCATACCAATTGACCAATTGGCAATCACCCAACTAATTCCTCATTCATAAACCCATATATCAATACCATTCAATGCAAATTTACAAATAAAAGAGGGCAAAGAATCAAGAAAACAAACATAATTGAAGTTCAAGCATAGGGTTTCAAGATTATAACTATAATGCCCTTGGAGTCTCCTTGAACTAGCTTGAAATCCTACTCCTCTATAGCAATGAAGGTTACAAAATAGAACCCAAAATAAGTATATTACGAAATGAAAGGAAAAGAAAAAGAAAAGAAAAGGAGAGCTGAAGAGAAGAAAGAAAAATGAAAAATATTGGAGCTGAGTCCTCCTTCGCGTCTCTCCTTTCTCACTACTTGTCAGACCTAAAATATAAAAATCCAAAAATGCCCTTGATCTTAAATTAATCCTCTACCTCTTAGCGTTAAGTGGACACCCAATTTGCTTAATTTGGACTTGAAATGAGAGAGTTATGGCCCAATCTTTACAGCATGTTTAGGTTGTATGTGTATTCACGCCAGTCCATTTTAATAGCCAATAAATCCATGAAGATATCATTATTTTGGAGAGTGGTCTTCATATGAATTGAAGCTTTATATCTTAGCTTTCAAATGGCATTAGTTTTGTCTCAATCCAATGTCTATAGTTCACGTTATGGCCCAATTAGTGCACACTACTTTGGTTCCAACGTAACAACCCTGTTCTGACTTCATGGCCTAATTCGACCCACTAGATATCTGAAATAGTTGTTGACTTCTTCATCAATGATGTAGATCTTTCTCTCAGCTTTTCTACAATATAAAATTTATAATTTTTAGATATCTACACCTCAAGATATAGCCATAATACAAAAATAGTATAAATTTGTAATAATGCTGAAAAATACAATTAAGTCCAATTAGAGTTCAAACTTATAAAATGTGCCCATAATTATTCAATTAAGCACATAAGAGGCTCAATAAACTAAATATGAGGGTTAATTAATGTATCAAAATATTGCTTATCAGTAATCATGTATTCCGATTCTTTTGCTCATAGCTGTAAAACTTATTTTAAGAATGGCTTCAACTATGATGAATGAGGGGATACTAGTAGATGGTTTTTTTTTTTCTTCTTTTTCCATTTCCAGCTTGTCCTATTTGGCATGCATGGAATTAGAGTTTGGAATTGGAATTGAGATTCTCAATTCCGATTTTTATGTTTGAAGTAGTATATAAAATTGGAATTATAATTCTACACGCAAATTTTATGAAATTGAAAAATAACTAAAATGAACTCTTCTTAATTCCTAATTCATATTATATGAATTATCAATTCCAAAACTTCTTAAGTTTCTCTCTCCTCATTAATGCCTTTATAATTCTCTCTATTTTATATTTATATCCTATCTATCATATTTATTAAAATATAATATTTTTATAAAAGAACTATAACATAAAAATTTCTTAAATTTTAATTTGCTATTTTATATATAAATAATTTTCATAAAAATTTACCATAATACAAAATTATTTTTTATTAGTATTTGTATTGATTTTAAATTTTAAATCATACATTTAAATAATAAAATTAAAATCAAACTTAAAATTACAATTCATGTTTTAATTCTTTTGTGAACTTGAATATAAAATATAAGATTCCAAACCAATTCCAATTCTAAAAAAATTGAAATTGAAATTAAAATTCTTGTTATATTTCCAACTCCAGTGTCCATATGGACCAAATAAAAATATTTGAGTAACATAGCTAGAAAATATTTTCTTAGTTAAAATTGTGAATTAGATCCAATCAATAATAACTATTGATTATGAATAATATGATTCAGTAATAATTATTGATTATGGCTAATTTTAACGGTTAACATAAACATTTTGTTATTTCATTCATTTTGAATTTATTTAGAGAAATAAAATATGTCTTTTATTAGTTGTTTAAATTTATAATTTTACACCCTAATCATTTACATTGATGACCTAACTCATCATTGATGTGCCTATTGATTTGTTGAGCTATTTTCATTTAATGTTTTTAAATTTTTATTTGTTAATAAAATTCAAAATTCCGAAAGCTTTCCCAAAATTTAAATTCCTTATGTATAGGTGACTTTTTTTTAAAAAAAAATAGATTAATGCATTTATTATTATTTTTTCTTATTTTATTTTTTTTCTTTTTTACAAATAAATGCAATTAATGTGGAATTAACCTAGTTATGACATGTGTAAAAGCTTCCATATATTATCTTTTTTTTTATTAGTAGTATGTGAATGGATCCTTATTCATATTAGTAGTTGTGTAAGTTAAAACAACTATTACACTACTAAATAACCTTCTTTAGAAAATATTATCTTTATTTTGTAAAACCCTCCATTAAATTGAAAGTTCATGTCTTATATATGATATCTTTAAATTTTCATATTAATCTAAAATTATTTCTAATATATATATATATATATATATATATATATATATATCAGAATTGACATTATAAATACTTTTAAATGCATAAAAAACAGAATTATCTAATCACATTTTTAGTGATGTTTATTTTTTAAAAATTTGACATAAATAATGTTCATGATAAATGATTATAATAAAATAGTTAGATCGATAAAATTAAATTCTATTAAAAATTATGGATTAGTGTAAGTGTGTTAGTTGATCCTAGATATTTGTGTGTGAGAGGGATCCATTTACTTAAGGCATAAGTATTGTAACACATATATTCCATTAAATACTTTTTTATAAACATTGAAATTCACAAATCCAATATTTGAATCATGTGAATATTAGATTGAGGACAAAACATACCAAATTTTAGAATATATATATATATATATATATATATATATATATATATATATATATATATATATATATATATTTTAAAAAGAATATTATATGTTGTTCTGACCTGTTTCCAAGGGCGTCTGACAATATCCATAGCAAGTTTAAGCTCTTCGAGGGCTCCTCCGGTGGGGGACCTGCAAGGGACTCTAATGTTCAAGTCAAAACTCTATTCTACTCAAGTGTGAGTAAAATGATTAGTCACTTATCTTCGACCCGCCCTGAGTCCCCCTTTTTATATTCAACTTTATGTGTTGTTCCCCTAATTCCATGGTAGTTTGTTATCCTCCTATTGTCATGGGGTCCCTCCATGTTCGGTAACTACTTTTAATGGGTTAGCTACTTTTATGTGCTGATTTGATTTGAGCTTATTCGTGGGGATTCTTTTGATTGTGGAGATCTACTCTTAATAGGGGAAAACTTTATGCTTCGTTGGATTGTTTCAAGTTTTCTTAGAAGGGTTTTTAGCCGCATTCTTCCAAGTTTCTCATTACAAACTCATTTATGAATTTCTCCAGCCTCGTATTCCTCTTCTCGCACCTCCATCTATTATTCTCAACAACTCCTTCTTGCTATAGATTTCCGCTCAATCCAATCTTTCAATGACATCCATTGCTTTCCCAAGACTTTTTAAGTAAGTATTATGCATTTCTCCTCAATTTTCATTCTTCGAGATTGTTCTTTCGTGATTCTTTTTTGGGAACCCTAAGGTAGTTTACGATTGGTCTCCATTCCTCTTCCTCTATTCATTGGTTTTTCTTTTCTTTTTAGAGGTTATCTTGAGCCCTCAGCTCCTTTATTGTCAACAATGGAAAAAGATTTTGGTGGGACTGTTAAGAGCATTGGAGGCTCCTCTAAGAAGAAAGAGCCCTCAAACTATTACTTCTGGGATGTAGATGAGGTTAAGAATTCCCAATCCCTTTATTTTGATAAGCAAATACTAAACCATTTTCTTAGGGAGTTTAAGGTAGCTCACCCTGAATAAGAACATTTTATTGAGTGCCTTCCATGTAAACTTAGTGACTGGGCTTCTCACATAGCTAAAGTTTCCAATGACAAAGAGCCCACCTTCTTCTTTGTTTACGACATCTTCTTTTCCACCTTGGGTGCTAGGCTTCCTTATACCCCATTCGAGGTTGAATGCCTCCATTTTATTAATGTAGCTCCAACCCAGCTTCATCTGAATAGCTGGACCTTTATTTGAGCTTTTGAGATTCTAAGGGAGTTCCTAGGTGTTGTTCCAAGCATAGGAATCTTGTTTTCATTATTCCAGGTTAAGGATGTTGATTAAGGGAAATGGGCTTCCTTAAGTAGGCAACCTAGGGGAAAGGTTTTTGACCTTTACACCTCTAACTTCAAACAGTTTAAAGACCAATTCTTCAGGGTTAGAGCCTCCGAGTATGAGTACCCCTTCTTTTTGGATGAGAAAGGTCATTCCTAATTCCCCTTGTACTGGAATATGTTACCGAAGAGGGTTCTTAGTATAGACTCTCGCAACCTTTTCCAATATGAGAAAGTTATCCTCGACTATTTTTCCAAGCACTTGTCGAGTAAGAAAAAGTTCCTGCCCTGTATTGAGCTCTTAAAGTGGGACACAAAAAGGGCTAAGATGCTCATATACCTTAGTATGTTTCTTTCATACTTTCTTTGCCTGCTACTTAATATGATTGCTTTTCTTGTTGTTCATTTTCTTGTATCTTTCTTTTGTAGAGGAAATGGACCTCAAAATTTCCAAGGACTCTCTCTAAGGCATGTAACATCCCTATATAATGTAATAGGAAGTAATAACAACAAACTGTTATTATTCACCACTTTGCCCCTAAACTTTTTAGAAAATGACATTTAGGTCCCTATATCAATAGAATTAGCTGAATAAGGTTTTAAACGAAGCAGAATCACGTAGCGAAAACGTAGAAACCTAAACCTCGGCCGATTGACCCATGGAGGTATCCATACATGAAATGACGAGGGGTGCCCCTGGACTTGCTCAAAATTACGGAAATGCCATTAGTTATAGAAAACAGAAGACAAAAAGGCTCCGAAATTGCGAAAATGTCTAACGTATGAATTAATCTATCTATTCAATTTCAACAGGTATGTAAGGGCAATTAGGAGTTAATTAAATATTAATTAGGAGTTAAATAGATGTTAATTAGAGGGATAAGGCATAGGAACAATTAGGATAGAGATATAGAAATTCTTTCAAAGTCATTTAGTAAAGTTTTGCTGATTTGAAGAAAATCGGCGAAGATTCGGTGCTTTAAACCGCCAGAACCGAATCAATAAAATTTCACTAGTTTGAGTGGATGAAAATTGAGCCACTTCTACCCTAATGGATGGCGCCAATTGGCCGCCATGTGAGTGAAGAGTGCAACGTCCGAAAAATTCTATCGTTATTAATCGAGTTTTCGGTTTTCATCAGATAATTGGGATTAATTATGATTCGATTAAGCATTCACTTAAAGCCAATTGAGTGTGGTTTAGAATGATTAGGTATAATGGAATTAGATTAGAACCATAGGAAACTTCATAGGATTTTTCTAAAATCGGTTTACCGATTTAAAGGAAATCGGTAAGATTTCGGTACTTCAAATTGTCGGAACCGGACCAGTAGAATTTTTCTATGAATACCCTAGAATCAACGGCTAAGATTTAGCCAAATAACTCCCTCAAGTGGCGCCTTAACAGCCCTTGATGATGGGAAGTTAAACCAGATTTTATGACTAAGTTGAATCCACCAATCAAGACTAAGTAACTTCCAAATATCTCACCTTTTCTTTTCTTCTTCTTATCATTTTCGACCTCCCCACTACCAACCTCATTTCCCCACTCTTCTTCATCTTCTTCCACTTCCTTTCATCCCCAAACTCAAGCCCCAACCATCAACTTCACTCCAAGATCAAGTTCCATCAAGATTTCACACCACCAAGGTAGGAATTCCAACTTCTTTTCTTGTTTTCTTTGAATTGGGCTGATTGGAACTCCACTTTCTTCCCAATTTCTTGTAAGATTCTGATGCTATCTTAAGTGATGATGATGAATTAAGATTGGTTTAAGGTGTATATGTGAGTTTGAATTGAAGATTAGGTGGATTGATTAGAGAAAAACATGAATCCAAGAAGAGTTCAAGAAGCTATTAGGATTTTCTCCTCGACAGTCCGTACGGTGGAGTATACGACTCCGCCTACCGCCGTTTAAATTGGATGAAACCATTTTTAAATGAAACTATACATCTAGGGCTTTTCATACATATATCATATAAGGCCATTGGATTAGTATAGAATTAGTTATGAATTTTTGAAATTAAACTTAGAAATCTAGGTTCTTACCCGGGCAGCATAAGTTAAGAAGGGTGTAACTCACCCTATACAGCTCCAAATTGAGTGTAACTAAATTTGTTTGAAAGCTAACATATAGGAGGAAATTCCATAAAAATTTCAGAATTAAATCCATTGTCATTTGTTCCCAGCACATCAATGAAGTTGGCTTAGGATTAAACTGGCCTAGAACAGGGCAGCCCAGTAGGGTAATGTTTCGAGACTCACAACTCATAATCTATTTAGACAAATGACATGATATAACTCATTTTAAAGCTTGTTGTGTTAGCTTCATTTTGATATAAAATTCGCATAATTTCATCTAGTTTTCGATTTTTAGTGAATTTTCTTCTATAGGAACCCAATTCTGTCAAAGAATAGGACATACTGAGATAAATTGTTTATATCTAGAGTTATACACATCAAAATGAGATGGGACTAAAAGGATTATAAACTAGACACATGAGGCTATGACATATCCAAAAATTAGATTTAAATGAGTTGAATTGAATAAAAATTGGGGCATGCCAAATTCGGGTAGAACAGGGAGGAACAAACTGAAACCTTATTGATGCTTGATTTGGAATTGTTGAATGATGCTATGAATGTATATATGTAATTGCTGGTCTATTCTAAAATTACAAGTTGTACAAATGTACTATTTGTCTAGCACTATTCACAGGGAAGCGGACTCGATCCGTTATGCTGTCGAATTTCCGGCAGAACTTAGTAATAGTTCTCAATGTTGTTATGTGACATGTAGAAATACTAAGCAAGTATTAATTGAGAATAAGGTACGAAGCCGATGTATTTATGATTTTATGATAAAAGATATGATGATGAGTCCATATTCCGAAGGAACGTTACATGGTGATTACGCTCTGATAGGGTATGACACGGCGATTATACTCTGGAATGTGGCATAAGAATCCTACCCCTAAGGAATGTGACATGGCGATCACACTCTGATGGAGTATGACATGGCGATCATACTCTGGGATGTGGCAGGATGAATATATTTTTAAGGAGTATGACATGGTGATCACACCCCGATGGGGTATGACATGGCGATCATACTCTGGAATATGACATGATGACTACATCCTAAGGAATGTGACATGACGATCACACTTCGATGGAGTATGAAATGGCGATCATACTTCGATGGAGTATGAAATGGCGATCATACTCTGGAATGTGCATGACAAGTAAAGAAAGACCAAGAAAGAAAAGAAAATTGTGTATATCTGCAATAAATTCAAGTACAAGTGAAGGCAAATGTAAATTTCAAGTTTCCAATATATTGGTGTTATTATATTTTAATATGTTATAGTTATTATTCGTAATATGCTTCATGACTTTTTCATGTATTGGCTCTCCTAAACGACAAGTGCATGAATAAAATGAATTCTGCTTTCGGACAATGTATTTTTTTTTAACTATAAAACTGAACAGTCTAGTTAACGTGTTCACATTTTTCATAATAAACTGAAGCAGCTGGAGATAATAATGATGACATCGTACAAAATTTCTTAGCAAACCCTACTGAGAATTTATAATTCTCACTCCTATATTTATTTCCGTGTTATGTCCAGATAGCTCAAGAGGTTTAGAAGACGGCTGAAATTGCTGTCAGAAGAGGTCCGTTCAGGTAATAGTAACAAGTTCTGAGTATGGTACTATGACTTAAGTACAGTACTGTATTTCGGGAGGATGTTACAAGTCACACTCACCTCTTGCCAAGCCCATGCTACTCAAGGAAATGCCCTAGTGGCTGCCTCCAAGCCCATTGAGGATAGTTCAGAAATTGATTCCAACACCTTGCCTCTCATCATTAAGCGAGGAAAAAAAAGGCTGTCCAATGAGGAGATTGATTTGGAGACCATCTCAACGCGCCATGCCACTCCGCCGACTATTGTGGATGCACTTTCTCGGTTGAAGAAAGCTCATTTCGGCCCCACTACGCCTCCCCACCTTCTCAACGATTTCCACAAGGATGTTCCTCTGTTTTCCCTCTAGAGTCTCGACTTCCCTACCCAGTAGAAAGGGGACGAGCTTCTCAAGTCCTCTTTTGACACTGACATGTTCGATGTTGCTGGGGTTGCGGGGATGCTTCAATGGGTTCAAGCAGCTAGTCTTCGATCCTGCGTAATAACTCATCACATGGAGCTTAAGGAGCACATTGAGACAAGGATCATAGCCAAGCTCAAAGAGGAGCTTGTGATGCTCAGGAAATCTCACACCGAGGAGGTTCATTCACTGGAGAAAAAGGTGAAAAGGGCTGAGGATAAGTACTCAGCTAGGTAGAAACAGTGGAAGGCCCAGGAGAAAGAACTCCAAGATAAGGTCGCCTCTCTAGAAAAGAAATTCAAGGAGCACGAGGACTTCTACACTACAGAGGTGACTGACCAAAAAGAAATGCTCGAGGCCAAGATCCAATACGCTAATAACATTGAAGGGGAGGCGGACGAGCAATATGCTAAGCGTTTTGATGAAGTCCTTCAGCAAGTTGGGTTCCTTTATGCTCATCTGGATGTGTCCTCCTATGGCTACTTTAAAGACATTCAGGATAGGAAGTTGGTGGACAAACTTCCTTTTAGGGCTGATGTCACAACAAGTAACCAATTGAAGTCTCCTAGTGAGGAGCAAGTGGATTACTCTCCTTCTTAGTTTTTATTTTTCTTGTATTTGAATATTTTCCCCCTTTTTTCCTTTGTATAAAATTTTGGATGCATATTTATGGACTCTTGCTTTAATTCCAATGCACTTCTTTTTCACCAAGTATTGTAGATTATGTTAATGCGTAATTTTGCTTTATAGCTTCATAAATATAGAAAGTTTTACAATTCTATTTTGCAATTCAAACTCCAAGTATCTCTTTGTGGATTATAAGGCGTTCTCAACACTTTCTTTTTATTGGAGTCAACCTCCAAGTTTTGGGCCTTTATGTGAGTTTTAAGTCCTCAACTGGACGTTAATCTAGTTATTCCTTGTCCTCACCTACAGGCGAGGTATATAAGTCCAATCCTAAATTTATTCTCCGTATTTTATTTTAGAACTCCATGTCCTTGCCTTAGGCGAGGAGCATAGGTACGCTCTTGGACCCTTTTCCATTTTATTTAATTTTTCGGGTCCTCACTTACAAGCAAGTAGTATAAGTCCGCTCCTAAACTTATTCTTTATTTTCTTATAATGTTTTGTGTGATGGATGTATTTCAATTTTGGATTTGAAAGATACCTTTTTAATGTTCATGATTGTAATGTTTGACTAAACTTAGTGGATTGATTGTGAAGTTGTAGTTGTAGGTAGTAGAAGCTGAACTACATTAATTTTCTTTTGTTTCTTTACTTTGTTAAATGCTTGAATTGAATGGCTGGGGGAATTTTTTTCCCCAACAAAGTCCTCTCCGAAGTAGTGACTTTAGAATGTGAACCCCCGACAATTAAGGTGAAGTTCACGAGCTGCAGTTTACTTGCATTTGAAACCAACCACTTCTAGGTGTGTGTCTATATGTGAATGACTAGTTGATTTAAATTCACATGAATAATCTAGATCAAACTATTAAAATAAATCTCTAACTCCAAGTTCTAAAGCTAAGCTTAAGAGTATATTTTATTTTATTTTATTTTCATCCTTGAAGAGGTCTATAATAACTCATTCTTATAACAACAACAAAGCACAACCCGGGGAACAAACCCAATACAACTACCCCCTCTCCTGTAGCCCTTGCTAATGCAATTTTGGTAGCAATTTTGAACATTTCTACATGGCTCATTGCAACTATATCCGGGAAAATCCCAACCAGCTGTTGGTCCTGCAATCAGGATAATAAAAAAAATTGTGAACAATAGGTTCCTTAGATTTCTTCTGTAAATTCTCAACAAATCGTTGATTCCAAATTATATATTAAACAACCCAAAATGACTTTACCCAAAAAATAAAAATAAAAACTATTAGTGATCTTGGTATCAGCAAGCATCTAACTTTCAAAGTTTATATCCCATCCAAAAAAAAAAAAAAAAATTCCCATTCAAAATTCAAAAAAAGAAAAAATTAAATCCTACTCACCTGACAACCAAAGATTTTCTTGAATCAAAAGACTAAGAACACTAAAAGATCATACAACATCGTCTTCCACTTGGTGTAATTGTATATTGAAAATGGCAATTTAAATATAAAACTTACATTTTTTTTCCTTTTACCTGAAGCCAAAATCAAAACAAAGCATAAAATTCCCAAAAGATAAGGTCGAGAGATCCTAAAGGCCATTTTGAAGATTTCACTGCCTTCTCTTTCTTTCTTCCAAGATGGATGGCTAACATCGGTTTGTTATATATTAGCTATTTGATATGAGGTTTTGCAAAGTCAAATGTGAAAAACATTAAAAAAATAAAACTATATCAATGTACTAAATATATTTCAATTCATTGACTTCTAGGATTAAATGCATTTCATCTCTAGTACCAAAAAAAGAATATATTGCATCTCTAACCATTAATTTTATTTTAATTTAATTGTTTAAAGTGTTATAATATAATAAACAAAGATTAAAGTGGAATTGGTCTCTAAGGAAAAGAGAAAATAATTAAGTTTAATAATTAATGAAGAAAGAGAACTTGGATTTATTTATGTTAAAAAATGGAAAATAATAAAATAATAACAGAATTTTTTTAATAACAATGAAATATTTCAATAAAAACATTAACTTTAATTCAAACATAATTAAATGATAGTATATCAATAAGAGTTAGGTGTAGTGATAAATGAGTTATACTCCCAAGGAGAGAACTGAGGCTCAAACCTTAAAAAAAGATATTGTTATGAGAGCCTCTTAGTTGTAACAGTGCCCCAGAGTGAAAATACCTTAAAGACAAAATAAAAATATGTTATAGTATTGCAAAATAAACATTTTTATTGTGCCTTTCACTCATTTTTTTAAGCAAAATGCATGTTATAAATTATATTTTATCTTCACATCATATTTAACCTTTCTAAATTTTTTTTATGTAATTTTCAATACAATGTTTGTTTTATATATTTATAAAACAACAAAAAGACCGAAAAATCACATTTATTCATTTTTGCGTCTTTCACTAGTTTATTATGTAATTTTTAAGGCAATATTCATGTTAGGCATTTTGTGCCTTTCACTTTATTTTTGAAATCATCTGCTCTGCCTTTATCTTTTGTGCGTTTTGTTTTCAAATCGTATGGGGAGCTTCGACTTCATTTTTTAATAGGCTTGTAGAGCTTTGAGCAAAGGTCTTGCTCCTTTGAACTGATCCTTGCACGCTTCAAGAAAGATTATGAAGAGAAGCTTGGATCAGAGTTCCAAGCTTTGTTTCTATGAATTATTAACTTATTGTTAGGGTTCTTTATCTTGAGCTGGATCTTAGTGGCATTGGTCTGAGCTATTTAGAAGCTTTACTAGCCAAAAATCCAAGCTCTCTATTTGGAGCTTTGTGCTTTTATGAGTTCATCTCTTAATGACGTCCATTTCAAGATGAGTTTTGATCTCATTCTTTTGAGCTTATGAAATCATTTGGTGAGGAATATCAGGATCATTTTCCAAGATCATTTTCTTGGCTGAGTTCATTAATTTTGAGCTCAATTTCTCGGCTGAGCTCATTATTCTCGAGCTCATTTCTATGGCTGAGATCATTATTTTAGACTCATTTCCTTAGCCAAGCTTTTTCTTTCCCCGCTCTCCCAACTCATTATTTTTGAGCTTTAAGTTCCCATCTGAACTTATTCATTATCCAAGCTCATTTTTTTTCGTGCTTTGAGTTCATACTTATGAACCAATTTCCCTTAAAGCATACCAAGCTCTTTTTTCCGGCTAATTTTATTAAGCTCTGAGTTCATGTTTATGAACTCATTTCCTTCCAAGCATTTCCAGCCTTTTTTTGGCTGTATTCATCTTTATGAAATCATTTCGCTTCAAGCATTTCGAGCTCTTCATGATCTTCTATAGTAATGATATGGGACGCAGCTGATGGTGAGTGGAAGAGGACCAATTAACTCTTGGTTGTGTCACAATTGGGTTAAGGAAGTCCAATTCATGTTTAGGTGCAAGATCAGATCTAAATCATCAACTTGTAAGCTCAACGGTGCTCTCTAAGGTTTGATAAATTGGCCTTTCTTGCAAAAATACAACGTTATAGAGAATTGAATTAGCTTTCCAATTTCGCAAGAACAGCATCAATTTGGCTTTTGTAGCTGAAGATATTGGCAAAATACTAAGCAAAGGTCAAGTTAAATAGCATATGGGGAAATTTGCTACCAAATCTTACATCTTGATTTTCACTTAAAATCTTTGAGGATTGGAATTTGTAGTCAACAAAAAAGTTGGAGATCTTCATTTTTTTTTTCTTTCCAGAACATCTAGAATCATCTCAATCAAATCCTTGTAGAAAGAGATATGAAGTTTTCTTTATCAACACTTTCCTGAAATAACTTGATTGGCTTCAAGATACTCCAATAATGACCATATTTTCTCTATCCTGTAAGGTTAGCTAAAATCAGCCATAAGACCTGTAAAATAATCAAATATTCACCAAACAAATATTAATTGCTCAATAAATATAAGAAATCAAATTATTGTATAAATTTGGCTAAAAACTTAATAATTTCATACAAATTAAGCTCAAATCATAGCAATAAATGTGTATTTTTACACTCATCAATATTCCAATTTTGTCCTCCAAGACCCATTTCAAGATAGAAAATTTGAGCTCATTATTTCAAGCTCATATTCCAGGTTTATCATTCAAAACTTATTTAGAAAGAAAATATCCAAGCTCGTTGTCATAAGCTCATATTTTAGGTTTATCATCCAAAACCCATTTCAAGATAAGAAAATTTAAGCTCTTTATTCTGAGATCATATTATGAGTTTACCCCCAAAACCCATTTTGAGATGGAAATGGTGAGCTCATTTTTCTAAGCTTATATTCCAAGTTTATCATCCAATACCCATTTCCATGTGAAAAAAAAATTCAAGCTGATATTCTAGGCTTATCATCCAAAGCCCATTTTGAGAAGTGAGCTACTGACTATGAGCTTATATTCTAGGTTCATGTTTCAAAACCTATTTCATGAGAAAATCTGAGCTCATAATTTTAAACTCATATTCTGGGTTTGTAATTCAAAACCCATTTTGAGAAAAAAAAATCCGAGCTCTTTATTCTAAGCTCATGTTCCGATTTTATCATCCAAAATCCATTTCAAAAGCAAAAAAAATCCAAGCTCTCATTTTGAGCTTTATTCCATGGCTAAACTCTTTTTAATATTCAAGCTCATTATTTCTAAGCCTTCTTTATTATCCAAGCTCATTATTTTGGACTTTCTTTATGTTTAAGCCCATTATTTCTGGGTTGTCTTCTAGCCGAGTTTGTAACACCCTAATAACCCTATACTATACTTAAGTTGCATTATGGGAATTTCTAATTGTTATTTTTGCTTGCGAAAACTAACTTGCTATTTGAAATTACTTCATATTGAAAATACGGCTAAAATTTTTTTTTGACCAATGATGTAATAAACCCATTTGAAAAGTAAGAGCCATGAGTACATTGTGAGCATATAATAATAAGCATCATTACATATATATTTGCAGTGCATAAAATAAATAAAGGCAATCATATCAATTAGTCATAATATTTATTCCACAACCATCATAATTAGATATAGTTATAAATAGCATGACTTGTCCTACATAAGTAGCCATGAGTTTAATATTTACTGCTTGCCCTACAAAATAACCTTAATAAGATACAACAAAAAACAAATATATTATAAACCTATGCCACCATACATGCCATAAGAATGATAACTCTAGAAACTACAAACAAAAAAAAAGGGCTATCCTCGTGTCCAAGCTCAAAAAGAACTATCCAAACCATCCTCACCCTTAGAACGGAAAATCTGTTCCCAAAACCACCAGGTGCATCATCTCCACATCTTCCTCCTCGGGCTCGCCTATGCTCACAAGATATAGCTCATGGACGAATGGATCCTTGGCCACGGCCTAGTGGTGGTGCCTGGTTGGTAATAGAAGAAAAAGAATCTGAGGTCAAGCAAATCATAGAAAGGTACAACAGCTCCGAAGTATCGAACTCCGTAAAGTATGTCAGTGTCAAGCGAGTGTCAGAAACGGACTTTCCATCAATGGGATACATCAAAGGGTGAGAATGGGCGAAAGAACAAGCTCATAATAGGTGTGCAAAACTGATGGCCATGGAACATGTAGACCTTCGTAGCTGCTCAATCAGTCATCACAAATGCATTCAGCACCAAGCCAAAGTGCTAATGTAGGACTAAAAACTCAACAAAGATCACCACACTACCCGACAGCATCCTCTGAAGACAGCACAAAAACATGAGAGTGAGAAATATGAGATTTCTCAGTAGAATCCTAACTAGACAGTTAATATGCCATCTTCATTGTCCTAGCCACTTCAGCTTTGTTTATGAAAATGGTGAACATGCATAGATTCAATTTTTAAGGTTTTGAAAAACATGTAAATTCCTGAAGCAGGTTTCTTCTAATGTTAATCATATAAACATGACATAAGGTGACATAAGATCATGAGATAAGAACATGTCTATGCGAAATATAGTATAAACATTCAAGACCATGTATATAAGGAAATAAAGACACATGCACAGGCATACAACTTCATGGACTTGACTTTACTTTCACTTAACCTGCCGAATTTTCGTCTTTAGCACGTGCCCTTGGATAAATTATTAAAGGACATGAGCTCATTCCATGACCGTCGTCCCATAGTACTAAACTAAATTAGATAAGAGAATCCATATGTCTCTAAATTGGAGGGATCTAATTTGGCCATGTGCCTCCAAAGTACAGGATCTCAAATCTTAGTGGATCACCTTCTCTTTTGAAGGATCATGTCCAAATATTTCTTTCTTTTTCTTAACATAGCACTGGATATTACATCATTCATTCTCAATGCATTACATTCAAGGACAAGGTACATATAGGCATGCTATAGATATTTCTAAGTCCACAATTTTGACAAAAATCTGGCATCATAACGGCTAGACCGGAGCTTCCTCAAAATTGCTAAGCATGAGAAGTCAACCAACAATCTATCATATTCATCACAGAACATCATATCAAGTACTAATAATCAATCATTCATAAGTCAATAACCAAATCAATCACTCTAAACAACAACATATGTGAGATTGATATACATCCATATCCTAAGGGGTATCTAGGGTTTCCTTGTACTTTGTGAAATGTCTTATGAATCATTGTAAGATTCCTTATGTCTACCCACGAAAGAATCACATAACTTAAGGTGAATGTGTGTTATAAGCTTTTGACCATTTACATTTCAAGTAAGGTTATACATTATTTTAGGATTTCATTTTCACCAAATAACTTGATAAGTTTCTTATGCTCATATCTTAAGGGACATATTTTTCAAGTTAGAAAGTTTAACACTTATTTTCCTTTATACTTTCTTATCATGGCCAAAGCCTATAATAGGGCTTTAGCTAACATTTTTGCATTCAAGTCTTTTAGTTTCCCATGAGATAGTGCACAAGTGATTCCTAGGTTCATGGTATGATTAATAGCCCAAATCATACTTTTGTGTCTAAGGGATTTCGAGATCCCTCTAGTCCTTTATGTCATGATAACATATGGTCACATTCATGAACCCAACAACACTATGTGTTTACCATCACCAAGAAGTGATTTTTATCTTATATAAAGTTACAAGATCGAGCCTTTATTAGATAAAGTTGAAAGACTTCACCTTTATGATTTCAAAGTCTTAATCTTGGAAAAAGTTTGAACCTTTATCCATTATTTGCCTTCAAGATTTCATCTTTATAAATTAAAGTTACAAGTTTTCATTTTTATGCCTAAAAAGTTTCATTTTTTTATGAAAGTTTAAAACTTTATGCAATGACTTGTCTTCAAGATTCAACCTTTATGAAATAAAGTGACAAGTTCTTACTTTTATAACTAAAAGGCTTCATACATTAAGAAGGTTTAGACTTTTACTAATTATTTTTTCTTTAAGAAAAATAAAATGAATCTTTAAGAGAGTGTATACTTTAGTGCTACTTTTTAGGCTTCAAGGAGCAAACTTTTTAAAGTTTTATGCTTTAGAAAGTTCTTTGGTCACATAAAATTCATGTTGGAGGTGTAAAAAAAGAATCTTTTCAATCATGAACCAGTCATGCTAAAAAGAACAAACTTTAAGTAAGATACTTTTCAAGAAAACATTTTTCTTTTCACAACCCTTAAGAACACCAAGGACAACTAAATATGTTTTGAAAAAAAATGAAAACATTTCGGACATCAAGAAGCAAACTTTTGGCAAGCAACATAAAATACTCATGAACAAGATTCAAGAAACAAACTTTCTCAAGAAAACAAAAGGGATATTTCTCAAGATTTCACTTGAAGCTCTTGGCCATGGTGAGAGCCAAAGCTCCAAGCTTTCTTGAACAACAAAAAGAAAAGGTAGAAGATCACTATCTAGGGTATGAGTAGCACCTTCTTGAAGTAGAAAAAGAAGGTGAAGATGACTCATCCACTAATGGTGGTGGTGGCGGCTTCTAATGGCGAAGATGAGAGCTCTTGTGTTCCTGAGAAAATGGAGGTTGTGGTGTTTAAATCTTATCTTCAAAGACCAAAACATGTGAACTTTAAAGGGCTAGTGAGGAGGTTTTTGCTATGGTATTAGTGGGGAAAGGAAAAAGAAGATGAAGAAGAAGTAGAGAGAACTTGGAGGAGTTAGAGAGTTAAAGAAAGAATGAGAATTTGAAAAATGAAATGCATGTGTGTATTTGGGAGGGGGGACACTGTGGCATATACATGGCTTTGAGGGAGATATTTTACTTCATTTTGTGTTAATTAAGGTTTACCCCATGATCCATAATCTGTGATATTGGTAAATTGAAGGTTAAATCCTCTCTTAATTGTGCATTTTCAAGTTCAAGTAAATGACTAGTATCGAGAGTGTATTTTCTCAACTGAGTCAAATGAAAGACAACATGTAGATTTGACAAATTAGGAGGAAGGGTCATTTGGTAAGCAATTGACCCTACACGCTTTAGGATTTGGAAAGGACCAAGAAAATGGGGGCTCAACTTTTTGACTTTCATGGCTCTATCTATGCCCGTTGTAGGAGTGATTTTCAAGAATATATGTTCTCCTTCTTGGAACTCTAAAGGCTTTCTCCTTTTATCCGCATAACTTTTTTGGCAGCTTTGAGCCGTAAGAATGTTATCCCAAATCCTCCTTATCTGCTCCGTGGTCTGCCTCACAAGATCAAGTCCTAACAAACTTTGTTCACTAGGTTCAAACCAATACAGGGGAAATTGACAATTCCTTCCATACAAAGCCTCATAAGGTGTCATATCAATATTTGCATGGTGACTGTTATTATAAGCAAACTCAATCAGGGGTAGGTACTTATCGGAACTTCCTCAGTTATCCAACACACAAGCTCTTAACATATCCTCCAAAGTTTGGATAGTCATCTCTAACTGGCCATTAGTTTGGGGGTAATAAGTTGTACTTAGACAAAGCCTCATACCAAATGCATTTTGTAAGGCTCCCCATGATTAAGATGTAAACCTCAAGTCTCTATCTGAGATTATAGTTGAAGGTACACCATGCAATCTCACTACCTCTTCGACATATAGTTGGGCTAACTTTTCCAAAGAATAAGTAGCTCGAATAAGCAAAAAGTGAGCAAATTTAGTCAACGTGTCAACAATCACCCATATAGTGTAACATCCTGAGTTCTAAGGGCAAACTAGGATAGAAGGAAGCTTGGGCTCGAGGCAAGGGAAAAATTGTAATTAGGTAGATAGTAGTAAAAGTAGGAATAAAAATGTAATTATTAGATTATAATGACAAAGTTACAATTAAGGATTTACAGATATCGAGAGGGACAATTGCACCCCCTTTTAGGGGAAATTCTATTCGTTTTCATGTAAAAAAAAAACCTCAGTTAGATTTGCTAGGGTGTAAGGTTCTCTATGTGCTAGTCACAACCCAGATCGAGACATGACATTCAAGTTCTAGATAGGTTACTCGACCCAATTCGTAACTTGCTTCAGTTCAACACATGTTGAGCTTGATTTCTCCTCCTATAGACCACCATTTTAAGTGATTTTAGTCTCTATAGAATAACAAGAAGGAGAGCTACAAAACCTATGTAAATTTTTAATGAATCATTATGTATCTTTTTTGAGCTTATTCGAAGAACATTCAAGCGAGGTTTTATGGTTTTCTATCGATTCTTCTCACTCATTTCATAATGAAATTGAATGCTTCTTGGCTCTTTAGATTCACCTTTAGAAGCGCTACAACGATCCTAAGGGGTTGCTAGTGTAACATCTCACTAAAATAACACTTAATGAGCAATTGACTTAATATTTATTAGTCTACACAAATTAAAATAAAATCATCATACCCCAATTTCTCTATCAACTAGCAGTAATAAAATAAAGAAAATAGAAAAAGAAATTCTAAAATAAAAATAAAATGGCAAAATGGTAATTATACATTAAAGTAAGGAGAAAATAATCCAAGAAAATATAAAGTCAAATGCTAGTCCACTAAAAAAATAAATATTCCCTTATTTTACTAAATAATGATGAAATAACATTCTTTAGAAAATATTAAAAGCAAATTATAACTCCATTAAGGCAAAAATGCCCTTAACGCTACAACTCCTGACTTTAATTCCAATAATTGGGAAAGAGGTCTCTGTTGTAGCACCCTACCAATTTAATGTTATAATTAAGTCATAGCTTGAAATTTAGTAATTGCATTACCATGTTAATATTCCTTTTATTTCTACCTTGAAGAAACATACTATCGGGCAAAGGAAATATCTAGGTAGAAGACGCGACGCTTCATATATAAGGACTATATTTGCCATCGCAGAGCATTAGAAGTAAATAAATAATAGAACAAAGAAAGAGAGTTTAAGTAATACAACATCTACTATATATATATATATATATATGAAGCTAAAGCTTCAAGTTTATGTACAAGTGCAAAAAGGTGGATTCATGTGTTGGGCCAATATACACAAAAAGACATATGGCCCATGTCTGTGGAGTGCAATCCTATCCAGTCCCTACGAGACGTTTCAAACTAGTGCTCTTACCAAACTACTACCTTCGTGGCCCAGTATCTAATACTATCAAAATAGGGTCATACTGTACATTGTGGTCTGCTGGTAAAGGTCTACTCTGACAGATAGCTGTTGGCTATACCAAGTCCGGCTGGGATGTAATCTGCATTAGGTCCAGAGGAGGAGGAAGGTGAATCAGTAGCCTCGGAGGGGTCGCTCTAAGAGCTGAGCAGGATGTCTGAGACCACCTATGGAGGTGAAGCAGGCAGAGGGGCTGCCTAGCTCTAGGTGCTGCTGGTGCTACCGGTGGTGGACGAGATGCGGGGTGTGCCACAAGCAAAAGGATGGCACAATATGGAACAACAAGGTCAAACACGAGGTGAAACGGTGGAATCGCAAAGTCTTTATGACTAAAAAGGTAAAGACGGAAACGGCAAGAGCCAACTATGTACAGCGAGTCAAACATAGGATTGTAGTGCAACTGCATGTTGTAACACCTTACCAATTTAATATTATGCTTAACTCATAGCATGAAATTAAATAGACTGTGTTACCGTGTTAACACACTGCTTACCTTTCGTTTATCCGTATCATTCTCTCTTTTTATTTTTATTTTTTGTAACGGAATAAATGGAACGCTGTATAATGAACGTGACAGAGTTTAATTTATCACAACAGAAAAGATAAGAACAATAACACATACGCCGTCAACTGTATATATATATATATATATATATGTAAGAAACCACTGTTTCCATTTATGTACAGAGTTTCAAAGTGGAACACATAAGTGGGGCCGGCATACCAAAAAGACGTAAGGCCCGTATCAGTCAAAATGATCCTATGGGTCCTCAAAGGACATTTCAAAACCTACTGCTAGTCCTACGTGCTGTCAAAAGAGGGTTAGACTGTACAAAGTCTCCTGCGGCTGGCCTACTCCGCCAAATAGCCATTAGCCATGCCAGGCCCGGCTGGAGAGTAATCTGCACTAGGTCCCGAGGAGGAAGAAGGTGACGAGCTGGTGGCCTCGGAAGGGTCACTCTCTGAGTAAGTGGTATATCTGGAACCGCCTGCGGAGGTGACTGACTCGCGCGTCGTAACACGAGCAAATTAAACCGAATAGCGACTATAGTATAGTAGCCAACTCGGATCGTTTCCCAAAGATGAACACACTATTTGATCAGAAAATTCAGGGGGGTTTTTATAACAAACACTTAAAGTGCAATACTGAATTCCAAAGCAAACATAAAACAAAAAGGCTAAACCGAATTAAAATTCTAATCCAAGACACACAAGAAAAAAGCAATCAACACTCAATCATTGGATTCAAATATACATGCACACTCCAATTCGATGATTAATTTTAGATTCAATTGAAACCTCAAATCAAACCTAGCATTCACATGAAAATCTCCATGCATTCAACTAATCACTCAAGCAATTCGGTTTAGAGACCTCTAAAACCGAATTGATTTTGGATTAGCTTCCAAACCAATGCTCTAATCTCATATTCAGATCCGAAATATGAATCACACTCTTGAACAATCGAATCACATATATCAACCGAATTATACATGATTTGATTGACTCTTAATCAATGCATGAATGAAAACCTCCAATTCAATTACGAGATTAAGAAGAAAAGAAGAGGAGTGAAACCGAAATTGGAATTTCCATGTCTTGATGCACCAATCCTCAAGAGCTTGAATGCTTCTCTTGATGCCTTGGATCAGAGGAGGATCACCCCTCCATTAATGGAGGAAAACGCAAGAGAGAGAGAGAGAGAGAGAGAGAGAGAGAGAGTTTTCTTATTCAATAAAACTAAAAATTACAAAATGAGCAAAAAGGTCTCTGAAGCATAATCAGAATTTCTATATATACCTCTAATTAAAAGTCACTAATTACTTAATTAAAATAATCCTCTTTTCCTAAGCTAAATTTGGATAGCTCATTTGCCCAATTTGGATGCTTAGAGAGAAAGTTGTGCCCAAAACAAGTTGAGTGGGCTCTCTTAGACTCAGCAGCGACTTCCAACATGTTTTGGGCCTCATAACGGTTCTTCTTGGCTTAGTGCTCTGAACATAAAATGAAGCCCTGGATGTTAGCTTTCCAATGCCACCGGAATGGGCTCAATTGAGTCCCTGTAGCCCAAGATATGGTCCAATCATTGAAGGCTGCTCAGAAACCGCGCCCAAACGCTTCAGTTCAGTTCCGAGCCCAATTTCGGCTTTAAGATCTCAGAATTAGCCCTTGCCCTCTTCATAGAAATTGTAGCTCTATCTCTTAGATTTCCTACAAATCAAGAAGCATAATAAAATGAGGTATAGAGCTCAAGATATGATCTAAACACTGAAGCAGGTCAAAATAACCGAAATGCTGCAAAAATTAACTAAGTCTCACTAAGATCCAAAAAAGGAAAATGATCTAAACTCAACCAATTAAGCACAAAGGAGGATTAATGAGACAAGTATGAAGGATAAAAATAGTATAAAAATCCAATTCATCAAATTCCCCCACACTTAGCCCTTGCATGTCCTCATGCAAGACTCAACCTAAAGGAAACTAAACAAGGAAAATACCAAAAATCAACTACAAACCAAAGTGGAAAAACTTATTCTCTAATGAATCATCAAAAGTGCTAAGTTTAGGGACAAAGTAGCATGTGAGGCATCAAGAATTTTCCAACAATCAAATCAAATGATCCCCACCTCTCTAAAGTATAAACCAAGCAACATCACTCAAAGTGCAAAGATCAAGTATGAAGAATCTCACAAGATGGTGGGTGAGTGTATGAAACTCACTAACTCTCAAGTGTGTGGGTAGAAATGTTTCACTCAATTCACCTCAATGGATCATGCATTACCATAGGCTTGCTAATCTTCTACTTCTCCACTACTTGCAATCATATGCAACACAAATCAGGAGGGCTTCATTAATGGTTGTAATGGGGTTAAGGTAAGGGTAGGAAAAATAGGGAAATGACAAGGTAGAACCTAAGGCAATAGGAGAAATATTGGTCAAGATATAAGCCAAGTTCACAAATGTGGGGGTTTCCCAAAGTCGTTCCATAACATATTCATTCCCTTCATGAACACTCCCATTTTGTTCGCCCTTTCTTTCTTTTTCTCTTTTTTTTTTTTCTTTTTGTTGTTGTTGTTTTTTTTTTATTTATTTATTTTTTATTTGCACACTTGCAATTTATGCTTTATTTGTAACCATCCACACTTGCAATTGATGCGTATATGACTTTCATTTTGCACCCCCCCACACTTGATCTCCAACACAATAATGATAATGAAACCAATGCCTTCCTATTCCCTAAGGTTGGGTAGAATCATGGTTTTCCAAATGGGTTTAGGCTTGTAATATGCTAGAATCAAAGAAAGAAAGGTCAACAAGGCTCAAAGGGGTTAACAGGGGAATTAATGCAAGGTGGGCTATATGGCCAAGTGGTTAAAAATGAAAAGAAATGCCTCTATCATGTCCATGAATGCATATGAAAATGTAGCCTCAAAGAAGAATCAAAGCAAGTTCTAGAATGACATAAACTATGAGGGTTGACACACAAGAAAGAAAGGAATGGTATGAAATGCAACCATCCAAAACATAGCTCAAAAGCTCACAAGGGTAGTATTCATCATACTCAATCCAAGCAAATCAAGATCAATCACTCAATTCACACATTGCAAGAGGAAAGAAAATGAAATCATGTTGGAACTCCATCCACCTCAATATTTAATGTCCTAACTCAACAACCATCAATTCATCAAAGAAGAACAAGAGCAAAGATTATTTCAAAGAACAAAAACAAACCCAAAATGCAAGACTAGCTGGAAAAATGCACGAGAGATAAACTAAAACTAATCATCCTCCCCCCACACTTCAACCCGACATTGCCCTCAATGTCATGCAATAGAATAGAATGCAAGGCAATTAGAAAGAAGTAGGAGGGAAGAAGAAAACATCCCTATCAAGCATAGGTGGTCTAACAATGCGAACCTCCTCAATGGTGTCCACGGATAGCTCCTCATGAAAAGCCTTCACGGTGGCCATTCACAAGAAAAACTCTGTCCGTCCTGTGCTCCACAATCTGCACAAAGACCATAGGGAAAAATCTGAGTAACAATATAAGGACCAAGCCACCGGGAACGAAGCTTACCAGAGAAAAGCTTGAGGCGGGAGTCGTAGAGGAGCACTTTCTGGCCGACTGAGAACTCCTTCCGCAACAACATCCTATCATGGATGAGTTTGGCCTTCTCCTTATACATGCGGGCATTCTCATAGGCCTCTAAACGGATCTCCTCCAACTCCTGAAGCTGGAGCTTTCTATGAAGCCGAGACTAGTCCAGATCCAAGTTGCAGTGTTTAACTGCCCAATAAGCTCTGTGCTCGATCTCTACTGGAAGGTGGCATGCCTTATCAAAGACAATCCTATAGGGGGACATCCCCAAAGGTGTCTTGTAGGCAGTGCGATAGACCCATAAAGCATCCTCAAGTCTCTTGCTCCAGTCCTTCCTGTTCGGCTAAACAGTTTTCTCCAAGATCTGCTTCAACTCTCTGTTGGACACCTCCGCTTGTCCATTTGTCTGCGGATGGTATGGAGTTGAGACCTTATGGGTGACACCATACTTCTTCAGCAAGGTAGCCATGTTCTTGCAGTAAATGGCTTCCCGGTCACCGATGATAGCTCTAGGCACCCGAACTCGCAAAATATCGTGATCCGACAAAATCTATGACAACATGAGAATCATCATCCGGTGGCCTTGGCCTCCACCCATTTAGAGACATAATCAACGGCCCGGTAATATGTACACAAAACCAAAAGAAACAGGAAAAGGCCCCATAAAGTCAATACCCCAAACATCAAATATCTCACAAAACAATAAGGGCTGCTGAGGCATCTCATTCCTACGGGAAATACTACCTGTCTTCTGGCATTGTTCACAATTCCTACAATATGTGTAGGCATCGCGAGACAAAGGGGGCCAAGAAAAACTCAGATCTAAAATCTTCTTAGCAAGCGTTGTGGACCAAAGTGGCCACCGCAGCAAGAGTGTGACAAAGCGTAAAATAGATGGCATCTCGGACTCATGCACACAACGCCGAATGACCTGATCACTACACATCCTCCACAAGTACGGATCATCCCAAATATAGTACTTAGCCTCACTCCTAAGTTTCTCTATCTGATGCTTTTTAAAATAAGCGTGTAACTCAAAGAAAGAACTGGATAATTAACTAGATCAGCATACCATGGGTCCTTACCTTGCAGCTGTAGAAGCTGCTCATCTAGAAAGGTCTCACGGATAGGAAGAGGCTCTAGGGTCTGCGGGATTCAGCTCAAGTGATCCGCTACTAGATTCTCGGCTCCACTTTTGTCCTTGATCTCTATATCAAACTCCTGCAACAGCAACATCCACCTAATGAGCCTAGGCTTAGCATCCGCTTCTTCAACAGAACTTCAAAGTCGCATGATCGTAAAAACAAATACTTTAGTTCCCAAAAGGTAAGCACGGAATTTATCTAAAGCAAAGACAATGGCTAGAAGCTCCTTCTCAGTGATGGTATAGTTGGCCTGCGCAGAGTCCAAGGTCCCGGAAGCATAGGCTATAACATGGGGTATCTTCCCGACTCTCTGTGAAAGAACTGCTCCAACTGCAAAGTTGGAAGCGTTACACATCAGCTCAAATGCATACTCCCAGTTCGGCGGTTGAAGCACCGGCGTAGATGAGGTGTCGCTCACCGGTCAAATGCCCTCCTACACTCATCATCGAACCGAAGTCAACCTCCTTCTGCAATAGTCCGATAATGGGAGTGCTATTCTGCTGAAATCCTGGATGAATCGCCTATAGAAACCTGCATGGCCAAGAAAAGACCGCACTTCCCGCACGCATGCGGGGTAAGGCAAAGAAGCAATGACATCTATCTTGGATTTATCAACAGAAATACCCTCCCCAGAGATAATATGACCTAAGACCACACCCTGCCTAACCATAAAATGACACTTCTCAAAATTTAAGACAAGGACAAGGTGTGATTCAACACATCTACCCAAAACTCTAGCCAGGCTATCCAGACATGCATCAAAAGAAGAGTCAGTAAGCGATAAAATCATCCATGAAAACTTCCATACAGTCCTCTAGAAAGTCAGAGAATATACTCACCATGCACCTCTGAAATGTACCTGGGGCATTGCATAAGCCAAAGGGCATCCTCCGGTATGCAAATGTGCCGAATGGATAGGTGAAAGTGGTCTTCTCTTGATCTTCTGGTGTAATATGAATCTGAAAATAGCCAGAGAAACCATCAAGAAAACAGTAGTGAGACTGACCTGCCAATCTCTCTAGCATCTGATCGATGAAGGGCAGAGGGAAGTGGTCTTTTCTAGTGGCTTGGTTCAGCTTCCTATAGTCAATGCACTCTCCAAATTACGCACTCATGTGGGTACCAGCTCACCATCTGAATTCTTCACTACTGTAATACCGGTCTTCTTGGGGACAACTTGCACCGGGCTCACCCACTTGCTGTCTGAAATTGGATAAATGATGCGGCCAGCTAGAAGCTTGTCGACTTCTTTCTTGACCACATCCAAGATCGAGGATTCACCTCTGGGTTGCCTCACCGGTTTCACACCCTCTTCTAATCGGATTCTCATTGCATGCACGTAGAGGCTAATCCAGTATGTCCGCCAATGTCCAAACCTAAAGCCTTCATGTTACGCCTTAGAATGTTTAACAACTTCTCCTCTTGTTCGGCAGCAAATCCTTGGCTATGATAATCGGCAGCCTTCTCATTGGGTGCCAGGAATGCATACTTCAAGTTTTCTCGCAGGCTTCAACACCAAGGTGGGTGGCTCTTGTATGGAGGGTCCTAATCTTGGAATTTGTTCTGTTTGATTAATTTCAGCACCTACAACACATGAAGAATCTTGCACAATGGCATTAGATTCATCCATACTATCGTAAATCGATCCACGTAATCTGCACAAATAGAGTCACTATATGCGTAATTTAAAATGTAGGAATAGCAACCAAACCAGAATTTTCTTCGCAAAGAAAATGCAGAATTTACAACCAGAATTTGTAGTGCAAAATCTAAGCAAATCAAACAGATTTGTTAGCAGCAATATTCATGGAGTTTGAGTTTACGATGTTGGGACAGAAAGTAATCGAATGGACATCATCAACAAGAGCTGAACCAATTAATAGCATCGAAATGGAATTTTTAGAAACGAGAAATTTTAGGAATAGAAATCATAAACATGTAAATCGCAGTAACAGAAATTTCAGAAACAGAATTCTCAACAGCAGAAGTTTCAAAATGTGCAGCAATAGCAGAATTTGCACTCTCAATAGCAGGGTTAACAACTTCGAAACCTGCAGAAACTAAATCAATACTGAGTTCAAGTCTACAAAAAGCGCACAATCGAGTTGGAATTAATGTAAGCAGAACCAGAAATTTCATCATGTAAATTAGCATAATTAAATGGTTGAAATCAATCATGGAGGCATGCATCAATCTCGGCAGCACAAACAACACATTTATCATGAATTCCATCACAATCAGAACATTGAAATTCATCTTGAAAGCCTACAATTTCTGGAAAATCATCCAACAAATGTTCATGCACATTATCAACCAATGAATCAATGATATCTAAGTGAAAAACAGAATGCTCTTCCGGTGGGAATTTCATGGCATCACACAAGTTAAAATTCACTTTGCTATCTCCAAATTCCATTGACAAGGTACCAGAATGCACATCAATCTTGGTTTTTGCAGTTTTTAGAAATGGCCTACCTAAGATCAATGTTGGTTGATTAATATGCATGTCATCCTCCATATTCAACACATAAAAATTAGCAGGGAATATCAATTCATTTACTCTCACCAAAACATCTTCTAAAACTCCTTCGGGGTGGGTTGTGCTCCGGTTGGCTAGTTGAATGACCACTCCCGTTGGCTTGAGCTCTCCCATGTGCAAGGACTTGTAAACCGATGTTGGCATGACATTGATTGAAGCACCAAGGTCTAGCATGGCTTGATTGAATTGCTTGCTCCCTATGGTGCAAGGGATGGTAAAAGTGCCCGGATCCTTGCATTTAGGTGGAATGCTTGTAACACCCTAATAAACCCATACTACGCTTAAGTCGTATTACGGCATTTTATTAGCTGTTACTTATGCTCGTGGAAAACTAAACTTCATTTGAAATTAAATTACGCAGAAAATACGGTAAAAGTTTTCTTTTTCTTTTGAAATACGTCGTCACTTTTTGAAAGTGAAGCCTCGCGCGAGAAAGTAGGAACAAACGAACGTATCGCAAAGATTTCAGTATAAATTAAAGGAACAAGGATAAAATCAAAATACCATGCATTCAATTACTACAACAATCATAAATATAATTAATCTCATAATATCCATACATAAAAGGGAACTCATGGTCATGCCATGGCCCCGAAGTCAAAGATACATAAGTCTGATACAGAATGAAATACAACAGATAAGGAATACAAATAAAAATAGACCCATGCGGACGTCTGCTGGCCTCTCTGCCCATTCCATGCCTTCGATCAAGTGGGCTCAAGTCCTCGAATGCCTGGTTCCCCTCGCTCCTCGGCCTCGGGGAACGTGAGGGGTGCGGAGGATGCGGGTGCCGATGATCACCTCAAAGCGGCGCACGCGACGACCTGGGGTATGGTCGCCACGCACGAGCGTGCCTCGGAGGGTCCTCTTCGGACTCAGCAGGTGATACTCGAGGCGGTGGCGAAGCGGCCCTAGGAGTGGCTGTCGAGCTCACCTCCATCATAGGGATCTCCGGCAGGGGTGCAAACTCGGCTGCGGGCAAACCCGGCGACATCGGCTCCATCTCGAAGTCGGGTAATGGCTCGGGCGGAAAGTCCCAAGGACCTAGAGGCTGCCCAAGAAGAGTCAAGAGACGTCTCTGGGTGGCGGGTTTTTCGGCTCCTCTTCAAAAATTCGACCCAGATAAAAATGTGTACGCATACTCTTTGTGGTGGTCGTGGGCCACAATAGCGTGTGTATCCCGTCGTAAGCCCACTCATGGTGGGGAGGGTCCATGCTCCATTCCACGGGGTGAGCCATGAGTATCCGTGACGAGACGGAAAAGCTAGGGTGAGAAATAAGATTTCTCGGTGGGACTCGACACGACACGTGGTGTCATCGTCATCGTCCCAAACTTCGGTTTTATTAATAAAAACAGTGAGCATGCATCAAATACAATTCTTAGATTTTCGAAAATATGAGTATCCGAAGCGGATTCAATTTTAACATACTTTCTAATCATTTGTATCATAATGACCATAAGCACAAGTGTAATCGTATGAAACATGCATGTTCAAGCTAGAAGGTTCTCTTAACTTCTTCTCTTTCTAGGGTTTTGGACCGAAGTCCCGTTTCTTTTCTTAACTTGACTTTATCTTTTCACCCACTAAACATAAGTGGTAATGAGCTCATACCGTGGCCGTCGCCACCATAGAATTTCGGTACTTACACTAGCTGGGTCATGCCATGCCTCATGTGAGTTGTGGGTGAGGGGAAACTTAAATTAGATTACCTTCCCTTTTGAAGGATCACTTACTTGAATTAAACTTCTTCTTATTTAAGTATTATGATGCAAAATATTTCTAAGTCCATAATTCTTACAAAATTTCTAAAGATAACTAGCTGTAGACCAAAGCTTCCCAAAATTTTGCCAAACAGAGAAACCAATATCATACAACATTAAGCATCATATCATATCATCATCATCATGATCATAATCATAACATCATCATACCATCATCATCATCATCATCATCACAACATCATGCTTGCACATAAACATAGGCATATTCTCAAGCAACATTTTATGAGCTTAGCTTAGTAAATTGGGTGCAAGCTTTTAATTGAGGTTGTCTCTTGTGTAAACTTCTCTTATTTCGCATGATGACACTTTTGTCTAATGTCCTTTTTGACACTTTTTAAGTTGAATTATGAGGGTTCTCTAACGCTTAATGTAAGGGTATTAATGTCTTAAAGCTTATTTCTCCTTATTCTTTGACTTTTACCATAACCAGTTTTACTTTTATAGTGGGGCAGTAACTTTGAAAATTCACCATAATTTCATTTTTTACTCTTTTATTTCGAATTTTTGTGTGGATATACTTCTCTGTGTCTATTTTTAAACAAAACAAACCCCTCTTAAAAATTCATTTTGTAGCTTGAGTTATGCATATTTTATTCTGACTGTTCAGTTTCTAAGTTCACTCCCGGTACAGTGGATTGTTACTTCTCATTATAATTACTCAGAAGGAATCTGAGAAAACTGTTTTATGGGTTTGTTCCTCTATGTCTTAGCTTTCATTAAAACTTGGTCTCACTCAAAAATCATTTTTGTAGCTCGAGTTATACACATTTTAGTGTAGACTGCCCAGACAGAAACCAATCCGAGAACAGTCCACTTTGAAAAATCATATCTCACTCATTTTAACTCCGAATCTTATGTATTTTATATGTATGGAAAGCTCTTTGAGTCTACTTTCATAGAAAAATAGTTTCGTTCCATTCTGAGTTTTGTAGCAATAAACATACCGCACGCTTTACAGACTGCCAGAATTCCAGATTCACTAGTTTTTAAGTTTTTCACTTCAAGCTTATGAAGAAATTGTTATATCACTTCAAATCACCATTTTCATGTTTTAACTCATCATCACATTCAAAGTTTGAGTCACCAAATCAGTATTTTGAACCAAAATAAAGCAAGATACATAAAACCCATCATACCACAAAATCTCTTTTCAAAACAACATTTTCATCAAGGCAAGAACACTCATAAGGCAAGATGTGGTCATGAGACCTTGAAGCAAGTCCTAAAACCACCTAGCTATGAAGAGCTTAGGGGTTCTAGTTCTTGAAAAACATATGGAGAGGAAGGGTTAGAGTCACTACCAAAAAGTTCCTCTTTGAAGGCTTGGAAGGTGAAGATGGTTGGAGATGGCCTCCTTCTCCTTGAGCTTGATTTTGGGGCTTAGTGAGTGTTTACTTTGTTTCTCCAAGAACCAAAGAGAGTGGTCCTTGAAGGGCTTGTGAGAATGGAGATGAGTAGGAAGTAGTATGAGGGTTGGAAGAACACAATGAAGCTTGGAAGAAGAAGAGAGTATGAGACTTGGAGAGAGGAGAGAGCTTTGTGTGTGTGTGTGTGTGTCTTGAGAGAGGAAGTGAAAAATGAAATGAGGAGAGAGGGAGGGCTGATTGGGTGGCGCAAATGAGGGGGGAGGAATGAGGTGACTTTGCCTCTTACAACAAGTAAGAGAGTGGGAAAAACCATAGGGCAAAAGAGTGTGTTGTGTTTCCTTTGAGTCTTGGCAATTGGGTAAAGACTATGTAGTGTTTTTGTCAAGTGGTTAAAAGCATGAGCTCTCTTAGGATTGGGCATTGGATGGCTAGGATCACACCAAGTGTCATGATCTTGGTGAAGAAGAGTACAACTCTTGTCATGACTTAAGGGATCTACTAATGTGGACTCTTGTTCTTGTGGTGTATGATGAGAAAGTAAATGGATGGTTGGATATGGCTCTTGCTTTGACCAAACTTTCAAACTATAATTAAAGGGAAGTTTCTACATCTTTCTAATTGTTGTAATTATCTAAATGTTAATTAATTCACTTGGTTTAAATTACTCATTAGCACATTTTAATTAAGAAGGATTTTCCTCATTAATTTTGTAAGAAGATGTGAAGGTTAATGTGATTAAGTTTTGAATCTTATATGCTCTTAGTTAATTAGATTAAACCATCTTGATTTTTGTGTTCTAAATTATGGGTTAATAAGGATTGGGCAATTAGGCTTTTAATTGTAACCTTTAATGTATTAAATCTCAATTGTTGACTTGCCTTTAATTTACTAAGCCCTTACTCTCGAGATTAATCGATTAATTCTCAATTAATCGTTAATCCCTCTAATTAGCCGGGAACACCGAGCTAATTAACTTAGGTGAAAATGGGGATGTTACAATGCTCGGTTGGATGATGGCGGATACATTTCTGCCCATGCTGACTTTTTCATTTCCCTTCAGCCTCCTTCTATGAGTGCATAAGTCTTTGAGGAACTTTGCATATTTGGGAATTTGCTTGATTGCATCCAGGAGTGGAATATTAACTTCAACTTTTTTGAATGTCTCCATGATCTCCTTGTCCAATTCTGCTTCTGCTCGCTTCTTGTTTTGTGTCACTCTATTGGTGAAGGGCAGTGGCAATTTCTCACTTTGTTCAACTTGCTTGCTATTGCTTGGTTCTGCATAATTTTCCTCTGATTCTGCAGAATCGGATTTTTCTTGTATCCTTGGTTGTTCTCATATAGTCTGCAGAATCTGTTGTTCAACATCGTGAACCTTAAGTTGCTTGCCACTTCTCGGAGTGATGGAACCGACATTCCTTCCTTGGATTGCTCACGGATTGGGAAGGAAGGTTGCGGAACCTTGGGATTTCAGCTCATTCATCGTTGTAGCCAAGCGACCAACTGTGTTTGCACTGGACTGCGGATCTTCGCCCTCTTTCTTTGGCCGAACAACTGCTGGTTGCCATCCGCTTCACAAGTTCTCGCCAAGCTTGGTTACGAGCTCTTTGCTTTGTGGTGGTCTGGTTTAGCTTGTCATGGATACTTCTTGTCTCATGTTTGGTCCTGCAAAGATTGTGCTTGAATTGATATTGAAAGGCTGCTTTCTTTATTCTTCTGTTGGAATTGATTAGCATTACCATACCTCAGGTTTGGGTGGTCTCTCCATTCGGGATTGTATGAATTAGAAAAGGGATCATAATTCCTCTGCTGCTGGTTCTGTGGCTGTTGATAAGGCCTCCCAGGGAAAATTCCAGCAATTGTTTCATTGCCTTCTTCTGCGGCCCATTGCGGACATTGGTCTGCTGCATGACCTGGTATACAGCAAATTCCACAAAGGCTTGCTGGTGGTGGTATGGATTGCTGAGGCTGTTGTATCTGACCAAGTGCCATTTGCCTCACTAAAGTTGTCAGCTCATCTATTATGTTCTCCATCCTCTGCTGGTTCGGATTATAGGTATTCACTTCATTCACTCCTCTTGTAGGCACTATGGCTCGAGTACCAAATTGTTGAGCATTTTCAGCCATGTTAGCAATCAAGTCCCGGGCTGCAGCAGGGGTTTTATCTACCAGAGCTCCTCCAGAAGCAGCATCAACCATACTTCTATCCATTGGCATCAGACCTTCATAAAAATACTGAATGAGGAGCCGGCCACTAATCTGGTGGTGTGGATAGCTTGCACACAATTTCTTGAATCTCTCCCAATATTCATGTAAGGTCTCACCATGGATCTGCCTTATGCCACATATATCTTTTCTGATTGCAGCAGCTCTTGAAGCAGGAAAGAATTTCTCTAGAAACTTGACCTATTCATGTCTTGCCAAAGATGTAATGGAACCAGGATCACGAGATAGTAAAGCCAATCCTTTGCAGCTCCATCAAGTGAGAAAGGAAAAGCTCTCAATTTAATGTGATCTTCATCAACTCCATGTGGCCTCATGGTGGAGCACACCACATCGAATTCCTTGAGATGCTTGTGTGGATCTTCTCCAGCCAGACCATGGAACTTAGGAAGCAAGTGTATCAATCCTGATTTGAGCTCAAAATCCGCATGCAATTCCGAGTATTGAATGGCAAGAGCTTGGTGGTTGACATCTGGTGCTGCCAACTCTTTCAAAGTCCTATCATGATTGTTAGCCATGTTTTCTGACCCTTTGGGTCACTTTTGCTCAGAAGGATGGTGAAACTTTGGACAGCAATCCTTGGTTCCAAACTCCTACTTAGGATCCACTTCTGTACCTCCTATTAGGCTCCCTTATGCTCCCTTGGTGTAATTCTGTAAAAACAGGGTCAGCACTCACAACCAAGGTTAGCAACAATCCTAATATGATTAATGTGGTCTATAGAAGCAAGGAAAGGCACTGTTCTATTGGTTGATGCAGAAAGTGCTATGATAGGTACTCGAAATGCTATGCAAGGTGAGGCTAAAGAGGCTACTGATATGGATGCAGACTAAGGCTTATATGAATGACTATTCTATGATGCAAACTCTATTCATGTCTGTAGACTAGAAAATGTAGAATGGAGGTTATGTACGAACTAGTCTATGAGCTAGTTATGCAGATGAGGAATTTGCCTAGCCTAGCTTATGAAGGTTCCTAGTTGTAGAATGCAAAATGCAGAATGCAGAATGCAGAATGCAGAAGAGAAACCAGAATGCACGGATAGAAGCCAAATGTGCAGAGTGTAGGACCACACAAAGAAAATAGAATTGGACACTAACACTAAAACTAACAACTCAGAGCCATCAAACAAAACAAACAGAAAACTGCAACAGAGAATTTGGGGAGCTGTATGGATGCAAAACCACAACACAAAACAGGATTAAACACTAAAGACTCAGAAACACTACTAATTCAGAACTACTCTTAATGCAGACTACTCCTAGTGCAGAAACTCAGAAATGCAGAATATGCAGAATATGCACAAACACAGCAACTCATGAACACAGCACACAGAATCACACATGCACTGACTCTGGACACAAGCACAAACAGGGAGTTAGCATGATATTCACAGGTATGAACATGATCAAACATAATGTATCATCCCCGGCAACGGCACCAAAATTTGACTCGCGCGTCATAACACGAGCAAATTAAACCGAATAGCGACTATAGTATAGTAGCCAACTCGGATCGTTTCCCAAAGATGAACACACTATTTGATCAGAAAATTCAGGGGGGTTTTTATAACAAACACTTAAAGTGCAATACTGAATTCCAAAGCAAACATAAAACAAAAAGGCTAAACCGAATTAAAATTCTAATCCAAGACACACAAGAAGAAAGCAATCAACACTCAATCATTGGATTCAAATATACATGCACACTCCAATTCGATGATTAATTTTAGATTCAATTGAAACCTCAAATCAAACCTAGCATTCACATGAAAATCTCCATGCATTCAACTAATCACTCAAGCAATTCGGTTTAGAGACCTCTAAAACCGAATTGATTTTGGATTAGCTTCCAAACCAATGCTCTAATCTCATATTCAGATCCGAAATATGAATCACACTCTTGAACAATCGAATCACATATATCAACCGAATTATACATGATTTGATTGACTCTTAATCAACATGCATGAATGAAAACCTCCAATTCAATTACGAGATTAAGAAGAAGAGAAGAGGAGTGAAACCAAATTGGAATTTCCATGTCTTGATGCACCAATCCTCAAGAGCTTGAATGCTTCTCTTGATGCCTTGGATCAGAGGAGGATCACCCTCCATTAATGGAGGAAAGCATAGAGAGAGAGAGAGAGTTTTCTTATTCAATAAAACTAAAAATTACAAAATGAGCAAAAAGGTCTCTGAAGCATAATCAGAATTTCTATATATACCTCTAATTAAAAGTCACTAATTACTTAATTAAAATAATCCTCTTTTCCTAAGCTAAATTTGGATAGCTCATTTGCCCAATTTGGATGCTTAGAGAGAAAGTTGTGCCCAAAACAAGTTGAGTGGGCTCTCTTAGACTCAGCAGCGACTTCCAACACGTTTTTGGGCCTCATAACGGTTCTTCTTGGCTTAGTGCTCTGAACATAAAATGAAGCCCTGGATGTTAGCTTTCCAATGCCACCGGAATGGGCTCAATTGAGTCTCTGTAGCCCAAGATATGGTCCAATCATTGAAGGCTGCTCAGAAACCGCGCCCAAACGCTTCAGTTCAGTTCCGAGCCCAATTTCGGCTTTAAGATCTCAGAATTAGCCCTTGCCCTCTTCATAGAAATTGTAGCTCTATCTCTTAGCTTTCCTACAAATCAAGAAGCATAATAAAATGAGGTATAGAGCTCAAGATATGATCTAAACACTGAAGCAGGTCAAAATAACCGAAATGCTGCAAAAATTAACTAAGTCTCACTAAGATCCAAAAAAGGAAAATGATCTAAACTCAACCAATTAAGCACAAAGGAGGATTAATGAGACAAGTATGAAGGATAAAAATAGTATAAAAATCCAATTCATCAGTGACTCGGGTGCAGGGTCAGCAGGAGCTGCGGGTACAGGAGGGGCTGGAGGTGGGTGCGCCACGTGTAATGGGATAGCGATATAAGGAGTCGCAGGATCAAATGCAGGATGATGTAGAGGGACAGCAAAGTTCCTATTGATAAATAGGTAAAGGCGAAAGTTACAAGAACCGGCTATATACAGAGAGTCCAATACTGGATCGTGGTGAAACTGCAAATCTAGGATCTCAATGAAAGGGTGGCCGTGGAGTCCATCGTCCGTATCTGAGAATGATGCAGAAATACAACACGAGGTGAGAATTTACAAAAATTCTCAGTAGGGTTCGTGTATGGCGTCTGATTGATGTCGCGTTCATTCTCAGTTACCTCGAGGTTTATTTAGTCATAAAAACATGAGATTAAACTTAACTATTCATATTTATTAAGGTTGAGAAAATGTCTGGTCCAAGGCAAGGTCCAGTTTTACTTAACACAGCATAAGAAGTAGAATAAACTATTAACAGTAAAACATAGAATAAAGGGCAGGATAAATGAACATACGACAGTAAGTAGATATAACAGATAAACTATAAATGACTTATAATGACCATTCAATGATATTATGCATTTAATGCAATCATGCAAAACTTGCTCTTGATTTGGTAGAGTAACTAATAAGGAAGAGGAATTCTAGAAGAATTAAGGTGATTTGAGCTCAACACAAGGTGAAAGTGAGTAGCTGGATTCCTTCTCCCTTCCTTCTCTTAGACGTAACATTAAAGGAGCAAGGACAAAAAAAAATTTGATGTTAATAATGTGGGTGGTTGAAGTCTTGAATTCTAATTGGTCGATTCTTCAAGTGGCTCACAAATGAGCCAACAAGGCCTTTCTTTGTGAGGCTGATTTGCGCCACATTTAAGTGGCTATGTGGCTGATTTTTTAGCCACTTAACATAGGGTTTAGGGTGTGTAATTATATTGAGTCGGTTCTGACAGTTTAAAATACTGAATCTCTACCAATTTCTTTCAAATCGGTAACATGGTTTGAAAAATCTTTGTGAAGCTTTCTATATGTTTATTTTAATTTATTCAACTCTAATCTTTTTAATTAATGTCTAACTAATTTCTAATTAGCCTTTAATTGGCTTCCGATTAAATATCGAATTGATTTCTAATTAATTTTACCGATTCGTTAAAGCTGAACAAATCGATTAAAACGACAAAATCTTTCGAATGTTATATCTGTCAGCGAACAAGTAGTTGACAAGTATGACAGATAACCAAAATTGTGATAAAAATATTATAATAAAATAATATACAAATAATAGTTATAAAATTGTCTGGCAAGTTGAGCCCGTTAAAGGTAAAAGCAACAAAATGCTCAGAAATAATTAAAATTAATTTTAGAAAACTTATTACAAAATTATAAATAATTTTTTGGCTTAATATAAACATATAGAAATGAATTATAATTATTTTAAAATTTATTTTGGTAATTTAGAAATTAATTTGAAGCTTATGAAATTAAGAACTAATTATTTAATTAAGAAAAATAAAAATTAATATCATAAAATTTAAGACAAGGTAAGATACTCAATTAGGTTCACAAAATTAATGGGACCAAGCCCCAAATAAGCTTTACAAAATCAAATGGACCTTTAAGCCTAATTCTTGTAAAAAGAAAATTAATTAAACTAGATTAACTAAATTAATACATGTTAATTCACCTACACTAGATTAATACCATCTCAATGTCATAAAAATAAGACAGGATTCTAAGCCCACATCAAGACATGTGACACCTCTTGTAACAACTTGGGGGCCAAGTAGTTGAATTTAGTTCTATTTGTATTCTAATAGGTAAACTTGTTGACTAAGAAGCTTACATTAATAGCATTATAAAATAAAAATAAAATTTTATCTCAATCTTTACTAACGTCTACGTTACGTGAAAGAATAAAAAAACAACCAAGATAAGGAGGAATAATAATAATAATAATAACAAATAAATATCTTGACTACTTGTCTAGCAAGTAGTCACTTTGTAATATCCCTAATTTTGTCTAAACTAATTAGCTCAGTTTTCCTAGCTAGTTAGAGAGATTAACGATAATAGACTAATCTCGATTAGTAAGAGCTTAGTAAATAGAGTCAAGTCAACAATTGAATCATAACGCACTAAATATTTTAATTAAAGCCTAATTATTCGAACCTTGTTAATTCGTAACTTAGAAATATAATTAAGTTAACATAATTTTATTAATTAAGTACATGACAATTGTTTTACCTTAATCATTTGTGATAAATTAATCCTTATACCCTAAATACATAATTCATAAGAACAATTCTTTTAGAGGAAAAACGTCTTAAAAGTGTAATTAACCGAAATTGAGAAAAAAGAAATTAAACTAATCAAATAAATTAACAACTTAGATAATTCTAATAGCTTTGAAAATTAAAAAATTTCTCCTAATTATTGCGTGAAAATTTCGGCAAAAAAAGAGCCAAATCCAACCCTTCATTTGTCTCCTAAATCTTGCACCCTTGGATCTAAGCTTGTGTTAGTAGCATCACCTTAGGCAAGACCAAAGAAAGGCTATCCACCACTTGGATCATGCAACATGGGTAAATCATACTCCATCAAGTAAATCCCAAGAATAGTGTCTTCCTTTAACCTCTTGAGAAAACACAAAATGGTCTTTGCTATGCACCAAGACTCAAAGGAAATACAACCACCCCTTTTACCTCAAGGTTCTTAACTCTCTTACTTGTTGAAGGAGGAAAAAATCACTCCTATCTACCCCTTGTAAGGCACCATTCAGCCCCCTCTCCTGTCCTCATTTGCAAGTTTTCATCCTCTCACTACAAGTGCAAGCTCTCATCTCTCTCTAAACTTCATCCTAGCTCTTTTGTTCTTTCAACATTTCTTGTTCTTCTTCTCACTTTCTCACCTTATTCAACCCTCTTTCCTTTCACCACCATCACAAACCCTTCAAAGACCATCTTCTTTGGTCTTTGGAGAAGCAAAGTAAACACACATTAGCCATATTCTTCCAAGCTCTGAGGAGGGAGGCCATCTTCCACCACTTCCACTCTTCAAGCTTCCAAGAAAATCTTTGTGGTAGTGACTCTAATCCTTTTCTTTTTATATGTTCTTGAGCTCTAGAACTCCTAAGCTCTCCATACTAGGTGGTTCTAGAGCTTGCTCTAAGGCTTCATGGCCATGCTTCTTGATATGAAGTTTTTCTTGTGATATGGCTCTTTTCTTGTAAATTGTTTCTAGTTATGTGTATGTGTTGCTTGAACCCAACTTTAGAACTCAAAATATTGATTTATCATCAAGATCTCAAAGTATAAAAGTGGTTTGGTATAGGTAAATGGTCACTTGAGGAAAAGACTTAATGTTTTTACAAGAAAACTAATTGAAACAAAAACTGTTGAAGCTGGAAATTCTGGCAATCTATATTGAGCGACCAATAACTGATTCAACACAACTCAAAATGCAATGAAACTAATTTAAAATGAAAATAGATTCATAGAGCTTTTTATACATATAAAATACGCAAAATTTGGCCTTAAAACGAGGGAGATTCCTTGTGAGGAGCTTCCAGTAAAGTTTCTTGGAAGCTTGAAACATTTTTGTTTGGGCAATTTGTACAAAAATCTTAATAACTCGAGCTACACAAAACATTTTTGAGTGGGACAAAGTTTTTAGAAATCTAAGACATAGAGGAACATCTCCATGAAACAGTTTTGGCAAATTCCTTATGAGGAGCTCCCAGTAAAGTTTACAAATTACTATTGCGAAATGAATCTAAGAGACTGAACAGTCAGAGTAAAATGTGCATATCTCAAGTTATAAAATGAATTTTTGAATGGGGCTTTTTTGTTTAAAAATAAACTCAGAGAAGTATAATCATACCAAAATTCATGTCAAAATAATAAAAGATGAAATTATGGTAAATTTTTGAAATTACTGCTCCATTGTAAAAGTAAATCTAGTTATGGTTAAGTTTAAAATGTTAATGAGAAACAAACTTGAAGACATTAAGACCCTCAAATTAAGATATGAGAAAACTTCATAATTCAACTTAAAAGTTTCAAAATGGATAATAGACGAAATTGGCCCTATGCCTAATAAAAGAATTGTCATAAGAGGCAAATTCAATTAAAATATTGCACCAAATTTACTAAGTTAAACTTATAAGACTTTGTGTGTTATGTATGCTTCTATGTGCCAATATGATGATGATGATATGATGATGATAATGATGCTTAATGATATGTGAGATTTAAACCCTCTGTTTGGCAATTTTGGGGAAGCTCCGGTCTAGCTGTCATGCTGCCGGAATTCCGCAAAATTTATGGACTTAAAATAATTTTTTCATCATAAGCCTTAATAAGAAGAGATTGAACTAAGGGTATGATCCTTCGAAAAGGAAGGTAGCCCATAATAAGAAACCCCCTCCACCCACGAACTTACATCAGGCATGGCAATGGACCCAGCAAGTGTGAATATTGGGGAAGAAATTACATTAGTCATGGCAAAGGACTCAGTTAGTGTAAGTACTAGAAACTTATAGTGTCGACGGCCACGGTATAAGCTCATTGCCAACTATGTTTAGTGGGTGGCAATTAAAAGAATTATGATAGAGTCAAGTCTAATGGAAGAAAAGGACTTTAGTTCGACCCAAGTAAAGAATGAAACTCTCAAGATATTCATGCATGATACAAATTGTCATATAAACTCTTATGTACACCATGATGTTATTGTTACAATGAAAATACATACTTAAAATTGAATTCGCTTCAGATATTCATGTTTCGAAAACCTAATAATTGGACCTTATGAATGCAGACTATTTTCATTAATAAAACCGAAGTGACTAGGACGATGATGATGACACTTCCGTGTCGAATTCGAGTCCGGCTGAGAAATATCATTTCTCACCCTAGTTATTTTTCGTATCGTCACCAAATTCTGATGGCGCATCCGGTGGAATAGAGCATGGATCCCCCATACTGTGAGCGGACGTATGATGAGGGATGCTAGACTATGCTGTTTTGGACTTTTAGTTACTATTGTTCTGCATCTTCACATATTCATTTTTGCGACTAACTATGTTATTTTAGTTTGTATTTTAGTATTTGAGCTGTGGCATGACCATAAGCCTTCTTCCATGTATTCGTTAACATTATGAACCCATATGGGTGAAATGATTAGCTATGTATTGTGATGTATTTGTGATTACTAATTATTTATCTTTCTCATATTTTATGATATTGTGTTATGATTTTATATATGGCATGCTCTCTATATCTACATTCTCGCTCAAGGCTTCACTTTCCAAAATGCTGCAAAGCAACGACGTATTTTTTAAAAAAAATTTAACTTATTTTTCACGTAACTTAATTTAAAAAGTGATGCTTAAGTCTTGTGCAAGCATAAGTAACAACTAATAAAATGTTGTAATGCGACTTAGGCGTAATATGGGTTTATTAGGGTGTTATACACTTGACCTACCTTATTAGCATTAACTAACTTATTTTTCCCTCCCTTAGAAAGAGACCTATGAGCAAGAGAGAAAAGAGGAGAGCTCTCGCCAATTTTCATCTTCTTGCAAACTTGATTGGTTCTAATTGTAACACCCTACTAATTTAATGTTATGCTTAAGTCATAGCATGAAATTAAGTAGATTGTGTTACTGTGTTAATGCTCCCTTTACGTTTCCCCTTTTTTTTTTTTGAACAAATAAAACGGCGCGCTACCTATGCTAAAAGTGAAACGAATTCAACGGAATACCATAAAGATGAAATTAATACAATAACATTACTGAATATGTGCCCCTATATATATTTATGTATATATTTATATATATGTCAGAAGCCTCTGCTTTAGTTTATATACAAAGTATCATAATAGGATACATGAGTGGGTCGTGTACCAAAAAGACATAAGGCCCATGCAAGTCAACCTGATCCTATGTGGTCCTCAGAGGACATTTCAAAAAAAACCTACCACTAGGCCTATGACCCAAGGCTGCATGCTACCAAAAGAGGGTCATGCTATACAATGCTGCCTGTGGCTGACCTACTCTGTCAGGTAGCCGTTGGCCATATCAGGCCCGGCTGGCGAGTAGTCAGTACTGGGTCCTGAGGAGGAGGAGGATGATGAGCCGGTGGCCTCTGACGGGTCGCTCTCGGAGCTGAGTGGGATGTCGGGTACTACCTGCGAAGGTGACTCTGGCGCAGGATCGGCAGGAGCTACAGTCTTTGCCAGTGCGAGGAGGTCTTTGGGGAGGTGTCTGTGCGTACAACGGAACCGCAAAGTAAGGGGAAGCAGGATCAAAAGCGGGATGGTGCAAAGGGACGGCGAAATTCCTATCACTAAAAAGGTAGAGACGGAACTGGCAAGAGCCGGCTATATACAGCGAACCCACTGCAGGGTCATGGTGGAGCTGCAAGTCTGGCACCTCAATGAAGAGGGTAGCTGTCGTGTCCATCGTCCACGTCTGAGAATGAGGCGAAAATGCAAACGAGGTGAGAATTTAAGGAAATTCTCAGTAGGGTCATGCATGGCGTTTAACTGACGTCGCTTTCATTCTCAGTTGCCTCGGGTTTCGTTTAATTATGAAAACATGAGATCAAATTTAACCATTCATATTTAATAAGGTTAAGAAAATGTCTGGTCCGAGGCAAGGTCCAGTTTTACTTTAAACAGCATAAGAAATCGTCTAAACTACTAACAGTAATATACAGAATAATGGGCAGGATAAGTGAACACATGCTGTAAGTAAGCATAGTAGTTAAACTGTAAATAACTTGTAATCATGCACTTAAAGCAATCATGCAAACTTGCTCTTGAACTTTCCTTCATAAACTTTTCCTTTGCTCATATACTTTCTTCATTACTCATAAATCTTTCCATTACTTGGTCCCCTGGGAGTTCTTGGCCATTTTAGACTCCTGGGTAATAGTCTACTTATCAGGATCGAGCTCGTTCCTATACAGGAATTGCCGGGTTTACTTTCCCTGACGTTCCCACCGATCTATTCCCCTTAACTTCTTATCCGGAGCTGGCCCAAGTAGCATGGAACTTTCATAGTGGCATAATCCTTTTCATAACTCTCATAATTTTCTTAAGGATGCACATGCATTAACATAGAATTCATAACTTGTGCATGGGTCCTACCGTAATTTCGGCAGCGTAACGGAACGTGTCCGTTTCCCCATGAATAGTTCCAGCCAACCAATACAGTTACACAATTTGCAATTTCAATATAGAGCAGCAATTATACACATACATTCATAAATTCATTCATAGCTTCATCAAGCTTCAATAGGACTTTTAACTGATTCTGCCTATTTCTGCCCGGTTATGGTATAGCCCACCTTTATTTCAATGTAACTCTTTTAAACCTAATTTTTGGATATGTTGTAGCCTTATATGTCTAGTTTCTAACCTTTTTGGTCCCATCTAATTTTGATATCTATAGCTCAAGATATTCAGATTTTATCCCGGCATGCCCAGCGGCTTGCCAGAATCAGGCAACTAAACGTAAAAATCCACTAAAAATCGAAAACTGACTCAAATGATACGAAATTGGACTCATATTAAATTTAACAGGGTAAAGTTTCATTTACAAAAAGTTCCATCCCATTTGGCTTGGTAGGGCTCGAGTTATAAGCCCCGAAACTTAACCTTCTTGAACTGCTCTGATTTGGCTCGGTTTGGACATAGGTTAACTTTTTCAAATCACTGGGAACAAATAGGATAGTAACAAACTCGGAATTTCTGGGTATGATGTTCTGCTATGTGTAAGCTTTCCAACAAAATTAGTTTCACTCAATTTGGAGTTGTATAAGGTGAGTTACACCCTTTTCAACCCATACTGCCCGGGTGGATGTCTGGATTCCTAGGTCAAACTTCAAAAATTCATATCTCTCTCAATATTAATCCAATGGTCTTATATGATATATGTATGGAAATCCCTAGATGTCTAGTTTCAAATAAAAATGGTTTCATTAATTTTGAACGGCGGGAGGCGGAGCCGTACACTTTGCCGTACGGACTGCCGAGGGTTTTGAGTTTCTCAGCCTCTCAACTCCTCCATATCTGCATCCTTTCTTGTTTCCAATTCAACTTTAATTTCACAAACAGTCAATAAACTAGCCACAGTTCATTCAGTCAATATATCATAATTGAAGAATCAAACCACCGATAATCATTCAAAATCAGAAAAACCAAAACAGGAGTTAAAACCTCTACCTCTTGCTTTGAGTTTGAAAATAGAGCTGGGCTGAGCTTGAAGGCTGTATAGAGTGGGAGAGTTGAGAAGAGGAAAGAGAGCTGAAGTGAGGAAGGAAAAACAACGTAGGAAAATGAGCTGAAGAGGCAGGAGAAGGATATATATAGACAAGGCTTCGAAGTGGTAGTTAAAATGAGTGGCTTTGATTGGGTGAAATTTTGTGGGCAAAGTTCAGCCATGTTTCTCTCTTCTGTGTCAAAATTGCTCTCCACGTCGCCAGAGAAGTGAAACTCGCTTCCTGCGTATCTGAGCATGAAGTCGGAACTCGCACTCTTAAGGTCGGAATTCGTGCCTATCTATTCAGATGAAATCGGAACTCGGAAATATTGCCTTGGTTTATTCAAAACTTGAAAGCAAAGCCTGATGTGAAACCAAACACTTAAAGTTGTAAATCGGGAATCATGGATCTCCATCTCGGAAATCGGGAGGATAGAGAAATGAGAAGCTCCTGCTAATAAACTCGAGATCGGAACTCAAAACTTAATATCGGAAATCGGAAGCATAAGCCACTACATTTGAACTAACGAAATCGGAAATCGGGATACCGTGCTTATTCTAACTTGAGCATAAGGTCGGAAATCGAAAAATGCAAGGCAATCTGTTTGAGCCTTCCTAAGGTCGGAAATCGGAATTTTAGAATTCACTGAGGTCGGAAATCGGAAATCCTTGTCTGTCCGGCCTTGAAGATGAATTCGGAGGTCGGGAATAGTGATGGCTCGAAAGTCGGAAGTCGCGGACGTTACACTAATAACCTTTTTCCAAGCCACTAGGATTGCACTAGTGGCAAGAGGTTTGAGTAGTATATATAAGGTCATAGGTTCAAATTTCATTGCCACCATTATATCCAAAAAAAAAAAAAAAACTTTTTTCCAACATCAAGGGAAAGGTTAAGTGAGTGAAACATTTGGCGAGGTATTGTAATCAAGCTTTTGAGTTCCTAAGGGTGTTCTTGCAACGAGGATTCCATCACCATCAAGCTCTTCTTCATCACTCCAAGTAGGGGTTCTTATATCTTTTATCTCCTTCTTAACCCTCCCATAGTTTTCTTTGATTTTAATTGTTTTAATATTGATGAAATTCTATGTTGGAATATTAAAATTATTTCAGTTGTGAAATTCTTTTGGCTTAGCATATCTTTTGAGCTGAAATTTTTATATGCCATAGCTAACATATTAATCTAATTGCTTGCAAAACTTTAGAATTTTTCAAGATGTTTGCTATTTTTAATAATGTTGGACAAAACCTTACCTGTGTTGAATCTATGTTTGCTTCACTGTGACCATTATTTTTGTTTATTTTTGTTATCCTATGGAATCTATGAACTTGGGCTTGATTTTTGTATATAATGTTGATAACATCTTAAAATGCAAACCTAAAAATTTGAGAAATTTTATGAAATGATTTACTATTTTAAATTAAATAAAAAAAAGATAAGATAGACCTGTTGAATATACTATACTAGAATATGCACTATTTTTATTTTTCCTACTTTATCAATATTTGGAATTTTGATCTAAAAGTTTGGCACAATGAACCTAACATCCTAAAGTACCTACCTATAAATTTTCATAATTTTTGGAAATGATTTACTATTTTTAAGAATTTAGTGATTATGTTGCACTACTGGATGAACATGTTGGGTAGAGTAAAAGTGGGATCTTGTGTGGTTTATGTCTATAATATCGGCCTTAATGTGCAATAGATGCATGATATATGAGTGCTTGATATATATATATATATATATATATATTTAAAGCACTCATATATTCTCAATGGATGTGAACACATAGACAACTATGTGTGTGTGTGTGTATGTAACATCCCGAGTTCTAGGGGCAGACTAGGATAAAAGGAAGCTTAGGACTGAGGTAAGGGCAAAATTATAATTCGGTAAACAATAGAAAAAGTAGGGACAAAATCATAATTATTAGATTATAAGGGTAAAATTATAAATAAGGATTTATGGTTGTCAAAAGGGGCAATTGTAGAAAAATCCCGATTTTGAGATATTTGTGGGTCCCACGACACCAATAGATAACTAAAACATCTATAATAACTTTAAACTAAGATTTTCTACTTAAAGTTTTGAATGAAAGTGTGAGATTACTCATGCAATATTACATTCACTCAGGTAACTCATAATACCCTACTTGCTAGCCAGACACCTTAAATCAATCTTCAATGGTCATATATTGTCTATGGGCATGAGCAACAGTTAAAAACCTCAGAATATGTGATTAGAAACTAGTCATACAAACCCTCTTGGTAGCCAAAAATGAGCTACTCAAATTTTAACCTAGAAAATTTTAATTTTTGCCTCAAACTTACCAATAGAAATTAAGCCACAAACTTAACCAAGAAGCCATTCCAACTTAACTAATAGGTCATCATTTCTTCCTTAATTGCCCCTCAAAATTTCGGCCTAACCCTATTTTCTCTCCATCTTCATCTTCTTCTTCTACATCATCATAGTTGATAGCTTCAAGCTCTAAGTTGGAGGCCTTCTTGGCCTCAAGTCCTTTTGCTCCTTATATGAAAATTGATCCTCATCCTCTCTTCTACAAAACCCCTCCATTGATTTGATGATTAACAATCAACTGGATTCTCTCCACCTTCATGTGAGCTGCTGCCATAAGAAAGGAAGAAGGCTAGGAGTTGTTCTAGCCTTTCTTGGTTTCATAGTTTCAAGGATTTTGAGGTAGGTGGCTCAAATCCTTAGCTTTTATTATTTTGCATGAGTTTTCTAGCTGAAGTGATCCTTTTGTGACATCCTTGATCCATGCTTGTATGATAGTGTTATGGTGTTCTTCTAGTGATTTGAGACAGGAAAACTTAGTTTGGGTTGAAGAATATCTCAAAAGATTAAAAGGAAACCAAAACAAAAGAGTTGTGAGATAGAACCCTAAGACAATGTCCATAAAATGTAACTCATAACTCAACTTGTATGAAACTAGACTCCAAGAGCAATCCAACCATGTAAATTATAAGATTATTGGACTTAAAATAAATTAGTTATGATTTTTAGAAGTTTGTTGTTGAGATTCACTCTCTATCCTAACCAAAGTGTGATATAAGGGGCACAACTCTCACTATATAACTTCAACTTAAGTGAAACAAATTTTGTTAGAAATATAATACATAGGAGAATATGCCATAAAAATTTCAAAATTAGATCATAAGTGAATTTTCCCCAGTAATTCTTTGAATATGACCTATGCTCTATTCCGATGGAAACAAGGCAGCTCATTTGAGGAGGTCATATCTTGAGCTCTAGTTATTCAAATTGAGTAAAATTGTAAGGATTGAAAGTGGTTCAAATAGATATAGGTTGATGTAAATTTTAGATGAAAATGATAAAGAATAGATTTTTAGTGATTTTCTAAAATTTGGTGTACAAGTCTATTCTAAAACAAGACAGCCTTCAATAAAACTTGCATAGCTTAAGGTATACAACTCAAAATTTAGTGAAACTAAAGAGGTTCAAAAGTAGACAAATGAGGCTACAACCCATTATATTTTCATATTAAAATAAATTAAAATGGAATTATGGTGTAATTTAGAAAATGAGGCAGATTTAGGGTATGTGAGTTAACTTGCAGAATTACCTTAATTTAGGGGTTCCACCAACTCTAAAAGGTTCAATGACATAAGACTTAATACAATTAGATACCAATGTAAGATTATATTGGCATAATGTTGATGATGAATATTTGATTAACAACTGGCTAGTTGACTGAGTATACTATCTGTTTTTGGGACCTCCCATGTTTTAGCTGTTATGCTGCCGAATTTTCGGTAGAAATATGTGAAAGTTATGAATGTTTATATCTTATGTACATGAACATCATGCAAGTATGAATATTTGAAAGTAAGATATGAGGCATGTGTATATGTGCATGTAGCATGTTCATGCATAATGATATACAAGAATGAAAAGGATGATAAGAACTTGCAAAGAGCCAGCAAGTATTTATGATAAGACTTGGACTATCCCTTGAATAGATTTAAGGGAAGTAGATCGGTGTGAGGGTCAGGAAAGTAAACCCGTCACTCATATATAGGTACGAGCTCAAACTTGAGAAGCAGACTATTACCAGAGGTAGGAGAGGCCATTTACCTCTAGGGGACCAAGTATAAAAAGCCAAGATGCAAGTTAAAAAAAAAGATAAGAAAGTCAAGTGCACTTGCATAAGCCAAAAAGGTGCATCAGCATATGCATATTTAAACATTTCATTATGTTATAAATACTATTATGATTATGTTTGAAATGTTATATTGTTATTATTATTATACTTGCCATGAATATGCCAAATGAGTGTTAAAATATAATCTGCTTCGAAAAATATGTTTTCAAACTTAAAAATTGAACCATTGCTTATGTGAATATGCACACATTTTCATAAGAAACCGAAGCAAGTGAAATCTTTATGATGACATCATGTATGATTAGTGAATTGAGTATAACTACTGAGATCCTTAGGTTCTCACTATCTGTTTGTTTGTTTCCTATAAACATTCCAGTATATAAACTAGGCTTCAAGTCTGCAACCAGGCTTTGGGACTACTACGAATCAGAGATACTGGTGGGAGTGCAAATACTCGGACTCCAACTTAAACATCAAGACTTGTGGTGGAAGTAAGAATCCAGTACAATACCTACTCTGGTATTGTTTTAGTGAAGTTTTCTAGTTTGTATTTGGAATTATATATATATTTAGCAAATACTTGAATATGAAAATTTGTATTTAATAGATATGTATGAATTTTAAAGGGCCATTTACTATATATTCTTATTTCAAAGGTTTTTTCGATACCCATGACAACCTTTAAATATAATTCGATGACTCAAGCATGGCATCTATATTTGGAGGATGTTATAGTGAGTGTGTGTGTGTGTGTGTGTGTGTGTGTGTTCACATCCATTGAGAATATGACATTCATATGCAAGATTGTACATAAGATGTGTGTGTGACTTTATATCATGAGCATAAAAGTTTACATGTTGCATATAAAGAGGTAAGATAATTAATCATGGCATGATGAATGTGTGACCTATATGCATGAGAATACTTGACTCTAAAAGATATGACATTTGGCATGAAGTAGATGGTTGATTGTGAATATCGAGAAAAGGGTCGATAGGCTGTAATGGTATTGAGAGAAGGGCCCTATAGTTATATGTAGGATTTGGATCAAGAGACGCTTTGGTAAAGAGCTCTCAGACAAGTTGTGGCATGGAGTAAGTAGAGGCCACTAGCTTCCCTTCAGCTGAGCAAAATGTGAAAAGACTAGTAAAGTAAAGCAAAGTGCATTATCATGCATTGTAGATTCCGTTGGATGTGGTTGCCACCTTGAAGGGCATCTGTTTATCAATTCTGATGGTGTATGGGTCCGTCATCTTTGATGCAGGACTTATCTGTCAGCTTTGAGGGGGAATTTGCCTCATGCATTTCTAATTATTGTTCCCATGTATGATATTACGACTGTCTCATGTGTTCTAACTCAATATCTTAAGCCTTCATTTAATTATCTTACTTATATCTTGGATTACCTTATGTACACTATTTTTTATATGCCCTATTAGGTGTTTTCCAAGCTTTAATTATGTGAATATGGCTTAGTTGTGCTGTCTCTACTGGTTGTATACTAGTATATTTATATATATCAAAGCTGCCTATCTAAACTTGTGAGATTTTGGATGCACGTTAAACCCTTAGAAACACCACCCCTACTAAGATTAGTATCTCACCTCGTTTTCTTAGTGTTTCAAGTACTTGACAAGATAGCAAGGTTCGAGTTCATTGGGGTGCTTGATACCTGTTGAGTAGTATAGAAAACTTTGTTGATGGATTTTTATTAGTGAGCAGACCACAAAGCTATACATGTATGTCTTAGTTAGCTTAATATTTCAAGCATATGGATGATTTGTAATGAATAGCATGCATATAATTACCTTTAGTTAGATCAGTTAAAGAATTTATTAAAGGATTGATATAATATATGACTAATTAATAGAATTGACTAAATCAATGGGTTCAGCAATCTCAACGTCCATTAAGAAAAGAGGAAATTAACTTGCAAAATTCCCGTATGTAAACGAGAAAGGAAACAAGTTGGTAACACATTTTAGTTAGTTATTAATTAAGAAATTAGAATAAGTAATCTTAACAATTAGATTTGGTAAATTAATAATTAACTAGTAGGGTATTACATCAAAAGGGGGGCAAGAAAGTTAGGCTTCTTAAATTTTTTCAACAAAATCTCTCTTAGTTCTTTATCAATCTATACAATATTTAGCTCAATAGATGCAAAACAACATGATCTTTAAAAGCTCCCAAATCAGGTTATTCTAGGGTTCATGCATGTTCAATTTTCACTTTTATTACACTCATAAAACACCCAATGTTATAGTTCACAGTCATAATCAAAGATTAAATCTGCTTTGATACTGATTGTTGGAATTTTAAACCCTCAGATCATAAATTTAATCTTGATTACAACATGCAAATCAACACAACCATAGACAAGATCAAGCAAGAGATTATCGAGATTGATTTAGGAAACGGCTGATCCATGGCCTTTTGTTCCTTAGGGTTTAGGGTTTATATATATATATATATATATATATATATATATATATATAGAGAGAGAGAGAGAGAGAGAGAGAGAGAGAGAGAGAGAGAGAGAAAGGGGGCTAAAGAGGTCTTGGAAGAGAAATTTTTCTAATTCCACTAATAGAGAATATGCACAATGTCTCAATGGAGTAATAGACGCCTATTTATATGACTAGGCAAAATGGCCTTCCTTTGTGGTAACAACAAGATTGGCTAAGCATATTCGTTATGGTAAAACTCGTACATAGGGATCCAAAATAATACCTATCAATGAGCAATCTTTAACAATAATAAATCTAATAACAATAATAATCCCAAATTTAGCCTTAAATAATAGGCCTTGATTATTTTGATATCCAATTAATTTAGATCCATAATTAAATCCGATACTAATTTATGTCAATCCACTGAAAAATTAATCCAACGAGATTGACATGAAATGTACGTACTGGCAAAGCTAAAAAAGGACTTATATAATTAAAAACAACAAAATTTAAATGTAGAAACTTTGATGATATAAATCTTAATATAAAAAGAAATAAATGTCTTTTTGTTTTGAATCAAAGAATATACTAAATAAGAGAGATATAAAAAAAATTAAATTATAAACAAAAAAAAACTACTTGTACCTAGAATTTTTTTTTTTTTATATATACATCCTAGATTTTATTTTATTTTCGGACGTGGTAAAATGACTTTATTTCAAAACTGAGACACAGATACAATCATCAGTTACAAGACTTGCTACCATGAGAGGGCACTCCTCAATACAACCTAGAATTATTATTTGCTGTAGTTAACAACATGATAATTATGTCAAATTTAAGTAAATCAAAATTACTTAAAATGTTTGTGGAATGTATAAGGAAATTTGTTGAGATGGATCTGACCCAAACCTAACCGTTTATCCGCTTAAATTTGGACAATATCTTTCAGATTTTGACAAGAATCAAATAATTCCTACTTGCTGCAATGCAATTATCAGTTGTTCTATTTATTTAGTATCATTGTCAAAAAAAAGAGAAATTGAAAGGTAAGAAACAAAAAGAAACTTGCTAGCGTGACAAAAGGGTCCAGCTGTGAGTTCTCTGTCTTGTTGGTATCATCCCACCAACAGCATTTTTTTTTCCACTCCCATTCTCGTCATCTCATCACTCCACACACACTCACTCACCCAAGTCAATTATTGCTGCAAAGAATTCACAGCAAAACTCCACCCCCTCGGTCCCTTTCCTTCTCCTAACAACCATTTTCAACCACCTTTTTCCTCAAATAAACAGACCAAACAACATTAAAAAAAAATAAAAATTGAAAAAAAAAAAAATTCAAAACACAACCACACATGACATAATAATAATAATAATAACAATAAAAATCACACACGTACTCTCTGTCGCTGCCACAATGCAAAACTCACCCACCATTATCTCAGCCCCGCCACCGCTGCCCCTCCCTCCTCCGCCGCGCTCCGCTGGCCAAATCAACGTCCTACCGGCACCGCCGCCGCCATCGACTCAACAATTCTCCGTCGCTCCCAGCTCCGTCTTCCAGATCACCGTCCTCCCTGTTCCGCCACCGCCGCCGTTTGCCGGAGATTCCAGTTCCATTGACTTCTCCCCCCTCGAATTCCTCTTCGCCGTTGTCGCCATCGTCACCATCCCTGTCCTAATCTACACCTTCATCTTCGCCTTCAGGTGCTCGTCGTCCGGACGCCATGAACCGGCCTCCGGCGAATTTTCCGGCGAACCCTCCGTCGTGTCGGATCCTTCCCGCCGCGACGACGTCGAAGTTGCCGCCGGCGCCAACGACGTCGCCGATATGAAGTACCCGAAGGATACGAGGGAGATCGGCGGCGAGTGCCCGGTGTGCCTGTCGGCGTTCGCCGAAGGGGAGGAGGTCCGGCAGCTGAGCGCGTGCAAGCACTCGTTCCACGCCTCTTGCATCGATATGTGGCTCACCCGTCACTCCAATTGCCCGATTTGCCGCGCCACCATCCCCGCCGCCGCTGCCGCCGACAACGACGACAAGCGTTCAAGCTCGAATTCGTCGGCTCAGAACAGAGACGGTGATGCGCGGCAGGGTCACCGTGATGCAAATGCTATGGTTTGAAACTTTAGTTCCATGTCTAATTTCTTTTTTTTTTTTTAATTTTGAGATATTTTTTGGACTGTTGAGTTGTTAGGTTTTCTTTAGTTATATATAGATCCGAATGTTTGATGAGTTGGAGTATTGAGAGGTTAAGTGATGCGAGTGAGACTCCATTTTGGAAAGGATTTGATGTCGCTTGAGTTAGAAGTGTTGTGTAATTGGGAGGAATGAGGATGTATAGGTAGGAATTGAGATAGGTTGCATCAAGCATTTGTGATATGGGCACTTGAATTGTAATGTAATACCACTCTGGTGGTATAAAGTATGAATTAGCTGAAAGTCAAAATGCAGTTAGCTTCAGTGTTGAAACCCTGTCGGGATTCAAGCCGAATTGTCCTAATTTGGCAAATCAGTTGCTTGAGCCATTTCAGGATCTGGGTGTTGTACCTGAGTTTCTCTTACATTTACATGGTAACAGGGGGACATTTTTCTAATGAGAAATGCTTTTTGTTAGAATATAGGTAAGTTTAGTGTGATTTAGACGTGAGTAATATTAAGTGATATGAGATACCGTGTCGACTCACACCCTATTTATCATTGGATGAGGTGTGGATCCCCTCATTTGGATTGGGTCCATACTCTATCAAATGGTGGATGGAGTGTGAGTCAATACGGTATCACATAAAAAATATATTCATCTATTATTATTCTTTAGATGTTCTTTTTCAATCATGCATCTAAATGTAGAGCTGGTATATTTATAGATTTTAAATGGGCAGTGCCTAAAGAGCACTAAAGGAAATGAAAAAGCGTGCACGATGACGCAGTTTGTATTACTTACCTAGTTCAATAGGGGATGAATATTCTGTCTGTTTGTAGTATGTTATACTATTGCCAGTGAATTGTTGTGGAGTTATGGAACTATGCTTATTCAGTGTTAACAAGTGATGCGAGAAGCCAAGAATAATAACAGCTTCCTGTCGAGTAATTCAGTCTCCTAGGATTAATATACATACCTTGATACAATACTCTCAACAATTTAAATATTTGTTTGAATCTTATCGAAATGCTAGAAATGAGTACTCTATTTTCATCATGAGCTATGCTTCCTCTAAATTAGTATAGTTTGTAAAAACTATAGGCCAATTCTTCCTCAAGTGGAAAATGTACAGCAAGGATGAATGGTGAAATGATGTGTGGAGGAAGAAATTCTTTTGAGAACTTCTCCATGACTAAACAGACTGGTTTCACAACTTCTATATACTTAAATTAAAAAAATAAATAAATAAAAATGAAAAGATTAACTGGGAAAGTAACTGTGTATACAAATGCAGATGGCATGAAAGAAACTGCATAATATGGCAATCAATTATGGGCTTTCAGAATAAGCCGCCTGGGAATTGTGTTTCTTTTGAGAGAGCCGCCTGAGAATGTTGAATATATTAGATTTGTAAAGTTTTATTAATTTCTTTGACCTTAATTTTCCAACACGAGAGACATCGCTCTACACAAGTCCCACTCGCTCATGTGCATCAGGAGACAACCCACAACTCAAGCTTGTAGTCCTTGGCAGCCTGCCATTATTTCTTATATCCCAAGCACATCGCACGCCTCATCAAATTCTATGGTGCAACCCTAGTTTTGAAAGAGCAGTGTTAGTTTCACATATGGACATAATCACAGATTTCACGCGGATTTTACACTATTTACACATAGATTCCACCATGCAAGTCACAAACTTTGTTATTTTTATACAAATTATCATATTGTATAAATTAATTATTAAATAATATATAAATTATCATATAATACGCTTATCATTGTGTAGTAATAATTAATTATTTATTTCTAATTATTATATAATATATGCTTATTCAATATTTGTATGTAATTGATAGAACTAAGAGGGGGTGGATTGGTTCAATAATAAAAATTTAAAAACTTAAACAAAATTAAATAGAAAACAATTTAGAATTAAGCTTTGAATAGTTTAAACACAATATAGCAGAAAATAAAAATAGATAAGGGTGAAGAGAAATGTTCAACGATTTATACTCTGGTTGATTCTGATTCACAACCTACGTCCGGTTCCCAATTTTTTGGGATTTTCTTCACTATAAGTTGAATTTTGTCTTACAAGGCTTTCAACCAATCTTCCTCTACCTATCTTCCAAGTAGAGTGATTCTAGAAGGAAAGGATTCCTAGAATACTACACACACTCTTCCCTTCTCTCTAGAAAATGAACAACTTAATTATAAAAGCAAAGTATTGCTCTTGTATATGAGCTACAAGAAAAGAGTTAGACTCTCTCTAAGAGTGGGATGAACAATTGTAAGAACAAGATAAAGAATAGCACTCTAATCTCTAATTTCTCTTGATGGAAGGTCTATTTTTCTTCTTCAATTTTATAGATGATAAACTGTTGAAGCATACTAGCCGTTAGAGAGAATTGTGGTTTGAATTCGAACCAGAGGATGCTATATTGTGTATCTGCTGTAACTGAGAGTAATTGCTAGATCCTGACCCATAGTTGTTAGTTTAATTGCTGCTTCTCTCTCCTTTCATAACCATGCAACACTTCACTCATTTGAACGTTGGCTCCGTGATTTCATCCCCTAAACATGATTTTTCTAAGTAAAAATAAGTCAGATAGTAATTTCAAATCAGGTATGTTTCAAATTGAATTTAGACTTGAATAAAGAAATTATTCACTAGGATAAACAAAAAAATTCTTAAATATAGTATTTCTCTTTAATAGAAACTAGAAATCAGCATTTATTATTCATCATCAAAATCATATACACAACATTCTCCCTTTTTTTGATGATGAAAATGATTTCTAATATTTGAACAGGTATATTTGCAAAGAATATTAGAGTTGGCAGCATGCATTCTTTTCTAAAAGACTAACAATTATTAGAGAGTAAAGGATAAAGAGAACTCCCCCTTAATCCATGATCTTGTTCAACTATTGCTCATGCTTGCTCCCCCTTAGTTCATAATCTGCTTGCTCTTGCTCCTCTTAAGTGCTTATACTTGTTCTAAAGTACTCAATATTTTTCTCCCTCTTCACCATCAAAAAGGATAAACAAAACAAAATAGAGAAGAATATGCAAGCTGGGAAGTTACATAAGCATAACAATTAATTGAAAAAATTTCAGCAACTGAGTACCATTCATAGCATAGTAAACAACATAAGCAACCAAATACAAAAACTAGTTAGAGTGCTATGATCAGGATAAACACAAAAATTAATGTTAAGGATTCACCATATCTAGATTCTATGAAAGCAAAAAAGGAAGAGAAGAAGATCTAGCTAAGTTTTTAGACAATGAGGTTTAATAGTTTTTGCATAGTTTCTTGGTTTGCCTTAAGCTGTTGTTGGTTTTCCAAAATAAGGTAATGTCATCACGTGCACGGGTTAATTGATTTTCTAATTTCTCAAGTTTCTCCAAAGCATTTTGAGCGATAGATGGCATGCCGAAAGGAGCAGCTGGAGAGTAATCAAAGTTATGAGTGTTGGATTGTGAGTTGTTTTTGCGAGAGGCATGGCTAGTTTCCTTAGGTGATGCAGTGGTTGACTTTCTGGAGGAATTGTTACTGTTTTGGGCTTCTTTTTCCTCTTCTTCTTCTTCTTGAGAGCATGATCGAACCCACTTGCCATTGGACAATTTTTTGAACCTCAAATATCTCATTAATTCTTCATCAAAGTTGCCCCTAGTGTGTGTTTCTTGAATGACTTCATCAACTAGAATTTAAACATCGAAATGGAGAAGAATCTTTGTACTAATCATACCATAAGGAAATTGTCCTTTTGCTTTCTTTAAAAATCTTGTCATCCCATTGAAGATAAGATGGCTACGGTCAAGCTTCTTGCCTTTCATGGCAAACCATATAAAGAACACAGAGAAGAGAGTTATCTCATTTTGACTGCCATATTTTGGCACTATAACTTGAGTCAAGAAGTGAAACAACAGTCTAGATTCCACACTAACAAGCTTTCTTGCATCAAGTTTGAAATTAGCACCACAATGTGTAAGATTAGATAATTCACCACTATACTCAAACCCTCCATAATGAGGAACAACATTAGCAAAGTATATAGCTTCAGCCTTGGAATTTTCACACCCCAAAATATCATTTAGACTTTGAGCATTTAAAGAAATTCAATCCTAAGCACATAAGATTTTAATTGAGTTCCAATTTCATCCACAAATGAGTTGGCATAAAAGAGTTTAACAAGATGAGGATATACCTTTTCATCAAGTTGCAGGAATGATGTCCAACCCATGTTTTCCAATCTTTTGAACGCATGCATATTCTCATTCTCAAAGAATTGCAAATTTACCATTCTCCTCAAAAGCAATTGTCGTGTCCAAAAGAGTGGAATTTTCTTTTGGCATCCCTGTTTCTAAACAAGAGCCAATAAGCTTTAGACAGACCAATCTTAGAAGATGATTAAGGTCTCTTTGATATATTTTTCTTGGGTTGGATTGCCTTCTTGGTGGACTTTTTCATACTTTTTCTTCCTTTTTTAGGTGCCATTAAAAAATTCTTAGCACAGTACCAGTTGTCATTGTCCAACAGAACAAAATACCTTTCCAATCTACTTTGGTCAAAGCAACACATTAGGCCCACAATAAAATAATGGTCCCTTAGCCAAAAGTACTAAACAAAATTTATCTAAGTAAATCCACTTAAAACTCAGACCCACACCATGTGCAATAGACAAAACAAATATCTCAACACCACAAGCAGATTAAATTTTTTCATAGAGATATGCAAGATCAAGGGATGTTCTTCAATATTTTTCCAAACTAACCAGAGAACTCAAAACCCAAATGAGGAGGCCGATGCACAATGGAGTACCTTGGAACCCGATGATAGAGAGGATGCTTGCGGTGGTGATGGCCTGTTATGAGGTTGCAGCGGTGGCTAGGATGAATATTGTGAAAGTCATGATAGAGGAGCAAATAGTGCTGAGAAGGAGACGCCACCGTTGTAGAGATGACGACGGTGCTGATCCGGTGAGAAGCTCGACAGAGGTCTACCGGGGAAGAAGAACCATCGCTAGTGCAAAGATCTTCGCCGTTGCTTCGCTGATGCAATGGGGTCCGTCGCAGGAAGCAAATGGTGGTGGCTAAGGTAAGTTTCCTTGTCTTCAAATATTTTTGGGCTAGGTTTCGAAAAATAGGAACAATGAGAGATGGAGAAGTGAGAGATCAAAGAAAGAGAAGCGTACCTGTACCTTCCCCTTTTCTTTTTTTTTTTAATTAAAACCAAAAAGACATATTTGCCCTTGATTAGTGTAGCAAGAGACTTTGAGACATCATACAAAAATCAAAGAACAACAACAACTACTTCCAGCAACTACAAGGTAGTTGTTGGTTTTGCCCAGTAATGCAATACTAATTGCTAGTTTTGACAGACTTGCATAAACATGAAAAACAAAAATACTCCATAAAGCCCTAGATATGGCTCCAATCAACTAGAATTTGCATAAAAATATCATATAAATCATCGTTTCAAGCACTTTAACAAACGGGAACTAATTATGCAAAAATTCACATAAGAATAGATATAATTCAAGACATAAAGGCATCTTTAATATTTTTAGTCTAAACTTGTTAAGCCAATTTCATTTCTTATGAAGCAAAATCTCTTCTCATTAAGTGGCTTTGTAAATATATCTGCCAACTGAAAATCTGTGCTTATAAATTCAAGTTCAATATGGCCCTTTTGTACATGATCCCTTAAAAAATGGTGCCTAATCTCAATGTGCTTTGTTCTAGAGTGTTGAATAGGATTTTTTGACAAGTTAATAGCATTGGTATTATCACATTTAATAGAGTTTTGTCAAATTTTACACCATAGTCTAAGAGCTGGTACTTCATCCATAAAACTTGAGTGCAACAATTTGTAATGGCCATGTATTCTGCCTCTACAGTGGATAAAGCCACTGCAGATTATCTCTTTGAGTGCCAAGACACTAGACATGGTCCTAAAAATTAACAATCTCCACTAGTATTTTTTCTATCAAATTTGCAACTGGCATAATCAGCATATGAAAAACCAAGTAAATCAAAAGAAACATGTTTAGTATATCATATACCAAAATTTTGAGTTGCAAGCAAGTAATAAAAAGTTCTTTTAATAGCCATAAGATGTGATTCTTTAGGATTTCTTAAAACCTAGCACACACTAAATAGAATATCAGGTCTACGTCCTGTTAAATACAACAAGGACCCTATCATACCTCTATAAACCTTCTCACTTACCACCTTACCATTCTCATCCTTTTCTAGCTTGGTGGTTGAGCTCATTGGTGTAGTTATAGGCTTAGTCTTGTCCATTCCATATTTCTTTAGGAGTTCTTTTGTGCATTTGGCTTGGCTAATGAAGATACCTTCTTTTGTTTGCTTCACTTGAAGACCAAGGAAGAAGGTCATCTTCCCTATCATACTCATTTCGAATTCGCCTTGCATAAGCTCTGAAAAATCTTTACACAAAATTTCATTAGTTGAGCCAAAAATAATGTCATCAACCTAAATTTGAACAATTAATATATCATGATTAATAGACTTTGTAAACAATGTTGTATCAACCTTACCTCTTGAAAAACCATTTTCAATCAAGAGCTTACTTAATGTTTCATACCAAGCTCTAGGAGCTTGTTCTAGACCATAAAGAGCCTTAGTAAGTTTATAAACATGATTTGGAGAATTATCATCTTCAAAACCGAGAGGTTGTCTTACATAGACTTCCTCATTTAGAGAGCCATTTAAAAAAGCACTCTTTACATCCATTTGATAAAGCTTAAAGTTTTTAAAATATGCATATGCCAAAAACATTCTAATAGACTCTAATATAGCTACCGGTGCATAAGTTTCACCAAAATCTATACCTTCTTATTGGTTGTAACCTTGTGCAACCAACCTAGCTTTATTTCTTAACACATTACCTTCTGCATCAAGTTTGTTGCGAAAGACCCACATGGTGCCAATGATAGTGTGATTTTCCGGAGGAGGAACAAGTGTCCAAACTTTACTTCTTTCAGCTTGGTTGAGTTCCTCTTGCATTGCCATGATCCTACCCTCATCTTGCAATGCTTCTTCTACATTTTTTAGCTCAATTTTGGAGAGAAGAGTAAGGTTGTTCATGTTTTTAAATGACGATCTTGTTCTCATTCCACTTGAACGGTCTCCAATGATGAATTCCATTGGATAGCTTAATGAGTGTCTCCATTCTCTTGGTAACTTTCAGTGAGTTTCATTTGTTGGTTCTTCTTGAACCTCATTAGTTGCATTTGTTTCATGTAATGATTCTTCCCTTTGGTCTTGACTTTCTTCATCTTCCTTGTTGAGTGGTAAGCTCACCTCATCATCCTCTTTCCTTTCAATAGGCTTACTCAAAGAAAAAAATATTAGATTCATCAAAAACAACATTCATAGACTCAACTGCCATTGTTCTTTTATTATATACTTTATAAGCCTTACTTGTAGTTGAGTAGCCAAGAAGGATACCTTCATTCAATTTGGAATCAAATTTGCCAAGATTATCTTTTGTATTAAGAATATATCACTTCCAACCAAACACAAGAAAATGACTAATATTGGGTTTTCTACCCTTCCAAAGCTCATAGGGAGTCTTTTTCAAGAAAGGTCTTATTAAACATCTATTTAAAATATAGCAAGAGGTATTTATAGCTTCAGCCCAAAAATAATTAGGTAGATTATTCTCACAAATCATAGTTCTTACCATTTCTTGTAAGGTTCTATGTTTTCTTTCAACAACACCATTTTGTTATAGTGTTCTTTGTAACGTCTGAAGAATTTTATCGTTAGTAACCGAGTTGTTCGGTTTTTATTGAAAAAGTGGGTTTAATCGAAATTCGATTAAGCATTTACTTAAAGCTAGTTAAGTGTGATTTAGAAGTGATTAGGCTTGATGGAACTGGATTAGGAACATAGAAAACCTCACAGAATTTTTCTAAAACCGGTTTACCGATTTAAGAGAAAATCGGTAAGATTTCAGTAATTTAAACTATCAAAACCGGATCAATAGAAATTATACTGTGAGAACCCTAGGATGGATGGCCAAGATTTAGCCAACTTACCCATGCAAGTGGCGCCATCTCAACCCTCCAAATGGGCTACCAAACTAAGTTACATAACCCACTCAAATCTACCACATGTAACTTGCTTTAGAAGTTTTTAAATTTTTCCTTATCTACCCTTGCACATTTTCGGCCCTATTTAAGCTGACCCCTCTTCATTATTTTCTCCATTATCTCATCTCATCTCATCTCAACTTATATCATCTTTCTCTCTCATAAACCTTCAAGCCATAACAAGATTTCTTCAACTCCAACCACAAATTCAATAAGAATTATACCTAGTAAAGGTAGGAATCCTACTTCTCTTCTTATTTTCCTTGGTTTGGGTTTGTGTGTGGGACTTTTATACTTTGTGCTATTGATAATATGTGGAGTGATGATGTTTAATGGCTAATTTTGCATGTGTGTTATAATTGGAAATAGAATTGGTATGAAATAACTTGAAGAAAGGAGAAAACTCAAGAAGCTAGTAGGGTTTTTCCTCGGTAGTCCGTACAGCGGAGTGTACGGCTCTGCTTACAGCAGTTTAAACTCCATGATTCTATTTTTATATGAAACTAGACATTCAGGGCTTTTCATACATATATAATACAAGGCCATTGGATTAGTAAAGAGGAAGTTATGAATTTTTGAAGTTTGACCTAGAAATCAGGACTTTCATCCAAGCAGTATGAGTTGAGAAGAGTGTAACTCACCCTATACAACTCCAAATTGAGTGAAACCAACTTTGTTAAAAAGCTTACACATGGAAGAATATCCCATAAAAATTTCCAAATTTGATAAGGTCCCGTTTGTTCCCTGTGAGTTGAGAAAGTTGCCCTATGTCCAATCTGGGATAGAATAGGGTAGTCCAATAGGGTCCAATTTCAGAGCTTATATCTCAAGTTATACTCATTCAAATGATATGAAACTTACTCATTTGAAAGCTTGTTCTGTTAGCTTTACATGGATATAAATTTTGCATGATTTCACCTAGATTTCTATTTTTAGTGAATTTTCCCTCATAAAAGTGCAATTCTGGCTAGAAGTATGATAAGTCTGGGATAAGACACAAACAACTTGAGTTAATGTCGGAAGCCGGGATTTAGTAAACAGAAAGCTAGGCCAGTACACTTAAAATCAAACTCTAAACTTAGTAAATAATGGACTAGGTCGGGAATACTTGAAGTTGAAGTTGGGACTCAGTAGGACAGAAAACTAGGTCGGGAATATTTAAGGCTAAACTCGGAAGGGTACACTTAAGGATGAATCCGGAAGGGTATACTTAAGGTTGAACTTGGAGAGGTTTACTTAATGATTGAACTCAGACTTAGTGAATAGGAATCCATATCGGGTATATTTAAGGCTAAACTCGAAACTTAGTAGAGAGAGCTAGATCAGGTATGTTTGATGTTGAACTCGGGACTTAGTGAATAGGAAGCTCAAAATTTAGGAAACATGCTTATCAAGGTCTCAGAAGACCAATGGTGGGGTAAGATCGGAGATCGAACACAACCCCGGAAGTCAGGAATTATATAATCTCGGGAGATCGAACACAATGTAGAGAAGTCGGAACTTGTATAAGATCGGAACTCGGAACCCATTAAATATTGGAAGTCGAACTCGAGGACCTTAATAGAAATTAAAAGCTTGCAAGATAGATTGATACTTAAGATTCTAAATCTTGCACTTATCAATATTGTTATATTCTTAATATGAAAATGATGTTTTGTATTGAGTTTACTATTTGATTAAAATGTCCTAGTTGTATGGCACTATTCATAGGGAAGCGAACATGATCCGTTATGCTGCTGAGATTTTAGCAGAAAATACAATTAAAGTGAATTTACAAGTTATGCATGCATTGGTCAAAGTGTTGGACAAGCAATGCTACTCTATAAGCATGAGAAAGGATTTCCATGTGACTTGGGCCAAGCCCTGAACAAAGTTAAGGGGAATAATAGATCAGTGGGGAAATCGGGGAAAGCAAACCCGGCGACCCTGTATAGGAACGAGCTCGATCCTAAAAAGCAGACTATTATCTAGGAGTCTTATGGCCAATATACTCCCAGGGGACCAAGTATGGAAAAATATGAGTTAAGATCAAGTGCATCATTTTTCATGCATATCCATAATTTTAGTTTTTATGCATTGATTTAAAATTGCACCATTGGATGTTATATACATATTATTGCTCACTTTATAGCTGTCATATATTTATGTCAGTACACAGATCGGGTTGTTTATTTTCCTTAAGTAAAACAAAGCTATGTTTCAGGCTATGATTTTCATAACTAATTGAGTAGAGAGTAGGACCTCCTGGTGAGGTAACATTTTCTCCTAATTAACCAAAAATCCAAAACACCTGAGAATGATAGTGATGACAGATATGAATAGATTTAGGAATTCCTACTGAGAAATTTTATTTCTCACCCTATTATATACTCCCGCATCTTTCTCAGATCATGGAGAACGCGGCAACCGGCATCCTGTTCATTGAGTTTCCAGAGCTCCACATACATCTCGATCCGTTCATAGATTTCGTGTACATATCTGGTAGATGCCAATTTCATCTTTACTTCTTTTTCCGGAGAGATTTTGCTGTACCCCTTATGCACTTGCTTTTTGACCCTGCTGTCCCTTACATCGCCATCCCTCTCCACGTGGCTCATCCCTTTCCACCTCCACCCGTGGCAACAGCACCAGCCATGGCTCCGCCAGTCGCACCACCGCAGCTGATCCCCTCTATCTCTATATCTGAGGAGGATCTGTCAGAGGCAGTGAGCTCGTCATCCTCATCTTCTACCCCGAGCATAGACTATACCCCTGCTGACGTCGGTATGGCGAATGGATTCCTCTCTTCGAAGTCCATCTAGAGTACCCGCCATAGCAGCAGTAGATGTATAAGATAACCCTCTTTTGGTAGTTTGGGTCTAGGCATACGGGTAGGAGTTAGTAGTTGTACATAAAATGTCCCATGGGGACCACTAGGGGGATGTTCATATAGTTAGGCCGATTTATTTTGTGTTAGTGGCCTCATTTCTTTTACCCTGTACTGTATTGTATTTCTTTTGACAACTTTGAAAGCAAAAGTATAAGCATGTACATATATATATGATGCAGTTTGTTTATTTTGCAATTCTATTTGTGTTACTTTATTTTCCGATACAACGACTATTTAGTGTATATCTCGCTGCCAAACCGAAATTAATTAAAGTGAATAGTTAACTCTTAGTTCACCACATGTAACAACTTATCAGGTAATATATTATGACTTAAGCATAGTATTTTATCTGGTAAGGTAATACATTCTTAGGCAAGAGAAATTTTGTTTAATGCCATTTTCATTGCAAAAGTTTTCAAAAGATTTATTTTTAAATTCCTTTCCATGGTCACTTTTTATCCAAGAAATAACAATTCCTTTTTCATTTTGAATCCTTTTACAAAACTTTTAAAGACCTCAAATGTTGCATCCTTATGAGCAAGGAAGAGCACCCAAGTAAACCTAGAGGAAGTCATCAACAATAACATAAGCATACCTTTTACCTCCCACACTCGCAGTCCTTGTGGGACCAAACAAATTCATGTGAAGGAGTTGTAAAGGTCTTGATACTAAAACTTCATTTATAGGCTTAAAGGATGATGTAGTTTGTTTTCCTTGTTGGCATGCTTCACAAATATGACCTTTTTCAAAACTTATTTTTGGTAACCAACAACCAAATCCTTTTTTGAAAGTTTAGAAATAAGATGCATGCTTGAATGTCCTAATCTGCTATACCATAACCAATTTTGATGATCTTTTGAAGTGAGGCAGTTTATATTTTTGGATTGAAAGTCTTCCAACCATATAATGTAGAGATTATCATACCTATGTCCAACACATAATACTCTATTATTATTAATGCCATGAATGATGCAATGAGATAATGTAAAGACTACTTTATGCCCTTTATCACATAATTGGCTAATGCTAAGAAGATTGTGCTTATGAGACCTTCAACTAAGAGAATATTGTCAATAAAGGAAGTAAAGGTTATTGGAATTTTACCAACACCAATAATTCTACCTTTACCATTATCTCCAAAAGTGACACTTCCTCCTTCTTTGAAATTGAGGGAAATAAATTGGCTAGCATCCCAAGTCATATGTTTTGAACACTCGCTATCAAGAATCCATAAGTCCTTGTTGTTTGCCTTCAAGCACACCTACCAATTTATCTTATTTTAGGTACCAAAATTTTTTTGGGTCCTTGGAAGTTAGAGTTTGAAGATAATCCCTTAGCTATCCACATTTTGTTAGAGCCATTTTTCTTGTTGACACATGCATATGCAAAGTGACCTTTCTTTCCACAATAGTTACATGTTATGTAAGATGTTGTTAAAGCACTTGCTTTCACAAAAATGTTCTTATAATATTTTCAATTTTGTCTTGATTGAATCCAAGTCCTGCTTTATCAGAAGAACACTTTTGCTTTCCCAATAGAATATCCAAGTTTTCCTTTCCTTTCATAAAGGTAGTAAGATCTTTAGTGAGTTCATCAACTTTTACTTTTAAAAAGGCATTTTCAACAGCTAGTACCTTTTCATTTTCACTTGGAGCACTTACTAGCCTTTGTGTTTCAATTGTTTTTCTTAGTTTCTCAATTTCATTCAAAGCACTATCATATTTTGATTTTAAAGCAAAATATTTGGAAGTTAACTTTTGAGAATCCTCAAGAACTTGATCAAGCATATCACTTAGCTCATCATATGTATAAAAGGAATCTTCATCACTTACCTCCTCATGGCTTTTTGCCATGAAACACATGTTTGCAGCTTCCTCTTTATCTTCTTGTTCACTTTCCGATAAGGAGTCATCACTGTCACTCCAAGTAGCCACCATTGCTTTCTTCTTCTTTGCCTTCTTAAATTTTTTCTTCAAGATGTGTGGACATTCAGACGTGTAGTGGCCCGGTTGCTTACATCCATAGCATATTACTTGATCTTTGTTGAGTTCTTCATTGGGTGGGTCTTTTTTCACCTTATGTTTTTTTGTTGCTTGAGACTTCTTCCTTTGAAGGGTGTAGAGTCTTTTGGTGAGGAAGACTATTTCTTCATCTTCATTCATTGGACTCTCTTCATCACCTTCTTTTCTTTGGTAGCTTGAAGTGGCTACTAGTGCCATCCTTTTCTTTTTCCTGTTTTCATCATGAACTTTATTAAGAAAGGTAGTTTCATAAGTTATAAGGTTAACTCTCAAATCATCATAGGTGATAGTGTTGAGGTCACATCCTTCTTGTATTGCAGTCACCTTTCATTGCCATTTCTTAGAGAGGCTTCTCAATATTTTCCTTACCAATTCTCTATCTATGTAGACCTTTCCAAGAGCATCTAGAGTATTGACTACGTTTGAGAATTTCTCAAATATCTCTTCTATCTTTTCATCTTCCCTCATGTTGAAAAGTTCATACTCATGTACTAGCATGTCAATTTTTGCTTCTTTAACTTGGCTAGTACCTTCATATGTCACTTCCAACTTATCCCACATTTGCTTAGCAGTTTGACATCTCGAAATCTTCCTAAAATCATTAGGATTGACAGCACAACAAAATATATTTTTTGCTTTTACATTTTGCTCCATTTTCTTCATGTCTTCGTTACTAAATTCCTCTTTGCTTTTCTCCACTTCTTTGCCATCTACCATATTCTTTGCCGTTGTTGGTCCATTTTTAATCACAAGCCACAGCTTGTAATCAATGGATTGTATGAAGATCTTCATACGTTCCTTCCAATAGGTGTAATTTATTCCATCAAAATACAAAGGCCTTGAGATGGATTGCCTTTCCATAATAGTTCAGTTCATCAAGTTCCCTGCCATTTAACCTATAAAGATCGTTCTTTCAAGCTGTTAAGTTTTATAGAAAGTTAGGCTCTGATACCAAATGATAAAACTAAGAGGGGGTAAAGTGGTTGTATAATATAAATTTAAAAACTTAAACAAAATTAAACAGAAAACAATTTAGAATTAAGCTTTAAATAGTTTAAACACAATATAGAAGAAAATTAAAAGAGATAACAGTGAAGAGAAATGCTCAATGATTTATATTGATTCGGTTACAATTCGCAACCTACGTCCAATCCCCAATTGCTTGGGATTTTCTTTACTATGAGTTGAATTTTGTCTTACAAGGGTTTCAACCAACCTTCCTCCATCTATTTTCCAAGTAGAGTGATTCTAAAAGGAAAGGATTCCTAGAATGGTACCCACACTCTTCCCTCATCTCTAGAAAATGAACAACTCAATTATGAAAGCAAAGTGTTGCTCTTGTATATGAGCTACAAGAAAAGACTTAGACTCTCTCTAAGAGTGGGATGAGCAATTTTAAGAACAAGGTAAAGAATAGCACTCAAATCTCTAATTTCTCTTAATGGAAGGTCTGTTTTTCTTCTTCAACCTTGAAGGCTTTTTATAAATGGTAAACTAAAGGAACCAAGAAGGGGGTGAATTGGTTCAATAACAGAAATTTTAAAATTAAAATAGAATTAAACAGAAAAAATTCAGAATTGAAGTTTTGAACAATCAAACATAATAGTGCATAAAATAAAAGAGATAAGAGAAGAAAAGATAACACAAGTTATTTTTATACTAGTTCAGCCATAATGTGTGACCTACATCCAGTCCCCAATTACTTGGGATTTTTCTTCACTCTCAAATTTTTGCTTACAAGGATTTGATAAACCTTCCTCTACCCAATTCCCTAGTAGAGTATATGGTGGTTTGTTTCTTACAAGGACACCACTAAACCTCCCCCTATCTCAATCAAAGTATGGTAATCACACAAGGTACAAATACTCTTATAGTTAAGCTACAATGGTTTTCAAAGACTCTCAAGATACAATGAGCAAGTTAAGGTGCAAAGCCTATGAACTATGTTAGACAAGATATAGAGCAAAGGAATTCTCTCAATTTTCTTGGTGGAGGTTCATTCCCTCCACTTCATTCTTCAAAGCTCTATATAGATGATGAACCATTGATGTCTACTAGCTGTTAGAGAAGATTTTGGCTTCAATTTGGTTCAAAGGATTTGTCCAATAAATTTTCGCATGTAGTCACTAGTTCTTGACTCATAATTGCTGGTCTAATTGCTGTTTCTCTTAGACTTCAAAATTAAGCTTGATTCTTGCTATATGACCATTGGGATCTTAATTTTACTCCTTAAAATTGATTTTTTGAATAAAGATTAGATCAAATAATCTCCAAAAATCAATCATATCTTATAGAGATGTTGGACATTAAGAGTGTAGTAATTTCAATATGATAAAAAAGGAAATAATTGAACATGATGTTTTTCTTTCATAAGAATATAATCAATCATCAAATTTAAACAAATTAATAAGATACTCATCATCAAAAGAGTAAACCCAACGTAAACTGTTGAAGCCTACTAGCCGTTAAAGAGAATTGTGACTTGAATTCAGACCAGAGAATGCTATCTCGTGTATCTGCTGTAACTAAGAGTAATTGCTGGATCCTGATCCATAGTTGCTGGTTTAATTACTGTTTCTCTCTGCTTTCATAACCATGCAACACTTCACTCATTTCAATGTTAGTTCCATGATTTCATCCCCTAAACATGATTTTTTTGAGTAAAAATAGGTCAGATAATAATTTCAAATCAGGTATGTTTCAAATTGAATTTAGACTTGAATAAAGAAATCATTCGCTTGGATAAATAAGAAAATTCTTAAATATAGTATCTCCCTTTAATAGAAACTAAAAATCAGCGCTTATTATTCGTCATCAAAGTCATATACCTAACAGTAACTCACGTGTATAAACAGGACATGTAAATTTGGCGCATACAAGTTTTCTTTTTCCATGTGAAGGTAGAATTTACACTATTTCATAAATTATAGTGTATAATAACAAATCATAAGTACTAAGCTAGTCTAAGTAATTCATACTTATTTTTCTTAAACAATATCTTGAGTGTGAGTTTTGTAAAAGAGAAAAAAAAAAAAAAAAAAAAAAGCAACTCTAATAGGCTAACCCAGTCTCTAATTAAATTAGTTAAAAGTAAGTGAATTTCTTTTTCTTCTTCTTCTTCTTCTTTTTTCTTAGTATACAAAGCTAAGTGAATTTCAGATATTGGTATGTATTTTAAACTTAATGATAATAATAATTTATGAGTTAAAAACATTTAATCTCTTTTTTTCCTTTTTCATTTTCTAAGAGTGAAAAAAAAATGTTAACACAAACAAAGAACTAGAAGGGAGATGCATACTGTGAATAGTAAGGTCAGGTATAAGCTTTAATTTTGATAATGGAGGATTGGAACAACCTTGAATGCAACATTCAAAAGCTTTTATCTGCTACATGTTGGATGCACTGGCCAGTAGCCCATGAACATGAGAAACCAGCACTACTTCATCCAAATGTCCCACTGGCCTACCAATGTACCAAACTGATTGTTTTCTTTTCCAATGGAAGGTATCTTCCACTCCAACTAACAAAAGACAGGGCAAGTTATTGCACTCTGTGATTTTTAACAAAAAGTTCAATTAATAATTGCATATGTTAGGTTGCCACTTTATTTAATACAAGTTTAAGACCCAAAATGTACTTATTTTTGTATTTAACAAATGTATATAAAAATATCAAGGGCAGATCGTCATTCTCCCCCATTTAAGACATGTGTCATTTTTACATGGAATATTTTTTGGAAGTAAATTTTGACTCGTTCCTAAAGATATTCAATCATATATTAATAGATCACTAAAAATGTTTGGCCTTTACCTTCACTGTAACATCCCCATTTTATTAAAAAAAAAATGGTATAATAGAAACAATGCTTCTGATTAGCATTGTTGATTGAATCATTTCATTTCATTAGAAAAATACACTTAATTAGGGTTGGAATGTAAACATTTGAATTAGAAAACTTAACTTTGTTAAATGAAAAATTAAAGAAGACCATTGGTAATGTTTTGAGGATTTAAAAGAATTTATAACATTCGAAAGTTTTTAATGTTGTTAGTTGATTTATTCGATTTTATCGCCTAAGTGAGATTAATTAGAAATCGATTAAGTATCTATTTAGAGCCAATTAGGTATTATTAGAGAGATTAGGATTAGAGACTATTAGAATAGAAATATAGAAAATGTAACACCCTCCCAAGTACAGTACTATTCTTAAGTCATAGCACCACACTCAGAAGTTGTTACTGTTACCTAAATGGACCTTGTCTGATAGCAACCTCTGGTTGTTCCCAATATTTCTTGAATTATCTGGAGATAACACGGAAATAAACATAGGGGTGAGAATTATAAAATTCCCAGTAGGATTCATTAATAAATTTCATACCGTGTCATCGTTATTATCTCCAGCTACTTCGGTTTATTATGAAAAATGTGAGCATGTTAAATAGACTATTCAGTTTTATAGTTGAAAATATAATGTCTGAAGCAAAGTTCATTTTATTCACGCGCTTGAGTCGCATTGGCAATGTTTCATATTTAGAAAATAATCATAGCATGAATAGATAGTACAGCTTCAGCATCAAGTAAACGTGGGATGTCATTACGCAAATTCTCATCTTTAAATTCATGCAAATACCCTGATGCCTTTCTTTAGCTTTCTTTGCTCTGTACTAAGTTAATTTCATGGATATTGCCACCATACACTTTCATTGTTTACACTAGCTGGGTCATGCCATGCCTCATGTAAGTGGGGTGCTTGCATATCTTTTAATCTTTAGTCTTCAGCCTTTACTGCCCTTGGGTAGCCTGGCCTTGGAGTGAGCTCGTCAGCTCGACTCGTGACCGTCGCCACATCGACTTACCCACAAGGGGATCCATGTGCCTCTAGGTCGGAGGGACTCACTTGGCCATCTGCCTCCAACTTAGAGGGACCCAAAAGTTTTAGCTGCCTTCACATGGAGGGATTCAATGTGCAACTGCCTCCAAGTGAAGGGACCCATATCTTATCTTATTTAACTGCCTTCACAAGAAGGGATCTTGTAACTGCCTCCGGGTGAAGGGACCCACATTCAATATATTCATATCATACTTAAATCATCATTGCATATATGAATCTTATAAGCATAACACATAAATGTTTATCACATTCATATAATTCACATATTTCTACCGGAATTTCGGCAGCATAACAGATCAAGTCCGCTTTTCCATGAATAGTGCCAGCACATCAAAACATTAATTTATCAATAAGGTCACAACATTACACACATATTTCAATATGGAACTCATAATAACATTAAACTCATCAAGGTAGAGATTCTGCCTCAGCATAGTCAACCAACCCGGTTTTTATAATTCAAGCCATTATTTCTATTTAACTCATTTGGACCTCAAATTTGGGTATGTTAAAGTGTTATGTGTCTATTTTCTAACCTCTTTGGTCCCATCTAATTTTGATATCTATAGCTCAAGATATTTAGAGTTTATCCCGGCCTGCCTAGTGGCTAGCCAGAATCAGACACCTAAAAGTTAAAATACACTAAAAATCGAAAACTGAATAAAAATCACACAAAATTGATCTCATATTAAAGCTAACAGGGCAAAGTTTCATTTACAAAAAGTTCCATTCCATTTGACTTAGTAGGGCTCAAGTTATAAGCCCCGAATTCTGACCTTCCTAGACTGCCCTGTTCTGGCCCGGTTTGGACATAGGGCAACTTTCTTGGATCACTGGAAGCAAACAGAACCTTATCTAATTCTAAAATTTTTATGGGACATTTTCCTATATGTAAACTTTCTAAAAAAGTTAGTTTCATTCATTTTCAACTAGTATAGGGCAAGTTCTACCCTGAATAACCCAATCTGCCGAGAACCAAAGTCAAAAACCTAGGCCGAAATTCAAAAATTCATAACTCTCTCAATACTAATCCAAAAGCCTTATATGATATATGTATGGAAATATCTAGATGTCTAGTTTCATATAAAAATAGTTTCATCAAATTTAATTGGCTGTAGGCGGAGCCGTATACTCCAACGTATGGACTACCGAGGGATTCTAGATTTTCAGCTTCTCACATCTTCATCCTTTCACCTTTTCTTACTTCCTAAACGAATTTAACACCAACAACAGCCAACAAACCAGCCAAATAACATCATAATCATTCAATTATCTCATCAAGAATTGAGTAAATAGAGTCACCACCAGCTACCCACAATCAGAAAATCAAGACAAGAATTGGAATCCTACCTTTATTTTGATGTAACAACTAGCTAGTCTTGAGTTTCAATGGAAGATATGGATGCAAGTGGTTTGATGGAGGCTGAAAAAGGAGGAAGGAGATGAAGAGGATGAAGAAAAGAGGAGAGGAAGGCTGCTGGGAAAGGGAGCTCGAAAATTTGAGTGGAGAAGGAAAGATTCTGATTCAAATACAAAGAGGTGGTTGGCTTCCAAGGCTTTGATTGGTTGAAATACAAGAGGCTGAAATTCAGCCAAGCTTCCTCCTTTCTTGTGGCCTTGTTTGCGCCACTTTTAGGGGTTAAGTGGCTGAGTTCTCAGCCACTTAAAGTAGGGTTGATGAGTTGAAATTCTATTGGTTTGGTTCCGACAGTTTAAAATACCGTAATCCTACCGATTTCCTTTAAATCGGTAAATCGGTTTTGAAGAAATTTGTGAAGTTTTATATGTTTCTATTCTAATTATTTCTAATCCTAATATCTCTAATTAACACTTAATTAGCTTCTAATTAACCTCTAATTAACTTCTAATTTAATCCTACTTATCCTATAAAATTGAATAAATTGATTAACGACGTAAATTAATCGTTTCACCAATTTAGGGCTATTCCGTTTTCTGTTTTTCGTGGCTAATGGCATTTTCGTAATTATGGGTAAGTCTAGGGGCATCCCATGTCATTTCACATATGGATGCCTCCATGGCTCAATCAGCCGAGATTTAATTTTCTATGTTTTTGCTACATGGTTCTACTTTGTTTAAAACCTTATTCTGCTAATCCAACTGATATAAGGACCTAAAGGTCATTTTCTAAAAAGTTCAGGGGCAAGGTTGTAAATAATAAAAGTTTATTTGTATTATTTCCTATTACGTTATATGGGAATGTTATAGAAAATCTCACAAATTTCTTCAAAATAATTTTGCAAATTTGAAGGAAATCGGTAAAGATTCAGTATTTTAAACCGCTGGAACCAAATCAATAGAATTATATATCGAAAGCACTAAATTTAGTGGCTAGGAACTCAGCCACTTGCCCCCACAAAGTGGTGCCACTTGCTGTCACACATGAGCATAAAACTTGGATGAATCATAGCCACCCAATGAGCAACCAATGAGAAGCCAAGAATCCAACTACCTAGAGTTATATCAATGCAACAAATTCCTCCTCAATCCTTTTTCAATTTTCGGCCTCAATACACCAAGTCACTCTCTCCCCCATTTTCTTCCTCATCTCCCTCTCTTCATCCTTGTTTCTTCACCCTTCCTTCATGCCTTCACCCAAGACTTGTTTCCTCACTAGCTTAAGCTTCAATTTGAGGTAGGATTCAAGCTTTATTTCTGTTTTTATGAATTTGTGGTTGATTATAATTCTTGCTTCATCCATCTAAATGAAGATATGTGCTTTGGATGATTTGTGACTGATTTATTAAGTAATTGGTTCAGTTGGAGTTGAATCTTGCATGAAAAACTAGAAAGGAAGCAAACCAGGAAATCTGGAATCTCTTGATTCCTAGGGCGTCTATACTCACGAACTATACAGAATCTCATAGAGCCATCATAAATTTTATCAGACCATTTTTATGAAAAACTAGACTTTTAAGGCTTTCTATACATATAAATTATAAGACCATTGGATTAGTATTGAGGGAGATCCAATTTTTTGAAGTCTGCCATAAGTTCTGGCTTTGATTCTGAGCAGGGAAGGATGTGCAAGGCATAACTCGATCTATATAAGTTGGATTTGGTGCAATAAAATTTTTTAGAAAGCTAAGACATAGAATAATATATCGTAAAAATTTCATGGTCTTCATTTTTTATAATTCCCAATAATTCATGAAAGATACCCTAAATCCTAACTCGGCTAGAATAGGGCGGTGAAGGTTACCCAAATTCATGGGGTCGAGTTTCACTTGCTCAAATGAGATGAAACTTATTGGAAACAAAAGCTAGGTCAGTTAGCTTTACAAAAATGTAGATTTCGTATAGTTTCAATTAGTTTTCTATTTTTAGTGAAACTTTCATTTTTGATAGGCAAATCTGCCCAGCAACAGGACATACTTAGGTAAAATGTTAATAACTTGAATTATATATATCAAAACTTTATGGGACTAAAGAGGTTAGAAACTAGACAAATAACACTATAATTTATCCAAAATTTAGGTTTAAATGAGTTATATAGAAATTATGGCTTAATTTCTAAAAACAAGCATAATTGAAGAAATTGGCAAAAAATCAATTTAAATGCAAAGGCTACAAGTTTTGTATGAGTATTGAAATGGTTGATGTATTATATTGGTTTTCTATCTAAATGATCGTCTGGCTAGTTTATTCATGGGGAAGTGGACTTGATCCATCATGCTGCTGAATTTTCGGCAAAAACATATGAAGTTGTGATAGCTTGTGTTATGAAGATTTATGATGTGAATATGAAATTCTACATGCAAGAGTGTTTGAAAGTAAGTGCACTATAATGCATATAAACATTGCATGATGATATGATCATGATTCCTTTTATGAAAGACGGCATCTTTGCATGCAAAGGAAGAGGATATATAGATATGTGAGATTGAGTCCTTCACTCGGAGGCAGTTATTTGAATCCCTCTCTATGAAGACAGTTAAAAGATATGATGAAGTTCCCATATTCCTAAGAAGTGTGACATGGCGATCACATCCCGATGAGGTATGATATTGCGATCATACTCTGAAATATGGCATGATGAGCACATCCTAAGGATTGTGACATGGCAATCACACTTCAATGGAGTATGACATAGCGATCATACTCTGGAATGTACATGACAAGTAAAGAAAATTAAGAAAAACTACACTCTGAGGACCGCAATACATAATGCTCAAGTACAGATACAAGCACACATCCTAGGGACGGCGATACATAATGCCTAGGTGTGTTAAGAAATAGAGTTATAAAAAAGTAAAGGAAAGTTAAATAAGAACACAAGTGCATTTGTATATATATATTCTGATATTTTTATTATGATAAACTTTACTATATTTGTGAGTGTTGTGACTGCCATGCTAATTATGAAAGATGAATTAATCATATAATTGCCATGTGATTCAAAGCGCTTGAATAAAATGAACTCTGTTTTGAACGATATATTTTTGAACTATAAAACTGAACAATTTACATAACATGCTCACTTTTTCTTAATAAATCGAAACAGCTAGAGATAATATTAATGGCACGGTATGTGATAGTTAATTGAATCATACTGAGAATTTATAATTCTCACTATATTTTCGTATTATCTTCAGATAGTTTAAGAAATATTGGGGGCGATCAAAAGTTGCTATTAAACAAGGTCCGTTCAAGTAACAGTAACAACTCTTGAATGTGGTGTTATGACTTAAGCATAGTACTGTACTTGGGAGGGTGTTACATTCATTATATCAAAATTCACTTAGAATGTATTTGGAATGAGAGAAAATAGGAATTGATTTGATTTATAAATCAAATTTTATATTTGGATATTTAAAAAATAAGAAATAATTTTATTTGTCAAATTCTATAGATTTAATTGCTTTGTATTTAAAATTTTATCTAAATTGAAAAGATTTCATAAGAATTGATTTGATTTTAAAGTTTAAGTATAAATTAAATTAAATTAAATCAATTCTATTTTTAATCATTCCAAATACTATTATGAAATTTCAAGGATAATGCTCACCCACTCTTCCAACACCCATCAGCAACCATGACTCCACCATTATACATAATTCAAATGCAAAGAAACCTCAATCATCCTAGCATAGACATCAAAAAATTGCCTCACAGCTTCAGAAAGGAAACACCAAAGTATTGCTTATTTTGAGGCAACAAATACATAATAATATCACAAGACATCATATTACTAGACCAACAGGGAAAATGAACCAGCAGCAAAACTCAATTATGAAAGCTAAAGCATCAGAGAAACAATCAAATGTCAAGATTTACCAAAAAGTTCAATTAGTAATTTGGAAGAGAATTCTTGTATGAGAACAAATGTAACACATCATCTTTGAGCACATCCGGTAGTTATATGGTTTAGGGTACTTTCTCAAGCATGAAGATTTTTCTGTTTTCTTTTGGCTGGGAACTATATTTTTCCCCCTTAATCTTAAAGGAGCTGCTTGTGAAATCCTCGTTTTTTTTATGCTTTTGATGACTTAACTCTTTAACGATTTTTTTTTTTTTTTTTTTTTGTGTGTGCAAAGATGGAAGCGTTTTACTAGGATTTGACTGCCCCATTCTCTGTTTAACGATGATTCCATTGGTGAATTTGAGCTGCTTGGATAAATTCTGTGGATTAGCCTTTTATGCTGGAATTGATTGGATGGAATCCTTGTCCTTCATGCATATTTTCTTCATTTTGGTCCGAGAGCATTTTGGTTTTGGACCTTGCTGTGCCTATCTATCCATATACTTGGACTGGTTTTTTTCTGCATATGAACTGCAAGTAAGCACGACTGTGAAAAAAAATTTGCCGGTCAGTTAATGAATGAAGACGTAAAAAAGGGGGACTTTTGACCAACGTGGAGAAGAGAAAGGGGAAACCTGAGACAGGAACTTACCCGACAAAAAAGGAAAAATAAATAAAAAACAAGAGAGTGTGGGACCTTTTTTTAACGAGTTGTTACATAATTGTTGGATGTGCCTGATGATGATGTGTTACATTTGGAGTTATACTTTTATCCTCCACGAAGAGGTAATTTTTTTTTCTATGGAGTGTCTTAATCTTTTCTTTTTTTTTATTGAACCACCGATATTCAGATCCTATTATCAGAAATTCGGCTAATCCGGCTCGACCTGACGGTTGGCCCATTAAAGGGGTAGGGATCTCCCAACGAAAATTTTTCCACTTTTAGGATTCAAACTCGAGATCACTAGTTAAGAGACCAAATGTCAAACCATTTAACTAACCCCACGTTGGTGGAGTGTCTTAATCTTTGATTATAGATGAGAGAAGAGAGAGAATAAGAAAGAGAAAAGAGATTAAGGATGTGGATTGATTTATACAGTATAATATTTCTACTCCATTAAGAATAAAAGAATTTCTAATTGTATTTGTGCTCATACAAGAATTTATTGGAATTGCCCAAACACCACCACCCACTCTTGTTGAACCGCACAAAGCCTTTTGAATTTTAAAAACAGGGTGAAAGAAAACACTAATCTACGTGAGGACCATTTGATATGCCTAATAATATTAGGTCAAATAGGATAAAGGGTGATAATATAAGATTTAATTATATAAAATTTGATAAAATTTTAATTACTTGTATTATTTGATATATTACTATATAATATATTGTATTTTATAAAATATAATCAAAAAAATATATTATAATAAATATAATTTTTTAAATATTAAATTTAAAATTTAAAAATTAATATAATTATTTAAATATTTATTATAATTATTTATTTATTTATTTATATATTTTCATTTTTTATAAATATAAAAAAGAGGAAGAGAGAGAGAGAGAGAGTTTTTATGTGTAAGAATCTAAGGAGGCATAATATTATATTTCTATATTCGATTGTGTTATAATTATATATAATTATTTTTATTATATATAATTATATTTATATTAAATATTGTTTATTATTATTTGTATATTTTAATAATAAATTTTATCCTTATATTTTTATATTAGTTTAAATAATTATTTTTTATTTATAAAGTTTTTACTTTTTATTATTTATTTAATAATTATTTCTCTTTTAATAAAATATATTAAAAAAAAAGTGAAAGCACCCTTATATATCAAAAACTAATCAAATCTAATACGGCCTCGTTATGCTGGATTAAGTTATCTATCATTTTAACAAATAATGAAGGTTTGATGAATAAGGCCTTGTTTGATATCTGTTTTTGAAAACAGTTTTGATTTTTTAAAAACAAAAAAATAAAAAAACATGTTTGAAATGAATTTTCTTACAGTTGTTTTAAAAAACAAAAAAACAGAATTTGATTTTTAAAAACAAAAAACAAGAAACACGTTAAACATGTTTTGCAATTTTTTGTTCTGAAAACACAAAAACAAGCGGTGGCAATTTTGAAATTAACGTGTTCTCACACTTCAACAATTCATTCCTCGTTCTCCCTCAATCTGAAAAAACTTCTTCGAGCTCTCACCCCCCTCATTCTGGAAGAACTTCACTCTCTAACAAAAGGTAGCTTCTTCCTTCTTCCCTTCCTTCTCCTCTCTTCCTTTCCTTCTCTGCCGTAGCCACTTTCATCCTTTTCAGTTCATTTTCCCTTCCTTCTCCTTCTTTCGTTTCTTTCTCCGTCGAGGCTTCATCATCTTCTCCGCCGTTTGCCTCGCAATCTGCCATTTGCCGTTCTAGATCCGCCGTCGCTAGCCCAGCCACATCCTTCTCCTTCTTCCCTTCCTTCTCCTCCCTTCCTTTCCTTCTCTGCCGCAGCCACCTTTGTCTTTCGTGTTTCAGTTCGTTTTCCCCTTCCTTTTCCTTCTTTCCTTTCCTTCTCCGCCGGGCCTCACCTTCCTTCCTCGGCTGTTTGCCGCACGATCTGCCATTTCCTGTTCGAGATCCACCGCCGCAGCCCCTGGCTTTTCTTCCCATTTGGGATCCGTCGAACCCCGCCACCATCTTTCCTTTTTTCGTTTGTTCCCAGCCAAACCCGCCACCACCCACCCAAATGACCAAATACTCGCCATCTCGTCTGTTTCCTTTTTTTGTTTCCTTTTTCAGTTTCCATTTTCCTTTTACCTTTTTCCTTTTTCTGTTTCTTTTGATTTGATAAAATGTTTCTTTTATTTTTCCTTTTTCTATTGATTGTCTGCTGGATAATTTACTGGAGATTTTTGCTGGATTGTGCTGGATTGGCTATAAATTGTTCTGGACTGTGCTGGATAATTTTTGCTGGACTGTGCTGGATTGGTTGTAATCTGCTGGATAATTTGCTTTGATTTGATAATTTGCTCTGGATTGATAATTTGGATTGGATTGATTTGTATTGTGCTAGACTAATATTTGGTAATTTGGTTTGGACTGTTTAGTTATTTGATTTGGATTGTATTGATTATTTTGTGTTTATATGGACTGTTTTGTTATTTTTTTGTTACTAAAATTGTTGAATATAATTACTATTGTAGATGGAACATAACAGGAAAGAGATTTCTTCACTTTGGTCCTCATTAGTGGTAAAAACTTATATAGACATAATGGTTGAAGAGGTTAACAAAGGGAATATGAGAAATAACATATTTACACCTAAAGTATGGCAAACCATATTGCAAACACTGAATACAAGAACTGGACGTGCATTTGACATGAAACAAATCAAGCAAAAGTTTAATAGGTTAAGGCAACAACATGCTACATTTTCTCATTTACTACAACAAACTGGATTTGGATGGGATGCAGAAACTAATACTGTTGCTGCTATAGAGGAAGTTTGGTCCACCTACCTTCGGGTACACAACAAATAGCTCTCAACATTTTTATTGTTATATATATTTATTTACATATTTCTTATATTTAGGATATATTATTTATTTATTTTCTTTATAGGCACACCCTGATGCTGCACCATTTAAGAGGAAAGGATTGGAGCATTACAAATTATTGGGAGTAATTTTTAATAAAAGTAGTGCAACTGGGGTACTTCATCATTCGCCCACTCAAGATCCACCTAATACAGATGATGAAAATGAGCTAGAAAATGAATATTTGCACGGTGGGATTCACGTAAATTTAGATGATGATGAGGAGGAGGAAGAGGATAGCCCAATAATAGAGAGAGTCACCCGTAGTGGTAAAAGGACAATTAAAGTTCAGGATCGCAAGGCAAGGAAAGAGTATAAGAACCTTCAAGTGGGAGATGCACTTCAAGCATGGATTGAATCATCTAAGTTGAAAGCAGAAGCATTTGTAGAGGCATCTAAATTGAAGGCTGAAGCTTCATTGGCTAGAGCTGAAAAGTATAGGGCTAGGAGTATGGAAGCCACTAGTTCTACTGCTACATCATCTGAATACACTATAGCTAAATGTGTAATTGAACTTAATGAGATGGAAAATATCTCAGATGACTCCTACATGAAGGCAGTGGAGAAATTTAAAGATCCTGATTATAGAGAAGCCTTTTTAAACATGACCAAGGATAGGAGAAAGGCATGGATTGATAGACTTGTGTGACTGTTTTGTACTCTGGCTTTGTTCTTATGTATGACTTTTGTTATTGATTTGTACTTTGGCTTCATATTTATGTATGACTTGTGTTGTAAGTTTGTACTTCTGTATGACTACGTATTTATTTTATTGTTGATTTGTCCTTTGAGCTGCTTTAAAATTACTTATTTAAATGCATATATGTTTAATGGCAGGTTTTATTGTGATGGAAATAAATAATTATCCTTCAGGCAGTGATAGTATCTTAACAGATACTTTTGAAAGGTCTTCATCCTCATCTGATTCTAGTGATGATGATTCTGAATTTGTTGAATTATTGATACTTAACCTTATTAGTGATTATGAGTATAAATTTTACAATAAAGTTCCTGTTAGAATATCTACACTAAGCGGTCAAGAATTTGTTAGTGAGCTTTTGAAGGAATCTGGAACAGTTTGCTACGAATTATTACGTATGGAGAAGGCATGTTATATTAATTTGTGCAATGAACTGAGGAGTAAAAATTATCTAGAAGACTCGAGAGAAGTGTTCTTAGAAGAACAAGTGGCAATATTTTTATTTATCATTGGGCATAATGTTTATCACAGAGTAGTAGCAGATCGATTTCAACATTCCACTCAAACTGTTTCTCACTATTTCAAGAATGTTTTAAGAGCAATTTGTCGTTTAGGTAAAGAAATCATAAGACAAGATTCCATAGAGCTGCCTGATCATATAAAAAATAATCCAAAATACTACCCCTGGTTCAAGGTTAGTTCTTTTTTGTCACCTATTTTATGTTATATGGTGCATTGTATTATTTTCTTTTGTCAAATTGATATGTTTTTTGCATGTATGTTTGTATCAGAATTGTATAGGAGCAATTGATGGAACACATATAAGTGCGTGGGTTCCAGCTGATAAGCAGACATCATGTAGAAGTAGAAAAACAACTATCACACAAAATGTTATGTGCATATGTGACTTCAATATGCTATTCACATATGTGTATTCAGGTTGGGAAGGTAGTGCTCATGATTCAAAAGTTTTTTTGGATGCACTTACTAATCAAAATGCAAACTTTCCTTGGCCTCCTGAAGGTAATATATCTTTATCTAATAGAACAAAGTTATCATTATTATGTAATGATATTATTAATTTACATATTTGCCAAAATTAATGTTTACTCATTAATTTAGGTTTATTTTATCTAGTGGATTCTGGTTATCCATGTACTGGAGGCATTCTTCCACCTTATAGAGGTGAACGATACCATGCACAAGAGTTTTATGGTCGTGGTAGACAAGCTAGAACTGTTAAGGAATTATTTAATTTTAGGCACTCATCTTTGAGGATGACAATTGAGCGTTGTTTTGGAGTACTCAAAGCAAGATTCCCCATTTTGAAGCTAATGCCACCATACAAGCCTTCAAGACAACGCCTTATTGTCATTGCTTGTTGTGCAATTCATAATTATGTGCGTAGGTGGGGAATGCGTGATAGATTATTTAGAGAATGGTAGAATATGGATCCTTCTGAAATTGAAACTCAAAATAGCAACACAGATTTGGAGGTGAATTTCAATAATGACAATACAACAAAATTAACTGATGAAGCTGCAAGGGAAATGGCAAGGCATCGTGACCAAATTGCAAATTGGATGTGGCAACAAGAACCTAATGCATAGTGTATAAATTGATTTATGAATATAAAAATATATCAAGTTGTATTAAGATATTTGTTGAGACTTTATGATCATATTATGTATCAAAATTATTATTACATTCAATTATGCTATTACATGTTTGCAACTTTTAAAAAAATTTTGCCAAACAAGTTCTTGTTTTATTACTTTTAAAACTTGTTTTTAAAAACAATCATCCAAACAGATTTTTTATTTTTTACCACTAAAAAACTATTTTCAGAACAAAGTTATCAAACAGATTTTTTTGTTCCTTTGTTTTTAAAAATTGAACTTAAAAACAATTTTATAAAATAGTTTTTTAAAACTAAAAAATAAAACACTTTCAAACAAGCCCTAAGTTTATATTTAATTTTATTTTACTTTATTTTATCATATCTAATACATCATACCAAACACATCCTGAATCTACTATGTTATTGCCAAATTATCTCCACAAAACCTGCCTCCAATTTAGTAACAATGACAATTTTCTTCTGCATTTATTTTGCTCCTCCACGATCGCAACCCACAATAAAAAATGACTACCAGAAAATTCTAGAACTAGCATGCAACCGCTACACATCGCGAATCTCTTCAACATCCACTTCACCAAGATTTTCGCCACCGAAACATCGTTGGTTAAGTAAATTACTTACTTCTCCTTAGTGGATTTCCTCCATTGCTTCTTCTAATTCTTGGTTAATGACTTTGTTATCGATTAATGGGGTTGGTTAGTGAAGTTACCTAATTGGTGAAAATTGTTATGTTAGTTACTAGACTCTTAGAATTCATTTAGTGCTAGTTTCATTTACCTTACATTTAACTCTCCTCTTAATTTAATTTGTATAGAGCCATCACGTGTATATAAATCATGTTGTATTGTTTTCAGATTTATAATATGAATTCACACTTTCTTCTCACCCTCAACCTCTGTTACTCTCCCTCACTTCCTGGTACTATTGGTGTTACGCTATTTCTCACACCTAAATATCCAGATTTTGACAGACTTTTTATCTGATTTCTTCCTGACTTTCACCAAAGCTTGTAAAACCCCTTCACAAGTGAGTGAAGACCAATTTGCTTGGCCAAGGACCAGGTCATCCTAGCTTCACTTACACCTTTAGAGGATTCATCATCTTTATACTCATTGCCTCCTCCTTCATCTCCAAGGATCAAATCATCCCCTTTGCTATTGGGAATTTTGATATTTTTAGCAACTTTACAAAGAGAGGAATGTTGAATCCCAGACGCTGAGGATAACTAAGTCTAATGATTGCTTGAGTGGGCCAAAGCTTGGTGGCCCAATTCTCCCCATGGACTCACAATCATTCAAAATAGGTTCCATCTCAATCAAAGTTTCCTCTAGGCCCCAATTGTTAGAGAAAGGCCCATTTGATAATGAGGGATGCCTGTTGGAATGAATTCCACTCCTAATTTTTTTCATGTATAATAATTCATTCATCAATTCTTGGATCCTCACTAAAGCACGTCATTCTTGCTCCTCGATGTGACTCTTCAAAAACTTCACAAATTCCATGATTCTCATGAGACATTAATGTTTTCTTCTCAGTTTCCAATACGTCTTCATTTACACAATTCTGACCATTGGATTTTTTCACTACTTTCTCATTGTCAACATCCATTAATACCGGTAAGCTAACTAACCGATTGTCCTCACTCGTCATTAATCGCATCGTATGTATATTCAGAATGCTTAGGACGATTATAATTCTTAGATAAATCATTTTTCTTTTTCAAAACTTGACTGCATCCCACTCTACTTCTTTGACATGAACATAAAAAATATAGCCACCCAAAGAAAAACATAGCCATTCATCAATAAATTGAAAATGAGTAATATCAATCAAAGTTTTAGCGGACTCAATAGATTCCCAATTTTGTAGGTGAATCAAAACAAATTACCTTTCCCTATACTTCACCATTCTTCATCAAATTCATAGAGGAACAACCATGAATCGGAACTCCATGATATTCTAACCATACTCTTCTAGCTTGGCATACTTCTTCAATTGATCACTCCCTTATATTGTCAAAACAAGATTTAAGAAAATCAATACGATATTACTGTATATCCTTATCTTCCCTGGAAACAAAAGATATTAAAAATTAAAATTTCCCCAATTCTCTAATATTCGTAATAATTAGTTAGAAATTCACAAAGACCCTAACATCAACTAGATGGCATACTTCCCCAATGATACTTCACTGCAACCAATCCAAGTTCTCTTGACATTCTTCCCCTTTAACTACTTTAGCACTGGTTGTAAAAACTCCTTCTGTCTCATACCTCTTTTTTTTTTTATTTAATTTTAGGCCCATACTCTAGTCGAGATGGGTTAAAAATCTTTACATGAAGATGTGACTTGGTTTGTGTGGGGCGATGACATGTGTTGCAGGTGAACCCCCTTTGTTGACTTGGCTGCATGAGTAAAATGTGATTAATTAGTTGGTTTAGGCATAAATAAAGTGGGGTTAATTGCATGTGAGGGGCCCACCTATATTAAAGAAAGATACCGTTTAAAGTATTTGAACTTGCAAGAGGCAAGAGAGGCTTCATAAAAGTCAGAAACAAAAGGTTCCATGAATAATCTAGTGAGTTTTGGATGTGGTTAATTTGTTGTTTTCGTTGATTGTTAAGAGTTAAATTTTGTGTTTTATAGTATGAGTTGTGTTGAAAAAAGAATGGTTGGTCATGGGACCAAAATGCAGTTTTTTGATGTTTGTTGGTGTTGTGTATCAACGGGTTCAGTGGATAAGGGGAAGATCTAACGCAAAGGAATCAGTGCATCATTGTTGCATTGGGATTATGCCGAAAAGGGTGGTGCTGCGGGTCCTGCAACCCCGAAGTCGCGAGCAGTGGGGGTTGGGCTTTGGTGAAGTCATCATTGTTGTCAAGTATGGTGGTGCGGGCGGCATTAGATACCATAGTGCTCTAGCTGTGGCACATGCTGTAGATTGCAATGCAGTTAGAATGCTATTGCAGGTTGTGAAGTGAATGGGAAGCATAGCGAAGGGAGGGGAAGGGAAGGTTGCTGCTGGGTTGGGGGTGGGCCTGTTTCGGTAGGTTTAGCTTGTAAGACTGGGCCTAGGAAAGCCTGACGTTGTGGAGAATGTGGGGTGTTGTATTGGTATGGCCCAAAGTTGGGGAAAGGTAGAAATTGTATTTAAACTTTCGTTTGATTTATTGAGCAAAAAAAAAAAAAAAAACTTTCATTTGATTTTGAATGGTATAATTTTTTATGTTTTATGTAAGGAAGTGAAAAGAAAAAATAAAAAAGAAATTAGAATAATGAATTAAACTAGTTAATGTAAAGTAAATTGTTAATAAGTTTTGACGAGGGTAATGTGCAGAACGGCGGAAGTATAAAGCGGTTCCATAATATTGTTTGTATGTCAATTTAGAAATATTATTGTAAATTGGTATTAAATAGAATTATAAAACTGAAGTAAATTTTTCATTCCATTATTGATAAGATACTATAAAGAAGTATAAATCAGGTGATGGAAATATATGTGTTATGAAATATTGGAGCCTATGGTTTGTGTTATGAAATACATGTACGAGAAAATAAATGATTGGGCTGAACTAGGTTGGGCTTGGGGACTGATGGACACAGCCAAGCATAAATGGAAGAAAGAGTACTAATCTTAACGGAAATCTAGAAGAAGGCAAAAAAAAAAGAGCAAAAAACGCAATATTAAGTTCGTTGATTTGATTAGAGAGACTTTAAATTTTTTAATAAAATGGAGGTTGTGGAGTATTTTATTAGTAACGAAAATGTGAATTAGTTCATACTTTTTAATGAAATGGCAGTTGGAAAAGAGTAGCAGCACATTACCGTGAAAGGAGGACAAGTGCAATTATGAAAATAATAAAAGTCTTTAATAAGTTTTCGGTCCTTAAAAATACAGCAAATTTCGATTTTGCTCGTTATTAAATTTTTAATTATATTTTGTTGTAATCATTTGTTAGATATTCAATTTTGGACCGTTGAAAATATATGTTACTATTTACAAATAGTTTAATTATTTTTTTTATATTTTATGAATTTTTGAAGAATCTTCTTTTGATTGTTATAAATATTATCACTTAACAACTAGGCAAATAGAACAAGGATTGAAATTGTATATCTTTTAATAAATTTGGTTCCAAACGAAACTATAAATTCTACTGGGAACAAAATTGGAGTTCACTATAATTATGGGGAGTGTGAACACCATATCTTGTCATTTCTTTTAATAAAAATAAGAAACTAAAAAAATAAATTTTTTTTTAAAATTAGCTTCAAGAATCTTATCTTATCTTAACCTTTTAACTGGTTTTCAAATTTATTTATTTATTTATTTATCTCAACTTTTAACTATCTTTATCCCATCCTATTTTAAGCCTTTAACTATTTTTCAAATTCCTATCTGAGCCTACCTCAAGTTTCTCAACTACTTTTCCATTCTTTTATCAGACTATTAGCAAAAATCTCTTTTTTCTTGTCTATGTAAACCCAACTCTATCACTAAAAACATGGGAGGAATTCAATCAGTCAAGGACCACTTTTACTATTTTTCATTTGCATTCTCTTATGAAGTCTTGAATCCCATCACTATTACACCATTCCTAACACCAACATCTTCCATAAAATCAATTATATTCTCATTCTAATCCCCATAGTTGAGTCAAACTATAGCCTATTGTCATCTTTCCACTCATCACTATTGTCGTATTATTGTGAAACTGCACAACCACCATTCTTTTTTGCCTTTCATTTTTACCTTCTTGTAGGGCGATATTTTGCTAATATGCAACCACAAGAAATAGAATAAGAATTGAAAATTGTCAATGGATAATGAACAAATCGAAAGCATTTCAACAATGATTGATCAGGCCCTCTTTTAGAACGAAAAATCGTACGACTACTGTGTTGTGGTCACATTAATTCGCCTCAAAGACATATAAAACCTCATAATAATATGGGCAATAAAAAAATATGTCATGCAATTCAAAATGCAGCAAGACTGTTACTTTGGATTGCAGTTTTGTTTGTTAGTTTGTATCACACATATTCGAAGGCCATCTATTAGGAAAATCTAATTATTTGGTATTACTCTTGACAGTGTAACGACAAAGTGAGATTTTTATGACACCATGACCAAGGTAGGTAATATATAAGGATTTTACATCTATCTGTTTGCCTTCTTGGCAATAAGCGAGAAATGATAAATACCTTCTTCTTAAAATCATTTGTTGGCCATCATGCATAATTCATAGTATAAGGATGTATAAACTTGAGCAATAAAGTTGACTTAAATAAAAGATTGAAATAGTGTAGACTAGATAATAGCTTGAATAATATAAGTTCATCACATAATAAATTAAATAATAAGGCATAAAATTAAGAAAAAAAAGAAAATAAAGGAATAAAGTGCAAAAGATATAAATTACTGTTTGAAGGTTTTTTAGTCACCTTTTTTTATTTTTGTATGATTTTGTATTTTTTTTCCCTTTGTATTATTTATAGACTAATATATGATTTTTTTTATGTTAATAGTTATAAAAATAAGAATGCAATTAATTAAAATATTATCTATTGAATGATCGATAATAAAAGGATATGTTAGTATAAAATTTATGACATAACTAAGAATTAAATAAACGGAACATCTAAAAATGTTAAAGTTTTAATTTCTAAATTTTCTAATATGAAAATAATCTAATTACAAAATATTGAGTATTTAAAAAATTAAGAAAAATTAAGGTGCGATATTTATGTCTAATAAACCACTTATCATTTCATTCCTCAAACCATATTATTTGAGAAACTAAATGTTGTAGTTTGTCAAAGTATAGATACTGTTTCGCTCAGTTAAAATAAGTAACGACAAAGATATGCAAATAATGTTTAGGATCACATTACTACCATTGAATTGTACGTCAATCTCAAAGAAATTGTTTCTGAAGCTAGTCGAGCTAGTCTACAGCATAACATATATCCCACTGGACGACGCGAAGACACTGTCTCCAATTCATATCAAGTGAGTCATGTGATAGTTTATTATATTTTTTATTTGAAATTTATTTATGTAAATAATTTCTTTATTGTGGTGTAATTTATTTATTAATTATTTAATAATTTGATTAATAGTTTTAGTTGAATTAATTTAAATTTTTATATTAATTAATATAATACTTGTATTATTTTTCTTAATACTTTTCAATAATCCTTGCATCAGTTCAAGCATGGCCATGGCACTACTCCTAGTTTATATCCAGTAAGTCATATGATATTTTTATTTGAAATTTTTTTTATCTAATATAATTTCTTTCTTATTTTGTAATTTATTAATTGATTTAATTGTGTAATTTTGTGCTCTTGCAATTAATAGTTTTATATATGTGAATTATATTTTTGATGTTTATTAATCTAATATTTGTAGTAATTGAGTAGATTGTTGTGAATAATCCAGCATCAATATCATAGTGTTGAAATTAGTTCTAGTTCCAATCTGGCCAGACAACATGACAACGACATTGATCCTAGTTCATATGCAATGAGCCATATAATATTTTATTCATTACTTAGTTTTATTCTATAAGTTTGTGTTGTTCTAATTAATAGTTTTTCTTGAGTTGAATTAAATTTTTATTCTACTACTTAGTTGAATTAAATTCGTAAGTCGAATTAGTAGTTTTATCGTTAAGTTTTTATTTTATAAGATACTTGGAAACCTGTTGACTCTATTTTGTTTTTTTTTTTGTTTATTTGCTTCTAATTCTTATTTTCCTTATTACCCTTAATTAAGATTAAAGTTTACTATATAGGATTGGATTATATTTCAATTTTAATTTTTAAAACCATTCTCATCCAATTTAATTTAAATTGATTAATACTATATAATATTTATTATTATTAAATTTATATTTTATTTATATTTATTTATTTATTTGGGATTTTTCTTTTTATGAGTTAAATTACTTTTGATTCATAATATTTTAAAGTTGAATTTTTTTTTTGTCATAAATTGATCAAATCAATTTAATTCAGTTTAATAAAAATTGATTTGTATTATATCAAAAGTAAAATTCGAACTATCAAAATTGAATTTAATTGCTAACTTTGAAATAAATAAAAATACTCTGCCATTTGGACATTTTGAAATAGAGAAGATAATAATTAATATTGATTAAGGGTTAATGTAATGGTTTCTTATACTGCTCTATTGAGGATTATCTGGGCAAATAAAAATCACTGTATGCTTAAACTTTGTAATTTGAAATTGAGGAAATTGCCTCTTTTTTGGATAAATGACTATTATCGTGGATCTTATTCAAAATGATATATTTGATATTTTAAATTCTATATGCTAACAAAATTGATGAAGTTTTTTTATTTGTATAGATTTTTCTATAGATGAAATTTATCAAAAATACTAACGTTGAAGAATTGAGCCGTAAATTAATTTAAATTTTGATAACAAAACTGAATAAATTGGTTTCAATAATTTTAATACATATTTTATTCGACGTTGGCATTATTTGAGAGGGAAAAATAAGTCGTTGGTGTAACTACTATCGTATAACATGTATATTTGAGAATGTAGTTAATTAATTTTTTTTATGCATTATATAGATGGAGAGTGGCCAGATTCTGTCCCTGCCAAAGGTATAAATTGGAGACTAAGTCACACAATAGAGTACCAATTTTTTTAAGATTCCATACTTGAACTGGCTGTATATGTGAGTAGTCACATCTTTAGTGTAGTGGTCTGGTGAATTGGAGCATCCACACACAGGAGTTAGTTAGGTAAATTTGAGTGAAGGGTCACGAGTGAATAATTGGATGGTGCATTGGATTAGGGTGGAATTATTTTTGGGTTGATGACGATGGCGACAAAAGAAAATATGTGGTGTGTTTTGTCGTGTTCAATGACAATTTTTGGATGACTGGTTTGTCGTGTAGTATCCATATGTGATATTTAAGAGTGACCATGAATTGGTGTTCTGAGGCATGTGTATTTTGAGGAGTTTTTTGTTAGTTATAGCCGTGTAACATAGGAACAAGCATTGCTCTTAGTAGGGTAAGATTGGAGGGTAAGGCCCTTAGTGAGAGGGCATGGACAAGGGGAAGTTTCCATACTATGTAGTTTGGAAGGGTCACCAACCTGGAATTTATACCTCATGGCCTGATTGTGAGAGGCAATTGCTAGGTTTTAAAGGTTGTAAGTTTAAGGGTTTTTACACTTATGGAGAGGCAATGGCAACATGGACTGAGTTCCAAGAGAAGTCAGCTGAACATGTAGGTGTACATGTTAGTGCCTGAAAATATTACTAACAGCTTGTTGTACTCATTTTTTTTATATGTAGCATTGATGACAACTACATCCCCAAGGAATTGGTAGTCAACTCAACTCAAACCATCTGCCCAAAACAAGTTCCCCAGCCAATCATCATTTGTAGAACTATACCTCGTAATTGTCATTAGTTTTACATCTGCCTTCCCTTGCAAATAGCTAATAGCTGTAGTGGCATCCCCGCCAATAATCTTAGCCTGCCGACTTCTATCAACGTAATTGTACAAGTCCTTCTTTGAGAAACCTACACCAGCATAACCACCTGCTTGCTCGACCATAAAACCCATAATTTGAGAGGTTGGTATACCATGTCGATGCATGCTTTCAATTTGTGTTTTGTTTGCATCTATCATTCGATGATGATTGGGAATCAAGTGAACAAAGTTGCGTGCTATCAGCTTATGATTGTGGGCTTCCACCATCTTACTCACTTTCCAAGTTCCACTACTTTTGTCAAGGTAAACCGACAACTTGGCCATACAATTTGCCCAAATCTTCGGTTTGTGGTCCCTCTTTCTATCAACTCTCACGTAGTGTTTCTTTTCTCTCAATCTTGCCCTAATACAAAAAAATCTTTGCCTAACCAAATTGCCATAGTCATCACGACCGACATCTCCTTTTCGAATGCCAGATCAATAAACTTAGCATATTTTACATACATCTCATATGCAGCATCAGCACTCTCAAACTCCTTGTTCATAAAGTCGTCTGCTGTCAACTGAACTATGTTCCTTGGATCACTGGCTTCCTCATTACCGCTTCCATTCAACTCTTCTGGTTCATCCCTGCTGCTCGACTCCTCACTACCGTCGTCAACAAATGGCTCCTTCCCTTTACTTTCCATTTTCTAACTGAAAAACAACAAACATACAAATAATAATTTAAGCTAAAAATGCCCAACTTTAACCACTTGCACAATCTACACACTATAATGCCTACATTCCATTCAAAAGACCAAACAATCCGCATTTAAACAACTAATCAAAAAATGTAGCTCAATGACTTGAAGAATATTTGATCAATCGACCAAGAGTTTAATGCTTGATTCACTACCCTATTTTTCCAGTAAAATTACATTAGGTCACGTTATAAAAGTCACGCTTATGCTTTGCCTCAATATCAAAGGGCTTTTGCTATAAGGGTCATATTAAGCATAAAACCATCCTTGTGCCTATACCTATAAGCTAAAGCTTTTGAAGTGACCTTGTTGCTTAACATGCAAACTCTTTCTTAATATATTGATACTGCTTTCAAAGGTTTGAATTTTGAAAGTCACACTACACCACAAACATATTAAGTTGCTAGCATGAGTTAGGGGCATAGATGAATTCAAAATGAGATATTATGAATAGTTCAATATCATAATCACATTTTTTACAAGATAAAGAAACACTAAAACAAGGAAATGTACAGTGTTCCAACAAAAATAAATTGAAAAATAGTAATAATAAACAAATTACAGAAGCATCAAAGCAGTGAACACTAAAGCACTGGTGGCACTAGACATCAAAAACATAAAAAGGGGATCTTTAGCTACCACTACCCAGCAAGGAAACACTAAAGACATGAAGTACAAGTTTGTTCTAATACAGTTATATCTATCTATCTATATATACATATATAGATGCTTATTTTCTACCCAACAAACCTGTACCCTAGCTTACTAAGTGCAAGTTTTCTAGGTTAAATCTACACTTATAATTTCATTCTTCAATATATTTAACTCTATTAATTCCAGCATGCTCTCTTTCATTCGTTAATATACAAGAATCAATTATTCCAATTTCCTAATTTTCTAATATACAACAATTAATTGTGCTTTCCACATTGGCTTACTCTGTTTCAATTACTCTTAACCCACATTGCCTCGCACACATCACCCACAAACCAAAAAATTGCAACCTCATTATTTCACATCGTATAACAAATCCCAAATGTCCGATATTCTGACCTACATTGAACCAACCACATCCATATGGACATCCCAATTCCTTAGTTCTTTCCCAAATGTAATAACCAAATGCAGTGTCCCCTCCCCAAAATTGTAGTGAATAATAACCAAATGCAGTATCCCCTCCCTAAAATTGCAGTGATTAATAACCAAGTGCAGTGTTCCCTCCCCAAAATTGCAGTAAAAGAAACCATATTGTCTCACCACAGCAAAATATGGTTAGCCGTGATAGATCTATCACTTTGCAGTTAGGCCCCTTCATCGGCGACTGCACATATCAATGCCAAAGACTCCAAAGCTCGCCAAATTATTCAAGGTAGCAAGGAACCGAGAAGTGGTCCTTGTTCACTAAATCTGCTTCACCGCATTCGGAGCGAGGAAGCGAGCAGTAGGTTGTCTGCTTCATCGCTTCGGGAGTGAGGAACCAAGAATTGGGGTGTCCTTGCTCTTGCAGCCTCAACGGGCAAGCGACTTGCTCTCTTGAAGACGGTAACCAACCACCTCGTTTCTCTCGTGAAGTAGGCATTGTTTTTTTTCCTTCCTCAAATGTTTCAAACTGTATATCATTGATCATTAATGTGGGCCCACACATTTAACTTTAACTCTAAATCACTCACCTAATCAGGTTATGTCATCCGACAAACTAAATAAATGTGGGCCTGCAAGGAATAGATGTTATCTCCTCATAGGCACCAGCTGACATCTTCATTTGAAGATGGGTTTTACTGTCTTCACCAGAGCAAGTCCCTTAATTTTATTCCCATCCAATAATGACTTCTTGGACTTGTTGCACAATCACATTTAGGGGGTGTACCCCTATTGCTAACTTTCACAAACCACTCTTTTTTAAGCCAACAAGAAGATGGGTTAGCTGTTGCCTCATACTTTGCTTCTTTTCATAGTAATTCTACAGCCCCTTATTTCCAAACCATTTAGATTCTCAATGGCCCCTTGAGCTTCTTCTTTCCTTAAGAAATGAACAAAACTAAAGGAATTAGTGTTCCTTTTCCTCTGCTTGTATAAGGTATAGGCATCCACAGTTTCTCCCTCAAAACTGAAAACATGCCACAGCCATGATCTCATCATGGATAGAAGAAGGTTGTCCACGATCATAGAAACCACTCCACTTCTAATTCTTACTTCCTTCTTTGCTAATCCTTTCTCTATTTTTACTATGGTTCCAAGAACCACCTCCCGTGGCAATGCCTCTTTGACTTCCTCCTGTACTAATGTCTCAATGTCCCCATAGTGATTAGTTCATAGTAAAAACCTTCTTGCTGTCATTCTCTCCTCCCATCGATTGCCTTTCTTTCCTAAGGTTTTGAGATAAGGCACTGATAATCCCAATTCAAGTTTTGGTTCGTGACAAAATAAGTTTCATATTTAGTCCCTTTTTAACCCAAAAAAAAAAAAAATTGACAAAAGTATTCTGCACTATCAACCAATTACACAATACTAAATCTATGACTTTTTAGGTAGTTATGGTAAGTGATGAGTTTTAAAATACGCTCATTTATTATTATGATTTGATATAGATTTGATGCTATTTTACATAGATTTTGCGACTTTTTGGCCAAAAATATATAAAAATCTGATTTCTTATAATTAATCAGCTATTAATGTTTATTTGTTGAATATTTGGTTATTTAATAGGTTTTATAGATGATTTAAGCTTAAATTGCAAGGCAAGGAAGATATGACATTAATTGGAGTATCTTGGCACCAAATTTAGAAGATTTTAGGCCGATAAAGAAAAATTCATATCTCTCTTTATAGAGATTGGATTTGGATGATTCAGAAATCTAGAAAGATAAGAAAGAGATCTCTAACTTTGATGTTGATACCAAATTCAGATTCAAAAAGGATATAGGAGACAAATCAAGTGCAAATTTAAATAGCAAATTTGTTTTGATGTTATTCACCCTGACCTTTGCCTAGTATTTTGCCAATATCTCGAGCTAGAGAACTCGGATTGATGCAGTTCTTATGGCTCTTGAAAGATAACAAAATTCCCTATAACTTTATGTCTCACAACGATTCACTAATTATGACCATAGAGATCATTACAGTGCTTGAAAGTTGATGGTTTAGATTTTAGTTTGCACTTGAATGCGAATTGGGATTTTCTAACCCAATTGAGATACAATCAAGAGCTAATTGGACCTATTCTATTCACCCTAAGCTGCATCCCACTTCAGAAATTAGAGATAAGATCCTTTTAACTCTAATTCTAATTTAAATAGAGGAGATTGGAGGCTAAAAAGGGGGATATGATAGTTTCTACATTGACATACTTACAATCTATCACTTGGAATCCTTATTTTAGAAGAGTACAAGGGAGTAGAAGCTTGAAGAGAGGAGATCAACACCCACCAATGAGCATATCTTTTCCTTTCTTTTTCTCTTTTCTTATATTTATGATACTTATTTATTCATTGGGTACGAATATTATATTCATGAGTGGCTAAAACTCTTGTATGCTACAATTAATATGTAGTCTATTTGAATGAGGATGTATTGACTTTTGTTTGGTTTTATTTGAATATTATCATGCTTTCCTTGGATTGATCACCCATTGAGGTAAATCCAAAGTTTTGTAGACTATGAGGAATCTAGATACATACTTGGAACATGGAATAAAAATTGTTATCTACCTATTTGTCTATGAGTAGTGTGGGATAGCATGGAACATTAGTTAAAGGGGAATCATAAAATAATAATTTCTGTTGCCTTAGAATTCAATGCCTTGAAAGTTCAGTTGTCTTTTAGGTAGCGTTTGGTATGCGTTAATCCATCCGGATTACTAGTAATATTTGATTAAATTGTCTGAGCTCACAATATTACCCTATTTGGTTGGATAACATTGTTAGCAATTTAGATTTCCAAAGTAATGTGGATTACCACTAATGTGACAATCTTTCCACCATTATTATTATTATTAATTATCATTAAAAATAATATTATAATAAATAATAATAATAATAATAATAATAATAATAGACTATTTTTTATATTAACTTGTAATCTTTTTTATATACCAAACATAGTAACGTAAATTGCTAGTTAAATTACCTATACATACTAAACACTGCACTATAACATTACTAGTAATTTAAAAAGTGACTATTTTTAAGTGGTAATCTATATTACTAGCAACCTTGGTAGGCAATGTGCCAAATGCTATCTTAAGGTTTAGAATATAATTATTATATGAGAGGAACCCACTACTAATCACTGTAGGATCCCTATTCTTCAATAAAATAAATAGATTTAGATAAATTCCAAAAAGTCAATATCCATTAGGAACATAGGCGAAATCAACCCCCTAGCCTGTTTATCGATCAAAGTTAGGGATGATAGTGGGATAAGGTGGAGGCAGGGTGTAACACCCTACTACTAACATTATTGTACCACTTTTAATTTCCTTTACTTAAGTTTGATAATAATTAGCCAGTAAAGTATTACAAAACTTACTACTTTAAATTTTGCACGGGTAAATTTTTTTTTCTGCTAGTTCCTCTTACAAAATTTCATTATTTTAGTTAATTGAGTTACGTGGCAAAATTTTTACTACCACATGCTAGTCAGAAATTCCACAGTTAGGACAACCATCAACTACAGAAAAGCATACATCACTACTACTACATCATAGAGTACATCTAGCAGTTCACAATACATAACCTCGAAATATAATAAGAGACAGGATGCCAATACTACTACTAATCTTCCCCACCCGACCCATGTACAGCCCCCAAAACTACAAAATCAAATATGTCGGATGAAGATGCCAAAAAGGGACGTCCTCTACTACATCAAAGCCTATTTAAAGTCTAGTCATTAATAATAGTAATGGTAACGACTCTATCCACAATGTGAAGTAGAATCCTATTATTCAGCAGATCTGGCTCAAAGGCCACATTCATCTCAATGTTGAGAATGATTCGCGCCATTTGGAAACACCAAAGAAAAAGGGGTGAGAGAAAACTCCTAGTAGGGTGTTGTTTCTAGAGGAGTCTCGCAACATCCCAAAAAGGCTATGAAGGAAGGCGGGAGTGCATCAACATGCATAATCAACAGTCAACCAAATTACTAGCTAAGTACTAGAATATTTAGCAGGAAAAGAAATCGCAAGCAACTAATAATATAGACATTCAATCCCAGCCATTAGATAGTGTCAGAAATATGTACCATAATAATAATGAAAGCAATAAACAATAATATAATCATAGCAAAAATATAATAAGTATACTAATAATCCTTTAAACTGCTTCCTTTATCCTTTTCTGTGGCTGAAGTCTATAAGGTCTACAACATAAATCCGGATCTGCGAAAGCTCTCATTGCTAGGGCGTCTTCTAATCAGATCAGTGAATTGCCGTGTCCTTATTTGCTATCTTGGCGGGGCCCAGGGCCATCACATAACAAACACCATGTCCTTATCTGCTATCTTAACAGGGCCCAAGGTGTCATTTTATTTCATTGCCAGACTTAATGATCACCGTGTCCTGATCTGCTAACTTGGCGGGGCCCAGGGTGCACATAGTGAAATGTGTGGCTTGTTATGGGGCCCACACACTCACTTATTCATTTAATTTTCATACAGCAGCCAATCAAATTGTACACACATCTAATTTCATTCCTAGGTAATAAGTAGACATAAAGTGCACACATATAATTTTATTCATATCATGCCCTCAATATAAATGGATTCAAATTTGTCACCATCTGCACATAACACAAATCATTTTATTCATAATATTGAATGCACATATTTTCATTTTTGCTTATACAATCATCAAGCCATAATCAAGACATATGTAATTAATATCTAAAGCAAACTCATAAGCATTTTCATGTACAACTATGAACTAAGAGATATCATTTTCATCAAGGATTCATACATATTAGATCACAAATATATTCATGCGCACACTCAAGTCATGATAAGAAATTCTTAATATCATAGCATAATCACATGAAGATATGCAAGACACATAAATCAATTAAACTTCCATCAATGACATAGAAACTCATATAATTCATCAAACTTTATTATATGAATTTTGAGACTTAAATGCATGCAAATGATGATATTTTATGCAAAACAAGGGCTCAAAGGCAATGCTTCAAAGAATAAATCAAAACTCATGTTTATAAACCAAAATGTAGAAAACCACTTCAAGCAAGGAATTAGATGGTTAATGTGACATTCCTAATGGGACCTTAATTTAAATCTTCATGTTTAGAGTTCTATAATGTGATTATAAGTGTGATTAAGTCCAATATCCAAGGTCCAAATTTCCATAAGTCCATATCCAAGCAAAGGTTCTCCAATGCATAAGTATGACCTTAATAGGTCTCAAATAGGTCTCATACAATTCTCAAAGTCTCATAATATTCTAAACAAGTCCATACAAGGTCATACGCATAGGTACAAGGTCATATGTCATAAACTCCAGAGCATAGGTCATGATTCAATTTTAACAAGCTTTAAGTGTCTTTTAGTGTCTTATTAAGTCTTAATGGTCCCAAAAAGAAACTATCACATAACTACACTAATTCAATCATGCTCAAAGGTTCGAAAACACTTTAACATAGTAAATTAATTAAAACAACTTTCTAGTCGAAAAATGAATTCATGGACACCGAAACCATGATTAGGAGCAAAGACAAAGTATTTTGTTTCAAATCTTCTTAAACTTGTGCACAAAGCTTAATCAAGTAAAAACACATGAATCAAAGCATCAAATGAAGTCTATAAATCATTAAATCAAGATAAATGAGCATGATATGCATATTGTCCAAAAATAGGGCAGAAAATAAATTAGACTTCTAATTTAGAAACCAACTCAAATTTATAAGAAATCTGTCATACAAACCAACACCATGTTTATATAGATTTTTAAACATCAAATCAACATTTTAGAACATAAAGACACCTTAAAAATCATGATGAAAGTCACGGCCCCAAGGTGCAGAATTTTGAAATGAAATATGTTTATGCATTCTAGTGCATAAATTAAAGGTTTAAGCATGTAATTTGCATACACTAATTCAACAAGTTCGATCAAGTGATAGTGCATTAACTAAGACCCAAAACCAATCATTTCAATGCTAAAATTAAATAAGAAAAACTGAATTGAGTTGCTGCCCAAAACAGGGCAACTTATAACACCAATTAAAATTCAAATTCTATGCACCAAAATCATGCAAAATTGGCATATAAGTATATATAATTAATCTATAGGTTAAGTAGCATCAAAATAACAATTTTCCATACTTATATACTTAATTTATCATGCTGAAAATTTATTCACAAAATAGGGCTGCAGTCTTTCATCATACACAAGTCACAAGTTTCATGTTAAAAATACATCTATATGAGAATTTAAGCTTCTATGAATTTAGTGTGGCACATTTAGACATTATTTCATCATTCAATCAACCCAGAAAACACATGAAACACCAAGATTACTCACTGATCATGCATAGGCCGTGAGCATCATATAGCATAGAAGAAAGGATTTTTGGCTCAAAGGATATAATTTCATGTAAACTCAAGCCTATACTTCATGAACAATCAAAAGGACATGCATACATACATTAATTTTCATCAAAACACACTTCTTCCTCATGAAACCTAAGAGGGCCGTGAGCCATATAGTAGTGCACAAGATGATTTAATTTGATATTATGCAAGAAAACATGTTTTAAAGCATAAGAACACAAGTATTCGTCACTAGTAACTTAAATCCTTAAGAAAAATCATCAAGACCCAAAACAGCCACAAACTTTCAACACTTTAAAAGATGAATATATGTTCTGAAGATCAAGGTTTCAAGCTTCAATCAACATATAAAAATGCATAGAACTCATAGATGAAGCCTAAAAAGCAAGAAAACAAACCATACATGGCTTATCTCTTGAAACTCGATTTGAATCTAGCTAGGACAGTAGCTTCCACGAAAATTTTCCTCTTGTTTGAAGGCTTATTTGTGAGCTTTAATGGTATAGGATGATAGAGCTTGAGGGTTAATAGAAAGGGTGGAGATTTGGTGGTGTTTTAATGGAGGTTTTGTGGAGTTTTTTTGGAGAAACAAAGGTGGAAAATGGTGGAGATGGTGGCTGTACGTTTTGGGGTGCTGAGGTGAGGGCTTCTAAAGTGTGTGTAGGTTTGATAGGGTGGGTTTTTTTACAAAAAAGGGTGGTTTTAGTTAGTCTTAATCATTTAATTAGTTATTGAGTTAATTAGGCAATTTGTTAGTTAATTAAGACATAAATAGTTAATTAATCTAACCATCACACCAAGTTGATTTAGAAATAAGATAATACTTATATTATATGGTGATTAAGGTTTAAGAAAAGATAAAATAGTTTAACCCTTAATTAGTGCATAATTATTGATTTTACTAAAAATCGATTTAGACAATTTAAGCTTTAATTGATAAAATAATTAGAAAATTAAATTTATTTAATATATCATCAAATCCATGTTTAATTATATGTTGGAAGCTAGTCTGAATTTTTCCAGAATTTTTCTATTATTTTTACTATTTTTTAGTGAATTTTAGCCTTAAATATGCCTATTTTGAGTTAATTCTCTTAATTAATTATCTAATAAATAAAAATTAAAAATTTGATGCAGCCCCATGTGCAATAGGCGCTGGGTCATCAGGTTTAGGGGACAAAATTTAGTAAAAATCTGATTAGGGTCAAAAGTTAATCAATTTGGTAAAAGTTAATAAATGTTATATTGAATTGAAAATGACATGTTGTTAATCTTTGATTAATTTAACTCTAATTCTGACTCAAACTAACCAGGGGTATTTTGATCTGCTTTAAGGAGTGGTTAGGGTTAGGTTTAGGGTTAGATTTTTATATTTTATTTAATTTATTTTATGATTTATGACTTAATTTAGGCCTTTTTGGTGTAATTATGTGTAATTAAGCCCAAAATAAATTCAAAAACTGTTTGGCCCATGGCTGCAGCTGCCAAGGCCCAATTAGAGACCCACTCAAGTGGTCCTTCAAGTCTAGGCCGGAACTTTAGTGATTCTTTGTTGTACTACAAGTTAAAGTGGTTTTATAGAGTTTTTGGGGCTAGTTTTGCACCCTAGTAAACTTATTTTTGTGTAATTATGTAAATATTGCTCAAATTCATTAAAATTTGATATTTATCTTCAAAATTATGTTAAAAATGTATTTGTAATTTTTTGAGAATTTTTTAGGGTCTTCCGGTTAGTGTTTGGTCTTTCTGTAAGCCTTTTAATGTTTTTTGTCTGTTTTCTATCGAAGTTTCTATTGTATTTTATGTTTTTTACAACTAATGGCATTTTCGTAATTTTGACCAAGTCCAGAGGCATTCTATGTCATTTCACACTTGGATACCTTTGTGGCTCAGTAGGTTAAGTTTTATGTTTCTACGGTTCTGCTATATGATTCTGCTCCGTCTAAAACCTTATTCTACTAATTCTACGAGTGCGAGGACCTAAATGTCATTTTTTAAAAAGTTTTAGGGTCAATGTGTAATTATCAAAAGTTCTAGGGCAAAACTGTAAATAATAAAATATTTACACTATAGGGGAATTTTCTTCTTTTCCTAATTTTTAGTATATGACAGTGCTGTAATTTCAACGACAGTATTATACTACCCTATAGTTCTAAGTGTGAGGGTTGTCATGGCATAGGGCTGCCTGATAGATTCTCACATTGTCTAAGTGATATAACTCAAAGTTTATACTATGGTATATTAAGACAAATGGGGATGCTACACAGGAATAGTCCCTTACTCCTTGCCTTATGCCTCTAGAGTTCCCTCCATCCCTGTCCCTATTCTTTGCATTGGGGAAAAATTGTCCCCCATCCCCATTCCTTGCAAATCCTTCCCCCCCCCCCCTAATTGGTATCCACCAATACCCCAATAAAAATTTAAAAAATAAAAAAAAACCTTTCTAAGCAATTTAATTAGCTAGAAAATTAAAAAAAAAAAAATAAAGTTGATCTAAGTTTTAGACTTTTAGTTTTACATCATTACCACCAAATTTTCAAATTTTAAATTAAGTCACAATCATCACAAGAACACCCAAATAAACAATAATGAAATATGAAAGAGTTTTACAACATCAAATGTAATTAACAAAACACCAAATGTCTTCATAATATTCATATTTGAGCGAGTTCCACTTTCACTTACGTATAAAAAGGAATACATAAATTAATTTTTAGGGCGGATATCTGGGTGGGGCGGGGGGCGTAATTCTCGTCCTTGTCTCCACAGTCATTGTGGGGGGACCTTTGTCCCTAATGGGGAAAAAATGCCTACATGGGGATCCATCGATATCTCTGTGTATAGATTTCTATTATCATCCCTAATCAAAGTTTTAACCTTTAATTACAATTGATTATTTTCTTTAATTTGCTTGCTGTTTGCTTCAAATATTCTCATAACATTTTTAGTTAGCTTAAATAGATTCTATTTGGCAATTGTGGCAACTAGTTTATTCAATCGTCGTGGGATCGACAATCTACTCACTACTTATTACTTGATTGGCCTAGTACACTTGCAAAGTAAAAATGGGTTAAGAAGAGAAACCGCTCGTAAGTAAAAGTTAAATATTTTTGACAAAGTGACAATATATAATTAGATGATTGTATAAATTTTTTTATACTAATAATGTATTAAAATTAAATAAAAAAGTATAAAATGTCTATAAATTTAAATAAAGGAATAATATTCTACTGCAAATTTAAAGATAGTTTATACAAAAAAAAATTAATATACACAATTAATACCTTTAGATAATACTATAATTAACTTTATTTTATCTCAATCATTGATACCATTATTATTAATGCTTTGTTGATTAGTGGATTACATTTGTTCTCCTGAAGTAAGGTTTCGAATTTAAGCCTTGTGAATGCAAAAAATAGTACTGAAAAAGATTTACTCTTATAATTATCTGAATTAGTTGGAATATAATAGATTATGAGAATTTGGATCCTTTAAATTAATAAAGTGGGAGATTAATCTCCCTTGAATTATTTAATAAAATTTATATATAATAAAAATTATTAATCTAATAATAATTAATTTTTTATTTATTTTTAATTAACATGCTCATTTTATAAGATTCAAATTTAAATTATTGATAATGGTATATCATATTACCATTCATGTATTTATTAACTTGATAACAAACTTACGAAAGCAGTTTTGGTACGTAGAATAACTTAGTCTGACAGTCTACAATTTAAAAATAAGAGTTGTTGGCATTTCCCTCTCACTCACGCCGCCAATGTGCACTTTTAGGTTACGAAGTACCATCAATTGGCAATTCGAGAGTTCACCACTCTTTTCATTCCTAAAATCACAAACCCAACCAAATTTTCAGACAGCTCCTCCTTCACCGCCGACACGTCCATGGATTCACACACATCAAACCTCTAACACCCAATAATCAAAAACATTAATCTTGCCAAAAAAAAAAAATCCTCTTTCCCTAAGAAAACCTTAATTCTCCAAAAAAAAAAAAAGACCTTAATTTTCCCCAAAACTTCAAACAACACACACCCCAGATGCTATGAAGAGAAATCACAGTTCAACATACCAAGAACGGAGATGGATCATGCCCACAATCACAATCTCCCTTCTCTCCATCACTCTCCTTCTCACACTTTCCCTCATCCACAACAAACCCTCTTCTTCCTCCTCTTCTTTGAATCATCCCAATTTGACCCCTTTCGATCGTGACCTTGCTGAAAATGGTGAAATGGGTCTTCCTAATTTGCCCAGATTCGCGTACTTCCTCACGGGGACGAAAGGGGACGTGCCAAGGCTCAAGAGGGTCCTTCAGGCAGTGTACCACCCAAGGAACTACTACCTGCTCCACCTTGATCTAGAAGCTTCTGATGCTGAGAGGCTTGAGCTAGCAAAGTACGTGAAATCTGAGGGTGTTATGAGGGGGTTCGGGAATGTGATGGTTGTGGGGAAGGCTGATTTGGTGACATACAAGGGTCCAACCATGATTGCTTGTACCCTTCACGGGGTTGCGTTGTTGCTGAAGCGGGTGAAGGACTGGGATTGGTTTATCAATCTGAGTGCGTATGATTATCCCCTCATGTCACAAGATGGTGAGTGGAATGTGTTTGTTTGTTTGATTTGAAGCTTTAGGAATGGCATAATTGATGAATGGCGAATTGGGTATGTGCGGATTTTTGACATACACTTGTGAAAGAACTCTTCCTTTGCATGTTCTGAAGTTAATTTTTTTTCTAAAAGGGTTGTTGCACAATGTTATTTAAGGTGATGAGTGTGATGCTGAGACCTAAATCCAAACACCATAGCTAGTTCATTTAACATGCCTGGGGTTTATGATAAAAGTAGTAGCACCCTTTTTTTTGTCTGGTCATTGTATGTTCGACGACTGTCTCTGTTATTTCTAGTCCTCATAATGCTTGCTGAAGCTTGTGGGATGTCTGGTGCCTGCCTTCGATCGTTTAGATTGTAATTTCCATTTTTGGCCTTTTGACTCCATTTTCACCGATAAGAAAAATGGCATATTGGCAGTTCAGCATGTTGTTGTACTTAACTGTATAAGGATAATGATTAATATTATTAACATAAGTAGATGGATGGAAATTTCTTCTAGCTTTGTTTATTTAATGAGTACAGTTTGCCATGAGCTTGATTGGTTGTGGTGTGGGTAGTTCACAAACAAGTCATGTGTTGTCCTACAGCATCTTGATTTAGCAGCTATGCTCATCTATCCTAGATGAGAAATGAACCCCTAGTACTATGAGAATACTAAGTTTCTAGGTGATTCGTCCATTTCAGTTCTTGTCACATGAACCTTCTCATGATCATGGCTGAATTGAAAGTTAATTTCTTGAAGTGATTTTTGTGTCTTGTTTTAATATATAAGTTGTGTTAACATTTTCAGTAAGGTTCAGGTATTGGGATTCATTCCACATGGGTGAAATTGAACAATAGCAGCATGGTTTATATAAGCTGTGCTGATTAGAGAATATTTATGTAGATTTCTATCTGACTAAATTGAAACCTTTGGAGCTAGAACTAGATAAATAAGCAGGCAATTTCCTTTTGTCTGAAAGCATAAAATTTCTACAGGATGTAGCAGAATGCTATAGCCATGCTATTGCTAACCTTAAATGAAGTGAGCCTTCAATTCCATGCTTTTTTGGTTGTAAACATCATTATCACAATGCTTAAAATTGATTTCTATTGCGGAAATTTTCTTTCTTTTGGGGGTGGTACTTGTTAATCACTTAATCCTATTCAACAATACAATAAACTTACAATTAATTGTTCTCTATATATGGATACTGAAGAAAAGAAATATTTTATGTGCTCACTTGATCCTTTTTACCCATCCTTAAAGATTCTCATTTAACCCAAATCTCATTGTATGTCAAATATATCTACTTTATACTTTCATGAGTGTTCTGGCTCTTGACAGATAAATCCATGTGTGATATTTCATATATATATAAATATTGTGTGTTTGCTGACCTTTTCATATAACTTGCTTCAGATCTCTTGCATATCTTCTCATTCATGCCCAGGGATCTAAACTTCATAGAGCACACTAGTAATATGGGTTGGAAAGAGTAAGCCATATTATTTTTCCTTTGATATTGTTCCAGTTTGTTGCTAAACTTAAGTGTTTTAATTTTAGATATATATTTATAATATGTAAAATTGTAACCATGATCACAGATATCAAAGAGCTAAGCCTATCATCATTGATCCAGGCTTGTATCATTCAAAAAAATCTGGTGTTTACTGGGCTAAAGAGAAAAGATCTGTCCCCTCTTCATTCAAGTTATTCACAGGTATTGGTTCTTTCATATGCATAATTGTTCTTCTGAATTGATAGTAGATTATTAGCTCTACAAGACAATAGAGGGTACGCAGTTAATAATCCTATTAGATGCATGGCATTAAATCACTTTTTTTAGTCTAATTAACCAAAGTGATCTGGAACTCTTATGAGGAAAATTTTTGACATATATGCAAACACAAATCAGGTTGATCCAGACTATCGAGCAATGGCATCAAAGCATCTCAAAACAATTGTTTGTTTCTTGGATATTATCCAAAAAGTATATGATAGTATCTTTTTCAGAAGGCACTTCAAATCTTTAAAGTGATTTTGTAATTTTCCTTGGAAGATTGCGATGGGTAACCCGTGTTTAGCCTGTAGCTATTTTTGGAAACTGTAACCCAGGTGTAGTTCTTGTTTTACAATTCTTCATTGCATAGATCTTTTGCATAGCTTAACAAACATGTTATGTGCGTCATATTTAATGTGCAGTTAGAATTGACCTTTGGTGTTCAACTTGGGTTTACTTGTAGTGAAACAGAAAGGAAAAGACAATATTTGGCTTTTTGCTTGGACATTCCATAATGTATGATGTTGAAATGCTTTTTAACATTTTCAGCTGAAAATATTTCTGGTTTTCAGGCTCTGAATGGGTTGTACTGACAAAATCCTTTCTGGAGTTCTGTATTCGGGGTTGGGATAATCTTCCTCGCACTCTCCTTATGTATTACACAAATTTTCTTTCATCCCATGAGGGATACTTCCATACTGTCATGTGCAATCACAAGGACTACCAGAACACCACTGTAAATCATGATTTGCACTATATAAAGTGGGACAACCCTCCAAAGCAGGATCCAATATTTTTGACATTGGAGCATTTTGACGACATGGTCCGAAGTGGTGCGCCCTTTGGTCGAAAGTTTAACAAGGATGATCCAGTTCTTGACAAAATTGATAAGGAACTGTTGAGAAGATCAGATGGACACGTTACCCCTGGGGGTTGGTGCGTCGGGAATCCTGTTCTGGGGAAAGATCCATGTGCTGTTTATGGAAATCCAGTTGTAGTTAAACCAACTTTAAGTTCAAAGAGGCTAGAGAAACTGGTAATTAAGCTATTGGATTCTGAAAATTTTAGGCCGAAACAGTGTAAGTAGTCTTCCTCCTCTTGCAATGTGCAATTTGTATAATCTTGTCTTTTTGGTACTTTTCGCATCAGCGGAAATTTAACATGATTAACAGCTGTTATTAAACGCTATTGAAGAGGCATCAAATTATGTTTGTTTGTAATTTAGGGGGCGAAAAATGAAAGTGATATTCTTTTTGGTAGAAAATAAACTGCGGAAGTATTTGAATGGGTTAGAATGCAGAAGAGTGATGTTATTTGGCCCACTCCTCTCTAGGACATACATCGACACCCAGAGAGGGGAGAAGGGAAAAAAATAAACAGAAAAGAAAAAAGAAAATGTGATAAGACAGGTGGAAGAGAAAAATAAAGGAGGGTGTTTAAGGTATCTAGGAATTTGTATGTACAAATTCTTTTTCTCAATGCAAAACATCCTAGGAAACTTCTATGTGCTTATTGGGAGAGAAGGCAGGGACCGCATTTCTATGAGGAATGTAATATGCTTACAATTACAAAGTATGCACCATTGGGGACTGTGTGACTGTTGACTAAAGAATAGGATCAATGTTTCAATCTTGCAAAACGTTTTTGTAAATTATTGTTCCATGTTTCACATAATTACCGTTATTACACGCTGCATTGTTAAAAGGAGCAAAACACAAACCATGAGGAGCCAAAAAAAATTAAAAAATAGTTCCAACGTTTTTGGTTGCGATGACTCAAATGTTCTTCATCAAATAATTATGTCTAAGGAGAAATATTTGGGTGGTTTTAGAGCACTATATGATTATACTCATAGTTAATAATATAATGATATTTTAGATAAAAATTTAAATTAATTGTAGATTTTATCTTAAAATATTATTATATTATTGGTTGTGAGCATAATCACGTGATGCTCGAGACCACCAATGCATTCCTCATGTCTGAGGCATTCCAAGTTTCCAAAAGATGATCTAGTTGAAGTTGTGTCCAGATACAGCAATCCTTTTGTTGTGAGAGTCACTTGCAGCCTATTTTTCATATCTTGCAAGCCAACATATCCTCGACACCACATCCCCTTAAAAGCTGAAGCCTTAATGAGTTCTTCCAGAGCCAATAGGCTACTTAGGTTAGTTTCCAGTTATAAGCGCCCTTAGCAGTCTCATATTTAGCACATAGCAGTGATACAATGCGCAGGTAGGAAGCGTAATTTATCCGTCACACACGAGGTTGGCTTGAAAAGAAAAATTATTAAATAAGCAATGCACGTTATAAAATTAATACGCGCATAAATATTGTGTGCATTTGCATGGTTGCCACTTGAGTAATAGAATATGCTTTTTTGACCAATAACTAGGTGTTGGAACAGAAAAATAGAAGGAAGGTCGATGGATCAACTAGTGTATGATTCGACTAAGTATCGAATGCAAGGAGGGTTGGAGTAAAGAGAATTGTTTGAGAAAGCACGAGAAGATAAGTTCAAAGGAAAATTGAAAAGGGCAAGAGGATGCTGATCGGACTATTAATGAAGGGTTGCGAGAGTCGAAGAAAACTGAGCTCGAACAAGGGCTAGTCACAAATGAAAACACGGGTCATGGAAGGATGTGGGATAAGGATGTGAACGTGGATCATGGAGAAAGTTCGTGAATGAGGTTCGAAGCTGAGGAACGTGGGTTCATGCACCTATTTTTTAGGGATTTTTTTGTGCCTATAAATAGTAGGAGTAGGATTTAGTTTAGGCTAGGATTTTATATGCTTGAAACACCTCAAAACTTTATCAAAATGTCCACTTTGACACTAAAGAGATTCCAGGAAATTAAGTAAATGTCCTCTGTTATTTCCATTCTTGTTTATTATTTGATTCATTTGTCATTTGCTACATTATCATTTATTGTTGGTGAATACTTCATTAGTCTGTTATTGTTGATTTTTTTCATTAATCTTTGCTTATTTGTTCTTTAAATTGACATTTTAAATATCTAAGAACTCATCAAAGGAATTGCTTTTGTTCCCCAATTTGAGATTCGTGAAGCAAATTGACCTGTTGATTTATTTGTTTTGTCGACGAAAAATCAAGAAAGCAAATTGGCATGCTTTGTAACGTTCGCGATTTTCGACTTCCGACCTCATCAGTAAAGGTTAGAATATTCCCGATTTCCGATTTCATTAATGCTCAAATGGACTGGCTGGATTTTCCGATTTCCGACCTTATGCACGTAATACATGATTTCCGACCTGACACGAAATCCGACATCCGAGTTGATCTCAACCAGAAATGGATGCGAGATCAGATCTTTGAATTGGTCTCCAAGTTCGAGCAAAATTTCACGAGTTCCGATATTCGAGTTTATTACCAAGAGATCTTCATTTCCATTGATGCTCCCGAGTTAGTCTACAACAGACTTCCGAGATTAAATTTGGAGTTCCGAAATTCTATAAGTTCCGATTTCCTGGAATATAGGATTAATTATTTGAATCCCGATCTCCGATGTCATGCTTAGAATCGATTCAAGTTTACATAAAGTTCCCGACTTCCGGATTTAAGTGTTTGGTTTCACATCCGACTTTGCTTTCGAGTTTCGAACAAAGCAGATAATGTTTTCGAGTTCCGATTTCATCTGAGTGGATATACACAAGTTCTGACTTTAAGAAGAGTACGAGTTCCGATGTCATTTTTCATAATACAATGGAAACGAGTTCCACTTTTAGGCGACATGGAGAGCAATTCTGTCACAAAAAGGGTACGATGTAATGTCCTCCTTCGTACGGTACTGTGCTTAAGTCATAGTACCACACTTAGGAGTTGTTACGGTTACTTGACCGGACCTTAACTGACAGCAACTTCAGCCGTCTTTGCAACTGCTCGAACTATCTGGAGTTAACACGGAAATAGGAGTAAGAATTTTAAATTCTCAGTAGGATTCCTTAAATATCATACATACTATCATCGTTGTCATCTCCAGTTTGCTTCGGTTTTACTAAGAAAAGGTGAGCATGTTATGTAAACAGTTTAACTTTGTAGTTCGAAAACATACTATCCGAAGCAAGGTTCATTTTACTCATACACTTGACATTTGGGAGAGTCTTTACAAATTCAAATCATGAATTATTTTATGAATAATAATAACTGTCACACACTAAAACACAATACCATTATTATACTGGGAATATAACCGCTGCATACACATGCCTTTGAATTCACGCAATCATATAAAATTTACTTTTCTTTCATTCAACACATCTAGGCGTTACGTATCGCCATCCCTAGGGTGTCTTCATCTGCCCACACTTGAGCGTTACGTATCACCGTCTTCAAGTGCAGCATTACCTATTCCAGAGTATGATCGCCATGTCATACTCCATCGGGGTGTGATCACCATGTCACACTCCTTAGAAATATGTTCTTTCTACCACGTCCCAGAGTATGATCGTCATGTCATGCTCTATCAGGTGTGATCGCCATGTCACATTCCTTAAGGTGTGGAATCATCATGCCATATTTCAAAGTACGATCGCTATGTCATACCCTATCAGAACGTGATCGCCATGTCACGTCCTTTAGGAATATGGGACCTTCATTATATCTTTTAACTGCCTTCACAAGGAGGGATCTCATAACTGCCTCCAGGTGAAGGGATTCACATTCTATATGTTTATATCATGAGGATTCATAACAGAAACTATCATAATATCAATATTATACTTCATATCATACTTAAATCATTCTTAACACATCAATATTGATACCCTCTTTATATTTCTACCGAATATTTCGGCAGCATATCGGATCATGTCCGCTTCCCTATGAATAGTATCGGACAGCCAGGAAACTTTAAATCAAATAGCAAACTTGAGATAAAACGTTAAAGTAATCCCAAGAATATAATAATATTAATAGGTGCAAGGTTTAAGATCCTTAGTCTTAATCTATCTCGCAAACTCTTATCTTCTACTGATGATCCCGAGTTTGATCTCACCAATGACTTCCGAGTTCCGATGTCATGTCTGCTTCAACTTCCGGAGTTCGAGGTTTTGGTTCCCGAGTTCCGGGATCATGCATTCAATGTCTAAATTCCCGACTTCCGACTTTAATCCATTTGGTCCTCAAGACTCTTACGGAGGTTTTCCTAATTCCCAAATTCCAACATTTACTTAATTTTCGAGTTACGACTTTAACTATGCCCGACTAGTTTCCTATTTGCTCATTCCCGAGTTCTGGCATTAACTATACCTGATCGGATTTACTATATAGTAAGTCCCGAGTTCAACGTTAAGTCACCCTTCCAAGTTCATCCTTAAGAGTTCATTCTTAAATCTTCCCGACTTAGTCCTCTGTCTACTAAGTTCCGAGGTCAACCTAAAGTATATCAGACCTAGCTCTCTATCTACTGGATTTCCGACTTCAACATCTCCAAGTTTAACACATGTTCACCATTTCCCGAGTTCCGACACGAATTAAACTTAGTCTAATTTTCACACATGTCTCTAGCCGAATTACACTCTTATAAGAGAAAGAAATTATACGAAGTTTATATCTCTATAAAGCTAACAGAACAAGCTTTCAATTGAAGGAAGTTGCATATTATTTGGATGAGTATATTTTGAAATATAAGCCTTGAAACTTAACCTTCCTGAACTACCCTGTTCTGGCCTGGTTTGGACATAGGGGCAACTTCCTCAACTCACTGGGAACAAATGGGATCATAACAAACTCGAAATTTCTTTATAGATGTTCTCCTATGTGTAAGCTTTCTAGCAAAGTTTGTTTCACTCAATTTGGAGTTGTATAGGGTGAGTTACACCCTTCTAAATTCACACTGCCCGAATAAAAGTCCAGATTCCTAGGTCAAACTTCAAAAATTCATATCTCCCTCAATACTAATCCAATGGCCTTATATGATATATGTATGGAAAGCTCTAGATGTCTACTTTCATATAAAAATAGGTTCATGAAGTTTAAAATGGCTGTAGGCAGAGCCATACACTCCGCCGTATGAACTACCGAGAAAAAACCCTACCAACTTTATGAGTTTTCTCCTTCCCTCAAGTCCTTTCATACCAATCCTAAGTCTAATCATAATATACATGCATAATCAACTATAATTCATCATCATCACTTCACATAACACCAGTATTACAACATATACAAGACCCACACACAAACCCAACTCAAGGAAAATAAGAAGAGAAGTAGGATTCCTACCTTGTCTAGTTGAATTTGAGTTGATTTGGTGGCTTTGATGGAAGCAACTTGTGATGAGACTTGAAGAAGGGATGAAAATGGAGCGGAGGTGAGGATGAGGAGAAGAAAATGAAGGGAGCTCAGCAAGGAGAAGTGGCCGAGATTCATAAAAGGAAAAGGAAAGAAAAGTAGAGATATTTGGATGTTAAATGCATGTGATTAGTGGATTTCATTATTCTATCTATTTTGGTTTGGCTTCCACCATCAAGGGCTGCCTTAGGTGCCACTTGGGTGGGTTATTTGGCTAAATCTTAGCCATTGATCCTAGGGCACTCATGGCATAATTTCTACTAATCCGGTTCCGACAGTTTAAAATACCAAAATCTTACCGATTTCTCTTAAATCGGTAAACCGGTTTTGAAAGGATTCTATGAAGTTTCCTATGGTTCTAATCTAATTTCATTATAACTAATCATCTTAAATCACACTTAATTAGTTTTAAGTGAATGCTAAATCGAATCCTATTTAATCACAATTATTTACTAAAAATCGAACACTTTGATTAAAAACGATTAAAATTCTTTTTTTTTTTTTTCAGGCGTTACAGACGACGTGGAGAGCAATTCTGTCACAAAAAGAGGGCGACGTGGAGAGCATTTTGGTCACAAAAAGAGGGAAAGGTTGGCTGAAATTCAGCCTTGTGTTTTGAGACCAATCAAAACCTTCCAAGTTAACTACCACTCATGCCTATATAACACATTCTCCTCCTCCCATTCAGACCCCCTTCTACGTTACCTTCTCCTCACTTCAACTCTCTTTTCTCTTTTCTACTCACCCACTCCATCCAACCTTCAAGTTCAACCAAGCTCTATTTCCAAACTCAAGCCTAATAACAAGAGATAAAGGTTTTCTTCTTGCTTGATTTTCTAATTCTTGGATGATTGGTGGTGGTTAAATTCCTTGATTTTGAAATATTGATTGAATGATTATGATGAATTATAGCTGGTTTATGGACTGTCTATGAGATTAAATTTGAGTTGGAAGTAAGAAAGGATAAAGATAGGAAGAGCTGAGAGGCTGGAAAACCAAAAACTCCCGGTAATCCATACGGCGGAGTGCATGGCTCCGCCTCCCACCGTTTAAAATTGATGAAACTATTTTTATGTGAAATTAGACATCTAGGGCTTTCTATACATATATCATGTAAGGCCATTGGATTTATATTGAGAGAGATAGGAATTTTTGAAGTTTGACCTAGAAATTAGGACATTCACCCGGGCAGTATGGGTTGAAAAGGGTGTAACTCACCCTATACAACTCCAAATTGAGTGAAACTAATTTTTTTGGAAATCTTACACATAGGAGAACATCTACAAAGAAATTTCGAATTTGTTATCATCTCAGTTGTTCCCAGTGATTCGAAGAAGTTACCTTATGTCTAAACTAGGCCAAAACAGGGCAATTCAGGAAAGTTAAGTTTCGGGGCTTATAACTCGAGCCCTACTAAGGCAAATAAAATGAAAATTTTTGCATATGAAATTTTGTCCTGTTAGCTTTGATAAGAGACCAGATTCGTATAATTTGAGCTAGTTTTCGATTTTTAGTAGATTTTTACTTTTGAGTGGGCAATTCTGGCCAGCCACAGGGCAGGCCGAGATAAAACCTGAATAACTTGAGTTATGGTTATCAAAATCAGATGGGACCAAAGAGGTTAGAAAATAAACACATAACACTTTACCATATCCAAAATTGAGGTCCAAATGAGTTAAGTAGAAATTATGGCATGATTTACAAAAACTAGGTTGAATGATTTATGTTGAGGCTGTAACTCTGTATTAAGGAGACTAATGCTTCTATGAGTTCCATGATGAAATGTGCATGCAATATTGTAATTTCTATGAGAAATTGGTATTCTGATGTACTGGCACTATTCATGGGGAAGCGGACACGTTCCGTTATGCTGCCAAAATTGCGGTAAAGTATATGCATGAGTTATGATTTACATGTAGATACATGAGCATTTTCAAGAAGGTTATGAAAGTCATGTGCATTTTCAAGAAAGATATGAAAGTCATGTTATGATGAACATAATGAATATGTTATGATGAAAGTTCCATGATGCTTGGGCCAGCCCCGGAATAAAGTTAAGGGGAATAGATCGGTGGGAAGTCAGGGAAAGTAAACCCGACATTCCTGTATAGGAACGAGCTCGATCCTGAAAAGCAGACTATTACCTAGGAGTCTAAAATGGCCAAGAACTCCCAAGGGACCAAGTAATGGAAAAAGTTTATGAGGAATGGAAAAGTTTATGAAGAAAGAATTAAGAATGAGTTGCATGATTACATGAATGCATAATTTCATGGAATAGTTATGTTAAGATGTTTGCAGTTGTCTATTATATTTGTTTACTACCATCTGTTTAATTATTCTATTTATTATTTTGTAAATCCTTATTAGTAATCTATTCTATTTCTTATACCATTTAAAGTAAAGCTGAACCTTGCCTCGGACCAGACGTTTCCTTAAACTCATTAAAACGGATAGTCTAGTTTGAACACATGCTTTTATAATTAAATAAAAACCGAGGCAACTGAGAATGTATGTGATGTCAGACAACCACTATGCACGAACCCTATTGGGGATTTCTTTAAATTCTCACCTCGTTCTGTATTTTCCGCATCATTCTCAGACACTGGTGATGGACTCCACGGCCACCCTTTTCATTGAGATCCCAGATTTGTAGCTTCACCATGATCCAGTATTAGACTCTCTGTATATAGCCGGTTCTTATAACTTCCGCCTTTACCTATTTAGCAATAGGAACTTTGCTGTCCCTCTACATCATCCTGCGTTCGACCCTGCGACTCCTTACATCGCCATCCCACTACACATGGCGCACCCATCTCCAGCTCCTCCTGCACCCGTAGCACATGTATCTCCTGCTGACCCTGCACCCGAGTTACCTCCGCAGGCGGTTCCAAATATACCACTTAGCTCAGAGACTGACCCTTCCGAGGCCACCGGCTCATCACCCTCTTCCTCCTCGGGACCCAGTGCAGATTACTCTCCAGCCGGGCCTGGCATGGCCAACGGCTATTTGATGGAGTAGGCCAGCCATAGGAGACTTTGTACAGTATGACTCTCTTTTGACAACACATAGCTTTGGGTCATAGACGTAATAGTAGGACTAGTAGTAGGTTTTGAAATGTCCTTTGAGGACCCATAGGATCATTTTGACTGATACGGGCCTTATGTCCTTTTGGTACACCGGCCCCACTTATGTGTTCCACCTTGAAACTCTGTACATAAATTGCAGTAATGGCTTCTGATATATATATGTATATGTATATATATACAGTTGATGTTATTGCACTATTTCTTATCTGTTGTGGTATTTTGTTCAGTTTCGTTACGCTCATAGTATAGTAGCACGCCGTTTCGTCTGTTCACACAAAATAAATAAATAAATAAATAAAATATGAGGTGTGGTACGAATCATGAAAGGTAAGCAGTATGTTAACACTGAATACGCCTACTTAATTTCATGCTATGACTTAAGCATAATATTAAATTGGTAGGGTGTTATATTTTTGGTATCAGAGCAGTTTATCCTAGCTAAGGCCTGAGGATTGGACTGACTATGCTTCATGCATATTCTGTGTTTCTAGCTAATGATATGCACTAGATCTTGCCTATACGGTTGAGATATAGGTGTGCATGTGTGAAGAGTGCCTGACCGTGTGAGCTGTTATTTACTAGCACATTAGACTTAGTGTTGAGCCTAATCAACTCAATAACTTTTGTTTTGTGTGCTCAGAACTTAATGGCTTCCGGAAGGCGAGGTAGACCACGCGCAGGACCTGCTCAAGAGAATCCCGCTGACCTTATGGACACGGTACGAAAGATGGCTCAGGCGATGCGGGAACAGGCCACAGCAGCTCACCAGATGATGGATTAGCTAGGCAGGCGACCTGCGGCAAAACAACAGAGAGATTGGCAAAGAGGCCGAACAGAAAAAGGCAGAGCAGCCTTGCTCAAAGCAGAGATTGACTCAATCAAATAGTGTTTGGCATCCCCATCAGCGGCCAAGGCGCCCAGAGGATGGTTCAAAAAAGAAGAGATCGAGTTCAGGAGATTGACAGGAACCTCAGTAGCAGGTATTGAAGGCGGTGGGGAAGGGAGTCAGAGTCGAAGAAGAAGGCCTCCCAAACAATTTTCGTATCTCTGACCCGAATACAGCTGGGATCTCCTTCTCGGGAACTGCAAAACTAGCGATAAGATGTCATCAAAGGCGTTGAGGTCACCAAAACTAACATCATCATTGTCATCATCGGCTGTTGGGGGTTAGGTTTGGACAACTTGTAAAGGAGAGGCCGGTGCTTATGTCGGCCTGGAAATCAGAATGGGAAGAGATGAGCTATAAGCTTTCTCTGGCTGATCGACAGCCTCCTTCTCATCATCAACAAGGATGGCATCTTTATCAAGGGTAGGCGATACCACACTGTCATCCTGGCGAGGGTCTTTCTGCCCAAAGGTCATCTTTAGTTCTGCTAAATTTTCTTTTTCGGCCTCCTCTCCGTGTAGCAAAGCATCATCCTACTATGTGCAAAGAGAAAAAATGAGTGAGATATTTAAAACGAGTACAAAAGAGAAAGTAGGATCGAAAATACCTTGGTGCCAGAATAAATCCTTATCATCTTGAGGATCCTTTGGATTGATGGAGGAAAATTACTCTCGACTTTCCCAACTCTTGACCAAAAAAGGGAAAGATTATTAAAAAAAAAAAAGGGGAAGTCACCTTAGTAAAGGCCGCCTTCTTTGAAAAGTGGCTCGACAAGAAGGGACGCTTTTTAGCTTGACCTTCTTTTCTTTTCCTTTTTTGGGAGCAGGAGCTTTTCTCTTGCGGGTCTTGGGGGAAACATCTTCTTACTCAGGGTCATCCCAGTTTTCGATTGCCTTAACAGGGTCGGGAGCAACCCCCGTTATCTTTATCGATTCAATGGCTGTAAGAGAAAATAGGTTAAACCTGAGAAGCATAAAAAGCAAAGAAAAACATAAAATAGGTTACCTATTGGAGGATATTGCATGACCTTTGATGATGAGCAAACGAAGGGCTTAGTCATGCTCGACAAATGAAGGCTAGTGAATGTCACGGCTTTATGTTAAGGATGCAAAAAGAAGGTCCGATGGGGACCTTGAGGTGGATCCGGATAGCAATCAGCTAAGCCAAATAGAGCATTTGGTAATGGAGGAAACGAAAACGGAGTAATGTAAGACTCCTATCGAGAAAAAGGATTTATGGACTTGGCTTTCTTGAAAGCACACCAATGTCGACCCTCGTGTTGTTCTTTTTTCTTTCTAAAAATGTCCATGGCATCCCAAATCATCCTTAAAGTCGCCCGTGGATTATATTTGACTTTAAAAAATTGTTCAAATTGTAAGATTTTGCGAACATGTGTACTTTTGGTTTTCGTTGAAGCAGCTTTTTTCTGTAAAGAATCAGCAAGAAGATTAGCAATCAATCTTTCTTTGCAAATTGAAATTCTTTGACGTTGAGACTTTTAATATTCGATCCACCAAGTAATAAAGGATGGAGTTATAAAGTAACTTGGCTCAAAATCTAATAGGGAGTAGAGACTTCTTTTTTCATCATTTTCCAACAAAAAGTATTCCAAGTCAGAGAAATCTCCCAAGGAGGCACTGCAAAGTTGAACTTGGGGATTGAGGGAGTAAAGAGCAACTATAGCTTGAGAAAAACCAAATTGTTGTGCTACAAAAGAAGGATTGTGTAGTTCGACATTCTTGTTTTTTGAATCCGGAAGACTTGTAGGAAAAACTTGGCAGCACAGGAAGTTGGACCAATTCTCATCCAACTGTAGCTAAGCAAAAAGAGCAGAGGCAATCCTTGAGCAAGTAAACCAAGGAGGTCCAATAGCTCGATCACCATAAGGAGAGAGGTTTAAACCTCTAGTATCGGAAAATGATAATTGATGAAGGTGTTTAAAAAAGAAGAAAAACTCATCTATTACGTGGGTATTTTTTGGGATGACTTAATGAAGATGGCAGAGTCGAGGGCCGTCAATATCCCTGGGGAGGTTATTTGGTGAAGAATTTTGAAGAAAAGATTGGAAAACAGCATTAGCCGATAACTGTAAAAACCAGATAGGACCCCAGGATTGATCGAATCATTGTGTTGAAGTTTGGTGACAATAAGATCCATCTCTTCATATAGTTGGGCAATGATTAATTTTGCTAAACAAAGGTGATGACCTTCGTGAAGCATAATTGCCAAAGGAAAGTACGGGGTTGCATTTGAAGACTTCAACCGCAAAAAATAATAGCATTAAGCTAATATGAGAGAAAGACCATGTGTTCAGCATTTGAAATAGGGGTTGATGGAGAACCCATGTTATTTCTAATAAAGGCCGAGTAAGAAGGTTCAGACTCATTGAAATTGTAGTTTTTTATGTAGTTAGGCATAAGATCGAAATGAATGATCTTTCCCGTAGGTTGAAGTCCAGTGATAGCAGCTAACTTGAAAAGGGTAGGGGAGATCATGCCATAAGGAAGCTGAAGAGTATTAGTGGTTTTGTTCCAAAAATAAAAGATGGGTCCTAACATAGCAGGATTGAAAGAAATCTGATATTGAAAAAGTTGAAGGAAATAAAAAATGCCAATTTCTTTCCAAAAGTTACCCTTGGACGATTGTACCCTATCTAGCCAACTAATAAACTCAGGGGTATTCTTGGGAGGGTTTCTAAAAGGATGCTTGGATAATACAAACTGTTTGATAAAAATGTCTTCTTGACTGCAAGAATGGATTGGTCAGAGGTACAAGGAAAAAATGTTTGAACCAATTGGGCTTCTTCAGGGGTGAGAAGAGGACAAGAAATGCATGAAAGGAAGAACCAAGAGAAAAAGGAAGGATTACCTGACTCTAAAATAGTTCCCTAGCCTCAAGATCCGGTGCCAAGGGGCAGTTGCCGTCAACAAGAGGCTCTGGAGCGGAAACCACCATGCGGGTTCCAGATTCTTCAGCCATGTTAAAGAAAAAAGAATGAAAGAAAAGAAAGTGGACAATGGAGTTCTGAAGGTAAATATGGAGGGAAGAAAAAGAAACGACAAAAGGAAAAGTGAAAAAGGCGGATACAGAAGAAGATGCATAAAGGAAAAAAAGGAATAATATGGAAAAGGTTATTTATAGGAGTCAAAAAGGAAGAAAGAGAGGGAAGCATTAAATTGAAAAGATGGTTGAAGTGACTAGAAAGACAAAGGGTTTTGACACGTGGACAAAATGAATGTTTAAGAAAGTAACGGAAGGAAAACTTCCCAAGAAATACGAAATTAAAGATTTAATTTTTTTCTCTAAAGAAAATTCAAATCTTGGGGGGCATCATGTTGGACAAAAAGTTACGAAAGCCCTATAGGAGGGTAAGGGTCGAAATCAGAGTAAACAAAAAACGAGCATAAACAGAGGATTAATAACTTTTCGATAAAATGAAAGATCGAAACACGAAAACGCTATCAAGGCCTTGATCGACAAGATTCAATGTTTGAGAATCCAAAAAAAGGAGTATGGAGTGGTCAAAGTTGATTGGTTTCAAACGAGGCTAATATTTCGACTAGGGTCGAAATGTCGTCCATAAAACCAAAAGTGGATAGTGATAGAGTGATGTGGTAGGAATGGCTAGAAAGAGGGACCCACACATGATCCAGGGACGTGGCATGAGAATGTGGGATAGTGCAAAGCAAGGATGAATATAAGCTTCAAGGAAACAAACTGCAAAATATGGGACGTAATTGGCCTGGGTTTTAGGGAGTTATTTGTCTATAAATAATAAAATTGGATACCATTGAGGGGAACTTTTGCATACTTGAAACACCTATAGAAACTCTGTCAGAATGTTCATCTTAACATTAAGGAGTCCACGGGAACTCAAGTAATAGTCCTTTCTTCTTTACTTTGTTGAATTATTTCATTTTGTTTCCTCATTTAGTGTTAATCTTTGCATGTTTGTAAGTACATTGGTTTCATTCACGCTGTTTTATTGGAAATTCAATAAAAAATGTTATTTATTTCTCATTTCTGACACTTTTTGATGTTATGAGAATCTATCAGAAGAACCGCTTTTGTTTCCTAAATTGAGATTCGTGAAGCAAATTCATATAGTTGGTTTATTTGTTTTACCAACTAAAAACCCAGCAAACACAGAGATGATGATTAACGCATGCATTATCCAGTTTTAGAGAAAATGGGGAAAAAAAAACAAAAAAATGCTACTTGTAATATTGATGCACGATGATAGGCGATTGTGCAAGAACAGGAACCCGATGGAGGAAGATGCAAAGCCATAGAAGAAGCATCGACCAAGTGATTAGCAAGTTGCTTCCGACCGTGATCATTTTTTCGCCATTTTCCCAAGAAACCCTACGAAATTGGAAACTGAAGAACAAATGATTATATGAGTCATAAACCTGAACCATGGAGGAGCTCGAGGGAGGTTTCTCTTTCTACTGGGTTAACCAATGGACGTGTGATTGGCCAACAAAAGTAACGCATAAAAGCTTTCTCAATTAGTTAATAAAACCATCTAAAGGCGATCATAGACATCATCAACTCATTTAACCTCATTAGTAAAAATAGACCTTTAAAGTAAATGTGTATAATTTGAAATTTGAAATTTGAAATAAAACTATTACCTGCACATGGTGCATTCCCAAAATAGAAAGGTCCTAGAAGGGTTGTATGAGAAGTCATTGAATGAGGATATGACACCTATACAGAACTTTCCTTATTATAGTCCCTGTTTGTACATATTATGGATAGATTCGCTTCAAATCAATTCATGTTAAAGCATCATTGTTCGCTGAGAACTTCTTGCCACTATTTGTCTAATTTTTTTAATCTGTTTATATTCATAAATGATTTTATTCATATACTTAATTATTGGAGAATTATATATTAAATTTTAAGAATTCTACTTAAATTAGTGAGAATTTGCTCTGGAAATTTTTTTATCCGTACATATGTTTACCTAGTATCGTGTTAAAATTCAGGAGTTTTAGTTAAATCCACGGGAAACGGAAAATTGAAAATTAAATTTTTGAAAATGAGAATCTAATTGTGTTTGGAATCCGCGCCTTTGATTCTCTAGTGATTAAACTCACATCTCTAAACTTTAATATATGATCTTTTTTTTTTTTTTTTTTTGATGAAAGATGCCTGAAAAACAATTGCTCCAAGACAAACCTATTACAAGTGTGTCTTGACAAATCTGCTAAATACTCCACAGATATACAAGCTGGCAAACTATCCAAAGGTAGCCCATGACCTATCTTAGCTAATTTATCCGTACGGCTATTAGCTTCACTATAAATGTGTTTAACCTTAATATTCCAATCCTCATTTAGGAATTTCTTTATAGCATATATTAGAGTAGCATAACAATGGAATGCTTGAAAGTCCTGGCTAATAAGCTGAAGGATGCTAGCTGAATCAAGCTCCACACAAATGTTCCTAAATCCTAGACTGTGATCTATAAGAAGACCCCAAAAAACACCCCCATAACTCCACAGCTATGATAGAACAATTTCCTATATTTATGCTCCAAGTAGCCACGGATCTAGTAATACCTCCACATGCTGCTGAAGCAACTTGCCCCATCAAGAAGCCATCAGTATTAATTGTAATCCACTCTTGAGGGGGAGGGTTCCTCTTCACTTGCTTGATAACTTTGCTCTTTGATATATGATTTTCCAACAAACAATATATAAAGAAAAACTTTTGTAAATTTTGTGAGCATGAGATGCTACAACTATGGTGATGAATATCACACAAGCCTCCGGGATTCAATTAGCAGTACTAACAAGCAGCAAAACACTTTTTTGACTAAAATTTTGGTTGTCTTAAGTCCTTCCTTTTGGGGAAAAATACCAGAACAAATTCACTTACTGAAGGACGGAAATACTTTGGTTGCTTAGTCTAATACATAATTATTCATGCTACCGAAGTTTTTCTACTGAAATTTTGGTTGTCTAAAGCCTTTCCTTTTGGGGAAAAATAACAGAACGAATTCACTCACTGAGGACTGAAATGCTTTGGTTGCTTAGTCTAGTACACAATCAGGCTTTGCTAGCATGCTCATAAGAAATGTGAGAGCATTAACACTTTCACACTTTGAGCCATTGATTTATTGTTGTAAAAATAAAATTAGATTAAGAAAATAAGTATCAAGTATCAACCACTTAGATTTAATTTCTCTTTCCTCTCTCATAGCATTTATAAGTATGTTAGCATCCGCCACATAATCAAAAAAATTTGATTATATTATATAATATTTGATATTCAATCAATTTAATTAAAATGCTAAAAAGAGTTTTTTTTTTAAAGGATTTTTAGAATATAAATAAAATAAGTTGAAGATTATAATTAACTATTTATATCTATAATTACTAAACATGTCAAATTATATTAAAAATAACTTTTTTGAAGGGGAAAAAAATTTATTTTACCCCAAAATTAAGTTTTACCAAAACATGCACGGATCAGTCTGAAGGTGCAATATACTCAATATTTTTCCACTCTCTAATTTAATAGGTGATGCAAAATTGTGCCTTGAATGAGCCAGTAAAATGATTGGAGCTATGTGGTCCAACAGTACTGCAAATCGCAAAACTTGCGTTGACTGACTTTCCATAATTACAATCCATGAAGCGCCCAAAATTAATCAAATAGAGACTGACCGAATATGATTTAATTACTTGAGCATTTGTTTGGTCAATAGTGTAGGTTCATAACTTCATACAGCAATACTCAATGATTTTACATTGTAGCACAAAATAGGGAGCCGCTATTTACACTTTGGTTTTTATTTCACACTTCAATTTTGATTTATTTTCACTATAATTACTTAATTTATTGTCAAATCAGAATACTTTGAATATGTTTAACATGCATAAAAGTATAATTTTAAAAATTATTTTAAAATGAATTTCTAGCTAAACTAAGTAAATAATTATTAAATTATGAGTGAATATATTTTTATTTTCTGACTTTAGAGATAAATTTAATACGAACTTTTTCGTTCGAATTAACTTATCACACACAAGCATACACCCACGTACAAAGAATAACTTGTTTGAATTCATTGGGGTTTAGGGTTTAAAGTATAATCTCTTATGTAATTCCTCACCTGAGAAAGGAAAAAACAATTATTTCTTTTTTTTTTTCTTTGTCAACACATACACATCTTCATAAAAAGAGGAGAGGTTTATATACTATAAATTAGACTTTACTTGGTATCAAATCTAGGTGTAGTTATATAGTGAGAGGTGAATAAATTTATTGCTAGGCTAATACCTCAACTGTCAAAAAAAAAAAAAAAAAATCAAACTCTGGTTGGTGGTGATAGGTCAAAGTTCAAACTGGGCTCGGGCAAGTTTGTTGACCACAATATGTAAAGCCCCATCGGCTTTTTGACCCAAGCTTGACTAACTTACCTACCTTTGAATAATTTTAATAATGAATAAAACTTTAATGTAAACGAAGATCTCTGTTCATATAAACAATTGAGGAAACCAAACATTATATACTCAGATCACCACTCATATCCCATAATGCATGTAACTTAGAAATTACCTATCCCCACATCCTGTATCCCTTTTCTATTCCACCAATCGTGCTTTGGCAACTGAAAAATAGGTATAGCTTGTAAAAATTTAAAAATTCAAGGCAATTCGAAACCATGTTTACATTATCTTCTAGGTGCTGGGAAAACATGATCAACTAGTGAGACAAGAAAAGAGACATGATTTGAGTACGGATAATTTTCACCCAATGCATGTAAATGAAAATAGCTTGTAAATATTATAGTTTAAAATTCAGTTACAACTTACACCTTAATTTCTTCTTTAATGCTCTGCTAGTTGAATTTTCTTTTGGGAAAACGAAAATATTTAGCTGGACACCCGTTTGTATCCTTCTTTTTTTAATATGTACATATATACATGGAAAAAAAAAATAAAAGATGAATCTGATCTCGAGCTCTCATTTCCTAACCAAATGAGGGAATGAGATATTTCATGTGCTTCAGAAATCTATAATTTTATTTACTAATTTTCCTTTATCATGTATCATGAGATGACGAGATCTAAATTTGATAAAATAATAACTAAATTTTATCCCACTAAATCGAGTCAGTTATATGGATCAGACGATATCATAATGTTCTATTTTATCTATGTCATAAAGATTTTACAAATTATTTAACATTGCATATTGATTGTCAAGCACAACCCTCCTCTTTTATCAAAGTTTGGGATCGACAGTTTAGAATTAATCTTAATGTAGGCATAGTTATAAGGTCTAAATTTGGCATCACAGAAAAAAAAAAAGATTAAAAAATGAAAAAACTAGTGGCTTGCTTGAAACACTCTTTGGAGACCTTAATACCTAAGCTAAGCAAAAGTCATCCATTTTTGGAACTTGATCTGATATATCTTCAGTATATTCCTTATATCACACATTTTATTTCCCAGATCTTCTAACACATTAAATGCTGTTTTCTTTTCTTTGCTCTTGGATCTCCTTTTCAAATAAAAAACATTCAGAGAAAGCATTAGTTTAACATTTATTATCCATTAGAAACACTCCGAAAAGAGTTACTGGGGGGGGGGGGGGTTCTCTACCCTTCCATCCAACTATAAAACCAACAGCTACATATATCGAGCTTGACAAAGGTGCTCACTTGGTGGCGCGTGATAGTTGCAAGGATAAATATTTCCATGCAAAAAAGAAGAGTGGGGAAGGGAACAGACCTGACCAAGAAAGGTTCACTCGGTCGGGACACTAAAGCACAGATAGAGACCTTTTTTATGTTAAATTCAATATAAGAAAATTAATATATGAACCACAATCTTTACCTTAATGTATCATTCATTCACCAAATGATGTTACATTTTATAATAGAATCATAATTAAAGTTTGTGTTGGCCCTTCTACACCAAATTGCTAGCATGTAGTGGCTGGTCAGCATACACTCCCTTTCTCTCTCTCTATTAAAACATGACATATTGGACATAATACTTAGCTTTTCTCATGCAGAAGGGAAGAGAGAGGCACTAAAACAATCGCTTTTTTCTAAGCACACTACTTACAGAGCATCAAAAAAAGCTTATGGGTTAAGAAACATCGCCTTCTCAAAACCCTAAAAAGCAATAAAACAAAAAGAGTGCTATAGGGTGGCAGAGGAAGTGGACAAGAAACTAAAATTATATATAAATACTCAAAAGCACCTCCTTTATTTTTGCTTCTCATTCAGCTCCTTACACTTCCCTCTCTTCTTTCTTTCTTGCTTTCTCTCTCTCTTTTTCTCCTCTATGTGCAGCACAACAACACACACACACACACACAAACTCTATGTTTCTCTCTCTAACTAGTTGATGTGATTCTTCCCACTATTCTCTCCGAAAAAACCCATCAAACTTTACAAAAGAGAAAGCTCCAACAAGAGGAACCATGGTTTATACTTCAATCCCAGCATATATTGATCCAGCCAATTGGCAGCAACAGGTAAATAAAAGGGTTTCTTCATTAATTCGGTTTCTTCCCATAAAATTTCTTTGTTCCAAAAGGAAAAAAACCCAAAAAGATAAATATATTCTTGCTACTTTTGTTTATACCCTTCTCTTGAATATACCAGATGTGTGATTTCTTTGCTTCTCCTCATCTTTTTATCACAATTTTTTCTTTTCTCTTTTATGTAATTGCAGCAACCAAATCATCAACAAGGCAACACTGGTGCCACAAGCTCCCAAATCCTTCATCCTCCACCACCTTTTCCGCCATCGACTCAGCCTCATGGAGCCGGCAGCACAGGCTCCATCAGGCCTGGTTCGATGGCAGATAGGGCCAGGATGGCCAACATACCTATGCAAGAACCAGCACAAAAGTGTCCAAGATGTGAATCCACCAACACAAAATTTTGCTACTTCAACAACTACAGTCTCTCTCAACCCCGCCACTTCTGCAAGACCTGCAGGAGGTACTGGACCCGAGGCGGCGCCTTGAGGAGCGTCCCCGTCGGTGGCGGCTGCCGGAGGAACAAGAGGAGCAAAGGAAGCAGCAGCTCCAAGTCTCCGGCACGCTCCGATCGCCAAACGGCGAGTGCTGGTCCCACCAACACAGCCTCTGGCGGCTCCGCCGCTGATGAAATGGTAGGCCTCGGCCCTCCGCTGCCGCCGCCACTGAGGTTCATGGCTCCATTGCATCATCATCTTGGTGATCACTTTGCAGGTGGTGGTGGAGAGATAGGCCTAAACTATGGCATGAACTATAGCCCAATTTCTGGTCCAGTGGGAGGAATAGGTGACTTGAATTTTCACATAGGAAGTGCTTTGGGTGGAGCAAGTGGAGGGAGCACCGGTGGTGGTGGTTCTATCTTATCTGCCGCTGGTTTGGAACAATGGAGGGTTCCACAAACACAGCAATTTCCCTTCTTCGCAGGTTTGGAAGCTTCATCACATGGGTTGTACCCATTCGAAAGTAGTGCTAATCAGGCACCGGGATACGGCGGCGCCGGTGGTGGCGGTATCCGGCCGAAGGTATCGACTTCCGGGATGATATCTCAATTGGGTTCGGTGAAGATGGAAGAAGGTAATCGGGAGCTTAATTTGTCTAGGCAGTTTTTGGGAATGAATAATTCAACTAGCGAGCAATATTGGAATGCCGGTACTTCAGCTGCTTGGACAGATCTTTCTGGTTTTAGTTCTTCTTCCACTACTAGCAATCCGCTATAGACTTCTCTGCACTCTTGTGAAGTTTCTGGTTTTTCTTGGTTCTTCAAATTAAATTAACCTTCAAGACAAAGTTTCACCCAACTCAGATGTTATATAGCTCAACATGAAGAGCTATGGGTATGTATGGATGAGTACTTTGTTTCTTTGAGACTAATTAATGAAAACCCTAGGGATGGTAGTTCTTTTTCTTTCTTTTGTTTTTCGTCCCGCTTTTAATTAATCTTTATATGTTGTTATTTCTTCTTGTTTTCTCTTTAGTTGCCCTCTAATAGGTTTAGATTGCTTTGTATGAGAAGGTTTTACTACAGTGAAATTATTATGAGTTAAAGAGAATGAATTATATTGCAGTAGCTGGTCAATGATGTCTGGTCATTGGTTACGACTTGCCACTCACACATCTATGGAAACCTTGTTTTTTCCCCCTAATGGTGAAGATTGCTGAATTTAATTTGGTGGAAGGTTTCACTTTCTCGCAATGATTTGGAGGATAATGTTCTGCAATGATAACTATAATCTCACTAAGTCATATATTCTGAATAATTGACTTCAGTGCATTTTTTCCCCATTTTCAACAAGTTTTGGCGGGTCATCATAATCAAATTCATGAATCATTTGCCACTTTAGTTCAAATTGAACTCCATTTTTCTGTTCTTTTAGAGATTCTGTAATTTCCTTGTGAACTGAGAGTAAAGCAATTGTGGTGATTAAGGAAAGGTTAATTAACAAAGGTTGTCTTTCTTATTGTATATATACATTCTTCATAGATCTACTGAAAAAGTGTTGATATTCTTCCGTTAAAAATTGGATTTTCTGTTATGTTTTTCCTTTTAGAAAGTTAATGTAACGACTACAGGAACTTTTCCTTGATGTTAATACCATTACGCTGTATAATATTACTAAAAAGATTTATCTTGCAGCTTAGTGGGTATTTTATTCCTAAATTTCTTAGTTCTTGTACACCCACGCACCTTTCTCTTTCATTATTTTGGCTTTTAATTAAAACCACTTTTGTCCTCAAACAAGATTGTGAAAGGTCTTAGACGGAAGATTTTATTTAATTTATTTCCAACTGTGGACAATGTTTGCTTTCTCATTGTTAGTAGTTATGACCGTACATAGCATCCACAACCAAAATCTTAGAATGTGAATCGATGAAAATAAAGATGGCTTCAAGGGGCACAAAGTAAGCAATCTGTTGACTAAAGTAAATGCATTATTGAATTGACATACAAATGACCAATTGTATTTTTTTTCTTTAGTAAATTTGGAGTAATAAAGAAGGATTTAAATAGCAATTTTAGGATTTGGACAGTAAACCTGTATATATTATTCGTTCAATAACTATAAAAGCAATTTCAATTACGTGTTGCTCGGTCTGATGATTACTGCAGAGTCAATTAATCTCATGCAATTATTTCACCAATCAGTAGCACAGAACTATTGAGAGACCCCAGTTTGAGAAAAGCACTAACGACCTCCTCAAAACACAAAAGGTTGTGCTTGTCATCATATTGTTGGGAATGCTACTCGAGATTGGAATTTTCTATTCTATTCTATTTATCAACATAGCAAATATTGTAGGGCAGTTCCTATTCTCCAAAACCCAGATGCTGTTTTTTTCCCAAAAATGATTGTGATGTTTCAGCTTGCGCAGCCAACTCTAGCTAGAGATAGCTTTACCGCACAAATTTTAGTACTTCAAGGAATCGCAGTTGTTATATTATTCATAAATGATTAAATTAAAATATTCCCAATGGCGATTCAAATCTTAGCTTCTAATTCTATATATAAAATTTTGAATTGTATAACTTAACAAATCCTCCTTGAGTTTAGTGACTTCCAACTCTCCATAGAGAATATATTGGTTGTTATATCATTAAAAAATTATCATAATTTTGCATGAGAGAGCAAGTCTGTCCTTTTATATATAATAATTGATAATTGATTTCACCAATGACACACATTGAACAGGTGAGAGACGGAGAGGGGAAAAAATGATTTTGTAATAATATGTTAATGTACTTAATGATAATGGAGACTACGAAGACCAAACGGGACTAAGAAGACTTTGCCTAATTTTGTGGTTTTGGTGGCAGTGAGGCAGAGAAAGAGCATCAAAAGACGACAACATGGTCACCCAGACCATAAACATAGAAACCTGAAGATCATATTAATCTTCGAGATCAGCATCATGATGGCCATGGATGATCTTTTAGGTGTGTGATCGAATTGTTGATCTTGGTTGCTAAACTCAATAAGGAGTACGCTTTAGTTACACTGCTCCTTAATTACGTCCCACCCAATTTTATTTTTTTTTTAAATTTGTTTGACCAATTAAGCCAATTAAGCCATTCATCAAAGTTTCAAATATACATAGTTATATACAAATCCTAAATAGGGAGCACTATTTAAAACCAAAAAGAAAACTAAGGAATGACAACGAATAAGGTAAATAGGTGGTTATATTTTTTAAAACAAAGAATTAAATTATATATATATATTGTCAGTGTAAACAATTTCTAATATATATATAATTCATTAAAATTTATTCAAATCAATAAAATGGTGCTCTTGTTTTAAGATTGTTAGTGCTAGTCATACACTCTCCATTTTCTTTACATTTTTCACGAACATTTTTAATACTAATAAAGTGGCTTTTAGTATGTGTAAAATTTATATCAATATTTCTTTATCATTTCAATAAATTTAATATGTGTCAATTGAGTTTAAATCATGTGCACCATCTCCAAAGTTAGATTCTCTCATCTTAGATTTGATTCCACGGGAACATGCAAATTAAACTTTGTTTTATTGAAAAATTAAATAAATAAATTTAGGGTCTAAAATTTTATTAATTATGTGTAATGATTAATTGGAATCTGGCAATTTTAAAAGATAATCGTTTAAAATAAACACAATATTTTTAAATACAGAAACTCCTAAAATAAATTTTTTTGTTTGGGTAAATTGATTAGACTGAAATTTAAATTTATGACTATAGTGATTTTTAAATAAATACACTTCGAATATGCAAAAATTCTATTTGCATCTTTTTTTATTTTTTTAGGAAACAAATCTACATGCATTATGTATAAACAGTACCAACTAATAAATAAAAAAAAGAGCTGTTAGTAATCTAACGTTGTCAAAGAATGTCTGTCACCTGTAGCAGCAGTCAAAGCACAGATTTTAGCAATCTCTAATTTGATGCAATGTTACCACCACAAAGTCACAAACTCAGCGACAAAATCTGTTACATGGTAATAGAATGTCTGCAGACTCTGACCAATTCGCAGATTGCCACGAGGTACGCGCGTGCTGCTTGAAGAGTGAGTAATAAATTTAAAAAAAAAAAAACCCTGAATTTCACTATAAAAAGCATAAGACATTAAAAAATTAACATAATTTTTAAGAATTATAAATATTAATTGCATTAGTCATTTTTTAAAGTTAATGTTTCTGGTGACTAAAGACTAATATATCATATATTTATTTTCAAAAATCAAGCAAAGAAATTTTTATTTCTTATAAATTAACATCTATGACCTTTTTTAAAAAAAAATTGAGTTTACTTAAAAGAAAAAAATCATTATTCATAATAAATACGATTCAATTTAAGATAAAATTTGTTGTACATTACTTGTGTGTACATTTCTCACATCTTATAATAATTGAAAAAAATTATATGAATTATAATAAATAATGAACACCATATAAGTACGAGATAATGTAATTATAAGCATTTAGGTAATATTTTTATCTAAAACATAAGTAACATTGATATATATTAGGGTTTATTTTCATTTTGACAAACTTTATTAGTGATTTTTATATTTTATCCATATATATATATATATAAAAGGATAATTTCTATTTATCCATTTACATTGATCACATCATTATTAAAAAGAATATCCAAATATCAAATCCGCCCTCTATATAATCTGTGCAAAGTAGAAGAAGCTTTTGGCAAGATTAAAGAAAGAATCTCTTCTTCCTCCATAAAGAATTCTTCCAATAATTCTTTGAAATTTAATCTTTTTAAAAAAGCACGGACATTATTCTTATGTTTACTAGCCATAGTTTAATACAAGAAAGTTGAAGTAAATATTTTATTCGATACAAACTTTTTTTTTTTAGCATTTATTATAATAATGAGAAAGATTTTTGTGTATTCACAAAAATTGGTTAATAATATCGAAATCAAATGAACCAGTCTAAATGGGTTATTAATGGAATGCCCTAATATATTACAAAATTTTGCTTTAGCCAAATATGTAATTAAAGGAATAATTGAAATTATTGTATCCATTTTTTTTATAACAATTTCTATTAAAAATAATTTTTTAGTATATATATATATATATATATATATATATATATATATATATATATATATAATTTAATTGATATATATTGATAATATAAAATAATTTTATATTATCAATTAATAAAAATATTGAAAAAATGAGAAATTATAGTAGATTCTTTATTATCATAGATAATTATTTATATAAGTTATTATTTTTTATTATTTTTATTAATTAATAATATAAAATTATTTTATAATATATATATATATATATATCTTCACTTTAGTCATTAAATTATTATTTATTTACTTTAATGATTTTTTAATATAAAATTAACGCGATACACATTTAACCATTTTATTCCAAAAGCAGTTAAAAATTTTTCAAAAAGAAGACAAAGCACTGTTTATCAGTATATAAGTTGGACCATAAAGAGCGGGTCTCAATGGCAGTGATTGGATCTGCTAGCACGCGCTTTTATGCAGCGTGAATATTTGTAGCTTTCAACATTCTAGATGGGGATGTGCATTCTCGTGGTGTGGCCTTGTGTGTCATGCTTTGATTAGCTGCTCCGGGTCCAACATGAAGGATCTTAATGCCAGTCTCAGTGCACCATAACTTAAATCTTCTTATGATTTTAGGAGCGATTTGGCATGCTATATTAGATATGATAGGATAAGGTAATATAATATATTATAATTTTATTTATTATTTGGTATAGTCAATATATTATATAAACTTATTCATTAAATCTCTTTTATAAGTTATAAGAATAGATAATTTAATTTAATTCAGGAAGGTCATATTAGACCTGATTAATTTTTAATATATAAAGGTTCTTTATTTTTTATTTTTAATATATTTTATTATAAAAATTAATTATTAAATAAATAATAAAAAATAAAAATATATAAATAAAAAATAATATTATTTAATAATAAATAAATATTTTTAAAAAATAATTATAAAATAACTATTCAAACTAAAATAAAAATATGGGAATAAAAATTTATTATTAAAATATATAAATAATAATATTTAATACAAATTTAATTATATATAATAAAAAAATACCAAATATACGAATATGATACTAAGTCTACTTAAATTTTAATATATAAAAGTTCTATCTCTATTTCTCTCTCTCTCTTTCTCTCATTTTTTTTATATTTATGAAAAAAATTAAAAATAAATAAATAAATAATTTTAATATAAAATTATTTTTATATATATTAAAAAAATAGCTAAAATAATTATAATAACTATTTAAAAATTATATTTATTATAATCTCTTCTTCTAATTATATTTTATATAATACAATATCTTATACAGTGACATACCAAATACTGCATAGTATTAAATTTTTATCAGGCTTTATACAATCGGACTTTATACTATCAACCCTTATCCTATCAGACCTTATACTATCAAGCATACCAAACGGGCCCTTACTGCTTTCCATTATTTCTGTTTTCAAATTTATCGATTTTTCACTTTATTACATAGTAATCTCCACTGCAAAACTAACTGCTTTGATAATAACGTTATAAGTTAACTTAGACTTGGACAATAACTCTTTTTTAGTAAATCTCTTTAAAGATCTCAAAAAATGAGTAAATGATAACTAAAATTGAATCTTACATATAATGAATTGATGAGTAAAATTATAGTGTTGGAATTTATATATAATTTGTGATAATTTATATTACAGTTTTTTTTTTTTATTTACAAAGGTAGGGGATGGGGAAAGAGGAGCAAAAGTCGAACACGGGATATCGCAAGCTCAATGAGACATGTAGGAGATAACTATTATGCTGTGGGTTCAACTATAATTTATAATACAGTGTTGGAATTTTATTTAAATGTTACAATAATACTATATAAGAATACTAAATGTTATTATTAATAATTCATTTAATTATTTTATACGTATATCATTATTTTCTATCTGCCTCAAATGTTCTAAATACAACTCACATTATTTAAACTATTAAAATATCAAAGAATTTTCATTTTGGTACACAGTCTCAGTTCTAAAGTTATAACCATTTTCAAATATTCTTTAACTTCTTATTTCGCAGTTATAAATATCTGTAAACACATAAAATAGTATTTCTTGACGCATCAAAAGAATAAAAAAAATAGTATTGCTTGTTTTGTACGTCAACCAAAAACAAAGTATGCATAAATCTGATCCTCATGGAGCATAATAGTTTTCCTTAACTCTTAAATTTCATTTAGTAAGAACATAAATGTAGGGATATGAGTTGGTTCATATGCAAGCCCTTTCGCCCTTGGTGTATGTGCTGCATCTTTTTTGGTTTCCTACAAGTATCTTCTTATTGAAGGCGATCTTATTCGAAAATTGTGGGACATTTACATATGGATAACTCTCTGTTATGGACCAAGTTCAAGGGAGAGCCCAATTCAAAAAGACTAGTTTATTAGGTGGGAGAGCCTTTAAACCTAAGTACTATACTTGGATAATATGGCTTCTTGATGTGAGACTTATAACATTGTCACCTCCATTTAAAAGTTGACGACCACAGCGACTTACTCTACGCTACCCATTTCAAGCGACTTCACTCTATCCTACGACAGGCAACCCAGGAAAGGGTTATCAAGAAAAGGTTAGAGTGAAGTTGCTTAAAGTGGGCAGCCTAGAGCGAGCCGCCACAGTCGTCGGTCTTTAAATGGGGGTGGCAATGTTACAGTTCCTACATCAAGAAGTACGTCATCCAAGTATAGTACTTAATTCTAGGGGCTATCCCATCAAATAGGATAGTCTTTTGGGTTCTCTCCCTTGGGCTTAAATCCATAACATTGATACTTTTATTGAGAGGTCAACACACAAAAGAGGCAACCTAGAAAAGAAGCTATTTAGGAGAGGATTACCTAGAAAGACCAAAGTAAAGCCGTTCAGAGTGGGCAACTAATTAGAGTGAGTTGCTATAGTTATTAGTCTTTAAATGGGGGTGGCAATGCCATCTAAGTATCGTACTTAAGTCTAGAGACTCTTCCACTTAATAGACTAGTCTTTTGGGTTGGGTTCTACCTTAGGCTTGAGTCCATAACACTCTCTCAACTGAGATTTGAACTGTGGTTTGCCATCTTGTACTGGACTAACCCCATATGTGCTGCACTTGCATTCAAACATTCTGATGTTTTTCTCATTAAAATAAAGATGCATATAACCAGTGCCATATATATTTTAACTCACCTATCTTTAGACTCCGATAGTTAATATACTCAACATTTTAACCCATTCTGGATTTTATTCCATTTATAATTTACAAGAGTTGAATTTGATGAGAAGTCAGTTTTTAAGGTACGTACATAACCTATCAAAAGCATGTCATAGATGTGTCTATGCTGTATGATTTAACAATTAGGCCCCACCTGTGCCACCCATATAGAGTAAATATTCACTTTAATATTTGAAATTGCATGTATGAGTCACTTCAATTTTTGAAATTTAAAAATTAATTTTGTAGTTTCCGAAGTTGCAAAGCATAAGTCATATTAGTTCTTGACTATATTTTCATTACTATGCTACGGTCTTTTCACTGGTGTGTCTTGTTAAATGGCATATTGACATTCCACGTAACCTCTAAGATGGCATGGATGAAAAATACGTTTAAATTAAATCCCAAAGTTTCTGAAAATATGTCAAAAAGACCATGGTAATCAAGTGTGATAGTAACAAAAGTGTTATTAGTTCAGTGGACTAATTTAAACATATTCTTCATTAATGCCATCTCAGAAGCCATGTGGAATGCTATAATGTCATTTAATGTAATATATCAGCAAAAATGTTACAACACAATAACGGAAATAAAGTCAATGACTAATATGACTTGCATTTTACAATTTTAAGAATGAAAATGTTAATTTATAAATTTCAGGGACCAAAATAACTCACACATATAATTTCAAGGGCTAAATTGTACATTTACTCCACCCATATATGTAGGCTGTTTATTGCACGTGCAATACATGAATCCGAAATCTTTTTTTTTCAATGTTCAAAACAAAATTTAGTCTTAAATTCGAAAGATATGAAAATATCCGGACAAGGACTAAGAGTTGTCAATTGAAACATGAATTTTTATTTGACAAAAGTAGACAGAGCGGCCATGAAACCCAAATTAATTAAAACTTATTAGATAGTTGATGATAAAGAAAAGTTAATGACTATTACGTCGATCGTTTTGTATGACTTGCTATTTGTTATAATATTATTACAAATGGCCAGTAAATTAAAGGGCGACATTCAATCTTATATATGATACAAGTGGAGAGCTATGGTGTAGGAAAGAAATTTTCATATAAAAAATGCATGTATATATTATATTATTGATATGAAATTTGGTAGAAAAAAATAAAATAAAAGACAAGTCTATTTCCTCTTATATAAAAGTAAGATAAATAACATAGTTATTAGATTGTTGTATCTTCAGGGTAAAATGTCATAATCCACTACACCTTGGTGAGAAATTCTTAGATACTGCCAAAACAAGAAAAAAAATTTGTTCTGTACCATTCATAAATTAACATATCAACTATTGCATTAAAAATATAAGAATTTCTCCACCTTGACATCCTTGGAATTCTTGTTGGGCTGTGAACTGTCTGAAAAAAAAAAACACATTGATTTGTTTTAGCTTAATACGTGTCATACTTAATATATATATATATCATAGTTTTAAATTGCAGTTGTAATCATGGTTGTGGTTATGCGATGATACGGAAAATTACAGGAAAATATTGTTGATGTGGCTGCAAATTGCAGGTGCAGGCCGCAATTTAAAACTATACTATATATCTAATTGGTATATTATATCCATTATTTAAGTTACAAGATGTAGCTCACAATTTTATATCAAAATCTCAAATTTTCCGACGTATTTGATACATTTGAAAACCTAAAAATAACATTATTCTGTGTATCAAATGGTGTGGAGTAAGAGTAAAATATTCCAAAGAAAAATCATGGATAATTTTATAACCAAAAGTTATGTGATAAACACAGAATAATAGAACATACATTTAGCAACTGTTTTATATAACAAAGCCTTTCTTGTTTGCGCTTTAGTCTATTTAGTTGAGTTCATCACATGCTGCTTTTCTGTATATGGAAATATCTCTCGCAGAATACAAGGAGGTGACCTGGTGGGTTTCTCGATTTCGCGGTTTTTTTTTAAATATTTTTAATAATGACTATAAACCAAAAAATGTGGAACCAAGTAGCAGCTATTACTTATGTATCAAGTTGGATTTCATAATTGCAGAAGAATATATTTTGTTGAATATTGTATTTGATATTAGTTAATCCTCAAGACAATTGGGATGAAATGTAAAATGGTGGCTGCAGGGTGGAGCTCAATCTCTTAGAAACTTCCTTGAATCACCCATATTGTAATTAACGACAAAATATATTATTAGTAAAAAGAAAAACAATGCACTTTTTGTGCATGCAATTTGAAAATTGGATTGGCCATGTTGGAAGAAAGGAATCTTTGTTAGGGTGTTTGGATTCGCTTTTGATAGGACCTAGGAGGTCTTACCTAGAAGGAATAAAGCACATTCAAGACCAGGGAAGATATAAAAATTTCTCACTCACACTCACCGGCAGTTGTTCGGTCCCAGAGTCAGTAACTTATACAGTAAGTATATTTATTTGGTGTTCAGTTAGTTCTTCACTGTTGATTGTGTGGAGTTTTCGTTGAGCAATCAATGGGGTTAGAACTAGTACAAGGTGATCCCGAAATTGTCGATTTTTAGATTCGGGTATCATTCTCTTTCAATATTCTTATGTATTGAAATTCTAATTTGGAACAGCAACCAAAATAAAGTTAGTAATGTTAATTATATAGTCGGAATTATTTATTAAATTTATCAATTTTCAATGAAGATTATTATATGATTCAAATAGTGATGATCATATAACACTTAATTGATTGAAATAGTTTGATATGTATTCCTCCTTAGATATCGAATTTAAGTCTTATAGATGGAAAAATTAGTATAAAAGAATTTTATCTTTATAGTAAGCTCAAGTCAAGTTAGTTGAAATCTAATAAACTCCATATATAAATTGTTTGGACCCCAAAAAATAGTGAAGATCATTTATCCATTCAAAAGTTAGAAATAACATCACATTATTCTCTTAAAAATTTTAATATAAAATTATGATTATTCAGCATTTGCATTAAAAAAAAAACTTAAAACAGAACTTGTATCAAATGAAAGAGCATTAAAAATGATCAAAAAGTATGTTTAAACTTATTAATGGCCTAAAAATTTTATGTTAAGGTTGTGCTCGATATGAGGGGAAAAAATGGAGGAGGGTAACATCAAATTTTGGTGGATGAGATTTATATATAATTTTATACATATATCTCATATATAAAATTTTACCCCCATTTTTATTTTCATACCAAATACATCCTAACAATGTATATATTTTTATTATTGAGATAATGTTCAATTATTATCTCAATAAGAAAATAATACATGTAAGCTTGTTATATATGTGATCGTAATTGGTATAAAATGATGTAAAAATTTAAGTGTTTGAATAACAATTTTTTTTTAATAAATGAAACATTAGAAGATATTTCAAGACTTAGAAATTTTAGATTGTCATAAATCATCTCTTTTTAAAATTTAAACAATTGAGTAGAGACACATAAATGATTTTATACATTAACACGTTACCTCACACAAGAGCCTCTTTTGGACTTGAAGCATATATTATACACAAGTCCATTTTACCATCTTATGTTAAAATTTAATATTTATTTAAAAAAATAGGGATAAATAAGAATTGAATTTTAGACCATGAAATCTTTAATATTATATTATGAATCATCTTGTAAAAAAATTAAATTGTTGAGTAGAAACAATAATTTTATACCTTAACACAGGCCACATTGATACCCACATGCACAAGTTTGGGAATCTAGATGTAAGATGTGTCTCTTTCTCTATCCATTTCGCTATACATATGTATTGCAGCTTTCTGCTTTCACTTTTATAACGTCCTTGTTAAAAATATAACTCTCTCTCTCTCTCTCTCTACTCGTGTGCGTAAGTGGATGTGGGAGATCACAGTGGTGATCTTCAATGAACAGATGTGCAAAGAAGGAAAGCGACTGAGATTCCAAGCTGTTCTGAGGGTCCTCACGTTCTTCCACATGTTCTCAATCATGCACATGAACCTGAAATTTTGAATCCCTTGCACTTTTTTATCATTAGTTAATTGAATTGATTCATCTTCTACACGAAAGAAAATAATTGGAAAGATGACCTCACTGAAATGGACCCGTATCCGATAGGAGCTAAAATATGCCACTACCTCCTTATAGCTGGTTTCCTTAATTGATCAGGGCATGAGGTCCCCTATGCAACTTTTTATTACTTTCCTATAGTAACCCCAACACAAAAAGAAACATGAAGATAGGATAAGGGACAAGAAATCCAGAGTTAGATGGAAAATCCTTCTTATAACTGATCAAACCCCTCTTATGAATTACTAACAAGAGTTGAGTGCAATAATAAGCAAATTACACTTCTAAAAAGAGGACCAAGGTTCAAACTCTATAGAAGATAATTATTGACAAAGCCGTTTAATCGCGATAATGTCCAAAAGTTTATATAATCTCATAGCAATGATTAATATCTTAAAAAAAAAACAAAACAAAACTTATAATTCCTGACATATATAGCTTCATCTAATCATCATCAACCTAATAGAGAATAACAATGACTTAGAACTTATTACTTAACGAAACCACTTCTGTAATTATGTATATTTCGTAGTAATATATATGTATAAGTAACATTATTTTTTATAACTATATCAATTCCATTGTGTTTAATTGCAACTATTAACGAAATCCATTTGAATGGACCTTAGCCATGATAGAGAAAGAGATACATACAGCAAAAAGAGGGAGAAATTGTTGACCTAAGAGATTCTTTATGACATTTCTCCTTTTTGTGTGAGCATATGGCATCCTATGAAGCATCTAACGCCCTTATTTCAATATTCCTTCGTGAAATATGAAATAAATACACACCGAAAGCTACATATATATGCGTAAATATTCTCCAATCCATTGCAATAAAAAAAAAATCTCCAATCGATTATTATATATGGCTAATTATACAGACATGAATTATTAGGTTAATACATTAATATTGTATTCGTAGTTTTTTAACTACAAATAAAACACACATGCACTCGTGCGTGTAGAAAAAGGTAAAAATGTCCCTAAAATTATCAAATCAACTTAAATATATCTAAAAGCGGTTGACTGCAACTTAAAAATACCGAAATGATTGGTTGTAATTAAATTGAAATGCCATCTCAAATGAAGTTTGCTGGTCATATTAAAGTTCGAATTTTAGAATCTTTACTTTTAAGTGAACTTAACTTAATTATCATTCAAATTGCGTGAACAATTGAGTTAAGGAATCCATTGTCTAGTGCAAGTAGTATATTATATAAACTTACCTATTATAACTCCTTTTATATATTAAAATAATAGACAACTTATCAAGCTTAGAGAGATTAGATTAGATTCGATTAGTTTTTAATATATAAGCTCTTTTCATAATTTGTTTCTTTGTATATTATTAAAATAAAAATAACTATTAAATAATTAAAAATAATTATTTTATTAAAAATTTAATAATAAACATTTTAAAGTAAATAATATTTACTATAAGATATAATTATATATAATAATAATTAAAAATTTTAACATGACTATAATTAATAAATAAATATTTTAATTACAATATTTTTAAAATTTATATGTAAATGGTTGTTTTTCCTTTTGTTCTTTTTATATATTACTAGTGGATCAACAGGCACTAAAGTGTCTATGAATCCATATTTTTTATTTTTTGAATAAATTTTAAAATTAATTTTTGTTTATTTTTTAAAAAATTAAACTAAAATTAAGAGGGCGATAAAAAGTGTGTTAGTAGATTGCAACAGTTAGTGAATAGTTTTAATGTGAAGTGAAAGTTAATGAATTGAAGATGTTTATTTTTTGAATTTAATTTAAATATACTGACAGTGTAAAATAGTTTAACCAATAGAAATAGTAGAAAGTGCCAACTTATACAAATAATTATCCATTATAATGAGGGACCCACCATGATTTCTCATTTTCCCCTATTTCTATTAGTTGACAGTGTAAAATATTTTACACTATCAGTACATATCAATTAAATTTTTTTTTTTTTACAGTTTTATCTATTTTTTATTTATATTTATCGATTATGTATAAATGTTAGTATAAAAATATGTATACAAAACTGGAAAAACGTTTCAATTTAATTTATAGATACGAAAAAGTGGCTACAAAACATACCCCCATTATGTAATGGCATAGATGATGAAAAGTACAAGTAAAAACTATCGAAATATATAAAAGAAAGAAAGTATTATATAGTTTTTAGTTTTTATATTTATGAAAATAAAAATTAATTATTGAAAAACATTGAATTGAATAATAGATAGCATTTAATATATATTATAATTTTATTATATAATAAAAATTAATAAATATTTATTATAATTACATTTAAAAATAAATATTTAAATAACAATATTTATTTTTTTATTTATAATTTGTAATTAAAGAATTAATAAAATATTATCTTATTACAATTTTATTTTTTTGTTAAATCCTTCTTATAATTAAAAAAAAAATTAGAAGTATAACAATAATATTATATTATATACCATATTATCTTATATAATATCATATCAAATACTATATAATATTAAAATTTTATTAGGCTTTCACAATCAAATCTTGTACTATCAAGCATTATATAATCAGACCTTATCCTATCATGCGTATTAAATAGATCTTTATAAAAATAATAAAACTCAGACATAATTTTATATTTATCATACACTGATCACCCCGGCTACTCCATGGGTCAAAATGGTTTGTGGTTTTAATTCGCCACAACCACATTTAGAGAGACACAAAAAGAGCAACAAACAAAGGAAAAAGCGGTTAAAATTTGATAAACCAGAAAAGGGCAAAAAAAAGCGTTATGTTTTGGCTAAATCAACCATTTGGTCAAGTATGATTGTAATGGTAAAGGTGAGATAAAGAGGTATTGGATACATCTAATCAAATCAAATTGTTCCGTAATGGACTCAAATTAACGTGTTGACCAACTTTCAACCAAGAAAATGCATGACAAGATGGGGTTCATAAGAGATGGCAATTTCCATGCACAAGTGTTTCTCTACCTTTTGCGAAGTGCGCTGTCGTGTTCCTCATGCAAAACAAATATACAGCTCTCAATTATTTTCGTCCTCTTCAATAGAATAAACCCTTGGAACATTATTTTTGTTGTGATGCTGTCAGTCTCTCAATTATTTATGACCTTGGACTCGTAATGGGAACTATTCGAGTGTTTGATGTGGATTTCGGGGTTTTAAATATTGTTTAATTTTTTATGCTTTTGCATGGAATATGGAAATGGATGCTTGCGTGAGCAAGCACTGAATCTAAATATCATCATTGCAAGGAATATTTATCGATTCCGTACATTAAGAATTAGACAGCAATAGTGAGGTATCAATCACACCAGGGTCAAAACTAATCAATTGTGAAAAATATATACAAACGACACGAACATAACTATATAATAAATTTTTAACATGATCTCTCAGTTAGTTTAAATATTTTTTTTTCAAATAATAATCTTAATTTAGAGTATTGTAAATTAATATAATTAGCGTTAAGAAAATTTTACTTCTACAATAAATTGATTCCAATCAATTTAAATTAATTGACATATAATAGACTCTTAATACTAGCAGTTTAGACAATATATAAATCTAATATAATATAAAACTATTTAAGAAATTGCAGAGATATTCCTCTATTTTGATTCTTTTGGATTCTCTAACTTTCGATTACCATTTAGGATAATTAATTTTTTTAAAAATGTACTATTTATCCCCTTGAAAATATGCCTTTAAGATCATTTAAAGATAAGTTTAAATTGTACAATAAAATTAATAAGAAAATTGATCTAATAGCATTTTAATTCCCATGCAATAAAAAAAATGCAATATTGCTATAGAAATATAAATTCAAAGATATATTTAAGATTAAAGTCTTAAGAACAATAAAAGTTAAAAATCTAAAAATTTGGAAATTGATTTTGAGATGCAAAGAAATAGAAGTAACTATTAATATGAAATAAACTTCTACTTAATTGATTCAAATTATTCGGCACACTTATTTTCTTTTAAGTAAAGGTTTCGGGTTTAAGTATTATAAAAAAAATAGCATTGGAGAGTTTTTATTTTCATAGTGACCTGACCCAATTTAAAATAAATTAATTAGAATATAATGATATTCAAATGCAACAGGACTAGATCAAAGATTAATTATTAATATGTGATGGTATATTCGATAGATACATGTATGACACTAATATGGAAATCATTTTAAAGTAACCATATTGAGTATGACCCAAAAAGACAAACCAAATATTAGCTAAGCGTACCAATAACGGAGTTGACATAATAGTAAAGGCATATTAGAACTTCAGAGAGAATTTCGATTTGATTCCTAGAGAAAACACCAGTTAGGAGAATAAATTTATTTATATTCAAAGAGGATTAATTTTCTTCTCTAATAATAGGAAGAGATACTCTTGAAAAACCAAAGAATTATTAGCTAAGTATAGAAATGCTTTGCTAATTGCCAATGTAATAGGTTCGTGGAGAAAATCCACCATGCTTATTTGTGGACCCTTCATCTATGTCAAAATTGATACTGGCGCATGGATTTGCATTAACAATAACATGTCAAATTTAAAGTTATGAAACTCACCCTTTTGATTGACCTGATTGCATTTGGTCGAAATCACATATATATTTTTATTGGCTGCAATCTTATTCAAATATTTTAGATCTCATAGGAAATATGGCTATCCCAATACTGTTTACTCTCTACCATTGTTTAAGGGGAAGAAGCATCTGTTGCTCCAATAGATCATGTGTTGGCTGATTGACCTATTTTAAAAAGTAGATTTATGTTTATTTCTTTTCTCTAAGTGTGAATAATTAGACAAAGGGTAGCGCCATTTTTAAAAAAAATATTGATAATTTAATACAGCTATAATTCATAAAAAAGGACGAACGTACGTATTACACTAAGTTAGATGGTGTGGAACTTCGTGTTTCATAGAAAAATATTTTGGCGTGTGAGTGATGGGCTGAAAAGTCCTTTTGATTGAAAGAAAAAATGAATTGATCGTTTGACTGGTGTTTTAGGTCTTTTTCATAATGTCTGTTTTACCAAACAGAAATGATGTACATTGATGGAAATAAGGACATGGATTTGGATGGGTCCTACTTCCACTTTCTTTTATAGCAAAAAATAAAACTAGGTGATATTAATTGTGGATGAGAATTGCATATCACATGGATTCATTTTGAATAGCTTGTTTTGTAAAATGATAAGCTACAAAGTTAGGTTGCGTTTGGTTCGTGAAAATATTCCTATTTTCATCGTCTATTTTTATTTTCTGAAAATAATTTTTATTTTCAGATTTTCTGAATTTAGGAAATGCATTTAGTTTGTCTATTTTTAAAAAGAGGAAATAATAAAAATATATTTGATTTATCTATTTTTAAAAAATATTTTCAAAATCAAATTTGAGATAATAAAATTATATTTATTATTAAGTAATGAAAATGTTATATATATTTTTTGCACATGTAGATGAACTTTATTATTTGCAAATTTAAAATGAATTTAAAAGTATTTATTAAAATAAAATAACTCTATAAAATTTTAAGATTAAAAATAAAACAAATTGCTCATTTTTAAGTAATTTATTATCATTATAAATTATTATATAATTAAAGACTAGAAATGAAACTTTAACTGAAAAGAGACATAACTAAACAAAATAACTAGTACTATCACGAAATTATAGTCTTTGTTTATACTTTAACTTGTCAACTAGCTAAAACATACCCAAAAAAAAAAAAAGAGAAAAATACATCATCGTACAACAAAATATAAAAAGTGATAGTCGTCAATCATCGACGATAATTATCCCATATTTGATTGGTAATTGTCTCCCTATCTTGTGCCATTTGAGTTGCTTCAATACTATTAATATTAACACCTTCTTCATCAGTAGCATCCTCTAGCTCCAAGAAACACCATTATCCAGCAAGACCATTATGTGTTAAACACAAACTTTTAAAACTATTAGCAATACAAGAGTGGAAAGACATAATGCGATACCAACAAGTAGAACCGCCAAGCAGAACTAGCCAACAATAATAAAAGGAAAGCATGAAATGTACAAGCAGAACCAACACAAAAAAATCCAAAAATAAGGTCGAAACCATATCAAATAGAAGCCACAAAAAAATAGGAAATTCTCTCTATTCAATTCTCAGTAGATTTCAATTGAACATATCAGCCATCCATAGAAACATATCCACATATGATAGCTAACATAATAAGTATACCAAAACAGGAAAAAAAAACTAAAACAGAAAAAAAAAAACCAAACCAATAGGGGAGAAAAAAAAAAAAAAGAAACCAACCATACCAAAATACATCCTGAAAACAAGGGTGAGGGAGGAAGTCGCGGCGTGGCGGTGGCCTGAGTAGTGGTAGTGAGCGGCGGCGATGGTCCCTGTTGTAACATCTCCAATTTGTGTCTAAGCTAATTAGCTCAGTGATTCTGGCTAATTAGAGATGTTAATGATTAACTGAGGATTAATCGGCTAATCTCGATGAGCAAGAGCTTAGTGAATTAAGTCAAGTCAATAATTGAATCATAACGTACTAAATATTTTAATTAAAACCTAATTATTCGAACCTCATTAGTTCATAACTTAGAAATATAATTAAGCTAATCCAATCTTATTAATTAAGTACAAGACAATTGTTTTAATTCTAAACCCTAATTACATAATTCATAAGATCAATTCTTTTAAGAGGAAAAACGTCTTAAAGATGTAATTAATCTAAATCGGTTAAAGAGCAATTTAACTAATTAAATTGATTAACAACTTAGGTAATTCTAATAGCTTTGAAGATTTACAAATTTCTCTTAATTGATGCACCAAATTTCGACCAAGGACAAGAGCAAAATCCAACCATCCATTTGCCTTTTCATCATGCACCCTTAGATCAAGAGTCTATGTTAGTAGTATTCCTTGAATCAAGCCAAGAGATGTACTCTCCTCCCTCAAGATTGTAACACTTGGAGTGATCATATCCACCCAAGTCAATCCCAAGAGTGGTTATGCTTTTAACCACTTGAGAAAACACAAAAAATGGTCTTTACTCAAATACCAAGACTCAAAGGAAATACAACCCAGTCTTTTACCCCAAAGTTCCTAGTTTTCTTGCTTGAAAAAGAAGTAAAACTCTCCTACTTAGTCTTGCTTGTTGGAGAAGCAAAAGCCATCAACCCCCTCACCCATTTTTGTGCCCCAAACTAGCCCTCCCAGTCTCTCATTTGTAATTTTCATTCTCTCACTACAAGCCCAAGCTCCCACCTCTCTCTAAACTTCATCCTAGCTCTTTTATTCTTTCAACCTTTCTTGTTCTTCTTCTCTCTTTCTCACCTTATTCAACCCTCTTCCCTTTCACCATTCTCACAAGCCCTTCAAGGACCACGCTCTTTGGTTTTTGAAGAAACAAAACAAACACTCACTTAGCCCCATCATCAAGCTCAAGGAGGAGGAAGATCATCTCCAACCCATCAACTCTTTCTACTCCTCAAGAAACTCATTTGGTAGTGACTTTAACCTTCTTCTTTTATGTGTTCTTCAAGCCTTTAAACTCCTAAGCTCTCCATAGCTAGATGGTTCCAGGACTTGCTTCCAAGGCCTCATGGCCATGCTTGTTGATATGATGAGTTTTCATGTATTGTGTTCTTCTCTTTGGCTTGAAATTTTCGGTTGGTATGTCTATTGCTATTGAACCAAATTTTTAGAAGTTAAAACATTGATTTAATACCAAGATCTCAAAGTATAAAAGTGGTTTGGAAGAGAAAAGTGGTCACTTGAGGAAAAGCTTTAATGTTTTTACAAGAAAACTCGTTGAAACCAAAACCGTGGAAGCTGGAAAATTGTGGTAGTCTGTATGGCGCGACTAATAACTCTTTCAATATAACTCCAAATGCAATGAAACTAATTTTCTGTGAAAGTAGACTCAAAGAGCTTTCCACAAATATAAGATTCGTGAAATTTGGATTTAAAATGATGGAGATATGATTTTTCAAAGTTGGTTGTTCCCGGATGGATTTCTGTCCGGGCAGTATGTAATAAAATGTGCATAACTCAAGTTATACAGAATATTTTTGAGTGGGACCAAGTTTTTTTAGAAAGCTAAGACATAGAGGAACACCCCCATAAAACAGTTTTGTCAGATTCCATGTGAAAAACTCCCAGTGAAGTGGACAAGCCACTGACCCGAGTTGAACTTTCAAGTCTGAACAGTCAGAATAAAATATGCATAACTCAAGCTACAAAATAAATTTTTGAGTGGGGCTCATTTCGTTTAAAAATAGACTCAAAGAAGTATAATTATACCAAAATTCGAAACAAAAGAGTAAAAGATGAAATTATGGTGAATTTTTAAAGTTACTGTCCCACTGTAAAAGTAAAATTGGTTATGGTGAAATTTAAAGGATAATGAGAAATAAGCTTTAAGACATTAATACCTTTACTATAAGCATTGGAAAAACCCTCATAATTCAACTTAAAAGTTTCAAAAAGGATAATGGATGAAATTGGCTTTATGCCTAATAAAAGAATTTATTCAAGAGACAACCTTAATTAAAAGCTTGCACCAAATTTACTAAGCTAAGCTCATAAGACTTTGCGTGATATGTATGCCTTTATGTGTCATTATGATGACAATGATATGATGATGATGATGATGATGATATGACATGATGATGATGATTATGATAATTTTATGATGATAAGAATGACAATGATATGATGGCAATGTGATAATGAATGATAATGATATAAATACGATATGTTGATGATATGATACTTAATGATATGCGATAAAGAGATCACATTTGGGGATGGTGATACGTAATGCCTAAATGTGGAGGAGAATTAGAATAACTTTGCATCATAAGCTTTAATAAGAAGAAGATGAACTAAGGGTGTGATCCTTCAAAAGGGAAGGTGACCTAATTTAAGCTCCCCTCACCCACAACTCACATGAGGTATGGCATGACTTAGCTAGTGTGAGTATAGGGGATAGGGTTTACATAAGGCATGGCATGACCCAGCTAGTGTAAGTACCGAAATTCTATGGTGGCAACGGCCACGGTATGAGCTCATTACCACTTATGTTTAGTGGATGAAAAGATAAGACTTTAAGATAAAGTCAAGTTAAGAAAAGAAAAGGGGTCTTGGTCCAAACCCTAGAAGGGGAAGAAGTTAAAAGAATCTTATAACATAAACATGTATATTTTATGTAATTATACTTGTGCCCATGTATGTTATGATATAAATGATTAGAGAGTATGTTAAAATTGAATCCGCTTCGGATATTCATATTTTCAAAAACCTAAGAACGAAACCTTATGAATGCTCACTATTTTCATTAACAAAACCTAAGTGGCTGGGACGATGACGATGACACTTTCGTGTCGGGTTCGAGTCCTACTGAGAAATTCCATTTCTCACCCTAGTTATTCTTTCGTATCGTCACCAGATCTCGACAGCACATCCGGTGGAGTGGAGCATGGATCCCCCATACTGTAAGCGGACGTATGACGTAGGATGTCAGACAATACTGATATGGACTTGTAGATGCCATAGCTCCGCACCTTCATACATTCCTTTTTGTGATGAATGATGTCAATTTAAGTTTGTATTTAGTATTTGTATCATGGCATGACCATGAGTCTCCTTCGATGTAATGCTGATATATATGTATGTATATATGTATATTGTGAACCCCTATGAACGTAATGGTTGGTTAGTTAATGCAATGTATTTGTGAATTATTATTTTTTTACCTTTCTCTTATTTTATGATATTGGAGTATATATTTTATGCGACACGCTCTTTCTCTATCTGTTTTCTCGCTCAAGGCTTTACTTTCCAAAGCGCTGCAAAGCGACGATGTATTTCAAAAAAAAAAAAATCTTACCATATTTTCCGCTTAACTTAATTCCAAATGAAGTTTAGTTTTCCCACGAGCATAAGTAACAACTAATAAAATGCCGTAATACGACTTTAGCGTAATATGGGTTTACTAGGGTGTTACACCTGTGGTAGCGCAACAATGGTTCAGGGAGGGGAAGAAAAACAATGACAAAAAAGGCAAAAACCACATATACATCCATACTGTGTGAGAAGCAAAACCAGAGGCGAGGCCGTGAGGGAAGGGAATCGCTGTGGTTATGATGGAGGTCTGAATAGCGGTGATCGGTGACTGTCTCTATGAGCGATCTGAAATCGAGCAGGAGGAAAGCAATTTGAGCAACGGTGATAAGAACCAAGCAAGTGACGCCAATCTGACGGAAGGGTCCGAGGTGTTGATGGCGGTCTGAAAGTCGGTCGGCGGTGAGGTGGTCGGCAGTGAGATGGGCGAGGTGCTCGATAGCGAGATGGTTGAGGAAAGGGACGAGCTATGGGTGTTAAGTGGTTAGGGTTGAGTCTTGACTTGGGGGAAAAAAATGCTCTCTTCCTTTCCTTTGTGGCTCGAAACAGAGATGGAAAATTAGACCAAAAAAATGCAAACCATCTTGTGCCAAACTTGAACCTAGGTGAGAAGAGTGACTTGCTAATTATTACCATTGTGTCACCGCTTCTTCGGTGAAAATATTTTCAGCAACAGATCCAAAAATGTTGAAAACACAGATTCATCATTGTCATATTTTCAAGCATTTTAGGAAATATTTCCTGAAAATATTTTTGAAAAATTGACACCAAACACATTTCCAGTCCCAATTTCTGTTTTTTGTAGAAATGAAAATGAAAAATGACAAACCAAACGGCCTCTTAGCTTCCAGTGTTTCAGCATGTCAAAATGATCAAAACACTGTATCTGCTTATGCTTATCCATTGCCTTTTAGTTAACAAGCTCTGTATGATATTGTTTACAAAGAGAGTTTTCAAAGATAATCCTCCGTTGGATTAACGAGAATCTGCAAATGGTATATATTTTCTTTGATAAAATTGGCTACTTGGGTAGCTGTTGCTTTCTTCAGGACTACTATTCCCACTTAGCTTATTTAATACAGGATCTCTTATCTAATAGCGATGGTGCCTTTCAGATCAATGGTCCAAAAGTGTTGAATGGTCATGGAAGGATATCATGCAAAGCATACATCTAAAGATGTATGCACAGAATCTCTGATAGAATCACAACCAGTCTCCACTTAAATTAAAAAGTGGGTTCAACGCGTCGTGTTTCAAAACTATTACTACATCGGATGTACACACATGTAAATAATTTTTTTTTTCTTGTCAACATTGATGGGGAATGTGCTGTTTGATTGTCATAATCAATGGATAACTTCCGAATGAATTATAAAGCAAAACTGTAGTTTTGTTGTTTCTTCGCACCTTTAATTGGAGTCATCAAGAAACAAAAGCAGGCCCACCTTAAACTACGAATTAATTAGTACCATAAAACGAACTAGTGCCATAAAACGAATCCAACTTTGTTGGACTTGTTTATTTAATCACATAATTTATGCCAATGGAGTTATAAAATTATTGGCTCCAAAAATGTTAATGAATTTGGACTATCTCGTTTAATATTTCCCTAATACTTTTATTATCAATAAAAGTAAAAACGAAGAAAATGTTGGCCATGAATTATGTAAGACCAGCTTAAATGGAAAACAAAACAATACAGATTTTTGGGCTGCCGATTTGATTAGACTCACAAGTTGATGCGAAGTAAGGTGGGTTGCCCCTTAAACGTGATCCATTTTGACTCATGTCGATTTAGATAACATTTGTCTTAGACAGGCTTAAATAGGCCACACAACATCACTGAAAGTTACTAACATTTAAAAAATATTACTATATTATAAACTATGAAAAGGTGTTGTTAAAATTCTTTAATAATATTACCTCTTTTAACACTTGTAAAAATATTACTGACGAATTTTAATATGTTTTATATTTTTAATAACATTGTTAAAATGTTGTTATATAATTTTAACAACATTATTTGTCAATAAATGTTACTAAAAATTAAATCGGCAGTAGTGTCAGACCAGCCTGATAGTCGTACTAATAGCAATCGTGATAAAGGTTTTAATGAACTAATATTATATAATTTATTTAAAAATATTAAGAAACTTTTGCGTATATCAACTTATTTTTTATTTTTATTTTAGTTTCATACTTATCTTTTGTTCTGTATTCTCCTAACTATCAAATACTATTGAGCTAAATTGTCTCAAATTACTATTCCGTGAGAATAACTAACTAACTAAGCATGTCTCTTAGGGTCAGTTTGGTACATATAATAGGATAAAATCTGATAATTTAAATAGTGTAATCTGTTAAAATGAACCTCATTTTAGGAGAACTCCGAATGCTCATAATGTCATCCTAGAAAGGGTCTGAAATATTAATGAAGCATTGAAAAAAGACGTTGCTGTCTATGCTGGCAAAATTAAGAAGGAAGTCTTTATTTCCTAGAATGTCCCTCATGGGGGTTGGATGAAACTCAATACAGATGGTTCATCTAAGGGTAACCTATGTCAGGCTGGTTACAGTGGAATTGTCTGTGATGAGTCTGCGACTTGGATTGGTGCCTATTCCTACCGCATAGGAATCTGTTCTGTCCTTACTGCTGAATTATGGGGAATTCTAATTGGTCTTGAATGGTGTTGGAATTATGGGATCAAACATCTCTTGGTGGAGTGAGACTCTTGTGTTGTAGTCAATATGCTTTCTGAAAGGAACAGAAATAGGCCCTCTTATAACAAGCTTGTGATCAGAATCCTGAATTGGCTGAATAGAGACAGGAAGGTTATGATTATTCCTTACAGGAAAGCAATAGGCGTGCAGATTGGTTGGCAAACAAGAGCTTGGAGTTGGAGACGGACTATAGAATGCATATGTGGAATTCTCTCCCTGCTGTAAAGGGGCTTGAATTGTGCTTCTTAAAACTTTTTCATTTCTGAAAATTTTTTTAAATAACTTTCTCAAGTATGTGGACTTAGAATGCGGAAATATTTAGAGTTAAAAACAAAAGCTATTATTTTCACAATAACTTTGTCAGGCAACAAATAAATAAGCACATAGAAAGAATAAACAGACTATGAAATCACACTAGGAGATTTTATACTGGTTTGGCTAACAACTTGCCGATGTTCAGTCCCCAACAACTTAGTTGATATTTTTATAAACAAAATATTCTTTGTCCAATTTTCTCCAAGCTTTTACAGCTGAGTAGCTCTTCCTAGCCTCTCAAAGCTAACCAAACAGTAGTGTTTACAATGTCTCTACAAGCTAATAATGAGTAATGTTTTATCCTACCCTCTCCAAGCTCACAAAGACCACTATAGAGTTAGTTTACAATAACAAAATTGAATGGTTTGTGTTTGGATTAACACTCACACTAAATCATTTGAAGGTGTATAAAATGCTTAAGTACAGTGTGTAGTAACTTCTCAATACTCTCAGTAAGAGGATATTGGCTGCTAAAAAGCAAATGATAAGATTTTCTTTTCAAGAAGTTACAATAAGTAACTTTCTGGATGTTCAGAAGATTGAGAAAAATGAATACTTGATAGATATTCAAATGCGCAAAGTTCTTGAGTGACCAACATCTTCTTCATCATCTTCCAGGTTTATATAGGCTTAAAAATCTAGTTGTTGAGACTTCAGACCTTGAGCCTAGAGCTTTTTGATTCATTAGTCTAAGACTAGAGAGAGAAGTAGGTTGCTTTCTTTCTCAACAAGTAGGAACATCACTAAAGAAGAAAACTAGCCATTAAGTCCACCAACTTTTTAGACTTGTCAGTACTTGTTTTGGATCTTATCTTATCAAGTTTGATCTTTAGGAATGATCCATGAATCATGCAAAGCAAGCTTTGAGGGTGAGGTACTTCAAGTGAATCAACTTTCTAGAGGTCACCTTTTCTGGTCAAAGCCTTCTGGATGGTTCATCCTTTTGAAGCGCTCATGAACCTTCTGATGGCTTGGTGTGCTTCTGATAACATAATTATATCCTTCTGATATTTCTGATAGGCTTCTTGAGAGAGAGATCATAGATTCTCTTGACAAAAGGTTCTTTCCTTGGGGTATATATATACGAGATACATATAAGAACTTTTATCTTTATATGATCTAATTCTCATCCTTGTGCATATTGCATGATCTAGTGCAAATGGAAATAAAAACTTGAACAAACCGTTAGTTCCACACAAAAGACTTTATTAAGAATCGATTTATTGTTCATCAAAACCTTTAGCTTAATGAAGCTCAGAGCACTTAGTGGCTTCTGAAGGGCATTGGAGCTTACAGAGATCTCCAATCATAGTAATTGGTTGTCCACCATGAATTATCAAAACATAGGCAATAGTCCTATCCCCCTAGATGTTTCACATACAAGCGTCCTTGCAAGCGGTTTGGTCAGAGGATCAACTAAATTATTTTTTGACCGCACAAATTCCATTGATATTATATTATTTTTAAGTAATTGACGCGTAATATTGTGCCTCAATCTAATATGCCAACTTGCCATTATAAATTTTGTTCTTTGCCCTTGCAATAACTGCCTGGCAATCATAGTTAATAAATACGGATGCTACTAGTTTACTCCACAAGGGTATATATGCGAGCAAATTTCTCAACTATTCAGCCTCCAATCTAACCTTTTCCAAGGCAATAAATTCAGATTCCACAATAGATTTGGTAGTGCAAGTATGCTTGGTAGATTTCCAAGACATGGCTCCTCTTGCCAACATAAATACATAGCCACTAGTAGGTTTTAATTCATCAGAATCAGAAATCAAATTGGATTACAAAACCCTTCTAATACTGAAGGATAACCAAAATAAGTTAAACCATAATTTATAGTTCCACTCAAACATTTCAATATTATAATCAAAGCACTTCAATGCATATAGCTAGGATTATGAGTATATCTACTTAATCTATTAAGAGCATAAGCAAGGTCTAGCACAATTCATCAAATACAATAAACTACCAATAATACATGCATATTTTACTTGAGACACACTTTCACCAATATTTTTCACAAGACACAAGATTTGATCATAAGGTATAAAAATAGGCTTACAATCAAAGTATCCAATTTTTTTAAGCATATTTTCAATATAATGAGATTGTAAAAAACTTTTCATCCTTTCTAAGTAATTTAATTCCAAGAATTACATTAGTATAACCTATATCTTTCATGTCAAATTGTGAAGCAAGAAAATTTTTAGTATCTTTTACAATGTCTAACAATGTACCAAAAATTAATATGTCATCAACATATAAACAAATAATTGCACCAAAACTATTATCAAATTTACTAGGTAAGCATTTTAGATTCATTTATCACATAACCATTAGAAGTCATAACACTATCAAATTTATTGTGTCATCTTTTGGAGCTTGCTTTAGACTATAAAGAGATTTAACAAGTTTACATACCTTATTCTTCTTGCCCTTAACCACACATATAACACTCTAATAACTTTATACTACGCTTCAGTCATATTTTAGTAATTATTAGTTGTTACTTTTGCTTTATGAAAACTAAACTCACTTATTAAAATACTTTATGATGAAAATAAGGGTAATTTTTTTTTTTATCTATTACTGAAATTATTTTTTGAAAACAAGAGCCATAAGTACGTAATAATCATTGCGTAATTGAAACATCTCATATTTAAATATTTGCGTTGCTGTAAATAAATATAAACGTAAATAAACATTCATATCACCATTAGCATACATAACCATCATCATAATCAACATCATGTATATATAATAATAACAAGTAGCAACAGAACTGGTAAATCGTATCCGGCAATACAAGTAACCATAATCACTAAAGAAATTCAAGTACCATGCAAAAAGAAAAGGAAATACAACTATCCGTCCATCATGATCAATAAATAACATCCATGCTAAAGAAGTGTAGCCTAAGAACTAAATAACCAAAAAGAAAGCCACATTAACACCCAAGCTCTGCATGTGCCTATCAATAGCTAGTAGGGAGCAAAACCATTCCCTAGTCCACCATAAGTCCACCTCCTTGTGCACGTCCTCGACCATGAGGCATTGCTTGAGTGTGTATAAAGCCACGACCATGCCTCAGGTCGGACATCTAGCTCGCCGCAGAAGAAGACGACTTAAAAGTTAGGCGGGATCATAGAGGGGTAGTAAGGCTCAGTAGGATCAGACTCTATGGAGTAGGTTGGCATTAGATGTAATGTCCTAATTTAACCATGACTATAAATAACACTATTATCACTATCACTATCAATTATAGATATGAAAAGAGAAGGTAGAACAAAATATAATAGAAAAAAAAAGAGGGAAGGCCGAAAATTTTATAAAGTCATATCTATTATATATGAAATCTGGTAGTTAATATGTCTAATGAAAAACTTTATGTCATGTGATCCAAAAATGTTGTGTGGTTAGAAATTTAACCACCTAGCTAGTTAGTAATTTGAATTGTAACATCCTCAATTTCATGTTGTACTAAATTACCTCAGTAACCCTGAGTAATTAGGTACTTAATGAGAAATTATGAGATTAAGGCTTAATTAAGGGGTTAACGAAGAGTTTATGAGTTAACTCGGATGAGAAAAGTCAAGAGAATGCTTAATCGAGATTAGATAATCCCTAATTAAGCAAGTCAGAGCCTTTATAGCTTAATTAAGCACTAATCATTCTTAATTAGCTTAATCGAGTTTAATTAAAGTTAATTAAGCTTAATCGCAAGATTAATTTTTGTTAATCATGTTCTTGTGTATTAATCACTAATTCTTGCTTAATCATCTTAATTAAGTTGTATGAGCACTTAATCACATGATTAAATTTAAATTTAGTCAAGTAGACAATAAAGTAAAAAGTAATGTCATTAAAGCATAGAGCATAAGACAAGGTTGCTTTTTGTAAGAGTTTGTACATGCTTTGTTCCCCCATCATCCAATTTGTCCCCCTAAACCTTAATTAACACAAAATAACACAAAAATATCTCCCCCCACCCACTTGAAACTCACGGCCACTATTCACTCATGCACACACTTTCACTTTTCATTTTCACACTTTCATTCTCTCTCTAAGTTTCCTACTCCTCCAACTTCTCTCTAACATTCTCTCTTCTTTTTCTTCATCTTCTTCTTCTTTTCTCCACCACCACCACCCAAAACCTCTCACTTAGACCTTCAAGGACCTCATCTTTGGGTCTTTGGAGACAAGATCAAAATACTACAACCTCCATTTTTACAAGATCTCAAGAGCTTCTCTTTCTTCCTTGCAAAACCGCCACCATCATTATCAAGAGGAGCTATCATCTTCTTCTTCCTCTTCTCTTGTTTTTGCACCATCTTCAAGAAGAGGTAGTGATCTTCATCTTTTTCATTTTGCTTGCTCAAGAAAGCTTGGAGCTTGGTACTTTCATGACCAAGATCTCTAAATGAAAACTTGTGAAAATCCTTTATACTCTTCAAGAGCAAAAGTTTCCATTTTTGGCAAAATATGTTCTTGTTGTTCTTCAAGTGTTCTTGATGTTTCTACTTTTGGAAAAATATGTTCTTGTTGTTCTTCAAATGTTCTTGATGTTTCTACTTTTGGAAAAATATGTTCTTATCATTAAGTGTTCTTGATGGTATCTTGTTTAAAGTTGTTCATTTTCCTATGATGAGTTGATGGTTAGAAAAGCTTCATCTTTTTATGTTTTTCATGATTAGATAAGACTATGAACATCCTAAAAGCTTAAAACTTTAAAAAGTTTGCTTCTTGATTCCTCAAAAGTGGAGCAACTTTTAAGCTTCCATAAAGTTTTATTTTGTTTTATTTTGAAGGCAAGAATACATGTAAAAGTCTAAGCATTTTGGAATAATAAGCCCTTTTGATTTAGAAAAATGATATCTTGTCACTTTATGTCTTAGAAATCAAACCTTAAATAAAAGACCTTTCACAAAGTTTCAAACTTTAATCAAGAATGAGATCTTTAAGTCATAAAAGTGTTGTTTTGTAACATTCAATTCATAAAGTTTAGATCTTGAACCAAAACAATGCTAAAAGGTGTTAGCTTTTATAAAGATCAAGACTTTTTAACCATAAAGTTAATGTTTCATATCACTAGTTAATAAAGTAGGAACCTTTTTAATGTAGAGATAATTTTAAGTCATAAAGTTGAGACCTTGATGGTCTTAGAATAATTAAATGAGTCAACTTTTATAAAGAACAAGATTTTTAGTTGAAAAGCTAGTAACTTGTATCATTATTACATAAAGATCTAATTTTTAAGACAAGAGCTTAATTTTAGAGGCACTTACTTCCATAAAGAATAAAATTTTATGACTACTTTATAAAGAATGATAACTTTAATAATGTTTAAGTTAAAACCTTGATATGTTAAGAATGAAAGCTTGAAACTCTGTAAGTTGAATAAGTTAAAAATCACCCTTGGTGATTAGTGAACATGGTGTTATTAGGTTCATGAGTATGGTTATGCGTTGTCATGACCCAAGGATTAGAGGGATCTCAAACTCCTTAGGAACAGAAGTATGATTAGGGCTTCTGAGCATACATAAACCTAGGAATCACTAAGTGCACTATCTCAAGGAAAGGAAACGATCACTTAACTTAATTAATTTGAACAAATGTTCCATAAGACATGAACTCAAGTAAAGAACAATTTCATATGAGAACTACGTAACTAAAAGACGCCACACATATATCTTAACTATGTAATTCTCTCATGGATAACTACGAGAAATCATGTGATGATTCATAAGATTCTTCACAAAGATTAACACAACTATAAACCCCTCTAGGGTATGAATGTATGATGCCATTCGGCATGATGAATGACAAGTTTGATTGAGCTTTGTCTCATGATTGAATGATGAATATGATGATATGATATAGATATGATGAGCTGTTGGTTGAAAGTTAATGATTGGCATTTTGGGGAAGCTCCGGTCTAACCGTTATGCTACCAGATTTTCATCAAAATTATAGACTTAGTCATATCATTGCATGCGTCTAGTCAAGGAAGAACTATGCATGTAAAGTATAATAATAAGAAACGAAAGAATGGGACATGACCCCTCGATCACTTCCGAGTAGTGAGAGATGATGATCCACAAGGAACCTCTATGAGGTAGGCAAGGGTGACATGGAGGACCCTCCAACTTAGGGGTAACCAATATCGGCTTAGTCTAATTTGATTTAATACTGCGTGATGACGGTCACGGAATGAACTCATATCCAAAAGCAATCTATTTCAAAGGAAAAGTAAAAGAATATTAAGCACGTGCTAAAAATGAAAGTCAAAGTAGGACCATGGTCAAGTTGATGAGTTGCATAGTCATGCGTGTTATTATATTCCTTATGTGCATTATGAATGTTTATTATGTATATTAGCATATATGCCTATGTATGACACTATGGATATGATGATAAAGTTAAAAGTAACCCGCTTCGGGATTTATGTTTTCTGAAACTATTAAAATTGAATCGATATTTATCCACTAGTTTTATATTAAACTCGAAGAAGCTGGGATGATGACGACGACACTGTGTTTGTCTAGTCGCGATCCTACTGAGAAATTTAGTATTTCTCACTCCTGCATTTCTGTGTCGTCTTCAGAGGATGCCATTGTCGGGCACGGTGGTGATTTTTGTTAAGTTCCCAGTAGTGTATTGGCATTTTGACCCGGTGTTAAATGCATCTGTGATGATTGCTCAGGCAGCGATGCGTGTCTACATGTACCATAGCCGCCAGTTCCGTGCACCCGTGATGAGTCCATTGACGGAGATTCCGACTCGGACACCCGCCTGACACCGACAGTTTCGTTGGATTCCGATCCTTCGGAACCATCCTATTCAAGCTACCATGTGGAGACGGACCCATCTGAGCCTTCCTTCCCGTTCGTGATTCGCCTGTTGTTCGATTCATCTTTTTCTTTAGCAGGCCCTCGTCACACTCCACCCCCGATTTGCGGTCGCTGGTTCATTCGTACTCATGCCGTGCCTCATGGGTGTGGCCGTGCTCGAGGAGGAGGATGTGGTGATATTCCTCCCGATGGATTCGGGAACGACTACCTCCTACTAGATGAGTAAGGTGTTGGTTTGCATGCGGAGCTGAGCATGAAGATAGCCCTTTTTTGGTTGTAGCGAGGGTTATTATTTTCATTCGGCATGTATGGACGGATTGGGATTTCTTATGTATTTCCTTTCATCATGTATTTCGTTAGGGTATTTTGTAGGGCCGATAGTGACCCATTATTATCATTGTGTATGACTGCTGCTATTACTACTATTATATTAATTATGGGATGGCTATGAAATGAATGTTATCTTTATCTAAGATTGTGGTTATTCTTATTGCTTCTATTTATGTTAAATGCGATGCATGTATGAGATAGCGACATTTGTATTATATGTTCACGATGCGTTCATGGCTCTCGATTTCAAAAACGGTTTACTCGTTATTGTTCAAAAAAAAAATTACCCCTATTTTCATTAAAAAGTAATTTCTAAAAGGTAATGTTAGTTCCGCGAGTAAAAATAACAACTAGTAATTCCACAATATGACTTAAGTATAGAATGGAACTATTAGGGTGTTGCATTTTGGTATCAGAGCAGTTTGTCCTTGAAGAGCCTGGGGATGGACTGACTATGCTTCTAAGCATACGTGTTAGTTAAGTCATGCTTTGAGTCTCGTCTGTATGATGGGAATTAGGGATTGGATATATATGATCGTTTGTTCTGAATGTTGTTAGTTGCTGGTTCACTTAACATAAATGTTGAGCCTGATCAACTCAATGTCTTTTGTCTTGTGTACTAGGAACTAATGGCTTCAGGAAGACGTGGTAGGCCTCATAATGAGTCGGAAGGTCCCGAGGAAGTCATGGGGACGGTCCGAGAAATAGCTGCTCCCATGAGGGAGCAAGCTGCTGTTGCCCATCACATGATGGAGCGAATGGAGCAAAGGGATGAGGAGAATCCTGAAGGGCACAATGGAGGAGCTGAGGTAGATCTTGAGTACCTCAAGTTTGTTGAGTTTCGGAAGGCAAATCCGCCAAGCTTCAGAGGAACATACAGCCCCGATCGAGCTGATGAGTGGATCAAGGCCATTGAGAAGATTTTCACGGTGTTGGCTTACACCGAGGACTAGAAGGTAGCCTTTGCTATCTATATGTTGGAAGCTGATGCCGAGTTCTAGTGGGTAGGCACAAAGAGGCTATTAGAAGGGGCCCAAACCCATATCACTTAGGAGATTTTCAAGTCGCACTTCTATGAGAAGTATTTTCCCGCATCCGTGAGAAATGCAAAGGAGCTGGAGTTCATGAGTCTTCGACAAGGAACCATGATTATTGCTAAGTATACTGCTAAGTTTGAGGAGTTGTGCAAGTTCTTGATGATTTATCAAGGGAACCCGAATGAGTGCTGGAAATGTGTGAAGTTTGAAGGGGAATTGCGTGAGAAGATATTGGTATCTATAGGACCAATGGAGATCCATGACTATACTGTACTCATCAACAAGTGCCGTTTGGTGGAGGATTATAACCGCAAGCTGTCTGTGGCAAGGTTCGAAGCTTACAAGAAGTTGGCACTGCAAGGGTAGAAGTTCAAGCCCCAACCCCCGAGGAAACAGTTTCAAGGTGGAAGTTTCAAAGGAAAGCAACCCCAAAAGCCTCCTGGGAATCCATCTAAGCCGGCAAATAGTTAAGCTTGCCTTAAGTGTGGCAAACATCATGGAGGACGCCCTTGTTTAGCTGGCCAGATCGCGTGTTTCCGATGTGGAAAGCCTGGGCATATGGCTAGAGACTGTACTACCAAGCTGTTGTCCCCTGCCAACAAGCCCCAACACCAAGGAAGGGTCTTTGCCTTTAATATTGAGGAGGCCACTTAGTCCGACGATCTGATCCAAGGCAAGTGCGAGGTTAATGGTAAGACCTTAACTGTGCTGTATGATTCTGGAGTTACACACTCCTTTATTTCTCATGATTATGTAGATAGATTAGGATTGTCTATGTCTAAATTGCCTTATATGTTAATTATTTCTACTCCTGCTGGGAAGCCAGTTAAGACTTGTCATTGTTGCTTGAGTTATCAATTCCAAATTGATGGTAGGTCTTTCGTAGAGAATCTGATTTTTTTGCCTTTGTCTGGTTTAGATTTGATTCTAGGCATGGATTGGCTTTCGGCTAACCATGCTATGATAAATTGCTCTGAAAAATATGTTGTTCTTCCCCCTATACTTGTTAAGCCCGTGGAGCCTGTTGGTTTGTTTTTGAACTTTGTTAAGGTAGGAAATAGTGAATTAGGTGATCAAGGATATGTTCTCCTCATGGCAAGTGAAGTGGAACTCGAGCAGGTATTGGATGAGATCCCCATAGTCAGGAATTACTCCGCTGTGTTTCCTGAGGACATACCCGAGTTTTCCCCAGAAAGGGAAATTGAGTTTTCTATAGAGTTGGTGCTGGGTATTGGGCCAATCTCTATAGCACCTTATAGGATGTCCCCAATGGAGTTGTCAAAGTTGAAGGGACAATTGGAAGAATTGTTGGAGAAAAAGTTCGTAAGACCTAGTGCCTCACCTTAAGGAGCCTCGGTGTTATTTATGAAAAAAAAGGATGGTAGCATAAGGCTGTGTGTGGATTATAGGCAATTAAACAAAGTGACTGTTAAGAACAAGTATCTCTTGCCCAGGATAGATGACCTCATGGACCAACTGCGAGGTGCAGCTGTATTCTCTAAGATTGATCTGAGATCCGGATATCATCAGATAAGGGTGAAAGAGGAGGATATACCCAAGACGGCTTTTAGGACAAGGTATGGACATTATAAGTTTACGGTGATGTCGTTTGGATTGACTAATGTCCCTGCTATTTTCATGGATTATATGAATAGAATCTTTAGACCCTACTTGGATAAGTTTATAGTTGTTTTCATAAATGATATTCTCATCTATTCAAGAACAAAGGAGGAGCACGAAGAGCATTTGAGAGTTATGTTGGGAATCTTAAGGGAAAAGAAGCTTTATGCTAAGTTATCTAAGTGTGAATTCTAGATGGAGGAAGTAAAGTTCTTAGGGCATGTGGTGTGACAAGGAGGAATCATCGTGGATCCAAGTAAGATTGAGGCTGTAATGAATTGGGAGAGACCAACCTCAGTAACTGAGATAAGGAGTTTCTTGGGTTTAGCTGGTTACTATCGCAGGTTTATAAAAGGATTTTTTGAGATATCTTTGCCCTTAACCAAGTTGACAAGGAAGGATGCCCCATTTGTGTGGACCATGGATCGTCAGAAAATCTTTCAAGAGCTAAAAGGAAAGTTAACCTCAACCCCAGTACTAGTTTTGCTTGACCTAAGTAGACCATTTGATGTTTATTGTGATACCTTTGGAAGAGGTTTAGGTTATGTCTTGATGCAGAATAAGAACATGGTGGCTTATGCTTCTAGACAGTTGAAGCCTCACGAAGTGAACTACCCAACTCATGACTTGGAGGTAGTGGCTGTAGTGTTTGCCCTAAAGATATGGAGGCATTATCTGTATGGTGTGAGGTTTGAGGTGTTCTCTGATCATAAAAGCTTGAAGTATCTCTTTAATCAAAAGGAGTTGAATATAAGGCAAAGGAGATGGATGGATTCTAAAAGATTATGATTTTGGGTTGAACTATCATCCTGGGAAGGCCAATGTGGTGGCTGACGCATTAAGTCGAAAATCCTTGCATGCGTCATGGATGATGGTCAAAGAGGATGAGCTAGTAAGGAGCTTTAGAGACCTTAACCTTGGAGTTATATTGAACCCCCATAGTTTAAGATTGAATCAGCTTAGGGTGACTAGCAATTTCAAGAGTCAAATTGCTCAAACTTAAGGCATGGAAGAGGAATTCTTGAAAACCCTAGCATTGGTGAAAGAAGGAAAGTTGAAGGGTTTTGTGCAAGATACAGATGGACTATGGAGATTTGAAGGAAGAGTCTGTGTACCTGCAAGTGGTGACCTCCGAAGAAGGATTTTGGAGGAGGCTCACAAGAGCCATTTTACCATACACTCTGGTGTGAGAAAGATGTATCAAGACGTTAAGAAGATGTTCTGGTGGCCAAGATTGAAGAGGGATGTTGCGGAGTTAGTAGGCAAGTGTTTAGTCTACCAAAAAGTAAAGATTGAGCATCAAAAGCCCTTTAGTATGTTGCAACCACTAGAGATCCCAAAATGGAAATGGGAAGGTATCTCTATGGATTTCGTGATGGGTTTACCCAAAACGCAAGTTGGTTTTGATGCGATATGGGTAACTGTTGACAGATTGACCAAGTCTGCTCACTTTTTGCCCATTCGAGCTACTTATCCTTTGGAAAAGTTAGCCCAGCTGTATGTTCAAGAGATAGTAAAGCTGCATGGTGTACTTTCAACCATAATCTCAGATAGGGACCTGAGGTTTACCTATAGATTCTGGGGAGCCTTGCAAAAGGCATTTGGGACGAAGCTTTGCCTAAGCACAGCTTATCACCCCCAGACGGATGGACAGTTGGAGAAGACTATCCAAACTTTGGAGGACATGTTGAGAGCCTGTGTGTTGGACAATCGAGGAAGTTAGGACAAATACTTACCTTTGATTGAGTTTGCCTATAACAATAGCCATCATGCAAGTATTGGTATGGCACCCTATGAAGCTTTGTATGGAAGGAAGTGCCAATCTCCCCTGTGTTGGTTTGAACCGGGTGAGCAAAGCCTATTAGGACCTGATCTGGTGAGGTAGACCACAGAGTAAGTCATAAGGATTAGGGACAAAATCCTTACAGCCCATAGCCGTCAAAAGAGTTATGCGGATAAGAGGAGAAAGCCTCTAAAGTTCCAAGAAGGAGAACATGTGTTCCTGAAAATTACTCCTACGACTGGTATAGGTAGAGCCATGAAGGTCAAAAAGTTAAGCCCCCGTTTCCTTAGCCCTTTTCAAATTTTAAAACGTGTTGGGTCAGCTGCTTATCAAATGGCCTTACCTCCAAATTTGTCAAACCTTCACGATGTCTTCATTATGTTTCAATTGAGAAAATACCATTCCGATCCTAGTCATCTACTTGAGCTTAAAAGTGTACAGTTAAGGGAGGACCTAACTTTCAATCTACTGCCGTCTTGGATCGTGGATCATGGGGCAAAACAGCTGAGGAATAAGATGGTACCCTTGGTCAAGGTGGCTTAGGGTAGAGGGAATATGGAAGAATATACGTGGGAGCTAGAGTCCGAGATGAAGAACGAGCATCCAGAATTGTTTACAGGTAACGAATTTTGAGGGCAAAATTCTTTTTAAAGGTGAGGAGAAATGTAACATCCTTAATTTCATATTATGCTAAATTACCTCAGTAACCCTGAGTAATTAGGCACTTAATTAGAAATTATGAGATTAAGACTTAATTAAGAAGTTAACGAAGAGTTTGTGAGTTAACTCGGATGAGAAAAGTCAAGAGAATGCTTAATCGAGATTAGATAATATCTAATTAAGCAAGTCAGAGTCTTTATAGCTTAATTAAGCACTAATCACCCTTAATTAGCTTAATCGAGTTTAATTAAGGTTAATTAAGCTTAATCGCAAGATTAATTTTTGTTAATCATGTTCTTGTGTGTTAATCACTAATCCTTACTTAATCTTCTTAATTAAGTTCTATGAGCACTTAATCACATGATTAAATTCAAATTTAGTCAATTAGACAATAAAGTAAAAAGTGATATCATTAAATCATAAAGTATAAGTTAAGGTTGCAATATCTTGAGTTTGTACATGCTTTGTTCCCCCATCATCAAATTTGTCCCCCTAAATCTTAATTAACACAAAATAACACAAAAATATCTCCCCTCACCCACTTGAAACTCACGGCCACTATTCACTCATGCACACACTTTCACTTTTCATTTTCACACTTTCAATCTCTCTCTAAGTTTCCTACTCCTCAAACTTCTCTCTAAAATTCTCTCTTCTTCTTCTTCATCTTCTTTTTCCTTTCTCGACCACCACTACCCAAAACCTCTCACTTAACCCTTTAAGGACCTCATCTTTGGGTCTTTGGAGACAAGATCAAAACACTACAACCTCCATTTTCATGAGATCTCAAGAGCTTCTCTTTCTTCCTTGCAAAACCGCCACCATCATCATCAAGAGGAGCCATCATCTTCTTCTTCCTCTTCTCTTGTTTTTGTGCCATCTTTAAGAAGAGGTAGTGATCTTCATCTTTTTCATTTTGCTTACTCAAGAAAGCTTGGAGCTTAGTTCTTTCATGACCAAGATCTCTAAGTGAAAACTTAAGAAAATCCTTCATGCTCTCCAAGAGCAAAAGTTTCCATTTTTGGCAAAATATGTTCTTGTTGTTCTTCAAGTGTTCTTGATGTTTCTACTTTTGGAAAAATATGTTCTTATTATTAAGTGTTCTTGATTGTATCTTGTTTAAAGTTATTCCTTTTCCTATGATGAGTTGATGGTTAGAAAAGCATCATCTTTTTATGTTTTTCATGATTAGATAAGACTATGAACATCTTAAAAGCTTAAAACTTTAAAAAGTTTGCTTCTTGATTCCTTAAAAATGGCGCAACTATTAAGCTTCCATAAAGTTTTATTTTGTTTTATTTTGAAGGCAAGAATACATGTAAAAGTCTAAGCTTTTTGGAATAATAAGCCTTTTTAAGTTAGAAAAATGATATCTTGTCACTTTATGTCTTAGAAATCAAACCTTAAAGAAAAGACCTTTTACAAAGTTTCAAACTTTAATCAAGAATGAGACCTTTAAGTCATAAAAGTGTTGTTTTGTAACATTCAATTCATAAAGTTTAGATCTTGAACTAAAACAATGCTAAAAGGTGTTAACTTTTATAAAGATCAAGACTTTTTAACCATAAAGTTAATGTTTCATATCACTAGTTAATAAAGTAGGAACCTTTTTAATGTAGAGATAACTTTAAGTCATAAAGTTGAGACCTTGATGGTCTTAGAATTATAACACCCTCCCAAGTACAGCACTATGCTTAAGTCATAGTACCACACCCGGAGTTGTTACTATTACCCGAGCGGATCTTATCTGACAGCAACTTCAGCCGTCTTTGGAACTTCTTGAACTATCTGGAGATAACACGGAAATAGGAGTGAGAATTTTGAATTCTCAGTAGGATTCCTTAAGTATCATACATAATGTCATTGTTGTCATCTCCAGTTGTTTCGGTTTTATTATGAAAAAGGTGACCATGATATACAAGCTGTTTAATTTTATAGTTCGAAAATATATTATCCGAAGCAAAGTTTATTTTACTCATACACTTGGCATTTGGGAGAGCCCATACAAAATCAACTCATGAATTATACTATGAAGGATAATTGAAACAAATTTAAAATACAATAGCACAAATATACTAAACACATAAAATCTACACATGACTTTACTTGTACTTGAATTCATTCATGTACATAAAATTTACTTTTCTTTCTTTAACTTCCTTTAATTGTTACCCATATTCCAGAGTATGATCGCTATATCATACTCCATCGGGATGTGATCGCCATGTCACATTCATTATGAATATGTTCTTCCTGCCACGTCCCAGAGTATGATCGCCATGTCATACTCCATTAGAATGTGATCACCATGTCACATTCCTTAGGGTGTGGGATCATCATGCTATATTCCAGAGTATGATCGCCATGTCATACCCCATCAGAGCGTGATCGCTATGTCACGTTCCTTAGGAATGCAGACTCATCATCATATCTATACATGTCATATTCCAGAGTATGATCGCCATGTCATACCCCATCAGAGCGTGATTACCATGTCACGTTCCTTAGGAATGCAGACTCATCATCATATCTATACATGCCATATTCCAGAGTATGATCGCCATGTCATACCCTATCAGAGCGTGATCGCCATGTAACTTTCCTTAGGAATATGGGACCTTCATTCGGTACTTACACTAGCTGGGTCATGCCATACCTCATGTAAGCCCTATCCCCTATACTCACACTAGCTGGGTCGATGCCATGCCTCATGTGAGTGGGATGCTTGCATATACTTTAATCTTTGTTCTTTAACTGCCTTTACTTGGAGGGACCCAAATAACTGCCTCCAAGTGAAGGGATTCATATTTTATAGGTTCCTGTCCTTTATTCTCATGCATAGACGTGCTGAACGTACTCATACATATGCTTCATCATTTATTTTCATATACTTGTATTTATACATACGCTTCATCATTTATTTTCATGTACATCATAACTTCTATCATACTTAAATTCATCTTTGCATATAAACATTCGTAGTTTCATAAACTTCTGCCATAAATTCGGTAGCATAACGGATCAGATATGTTTCCCATGAATAGTGCCAATTCTCACGGACAAATCAGTCATAGCAGTATAATCAATATAATATATCCATTAATGTAAAACTTGCAATCGTCAACTCAAGCCTTATATGTTCATTAACACTTGTAAAACCATCAATTTGGTCATTTTTACCAATTCTACTCAGTTCTGCTCGAATTTTGTATAATCCACCTTTACTTCTATTTAACTCATTTAAACCTAAATTTTGGATATGTCATAGCCCTCTGTGTCTATTTTCTAACCTCATTAGTTCCATCTCATTTTGATTTGTATAACTTAAGATATTTACGTTTTAACCGGCCTGCCCTATGGCTAGCCAAAATTATACACCTAAAAGTAAAAATCTAATATAAATCGAAAACAAGTCCAAATCATATGAAATTGGTGACATATTAAAGCTAATAGGACAACCTTTCATTTGCAACAAGTTTCATTTCATTTGCTTTAGTATAGCTCGAGTTATAAGTCCTGAAATTTGACCTTCCTGAACTACCCTGTTTCAGCCTGGTTTGGACATAGGGTAACTTCCTTGAACCATTGGAAACAATTGGGATCATAACAAACTGGGAATTTCATTATGGGATGTTCCCCTATGTGTAAGCTTTCTAAAAAAGTTGTTTTCACTCAATTTGGAGTTGTGTAGGGTGAGTTACACCCTTCTCAAGTCGCACTACCCGGATGAAAGTCCTGATTCCTAGGTCAAGCTTCAAAAATTCATATCTCTCTCAATATTAATCCAATGGCATTATATGATATATGTATGGAAAGCTCTGAATGTCTACTTTCATTAAAATAGTTCCATTGGATTTAACTGGCTATAGGCAGAGCTGTACACTCCGCCATCCGGACTGCCGTGGGATTCCTCACTTAGGCAGCATCCCAATCCTCCACTTCTCCTAGTTTTCTTCTTCTAACTCTAATTCCAACTCAAGATTTCATATTAATCCAACCATATCCATCACATACATCCAATATATCATCAAATACATGAAGAAATATAAAATATCATACAGCCATAATGCAAAGAATTCAAGAACAGAAATGAAATCCTACCTCTTTAGATTGTGATTTTTGCTAAGTGTTGAAGCTTGAATTGCTAGAACCTTGTTAAGCTTGAAGGAGTGATGGAGTTGGTTGAGAGAAAGGAAGAAAAAGGCTGAAACAAGAGGTAGAGAGGGACGTAAATCAGATCAAAATGAGAAGGAGAGTCTGACTTAAATACATGAGGGTAGTTAGAATTGTAAGTGTTGATTGGTTGGAATTTTGTGATTGAAGTTTGGCCATGTCGCCTGCTTTTGTGGCTAAATTGCTCTCCACGTCGTCCCAAAAGTAAACCTCGCTTCCATTCTATCTGAAATCGGAACTCGTATCGATTTTGCTTAAAGTCGGAACTCGTGCTATTTATTTGCCCTCGGAGATGAAATCGGATATCGGGAAAACTTGTCTGGTTTATTCGAAACTTGGAAGCAAAGTCGAATGTCGTAAGTCGTATAGCTTACAATCACATAATCTCGGAACTCCCCATTCAAACTTGGGAACACCAACAGAAATGGAAAGCTTCTGAAAATAAACTCGGAGATCCGAACTCGTGTCAACACCAACAGAAATGGAAAGCTTCTGAAAATAAACCCGGAGATCTGAACTCGTGTATAACTACGAAATCAACTCAAAGATCCGAACTCGTGTCCATTCTTAGTTGAGTTCAACTCTAAGGCCTGAACTTGTTACATTCAACTCGGAGGTCGTTACTTGTACTATTAATTCGGAGATCGAAAACTATGTACACTATTTTGAAACATGAAGTCTAAGGTCGGAGCTCGCGTACATCTTGCTTGAAACTTGGAGGTAAATTATGAGATCGGAAATCGGGTCCGTTTTCTTTGAGACATAAAGTCGGATAACGGGAATCATGTCCATGTTGTTTAGACTTGAAGGTTAAGTCGGGAAGTAGGAAATTATGCCAGATGAAGTCATAGGTCGGAAATTATGCACACTGTACTTTAACTCGAAGTCGGAGATTGGAACTCGGAAGACACTCCATTTAGCTCGAAACTAGAATATGAAGTCGGAAATCAGGAATAATCAAAATTGAAGTGGAAATCGGAAGTCAGACAGGACATGAAGTTAGAAATTATGCTGAAATTCGAAGACAAACTTGGAACTCGGAAATTATCCCATTTTATGTGAAATTCAAAGATGAAGTCAGAAATCATGTGAACTTTAAGGGGAAATCGGAACTCAGGGGGGATGTTACAAGAATAATTAAATGAGTTAACTTTCATAAAGAACAAGACTTTTAGTTGAAAAGCTAGTAACTTGTATCATTATTGCATAAAGATCTAATTTTTAAGATAAGAGCTTAATTTTAGAGGCACTTACTTTCATAAAGAATACAACTTTATGACTACTTTATAAAGAATGATAACTTTAATAATGTTTAAGTTAAAACCTTGATATGTTAAGAGTGAAAGCTTGAAACTTTGTAAGTTGAATAAATTAAAAATCACCCTTGGTGATTAGTGAATATGGTGTTGTTGGGTTCATGAGTATGGTTATGTATTGTCATGACCCAAGGATTAGAGGGATCTCGAACTCCTTGGGAACAGGAGTATGATTAGGGCCTCTGAGCATACCATCAACCCAGGAATCACTAAGTGCACTATCTCAGGGATAGGAAACGATCATTTAACTTAATTAATTTGAACAAGTGTTCCATAAGACATCAACTCAAGTAAAGAACAATTTCATATGAGAACTACGTAACTAAAAGACCCCACATATATCTTAACTATGTAATTCTCTCATGGGTAACTACGAGAAATCATGTGATGATTCATAAGATTATTTACAAAGATTAACACAACTATAAACCCCTCTAGGGTATGAATGTATGATGCCATTCAGCATGATGAATGACAAGTTTGATTGAGCTTTGTCTCGTGATTGAATGATGAGTATGATGATATAATATAGATATGATGAGCTGTTGGTTGAAAGTTAATAATTGGCATTTTGGGGAAGCTCCGGTCTAGCCGTTATGCTGTCAAATTTCCGTCAAAATTATGGACTTAGTCATATCATTACACGTGTCTTGTCAAGGAAGAACTATGCATGTAAAGTATAATGATAAGAAACGAAAGAATGAGACATGACCCCTCGATCACTTCCGGGAAGTGAGAGATGGCGATCCACAAGGAACCTCTATGAAGGAGGCAAGGGTGACATGGAGGACCCTCCAACTTAGGGCTAACTAATATCGGCTTTGTTTGATTTCGTTTAGTACTGCGTGATGACGGTCATGGAATGAGCTCATGTCCAAAAGCAATCTATTTCAAAGAAAAAGTAAAAGAATGCTAAGCATGTGTTAAAAATGAAAGTCAAAGTAGGACCATGGTCAAGTTGATAAGTTGCATAGTCATGCATGTTATTATATTCCTTATGTGCATTATGAATGTTTATCATGTATATTAGCATGTATGCCTATGTATGACATTATGGATATGATGATAAAGTTAAAAGTAACCCACTTCGGGATTTATGTTTTCTGAGACTATTAAAATTGAACCGATATTTATCCACTATTTTTATATTAAACCCGAAGTGGCTGGGATGATGACGATGATACTGTATTTGTTTAGTCGCGATCCTACTGAGAAATTTAGTATTTCTCACTCCTACGTTTCCGTGCCGTTTTCAGAGGATGCCAGTGTCGGGCACGGTGGTGATTTTCGTTAAGTGCCCAATGATGCATTGGCACTTTGACCCGGTGCTAAATGCATCTGTGATGACTTCTCAGGCAGCGATGCGGGTCTATATGTTCCATAGCCGCCAGTTTTGTGCACCCGTGATGAGTTCGTTTTTCTGCCCTCATAAGCCGTTCGAGGACATCACTATGGATGATGTCGCCCGCCTTTCCATCTTTCGAGGTACCTCACTGACGGGGATTCTGACTTAGACACCCGCCTGACACCGACAGTTTCGTTGGATTCCGATCCTTCGGAACCATCCTATCCAAGCTACCACATGGAGACGGACCCGTCTGAGCCTTCCTTCTCGTCCGTGATTTTCCTGTCGTCCGATTCATCTTCTTCTTTAGTGGCCCCTCGTTACACTCCACCCCCGGTTCGAGGTCGCAGGTTCATTCATACTCGTGCCGTGCCTTATGGGCATAGCCATGCTCGAGGAGGAGGACGTGGTGATATTACTCCTAGTGGATTCGGGAAAGGCTACCTCCCGCCAGATGAGTGAGGTGCTGATTTGCATGCGAAGCTGAGCATGAGGATAGCCCTTTTTTGGTTGTAGTGAGGGTTATTATTTTCATTCGGCATGTATGGACGGATTGGAATTTCTAATGTATTTCCTTTTATCATGTATTTCATTAGGGTATTTTGTAGGGCCGACAGTAGGTATCGGACCCATTATTATTATTGTGTATGACTACTGCTATTACTACTATTATATTAACTATGGGATGGCTATGGAATGAATGTTATTTTTATCTAAGATTGTGGTTATTCTCATTGCTTCTATTTATGTTAACTGCGATGTATGTATAAGATAGCGATATTTGTATTATACGTTCACGATGCGCTCATGGCTCTCGATTTCAAAAACAGTTTACTCGTTATTGTTCAAAAAAAAAAATTACCCCTATTTTCGTTAAAAAGTAATTTCTAAAAGGTAATGTTAGTTTCTCGAGCAAAAGTAACAACTAGTAATTCCACAATATGACTTAAGCATAGAATGGAATTACTAGGGTGTTACATGAATGGTTAAAAATCTAACCACCTAGTTAGAAAAATAAGATTGATTATGGACCACATGAAAAACATAACAACTTTTGCTATCAACTAACTACTCATAAAATTTCACAAAAGATAACCCAAAACTCTCACTTCTCCCACCCTTCAGCTACAACCTTCTCTCCTTCTTCTTCCCTCCATTTTTCTTGCTTACTCATCCATCCTTTCATCTTTTTACACATCTAAGAAAACTACATCTCCTAACCATAATCACCTTTATAAGACATAAGATTTAAGCCAAAAACTCTTCCTTTTATCCAAACACAATTTTTGGCCAAGGCAAGGACTAAGAAGAGTAATCATATTTTGAGTGGATTGAAGGTGATTAGAGCTTCAAAAAAATCAAATTAGGAGGGTACAAACACTAGAAGTGAGATAGGAAATTCTAAGACTTGAGTTGCCTTGTATATGTGTCTTTGTAGCTAGGGTTTTACTATCTTTCTTGAGGGCAATATTGGAGTCAGGAATTAATGATATTTATTCTTGTGTTCTCATGTTTTTAAGTGGTTGGAGCCAGTTATTGATAAGTGGTTGCTATTGTGACTAAAGAAGAATTTAAAATAGAAATTAGTGTCTATAGGAAATATGGGCAGTCAGTGGTTTGACCCCTAAAACTAAAGCTAGGAGATTTAAAGTGAAATGAAAATAATTTTAAAATAAAAGCTAACTTAGAATGAAGTCTATCCTTATAAAATATAATTTCATATGACTTGTGAATAAAGTTATGATTTTTATAAATTGACCTTATTTTGTGGGGAACACCACCGAACAGCCTCGTCTTAAAATTCAATATCTTGAGTTATATAGATTATTTTTCAGTGAAACCAATTTTTTTAGAAAGCTAAGACATATAAGAATAATCATTAAAATATTGCTAGTGGATTCCCTTTGTAGTGGTTCCAATAATTATCTGGAATAACTGTTGCTCTGTTATCACTAAAAACAGAATAGCTATGTTGCAAGACTTATAACCCAAGTTTGGCTTAGAATTTTTGACTAAGGTTTCTTTTATTTGAAAAAGGGTTCATTAAGGTATAAGTCCATAAAAGTTTAGGGCAACATAAATAGAAATAAAACTTTGGTGATTTTTTCAAGTTAGGTAACCGAATTTATCTTGAAGCAGGGCAATTAGTGGAAAAACATACACACCATGATTTATACAAACTCAATTTGAGTGGAACCAAAGGAAATTGAAATTAGAGTAAGCTTGTAAAATTTGAATCGAAAATGACTTAAAATGGAATTTTTGTAAATTTCCCAAATTTTGGACAGATCTTTGGTGCCATGCAAGTTTATGTTCCTAAGTTGAATTATCTTTGAGATGTTTACTCTCTTTTGTTTCCCACTTGGAATTTGCGGTTTTAAAGGTTAAATGTGCATGATACTTTGATTATGTTCTTACAATGATAAAATGAATGCATAATATCATAACTATGCAAACTTCCTTACTTGATTCAGAAGGACAAAGTTAGGACTGTGCTTGGATTAGAGAGAGTGAATATGATTCTCTTGCCTTAAGTCAGGCAGAGTGAACCTGACATAGCTATGTTGGAGAGAGTAAATCCAACCTTTCTATGAATTGTTAGGGAGAGTGAACGTGAATAAAGATAGATTGGCATGAGAACCAGAGAGAGTGAACCTAACAATCATGTACAAGAATGAGCTCAATCCTACAAAACATCTATCGCCCAAATAAATGAATGGCACATTGAAGCAAGGGATTACCAAGCCAAGTACATGTAGCAATTTAAAGGAAAAGAGGATAATCCAAGCAACATTGCATCCCATGCATGCCTAGTTTACTTATATGGCTCATATAATATATGTTCTATTTCCTTTATTTTTTATATTGATATTGCTTAATTTATTTATCATACATGCATGAATAAAAATGAACTTACTTCAAAGAGAATTTTAACAATATATAAAGGCATCTCTATCTCTTTTTCTATTGAAAATATGTTTTATCATTATAACCCGAAGCAGTTAGGGATGATCATGATGACACTATATATAGTAGTTTAAGATTTCCTACTAAAAATTTAAATTCTCATACCTATTTCTTTTCATATCATCCTCAGACATTACCAATGGCATCCATAGTTATTTTCCTTGAGACACCTAATTGGACCTAACACCATGACCCGGCTTTAGATTCAATGTACTTACTAGGGTAGGTAGCTGTTAGGATGTATATATTTTTCAGTTGCCCATTTGCCATCACTGTGCTCAGCCCACAATTTGACCTAGAATTTTCGTTTAATGGTGCTCTATTGCATATGGTTTGCTCACCTTACCCTTCACGGTCCTCCCCCATCTTCATCATTTGTTGAGACAAATCTTTCTGAGGATAGCTCTTCATTTTCCTCTTCTGGAGGAGACCAAGTAGTGCCTGAACTTGCACCAGAGGGGTTTGCAGCCGTGGATAATGGTTTCTACACCTCATGAAAAGACACAACAACTGACTTAGTAACACTTTGTGCTGATAGACCTACACTTATCTAAGAAGGTCTCGTACTAACAACTCACTAACCATTCATGTACATTCTATGGCCTGTCTAAGAATAGTATTTTTGGGGCCACAAATACAGTTGAGAGTTTTTAGATGTATAACTAATATGTGATATACTCAGAATATTGGTTCAAGACACTTGGGTTTGTAACTAGTATAAATACAACATTGTACATATTTACTGTTAAAATATCTTCAGTACTTTAGACTTATGTCATGCTATTTTTCTGATGTTACTTTATGAATTTATGTTATATAAACTCACCAACGATATGATAACACGATTACTACGTATTTAATAAGTAGCAACTTTTAATTATAATATTATAACCTAAGCATGATATTGTGATTAGAAAGGTGTTACATTTGACGTATGTTAGAATCCATCTCTACATCTGACGGGTACATGGGGGTGAAAAAGGGGACGTACCATAGCCAGGGTGATGTCATCAAACAAATCATGGGAGGAAAGAAAGGACTCATAATAGATAAACTAAATTGATGGTTGTGGAAAATATAGACCCATGCCATCAACATAATTGCATTGAGCAATGGGTCATAGTGCTAGTGCCAGGTAGGAAACTCAACGTAAATGACCACACTACCCATAGACCTCTTCTGAAGACGACACGAAAGTAGGAATGAAAAATAGAATTTCTCAGTAGGACTTTAACCAGACAATTAAGTGTCATCATTATTGTAACAACCTCTATCATATAAGCCATGCTCGAGTTATGGAGTTATATTAAAAGGTTGTCATTGTGCTAAGAATCTTTAAAATGTGGAAAATATAATACATGACCTTTTAACTGCACACTTTATTACTGACTAATAGTTCATAAACTTCGTTATCTCTGATACATAGAGAATAAAATAATTACAATTTAAAAGAAATTGCGACTAACATAATACACAGAATTTGCTTCTGACTAGTCGTTAGCTATCTTCAATAGTCTCTTGCTCTGGTTTGCGCCCGAGTCTTGCTCTGGTTTGCGCCCGAGTCTTGCTTAGTGAATGTCCCAGTACTCCACCTCGCACTTGATTTCCAACTTAGGTGTTAAAATGTTTACGGAAAAGAAAAACATACAAGCAGGCAGTGAAAACCTAAGGTTCTCAGTAGGTAAACTCGAACCATCACTCTTACAGTGTCATCATAAACATTCCAACCGCTTCGGTTTCTTATGAAAATATGAGCACATATACGCAAACAGTGGTTCAATTTTAAGTTTAAACATATTGCTCGAAGCGAGTTATATTTTAACAACCACTTGGCATATTATATGATAGACATAGAAACACGAATAGTATAGTATACTTCAATAAGAATCATAATAACATTATGACATAATGAGATAATTAGAGATGCACATGTAGGTACTTGTACTTGACTGTATGCAAGTGCACTTGACTTAATTCATCTCTTTCTTTAACTTGCAACTTGATCTTGCTTTTTTGTACTTGGTCCCCTGGAGGTGAATAGCCTTTCTCACCCCTGGGTAATAGCTTGCTTTTCAGGATCGAGCTCGTTCCTATACAAGATTGCCGGGTTTACTTTCCCCGACGCTCCCACCGACTTATTCCCCTTAAATCTGTTCAGGGGCTGGCCCAAGTCTTAAACAGTATCGCTCTGGCACACGTTAGCTGGGTCTATGCCATGCCTTACGTGGTAGCTTGGTACCTCTTTCTTGCAAGTTCTCAAAATTTTTATCCTTCTTTAGACATGATTATACATGTATATGCTATATATTCATTCATATACTTCATATCATACTTAAATCATTCTTGCATACATGAATCTTATGAGCATAACATATAAATGTTTATAACATTCATTTAATTCACATATTTCTGCTGAAATTTCGGCAGCATAACGGATCAGGTCCGCTTCCCCGTGAATAGTGCCAGCTTCTCACGGACAAATCAATCACAATAGCATAATCAATATAACATATCAATCCCTTAGTATCAAGGTAAAATTTGCAACTTTCAACCCAAACCTTATATGTACACTAATATTTGTGAAACTATCAATTTGGTCATTTCTGTCAATTCTATTCAATTCTGCCCGAATTTATAATTTATGCCATAATTTTTGCTTAATTTGTTTATGTCTGAATTTTGGATATGTTAACTTGCTTTTTGTCTAATTTCTAACCTCTTTAGTCCCATTAAGTTTTGATACATATAACTCAAGTTATTGAAGATTTACCTAGGCTTGTCCGGTACTAGGCAGATTTGAGTCCTAGAAAGTAAAAATTACTAAAAATAGAAAACTAGCTGAAACTATACGAAACCTATATGATTTTAAAGCTAACTGATCCAATTTTAATTTGCAATAAGTTCCATCTCATTTGAGTAAGTAGAACTCGAATTATGAGCTCTTGACTTTGGGTATCCTACACTGCCCTATTTCCCCTTAATAGGACCTTAGGTCAAAATTGCGGATTTATTGGTAGCAGCTCAGTTGGAATCTAAATCTGAAATTTTTATGGGATATTTTAATATATGTTATCTTCCTATCAAAATTAGTTTTATTAAATTTCGAGTTGTATAGGGTGAGTTATATCCTTCACAACTAGTACTGCCTAGAGCAGAATGCAGGATTCCTAGGTAAACTTAAAAAATTCATATCTCTCTCAATACTAAGCTAATAACCTTATAATTTATATGGTTGGAAATCCCTGGATGTCTAGTTTCATATAAAATTAGGTTTCATCCACTTTCTATGGTTGTAGGTGGAGCTGTACACTCTGTCGGTACAGACACCGTAGGGTTTTCTCACAAAAACAGATTCTCCTTAGCTCCTTTTTGAGTATTTGATAAATTCCTCAACTTAAACTAAATTTCTTCATTTCAATTCACAAGAAAAACATCATAACACAAGCATACAAGTATCGACCAGCATAGCATAAGGAGCACACAATAGCCATATAGTCACACAACACAACAAATAACTAAGGATTTGAGTTACCTACCTTGAAATCCTTGAAACTATAGAAGCAAGGAGGCCAAGAACCAACTCCTAGTCTTCTTCCTCCACCATGGCAGCAGCTCACATGAGTGTGGGGAGCCTCCACTTGATGTTTAATCATGAAATTGTTAAAGGGGTTTTGTAGAGAAGGAGGTGAGGATCAATTTTCATAAAAGGAGTAAGAGAATTTGAAGCCAAGAAGGCCATGAACTATGAGCTTGAAGCTCATAGCCATGGAGGCAAGGAAAGAAAGGAAGGAGAAGAAGAAGAAATAGAGAGGACATGACAGCTGGTGGGGGTGAAATATGAGGAGGACCTAGGAGGAAATCTTTTGATTTTTATAACACAAAAGCTTGTAATTGGTGGAGGCTTTGGTGGTGGTAGTTAAGCCAAGTTTCTCCTCCTTCCTTGGTTGCAAGTGGTGCCATTCACATGAGGTAGAAGTGGCTAAGTTTGAGCCACTCAAATTGGGTCTTTAGTATGAAATTCTACTGGTTTGGTTTTGGAAGTTTAAAACACCGAATCTTTACCAATGTCCTCCAAATTAGCAAAACGTTATTAAATAACTTTGTAAGATTTTTTATATCTTTATTCTAATTGTTCTTAAGCCTAACCTTTATAATTAACATCTAATTAACTCTTAATCATCCTTTAATTAATTTCTAATTAACCTTATGTAATAAAAAAAATCGAATAAATCTGTTAATAGCGTAAATTAAATGTTTCGCAAGTTCAGAGCATTTATGTTTTCTATTTTCCATAGCTAATGGCATTTTCCATAATTTTAAGCAAATCTAGGGCACCCTATGTCATTTCACATCCAACGACCTCCGTGGCCCAATCGGCAAAGATTAAACCTTTATGGTTTCGCCACGTGAATCTGCTCCATTTAAAACCCCATTCTGCTAATTCTACAGATGCAGGGACATAATTGTCATTTTATGAAAAGTTCTAGGGTTATTGTGGAAATAATCCTTTAAGGTCAAAATGTAATTTTTAAAAGTTCTAGGCAAAACTGCAGATAACAAAAGTTTATAAGGGCATTTTTATCATTTCTTAATTTTTAACGTATGGCAGTGCCATATTTTTAACTGCAGTATTACGTTACCCTATAGTTCCGAGTGTAAGGATCGTTATGACATGGCGCTGCTTGAGAAATTCTCACACTGCCTAAGAGAAATAATTCGAAGTTTCCATTACGCTTTGTTTAAGAAAGTAGGGATGTTATAATTATCATCCCAACACTTCGAGTTTTCTTACAAAAACTTGAGCATGCATTAATTTCATTTATTAAGTTTGAAAACATTATTTGGCCAAAGCAAGTTACTTTTAAACATACACTTGGAGCTTTCCATAATCATGACATAATGAAACATAGATATAACATGTGAGCATTCAAAAATAGGAAACATGATAAGTTACATAATGCATGAGTGTCTTAAGCATTTTTTTACTTTCTTTGGCTTTGACTTTGACTTTGTCATTGGCCTTAGTCTTTGACTTTGACTTTTCTTTAACTTTACTTTACCTTTGTACTTGAACATCCTTCATACTCCCTTAACTAGACTTTTCTTAAGTTATGAGCTCATACCTATTAGTGACAGTCAGCACATAAATTAAGGATCTAGTTAGACATCTTCCTCTAGCTCTAGTAAGGGGTTTTAAATCTTAAAAGTCAGACATCTTCCTTTGACTTATAAATGATGCATTAAGTCTTATGTCATTCACTTCTTAGGACAAAGGACTTAGTCTTTCTCTTCTTAACTCCTATTCCATCTTAACATACATGACAATTATTTCTAAGTCCAAGAATTTGGTGAAAATCTGACAATATAATGGCTAGACCGAGAGATTTCCTAAAATTGTAAACAGGCACATAAGAATTCATAGCATTCATATCATATTTAATCATTCATGAATAATTCATCACATGCGTACATCATGATTCTTGTGGATTTTCCCTCAAGAATCCCAACACTCAATCTCGGTACAGTTATAATAGACAAATCAACATCTGCATCAATTATCCATAAAAGTCATTCACATGCAACTTCTTGATCATAGAGGATTACTCCTCAAGAATCCCAGCACATAACCAATACAGTTGTGGTTAGACATGTCAAACAACATCATCATTTCCTACATGATTGTGGAGTACCAATGCACTCAAGAGTCTTATGAATATAGTTGGGTGATTAAGTAAAATATTTTAAATTACCATTTTGGCCTTAAATTTTGAATTAATCTTGAAGAGAGATTTTAACTTCTTTTCTTTGCTTCTTACTCCTTAAAGTTTGCATTTTTACTTAGTACAGTCTTTTAACTCTTATGTTTACTCCTCAAGTTTAATTCCTTAATGAGGTTATTAACATTATTTGATTAGATACTTTAGGGCTTAAAATCCTCATCTTCATTAATTAAGCATTCTTCATTTCTTAATTGAGGCATATGGGCCGAAACCCTTTTAAAATATGGCCTTAAGCTTCTTTTAACTTTTATTCTTCTTGGAACCTTAATTAATCACTTAGTTTTACAAAGTTTTACTCTTATCTTAGCCAAAAACATTTCTTTTTCCATTTTTCTCTTTTAGGGCCGAACCAAAGACCTAAGGTTTGCCTAAGTTTTAATTTTTGTTTTCTGGCTACAAGTTTCTCTTAAGTTATATGGAGATTCAAGATCAACCACTAAAGGTTTCAAATCATCTTTCCCTCGTATTTTCCTTCAAGTGGCCAAAGCCTATATCAAGCCAAGTTCTCATTTTTATTTTGTTTTACTCCTTGATTCCTCTTGTTTTAGACTTATTAAAGCTTATGGAACATAGATCTAAGCTTAAAAAGTTTTAATCTTATCAGATAATTAGTAAAGGTTGGATTTTTTTTCATATTTATGTCTTAGAAACCACTTTCTTATGGTCATATTTTAACAACCAATTAAACAAGATCAAGGAAGCAACTTTAATATGGATTTGGTTTTAAAAATGACATATGAGCCACATAACCACACAAATGTTCAAAAAGGTGGTAACTTTAAACTTTTCAAGAAGCAAAAACAAGGAATAGGCCAAGAACACCATAGTCATGGCTAGGGCTAGAGTGTTCTTGCCTAAAAGTGAGTAAAGATCAAAACTTTATACACTTTCTTAAAAGATGAACTCACTAGAAACTCAAAATAAGAGGTAGAAATATAAAAGAAAGCATTTTTCTCAACATTCAAGAAGCTAGAAACTTTGAGACAAAGCTTGAAACTCAAAGCTATGGTCAAGCTTGAGCATTCATGGCTTGTCATAAAAGAAAAAGAGTTTGGATAGAGGTTCCTACTACTCAAGATGATGAACAAGACAAGAAAACTTGAAGCTTGAGGTGAAAGTCTTCCTCCTTGCTCTAAAAGGGTCCACGATTTTGGCAAGGGAGAAAGATGAGGCCTTGTTGCTTCCTTGCTTGAAGAAAGAGTATGTATTTGTGTGTTTATAAGAGCTAGAAGATGTAGCCCTTACAAGGTTTGGTGAGGGGTGGTTATGGAGGTTCAAGAACTTGAAGAAAAAGGAAGAAAAAGATGAAGAGGCAGAGAATGTTTTCTCTCGTGGATGTAAGAGAGTTTTGCGATAACTTGGAGAGTAAGGAGAGTTGATTTTTGAAAATGTGAGTGACTGTGTATGGATGTTTTTGGCCATGGGGTTCTTTGTATGGGTAGGGGAGATATTTTTCATTTGTGTTGTAAACAAGGGGACAAATTGGATGATTATGTTGATTATGTTGGACACACTTTGTACCTCTTCTTACATAAGGCATTTGTGTCTTTTACTTTTTACTTTTGATGATGTGATATGTACTTTGGTTGTCTAGTTGACTTTTAACTTGAATTTGATGATGAAATTAAGTATTCTTGCTACTTATGTGATTTAATTCATTAAGGATTAGTGATTAATTCATGTTTCCATGATTAACGAAATTAAGATCATAATTGTGCTTAATTAACCTTAATCAATCTTGATTTAGCTAATTATTAGTAATTACTGCTTAATTAGTCTCTTGGAGGTTTGATTTATTTGATTGACAAGTTTTTAATTTTAATTAAGCATTCTCTTAATCTTTTTCTCCTTAATTACCTTTTTTTACTCTTGGATTAAGCTTTTATTTCTTAATTCTTCGTTAAGTGCCTAATTACTTAGGGTCACTAAGGTAATTAGCACGAGGGAAATTAGAGATCTTACATTACTCCCCACCTTTTAAAAGAATTTTGTCCTCAAAATTCATTACTTATGAACAGGTTGGGATACTCTTTCCTCATTTCGGACTCCAGTTCCCACGTATGCTCCTCCATATTCCCTCTTCCCCAAGCCACCTTCACCAAGGGAATGATCTTGCTCCTCAGCTATTTTACCCTTCGAACCACGATCTGTGATGATGGTAGATAGAAAGCTAAGTCCTTCCTTAACTGTACATTCTCTAGCTCAAGCAGATGACTAGGATCATAATTGTATTTTCTCAATTGGGATGCATGAAAAACATTGTAGAGATTTGACAAATTAGGAGGTAGGACTATTCGATAAGCATTTGACCCTATATGCTTAAGGATTTGGAGAGGATCAAGAAAACAGGGGCCTAACTTTTTGACTCTCATTACTTTACCTATATCTGATGTAGAAGTGATTTTCAAGACTACATATTCTCTTTCTTGGAACTCTAAGGGTTTTCTCCTCTTATTAGCATTATTGTTTTGTTAGCTTTGTGCAGTGAGAATCCTATCCCTTATCTTCTTCACCTGCTTCATGGTTTGTCTCGCAAGATCAGGTCCTAAAAGGCTTTGCTATCCAAGTTCATACCAATATAGGGGAGATTGACACTTCCTTCCATACAAAGCCTCGCAGGGTGTGATACTGATACTCACATTTTGACTATTATTGTATGCAAACTCTATCAGAGGTAGCTACTTATCCCAACTTCCTCGATTATCTAACACACAAGCTCTTAGTATATCCTCCTATGTTTGGATAGTCCTTTTTGATTTTCCATTAGTCTGGGGATGATATGCTATAATTAGACAAAGTCTCATCCTAAATGCCTTATGCAAGGCTCCCCAAAATCTAGAGGTAAACCTCGGGTCTCTATCCGAGATTATAGTTGAGGGTAAACCATGGAGTCTCACTATTTCTTGGACATATAGCTAGGTCAACTTTTTCCAAAGGATAAGTAGCTCTAATGGGCAAAAAGTGAGCAGACTTAGTTAGGCTGTCAACATTCACCCATATCGCATCATGACCAGCTTGTATTTTGGGTAGACCTATCACAAAATCCATAGAGATGCTCTCCCACTTCCATTCAGGGATCTCCAATGGTTACAACATGCTAGATGGTTTTTGGTGCTCAATCTTCACCTTTTGGCAGACTAAACACTTACTCACCAACTCGGCTACATCCCTTTTCATTCCCGGCCATCAAAACATCTTCTTGAGATCACGATACATCTTTGTAGCACCGAGGTGTTTGGTAAGATGGCTCTATTAAGCCTCCTCAAAATCCTTCTTCAGAGGTCACCACTCGCTAGTATGCAAACTTTTTCTTCAAACTTCCATATTCCATCTACACCTCAAGCGAAACCCTTCAATTGTCCTTCTTCCACCAGGGCTATGGTCTTTAGGAAATCCTCATCATCTCTTTGGACTTGAGCAATTTTGTCTTTGAAATCGCTTGTTACCCTAATCTAATTCAATCTTAAACTACATGGGGTTAAGGAAACTCCTATTAATTTCACCTATTGTAGACGCATTTACTATGAATTTCCATTAATTAGTTCCGATCCTACTTGACTCACGGGCGGCTCCCCTTAATTTATTCCTAGCCTCTCTCGAGGTCAAGCAATACTCCTTATCCTAAATTGATTGCCTAATCTCTCAGCACAAACTAATCTAGATAAAAGTTGAAGATCTATGGGTTCATATATTGACCGCATGAACCGCGTTTGCCTATCTGTAGTTTTCGCTCAGTTCACGGTATTTATGTTAAGAAGCTTTGTTTACAAACCCTATCTCTAGTTATTCCAAACCAATGAATCAACTGAATGGTGGCCAATCACTCAAAAGCATTAAGCACAAATAAAAACACTAAGCAATTGAAATAGAAGCAAGATTAACATTAATCCATAAGTAAATTTGTCACACAAAAGGGTCCATTAACATCCTAGCAAGAGAAACTTAGTTCATGACTAAAAAAAAGTAAATAACAAAAGAGTATAAAGATGAGGAGATAGAAAAACAAAGAGCCATAAAGATTTCTGGCTAGAGAAAAGAAATTCGGAAGAATCTAGATCTCTTTGTGTTGAAGTTGAGATCTGGAATCCTTAAATCTTCACTTTCAATCTCTCTAGAAGAAGTCTTTTGCCTTGGGAAGTGTGTGGAGTGTCTAGGGATTTGTTTCTGATAAGAGGTGTTGCCGTTTATAGTGTATGGACCCTTTATTTTAAATCTCAACTTGAACCAGCAAATTGCTGCAGACGGGGTTGTGTTATAGCGCAACACCCATCTTTTGGTGTCACTTGCAAAAACTGTGGCTGCTATAGTGCAACACAAAAGTTTGACAGAGTCTGCGAACACGGAAGAGCACTATAACACACTTGGTTGTGCTATAGCGCAAAATAAAACATGGGGAAGTTGACGAAACAGGAGCGTGCTATAGCGCAACATGAAACTTGGCCATTTTCTTCCTTCTACGGCAGTGCAATAGAGCATACTGCTTTGCGCTATAGCACAAGCTATTGAGTCTGAATTCACTCTTTGGCCTCTTCCAACCTCTTCTGAGCCCGCTTGCACCTAATATCCTGTAAATAAACCCAAAATAAGTATGCAAGCATATAAGAAAATAACAAAAAACTCAAAATACCAATTAACCTAAACTATTTACTAAAGTAAAACAAAGCAAAACTAAATTAAACACCCACAACTTAAATTAAACAAAAACTAACTAAAAATATAACTCACCAAAGGTAGTTATCAACCACCAATTGTGCAATGCTTTGTCCTTCAAGGGTTATCACAGCTTTACCCAAAGCAAAGCTTGGTGAAATAGCGTCAATGAGCAACCCCTAGGATTAGATGTGGTGTTGTTGAGCAACTCATACACACATAGTTCCCAATCAACTAACACCTTCATTATAAGGATGAAGCAAAAAGAAAGCAAGGAGAAAAAGTTGTATATGAAATTAGAAAGAGGAGAGAAGAGAAGAGGAAGTTGTGTCAAATAGATTGCAAAGGTAGATATTTATATAGGCATGGTTGAGTAGGAAATGTAGAGGAGCTTGGATGACACCATCCAAATAGCACACATGTTTCATTACATGCACCGTCCATGGCACTGTCCATGAGAATCACATGCATCGTCCATAGCACTGTCTATGAGACTCACATGTTTTATCACATGCACCGTCCAAGTTTGAAACACACACACCACACACACATACACACATACATACATACATATATATATATATATATATATACACTCATTTGATAACATGAGTTTGGTATGAGAAAAAAAGATATGAGAGAAAATTTCATGAATTAGATTTATCTGCAATATAAATATTAAATTTTTATTAATCAAATCATTGAAGCATGTTATATTATCTTGATGATTAAGCATAACAAATTTTAGAACAATTGGACAAATTAAAAATACTTATGCAATCTAAAGGTCAACATTTACTTATATTTTAAAACTATATTATACGTTAAAATAAAGTGGGATAAGGAAGTATCTAATCATTTTTAAATTGTATGAAAATTAGCATGCTTGATATTAGTGGAAAGTTTCAATTCATTGGTTACATTGGTGAAATTCAATGTCTACTAAAGTTATTCAATAGACTAACTATGCCAAGACTTACTTTTAGAGTAAGTGGGTCCTCACACTATATATATATACACCATTAAATTTTATATAAATAGTCAAAATTAAAATATAAAATTATGTAATCTTTTTAAGTAATCATATAACCTTCAAATAATTGTTATTTTTAATCATCTATGTATAGTTTGATGCCCAAGATTTGCCCCTTTCATTACTCACCTAAAAATAACCCTCTCACTTGAAAGCTGGATTTTGAATTCAATATTTATGCTGTAAAATGTCTTTGGCAGCTTTAAGAATCTATATGATGTTTAGCATGGTTTTATTTGAATTTTAAGTTTTCTTTCTATCTTTACGATGTGAACTATAGTACTTTCGATTGTAACTGGCTAGAGACCTAAAGCATTGACGCCTGACGAATCGGGTGGTGCATTAGCGAGTGAAATTTCCTTCTTTGTCTATAATTGGTTTTCAATGCTGCATTTTGGTCCAGGATTTGGCTAAGGGAGAGGCGGGTAAGAGGGGATGCGGGGAAAAGGAGGGGTGATGAAGTAGCCTGCCATGTAGGATAAAGAATGCCAACTTGACAAGGGTAACTCAGTGATTTATTAGTGGAGTTGGGTTAATGACGAGGATCAAAATAGGTCACGTTTAAAAAATAAGTGATCAAAAGTTAAGCAAAAAGTAAAAAGAGAACAAAATCAAAATTTCTTTTATATATATATATATATATATATATATATGGAGAGAATCAAGTAGGAGGAGTGATTAATTGTGAGAGTGAGAAGAACAAATTTTGATCATTAGATTTTATATAAATGATAAAGATTAAAATATAAAATTATATAATTTTTTTAGTAATCATATGACTTTTAAATAATTTTTAATCTTGACCATTGAAATATAATTATACAACTAAGATTTACTCCACTCACCTCATACCTAAAAATAGAAGAGAGACTTTCAAAGTTGAGTACTCCGTCCATGGTCCGATGGTGGTGGATCCCATTTATTGGTGAATTTTCCTTTTTTTTTTTTTTTTGGTCTTAATCACTTTAAGATTGTTTAGATCCTGTCTAATTCGATTTAAGTCGAGATAACTTATCATGAGAAAAAAGCTTTTCTTACACTATTCTTTTATTTACAAAACTTAAACTAAAAATCTTATTAAAAGGAAATAAATGTCAATCTAATCATCGCTTGAGCGTCTTTCTATTTTATAGTTGTTCGGGATATTATGGTATGCATACAGACTCTTTTCATGATGAATCTTTAAATAAATATTTAATTTTTCATCCTTTTCTCTCAAATCCTTTTAAGGGAAAACATTGAAAGCAATGTTTTTCTTCCCTTTCCGAGTGGAACCAAGTAGCGGCTTTACTTATTACCGCAGCTAAAGGTACTGGTTATATCATATTTCACTGGAGCAAATTTTCTCATACGCAAATTTAACATAATTTGATCATGCATATATTTTCATGATTGATTGAGTCTTAAAACATGAAAGAATTGAACAGAAATGTTTAAAACGAAACATGGTCAACAATAGGAATTTACACGACTAAATGATTAAATTTATACATGAGAAAATTGGCTTCTTTTTTTTTTTTTTACTTTTATTTATTTTTCTTTTATCTGAATGGCTTGAGAAAATCTGCTCCTAATATTAGGGGTGTCAAAAAAACCCGCACCATGATATCATGATAATACCCTGAATCTTGACGGGTATGGGGAAGATTTTGCCCTCATTGGTAATGGAGATTTTATTTTAAATACCCGTGACGTTAAATCTGAGTGGAGGCGGGGATCACTATCCCCATACCCACGGGTATCCGCCATAAAATAACTATTTTACCCTTAAATTATTAACTTAGTTAAACTAATATTATTATTATTATTATTTAAATTAATTAGACTAAGGTTTAAATTTATAAGTTAGATTTATTTATACTTAAAAGGTTTAAATTTATAAGTTAGATTTATTTATACTTAAAAGGTTTAAATTTATAAGTTAGATTTATTTATACTTATTATATATTAAATTAATAATTGGATTACTATTATGTGTTTATTTTTATTTTAAGTATTTTAAGTTGTTAGAATTTGGATTGTAGAATTGGATTATTGTACTTATTTTTTGTTTATTTTATGTGTTTATTTTTATTTTAAGTGTATTAAATGGTTAGAATTTTAATTGTTAAATTAGATTATTATTTATGGTTATTTTAAATATTTTATGATATTAAAATTTTTATATTTAATTTAAATTTTTAAAATTTTTAATATTCTAACGGATATCCATGGATATTCACTTTAAAATAGCCATGAGTAAGTAAAAAATGACTGCAAATATGGGTGAAAGGCAGGCGAGATTTATCATGCATGCGAGAGATGGGCCCATTGACATCCCTAGCTAATATATCAGTGAATTGCCGCGGGAAACAAAACGGGACACGGCAACGAACTTAGCACCATTTGTATTATATAATTTTTTTACAATTTTACACCTTTTTTATGAGAAACAAAAAGGCATGAGAAAAAGGAGCGTGAAAAAGAAAGAAATTTATCCATAAATGCAGACTTTGACAAAAGCATAAATACATTGCAAGATTTTATTCTTCTCACTTTTTCTGCGCTTTAATTTTATTTGGTAATTAAAAGTATACAAATCAATATCATCAAAGTCAAGCCTCCAATTTTTCATAGAATACCAATCTACCAAAATACTTGTAGCTACAGAAATTCAAGATATAGTTCTCAGCTTCCAAAGATGAGAAAATGTTGCGTGCTTCTAATTTCTTTACTATAAATACTATAATAAAGCCAAAGCTCCCTGAATGAGAGACAAGGAAACTTTCTTTGGAGCCTGCCACACATTCCTTGAAGTGGGATTTAACATAACATAATGCAAACTTCAAGAGCAAGGTAAAGTGTGACAGAATAGAATGCTGATGATCAAGAATTGATGGACACATAAGACGTAGTCAATAATTATCCATCGAAATCGATCCAATTTGCGTGGCAACTTCAATGAGGCTTCGCTTGGACAGCCTGGCTTTGTTGGTTGAAGATAATGCATGCATTTCAGCAAATGGATCGCTCTAGCTCATAATAAAGTTGGAAAATGAAATTACTTTCAGAAAGACTAATCAGCAAACCAATCATCTCTTGTGAAGCGGCTTTTATTGAGTTATAGTCTACTGATTCCCAGTCGCTGTAGTGGTATCTCTTTCCAAATGATGCTGATTTCCGCCTTTGTAACACTATCTAACCTATATAGTATGATACGACAATCCTGTTATTTTATAATTTAATTTTAATATATTATCGATCAAAATTTTTTATACTGTCAATTAAATTATTTATTTTTTCTTTAATAATATTTTTTTGATATATCGGTAATAATAAAATTTGAACTTATTATCTCATATAAATTATCTAAATTTTTCATCAATATTTTTAATAATGATACACAGCTACATAAAAATATAAAAAAATTACAATAATGAATTAAAATTAAATAGCTTATATTGTTTTCCACCAACCTGTAGAAGCGTTTGGTATCTTTTTGATAATATAAAGCTACAATAAGATAAGAGTTGATAGTATAAGGCTTGATTGTATAAGGTCTGATAAAAATTTAATACTATACAGTGTTTGGTATGTCACTGTATAAGATATTGTATTATATAAAATATAACCAGAAGAAGAGATTATAATAAATATAATTTTTAAATAGTTATTATAATTATTTAAACTATTTTTTATCATATACAAAAATAATTTTATATTAAAAATTATTTACTTATTTATTTTTAATATTTTTTTTATAAATATAAAAAAATGAGAGAGAGAGGAAAGAGTGAAATAGAGATGGAATTTTTATACATCAAAATCTAAATAGGATTAGTATCATATTCCTATATTTGGTTGTATTTTTTATTATATATAATTAAATTTATATTAAATATTATTATTTATATATTTTAATAATAAATTTTTATTCCTGTATTTTTATTTCAATTTGAATAGTTATTTTACAATTATTTTTTAAAAAATATTTATTTATTATTTATTTAATAATTAATTTTCTTTTAATAAAATATATTAAAAAATAAAAAAAAGTGAAAGAATCCTTATACATTAAAAATTTGTCAGCCTGTAATACGCCTCCCTGTAGTATTAAGTTATCCATCATTATAACATATAAGGGAGGTTTGATGGATAAGCTTATACAATAAGTTGACTGCACCAAACAACGGATAAGATCATAACGTATTGTATTATCTTATCCTATCATGCCTAATACAGCATGCCAAACGCCCCCTTATGGTCTTCGCTAACCTCCCACACATGGCAAAGTTGTTCATCCTCACGATTTTGTAACTGTCATGGTCCCAAACTTCTTTTTTTTCCGATGAGATCATGGTCCCAACCATTGCACGTAGAAAAATTGTAAGTAGACATTACATCATAGTTGCATTTCCATTTTTTTATGAAAAAAAAAAAGAAAAGAAAAATTAACATCGTTGTTTCTCTGAAGTACATTCATGTAAGAATAATGTCAGCAGCCATAAATAAATAAATAAAATAAAATAAAATCGAAAGCGCAGACAATGTATTACAGGTATCCTATCCTCGAAAGATGAATCACGCAACCATGCCTCCATCACAAACAATGATGTCAATCTTCTATCTTGTGGAAATCGACATCAAAAGTTAGGGGTTTCGGTGAAACTTGTTTGTTTCCTGAATTGACATGCATCAAAAGTTTTCCACTCCCATAACAAACAAAAAAGGGGAAAAAAAAATAATAGTGAGTTCACTTGGTGCAATATTTGTGAATGAGACCTACCACCGAAAGACAAGAATCTTGTTATAACAGTGAACGACTGTTAAAGAGATTCGCAGCAAAAGAAAAGGGAGAAAAACAAACCAAAAAAACAAATGTTACAAAGACATTTCATTGGCACAAAAAATGAATGCCAGGAATTTGAGTTGAAGAATACCAATTTCTTTCTTCAACTATGAGTCAAACAACCTCCTTCTTACTGCCTTTCCAGCATGAGTGTCCCAATTCAACAAAATAATTGGTTGAGCAAAATGGAAATTTCCTTTCTAACTAAAAAATAAAAAGGAAATATTAGCTATCCTATACTAGTAAGCTATTGTAAATTATATGCTCAATCGCTGCCTATGCCAGCTGCTGCAATTAAAAATGGCACCAGCTATGCCTAAAATTAATCTAGCTGACAGTTTTCCCTAGCATATTTACAATGTTCTCCATATGCCCATCAGCTCAAGAAGCTGTGCAGCTTTCCCTCCATATGCCTATCAGCTCAAGAAGCTGTGCAGCTTTCCTCTTGCCCCTTTCTGAACCATTTTCTGCAAGATCCAAGAGAGGATTGATCACCCCAAGTGAACAGACACTCGACACACGCAATGCATCTCCACCACAGAGGTGCACCAGCACTGAAGTTGCATTCTCTTTGTTCTTAGGAGATCCATTAGTGACTAAATCCACCAAAGTGGGCACAGCATTCATGGATCCAATTTTTGCTTTTCCCTCAGGGTGGCTAACTAGTACAGCCATGATTGCCAGTGCCACATCCCTCATCTCCCCACCAGGTTCTGTAAGCATTTCTATCAACTTGGGCACGATACCAGCCCTTATTGCACGTCCTTTGTTCCCTTGATATAAACACAGATTGAATAGTGCTGTCGCAGCATCCATCTTCCCTCTTTGACTTCCTTCACAAAAAAGAGTAACTAGTGCTTGGATTGCTCCAGCTGCACCAATTGCCACTTTGTTCACATTCAACATGGAGAGGCTGAAAAAGGTGGCAGCTGCATTTTCCCGAGCTTCCATCCTACCATTTTTTAGCACATGAAGGATTCCCAGAACGGCTTCAGAAGCCATGATTCGCACTCTATTATCTTCACTAATAGATAGGTTCAAAAGAGCAGTAACTGCATGCTCTTGGGTGCCCGCATCAGGTACATAGAGGAGATCAACAAGGAGGGGTATAGCACCAGCCTCAGCAATCAACATTCGATTTTGACCATTTTGCTTGGCAAGAAGACGGAGCTCCCCTGCAGCAAGGCCATGGTAGATAGTTAATTATCAACAAAACATCATTAGGAAATACAAGGATGAGGATTTGAGAGATCCCCACAAGATCATTGTTCTCAAATTATGGATAAAGATGTCAAAAAGAAGAAGCAAATTCCTTTACCCACTGTTAGGACCCCAAATATAAATATTGCTGCTAATATTACCCCTGCCCCTTGTAATGTTACGCAAGTAATTTTGTTTTACCTTATGCTAAGGTTTATACTAGAAAGAATAGAAGGAGAGAGGATGACACAGGCAAGGCATGTGGCCAAGGAGGGATGGGAGGGACTTGTAACTAACTTTGCCTAGCTGGCAAGGTTAGTTTGTTGTTTTTTTTTGGGGGGGGGGGGTGAATACATTGTTGATTCTGTTATGGGAAGAGGTGGGAAGTATATAGGGTAAGGGATAGCACTGAGGGGAGCATCCCAGAAAGTCGGAATAGAATTGGACTTAGGAGGGTGCTAGGTCTCTCAAACACCTAGCTGATTCCCACACACTTTTCTTTTTTTTCTGTGAATAAGACATTCAGCAGAGGGAGGGAGCTAATACTACACTGGTATTGCTCTTTTTCCCTTGGATTCCATACAGCTTCTGCTCATTTTCCACTTATCTGATACCAGTTCTTACAACCACATTTAAGATCCCTTCACTGGTAGGACTGAACAACGTCAACAAGGTCTTGGGTTCTATTCTTGCCAGAGAACCTCTTAAGCAGGCAGTGCTTACCAGATCATCAATTAGGCATTCCATTTAAAAGTTGACATGTATAAATGCATTCTTGGAGATTGATGCATTTTTATCATGGACCAAATAACCTTACACGTGTTTAATATTGAATAGAGTGCCTATGGTAGGCAGTGCCTAACTAAGAATTACTCTTCTTACTGCTAGACTTTCATTAGTAAGTCACATTGTAAGCTCTCACTGAGGTTCGTGGATGTCTTGAACTTGGAATGGGGGAACCTCCTGTCCCCCCACAAACTTTTATTTACCAGAAAAAGAACTAAGATCCCTTACTAAATTAAACACTAAACATACAGATTATATATAACAAAATAACTCACATAATTTAATCTCACAGGAGTGACCCACATTCATACTGCATTAAAGCTGCTTAGTTTATACTAGCAGCAGTTACCAGCCAACCAGTTTTAAGTGCGCACCATACATGGAACCATGGAGGAAAGCTTAGCAAGTTAGAGAATGCTACCTACTAGCATTACATCAAGCGTATAAACAAAAGCAGATAATAAATTATTTTTAAATAAACATAAATAATAACAAAATAACATTGCACTTTTGTACAAGTGTTAGAAACTGGGAAAATCATAAAGTGGCTACGACTAAGAAAGTTACTACAAAGGTGGTTAGCCAGGCCAAAGCCAAAACTTGTGAGAGGAAATATCAATCTTTAAGCACCAAAAATGGTGAGACAAACAATCTTGTGAAAGAAAGACAAAGGAAAGAAAGAGATTAGGACAAAATATAATACAAGAATGTGATGGAAAATTTTTGTTAACTAAGCAGGTCCAAGATATCAAGGAAAAATGGAAGAGTTATTTGTACTGTCTATTCAATGATGGACATGCAATAAGAGTAAACACACAGTTTAACCAATGGAGAAGATTATCAAAATTAAATTTTTTACTGCCAAATTAGAGAACTTGACTTAAATGAAGCACTAACGAAGATGGACAACAGTAAAGTAGTCAAACTGAATAACATATCTATTTAAGGATGAAAATATTTGAGGGAGAAATGTAAAAAGTGTCTAAGTTGATCAATGGGGTGATGAGGTTGAAGAAAATGTTAGACAAGTACCAGAGGAGTGCAAACTACAAAGGGATCCAGCTTGCGACTTTTAAGAAACTATGGCAGAGAGTAAATGAGAGTAGATTAAGAAACATACCTGCATGACAGGTAACCAATTTGGTTTAATGACCACAAAGTGCTTATAAAACCCTAATGGAAAATTATACCAGACCAGACAGCTATAGGACTAGTGGTGCTGTAGTAATTGTTGGGTAATGAAATGCCAACAAAAGCAAAAAAGTTGGGTGTATTGGGGTAACGAATGCTGAAGCTGTGAACGGACATGCAAGAAAAATGTATTAGGAACAAATTTATGAAAGAGAAAGTTGGAGTACACCTATTGAGGAGATGATGGAAACTTGCCAACACCTAACATGGTTTGGTCATGGGTAAACAGACTAATAGAGGCTCCAGTGGCAAAAAGTGGATCAAATGAGACATAGCCTCATATGAAAGGGTAGAGGAACAACTGAGAAAACATTAGGAGGCACCATTGAAAAATATCTTCTTGTAAATGATTTTACAAAAAACTTGGTTTTTTATTATAACTCGTTAATTCAATATCCTTCATTTACTTTTAAAAATTTACAGAAACGCTTGGTTTTTTACTACTATACTCTTTGACAACAGCAATCTAAGCATCCCCTTATATTTTATCTCCCTCTCTCATTTACCTGTGGTTGTGGCTCAGAAAATACAGAAATTTATGCAGGATTTCCTTTGGTTGGGGACAAGGGATTCTAGAAAAGACCACCTTGTTAGTTGAGAGGTTTATTGCAAACCCAACAACAAAGGGGGTTTGGGCTTTGGTAATTTGATGTTCAAGAACAAGGCATTGGCAACTAAGTTACTTTGGCATTTTCCTCTACAACTTGCTTCTTTATGGCATCAAGTCATTCGAAGTAAATATGGTTTGCATCCGCATCAGTGGGACACCAGCTCTCCAGGTGGAGTTACTCACGCTAGTCCATGGAAATTTGCTTCCTAGGGTTTACCTTCTTTTGGTTCTCTTATCGTTACATTTGGGTGATGGCTCTCACATTAAATTTTGGGAAAATATTTGGGTTGGTATTGCTGCTCTTTCAGAGGCCTTTCCCTCAACTCTTTCATGTAACTTCTTTGCATGATGCCCATGTTTGCCAATTTTTCTCAGGAAAACCTCTCTTGGAACTTCCATTTTCTCAAGAATTTGCATGATAAAGAGATTATTGAATTCGAATCCCTTCTTCCTTTACTTAATTCTATTCATCTTTCTGATATCCTTGACTCAAGAAGCTGGACTCTTGATTCCTCGTGAGTTTTCTGCAGTAAAACTTATTTTCAATTCTAGACTTTCAAAAGATTTCTCTTAGATAAACCCATTTGGAAATCTAAAGCTCCCTCAAAGGTCAAAACTTTTGTTTGAACTGCTTTCTTGATAGAATTAACACATATGACATGCTCCAGAAGCATAGGCCTCTCACCAGTTTGTCTCCAAATATATGTATAATGTTTAGTTTAGATTCCGAATTAGGAGCTCATCTCTTCCTGCATTGCTGTATGGCGAAATCTCTTTCAGAATAGGCTTTCTGGAATATATGGAGTCATGGGTTTGCCCTATAAATTTACATATTTTTCTCCTAAAACTAAATTCAAAGGTTTCGGCTCTCAAAGAAACAAAGATCTTTAGGCAATCCTCAATTTATGTTGTGATTTGGTGCATTTAGTTGGAAAGAAATGCTAGAATTTTTAATGATTCCTTTTCAACTGTTGAATTTTTTTCAGATAGGGTTTAGGGTTTGGCATCCCTTGTTACTTTACTGATGGTCCGTTTAATGGTGTTTCTTTATCCAACATTGGCATGCTTTGTTCTATAGTTTATTCACATAGGATTTAGTTGTCTATTTTTTGTTTCTTTATGAGTATGACCCATCATCTTTTGTACTCTTTTGTTCTCTTCTAATATATATATATATATATATATAAGGGGTTGTTAAAAGACTTTAATCATAATTATTTGATGGTAATAAGGGATTAATATGCGGGATTGCAAACTTTATTTAACTATCCTATGGGTATTTAACTAAATCATGTTTCCTTTATAGCTTTAGTAGTAGTAGACTTTGAATACTAATGATTTATTCCCAATTAATGTAGAATAAGTTATAGAAGTCTGCTTAATGTGCTATAATACTATTTCTTTTTTTATAGAAAAAGAAATTTTATTAGAAGAGAATGGAAGGTATGCTATAATACTTAGAAGGATCAGTTTTATGTATTATGGCAGTTAGTGCTATCTTATTGATTGCTTGATACATACCCTTATTCTATGCGCAATGACTAAGGATCTAGATGTGATGCCAAGGATTATTTTCTTCTTCTCATCTTGTACATCTTTTTTGACTAATTTTAGTTTTTACCAAATTCCAAGACCAAATTTCATTGGCATGCATCATCAACATACTATCCCCACAGAGTTTTAGTTGATTTTCCTTCAATTAGCCCTAAAACCCACGAATCACAAAATCCTAATTTCTAAGTTCTTCACAGCACCCAAAAAGCCTGCAAGCTCACCCCTTAAACCACATTTTATTCCCCCCCCCCCCCCAGCGCCTTTAACTACCCACAATAACCCTTCAATACACCTTTTTCCGCCATTCGCTAATCCTAATCTATTAAACCCAAAACATTCCACTGTCCTACATCAAATGAAAGAAAGATTCCCATCCACAAATAGTTCCAGAGATTGTTGAGAAAACAAAAGCAATGATCATATGAAAGTAAACTGTATTAAAATTTTAGAATCAAGAACACTGGCATACTGTCATGCTCAAGATTGAGCCAGTAGTTTCTTCAAACTGTGTGTGTGTGTGTGTGTGTTAGAGAGAGAGAGAGACGAAGTGCAGAAATGAGTGTGATGCAAAGCTCACCTGCTGCGCATCGCTGATCCTCAATGTCAATGGAAGTAAGTTTGCTCAATAGGGTATCAATATCTATAAATTCAGAAGAGCCATCTAATGTTGCCTTGCAGAGCCGTAAATTCCCTAACCTTTTAGGTGGTTCCACCCCATTTGCCTCACACCAATTCGATATCAGGTTATATAAAACATGGTTGGGTATGAGGGCAGAGCTTGAAAGAATCTGCTGAGTCTTAGGACATGTTCCATGCCCAGCTTCAAGCCATTTCTTTATGCATGCTCGTTCATATGTCTGCACAAAAAGTGAAGATAAACAGGATTACAAAGGTTCCAACAATGGACAAATTCTGACTAGCTTTGTACTACTCGCTATTCAACTATTCAAAACTTGCTTTTGGTTTAAATATTGTCATTCAAACACCAAAAAACAAGCCCCCTCAAAAAAAAAAAAAAAAGAAAAGACTGGTCATACATGCTCAGCAATTGGATCGCCTGTACCATAAATTGATTTGACAAATCAGAGATCCAAAGGCCTACAGGTAGACAAGGGAGGGTTAAGTGGGTCTAAAGCCTGAGTACCATTACTGTTTCAATATTATATCACACAGGTAAATGCAACAACTCCTTGAAGTTATAACTTTATAATGCTAGATAACTATATATTACTATAGATAGGACAAAAGCTCGTCATTTTTCTTGTTGCCATCAAAATTCTGAATGCAATGTTTACAGTTGTAAATAACATGAGTTTATAAAGCTGACACTAGAAAAGGGGCAGTGGAAAAAAATCAGAGACCAGTTATGAATATGACTACAAGATTATTTTAAACAATACTGTGACTGTTCTACATGCAAACTGTCTTGTTCTAATACACAGAAAGGATGGACTCCAAAGTCTTAAATATACTTCTAGATAATATTTATACTCCATCCACTCTAACAAATAAATCTCATCTGCAACCAGTCTTGAAGTGTCTTGTAATGTACCACAAAGGCATTCTTGTGAGATGGTCCCCCAACCACAACTTAGTTTAAATTATTGTTGTTATGCCATGCAGTCATCGATCATAGTCATGTCTTGGAAGATGAGATTAGGTCTAATTAACTTCTAGTGTATAAGCTATTTCCCTCACCCTCTGTCTCTTAGATTTTTCATTTTTTATTTTAAAAAATAACTATTAAAAAAATATAAATAAAAATAACCTCTCCGCTTATGGGAGTAAGGCTACATACACGTACCCTCCCCCAAATCCCACCAATCGAAAGCCTTGTACACGAAAGCACCCTTCTTATAGAAATAAAAAATAAAGAATATTTAATAATAAACATTTTTATTATATATTATATATTTTAAAAAAATTACTATAGTAGTAACAAATATTTAAATAATAATAATATTAATCTTGAAATCGCTAATTAAATAATTAATAAAAACTATTATCAACAGCTATTACGGAATACAAGATTAATGGCAGTAGCACATAACACTCAAAGACAGATGAATAATTTTCTTCTTTCACATTTCAGTTATTTTGTTCACTGATTCCAGAGTACATTAATCCTTGATCAAAGTAGTTGAATTTTCACATCATTTTTTTTTCCATGAGCTACATTGTCCACTGCCCTTCTTGCAGCAGAGTTATATCTTACAGAGCATCAGTCTTGGCTAATGATTTCTATTTAAAAATCTTACATCGTAAATGCACAGGAATCATTTATTGCTTACAATATAAGGAAACAGAACCAAAAGGTGCCCTAACATTTAGGAAAATCTCAGACTAGCAATTAAAAACAAACAAACAATTGTATAGGTTTCAGTAAAGGAGATTACTAAGTCATACAAGTTTATAAGCTTTTAGCATAATTAAAATAAAAATAAATAACAAATGAATTATATAATAAGCCATTTTCATGTACAAACCTGTCCTGTACAGATGATGACAGGATCCTTCATTAGCTCCAGAGATATTGGGCAGCGAAACTCATCTGGTATAACCAGTGATTGGGAACATAGTTTTGGGTATGGCTCATCAGCATGGGCATGCGAATCCTCACTTGATGACACAATAATGTTTGCAGATTCCATCAGCATGAAATCTTCAATTTTTTTCAGCACTGTAGACATCTCCCGTGTGCTTTTCTCAAAATGACCACCCATGTCTACAGCCATCTTATGAAGCGCAAGCAACTCTTGTTTGATGTCTCCCACATTCATAAAGTGTAGGTTCTCACAGATTATATGCAGTTTATCTGGTTCAGTATTCACATCATAAGTCTGGTTGTAAATGGACAACAGATGATCATAAAGCTGAAGACCAGGTGGATCAAAAAGCTCCTTGGCTCTTCTAAATTGAGCAGTCACAAGTGCAACCTGATGATGACAATGGAAGCACAATAATAAGACCTTGAATGCAAGGAGGGAGCAGAGGTAGCAACAGACAAATGAAAATTGATGAACCTACTAAAAGTGAAGACCAAGCCACCAAGGTAAACCACACTTTCTTACATTCAAAGCAAGTAGCAACTCTTCATAGCATAAGAAAAACAAAATGGCAACTTAATTTGCAAGATTTAGAATATATTCAGTCACCTTCAGAAAATGATGAACACATAACTAGGGATTAACATTATTGTTCATAAAGAATGGATACAGGCTAAATCAGGGTCTGCTAGCATTATATGGAACTCCCATACATCCCAATGTATAAGTGTGTTCAGCAAATATTCACCTGCTCCTTGACTTCTTCAGATATATCAAGTTTGTCACACGATATATTGCCTATGGCTTGTTCAAAATGAACAGCAAGATCATTGAATTTGCACTTAATTTCCTCTTTCTCCAGTATCTGCAATTGCAAAAGTAAAAAAATAGATGAGAATGGTATTTCAGAGATGCATGCAGTACAACATTATTAACAGTTATTTTACCACATTGATTTCCAACAGGGGATATGCTATTTTAATCGTAAGAAAAGAATGCAGAGATTAGAGCAACAAACAGGATTCTTATGATTGGGAGGAAGTGCCAGGGGATGCGCTATTTATGTCATAAAATAGAGCCTAGCTGCTATAGTAACCACCCCTTCAACTTTTGATCTTCAAAATGTTGACCCTACTATATGCTAAAACGAGTAAACCGGTGGTAATCCATTTCGATTCTAGAAGGAGCAGGAACCACTCTAGAAGTAAACAGGCCTATAAGAACCACTATTGAAACTTTTATAAGGTGTTTGGTACTCAATACTCATTTTAGTAAATTACAAATTAAATCTTACGCGGGTAAGCCATTTCGAGCTTGACCAACAATTATCAAATTGCAACCCAATAAAGTGGTCAACTGGTCATGCACTGTGACCCCATACAAACTTCAGCTGCAATGTCAGGAATTCGGGAGTTCAAATCATAGAACCATGAATCATCAATTTTGGAGGATTTTATCTAGCTATCACCTCAACAATAACTGGTAGCACCAGGAGTAGAATGCGACTCAAGGGAAATTTTACCTACAATGTCAAAACTTAAAGAGTTCAACCCTGGAGTGGCTACTTGGATAGGACTTTACCTAACCACCTATCTCAACTCAAGGGATTAATCTCACATCAATGCCAGTGGAAGTAACTTGTAAAATCAAAGACCGCATTCCTAAATAGGCACTTCTCTACAATGCAAACGTCGCACTATTCAAATAAATAATTAACTTTTTTTTTCTGAAAAAAAAAAAGTCCAGAAAGGTCAACAAACAAATGGAAAAACGGCGTCGTTGGGGGGAACAAACAATGCACGCACCATGTAAACCTGGCTTCCTTCGCAACAGAACTCGAGCAAATCCTTGGCCTTAGCCAGAGCTTCCTTGAGGGAGAAAAGGGCCGAAACGGCGTCGTTCGGAATGGCGTCTCTTACGTCGAGCAGTTCCTGGAAGAGAGGAGCGAGGAACCTGATCCTGCGGGTGAGGTCGAAGCACTGCTTCTTGATGACGCGCTTGAAGCCGCAGATCTCGGAGATTTGCGTGGCGGTGAGGATCATGTGGTGGAGCAGCGTCGAGACCTCGCATTCTTCCGCCATGGAGACGCGGGGAGGGCGATGTAGGCGTGAATGTGTGAAGCGAACGGAGGCGGAGAGAGAGAGAGAGAGAGAGAGAGAGAGAAAGGTGTGTGTTGGGTCCCACAAATCCCAGATCCTGCGTTGGTTGGAAAAGTCATGTGAATGGTTTGGACTTTGGTCATAATAACAAACTGCACTTTTAAGATTTATAATTATGTGAAAAAAACTATATTTATTAGCTCGAATATTTATTTTATATAGCATCTAATAATAATGTATTATTATATTAATAAAAATATTTAATTTAATTATTTATTATTTTAAAAATTATATAAATATAAATATATAATTAAATCATAATATAAAATTTTTTTAAATTGTCAGTATATATCAATTAAATTATATATATGTGTTTGGAGGGGGATTGTGAACCTCCATACTTTTATGTGGAATCTAATTCCACATTTTGTATTGGACAAAAAAGTCCATTCCTTTTTTTTTATGAATCAACTTAAAATTCTGAATAATTTTATAATATTCTTTCATTTACATTAATTATCACTTTAACTTTTTTTTCCCCCTCCTATTAATTTCAAAATGGTTACATTAAACACATGATACTATAATTAGAAGTGACTATGTAATTTAAAGATATTCTTTTTTGCCCTAAAAATATATAAGAAAAGTAGTTGTGGAAATTTATTTGAGTAACATGACGACAATTCCTATTCTTATATTATATATTAGAAATTAGAAATTGTTCGGAGGTGGGTTACCTAAGAGAACTCCGAACCAAGACTGGGATCTCAAACTGCTATTGACGTAATTGGAGAATTGATGAAGTTGAGGTCCACAGCAATGGGGATACCTGCAAGAACTTTGACGCTCAAGTTAATGAGTGCAGGTAAGTATATGAGAGGTAGGTAGGAAAAGTACCTGAACTCCGTAACTGGACTTTTATATATGAGTAGGTAGTTGAGAAGATGGGGGTTTGGTTCCACCATTATAAGAGAAACCTTGGGACGTCTGTTAGCTTGGGATAAATGGATGGGTCCAAGTTTATTGGCAACACGCAATGTAAGTATCGTTCCACAATGTCAGAGGACCATTACACCTGCTCCGGATTAAGGCCAAAAGCTGGATCTAGGCCTTAGCTCGTAGATGGATCCAAGATGGACCTCGGATAGTGACGGGTCCAACCCCTAATGGGCTTAGGTATTGGGCCGAGTCGGGCTCATATACTCCAGTCCGGAACAATACCCCTAACTCGGTGATCGAGGTGACTTCATCAGGTGCTGAGTTCCTCATGATTTTCCGACGTCACGTTTTGTGCTCCGAAAGTAGATTGCCATTTTCTAAATGATTTGACATTTGCTTGTGGCAACGTCTTGGATCTTCGGGAGTGGCGACGTCCTTTTCGCCTCGTAAGTCGCGTCTTGTTGCCCCAAATAGACACGTGCTATTTTGGCGCCTCGATTTGAGCGCCTCATTATTTGAATTGGGGTTCTTTTTTCACATTTGCCCCTAACTCCTTTATGCCAAAAGTCGCACCATGCCCTTAGTGACGTTTGGTGTGCATGGTGAAGAGGCATCTTAACGCCTATAAATCCCCCTTCGCCTGTTCATTTCTCCATTTCCTCACGCGCTTAAACCTCTGTAATAAAGAAGAGTGGTTTGTCTTGTAGCAACGCAATCTGCCATATTCGAGCGTTTATTTCCTGTAATAGGTATGCTCTTTTCTTTTCATTCATTGTTTCTAGCATTTTTAGTGCTTATTTCATAGGGTGAAGTGTAATGTTAGTGGTGGTTTAGTTTCCTCCCACCATCAGGTCGCATCGCTTTCACTACTTGGGGTGATTTTATCCCTTATTATGCTTCATTTTCTTACTTCCTCGCCCATCGGTGACTTTATGCCTAGAGGGAAACCACCGTAGGGGGCCTACCTTTTCAATTTTCATTCTATTTCTGAAAGTTTCCGACTTAGGTTTTTCCCAAGTTTGTGACATTCCAAGATCTTGAAAATGGTTTCTTGAAAATGGTCAAAAAGAGGGCTCTAACGTTTCCTCCCAAGATCAACTTCATCTACCGGTAGGTCGATCCCAAAGTCCTTGAAACCCCTTCAGTCGTAACCTTGGAGTTCTAACTTATTTCAGAAAGGGAACCTAATCTCATCGGAAGGGGAGTATCAGGAGGAGTATTACCTAGAGGCCCCTAGTCCGAGCGAGAGAGTGAGCGGCCTTAATCTTGAAGGGGTCCCTAGTGGATGTGGTTTTACGACATCCTCATTTCCAAACTAAGAGTTCAGATCCCGTTTACCTGCCTTCAAGTGGAGATTCTGAGGTAGTCTGAGGTCGCTTCTTCCCAACTACACCCAAATAGCTGGGCAATGATTCGAGGGTTCGAGATTATTCATGAATATCTCGGAGTAACGCCGTCACCAGAAGTCTTCTTCTTCCTCTTTACTTTGATCCGACCTTCCGATGGTAGAATAACCTCGGGTTGGTTGTCCTTCCGAGCTCATATCAATCAGAGGTGTTCCTCTTTTACGAGGAATCCTTTCACAATTTCAAGCCTGTTTACTTTAAAGTTTATGGGTGCTCGAATTCGATCCCTTTTTGGGAAACCTTGGAGAGAGAGCTCCGATTTAATGTCTTTTGGTGCAAGTACTTCAACGCTCCCCGAATAGAGGAGAGTTCCCTTAAGCCTAAGGAGAAGGCTGTTGTCGGCTTCCTTCTCGAATGTTTTGGGAAAAATCATTTAAACTTGAATAACATAGTTGGCATAGAGCTTAGGGAGGCTAGGCAATATTTAGGTTATTATCTTTTTCTATTATTGCTGCACTTTCTTCCTACTTTTTTTACGGTATATTTATCGTGGATTTCTATTTTGTAGGCGAAATGGCCCCGAAGTCCGCTCTTGTCGAGTTCTGACGAAGGATATTGAAGAGGTCCCATGAGGGGGATAGGAGTAACAGCCCGAAATCGGTGGGATCTGGAGAACCGATGTTTACTCCCACTCCTAGTGAGGCAGCCCTGGTGGCCCAGCCTTCAAAGAAACAAAAATCGAAGAAGGTGGGCAAAGAGAAGGCTGTAGCTACCGACCCCGAGGGTCTTCCCTCATCGAAGGACAGGTCAAAAATCCACGTGATAGACAAGAATTTTCCTTATCCCGACTTTATGGATAAGGAGCTGATGGTCCCTGCCCTTCGAGTGCCTAGAAGGCAACGACGAGAACTTGGCCGCCAAGTTCCAACGGGCCGGTCGTGCTATGCTAAAGTCGCCAGCCTTACTCTACTACTCAGAGCCAGTCATTACTTCCAGCATCTGAGTTATGGAGGAGGTCAAAGTCTTGGACGAGAGACTCTCCCTTCTTCGAGATGAGAAGTCGGTGTTGGAGAAGGCCAAGCAAGACGAGATCAACGGGCTAAAGGAGGCGCTTGAGTCGAAAGACAAGCAATTGGAGGATTCCCATTCTCGAGGAGCTCGAAAGGGCTTGCGCCGACTCTTTTGAGACTGCTGCTAGAGCGAGGGACAAGTGGCTCGAGTGGAGCAGTTGTGGGCAAAGTCGGCCGAAGAGATTAAAGAGTCTCTTCTGGAGTAATACAGATTGTTTATCCCGAGGCTGACTTTAACGAGGTTGGCTTGGACAAAATCATGATCAACGGTTGCATCGTGGTAGCCCCAGAAGACGATGACAAAGGCACCGAAGACCCTAGAGCTGATCCAGCATCCAACCCTTGATATGCTTGTAATTTTTATTTTGTTTTGCCCTGTTACGGGCTCTTCTTGTAATGAATATTTTCCCGATCCTCCGGGGTCTTGTAATGAAATTTTCCGTATTTTACGGTTTTATTTGTTGCTAATTTTGTTAATAGATGCGTCTATTTTTCGCCTAAGTTATATCTTGAAGGGAATATTGGCGGCACCTTATTGTTTTACCAAACTGGATGTTATCCGATTGGATTTCCTTATAGGCTAGTACTTAAGGGTTTCTTTTGTTTGCTTAAGTTAGCACTGAAGGCATGATTGACCCGAGGTATCACATTGAATTTTCGCATGTATCCGAGTTTGTTTACTTTGGAACTTTGCAATCATGTATCCGAGTTGTTATACTGGGATCCATTTTTCTCGATTAAGGGGTGATCAATCCCTTAGGAGAACTAAAGTCAGTTGAGAGTGTTAAATAGCAACCACAATGAGTGTAATGACAAATAAAAGGGTGAAGATGATGACAAATAATCAAAATAATGAATGTAAAATAGGATAAAATAGTAGCAAAGATAATGTATAAAAGCAAAACAAAGATAATACATAAAAGCAGGAAATCAAGAAGAATTTACTAGGTACCGCTTGGCCCACGGAGTTTAGCCTCGTTAAAACCTCCCCGGGAAAACCCAGTGGGACAAAACACGTGGTACGAAAAAGAGTACGACTATTTCGCGTGGTTTACACTTTAGATGAAAATTTTCCGGAGGTTGGAGGAGTTACATGACCTCGGAATTTCTGTGCCTGATAATGTGGAGAGTTTATATGCCCCCTTTCCTAAGACATCAATAACTTTGTATGGGTCTTCCCAGTTTGCAGCTAATTTTTCGTGGCCCATAGGAGGCTTTTCGATGTCAGCATGTCGGAGAACCAATTTCATCTTTGTTGAACGTCTGAGGTATTACCTTGGCGTTGTATCTTTGGGGGATTCGATGTTTCAGCGTTTTCTCCCTTAAATGAGCCATTTTCCTTACTTCGTTTGATAGGTCGGATTCCTCCCGAAGTGCTTGATGGCAAGTAGGTCGGAACATGACACGTGGGCTGAACTCCTCGACTTTGATTGGTATCATTGCATCCAGCTTGTAGGTTAACTTGAAAGGAATTTCTCCCGTCGTCAAATATGGGATGGTTCGATAGGACCATAGAACGCTCCCGAGCTCGTCGACCTATGCCCCTTTCGCCTCATTGAGACTCTTCTTCAATCCTCATAAGATGACTTTGCTGGCGGCTTCGGCTTAACCATTTGCTTGCGGGTGGTCGACTGAAGTGAAGTGGTGTTTGACCTTGTAGCTCAAGAAAAATCCTCGGAACTTTTGATCTATAAACTGGGTTCCGTTATCAGTAATAACGGAATCAGGTATTCCGAAGTGAGTAAAAATGCTTCTCCATACGAACTAATGCAATAAAAAAATTTAAATTACTTTTGAGAACCTAAATTATTATATTATTTTATATTATCTATAAAATATGTAATTTCTTGGGTAAATAAAATTTATAAAAATTTTCATTAAAATATATTACTTAAGTAATCATCAAATTTTGAATATATTGAGAAAAAATGATTTATATATGACATATGTGTATATAATTTTAAGTGGATTTTATGTAGAAATTAAGAGAATAGTTGTCAAAATTTAAAATTAAGTCAAAAAATTATTAATCAAAGATTAAAAAAAAACTATATATTCTTTATATCACCAAAAAACTAATACATGGTAATGAAATTAAATTATATTTAGAAACAAAAATATTATATTATTACATATTAACTATTAGATGTGTAAGTTTTTATCTCTATCATTACATCAGAAATTCTGTTATAAGTTTTTATTTCTACCATTACATTAGAAATTCTGTTATTTTATTTTGTCAATAATTTGTTAACAAAAAACTCAATGATGAATTTTGTTTTGAGGAAAAAATAGTTCTTGATAAAGATATATTATCCAATGATAATAAACAAAAGCCAAGGTCAATCATTGAATTATAGTAAAAAAAGTTAAAATATATTATTTCAAAAACTTAATGATGAAAGGTGAAAAAGTTTATAAAAGTTCTTTTATGTTAAAAAAATTATGCAACAAAAACAAAATAAACTACTTTTGAAAACATAAAATTTTGTATTATTTTAATTAACTATTAAATGTGTAATTTCTTATGTAAATAAAATACATAAAATTATTCACGACGATAGATTATATGGTTAATCATCAAAATTTTTTGATGTATTTGAGATAAAATGATTTATATATAACCTATGAGTGAATAACAGTGTAAAAAAATTTTACATTATCAGTGTAAACAAATTAAATCCTATTTATTATATGAATTTATATACAAATGCTTTCTCATTTTATTCATTTAAAATTTATTTATGCAAAACAGTTTTAGTAACAACAAAATAAACTCAAATGAAAAAAATGTAAAATGACATGCACGACAGTTCGTTGGCATGGCTCAATTCAACACTATATTGGTAATGTTTTCCATCAGGCAATGCTTTCCATCAAACCAAACAGGGAATAATTTAAGAAAATTAGTAGCTGGAAATAGTTACCGGCAATAGCAATAAACAACGATGATTTTCGAGTGTGTAGCCTAGAATCTTCTGCTATTGAAAGGAATAAGAAATGTATCCAAGGGTTTTATAACTTCACGGTACTACATAAGGTAACAGTTACATATGTAGTTGCACAAATTGTTCAAGTGACATGATGCTGCGTATGAAGTATGGAGAGGTGGCAAAATAAAGAAAGAAAAATAAAAAAAGAGAGAAACAAATGGTAAGACAAATTGATCAAAGTTATCAAATAAAATGAATACAGTATTCACGATAAAACATTTTGAATGCCGACCTAATTATATGGTAGCCTGGTCATGCATTGTCTGTGATATCAAGTCAACCAACCGAACAATTCCCCCACCATAGATCAATTTGCAATCCTTCGCCAAACCAAGACTTTCTGAAAAGTAACATGGTAGAAGAAAAGTGCAAAATGGTGAGTTCCTGATAAAACTGCTTCACTAATATAACTGCGGGAGTTGCCAATAGAACTGTTGCTAATAACGGGTTATAAATGAGTTTACCATTTTACCCTCATGTGTAAGTTGTCTAAATAACAGTCATTAGAGTGACTGCCAATTTGCAATTTTTAACATCACTACTCAAAATATAAAAATGCGGGTCGTGTCTATCAAACTGCTATAATCCAAACACCTAATTCATGATCTCCCTCATGCCACTTCTTTGTGACTGGAGCACAACCTTCCATACATCGAGAAACTTTGTAATTGAAAGAACAAAACAAAACAAAATATAATCTATAATTTGGAGAAAAGAAGAAAAGATAAATACCCAATCCAGAATTGATAGAAGCTTTGAACAACTGGTAATGAGAAAATAGAATAGAAAAGGTCCACGGCAAGAGCAGTACTAACTTTCATCGTAAGACTAATTGCATCGCAACTTGATAATTCTTTTGTCCCTCTGTCAACTGACTCCTGAATTATGGGTGCTCTCTTTCTCTTTCTCTGTGTCGCACACACACGCATCAATATATGAACAGTTGCTGATAAACTCATAAACCAATAGCACTCGATGAATGCAAAAGCACATTGCATTCTTTGACAGCAACCACAGCAGCATCATTTATCGATGGAGAGCCCCCCGCGCGCAACTCCTTCGTCAACGAAATCATTGCCATTGTTGTTATTCGTCGCGATACATTGTTATTCTCGCCATACCTCTTCTTTTGCTTCTAATTCATCATCATACAGATAGAGACAATTAGAATTGAAATTTGTATTTGACAATTCAGCATGAACTTTCTGAACAGAGGGAAGAAAATTTGAGTTTAATTGAGCGCTGTCATTGTGGTGGTTACAAAGAAACTGTCTAAATGGAAACTGCGTAAAGTGGGTAGTAGAAGTTAAAAAAATGGTCAGTTTCTAGCAGTTTTTTTTTTTTAAAGAGGCTGAATGTGGTTTTTTATTCATCATGATACAGATAGAGACAATTAGCATTGAAAGTTGTATTTGACAATTCAGCATGAACTTTCTGAAGAGAGAGAAGAAAATTTGAGTTGAGTTGAGCTCTGTCATTGTGGTGGTTACAAAGAAACCGTCTAAATGGAAACTGCGTAATGTAGGTACGAGAAGTTAAAAAAATGATCAATTTTCTATCAGTTTTTTATTTAAGAAGAGGCTGAATGTGGTTTTTTGCTATTTTATCCTTTTTTTAGTTTATATTTTATTAATTACATGGGACAAAAGTGAAAACTTAAATTGAAAGGGAGAATCCCCTTTATTAATAGTAATCGATAATCAATAATAGATGACATAGCAAATATTTTTAACCTAACTTTTCTATCTCTAACAATAACTTTTATATTAAGAACGTAAATTTTTAAAATCATTATACCTTAATAAAAAAAGAGTTTAATTGATATACACTGATAGTGTAAAACAGTTTTACACTATCAATTAATAGAAATAGGAGAAAATGAGAAATCATTGTGGGTTCCTCATCATAATAGATAATTATTTATATGAGTTGTTATTTCTATTGAGTCACAGTGTAAAACTATTTTACACTATCAGTGCATTTAAATTAAATTCATAAAAAAAATACCCAAATATATATATGCATTTAAATTTTAATGAATAATAGTATGAATTTAATTTAAATGCACTGATAGTATAAAATAATTTTATACTGTTAGCCAATAGAAATAATGAAAAGTGCCAATTCACACAAATAACCACCCATTATAATGAGAAACCCACCATGATTTCTCACTTTCCCTTATTTCTATTGGTTAATAGTGTAAAACTATTTTATACTGTTAATGCATACTAATTAAACTCATATATATACTCAAAATTTGGAATTATTTTATATTTATTAGGAGAGAAATTGATACTCAAAAAAATAAATAAATAAATAAAACCATCATTTTTGTATCTATCTTTCTCCTAATGAATACAAAATGAGCCTAAATTTTAAATACAAATATCATTATTCCACTTCAATAATATCAATGAATTAATATAATGTTATTGAGCATGCCATCACTGCAAATCAGTCACTATATAAAGCAACCAATTCAGGCCAGAACAACACACCAAGTCTCAAGTGATTCCCAACATTAACCCACAAATCAATCTCCACTCTCATTCTCATGGCTTCCTCCCAAGCAAGTGAGCTCTTTCAAGCTCAAGCTCACTTGTATAGGCACATGTATAGCTTCCTGAGTCCCATGTCCATCAAGTGGGCCGTTGACCTTGGCGTACCAGATATCATCCACAGCCATGGCCAACCCATTACTCTTCCTCAGCTTGTCTCAGCTCTTCATATTCCACAAGCAAAAGCTATTTGTGTTCAGCGTCTCATGCGATTGTTGGCACACGATGGCTTCTTTGCTATTGTCAAGATCGATGATGACTGCGAAGAAGCATATGCTCTTACCCCAGCATCACAGCTCCTTGTGAAAGGCAGTGACCATTGTTTGTCTTCAATGGTTGAGTTCTTAAGCAGCCCAACTGTGGTTAGTTCATACCATCAGTTGGGAAAATGGACTTGTGGGGAGGAGCTCACAATTGTTGAGACCGCATTTGGCTCAAGAGGCTTTTGGGATTTCGCTCATGAAAATCCCACACATTTGAAGACCTTCAATGAGGCCATGGAGAGCGGTTCTAATGTGGTAAGGTTGGCACTGAGAGATTGCAAATCAGTTTTTGAAGGCATGGATTCCTTAGTTGATGTTGGCGGTGGAACTGGAAACACAGCCAAGATTATTTGTGAGGCATCTCCCAAGTTGAAATGCATAGTATTGGACCTTCCACAAGTTGTAGCAGGCTTATCAGGATACCACAACTTGAGTTTTGTTGGTGGAAACATGTTTGAATCTATCCCTCAAGCTGATGCAATTTTATTAAAGGTATGCAAAATGAAATACCTAGTCAGTTAGATGACTTGTTTTCTAAGCTCTTAGCTTATATTTCTAATTGATCAAGCTATGGCATTCTTAGGTTTTAATATTGTTAATGATTAATAAAGTGATTGAGAGTCTTCCTAATTAATCTTTTATTTGATATTGCTTTTGCAGTGGGTTTTACATAATTGGAGCGATGATGATTGCATAAAGATACTCAAAAACTGTAAAGAAGCTATTTCAAGCAAAGGCAATAAAGGAAAAGTCATCATAATAGATATTGTGATAAATAAAAATCAAGATGATCACAAAATGACAGAAGTGAAACTATATCTTGATATAACAATGATGATTACCGTCAATGGAAAAGAGAGAGATGAAGAAAATTGGAAGCAAATTTTTACAGAAGTTGGATTCAAACACTACAAGATATTTCATTTATTTGGCTTTAGGTCTCTTATTGAGCTTTATCCTTAAAGTTTATAATAAATCATTGAGTAGTTCTACTTATGTTGTACTAAATAAATACTTAAACGAGTCACTTGAGTTTTGTCTCTAGTTTTGAACTCGTGAAAGTAAGTAGATTTAGTAAGTATGATTTTCCTTATAAATGAAAAATAAATTTGCTTGTTTAACTCGAAGTGGAGAGAAATGGTCATTGCTAAATTTGGTTGTGTTTAAATATTTTGTGGATGTATTGCGATCGAGTCTATTCTTTAACACCAAGAAAATCAATGAATTAACATACTGCTTGGAAGAAATCCAGCATATTCACTGTGCGTACAACAATATTGTGCATCTTCCAGCCACGCCAATTTGACTTAATGCAAACAACGTACAATCTTATTAACATTTTCAACCATACTAAAATTTTAAAGTATAACACACACAATTCACAATTCATAGATGATCCAACACAGTTTTCCATGTTTCTTTCTACACCAATATAGGAGGGTGGTGCTGAGGTTGGCATCTACCTTCTGGGTAGTTCTAAATAAAGGAAGACAAAGAGCCCCTCATGGATGCAATCTCTCTCTCTCTCTCTCTCTCTCAAACCTACACTCAGCAGCACAACAAAAGAAACCTTGGAGGAAAACTGCAAGTGTTGGTGGCCAGCGAGCAACAATCCCACCATCAGTGAAAAACTATGGTGGCGAGTGGAATAGAGATTCTTAGTTGCCAAAGCTTTCATTGTCTGTGTCGGCGTTTATGGAATCTCACTACTGTGTCTGTGTCCATGAAGTAGTGAGGAGGAGAAGGTGATGCAATGAGCTAGCCGGTGTTTATGGAGTTTCATGAACCAATTTTGGTGGGTGCCATGTTCCGGTGGCAGAATCCTTGACTGGCAGATTCGAGGTCACCATGGCAGAGACAACAGTGGATGCAGAAGCGTTGCGCGACAGAGAAAGACAAAGAAAGAGTAGTGGAAGAAAGTAAAAAATTGTCATAAAAAATAAATAAAAAAAAATGCAAGTAGAAAGCACAAAAAAGTAAATAAAATTAGCTAATTAATAAAATAATGAAAAGTTATAAATAAAGATATTTTCGACAGTAAGATAGATTATTTATTGGACAGTAATGAAAATATTGCAACTCAAGTAATAAAAATAGCTTGAGTTAGAATTTAATGTTGTACTAATGCACGTCTTACAAAGACTACATCTCGATTAAGATTAGTTTTACATCTAAAGAATGTAGATATAAGTAGCTAGATAAGGGTAAAGAAAAATACTACTCAAATATATATATATATATGTTTGTTACACTTTGACTTTTAAATTTACAATGCAAGTTGCATCTTGGTTTTAGTTTTAATGTAATTATCTTACTTTTAAATTTATTATGCCAGTTGCATCTTGTTTTTTGTTTTAATGTAACTATCTGACTCTTAAATTTATAATGCAATTTGCATCGTGTTTTTTCTGTTTTAATGTAATTATATTTATATACTTTGTCTTTTAAATTTACAATGCAAGTTGCATCTTGGTTTTAGTTTTAATGTAATTATCTGACTTTTAAATTTATTATGCAAGTTGCATCTTGTTTTTTGTTTTAATGTAACTATCTGACTCTTAAATTTATAATGCAAGTTGCATCGTGTTTTTCTGTCTTAATGTATATATATCTTAATGTATATATATATATATGTTTGTTACACTTTGACTTTTAAATTTACAATGCAAGTTGCATCTTGGTTTTAGTTTTAGTGTAATTATCTGACTTTTAAATTTATTATGCAAGTTGCATCTTGTTTTTGTTTTAATATAACTATCTGACTCTTAAATTTATAATGCAAGTTGCATCGTGTTTTTCTGTTTTAATGTAATTATATATATATATATATATATATATATATATATATATATATATATTTGTTACACTTTGACTTTTAAATTTATAATGCAAGTTGCATCTTGTTTTTTGTTTTAATGTAATTATCTTGTTTAAATTAATATACAAACTTTAAGGGGGAAAAAAAGTGACTAAGACAGGACCTGTAAGATATATTTCAATTAATAGGATATAGTGCTCCAATTAAAAGATAAAAGGAACCTTGCAAAGTAAAGTACATTGGGTCTATTTTTCAGGTTATCTTGTTCTAGCTTAAAAATTGGTTACCCGCATAAAATGTCAAAATATATAGAAACATATCAAACAAAATAATGTGTACTGAAGTATATGGTATAGATTCGGTGTAGCGTATCCTTTTGATTTAAAAATAAATATCGTTTTTTTTTCTTTTCAAAAAATACTTGTTGAGTGATTTAAGTCCAATAGACCAAAACAACGTTTATTTGCTTTTCCTTTTAAGAGAAAATAATTATTAAAACTACCACAATGCATCGGAATATTCAACGCATATTATGCAAATTGTCAAATTATTTAATCATGCATGATGATAAATACATAAGGTTTGAAACGGATTATAATACATTCATCATAACTGCTGTTGACTTTTAACCAACACATTTTATATGTCTAAGGTTACATAGAAGGTGGGAAAGGACTTTCACAAGAGACAGCTACCTGTTAATAAAAAACTGTGGCTAGTTGTCAAGACAGCTGCTTGTTAATATAAAACTGTGGCTAGTTGTCAATGTCCACACCCAGTCCTAAACCAAGTTTTGGTGTATGAAATTAGGTTAGAATAACTCCTTTTCCGAAGGCCTAAAGGTAAGAATTCCTTCATCCATGTGTAAACAAGAACCATTTGAAGTATATGCTAGTGTGATTGGTGATGAATTGTCAATGTTATATGCATGTCGATTATCGAAATTATGTCATTCTGTGATTTGTGAATCATGAATGATCATGCGGAGAACCACACTTATTTAATTGAGTAATACTGAAAAAAATATTAAAATTTTCAATAGATAATAATAATTTTTGGATATGAAATAAATAATCTACTTCATTAATTAATAATCATACAACAACATTCTATTAAATAACAATGTTTGGTTCATTTAAGTTATTTAATACTTATTTTTTTTAATTAAGGTTTCGGGTTCTCAAGTTCAAGTTTTGTGGAAGAAAACGCAAGAAAATTTTACTTTTACAACAAACTAACTCAATCAAATTAATTGAAGTCTAACAAGTTTGACAAATAAGTTTGATTACTCAACAGTTTTCTATATAATTTTACTAAATGACATGCTTGCATCCTAGTCAATAATATTTTATCATATCAAATGCTTTCTAGAATTACATCTGCATACAATATTATTTATTACTGCATGAGACTGGTTCCCCTGATATAGGTATACTTGTCTAATATCTACTGACTGTTATTTTATTTAATTGTGTGTTAATATATACCATACTAGCAGAAGACCAGTGCTATGCACCAGTGCTACGCATGAGTAAGTCACTCCTCTAGTACATATACTTACTCAATTTGTAATTGAGTAACATGCATTAGAACAAAAACCACAAGGGTAAAAGGGGGGAGATGGATCCCAAAAAAGAAAAATAGTAGAAAAAAAAGAAGAAAAGAAAAGACTTATTCCCCAATTTTAGTGAGCTAAGGACTTGAATAGTATTGTATAGTATCTTATAATTTGATGTAAGATTATAAATAAATAGATTCACTACTAGAAATTATCGATATTGCGACCGAATTTGCGACTGAATTTTTTCACATAAAAAGCTAAATTCTTGTGATTTTATGTAGATTTGGGAATAAAAGGGATAAAATGTAGAATACTAAATCAGTCGCAAATAATGAAATTTGCGACCAAAAAATCGGTCTCAAAATGAATAAATGAAAGTCAAAGATTTCATTAACTTTGCGACCGAAAAATCGGTCGCAAAATTTAATATAGCATTATTGAATTTTGCAACCGAAAATTCAGTCGCAAATAATGAAATTTGTGACCGAAAAATCAGTCGCAAATTTAACAGACTAAAGACATTAGTTTTGCGATTGAAAAATCAGTCGCAAAATTTAACATAGAATTATTGAATTTTGCGATCAAAAATACAGTCGCAAATAATGAAATTTGCGACCGAAAAATCAGTCGCAAAATGAATAAATGAAAGTCAAAGATTTCATTAACTTTGCGACCGAAAAATCGGTCGCAAAATTTAATATAGCATTATTGAATTTTGCGACCAAAAATTCAGTCACAAATAATGAAATTTGCGACCGAAAAATCTGTCGCAAATTTAACAGACTAAAGACATTAGTTTTGCGACTAAAACATCAGTCACAAAATTTAACATAGAATTATTGAATTTTGCAACCGAAAATACAGTCGCAAATAATGAAATTTGCGACCGAAAAATCAGTCGCAAATTTAATAGACTAAAGGCATTAGTTTTGCCACTGAAAAATCAGTCACAAAATTTAACATAGAATTATCGAATATTGCGACCGAAAATGCAGTCGCAAATAATGAAATTTGCGACCGAAAAATTAGCCGCAAATTTAACAGACTAAAGACATTAGTTTTGCGACCGAAAAAATAGTTGCAAAATTTAACATCTTAACATAAAAGAATTATTGAATTTTGACCAAAATTCATAAATATGTAATTTTGTGACCGAAAAATCGATCGCAAAATTGCAAAACAATAAGGTAAAGGTTGGGGAAGTGTTGAAATTTGCGACCAATTTTTTGGTCGCAAAATTAACAATTGGTCGCAAAATTAACATTCTAACAAGATTTGCGACCGAAAAATCGGTCGCAAAATTGCAAAGCAATAAGGTAAATGCTGGGGAAAATGTTGAAATTTGCGACCGATTTTGATCGCAAAATTAGCACTTTAACAAAATTTGCGACCTAAAAATCGGTCGCAAATTTAAAAATTTTCAAAATAACAGATCTTGATATTTGCGACCGATTTTTCGCTTGCAAATTTAAAAGTTTTAACGTAAAAAAGCTGCAGAACCTATCTTTCCCCCCATTCTCTGTTATCATCTTCCCCACCACCACAAGACTCCCTTCCACTTTCTCTCCACCACCAACCTCCCTCCCACCCGAAGACTCCCCCCACCACAAGCCGCCGCCGCCGCGCCTATGCTGGAGAGGAAACTCGCGAAGACGCCTCTGCTGCAGGTTGCTGTCTCGCTGCCGCTCCCCCACCCCAATGCCGCCGCTGCTGTCCCGTCGTCATCACCACGCCAAATTTGCCGCCGTCGTTCAAGATCCGCCGCCACCATGCCAGATCCGCCACTGCTACTCCTCCATTGTGGTGCTCTTATTCGCCTTTATTTTTTCTTTTTTCTTTTTTTTTTTTGCACAGATTTACTCTTTTGTTTGTTTTTTTTGAAATAAATTTGAAGTGTTTATTTGTTGTTGTTAGTTTGCTGTTATGTTTTACTGCAGTTTGTTTGTTTTTTTTTTTTTACAAATTTTCTATTCTGTTTATTGATTTTTTATTTTATTGGTTGATTATTATTGTTAATGGGTTGTTGTTTTATTTGGAATTTGGTTTAATTATATTGTCAGGTGAAAGTGAAAGTATGGGGTTGTTCTAATTTTTTTAATTCCTCATATCTGTTCTTTATGTTTTAATTCCTCATATTATTAGATTTTTTTTATGTTAATAATTATTCAATATCTACTTAATTTGCTGAAGAGTAAATGGATAGACCAGAAGATGACATAAAGGTTGTGGAAGACTCAACAGAGCAAGTTAAAAACTCAATAGAGTTGGTGGCAGACTTAATAGTTGAAGACTCATTAGATAAAATGGAAGACTCAATAGAAATTGTTGAAGACTCAATGGAGAATGTTGAAGATACAATAGAAGTTGATGAGAAATCAATGAAAGTTGATGACTCAATGGAAAGAATTGAAGAACCATGGAAACGAGAACTAGTTAGAAGTATGCTAAAAATTTATCTTCCAAAGTTTTATTAAGAAGAACCTTGTTGTTTGGTCAATGATGTATGTTGTTATATTGTTTAGTTTATGTATATTGTGTTTAGAATATATGTAGTTGATAGTAGTATTGACAATATTGTGTATGTTGGAAAACTTGTTGTTATTGAATATTATTTAGACAAAAAGATGCATTATGAATTGTTGGATATTGTTTTCTGGACTGTTGTTGAATTCAAGTGTATTTAATTTGGATTTATAATATTCTAGTGATTTATTTTTTTTGTTTGTAACTTTGCAACCGATTTTGCGACTGATTAATGTTTGCGACTGATATCGAATTCCGTATTTGCGACTGAAAAATCCGTTGCAAATTTTGCGACCGATTTTTTGGTTGCAAAATCTTGAATTTGCAATTGATTTTTTGGTGGCAAATTTGCGACTGATTTTTTGGTCGCAAATTTGCAACTGAAAAATCGATCGCAAAATAGTCAACAAACGACCAATTCAGACGTGGTCCATGATTGCTCTAAATCGGTCGCAAAATTAAATCGGTTGCAAATATATTTGCAACCTGCCTAAATATGACTAAAAAAATTGATCGCAAAATTGGTCGCAAATGGCCTTTGCGACTGAATTCACTCATTTTGATATCGAAAAATCAGTCGCAATCAGCCAAAATTCTAGTAGTGATTTCTATTATTAAAAAAGACCCTAGTGATTAAACTATAAATAGACTAAGTATATAACACACAATTACTATTGATATTATTGCAAATCACTACTAATATAACTAAAAAAATAATTAGAACATAAAGCTTTCAACCTTATAAGATTTTGAGATCACAAGTTAAAGCATTTCTATAGTTGCATTACAGCAAAATGAAAAAAAGAGGATGCAAAAAGAGCATAGAATTTCATATGTAATTGAAGTTACAAATACTATCTAATTTAATGTTCCTTAATACATAAAGTTGATAACCATATAAAGTTTACATGCCACAAAAAAAAAAAAAAAAACACATTTAACCTTCCATTGCATAAAACAATAGAAAAAAGGGGGCGGGGTGGTTGCCAAAAGAACTTAATAACCAATATATATATATAAAATTGGGCAACAACTTCTACTTAGTCTTGTCCATAGCCCACTAGAAGATAAATATTGATTCTTTCTTCATACATAATATTTTTTAGTTTAATTATATTTTATATAAAATATTAAATATCACAAAATGCAATAAATAGTTATTTTTTAAAATAATTAATAACACATAATGTTTTGAGAAATAATTTTACAAAATATTTAAAATAATAATTTACTTTTACAATACATAAATTTAAATAATTATATTATTTTTGTTAAGAGAAGGAAAAAACGACAAAACAATCATATTAATAAAATGAAAATTTCATAATAAAGAAATGTATTGATCATAAGCATAATTCATTTATGTGGGATATTCATAAAAGGTGTTAATAAGAATTTATAAATAAAACAAACAAATTTTTTTCAAAAATTCACTATCCCTCTTCCCATTCTCCCTTATTGTTCTTGGGTAACGAAAAGTGATTAAAAATTTAAATTAAATAAAATAAAGGAATTGGATTGATAAGTATAATTAACTTTAGTGAAAGATACTTAAGAGATTTTAGTATGAATGTTTTTGGTGTAAAGGAATTGGATTGATAAGCATAATTAATGATTTTAGTATGATTTTATCAACAAAGAAAGAAATATATCACCCCCTTATTCTTCATCTTATAGTAAATATTCTAAACAGCTCTAAAATGTATATAGTTATAAATTCTTCCATAAGAACTCAAATTTACTTCTCTCGATTGAAGAAAAAGATTGATTCCCTCTTCATACATAATATTTTTAGTTTAATTATATTTCATACAAAATTTTAAATCCTATAAAATGCAATAAATAATTTATTTTTTAAAAAAATAATGCAAAGTCTTTGAGGAATAATTTTCTAAAATATTTAGGATAATAATTTATTTTTATAATAGTTAAATTTAAATTAATTCTATTATTTTTGTTAAGAACTATAATATAGTACTATAGTATAGCACTATAGGCATTATTTTTAATTTATAGTGTAGCACTGTAGCATAGTGCTATAGTATAGCATTATAGCTATTAGATATCTTTTTTATTGATAGCTATCCATAATATTATAATGTAGCACTATAGGCTTTTGTATTCTTAGAATTCTTTTTGAATATTTATTTCAAAAATTGGTGAAGATGATATGTGGTCATGAGACTCTTTGCTATACGTATAAATGTATAGATTTAGATTTAGATTTGATTGAATTTTAATTTTGATTTAATTTTTTTTGGTGAAATTTTTATTTAATTTTAATATTTGAATATAATGATTTTAGTTTATGATCCATCACTTATTATTTTATTTAAAATATCACTCTATTATTGGATAGAGTACAATTTAGCTAGTACTTTATCAACATCTAATAATAATTTCACTAAAAATAGAGTATGAGTTGACAACACTTTGTGCAAATTTTTTAATTTTTTAATGTTGAGTACAATATATATATATATATATATATATATATATATATATATATATATATATATTATTTAACATTGCCAATTTTTTATTATTATATTGAATAATATATTATTTTTATTAAATACTTATGAAATATTAATTGAAAATACCACGTGTCGATTCCATTATTTTTTTTGTTAGATATTTAGATTTAGATTTGGTTTGATGGATTTGATTTGATTTGAAATAATATGTTATTATATTATTGAATATTTTATAATATTTTGTTTGATTTGGTTTAATATTTAAATTTAAATATAATTTGTTTTGAATTTTTAATTTAAAAAATTTGAGAAGGTGACATTTGTGTACAAGACTCTTCTCTAATTTTGATTTGATTTGATTTGATTTTTATTTTCTTTTTCATTTGATTGAATTTTAATTTGTTTTGAATTTTTTGTGGGATTTTTTATTTGATTTTAATATTTGAATATAATGATTTTAGTTTATAATCTACTACTTATAATTTTATTTAAAATGTTACTCTATTATTGAGTAGAGTACAATTTAGCTAATGAGCATCTAATAATAATTTATTGAAAAAGAGGATATGAGCTAACAATATTTAGTGTAATTTTCTTTTTAAAATTTTTTTAATATTGAGTAATATATTTTTTATTTAAAATTGATAATTTTTTATTATTATATTAAGTAATATGTTCTAACCTGTTTTCTAAGGGCGTCAGATGATGTCTGCAATAGATTCGAGCTCTTCGCATGCTCTTCCGATCGGGGACCTACAAGGGACTCCAATGCTCAAGTCAAAATTCTATTTGACTCAAGTGTGAGTAAGAATGATCAATTACTTACCTCTGGTTCTCTATGAGCCCCACTTTATATTCTAGTTCTGGATGTGTGTTCCCCCAAATTTGTGGTAGTTTCTTATCCTCCTATTAGCATGGAGTTCCTTCATGCTTGATAACTATCCTTAATGGGTTAGTGACTTCCATGTGCTGATTCAATTTGAGCTTATTTAGAGGGAATTCCTTCGAGAAAGGCCATTACTGAGTTCCTTCACTACAAAAAATCAGGGAAAATACGGCGGTTTTTTTGGAAAATTGCGGTGGTTATAACCGCCCTTTTTTACCTTAATGGCAGTTTCCAAAACCGCCATAATGAACGTCGCCACAAGGTATAATATGGCGGTTTCCACTTAACCGCCGCAATTGACGCGGATAAAACAACGATTGCTCATTGAATAAAACGGCGGTTCAAACCGCCATATTTTACGGTATATTGTGGTGGTTTTAGCCGCCATATTTTACCCTATAAAATGGCGATCAAACTGCCGTAATTTTTGAACATTAAGGCGGTTGCTAACCGCCATATTTTACGGTATATTGTGGTGGTTTTAGCTGTCATAATTTACGATATAAAACGGTGGTTGTAACCGCCATATTTTACAGTATATTGTGGCAGTTCAAACCACTTTATTTATCCGAAAATTATGGCAGTCGAAACTGCCATATTGTACCATAAATGATGGCACATATCACTTGTAATTTTAGCAGTCTAAATCGCCGCATTTTACCGAAAAGTGTGGCGGTCAAAACTGCCATATTGTACTTATAATTGTGGTTGTCAAAGCTACCATATTTTGCAATCAATAATGGCATATGTTATTTGTTATTGTGGCAATATTTAACATGCTCTTAATGCATTTTTTCATTTTAAATTGCTATAATTTGTATCTTTTTTATTATCCAATATCAAAACCTATATTATAATTATTCCATTATTTTTAATTGAAGGTATAACAAGCACCAAAGTGTATATCAATATAAATATAATAATACCTCTCAACATCCAATAGAAAACTTTCTATTACTAAAGCTTAAAATAAGTTTCTACATAATTAGTCATAATAAGTCTAAATATAAGAACTTGCAAGTAAAAAAAAAAATAGTCAATTCAAGTACACAAGTCACACCAACAAATTCAAGATTACTTAAGACTTAAAAGTTTTAGGAGAATTGACCACAATCAATAAAATGATCATGTATGAGGGCTTGGAAGATTATTTGATGGATTATTGTTACTTCCATATGATGATCTTCTTATATCATTTGGTGACTCAGCCCCACTTCCTCTATCTGGTGCCTGCAATAAAAAAAAAGTTTCCAAATTAAATTAAATTTATAAAATCAAATTTACAAAACCCAATTCAATCACATAAAAGAACACTTTGTAATTTTCCAATCACCATTAGTCTAAAGTTCCTCCACTATCTAGTTCTAACACATACAAGTTATAGTATAAAATAAAATATTATTAAGTACTAAGGCCATATGAAACGTTAGGGGATCTTGATTAATGGGCAATTTCCAAGGCCTAACAACAAATGACAACTTGATCATTAGAGTGTGTACCTACCTTATAGAGAACCATTCCTTATTTCATGGTACAATTCTTGTATCTTATTTCTACTCTTAACAGTCATATTTTGTTCATTTAATCCTTGTCTTCGAAGCATTCTTTTCTGCAAAAATTGTATTACTAATGAATCTTTGATTACTAGAAAATTACCACCATTAAAAGTTTCTCCCCTTTTATCCAACAATATCATGTTTTTCACTTCTAACATTTCAGGTAGGTCATGTGAACTTCTTTTACCATAAGACACTCTTAACCTTGGATATAGAGATGTTCAAATCTCACACATACCCTCAGCCCAGGAAGAAGAGAACAAACTTATGATAAATTATAAATAGAGCATACAAGGTTGCAAGTCTTTTTTAACCACTTTTGTTAAATTCATCTTTCTATTAGGAATCCACTTTTTTAGCAAACAGCCAATTAAGAATTTCATTCCATTTTGAATAGTGATCATAGTCAAATCTCAATCCTATATCAATTAACATATTAAATATATGACCTATGAGTGCCTCACTAGCAACAAATTATGGATTCATTCACTGCATAGTACATATATCCATCTTGTTTAAATATTCTATTTGACTAGCTTGGAATTTATAAAGTCATCTACCACATGCTAGATGTCAGAACTATAATACAAGGTAGTGGAGAGGTTGGGTACAAAATCCAAAAATCCACAAAGAAGGAATAAACACTTTGTCTTTCAAGCGAAGAACTATTATAGTAGGCCTGAAGCTTTAGTAATATCAAGCATATGTATGTGAAGATACATGACTTCATCCAAAAGGAAGAATGTAAAATAAAAACAATGTTCACTAATGTCCCCTTCTATCTCTCATATTCAATAGATTCTAAACTTAATTTTGCACCAATCACATTTGCTCACAATTACAACAAAGTCAAATATAGTAAAGACCCACAAAAAGAGTTCAATTGCTCACACTTAAAACATAGTCAATTGTTGCAAAACACTTTGCAATAAAAAGAGGAAAAATTAAAAAGGGTGCTCAATAACTTAGAGGAGTAAAAAAATTGCATCCAAAAATTTCTGTAATGAAGAACCAAGAACTCACTCACTTGTAACTCCACAGTGATATCTACACCTCAATCTTTTTATCAAGTGAATATACATATAAAAAATAATAATATGAAGAAAATTAGCAGAAAAAGGGGAGAAAATAATTTATTAAAAAAAAGGTTCAAGAGCAATAGGAATTTTTAGAAAATGTAACAGTTTTGTTAAAGGATTTTTTGTGGCTTATAGCATTCAACACTGAAAGCTTTATTCAAGTAAAACCCAAAAGCCAGTTTACAATAAAAAATAAATAATTAATATTATCTGTAAGAACGTAACTGTCCTTTGTTTCTTATCTTTGTGGTTCTGTGAAATTGTCACCAAGAAGTGAAGGTCCTAACTACAGAAAGCTCTAAGTAACATTTCCACTTGGAAAATTCATGGAAAGAAATATTGTGTGTTGAACTAAATAATGTTGAGGAATGACAAGTATATATAAAATATAATAATAAGACAGCATTAAGCTTCTTTAGTCACACTCATCACATTTTGTTCATTAATGTATCTTATTCAACCCTTTGGCTACCAAAATGCCAAAGCTATCATGGCTTGAAAATGATGTTATATTGAACTAAATCATAGTAAGGAATGAGGCATTTTTGAGTGAAAGAAGAATATTATGGTACTTGATGTATCATTTTATTTATATTCTGAACATTACTTAATCAAGGATGTGAGACCTTTCACAAATGAAATTTATAGTTGCCAAAAATTACTAATCTCATAATAAACCATTAGACTTTGTAATTGGAGGGTGACAAATGAACATATAAATAGTCTTTACTCCTGGTGTGCTTAATTAACTATAAAGTCACCTTGTGTATAGAAAAAATGGATAAGACTAGCCAAAGAGAGTAGAAGTCTATGAGATTCTAATGAATGTAGTAGAAAATGCTAAGCCAAATGGCATTCAAATAGCAGACAAAGAACCCCAATACTACAATACTACAAAAAGCAGCACAAGATTCCCAATACTACGACCAACTTAACTGATATTAATTTTGATAAAGCACCAAAAAAAGGCATCTCAAATTTCCACCAAAAAAAAAAAAAAAGAATCCTAAACAAGACATATATAATAACAATCCCAAAAAACAAAAAACAAAAAAAACTTACATTTGCTTTAATTAGTATAAGGTATTACAATAGTTGATATACCTGTGGAGTAAGATTAGGAAATAGTGCTGCCAACTCCTCGGGCATCCTTCCTCCTTCCTTCATAGCTATGTATGCACACAGTGCTTGCAACTGTGATTCCATTGTAACCAGTTTTTGTTGTACTTCTGGAGAAGATGTGCTAGCACTACAAGAACCCAAGTTCAGGCCACCAATTCGAGTTGTGGTATGCTTGAATGTTATGGTAGGAACTACTCCCATGCCTAATCCTCGAACACGCCCAGGATGCTCTTTTCCAAACACCGTACCAATAGCATCAGTGGGAGATATCTCAGATGAATTTTCTGAGCTCTGAGTTACATGTTCATCAATTTTCTCCTAAATGAAATACCAAAAACCAGAATTCTAATTTGTAAAAAAAGATTGAATTTGTAATTATAGCATGCAACAATAAATACAATATTTACCGCTATCTCCCTAGCCTCCTCATTCACATAGCTTCCATCTTTTTTCTTGTGAGTCAAGCTCCACATTTGGCCTCGACCAACTTCTTTTCCAGTCTCTATCATCTAATATTTTTAACATAGGATAAAACTAATTATTCAACAATAATACATACTATGTAAATAATTACTTGAGGATAGAAATATTCAACTACCAGTTCTGCCCTTCTCCTTGCCAAGCTCTTTGCACCACAAGTATGAGGAATGATTTGTTTTTTCTGAATCTCTTGATTTTTTTTGCAAAGCTCCTACAAATAAAAGTAGTTAAGTTTTAATAATTTTATAACAATCTATTTATAAGTTAATTATAAAGTGAGTAACATTGTAGAAGGCTTGAAGCGATAATCTACAAATAAAGCCCATTGCTCTTCATTGATATCTTGTGGTACATACTGATGATTTGACTTTTGCTCAACCTTGGATCATAAGCATTATTCCATAACTTTAGCCTATGTTCCCTCCACTTTTTCCCAATGGATTGTTGCAGATATCGCTTTGCTATATCATCATTCACCTTGAAGCAAAAGCGAGCCTTCAAAAAATAAGAATATTAGTTTATTATGCTTTTATATGTGTAATCTCTAAAATTGAAACAAATTAAAGATTTTAAATGATCTTACTGTAAAAAAATTATCCCATTGGCGCTTAAAGAAAGTTTTTGGTATCTTTGACCACTTTTCAAAACTAATGGGAATCAGAAGGCAATCAGTTGCCATTAGCCCACAAACTCCAGCAAGAAGCCCAGCTGCTTCTCCTATTGGTGATCAAAAGCCATCAAACTCCACTATTATATGCAGATTATTGTCCAAATTGTTGACATCTTTGACCCGCAACTTAAGCTTTCTAGTTGCTTCATGTTCATCTGAAACAAATACTGATTGGATTAAATATCTAAATCATATATATAAGAAAAAAAAATTTATGCTAATTTACATCTCTACATACCTGTGGCATCTACAAACCAAAAATGGCTGCATTCACGCCCGACATGGTGTCTAATTGCAGATGAACCCTCAACATGTGTAGGTTGTGAACTAACTGGATCAGATGATTGTGAAGTTGTTGCGATAGTTGATGTCGAAGGACAAGTTTGTGATATTTGTGGTAGAGTCTAAAGTGGACATGTTTGCAGTGAAACACTTGGAGCAATAGCCTCATTTAAGGATGCAGCAGGTAAAGAGCTCTCTTCAACTGGTTTAAGTACCTTAAATCGCTTGGGCTTTGGCATATCTATATAAATAAATGAAACAATTAATTAAAATCAGTTGATGATATAATTAAGAATATGTTATACAAAGTGATATAATATAAATTTCAGCAGAGAAAAACCACATGGTTAGAAAAACCAACCCAAAACACACAACTCAACACAAAAACAACAAATAAGCACCAGTAACATCAAAACAGCATAACAGCAAAAAAAAAAAAAAAAAAAAAAAGAGCAACCATGCAAACAGCAAAAACAACAACTATGCAGACAAAGAGTAACAATAAACAAAAATCATAAAGATCTCCATATAAACTTCCACTTCTGGATAGCATTTGGCTCTACAAAGTCCAAGACATGCTTATGGATCCACCCTTTCAACCAAAAACCCAGCATGGTTAGAAAAACCAACCCAAAACACACAACTCAACACAAAAACAGCAAATAAGCACCAGCAACATCAAAACAGCATAACAGCAAAAAAAAAAAAAAAAAAATAGCAACAATGCAAATAGCAAAAACAACAACTATGCAGACAAAGAGTAACAGTAAACAAAAATCATCAAGATCTCCATATAAACTTCCACTTCTGGATAGCATTCAGCTCTACAAAGTCTAAGACATGCTTATGGATCCACCCTTTCAACTAGAAACCCAACATGGCTAGAAAAACCAACCCAAAACACACAACTCAACACAAAACAGCAAATAAGCACCAGCAACATCAAAACAGCATAACAAAAAAAAAAAAAAATAGCAACAATGCAAATAGCAAAAACAACAACTATGCAGACAAAGAGTAATAATAAACAAAAATCATCAAGATCTCCATATAAACTTCCACTTCTGGATAGCATTCAGCTCTACAAAGTCTAAGACATGCTTATGGATCCACCCTTTCAACTAGAAACCCAATATGGTTAGAAAAACCAACCCAAAACACACAACTCAACACAAAAACAGCAAATAAGCACCAGGAACATCAAAACAGCATAATAGCAAAAAAAAAAAAAAAAAAAAAAACAGCAACCATGCAAACAGCAAAAACAACAACTATGCAGACAAAGAGTAATAGTAAACAAAAATCATCAAGATCTCAATATAAACTTCTACTTTTGGATAGCATTTGGTTCTACAAAGTCCAAGACATGCTTATGGATCCACCCTTTCAACCAGAAACCCAGCATGGCTAGAAAAACCAACCCAAAACACACAACTCAACACAAAAATAGTAAATAAGCACCAGCAATATCAAAACAGCATAACAAAAAAAAAAAAAAAATAGCAACAATGCAAGTAGCAAAAACAACAACTATGCAGACAAAGAGTAACAGTAAACAAAAATCATCAAGATCTCCATATAAACTTCCACTTCTGGATAGCATTCAACTCTACAAAGTCTAAGACATGCTTATGGATCCACCCTTTCAACTAGAAACCCAGCATGGTTAGAAAAACCAACCCAAGTCTTGCTCTGAACATGGCTCAATCTAATTGAATTAATTACAATTATATTTTTTTGGCAAAAATAATAGATTCGTCATCTAATGCTCAGCAAGACACATATTTGGCAAAAAAGTCATACCATAAAGAATTCACTCTAAAAATATTCTGACATATGTTCATCTCCCCCATCTTCATCATAAGCATTCAACTCACTCAATAATTCATCTTCTACATCATCTCTCAACAATGATAAATCATCAGTATCTTCAAATAATTGATCCAAGTCTTGCTCTGAACATGGCTCAATCTCATAAACTTCATTATCTTCACTTTCTCCCATATCGAACAAGTCCCTTGGCCTTAAGTGCACGACAACACTCCAATCTTTATTCACCTCATCATTCACATAATATACCATTTGAGCCTGGGAAGCTTCAATGTATGGATCATGATCTTCATGGTTACTAGTGTGAATCAGTCGTGAAAAATTAACAGAAGTAAATCCCCATGTATCCTTTCTACACCCTCTTTCCCTAGTAGTGTTAGCCCATTTACATTTAAATAGTGTAACCCAAAATTGACCATAGTAGTTAAGCTTAATGATGTCTTCCAATTTGCCATAATATGACAAATCTGCTTGCCTTAAATTCCCATCAACATGGCTAGCAACACAAGATGTAGAAGAAGTTACAAAAACTCCGCTATTTTGGGTTTTTAACCCATGGTCTCTCGTAGTTGTCCGAAATTTGAACCCATTAATATTAAATGCAGAAAACCTTCTACCATATTGTGTCGGACCATTTGCTAGATACTTTAAATCATCTGACACAGTACTTACAACATCTGGGTTCATAATCTAAAATCAAAGTGTTAAAATGTATCAATCATAACAAAAAATTTGAAAATTTTTTTAACAAAATCTCATCACATTTTTACTTACTTTTTCAGGAAACCAATCAATAAAGTCCTTATTCACCATTTTCTCTATCTCTGTAGTTGAAGGCTTTCGACCCCTAGACCGCCTTCGTACAAAGTCCTTAAATTCACTATATAGATAATTGAAATTAAATTATATCATTCAAAGAAATACTTTCATATTAATCTTAAGAGTCAATTAGAGTTTGCCTAAGTACTCACTCAATGTATGGCTTGACTTGCAGACAATTTAGTAGCACATATCGATGTACTTGCCTTTTCTCCATAGCTGATAATTCCAAGGTTGAGAAAGCTCCTACTGCTCTACCCACTGGCAGAAAAATGGAATGCACATGTGAAGAGTGTCTATTATCAGGATAATCATCAACACGTGCTGGCCTATTGATTCATGTCTCAATCCCTTCTATATAATGAGAGCAAAAATTAAGAACCTCTTCAACTAAGTATCCTTCAGCTATAGAACCTTCTGGTTGAGCCTTGTTTCAAACATAAGACTTTAAGTGTCCTAGATGCCTAAGTAAAAGATTGAAAATTAATAAAAATGACCTCCTTTGAATATTTCTTTAGCGTTAACTCATAACCTCTAACCATAGTCCAAGATATTTACCTCTCAATAGGATACATCCACCGATAATGTACTGGCCCTCCGAGTCTTGCTTCATCAACTAGATGACAAGTTAGATGAACCATGATTGTAAAGAACGATGGAGGAAATAACATTTCTAGGTGACAAAGAGTGAGAACAATTTGAGGCTGAAGCTTGTCAAGGTCTAAGAGACTTAAGCTTTTGGAGCATAATTGTTGAAAGAATGAGCACAACTCTATTAGCACTGCAGTAACCTTGTCTGGTAATACATGATGTATGCCAAGTGGTAATAGCTACTGCATAAGAATGTGACAATCATGACTCTTCAATCCAAAAAGCTTTCGTTGTTTCAAGTCAATACACCTCAAAATGTTACTTGAGCACCCATCTGGCACTGTAACATTCTTTAAAGTTCGCAAGAATACATATTTCTTTGCATTTGACATTGTAAACAAAGATGGGCGATGTCTTCCATTCTTGTCTGGCCAAAGTTCTTTCCTTATGCCTATTTCTCTAAGATCCTTACGAGCTTTAAGATTATCTTTTGATTTCCCCGTTTCATTGAGCAAAGTATACAACACATTGTCACAAACATTTTTTTCAATGTGCATAACATCTAGGTTGTGGCGCAACAAATTAGATTCCCAATAAGGAAGATCAAAAAATATACTTTTCTTCCTCCATTGACCTATTCCATCTTCAACAAGGGATTTTCCTCGAGTTCTTTTACCTTTATCAAACTATAGTGTTTTTCCAAATGCAACATTGATTCCTTCAAGCTATTTGAATATTTCTGATCCTGATAGTATTTTTGGTGGATCCTTTTGCTCAATTATGCCATTAAAATGAGCCCGATTTAGTCTAAATTTATGGCCCCTTTCTAGAAAACGACGATGACCGATAAAACACCATTTTCCACTATGTCTCAATCTATACGAGTTTGTGTCAAAGTTACATGTAGGGCAAGCAAGACTTGTGTGTGTGTTCCACCCAGACAAGGTACCAAGGCCAGGAAAGTCACTAATTGTCCACATTAGAGTGGCTCGCATCCTAAACATTTCATTTTTTGAAGAATCTAATGTTTGCACCCCATTATACCACAAGTCCTTCAAATCTTTGATAAGAGGTTGTAAATAGACATCTATGTTATTCCCAGGCATTTGCTTTCCAGGAATAATCATTGAGAGGATGAATGATGTTTGCTTCATGCACTCCCATGGAGGCCGGTTGTATGGGATAAGAACCACTGGCCAAATGCTATAGCTTGTACTCATGGCTCCAAAAGGGTTGAAACCGTCGGAAGCTAGGCCAAGGCGTACATTTCGAGGATCTACAGCAAACTCAGGATGAATTAAGTCAAACGTCTTCCAAGCCTTAGAATCCCTTGGATGCCTCATCATTTCATCTTGGTTACCCTCCAATACATGCCATTTCATTGACTCTGCAGTCTTAGAACACATAAACAATCTTTGCAATCTCGATTTTAGTGGAAAGTATCGCAAGATCTTTGCAGGTTTCTTCTTCTTGTTATCTTTCCACTTAGATGTCTTGCATTGTTTGTATTCTTGCAAGTTTTCATTTTCCCCCCAAATATAACATACAATCATTTGGGCAAGCAGGTATCTTAGTGTAGTTAAGACCAAGTTTGTTAATGGTTTTCTTCGCCTCATAAAATGAACTAGGAATTTTGGCATGTTCAAAGGCATCTTTTAATAATTCTAGAATCATAGTCATTGCCTTATCACTCATTCTACACAAACACTTTATATGATACAATTTTATCAAGAAAGATAGTTTTGAATACTTTGTACATCCTTCATACAACTGTTGATTATAGTCTTTCAGCAACTCATAAAATTCTACATTTTCTCCATTATGCTCCTCATTTAAAGTTTCATCCCTATCTGTAGGCTCAAAAGATAGAACAGGTTCATTTAGGTTGTGTCTAGCTAACCCAAATGCATTATTGACCATTGTTTCCATTGGGTTTTGAGGTTGCATAGCATCCTCTACAACTTGTGCGTTTTTAGGAATCTCTGACTCAACTACATTTGACTCTTCACCATGCCAATACCAAACTTTGTAATTTTCTGGAAAAGGCTTACAGGTCAAGTGCTCTTGAACTATATCTCTTGTTTGCCATCTCCTAAAACCACACTTTGGACAAGGGCACTTAATTTTATGACCCATAATAGATTGATGCTGAAAAGCAGAATCTAGAAATTTGTTTAACCCTTCTGCATATTTTGATGTGTTTCGTGGTTTCTCGATCCAAGATTTATCGATTGGCATGACTAGAAAGTAATAGTAAAGATAGCAATTGAGAAAACCTATATATGAGAAAGTGGGTATAAAAGAGATATCAACAATAGGAGGTTATAAAGGACAAAAGCATAAATTTAAAACAAACATAGCACAAACTAACTTTTAAATCAAAATAATAGTTAATAAAGGAAAAGCGCCAAAAAGAGCATCTAACAAGCATGTGAAATGAGAAATAGCTACTTTACATACAAAAATTATTTTGAATAGGATGAATTCAACAAAACATACACAAGAAATATGCTACAAGCATCAACTTCATGAATAATAAACACAACAATCAAATAGAACATGATTTGATGTGCATATGAGCAAAATTAACAAATTGAAACTAGCCGAGATTTACCCAAAAATTATGAAGATTGCCAACGACTTAATGCTGTAGATCTTCCCTTGACTATCCTCTATTGCTATTTCACAACCTTCAAAAATCAACACAATAAATTGGTAATAGTTTGATTGCCATATTTTACAATCAATACTGGCGTAATCTTGTTATTGTGGCGGCTTTCATATCTAACATGCTTTTAATGCATTGTTTCATTTTAAATTACTCTAATTTATCTAATATCAAAACCTATATTATAATTATTCCATTTTTTTTAATTGAAGATATCTTTGGCGTCAAAACATATATCGATATAAATATAATAATACTTCTCAACATCCAACAGAAAAGTTCTATTATTGAACTGTAAAATAAATTTCTACATAATAAATCTAAATACTTAAGTACTTGAAAGTAAAAAAGAAATAGTCAAGCCAAGTACACAAATCACACCAATAAATTCAAAATTACTGACTTAAAGTTATAGGACAATTGACCACAATCAACAAAAAGATCATGGATGAGGGCTCAGAAGATTATTTGATAGATTATTGTTACTTCCATCTAATGATATTCTTTTTTCATTTGGTGACTCAACCCCACTTTCCATATTTGGTGCTTGCAATAAACAGTTTCCAAATTAAATTAAATTTGCAAAGCCCAATTCAATCACACAAAAACACACTTTATAATTTTCCAGTCACCATTAGTCTAAAGTTCTTCTGCTACCTACTTCTAACACATACAATGGTGCATAATTTATTAAAAAAAGGTTCAAGAGCAATAGGAATTTTTAGAAAGTATAACAGTATTGTTGAAGTCTTTTTTGTGGCTTATAGCAATCGATACTGAAAGCTTTATTCAAGCAAACCCAAAGTCAAATGCTAAGCCAAATTTATGTAGCTAATGTTCATATATATTATGAATACTACTTAGTCAGGGATGTGAAGCCTTTCACAATTGAAATTTATGTCAAAAATTATTAATCTCATGATGAACCATTAGACTTTGTAATTGGAGGGTGACAAACGAACATATCCATGGCCTTCGCTTCTAGTGTGCTCTAATTAACTACAAAGTCACCTTGTGTGTAGAAAAAAAAGGGATAAGGTTAGCCAAAGAGAGCATAAGGCCCATGAGATTCTAATGCATGTAGCAGAAAATGCTAACCCAAATGACATTCAAATAGTAGACAAAGACCACACCCAGGCCCCTTGACAAAATGGAAATGAACACAATAACTTAGTAATGGTTGTCCATAACCATAAGCACCTATTTTTTTTTTTCACATTTAACAGAACTTACATTTACACCAACAAGCAACAAAATAAAAAAAGGTGTACCTCTTGAACTTTTTTGTAGTGTGTTTGGTGCCATTTAGAGAATCTAAGCACCATGAAAAAAAATTATATTTTATACTTTAAAAGAAAAAAAGGTGTACCTCTTCAACTCCCTTTTCTTTAAGATGCTCCGAGTTCCTCAAGGCCTCACCCAAGTCCCAACTCTCTATCTTTCTCTGCAAGTGACATGATAGTCGAATAAGCACATTGAGAATTTCTCAAATCCATCTTTGGGGGAAAAAATAATTTGTAAATCATATGCATTAAACCAAAAAAAATCATTTAATTTGGCAAAGGAAATCCTTAACTGAAGTTTTTAAGTTTGAGCTTCTCACTTAATGTTTGCATAACAATCATAATTAATTAATAATAATAATCCAATAATAATGCTTAGTATCTACTATTTTTATACTTTAAAGTTAACATAAACTATAGTTTACAAACAAAAATCACCATCAATACAAACAGTAAAAGAATGCTTCAATTTTAGCAATTCAAAAGCCTCATTATATCATCTTGTCACTAGAATGCAAATGAAGTGTGCCCATTATATAAAAATACAAATATAGAAATATATAACTGGATATCGAAGTAAGTTATACACAAATATATAAAAGAAGGATCCTAGATATATTATCCACTCACCGTACATTAGGTGATCGAGGAATCCCTCAAATTTCTAAAGGCAAAGGGTAGTTCTTGAAAAAGATATAACCACATGGACATGACATTATAACCAAACTTTAGCTAAGAGAACTTAATTTCTAGCAACACCATCTATGTCATAGAATTTAATACTTCTCAAGTGTCAACGTGAGCACAAAATCCATCATTTCCAAGTAACCATGCAAGCAACCTCAAAATTAGAGGTGTGCAAATAAACCATTTGAACTAAACCAAACTGTGAACTCAATCAAACTAGATTATATAACCAGTTTCTTCTAAAACAGATCAGTATGTTGAACTGGTTTTCCAGATTAGTTCATTAACTTGAACCATTTATAAAATTTAGTTTGGTTCACTGGTTATAATTGCATACAAAACTATTGTGTTGTGCTTTTCTTGAAAGTTGGAGCAACTTTTGCAAATTGAGGTAGAGTTATTGGGATACAAGAGCAATGCAGTGAGACTTTTAAAAGGAACCATAAAACTTCACCAAAAGAAAAAACAAAAGCACCGTAGAATAGAGTGATGGTTTTATATGTAGTAAGCTCCATACCTGCTCACTTTGTTTATTTTGTTTGACTTATCCAAACCAGTTAACTAAACTAAAAATTTTGGTTTATACAGTTTGATTATTTGTATATAATATAAATCTGGTTCAGTTTGTAAAACCAAATCATATTTTTTGGTTTAGATCAGTTTAACATAAAAAATCAAGTTAAACCACGCCATGTCCACCCTTGCTCAAAATCCAATCAATTCCAAGAATCACATATGCAAGCACCTATTCAAATTAACTTTACGAATTACATGTGTAAGCACTACATCAACTTCTACAAAAATTAGCTCCAAATATTCACATTATAGTGATATAGTAAAATCAATTCCTCGAAGCCAAAACGCACATGTAAGTCCTAGAGAAATTTCTCAAAACTTCAAGTGGCTACTAATCCTGTCAAATTTATTTATCAAAATCTAATTATGGCAAACTTCACAAATTAGAGCTTAAAGAAAAAGTGCTTTGTAAGATTCAAACACCTAGTGGTTCATTTAATTTCTGGTTTCCTTTGACATACAACTAGCACTTCAAGAACCCATAGCAATAGCTTAGTACAATATCTATATCAAGAATCCTTTAGTCATTTTTACCAATTGATTAAATTTCCAAAATTTATTTGTACACGTTAATGGCATATCACATGTTAGTATATGACATACACATTCAAGTCTTACAAAATAATACATTTACAAGTATGATAACAAATACACATGTTTCAGACTTAATTGTATTTGACTTGACAAGATTTCACACACATAAATCTTTCATCACAGCCATAACAAGTTGTATTTCAAATTCATACATTACAATTCATCATACTCTAATATTTAGATATGCTCATCGATTTACTCATTAGAACCACTGTACTTTAGGACTAAAATTCTAAATCATGTGATGTGAAATAGTCTTATGTGCTCAGTGGCATAACTGACTCTATCACCATTTGACAACGGAAGCTTTTTATTAACTTTTTTTTTTCACCTTAATAAATTCATAACTTCCATGATCTAAACATCCTGAGCAAGTAGAGACAAAAATTTCTAGCTCCACGGTCGTTCTTTATGCACATTAAAATCAACAAGAAGAGGTAAAATCGAGCTATCATAAAATCAAATATAACTAAGAGAGTTTCCAGATTTTCCAATAATCATAAACAACAAGGTGAAACAAACAAATTTTCAGGGGAAAGGGACACGAAAATTGAGAAAAAGAGCTCACCCAAGATTGTGGTTGCTTTGGTAGTGCAAAACTGCCCAACCATCAAGAAAGGCACAGAACGAAGATGGAGAGAGAGGAAGTGGGCTCCGACGATCAGAGAGGGAGGTTTTCTAGCAGGACAGAGAGAGACTCATAGAGAGGGACGATCTTGGGGTGATAGCGGAGGGTGTAGGATGTGAATGGATAGCGGAGGGTGTAGGATGTGAATGGCGGTGGGCGGCATGTGGTTGTACAGTGAGACACAAAGAGAGATAGAGAGCGCCTGAGGGGAAAGGTTGAAGACGATTCAAACCATGAAGCTGAGCAATGCAAACTCTATTTGAGGGATTTTGGGGTGTCAGACTTTGTTTAGGTGTATTATTAAATTCGATGCATTTGGGGGATTTGGGCTTAGAGCAAAACACACAGAGAAGGGGGAGGGAGCTGAGTGAGGTTAAGGAACTGAGTTGATGGGTGTGATGATGGCCATGAGGATGAGGGTTTTCTGAAGTGAAGGGTTTCCAAATGGGTGCACGCGTGACGAAAGAGAGGGAAGGGAGAGTTTCTTTTTTTTTTTTCCCTTTTCTTTTATGATTTTTGAGCAGCAAGAGGGAAAGTGAGCCGGGAAGGGAAAATTTTAAGGTTCCGATGGTTAAAATCGCCACATTTTAGAATGAACAGACGTAATACCCATTCACTTTACGTCGTTTACATAACTGGTGTAATCTTTCTAATAAAATAGCGGTTAAAACTGCCATATTAAAACTGCCACAATTTTCCTGCTTTTTTTTGTAGTGCTTTGGGCCGAGCTCTACGGCCCAGTGAATTTGTTTGATTCACAGCCCCCCAAACTTGATTATTATTATTGATAACGATCCAAGCTTATACTCAAATTCCAATCTTCAAGCTCCACGGTCAAGCTTAAGCCTTCCGGCTTTCCTTCTAAGCTTATATTTTGAGCTCATATTATTGGCAATATTCTGGAAACGCTCCAATTCCTTCTAGGTTTATGGAAAAACGTGCGTAGACACATGTCATGTTGCGAGGCCGTCTCTATCACATCGTTGTTGTGAAATTATCATTATAATCCTTACTTTGAATTTCGGCCGTTAAATCAAATGCCTAATTGTTGATTCCTTTGATGGTGGGAAATCTTTTACTCTATCGAATTACTTCCAGTGCTTTGAGAATAGGTTTTAAATCTTATTCTTTCAAGTTTTTCCTCACGAACTCATTCTCGTATTCCTAAAACTCCGAATCACTCTTTTGCATTTTCCTTGATTGCTTTTTGCAACTTTCTTCTATTGCAAGTTTTTCCTCAATTCCAACCTTTTGATGTTGCTTTCTCTTCTCCTAGGATCTTTCCAATTTTCATCGTTTTAGTTTTTTTTTTGTGGTTTTTTGTTAGGAACCGTAGGGTAGTAGACGATTGGTCTCATTTCTTCTTCCTCTATTCACTAGTCTTTTTTTTTTTTTTTTCATTTTTAGAGGTTATCTTGAACCCTTGATTCCTTCGTTTGTCAAAGATGGAAAAAGACTCTTATGAAACTACTAAAAGTGTTGGAGGTTCCTCCAAGAAGAAAGGGCCCTCAGACTATTATTTCTGGGTTGTGGATGAGGTCAAGAACTCCTAATCCCTTTACTCCGACTAGCAAATATTGGATCATTTTCTTGGGGACTATAAGATAGCTTGCCCTAAGCAAGAACTTTTGGTTGAGTGCTTTCCATGTAAACCTATCGATAGAGCTTGTCATATAGCCAAACCTATTGATGATAAAGAATCCACCTTCTTCTCTATACATGATGTCCTTTTTTCCACCTTAGCTGTTAGGCTTCCTTTTACACCATTCAAGGTTGCATGCTTAGATTTTATCAGTGTAGCTCCAACCTAGCTATATCCCAATAATTGGGATTTCGTCCAAGCATTTGAGATTTTGATGGAGTTTCTAGGTGTCTTTTCGAGCATAGGAGTTTTATTTTCCTTATTTCAAGTTAAAAATGTCAAAAAAGGGAAATGGATTTCGCTTAGTAAGCAGCCTAGGAGAAAATTTTTTGACCTTTTTACCTCCAATTTCAAGTATTTCAAAGACCAATTCTTTAAGGTTAGAGCCTCCGAGTATGAGTACCCTTTCTTTTTGGATGAGAAGTGTCATGCCAAATTTCCTTTGTATTGGAATAGGTTCCCTAAAAGGATTCTTAGCATAGATCCCCACAACCTTTCCCAGTACGAGCAAGTTATCCTCGACTACCTTTTCGAGCATTTGTCAAGTAAGAAAAGGTTTTTGTCCTGTACTAAACTCTTAAAGTGGGACACTAAAAGGGACAAGGTGCTGAAATATCTCAGTAAGTTTCTTTCGTGGTTTGTTTGCCTGTTACTTCGTATTATGATTGTTTTTCTTACTTTCTTCTCTTATATCTTTCTTTTGTAGGAGAAATAGCCCCCAGACTCTTCAAAGATTCCCTCCAGGTTGCACTTGCTCATCGCCAAACTCAAGCTGCTCAAGGCAGTGCTCCATTGGCGACTTCCAAGTCTACTGGGGATAGCTTATAGATTACCTCTGACTCTTCGCCTCTCATCATTAAATGGGGGAAGAAGAGGACTCCTATTGAAGTGGTTGAGCTAGAGACCATTTCAATATGCCAAGCCACTCCTCCAATTACTGTGGATGTGCCTTATTTGCTGAAGAAGGCCTATTTTGGTCCTTCTGAGCCTTTCCATCTCCTCAACAACTTCTTGATGGATGCTCCTCCTTTCTCTCTTTGGAGCCCTGGTTTCCTAACTCAGCAGAAGCAAGGCGAACTCCTCAAGTCCTCCTTCGATCTTGATATTTTTGATGTTACTGGAGTCACAGGGATATTCCAGTGGGTTCAGGTGACTAGTCTCCACTTCTGTGCGATAGCTGGTCATCTAGAGCTCAAAGAGTGTTTCGAGAAGAAGACTATAGTCGAGCTCAAGCCTAGAGAGTCTCACGCCAGGGAGATTCTTTCATTGGAGGAAAAGGTGAAAAAGGCTCAGGGCAAATACTTAGTTATGCAAAAAGAATGGAAAGCCTAGGAGAAAGAGGTTTGAGATAAGGTTGCCTCTCTAGAGAAGAAGTTTAAGGAGCACGAGGACTTCTATGCTACAAAAGTGATTGAGTAGAAAGACTTGCTCGAGGCCAAGATCCAGTATGCTAATGACATTGAGGGGGAGGTGGCCGAGCAATATCATGAGGGTTTTGATGAAGCCTTCAAGCAAGTTGCATTCCTTTATGCCTATTTGAATGTCTACTCTTACAACTACTTTAAGGAGATCCGGGATGAGAAGTTAGTAGACAAGCTTATCCTTGGAACCGATATCGCCGTAGGCAATTAATCAAAGGCTCGTGGTGAGGAGCAAGTGGATGATTCTCCTGCCTCTTCTTAGTTTTTATTTTCCTTGTAATTGAACATTGTTTTCCTTTCCTTTTGTTTAAATATCTTTCTAGTAGACTAATCCTTACTCCAATTTTGGTATAAATGTTTCTCAGATAATATGTTTCCTTTTGTTGAGTATTCCTTTTAGTTCCGCATTTTGCTAGCAGGCAACTTTTTCACGCTTAGCTTATTCGAATATTAAAACTTCATTAATTAAGAAAGTTTTCCAATCCTATTCCCCATTCCAAGTAGTTCTTGTGGGCTGTAAGCCTTTCTCAGGGCTTATCCATAATCTCCTTTATTGCATTCAATGTCCATTTCATTTCCTCGCCTATAGGTGAGGAGTTTAAGTCCTCTTCTGGACTTATTTTCCATTTTTCATTTAATTTTTTCGAGTCTTTGCCTACACAGGTGAGGAGTTTAAATCCTTTCTAGGGCTTATTTTCCATTTATTCGGGTAGTTCCTGTGTATTCTTTTCCAAACATAATTCCATGACAAAGTATTCAAATAATTCAAATAAACTTTTATTGAATGAAAAGTTCACAATGATGAGCTATTTGGAAATGCCCATTTGTATTCCTACCATCGAGACTTGCACATGCTCGGCTTATGTGGGTCATACCTCATCAAATTCTCTTATGCATAAAAAACCATGGGAGAAAACATACATAAGGGGAAGAAGAGTACACCCACCCACATAATTTAAGGATTTCTAACTATAGTACTTTTGGAGGGAGGACAAGTTCCACGTCCTTGGTAGTTCCCTTCCTCCTAGTTCAGCTATCTTATACGCTCCTCTTCCTATCTTTCAAATGACCCAATGGGGTCCTTCCTAGTTCGATGATAGCTTTCCTTCTCCTTGGGGCTTCCGAACAAGTTCCATTATCCTTAGGACTAGGTCTTCTTCCTCAAACTCTTGCGTGTGGATCTTCTTATTGTATTTCCTTGCCATTTGTTACTTAATGGCTTCCTCCTTTATCCTAGTTTTTTCCTTGTCTTCCATTATTAGGTCCAGCTCGGCTTTTCGGGCATCATTGTTGGATTCCTCTGCCATAGTGATTATCCTCGGACTTGGCTCCGAGAGTGCAATGAGTATTATTGTGTCGGTTCTAAACACCAATTTGTAAGGTGTGTCTTGGGTCGATGTGTGGGTTGCTGTAATGCCTGGTCAAGATTTCTAAAAATTTTGATTCTGTGTTCTTTCAAATCCCACGGAAGTTTAAGTCAACATCCTATTTCTCCTTGGAGGGCTATATGCTCAGGACATTTTCTTAAGATCAAAAGTCTTCGTAATTGCTACTTAGATATCAAGGAATTGAAGAGTGATTTTTAATGAATTTTAGGAAGTTATTGACTTCTTTGTATTTAGCCAGGAAGTTTAAGAAAACATGAGTTTTTGAAAATTTGTACTAGAATTCCAAAGTTGGATTTTGATTGTAACGCCCTAATAAGACTACACTATGCTTAAGTCATATTGCGATATTTATTAGCTATTATAGCTGAACTAGCGGAACATTTGTAATTATAAAATATGTTAGTTAATGAAAATAGTGTATAATTTTTTTCTTTTATGAAAATAATACTTTCTAAAACTGAGCCTTTTAGCGCATATAGACGATAATAACATTATGGCGTATAGTATTAGAATTCGCAATTGAAGCGCATCATAATAATATAAACTAAAGAAGCACCATAGTTTACATGGATAACTGATAAATTCATATAATTAGATACATAAGTACTGGGCATACATATTTACATACCAGTATCTCAAAAGTGCCCAAGCAATTCTAATCAGCAAGGCCCTGAGCCAAGCAAAACAAAACATACATATATAGTCATCCCAAAAGAAGGTAAACTAGTATGAGAGTTTCTACAATACGCTAAACAGGCCGCTGGGGAAAATATGAAGTCTAAAGCTGTTGCAAGCTACTAACACCAGTAAGTCCAAGATAGAATCATAGTGTTAGGTCCACTCAGGTACCTCTAGGAAGATTACTGCAGTCACTATCTGCTGAGTCTGAGGATGACATCAGAACACATAAGTATGAGAAATAAAATATTTCTCAGCAAGAACTCCTAACTAAGCATACAACTGACGTCATCATCGCCTCAACCATTTCGGTTTATTTAATAAAATCAGTGAACAAGTGTAAATAGAATAATGGTTTATTTTAATAATTTTTGGAAACATAACTCCGAAGTGGGTTCATTTTATTCAGTCACTTAAGTCAAGACTCCAAAATATAATAGTATTGATAACACATTAAATCATTACTTCATTGCTATCATGCAATGAATGCTATGCAAGTCTCATGATGAATGCTTATGCTCTTTATTCCTTTGCCATTAAGGCTTTTATCTTAGCACGTGCTCTTCTTATTATAAAGTGCCTTTGGATAGACTATCCTAGGATATGAACTCACTCTGTGACCATCATGACATAATACTATCTACATCAGACTCTAGCTGACAACGGGATTTCATGCCTCTATAATTGGAAGGGACTTCGGCTGCTTGCCTCCAAAGTAGAAGGGTATCTTGGGGGTCACCTTCCCTTACTGAAGGATGATGCCCAATTATCCTGTTTGTGTAGATTGCCTTCCCTTACTGAAGGATGACTTTCAATTATCTTGTCTTATGTCAGGTATAAATTCCTTGACCTTGAATAAAGTAATTAACCAGATATAAATTCTTCAATTAATTATCATAAATCTTAAAGTTTTGGATTAATCCAAATGTCTTTCTTGATACATGGTTCTTGTATAATTACATAATATATTCATGCAAACTTGTAAAAGCTACTAATTCATACTTTTAAACTTTGCACAATCTTATAACATGTTCATATTATGAGGAAATGAATTCATGAAAATCAAGAAGTCTGACAAAAATCCGGCAGCATAACGGCTATACTGGGAGAAATCCAAATATTGAAACACACTAATAGCAACAGAAATTTTCCAATCACAGTCATAACATCAATAACAACTCATCATCTGATAATTCCAACATATCCATTATCATAAATACACTCATCATCATCACACGGCAAAAGTGAAGCAAGTAAAGTGAAATCATCAAATCCCAAGAGTCAAGAGTAGAAAGGCATATCTTGCTTTTCATTCTTTGGACTCATTGGCTATAAACAATCATTCCCAAACATTCAAGTTCCAAGTGGCATCCCACCATTACATATATTTACATATTAATAGAGACATAACATCACACTTTTTTTAAGAACTCTTGGTCTCAAAAATTTGAGTTTTGATTAGAGGAAAGTAGTTATACTTTGTTAATGTTTTTATAACAATTAAATCTAGTTTCAAGTCCTTTAAACCATACTAAGGAAATAGCCTAACGCCTTCTTTGGCCTAATCTTAGTAGTACACATTCTTCTTGCTATTTACACCTTTAAACCAACTCTAAACCTTCTTAAACCAACTCACATAGTTATATATGGTCCAAGGTACTTAAATTCATTATAATAACTTTGAATATCTCACTAAAACATGGATTTAGCTAGTCCTCAAGCACGTGGCCGAAAATAACTTTTTAAACTAGAGATCTTGACTAATTAACTCCCAAACCTTCCATAATTCACCTCAAACCAATTCTAACCATTCAAGGACATTTATAAGGTCCATATAACTTAAACATTCAAGCCTAAAAACAGTTTTGGTATCTATTGAGGGATAAGAATTGAAATTCACCCTTCTAGTGGCTTACCGGAACTAGATTGAGTCCAAAATTGTTTCTACTTATTCCTTCACCAAACCAACAACTCAAAACAGTTTGACTCCTTACTTCATGTATTTTAAGCGGTAAAATCAATTTGCATTTATTCCATTGGTAAGATAATTAATTTTTCACTTTTCTAAGTTGCTAATAATAGATTTCAACTACTCTTTTTGTGACAAAACTCAAGATAAGGATTCTAACAAGTTTGTATCTATAATCACACTTATATTTAGGGTCAACTAGGTTATTTAAACCTATAGGAACCTCAATCTCACATTAATTCTTATGGATTCAAGTTTTAACCCCAATTAATCCTATTCTAGCTAGTTTATGACATAATTAAATTAAATCCGCTCCTAAGGGAGCCACCCCACCAAAACTAGATTAGAATATTCACCTAGACTAACATAAGCTAAATCTAAGCTTTAAACATACTACTATGTCGAACATTTGGAACCCTAGAATAGTAACCTCAAGCACAAACCATACTTTTTCTCAAGAATCATGACCAAGAAGTGTTAGAAATCCCTACCTCAACTCCCAAGCTTGAAGAAACCATTGAGTATTTCGAGTTCCACCCTCCAAGCACCACCTCTTCAAGAGAGAAATCTTCCGCCCACTTGGATGTAGCAGCCGTAGCTTTGAGGAGAAAAAGAGAAAGGATGTGCGCCCAAAATGAAGAAGGAAGAGAAGAAACAAGAAGAAGAATAAGGGATCTTGGGGTTTGAGTGAGATCTCATGAGTTTTAGGGAGTTGGAGGAAGAAGAATGGAGAGATAGAAGCTACATGAACAGTAGAGAGGGGGTGAGGGAGAGTGTTTTGTGTTGTTGTGTTATGATTTAGAGAGATTGGGATTTTAAGTGATGTTAATATTGATGGGTGTTTGAATTCTAGCCTTTGGATCAAGGACAAGACTTGTAGCTTAATCCAAGCCTTTGATTAAAAGGTTGGAAGTAATGGTTATCACTCTATGTCACTCATTGGTACTTTGTAATATGATATAGCTACTCTATTATACCCGGAATCCTAACCTTAAATTAAACAGTTCCCAAATCTTTAAGACGTTTTGGAAGAAATTCTAATATGTTTTGGAATATTTTTATCGAGAATATAATTTATTAAATTGCTATTCTTGGCAAGATTTTAACTGTTTAATTTAATATGTTATTATCTTATTTTATTCCTCCGTTTGATTTTTATTAGTTGCATTCACGCAAATAAATTTCTCTTCCAGCTTTTATTTAAAATTTATTGTCTATAAATAATTTTAATATATTTTATCCCTTAATGATTTTAGACACTATTATTTATTTAATTTGTAATGTAGAGTTACAAATGCAGCAAAATCAGGGATGTTACATTTATTCTTAAGGATTTTGATTTTTCTGATATTTTTATTGTGATCAAATAGGGAGTATTTCCTTAATTTACATTTATGTTTTAAATTTAATTGAGAGTAAAGTAAAATGGGGCATTAACTTAAAATAAAGAAATGTAAATAGTGTGTAAGGCTTGGACCTGAGAGGCCTTGGAGATTAAAAAGCCAAAGAAAGAAACAAAACTAGAATTTGGAACTTAGAAGCCACGCTCAAGCATGGACCCCTGCGCTCCAGTGCGCTCCCCAAGACAGAATAAGGAAGATTCTGGATTTGGGTTGCACTCGAGTGTGGTCCCTTGTACTCGAGCGTGCGAATGTCGGCGACAAAAAATAAAAAGGTGTTGAACACCTAATTTTTGTGCCTCTCTTTCTCCTCTTTCGTTCCCTCTCATTCCTTTCTTCAAGAAATCACTCATGAATGGTATTTTTATCATTTTATACTATTGTTTACCCTCACCCACTCCCTAAAAGTCATATTATTAACCTTTCTACCTACTGGTTTTCTTGTTTAAGCAAGTAAGGATGCTGTAGGAAAGCCTTGGGAGGAGAACCACCATTCTCCTTTTGCTCTACTTCTTTTCTCCACTTACTGAGGTAATTTCCTAGCTCAATCTTCTTTATTATACCATGGGTTAGTTAAATTTATTGTGAATTCATGGTTTGGTGAAGTATAGGGAGGTTAAGGTTTTGGAGTTGGTAATTTTGAGTATAGAAAGTAACTTAGACACATCTTTGAATCTAAAAACTAATTTATGCATGGTTTATGATCTATGTGACATTAGAGGTAAGGAAAGGCAACCTTTTGGCTCTTGGCACCATAGGATCCTTGCATGGAAGGCTAGATGAGTTGATAATATATCTATAACTTATTTTAGATATATATACGATCTTAGAATGCTATATTTATGGCTAGAGTTATTATATGTAAAGGTTGTAATAGTGTTTTTACTAAGTTCTCTGAAGATAGCATATTTTTCTTCTACATATATGCATGTATATACAAGTTAATATATGTATATAGGACAGGCTTCTTTAGTTTGGAATTAATCTTCGGGACTTGAGTAATTTGATGGGAATGAGATAGTATCATGTTATTAGCCATTGTAATGTTTTAACTCTAATTTTTTGAGAAAGAATTCCATATATGTTTCAAGTTAAACATTCTGAAGGTATTGTACTAAACTCCATGTTTGATCATATAGTGTTTTAAATAATCAGAAAGTTGTGATTTGATCTTATGGATAATTGAAAAGAAGTTGATGCATTTGGAAGCTATGTTCTAACATTTGATATGTGCCTAAGGTTTGATGAATTTTATTTTTGGAATATAAATGTCTAAGAATTCTATAAATTTGGATAAATGGCTTGTATGGGAAGGTTTCTTTAATAGAACTGTACGTTAACAGCAGTAGGCGCTAGCCCTTGATATACCTTGGTGGAACCCTAGCTAGTAGGGGGGTTGCTAGTGTAACATCCGCAATTTCTTGTCGTGCTAAATTACCTCAGTAACCCTAAGTAATTAGGCACTTAATGAGAAATTATGAGATTAAGGTTTAATTAAGGGATTAACGAACTGTTTATGAGTTAACTCTAATGAGAAAAGCCAAGAGAATACTTAATCGAGATTAGATAATCTCTAATTAAGCAAGTCAGAGCCTTAATAGCTTAATTAAGCACTAATCACCCTTAAGTAGCTTAATCGAGTTTAATTAAAGATAATTAAGCTTAATTGCAAGTTTAATTTTTGTTAATCATGTTCTTGTGTGTTAATCACTAATTCTTGCTTGATCATGTTAATTAAGTTGCAAGAGCACTTAATCACATGATTAAATTCAAATTTAGTCAACCAGACAATAAAGTAAAGAGTGATGTCATTAAAGCATAAAGCATTAGACAAGAGTGCTTTATGTAAGAGTAAGTATATGATTTGTTCCCCCATCATCCAATTTGTCTCCCTAAACCTTAATTAATACAAAATCAAGAAAATATCTTCTCCCCCTACCCACTACATGTTACGGCCACAACACACCCATGCACACACATTCACTTTTCATTTTTCAACTCTCATTCTCTCTCTTGCTTCCAAATCCTCCTACTTCTCTCTACACTCTTCTTTTTCATCTTCATCTTCTTCTTCCTTTCTCCATCCCAACCATAACCAAAACTCTCACTAAGCCCTTCAAAGACTACATCTTTTAGTCTTTGGAGATAAGATCTAAACACTACTAACCTCATTTTCAAGAGAACTCAATAGTTCTCTCCTTGCTCATCCAAAATTGCCACCATCATCTACCAAGGAGGAGTCTCCCTCATCTGCTTCTCCTTCCTCAAGGACGCCACCTTTACCACTAGGTGGTGATTGTTACTCCTGTCTTTTTGTTACTCAAGAAGCTTGAAGCTTGGCTCTCACCATGGCCAAGATCTTCAAGTGAGAACTTGAGAAAGTTTCCTTTTTTATAAAAAAGTTTGCTTCTTGAACTTTGTTTATAGGTGTTCATGTAGATGTCTTGAGTTTTCTTCATGAATGCCCTAAAAGTTTATATTTTTAGCAAAATATGTTTTTGATCTTGTTCATGAGTTGTTCTTGAAAGTTTTCTCTTTGAATGCTTTAAAGTTTCCATTTTTCTTTCTTGATGCATGAGTTCATGATGATTCTTGGTGGTTTTGGTTTAAAGTTGATTCTTTCCTCTTTATGAACTTAAGATTGGAAAAGTCCTCATCTTTACATCTTTCTTATGATTTTGATAAGACTATGAACATTCCAAAAGTATAAAGCTTTATAAGTTTGCTTCTTGATGCATAAAAAGTGGCATTATTTTTATGGGTGTCACAAGGTTTCATTTTGTTCTTCTTGAAGATAAGAATATGTGTAAAAGTCTAAATTTTTTAGAATATGAAGTTTTCTAAGTCATAAAAATGAGAACTTGTTACTTTATGTCTTAAAGATTAAATCTTTAAGACAAGACCTTTTATAAAGTTTTAAACTTTAATCAAGAAGGTAACATTAAGTCATAAAGTTATAAGCTTGCACTTTAATCTTGTAAAGGTGGAACCTCGAGATGAATATATTGAGTAAAGTTTTAAGCTTTAAGCAAGAACGTCACTTTTGAGTCATAAAAGTGTTAACTTTTATAAAGATCAAGACTTTTTAACCTTAAGCTAATGTTTCATATTATTAGTTCATAAAGTAGGGATCTTTTAGACTTTAAGACAACTTTAAATCATAAAGTTGAGACCTTGATAGTCTTAGAATAATTAAAAGTGTCAACTTTCATAAAGAACAAGACTTTTTAGTTCAAAAGCTAGTATCTTGTATCTTTATTTCATAAAGATTTAATCTTTAAGACAAGAGCTTAATTTGAAAGGCACTTACTTTCTTAAAGAATGAAACTTTGTAACCTCTTTATAAAGAATGATAACTTTTATAATATTTAAGATAAGATCTTGTTATATTAATAATAAAAGCTTGAAACCTTGCAATATGAATAAGTTAAAAATCACTCTTGGTGATTAGTGAACATGGTGTTATTGGGTTCCTGAGAGTGGTTATGCATTGTCATGACCCAAGGATTAGAGGGATCTCGAACTCATTGGGAATAGAAGTATGATTAAGGCCTCTAAGCATACCATGAACCTAGGAATCACTAAGTGCACTATCTCAAGGAAAGGAAATAGTCACCTAACTTAGTTAATTTGAACAAGTGTTCCATAAGACACGTACCCAAGTAAAAGTAAATTCCTATAAGAACTAAGTAACTGAAAGATTTCACATAGATTCATTTTAACTATGTGATTCTCTCATGGGTAACCACGGGAAATCATATGATGACTCATAAAATGTCTCACAAAGAATATCACAATTATAAACCCCTTTAGGATATGAATGTATGATGCCATTTGGCATAATACATGACAAGTTTGATTGAGCTCTGTCTCATGATTGAATGATTAGTGTGATGATATAATATGGATTGTTGGTTGAAAGTTTTATAATTGGCATTTTGGGGAAACTCCGGTTTAGCCATCATGCTGCCGAATTTCCGTCAAAATTATGGACTTAGGCATTTTATTGCATATGTTTAGTCAAAGAAGTACTATACATGTAAAGTATAATGATAAGAAAAGAAAGAATAGGATATGACCCCTCAATCACTTTAGGGAAGTGAGAGACGGTGATCCACAAAGACTCAAGGAACCTCTATAGAGGAGGCAAGGGTGATAGGGAGGACCCTCCAACTTAGAGGTAACCAATATCGGCTTAGTATGATTTGGTTAGTACTGCGTGATGATGGTCATGGAATGAGTTTATGTCCAAAAGCAGTATATTTCAAAGGAAAAGTAAAGAAAGTTAAGCACGTGCTAAATATGAAAGAAAAGTTAAAGAAAGACTCATGTCTAATCTAAGAAGTTATATAAATGTGCATGCATCTTCATTCCCTCATTTGTATGGTCACGAATATTTATACTATGCTCTCACATGTATACGCTCTTATATTATAGCTTTGAGTTTCTTTGTATTATATTTATATCAGGAAGATTAAAAGAAACCCACTTCGGGAATCTATATTTTCAAATCCTTTAAAAATAGAACTTATGCATACTCACTGTTTTCATAATTAAACCCAAAGTGGCTGGGACGATGATGATGACACATTAATGGTCTAGTTGGGATCTTACTGAGAAATCTTGTATTTCTCACTCCTACGTTTCCATGTCGTCTTCAGACGGAGCTGATGGCATCCATGGTAGCATTTCTGACGGTACTTGACTGAATAAGACGAGGAGCTACCATGTTTCTTCACCTAGCTAAGGACGATAGAGATAGTAGTACAGTATTTTCACTTTATAAAGAGCCCTAGTTGTGCAGTTTATATGTAATTAAGAGCATGTAGGAAATAATACTACTTAATTTGACGTATTACACATGTGATACTTATTAAGTGTAATGATGACTCTTGATTATCTATGATTATATTATTGGCTTAAGGTATTGTGTCATGTTGTTTCAATTTTGTCATACATCTTTCTATTAACTACACGATATGAGGAACAATGTCCATATGTATACGAGTAAGTAAATGCTTAAAAGGTTCAGTTTTCAAGCATAAAGGTTTTAAAAAAAAAGAAAAAAAAATCTACAAGCTATTTTCGTATATTACACTAATTTCAAATATAAGAACTTTCACTAGTTAAGAGTAACAACTAGAAATGCCATAAAATGACTTAAGCATAGTATGGTATTATTAGAGTGTTACAGCTAGCCCAGCATGTATGGCCAACATGTTCACTCGAGTGCCGAGCTCGGTCAAATTACACTAAAACCGAATTTCACTAAATTGTAGTAAAAGTGCAACTCGGGTCGTTTCCCACGGATGGCAATGTTATATGATCAGTAAATGGGGGGAGTTTAGGAATTAAAAATGAAAGGAATGGAATATCAATCACGAAATTAAAATAAAATGGGAAGCATCCAATCCAAGAATCAATGGAAAACAATTAACACTTAATCATCAAATTCTAAACTTAATTCAACAAACCAATTCAGTGATTAACAATAAATCCGAATGAAATCTCAATCCGAACTTAGCATCCATACAAAAACCTTCGTGCATTTGATCAACACAAAATTAGTTAATGTTCAGAGACCTCTAGAACCTAATCGAGTTGTGTCAATTTCGGGTATCAATGCAATTAATCGTAGAACTCAAACCTGAAATTCTAATTCACACTCTTTCAACAATGGATTGCATACATCAATCGAATAATATGCAGCCAAACATATTCCCAATCAACAATTCAGAATGAAAAACTTCAATTCAAAAAATGAGATAAGAAATAAGTGAAAGATTAGATGAAACCGAATTGGTTGTATGCTGAATCCAATTGAACCAGACTCTCAAAAGCGTTATTGCTTCCTTGATCCTTGAATTAGTTAGACGTTCAAGCCTCCATGAATGGAGGAAAACGAGTTTTAAGGTGGGGGGCGTGAGAGAAGAGAGAAGGAAAAAGAAGTCCAAAAATTGCTTATCCAAAATTTGTCTGAGTTACAAGTCTAGCCTCTCTCTAATTCAGCTAGTAACGTTTGTCCACATTTTTGGCAATGAAAATGCATCAGTTTGGATTTGTGGTCTGAAGATCACTTAAAGCTTTGGATGTTAGCTTCAAAACGCCACTGGAATGGGCTCAATTGGGCTACTATGGACCAAGATATGGTCCAAATACTGCACCCAGTTCAGAAACCACGACAGCACCGCTTCAGTTCACTTCTAGGCCCAGTTTTAGCTCCTTAACACCAGAATTGGCCTCTGACTTCTTCATATCACTTGTAGGCCTATCTCTCAGCTTTCCTACAAATGAGCTCTACAACTCAAGATATAACCCAAAAACCAAAATAATGTTAGAATTCGCCTAATGTTGGAAAATTTAACTCAAACCCAAACAAAATCCAAACAATACAAAATGGTCCAATTCAAAACAATTAGGCACAAAAGAGAATTAATGAGCTAGGAATGAGGGAAAATAAGTATATAAAAATCCAATTGATCAAATTCCCCCACACTTAACTCTTGCATGTCCTCATGCAAGATTCAACTAAGGACATAGAGACATGCAACCTAAAAATCATGGAATAACCCAAAATGAACAAGCAAATTCTCTAATGAATCATCAAAAGTGCCAAGCTTAGGAACATAAGAGCATACAAGGCATGAAGAGTTTCCAACAGTCAAATCATTCAACACTCCATCTCTAAAAAATGCAAGTTAAGCAATATCCTTCAAAATGCAAATAGATCAAGCATGAAAGGGTTAACAAGATGGTGTTCAAATCTCTCAACTCTCAAGTGTATAGGCAAAAGTGTTTCACTCAAGTCACCTCAATAGACAATGCATTACCATAAGCTTGTTAATCTTCTACTTCTCCACTACTCACAATCATATGCAAACACAAATCAAGAGGACTTTATTCAAGGTTGTAATGGGGCCAAGGTAAGGGTATGAAAATATGAGAATATGACAAGATACAACCTAAGAGAATAGAAGTGACACTGGTCATTAGACAAATCAAGCCATCACACACTTACTCTCTTTGGACTTTCTTTTCCTTTTATCAAGATTCCCCATTTTATTTTTTTTTCTTTTTTCTTTTTCTTTTTTTTTCGCTTTCCTTGCATCCTTTCAAACCCCCACACTTGAAATGCAACAATAATGATGAAGCTAATGCACTTCCTATTCCCTAAGGTTGGGTATAACATGGTTTTCCACTTAAAGCTTATAATGTGCTAGAAACCAAGAAATGGTCAATAAGGCTCAAAGGGGCTAAACAAGGGGCAAAATGCAAGGTAAGATATATGGCCAAGTGGTTAAAATGAAAGAAATGCCTCTATCATGTTCATGAATGCGTATGAAAAATGTAGCCTCAAAGAAGAATCAAAGCAAGTTCTAGAATAACAAAATCTATAAGGGAAAACACACAAGAAAGAAAAGAATGGCATGAAGTGCTACCATCCAAAATAAGGCTCAAAAGCTCACAAAGGTAAAGTCCAACATACTCAATCATTGCAAATCACGATCAATCACCCAACTTACACATATCAAGAGGGGATAGAAAAATGAAATCATGTTGGAACCCTATCCTCCTTATAGCCTAATGCCATAACTCAACAACTTTCAATTCAACAATGGAGTAAAAACAACCATGAAACAAATCTATAATGCAAGACTAATTACCAAACAACACAACCTACAACCTATGTTGAAACCATTCCCCCACTCTTCAACTTTACATTGTCCTCAATGTAATACACACAATGGAAATGCAAGCCAAGTAAAATGAGGCGAGGGAAAGAACAGAAAAACTCTCCTATCAAGTGTAAGTGGCCGCTAGCAAGCGGACCTCCTCAATGGTCTCCAAGGGTGTGTTTTCATGAAATGGCTTTAGGCGGTGGCCATTCACCATGAAAGCTTTATCAGTCCCAGGCTCCAAAATTTGCACAGCACCATATGGAAAAATTTTAGTCACTATATAAGGACCAAGCTACCTAGAACGAAGCTTACCAGAAAAGAGCTTGAGGCGAGAATTGTAGAGAAGCACTTTCTGGCCAACGGAGAACTCCTTCCGCAGCAACTTCTTATTATGAATGAGTTTTGTCTTCTCTTTGTACATGCGGGAGTTCTCATAGGCTTCCAACTGGATCTCCTCCAACTCTTGAAGTTGGAACTTCCTATGAAGTCCAGACTGGCTCATATCAAGGTTGTAGTTCTTGACTGCCCAATATACTTTGTGCTCAATTTCCACCAAAAGGTGGCATGCCTTGCCAAAGACAATCCTATAAGGGGACATCCCTAAAGGAGTCTTGTAGGCAGTGCGGTAAGCCCATAATGCATCCTCCAGCCTCTTGCTCTAATCCTTCCTACTAGGCTGCACTGTTTTCTCCAGAATTTGCTTTAACTCCCTATTTGATACCTCCGCCTGTCCATTAGTCTGCGGATGGTATAGAGTTGAGACCTTGTGGGTGACACCATATTTCTTCAACAGAGTTGCCATGTTCCTGTTACAGAAATGGCTCCCCTGATCACTGATGATTGCTCTAGGCACTCCAAACCTACAAAAAATGTGTGATCTGACAAAATCTACAACAACATGAGAATCATCAGTCTGGGTGGCTTTGGCCTCCACCCACTTGGAGACATAATCAACAGCCAGCAGAATATAAACAAAACCAAATGAGATAGGAAATGGACCCATAAAGTCAATACCCCAAACATCAAATATCTCACAAAATAATAATGGTTGTTGAGGTATCTCATTCTTATGGGAAATAGTACCTGTCCTTTGACACTGTTCACAATTCTTACAATAAGTGTAAGAATCGCGAAACAATGTGGGCCAATAAAAACCTACATCTAAGACCTTCGTAGTAGTGCGTTGTGGTCCAAAGTGACCACCACATGCAAGTGTTTGACAGAAATACAAAATGGAAGGAATCTCAAGCTCATGCACACAACACCTAATAATCTGATCACTACACATGCGCCACAAATAAGGATCATCCCAGACATAATATTTAGCCTCACTCTTAAGTTTGTCTATCTGATGCTTTTTAAAATAGGCAGGCAACTCAGAAGCAACTAGATAGTTAACCAAATTAGCATACCATGGATCATTACCTCACAACTCTAAAAGCTGCTCATCTGAAAAGGTCTCACGGATAGGTAGAGGCTCCAAGGTCTGTGAAATACGACTTAAGTGGTCTGCAACCTGATTCTCAGCTCCACTCTTGTCCTTGATCTCAATATCAAATTCTTGCACTAGTAACATCCACCTGATGAGTCTAGGCTTTGCATCCAGCTTCTTCAGTAAGAACTTCAAGGCTGCATGATTAGAAAAAAAAAGTTACTTTAGTTCCTAACAGATAAGCATGAAATTTATCTAAAGCAAAAATAATGGCTAAAAGCTCCTTCTCCGTGGTGGTGTAGTTAGCCTATGCAAAGTCTAGGGTCCGGGAAGCATATACTATGATATGAGGAATCTTCCCAACCCTCTGGGAAAGAACAGCTCCAACAGCAAGGTTTGACGCATCACATATGAGCTCGAATGGGTATTCCCAATTCGGCGGCTGAAGAACAGGAGCAGAAATTAGTTGCCGTTTCAACTGGTCAAAAGCTCTCCTGAAGTTATCATCAAACTGGAAGTCTATATCCTTTTGCAGCAGCTTGGAAAGTGGAAGGGCAATTTTGCTAAAGTCTTGGATAAATTGCCTGTAAAAACCTGCATGTCCAAGAAAAGAACGCACTTCTCGCACACATGTGGGGTAAGGTAGAGAAGCAATAACATCAATCTTAGACCTATTAACAGCAATACCCTCACTAGAAATAACATGTCCTAAGGCTACACCTTGCTTAACCATAAAATGACATTTTTCAAAATTCAAAACAAGGTGAAGCTCAACAAATCTATTCAGTACCTTATCAAGACTATCCAAGCATGCATCAAATGAAGTGCCATAAACAGTAAAATCATCCATAAAGACTTCCATACAATTCTCTAGAAAATCTGAAAAGATGCTCACCATGCACCTCTGAAATGTACCTGGGGCATTGCATAAACCGAAAGGCATCCTCCGGTATGCAAATGTGCCAAATGGGCATATAAAGGTGGCCTTCTCCTGATCTTCTAGTGCAATGTAGATCTGAAAATAAACAGAGAAACCATCAAGAAAACAATAGTGTGACTGACCTGCCAATCTCTCCAGCGTCTAATCAATGAAGGGCAATGGGAAATGGTCCTTCCTGGTAGCTTGGTTCAGCCTCCTATAGTCTATGTAGACTCTCCAGCTATTCTGCACTTGTAGGCACCAGCTCCTCCTTGGAGTTCTTCATCACTGTTATTCCAGTCTTCTTTGGAACCACTTGCACCGGGCTCACCCACTTGCTGTCTAAATTGGATAAATGATTCCTGCAGTCAACAACTTACTCACTTCTTTCTTCACCACATCCAAGATAAGTGGGTTGAGCCTTCTATGAGGTTGCCTCACTAGTTTCACTCCCTCCTCTAACTGAATTCTGTGCATGCATGTAGAGAGGCTAATCCCAGGTATGTCTGCCAATGTCCAACCTATAGCCTTCATGTTCTGCCTCAGGATGTTCAACAACTTCTCTTCTTGCTCTGGTTGCAGATCTTTAGCTATAATGACTGGTAGCTTCTCATTTGGTGCCAGAAATGCATACTTCAAATTTTCTGGCAATGGCTTCAGTTCCAAGGTGGGTGGCTCTATGATAGAAGGTGCTAATCTTGGAGTTGCTTCTGATGGTTTAGGTTCAGCACCTGCAATCTATGAAAAATTCTGCACAACAGCATCATCATATCCTATGGAAGCTAAAATAGAATCAACAGAGTTAAAATGATGTACAGAATTCAAAATCACAGAATCTGAAAATTCAGAATTTAAAATTTGCACATCAACATCTGAATCTGCAGAAACAGAAATTGCAGACTGTACATCATAAACAGAATTTTCAGAAATAGACTCATCAGTAGTAGAAATTTCTATAAATGCAGAATTTGCAGAATTTGTGCAACCAGAAACTGAAGTAGTAGAATGTGCAAAAAATGGTAATGTAGAACCTGCAGAAACTGTAAGTGCAGTATTTAAATCTGCAGAAATAGAATTTATAAAGACAGTAGCAGAATTGGCATAATTTGACACTACAGAATCAATATTTGCAGAATCTGAAAATATAACAGCAGAATTTGCTACTATAGCAACAGAATTAGGTTTGTCACAATCAATACATGCAAAATCTGCAGTGGCAGAATTCGTGCAAACAGAATTTCCAGAATTTGATTCAACATCAACATCAGAATTCGTAGGATTAAACATAGCACAATCAGAATCAGCATAAACAGATTTGTCAGCAGAAAAATTCACAAAATCAGAATTAGTAAATGCTAAAACTGAAACTGAAATTGAAGCAGTAGGATTTTCAGAATTTGAACAAACAGAATCACAACCGTTTAGGCATGCAGCAAATTCAGCATAAACAGCACAAATAGCACATAAGTCATTACTACCATTACAATCACAATCAACACAATATAATTCAGCCAACAAGTTCTCATGCACTTCATCAACCAATGAATCAATAATGTCTATATGAAAAATAGAATGCTCTTCTGGTGGATATCTCATGGCATCAAACAGATTAAAATGCCCTTTACTATCTCCAAATTCCATGGATACTGTACCAGAATGCACATCAATCTTAGTCTTTGCAGTTTTCAAAAATGGCCTACCTAAGATTAATGTTGGTTGATTAGAATGCAATTCATCCTCCATATTTAGCACATAGAAATCAGCAGGAAAAATAAGGTCGTTTACTCTTACCAACACATCTTCTAAAACTCCCTCAAGATAAGTTGTGCTTCGGTTGGCAAGTTGGATGACCACTCTTGTTGGCTTGAGCTCTCCAATGCACAATGTTGGTAAACTGATTTTGGCATGACATTTATTGAAGCTCCAAGATCCAACATAGCTTAACTGAACTGCTGACTTCCTATGATGCATGGAATGGTGAAAGTCCCTGGATCCTTACATTTCGGAGGAATGCTTGGCTGAATAATGGCAGAAACATTTCTACCCATGCTCACCTTCTCATTTCCCTTCAGCCTCCTTCTATGAGTACACAAGTCCTTGAGAAACTTGGCATACTTCGGAATCTGTTTGATGGCTTCTAGGAGTGGAATATTGACTTCCACTTTTCTGAACGTGTCCATAATCTCCTTGTCCAATTCTGCTGCTGCCTGTTTCTTGTTTTGTGTCACTCTGTTGGGGAAAGGCAGTGGAACACTTTGTTCAGGTTGCTTACTGATGCTACTGCTTGGTTCTGCACCATTTGTCTTTATTTCTGCAGAATCAGATTTTTCTGCTACCTCTAGTTGTTCTGCAGAATCTGCTTGGTTGTTTTTTTCTGCAACATCAGGAACCTTAAGCTGCTTGCCACTTCTCAAGGTGATGGAACTTACATTCTTTGGGTTGCTCACATATTGGGAAGGAAGGTTGCCAGAATCTTGAGATTTCAGCTCATTTACTGTTGTAGCCAACTGACCAATATGTGTTTGTAGATTCTGGATGCTGGCTTTTGTTCTTTGTTGAAACTGAACATTGCTAGTTGCCATCTGTTTCACTAAATCTGCAAGGCTAGGTTCTGAGCTGCTTTGTGGTTTATTTTGCTGAACTGGTGGATGATATTATCCTAAGCTTGGTCCAACAGAATTTTGCTTAAACTGAGATTGCTAAAACTGATTGAAGTTGTTACCATACCTCAGATTCGGGTGATCTTTCCAGCCAGGATTGTATGTGTTGGAGAATGGATCATAACTCTTCTACTGCTGCTGTTGATAAGGCCTACCAAGAAAAATTCCTGCAACAGTTTCATTGCTCTCCTACAGATATGGACACTGATCTATTGGATGTCCTGGTATAGAGCAAATGCCACAAATCCTAGCTACTGGTTGTTGGGGCTAGGACTGCTGGCCAAGTGCTAATTGCCTCACCAAGGTTGTCAACTCATCTATTCGGTTCTCTATCCTCTGCTGGTTTGTATCAAAGGTTTGTACTTCATTTACTCCACTAGTTGACACTATGGCTCGGGTACCAAACTGTTGTGCATTGGCAGCTATGTTTGCAATTAGTTCATGAGTTGCAATAGGTGTTTTATCTACCAGAGCTCCTCTAGAAGCAGCATCAACCATACTTCTGTCCATTGGCATGAGACCTTCATAAAAATACTGAATAAGAAGCTGCTCACTAATCTGATGGTGTGGACAGCTTGCACACAATTTCTTGAACCTCTCCCAATACTCATGCAATGTCTCTCCACTAATCTTGGTCCCCGACAAAGGCGCGAAAATTTGACTCGAGTGCCGAGCTTGGTCAAATTACAATAAAACCAAATTTCACTAAATTGTAGTAAAAGTGCAACTCAGGTCATTTTCCACGGATGACAATGTTATATGATCAGTAAATGGGGGGAGTTTAGGAATTAAAAATGAAAGGAATGGAATATCAATCACGAAATTAAAATAAAATGGGAAGCATCCAATCCAAGAATCAATGGAAAACAATTAACACTTAATCATCGAATTCTAAACTTAATTCAACAAACCAATTCAGTGATTAACAATAAATCCGAATGAAATCTCAATCCGAACTTAGCATCCATACAAAAACCTTCGTGCATTTGATCAACACAAAATCAGTTAATGTTCAGAGACCTCTATAACCTAATTGAGTTGTGTCAATTTCAGGTATCAATGCAATTAATCGTAGAACTCAAACCTGAAATTCTAATTCACACTCTTTCAACAATGGATTGCATACATCAATCGAATAATATGCAGCCAAACATATTTCCAATCAATAATTCAGAATGAAAAACTTCAATTCAAAAAATGAGATAAGAAATAAGTGAAAGATTAGATGAAACCGAATTGGTTGTATGCTGAATCCAATTGAACCGGACTCTCAAAAGCGTTATTGCTTCCTTGATCCTTGAATTAGATAGACGTTCAAGCCTCCATGAATGGAGGAAAATGAGTTGTTAAGGTGGGGAGGCGTGAGAGAAGAGAGAAGGAAGAAGAAGTTTGAAAATTGCTTATCCTACAAATGTCCTTCCTGATTGTAGCAACTCCTGATGCAAGAAAGAATTTCTCCAAGAACATCCTCTTCATGTCGTGCCAGCTTGTGATGGAACATGGATGCAAGTAATACAACCAATCCTTGGCAAATCCATCCAGGGAGAAGGGAAATGCCCTCAGCTTGATATGGTCTTCCTCCACTCCATGTGGCTTCATGGTTGAGCACACTACATGGAACTCCTTCAAGTGCTTATGAGGGTCTTCTCCAGCTAAGCCATGAAACTTAGGCAGCAAATGTATCAGTTCTAATTTTAGCTCGAAGTCTGCATCCAAATTCGGGTACTGGATGGCCAAAGCTTGATAGTTGACATCAGGTGCTGCAAGTTCCTTCAAGGTTCTATTAGCCATGCTTCCTGAAAAATCCGAATTGTCAACAAAGTTAGGAATAGAATCAAAAATAAAATTATTAGCAGAACTAGTCTCAAACAACCTCCTCTTAGCTCTTCTAATTTGTCTAAGAGTCTTCTCTAATTCAGGATCAAACTCAACTAAATTAGGACTTGGATCAAACCTAGTCATGCACTAACAAAATAGCAAATAGAACTATATGCACACTTATTTCACCCTTAACACAAAGCACTAAAAATTGCACACAAACACTCAAAATAATCGAAATAAATATAAAACACTACCAAATAATTTTTAAAAATTATGGGACTACCGCACTTCAAAAATTTTACCCTTAAGGAGTAAGAAAATGCAAAGAAAAATCTAAAAAAATTAAAAAAGTGCTCTAAATAAAGGAATTTGGCTTAAAAATAAAAAGTCAATAGCTTTGCTTTAATCTTGATTAGAAGACCATTTTCCTTCAACTGACCAATTTTCAAGTCAATCGGAGCACAAAAACTTTTACAAAAATACCCGTTACGTCCCTAAAAAATACGGAAAAGATCAAAAAACCTTTTAAAACCTATCTAAACAATAGAATTTGTCAAAAACAGGGGGGGCTCAATCCTTACTAGATTGAGTCTTTCTCAGAATGATGTTTTGCTATGGAATCAAGTACCCTGAAATCAACTGAAAAGAGTTAGTCGTCAAAAACCGTAAAACCGAACTACTAACTATGAATTAAAACTAACAACTTAACCAAACACACATCAAAATAGAATATGCAATGATATTAACACATATTAACACGATCAAATAACATCAATCATCCCCAACAATGGCGCCAAAATTTGACTCGAGTGCCGAGCTCGGTCAAATTACAATAAAACCAAATTTCACTAAATTGTAGTAAAAGTGCAACTCGGGTCATTTCCCATGGATGGCAATGTTATATGATCAGTAAATGGGGGGAGTTTAGGAATTAAAAATGAAAGGAATGGAATATCAATCACGAAATTAAAATAAAATGGGAAACATCCAATCCAAGAATCAATGGAAAACAATTAACACTTAATCATCGAATTCTAAACTTAATTCAGTAAACCAATTCAGTGATTAACAATAAATTCGAATGAAATCTCAATCCGAACTTAGCATCCATACAAAAACCTTCGTGCATTTGATCAACACAAAATCAGTTAATGTTCAGAGACCTCTAGAACCTAATCGAGTTGTGTCAATTTCGGGTATCAATGCAATTAATCGTAGAACTCAAACCTAAAATTCTAATTCACACTCTTTCAACAATGGATTGCATACATCAATCGAATAATATGCAGCCAAACATATTCCCAATCAACAATTCAGAATGAAAAACTTCAATTCAAAAAATGAGATAAGAAATAAGTGAAAGATTAGATGAAACCGAATTGGTTGTATGCTGAATCCAATTGAACTGGACTCTCAAAAGCATTATTGCTTCCTTAATCCTTGAATTAGATAGACGTTCAAGCCTCCATGAATGGAGGAAAACGAGTAAGGTGGAGGGGGATGTGAGAGAAGAGGGAAGGAAAAAGAAGTCCGAAAATTGCTTATCCAAAATCTGTCTGAGTTACAAGTCTAGTCTCTCTCTAATTCAGCCAGTAATGTTTGTCCACATTTTTGGCAATGAAAATGCATCAGTTTGGATTTGTGGTCTAAGATCACTTAAAGCTTTAGATGTTAGCTTCAAAACGCCACTAGAATGGGCTCAATTGGGCTACTATGGACCAAGATATGGTCCAAATACTGCACTCAGTTCAGAAACCACAATTGCACCGCTTCAATTCACTTCTAGGCCTAGTTTCAGCTCCTTAACACCAGAATTGGCCTCTGACTTCTTCATATCACTTGTAGGCCTATCTCTCAGCTTTCCTACAAATCAAGAATCACAATAAAATGAGCTCTACAACTCAAGATATAACCCAAAAACCAAAATAGTGTTAGAATTCGCCTAATGCTGGAAAATTTAACTCTAACCCAAACAAAATTCAAACAATACAAAATAATTAGGCACAAAAGAGAATTAATGAGCTAGGAATGGGGGAAAATAAGTATATAAAAATCCAATTAATCACATGTCCGGAATGATGGTTGGACATACTGGGGTTAGGTTGTCAAGGCCGTCCAGATGTGGAAATTCACACTAGGATAGGTTGTCGGGGCCATTCAGCAAGGAGAAAATTCTGGGATAGAAACCTCTCTTTACAGTTATAGTTATTGTATTTTCATTAAACATGATTTATATTGTTATTTTCAAATGTTCTATATTTTTATTCAAGGAAGTTTATATCTCTTGAAATCAAAATGTCATATATTGAACTACAAATATTTGAGAGATGTAGTACATACAAGATGCATTTTTCTAAAAAATGTGATTTAGCAAACTATGGAATTTTTCAAAGATAATATATCATGTATAAGGTATGATCTTCTGGAATCCTTTATGGTATTGGGATAAGTATTTTTATTCATTTAAGAAATGATTTTTGGGGTTCTTAAGAAATATTTTCTTAATAGAATTATATTTTGTTAAACTAAATTTATGTTAGGTTTGTCTTACTCCTGTTATAGGTATATTATCTCTCACTGAGTCAGTGGACTCACTTCTTATTTCTTTCTATCTCAGATACAAATTTGTCCAAAGATTTGGTTCTTTCACTACACAGTATTAGTAGCTTCCCTTCAGAGAGTCTCCCCGTCTGATGGCCCATCCATGTTATGAACCCTTGAATAATTTCTCATTATAGTTGTTGCTCCATGGCATCATAAGCAGGATTCAGCCTGGGTTGTTTACATCTGCAAGGATGTCTTTGTAATATTAAGAGCAGATGTATGTATACTGAGCTATGTAAACTGATTCGGATATAGATATATATATATATACTTATATTTGCTGTTGAATGGATTAAACCATGTTGAGTTGAAAAATGATATATGAGGCTTGTTAAAGGACGTGTCCCCTATGTGCCGGTCACGGCTTGAGTCGGGTCATGACAGTTGCAGTGTGATAGACCCATAATACAACGTGCAACTTGTCGGCCCATAGGCCTTTAGCCTTTTCTAATTTCTTCTTGAATCCTATCAAAATTATTTTGTTGGCAGCCTTTGCTAGCCCATTGGTCTATAGGTGTTCCACTGATGAGAAATTGTGCAATTCCTAGCTTCCTGCAGAAATCCTCAAACCTCCAGTTTGTAAACTGGGTTCTATTATTGCTGACTAGTTGGCAAGGAATTTCATACCTGTATATTATCCTCTTGCATACAAACTTCCTCACTTTTTTCATGGTGATCGTTGGCAAGGGTTCAGCCTCAATCCATTTGGTGAAGCAGTTAATAGTGACTACCAAATATTTTAACTATTCGGGTGCTAGTGGGAAGGGGCTGAGGATATCGATTCCCTATTTGTGAAAAGGCTAGCTGACCTCCGAGTAATGCAACTCTTTGAAAGGCGTGTGCTTCAGCTCTTCAAATCTATGACATTTTTTCACAAATTTCAAACAATCTTGTTTCATAATAGGCCAGAAGTAACCAATCTAAAGTATTTTGGTTGTTAGGGCTTTGCTCACAAAATGGTTTCCACCCAACCCCTTATGCATTTCTTCTATTATTGCTCAGGTGTGTTTGCTGCTTACACATTTTAATAACGGCTAAGAACATCCTTAGCAGTAAAGCTCACCTGCCACAATTGTGTAGAAGCTTGCCATTTGCTTCATTGCTTTGGCTTCCTTTTCTTCTTTAGGTTGCTCCCCTATGGTCAGATACTCCATGACGGGTTATTACCAGCCTTTTTCCTACTCCATGGAGCATATATTGAGGGGAGACAAACACCAGATATGAGCAACAAAGAGGAGGCTAGAAGCTGGCAACCACAAGAGGTTTGAGGCGTAATTGACTATAATGTGGGAGGATTTGCTGGAGAAAGAGAAACAAGCTAGCAAGAAATAAGCATCTCTGAGTCATTATGAATGTGGAGTCAAATCCCTCTTGACCACCCAAAACACCAAACCCGGTAATCTCGTTCTCTGATCTCAATTTTAAGGGGATTGATTAGAATCTGCATGATCTCGCGGTTATCTTTGTGGTTGTAGGAAATTACATAATCCGTCAGGTGCTGGTCGATCAAGGAAGCTCCGCTGGCATCCTATACACTTCTACACTGTAGAAAATGCAAATACCCGAGTCCAGCCTTAATCTGTACCATGGAGATTTGGTGGTATTTTCTGGAGAGTGGGCCAACGTTCTGGGAGATGTTGAACTGAGGACCACCTTTGAAATAGAGTCGAACATCAAAACCATAGATGTTTGATACTAGGTGATTGATTCTCGAGCCCCATACTACATGATATTAGGGAAGCCTTCTTTAAATGCCTTGGAAGCGATAGTGTCAACACTACACTTGGTACTAAAGTTTCCAATTTCACCTACTAAAGTTGGGATCATGCATGTCGACTGGAAGGAAGCTCGACAATGTTACAACGAGTTATTAAAGAAAAAAGGAAAGGAACAAGGAAAGGAGGAACACAAGAAGTCCATATGGTTGAAATTGATCAATCTAGAAAGAGGAACATGAGGGATTTGGATCCAAGAGAAGAAGGAAGGGCGAGACCTAAGCCCAATGATGAGCTTTAAAAGATCTAAATTGGAGCAACCCCTGAGAAGTTCATATTCATCGTGCGAGAGTTACCCAAAGCTATGAAAGCCAAACTTACAAATCTACTATAGAAAAACTTAGACCTTTTTGCTTGGGCACTTGAGGATATGCCCGGAATTGACCCGAGGGTGATTGTTCATAGATTAGCAATAGATCCAAAGATCGGCCTGTGTCGCAAAAGAAAAGGAAACTGGGTATTGGAAAATAGAAAGCCGTGATGCGGCAAATGGTGAAGCTGTTGAGAGCTAGGTTCATAAAGGAAATAAACTTCACAACCTAATTGGCCAATGTAGTTATTGTCCCTAAGTCTTTGGGGAAATGAAGGATGTGTGTGGATTTCACATATCTAAACAAGGTGCACCCAAAAAATGCTTACCTACTGTCGAGTATTAACAAGCTAGTTGATAGAGCCTCGAAGGCGAGATTCCTCAGTTTCATGGACGTTTATTCTGACTATAACTAGATTATATGCATCCCATGGATGAGGAAAAAATGGCCTTTATAACAGAAATGCAACTTATTGTTATAGAGTAATGCCGTTTGGAATGAAGAATGCCAGAGCCACCTACCAAAGACTTATGAACCTAATCTCTGCTGATCAAATTGGAAGAATTATGGAGGTCTATGTGGATGCTATGGTCATCAAGACAACTGGCGATGGAGACCATTGCAAGGACTTGCGAGAAATCTTCACTGAAATAAGGAAGTCCAATATGGGTCTGAATCCAAAAAAATGTCCATTTGAAGTTTAAGAAAGAAAATTCCTCAGATTTTTGCTTATTAGTCGAGGAATTAAGGCAAACCCAAAAAAGTGCCAAGTAATAGTGGAGATGAGGAGTCCAAGCACACACAAAGAGGTGTAGTAATTAACAGGATGCATAGTAGCCTTATCCAGGTTCTAAGCAAGGTCGGCCAAAAGTGCACACTTGTTCTTCCGCTTTTTGAAGAAATAAGTAGATTTCAAATGTACAGAATAATGTGAAAGAGCCTTCCAAGATTTAAAGAAGTGATGCTGATCAAGCCTAGGGACGAAGAATCGCTTTACATATACTTATCCGTAATCGAGAAAGCTACAAGCCTAGTACTGGTAAAGGAAGAAAAAAAAAAGCAGAAGTTAGTATATTACGTCAACAAGGCACTATAAGGAGCCAAGGTCAAATATTAAGAAATCAAGAAGCTAGCATTTGCATTGGTTATCAGCACTAGGAGAATGTGGCCTTACTTTCAGGGCCACCATATCATCATCATGACCGATCACCCTATCCAACAAGTATTAAGGAAGCCTGACCTCACCAGAAGGATGATAGCCTGGTCAGTGGAATTTTCTTAGTTTAGCTTGGAGTACAGATCTCGAGGGCCAATAAAAGTTGAAGCACTTGCTAAATTCATTATGGAATTATCATCGCCTATCACCAGTGAAGAGGAGAAGCGAACATGGAGATTATATATGGATAGATTGTCCAACGGTAAGGGAAGTGGAATTGGAATAATCCTAGAGGAATAGAGCGGGGTGTCCATTGAACAATCTCTGAGATTCTTGTTAAAGCTAGTAACAACTAGGTTGAATATAAAGCTTTGTTTGCCGATTTAAGGCTGGCAAAGGAATTAGGAGTTCAAAATATAATTATCAAAAAAGACTCCTAGCTCGTGATTGGTCAAGTCCAAGGAGAATTTCAAGCCAAGGAACCCTAGCTGCAATAATATTTAGCCAAAGTAAAGGAACTTCTAGGAGAAATTGAAAAATGTATAATGGAGTACATCTTGAGGGAGCAAAATGCCAAAGTCGATCTATTGTCAAAACTGGCAAACAATAGATCAATCATCTAGGATGTGGTTGAGGAACTGAGCTTATCCATGGCATCTCCCCTCAATATATGCTCCATGGAGTAGGAAATAAGCTGGCAATAACCCATCATGGAGTATTTGACCATAGGGGAGCTACCTAAAAAAGAAAAGGAAGCCAAAGCAATGAAGCTAATGGCAAGCTTCTACACAATTGTGGCAGGTGAGCTCTACTACTGAGGATGTTCTTAGCTGTTATTAAAATGTGTAAGCGGAAAATGCACCCGAGCAATAATAAAGGAAATGCATGAGGGGTTAGGTGGAAACCATTTTGTGAGCAAAGCCCTAACAACCAAAATACTTTAGATTGGTTACTTCTGGCCTATTATGAAACAAGATTGTTTGAAATTTGTAAAAAAGTGTGACAAATGTCAGATTTGAAGACCTAAAGCACACGCCTTTCAAAGAGTTGCATTGCTCAGAGGTCAACTAGCCTTTTCACAAATGGGGAATCGATATCCTCGGCCCCTTTCCTTTAGCACCCGAATAGTTAAAATATTTGGTAGTCACTATTGATTGCTTCACCAAATGGATTGAGGCTGAATCCTTGCCAATGATCACCACAAAAAAAGTAAGGAAGTTTGTATGCAAGAGGATAATATGCAGGTATGGAATTCCTCGCCAACTGGTCAACAATAATGGAACCCAGTTTACAAACTAGAGGTTTGAGGATTTCTACAGGAAGATAAGAATTGCACAATTTTCTCATCAGTGGAACAACTATAGACTAATGGGCTGGCAAAGGCTGCCAACAAAATAATTTTGACAGGATTAAAGAAGAGATTAGAAAAGGCTAAAAGCCTATGGGCCGACAAGTTGCACGTTGTATGGTGGGTCTATCACACTAAAACTGTCACGACCCGACTCAAGTCGTGACCGGCACATAGGGGACATGTCCCTTAACAAGCCTTATATATCATTTTTCAACTCAACATGGTTTAATCCATTCAACAGCAAATATAAGTATGTATATATATCTATATCCGAATCAGTTTACATAATTTAGTATACATACATCTGCTCTTTATATTACAAAGACATCCTTGCACATGTAAACAACCCAGGCTAAATCCTGCCTGTGATGCCATGGAGCAACAACTATAATGAGAAATTATTCAAGGTTTCATAACATGGATAGGCCATCAGACGGGGAGACTCTCCGAAGGGAAGCTACTAATACTGTGTAGTGAAAGAACCAAATCTTTGGACAAATTTGTATTTGAGACATAAAAAGAAATGAGAAGTGAGTCCACTGACTCAGTGAGAGATAATATACCTATAACAGGAGTGAGACAAACCTAACATAAATTTAGTTTAACAAAATATAATTCTATCAAGAAAATATTTCTTAAAAACCCCAAAAATAATTTCTCAAATGAACAAAAATACTTATCCTAGTACCATAAAGGATTCTAGAAGAGCATACCTTATACACCATATATTATCTTTGAAAAAATTCCATAGTTTGCTAAATCACATTTTTTAGAAAAATGCATCTTGTATGTACTACATCTCTCAAATATTCATAGTTCAATATATGACATTTCGATTTCAAGAGATATAAACTTCCATGAATATAAATATAGAACATTTGAAAATAACAATATAAATCATGTTTAATGAAAATACAATAACTATAACTGTAAAGGGAGGTTTCTATCCCAGAATTTTCTCCTTGTTGAGCGGCCCCGACAACCTATCTCCAGTAGTACTATAATCAATCCATAACTAGTTGGCCCCGACAACCTATCCCTAGTGTGAATTTCCACATCTGGACGGCCCTAAGAACCTAAACCCAGTGTGTCCAACCATCATTCCAGACATGTTGGCCATATATATAACACCATAATAATACCATATTATGCTTAAGTCATTTTATGGTATTGCTAGTTATTACTCCTAATTAGCGGAAGTTCTTTTGGTTGAAATTAGTGTAATATATGAAAATAGCTTATAAATTTTTACTTTTTTTTGTAAAACCTTTATGTTTGAAAACTGAGTCTTTACACGCTTACTTACCCATATACATATGGACGTTATTTCTCATATCGCGAAGTTACTAGAAAGACATATGAAAAAAAAAATTGAAATAACATGACACAATGCCTTAAGCCAACAATGTAATCATAGATAATCAAGACTCATCATTACATTAATAATTATCATATATGTAATAGGTCAAATTAAGTAGTGTGACTTTCTACATGCCCTTAATTACACATAAACTACCCAACTAAGGCTCTCAAGAAGGTGAAAACGCTATACTACTATCTCGATCCTCCTTAGCTAGGTGAAGAAACATGGTAGCTCCTCATCTTATCTAGTCAGGTACTGTAACGTCCTCCTTTGTACAGTATTATGCTTAAGTCATAGTACCCAACTCTGGAGTTGTTACTGTTACTTGAATGAACCTTATTTGACAGCAACTTCAGCTTTCTTTGAATATTCTCGAACTATCTGGAGATAACACGGAAACAAGAGTGAGAATTTTAAATTCTCAGTAGGATTTGTTAACTATTATACATAATGTCATCATTGTCATCTCCAGTTGCTTTGGTTTATTATGAAAAAGGTGAACAGGTTATACAAACTGTTTAATTTTATAGTTCGAAAATATACTATTCGAAGCAAGGATTATTTTATTCATACACTTGTCCTTTGGGTGAACTAATACAAAGTTAATTCATGAATTATACTATAAATAATAACTAAAACGTATTAAAATATAATTGCACCAATATACTGAAAACATAAAATCTGCACATGCTCTTACTTGTACTTGAATTTGTGCATATACACATAATTTTCTTTTCTTCCTTTATCTTCCTTTACTTGTTACACATACTCCAAAGTACGATCACCATGTCATACTCCATCGGGGTGTGATTACCATGTCACATTCCTTAGGAATAAGTTCATCCTATCACGTCTCAGAGTATGATAATCATGTCATACTCTATCGAGATGTGATCGCCATGTTACATTCCTTAGGGTGTGGGATCATTATGCCACATTCTAGAGTATGATCGCCATGTCATACCCCATCAGAGAGTGATCGCCATGTCACGTTCCTTAGGATGTGCTCACCATGCCATATTCCAGAGTATGATTGCTATGTCACACTCCTTAGGAATATCTTTTATGGGACCTTCATCATATCTTTTAACTGCCTTCACAGAGAGGGACCCAATTAACTGCCTCCAAGTGAAGGGACCCAATCTTATCTTATTTAACTGCCTTCACAAGGAGGGATCTCATAACTGTCTCTAGGTGAAGGATCCATATTGAATATGTTCATCTCCTTTCATTCCCATACATAATCATGCATAGATATATTGAATGCACTCATACATATGCTTCATCATTTACTTTCATGTAAGCTTGCATACATGATTTCCACATACATATTCTTAACACATAAATACTCATAACCTCCTTACAATTCTACCAAAAATTCGGCAGCATAACGAAATGTGTCCGCTTCCCCATGAATAGTGCCAGTACTCAGACAACCAATTTTTATAGAAAATTCCCAACACTTCATTCACAATTCAACATCAATTTCATAGGAACATTAGTTGCATTTAAGGTATAGTTGCTATCTCAATACTTGCATTCAACCCGATTTTTGTAAATCAGGCCACAATTTCTATTTAACTCATCTGGATCTCAATTTTGGATATAGTACAATGTTATGTGTCTATTTTCTAACCTCTTTGGTCCCATCTAATTTTGATAAATACAGCTCAAGTTATTTAAGTTTTATCCCGGCCTGCCTTGTAGCTAGCCAGAATTACACACTTAAAAGTAAAAATCCACTAAAAATCAAAAACTAGTTCAAACCATATGAAATTGGTCTCATATTAAAGATAACAGGACAATATTTCATTTTCAAAAGTCCCATTTCATTTGCTTTAGTAGAGCTCTAGTTGTAAGTCTTGACATTTGACCTTTCTAAACTGCCATGTTTTGGCCCAGTTTGGACATAGGGAAATTTTCTCAGACCACTGGGAGTAAACGGGACCTTATATAATTCTAAAATTTTTATGGGACATTCTCCTATGTGTAAGCTTTCTAACAAAGTTAGTTTCATTCAATTCCAAGCCGTATAGGGCAAGTTTTACCCTAAACAACCTAGTCTGCCCAAAATCAAACTCAAAAACCTAGGTCGAACTTCCAAAATTCATATCTTTCTCAATACTAATCCAATTGCCTTATATGATGTATGTATGGAAAGCCCTGAATGTCTAGTTTTACATAAAAATATTTTCATCAAATTTAAACAGCTGTAGGTGGATCCATACACTCCTCTAGTACGGACGCCGTAAGGTTTTCAAGGTTTCAACTTCTGTTTTGCATCCCTTTTTGAATTCTCACCCAAGTTCTCATCCAAACTCAATATTTATACATTAATCCAGCCATAAGAATTCATATAAACACTATATATTATCAATCTAATGGAAATAATAGGAATTCTACTCAGCCACAAAAGCACCAATAATAGAAGAAATTGAAGAATCATACCTCAAATTGATGTAGAAACTAGTTAGAATTGAGCTCTTGATGGAGGAAGTGGATGAGGCTTGGAGTTTTGAGGAAGATGAAGTGAAAATTGGAGAAGGAAGAGTGAGAAATGACCAGCTGAGGAAGGAGCACGAAAATGAGGAAGTTAGAGGGAATAAATAAGGTTTTGTGAAGCATAGGTAGTTGGAAGGCTTAGTTCTCATTGGTTGGAAGTGGGTGGTGATGAGTTGAACAAATCTCTCCTCTCCCTTTGTGGTTGACATGGCACCAATCTTAGGGGATAAAGTGGCTAAATTTTTAGCCACTAAACTTAGGGTTTTGGTGTAATAAATTCAGTTAATTCGATTCCGGCAGTTTAAAATACCGAATCTCTGTCGATTTCCTTCAAACCGACAAATCGTTATTGAATAGTTTTGTAAGGATTCTTATATATCTATCTTAATCTTCTAAACTTAATCCTTATAATTGACACTTAATTAAATCCTAATTAATTTCTAATTAACTTTACTTATTCACTAAAATTGAATTAATTGATTAAAGGTGTAAATTAAACGTTTTGCAAATTGAGGGCCTTTTTTGTTTTCTGTTTTTTACGGCTAATGGAATTTTTATAATTATGGGTAAGTCTAGGGGCATCCCATGGCATTTCATATATGGATACCTTCGTGGCTCAATCAGCCGAGGTTTAGGTTTCTACGTTTTTGCTATATGAATCTGCTTTGTTTAAAACCTTATTCTACTAATCCTATTGATATAGGGACCTAAATATTTTTTTCTAAAAAATTTAGGGGCAAGGTTGTGAATAATAAAAGTTTGCCCAATGACGTTTTCATTATTTCCTATAACGTTATATGGAGATGTTACAGGTACCATTAGAAATGCTACCATGGATGCCATTAGCTCCATCTGAAGATGACATGGAAATGTAGGAGTGAGAAATACAAGATTTCTCAGTAGGATCTCGACTAAAACATTAATGTGTCATCGTCGTCATCTCAGTCACTTCGGGTTTAATTATGAAAATAGTGGACATGTATAAGTTCAATTTTAATGTTTTTGAAAACTTAAGTCCTGAAGTGGGTTGCTTTTAAACTTAACATCATAACTATATCATCATAACTAAACGTGCATACGAAGGCATAGGATAAACATTCACAATACATATGGACAATATAAATACATGCAACATCATAGACTTAACCATGGTTATACTTGACTTTATTTTCATTTTTAGCATGTGCTTAACTTTCTTTGCTTTCCTTTGAAATAGATTGCTTTTGGACATGAGCTCATTTCATGATCGTCGTCACGCAATACTAACCAAATTGGACTAAGCCGAAATTGGTTACCCTTAAGTTGGAAGGTCCTCTATGTCACCCTTGCCTCCTCCATAGAGGTTCCTTGAGTCTTTGTAGGTCACCGTCTCTCACATCCCTTACCGAAGTGATTGAAAGGTCATATCCCATGATTTCTTTTCTTATCATGATACTTTACATGCATAATGCTTCTTTGACTAGACACATACAATTATATGACTTAGTCCATAATTTTGATAAAAATCTGGCAACATAATGGCTAGACCGGAGCTTCTCCAAAATACCAATTATAAAACTTTCAATCAACAGTCTATTATATCCATATCACATCATCACACTAGTCATTCAATCATGAGATAGGGCTCAGATAACTTGTCATCATGGCGAATGGCATCATACATTCATACGCTAAAGGGGTTCGTAGTTGTATTATTCTTTATGAAGAATCTTATGAATCACCATACGATTTCCTGCGGTTACCCATGAGAGAATCACATAGTTAAAATATATGTATGTGCTCTTTTAGTTGCTTAATTCTCATGTGAAATTACTCTTTACTTGAGTACATGTCTTATGAAACCCTTGTTCAATTTAATTAAGTTAGGTAATTATTTCCTTTCCTTGAAATAGTGCACTTAGTTATTCCTAAGTTCATAGTATGCTCAGAGGCCCTAATTATACTTCTGTTCCTAAGGAGTTCGAGATCCCTTTAATCCTTGGGTCATGACAACGCATAACCACACTCATGAACCCAACAACACCATGTTCACTAATCACCAAGGATGGTTTTTAACTTATCCAAGTTGCAAAGTTTCAAGCTTTTATTATTAATATAATAAGGTCTTACCTTAAATATTATACAAGTTATCATTCTTTATAAAGTAGTCATAAAGTTTTATTCTTTATAAAAGCAAATGTCTCTAAAATTATACTCTTGACTTAAGGATTAAATCTTTATGAAATAATGATACAAGATACTAGCTTTTGAACTAAAAAGTCTTGTTCTTTATGAAAGTTGACACTTTTAATTACTCTAAGACCATCAAGGTCTCAACTTATGATTTAAAATTCCCTTAATATCTAAAAGATTCCTACTTTATGAACTAATGATATAAAACATTAGCTTTAAAGTTAAAAAGTCTTGATCTTTAGAAAAGTTAACACTTTTATGACTCAAAAGTGAGATTCTTGCTTAAAGCTTAGAACTTTACTAATATATTCATCTCAAGGTTCCACCTTTACAAGACTAAAGTGCAAGCTTATAACTTTATGACTTATGATTAAAGTTTAAAACTTTATGAAAGAATTTGCATCCAAGAGTCAAACTTTAAAACATAAAGTGACAAAATATCATTTCTATAACTTAAAAAGATTTCATATTCCAAAAAGCTTAGACTTTTACATATATTCTTATCTTCAAGACAAGACAAAATGAAACTTTAAGGAAGCACATAACTTGCGCCATTTTTAAGATTGTGAGTCACAAACTTTTTGAAATTTCATGCATCAAGAATGTGTCAAATCAAGAGAAAATGATAAAGGTGACAACTTTTCCAATCATAAGCATCATCATAAGAAGATAGACAACTTTCAACTCAAATACCACCAAAAATATCAAGATCTCATGCATCAAGAAAGGAAAAATGGAAACTTTAAAGCACTTAAAGAAAGGAACTTTTCAAAAACTCAAGAATACTCATGAACAAGAACATGAACATATTTTACCAAAAATAGAAACATTTGCTCATGAAGAGCATGAAAGATTGTCTCAAGCTTTCACTTGAAGATCTTGGTCATGAGAAGAACCAAGCTTCAAGCTTTCTTGAGTAAACAAAATAGAAGAATGACGATCACTACCTAAGCTTAAAAATGGCGTCCTTGAAGGAGAAGAAGAAGATGAAGAAGACTCCTCCTTTGATGATGGTGGTGGCAATTTTGAGAGGAAGAAGATGGAAGCTCTTGAGTTCTCTTGAAAATGAATCTTGTAGTGTTTAGATCCCTTCTCCAAAGACCAAAAGATGCGGTCTTTGAAGGGCTTAGTGAGAGATTTTGGTTATGGTGGTGGTGGAGAAAGGAAGAAAAAGAAGAGAATTGTAGAGAAAAGTTAGAGAGTTTGAAAGTTTAGAGAGAAAATGAAAGTGTAAAAATAAAAAATGAGTTTGTGTGTGTGTGTCTTGGCCACAACTTCTATGAAGGTGGGGAGAAGATATTTTATTTCATTTTGTGTTATCATGTGTTAATTAGTGATTAAGGAGATAAAATGGATGATGGGGAGACAAAACATAGTCAAACTCTTATATAAAGTACTCTTGTCTCATGCTTTTGTGTTTTAGTGACATCACTCTTACTTTATTGTCTAGTTGACTAAATTTGAATTTAATCATGTGATTAAGTGCTCTTGCAACTTAATTAATATGAATAAGCAAAGATTAGTGATTAACACACAAGAACATGATTAAGAAAATTAAACTTGTAATTAAACTTAATTATCCTTAATTAAACTTGCTTAAGCTAATTATAGGTGATTAGTGATTAATTAAGCTATTAAGAGTCTGACTTGCTTAATTTAAGATTCTCTAATCTTAATTAAGTATTCTCTTAATTTTTCTTCTCATAATTAACTCATAAACACTTCGTTAATCCCTTAATTAAGCCTTAATCTCATAATTTCTCACTAAGTGCCTAATTACTTAGGGTTACTGAGGTAATTTAGCACGATAGGAAATTGAGGATGTTATATTTCTCCTCACCTTTAAAAAGAATTTTACCTTCAAAATTCATTACCTGTAAACAAGTCAAGATACTCGTTCTTCATCTCGGACTCCAACTCCCACGTATATTGTTCCATATTTCCTCTACCCTAAGCTACCTTGACCAAGGGTACCGTCTTATTCCTTAGCTGTCTTACCCCACGATCCACAATCTAAGATGGCAGTAGATTGAAGGTTAAGTCTTCCCTCAACTGTACACTTTCGGGTTCAAGCATATGACTAGGATTGGAATAGTGTTTTCTTAACTGAGGCACATGAAAGACGTCATGAAGGTTTGACAAATTTGGAGGTAAGGCCATTTGATTAAGGGCAAAGATATCTGGAAAAATCCTTTTATAAACCTACTACAATAACCGGCTAAACCCAAGAAACTCTTTATCTCAGTTACCGAGGTTGGTCTCTCCCAATTCATCACAGCCTCAATCTTACTTGGATCCATGACGATACCTCCTTGTGATACCACATGTCCTAAGAACTTTACTTCCTCCATCCAGAATTCACACTTAGATAACTTAGCATAAAACATCCTTTCCCTCAAGATTCCTAACACAACCCTCAAATGTTCTTCATGTTCTTCCTTTGTTCTCAAATAGATGAGAATATTATCTATGAAAACAACTATAAACTTATCCAAGTAGGGTCTAAAAATTCTGTTCATGTAATCCATGAAAACAGCAGGGGCATTAGTCAAACCAAATGACATCACTGTAAACTCATAATGCCCATACCTTGTCCTAAAAGCTATCTTGGGTATATCCTCCTCTTTCACTCTTATCTGATGATATCTAGATCTCAGATCAATCTTAGAAAACACAGTTGCACCTTGCAGTTGGTTCATGAGGTCATCTATCCTAGGCAAAGGGTACTGGTTCTTAACAGTCACCTTGTTCAACTGCCTATAATCCATACATAGCCTCATGCTTCCATCTTTCTTTTTCACAAACAATACCGGGGCTCCCTAAGGTGAGGCACTAGGTCTTACAAATCTCTTCTCTAACAACTCTTTCAATTGTCTCTTCAACTCCGACAACTCTATTGGGGACATCCTATAAGGTGCTATAGAGATCGGCCCCATTCCCGGTACCAACTCTATAGAAAACTCGATTTCCCTTCCCGGGGGAAATTCAGATATATCATCAGGAAAAATATTTGGATATTCCCTAACTACGGGGATCTCTTCCAATACCTGCTCGAGTTCTACTTCACTTGCCATAAGGACAACATATCCCTGATTACCAGACTCATTACTCCTTACCTTAACAGAATTAAAAAACAAACTAACAGGCTCCATAGGCTTAACAGGTATAGGAGGAAGAATAATAGATTTCTCAGAACAATTTATCATAGCATGGTTAGCCAAAAGCCAATCCATGCCTAGAATCAAATCCAAACCAGACAAAGGCAAACAAATCAAATTTGCTATGAAAGACCTACCATCAATTTGGAACCGATAATTCAAACAACACTGACAAGTCTTAACTGGTTTCCCAGCAGGAGTAGAAACAATTAACATATAAGAAGGATTACTATCATGTAGTGCGCTTCCAAGGTATTTAAGAGGGTCTCCCTAATATCATGTAGTATAGGGCTCGCAAATCGATCACCAAGTATCAAACATCTATGGTTTTGATGTTCGGCTCTGTTCTGAAGGTGGTCCTTAGTTCAACATCTCCCAAAACGTTGGCTTGCTCTCCAGAAAATACCACCTAATCTCCATAGTATAGACTAAGGTTGGACTCGGGTATTTGTGTAACATCCGAAAAATCTTGTCATTTTAATCGATTTGTTCGGTTTTAATGAATAAGTGAGATCAATTAGAAATCAATTAAATATTTAATTAGAGGTCAATTAAAGGCTAATTAAAAATTAATTAGACATTAATTAGAGAGATTAAACTTGGGGAAATTAGAATAGACATATAGGGAATCTCAACAAAATTGCTAGAAAAAGATTGCTAGTTCAAAGGAAATCGGTAGAATTTTAGTATTTTAAATTAGAGAAGCCATAACTTCAACCCACAAACTCCCCAAAGTGGCGTCCCAAGGGCCACATAAAAGAGGAAGACTTGGCTAAACTTCTAGCCAAGAGAATTTGAACCAATGAGGGTTAAGTTTCCTAACTACCCCTTGATTTTTTCATGCTATTTTCCTTTCTAACACACCCAATTTCATCCTCCCCTCCTCTCGAGTGGTCCCTCTTCATTTCTTCTTCATCTTCCTTCTACATCACTTCACCTCCTTTCCATTTTCAAGCTTAAAACCACCACCACCACTAACAACCTTCATCTAGTCAAGTTACTTATCAATCTAGAGGTAGGATTTCATGAACTTTTCTTGAGTTTTGTTGATGTTGGGACTGATTAATATTCTTATTCCTCTCCTTTCTATGATGATATATGTTGGTCATATGATTGGTTATGGCTGATGTAACGAAGACACTTTTGGTTAAGGGTGAAGAATTAAGAAAATCTCAAGAAAGAGATGAAACAGAATTGGCTAGGATGAAAAATCCTACGGCAATCCGTATGGTAGAGTGTACGGATGTTTGATGAATCCATTTTATATAAAACTAGACATTCAGGGTTTTCCATAAATATATAATATAAGACCATTGTATTAGTATTGAGAGAGATATGAATTTTGGAATTTTGACCTAAGTTTTTGAGTTTGATTCTGGGCAGACTAGGTTGTTCAGGGCAAAACTTGCCCTATACAACTTGGAATTGAATAAAACTAACTTTTTTAGAAATCTTACACATAGAAGAATATCCCATAAAAATTTTATAGTTAGATATTATAACACCCTAGTAGTTCCATTCTATGCTTAAGTCATATTGTGGAATTACTAGTTGCTACTTTTGCTCGCGAAACTATCATTACCTTTTAGAAATTACTTTATACCGAAAATAGAGGTAAAAATTTTTTCTACAAAACAAGTAAACCATTTTTGAAATCGAGAGCCATGAGCGCATCGTGAACATATAAAGTAACACCGCTATCCCATACATATATCGCATTTAACAAGCATAGAGACCATAAGAGTAACCACAATTCTTAGAATAAAGTAACATTCATTCCACGGCCAACCATGATAATACAATAAGAGTCGCATCAGCTCATACATAAGATAATAATGGGTCCGATATCTATCACGGCCCTACACAAAAGCCTACCAATACATAATAAAAGGAAATACATCGAGAATCCTACTACCCAAGCATGCCACATAACGTAATGATAACCCTATAACTACTACCAAAAGGGGGCTATCCTCGCTCGGCCCGCATGCGCCGCCACATCAAGCATCCGCGGAGGAAACCGCCTCATATCCACCGGGAGAAGTACTACCACGCCCTCCTCGAAAGCATCGCCCTCGCCATGGCACGCCACGGCATTTAATGAACCCACGCCCGCTAACCTGGGTGAAAATGGGGCCAGCAGATGAAGCGTAAGAATCGTAAGATAGACGTAATCATCAAGGTCGCGACGAACCCGAACCGGTGAGAACCCCGAATGAGCCTGGATAGATGGGCTCGATGGATCTGGTCTCCACATGGAAGCTTCGGATAAGACGGCCCGAGGGATCGGAATCCAATGAAATAGTCAGTCAAATGGGTATCCGAGCCGGCCTCATCATCAGCTGGGTATCTCTATGGAAAGTAGGGGCGAATGTCATCCATAGTAACCCGCCAAATGGCTGATGCGGCTTCGAAAATGGGCTCATCACGAGTCCTGAACTCGCGGCGTCGCGGGAAGATGTAGACTCATCGCCGCTGGCCGACAAAGACTCGAGGCTCAAAGACGTCAAAGCGCCAACGCCACACCGAACTCAATGTAGATCACCACCGTGTCTGACGCCGACATCCTCTTAAGACGACACGAACGAGGGAATGAGAAATACTAAATTTCTCAAGAGGATCGCTGCTAGACAAACACAAAGCTGTCATCGCTATCGCCCCACCACTTGTTTAATTACAAAACGGTGAATGATATAAGTTCAATTTTTAATGGTTTTGAAAACTTAAACCCCTGCCGGGTTGCTTTTAAACTTAACATCATAAACACATCATCATGACTAACATCCGTACATTTTAAAACATAGAATAACATCCATAATGCAAATGGGCCATATACTTTCATGCAAAGACACGCATCATCACAGATGTAACCATGGTCATACTTAGACTTTACTTTCATTTTTAGCACGTGTTTAACATTCTTTACTTTCCTTTGAAATAGACTGCTTTTGACATGAGTCATTCCTACGACTGCTTCACGCTAGCACTAACCAAATCAGATCGAGCCGATATTGGTTACTCTAAGTTGGAGTGGTCCTCCAAAACACCCTTGCCTCCCTCATGTAGGTTCCTTGTGGATCGCCGCTCTCACTTCCCCTTATCAAGTGATTGAAGGGTCACGCCCCATTGATTCTTTTCTTATCTTTATACTTTACATGCATAACTCCTTGACTAGACGCATGCAATGATATGACTAAGTCCATAATTTTGACTGAATCACCGACAAGAAGATAACTGCTAGACCTGAGCTTCCCCAAAATGCCAATCATCAAAGATTCAACCAATAGTTCATCATATCTATATCATATCATCATACTTATCATTCAATCATGCGAGACAAAGCTCAATCAATCTCATCATTCATCATGCCAAGTGGCATCATTACATTCATACCCTAAAGTGGGTTTATAGTTGTGTTGTTCTTTGTGAAGAATATTATGAATCATCACATGATTTCCATGATAGAATCACATAGTTAGGGATATGTGTTTATAATCTTTTAGTTACTTGGTCCTTGGATGAAAGTATGCTTTACTTAAGTACATGTCTTATGAAACACTTGTTCAAATTAATTAAATTATGTGATTGTTTCCTTTCCTTGAGATAGCGACTTAGTGATTCCTAGGTTCACTAGATGCTTAGAGGCCTCTAATCATACTGCTCCCAAGGAGTTCGAGATCCTCTAATCCTTGGTCATGACAACGCATAACCACATCATGAACCCAACAACACCAATGTTCACTAATCACCAAGGGTGACTTTTAACTTAGTCAAGTTGCAAAGTTTTAAACTTTTACTAATAACATACCAAGGTTTTGCCTTAAACATTATTAAAGTTGTCATTCTTTATAAATTAGTCATAAAGTCTTATTCTTTATGAAAGTAAGTGCCTTTGACATTAAGCTCTTATCTTAAGATTGGATCTTTATGAAATAATGATACAAGCTACTAGCTTTTTGAATAAAAAGTCTTGTTCTTTATAAAAGTTAACACCTTTTGCATTAATTGGGTTCAAAGTCTAAACTTTATGAATGAAATGTTATAGAACAACATTTTTATAACTTAATGATCTCATTCTTGAATAAAGTTTGAAACTTTGTGAAAGGTCTTTTCTTTAAGGTTTGATTTCTAAAGCCTAAAGTGACAAGATATCGTTTTTTTTCTAACTCAAAAAGTTTAGACTTTCACATGTATTCTTGTCTTCAAAACAAACAAAATAAAACTTTATGGAAGCTTAAAAGTTGCGCCACTTTGAAGAAATCATGAAGCAAACTTTTTAAAGTCTAAAACTTTGAGAAGGTTCATAGTCTTATCAAATCATGGAAACATAGAAAGGTGAAGCTTTTCTAATCATTCACTCATCATAAAGAGAAAGGAACAACTTTAAGCTAGAGATCAATAAGAACATAGGTTTCCAAAAGAAGAAACTTAAGAACACATGAAGAACATCAAGAACATATTTTTCTAAAAGAGGAAACTTAAGAACACATGAAGAACATCAAGAACATATTTTTCTAAAAGAGGAAACTTAAGAACACATAAAGAACATCAAGAACGTATTTTTCCAAAAGAGAAAACTTAAGAACACATGAAGAATATGAAGGATCTTCTCAAGTTTTCACTTAGAGATCTTGGTCATGAAAGACCCAAGCTCCAAGCTTTCTTGAGCAAACAAAATAAAAAAAGATGAAGATCACTACCTTCTTGAAGATGGCTAAAAACAAGAGAAATGGAAGAAGAAGATGATGACTCCTCTTGATGATGAAGGTGGCGGTTTTGAATGAGCAAGGAGAGAACTCTTGAGTTCTCTTGAAAATGAGTCTTGTAGTGTTTTGATCTTGTCTCCAAAGACCCAAAGATGTGATCTTGAAGGGCTTAGTGAGGAAGGTTTGCTGTGGAGGTGGAAAATGATGAAGAAGATGAAGAAGAAGAAGCAGAAGGAAGGAATGTGAGAGGTCGAGAGTTTGAGAACTTTGCAGAGAGAATGAGAAGTTGAAAATGAAGCAATATAAAGGTGTGTGTGTGAGAAAGTGGCGCCCTACATTAAGTGAGGGGAGTGAGATATTTTGCTTAATTTTGTGTTAATTAGTGATTAAGGGGACAAATGGGACGATGGGAGACAAAGCATGGTCAAACTCTTACATAAAGTAATCTTGTCTAATGCTTTTTGCTTTTATGACATCACTCTCTACTTTATTGTCTAGTTGACTAAATTTGAATTTAATCATGTGATTAAGTGCTCATACAACTTAATTAAGGTGATTAAGCAAGAAATAGTGATTAACACACAAGAACATGATTAACAAAAATTAATCTCACGATTAAGCTTAATTAACCTTAATTAAACTCGAGTGTCAATTAAGGGCGATTAGTGCTTAAGTAAGCTACTGTGGGCTCTAACTTCTGCTTAATTAGAGATTATCTAACCTCGATTAGGCATTTCTTGACTCCTTCTTGTCCGAGTCAACTCCCTTAATTAAGCCCTAATCTCAAATTTTCATTAAGTGCCTAATTACTCAGGGTTACTACGGTAATTTAGCACGACATGAAATTGAGGATGTTACAGATATGGTCCCATTTGGTCCCATTGGTTCGAGGAAGTTGCCCTATATCCAAACCGAGCCAAAATATGGCAGTTCAGTAAGGTCAAATTTCAGAGCTTATAACTTAAGCTCTACTAAAGGAAATGAAATGTAACTTCTTAAAAATGAAAGCTTGTCCTATTAGGTTTAATATGATACCAATTTTGTATGATTTGAACTGGTTTTTGATTTTTAGTGGATTTTTATTTTTAAGTATGTAATTCTAGCTAGCTACAGGGCAAGCCGAGATAAAACTTAAATAACTTGAGCTAAATTTATCAAAATTAAATGGGACCAAAGAGGTTAGAAAATAGACACATAACACTCTAACATATCCAAAATTTAGGTCCAGATGAGTTAAATAGAAATTGTGGCCTGATTTACAAAAACCGGATTGAATGAAAGTATTGAGACAACAACCATGTTTTAAATGCAATAATTGTGCCCATGAATTTGATGTTTGAATTGTGCATGAAGTGTTATGATTTCTCTGAAAAATTGTTTTCCTGAGTATTGGCACTATTCATGGGGAAGCGGACTCGATCCGTTATGTTGCCAAATTTTCAGCAAAAGTCTATGAAACTATGAGTGTTTATTTTATGAGAAATTCATGATATGAACATCTATATAATTATGAATATGTTATGGTGATATGATCATGAATTATTCTTATGAGAGCATGCATGTTTGCATATGAACAAAGGAAGAATATATGAGATCCCTTCACTTGGAGGCAGTTATTTGGGTCCCTCTAGGTGAAGGCAGTTAAAACATAAAGATGTGGGTCCCTTCATTCGGAGGCAGTTGCACATTGGGTCCTTCCCTGTGAAGGCAGCTAAAACTTTTGAGTCCCTCTATGTTGGAGGCAGTTGGCCAATTGAGTCCCTTCGACCTAGAGGCATGTGGGTCCCTTTGCGGGTTAGTACTGTGTGACGATGGTCACGAGTTGAGCTCACTCCTAGATCAGGCTACCCAAGAGCAGCAAAGATTAAAGGCAAGGACATCCTAAGGACGACGATACGTAATGCCTAGGCATGTCAAGTAAAGAAAGCAAAGAAAACACAAAAGCATATGCATGATTTTTATGATGAACAGTGTATACACACAAATAATGTTCATTATTATCATCATTATGACATTGCAAGTAGGCTCTTGTTATCAATATTATTATTATTATTATGAAATATTGTGTTTGAATCCTTACTCTATTTAACAAGTGCATGAATAAAATTAGCTCTGCTTCAGACCATATGTTTTCAAACTATAAAACGGAACAGTTCGTATAACATGTTCACTTTTTTTAATAAAATAAACCGAAGTAGCTGGAGATAATAATGATGACATGGTATGAAATTTCTTAGTGAATCCTATTGAGAATTTAAAGTTCTCACTCCTATTTCCGTGTTATCTCCAGATAGCTCGAGAAGTTAGAAGACGGCTGAAGTTGCTATCAGAAAAAGGTCTGCTCAGGTAATAGTAACAACTCCTGAGTATGGTACTATGACTTAAGCATAGTACTGTATTTCGGGAGGATGTTACAATTTGCATTTTCTGCAGTGTGGAAGTGTATAGGATGTCAGTCGAGCTTCCTTGATCGATCAGCACCTTGCGAATTAAGTAATTTCCTACAATCACAAAGATAACCATGAGATCATGCAGATTCTGATTAGTCCCCTTAAAATTGAGATCAGAGAACGAGATTACCAAGTTTAGGGTTTTGGGTGGTCAAAAAGGATTTGATTCCACATTCATAATGGCTCAAAGATGCCTATTTCTTACGAGCTTGTTTCTCTTTCTCCAGCAAATCCTCCCACAATATAGTCAATTACACCTATAACCTCTTGTGGTTGCCAGCTTCCAACCTCCTCTTTGTTACTCATATCTAATGTTTGTCTCCCTCGGCTACGGCTCCTTCGTCGTTTCTTCCTTGTGTCTTTGTCTTTGCTGCAGCTTCTTCTCTGCTCTAATAATCCTTGCCTGACTAAGCGCTTAATTTGGTCTCTTAAAATGGTGCAATTTTCTGTGGTGTGGCCATAATTTCTATAGACTTCACACCATTTGTTTCTATTGGCTCCACGGGGAACTTGTTGCTTCCCTACATTGCCTGGCAATCGGATCAACTGACTTTTGTATGGTTCTTTCATAATGGTCTCCCTTTTGGTAGTGAGAGGAGTATATGCATCGTAATGAGATTAAGGGGGATAAAAATTGTGTCTTCTCTCGTCTCAACTCCTCTCTCTTAGGGTAGGTTCCAATCTCCTCTGGTTTCTTTTTTCTTGCCTCCTACTTTGCTTTGTCTCATCAGCCTTTCCATTCTTTGACCGAGCTTCCGCTTTCTTTGTTTTTCGAACCTCCTCCATGTTGATGTATTCCACAGCTCGGTCCTTGAACTTGATTAAAGACTTCGCGGGGTTGATTGCCAATGAACCGACGAAAGAACCCACCCGTAGTCCTCTCTTTATGAAATGTAGCTCAATTGCAAGGTTGAGATCTTCTATTTGCATTGCTACGGTATTAAACTGATCTAAGTACTCATTCAATGGTTCCTATGGTCCTTGGCATATGGCATTCAAGGAATCCGAGGTCTTCTTACAAATTCGACTTGAGGAAAACTAGTTCATAAAGGCTTGTGATAGTTTAGCAAAATTGTGGATAGTCCCAGTAGGTAGAGATGAGAACCGCAACAGGGCTGCCTTCTGCAAGAAGTTCAGGAATGTCCTACAAAGGAAAAGATCACTCGCTTTATTAATCAACATCATTGACTTGAATATGGTCACATAGAGTTGATGATCTCCAGTTTCGTCATACAGCTTCAACGTCGTTGGCAACTGAAAGTTCTTCTGAAGGGCTATTGACATGACAAATTCCAAGAACGGCTCATAGTATATTGGCGGGCCTTAAGTAGTGGTCGTCTGAGTGTTTTCCTCTTTCCCACGAGTGTTGTGTATGTTGTTCTCCTCCCCATCTCCGACAGGGTCATCATTATTTCGATGGCTACTAGCCTCATTCTCTTTCCTATTATTTTCCCGATTCATTTTTGCCATCTACATGGCCAACCTTTTGTTCGTGGAAAGGTAAGGGGTGTGGTTCACCTTATTCCCTTTATGCTGGTCATGTTGGTGGTTATGCTGATCATATTGATCATGTGAAATGTGTTAGTTGTTACCAATATTATCAGCCATGTTCACACTTTGACTCCTTATGGTGATTATTCAACTTGTGTGGGGGTTGTTTTTCGTGCCCCATGATGGGTGCCAATGCTCTAACCTATTTTCTGAGGGCATCCGACAATATCTGTAGCAGATCCAAGCTCTTCGCGTGCTTCTCTAGTGGGGAACCTGGAAAGGACTCCAACGCTCAAGTCAAAACACTATTCCACTCAAGTGTGAGTAAGAAGGATTAATTACTTACCACCAGCTCTCCACGAGCCCCTCTTTATATTCTAGTTCTAGATGTGTATTTCCCCAATTCTGTGGTGGCTTCTTATCCTCCTATTAGCGTAGAATTCCTTCATGCTTGGTAACTACTCTTAACAAATTAGCTACTTACATGCACTAATCCAATTTGAGTTTATCCGGAGGGAATTCCTTCTAGAAAGGCCACTACTGAGTTCTTTTGGGCCAAGCTTTAGGGCCCAGTGAATTTGTTTGGTCCATAATATATGATTTTTTATTACATGTTTACGAAGCATCAGTTGAAAATATCACGTAACGAATTCACTTTTTTTTTTTTGTGGTTAGATGTTTAGATTTGATTTTAATTTTAATTTTTATTTGTATTTTGATTAGATTTTGATTTGATTTGATTTGATTTAAATTTGATTTGACATAATATTTTATTATAGTATTGAATATTCTATAATATTTTATTTGATTTATTTTAATATTTAAATCCAAATATAGTGGTTTTTGAATTTTCTATTTCAAAAATATGAGAAGATGATTTTTGAATTTAAATCTAAATATTTGTATGATTTATAGCAACAATTACTATTGGTTTAATTTTTTGATTTATAATTTTTTAACTTAAAATCCGATCGTTCACACAACCCCAATCACTCAATCAGCTATATTTCTTCAATTTATTGTTAAGTTTTCGAAATTTTGCATTTAAACTGTTGGTAACAAGTCACTTTTTTTATCATGCTTGTTCACATTTTTTAAAGCATTTTTTTTATGGGGGAATGCTAATTTTTACCCTTTTGGTGAAGGTTAGCATTTTCACTTTTTTAATTGAACCAAAATGTTCATTATCTTTTCTTAAACAGCTTAAGTGTACTCTACCAAAAAAACAGTTTAAGTATTATGTCAAGTTTAGTAATTAAATGTGTTATTAATTATAGAAGAATTCATTTCTCTCTTGTAATAATTGCCAACTTCATAAATGAAAATTTTTAATTTTTAAATAAATAATAATAAAATATTATATTTTAAAAAATTTAAATTAAAATATTATATTATGGATTTTTTTAAGTGAAATTAGTAATTTATTATATTTTAAAAATAAAACATTGATATTTCTCTATGATGCTTCTATAAGTAAATTATTATATTTTAATTTTTGAAAAAAAAATAATGGAAGAAACATGTAAGAAAAACATTTTGAAAAACATTGCACTACTGTTAAAAAAATTAGTCGTATTTTTCCACATAATTTTTAATAAAAATATAAATTAAATTGAATATAAATTGTACTACTGCTACCTTTTTAAAGAATGTTAAAAAATATTTACGAAATTAGTAATTATTTAAAAAGAGAAAAGAGTTATTACGTAATCAACAACATATTTAATTATTAAAATGGACATAACACTTAGGGTTAATTATAGTTTACCCTTTTATATTATAGGCCATGTGTATTTTACCCCATATATTTTAAAAATGTGCAATCCGATTTCTTGCATTTTCATAATATGTACTTTAGCCCCAAATAAGTGTTCTATATTCCCCTGAATTTTTGGATCAGGTACGAATTGACCCCTTGAATTTTCCAAAATGTGCAACTCGATACCCTACATTTTTGTTTATAATTGATGAAAAAATCAACAAAAGGGGCCAAGTGCATATTGTGAAAATGCAGGGTGTCAGGTTGTACATTTTTAAAATATAGAGGGTAAAATGCACATGACCTATAATGCAAGAGATAAACTGAAATTAACCTTAACACTTAAGCCATTTAGAAAAGGATGTCATGGACATTTTAGTCTAGTTAAAAAAGTGAAACTTGTCAACATTCGCCTAAAAGGTGAAAGTCAGCATTTCTTTTATCTATTCACATAACTATTTAGTACCTCATAATTTTTACACTATTGTTGATCATCATAAAGATAAAAAATTAAATAAATTTTTATTTTATTTTTTTATTTTTACTCAAATTTGATGGCTCAAATCAAATTAATCCAATTTTGATCAGATTAATTTAGTTTAAACTTATTGAAATCTTTTTCAAAAATCATACTAAACCAATTTAATTAAATTTAATCAATTTAAATTTATTTTTTTTTTTCAAATTCAAACCAAACCACATGATTATACTCTAATTTCAAGGAGTGAAGAATTTAGGCCCTAAGATATGGGATTGCCCACATGCCATTACCTCTTTTTTCTTTATTTATTATTTATTTATTTTGATAAAGATTAATGCTCAACCATGCAAAGAGAAGGTGTGAGCCAAGGTTCAGAAAGCAAACACCAATGAGTTAGTTATATCACCACACCATCCCATCACAAAATAAGTTACAAGTAATCTAAAGGTTCAGAAAAAAAACAAACCAACTAAATAATTGCCCACATGCCATTGCTACTTATGAATTTGTAATTTATTATCAGCATGTTTGGAAGTGCTGTGAGAAGCGCTGGAATCAATTTTGGTAGACCAAAATCAATTTTGACCAATTTTTGTGATGTTTGGTTGTATAGAATCAATTCTTGCATTTAGAATTGATTCTAGGAAAAGTGAAAATTTTTTACTTATATCAGAATCATTTTTAGAGGTACTACCAAACATAAATCACTTTACCTCAAAATCAATTCTAACCAAAATTCTAACAAAATCAATTCTATCTAGAATTAATTCTACAATATAGCAAAACTAAACACGCACTATGTCTAATACGTCATGCTACTTTCTTTTCTTTTTTCTTTTTTTTTTAAATGTTTGTGATGGGAGTGAATTAACTATTCTTTCTTCTAGTTTTAAAGAAAGATAGAGGTGTGCACAGGTTGGGTTGGGTCAGGTTGAGGGGAAAAAATACCTAACCCAATGAATTAAGATCGGGTTGGGTTGGGTCGATTTTTTTAAATTTTGGCCCTCCACCCAAACCAACCCAACCCGATGAAAATCGGGTTAGTTTGGGTTAGGTACCAGGTTACATCTAGAAGCTACAAAACCAGCACTCTAGTAGCAACATTCCCTCAAATTTGAAATTTTCTTTGAAAAAAGAAAAAAAGAAAAAATGCAGCAGCTTCAGCCTTCAAGTAACAAACAAATTAACAATTAACAAGCCATCTAACCCCAAACAAAGATGCTCCAAATCTCAGCAAAAGAAGCAACCCAAACTGAAGGACTGAAGGAGCACTACATCAACAACCCAAATCACCTTTGCAGCTCAGATCTTGCAAATTGCGATTGGGAAAGGGAGGCCAATGGGCTTGCGAGTTGCGACTAGGAAGTAGAAGGCAAGAACCACCAATCGGGAAGGATGGATGAGCGATGTGGCAAAGAAGTAGCGGCTGGCGACACAGCGACAAAGGGATGGGGATTGAAGAAGAAAAAGAAGAGTGGCAATGGGGTGGTGGGTCTGGGATATGGGTTTCCTTTCTTTAGAATCAGAGGGTGATTTGGGGGTGGGAAGAAGAGTAGATGGGAAAAAAAAAAAAAGGTGATTTTAGCGAGATGTTCTGGTAAGAAGACGGGGTGGGGAAATATACATATTGCGACTGGGAAAGCGGGGCCAGTGGGCTTGCGAGTTGGGACTAGGAAGCAGAAGGCAAGAACCACCGATCGGGAAGGATGGATGAGCGATATGGCAAAGAAGTAGCAACTGGCGACACGACGACAAAGGGATGGGGATTGAAGAAGAAGAAGAAGAAGAGTGGCCATGGGGTGGTGGGTCTGGGATATGGGTTTCCTTTCTTCAAAATCAGGGGATGATTTGGGGGTGGGGAGAAGAGTAGATGGGGGAAAAAAAGGTGATTTGGGGGGGTGTTCTAGTAAGAAGATGGGGTGAGGAAATATATATATATGTTCGGGTCATCAAGTCAGGTAATAGGTATAAATATCATACCTGTTACCTGACCCAAGAGAGAACGAGTTACACATATTTTACTCGATCAGACCCATTTATCCGACCCAATTTGAATTTGTGTTTGGGTCAAGTCGAATTGATCGGGTTCACGGGTCTACTCAGACCCGTAAACACCCCTCAAGAAAAATGCGTTCTTTGGTGCAAATAAATTTTAATCTATATGATGCATATTTGTTTTACTTTAACAATTTTGAATGGAGCAGTGTAAACACGTGGAATGCAAGACGTTTGTTCAGCTTGCTAGTTAGAAACTTGTGGGTAATGTGTTCGACCCTCACTATCCTACATTTTGCCATGTTTTTATAATTTGACACTAAATATATTGTTTTATTTACATTTAATATAATTAATTGTTTTATTTACATTAAATATAATTAATTTGACATTAATCCATTGCTTTATTCTTGTGCATTCTGAAGCATTAAAAAAAAGTAAACTATTGCTTCATTTAATTAATTCATTTCAATCTAAGGTTTTAAATTTTTTTTCCCTTTTAAGTATCATAGTAATTTTATTTTTAAAAGGTATTTATCTATAATAAAACTTATGAAACACAATTAAAAATTACTTATTTCATATATATTTGTTTAATTAACTAATGTCAAGCATGAGTTTTTAGAACCCATGGTGATTTTGTATGGACAGCATATCAATTACTTAGATATAAATACCATATATAAAATTAATAACATGAGCAATATTGATTTGTTTTTTGTGTGGAGACAATATTGAATATCTATTCATGATTTAAATGACTAAATATTTTTAACGACACCATAACTAATTGCTGGTTAATATTATATTCAAATTTTCACATTTAATTTAATTATATTTTATGTAAAGCTTTCAAGCTTATGTATATAATAATATAAATCACTCTTAATATTACATGATAAAATACCCATACTTATAAAATGTTACAGAATGCACCTTTATGTATAACTAAAGAAAGATGAAATAATTATAGAAATAGAAAGTATGATTTTTATATCACTTCGCTTGATAATTGTGGATTGCCATTTGAAACTATTTAAAAACAATATGTATGTTGATATATATATAAAAATTGATTAAATTTGAATCACAATGTATAAATTAAAAAGTATTAATATGATAAAATTTTGTATATTTAAAAAATGAGAGATACATCTACTGCAAATATAACTTTATATTAATTTTATTTATCAATATCAATAATTAAAGACTCAAAATTTAATTATTTAATTAACTATATATATATATATATATATATATATTATAATAATTGTTTGTTAATAGTTAAAATGAAATAATTATAGGGTATCAAATTTAATTTAAATAATTAAATATGTGTGAATATTTAGTGTCAAATTATAATAATATTGCAACTATATGAAAAAGTTTGTGGTTGAGAATCGAACCCACCACCCCAATGTTCTCACCAAATAAACTGACATCACACATTCATTGAACATGGCATTGAAATTCTATAAAAAAGTAAAACAAATGTGTACTATGTAGATTAAATTCCATCTACACCACAAAATCTATCTTAAAGAAAAGAATAAGACTTGTATTAAGTTTCTTATATCAATTTCAATCAATTCTTAAATCAAATAATGATATGTAGATATTTTTTTTGAAATAAGTAATTTAAAACTTAAAAATATATATTTTTCTCAAGAAAAATGTTCATTTGTCATTATTTAATTTGAGAATTAAATAGAATAGATACAAAGAATTTGATCTAAATTTTTTCCTAAAGAAAATGGAGTGAAATGATTTGGGTTGAATTGGAGGCTTGACTTTTCATAGAAAAAGAATAGTAGCACCACTTAATTTACTTAATTGATATATATACACACGTACGCGTAAGCGTTCTATAATGTTATATTCATTATAATATGCAATATTTATAATAGTAAAAATATTTGATTACTCAAATTCTCAAACAATAATGGTGTTTCGGGTTAGAAATAGCAGGCCCAACTCGATCCAACAACGAGATCCAATATGAAATTGGATTGACCATTACCCGATAGATAACTCGGGCCCACATTGGACTCCATAACCGCCCAACTAAGGTGGAATGGTATGTTGCCAACAAACTCGAATCCATCCGCTGGCCTTTGGCCGTTGGATGTCCCGAGCCATTACCTACAATTACGAAACCTCCCAAATCTCTTCTCAACTAACAACTTATATAAATAGGTATCCAATTATTAAACTTAGGTACATTTTTTTTTTTTTACGTTCACCGCTGACCTCTTGCACTCGCTGACTTAAGCGTGGCAGTCCTTGTAGATACCCCTTACCACTGTGGAATCCCAACTTCAATAGCCCAACAATCAGATTGAAGCAGCCTGGGGTTCTAGTTTTAGTTCGGATTTCCCATCAAGTAACCTACATTCGAACAAATGGTATTTAATTACAAAATTTAAAATAAAATTTTTGATAATCTATACTAAAATAAATTTCTTAGACACAATGAATATTACATTTATAAAAATTTTAATAAATATAATATTAACGATAAAATAATTATTTTATTTTTTATTAAATTAGATTTTATATTTAATTAAAGTGTAAATTTTATTAATATAGTACTTCTATTATTCTATTATTATATTTTTAATATTATTTATAAATATTTTTATTTAGATTTTTATTTATTCTTATATATTTTACATATTCTATTTTACCTTAATTAAATATTTTTATTTTATCCTTATTTTATAATAAAAATAGTAAAATAAAACTTAAGCAGCACTTGAAAATTGAATTGACGATTCATTTTTCATGTGCAATTACTGTAGTCACAAGATAGATTTCTTTACTAGATAAAAAAAGAAAAGAAAAGAAGATGGATTCCTCTGCTTACGTCAAATTATATTTTTTGAAAAGTTTTAATGTGGGTTTGTTCACAAATTATATACAGCATAATATTATGTTTTGTGTGAAATGTATATGCTATATATATTCCATCATTTAAATTTTCAATGATTAATTAGTTAATTTATTAGATAATAATCTATAAAGGATATTACAATCTAAAGTGACATTTCTAAGAGTTAAAAGTTCTTATTCTTATAATTGAGAAAAATGAAAAATACGTGCTTACAGTAAAAATATTATGTAAAATAATTAAAAATTAAATATATTATTATATCTAATTTTTAATTATTATTACATTTTTTTAAAAGTATTTTTAGTAAAAGCAATTTAAAAAAAAAAATAGACCCGTGAAACGTAGGGGTTTATTTGTGAATCTCATTTCATTTGGAATTTGTTTGTAATTAGATATTGAATAAGCTATCATTCAGTAATTTCAAAATAAATGAAACCTATATAAAGGTTTTTTGACGACTTAGCAGAGTATCTATTTATGGTCTTATAGATAGATTTAGTTCTTAGTTTATTTCCAAACTATTTGGTTTACACTCATGTAAGAGGTTCGTATTTCTTATTAAGCTTCCATTTTGTATACTTTGTAAGTGTTGAATGCATGTGCGGTGAAAGAAAACATTATGAGATATTTTTTATGTATTTAGAGTTTGGGTTTAGAAATAAAGTGTGACCAACTTTATATTTTTCATCATATTTTCACAAGAAATATTTTGATATCACTTCTATCCATATAAACGTAAAGGCTATAAATTAAACTACATTAATTTTTCGCATCTTATATTGTTATGCTTTTGTATATATATTTCATGCTTCTTTATTTGTGACTTTGGAGCTCACCATACTGCAACAGTGTACAATTGAAATTCTAGTTGATAGATATCTATTATCTAATATATAGTCAAGATTTTATACGACTGCAGATGAGATTTTGAGCCTAAAAGTATCTATAATCTATAATATTCTATAATATAATGTAAAAGATCTTTCACTACCATGACCTTTGACATTTTGTCTTCATTTTTTTTTTAATAATTGGACATTTTGTCTTCATTTTAAATTTTAAATTTTAATTATTCTTTAATTTATGATTTACTTCATGTAAATTCTTCCGCTATTATTACTATATGACATTTTTTAAGTTTATTTTATTACTATTGCTAATATTTATTTTATTTTGACCTTTTATCTCTCTTATTCATTTTGTTTAACTTAATTTTCATTTTATATAACCATATGAATTTAACAATTTTTTATTATTAAAAATAGCAATAAAAATGTGTGTGTGTGAGTATAAGATTTTATACAGTTCTTAATGTCTTCAAGAAAAAGAACTTATCAAAATATTATCAAGATTGAATTGAACACTATTTTATAAAAAGTAGTGTAACAATTGTAAAATCTTTCACATCCCAAAAATAATTCAATTAAACTGCTATAATAAATGTAATGATTTTTCATTTAACTTATATGTATATAAATTAAGTTAAAAAGTGATTAAAATTTTTGTCATAAAAAATATTAACCAAAATTTTAAATATAAGTATTTTAATATATTTTAACATATTACATTACATTATTTTATTTTATGTTCAAGAACTTGTTTATTAAATATATAATAAATTTTTATTTATTAAATAAAAATTATAATCACAAATATATAACTTATATAATCTGTACGATGCATAAGATAAATAAGTAGATATATATTCCAAGTATAGTAATCACAGTTTATTGTATATATATCCGTTAAATTATGGGTGCTACTATTGACATTTAAGAACTTGAGCATTTCAAACTTTGGATTATCTTTTTGAAATTCGTTCATACCATAAGTTAATAAACTGAGAAAAAAAAAAAGAAAAAGAAAAAGAAAGAGCAGTGTAGGATGGCCATGAGTAACGCTCAACGGTTTATTTGAAAATACTTAAATAAAACTGAAAGGATTTTTTTTGTTTGGGGGAGGGGGTGTTATGAATTAAACTAAATTGTTCAAGTGTTGATTTAGCAAATTCTGGCTACCTTTTTTGCTAATAGTTCGTACTCCCTAGATTATTACACACAACGTTTGTGATGTAAATTTTATTATACGATATTTGAATTTATTTCAACTATGAATTATATTATTTGTACTCAAAGTTAAAACTCATTTTATAAGACTTACTAAAGTGTCTACTGACTATCGATTGAGAGTGAATCTCACTTTTTTTTTTTTCTAATTAATGATTAAGAGACATTTTAATAAATTTCATAAAATAAGTTTCAACTATAAGTGCAAATAATATTTTTGTTCCACTATATGTATGATCACCACCAATTTGTAGGGATTACAAAATGAAAATCGTTATATTGGAACTGTATCTAACAACTATTCCACTTAAAAATTACACAAACCATTCACAAAAAGAATATATATTATCATTCAATTAAATACTTATATTTATAAGATTTTTAAGATAATAAATAATTAACTCAAATATTTCTATTGATATAATAATCTATAATTAGATGTCTGCTTATAGCTTTTTTATATTAATAGTGCATAATATGTCAATATATAGAATTATTACATTAGAAAAATTCTTGAAAGAATGCAAATTATTATATAAATTTATTATTTTATATTTAGACATACTTATAATAAAAATTGTTTAGATCAAAAAATTTGTTAGTGTATTTTTAAAAAAGCTAATAAGATTAATTTTAATGTTGCTTAGGGTCGAAATTAAGCCCATTTTATACGAGAAGTCAATACTTAATAACTAATTTATGCAAAAAATAATATATATCATTTAATTTTTAGTCTTACCAAAATATTTAAATAAAAGTCATAATTTATAAAAAAAGAATGAACATTTCACAATCAAAATTCAAAAGGCATACATATATGCATAATATATTGTCTATTATAACATTTAAATATCTAATCTAATAAAGAATTTATGAGAACTAACATCAAATATTTGAATTGTATTCATAATTTTTAAGTACTATTCAATTTTTTTCAGAGGAAGAGAAATAGAGTTGAGGGGGTTCTGGGCTTAGCTACATTTTGGCCCAAGCACAATTTTTGGAGGGGGGCCAATTTAATCAAAAAAATATAAGTTACGAAAAAGTTGGAAGTTTTACAGGGCGCCCTCTCTCCCTTGACAATAACAAGAAGCCGCCCCTGGTGTGTCTAAAATCTAAATGTATATAAAATGTTAAATTTGTGTGTATATATATATATAGGTTTAATTTATAAATACTATCAATATAAATTTTTTTATATAAATATCTAATTATTTATTATTATATTAATAAAAATATTTAATTAAATTAATTATTATTTTAAAATTTTATAAATATAAATATTTAATTAAATAATAATATAAATTTTTTTTTACAGGGCATATTGTTTAAACCCTTTATATAAAAGCAAGAATTTCACGTTATGTATTCTATGTTTTCTTAACCTTTGTATCCTCTTGTCAACCATCTCCGACCCGATTTCCGATTGGAATCACATAACTAACGCAAAAGAACAGAAGAGAAAACAAGTATGGTTCTGGTTCATCTTCAAAGAGCAACAGCGTGACTTGAGCTCATCAATTATTTACCCAAACAAAGGTTTTTTCAAAAACAGCTTTTCAGTGGGAAGACCAAAAAAAAAAAAAAAACTGTTTTGAACACTTTTCAAACATGCTATTAATTAACAAGCTTACCACGAAATCTGTCAAGACGAAAGTCAAGAACACTGCGGCTTTGTTGGGTATTGCAGTAGTTTTCTTTTAAGAATGGTTTGAGTTTTAAAAATTTTTTAAAAGTCATTTTCGAAAAATAATAATAATAATATTTGATAAAATAATATAAAAATTATTTTTAATAAATAAAAATTATAAAATAATATTAAATAAAATTATATTTAAAATTTAAAATAATTATAATTGATATAAATATTAAAAAATAATTTTTATTTTTAATATTATTAATAAAAATAAAAATATATTAATTTTTTAAATTTTAAAAAATATAAATTATTTTTAAAAAAATAACTCATAAAAACTTTCAAAAACATCCTTAATTTTTAAAAATAAAAAATAAAAACATCTCAAGTTTTAATTTATTAAATAAAAAAAATAATTTATATTTTTATAGAACATCCATTCAAGCAGTAGTATCAAACTAGATTGTACAAACATCAGTTTTCCCATAAAAAAGTGACAGCTGCCCGAATTATTGGTACACGGTATGTCAAACTGCCCGAAGTCTCAGCGGGCAGGTCCAAACTCCAAGATGAGTCCAAACACTTGAGAGAGATTATCTATCACCTTAAAAGTTGAACCAAACACACACTTCCACGTCACTGCCACCACCACCGTGGACGGTGGCGCGTGAGGCAGTTTACGGGGACCCCTCCCGGCGCTGAAGTGGTGATCAACGTGGTGGAAGTGAAAATGGGTCAGAGGCTAAGTTGCATGCAGCAACTCCGGCACCACCACCATGATGGTGCTGACCATGATTTGTTCAGTGCAGTTGCAAGTGGTGAATTGGAAGCTGTTGAGGCCATGCTGGAGGAACACCCCACACTCTTGGAACTCAGCACTGCTCGTGACAAGCTCTCTCCACTCCATGTAGCTGCTGCCAATGGCCGGATCGAGGTTGTTTTGTTGTTCCTGTTCCTTCACTACTCTTTTTTGTCTTTTTCTTGTCTCTTGGATTTTTTGTTTGAATGGTGTTCTGTGTTCTTGGTTCTGTTTCTCTTTTTCTGGGTCTTGATCAATTTTATTTATTTATTTATTTAAAACAAAAAATCTTGTGCAGGTTCTTTCCATGTTGTTAGACAGGCCTTTCAATGTTGACTTGTTGAATCGTTATAAACAGGTGCCTGTCTTGTCTATATTTATCTGCAAACTGCAGTTGAACTCAACATGCTAGTCCTTGCTGTTATGAATTTTGCACTTTATGTAGGGTACGCCCCTGTTTTGTTTTGTTTCTTATTTGTTTTGATGTTGATTTCTTATGCTTTTATTGTTTTGGTTTAGACCCCCTTGATGTTGGCTGTGATGCACGGAAAGACTGGTTGTGTTGAAAAGCTGATTCATGCTGGTGCTAATGTATGTTTTGCTTTATTATTGTTTTACTAATTGAGTGTTTTTGAATTGGTGGTAATTGTGTCGATAATAGGTTTCTCAATTCTTATATTTGGGTTGATGGTAATGGTATGGTTCCTTGATGTTTCAGATATTGATGTTTGATTCTATACGGCGAAGAACTTGCTTGCACCATGCTGCTTATTATGGCCATATAGATTGCCTGAAGGCTATTCTTTCTGCTGCTCATTCCACACCGGTTGCAGATTCCTGGTTTGATTCTCTCTCTGTTACACACACCCAAATATTGATCCAAGCACATTCAAGCACGAATCAGTGATGCCTAATTTGTTCAATGGCATTTTCAGGGGATTTGCAAGATTTGTGAACATAAGAGACAGAAATGGCGCCACTCCGCTGCATCTTGCGGCTCGTCAAAGACGGTCTGAATGTCTTCATGCCCTTTTAGACAATGGGGCTCTTGTTTGTGCTTCAACTGGTGGACATTGGTAATTGTCTTATAAATCACACATTAGTCAGCCTTAGATGAGTATTGGTAGTTTTTTATTCAGATTGATTAAAATATCTTCTGCAGGTACCCTGGGAGCACTCCACTTCATATGGCTGCCCGTGGTGGTTCTTTGGATTGTGTTCGGATGTTGCTGGCCTGGGGAGCAGATAGGCTCGAATTAGATTCCACTGGGTAAGTTAATGTCAAAGTTCAAATCCTCCAAAAGCCGTGGTAGTAATGTGAATTACAGTTTCAAGACCCATTGTCATCAGTGCGGACTGCAGAGTACCATTAGAAATAAGGAAAAGACTGAAAGTTTAAATGATTAATTGTCAATATTTAGATGCTAAATTGCCAAACAATCATGTGTAAAATTGTTAGCGAGTTTCTCTTTATGCATAACAAGAAGGAGTAAAGTAATTGACAAACTCATTTTACCTAAGTGAACCTGCTAATTGTTTGACAATAATTGAAATTTGCTTTACTAGTTAAAAGATTATTTTTATTGCCTTAGTATGGGATTTTCTCACTTAAAAACTGAACTTCAATAGCTGAAGAAACGGACAAATAAATGCAAAACCTGAGCTTTTACTTTAGAGACTGTTTTGACTATAAATTGGTGCTTAATGTGTGCTCCTAGAAGACGTTAAAATAATAATTAGGAAGATAACACTTTATTGATGGGTCTGGTCCAACTTGGTTATGGTTATTATATCACTTATATCATAAGCATTTGTGTTTCACTATTCATGTGATATTGTGCATTTTTCATCTCAGAATTCTAAATGTTTCTACAATAAATTAACTTAGAGCTAGTAAAGATTCCTTTTCCTGACTTGGTTAATATACTAATAGAGACCTCCCTTCCCCTTAATCACTTTTCTGCCCTTCCCATAATTCTTAAAATTTTCCTGATTTATTAATTACCACAATTAAGCATCTTAAAATATGGCTTAAAATCTTGTTCTTAATGATCATTTGCAGGAAAATACCATTCACAGTAGCACTGAAGCACAAGCACAAGGCTTGTGCTGCCCTGCTTGATCCTTCATCGCCGGCACCGCTTGTCTGGCCGTCCTCGTTGAAATTTATCAGTGAGCTTAGTGCTGAAGCAAAAGCCTTACTGGAAAGGGCCTTGCTAGAGGCTAACAGGGAGAGGGAAAAGACCCTACTTAAGGAGGCTGACATGCCACCATCCCCACTGCATTCCGAAAGTGCAGATGATGATGTTGCCTCTGAGGTATAGCATCTTCCTTTCTTGAGTGCTTTAGATCTGTAAAGTTTACATTAATGCACTTGGTTTGGTTAAAGATTATGCTTTAGTAGAGGTCCAAAGATTTTCCTTTGGGACACATCAAAACTAGGCAGTACTAAATCTGCAAAGTGGTCTTTAGAAGGTTTATTGATCAGTTGACTAGATTTTTATTTCTTGTGGTAAAACTTAGCCTACCTCACATAGTGGGACAAGGCTTAGTTTTTGTTGTAGTAATACTTATATCAGGCAGTCTGGAATCAGAATGCAATAACCTCCTTAGTATAATATGTAATGTTGTGTCAATGCATGAGCGCGGTCTGGTGTTTTCCTGGAATACATGGAATGAACATTTTCTGGCTGGAAAAGATAATAAATTATTTATTTACTGGTTGTTTCTTCTCATATAGGCCAGCGATATGGAGCTATGCTGCATATGCTTTGACCAAGTATGCACAATTGAAGTCAGACCCTGTGGCCATCAAATGTGTGCTCATTGCACCCTAGCGCTATGCTGTCACAAGAAGCCTGATCTGGATACTACATGCTCCTCCGGACCAGTTTGTCCATTTTGCCGTGGTGCCATTCTTCAATTAGTGGTTGCCAAGATCAACAAGGGAAGTGATACAGAAGTGGAATCATCCAGCCCTATGAAACCAAGGAGATCAAGAAAATCAAATTTCAGTGAAGGGAGCAGCAGCTTCAAGGCCTTGTCAGCCATGGGATCATTTGGAAGGATTGCTGGCCGCAATTCAGGGAAGATCACTGCTGAAAAGCAATGAGGAATTTGTTGAACCTTGATAATTGGTGGTGGTTATTTTGATTCCAAGCCAAGTAAGAAACTGATATGATGGTGGTTTTGCATTTCTTTGGAATAGCTGCCTATATTGGTATGTTATATGAATTCATTTTGTCACAACTGTCCAAAGATTAGCAAGATCATGAGAGACAGCACTTTGTAATCTGTTAGTTTTTGACTTTTGTAATCTGATTCTCAGTTGGTTGGACTTGGAGCATTAGGATACTTGTGTATTTTTTATACCAAATATCTAGTATAGTATGCATGAGAAAAAGGTAACATTCTTTGTTGCTTGACTATGGTAAACGTGTCACACACACACACACACACACACACACACACACACAGGTTGTATTCACAGTTCATTCATCACCTTTGTTAGAAGTAAACGTTTTACCTTCATTTGAATGTTGATGTTAATTTCTTTCACATTAGTCAAGCAGTGAACATTTGATGAAAAGGTGCAACTCTTGCTTGGTTTTCACTTCTCGGTCATGACTCATCTCTACCATTTTCACCTTTTGTCTGGATGCATGCAAAACATTTTAAATATCAATTTTTGCAACTGGAATCCTCGATTATTCAAGGACTTTAAGCAGCTAATTTGTTTGTATTTTGAATCTAGTTGCATAGTACTGCAGAGGCTTCAATAAGGTAGAAACTTATCCTAGAATCAGTCAAGCTCCGTCTGCAGTATTCTCTCCTCACCAAACATTATGTTCATTTAATTAATATAAGGTAACTTTGCTTGACCAGAGACATCTCGTTACCCCTCGAAATAAAATGGAAAAAGGATCTGACATGGTCATCATCATTGTTCATCACCTAAAATTATAGAAACAGACAAACAAATCACTTTCATTTCATTACTATGGAGGGTAGTTTGTACAATTTCAACAGTTGATGAGAAAATCAAGGACACATTATCACACTTGTATAATATGTCATACTAGTATTTATATCTTATAAAATCTTAAACTGATGATTATCTCATTGACGATTAAAATTGTGCACTTTATTTTTTAAAGTGCACCCCGTATTTTAGAGTAGCCAAATCTCGTGTAATGTAATAACTTTCATAGGGGAATAGTATGGTAGGTAACTGTAGTAAATTGTGTAGGGCTTAAAATTTATTTTGTGTGGCATCTATCTGTTTAAATCGGAAAAAGAATTGCACTCCTGCATTTCTTTGGAAGCTGTATTTTGTATTCCCATCATAAAGAACTGCCGAGTACAAAACATAACATCCTAATGCCTTGCAATTTAGTTCCTAAACATGAGAGAAAAATTGAAGATTTCCCCTGAAACAGACAAAGAATTCGATGGCCTTATTCTCAAATGAGTTACAAGGGGCCATCTGTTACTGGGTTATCCACACAAACGAGGGAAAACTATTGGCGTTCCATATCCATCACACTTTTCCAATTCCCTGTTTGGATCTCTTGCCCCATCTTCATCCAATGAAGCTGATGACTGAAGACCAACTTGGCTCCCAGCAAACAGTGACCTTGAGTCTTGAATAGGGGACAAACCATTCGGTCCATAAGTGGTACTACTTTGGTTCCTTCTGCAAGTACTTGCAGCTCTTGCTCTTCTCTCAGCTTCAAGGTAGTGGCCAAGAGAGGGAACATCATTCCCACTCACTGCATCAGTACTTAGCCTTGAACAAAGTGAGAACAGCCAAGGCTTCAGCTTGTGATTCTTTTTGTTGTCCCTTGAGGGTTCCACCATTCTTCCCCTGGTTGATCTCCTTGAGAGTTCAAGGAAGCTAGAGATACCAATGAGGCTACCAAGTGTAATGCTTCTGTCATGGAAGAATGATCCAGTGGACTAAACCAAAGCCAGGCAAAATAAGTTAGGCAGAAATGGCTCATGAATAATGCTATAAACAACCAGAGTATATTCCAAATTTCAATTGACATTCACTAACATGATTGTATAGAACAATTTCAGCAAAGAATAGTAACTAACAACTATGGAAAAATAGAATGGTACATGTACAATCTTCTGTATTGATTTGTTTTAGAATATGATTCTCCCTTTTTCACACTGTTGAAGGGCTGTTTTGTACGCATAAAAAATGTTTTTCCAAACCTTTTTAATAGAAGACTTGACTTTCAACGAAGCATGATTTGAATAGATCAATATCACTAACATTGTACCAACAAAATTACAATTAAAGTAAAACCAATGTCATATTCTGTCACAAACCATGATGTGCTAGGCCATGCTCTGGACCCCATTAAAGCCAAGCAATTATTGACACACCAAATAAGCCAAGAATCCAAAAGAGACCGACAGGAAAAGATATCGAAGCTCTATGGGAGTGTCCGTTACATGTAGTTTCCTTTTCCTATTCATGTCTAGTTTGGACTCGTTCAAAAGTTAAAAGCTCCATCTTCAGGTGAGAAATGAACACAAAGTAAGTACATACTCAAAAGCCATGGTTCTACCCAGTAAGAAAGAGAAAAGTATCTCAAATTTAATACAGGTGAATAGTTAAAGGATCAATAAACAAAAAGGTAACATTGGTGTGTAGATGAGAGGTGCAACAGAGTCAGAATCACACTTGAGTAGCCATTGCAGGTTTGTGAAGCAGTTATTATTTTGTACCAAAAAAGCTATATCAAAATATATCATTACAAAATATTTGAGAAACTCTCTCTTTCTGTGACTATGATCACGTCCATAAATAATACTCAGAAGAATTAAAATGGTGTCATCATTGTAGTGAAAATAAAAAATGGAAAAAAAGATAATAAAATGATGCAAGAGAGGTCATAGGCTCACAGCAGCTTGGGAGAAAGCAGGAAGCATTAATTAGCATTGGCATGAACGAAACAAGGTGGTAATCACAACAGAAGCTTACACTGAATTTCAATAACAACAATAATAATAAATCTGTTTTTAATTTTTGGTTCAAAGAAAATTACGAACCTGGGTGTCAAGATCTGAGGAAGAATCAATTGAAGGGGTGGGAGAACCAGTGAGCATAGTGCTGAATGAGACTGATCCAGAGTAATCGCCATTTCTTACCAGCCCAATTCTAGAGTTCAAGAACCTCAATCCCAAAGGCCACCCTTCTTCCTGCATCAACCCCACAAACCCAACATGGTAGAAAAAAGAAAATGTTGTCACAAATAAAACCATTAAAATGATTTATAAAGCCAACCCACTTTATGAAAGGCTTCAGATAGCATCAATCTGTGTAAGCACATTGTGCGTGTGAGTGCGAGTGTGTATGGGTGTATAAGACAGAGAGAGAGAGAGAGAGAGAGAGAGAAGAGAAGAAGGTACCTGTTGAGCCATGAATGTGTTTGCTGAATGATATGGTAGAGTAGAAGTGAATGACACTGAAGTGAAATACTAGGATAGTGTCCAGAGAAGTCACTTCTTCTGACAAAGAAGTGTCATTTCCAGATTGTGTACTCTTCTGACCAAAGGAACACCAAAAAGGGTTGAACTTAACAAGCTCACAAGCAACAAAAAGAAAGGTATCAACACTCAACAGTGAGTGGCATATATATAAATTTGACATTTGAGCATAGTAGAATAAGTATAGACGTAAGAGCTTCTTTGGTTCCAAACCAAAGCAGTTTAACCACATTCACATTGGCTCTGAATGTCACAAATAAGAGAAAGAAGGTGACGTGAGGATGACTTCTTACCAGTGAACCTTTCTGGTTAGTTTGGGAGAACGCAGCACAGCAGATGATGGAAGCAGAAGCAAGTGAGAGCAATTTTTTGGTACTAGTTACAGAGTTGAGGGCGGTCAAAAGATGGCAACCTGGATAGAAAGGGTAATAGCAAGTGAGAAACATTACATAAAAAATCACTGATATAATGACTAGAATGACCTCTCCTTGAGAATGGTTATGCTTTTCTTTCTAGGTGAGGGTGAGAATTGATTGTTCTAGGTTACCTGTAACATACTTTACTAATTGAGCTTGGTGGAACCTCCTATGCTTTGTAAAATCTTATTGTATTTAATTAAACTAAATTTAAAAAAAAAATATGAGATTATTTTTGATACATTATTAATATAAAGTATATATTGTCAATCAATCCTATATTATTATATGTATGATTTTTAATATAATTATTATAAAATTAAATATTTTTTGATATAGTAAAATGTAATTAGATAATTGTGTAAAAAAAAATTTTAATGATAATTTATCAAAATTAAATCATTTTAATTATCTAAATAGATCAGTACTTTAAAGAATTCTAATGTGCGTGTATACATCTGAGCACTTACGCAATTAACTTTATCTAACGCCTAACTGAAACTGCTTAAGCTCAAATAAGATTATGCTTATGTGTGTGTAAAAGATAATGTTTAATAAAATGCTTATAATAGCATAAAAAGAAGTACAAGTGTTAGGAAGAGTAAACAAAGCCTTTCTTTAAGGCTCATTCCGCGAGAAGGGAAGAGAGATGTTACTATTGAATGGGGTAAATATAACATTTATATAAATATTAATTAATTTATCGTTGGTAACTATGAGGGAAAAATAAAATAAAAGAAAAGAAAAACTAGTATTAGGGAAAATATTGTTCTTTTATTTTTTTAAAATTGTATTTAAATTTATTTTTTAAAACGATTTTAGAAAACTAAAAAAAAAAATACTTCCTAACATGCCCTAGGAGCAGGGGGGGCTGATCTAGCTACAAATCTACAACTATGACTTAAAAGAATGGATCTGATGTTCCAACCGTCCCTCCATGGAAGCAAAACCTTTATTTTCCAACTTTCCATCAGTTATGTGTTTAAAGAATAGTGGCAATAATCATTTTAAAGAAATAAATTAAAGATATGTCACGTAGGGGCCTGGTTTCCTTGTCATGAGACATTTATGAGAGGGAAAACTTTACACATTTTGCAATAATGTTCTTGTCACTTTGCCATACGTTACCAAACTAAATCTGAGTTATAAACTTGCAACTCAAGAATTGACAGATGCTTCTAGACATGAAAGTCTGAAATTTTCCTCCTCCTGTTCCCATTTTCGTCTTCTAAATTTTGGTTTTCGTAATGTTGTGAATATTTAAATGCATATCAATAATGAAGTAACAAGAAGCTGTTTAAAAGTGAGTATTCAATTGGGATATTACACTGAATAAAATTAAATTACAATTCTAAATTTCTTATTATAATTGTATTCCTAAAAGGTTCTGAAAATATGAGCTTGTGTTTAGTTCTCCATTTCAATGCTTTAAAATCGATTCTATAGGGTCAAAATCAATTTTGGCAAATTTTTTAGTTGTTTGGCAGGATTCCCGTAGAATCAATTCTTACTTCTAGAATTGATTCTTGGAAAAATAAAATTTTTTTACTTTCTATCAGAATCATTTTTAGAGAAATTATCAAACATATATTATTTTATCCAAAATCAATTCTAACCAAATTAATTCCACAAAAGTAGAACCAAATACATATTGAATCTCTCTCAACTTTTCTGTAGGAGGACATTGATTAGAGATAGCTAAACGGGCTCAATCCGCTGGGTTGACCCGCCAAATCCGCAAAAAATAACGGGTTAGGTTGACATATTTAGCCCGTAAAAAATTTTTGGCCAGCCTAACCCACAGGCTTTGGCGGGCTGGGGTGGATTGGCCTGCCGGACCATTCTTGTCTCTTTTTTTTTTTAGGTGCAAAAATATTTTTTAAAGAAAATTTTAGATTTTTATTATAAATTATGTTGTTATTATACTTCTATTAATTTGTGAATTTTATACTACAGATTTTATGTTATAAATTTATAGTTAATTATTATTTATAAATTTATTTATATATCTTAATTAGTTTATTATATTTATATTTAATTTAAATTTGGATATAAATTATGTAATTTAATTATTTTATTCTATTTTATTTAAGTAGATTTTTCATTTAATATTTTTTTTAATTTTTAAAATAATTTAACTCATAAAAAATATTAAAATAAATTTATTTATATTTTTTATTTTTTTGACGGGCCAGCTTACCAATCCGCCCTTAAATAGGGTGGATTAAAATATTAGTTCTATTTTTAATTCTACTGGCTTGTCTCGCTTCGCCTCTACTTTTGGCAGGTTGGGGCGATGTCGGTCCGCTTTGCCATTACTAACATTGATTAAACTATTGGAAAAAAAATCAATAAATAAATAAAGATGCTGCTTTCAAGGTCTGAAATCGACAAAAAGAAATGCTTCTGTTATGGGTGCATATGAAGAGGTTCAACTTGTGTTCCGAGGGAACCTTTTCCCTTTTGGCCCACAACATGCACTGATCAATTCCTCGTAATTGAGTCCTGGCATTGGCAATAAGATCGCCAGAGCTCAAATGCATAATTAATCCAAGCAATAGCCATATCTGGCTAAGTTACCCCTACACGATAAAATCGAAAGCTAAAAATTTTGAGACTAGTGACAGTACAAGTCCTTCTTAGACGAGTATGGTCATTGTCCTTCAAATATGCCCATTCTAGCAGCAAGAACATCACAGTAGTAAATATTATTTGTAAGAAGCAAAACATTACCAATTGGTGCCGAAATAAAAGTATCAACCAATTCAATGTGGTAGACCTGCATAACACTTGTAGACGAGCTCACTATCGAACTGCCTTTAATTTAAGCGATGCAAGTAGACTTTTTGGAGGAGCAAACACAAGTGAAGGGGTATTTATTATGTCATCTGAATCGGATCACTCTAACTCAAACTCACTTCAAATAAATTGTTAATAATTGTTCAACTCAAGACCAGATGGCTAATTCATTCGCCCAGTCAATTACTCATTTTTTTTTTTCCAATTTCTAAGTTATTATAGCCATGTGTTTAGACTTTAATAACTAAATTATCTTTTTTCTTTTTCTTTATACACATGAGACTCTCATTTATTCAAACTATTACTAAGTGTATCATGCTTTCTTTTCTTTTCTTTTTTTTTAAAACTGCCATGAAGGCAAAAACTTTGAAAAGGATAAAAGCTTTTATCTTTACTTTAGCCCAATAACTGGAATTGAACTTATCTGATCTTGATTTAGTTGATTTGTTTTAAGTTGGCTGAAAAAAGAATTAAAGTCAACATAAATAGATTTGATCAATTTGAATTTCCTTTTCATCTTTAAGGTTATGTTCACGAGTTGTGAGGAAAAGAGAAGAAAAGATATTAAAGGGAGAGGAAGGATAAGAAAAAGGGAGGGTTTAAAGGATTTTATCTTATTATTATTTATGAGTGTAAGATAAATAAGAAAAAAGAAATAGGAGGTTTATAGTGTATTTTTATAATTTTACTTTTCATTAAAATAATTAAATATATTTCATAAAATAGCTAAAAATAATATTTTAATAAGGATAAAATAATAAATGATATTGTAATCTCATTAAAAATCCCTCAATTTTGAAAATTTGAAGGGTTAATAAAACCTTCAAAGAGTCTCTCTCAAAAAGTAAAACTCATGAATTAAGATAAAACTTCATAAACTTTTCCATTCCTTCCCTTTTCCTTTTAAATCGAACTTGTGAACACACTAAGAAAGGATCCCCTCAATTTAATTATTCATTTTATAATGTCAAATATGATCTCTCACCATTAATTTAAAAGGTGGGATCTAGACAAGATATATGATATAAAAAAAATTAATGGTGAGATATCATACTTAATTTTATTAGGACAAAAATTTAAAATGAGATGATCCATTCCCTGAACACACCCTAAGTTGACTGTAAACACAAATGGAGTGCCAATAGGAGGTGTTCAAGTTGGAAACATCCCCATGAGTTCAATTCTTTTTAACTTTTTTTTTCTAAGAATCCATTTTGCCCTCTTTTTGCTTGTATTGAGCTCCGACATGATGGGTCACTTTATTATTATTATTATTATTATTGTTGTTGTTGTTGTTTTGTTAGGGCTTGGAGCTCATCTTGTGGCCTTGGCAAAAAGAACTCTTAGTGCTTAAGAGATCTCTTAATGGGATATACAGGTGGGGATATACAGTTGAGATAGAACAGATTTGCAAAGATTAAACCCTATGAGCATATCCCATCTTGCATATCCTCAACTCTAATCAATCAATTAAGCAACCAACAAATTATTCTTTTTAATTCAATTTTGATGCCTCATCAATTATTGCCATATTTAAACTAATTTAACAATATTATAATGTATAAATACTTCAAATATTAAAATAAGAATTTAATCTCAATACACTATTGGTGTGTAAGTTTTTAGCTTGTCCACTACACATATATTGTCTTTTTTTTAAAAAAAAAATTTAAGATAATTATTATAAAAAGAAAATATTTTCAAAATTAAATTAATCTATAGGTCCCTATAATTTTAGCGTGTTTTTGGATAGATTATGAAATTTTAAAAATTTTAATTGGGTCATAATACTTTAAAGATTTTGTAATTGAGACCCTACATGAGTTGGTCATTCATTTTCTATTATAAATTAGACACATAACTATTAACCATGCTTAGTTAACGAGATAGGTTTTCAATTAAATTTGGTGATGCCAGTGTTCTTATCTAATTTCTGCATATAATAATTTTTTTTTCATAATTCTCTTCTCACATGTGCTCTAAAAGTAATTAAAAATCACGATTTTTTTTTTTTGGTGCATGTTATGCATACTATGTTCTTTATTTTCTTTTCTTGTTATTTAGTTCACTAAATTGTTAAAATCTCAACATGGTTAACAACTATATATGTATAGTGTAACAAAAAATGGATAATTAACTCACAATAGGAACTCAATTACAAAACTTTAAAATATAATGACTCAATTAAAAACTTTTAAAGTATAGGAATTTTTTTTCTAAATACGCTAAAACTAAAGACGTGCAAATTAGTTTAACCTACTTTTAATAATGTAATATTTAAATAGATAAAAAAACAATATTTTTACACTAATAAATTTATAAAAAGAAATTTTGTTAATCCACGCTATGTTGTGGACTACTGTTAGTACAAATTAAAAATTGCAAAGTAAGCCTCCGCATATTTGCAAGACAGGGCCTAAGGTTCTTTTTTAGCAAATAAGCCCCTTCTCTGATTTACTCATTTCTGTCGGACAACACTTTTGTTGATAACAGATAAGTCTTCCATAATTGGCTTGGCCTTTTTGATGAATACTCAATCTGCAGATAACATAAACCAAATCTGTATTCATACGTATCTTCTAAAGTACGATTTTTCTCAAACAACAACTATGAAGACGCAATGTAGAGAACGAGTATTGGATTTTTTTTGTTGGGGGGAATGGTTATAGAGTACTGAATATTTAATCACGTCACATCAAGAAAATACTACTTGGGTCTGTTCTTTCTTCATATGCGCAATGTAAGTTACTATTGTAGCCATCCAACTAATGCACCATACACACCATATAAGGTGCTTAATTGCATATCATGAACCACCACCACCAGAAGAACATGTCAATATGCACCTTTCTATTTGAATCGCAAAAGTGAACTCCCTTCTAATCAAAGTGGTCAATTTTAGCCACATATATGTGGAAGGCAGAATCATCAACGTCAAATAACACCAATTTTCTCAGGACCAGCGAGGGGAGGAATGATTTCAATTGGGTGAGGAAACCAATTGAAAAAAAAAAAAAAAAGTCTTGTTGGATTTCAGTTTAAAAGTAATGATTTCAAAGAGCATGGTGTTTACGAAACACAACTCCTTTGATTACATAAAGATGTAAGGCTTGTTCTCAATTACATGGAATATTCATGGCAGTCAATTTTTGAAAGACAATTTGTAGTTGGTGGCAGTCAACCTGATTTACCATAAAGCAAACAAGAACCTATTTCAATATCGAGAAATGATATTTTGACATAATTCATTTCATAATCCGGGCCGACATACTATCCTTTCACTATTGAATTCATGTGTGGCTCTCACTTAGACTGGGTTCTACACCCATCCAATGGTGGATAAGTGGTATATTGGTCCAGAGTACGAGGTGGGCCTCTTCAATCTCCAGGTGATACCAGAGAGAGACTAGCCAAACAACCACCATTGAAAGTTGCTCACCCATCTCAATCTCGACATTTTCTACTGCTACTCCGTTGTGCTGCGCCGCGCGTCTACTGCTCAGTCCGTAGTGCGTTCGTCCACTGCTCTGTTGTGTCCCTCGTCAAGACTTCATCCCACCACCGATGTGTCTTACTGCATCCGCGCTGTTCTCCTCTGTAGCACCCCATCTGGCCCGCAACCACCATCTTCGTCAAATCCAACGCCTCACCCCAAACCATCCTCTTATTATTTGAATCTGAAACTGGTAAATAAAATCCAACATTGCAGATGACAAAAAGCCACAACAACCTCGCAGTGAACCGTCTCAAAATCGAAATAATTACACAATATGTAAACTTTGTTTGCCACGAATTCTATGGCACAAGTGGGGAGGGTGGGCGAGGGGTGTGGAGAAAAATATGAGCATCGATAACTTCAGTTTAGCTACCATCATTCTTCCACTGTGTGCATTTACATTGGGAATTAGGGTTTCCTATTTAACCACTCCTTAACATCTAGGTCATCTGCCCCTTCTTCTCTTGCAGTTCTTCCACAATTACACCACGTGGCGTCCTCCAATGAGCACCTCGGCTAATGTTTCCTTCAGCCGCCCAAAGCCAACCAAAACGCCAACAGTGTGGCGAGTCCACCTCCCACCGAGAAACTAAAAGGATTGATTAGCAAAAATAAAACAATCAGACACTCACAAGCAACTTCCTTCCAGAAAAACATGGACAAAGTCTCAGCCGTTGGATTTTAATGAAAATCCATCTAACTGGAAAAATGGAGTGGAGTAATTTTAGCCCCAAACATAGACTAACAAATCACTCACCTAAACAGAAATACATCTCATTTATTTAGATCTGACAACTTCCCTTCTTGTAATATTTTAAATCACCATTATATTTTACGATTTTTGTGTCGTTCGTCACTTTAAATTCAAGTTATATTTATACATATTTTTATTAAATCTTCCTCCCAATCAAGTCATTACACGTTTTTGTCTCATGAGAGGAAGATATCTGCGACTTGAATGACAAGGTCTGAAGACTGCAGAAAGTAAGAATGAAAAGGGTAGGCGAGTTCTATAAGAATTAAGAAATTCTTCTAAACATATATTTTCATTATTCATACAATTTAACATTAACACATTAAAAATTAATTTACATGCTATACTAAAAAGTTTCCATTTAAGAAGTTTTCAAATTTGTCTATCCAAGAATTGGAGGTTGAAAAGTATACTAATCATTCAAAAATGCTAGTTAAAACTTCTGCCACAGTGATAAATCTGACTTGTTCGTTCACGCATGGATAAGTAATCCCTATAACAATGTTGTGAATACGATTAAACCATGTAAAAATTATTTCGGGCTCGTTGTCTGGTAACAAATTTGGTAATGAAGTTGATAGACATTGCCTCCACTAACAGGTCATAATTCTAATAAGACAGTGACAAGTTCATCGGTTAATAGAGTAGACGCAACATTGAAAATAGTTACAATATCTAGCACAAGCTACAAAAGCTACAGATGACCATATTAGAGAGCCGCGTGCCTTAAGTGTTTTAATCTAGACCCATTTGTAGAAATCTAACGGTCAAAATACAATTCTCTCATAAGATCAGATTGCTAACTTGGATAACTATAACATGTTCACGATAGAGAACGCCCTAATGGCCATCAAGTGTTGCCAGGGACTCGTTAAGGAGTCTTCGTGCCTCTTCTCTTCTCCTGAAAAGAACAGGGGGGGTCAGAAAAGACTAATACCGATAATATAAAATTGCACACCAACCATGTATTAGAATTATACTAGAGAAGCATCATATGCCCATTTTCACCAAGGCAATACTAAATAAGGTAGATAATGCCAAATCTGCTTACCTGTCTACTCGAAACACAAATTACACCAAAAACCAAGAACACTAACCTATAAACATTAGTAAACCAAGCTTTACCCCGCGAAGTTCTTGCCCCAATACAATTTACACCCTTTTCAAAGGCATTACAATAATATTTTCACCAACAGAACAGGGAATTTACCATGATGCATCAAGAATTGTCTTCTAAAATTTAAAAGTAGCAGAGTGATGAAACAGGAAAATGGGCCATGAATTCTGGCTGAAGATATAGAAAATGGGGCCTTGAAAATGACTACGTACTTTGTTGGAAAATTTTTGTTAACAGAAATCATCACAGGAATGGCAGATAATGCCCGCCATTGTCTATTTTAGATAAATCATTAACAATTGCAGCATTTTTTAATATCCCAAGTGCTCAAGAGGGAAGTTTAAAAGGGATAAATGTATGGCTATAAACTTAGTATAATTCATTTGAATGCAAACTCTAGAGAGGTATGCTATAGTTAACTCTTATTATAAAAATGTCCTCGTACACAAGGATGTACGGACGTATACACATTAGTGGAGGGCTCTCTCACAAATTATGGGCCATTAGCAAGGTGTCACATATGTCATCAAAGGAAATCAATCTACTTCTTTACAAAAAGCTGCCTTCCATAATTAAAAAATGAAAGAGAGAGAGAGAAGGAAGAGAAAAAAGAAGGTTGGGGGGGGGGGGGAGGGGGGGGAAGAGAGGGGAAGAAAAGATTTGTGTGATTGTGGACGCAGTGGGTACAACCGAAAGGAAAGAACTAACTAATGTGTGGATTAATGCAACTATGAAAATGTTACGAACATAAGTCCTTGGGAGAACCACACTCCAAAAGCTAGCTATTTTATTTGAGCGAGAAGTCGCCTATAGCGCCTCCCTTTCAAGGTGATCTCCCCGATGTGGGACTCTTAACATTGCCACCCCTTTTGAAAGCCGATGTCTCGACGACTGTACTCTGCGACACTTCACTCAGCGGCACTTCACTCGGCGACACTTCACTCGATCATGGTCAGCCTCTCCACCGGTCAGAACCCTCCGCAGGTAGCTGTTTCCGGTTGGCTGGCTCTCAATAAAAGCACCATTTGTTACGAGCATAAGTCCTTAGGAGAACCACACCCCAAATCTAGCTATCGAAATGGGAGAGCCCAAATCCTTATAACGCCTCCTTTTCAAGGTGACCTCCCCGATGTGGGACTCGTAACAGAAAATCACAAGCAATACATGAACTAACTTGGGTACGCTAGTCAAAATGATTGAAAACATGATAAAAAAGTGAAACCAACTAAACTGTTAAAGGCTCTCAAGTGATAGAACAAGGACATTCCACTATACTGGTACCAGAGCAAAATATTCCGTAGGTTTTCTATTCAATTCAAGAGAATATTTGAAAAAAAGAGTGCAATATATACCTCTTTATATCCTCCACTGCTTGTTTACGGCGCTGTATCTGAAGTTCCAAAATGTGAATTAATGTTGCTCTCGCCTACAGAGTAAACAAATAATATAATGAAGGTCCCAGTGAAAGGAAAAAGAACAGCAGCATGACAGTGAAAGGTTATGTATACCTGATGGGGACGCAGTGAATTTAAAAGATGATGTAAGTTTTTGAATACAGTCGAAATTTCTTCAACTCTCCTCGCATACTGTGATGGTCTCTCAATAAGAATATCAGCAAGCTCCAAAATGTGTAGCTGCAATTCTCCATTCAGTGATCTCAGCTCCTTCTTGAAATCTATAGAAGATCAGAATCTTTTGCCATAATATCATGGAACATAAAATGATTTAAAGAATCTTGTCGTTGTTTATGTGCTGGGGCAACTTATAATAAAAGAGAAAATAATATAGCATGAACCCTTTGTCCCCCTAAAATTACATGCTTTATGACACGGGTGCATGTTGTAATTTGTGGTATCATTTTGAAGAGGCGATCATGTATGCTGAGGATTCAATCCACTTAAAGTTAATAAACAAGATCAAAACAGCAGATGTGGTCATATACATGCCCATAAAATAGGGGACTCATTACCCACGTTTAAAATCAGGTGTGTGCAAAGTTGTATTTGATAATGACTGTTTCATATTAGTGACTTAGTGATTACTCTTGCCCATAGTCAAATTTCAAGTGACTGATGTAAATGTAATTTCTATTTAGGAACATAATAATATAATATATCCAACCTCTGGCAACAGAAAGTTGATAAACAAGTTAAAAGTGAGTTATCTACATTACTAAGCCAGGAATCAGCAGAAGCATTCGAACGGTTAAGGCACAGTTAATGATACCCGCCATCATAGAGCAAGAAACAAAAATTACATCATTTACTATATCATTCTGCAAAGATAACTAACAGTGTCTGGTTTAGTAATAAATTAACCATTGATCACCGAGACCAATGGCTGTGACAAATTCCATGTGCTATATATCACTTATGGGATAAAAACAAACATACCTCTTCAAATTATAACAAATGAAAATGACTAGTTTGTTACTGGAATTATCATGTCATGACCAACGGATTAGAAGCAAGAATAATGAAACTTTGTACATAGCTAAAGATTTCTCAGGGAGCCACCATGTAGTGCCTTTTGTTACAACAAAGTACCCCCCTCTCTCCAACCCACACACACACACAATGCAATCAGACTAACAACACCCGAAAGATCAGCTCCTATGCTATAAGGCTTATTATATCAAGAATCATTATCAATGAAATGCAGAAGATAATCCAGAATTGGTTAAATAAAAGAAACATCTATATAGACAGAAAAAGGCTGTTGCAGAACCACCCCAAGACCACCTCAAGACAACATACCTACAAAGTATGGATAATAAAAAACCAAAACTACTTGTAAGAACTTATAATCTGATTTCATAACATTATCAAAATGAACATAATAGGGCAAAAAGTAGCCTACCAACATTAGGCCCCTTAGGATAGAGTTGGCGCACCCCTTGTTCTTCCAAGCTTGGTAAAACGTCACTAGTCTACATAAAAAATAAACAAAGAAACAATATGTCAATAAATATAAAATAAGATGTTACCATGCCAAAGAGATCAATGCATAATAACACAAATAAACAGATAAAAACTTTGTCAAAACTGCACTCTTAATATAATTAAAGTCAGATTATGCATCTAAGACCTGCAAGATGAAACCCTGTATTACAAGCCTAAAGTCAACTAGTCCCTAGTTCCTACTTTTACTTTATTCTTAAGAAAAGACTGGATATAAATAACATTTCAAAAAAAAAAAAAAAAAAGCTTTGCTGGATAAATGAAATCTGAGCATAACCCTATAAAATCTGTGTACCAACTGGCTAGATATAGCTCTAGGTCATGTTTGGAGAAGCTCATTAAAACAGCTTTCAAAACCCATACAAGCTCTTTGGGGCTTATTTTCATAACCTAAATATCGAGAACTATGAAAATAAGCCTTTGCAAAAGCTAAAACCAAGCAGCTTATCTGATAGCTCTTTTCTTAGTAACAAATTGCCAATAACTTAACCTTAATGAAGTGATAAAATTTCATTCCTCAAGCATAATCAGCCCTTGAGAAGTACCTATTTGAAGGCTATAGTGCCTATTTTACACCACAATCATTACAGCTTAGCTTACTCTAACAAGAACACACCCACATTAAGCTATCAAAATCACACATGGAGAAAGAGGGCAAAATCCCTTACAGTGTAATTGCCCCCAAAACAAACGTAGGTCCCTTCTATAGGAGGAGGAGGCTCCGGAGCAGACTTAGGGTCCTCCAAGTAATCTTTGTAGAGCCTGTAATATGGTGGTGGCGGTGGGTATGTTGCTGTTGCCATAACTAAGGTCTTTCAAATCAAGAGCCCTGGAAGATCACACAGGCATGTCAACTTTAAAATCAGCATCACCAAATTCACACAAGAAAAACCAATAAATAAATAAAAATCAAAAGTGAGAATTTGATTGATCGTTGAAATCAAAGAATAGAAATTGGAATTCTGCAGCAGCAATTGAAACCTAGTTTGGTTTTCATGGTGGTACATTATTTTAAACCCCAGAATAACGATATTAAGAGGAATAAGAAATGCAGCATTTTCCTGAAGCGTGGCACCGGCTTCATCGAGAGAGTAAGAAAAATGTCACTCATTCAAGAAGATGTTCCAACTATTTTCGTAGTCAAGTGTGCAAAATATGACTCTCAAATCTATGTTATTCATCCTCCAATCATTATGATTGCAAAAGAACACAAAGTCTTCTTGCACCTATTTGGCTCACTTGGTTTTAGGTTAAACTATGAATCGTCCAACCTTATGTTATATGTTTCCTACATGCATTTGCTTGGCACAGAAACAATTTGGACTTTCTGGCACTCAGATAAACTGCATATGGCTTCCATTATTACTTATCCCATGGGAGAAACAGTTGAATGCTTCACCTCCACCTGGCCCCTGCTTCTTTTATGATTCTAATTCTTCTTTATATACGACTCTACTTCTTTATAGTTTAAACAATCAGCTCTGTTTGAGTATGATATCTTCATCTCTCAATGGCATGCTACAATGAAAATTAAGGGAGTACTACTATAGGAAAAAATGACAATTGTTGTTGCTACATAACTAAAACTATATCAGAACCTGATTAGCAAGAACAACATTGCAGACAGAGAATTAAATCACTGGGTGACATCCCATCCACAGAAAAAAGACAAGGCAGAAAAAGTATGATCTTCCAATTCCCTCATAAGTCAAATACACAACAAGAAGTAAAGGGGTTCCATTCCACAAGTCTACACATCAGAACCAGCACAGGTAAAAACAAACACAGATTGGTTTGGTGGTCTTCTAACACACAGCACAAACAAATTCACAGGATAACCAAATTGCCCCTGCACAATTCACATCCACCTTCTCCTTCACCCTCCTATATTTAAGTCCCATCTCTATGTTTCAAGGCCACAACACAGCCACAAAGAGACCATTTTGCTTCCTTTCCTTCTAGTTCAAGCCCATTGGCACTGCAGTGCACCTATTTTCTTGACTTTTTCTTCTTTTCTTAAGTTCAAATCTCAGTTTAAGAGTTTGGTTTTGTTTTGTTTGTTAAGTGGTGTTTTGAATAGTTCTTAGTATTGAATTTGATGGGATATATTCCTTTTGGTCTCAGATTAAAGCTAACAAGGGTGTCTGATATAGTTGTAAGGGATCTCAATACAATTCCTGGAACTGAAAAGGACTGAACCGAAAGGAAGAGCAAAAGCTCCAGCAAGGCATGTTTAACAAAGTCTTCTGTTGACAATGCTAATAAAAATATCGAAGAATGGCAAAAATTATCCCCCCCCCCCCAAACAAAAAAAAAAAGAACATAATTGCTCCTCCTTGGTTTCTTTCCCAATTAATGGAAATCAATCTGTGGATGTCAATGCTGGTATAGAGTGCAGGAAATAGAATATATCGAATCTGAAAACTTCAGTGCTCTAGAAGATTTTGATACTTGTCTGAATGCATTATTTCATTCATTGTTTTCAGGTCCAGGAAAGGAAGTAGAAGGGTTTAAAGTTGATACCATTGGCATTCGTCTGGCTTAAGCATGGGTGTTTCATTCCTTCTCTTGCTACCTTTATAAAGGAAAAATCAACTTTTATTACAGAACCTCTTAGCTGGACTTGACTCTAACAATTAGAACCTGATTTGTGATGCACCCAATTATGCACTCAACAAGATCTTCTACACAACTTCTCTAAAATATCATAAAAGACTATAATAATAATAATTTTACTTTTGGAATGTTAATTACTGAGTCTTCCCTTGTAATTTAATTTGATAATTCATAATCAAGTACAAAAATCAGAAGCACCATGGTTCATTGTGTTTTTTCCCAGACTAGAGATCCTAGGAAACCAACTTGATAACTAGCAATTAACAATTCAGTCAGGATTGAATCAAAAGAGTTGAGGAAGTCGTTACCATAGTTCAAGTGTAAATGCTGATTTCCAACATGACCATTGCTCGTACCTCTAGAACAGCTAGCATAATTTTTTGGACCAAGATGATGGAAGTGCAGAGCATATAGCAATGTCATGGTGTGTGAAACGTCTAACCTAACTTCCTAAGTTTACTTGGGCCATACAGTTTTTTAGCAACATTGACAGCCCTAACTCCTATAGCCTGAAACCTACACTGCTGTTAAGTGCAAATTGATTCACTAAATTCATTATATATATATATAGTTCCTAACTAGCAAATTGCATAGTTCTTTTTGTACCTCTATATATCGACTAGTGTGTGCTCATAAAGTTCTTAAATCCTCCTCTGTACCTTATCCATAACGCCATAACTAACAGGTTGATATAATCGTAAAACACAAATTCATCCCAGGATCGAAAAAATAGCGGCTAGACACACCAGTTCATGAGAAATAAAAACCCAGCACAGTCTCAATAATTAAAAAGTCCCCGTGATTAGAGATTAAAGAAACACATATATAACTAACATAACCAAATTTTTTGTTTATACAAAATCAAAAGAGCCCATTGTCAGCATAATACACATCCTAGCACATAACCAATCGATTGTCCCTGTCACAATCCCCCTTTCACCCAAACCTAGACACAAAAAATAGACCTGTAACATACCAATCAATCCCAGATCATAAGAGTGAACATACAAAAAATTAACAAACCAAAACAACAGGGATGAACCTAGAATCTCCCCAACCCAGGAGCGAAACCAGATTTGCTCATCTTCTTACAGACCCAGCCAAGCCACCATCTCAGCTGCCACACCACAATCATCCTCATTCGCAGCCAGCCCTCACCTCTGTACAAACCAGTCACTGCCACCATCAACCTCTTGCAACCCGCAACAATAACCCCATCACAGCCACCATACGTGCCTCAACCCCCGGCGCCTTACCCACAACCACAACCACGACCCCAACCTTCACTGCAAATCAGGACCACCGTCTGAAACCCAGCACAACACCCCTTGTTACAGCCACAGCCTCGGCCCCAACAAACCTCGCACCACCCGCTCCGCCGCGACAACTAGCAGCTGTCCACGTACCGCCCAGCCATCTCCTCTATACGCCACGCCGCACGCGGCTCAGCTCACCACCGCGCAGCCACCAGGCCGCCGTACATGACCCACAATACAACCGAAATTTTTTTTAATTTTAGGAAATTATGGTGGGTTCGATATTCTTTTATTCGGATACAAATTTTGGGTTTACTCTTTATCCACCTCTAGCACTCTGGTTTCAGAAACCAACAAATTCCGGACCCTCAAATCACACACACTACTCAAAACCCTCCTCGCGTTCATTCCCATCATGAAACACTCCCCGAACCCGAACCCACCCACCAACACAGTGCCATAACCCAGTGCATCTTCAGTGGAATCGTCGAAGAAACGGGCACAACCAAGAAAATGGGAACGCGTTCGAGCGGTGCAAACAGAAAAGAGAACGAAATATAGGAAGCAAGAGGGAAACAGCGTACCTGATGGAAAAAGAAGGCAACAAAGGAAGAAGGGTGGGTTGTTCCACTGGAATCCTAACGGGCAGCAGAAGAGAGGCTCCAATGGCTACGCATATCAGTGTGCAGAGCTCCTCAACGAGACAGAAATTTGTAGACTCACAAGTCAAAACACTGTTAAATAGCCGACACTTACGATTTTATCATTGATTTGTCACTATATTTTATCGAAAAATGATATTTAAATGCAGAGAAATGGACGCATACGTGAACGCATACGGTAGGTCCCGTGCCCTCAACGCAAGAGAGTGATCCGTGGAGGGGGCTGTTTGCCTGGCTCAAGTCCCGAATTTAACTTCAACCAAATTTATAATTTCAGATTCCGATTTTAACTATTTAGTTGTCGATGCCTACTTTTATGAGGTTTGAGTTTTGGAATAGAAATTTGGACATCAGAAAAGCAGGCACCCACAATTAGTTAGCTTAATTTGAAACTTAGAAGAAGGTAAAACTCAAATCTCAGAAAAGCATGCAACCAAATTAATTAGCTAAACTCAAAATCTAAAACCCTAAATTTAATTGAACTCGAAACTTGAAACTCGAGTTTTGCCAATGCCTCCCACCACGAGTCACTCTTTCATGTTGACGGCATGGGGCCCATCACATTTGTCCATATATGTATCTATTTTTCTATGTTCAAATATTATTTCTCTATTTTATTGAGTCTTTGTATGGATGTAAATAAATTGATTTTATTTGGGTTTTAATTAAAATATAAAATGAGAAAGTGATTTCATTTTTTGATAATTTTGATGGGACTCCATTCATTTTATTTGAGGACATTTATCATGACCCTCAATTTCGATGTTCATTACACTATAGTGGTAAGGAGAATCATCAACTTGGACTCCAAAAAATTAAAATATTAATAATTTAACCCTCAAAAAATATTATTTTTTCTTATAGTATTTTAATGATTAGTACATTGATAAATTAATTTTTTAAAAATTAATATATTGACAAATTAATCTCTAAAAAATTAATTTACTAATAAATTAGTTCATAAATTTTTTTTTGTTAATTCTATTAAAATCCATTAACAAAAATGCAAATCATCACTAAAATATCACAAATTAATAAAGTATTTTTTAAAAATTAAATTGTCAACATTTTAATTTTTCGAAAAATAAATTGATAGTTCTCCCTAAAAATGTAATGTGGCATCAAAGCTAAGAAACAATTCGAGATAGAGTAGCATCTCACAGCGATTTTGAAAGGAGCACGAAGACATATTTCGACCGATAATTCATCTGGCAAGCCCTCCATGTTGATTTGGCTCCTGTATGGAAGATACATGTGAAACACCAAATTGAACAAGACAGCTAGTGAGGAGCTAAATCAAAGAGTGATTACCAACAACTATTCTCTCCCGGATGATAAACAAATAAATACCTGCGCCAAGAGTATACCGCTCAAATTTTACGCATATACCTCTTTTTATTTATTTTTTGTTCAAATATACAATTATTTTTAGCCTTTTATTTATCTCTTTTCTCTCACTGCTGTTCAAGTTCAACAAAACAAAAGCTATGGAGGTGGCTTCTAACAAAACAGCAACACTGCATACATGGGAACGCCTGCCGTGCCATTTTTGCTTTTTTTATATTGTTGGTACTGAATGAGTATTAGTATAAATAAAAATATTTTATATATTAAAGGATACTTTTGTCTACCCATAAAATTTGTTTGGCCCTTCTCCTTAAATCATGTTTATTAACTCCTGCTTAATAATTTTAAGTATATTTGGCCCTTTTTCTTAATTAATAGTTCTTAGTACCCCTTAATATTAATTTTTCCTTTAAATTATTTTTCAACATATTTAAATTAAATTAATCCAATCAAAATCATGTTGATTTAGTTTAAGTCATTAGGTTAAAATAAAAAATAAATAATTATATTTTTTAAAATTTTTTTACTTTTATAATAACTAATAATAATATAAAAATTGATTATGATATATTTAATTAATAACAGTATACATAGATAGATTCATAAAATAAATATTAAGAAAGAAAATAAAAAGTTACTGTATTATTAAAAATTTAAGTGCAATACTTTGAAAGATTTGAAATAAATAACAAGGTAAAATTTTATTTATGTCCTGCATGTTTTATAAATATTTCAATTTAGTCACAAGAGTTTTTTTTTTGTTCTATTTATATCCCTAATATTTTTAAAATATTTCAATCTTACCGTCTCGATATACGATATCAAAATTATAAAGGGAAAAAATTTGATATGAAGGTTATGTAGGTTATATTACAATATTAGTGATATCCAAATACTATCAATGAAGATTATTTGTCTTCGGTTCTCCAAGGAAAAGCTTTATGTATGAGTTTTAGTAGAAAAAAAATTTAATTAAGCATTACAAAGGGTTTATATTAGAAACGAAAACCTTTCTTATAGGGGAAATGATATGGAAAACAATGTCATCCTATTCAAATGAGTAATAGATAATCTAATCTCCTTGTCAGCTTTTTATATTTATAATCTAGATGCAGTCTATTGAAAGGGTAAGATCGAAATGTTTTGAAAATGTTAGGATGTAAATACAATACAAAAAAAAACTTTTGGAACTAAATTGAAATTTTTATAAAATATGAGACATATAAATAAAACTTTACCTTAAAAAAAAAGAGTAGTTGATGAGGTAATCAGGTTGGATATTTGAGTGATCGGATTAAAAAATCATAAATCTAAAAACTGAGTCATTCCTAAAAGGTTTGGTTTGAATCCTTCTTAAAATGAACCGATTATTTAAATTGATCTAAATCAATTCTATTAATTTGGTTTGGATTTTCCAGTTCATTGCATCAATTTGATTGACTTACACCCGAACTTGTCATTGTATTTTTTTAAGTATGTTTGTTACTTTGCTTTTTAATTTTTTTTGTTTTTATCTTTTATTCTTAACACTGATTACAAAAATATTACTTTATTTTATTCTATTTATTATTCTTATAATTTTAAGAGAAAATAGTAAAAAATAACAAAATTTAATTTCATAATTTTTAACAAAATTATAAAAAATAAAAATAAACATAAAAAACAATCCAAAACCAAAGAGATCCTTACATTATTTTTATTTTTGTTTTCAAAAATTTTACACAATAAGAATTTTGAGTTCTTATTTGTTTATTTTTAATGGAAATATCTGTTACACTAATCACAAAAATATCATTATATTTCTATTTTAAATGTTTTTGTTAAAAAATTAAAAATTAAAAAAAAAATGAAAATAAAATAATAATTTTATAATTATTAGTAAAAACAAACTATAGAAAATAAAAGTAAATATTTTTTACATTTTCAAACATTTTAAGAGATTTTTTTAAAATATTTTTCATTGAAAATTTTATTCAAAGACTTTTTTGTTTTGTCTATTTTTAATTAAAATAAAAATAGAAAACACACTAATCCATCCAGGGTGTTTTATTTTCAGCCACTTTTTCCCTTTTGTTTTCTTTTCTACTCCATTTAGTATGTCGGAAGATTTGCGGGGGAGTTTATAGAAGGATATAACATTACTCAAAGACAAATAGAATGGAGAGAATTAATTGAGCTAATAACTTTGTATGTCTATGTTATAGGACTTTTTATTTAAATCTATTTAATAAAAATTAACTTGTAATTAATATTTATATACAAAAAGTTTAAATAATAAAATAATTTTAAAAATTTTAAATTTTAAATTTTATTTTATATTTTCCTTATAAATTGAAAAGAATAATTTAAACAAGACATTGAAATTTTGTATCTCAAAAATACTTTTATTAAACTAAATCAAATGCATTCTAATTAAAAAAAAAAATGCTAGATAACTAGAATTTTTGCTAGAATTTTATTGCCAGAATAATGTGGCATTGTCATTAACCATTCGATAAATAAGTGAGTTCCACTACTTTATATAATCCAAGCAACATTGTAATTTCTATAAAAAAAATTCTAGTTCTATTTTTCGGGCTATGTAGCATTTCTCTTCATAATATCTAAGACTAAGCTTTATCAAATTTTTAACATCACTATTTACTCTAGTGTCATTAATAGGGTCAACGGGACAAGAGTCATCATCCTAGAAAGTAGGTTCCAAAGCCTCATCTATTTCAATATGATTTCTTGCATTAGATTTTATTACAACCAACGATTGAACCTTATCTTTCATCTTTCTAGGATAAGGAGCATAATATACTTGTCTCACAGACTAGGCGATGATGAAATGGTCAAACCTCTCTTATCTTCTAGTACCACAAACTTCAACAATTTTGTAACTTTGGTAAACTCTTGCAGGTTTGTTGATACTAGGGTCAAACCATTCACATTCAAAACGAACAACTTTATTTCAAGGTGTGCTAGGATATGATGCTATTCAATCACATTTTTAAGAATTCCAAAATTATCATTTTCATCTTCTCCATTAGTTGAGCTTTTGACAGAAACACCATTGTTGATCGGTTTCTTCCCATGTGACCAAGTGTCTGTGTGGAATTTATACCCGTTGACAAAATACATTGGCCAATAAGTCACACAGCTACTAAGCCTCCATGCTACATCATGTAAGTATGGGTTGTTGACCATATTATTTGGATTGTAAACCTATAAAATTACAAAAAAAAAAAAAAAATGATAAACACCCAGTTGCATTTAACATGTAAACCATGTAAGTGTGAGTCCTCATAAGTAATGTTGAAATATTGTTAAAAAGTACTGGAAGATTGAGAAGGTATTTTGTATCAAGTTATTTGTTGAAGAAACCAACACTCTCTAGTATGAGTAAACAACATGCATCCTGTAACACCTTACCAGACAAAATACTATGCTTAAGTCATAATATATTACTTGATAAGTTATTACGTGGGGTGCACTAAGAGTTAACTATTCACTTTAGTCAATTTCGGTTTGGCAGCGAGATATACACTAAACAGTCGTTGAATCGGAAATAAAGTAACAGAAACAAAATTTGCGAAATAAACAAACTGCATCATATATATATATATATATATGTACATGCTTATACCTTTGTTTTCAAAGTTACCAAAAGAAATACAATATAGTACAGGATAAAAGAAATGAAGCCGCTAACACAAAATAAATCGGCCTGACAATATGAACATTTCCCCCCTACTGGTCCCCATGGGACATTTCATGAACAACTACTAACTCCGATCCGTATGCCTATGACCCAAACTGCCAAAAGAGGGTCATCCTGTACATCTACTGCTGTTACGGCGGGTACTCTAGATGGACTCCGAAGAAAGAAATCCATTCATCATACCGGCGTTAGTAGGGGTATAGTCTATACTCGGGGCAGAAGATGAGGACGACGAGCTCGCTGCCTCTGACGGATCCTCCTCAGACATAAAGGCAAAGGGGATTGGCTGCAGTGGTGCGACTGGCGGAGCCATGGCTGGTGCTGTTGCTGTGGGTAGAGGTGGAAAGGGATGAGCCATGTGGAGAGGGATGGCGATGTAAGGGACAATAGGGTCAAAAAGCGGGTGTATAAGGGGTACGGCAAAATCTCTCCGGAAAAAGAAGTAAAGACGAAACTGGCATCTACCAGACATGTACACGAAATCTATGAACGAATCGAGATGGACATGGAGCTCTAGAAACCCAATGAACAGGATGCAGGTTGCCACGTTCTCCATGATCTGAGAATGATGCGGGAGTATATAATAGGGTGAAAAATAAAGATTTCTCAGTAGGAATTCCTAAATCTATGCATATCTGTCATCGCTATCATTCTCAAGTGTTTCAGATTTTTAGTTAATTAGGAGAAAATGTTACATCGCCAGGATGTTCTACTCTCTACTCAATTAGTTATATAAATCATAGCCTGAAACATAGCTTTGTTTTACTTAAGGAAATAAAGGAAATTAAATAGAGAATAAACAACCAGATCTGCGTATTGATATAGATAAGTGACAGCTATAAGGTGAGCAATAATATGTATATAACATCCAATGGTGCAATTTAACTCAATGCATAAAAACTGAAATTATGGATATGCATGAAAAATGATGCACTTGATCTTAACTCATATTTTTCCATACTTGGTCCCCTGGGAGTATATTGGCCATAAGACTCCTGGGTAATAGTCCGCTTTTTAGGATCGAGCTCGTTCTTATACAGGGTCGCCAGGTTTGCTTTTCCCGACTTCCCCACTAATCTGTTCCCCTTAACTTTGTTCAGGGGCTGCCCCAAGTCATATGGAAAGCCTTTCTCATGCTTTATAGGGTAGCATTGCTTGTCTAACACTTTGACCAATGCATGCATAACTTGTAAATTCACTTTAATTGTATTTTTTGCCGAAATCTTAGCAACATAATGGATCATGTCCGCTTCTCCATGAATAGTGCCAGACAACCAGGACATTTTAATCAAATAGTAAACTCAATACAAAACATCATATTCATACCAAGAATATAACAATATTGATAAGTGCAAGATTTAGAATCTCAAGTATCAATCTATCTTGCAAGCTTTTAATTTCTATTAAGGTTCCTGAGTTCGACTTTCAAGATTTAATGGGTTCCGAGTTCCGATCTTATATAAGTTCCGACTTCTCTATATTATGTTTGGTCTCTCGAGATTATATCATTCCCGACTTCTGGGGTTGTGTTTGATTTTCGACCTTACCCCACCATTGGTCTTCTGAGACTTTCATAGCGTGTTTCCTAAATTCCAAGCTTTCTATTTACTAAGTCCCGAGTTCAACATCAGATATACCTGATCTAGCTCTCTCTACCAAGTTCCGAGTTCAGCCTTAAACATACTCGATATGGATTCCTATTCACTAAGTCCGAGTTCAATCATTAAGTAAACCCTTCCAAGTTCAACCTTAAGTATACCCTTCCAGGTTCATCCTTAAGTGTACCCTTCCGAGTTCAACCTTAAATATTCCCGACCTAGCTTTCTGTTTTACTGAGTCCCGACTTCAACTTCAAGTATTCCTGACCTAGTTCCTTATTTACCAAGTTTAAAGTTCGATTTTAAGTATACCGACCTAGCTCTCTGTTTACTAAATCCCGACTTCTGACATTAACTCAAGTTGTTTGTGTCTTATCCCAGACTTGTCTTACTTCTAGCCAAAATTGTACTCTTATAAGGGAAAATTCACTAAAAATAGAAATTTAGATGAAATCATGGGAAATTTATATCCATGTAAAGCTAATAGAACAAGCTTTCAGATGAAGCAGGTTTCATATCATTTGAATGAGTATAATTTGAGATATAAGCTCTAAAACTTGACCCTACTGGACTATCATGTTCTAACCCGGATTAGACATAGGGCAAATTTTTCAACTCACTGGGAACAAACGGGACCTTATCAAATTCAGAAATTTTTATGGGATATTCTCCTATGTGTAAGCTTTCTAACAAAGTTGGTTTCACTTAATTTGGAGTTGTATAGGGTAAGTTACACCCTTCTCAAGTCATACTGCTCGGATGAAAGTTTTGATTTCTAGGTCAAACTTCAAAAATTCATAACTTCCTCTTCACTAATCCAATGACTTTATATTATATATGTATGGAAAGCCCTGAATGTTTAGTTTCACATAAAAATAGATTCATGGAGTTTAAACGGCTATAGGCAGAGCCGTACACTCTACCGTACAGACTGCCGAGGAAAAACTCTAACAACTCCTTAAATTGTTCACTATTCTTCAAGCTATTTGCTATCAATTCCAATTTTAATCACAACATACATACAAAATTAGTCATAAACCATCATCATCACTCTACATAACATCAATATCATAGCTCATACATGACCCCCATGTAGCTCCAAACCATGGAAAATAAGAAGAGAAGTAGGATTTCCTACCTTTACTAGGTATGATTCTTGTTGAGTTTGTGGTTGCAGTTGAAGAAATCTTGTTATGGCTTGAAGGTTTATAGGAGAGGAAGATGATATGAGTTGAGATGAGATGAGATGATGGAGGAAAATGGAGAGGGGTCAGATTTGATAAGGGCCGAAAATGTGCAAGGGTAGAAAAGGAAATATTTAAAAACTTCTAAAGCAAGTTATATGTGATTGGTGGATTTGAGTAGATTATGTAATTTGGTTTGGCAGCCCATTTGGATGGCTGAGATGGTGCCACTTGCATGGGTAAGTTGGCTAAATCTTGGCCATCCATCCTAGGGTTCTCACAGTGTAATTTCTATTGATCCGGTTTCGACAGTTTAAATTACCGAAATCTTACCGGTTTCTCTTAAATCGGTAAACCGGTTTTTAGAAAAAATTCTGTGAGGTTTTCTATGTTCCTACTCCAATTCTATCAAGCCTAATTACTTCTAAATCACACTTAATTGGCTTTAAGTAAATGCTTAATTGAATTTCGATTAAACCCACTTATTCGATAAAAACCGAACAACTCGATTACTAACGATAAAATTCTTCGGACGTTACACATCCATTCACACAACAATATATTTCTTCAAAGCAAGACCAAGTTTAGTAACCAATTTTTTTGTTCTATAATAATTCATAGGAATTCTCAACCCAGGGGTAGAGCAACTTCCCTTAATATATCCATAAATGTATTATAGCATGCATGTGTTACATTGTAACTAGATTTTATACTCAATATTCAGACTGCCAATGGCAACTCAAACTGAGTTTAACTACTAAGCCATAATAGTTGACTTATCACATTCAGTAGGTAGCAAATCTCTTCAGCCTCTGCATGGGGAGGCTCAGCAGAACTAGAATCAAAGCAACTCATATAATTGTCAAACTCCATTCCAGCCACATTATAAACCATATGTTGATATCTACTGACCACATCTTCTTGCTCCCATAATATAGGATGGTCGTCTTCCTTGACACTATCTATACTTATCGAATCAGGTATTTCTTCCCCATGATCAATCCAATACCATTAGTTAGGTTTAAATCCTTTTTCATACAAGTGAAAATTGACAGTCTCAAGATTCAACAATTTTTTGCTATAACACTTCACACATGGACACCTAATTGTTCCCAGTTATGTATATTGAAGATTGACATGCAAAGTTTACAAACTCATCAACCCCAAATATAAATTCTTTCGTAACTGTTCTAGTATTAGGATTGATCTTATTATACATCCATCTATGATTTTCAGGAGGAACTACCATGTTTAGCAATTGTAATTTAACATTTGTGCTAAAATATGTACATGCTCGTGATATTAAACTTTGGCAAAGCCTCCCTTAGATTAGCAGCCTCCAATTACTATATTAGATTTGTTTTTTAATGCTAAAAAAGACCTAAAACACAATGAAAATTTTTGCAAAATCTCCCCTTAAATTAGGACCATCCACATTCTTTAATTGAACATCCAGATCAAAGAATCCATAACAAACACGTATAGTTATGCATTTCAATCAACCCTAAAAACCATTCTATTGCACCTCCCCTTATTCCACAACATATAGGCATACAATACCATAGTATGTAATTCAAACAATTGGGAAGGAATGCTAAGTCATCCCCTAATCATACAATCTCCACTACTAAAAAATTATCTAGTTGCAACCAACTTTTTGGTTGCAAAATAGGACAAATTGGTAGCAAAGAGTGCTAGCGACTGATTTTGTCTGTCGTATATAGGCAGGTTAGAAAAATATTTGCAACTGAATTTATTTGCGACTGATTTTGGGAACCATGTGACATGCCTGATTTGGTCACTTGTTGACTATTTTGTGACCGACTTTTGGTCATATATTTGTAATCGAAAATTAGTCGCAAAATCCAAATTTTGCAATCGATTTTTCAGTTGCAAAAGTCAAAATTTAGCAATCGATTTTTCAATTGCAAATTTGCAACTGATAATTTTGCGACCGATTTTTCTGTCCCAAATATACAATTTGAATTGCCTACTACCATATGTTTTCGATTGCAAAATCGATCGTAAAGTTTAAAACAAAACAATGGAAAACTAGAATCTTATAAAATCCAAATTTTATACACCTGAATTCAACAGCAGTCCAGAAATAGCATCCAGTAATCCATAAGGTAAGAAGTTAGCATTACATATAATTAAGTATTTGTACCTAATGCTAGAACATCTCAAAGCATAAAAATCTAGTAGCTAAAGTTTAAAGCATACAAATAAAGAAATAAGTAACTAATATATAATCCAAACAATAGTTAATAAGAAATATAAGTATTAAGTTCATTCAGACTCATCTCCATCATCACTTGATCCTTCATCCTCAGCTTGGTCTGTAATGGTGGGTTGCAAATCAATAGGTTGGAAATTCATCGCTGCATCATTTGTTGCACAAGTTGGTCGTTGGCCTAAAGCTGTTTCTCATTACTCTCCAATCTAGCTAAAAGCGCATTATTGTAACATCCACCAAAATTTTCTTATCGTTTTTTGCCTAATTGTTCGGTTTTTATCGAATAATCGAAATTAATTAAAATTCGACTAAATATTTATTTAGGATCAATTGATTAGCAACAAATTGAGTTTAGATATGAGAGAATTAGGTTAGAAGTATAGAAGATTTCATAAAAATTTTCTTGAAACCGATTTACCGATTTAAAGGAAATCGGTAAGATTACAGTGTTTTAAACTGTCAGAACCGAACCAATAGGATTTTACACCTTAAAACCTTACATTAAGTGGCTGAGAACTCAGCCACTTAATCCAAGAAAATGGCGTAAAGAAGGCCACACGAAAGGAGGAAAGTTGGCTGAAATTCAGCCTTGTATTTTGAACCAATCAAATTGCAAGATTTTACCTACCACCTCAAAGCTTTTATGACTCATTTCTTTCTTTCTCCCTTCAGCCTGACTTGCGCTGCCTTTCTCCCTCACTTCAGCTCTCTTCTTCTCTTCTCCACTCACCCAACTCCATCAAATCTTCAAGTTCAACAAGGTTTTGATAATCCAAACTCCAAAATCAAGCCAAATCATACATAACAAAAGGTAGAGGTTTAATTCTTCTCTTGATTTTCTGATTGTGGGTGGCCGGTGGTGGTTTATTTTCCCAATTCTTGATATGATGATTGAATGATTATGATGATATTTGGCTGGTTTGTTGGCTATTTTTGATGTTAAAATCGATTAGGAAGCAAGAAAGGATGAAAATAGGAAGAGCTAAGGAGCTGGTGAACCAAAAACCCTCGACAGTCTGTACGGCGGAGTGTACAACTCCGGCTACTGCCATTTAAATTTGATAAAACCATTTTTATATGAAACTAGACATTCAGAAATTTCCATACATATATCATATAAGGTCATTGGATTAGGATTGAGAGAGATATGAATTTTGGAAGTTCAACATAGGTTTTTGAGTTTGATTCTAGGCAGACTGGGTTGTTCAGTGCAAAACTCGTCCTATACTACTTGGAATTGAATGAAATTAACTTTGTTAGAAATCTTACATATAGGAAAATATCCCATAAAAATTTTAGAGTTAGATAAGGTCCCGTTTGCTCCCAGTTGTCCAAGAAATTTGCCCTATGTCCAAATCGGGCCAAAATAGGGTAGTTTAGGAAGGTCAAATTTCGGGGCTTATAACTCGATCCCTACTAAGGAAAATGGAATGGAACTTTTTGTAAATGAAATATTGTCCTGTTAGCTTTAATATGAGACCAATTTTGTATGATTTGAGTTAGTTTTCGATTTTTAGTGGATTTTTACTTTTAAGAGTGTTATTCTGGCTAGCTGCAGGGCAGACCGGGATAAAACCTAAATAACTTGAGCTATATTTATCAAAATTAGATGGGACGAAAAAGGTTAGAAAATAGACACCTAACACTTTAACATATGCAAAATTCGGGTCTAGATGAGTTAAATAGAAATTTTGGCTTGAATTACAAAAATTGGGTTAAATGATTGTGCTGAGGCAGTAACCCTATCTTAATGTGACCAATGTTCCTATGAGTTTAATGTTGAATTATGAATGGAATGCTATGATTTCTTTGATAAGTTGGCATACTGAGTACTGACACTATTCATGGGGAAGTAAACATGTTCTGTTATGCTGCCGAAATTTCGGTAAAGCCTATGCATGAGTTATAAGGTACATGTGCATTTTCAAGAAAATTCATGAAGATTATGTTATGTTGAGTATAATGGTTATGTTATGATGAAAGTCCATAATACTTGGGCCAGCCATGGAATAAAGTTAAGGGGAATAGATCGGTGGGGAGGTCGGGGAAACTAAACCCGGCATTCTTGTATAGGAATGAGCTCGATTCTAAAAAGCAGACTATTACCCAGGAGTCTAAATGGCCAAGAACTCCCAGGGGACCAAGTAATGGAAAAGTTTATGAAGAAAGGTTCAAGAATAAGTTTTGCACGATTACATTAAATGCATAATAACATTGAACGGTCATTACAAGTTATTTACAGTTTGTATGTCATATTTACTTACTGTTGTATGTCCATTTATTCTACTCATTATTCTGTATTTTACTGTTAGTAGTCTATTCTATTTTTTATGCTGTCTTAAGTAGAACTGAACCTTGCCTCGGATCAGACATTTTCTTAAACTTATTGAATATGGATAGTTCAGTTTGATCCCATATTTTTATAATTAAATAAAAACCAAGGCAACTGAGAATGAATGTGACGTCAGTTAAATACCGTACGCGAGCCCTACTGGGAATTTCTTTAAATTCTCACCTCGTTTTGCATTTCCGCATCATTCTCAGATGCTAACGATGGACTCGACGACCACTCTCTTTATTGAAATTCCAGACCTGCAGCTCCACCACGATCTCGCAATGGGCTCACTGTATATAGTCAGCTCCTGCCATTTCCGTCTTTACCTTTTTAGTGATAGGAATTTTGTTGTTCCTTTATTTCATCCTGCTTTCGACCCTGCTGCCCCTTACCTTGCAGTTCCATTGCACATGGCACACCCTCCTCCAAAGACCTCCTCGCACGCAGACTGCAGCTCTTGCCGACCTCAAGGCCAGTCACCCTACTGGTGGTACCTGACACTCCACTTAGCTCCGAGAGCAACCCTTCGGAGGCCACTAGCTCATCATTCTCCTCAGGACCCAGTGCAGACTACTCCCCAGCCGGGCCTGGCATGGGCAACGGCTATCTGACTGAGTAGGTCAGTCGCAGATGATATTGTACAGTATGGCATTCTTTTGGCAGTGGGTAGCTTTGGGTCGTGGACTTAGCTGTAGGTTTTGAAATGTCCTCTGAAGATCCTATAGGATCGTTTTGACTGACACAGGCCTTATGTCTTTTTGGTACACCGGCCCCGCTTATGTATCCTATTTTGAAACTTGTATATATACATACATATATATACATATCCATATATATATATATATATATATATGCACGTATACAGTTGATGGTATATATGTTATTTATTCTTATCTTTTCTATTGTGATATATTAAACTCTGTCACGTTCATTATATACAGCACTCCATTTCTTCTGTTACAAAAAAAAATAAAATTAATTAAAAGAGTGATATGATAAACAAAATGTAAGCAGAGTATCAATACGGTAACACAGTCTACTTAATTTCATGTTATGATTTAAGCATAACATTTAATTGGTAGGGTGTTATAATTATTCTCTTCTGTCATTTTCTTTAGTAGTTCTTCATGCTCTATTCTTTGTGCCCATGCATTGGACTACAAACCAGAACCATAATAATATGGTCTTCCGTCAATTATAGTAGACTCTAAACCAAGACCACAGATCCTTCCTTTTTTTTTAACTAAAACCGTTTCACACAACACATCTAACTTAGTAGGTGGAGGAGTTCTATCCTGAGAGACATTTTGGGTTGCCTCATCCATGGCATGTGTAAATTCAACCTGCCAATTAAAATATTATGTCAATTAACACAAGAGTTTTAATTTAGGGGTACTTATAACATATAAATGGAAGTTGCACAATAATTTAAAATAATTTAGAGCTATAACTATATTCTAACATAGAAACTAGATATCCCATTAACTACTTATATCCACATGTTCTGGTCTCCTATCCACCCCTGTTTGATCTTTATGTTTATGTGTGTGGTGAAATAACTCTGATCGAGTAGGAGCTCTACCATGAAATTTTTTTTGTGGATACAACAACAATAATGTAAGTTAAGAATAATGTAAAAATATTTGAAAAGTAATTTATTAGTAAAAATAGATTGCAAATAATGTCAATAGTTTGAGAACTTGACCAAATTGGCTTTATGTTGTGAAACGGTAATGAAGCCACTAGTGTAAAGTGAACCACTAAACCCTGATGGGTCTAAAGAGCGATTCAATTTTGCTTATCTACTCTTCTTTTTGAAGCTTTCAGCTTGCCATTGCGCACAAAGTGTATCCCATATTGTGTCTCCAAGAAAATTTGGTTTATTCATAGAGGAACGGACTCTTTGAAGCATGTTCCTTAGTAGTGCAGCTCTTCGACTTTCAAAATTCTTCTTGGCCCAACCATAAGGAGGATGAACATCAAACTTCCTTTATCATAATCAACAGAAACATTAAACAAAACAATAAAGTCTATAGATAAAATCGCATATTATACCAAAATGGTTTAAACTTACCATAAATTCATCAAATAATATCTCTCTATCTCTAGGTGGTATTTTTTTCCAAGAAAGCCATAGTTCAACATAATGGCTTTTGATAAGGTCAATAATCCCACGAGGTCCAATGTTTGAGGGCAGAAATATATAAGAATTACAATTCAGTAGTTATATCAAACCAAATATAATGAAATAATTAAAATTTTTATCACTACCTAGCTCCATCAAGATACAAAACTTTTTTCCTACTACATATCTGATTGTTTGAGGAATCATGAGAATTGCTTGATCCAGTGTAAGCTCAGCATTATTTTTAGGGATAGGTGAGTTTACATCTACAACTGATACTGGTGGAGTGAGGTGTGGTGTTGGTGAATAAGCGCTTGCTGGAGAAGATGAGATAGCTCCTGGAGATGTGGAAGTATTCTGCTTAGTTTGAGCATGAGGCCAAACTATTGGAAGTTTGTTTGGCCGCTTAGAACTAGATCCATTTCCTTTGCCTTTACCTCTGTCAGACATCTGCAATAAAAACACAACACTAGTAAGAAAAAGTTACATGTGATAAGTGAAAGTAATGTAAATATTATACTTTTTATTACAAGTAAATAAAAACACTAATCATCATCATCATTATCCTCCTCCTCACCATCAAGTAATGTCTCAAATTGAGCATCCTCATCATCATTTTCAGAATCATTAGCAAAATCAAATTCTTCCTCCTCATCATTATCTACATTTCCTTATATGTCATCATGTTGGTCCTCGTCTTCATCATGTCCTATATTGACCTCTACTTCATCGTATGCACTTTCTTCATCTCTCAATGGCTCAAGGAGATCATCATTTGCTACAAATCCGACAAAATTTGACATGTCTTGATATGCAAGCTCCAATCTATGTCGATCATTGACTATGTCTCTTGGTTTTATTTTAATAACAACCCACCAATCTCTTTTTCCTTTAATTTTTTTTTTGGATATAGGACGTAGTACACTTGAATGACATTAGCTGCAAATATGAATGGATCATATTTAGAATACCGTCTTGTAATGCGAACCTCCACAATATCATATTAATTGTAAATCTTTGCACCATGATTAAGAACAACATCAAACCATTTACAGTTGAATAAAACTATTTGTTTTGATGGTTCTTTAAGGTATTCTAATTACACTATTTCTTTGATAATCCCATAATAATAATTCTCCTCATTTCCATGGTCATCACCCTTAACACACACTCTATAGTTTATAGTTTTTCTACCAATGCTCCATTCTTCTTTGTGGAACTTATAACCATTGACAAAATGAATAGGCCAACTATTAACTCTTCAATGTAAAACAATATACAATCATTCATACAATAATCAATCTTTTTGGCAGTAAGACCAAGTTTAGCAACTATTTTCTTTGTCCTATAATAATCTTTGGAGATAAGATTATTTGGAGGGAGTGTTCTCTCATTAGTTTAACTGTTTGATTGAAAGATCATTGAGGAATTTTTCCTTCTAACTTGATCATCAATAATCTAATAGTAACAGACAATTCAATATGGCCAACACATCCTAACTATAATGGCTTCTGCGCTACATCCAACAATTCATAAAAGTTTTTTGCATCTGGATTTGGCTTCTACACCTGTTGATTATAATGTATTCCAAAGTCTAGACCAACAGCATCATACACCATTGCTTGAAACCTATTTAAGTGTTTATTGTTTCTATTTCTACCATAGTGAAACTGCTAGCTTGATTGATAAATACTCAATGCAAGTGGGATCATTTTCTCCATGACATGTCTAATACCAATAATCAGCAACAAACTTTTTTTTGTAAAGATGAACTCTAACTACATCAGGCATGATGTAGTTTATATTCCTACACTTAGAATAAAGGTATCTAATCTTCCCCTTCGCCAAATGCGCTTGTTGGCACACAAAAGCAACAAATTCTTTTATCCTATTTAAAAGTTCATTAGTATAATCCTTTCGACCTGGCATAAGTCTATTATACATCAAGCTACGAAACTGACTTATGTCCATATTCTGTAACATTATCGTCAAACAATATCACCACACAATATAAAGTTTATTTAATTTGCATCAAATTGAACAAATCGAGTGATACACAACTTAAAACAAAAAACAAATGAAACAAATCGATAACAAAAACCATCAACAAAAATTAGACAAATTTAGCATATTTCCCTAAACCATCACCTAATTTAACAACACCATGCTCTCTCAATCAACCAATAACATCAAAAATCAATCTCACCAACCTCAACCAATAATATAATTAAACTCAATGTCAATTAAATTAATCACTCTTAACAACAATAAACTTTTTTAATCAACTAATGGCATCAAAAATCAATTTCAACAACCTTAACTAATTTAAGAACACAAACAAACTAAGACAATCAACCAATAATACCAAAACTCTCATTATATAAATTGAAAAATAGATCTAATTTTTTTTTTTAAAAAATAGAATAGCCATATACTCTCATACTCAACTAACAATATAATTAAACTTAGTTTTAATTAAAATGATCACTCTTAATAATAACAAACTCTCAACCAATTTAAGAATATAGACAACTAAACAATGTAATTTAAAGCAACTAAACAAAACCAACAAACCAACAATATAACAAGCCCTAAACCCCCATTATTATAAAAAAAAATGAATAAATTAAAAAAAAATTAAAGGAAATGAGAGAACCAAGATGGTGGAGGAGCGGTGGCGGAGGCGATGTTGGGATAGCTGTGGCGACATTAGGCTGTTGGCAGTGGCAGCATTAGGCTACTCCTTGTACAACGTGGTGCAACCGCCTTCATGCGTGGCACGTGTAACATCCACTGAATTTTATCATTTTTCGCCTAGTTATTCGATTTTTATCGAATAATTGAGGTTAATTAAAATTCAACTAACCTTTATTTAAAGTCAATTAATTAGCAATTAGAGAGATTAGATGTAAAGGAATTAGAGTAGAAGTATAGAAGATTTCATAGGAATTTTCCTAAAATGATTTACTGATTTAAAAGAAATCGATAAGATTTCGGTATTCTAAACTATCAGAATCGAAACAACCAAATTCCATGCATGAAGACCTGAATTATGAGGTTGAAAACTCAGCCACCTAGCCCTTGAATGGTGGCGCCACATACATCACAATGGGAGGAGAGACTTGGTTAATTTGCTACCACCCATTCCAAAAGCCAATCAACACTTAGCAAACCAACCACTTTATTAAAGCTTGGATTAGATTTTTCTCCTCTCCTTCAAAGTAGATTTCGCCCTCTCCTTTCCCTTCCAGCCTCCTTCTTCTCTTCTCTTTCCAACCTACTCCATCAAACCTTCAAGCTTTGATAAGGTTCCACCCATCTAAACCCCAAATCTAACAAGATTACATACAAAGGAGGTACAGATTCAACCTTTTTCTTGTCTTCTTGGTTATGGGAGCTGTTTGGGGTCTTCATTTTATTCACTTCTTGATGTAGTATTTGGATGCATATGATGAATATTAACTAGTTTGATGGCTGTTTTTATGTTTAAATTGAAGAAGGAGTGAAAAGGAATGAGAATAGAAAGAAGGTAGGGGCTAGGTGATCAAAAACCCTACAGTATTCCATACGGTGGAGTGTACAACTCTGCCTACATCTGTTTAAATTTAATGAACCTATTTTTATGTGAAACTAAACATCTAGGGCTTTCTAACCATAAAAATTAGAAGACCATTGGATTAGTATTGAGGGAGATATGAATTTTGGAAGTTTGACCTAGGTTTTTTATTTTAATTCACTCAGGGCAAAACTTGTCCTATACAATTTGGAATATAGTGAAACTAACTTTTTTAGAAATATTACACATAGAAGAACACCTCATAAAAATTTTAGAGTTAGATTCGACCCCAATTGCTCCCAGTAGTTCAAGAAAGTCGCCCTAAGTCCAAACCGAGCTAAAACAGTGCAGTCCAGAGGGGCCAAATTTCAGAGCTTATAAGTTAAGGTCTACTTAAGCAAACAAAATGAAACTTGTTGCAAATGAAACCTTGTCCTATTCGCTTTAATATGATATAAATTTTGTATAATTTAAACTAGATTTCAATTTTTAGTGAATTTTTATTTTTAGGTATGTAATTCTGGCTAGCTATAGGGCAGGCCGAGGTAGAACCCTAATAACTTGAGCTACATATATCAAAACTTAATGAGACCAAAGTGGTTAGAAACTAGACACATAACACTACAACATATCCAAAATTCAGGTCTAAATGAGTTAAAATGAATTTATGGCCTAAGTTACAAGAATCGGGTAGAATTAAAAGGGAGGAGCAGAAAACTAATTTAAGATCAAGGTTATGAAACTTTGTTTGATTATTGGAGCATCTATACCTTGCATTGATTTTTCTGCATGAATGACTATTTGGTTGACTGGTACTATTCATGGGAAGTGGACTTGATCCGTTATGCTGCCGAATTTTCGGCAAAATTTTATGAAATTATGATAGTTTCTGTTGTGAAAATTTAAGATATGATCATAATTATGTTTATGAAAGTTTGCATATTTGCATGCAAATAAAGAAAATATATGATTATGAAAAGTTGGATTCATTTACCTGGAGGCAGTTATTTGAATCCCTCCTTGTGAAGGCAGTTAAAGCTATGAGATCCCTCTACCTTAGAGGCACGTGGCCAAAATGAGATCCCTCCAAGACTAGAGGCACATGGATCCCCTTGTAGGTTAGTTCTGTGTGACGACAGTCACGAGTTGAGCTCACTCCTAGGTCAGGCTACCCAAGGGCAGTAAAGATGAAATACAAAGATATATGCATGCAAACACTTTAGGGATGGCGATACGTAATACCTAGGCGTGTCAAGTAAAGGAAGAAAAAAAGTATAAGTGCATTCTGTAACATCCCAATTTTCTTTGCGCTAAATTATTCCACTTTACCTCCACAACGAGTTCCGAGTTCCAAGTTCATTAGTTTTATGATTTCCGACTTCGTACTCGAATTCCACATGAAATGGAACAATTTCCGATTTCCGAGTTTGTCTTCATGTCAATATTCCGACTTCCGACCTTATCCCAGCATGTTCCTCATTCCCGACTTCATGTCCTGTCCAACTTCCGAATTAGTCTGCAAAATTCCGACTTCATGGACTTTCCGATTTCCGACTTAATGTTCTAGCTTCGAGTTAACTGGAGTGGCTTCCGAGTTCCAATATTCGAGTTAAAGTATAGTGGGTATAATTTCCGACCTCCGATTTCAACTTGAAATTCCTCATTTCCCGACTTCTGACTTGGACTTCAAGTCCGAACAACATGACGTAATTTCGCGATATCCGACTTCATGTCTCAAAGAAAATTTACCCGAGTTCCAATCTAACCTTAATGGTGTACATGGTTTCCGACCTCAGAAGTTATAGTTTAACACAATGGTGCATGTACCGACTTCCGAGTAAAATGTCACGAGGTCCCGCATTAAAGTGGAATTCAGTTAGAAAGGGCTCGAGTTCGGATCTTTAAGCTGGTTTCCAAATCGTCCACGAGTTCCGATTTCATCTCATGAAGTGCACGAGTTCCGATGTCATCTTCAGAATATATTGCACTGTTAGAGCGACGTGGAGAGCAAATTGTCACAAAAGAGGGGAAGGTTGGCAAAATTTCAGCCTTGTGTTTTAAGGCCAATCAGAACGCTCCAAGTTGACTACCACTCATGCCTATATAACACCTTCTTCTCCCCTCATTCAGACCCATTTTCTGCGCCCTCACTTCAGCTCTCTTTTCTCTTCTCCACTCACCCAACTCCATCACTCCTTCAAACTTGGCCAGGTCCTAATAATTCAAGTTTCAACACTTAACTCAAGATCACACTCCAAAGAGGTAGGATTCTACTTCTCTTCTTGAATTATTTGCCCTAAGGCTATATGAACTTGTATTCTCCTTCATGTATTTGATGAGTTAATAACTGAATTATGATAGGATTATGATAGGATTAATAGGAAATCTTGAGTTGAAATTATGGTTAGAAGAGGAAATTAGAAGGAGAGAAGCATCAGGATGCTGTCTTGGTGAGGAATCCCACGGCAGTCTGTACGACGGAGTGTACGACGCCGTCTACAATCGGTCAAATCCGATGAAACCATTTTTAGATGAAAGTAGACATTCAGGGCTTTTCATGGATATATTATATAAGGTTATTGGATTAGTATTGAGAGAGATATGAATTTTTGAAGTTTGACCTAGGGTTCAGGACTTTCTTCCGAGCAGGGTGACTTGAGGAGGACATAACTCACCCTATACAACTCCAAATTGAGTGAAACCAACTTTGTTAGAAAGCTTACACATAGGGGAACATCCCAATATGAGATTCCGAGTTTGTTATGGTCCCAGTTGCTCCCAGTAATTCGAGGAAGTTACTCTATGTCCAAACCAGGCCAAAACAGAGTAATTTAGGAAGGTCGATTTTCAGGACTTATAACTCGAGGTATACTTATGAAAATGGAATGAAAATTTGGCAAATGAAAGGTTGTTCTGTTAGCTTCAATATGAGACCAATTTCGTATGATTTGAGCTTAGTTTCGATTTTTAGTGAATTTATATTTCTAGGAGTGTAATTCGGGCTAGTGACTGAACAGGTTGAGGTAAGATTTGAATATCTTGAGTTATATGGATCAAAATGATATGGGACTAAAGAGGTTAGAAAGTAGACATATAGAGCTATGACATATCAAAATTTCAGATTTAAATGAGTTGAATAGAAATAGAGGTGGGTCATATGAAATTCGGGCAGATCTGAATAGATGGGCAAAAGTGACCCAATTGATGATTTCACAAGTGTTAGTAAAACATATAAGGTATGAGTTGAGAATTGCCATTTTGACATTGATATATATGTGTGTTAAATTGATTATATTGCTATGATTGAATTGTTTGTGGGAATTGGCACTATTCATGGGGAAGCGGAGCTGATCCGTTATGCTGCCGAATTTACGGCAGAAGTCTAGGAAACTAGGAAATGTGTACACGCAAGGATGAATTTGAAGATGATATGAGTTATCAAGGATGAATTTTAGGCATGATATGAGTTATGAGAGCTTTTGCTATGAGAGGTTATACCTCGAATATATTACATTCACATGAAATGTTCATGTATGTCATGCATGCAAGCATAATTAGAATATGATATGAGAAATAAGACATGAGGCATATTCATGTATGCACAAAGCATCTGTACGCATGATAAGATATGGAAAGAAAAGATGATAAGAATTTTCAAGAGGGACATACTAAGCTACCACGCCAGGCATGGCATAGACCCAGCTAGCGTGGGCCAGAGCGGTACTGTCTAAGACTTGGGCCAGCCCTCGACCAGATTAGTGGGAATAGACCGGTGTGAGGGTCGGGGAAAGTAAACCCGTCACTCATGTATAGGTACGAGCTCGGACCTGAAAAGCAGGCTATTGTCCAGGGGTGAGAAAGGCCATTCACCTCCGGGGGACCAAGCACAGAAAAGTAAGATCAAGTTGCAAGCTAAAGAAAAATATGAATTAAGTCAAGTGCACTTGCATACAGTCAAGCATAAGCATCTATGAGCGCATCCTTAGTTATCTCATCAAGTCATATTATTATTATCATGATTCTGGTCGAAGCATATCATACTAATCATATTTCTATGTCTCTAATATAATATGGTAAGTGATGGTTAAAATATAACCCGCTTCGAGAAGGGTATTTTTAACTTAAAATTGAACCACTATTTATTTATATATGCTCATATTTTCATAATAAACCGAAGCGGCTGGAATGTTTATGATGACATCATAAGTTTTGTTCAAATTTACCTACTAGGTTCTCACTGCCTGCTTGTATGTTCTTCTTTTCCATAAATATTCCAGTACCTAAGTTGGACATCCAGTGCAAGACGGAATGCATGGCTGCTCATTGAGCACGACTCAGGTGCTAGCCAGATCAAAAGACCATCGAAGCTAGCTAATGATTAGTCGAAAGTACGCACTGTTTACTCTGTCGGTCACAAATTGCTTTTAAAGTGTAATTGTTTTATTCTCTATGTATTAGAGTTTAGTAGTTAGTATTAAAGTAGACAATAAAATGGCCATGTATTATATTTTCCCTATTTTAAAGAGTTTTTCAGCACTGTGACAACCTTTTTATGTAATTCCATGACTCGAGCATGGCTTATATGATAGAGGGTGTTACATTTAATTGTTCCATTTCATGTGGAATTCGAGTACGAAGTCAAAAATCATAAAACTAATGAACTCGGAACTCGAAACTCGTTGTAGAGGTAAAGTGGAATAATTTAGCGCAAAGAAAATTGGGATGTTACAATTCTACCCACCTTAAAAAGAATTTTGTCCTCAAAATTCTAGGACTAAGAAGGGTCGAGAAAAACCCTTTTTACTTATACGGATACTCCTCTCCTCGAATTTTGCATCTGGCCTTGAGATTACATGCCAATAGCTATGAGGTTTTGTCTTAGTACGGACAAAGGATCCATAAAGGGTTATGTTGGTGCCCAAGCTTGCCTTATTTCTACGATGCTTTAAATTACAGTTTAGCTTATTGGAGACTCTTACTCATCTCCCTCACTCTGTACTCTGCTACTCCTACTTCGTGGCAGCTGTTAGATCTTTTGCCACTTGTACATGAGACCTCAGATATTCAACTCATGAAGATTTGCAATTGCAAAGATTAGCAGTTATCGTAGTAATTGTTTGAGTCCAGGAGGTCCGTACTTCCTTTCCCAAGATTCTTACTTGCTCGGCTAGCCTTAATTCAATAACAAATTCGCCTCCAGTATGCTTCTTTAGAAACATGGGCTTAGGCCTTTCCTCAGTCATTATAACTAGGAGCCTTATCTTAAAACTCCTTCTTTTTGGTAAAATTCATCTAGTGCCTAATGCTTGTAGGAGGATTTTAGGTTGCTTGCACTATACAAATTGAGTTCTAAGACTCATGACTTTTTCTATTAGTCCGATATCCTCCTTGATTCCTAGTTATTAAGATATAGGCGATTTAATGTGAAAACCAAGATTAAAAAGTCAGATCCTTTCTATCGAAGCTGTAGAGTTCCCTTACCATACTGTCTTACAAAATGCCTTTCGAATATCCATGCAGAGAGTTATCATAGATCATATGGGTGCCAAAATATACTTTGCTTTGCTGACGTTCTGATTCATCATCAAGTCCATCGAGTGAATTCCTTATTTTCCTTGTCATGTGTCTGACCACTTGCACACTATGTTTTCCAGTAAACTCTCTAATACTTGTGCCTTGGGTCCTAAATACCAATTGAGAAGTTCCGTTATTACGAAAACTATTAGCTATAACAGCAATCAACGTCAATAAATAGTAATCATAGTGGCTTTGCCGGAGTTTTTCAGGAAATTGCTCAAGCCATATCTAAACTCTTGCCTACCTGATTCTCTCTGATCAGTGACGAATCCTCCTTCCGTTAGGTGCAAGGCTAGAGCTTCCTTCTAAACCATAACTATGGTCCTTACTTCGAAATCGCTCATTCTCTTGTAAACTTTATTCCATTCTTCATTATTTGCTAATTGGACCCCGTGCCATTCTTGTTAAATTCCTCAATGGATATTGCGATACTTGCCTCCTCAAAATATGATTAACTTCACGTAATGAAAGGATTGTGGGATAGTCGAAGTCTCTGGCACTCTTTTACTTTATTCAATTGGTTAGCATGGAGGTTTCTTAACTATTGTGTTGATGTCCACCTCCCACTTTTAGGGACGCCAATGTCATCAATGTCCTTGGGGGTTTTACCCTAACTGCTAAGCTTTCTGGTTATTCTCCATAACCTCTTACCCCTAGGATGTAATCCATTTGTTGGAAGAGATGGAAACGATGGTCTTGTTATCTTATTGAAGTTTCAATATGAAGACTTCCCATATGGTCGCCTATCTCCATATTACTTTTCTTCGAGCACACCTAACTTACGGAATTCTAATGGAACCTAGTGCGTAAGTGCTGATCGCATATAATCCGGCCCAGGGACGAAGACTTTTCTGACTGCCTCTAGTCTTGATATCAAAACCTTGCCCCTCATGGGGTACGTTTCCAAGTCCTTTTTGATCTTGTATTGGTGCATCGCTCAATCTTGCTTATGGCGCATTGGGTTTGTTGCACTTATAACCGATGCCAAAGCAACCCTGCTTAGTATTTCATACACAATCTTGTCTGCACCGTACTCCTCATACTAGGTAGCTTTTCTTTCTTTAGTAGGCCAGCCATAAATCCAAACTTCCTCTATTCCTACCTCGTTCCTACCGTGTTCTATTGTTACTACAGAAATTTGTCTGTTTTCATTAAATCAACCTACCTTGCCGTCGCTCCCTCAGTCTATCGAGATTAGTTGCATACTGTAAATCTTCATCACCTTCGCCTAAATCTGAATACATTCCTTATCAAGTTACTCCATCCATAACACATATAATGGTACCTAAAGGCGATTGTTCAACTTTGCCTTTCTTCTCTGAATAGCCTTATTCTTCTACTAATAACATGTTGAAGATGATTCTATCATCCAGTTCCTGTGGTGGTTGAGGTTGGTAGACTTTGAACATGACTAGATTTTCTAACACTTCCTTTATCCCTGAAAGGTAGGAAAAATTACACTTGGTTCGTATGCCACCTCTAGTCTGAAAGTGTTTCTACTTCAGGTTAGTAGAAGATATACTGCCTCCCTCTCTTGTTACACTTATAACTTCATCAGCTTTCCATACCGTGTATACTCGTATCTCTATCTTGATTCAATGTACAGTTAGAAGGGTCTCTTTACAGTTTGCTCAACTATTTTCCTTTCGAAGCCAAGATTCCACTTAGTACTCTCCAAATTGGCAATCGCTACAAGGTTAGTTCCCTATACCCTTGAGGGGGAAACCACTTCATTCTCTGGACAGAAACTTAAAAAGTTCTCCCGTACACCTGACCGGAGCTTCTGTGTAACGTTCGCGACTTCCGACTTCCGAGCCCATTAGTATTCCCGACTTCCGGATTCATCTAGACTGGACAGACAATGATTTCCGATTTCCGACCTTAGGAGGGGTCAGACGGATTGCCTTGCATTTTTCGAATTCCGACTTCGTCTCTAAAGCTCAAATGAACTGGCTACATTCCGATTTCTGACCTTATGTTCACAATGTACGAGTTCCGATATCGAGATCCTATGATTCCCGATTTCCTGGTACACGGATTAATGTTGTAAATTCCGACCTCCGAAATTTTGTTTACAATTGATCCATTTTGCCTAATTTCTCGACTTCCGACTTTAAGTGCTTGGCTGCACATTAGGCTCTGCTTTCAAGCTTCGACTAAACTGGATATGTTTTCCGAGTTCCGACTTTATATGCAGGATGTTCACGAGCTCCGACTTTAGAGAGAGTACGAGTTCCGATTTCATCTTTAGAATATACTGGAAACTAGTCCCACTTTAGGTGACGTGGAGAGCAATTCTACCACACAAATAAGACGACGTGGAAAGCAAGGTTGGCTGAAACTCAGCCTTATGTTTTGAGGCCAATCAAAACCTTCCAAGTTAACTCCCACTCATGCCTATATAACACTCTCTCCTCCTCTGATTCAGACCCCTTCTACGTAACTCCTTCTTCACTTCAGCTCTCCCTTTTCTTTTCTTCACTCACCCAACTCCACCCAACTTTGAGATTCAATCAAGTTCCCGCTACAAACTCAACCAAAATCATTCATAGTAAGAGGTAGGGGTTTTCTTCTTACTTGATTTTCTGACTCTTGAATGATTAGTAGTAATTTAATTTCTTAATTCTGATATGCTAATTGATTGATTATGATGAATTATAGCTGGGTTATGGGCTGTTTATGAGGCTAAAATTTGAACTAAAAGTGAGAAAGGATGAAGATATGAAAAAGTTGAAAGGCAGGAAAACTCAAAACCCTCGGCAGTCCGTACGGAGGAGTGTACGGCTCCGCCTCCCGCCATTTAGAATTAATGAAACCATTTTTATGTGAAACTAGACATCTAGGGCTTTCCATACATATATCATATAAGACCATCGGATTAATATTGAGAGAGATATGATTTTTTGAAGTTTGACCTAGGAATCCAGACATCCACCCGGGCAGTTTGGGTTAAAAAGGGTGTAACTCACCCTATACAACTCCAAATCGAGTGAAACTAATTTTGTTGGAAAGCTTACACCTAGGAGAACATCCTACCTAGAAATTCCAAGTTTGTTACCATCCTATTAGTTCCTAGTGATTTGAAAAAGTTGACCTATGTCCAAACTGAGCCAAATTAGAGTAGTTCAAGAAGACTAAGTTTCGGGGCTTATAACTCGAGCCCTACCGAGCCAAATGGGATGGGACTTTTTGTAAATGAAACCTTATCCTGTTAAATTTAATATGAGTCCAATTTCGTATCATTTGAGTCAGTTTTCGATTTTTAGTGGAGTTTTACTTTTAGTTGCCTGATTTTGGCAAGCCACTGGGCATGCCGGGATAAAATCTGAATATCTTGAGCTATAGATATCAGAATTAGATGGGACCAAAGAGGTTAGAAAATAGAAACATAACACATTTACATACTCAAATTTTAGGTCCAAATGAGTTAAGTAGGAATTATGGCTTGAATTATAAAAACCGGGTTGGTTGAATATGCTAAGGCAGAAACTCTGCCTTAATGAATTTGATGTTGATATGAGTTCAATATTGGAATATGAATGTAATATTGTGATCCTTGTAATAAATTGATGTTCTGGTATGTTGGCACTATTCATGGGGAAGCGGACACATTCCGTTATGCTGCCGAAATTACGGTAAGACCCATGCACAAGTTATGAATTCTATGTTAATGCATGTGCATCCTTAAGAAAGTTATGAAAGTTATGAAAAAGATTATGTACTATGAAAGTTCCATGCTACTTGGGCCAGCCCCGGATAAGAAGTTAAGGGGAATAGATCGGTGGGAACATCGGGGAAAGTAAACCCGGCAATTCCTGTATAGGAACGAGCTCGATCCTGAGAAGCAGACTATTACCCAGGAGTCTAAATGGCCAAGAACTCCCAGGGACCAAGAGATGGAAAAATGATGAAAGGAAATGAAAAGTTTATGAAGGAAAGTTCAAGTATGAGTTTGCATGATTACTTGAATGCATGATTACATGGTATGATTATTTCAGGGAGTTTACCGTTTATCTGTTATATTTACGTACTACTATATGTTTATTTGCTAGGCTCATTATCCTATGTTTTACTGTTAGTAGCCTATTCTGTTTCATATACTATCTAAAGTAAAACTGAACCTTGCCTCGAACCAGATGTTTTATTGAACTCATTGAAATGGGTAGCTTAGTTTGAACACATATTTTTATAATTAAATAAAACCCGAGGCAACTGAGGATGAATGTGACGTCAGTCAAACACCACACGTGGACCTTACTGAGAATTTCCTTAAATTCTCACCTCGTTCTATATTTTCCACATCATTCTCAGATGCTGGCAATGGACTCAACGGCCACTCCTTGTATTGAGATCCCAGACTTGCAGCTCCACTATGACTCCGATTTGGACTCGTTGCACATAGCCTACTCCTGCTAGTTCTGCCTCTACTTTTAGCATTGGGGATTTTGCCGTCCTTATTTCATCTGCTATTAATACATATATATATGTATAGACTGAAGCAATGACTCCTGTTATGTAAATATATACGTATGTATACAGTTGATGTTATTATTACTATTTCCTATCTGTTGTAGTACTATGTTGAGTTTCATTACGCACATAGTATAGCAGCGCGCCGCTTCGACTGTTTTGTAATACAAAACACGAAATTTAAGCAGAATATTAACCCAGTAACACAGTCTACTTAATTGAATGCTATGACTTAAGCATAACATTAAATTAGTAGGGTGTTACATTCTGCCCTTAGCTTCTTTCACTGATTCTCTGCTTCATTCGTGTAGCTTTACTTCATTTTTGTACCACGAATAACTGCGCCTCTACTCTGATATAACGTATAATTAGATGAGTTTCTCCAAAATTTATTATGTTTTCCCTTGAGGCTGAAATCCTGCTTAATGCTCCTCAGTTTTACAAGCACTCGAAAAAGGAAACTATTTTAACATCTGAATAGAGTCTTGAAAAGATTTTCCCTTATACCTAACTGAGGCTCCTAACCTTAATTCCCTTTTTTTAAAACTTTGCCTCATCTGTCCACAATTTAAACTTCATAATGAAGGATCAGGTATTTCTGATTTGGCATTACCATAATCTAGATTAAAAACCATTGATCAATTTCTTGTTTGACGAGGTACCTTGTGGTAATCTCATCCATGAAGAAAATAAGGGCACTATTCATGCCATACGAGATAAACTCATCAACGGGTAATCACCTTACTCCTATCATGTATTAAGAATACGAAACCAGGTAGAAGAATCCCCTAGATTCAATCTAGAGAAGATAGTCTGGATTGGGTAATCGCAATAAAGCTTGAACTAAGCCCCATCAAGGTGAAAAAGATTTTTACTTAACTCGTCTCCAACTAAGATCCTGCTCCTGATGATGGAAAATTTTCGGCTACTCGATAACACTTTACAAACAACCTTTTTTTTTTTTTTTTTGATATAGCTAGGTTTACCATGTCCATAGCAAACCGTCCAACACATTTCCTTTGATTTAATCCCCAATTCTCTGCACTCCTTGACTTGCTCAATTGTCTAACCCTTTTATGCCATCGCTACTTTCTAGGAGTTTTATCCCTAATAATTATATATAGAAGGTTCCTAATAAGCCTGCTGGGTGTTTTAGGCTTCTGTTTACACAAAACCTTATATTGAGGTGATCAGGCTCAATATTCAGTCAAGTGCAACAGGTAGTCCACAACACTCACAACAAGGCTACCATGCACAATGTTTCTATGCCCTTTTCACGTGAGGACCTAAAGCATGGTACATCTAGATTCTCAGAGTATGCATCAGAAGCATAATCAGTCCATCCACGGGCCTATACAGGACGAACTGCTCTGATACCAAAATGTAACACCCTCTATCATATAAGCCATGCTCGAGTCATGGAATTACATAAAAAGGTTTTCACAGTGCTGAAAAACTCTTTAAAATAGGGAAAATATAATACATGGCCCTTTTATTGTCCACTTTAATACTAACTACTAAACTCTAATACATAGAGAATAAAACAATTACACTTTAAAAGTAATTTGTGACCGACAGAGTAAACAGTGTGTACTTCCGACTAATCATTAGCTAGCTTCGATGGTCTCTTGATCTGGCTAGCGCCTGAGTCGTGCTCAATGAGCGGCCCTGCATTCCGTCTTGCACTGGATGTCCAACTTAGGTACTGGAATATTTACGGAAAAGAAGAACATACAAGCAGGCAGTGAGAACCTAGGGTTCTCAGTAGGTAAATTTGAACAAAACTTATGATGTCATCATAAACATTCCAGCCACTTCGGTTTATTATGAAAATATGAGCATATAGAAACAAATAATGGTTCAATTTTAAGTTAAAAATACCCTTCTCGAAGCGGGTTATATTTTAACCATCACTTACCATATTATATTAGAGACATAGAAATATGATTAGTATGATATGCTTCGACCAGAATCATGATAATAATAATATGACTTGATGAGATAACTAAGGATGCGCTCATAGATGCTTATGCTTGACTGTATGCAAGTGCACTTGACTTAATTCATATTTTTCTTTAGCTTGCAACTTGATCTTACTTTTCTGTGCTTGGTCCCCCGGAGGTGAATGGCCTTTCTCATCCCTGGGCAATAGTCTGCTTTTCAGGTCCGAGCTCGTACCTATACATGAGTGACGGGTTTACTTTCCCCGACCCTCACACCGGTCTATTCCCACTAATCTGGTCGAGGGCTGGCCCAAGTCTTAGACAAGATCACTCGCCCACGCTTAGTCGGGTCTATGCCATGCCTGGCGTGGTAGCTTAGTACATCCCTCTTGAAAGTTCTTATCATCTTTTCTTTCCATATCTTATCATGCGTACAGATGCTTTGTGCATACATGAATATGCCTCATGTCTTATTTCTCATATCATATTCTAATTATGCTTGCATGCATGACATACATGAACATTTCATGTGAATGTAATATATTCGAGGTATAACCTCTCATAGCAAAAGCTCTCATAACTCATATCATGCCTAAAATTCATCCTTGATAACTTATATCATCTTCAAATTCATCCTTACGTGTACACATTTCCTAGTTTCCTAGACTTCTGCCGTAAATTCGGCAGCATAACGGATCAGCTCCGCTTCCCCATGAATAGTGCCAGTTCTCACAGACAATTCAATCATAGCAATATAATCAATTTAACACACATATATATATCAATGTCAAACTGGCAATTCTCAACTCATACCTTATATGTTTTACTAACACTTGTGAAATCATCAATTGGGTTACTTTTGCCCATCTATTCAGATCTACCTGAATTTCATATGACCCACCTCTATTTCTATTCAACTCATTTAAATATGAAATTTTGATATGTCATAGCTCTATATGTCTACTTTCTAACCTCTTTGGTCCCATATCATTTTGATCCATATAACTCAATATATTCAAATCTTACGTCAACCTATTCAGTCACTAGCCCGAATTACACTCCTAGAAGTATAAATTCACTAAAAATCGAAACTAAGCTCAAATCATACGAAATTGGTCTCATATTGAAGCTAACAGGACAACCTTTCATTTGCCACAAGTTTCATTCCATTTGCGTAAGTATACCTTGAGTTATAAGTCCTGAAAGTCGACCTTCCTGAACTACTCTATTTTGACCTAGTTTGGACATAGAGTAACTTCCTCGAATTATTGGGAGCAACTGGGACCATAACAAACTCGGAATCTCATATTGGATGTTCCCCTATGTGTAAGCTTTCTAACAAAGTTGGTTTCATTCAATTTGGAGTTGTATAGGGTGAGTTATGTCCTCCTCAAGTCACCCTACCCGGAAGAAAGTCCTGAACCCTAGGTCAAACTTCAAAAATTCATATCTCTTTCAATACTAATCCAATAACCTTATATAATATATCCATGAAAAGCCCTGAATGTCTACTTTCATCTAAAAATGGTTTAATTATGCTATACTTATGCTTTAATTCTTACTCTATTTATCAAGTGTATGACTAAAATGAACTCTACTTTGGATAATATGGTTTCAAACTATAAAACTGAAAGTATTTATATAGTATGTTCACCTTTTTATAATAAACCGAAGCAGCTGGAGATAATAATGATGACACAGCATATGGTATTTTAATGAATTCTACTGAGAATTTATAATTCTCACTCCTGTGTTTATTTCCGTATTATCTCCAAATAGTTCAGAAGTTTCGAAGAAGGTCCTCTGAGGTGTAGTTGACTAGTATGATTGAAGGTGGCCGAAGGTTGCTGCCAAACAAGATCCAATTACGTGATAGTAACAATTTTTAGGTGAGATATTATGACTTAAGCATAGTATTATACTCGAGAGGATGTTACAACACGTTCTGCAACTTCATGTAGTGGCTTTCCTCTCCGGCAGCGTTCCGACTTGGCGTGGTTGGCGATGGTAGCTTGGGGGTGGGGGAGGGGTTAAGAGGATTTTGAGAAAAAAGAAGAAAAAGTAACAGAGAAAGGCTTCTGCTCTGGTAATTTTTTAGTTTAAGTGCTTGAATTTGCGACCGAAAAATTGGTCACTATGACTGATAATGCCATACACTTATTCAACGTACATATATAAAAACTAAGTCGCAAATTGTGACTAATTTTGCAATCGATTTCATAAAGTATAGTATATCCTGAGTATTGAAAAAATTGATCGCAAAATATATTTTTAAAATGCATTGCAAAATTCAATATTTGCAACCGATTTTCCTGTCATACATAATTTCTCTGCATTAATAAATCAATCGTAAATCTTGAATTTTGCGACCAAAGTATTTTCCCCTTTTGACTTCGTTAACCACAAATTATTTGTCGCAAAATTTAAATTTGCGACAGATTTTGTGATTGAATTTTTTTCTCAATAGTTTTTCCTTGCTTTAAAAATCAGTCGCAAATCTTGAATTTGCAACTGATTTTGTGACCGATTTATTATTACAAAATTTGGTCCTATATTATTTGAATTAGTCACAAAATCGGTTGCAAATTTAATTTTTTGTGACAAAAAAAAGCGGTCACTATTCCGAGAATTTCTTGTAATGCTCATTCTCCTTCTTTCATTCTACAACTCTATCATAAAAATTATAAGTCTCTATTTTTGTAAAAACACAAATTTTAAACTACTAATTATAAGTTAACATTTCCTGCTACACTTAAACTTGTAGCTCTAAGCTCTAATTAATACTTCAATTATATTCTATTCAACTACCATATAACAAGAAAATCATCATCACATAACACATTTAATAATTAAAACAGTATATCACAAAACACTAATTAAAAACTATTTTTAATTTTATAGTATAAGTTATCATTTCTTACATACACATCAAAATCAAGTGCTTCAAGTGTTCCAAGTGCTCTAATCTCCAATCAATACTCCAATTATATTCTCTATTCAACCCCAAAATAACCACAATATTATTATCACTTAACACATTGTTATGTATCACAATGCACATTGTTAGCAAACCCAATGACTAGCACATAATTTACTTCACAATTCTAGCAATAAACCATATAACTAACGTGCATTGTTAAAAAGTGTACACAATAAGTAAAAGAGTTTAGCAAACACAATACAAAATTGTAAAACATATAAATGCCTATAGTTTGCAATAATTTCGCCCAAAAAAAAAGCCTAAAATTCCCAAATATACATGTAAAATGTGAATGGAAAAAACTCACAATAAGGAGGAAAGGGGCGGCCATCCGCGCAGTGGCGAGCTTCTTGGCATAGCAAGATGCTGTCTCCAATGAGTCACCAATAGCGGTAGCAAGTCTGTGGAGGTCGGCAATTGCTTGTTGGTAGGAGGTTGTTGGTTGGTGGTGAGTTGGGGACAAGAGAAGCTTTAGAGAAAGAGATGAAAGAATGGTGGGGGGAATGTGGTTAAATTGAAGCTCCCTAAATCTTTTAATTTGTAAGGGATTTTAAACTCGTAGTGGTGGCAAAAGCCGCTGCAAATGCGTTATTATTGCTGTCGCAAATAGCCTCAAGTGTTTTTTTTTTAATTTCATTTAATAATTAGCGATGGCAAAACTTTGCCAACATTTGTTGTGGCAATGGCTGTCACAAACTTATTAAACCATTGTAACAATTAGTTGCTGCTGCAAAATCATTATCATTGCAAACATAGCGAACCATGTATCAATCACCGGCGACAATTGCACAGCAAACCCATTGACAACTTGGAGGCGACATTGGCCCCCACAAATAGGTTAACTCATTTTTCAAAAACTAAATTTGATTATTAGTGGTGGCAATAGCTACTACAAAATGCTTCAAAAGCTTTTAATCTTTTAAAGTCAACTTACATATTACACTTAGCGATGGCAAAATGGCTTTGCTAGGTTTTTAATTAAAATTTGAGATAATAATTACTAGCGGCTATTGCTGTGCAAATCGTTTGCAAATTAATTCACATAAGTCTTTTTGGTTCGATGTAGATGTTAAAAATAGTGATGGCTTTTGCCGCCGCTAAACTCTTTGTTGAATAGAGGCGGTATTGGCCATTGCAAAACACACATCCATTGTTTTGGCCTAACAAAAATGGAATTTAGCGACAGCAATTGCCATCACAAATTGGCTTTTGAGTAGCGGCAATAACGGTTGCCATAAAGCCTTGCACCCACATAAAACTTCAACAACTTAGTAGTTACATAAGCCGCCATAATCAATTTTATGCCGTTGCAAATTAATGTTTGCAAAAAAATAAAAATAAAAAGAAATTTATTGTTATCCTTTTTTTCGTGCCTTTTTTTTGGTGACATTGTGTCTGACTTCCACTGCAAATTTGCGATAGATCGCCTCCGCCGCAAATTTCCTGCCGCTAATAGACATTTTTCTTGTAGTGACTCCTCCCTATATGACTTTCGATAGCTTTTTCATCTTTTAATTAGAATATTTTGTAGTTTTTAACTTTTTTATTTGCACTCCTGCTTATATGAATTTCTATAGTTTTTTTAGCTTTTAATTAATATATTTTTGTAGGTATTATTATGAGATTAGTTTTTTTAAGGGATTGATTTTGATGTACTTTGATTGTAAAATACTTTTGTTTTGTTGATATATCAGTGTAAAATATTTTATTTGAGTCTTAATAGATAGAACGTAAAGCAATTCACGCACATATTTTGTCTAAGTTTCGTTGTTGGGAAGGATGGTTTCCTTTTAACTTTTATTTGTTTTAGTTTAGATAAATATTCTTCCTTATTTTGGAGTTACTCAATTTTTACTAAATTCCTTTATTTTGGTATTATATTATAGTATATGTGTTTTTTTTGGATCTATGGTAAGAGATATGGATGAAAAACCTTTATATAATTGTCAACATCGGATTTCAAGTGCTTAGTTGTTCTCGTATGTGTTTCATGTTGATTTGTGTAATAACCGAGTCGAGGATTATATAAATTGTGATATTTTGTTCTGTCGGACCCTACGAAAGTTCTGAATTTGAGCCCTATGCATCCTTGGAGAGCTATATGATTGGAATATTTCCATGAGATCAAAAGTCCCGATAATTGTTTCCTAGATATCCAAGAAGTGAAGAGTGATTTTTAATGGATTTTAGGATGTTATTAACCTTTTCATTTTTAGCCTGAAAGTTTAACAAAATAAAAGTTTTCATAAATTTGTGCTAGAATCCAACAGTTGAATTTTGATTTTAAGGAGTTTGATTTTTCTAATTTTTTTATTGAATTGAAATAGGGGATATTTCCTTATTTACATTTATATTTTAAAGTTAATGGAGTTAACTTAAAATTAGTAAAGGTAAATAAGTGTAAGGAGCATTGGAGATCAGAAGAAAAAGAAAAAAAACCAAAATTCTAGAAGATTGTGAACCACACTCGAGCATAGCTCCCTACGCTCAAGCGCGGAGGCATGCTTGAGGGCATGCCCTTACGCTCCAATGTGTGCCTAGGACAGCGAAAGGAAGAATCTAGCACTCGATCACGCTCCAGTGTGGCCCCCTGCGCTCCAGCGTGCCTAGGTCAGCGAGAAAAAAATAAAAAGGGGCTTCCAGCCCCATTCTCTCTCATTTCTCTTTTCTCCATTTCCCTTTCTCTCCCTTAAGCTATGTCGCTTTCTTTCCCCAAAAATATCTCACATATGGTATTTTTACTATCTATTACCACTATTTGTCCCTACCCACTTCTTACTCGTTATATTTCTAGCCTTTCTACCGATTGGTTTTTCCGTTTGGGCAAGTAAGGGAAGCTATGGAATGTCCTAGGAGGAGACCCAAGCTCTCCACCATGTCCTTTTCCATTCTTTAGAATTCAAAGGTAATTCTTAAGCTTAAAACCTCTTCTATGTCAAGATTTAGGAAACTTTACGTGAAGGATTTGCTCTTGGGCTTTGATTTGAAGTTCTAGAGCCCTAAATCCCGAAGTCTTTCATGTTAAAGGGAGTTTAAGTTAATCTTTTATTTCTTTGGATGAGATTTAGTTATACTATCGTATTATGGTGTCAAATCTGCTCCTAGAGTGACTGGTTGGCTCGGTGATTTCACCAAGGAGCTTCTACCCTTTTCTAGCTGGAATACTATGAGTAGATAGTTTATCTATATTAAATTTTGAAATAGATATAAGTATAAAATTCATGTATGTTATGTATATATATATTTTTATTATTATATGAATTTACCACGAAAGTGGATAGTACAACAAATGTTTAAGAAATTAGTTTTCCTTAACTGAAAAGCGAATGAAGAAATAACTGTATGCTATAGTTTTTCTTCATGTAAAGAGCATGGGACTGGGTAATCTATGTATAGTTTCTAATTGAATTTGAAATGGTTATAATTTCCAAAGTTACTAGCTATTTGTATAAAGAAAGGGATAATTTATTTCAGCTATACCATGTCAACAAGGTTTATGTTCATTAAGAAAAAGAGTTTATTTATGTTATGCTTCAAAACAACTTTGAAATTAAATGTATTTTGAGAAAAGGAAATGAGTTTTGTGAGATGAGCACTTCATAGAATCGCAACTAGTAGGGGAGTTGCTAACTCGGCGTGTTAGGCCAACATGGCCGGTTTATATATCACTAAGGGATGTACCAATGTTGCAGCCCAGGATATTACATAAAAAATTCTATAATTGCGACTTCCCACCAGTTATAAGCATATATTTTAAATTTCTATGTTTTATGAAAATGAGATTTCCTTAAATGTGTTATAAGACGGAAGGGTTACCAGATGCCTTCTATGGCAAACAAAATTTTAGATGTTCCAAAAATATGTATAAGAATTGTTTTCTCTAGTGGGTTTCAGGATTAAAGAGGGGACTATTTTCCCTAAATATTTTATATGTAAAACATAATTTCATTCACTCTTTTGATATAGAAATATTTTCCTATATTTACTAAGTTGAATAAATATGTTTGGCTTTGTCCCATGCTAGCTGTAGGTAAATTATCTCGCACTAAGTTGTTTAACTCACCCAGTTGCCTCCCAATGTTTCAGGTGCCAGGTTAAGTTAGAGTTTAGTCGCCGATTATCTTCTAGTAAACCCAACGCTTAAGTAGGCCCTTTCTTGCCATCATAGGAATTACAATTTATGGTATGTCTAGCGCTCAATTGAACTATAAGTAGGGTCCCAAACTATGGTAGTCAACGCCTATGTACATTGAAGACTATTATGTATATATAGTTTGTGTATATCTTATTAAGTATTCAAGCATTATTCATCGAAAAATGTCCAATTTTTTCAGGAATATTTTAGTTGAGGCTTGGCTCCCTATGCGCCGGTCATGGCCTGATTGGGTCGTGAGAATTTGGTTGGTATGTTTTTGAAAATGAAGTGATGGTATGTAATGATGTGATTATACTTGTCACTTGTGCGGCCATCGGTCTTGCAAGAGTTGTTTTACAAACAAAAACAAAACAAATCTAAAAAGCTTAAGTGGATTTTGGATGTTTAGTGTAACATCCAACCAATTTAATGTTATGCTTAAGTCATAGCATGAAATTAAGTAGGTTGTGTTACCGTGTTCATACTCTGCTTACATTTCATTGATCATATCACATCTTTTCTTTTCTTTTTTTGTAAACAGAAGAAACGGCGCGCTATATATAATGAACGTGATCAACATCTCAGAACGTGACAAAGTTTAATAAAACACAACAGAAAAGATAAGAATAAGTAATATACCATCAACTGTATACGTGCATATATAGGTCGGAAGCCAACGCTTCAGTTTATGTACAGATTCAAAATAGGATACATAAGTGAGGCCGGTGTACCAAAAAGATATAAGGATCGTGTCAATCAAAATGATCCTATGGAATCCTCAGAGGACATTGCAAACTAACTAATATACATGTGACTAAGTCTATGATCTAATGCTGCATACTGCCAAAAGAAGGCTATGCTGTACAATATTATCTGCAGCTGGGACCTAATCAGTCAGATAGCCATTGGCCATACCAGGCCCGGTTGGAGAGTAGTCTATACTAGGTCCCGAGGAGGATGACGAGCTGGTGGCCTCAGAAGGGTCGCTCTCGGAGCTGAGCGGAATGTCTGGAATCATCTGCGGGGGTGACTCTAGTGAAGGGCTAGCAGGAGCTGCAGGTATTGTGGGTGCTGGAGGGGCTGGAGGAGGGTGTGCCACGTGCAACAGGATCGCAAAATATGGAGCACCAGAGTCAAAAGCAGGATGAAATAAAGGGACCATAAAATTCCTATTACTAAAAAGGTAGAGACAAAAATGGCAAGAGCCGGCTATGTACAGCGAGTCCACTATGGGATCATGGTGGAGCTGCAGGTTTAGGATCTCAATAAAAAGAGTGGCCGTCGAGTCCATCACCAGCGTCTGAGAATGATGCGGAAATACAAAGCGAGGTGAGAATTTAAGGAAATTCTCAATAGGGTTCGCATATGGTATTTAACTGACGTCACATTCATTCTCAGTTGCCTCGGTTTTTATTTAATTGTAAAAACATGGGATCAAACTGAACTATCCGTATTTAATAAGTTTAAGAAAACATCTGGTCCGAAGCAAGGTTTCGTTTTAATTAGGAAAATATAAGAAACAGAGTAAACTACTAATAGTGATACACAGAATAATGAGCATACAACAGTAAGTAAATATAACAGACAAACTGTAAACAACTTGTAACAACTATTTAATGTGATCATGCAAAACTCATTCTTGAACTTATCTTCATAAACTTTTCCATTACTTGATCTCCTGGGAGTTCTTGGCCATTTAGACTCCTAGGTAATAGTCTATTTTTCAGGATCGAGCTCGTTCCTATACGGGAATGCCGAGTTTACTTTCCCCGACCTCTCCACCGATCTATTCCCCTTAACTTTAATCCAGAGCGGGCCTAAGTATTATGGAACTTTCATCATAACATAATCGTTATGTTCATCATAACATAACCTTTATGACTTCTTGCAAAATGTACATGCATCCAAATGTGTATCATAACTCATGCATAGGCTTTACCGAAACTTCGGCAGCATAATGGAACATGTCCGCTTTCCCATTAATAGTGCCAGTACTCAGAACACCAATTTTTAATAGAAGTCATAATATTTCATTCATATTTCAAACATCAAATTCAAAGGAGCATTAGTTACATTTAAGGTAGGGTTGCTGCCTCAACATATTCATTCAACCCGGATTTTGTAAATCAAGCCAAAATTTCTATTTAACTCATTTGGACTTGAATTTTGGATATGTTAAAGTTTCATGTGTCTATTTTCTAACCTCTTTAGTCCCATCTAATTTTGATAAATATAGCTCAAGTTATTTGAGTTTTATCCTGGCTTGCCCTGTAGCTGGCCAAAATTACACACTTAAAAATAAAAATCCACTAAAAATTGAAAACTAGCTCAAATCATACAAAATTGATCTCATATTAAAGCTAACAGGACAAGATTTCATTTTCAAGAAGTTTCATTTCATTTTTTTAAGTAGAACTTGAGTTATAAGCCCCAAAATTTGACCTTCTTAAACTACCATATTTTGGCCTAGTTTGGACATAGGGCAACTTTCTCGAGCCACTGGGAGCAAACGAGATCGTATCTAACTCTGAAATTTTTATAGAATATTCTCCTATGTGTAAAATTTCTAATAAAGTTAGTTTCATCCAATTCCAAGTCGATAGGGCAAGGTTTGCCCTGAAAAACCTAGTCTGCCTAGAATCAAACTCAAAAATCTAGTCAAACTTCCAAAATTCATATCTCTCTCAATACAAATCCAATGGCCTTATATGATATGGAAATCCCTGAATGTCTAGTTTCATATAAAAATGGGTTCATCAAATTTTATCAGCTGTAGGCGGAGCCAAACACTCTGCCGTACAGACTGCCAAGGGATTTTGGTTTTCCAGCTCCTCACGTCTTCCTACTTTCACCCTTTCTTACTTCCTAATCGATTTTAACATTAAAAATAGCCAACAAACTAGTCAAAGAGCATCATATTCATTCAATCATCATATCAAGAATTGAGAAAATAAAGCCACAATCAGTCACCCACAACCAAAATAACAAGAACAAAATTGAACTCTACCTTTTTTTATGTGATTTTGCTAGATTTTGGAGTTTGGATTGATAAAACCTTGTTAAGCTTGAAGGTTTGATGGAGTTGGGTGAGTGGAGAAGAGAAGAAGAAGGCTGGAACATGAAGGGAGAGGGTGCAAGTCTGCTGAAGGGAGAGGAAAGAAATGTGTTATAAAAGTATTGATGAGGTAGTTGGAATTGAGAGTTTTGATTGGATGGAACTTTGTGACCAATTTTTCAGCCATGTTCTCCTCTTCTTGTGGCCTTTGTAGTGCCACCAAGTGATGAGCAAGTGGCTAAGTAATCAGCCCTAACACAATAGAATTTGGGTGCATAATTCTATTGATTCAGTTCCGACAGCTTAAAATACCAAAACCTTACCGATTTCCTTTAAATTGGTAAATCGATTTAAGAAAATTTCTATGAAATCTCTTATACTTCTAACCTAATTCCTTCATATTTAAACTCAATTAATTGCTAATTAATTGATCCTAAATAAATTTTTAGTCGAATTTTAATTAATTTCGATTATTCGATAAAAACTGAATAACTAAGCCAAAAACGATAAGAAAAATTCCGGTGGATGTTACATTATCACCCTCCTTAAAAAAAAAATTTGTCCTCAAAATTTATTACCTGAGAATAGTTTAGGATACTCTTTCCTCATATCTGATTCCAGTTCCCAAGTGTATTGTTCAGCATCTCCTTTTCCCCATGCTACCTTTACTAGCTACACGGTTTTGTTTCGAAGTTGCCTGCTGCTTCTATCTACGATCCGTGCTGGCGGTACATGGAAAGTCAGGTCCTCTTTTAACTATATTGATTCGGGTTCTAGGAAGTGTGTAGGGTCAGGTTGATATCTTCTGAGTTGAGAAACATGAAAAACATCGTGAAGGTTTAACAAATGTGGAGGCAAAGCAATTCAGTATGCAACTAATCCGATTCGCTTCAAGATTTGGAAGGGACCGATAAAGTGAGGACTTAGCTTCTTGACCTTAATGGCTCTACCTATCCCTATTGTAGGCGTAATCTTCAGAAATACGTGGTCTTCTTCTTGAAATTCTAGAGGTTTTCTCCTGATATCTGCATAACTTTTCTGACGGCTTTGAGCAGCAAGCATCTTACTTCAAATTTTCTTGATCTGCTCAGTGGTCTGTTCAACTAAGTCAGGCCCCAATAGAGTTGATTCTCCTGTTTCATACCAACATAGTGGAGATTGGCACTTCCATCCATACAATGCTTCATAAGGAGCCATGCCGATGCTAGCGTGATAGCTATTGCTGTATGCAAATTCGGCTAGCGGTAAGCATCAATCCTAATTCCCACGTTGCTCCATTATATAGGCTCGTAGCATATCTTTTAAGGTTTGAATTGTCCTTTCTGTTTGGCCATCCATTTGCGGGTGATATGCAGTGCTTAGGCACAACTTAGTACCAAACGCTCTTTGTAAAGCTCCCCAAAACCATGAAGTAAACCTTGGGTCTCGATCTGAGATGATGGTTGAAGGGGTCTCCTGTAGCCTTATAATCTCTTGAATATACAATTGTGCTAATTTTCCCAACGGATAATTTGTTCGAATAGGTAGAAAGTGAGCAGATTTGGTTAATCTATCCACAATGACCCATATGGCATCATATCCTGTTGGCGTTCTTGGTAATCCCATTACAAAATCCATGGAGATACTCTCCCACTTCCACTCAGGGATTTCCAAAGGCTGCAGCATCCCAGAGGGTTTCTGATGTTCCGCTTTCACCTTCTGACAGACCAAGCATTTGCTCACGAAGCTTGCCATGTCTGATTTCATGCCTGGCCACCAAAACATTTTATTGAGGTCTTGATACATTTTAGTAATGCCAGGATGTACGGTAAATTTACCTTTGCGTGCTTCCTCCAAGATTCTTCTTCAGAGATCATTCCTATCGGGTACACACACCCTGTCATGATGTCGCCAGATGCCTTCTTTATCCTGAGCAAAACCCGTTAATTTCCCCAATTGCACAAGATCAATTGTATGTTGAAAACTGGTATCCTGCTATTGTGCCTACTGAATTTGCTCCTTAAAGCTACTAGCTATCTTAATTTGGTGTAACTGAAGGGTCTTAGGAGTTATAAGGATTCCCAAATTAAGATTTCGAAAACTCTTAATAAGCTCCATCTGTTTAATCTTCATCCAGGCTGCAGTTAGAGATTTCCTACTCAAAGCATCTGCCACAATATTTGCCTTACTTGGGTGGTATTTCAATTCAAATTCGTAGTCCTTAAGAAGTTCCATCCACCTTCACTGCCTCATATTTAATTCCTTCTGATCAAAGAGGTACTTCAAACTCTTATGATTAGAAAAGACCTCGAACCTTACTCCATACAGGTGATGTCTCCATATCTTCAAAGCAAATACTATTGCTGCTAATTCGAGGTCGTGTATAGGATAATTCTTTTCATGTGGCTTTAATTGTCTGGAGGCATAAGCGACCACGTTTCCTGTTTGCATCAACACACATCCTAATCCTTGTTTGGAAGCATCACAATAGACCTCAAATGGCCCACGAGGATTTGGCAAGGCTAACACTGGTGTCGTAGTCAACCTTATTTTCAAATCTTGAAAAGTCTAGTTGCACTCCGGTGTCCATTCAAATGGAATATTCTTCCTGGTTAGTTTGGTCAAGGGCAAGGCTATTCGAGAAAAATCCTTAACAAATCGCCTGCAATATCCAGCTAAGCCCAGAAAACTCATGACTTCAATGACTGTGGTCCCAATTTAGCACTGCTTCTACTTTGCTGGGGTCTATAGAGATTCCTCCATAGGATACTACATGATCAAGAAATTTTATTTCTTTCATCCAAAATTCACATTTGGATAACTTAGCATAGAGTTTCTTTTCTCTTAAAATTTGTAGAACTAGCCGCAAGTGTTCCATATGCTCTTGCTCCATCATCGAATAGACAAGTATGTCGTCGATGAAAACCACTACAAACTTGTCCACATATGGGCGGAATATTTGATTCATGTAATCCATGAATACTGCTGGTGCATTTGTCAGTCCAAACGACGACATCACGGTATACTCATAGTGCCCGTAACGAGTTTGAAAGGCTGTCTTAGGGACATCTTGTTCCCAAACTCGAATTTGATGATATCCGGAATGCAAATCAATCTTGAAAAATACCGTTACACCTTGTAGCTGGTCCATGAGATCATCAATCCTTGGTAGTGGATATTTATTCTTAATCGTCACTTTATTCAGTTGTCTATAATCCATGCATAGGCGCATGCTCCCATCTTTCTTTTTGACCAACAAGACTGGAGCTCCCCATGGCGATGTGCTTGGCCGTTTGAATCCTTTCCAAAAGCTCCTCGATTTGTCTCTTTAGTTTTGTCAACTCCAAAGGTGATATTCGATACGGAGCTATAGATATTGGTCCCGCACTTGGAACCAACTCGATGGTGAACTCAATTTCTCTCTCAAGAGGGCATTCAGAAATATCTTCTGGAAAAACATTAGGATATTCCTAAAAAATTAGGATATCCTCCACTTTCTGTTTAACTTCAGTCACATTAGCTAATAAGATGATGTATCCTTGACTCTTCGACCCACTATAGTTTACTAATAAAGAGTTCAAATAGAAGAGTGTTAAGACATGGGGTTCAGAAGACGAGGCAGAGGGGAAACCACCCTCTTATCGAAGCAATTGAGCATGACTCGATTAGCGGAAAGCCAATCCATTCCCAGAATTATATCAAGTCCAGATAGAAGGAGACAAATCAAATTGGCTGCAAAGGTCCTACCCTCAATTTGAAGAGGAACATTGATGCAAACTTGACTAGTTTTAATAGGTTCATTGGTAGGAGTAGAAACCAATAGATCATAAGACAATTCAGAAATTGGCAATTGCAAAATAGCCACACAAGTATGAGAAATAAATGAATGTGAGGCACCCGAATCATAGAGTACAGTTAGAGTCTCACCATCCACTTCATAGGTACCTTGGATTAGTCCTTCAGACTTCTTAGCTTCATCTGCATTCATTGTAAAGACCCGTCCTTAACGTTGAGGTCTAGACGGTTGTGGTGGATTCCTGGTTAGACACTCATAAATTTTGTGGCCTGGCTTACCACACCCATAGCAGACATTCTGGCCTGCTAAACATGATCGATCACCATGATTCTTATCGCATTTTGTGCAAGTTGGATTCGGAAGGAGCCTTTGGGGCTGCTTGCCTTTGTTGCCCACCGGTTGAAATCTTCTTTGGTGTTGTAAGTTAGGCTTGAATCTTGGGCTCTGCGGTGCCAACCCTTTCTTAAAACTACCACCAAATGCCTTGGCTGTAGCCAGTTTCAAGTTGTAATCTTCCATAAGTCGGCACTTATTTACTAATGTGGGGAAATCTCTAATCTCCATTGGCCCTATTGCGGTAAGAATATCTTCTCATAATCCTCCCTCGAATTTGATGCACTTCCAAGCTTTATCTGGATTCCTCTAATAAATTGTAGAAAATTTACACAATTCTTCAAATCTGGCAATATATTCAGATATCATCTAGTTTCCTTGATGAAGCTGCATAAATTCGAGTTCCTTGGTATTTCGAACAGAGGCAGGAAAGTATTTTTGGTAGAATACATCTCTAAACACCATCCAGGTGACTGCTATCTAAGATTCTTCGAATAATCTTCGTACACCATTCCACCAAAACTCTACATCTGCTTCGAGCATATAGGTGGCAAAAGTCACCTTCTGATGATCCGAACAATCCAGAATGGAGAAAATTTTCTCCATGGCTTTGATCCATTCATCGACTTTATCTGGGTCATACGCCCTTCGAAAGCTGGGCGGGTTTGCCTTCCTGAACTCAGCAAATTTAAGGTAGTCTAGGTCAGCTCCTGGGCCATGTGGGTTTCCTCCACAGCTTGCCTCAGGTTGCCTGCCTAATTGATCCATCATCTGGTGAGCTGCTGTTGCCTGTTCCCGCATCGCATGGCCATTTCTCGTAACTTGTCCATAAAGTCAGCTGGGTCTTCTTGAGCAGGTTCTGTGCGCGGCCTACCTCGCCTTCCGGAAGCCATTAAGTTTTGAGCACACAAAACAAAAGTTATTGAGTTGATCAGGCTTAATACTAAGTCTAATGTGCTAGTAAATAACAGCTCACACGATCAGGCACCTCATAAACATACACATCTATATCTCAATCGTACAGGCAAGATCTAGTGCATGTTATCAACTAAAATACAGAATATGCGCGAAGCACAGCCAGTCCAATCCTCATGCTTCAGCTAGGACGAACTGCTTTGACACCAAAAATGTAACACCCTACCAATTTAATGTTATGCTTAAGTCATAGCATGAAATTAAGTAGGTTGTGTTATCATATTCATACTCTGCTTACATTTCATTTATCATATCACATCTTTTTTTTTTTTTGTAAACAAAAGAAACGACGCACTGTATATAATGAACATGTTCAACATCTCAAAACGTGACAAAGTTTAATAAAACACAACAGAAAAATAAGAATAAGTAATATACCATCAACTGTATACGTGCATACATAGGTCGGAAGCCAACGCTTCAGTTTATATACAAATTCAAAACAGGATACATAAGTGGGGCCAGTGTACCAAAAAGATATAAGGCCCGTGTCAGTCAAAATGATCCTATGGGGTCCTCAGAGGACATTGTAAACTAACTGATATACATGTGACTAAGTCTATGACCCAATGCTACACACTACCGAAAGAGGGTCATGCTGTACAATATCATCTGTGGTTTGGACCTACTCAATCAGATAGTTGTTGGCCATATTAGGGCCGGCTGGAGAGTAGTTTACACTAGGTCCCGAGGAGGATGACGAGCTGGTGGCCTCAGAAGGGTCGCTCTCGGAGCTGAGCGGAATGTCTAGAACCATTTGCGGGGGTGACTCTAGTGGAGGGCTAGCAGGAGCTGCAGGTGCTGCGGGTGCTAGAGGTGCTGGAGAAGGGTGTGCCACGTGCAACGGGCTGCAAAATATGAGCGGCAGGGTCAAAAGCAGGATGAAATAAAGGGACGGCAAAATTCCTATTACTAAAAAGATAGAGACAAAAATGGAAGGAGCCGGTTATGTACAACGAGTCCACTATGGGATCATGGTGGAGCTGTAGGTCTGGGATCTCAATAAAAAGAGTAGCCATCGAGTCCATCACCAGCATCTGAGAATGATGCGGAAATACAAAATGAGGTGAGAATTTAAGGAAATTCTCAGTAGGGTTCGCGTATGGTATTTAACTGACATCACATTCGTTCTCAGTTGCCTCAGTTTTTATTTAATTGTAAAAACATGGGATCAAACTGAACTATCTGTATTTAATAAGTTTAAGAAAATGTCTGGTCCGAGGCAAGGTTTAGTTTTACTTAGGACAATATAAGAAACAGAATAAACTACTAATAGTGATATACAGAATAATGAGCATACAGCAGTAAGTAAATATAATAGACAAACTGTAAACAACTTGTAACGACTACTCAATGTGATCATGCAAAATTCATTCTTGAACTTATCTTCATAAACTTTTCCATTATTTGGTCCCCTGGGAGTTCTTGGCCATTTAGATTCCTGGGTAATAGTTTGCTTTTCAAGATTGAGCTCGTTCCTATATAGGAATGCCAGGTTTATTTTTCCCGACCTCCCCACCGATCTATTCCCCTTAACTTTAATCCGGGACTGGCCCAAGTTTCATGGAACTTTTATCATAACATAATTGTTATGTTCATCATAACATAACCTTTATGACTTCTTGCAAAATGTACATGCATCCAAATGTGTATCATAACTCATGCATAGGCTTTACCGAAACTTCAGTAGCATAACAGAACATGTCTGCTTTTCCATAAATAGTGCCAGTACTCAGAACACTAATTTTTCATAGAAGTCATAACATTTCATTCATATTTCAAACATCAAATTCATAGGAGCATTGGTTACATTTAAGGCAGGGTTGCTGCCTCAGCACATTCATTCGATCCAATTTTTGTAAATCAAGCCAAAATTTCAATTTAACTCATCTGGACATGAATTTTGGATATGTTAAAGTGGCATGTGTCTATTTTCTAACCTCTTTAGTCCCATCTAATTTTGATAAATATAGCTCAAGTTATTTGAGTTTTATCGCAGCCTGCCCTATAACTAGCTAGAATTACACACTTAAAAGTAAAAATCCACTAAAAATCAAAAACTAGTTCAAATCATATAAAATTGATCTCATATTAAAGCTAACAGGACAAGATTTCATTTTGAAGAAGTTTCATTTCATTTGTTTTAGTAGAGCTTGAGTTATAAGCCCCGAAATTTGACCTTCTTAAACTGCCCTGTTTTGACCCAATTTGGACATAGGGCAAATTTCTCGAGCCACTAGGAGCAAACGGGACCGTATCTAACTCTGAAATTTTTATGCGATATTCTCCTATCTGTAATATTTCTACAAAGTTGGTTTCATCCAATTCCAAGTCGTATAGGGCAAGTTTTGCCTTGAATAACCTAGCCTGCCTAGAATCAAACTCAAAAACCTAGATCAAACTTCCAAAATTTATATCTCTCTCAATACTAATCCAATTGCCTTATATGATATATGTATGGAAAGTTCTGAATGTCTAGGTTCATATAAAAATGGTTTCATTAAATTTAATCAGCTATAGGCAGAGCCATATAGTTCGCCTTACGGACTACCGAGGGATTTTGGTTTTCCAGCTCCTCACATCTTCCTACTTTCACCCTTTCTTACTTCCTAATCGATTTTAACATCAAAAACAGCCAACACACCAGCCAAAGATCATTGTAACATCCCCTGCTTTACTTAATTAGCCTGTGTTCTGCTAATTAGAGGGGTTAACGACACTGAGAATTAATCGATTAATCTTTGTAGCAAGAGCTTAGTAAATTAAAGGCAAGTCGACAATTGAGATTTAATGCATTAAAGGTTACAATTAAAAGCCTAATTTCCCAATCCTTATTAACCCATAATTTAGAACATAAAATCAAGGTGGTCTAATCTAATTAACTAAAAGCATATAAGTCTCAAAACTTAATCACTTTAACCTTCACATCTTCTTACAAAATTAATGAGGAAAAATCCTTCTTAATTAAAATGTGCTAATGAGTAATTTAAACCAAGTGAATTAATTAACATTTAGATAATTACAACAATTAGAAAGATGTAGAAACTTCCCTTTAATTATAGTTTGAAAGTTTGGTCAAAGCAAGAGCCATATCCAACCATCCATTTACTTTCTCATCATACACCACAAGAGCAAAGAGTCCACACAAGTAGATCCCCTTTAGTCATGACAAGAGTTGTACTTTTCTTCACCAAGATCACGACACTTGGTGTGATCCTAGCCATCCAACGCCCAATCCTAAGAGAGCTCACGCTTTTAACCACTGACAAAAACACTACATAGTCTTTACCCAATTGCCAAGACTCAGCCAAACACAATACACTCTTTCGCCCTATTGGTTTTTCCTATTTCCTAGCTTGTGTAAGAAGTAAAATCACCTCATTCCCTCATTTGCGCCACCCATCACCCACTCTCTCTCCCCTCATTTCATTTTTCCATTCCTCTCACTAAGAACACAAAGCTCTCTCTCTCCAAGTCTCATACCCACTCTCTTCTTCTTCAATCTTCCTTGTTCTTCTTCCAATCTCTCTACTACTCCTCACCTCATTTCCATCACCACCATCACCATCCCTTCAAAGACCACCATTTTTGGTCTTTGGAGAAATAAGATCACTCATACACAAGCCCCATTTCCAAGCATTCAAGGAGGAAGGCTCTCTCCAATCTTCTCCACCTTCAAAATCCTTCAAAGAAACTCTCTTTAGAGTATTCTAAACTCTTTTTCTCTCTTGTTTTCTGCTTTAGAACTCCTATGCTCTCCATAGCTAGGTGGTTTTAAAGATTGATTATGGGCATCATAGCCATTCTTGTCATAAAATGAGATGTTGTTGCTTGTATGGTGGTTTGTTGAAAACATGTTTTCGGTTTGGTGTGAAGCATGGTTGAACTCAATATTTTTGAACTCCAACATGTTAGTTTTTCATTAATCCTTCATGGTATATGAGTGTTTTATAACTTGAGAATGTTTTCTTGAAAGTGAGGTTGAGTGTTTTGGAGAAAACATGAGAAAGATCAAAACGTAAAAATCTGGATTTTCTGGCAGTCTGTAAAGCGTGCGGTATGTTTATTGCTACAAAACTCAAAATGTAACGAACCTATTTTTCTATGAAAGTAGACTCAAAGAGCTTTCCATACATATAAAATACATAAGATTCGGAGTTAAAATGAGTGAGATATGATTTTTCAAAGTGGACTGTTCTCGGATTGGTTTCTGTCTGGGCAGTCTACACTAAAATGGGTATAACTCGAGCTACAAAAATGATTTTTGAGTGGGACCAAGTTTAATTGAAAGCTAAGACATAGAGGAATAAACCCATAAAACAGTTTTCTCAGATTCCTTCTGAGTAATTATAATGAGAAGTAACAATCCACTGTACCGGGAGTGAACTTAGAAACTGGACAGTCAGAATAAAATATGCATAACTCAAGCTACAAAATGAATTTTTAAGTGGGGTTTCTTTTATTTAAAAATAGACTCAGAGAAGTATATCCACACAAAAAATTCAAAATAAAAGAGTAAAAGATGAAATTATGGTGAATTTTCAAAGTTACTGCCCCACTGTAAAAGTAAAACTGGTCATGGTAAAAGTTAAAGAATAAGGAGAAATAAGCTTTAAGACATTAATACCCTTACATTAAGCATTAGAGAACCCTCATAATTTAACTTAAAAAGTGTCAAAAGGACATTAGACAAAAAGTGGCATTATGCTCAATAAGAGAAGTTTACACAAGAGAATACCTCAATTCAAAAGTTTCCTGTACCCACTTACTAAGCGTTTCATAAAATGTTGCTTGAGAATATGCCTATGCTTATGTGCAAGCAATGATGATACATGATGATGATGAGCAAATGATAATATGATATGATGCTTGATGATACTATGATATTGGTTTCTTCCTGCTTGGCAAAATTTTAAGCTTGGCTTAACTGCTATGTCAAATAAATTTGTAAAATTATGGACTTAGAAATATTTGCTTCATAACGCTTAAATAAGAAGAAGCTTTAATTCAAGTAAGTTGATCCTTCAAAAGTGGGCGTCACCTAATTTAAGTTCCCTCACCCACGACTCACAGCATGAGGCATGGCATGACCCAGCCTAGTGTGAGTATAGGATAGGTCTTTACATGAGGCATGGCATGACCCACTAGTGGGTACCTGAATTTATGGTGGTGACTACCACTTTGATGAGCTCATTACCACTTATGTTTAGTAGAGTGAAAAGATTAAGTCAAGTTAAGAAAAGAAAGGGACTTCGTCCAAAACCCTAAAAAGGAAAGAAGTTAAGAGAATCTTCTAGCTTGACATGCATGTTGTATACGATTACACTTGTACTTATAGTTATTATGATACAAATGTTTAGGTATGTTAAAAGTGAACGCTCGATACCCATGTTTTGAAAATCTAGCAAATTGAATTTGATGCATGCTCACTGCTTTTATTAATAAACCGGCGGTCGGGACGATGACGACATGACACCACGTGTCGTGTCTAGCCCACTGAGAAATCTTATTTCTCACCCAGTCGCTTTTTCCGCTCGCCACTAGATATCATGGCTCACCCCGTGAATGGAGCATGGACCACCATGAGTGGGCTTTACGACGGGATACGACGCTTATTGTGGCCAATGACCACCACAGAAGTACGCATACATTTTTATCCTGGTCGACTTTTGAAGAGGAGCCAGAAAACCCGCCACCAGAGACGCCTCTTCGCCTCTTCTTGGACACCAGTCCTTGGGACTTTCCGCCCGAGCCATTACCCGACCGAGATGGAGCCGATGTCGCCGTTTGCCCAGCGAATGTAGTTTGCACCCTACCAGAGGTCCCTGATCGGCGGAGCTCGACAAATATTTCCTAGGGCGCACTCGCCACGCCGCTCCCTGAGTACCATCCGGCCGAGTCCGAGGAGGATCCCTCTGAGGAACGTTTCTTCCGCCACCGCTACACCTCCCTGGTCGCCGATTCGTCAAGGCCGACGCGAGTAGCTTCGCGCTCATATTATCCATCCGCACTCCTTCATTCCCCTGAGGCCGAGGAGCTAGGGGGACCAGGCATTCGAGGACTTGAGCCCACTTGATCGAAGGCATGGAAAAAGGCAGAGAAAGGCCAGACGCCCATAATGGGCCTATTTTTATTTAGTGCTCCTTATCTATTGTATTTCATGTTGCATCGTACTTATGTACTTTTGAGGTCAGACTATGGCATGACCATGAGATCCCTTTTTATGTATTTGTTGGATATTATGAGATTAATTATAATTATGTGGTTGTAGTACTAATGTGAATGTATGGTATTTTGATTTATCTCTGTTACTTTAATTTATACTGAAATCTTTGCGATACGCTCGTTTATCTCTATCTTCTCGCGCAAGGCTTTACTTTTCAAAAGTGACGACGTATTTTCAAAAAAAAAGAAAAAAAAATTTTTACCGTATTTTCCGCGTAATTTAATTACAAGTGCGGTTTAGTTTTCCACGAGCATAAGTAACAACTAATAAAACGCCGTAATACGACTTAAGCGTAGTATGGGTTTATTAGGGTGTTACAATCATCATATTCATTCAATCATCACATCAAGAATTGAGAAAGTAAAGCCACAATCAGCCACCTACAACCAGAATAACAAGAACAAAATTGAACCTCTATCTCTTTGTATGTGATTTTACTAGATTTTGGAGTTTGGATTGATAAAACTTTGTTAAGCTTGAAAGTTTGATGGAGTTTGATGAGTGGAAAAGAAAAGAAGAAGGCTGGAACATGAAGGGAGAGGGCGCAAGTCTACTGAAGGGAGAAAGAAATAAATGTGTTATAAAAGTATTGATAAGGTAGTTGAAATTGAGAGTTTTGATTGGATGGAACTTTCTGGCCTATTTTTCAGCCATGTTCTCCTCTTCTTGTGGCCTTTGTGGCGCCACCAAGTAATGAGCAAGTAGCCAAGTAATTAGCCCTAACACAAGAGAATTTGGGTGTATAATTCTATTGATTCAGTTTCGACAGTTTAAAATACCGAAACCTTACCGATTTCCTTTAAATCAGTAAATCGGTTTAAGAAAATTCCTATGAAATCTCTTATACTTCTAACCTAATTCCCTCATATCTAAACTCAATTAATTGCTAATTAATTGATCCTAAATAAATATTTAGTTGGATTTTAATTAATTTCGATTATTCGATAAAAATCGAATAATTAAATGAAAAATGATAAGAAAAATTCTGGTAAATATTACATTTAGGGTTGGGAGTTATTAAGAAAAATAATGGAAATAAATAAAGTGAAAAAAGAAATGCAGGGAAAGAAGAGATAATAGAGAAGTTCGCTAGACTACCCAAAAATAAATAAAGAGATAATAGAGAGATCATCCTTATATCTATTTGGATATTTAAAATATATAAAGAGAAGAATATAGAGGGTTTATGATATGTTTTTAAAATTTTATTCTTTGTTAAAGTGATTAATTATTTAATATTAATTTTAAAACTCTAAAAAAATATTTATATATTTTGTAAGATCTTAAAAATGGTTTTTTCACTCTAAAATATAGTAATGTAGCCTAAATATTATTGCAAGATTGACATGTACAATGGATTTTAAGATAAAGTGACATGAGTGTACGCATGATCCAAATGTGATTGGATAAATTTTAGATTTTTGCTATTTGGACACCTGTCGTGGTTATGTAGCATACCTAAGGTTCAAAACCAAACCTAAGGTTAGCAATACCTCTAGTGAAATACTTTAGGTTGATCAAGCCTTAAAAGTTGTTTGTTTTTTCCCTCTTCTTTCAAGGATTCATGTGAAGATTAATTATTTTTTATATGAGATTTTTGTGAAAAAATTTGATAAATATGATATTTTTGGTGAAATTAGAAAAATGTGGTGTTTTTATTTTTTATGATTTTTTTCTCTCTCTCCTCTCTCTTCTTTTCTTCTCCCTTTCTTTTTTCTTTTCTTTCTCTTTCCTCTCTCCTTTCTTTTTCTTCCCCCTCTCTGTTCTTTTTCTTCTTCTCTCTGTCCCACGCTTTCTCTTTCTTTCTCTCTCTCTCTCTCTCAAACACACACACACACACATGCACAACACACAACACAAAAAAAAAAAAAGAAATTCGGTTGAAAGTACACCGGATTTCAATTTTTTTTATTAAAATAATGAGATCCGATTGACAGTCAGTCGGATTCCTTTTTTCTCTCTCCTAATTTTTATTAAAATAATGAGATTCGATTAACAGCAAGCTGGATCTCTTTTTTTCTCTCTCCTCCTTTTTATTAAAATAATGATATTCGACTGACAGCAAGCCATATTTCATTTTTTCTCTTTCCTTATTTATATTAAAATAATAGGATCAGGTTGGAAATATGCCGGATTTCAATTTTTTTATTAAAAATAATGGGAACCATCTAATAGCAAACCGGATTCCTTCCAAAATCTCATATTTTTCAAATTTTACCAAAAATCCCATATATTCCCAATAAATCACTCAAAACAACATATTAAAAAAAAATACCCTCATGTGAAACTATAATTTTTTTTTTTTTCAGGGTATTAAGGTTATCATTTCCCTTCAATACTTTTTGGTGAGTTCGAATCCCTCACATTGCATAAATCCCCTAATCATGAACTAAGGCTTTCTTACCATTTGAACCACTCATGAGTATTCTTTCAAGGTTTCAAGTTGATCATAACATTCTTTCTTTTCTTTGTAATAACATATTTTGAGAGATATTCTTTTATCTTCTATGTAGTAAAATTTTTTTACTCCATAGAGTAATCTTAAACCTTTATTTCGAAGGTGCAAGAGAGAGAATTTAAGAACAGATAGGTGTAATGGAGTAATAAAAAGTTTTTTTCATAGAGAAAATAAGAATTTTCCCCTCTTTTGATGACATTTGAACAAATTTAGTATTCGAACCTTTTTTTTTCGAAAAAAGTAAGATTATATTTAAATTTATGTTAACTCACCTCATACTTTAAATTTCATCGATCATTAAGTTAATTTTTTGCGTTGCAACTTTTATATAGGGCACTGAAAAAAAGAAAATGAAAAGGTCTCGTCAAAAAATAAATTATTGAAAAGGACTATTTGATTTCATATTGCATGTATCGTGATCTAGCTCACGTTTATTAACATAACTTCAATTCATAAACTACTCAAGGGTAGAGTATAGATCAACCATCCACACAGCAACAAACTAACAAATTCAAACAAAAGCCCCCACCCTTAAAACCCAGGTTAAGGCAACTTTGGTTGCATTCCACGCATGGCCCACCATTGCAGTCTAACTGTTGATCCTCCCTGAATGTTGCTGGTCCTGGATCCTCCATAACTCTTGCTGATCCTACAGTAAGAACAAAGTCAACAAATTTATGCACATAGTTCCTTGCTTTCCCATGGCAAAATTTTAACATATCATTGATATGGATTATGGAATTAAGAAATAATATACTATCTATACAATACATGATTATGAGACCAAAAATAAAATACAATGCATGACTATAACAAACTAATACATGGATCATGCCATCAAGAGACCATTTCTTTAAAAAATTTACCAAAATTCATATTAAAATATCAATAAAAAAAAGTTGCTACTGAGTCTTACACACCTAATGTACTATGTCTTTTTTTTTTTTTTTTGGAATAAATAGACTAAGAAAGAACATTAAAAATCCAAAAAAAAAAAATCATTTTCATATTTGCATTAGTAAATTGTTTACTAAAAACATAACTTTAGAGATAAAATTAACTTCTTTTTTCTTGCCTGAAGCCAAGACCAAAGTAATGCAAAATGTTCCTAACAAAAAAGGTTGATAGAAATGAGAAGCCATTTTGTGGGGATTTCACCTTGGAATTCTAATCTCTGGCATGAAGCTCAATATATACTATCAAGTCGAAGACAATTTGGGAAATAAAAATTAGAATAATTTGAAGATGGAAACGTATTAATGTATGAATCTTTGAATCTTTATTATTTGTAAGATCATCAAAATATAAATACTCATGAAAGAAACTAAAATACCCACAGACGAGACAATAAAAACACCCAAACAACGAAAACATATGCCAAAAAGACAAAAATAATTAAAAGATACAAAAGTCTAAGCAACAGAAGAAGAAGGAGGAAGAAGAAGAAGAAGAAGAAGAAGAAGATAATTAGTTAGCTAAGAAAAATGTATAACTTTTTATTGTATGATATCAATGATAAAATAATATTAATTAAGAAATTGTTGTCTACATGGTAACATAGTAGATAGCATAATATTTTCTTATGTTTATCACATGTCTATTTGAAGCGCACAATCAAACAATCAATTGCTAAAAAGAAAACGAAAATATATTACACTTTTGTTAGTCTAAATGGTAGGATAATTAGTTAGTTAAGAAAAATGCAAAAAAATTTATTGTATTATATCAATGATAAAATAATATTAATTAAGAATTTTTTTTTTGGTAATATAGTAGATAGTATAATTAATATTTTCTTCAAATATATCACGTTCCTATTTGAAGCACACAATCAAACAATTATCAATTTTCTTTGCTACATACATAATTATTTGAAATGACATTTAATGAATATCATTATATGCGGAATTAATTCTTTGATTCAATATAATTAATTTTTTGACTAAATGCTTATTTTGGTTCCTAATATTATATGTATGTTTCACTGTAGTTTTTCAAATGAAAAAATTAATGATTTAGTATCTGAAGTTACAAAAAATGATTCAAATTAATCTCTAGAGTGGTATTATAGGGACTTATTTGAACCACTAAAAGGACTAATTTGAATCACTTTTCATAACTTCAATAACTAAATCATTAATTTCTTAATTTTAGAGATTAAAATAAAATATACATATAACTTTGAAAACCAAAATGGATATTCACTCTAATTCATTTTTTAAGATAATAAGGTATCTTATAGGTTCATCTATTTGCACTACCTATAAGGCTAATCATTATTCAACTAGAGGAGCACAAGCATCAGCCACTTTTCTCACAAGAATTGCCCTTCTACTATTCAAACTCGTGTCCTCTTTCTTAGATAGGCGTTGCCTACTACGTCAACATTTAGGTTTGACAATCATATTTTGACACATAAAAATGGTAGTCCTACATATCTCACTGCCCATTAATTCTAATCTCTTATTAAGTGATGTCTATTAATTATATGTATTTATTAATGATGACTAATATCATAATATAATAATGACCACATTTCAGTAATCAACTTTTTTGAAAAAAAAACTTTTTTCAGCAGTTTATTCTTTTTTAAATCATTATTATTATTAATTGATTTCAAAAAAGTCAATATAAAATAAAATTATTTATATATATTATTTTATTTTAATTATCTTTACATACTTTTAACTTTTCATTATATCATTATAATTCGGCTTAAACAATGGCAATCATTATTTATGTTAACAAATGTATTTAGAGAAATTTATTAAATTAATTAATAATATTCCTATATCCATTTATTTTTTATAGTAATAATTTCAAAATATAAAAATTATGATTTTAAATTACTTTCTCTATAATTTATTTTTTAAAAATTATCATTATTGATTATCATTTTCTTGTCTCATTGCTTGAGTGACACGATTAGAAAAAAGAGACAGGCATGCTTTACGAGAGAAAATTTGAAGTGTCCCATCAGAATTTTATATGGAAAGGTTCGGACGTGACTTTCGTCCTCCATAATTCATCCATATGTTTTGTACGGTAATATTTGTCTGAATATTTAATCTTCCCAAGCGTCTGCAAAGGCGTCAGATGGCCACATATAAGTCACATTTTAACTACGACCAAACAGGACAAGGGAGCTTAATATGAACGTCAGATATTTTGGGATAATCCAATACTGATTCTTTTTACTAAAATTAAGCATCTTGCTCAATCAACATTCAATGCCTAATGCACCAATTACGTGCCATCTGACTATTATATTAGGTAGGAATTACACTTCATCCTAAATTCCTAGAAAATAGGATACACCTTGTTAACAACTTCTGTTCAGTTCATTTTATTCATCAAACAAATTATAGGGCATGTGATTCACCAAATAAAGAAAAAATTTAGGGCATGCCAAATCACTACAAAAGGTATCTATAATATCAATATACTTGACTTGTTGCACCAGGTCGGTATTCTCCAATTCCTAGCAAGTCCTGTAAAAGTAACAACAGGCTAAAAATTAGTGGTCTAAGTTGGCATACAAGTTTTAGTTGTGTATGATATGTGATGTCATGCATTTATTTATTGTATGTCAAGTTGTTGACAATGGGATGTTTCAGTTAAGCAAGTTGAGAAACAGAAATAAAAAATAAAAACAGGCAGCGCAAGAGTGGAAACTGGATTAATTAAGGAAACCATGCTGCTCGTTGTAAAGAATCAGTTCAACCGTCAAGTTTAACTTGCTAGGTATAATACCAAAAAAGATGACGACAACAACATTCAGGTCTTCCCCTACTAGGTGGTATAACCTCAAAGAAGATTTTCATCATTCCAGTGTCAATAGAAATCTAAGTACAAGACAGTAAGCTATCCTCACGGAAATTATCCCAACCTAAAATGATATTACGGGTAAAAAGAGGACTTAGTGCATTTTCCAATTCCTTTTATATTGTAATTACAATCTTAAATTTATTTCAAATCTGTTGTTTGCATGAAATAAAACATTGATATTGGCTTGTAATGCTATTTTATTTTGAAAACTATAGTTTCTCTTGTTGGTATGGTTTAACACCACGTTGTTTATTGGATTACAGAGAAATGAGAATGAAGTGCAGCTTTTCAAACAGAAACTAAACAAATCCAGAAGACTAATCCAGAAGTACAACTTTAAGACAGAGCTGTGCTGATCCAAGATTGACATGAATCCTTCCAGCAGAGACACTGTTTTGAATTCAAAACAAACTAATCCAAACACACACTAAGCATAACCCAATCAAAGCCTTTAAAAGAAATCTCATTTGGTTGAAGCCTCTATTAAAAGAATATATATTAAATTCTGAAAGGGAAGGAAGAATGAAATTGCTTTGAAGCGCACAACTAAATGCTCTGGAGATGACCCTGTGTTAGCATATGTTACTATTCCCTAATAGCACATAAATGCAGCAACATGAAACACGAGTGGATGGAAGCTACCAACAGCTGACATAGGGAACAAGCAGCTAAAGGCAGTAGAAAGTCACACCATGTAGTTGAAAATATAATTTCATGAAAAAAAAAACAACACGAAAAGGATAACACACTTGACAAGCTTTATTTTTTGCTCTAGTCTCCGCTGTGCTCGGAATATCATGATTTGGTTTCTGAAATCTCTTTTCACGGCGCTCACAAGAGCCCCATCCATCTGAGAATCTGCCACCCCTGATGAAATGAAAAAATTTATAGCAATGGCAGTAGTTGTGGTAAAAATAGAGATCATTTGGAAGAGAATTTAATTGAAATTACCAAACAAGAAAGTAAACATACTGCATGTATGCACGAATCACGAACTCAGCACGTTGAACGTTGCGATTCTCATCAAACTCAATATTCTTGTCTCTGATTTCATAAGAAATATTAAAGTAACAAGATATCTTTCTCCAACCTATAAAAACACATGCACCATGTTACAACTACTGTATCATTTTCAAAGATAAGAGAACGCAATCTTTGTTTACAGTTTACCTGACTTTTTAATGAAAGGATTCCCTGATATCAAAGTGTAATCAGTTTTCTCCAAAATCTGTTCATTGAAGGCACAACAAAGGATTTATTAGGTAAATTCTAGGTGAAGGAAACTAATTGCACCACAGGAACTCTTGTATCTTCAGATACTTGCATAAAGTCCTGTGGAAATGTTATTGGGTTATTAAATGCAAAAACAAGAGCAAACACAGGTTGAAGTGTGTTACAACTATTAAATACTAAAATCCAAACTTGAAGCATCTGCTCATATATATAAATATACCTCTGGTTACAAGTACTATTTTAAAAAGATTAAAAGAATACCAAAAAACTAAAGACCTTGAATTTATCTGGACAAGCAGGCCAAAAAGTTATGGAATTCAAGAAAACATGTTTCCAAGCAGTTTGGAAATTCAAATGAGAAAGTGGCTTATACCAACTACCAAGCAATGATTTGTTTAAGAATCAGGATAACCAAAGGGGGTAAAAAGTGGGGAAAAATGGAATCAAACACCAAGTTTCCTTATGACCTTATTAATGGCAGACAAAGGATAGAAAGCACAGGAGAAATTATCTTTTTGGATATTCTAACGTGAATTATGTGATACACCCTAAGCAAGAAAGAAATAGTGACAATAAAACACCTCAAAAGACGGGCATAAAGAAAATAATTTTTAGTTTCTTACCCTTATTGTTAATAGATTTTTTGATGTATCGATACACTACTTGTACAGTGTAGTCCTCAAGAATGTTTCTCTATGTCAATTTTATGTTTGCAGCAATCATTTCAATTCAAAGGCTAATCCACTGGTCAAGACATAAATAGAGCAATCAATTTCAAAAAAAAAATCGTTTCAGTTATTCATTACCCAAAAAAAGAAAAAAACATTCAAGGCTTTCCCTCATAAACAGCATGTTATAATAAAAATGAGCTTAAATTTGTGAATTTTAACAAAATGTATTGGTATAATCAGGAGCATAGACATTCCTGAAACAATGAAACTGAAAAGAACCTTAAGGACAAATTATGATTCTTGTTATCCTTTGATTTAGAAAATTTGCGTTTTACTTTAGAAAATTTGTGTTTTACTGAATACTAATTCTTAATGACCAAACCAAACTTAGAGCATCTGCTCATTTAGTGGTTTGCTTTCAAGGACTTGGCAAGAGATAAAGAGGTCATGATATGTGCCAACTCTGCTATTATTTGGCGCATCTAGCTATTGCCTTTAAATTTGCTTCGGGAAAAGATTATATTCTTGGCCTCTCGGTTAAATAAAAACTCATATTTCATGTTTTAAGTGGTTACCAAATACAATTTTTTTCTGAAAAAAAAAGAATTAACACAACAACACCAAGTCACCAAAAATATCAACAAAAGTTTTTTCTCACTGGGTGGAGTTGACTATATGGATCAAATAATACCACACTATTCTATCAAAAACCAAGTTTTCGAAAAGCCATTTACATCTAGATCCATGCAGGTTTTTTTAATGGTTTCTCATAGAGTTTTCCTTGATCTTGGTTTGCCTCTGTTAATCCAGCTATCCTCTATCTGATCAAGTCTTCTTATTGGGGAATCTGTTGGCGTTCTCCTCACATGACATTGTTGATATTGTTTCAATAAAACAAACACAAAAGATTTTAAAACTGGCCCATTTCACCTAGTTATAAAATTATCTGAGGATTGACAAACCTCCTCTATAGGCATTGATTTATCTAGCCAACTGGGTTAATATGAGCTATGCTTGTTGAAAAAAAAAAATGATTACAAGCAGGACAGATATTCAAAATAGAAAGTGGTTAGTTATGTTGTTCAAGAACATGACATGAGGCACAAAATGATAACAAAAAGTGCTGTGTTGGCTTTTGGTAGCATCCTAACCTTGGCAAATGACAAGGACCCTGTATAGTCAGAAACAGATCGAACTTTGCCACTTAAACAGTGAACTTAAGTAGAAAAGTTTACACTCCAAATATGAGCTGTTACTTTTAGCGTAGCGTTAATGTTAGGTGCTCAATCCAACACAAAGCAGATGATAAATTATATTTTTGGATCATCTAATAATAAAAAACAAATTATAATTCATATCCAAATTAGGCAACAGAACTCTAGAAACATCGATACTCATAATTTTTTTTTTAACGCAAATTTCATGTTTCTCATCATCTCTTCTGTTCTCTCTTTTAAATCAGACAATAACTTCCGGGGGCGAAAAAAAACCAAATCAACGTTCCATGGTTCATTATTAAAATCATGCTTTCACAATTCACCACCAAACAGAAAAACAAGTCCAAAACTGATTCTAAAACCGATCACAGATAAATCAATTAGAACAATTACCGCCATCGCTGCATTCTGGTACTCCTTGAACAACGACACCGAAGGGAACCTTCCAGACAAGCTATGTCTCAAGCCGCTCTCTTTCTCCTCCTCCTCGCTCCTCCCGCCGCCAAAACACCGCGGCGACACCTCCGTGCACCCACTCAGCTCGTGCACCGCAAATTTCCCGATCTCCGGCGACAGGTGCGACTCGGGCGACCAATAAGCCTTCGCCGGCGGCGTCCTCTGCACGGTCCTGACCAGAGCGAGAGGGCTGCCGCTCTCGCCGGCCTCCGAGGAAGCGATCCTCGCGACCTTCCTCGGCGGCCGGTAAGCCCAGGGCTCCTGCACCACCTCGCCGGAGTCCCGCGAGATGCGGTGGAGCTTCGCCGGCGACGGAGACGGCACCGCCGGTGAGGGCTTGGAGACCGGAGAAGGTGATTGGCGGTGATTGGGGTACTTGACGGTTGCTAGGGTTCTGGATTTCGATGAGGAATGTGAGGCTGTGGCGGAATCGATGACAGCCCACAAAGCGGCGTCGTCTAGGTCCTTGTCGTCGAGGACGACGGGATAGGACATTTTTGGGGGAAATTAGGGTTTCGGGGTTGGGAAATTTTTTGGAGGTTGAAGAAGGAAGAGAAAAAAGGAGTTTAATAGCGTTTTGGTGTGGGTGTGGTATTGAGATTTGGGAACTGGCAATGGTAACGGGGAAGATGAAGTTCCATGTGTCCGAAACTCTGACGGATGTGGAAAAAGCGGGGAATCGCAATTTTGAATTGGACTTGGTCCTACTCCTAGTAGAGTGAAACGACGTCGTGATGAGTTCATGTTATTTATTTATTTATTTATTTTTACCTTTTATAACACGTATAAATTTTGTAAAGTGATAATTTGATTTTTTTTAATGGGATAATAACGTGGTAATTTGTTGATGTAGCATATTCATATAATAAACAATTTTTATTAATCATGATTAACTTATATTGTTGATTATTTTGCCAATAGATATTAATTATCAAGTTTTTGTAAGACTAAACTATCATTTTTATCTTAAAAAAACTAAGTTGGCATTGATTTCGGAATAAACCCTTAATTTAGTCTTTAAAATTGTCATTATTGCCGAAAACAGGAATAGCAAAATAATCAATGTTTATTAACGAGCACATAATGTTGGCGAGACCTTGTCCTAGCTTAACCAAAAGTATCGAGTAATCTTGGATATACAGTTGTATTATAATTCGAATAAAGAGTTTTAATCGACCATAGAAATCCTACCCATCTCAAGTAGGATTGCTTTCGAGAGGAGGATACTTGTGATTTCAACAAAAAGAAAAATCAATGTTTCATCATTAATTTAGAAAATTATTATTTATTTGTTTACATTTCCAATCGGATAATAATGTGAATAAATTCTATATTAAAAAAAATGTACATGAGTTTAATCATGTTTTTCTTAACTTTAAAATTTGTTTGGATGAGAGGTAATTGGGGAATGAGAGGGGATAATGGGAAGGGAAGCAAGTTCCTTTATTTGAGATATTTTTTTTTGGTTGCAATAATAAAGTTTGAATATAAGATCTCATGCAAACTATTTAAACCTCTCACCACTAAACCTCTTGCGATGGCTTCCTTATTTGAGATTTTCATAATTGACAAGAATGAAAAGTAACTCAAGCAACACAATTCTCCCTTATTCCCCTTGTAAAACTCATTATTTGTTTGCGATGAAACTGGGGTGAAATGGAGGAAAAGGAGGGGAAATTGTAATATTTAAATAATATAATTTTCAAACAAGATTAATGAAGTTCCATGATCTGCTCCCTTATTAATTTTCTAAACAAAAAGAAAGATAAATTGGTTCTATTCCTTCTCTTTTCTTTCCAATCCATTCCTATTAGTCCCATTAATAATAATAATAATAATAATCAAAAGATAAACATATTGTTTTTGTATGTTGTTCATGGTTCTTGGATACTGATTGTGATTTTATGGGAATACAATCAATAATTGAGTATTTGGAGACAACTAGAGTAAAATATACCATTGACTATTAACTTTTGTAGCTTCATAGATGGATTTTCCATAAGCACATGCTTTGCTCCTATATGATTATGTGATGACTTATTTGAATATAATAATTTGACATAATTAATGTTAAAATCAATCTTGGAGGAGTCTAAACCTCAGTTATCTTTCACGTTATTTATAGTTAATTTATTTATTTGATTTCATTTAACTTGGTATTCACTTTATAATGTAAATCGGTTTTTTTTTTTTTGTCAACGAGGATTAACTCATCTAGTTGACATTCCACTCATTCTTTGTCATGACTTAGATTCAATTCTTAACTTCCTAATTAGTGGGTAATATGTAAAGATTTTAGTGCGAGCCTTTTCTTCAATCGATATTTTCTACCAAAAAAAATTAATCAATTTTTCTTACATCTTTGGCTTCTTTATTATGTTATTAGACTAACAAGAGACCCCATGCAAACATCGACGCAAGAATCCATTATAAATATCTAGCTACTAGCAATATATAGGTTCAAACATTCATAATTTCACAAATATCAATCCAACTCAAATAAAACATCAATACTTAAAAAACATCACATAAATAACATAACACAAAAAGATCTTCACCATTAAGCATATCATTAGAAAACCAAGTCTATAGGTCATAAACATGCACACTGATACAAAGATCTTTTGCCTTTTTCACCAAATAGAGTAGGCAAAACAACAAAAATGTAATGCTAAGATATCATATTTTACTCCCACTTGATATAGTCATTAGATGTTATCCTGCAACAAAAATAATGAGAAAACTTATAGAATAATTGAAGACTCAATTTTATATTGACAATTAAATTTTTTGCAACATTGATCCCATTATCCAACATACCTCGCTTTTTTTAACACTTTTCTTGACAATGTTGATACCATCCTTTCCTAATAAGGCAGTGACTATTTCTACCTAGAAACCAAATTAGGGATCAATTGTGTTTTTCTTTAGCTTAATTGGAAAAAACAATGTTCTCATGCACAAGTGCAAATGATTCCTAGAGAAAAGAGCTAATACATACTACAAACCTAAAATATCCTTAAAGAAAGTGAAATTCATATGTTCAATATATTAGATTTGATAAATTAACAAATTTATGAAAGTGTAGTAGGAGATACCAAAACTTGACACTTTGAAAATTGTGGTTCAATCAACTCAATGATAAAATCTATCATTTGCACCATCAGATTCACTTGATGAATCTGGTAATTATTTCCTCTTTGATTTTTTCCTTAATTTTAACCATGGGTCTCTAAAAACCAATCAAAATAAGCATATTTTAGCACAATACAATGTTGAACATCATATGAGTAAAGCAAATCTATGAGTAAATATAAGAATTGACAATAATTATAAGAAAACTTGACATAATTATAGGAAAAAAAAATATCAATACAATATCAAGTTGCCAAAGTAAATAAAGGGTAACAAAAGGCTAGCCCAGTGTAACACCCTCCCAAGTATGGTATTATGCTTAAGTCATAATACCTTACCTAGGAGTTGTTACTGTCACTTAATCGGACTTTGTCTAGCACCAACCTTCGGCTACCTTCAATCTTACTAGTCAACTCTGCCTCGGAGGACCTTCTTCGGAACTTCTGAACTATCTGGAGATAACACGGAAATAAACATAGGAGTGAGAATTATAAATTCTCAGTAGGATTCATTAAACTACCATATGTTGTGTCATCGTTATTGTCTCCAGTTGCTTCGGTTTATTATGAAGAAGGTGATCATGCCAAATAAATTGTTCAGTTTTATAGTTTGAAAATATATTGTCTGAAGCAAAGTTCATTTTATTCACGCACTTAAGTCACTTGGCAATATTTCATATTTAGAATAATAATCACAGCATAAGTAGATAGAACAGTCTCCGCATCAATAAAACATGGGATATAATTATGCAAATACTCATACTTGAATTCATGCAAATGCACTGGTGTTTTTCTTTAACTTTCTTTGCTTTCTTTTCTTGGCACACCTAAGCATTACGTATCACCGTCCTTAGAGTGTAGTTTTTCTTAATTTCCTTTACTTGTCATGTACATTCCAGAGTATGATTGCCATGTCATACTCCATCGGAGTGTGATCGTCATGTCACATTCCTTAGGGTGTACTCATCATGTCATATTCCAGAGTACGATTGCCATGTCATACCCAATCGGGGTGTGGTTGTCATGTCACACTCCTTAGGATGTGCTTATCATGCCATATTCCAGAGTATGATTACCATGTCATACTCCATCGGGTTGTGATCGCCATGTCACACTCCATAGGAATATGGGACCTTCATCATATCTTTTAACTGCCTTCACAGGGAGGGATTCAAATAACTGCCTCCGAGTGAAGGGATTTATCCTCACATATTTATATATCTCTTCCTTAGCATGCAAAGATGTCGTCTTTCATAAAAGGAATCATGATCATATCATCATACAATGTTTATATGCATTATAGTGCACTTACTTTCGAACATTCTTGCTTTTAGAATTTCGTATTCATAACTTAAATCTTCCTAACACAAGCTATCATAACTTCATATGCTTTTGCCAAAAATTTGGTAGTATGACGGATTAAGTCCGATTCCCCATAAATAGTACCAGTCAACCAAACAGTCATTCATACAAAAAAAATCAATGCACAGTATAGATGCTCCAAAAATTAAACAAAGTTTCACAACCTTGATCTTGAATTAGTTTTCTGCCACTTCCTTTTGATTCTACCTGATTTTTGTAACTTAGGCCATAAATTCATTTTAACTCATTTAAATCTGAATTTTGGGTATGTTGAAGTGTTATTTGTCTATTTTCTAACCTCTTTAGTCCCATCTAATTTTGACTTGTATAACTCAAGTTATTAGTATTTTACCTCAGACTGCCCTGTACTTAGCCAGAAATGCACTCTTATAAGTGAAAATTCACTAAAAATAGAAATCTGAGTGAAATCATACGAAGTTTATATCAATTTAAAGCTAACAGAACAAACTTTCAAATGAAAGAAGTTTCATATCATTTACATGAGTATATTTTGAGATATAAATCCTATAACATAACCCTACTAGACTATCTTGTTCCAGCCCGGTTTGAACTTAAGGCAACTTCATTGATGTGCTGGGAATAATTGGCAACGAATCTGATACTAAAATTTTTATGGGATGTTCCTTTATATGTTAGCTTTCAAAAAACATTAGTTTCACTCAATTTAGAGTTGTGTAGGGTGAGTATACCCTTCTCAACTCATACTGCCTAGATGAGAATCCAGATTTCTAGGTCAAACTTCAAAAATTCATAACTAACTCTATACTAATCCAATGGCCTTATATTTTATATGTATGGAAAGCTCTGAATGTCTAGTTTTATATAAAATTGGATTTATCAAATTTAAACAGCTATAGATAGAGCCATACATTCTGCCGTACAGACCATCAAGGGAAAAACCCTAACAGCTTCTTGAATTCTTCTTGGATTCATGTTTTCTTCAAATCAATCTATCCAATCTTCAATTCAAACTCACATATACAACTTAAACCAGCCTTAATTCATCATCCCCACCCATCACAACATCAGAATCATGGATGAACAAGGGACCCTAGGCAGCCCCAATTCAAAGAAAAGAAGGAGAAAGTTGAGATTCCTACCTTAGATTTGAGGTGTAAGTTAGCAAAACTCAAGTTGTTGTTGAAAGAAGATGATGAAGGTTGAAGATGGAAGAAGGAGGAGGTGAAATAGAAGAAAATTGGAGGAGATTACTTTGCAGAAAGGGGCAAAAATTTTGAGTAGAGTTGAAGGGGGTTTTGGTGTCTTAAAACATAAGGGGGGCTTGTGATTGGTCAAGGATTGGTTGGTGGTTATTGAGCCAAGCTTCCCCAACAACTTGGGTAGCAAGTGGCGCCCTTCATGGGGTTAGGAGTGGTTGAATAACAACCATTTAAACTAGGGTGATTTGTGTGAAATTCTATTGATTCGGTTCCGATAGTTTAAAATACCGAAATTCTACCGATTTCCTTCAAATCGGTAAAACGGTTTTGAAGAATTTTGTGAGATTTTATATGTTTCTATTTTAATTCTTCTTAATCCTAATCTCTTTAATTAATATCTAATTAACTCCTAGTTAATATTTAATTAACTTCTAATTGCCTTTACTTACTATTGAAACTGAATAAATAGATTAACGGCGTAAATTAGATATTTTTGCCAATTTGAAGCCTTTTTGTTTTCTGTAACTAATAGCATTTCCATAATTTTGAGCAAGTCCAAGGACACCCCACGTCATTTCACACCAAACTGCCTCTATGGCCCAATCGGCAAATATTTAAACTTCTACAGTTTCACCAAGTGATTTTGCTCTGTTTAAAATCCCATTTTGCTAATTCTACAGATGTAAGGACATAAAGGTCATTTCATGAAAAGTTCTAGGATTATTGTGGGAATAAGTCTTTGGGGTTAAAATATAATTTCTAAAATTTTTGGACATCACTGCAATTAACAAAAGTTTACAGGGGCACTTTTATCATTTCCTAATTTTTAACATATGGCAGTGCCATATTTTCAATGGCAGTGCTACAGTACCCTATAATTCTGAGTGTGAAGATCGTTATGGCATAATGCTGCCTAAGGAATTCTCACATTGGCTAAGGGAAATAATTCAAAGTTTTCATTACGTTCTGTTTACGAAAGTAGGGATGTTACACCCAGCATCAACATAAAGCATGAATTTAGTCTAGCAAAAAAACAACATAATATCATTCTATCAAAGCCTCCATAAGTTCAGTCCAACATCCACACAAAATCATATTTTCGATCTTATTTTCTTTTAATCTACCATTAAATAAAACTCAGGTAAGATAGACGAGGAACCATAGTCCAACATAAGAAAAAGGGGCAAAAAACTACAGTATAACCATCCAACAAATTTGGAAAAAAAAAATAAAGAAACTTGCATATCTAAGCAACATGCATCCATAGGAATGTGAAAGTTTTCATTTTTTTGGCATGGTAAAGTGTGAGTTCCTATGAAATATCAAAAGACGATTGCTTAGTCAATAAAATTACAAAAGCTGTGAGAGTCTAGAAAAAGAGTTAAGGAAGTAGGATGGAGTGGAGTGTGGGAAGTCGCTATAGGAGAAGGAATGTTCATGAAAACATTCAACAATGAGGATATTAATGGCAAAATAGATCTTAGATTGAGAGGAATCAAGAGGGCCAGAAGGTGTATAATGGATATGTAGAGAGAAATAATAGTGTTTGGTAGAGGATTGAATAGTGTCCCACTCAATTTTTGTGGGAAATTTTCTACCATCAATGTCTAAAGACTAGTTGTGGCAAATATTCCAATTTGAAGGGCAATTAGTGGACAACTTCATTTCATGGAAGAGAAAGACTAGCTCAACAACTTTTGCTTTTGTCATAACATCCTCCCAAGTACAATATTATGCTTAACTCATAGTACCACACTCAAAAGTTGTTATTGTTGCTTTAACGGACGTTGTATGACAGCGCTCTTCGGCCGTCTTCAATATCTCTAGTCAACTCTAGGTGGCCGCCTTCGGTATTTCCTGAGCTATTTGAAGATAACACGGAAATGTACATAGGAGTGAGAATTATAAATTCTCAGTAGGATTCACTAAGAAATTACATGCCGTGTTATCGTTATTATCTCTAGCTGCTTCGGTTTATTATAACAAGGTGAGCATGTTATCTAAATATTTTCAGTTTTGTAGTTTGAAACCATATTGTCCAAAGCAAAGTTCATTTTAGTCATACACTTGATAAACAGAGCAAGAACTAAAGCATAAGCATAGCAGATTGTAAGTGATTTTGTAATAATAACAATAGCAAATTGTGCATGTGTAATGGCTCATCATGAATATCATGCAAATGCACTTATACTTTCTTTTCTTCCTTTACTTGACACTCGTAGACATTACGTATCACAATCCCTAGGGTGTCTGCATGCATATATCTTTGTCTTTAATCTTTACTACCCTTGGGTAGTTTGACCTAGGAGTGAGCTCAACTTGTGACTGTTGTCATACAGAACTAACCTATAAGGGGATCCATGTGCCTCTAGTCTTGGAGGGATCTCATTTTGGCCACATACCTACAAGGTAGAGTAATCTTATAGCTTTAGCTGCCTTTACAAGGAGGGATCCAAATAACTGCCTCTAGGTGAAGGAACCCAATCTTACATAATCATATATTTTCTTTATTTGCATGCAAATATGCAAACTTTCATAAAGAGGATCATGATCATATCATCATACAATGTCCATATGCATTTTAGTACACTTATCTTCAAACATTCTTGCATATAAAATCTCATATTCTTATCATAAATTTTCGTGAGACAGATTATCATAATTTCATAAACTTTTGCCAAAAATTCGGCAGCATAACAGATCGAGTCCACTTCTCCGTGAATAGTGCTAGCCAACTAGACAATCATTAGTACAGAAAATTAATATAATGTGCTAACCATTTGAATTCTTATACAAAACTTGTAGCCTTTGCATTTAAATTGATTTTCTACCAATTCCTTCAACTCTACCCTTTTTTAGAAATTAAGCCATAATTTTTGTATAACTCCTTTAGACCTAAATTTTGGATATGTTGAAGTGTTATGTGTCTAGTTTGTAACCTCTTTGGTCCCATTAAGTTTTGATATGCATAACTCAAGTTATTAACATTTTAACTAGGTATGTCCTGTTACTAGGTATATTTGCACATCGAAAATTAAAAATTCACTAAAAATCGAAATCTACTTGGATTTCAACAAAACCTATGTCATTTTAAAGCTAACTGACCTAGATTTTGTTTCCAATAAGTTTACCTCATTTGAATAATTAGAATGCGAGTTATTAGCTTTGGAATTTGGATAACCTACACTACCCTACTCTAGGCCAGTTGGAACTTAGGGAAACTTTCATGAATTACTGGGAGCAACAGAGATTGAATTTGGTTCTCAAATTTTTATGCAATGTTACTATGTGTCATTTCTAAAAAAATTAATTTCACTCAATTTGAAGGAGTATAGGGCAAGTTATGCCCTTGAAATCCAGTCTGCTCAGAATCAGGGACAAAATTCTAGGGTTAACTTCAAAAATTCATATCTCACTCAATACTCATCCAATGGCCTTATAATTTATATGGTTGGAAAACCCTAGATGTCTAGTTTCACATAAAATTAATTTCATTGAGTTTCAATGGCTTTCGGCAGAGCCGTACACTCCGCCGTACAGATTGCCGTAGGTTTCCTTAACCTAATCCATTTTGTTTGCTTCTCTTCACTAGATAATCATCCAAAACTCAATTTATACACAACAATCCAGCCATAAATCTCCATATTGACTCATAATAATATCAAATACATGCATCTAAATGAGTTCACAATAGCCCCAATTCACAAGAAAATTCAAAGAAGAAGTTGAATCCTACCTCTAGTTGGTGTAGAAATGAGCCAAGCTTGATCTAGTCTTGAAGGATATGGATGAGGCTTGAAGTTGGGAGTAAGAGGGAGTGAAAATGGAGGAAGAGAGGAAGAGAAAATGGATGGTGTCTCAACTGGAAGGAGAAGCTCGAAATTGAGGAGGAGGAAGAGAGATTTTTGGGGTTTAAAAGCACTAACCTTGCATGTGATTGGTGGAGGCATCAAGTGGCCAAGATGTGACCAACTTGCCCCTCTTTTGTGTGGCTGAGCTTGCCACTTTGTGGGGCTAAGGTGGCTGATTTTCCAGCCACTAAAGTTAAGGTTTAAGGTGTAAAATTGTACTGGTTTAGTTCTCGAAGTGTAAGGTACCAAAATCTAGTCGATATCCTGCAAATCGATAAAATGTTGCTAGTTACAGTCTAAAATTTTCTACATAACTGTTTCAAATTCTTCATTCATTAATCTCTTTATAATTCATTCCTAACCACCTCTATATATCTAGTAAAACCAGGTAAATCAATTAACAGTGTAATTTAAACGTATTGCGAATTTTCGGACGTTATAATATATCCTAGTAAGGAGGATGTAGAGAGAGCCATTGAAGATCTCAATGGTACAAAAATACGGGGCCACAAAATTCTCGTACAAGAAACTGATTACAAATGTGGAACCAAAAGGACGATAACCCCAGGGGAAAGAACTAGAGACAATCAAGAAACAAGGAGATAGAGCATAGTTCCAATAGACAATCCAATGAGAAGACCATACAAGGATATAATCTGGAAAGGAAGGGAGAATAGCTAGGCTGATCAACACAAAAATGAAGGTGGAAAGTTAAAGCGAGACAACATTGTGTAGACAAGGAAGAAAAGGGAGAAAAAACATTGGCGGTTTACAGAGAAGTTAATAGTGATATCGAGGAAAAATTAAAGAGGAGTATAGTGGGAGGAACTCTTTATCTAGTTAACATTGATCTGCTGGCAGATAGACTATTTTAAGAATGGTACTCCATTACTGAGGTATCTACTATGGGGTTATATAAAACTCTTGTCACATTCTCTACAATAAAGAATATGGAGAATGTTATGAATCAAGGTAAAGAGTGTTCGTTAAACCATTTTGAGGAAGTAAGGAGGTGGTTTGAGGAAGAAGCTTGTCAAACTAGGAGAACTTGGATTGAATGTAATGGAATACCTTTACATGCTTAGTCAAATGACAACATTAGAAAGATTGATGGCTTATGGGATAAAGTTCCATGCTTAGATAAGAAATCAAAAGATAGAAGTGACTTTGATTCAGCTAAAATGCTCATTGAGACATGCTACTTCCCATTCATTCAAAGCTGGTTTTTTTTTTTTTTCCAATTGGTAGTTATGATATGCCATATATGTTAGGGAAATTGGTAAGGAAATAATCACATTATGGAATAAAAAAAAGGAAAAAATCCCAAAATCAAGGGGATTGTTCATTTCAAGGTGAAGATGAAAAGTCATTACACATTGATGATGAGGTCGAAGGGTCAGGATAGGGAGATGATATGGAAGGAAAAAAGTCAAGAGATGATTTGGTTTTTGACAGATGGTATCAAATTAATATTTTGAATTTGAAAACACCAATTGACTAGCCCTTGAATAAAGGAGAATTAAATGGCCATGATGGTAATTCGAATAATGAAAGGAATCGTGGCACAACTAACAATTTGAAAAATGATGAAATGGTAATACTGGAGGATGATAGAGGATATAGTGGTAGGTCTAGTAAGAGTGGAAGAAGGGTCTAATAACAAACAATATGAGGAAGTGGAAGCAAATGGAGCTCATTAATAATTTGGGCTGAGGTGCCCAAAATCCAATACAATTGGTGTTAGCTAATCTGGACCTAGATCCCACCAGGCTTTGGTCTAGCAAACAATGGAGGAAAAAGCGATGACTAGCAAGCTAAACAAGATAATGTAAATCAAAACATTGGTGAGTCTCATAAGGATAATGTATCCTATGTATTAGATGAAAAGGTAAAGATTGAGGCTAAAAGAACATAGGATCCTAGCAAGAAGCTGGGCTTATCTTCAACAAATGAAGATGCTGTTATTCAAGCGTTAATGGAAGATTTGATGGTGAAGTGTTCTAACAAGAAGAGGTCGAAGAGTAAGAAAAAAGGATCCAAAAAAAGCAAACAGATAATAACAAGTGAATAAAGGTATGATATGGTCAATGGCAAAAGTAAGGGTGTTTTGGTGTCTTCTATTTCATGTGAAATCATTATCTTTCTCACTAGTGAATTTTGCTTGCCTCTACTTATATGAGTTTTGCAATTAATTTCTTGCATCAAAGTTGTTTTTTGGTGGCTTGTTAGCAGGTTTGGTGTGGACTTTCGATGTGTTTCAACATAGAGTTAGATTAGGAATATGGCCTTTTCTGGTATTTTGTTGTAGTTTCTAGTAGGTGCTTAAGCAAATAGATTGACTTTGGTGATCTCTGTATATGGATGCTTATGGTGTTGGAGATTTTGTTATAGCATAAGTATCTTGTTGATATGATAGATTCCAGGTGCTTGTTTCAAGATTGGCTATAGGCTATGTTAGTGCATTAACAAAAATAATTGGTGGTCTTGTCTATAACTGTAAATGGTGTATTGCCAGTATATTTCTGTATTGGGCTTTTAAGGTTGTTAGCTAGATCATGTGATCCCGAATTATGTTTTTTGGTGTTTTGAAATCATTGTGTCAAGGGGTTTGCAGTTGGAATTGAGTAGGTGTGGTACTATTGGTTGTTTTGAAAGTTTTGTTGAGTTTTATATAGTGTGGTTGTTGTGCTTTTTGTATTTGGATGAAATTTGGTGTCATTGGTTGGAGTATAGTGTTTTGGTGTTTGTGTTTGGGTCTGGGTAGGATGTTGTTTGTGAGTTTTATTTCTTTTGATATGGGTGTTCAGGCTCTTTAGTGTTTGGTGAACCGATGAATGTAATTCAACACTATCAATAAAGTGCTTATGGGTTGGAACATAGGAGGTCTTTGCGATATGGTTTGGATCATAAGAGGTCTATGCAGTTTGATAAATCTCTTTTCAGGTGATCACTAGTTTGATAAATTTTCATAGATGTTGAAATTCTAGTTTATGCATAGTTTTAGGCTATGGAATTCAAGTTTGGGCCATATTAGTTATGCTTCTGTCTCATATGGTAATGACTTATTTAGTGGGCTCCTGGTGGAATCCATTTGGTTTAGGATCTTAATATCCACTAGTGGTATGGCTATGAATTATGCCAAGTGTGAGGAGGTGGTTGTTGAATTTCAAATTGACAATAAGAGTAGTGATATGTCCTTTTACCAGTGGTCTTTGTTTTGTATATGCTTTGTCTTTTTTTATAATCTAGTGGTGTTGATTACTCCGTGGACTTGAGCCTTGTATTTCGAATTTATCGGAAAAAAAAAAAGTTGTCAAGACATGGTACATACGAAGACAAAAACCCACCAAATAGTGATTTATTGTTAATATAAAGAACCAAAAATTTAAGATAATTATTGAAAATTTATATTAATAAATTTTTGTATAATTAAGGGATTATTAGTTAAATTATTAGTGCCTGAAACTTGATAAAAATTTAGAAAAAATAGAACCAATTTCCAAAAAATTATGAATATTTTTCTAAAGGCTAATTAGAGTTAAAATAGCTTATAGAATTAAGATCAAAATTTTTAGAGCTTGTTTGAATTTTTTGTAATCTTCAGGTAGCAATTAGTAAATTGTAGATTTAAGAAAAATAATTTAAAAATATGTAAATGATTGAGAAAATTTCTGAAAAATTAGAGGCATGCTTGGAATAATTAGGAGGACCAAATATAATTTTATGAGCAATTATAAGTTAGGATAAGTTAATTAACTAAATCTAGCTTAATTAATATAAGTAAATCCATAGAATTACAAGAAAAATAGCCAAATAAAATAATACTCACATAAAATCTGAAAAATTTGCCAGTCATTGATCTTTGACACTTGTCCAAGTGACGACTAAGATTGGTGGCTAAGTTTTGGAAGAAAATATTAAGCAAGTACAAGTAATAGTGAATTAGGTGGTAGTGTGTGAATGTGAGTTAATGTGGTGTGGTAAACAAAATTAAAAACACTCTTCTACCTTCAATAAGAAGCAGTGTGGCAGAGAAGAAAAGAGAAGTGAGTGTGTGTGTGTTGTAATACCTTTCTAATTATAATATTATACTTAAGTCATAATATTATATTAGGAGTTGTTACCATCAATTAAATGGACCTTGGTTTATTTTCTGCCTCAAGTTCTGAGAAAATACAAACTCTCTTGCATTTTACAAATAGGCATATTATAATGTGACTCTTTTCAAGTACATAAGCAATACTACTAGAAGTTTCAGCTAATATAACAATTTGCTAATACTAGTATATGGAGACGTGTTTATTAATGTGTCTTTGATAACAGTTCAGCTATAGTTGAATTCTATTGAGCTGGACCCTCCTTGAGCTCCTTTGGATTCTCTAGAGACAACATGAGAAACACATAGGCATGAGAATCTTTATTCTCAGTAGGATTCCTAAATTACCTGATAATTCATGTCAACATTGCCATCCCAACTGCTTCGGTTTATTTAAAAAAATGGTTTCATGCATAGATATACGAATTCATTTATTAAGTTTAATAAACATGTTCTCCCGAAGCAAATTTCTTTTAACAATCACTTAGTGGCTTCTAGAGCAAATATTAAAATAGTAATAGATAAACTAAAGCATATATAAAAATAGTATCAGATAACTATAACCATGCTAATAAAGGTAATAACCGTGTAGTATGCGTATGTAGATGCACATCCGGACCCATGAAACATTAATTTTGTTGAAGTTTGTTTCCTTTTTCTTACTTAATACACCTAGGTATTACATATTGCTGCCTCTAGGGTATCTGCTCTTGTCTTTCATTCATACTTAGTCCCCTGAGAGCATTTGGCCACGTAGCTCTTGGGTAATAGTCTGCTTTTTAAGATCAAGCTCGTTCCTATACAAGATTGCTGAGTTTACTTTCCCCAACTCTCCTACCGACCTATTCCCCTTAACTTTATTCTGGGGCTAGCCCAAGTAAATGGAATTTATATAATCATCATGGGCAAATCATCTTGGATAACATATGTGTTTACATGTATAATGTATTATATGCATAAGTTCTGCCGGAATTTCGATAGCATAACGGATCATGTTTGCTTTTTCGTAAATAGTGCCAGCTTAAATAGACAATCAACCACAGTAGCAAAGCTAGTATAATATATAAATCTTTTAGCATCACCATAGATTTGCAACATTCACACCTTAATTGAAACTCATACATGCATTAAGGTGCCTAAACCCCCAATTTGACAATTTTAATTGCATTATTCAATTCTGCCTTGTTTTGTTATTCATGCCACAAATTCTACTTAACCTATTAAATTCTAAATTTTTTCTATGTTGAAGTATTATTTGTTTAGTTTTTAATCTTTTTAGTCCCATTAAGTTTTGATAAGTATAAATTAAGTTATTGAAGTTTAACCTAGGTCTACCTTACTGTTAGATAGAATTGGGGTCTAAAATATGAAAATTTGTCAAAAATAGAAATCTTATTGTGTTTGCTTGAAACTTATATCATTTTACATCTAACAGAACTAGCTTTAATTTCTCACAAGTTTTGTTTCATTTAAATGGGCAGAGCTCAAATTATAAGCTCTCAAAATTGGTTGAATTAGCCTACCCTATTTCAATCCAGTTAGGACATAGGGCAACTTTGGTGAATTATTAGGAGCAAACTACTGGATTTAAATTTGAAATTTTTATGGCATAAACATCTATGTGTTAGCTTTCTAACAAAATTAGTTGCACTTAATTTGAGTTGTATAGGGCAAGTTATGCTCTTCACAACCCATACTAGTTAGAATAGTGAACAAAATCCTAGGGTTAACTTCAAAAATTCATATCTCATTCATCATATATCGAATGGCTTATAATTTATATGGTTCGAAAGCTTTAGATGTCTACTTTCATCTAAAATTGGTTTCATCAAATTTCTGATGGTTGTAGGCAAAGCCATACACTTCTCAGTACGGACATGTCTAGGATTTTCAATCTAAACAATTCTGTTTTGCTACCCTTTTTGCTTTTCACTCAATTTCCCATCCAAACCCAACATATACATGTTAATCCAGCCATAAGGGTTCATATAAACATAGTATAATATCAAATAAATGAGTGGAAAATAAAATTTCAATTAGCCACCAAATCACAAATAGTAAGAGAATACTATGAATTCTACCTCAAATTGATATAGAAACTAGCTAGACTCAAGTTTTTGTTGAAGGAAGTGGGTGGAACTTGGAGATGGGAAGAAGATGAAGTGAAATATGAGAAGAGAGAAAGAAGAGTGGTCAGCTAAAGGAGGAGGCCAAAATTGAGGGGAGTTAGGAGGAATTCTTTTCAAGTTTATAACATGGTGATAATGACATCAAGACATGTGATTGGTGGATGCATGGGTGGTAGAGAGTTTAGCCAAGTCTTCCCTCTTTTTCGGCTGCACGTGGCACCATCTTGAGGGGTGGAGGTGGCTGAATTTTTAGCCACCCAAATTAGATTTTCAATAGTATGAATTTCTACTAACTTGATTCTTACAATGTGCAATACCGAAATTTAACCGATTTCCTTCAAACTTGTGAAATATTACTAATAATCTTCTTAAATTTTCTACATGACTATTTCAAATTCTTCTAACTCTATTCTCTCTAATTCACCTCTAATTACTCTTATGTTTATAATGAAATGAAATAAATCAATTAATAATGCTAATCAAGCACATTATCTTTCGGGATGTTACATGTGTTCTCCTTTGTTGTTCTTCTTCATGTTCAAGAAGAAGAACTCTTTGAGTGAAAACAATTGTAAGGCTTAGTGTGTGTTGCAATCTCCTTGTTTCTCTCTTCCAAGCATCAAGATCACTATTGTAACACCCTCCCAAGTATAGTACTATGCTTAAGTCATAGTACCATACCTTGGAGTTGTTACTGTTACCTGAGTGGACCTTATCTGACAGCAACTTCAGCCGTCTTCGGAACTTCTTGAACTATCTGGAGATAACACGGAAATAGGAGTGAGAATTATAAATTCTCAGTAGAATTCTCTAATTATCATACATATGTCATCATTGTCATCTCCAGTTTGCTTCGGTTTATTATGAAAACGGTGAATATGTCATATAAGCTGTTAAATTTTATAGTTCGAAAATATACTGTCCGAAGCAAAAATTCATTTTACTCATACACTTGACATTTGGGAGAGCCCATACAAAATCAATTCATGAATGATACCATGGATAATAACTGCAACTTATTAAAATATATAGCATCAATATATTGGAGACATAACATCTGCACATAACTTTACTTGTACTTGAATTTATGCACATACATAAAATTTACTTCTCTTTCTTTATCTTCTGCTTATCATGCCATATTCCAGAGTATGATCGCCATGTCAATACCCCATTGGGATGTGATTGCCATGTCACAATCCTTAGAAATATGTTTTTCCTGCCACGTCCCATAGTATGATCGCCATGTTATACTCCATCAGAATGTGATCGCCATGTCATATTCCTTAGGGTGTGGGATCCTCATGCTATATTTCAAAGTATGATCGCCATGGCATATCCCATCACAGCATGATCACCATGTCACGTTCCTTAGGAATATAGACTCATCATCATATCTTTACATGCCACATTCCAGAGTATGATCGCCATGTCACGTTCCTTAAGAACATGGGACCTTTATTCGGTACTTACACTATCATGCCATGCCTCATGTAAGTCCTATCCCCTATACTCACACTAGCTAGGTCGATGCCATGCCTCATGTGAGTGGAGTACTTGCATATCTTTTAATCTTTAGTCTTTAGTCTTTAGCCTTTACTGCCCTTGGGTAGCCTGGCCTTGGAGTAAGCTCGTCAGCTCCACCCATGACCGTCGTCACACCAACTCACCCACAAGGGGACCTACGTGCCTCTAGTCTTTGAGGGATCTCATTCTGGTCACGTGCCTCTAATTGAAGGGATCTCTTCTGGTCACGTGCCTCAAAATTAAGGGATCTCATCTGACCATGTGCCTTCAATATAGAGGGATCTCATCTGACCACGTGCCTCCAAGGTAGAGGGATCCCATAGTTTTTGTAACATCCCCACTTTTGTAAACAGAACGTAATGGAAACTTTGAATTATTTCCCTTTGGCAATGTGAGAAACTCTCAGGCAGCACTATGCCATGACGATCCTCACACTTGGAATTATAGGGTAGTGTAAAATTGCCGTTGAGAATATGGCACAGCCATATGTTTAAAATTAGGAAATGACAAAAGTGCCCCTGCAAACTTTTGTTAATCGCAGTGATACCCTGAATTTTTAGAAATTATGTTTTGACCCTAAAGAATTATTTCCACAACAACCCTTGACTTTTTATAAAATGACCTTTGTGTCCACCCTATAATTTTTCATAAAATGACCATTATGTCCCCACATCTATAGGATTAGCAGAATAGGGTTTTACATGGAGCAGAATCACGTGGTGAAACCGTAGAAGTTTAAATCTCTGTTGATTGGGCCATGGAGGCAGTCGGGTGTGAAATGACGAGGGTTGCCCCTGGACTTGCTCAAAATTACGGAAATGCCATTAGTTATAGAAAACAAAAAATAGAAAGGCTCCGAATTTACGAAAATGTCTAATTTACACCGTTAATTCACTTATTCGGTTTCAATAGTTATGTAAGGGCAACTAGAGGTTAACTAAATATTAATTAAGAGTTAATTAGATATTAGTTAGAGAGATTTGGCTTAAGATAAATTAACATGAACATGTAGATATCTTACAAACTATTAAGTAACATTTTGCCGGTTTGGAGGAAATCGGTAAATATTCGGTGTTCTAAACTGCCAGAGCCGAATTAGTAGAATTTTACAATGATAACCTTAGGTTGAACGGCTGAAATTCAGCCACTTCCACCACCATAGATGGCGCCATATGGCAGCCATATGATGGAGAAATTTGGCCAAATCATGACCATTGAAACCAAATATCTCAAGCCATCCTTATCTAGGTCATAAAGCCTAGAAAAAATCTCACCCACCTCCCTTCATTTATGCGCCCTTCATCATGCTTCAGCCACCTCCCATTTCTTCTCCTTCTTCTTCCTTTCTTTCCTTACCTCCATGGACAAGAACCTCAAGCTTAAGATTAGAAGCCTTCTTGACCTCAAATCCTCTTGCTCCTTTTATGAAAATTGATCCTCACCTCTTTCTCTACAAAATGCCTCTAACAATTTCATGATTTAGCATCAAGTGGTATCCCTCCACCACCATTTATGGCATTGCTATGAGAGGAGAAGAAGGTTAGGATGTTGCTCTCACCTTCCTTTCGTCCATGGTTTCAAGGATTTTGAGGTAGGTAGCTCAAATTCTTAGTTATTTGAAGCATCATGTGACTATGTGGCTGCTATGTTCTTCTTGTACCATACTTGTATGATGGTGATTTGATGTCCTTCTAGTGATTTGAGATGAGGAAACTTGGTTTAAGTTGAGGAATTTATCAAAAACTCAAAAGGGAGCTAAGCAGAATCTGTTCTTATGAGAAAACCCTACGGCGTCTGTACTGGCGGAGTGTACGGCTCTGGTTACAGCTGTTTAAAGTCGATGAATCCATTTTTATATGAAACTAGACATCCAGGGCTTTCCATACATATAAAATATAAGGCCATTGGATTAGTATTGAATTAGTTATGAATTTTTGAAGTTTAACCTAGAAATCTGGATTCTTACCTGGGCAGTATGAGTTGAGAAGGGTATAACTCACCCTATAAAACTCCAAATTGAGTGAAACTAAAGTTTTTTGAAAGCCAACATATAATAGAACATCTCATAAAAATTTTAGAACTAGATTCGTTTCCATTTGTTGCCAGCACACCAATGAAGTTGGCTTAGGTTTAAAATGGCCTAGAACAGGACAGCCCAGTAGGGTAATGTTTCGAAACTCATAACTCAAAATTTACTTAGGAAAATGACATGAAAATTAACTCATTTTAAAGCTTGTTGTGTTAGCTTTAGTTTGATATAAAATTTGCATGATTTCACTAAGTTTTCAATTTTTAGTGAATTTTATTTTATAGGAACCCAATTCTGGCTAAGAACAGGGCATGCTGAGATAGAATGTTTACATCTAGAGTTATACAAATCAAAATGAGATGGGACTAAAAAGGTTAGAAACTAGACACATAATGCTATGACATATCCAAAAATTAGACTCAAATAAGTTGAATTGCAATAAAGGTGGAGTATACCAAAATCGGGCAGAATAGGAAGGAGTAAACTGAAAACCTTATAGATGCTTGAATTGAACTTGATGAATGATTCTATGAATATCTATATAATGGCTAATCCATATTGAATTGCAAGTTTGAAAGATTGTACTGGTGGTCTGGCACTATTCATGGGGAAGTGGACTCGATCTGTTATGCTGCCGAAATTCCGGCAAGGATTTATGAGAACTTATGCTATGAATGATTATGCTTTGAATATATTTACGTTATGTGTCACATTCATGTGTAGCATGCATGCAAGTATATATTTAGAACATGATATGACATAGAACGTATGAGACATACTCATGAATGCACCAAGCATTCGCATGCATGGCAAGATATGAAAAGGCGCAGATAATAAGAACTTGAAAGAAAGACGTACCAAGCTACCACGTGAGGCATGGCATAGACCCAACTAGCGTGGGCTAGAGCGGTACTGTCTAAAACTTGGGCTAGCCCCCGACCAAATTTAAGGGGAATAGACCGGTGTGAGGGTCGGGGAAAGTAAACCCGTCACTCATGTATAGGTACGAGCTTGGACCTGAAAAGCAGGCTATCACCCAGGGGTGAGAGAGGCCATTCACCTCCGGGGGACCAAGTACAGAAAAGCAAGGTTAAATTGCAAGTTAAAGAGAGAGATGAATTAAGTCAAGTGCACTTGCATACAATCAAATACAAGCATCTATATGTGCATTTCTAATCATCTCATTATGTCATGATGCTATTATGACTCTTACTGAAGCATATTGTACTATCTGTATCTCTATGTCAGTCATATGAAATGGCAAGTGGTTGTTAAAATATGACCTGCTTCGAGAAAGGTGTTTTCAACTTAAAATTGAACCACTGTTTGCTTATATGTGCTCATATTTTCATAAGAAATCGAAGCGGCTGGAATGTTTATGATGACATTATAAGACTGTTTTGAGTTACCTACTGAGAACCTTAGGTTCTCACTGCCTGCTTGTATGTTTTTCTTTTCCGCAAACATTCCAGCACCCAAGTTGGGAACCAAGTGCGAGGCAGAGTACAGGGCCATTCATGGAGCAAGAATCGGGCGTAAGCCAGATCAAGAGACCATTGAAGCTAGTAACGACTAGTCAGAAGTAGACGCTGTGTACTATATCAGTCACAATTTCTTTTAAAGTTTAATTATTTTATATTTTTTCATGTATCAGAGACTATTAGTCGGTAATAAAGTAAGCAGTTAAAGGGCCATGTATTATATTTTCCATATTTTAAAGTTTTCTTAGCACAGTGACAATCTCTTAATATAACTTCATGACTCGAGTATGGCTTATATAATAGAGGGTGTTACAGTTTTAGCTACCTTCACAGGGAAGGATTCAATGTGCAATTGCCTTCAAATAAAGGGACCCACATCTTTATCTTTTAACTGCCTTCACCGGGAGGGATTCAATGTGCAACTGCCTCCAGGTGAAAGGATTCACATTTAATATACTCATGTCTTTTTCATTCTCATACGTAGTCATGCATAGACATGCTGAATGTACTCATACATATGCTTCATGTAACACCTTACCAAACAAAGTACTATGCTTAAGTCATAATCATATATCTGATAAGAGATTACGTGTAATACTGAATAAATCTCTCTCTCTCAGTATTAGTATTAATTTCTCAAATAAGACTACCTGATTTCACAACAAAATTTTTCTGCGGGATGACGGAATAAATACAAATCAATTGGTAAACTATAAGTAACTTAACATAAATAAAAATACAATAAGAACAGAATAACTGCAAACGGCGTCATAGATATGTATACAGATATCTGATTTCAAGGTTTGTTAAAAAGTACAAGGTGTCAAAATGAGGCCGCTAATACAAAATGAAACGGCCAGTACCTATGAACAGCACCCTAACTGGTCCCCATGGGACATTTCATGTACATTCCTAATATCTACCCATCCAACCATGACCCAAACTGTCAAAAGAGGGTCATTCTGTACATCTAACCCCACTACCGCCTGCACGCTATCTAAACAGAGTCTGACGAAAGGAAACCGTTCGCCATGGCGGCGTCAGCTGGAGGGTGCCCGGCACTGGGAGCCGATGACGATGAAGAACTAGCCTCCTCGGACGGATCCTCCTCTGAGGTCGAGGCCGACGACATCGGCTGTGGCGGTGAAGCAGGAGGGGCCATGGGAACTGGAGCTACTGGTGCGGCTGGTGCTGCTGCTGGTGGTGGTGGAAATGGATGGGCCATGTGAAGAGGTATGGCTATGTAGGGGACAGCAGGATCAAAGAGGGGATGCATAAGTGGTACAGCGAAGTCTCTCTGGAAGAAGAAATATAAACGAAACTGGCATCTACTCGATATATACACAGAATCTAGAAAAGGATCGATGTGGATGTGAAACTCAGGAAACTCAATGAATAAAACCCCGGTCGCTGCGTGCTCCATAGTTTGTGAATGACGCGGAATATATAACACGGTGAGAAATGAATATTTCTCAGTAGAAAATCCTAACTCCTATACATCTGTCATCGCTGTTATTCCCAGTTGTTTCGGTCATGCAAGATTTTTAGATAGTACAGAAAAATGATAATATTTAATCTAAATACTCATTTGTAAAGTATACACCGAAATAAGTACAATTTTAATTAACAGATATACTAATATAATCAAACAGTAATCACAGTGGAACAATAGCATGTTATGAGTAATATGCAGAGATCTAGAACAATCAATAGAAAAGTATTTACACTGTACATATGCATGTGGAATGAGAAGATGCATCTTATTCTTGGAGGCTTTTGCCTTTTATAACTTACTTCCATCCTTAGTCCCCTGGGAGTCATTGGCCATATACTCCTGGGTAATAGTCCGCTTTTCAGGACCGAGCCTGCGTTCTATCTGGGATGTGCCAGGGTTTACTTTCCTGACCTTCCCACCGATCTATTCCCTTAATTGATTAGGGTGGCCCAAGTGATGTGGAATTCTTTATAATGTCTTGAAATGAATGCACATCTAACTTGTCTCTTTTCATATGATGTACTCAAGTTATCATAAATTTCATAACTTATGGATTTCTTACCGAAATTTCGGCGGTATAACGGATCGAGTCCGCTTCCCTATGAATAGTGCCAAACAAATTAGTACAGTTGCACAACTAATAATTTCAGTATAAACCAGCAAACATGTATAAACACATATAACATCATTCAACAATTGCAAATCCAGTATTAAGAAGGTTCCAGCTTGTCCTTCCCTGTTCTGCCTGAGTTTGGCATGCTCCAATTTTTATTCAATCCAACTCATTAAATTCTCATTTTTGGATATGTTATAGCCTTATATATCTACTTTCTACTCTCTTTAGTCCCATCTCGTTTTGAACTATATAACTCTAGATATAAATATTTTATCTCAGCCTGTCCTGTTCCTAGCTAGAATTGGGTTCCTATAGGAGAAAATTCACTAAAATTCGAAAACTAGATGAAATCATGTGAATTTTATATCAAAATGCAGCTCACACAACAAGCTTTAAAATGAATTAAGTTTCATGTCATTTTCCTAAGTATATTTTGAGTTATGAGTCTCGAAATATTACCCTATGGAGCTGTCCTATTCTAGGCTAGTTTTAACCTAAGCCAACTTCATTGATGTGCTGGGAACAAATGACAACGAATTAAATTCTGAAATTTTTATGGGATGTTCTCTCATATGTTAGCTTTCAAACATCTTTCGTTGCACTCAATTTGAGGTTGTATAGGGTGAGATACACCCTTCTCAACCCATGCTGCCCGGGTGAGAACCCAGATTTCTAGGTCTAACTTCAAAAATTCATAACTAATTCTATACTAATCCAATGACCTATTATGATATATGTGTGGAAATCCCTGAATGTCTAGTTTCACCTAAAAATGGTCTCGTTAATTTTTAACGGCGGGAGGCAAAGCCGTACGCTCCGCCGTATGGACTGCCGAGGGTTTTGAGTTTTCTAGCCTCTCAACTTTTTCATATCTTTATTCTTTCTCATTTTCAATTAAGGTTTTAACCTTATAAACAACCCATAACTCAGCTATAATTCATCATAATTATTCAATCAACATATCAAAATTAAGAAATTGGACCACTATCAATCCTTCAAGAATCAAAAAGTCAAATAAGAATTTAGAACCTCTACCTCTTACTATGAAAGATTTTGGTTTAAGTTTGTAGCTGCAACTTGGTAGAATTTCAAAGTGTGATGGAGTTGGGCGAGTGATGAAAAGAAAAGAGAGAGCTGGAGTGAAGTATGCAACGTGAGAGAAGAGTCTGAAGAAGAGGAGGAGAGGGTGTTATATAAGCATGAGTAGTAGTTAACTTGGAAAGTTTTGATTGGCCTCAAAACATAAGGCTGAGTTTCAGCCAACCTTGCTTTCCACGTCGTCTTATTTGTGTGGTAGAATTGCTCTCCACGTCGCCTAAAGTGGGACTAGTTTCCAGTATATTCTGAAGATGAAATCGGAACTCGTACTCTCTCTAAAGTTGGAACTCGTGAACATCCTGCATATGAAGTCGGAACCCAGGAAATGTATCCAGTTCATTTTGAAACTTGAAAGCAAAGCCTGATGTGAAGCCAAACACTTAAAGTCGGAAGTCGTGAAGTGTAGGACCTCGATCTCGGAACTCGGGAGGATAGAGAAATGAGAGTTCTTGTTATTAAACTCGAGATCGGAACTCGTGAAAATTTGACTCGAACCGGGAGACAAGTTCAAAAATCTGATCTCGTATCCATTTTTGGTCGAGATAAAATCGGACGTCGGACTTAGTGTTAAGTCGGAAATCTTAAGATCGGAAATTGGAAACATCAGCCACTTGAAATTAAATCGGAAATTGGAATTCATACTGATGAGATCGAAATTCTTACACGCTTACACAAGGTCGGAAGTCGGAATTTATAAGACAAACTCGGAAATAGGAAATTTCAACATTAAATGAGATCGGAAGTCGGAAATCGGACGTTACACTTCATCACTTATTTTTCCATACGTCATAACTCATATCATACTTAAATTCATCCTTGCATATAAACATTCATAGCTTCATAGACTTTTGCCGTAAATTCGGCAGCATAACGGATCATATCTGTTTCCTCATGAATAGTGCCAGTTCTCACAGACAAATTAGCCATAGCAATATAATCAATCTAACATATCTCTAAATGTAAAACTTGTAATCCTCAACTCAAACCTTATACATCCACTAACACTTGTGAAACCATCAATTTGGTCATTCTGTCACTTCTATTCAGTTTTGCCCGAATTTTGTATAATCCACCTTTACCTCTATCCAACTCATTTAAATCTAAATTTTGGATATATCATAGCTCTATGTGTCTATTTTCTAACCTCTTTAGTCCCATTTCATTTTGATATGTGTAGCTCAAGATATTTAGACTTTGCCTTAGCCGATTCAGTCACTAGTCCGAATTAAACTTTTGAGAGTAAAAATTCACTAAAAATCGAAATCAAATCCAAATCATATGAAATTAGTGTCATATCAAAGCTAACAGGACAACCTTTCATTTGTAATAAGTTTCATTTCATTTTCTTTAGTATAGCTCGAGTTATAAGTCCTGAAATCTGACCTTCTTGAACTACCCTGTTTTGGCCTGGTTTGGACATAGGGTAATTTCCTCGAACCACTGGGAACAATTGGGACCATAACAACCTCGAAATTTCATATTGGAATGTTCCCCTATGTGTAAGCTTTTTGAAAAGTTGGTTTCACTCAATTTGGAGTTGTGTAGGGTGAGTTATACCCTCCTCAAGTCACCCTGCCCGGATGAAAGTCCCGGTTCCTAGGTCAAACTTCAAAAATTCATATCTCTCTCACTACTAATCCAATGGACTTATATGATATATATAGATGGAAAGCCCTGAATGTCTACTTTCATATAAAAATAGTATCATCGGATTTAACTGGCTGTAGGAGGAGCCGTACACTCTGCCATCTAGACTGTTGTGGACTCTTCACCAAGACAGCATCCTAATCCTCTATTCCTTCTAGTTTTTCTCCTTCTAACCATAATCCCAACTCAAGATTCCATATTAATCTCATCATAATCCATCATATATATCCAATATATCATCAAATACATGAAGAAGAATAAAATTTCATACAATCATAGTCCAAAGAATTCAATAACAGAAATGGAATCCTACCTCTTTGGAGTGTGATCTTGCTGAATTTGAGTTTGGATTGAATGGAGCCTTGACAAAGCTTGGAGATTTGATAGAGTAGATTGAGAGAGGAAGGGAAGAAGAAGGCTAGAGCAAGAGGGAGAGAGAGTGGCTTAAATTAGTTGGGAATGAGGAGGGGAGTCTGACTTAAATACATGGGGGTAGTTGGGATTGTGAGTGTTGATTGGTTGAGATTTTGTGATTGAAGTTCGGCCATGTCTCCCTCTTTTGTGGCCAAATTGCTCTCCACGTCATCCTAAAAGTGGGACTCGCTTCTATTCTATCTGAACTCAGAACTCGTCTTAATTTTGCTTAAAGTCGGAACTTGTTCCATTTTACTTGAGCTTGGAGCTGAAGCCGGACGTTGGAACTCATCCCATCTTATTTGTGACTTTGAGGAAATCTTGTCTGGTTTATTCGAGACTTGGAAGCAAGGTCGGATGTCGGAAGTCATACAGCTTACAATCACATAATCTCGGAACTCCCCATTCAAACTTGGGAACACCAGCAGAAATGGAAGGCTCCTGGGAATAAACTTGGACATCAAAACTCGCGTATGACTGGAAATTAACTCAAAGATTCGAGCTCATGTCCATTGAGTTCAACTCTAGGGCCGGAACTTGTTATATTAAAATCGGAGGTCGGAACTTGCACCATTGTGTTAAAGTATCAACTTGGGGTCAAGTTAGAAGTCGGAATGGGGATGCTGGGTTAAGGTCAGAACTCGAGAATTCGGAATCACAATATCAAACCCAAATACTTAAACCTGGAAGTTGGTATTTTATATATAGTGTGTTTGAGACTCTAAGTCGGAGGTTGGAACTCGCGTGTATCTTGCTTGAAACTTGGAAATACATTATGAGATCAGAAATCGTGTCCGTTTTCTTTGAGACATTAAATCGGAAGTTGTGGATTAATGGGAGACGAACTCGGAAATCGGAAATTATCCCATTTTAGATGAAATTTGAAGATGAAGTCGGGAATGGGATTTGATCAAACTTGAAGATGAAGTCGGAACTCGGAAATCGGGGATGTTACAACCATCATCATCCTACACTTCCTTCAAGCTCTTTTTCACTTCACAAAAAGGTAAGGAGTTTTTCTTTTTTATAACTTTCCCATGGACAACATATTTTTGATTGATTCTAATGTATTGTTCTTGTTATTGTTGATGCTTGAAAAACCTTAGCTCCACTCTTCCTCTTAGCCGCTACTAGACTCACTATTTGGGAGGAATCTTTTTGTTTTGCATCAGAAATGAGAGTGTTATTTCATGTAAATTTGGTATGGAAAGTTGTTGAGGAAGAATGATGGTTTATAACTTAATATGGGGTTCTTTGGGGTACCTTCATGGATGAAGCTATACTATGCTTGCTAATAGTAGATTTTAGACTATTATTCTTCTAGCTCTTGCTTGCACAAAATCTCTGTACCTCTGGCTCTTACATGATTTTGTGTAAAATTCTACTACATTTACTAATACGTTTAAGTCATAATAATGAATTTGGCAATTTATCAGATATAGTCCTTTGCTTTGGCTTACCCGCTGTATTATATTAACTAGATACGAAATCATTAACATTTTACCATTTCTATATCAAAATATCTATTATATATATATATGAGTAGTTAATTTATTTATTTATTCATTTATTTTATTCTATTTTATTTTATTTTTCTTGCTACTCGTGAATGTTATAAACACCTTCAGCGAGGTGCAACATACTAACAAAAAATAGATAAGTCGAATAAAAAGCAGTATCTTACATCCATGGAACCTTCCTTAGCATATATACATAAGTGTTGAGTTTAAAGTCATAGCTACATAAACACTATAGGTGCAATAATGTTGGGCCATTACACAAAATAGATTGACACGTACTCATGAAGTGTAGACCTACATAGTCACAAAAGAAATTTAGATCTATGGCCCAAGTCTCATCGTCGTCAAAAGAGGGTCACACTGTATAGGTGCATCTGCTAGCTGAGGATCCTATCTAACCGGACTCCGAAGAAAGGAATCCGTTGGCCATGCTAGGGCTGGCTGGGGCATAGCTGTTGCCATTTGAACCCGAAAAGGAAGGTGAGGAAGTCGCCTCCTCGAACGGGTCACTGTCAGACAAGATGATGGGTACCACCTGTGTTGGCGGTGAAGTAGGTGCTGACGGGGGTACTATTGCCGGTGCTGGAGCTGGATGAGCCATGTGCAGGGGGATGGCTATCAAAGGTGAGGATAGATCAAACATCAGGTGGTGGAGAGGAACAGTGAAGTCCTTGTAAGAGAATATGTACAAGCAGAAACGATAGGTACCAAGGATGTACATAGAGTCAAGTAGCGGGTCATAGTGAGTTTAGAGATTAGGTAGCTCAACAAAAAGGGTGAAGGTCAACTTTGAGTTGATGGTCTAAGAATGAGGCGGAAATATATAGTAGAGTGAGAATTTGATGAAATTCTCAGTAGGATTCTAAACTATACTAAGGTGATGTCGCAATCATCCTCAGTTGCTTCGGCTTTTATTTAAATTAAAGACAAGTGTAACATAGCTATGATATTCTATTCAATTAATGTTAAGAAAAGCATAACCAGAAGCAAGACTTAATTTTACTTGAAATAACAAGAAATAGAAATGGATACATATTCCTAACATGATTTGTGTACTACCACCATATAAACAAGAATATAAGTACAAGAGATATACAGATAACAATGCATTTAGTTCAGGATTAATAAACAGAATCATGTGAAAGCGTGAATGGAAGTGAAATGCACTTAACCTTAGTGATCCTTTAACCCATATGTTTTACACTTTTCCACACTTGGTCCCCTGGGAGTTTTTGGCCTTATAACTCTCGGGTAATAGTTTGTTTCTCAGGATTGAGTTCATTCCTATACAGGGATATCGGATTTACTTTTCCCAACCTCCCCACTAATCTATTCCTCTTAACAGTTATCCAGGGCTGGCCCAAGTATTATGGAGCTTTCCTCATAACTTTTCTCATAATACATCTCTTAGGAATTTCATGCAATTGTCACATATGCGAAGTATATTTCATGAATCATGCATATTTTCTGCCAGAATTTCGGCAGCATAACGGATCGCGTCCGCTTCCTCATGAATAGTGCCATTCTAGAACAAACAACCAACCAAAGAACTAGCACCAGTATAGCACATTAAACTTCAACATTAATATGGAAAAGCAATATTTAGGTTTTAATTGAAATCACATATGCCTTAGAGTGCCTAGTTCTTCAATTTGGAAATTCTGCTTAAGTTCCTCAATTTTGCTCGGTTTTGTAAAATCTGCCATAAATTCTAGTAAACTCCTTTGGACTTGAATTTTGAATATGTTGGAGTTTTATGTGTCTATTTTCTAACCTCATTGATCCCATCTTGTTTTGATAAGTGTAGCTCAAGTTATTAGGGTTTTATTTCGGCCTGCCCTGTTGTAGGCTAGAATTGCACACCCAAAAGTAAAAATTCACCAAAAATTGAAATATGAGTGGATGCCTACCAAACCTATGTCCTTTTGAAGCTTATTGATTAAATTTTCATATGCAAAAAGTCTCACTTCATTTGACCAAGCAAAGGTCAAGTTATGCTCACAAAGTTGATGAGATTGGACTGCCCTGTCTTTGTTCCACCAGAACAAGGGGAAATTTCATGAATTTTCTGGGAGCAATAAGGACTGAATTTAACTCTAAAATTTTTATTGGATGTTGCCCTATGTGTAAGTTTTCTGAAAAATTGGTTGCACTAAATTTCTAGTTGTATAGGATGAGTTATACCCTTCACAATCTGTACTACTTAGCATGGAACATAGGATTCTTAGGTCAATTTTAAAAATTCATAATTCACTCAATACTAACCTAACGGCCTTATATTTTATATGTTTGGAAAGCCCTAAATTTCTTGTTTCCTATAAAATAGGTTCATCAAGTTTGGATGGCTGAATTTTGGGCCGTACATGACGAACATACGGACGCCATAGGGTTTTTGACCCAAACAGCATCCTACTTGTTTCTAATTTCTAATTTCCTCATTCCAACTTCAATTCTAACTGAAAGAATCATATTAGATCAACCATAAAGCCTCAGATACACCCAATATAGCATCAAAGGAATGAAGAAAAATGAAATTCCATGCAGCCACAGTCTAGAAAATCAAGAACAGAAATTGAATCCTACCTTTACTATATGTAGAACTTCTTAGATTTAAGTCTTTGGTTGAAGAAATTAGTTGGAACTTGGAGGTGGGATGAAGATGGAGTGAAGATGAATGAGAGGGAAAGAAAATGGAGAGAGGGGTTTGTTGTTTGGTGGCCGAAAATGTTAAAGGAGTTGGGAGGAAATTCTAATGTGTTAATGTAAGAAGACTAGAAGGTGATTAGTGGGTAGTTATGTGTGGGTGAGTTGGCCAAGTCTTCCCATTCACATGGGCAGCAATTGGTGCCACCAAATTGAGGTAGAGTGGTTGAATTTCAGCCTCTCATATTAGGTTTTTATTTTGTGAAATTCTACTATTTTGATTCCAGTAGTATAAAATACCGAATCTCTACCGATTTCCTTTAAATCAGTAAAACGGTTTGGAAAAATTTTGTGAGACTTTCTATGTTGCTATTCTAATTATTCATAAGCCTAATCTCTCTAATTGATACTTAATTGGCTTTAAATAAATATTTAATCGATTTCTAATTAACCTCACTCAATCGATAAAATCGAACAAATCGATTAAAAACGACAAGATTTTTTGGACGTTACATTTTGCAAGGATATGAGATTTTATATGATGTTGATGATGGTTAGAGGCTTTCCTTTTCTTCTTTGATGTGTGATTTTGCTGGGACGATATTCTGTGCTACTGGACAATTTCATTGTACAATTTTTATAATATAGTAAATCTTGTTATTTTGGCTTGAAAATTTTATATGTGGAAACTAACATGTTAATCTACCTGCATGTAAAATTTTATGACTTTTCATGAAGGTTTGCTATTTTTAAAAATTCAGGACAAAACTGCCCTATTTTGAGACCTATGATGAATTACTGGAACCACTAAAATTGTTCATTTTTATTAATATACTAAATCTATGAATTTTGATTAGATATTTGGATAACATGTTAATAATACTGAAAATATGATTGAGAATTTTTTTTGGAATTTTTAGAATTATTTTACTATTTTAAATAAATTCAAGAAGTGGAAACTACCTGACTAAAAAAGAAATCTAGACTAAACTATTTATTGGATTAAATTACCCTAGCTCTTTATTAAATTTTGACCCAAAAATTTTGTATATTACCCTTGACACCCTAAAGGACTAATAGTGCGTTTAGATTGGCGGTGGAGGAGGTTAGAATTGATTTTGGAATGCCAAAATTGATTCTAACCATGTAAAATTTATTATTTTCTGTCAGAATCACTTTTACAAGACCTGCCAAACATGAATCATTTTACTTCAAAATCAATTATAATTAAATCAATTCTATTTAGAATCAATTCTACAAAAGCAGAACTAAACACGCACTAACTGGCAAATTTTCATAAATATTTGAAGTGGTTTTTCTAGTTTTTTAAGATTTATTTAATGGCCCGCCTTGTTTTCCAGACTTGTTGTTTTCTTACCTAGAATGTGGAATTAGATGCTTTTGTTATGTTTGGCCCATTTAGTGTCAAAGAACCCAAAAAGAAAGTAATTCTTAAGTTATAATAATATACAATGAATGCAGCAAAAAAGGGCCCAATTGTTAATGAATGGAAGAAACCTAAAAAATACATAGGCTTGACCCAATTTACTTATAAAACTAAACTAAGGTGTCATTCTCCAATATCTTGTTCTATTTTATTATGGGCTTGTGTGTGCAACATAAATTTACATGAACATTCATGCATGATCATATGCTTGTATAAAAAATGTATGTGAAATAACCTTCATATAGTGAGTGAGGCATAAATTATCAATGCATGATGCATGACATGTAATAAAGATCTAAATGCATGGCATAGTGAATGTGTGAATATGCATGCATGAGAAAGTGATATTAGAAGTTATGTTGAGGCTTTGGCAGGAGGATGATAGTGTGATATTGAGGTAAAGGTCACATGGGCCGTAGTGGTACCGAGGCAAGAGTCCTACGGTTATGATATTGAGGATTACCATGGATACCGAGGTAAGGGTCCATGGGCTGTAGTAGTATTGAGACAAGGGCTCTACAGTTATGGTATTGGATTTGAGTCAAGAGATGCCTTGAAAAGAGAGCTCGCTTCGGATCATGATTTTCCCTCTAGTTTCCTCTCGCGCAGTTTATGAGAAGTGGAAAGACCCGTAAAGTACAAAGGAAAAAGTGCACCGTGCATCATTTTCTTATAGTATATTTACTGCTTATCTTATCTATGTGTTTGCTTATTATATCTCTTTTATTATGATTATTTAGCATGTTATTTGACTACTTATTACCTGCCTAATTAAATTGTTACTTTTATTTGAATGTCCTGTAATTGTATAATGTATGTTATTTTTTTATTTTTAAATCTGCTTGTACAAACTTGAGAGTTTTTAGGTGCCTGGTGATAATTGATTTTTTATCACACTTTATTTTTGCAATTGAATAATGATCTTGGGGCAATTTAGTATGTAAATATTGGTTTTTGGTCTAAATTGGATTTTGGGCTTTTAAGTGGAATTAATTATAACTTTTGTTTTAGGTTCCCGATTAAAGGCCAAATTCAGACAACAAGGCAGTGATGAAATGCTGGAGCAAAGTTTAGTTAATTAAGTGTCCAAATTGCAAGGGACCAAAGCCATTAGTTTTTAGTTTTTTTTTTTGTTTGGTCCGGTTCTTGTCCTTTGAACCGGTTTGTTTTGGATTTTAAGAGCTGGAAAACGAAGGGACTAGGGATTATTATTAGTTTGGCAGGAACTTTTCATTTGAGGAGGAGATTCCAATTGTCTGTGCATATTCATTCCGTTCAACTTTTTCTTCTCTATTTTTTTCGATTTTTTATTCTACCATGGTTGGCTAAAGCACTAATCGACCAACCCACGAATTGAGTTTCCGCCTTCAATCCAGAGGACGTTTTTGCATCATACTGAGTTCGTTCTTTCCTTTCTCTTCTGTATTTCGATTCTGGATAACTTAAGGGAAGGGGTGTTGAATGTTAGATTTAACATTTAGGTTGATTAATCGAAAGGGATTAAAATCAAAACGGGTTTAAGTGGGCACTGTACGTTGAATGAGTGAACATGCCGAGTTTCTGATAAAATGCTAGGTGATCGTCTAGTGGATTCATTTTTCTAAATGAATGCAGGGATTCCGATTTGTTTAGGATCAACCACGAATTCAGTGATTCATTGTCCAATGACGGATTTTTAGGAACTCAAGTCTGGGTTGGTTGCTTTAAAATTGTTAATTTCATTTTTATCTATCATCTGTTATCTATATTGAAATTGAACAAAACCCCCCCTTTTTCATTTCTGTTGCTAATTCTGTATTGTGCTGTTTCTAATTGAGCGAATTGGTTCATTGCGAATTCCTTGGGAAATGATTCAGGTTGCTCTATATTACAAGTTTTTCTTTATAGCCTGATTAATTTGAGTGAGTTCGACAGTCACGTCACCTGGCGAACCCCTAGAAGCACCGCTTCCTACTGAGATTCAATTCTCATGATGATTTTTCTTTGGTGCTTTCCGATGGCGGTCATCATGATCTTCTAGAGGTGGAGATGACCTTCATCATTAACCCTCTTACGGGTCAGGCAGTCCTGGTACTACAGAACATCCATACACACTTCTATCTTGTGTAGGTCTTAGGACCTTTCATCTTTCTGCATCCGCTTGATAGATAAATAAATCCTTCTGTTATCCATTGGTCTGTGTATGGATTAAGCGGAGTTATTTTTATGGATGACCGTATATTATATGACATCCTATGTCCTAGACTTTATTTTCATTTTAGGATGACTGTATATCGGACCCCTCGGGGAATAGACTATAGATTGGTAGACTTTGACAACATGCTATATGTGATGAAGGTATTCAGTATATTATGCCTTGCTTCCAACTAGTATGCGTAATTAAATAGCCGGTTTAAAATGTAATGACTAATTAGTTGACAAAATTGGTAACAAAAGTAAATAACAAAAAATGAAATTTTATAGTTGAGATATGTAATACTTGCTAGATTAGTTATTAATTATAATTAAGAAAGATTAGGTTAAGAATTAACTAATAGGGTATTACAATACATCTGTAAAGTTTCAATTTTTAAGTTTTACACAGAATTTTACACACTACAACACATAAAGACCAAAGATAATACAATAGACAAGTAAAATGCAGGGTAAAAAAATAGAAGAGAAGGTTACCACTATCGTTTGGGCATTGATGATGGAGCTAATAGAATGATACCGTCGAAGCAGACCGGAGAGAGAGAAGAGAACTGAAGACAAAGAAAAGAAAGATTGATGAGACTAAATTCTACGGTGGACAAATAATTAAGCAATGAACAATCACTTCGTACTCTGTTCTAAGTATTAAGCGAAATCAAAAGCCCTTTTTGTTCTTTAAAGGGAAAAACATAGAAAAGATGGATAAGATTAATGTGGAATTTGGTAACTGAGCTATATCATGCACTACATATGTCAATTAAAATGAATAAAAATGTAAACGTTAAATATAATTTTTGTTTAAATAAATAATCTTTATAATTTTTTTGAAAAATAAAAATATAAGTTTGGAAAGAAGTTGAAATAACATACTAAAACAAATACCCAAAATGTAGTTATTTCTAATGTCAAATTACTTTTGATGCAAATGAAAATCTCGAAAAAAATGCTAATTATCACTTTTATTTAAGAATAAAACAAACTTTTCGATTTTTAGTTTATTTGTAACTTTAATAAGTGATAATTAACTACTATTTTATAGCTAAATCTATATTTATCTATAGTAGACTATTAATAATTCAAAATCATTTTAAGGAAACTTTTGTCAAGTGTAAGCTTCTTATGAATTCATTTTTCTCCAAAATGAGAAGTTTCTATTTCAGGTAAGTTTTCTTATAATTAAATTAAATAAAAAATTAATTTAAAATTAAACAAAATCAATCTTTAATATGTTGCTGATATCTATTTTCCATCTATCCACTATCTCCACTATTAACCACATAAATTAACATTAATTATTTTAAATAAAATCAAAATGAGAGAGATCAAGCATCTCTTTTCTGGACCTATTCAAGAATGTTTTATCTGTGGCTAAGAAAATCGGACCCCAAGCCGGTCCAGTTATCTTCTTTAAACTATCTATCCTCAAAACTGGAGAGAAATCGGCCAAAACTAGGCAAAATTGGCGAAATAGTGAGCTAGACCGGTTTGGTTAGTTTTTCTTTTAAAAAAAAATTAGTCAAAATGTTGTCATTTCTTTTATGAAAGAAAAAAAGAAGAAGAAGCTCAGTCATAACAAAAACTCGTTTATTTTAGAACCTTGATTCTTTTGGTATGCTTATTTGCTCTACTGGGAGTTCCTCAGAAGGAATCTACGATAACTGTTTTATGGGGGAACTCCTCTATGTCTTATATTTCTAAAAAACTTGGTTCAACTAAAAAATGTAATGTATAGCTCGAGTTATTAAACTTTTTGTACAGACAGCCCGAACAGAAACATATCTGGGGATAACCCACTTTGAAAATTCATATCTCCTTCATTTTAAGGCCAAATTTCCTGTATTTTATATGTATAAAATGCTCTACGAGTTTGTTTTCATTTATAAATAGTTTCATTGCATTTAGAGTTATATTGAATGAGTTATTAGTCGCGAAATACAGATTGCTAGAATTTCCAGCTTAAACAATTTTTGTTTTCATTAGTTTTCTTATAAAAACATTAAGTCTTTTCCTCAAGTGACTACTTTTCTCTTCTAAACCACTTTTATACTTTGAGATCTTGATGGAAAATCAATATTTTGAGTTCTAAAAAGTTGGGTTCAAGCAACATATGTGCATAACTAGAAACATATTACAAGGAGAGAGCCATAACACAAGAAAAACACTTCATAACAAGAAGTATGGCCATGAGGCTTTAGAGCAAATCCTAGAACCACCTAGCTATGGAGAGCTTAGGAGTTCTAGAGCTTGAGAACACATAAAAAGGAAAGGGATTAGAGTCACTACCACAAAGATTGCTTAGGAAGCTTGAAAGATGAAAGTGGTTGGAGATGGTCTCCTTCCTTAGAGCTTGAAAGAATGGTGCTAATGTATGTTTACTTTCTTTCTCCAAAGACCAAAAAAGGTAGTCCTTGAAGGGCTTATGAGGGTGGTGATAGGAAAGAGGGTTGGATGGGGTGAGAAAGTGAGAAGAAGAACAAGAGAGATTGGAAGAGCAAGAGAGCTAAAATGAAGTTTAGAGAGAGGTAAGAGTGATAAGTAACATTTTAATACATTGATTAACCCTCATATTTAGTTTATTGGACCTCTTTTGTGCTTAATTGAACAATATTAGACACATTTTATAAGTTTGGACTCTAATTGGGCTTAATTGTATTTTTCAACATCATTACAAATTTATACTATTTTTGTATTATAGGCGTATCTTGAGTTGTAGATATCTAAAAATTACAAATTTTATATTGTAGAAAAGATGAGAGAAAGATCTACAACTTCGATGAAGAAGTCAACAACTAATTCAGGTGTCTATTGGGTCGAATTGGGCCACGAAGTCATAACAGGGCTATTACACTGGAACCTGAGTAGTGTGCACTAATTGGGCCATAACTTGAGTTGTAGACATTGGATTGAGGTGAAACTAGTGCCATTTGAATGCTAAGATATAAAGTTTCAATTTATATGGTTCTACAAAAAATAATGACATCTTCATGGACTTATTGGCTGTTAAATTGGACTGACGCAGATAGAAGTACAACCTAGACATGCTACAAAGATTGGGCCATAACTCTCTCATTTCAAGTCCAAATTAAGCAAATTGGGTGTCCACTTAAAGTTAAGAGGCAGAGGATTAATTTGGGCTCAAGGGTATTTTTGGATTTTGAATTTAATGTCTGATAAGAAGAGAGAAAATTGAGACGCGAAAAGGAACACTCACATCTCCAACATTTTTCATTTTTTTCTCTTCTCTTCTCCTCCCCTCTTCTTTTCTTTTCTTTTCCTTTCATTTTGTAAGATACTTGTTTTGCATTCTAGTTTGTAACCTTCATTGCTATGGAGGAGTAGGACTTCAAGCTAGTTCAAGGAGACTCCAAGGGTATTATGGTTGTAATCTTGAAACTCTACGCTTGAATTTCAATCATGCTTGTTTTCTTAATTCTTTGCCTTCTTTTATTTGTAAACTTGCATTGAATGGCATTGATATGTGGGTTTATGAATGAGGAATTAGTTGGGTGATTGCTAATTGGTCAATTGGTATGAACTTGATTAGTTAAAGAATTAGGAATTGGGTTTGGGTTCAAACCTAGGCTAATACAATTGGGGCTAGAAATCAATATAGGTTAATTAGAGTTGAGGTCTCAATTATCTAATCAATTACATGTTGGTTGAATTCCTAGAGTTTTGTAGGTAGAATTATGGGGCTGTTAGTAAAGGTCTCTCTAATAGCTCAAATTAGCCGCACTCCATGTGTTTGATATATTGTGCGTTAATGATTAATTCACCTTATGCCTAAGGAACTCTTTGAATTAGTGTTTTTATTTTCATCTAATTTTCTTTTATAGCTTATTGACTGCATGTTTGCACATATCTCTTTGTTGCTTAACTAGATAGCAATAACATCCTTGTGAGACAACCTTGGTTGCACTATGCTTCAAATTTAGTGTAATTAAGTATTTTAAAATTGTAATTTGGAGCAGTTGCGACACTTGCTACCAGAGATCTTCGACTTGTAGTGAGAGGATGAAAGCTTGCAAATGGAGGGGAGAGAGAGGCAAAAGGGCATCCTTACTAGGGGTAGGTAGGAGGTGATTTTTGCTTCTTTCAACAAGCAAGAGGGTTAGGAACCTTAGGGTAAAAGAGGTGGTTGTGTTTCTTTGGAGTCTTGGTGCATAGCAAGGACCATTTTGTGTTTTCTCAAGGGGTTAAAGGAAGGCACTACTCTTGGGATTTACTTGATGGAGTATGATTTACCAATGTGGCATGATCCAAGTGGTGGATAGCCTTTCTTTGGTCTTGCCTAAGGTGATGCTACGAACACAAGCTTAGATCCAAGGGTGCAAGATTTAAGAGACAAATGGACGGTTGGATTTAGCTCTTCTTTGGCTGAAATTTTCATGCAATAATTAGGGAAATTTTTGAATTTTCCAAGCTATTAGAATTATCTAAGTTGTTAATTAAGTTGATTAGTTTAATTACTTTTTAGTCAATTTTGGTTAATTACACTTTTGAGCATTTTCTTCCAGAAAGAATTGTTCTTACTAATTATATATTTAGGGTGTAAGGATTAATTTATCACAATTGATTAAGGTAAAACATTTGTCATGTACTTAATTAGTAAGGTTATATTAGCTTAATTATGTTTCTAGATCATGGATTAATGAGGTTTGATCGATTAGGCTTTAATTAAAATGTTTAGTACATTATGATTCAATTGTTGACTTTTTCTAATTGACCATTGACTTTTATTTGTCTTGTCTCTAATTTACTAAGCTCTTACTCATCGAGATTAACCGATTAGTCCTTAGTTAATCGTTAACCTCTCTAATTAGCCACGAACACTAAGCTAATTAGCTTAGACAAAATTAGGGATGCTACAAATGCCCCTCAAGTTTGAAATCTGCCACCCAATAACTATTTTATGATCGTTGAGTACTTTAAGTAGCTTCTCTTCTTCTACAATACTCAATGAAGCACTGATAATGACAGGGTATATGTCACCTTTACCAAGGAATGCATATCTCAAATGGATAGGTAGTAGTTCAATTCAATTTAAATGCGGATTTTGTATCTTACTTATCGATGTAATGACCTTGCACAGTTAAATTCATAAGATAAGGCATAGGATGTCGGAAAGTAAGAAAATAAAAGTACGGAAAGGAATTTTACAGTAAATATTTACAAAACATTTATAGAATATATACAATCTCATGCATTCATTCATAAGTTATGAGTACACCATCTAAACATATACTCAGTCCATGTCTTAAAGTACAATCTCAATATAAGTCCTCGAAGGGACATCAAAAGCCAATAAGAATACATGAGAGCAAAAGGAGAACAAAACTATGTCTGTGGCCTAAGGTCATACAAAAAGATACCAAAAGAGGGCCACTCTGTATGATACTATTGTCTAATAAAGGTCTAGTAAACTCCTCTAGGCAGACCCCGAAGAAAGGAATCCATTCGCCATAAGACCTGTAGACTTGGGGTCACTAGGTGCATAACCATCATCGGGGGCAGATGAAGAGGAGGAGGAAAAAGCACTCATCTATGGTGGGTCACTTTCAGGAAACTCAGGAGGTGTAGGCTGAGGCGGTACAGCAGCAACAGGTTAGGCCATGTGAGGTGGCACGGTATCTAGATAGGCTATATATAGTGGGATCTCTTCAAATGGAGCTGCGAGATCAAAAAGTAGGCTAAAGATAGGTATGGCAAAAACACTTTGAAAAAAAAAAATATATATATATATATATATATATATATATAAATGGACATGGGAGGGAACAGTCAGGTATAGGGAGTCCATGGTAAGGTCATAATGCCATTGCCATTTAGGCACTTCGGCAAAAAGTGACATTGCTACCATCTTTCCGTTTGAGAATAACACGGATATACAAATAGGATGAGAATTAAAAAATTCTTAGTATTTGTAACATCCTCAATTTCCTTTCGTGCTAAATTGCCTCAACACCCTTGAGTAATTAGGCATTTAGTGAGAAATTAATTGATTAAGGCTTAATTAAGGGATTAATGAGGTAATTATAGGAAGAAAAGTCAAGATAATGAGTAATTAAGATTAGAGAATCTATAATTAAGCGGGTCAAACTCTTAACAGCTTAATTAAACACTAATTACTATAATTAGCTTAATCGAGTTTAATTAAGGGTAATTAAGCTTAATTAAAAGTTTAATTTTTGTTAATCATATTCTTGTGAGTTAATCACTAATCCTTGCTTAATCAAGTTAATTAAGTTGCAAGAGCACTTAATCACATCATTAAAATTCAAATTTAGTCAACTAGATAATAAAGCATTTAATGATATCACTAAAGCACAAAGCATAAGACAAGTTTGCTTTTTGTAAAACTAGTACACTCTTTGTCTCCCCTATCATCCAATTAGTCCCCTTAATCCTTAATTAGCACAAAAGCAAGCAAAATATCTCCCTCCCCCTTGCCTATATACTATGGCCACAACAACAACAACAACACACACACATCCACTTTTCATTTTTCAACTTCTATTCTCTCTCTAGTTCTCAAACTCTCTAATCACTCTCTACATTTCTTCTTCTTCTTCTTCTTTATGTTCTTCATCACTTTCCACTACCTCCATAGCCAAACCTTCACTACTAAGCCCTTCAAAGACCATATTGTTTGGTCTATAGAGACAAGATTTATATACTGCAACCTCCTTTTCATCAAGAACTCAAGAGCTCTCTTCCTCTCTATTCAAAGTCACGACCTTTACCACTTGGAGGAGTCATCGTCTTCTTTACTTTCTCCTTCAAGAAGGTGTAACGTCTGAAAAATTTTATCATTTTTAATCAAGTTGTTCAAATTTTAGAGAATAATTAGGATTAATTAGAATTTGATTAAGTATTTACCTAAAGCCAATTAAGTAACATTTAGAAGGATCAACTTTGATGGAATTAGATTGAATCGTAGGAAACCTAATCGGATTTTTCTAAAATCGATTTACCGATTTAAAAGAAATTAGTAAGATTTCGATATTTTAAACTGTTAGAATCGGACCAACAGAAGTTATGCTATGAGTACCCTAGGATGGAGGGTTAAAATTTAGCCAAAACACATCCATATGTGGTGCTACATTAGCCCATAGAAGGCAGCCACAATCCATTTGAATTACCAATACACATCTACCAATCATGTGAGACTTGCTTCAAAAATTTGTGATTAATTCCCTCTTTCTCCCTTGTGTAATTCGGCCAACAAAAGGAGTAGACCTCTATTTATTTCTCTTTCATTTACACTCATCTTCACTCCATCTTCATCCCCTCTTCAAGTCTCATCAAAAGTTTCTTCAATCTAAGACACCAAACCAACAAGATTTCAACTAGACAAGGTATGAATCCAACTTCTCTTATTTTTCTTGATTTGGGGCTATGTAGGGATCCTGCTTTTCTCATGATACTAATGTGGTTTCAGGTAATGATGATGGATTATGGTTGATTTTGCATGTATGTTATGATTAGAATTGATATTGGTATGAAAGAACTTGAAGATAGAGAGAAGTCAAGAAGCTATTAGGGTTTTTCCCTCGATGATCCGTACGGCGGAGTGTACAGCTCTGTTTATAGCCTTTTAAATTTGATGAACCCATTTTTATATGAAATTAGACATCTAGATCTTTCCAACCATATAAAATATAAGGCCATTGGATTAGAATACTATTAGTTATAAATTTTTGAAGTTTGACCTAGAATCCTAGATTCCCATATGGGCAGTGTGAGTTAAGAGGGGTGTAACTCACCCTACCTAACTCTAAATTGATTGAAACAAACACTATTTGAAAGCTAACATATCAAGGAATATCCCATAAAAATTTTAGAGTCAGATTCATTGCCAATTATTCCTAGCACATCAATAAATTTGCCTTAAGTTCAAACCAAGTTGGAACAAGGTAGTTCAGTAGGGTCAATTTATTGGGCTTATATCTCAAGATATACTTATGAAAATGACATGCAAATTCTTTCATTTAAATTCTTGTTCTGTTAGCTTTAACTTGGTATAAATTTCATATGATTTCACACGGATTCCTATTTTTAGTGAATTTTCACTTATAAAGTGCAATTTTGGCTAAGTGTAGGGCAGTCTGAGGTAAAATACAAATAACTTGAGCTATACAAATCAAAATGAGATAGGACTAAAAGGGTTGGAAACTAGACACATAGAGCTATAACATATCCAAAATTCAGGCTTAAATGAGTTGAATAGGAGTAAAGGTGAATTTTACAAAATCAGGTAGAATTGAGTAGAATGAGTAGAAAACCTAAGATATGTATTTATATTGACATATTATATGATTGATATTATTGTTATAAAACTTGATGCTCTATGTTGGTTTTATTACTTGATTGATCTTTTTGGTAGTCTGGCACTATTCATGGGGAAGCGGACTTGTTCCGTCATGCTGCCGAAATTTTAGCAAAGCCTATACCTAGGTTATGAAATACACTTTGATACATATGCATTCATCATTATGATGATGAGTCCATATTTCGAAAGAACGTGACATGGTGATCACGCTTTGATGGGGTATGATAGGGCAATCATACTCTGGAATGTGGCATAATAATCCCATACCCTAAGGAATGTGACATGGCGATCATACTCCGATAGGGTATGACATGATGATCATACTCTAGGATGTGGCAGGATTAACATATTCCTAAGGAGTGCCACATAGTTATCACACCCCTACAGAGTATGACATAGTGATCGTACTCTAGAATATATATAACAAGTAAAGGAAGATAAAGAAAGAAAAGAAAATTATGTGTATTTGCATAAATTCAAGTACAAGTAAAGGCAAGTGCAGATTTGATGTTTTTAGTATATTGGTGTTATTATATTTTAATACGTTTCAATTATTATTCATAGTATAATTCATGAATTGATTTTGTATTGGCTCACCCAAATAACAAGTATATGAATAAAATGGACTCTGCTTCGAACAATATGCTTTCGAACTATAAAATTAAACAGTTTATATCCACCTTTTTCATAATAAATCGAAGCAGCTGGAGATAATAACGATGACACAGTATGAAATTTCTTAGTGAATCCTACTAAGAATTTAAAATTCTCACTCCTGTTTCCGTGTTATCTCCAGATAGTCCGAGAAGTTTCAAAGATGGTTGAAGTTGCTGTCAGATAAGGTTTGCTCAGGTAACAGTAACAACTTTAGGGTGTGGTACTATGACTTAAGCATAGTACTGTACAGAGGAGGATGTTACAGAAGGCGCCATTTTCAACACTAGGTAGTGATCTTTACTCTTTTTCTTTTGTTTACTCAAGAAAGCATGAAGCTTGGCTTTCCCCATGGCCAAGATCTTCAAGTTAGAACTTGAGAAAAACCGATGCTTTCTTTGAGCAAAAGTTTTCATTTTTAGCAAAGTATTTTCTTGATCTTGTGCATGAGTTGTTTCTTGTTTATTTGAAAGTTTACCTCCTTGAATGCTTCAAAGCTTCCATTTTTCTTTCTTGATGCATGAGTTCATGATGTTTCTTGTGAGTTAATGAAAAAGAATGATAACTCTTGGTGGTATTTTGTTTAAAATTTGCTTCTTTCCTTATATTGAGTTTATGATTGGAAAAGTTATCATCTTTACATCTTTTTCATGATTTTGATAAGACTATGAAACATTCCAAAAGCATAAAACTTTAAAAAGTTTTCTTCTTGATACATAAAGGTGGCACTATATTTCATGCTTCATAAAGTTTTATTTTGTTCTTCTTTAAGATAAGAATACGTAAAGGTCCAAACTTTCTTGAAATATGAAGTTTTCAATCATAAAAAGTAAGGTTTTGTTACTTTATGTAACACATATTAAAACTTGTAGATAAGACAGTTCATAAAGTTTCAAGCTTTCTTCAAGAATGTCTCTTTTAGGTTACAAAAATGTTAACTTGCAACCTCTAACTTGTAAAGATTGAATCTTGAGTCAAAATAATGAGTAAAGTATTAAACTTTCTTCAAGAAAGAATCTTTCAAACTTTAAGGCAACTTTAAATCATAAAGTTGGAATCTTGATGGTCTTCATCATCAACTTTCTTAAAGAATAAGACTTTTTATTCATAATGCATCTTGTATCCTTTTCTTAGAAAGATTGAACCTTTAAGACAAGAATATAATTTTAGAGGCTCATATTTTCATAAAGGATAAAACTTTATAATCAATTTCACAAAGAATGATAACTTCATAATAGTAAAGGTGAAATCTTGTTGTGCTAATTGTAAAAGTTTGAAATCTTCCAATTTGGATAAGTTAAAAATTACTTCTTGATGATTAGCTAGCATCTGGTGTTGTTGGGTTTATGAGTGTGGTTATGCGTTGTCACGACCCAAGGGACTAGAGGGATCTCGAAATCCTTTGGAAATAGAAGTATGATTAGGGCCTTTGAGCATACTATCAACCTAGAAATCACTTATGCAATATCTCAAGGGAATTTAAAAAGTTTTGAATGAAAAACTTTGGCTAAAATCTCTATAATACTCTTCGGCCATAATGGAGTATGTAAGAGGCAAATATGTGTTAAACTTTAAATCTAAGAATGTGTTCTTTAAGATGTGATCATAAAGAATCTATTAGGCTTAAAGTGATGCCTCACTTGAGGAGTTATAGATTAAAAAATTATAATATATATCCTCTTTAGATGGCATGATCCTTTTATGGAAAACATGAGGAGTCTTACCATGATTCATAAGATGTTACACAAAGTACAAGGAAACCCTAAATACCAAATAGGGTATGAGTGTATGCCTCTCTCATATATGATTATTGATTGGTGTGATTTATTTGAGTATGGATTCATGGATATGATGGATTATTGTTGCTTGATGAGATATTTTATGATGATATCAGATGGATATTATTGGTTGTTGGTTGAAATTTCCATGTTTGGCATTTTGGGAAGCTCCAGTTTAACCATTATGCTGTTGGATTATGGACTTAGTCATACCATTGCATGTCTACATGTGTCTTGTTAATAATTTCAATGCATGTAAGATGTGACTATAACAACAGAAAAGAAATAATAAGATATGATCCTTCAATCCCTTTTGTAAGGAAAGAAAGGGAAGGTGATCCACTAAGACTTAAAGACCCTTTATGATGGAGGACCCTTCAACTTAGAGGCATGAAAAGCCCTTGTCAACTTTGTTAGAATTGGTTTTGTACTGTGTGATGATGGTCATGGAATGAGATTATATCCAATAGTAGTCTATTCCAAGGAAAGAATTGAATAATGTTAAGCACGTACTAAGTATTAAAGTAAAGTTAAAAAAAGACTCTGGTCAAGTAAATGAGGTTACCCAAATGTGCATGCATCTTTATTCTCTCATTGTATGATTGTGAATGATTATACTTTGCTCTCATATGTATGTGCTCTTATCTTGTGGCTTTGAGTTCCTTTATATTATGTTTATATGATGAAATTAAAAGAAAACCACTTCGAAAATTATGTTTTCGAACTCTATGAAAATGAAATCTATGCATGTTCACTATTTTCATAAATAAAATCGAAGTGGTTGAGATGACAACAATGACACAGTGTTGGATGAGATGACATGAGAAGAAAGGTTGAATCATGTTTTCACTTGTTATTTTTAACCTGTCAAATTTTTAAAATAACTTTCTCAAGTCTTAGACTTGGAGTGTAGAAGTGATGTGGCTAGAAATAACAGTTGTTAACTTTGTCCAGTAATGTATTTGAAAGATTTTAAAGGCTGCAAAAGTTTGAAAATTGAATGAAGATAGCTAATAAAGAGAAAGAGATAGAATGATCACACAGCAAGGTTCCTCCTGGTTCGGACAACCAAATGCCTACGTCCGGTCCCCAACTCTTCATTGAGATTTGTGTATCATGAGTGTTCTTTTTCCAAGCCTTTCCAAGCTTTTATAGTTGAGTAGTGTTTCTCTAGCTTCTCCAAGCTTTACAATCGAGTAATGTTTATCCTAGTGTAACACCCTTGGTGTAGTTTCAAGTTTTTCTATGTTAATCCTGTATGATCGATGTGTTTAATTCGTTTATGATGGAATTTAGTTGGTATGTGATGATCTTGGGTGTTGGATGTTATTTGGAATCAAGGAATCAAGTTTTGGGACATTGTAATCGATTATCGTGTGGCTGGTAATCGATAACGGGGCTCTCTGTATGCCCACGAGTTAAAAATTTTCGTGTTGTATGGTAATCGATTACCAATTCTGGGTTCGTGGTAATCGATTACAGGACTTGGTAATTGATTACTAGCCATTTGTTTGTGGTAATTAATTACCAGTTCTTCGTGGTAATCAATTACCAGCCCGTGGTAATCTATTACCACAGGCCAATATATATACAGAGATGCGTCCCACGCCCTCATTTTCGAATTTTCTTTCTCTCTCTAATCAAAACTCTCTTCTTTCTCTCTAGAATTCCTTCTTCCACCATTCCTTACATCTATTAACTCCATTCCATCATTTCCAACTAAATCAACAACAACAACAACACAATATTCATTCAATTAAACACAATCACCCATGCAATCTGCCCCTCTTTCATTTTCTTTGCTTGGGTGGATTTGAAGCTGGAGAGCTTACTTCTATCCATATCCTCCTCATTCCAATTCTAACGGTAATCTTTACTTCTCATTTCTTCTTTTTCCTAGGATCTTCAATTCTTTGATTTTTAAAAGGATTCTTGAAACCCTAGGATTGTAATATTAGGGAACTTATGGTATGGAGATTGTTAGTGATCAATAATTGATTCAATGTCATATTGTGGTGTTAGATTATTCTAAGAAAATCCCCTCTAGCTTTGTGGCTCTAGAGAATTAAGATTTTCCTGTGACCGGTAATCTGTGAGTAGATAGAATGCTTTTGAATTAATTTTGTTCTAATTTATAATTGTTTATTTGCTTTAAGAATGCTACTCATGAGTCAATGATGAAAGAAATTCGCATGTTATATGTGATTGATGATTTATGAATATGAAAGAATAGGAAAGTCTGTAATAGGATCTGTCTGCTAATGGCAATAGACGTTAATCCTAGTGCACCTTAGATTATGATATTACACAGCCACCCAAGGGGGTGGTGCATGACGGACATTTCATGATAATACATATAGTGTGGTGCATGCCTGAACTTCACAGCCTCTCAAAGGGGGGTGCATGCCTGATTTCGGGATTTACATGAAAGAACGGCCACCTAAGCGTGAATCCTGCCTGTTTATCTTGTTAGATATTTCCGCTATTTTCCTTAATTGAATGAAATCATTTTATACTTATATATACATTGACTTATGAGGTTCAAAAGTATCCTGTCTCTTATTGAGTTTCTCAAACTCACCCCATAGTTATTATATTCTTTTTAGATACAGGTTCAGACTTAGGAGTCGACCCTTTCGCTCAGAATCAATAAATTCCTATTTGGGTGAGCCTTTAATAGTAAGGGCCCTGATTTGTATTTTGTTTTGTTCTGTAATATTAGTTGTAGCTCTATAGTACTACAGGTAGCATCCGACCCTTGCTAGAGTGTTATGTTACGTTTAGAGATTGTTTAGACTGAATTGGATTAACTATTGTATATTAAATTTGATGAATGGATTATGTTGGATTGATTCTGAATTGAACTTGGAAATGTATATATATTTATGATTAGATGAATATGTTTGATTATAAATTGTGCTGTGTTCTGAGGGGTGCATTCTGAGAATGCCTGGATCCCCTATAGAAGTGTGTGCTTGTTGAATTGTAGGCTAAGTACTCGTATTTGGGAAACATCCTAAATATAGAGGAAACTCTACCCAAATTTTGTGAAATCTTGATGTGTAAGGCTAGGGAGCGTACTCTCTAAGCACTGGTCACGACCTAGATTGGGTCATGACAAAGTGGTATCAGAGCCTAGATTTCCCTATATACTATGGAGCAAGTGTCCTTTAGTAGGGTCACGATTGTGCAAATGGAAGCCGGCCCATTTTCACAAGATGTGATGCTATCAGAGGCTTTTAGGATTATCATTCTGGTGCCTATTCTTCAGGTTTTGTGTACTTAAAGTGTTTTCTCGTCTTGAACTCCAATTTGGTCCTAACCTTGATAAAATCTTTCTTTAGGTGAAATGCTGGCTATAACTTGCACCCGTGTTGCAAGGGCAGAGGCTTTTGACGCTGAATCTAACCAAGCCCACTTTCCTCTTAGGAGAGGGAGAGACCGTGGTCGAAGAGGAGGCCGTGGAAGATCTGCTAGGCAATTGGAAGAGCCCATTCCTGAAGAAGAGCCAATCAATTTGGCAACGAAAATGAGAGGGGTTCATGATGTGATCAAGGAAGATAAAGTAGATTCAAGAAAGCAAAGGCAAGGAGGAGATCCTTTGAAGGACTTGGTGGACCAATGACTAGATCCACATCAAAGAGAGGGCTAAGGAAACTTTGGGCCAAATGATTTCAAGTTTGTTTGAGGCAAAGCCCATTCAAGAAGATAGAGACTCAAGACTAGTCCATTGTATTCACGTCGCTGAACAAGCATACTTATATCTTTGGGCTTGTTAATTTTAAGTTAGTAATAATGTAATTGGGCTTGTAATTTCATCTAGCCCATCACTTGTTTTTAGCTATTTAGTCTTTTACTCATTTTTTAATAAGTTTAGATTTTAATCTTGGGCTAAGTGTTGCAGCCCATTTACTAAACTTTAGTTTATTTTATAAACCTTGTAAACACCTTTTGAAGGGGATTTTGGCTAATTGAAATCAGAATACATTTTTTAAGTAAAAGTGTCTCTTTGGCTCTTGCTTAGAACCCTAGGTCTTATCAAGAGTTTCCAATTGCTCTTATGGCGATCACCCTTGGCTTATCAATCATCCTTGATTATGGCACTCTCCAACCAATTCCATTCCTTATCTCTTCCATCTTTTGTGATTTTTATTTCTCCTTGATTGAATTACAACCAAAATACACTAGAAATTAGGGTTCATGGATAATGGATCATAACATTTGGTAATCAGAGCTAGCTTCTTTGAGTTGTAGAATTGGTCTGTTTTCTTTGGGTTCATATCTTGAGTTTTGCTCATCATATTTCGGTGTTCTTGGGTCTTTTCTGAAGTTCAGAATCTCATCTTTCATCTTGTTTTTGAATCGTTGAAATCTGAATTTGGTAGCTCGAGATACAACGATTTTTTTCCGAACTCAGTCTAGTGCTACTTTGCGATTTTTCTTTGAGTTCTTGTTTGATTCATCCTTTTTACTTTGCTTAATTTCTTGATGTTCTTCTCATTTCCATTTTTGTCTTTGTTGATATTACATTGGATCAGTGGGTTAGAAAAAAAAAAGGTGCAGAATGTTCATCATATGTTCTTGATGTTCTTGGGAATTATTTCATTCTAATCTTTATAAGCTTTGTTAGTTTGATGTTTAGTTGTTAAATATGTGCTTGTTTTGATGTGATTCCAGTTAGTCTATTCATCTACAATCATCAAGAACAGATTAAAAAAAAAATAGAATTAAAAAAAATGTAGAATTTGAAAAAAAAAAAAAAGGTCAAAACATTGACTTGTTTCTTATTGTTCTTCAAATCTTTAGCTTGTTCTTGTCTTGTTTGGCCTCTGATTTGAGTGTGCTTGTCCTTGTTTAGTTTTTCTTGCTTGTCTCTTTTGGATCTTAAAAGTTTTGTCTTAGAGTTTTTCTTGTGTTTGACCTCTTATTTGTTTTGTGATTTGACATAAGTGTTTTTTGGAGTTTCTCTTTGAATTAACTTGTGATTCCATTTAAGAGCCTACAAGAGCACTTGACTGGTAAAAGGCAAGAGAGCACCTTACATAAAAGTCTATTAGAGAGCAACAAACATGAGTGATACATCTCTAACAATGTAAACACATGAGAAGTGTGGTGAGGTCCCATTGCTTTCACTTTTATTTTCTTTTACATGAATGATGGCAGGAATAGGTGGTTGTGGTAGCCCTCCTCCTAAAGGAAACAATAGATTGTTAGTGGAGGCTATTATAGCTCAAATGGAAAGGATGATGAGGAAGCATACAGAGGAGTTATATGTGAGAATTGAGCACTTAGAAAATCAAGGACATCATGATGCTGATGAAGGTAGAAGGAGGCTTGATGGAAGGAGGAGAAGAGATAATGAGGGTGGTGCTAGGGAGGATAGAATTGAGGGAGTAAAACTTAACATTCCCTCTTTTAAAGGGAAAAGTGATCCAGAGACATACTTAGAGTGGGAGATAAAGATTGAACAACTTTTTGCTTGCTACAACTATACTGAAGATAAAAAGGTGTAAGTGGCAGCCATGGAGTTCACATATTATGCTTTCATTTGGTGGGATCAATTGCAAAAGGAATGACTTAGATATGAAGAACCTTTGGTGGATACTTGGGTTGAAATGAAGAGGTTAATAAAGAGGAGATTTGTCCCTTCCTATTATCATAGGGACCTTCATAACAAGCTCCAAAGACTCACACAAGGTAGTAGAAGTGTTGATGAATATTACAAGGAGATGGAGGTGCATTTGATTAGAGCCAATTTGAATGAAGATAGGGAGGCTACTATGACACGCTTTCTAAATAGGCTAAATAATGACATTAGAGATGTGGTTGAGCTACAAAATTATAAGGAGAGAAGCTGGCACAAATTGTTCTGAAGGGAAAATGAAGGAATATGTTATTAAAACTTAGAGGACGTAGTTGAAAACTTGCAATTTGATTGGTTGAGAACTTAAGGCTGAATTTTAGCTAACTCCCTTCATCTTGTGGCCTTGGTGGTGCCACCCATAGAGGCTTAATTGGCTGAGTATTCAGCCTTAAATCATAGGGTTTTGGGCATATAATTCTATTGGTTTGGTTCCGACAGTTTAAATTATCGTAATCTTACCGATTTCCTTCAAATCGGTAAATTGGTTTAAGAAAATTTCTATGAAATCTCTTATGCTTCTAACCTAATTCCCTTACAGCTAATCTCAATTAATTGCTAGTTATTTGATCCTAAATAAATATTTAGTCCAATTTTAATTAACTTCAATTATTTGATAAAAACCAAACAATTAGGCGAAAAATAATAAGAAAAATTCCGGTGGATGTTACAAACCCTAGGTTGGAGAATTGGGAATTTTGGAGTCTAAGCGTATTTGGTGATAATCCTTTGTATTAGTAACTAATATTCGATTAATTTATTGTATTTGTGATATTAGATGACTGTAATGTCCGCTCTATAGTAGGATCGTATTCCACCTTTGGGCTGGTGAACTGTGAGTAGATGGTTTATCCCTATCTTAGTTTTCATTATATATATATATATATATGTGTGTGTGTGTGTGTGTGTGTGTGTGCGTGCGTGCGTGCAAATGATTTGGTAGCCTAGTTATTCCAACTTAATCACATGAGACAATGATTTGAATTCTAAAAGAGTATGGTAACTGTTTATTATATTGGTTTTCTATAGAGTTTTGGATTCTGTTTTGTTTGAAAGGAAAGAAAGTAAATTCTTGAGGATTTTATATGAAATTGGAATGAAAGGTTTAGATATACTTAAGGATATATGGTTTTATATGAAAGGTTTTCTGGATAAAGCTATTAAAAGTTTCATCTTTCTTTAATGATATAATTTTTTATTTCATGTAAGGTATGTTTTATGAGAATTCATGTTGAATGTTATGTATAATGGAAGAGAAGGACTTGGGAAAGTCAAGACCATGATTTGTAGGCTAACGGCAGAGGACATTAGCCCTGGGTGCACCTAGGATGAGGTATTACACAGCCACTCAAGGAAGTGGTGTATGACGGATATTGCACGGCCACAGAGAAAGGTGGTGCGTGATGAATTACAGGGTTACACGAAGGAATGGCCATCTAAATGTGATTCCTGACGGATTATCCTGGAATAGATGGTCTCCATGGTTTTCGGAAAGGAAAATTTGGATAATGTTTTATTGATATTTCTAATTGGTTTTAATTATATATATATATATATATATATATAATTTTATTATCTTAATATCCATAAACTTGCACATTGTCTCATGTGGGATAGGGACACTGTATCTCTCACTAAGTTTCATAAACTCACCTTGTTGTTTCCTTTTCTTTTCAGTTTCAGGTGTTCAAGTAGGATTTAATCATTCGGTTTGCATTAATGACTTCTGAATAGCATGGTGAGCCCTTCTTTGTTCAAGGGCATCTTTGTAAATTGTTTAAGTTGGAGAAACTCTTAGGTTCATGTAGCTCCATGGTACTATAGGCAGGGCCCGGCCTTGTCCTGGTTGTTGTTGTTGTTGTTGTTGTTTTTGTATTGTATTTATGTTTATCAAAATTGTTGGATTTCCTAAAGGATTGGAATTATGTGTTTGATTGAAAATTGTTTAAAAGGATTCGGTTTTCTAAAGAATTAAAGTTATGTATTTCAGATGAATAAATGTAATTATATATTTTACTTTTATGCTATGTGTTGTGGGGTATATTCTGAGAATGCCTGGATCCCCAATGGATTGTGTGTTTGTGTTTCTTTGTGTAAGGAAAGGCTCTGTATTTGGGGAATAGTTCTGAATACAGAGGAGACTTTGCCCAAATTTTTAAGAAAATTCTGTGGTGGAAGGCTTGCGCAGGGACTTGTCCTTATGCGCCGGTCATGCCTCGGGTTAGGTCATGACAACATTTTTAGGGGTTGATTTGGGAGTTTGCTCTAAAATATTGCATTCCTAGTTATATCATTTACATTTGGGTAATTAACACAAAGTAACCTTAAGGTTTCATAATATTGTACTTCACTCAAAATTATAAAGGAAATTACACTTAACTTCATCTGTTAACCCCAACTAAGGAATTCCAAGATTGCCAAAACGATACCCAAATGGGGAGTGAAGATCTTAGAAAGAGAACCGAAATAGCTGGGAGGATATGAAGTAGTGAACTTGGGCCATCTATCTAAACTAGGCATTGAGTGTCACGATAGCAATCCGAAATCTAACAATGAGTTGTGAGGTGCTCAAACACTGACAGTGTAATACCCTGTTTAGAATAAAATGCCTAATTAGAATAAAATGTTGGTAATTGGAAACTTTTAAAAATTTTCATAGCTTATGCTTTGGGTATTTCCTTTAATTTCTTTTAGGAATATAATAATAAAGGAATTAAAATTGTTAGATAAAATTTTTTTTTGAAGTATTTGTTATTGAAAAAAAATAATAAGGAACCATGGTGAATCAAAAATGACATGGTGCACCACAGACCCCTCTCTTTCTCCATTTTCCTCGTCCAGAATCTTCCCTGATGGCATTTTGTTCCTTCCTTTCCTTTGTTTTTCTATTTTTCTTTTCTTCTCCTGTTACACTATCCTTCTCTCTCTTATCTCGTTCCTCTCTCTTGCTCTCCCTGTCGATTTTTTTCTTTCATTCTCGCATCTCTGCCTCACCCTACTAGCCACCATCTGTGCTACCCTCACCTCACCTCCACCATTGCAGAACCTTTTCCCTATGCATCTCCCTTTTTGCATCTCTCTCATCAATTTTCTCTCTCCTTTCTCTCTCGTAAACGCTTGCTTCTTGTAGGTGGTTGGGCTTTTGTCTTGCTTATTTAAAAATCAACCCACACCTAGTGAGTTTCCTTCGTCAAAGCTACAAGCTGGTTCCATTTTATTATTGTGGTAATTGAAATTGATGGATATTTGGATTTTTGGGTCTTGTAATGGTGGAGGGTGAGTGGAGAAATAGTTAAAGTTTAGATTCGCGAATTATAGTATAGCTTAATTTGAGTATTTTGCTCACTAAGGAAGTAATATGTGAATTTTAAATTGAAAATAATAAGTTCTGTATGATTTCAGATCCCCTAGGAGATCAGCCCACAGTTTCAAAAACTCCCGGACGTAGATAGGATGCTCTCTGATATTTTGTGAGTGGATAATGCCTCTATGGTATATGATTTTTTTATTTATGCAATTAGCATTGGTTTGATTTTAACATTTATTGATAACTTAATTTTATCTATCTAATTAATTATAAATATCTTAGTTGATGATATAATTGTTATATAGTTGATATAAATTTTTGATTTAAATTGATGAGCCTAATTAATTGTGAGCATTTATTTTAAATTTTGTGGAAAATTAACTCGAATAAGTTGCTCGTCATTGAAAAGGATATTTCTCAACTAATTATAGATTTCACAAATGAAAGGACAAGCTCTAAACTTTTGGGTTTGGATTACTTAACTAAATTGTCGAATACATTATATTTTGGATTTTTTAACCTTAAAGAATACTCTTGTCCTTTTGAAAATTTGATTTGATACTTGCTACTTCAACTTTTACTAAAATTTGGTACTTTTGCTTTTATATATTTTGTGAGAGCATTCTCAGTTAAACGGTAGCTAGCGGTCGCTGACGTTAGCCTTGGTGCACCTTGGTTCGAACCCAGCTAGTAGGGGTGTTGGTAGCTCGGTGTGTGTATGAGAGGCCGACGCACACTGTCGACTTAGTCAAATCTAAAAGGAATTACCCTTATTTGAAAATTCTCAAAATTGGAAACCTCCTTGCTTGGTAGTCATAGTTGAGAGTCATATTTTCAAAGTCGTAAGATAATATTAATTCTATTTATTTGAGAATTATGGTTCAAATTATGAAATAATATTAATTCTTTATATACCTGCATAGTTTTATGTTATTCCTTAATTATATTTAGTTCATGATATTAACTCTTTAATTATGCGCAGTTCGTTTACTTGTAGAGCTTGTCCTCATATGCTATAGTCTCGTTGCCCCTCGCTGAGTCGATTGGACTCACATATTTTTCCCATCTTATTTTAGATCTTAATGCTGCACTTGTTTAAGATCTTTTGGCTGTGTAGAGTGCAGATATTTTTGATAGCCTTTCTACATGTGAGGGCCTTCTATAGACTTTTATTTTGATATTTTGAATATAATTGCCGCCCTCAAGTTGCTCTACGATCCACAAACAGGATCTTGCTACTTTACATTCTTTTTAGATGGGATATGTGCAAGGAATCCATTTACTTTGTAAAACATGTTTCTTGAGCACTTGTGTTGTTATGGATGTATATATAAAAATGTGTAAGTAGATAGACATAAATATGTTGCTATTATAATGAATGAATGCCTAATATATATATATATATATATATATACGTAAATTAATTGAAAGTACTCTGAGAGTCTCAAATTGGATATATTTGTTGGTTGACTATTGGAGTAGGTCTGGCTTTTATGGAGAAGCTAGAAAAATAGAGGAAACTCTATCCATTTGTCACAAAAAATTTGATGTTGAAGGCTTGCTGGAGGTCTGTCACCTCCAAGCGCCGGTCATGATTTAGGGTAGGTCGTGACTAAAGTGGTATCAGAGCCTGGTTAGGTTTATCTACGGTTGGTGGACCAAATGTCTTTTAGTAGTATTGAAATTGTGTAAATGGTTGCTGGCCCATTTCCACAAAATGCAATGCTAATAGAGGCTTTAGGGAACTCTTTTTGGATGCCTTTGATTTTCTTTGAAAATTTGAATTCTTGTAGTCTCTTTTTAAAATCTAAAATGTTTCTCTCTTGAATAGGTGAAAATGCCACCTATGGTGCAATCCCGAAGGCAGCAGACTGAGGAAAATGAGCCCTCAGATGCTGGATATCCCCTATGCTTGGGGATAGGGGCAGAGGCAGAGACAAAACTAGAGGCAGAGGAAGAGGTCATGGTAGGACGGCTTGGCGACTAGTAAAGCCAGCCCCTGAAGGGGGTATGATTGAAGTAATCACTGGAATGGGCGGGTTGCAGCAAGCGGTTGAAAGTCTAGTTGGAGTTGTGGCAGGGCCATAACCAAGCAGGCGATAGCCTCGGGTGGGGGTTGGTCCACATGTTCAGAGACAGGCTTCGCCCTTTTGCTGACGTAGAAGTGTTCATGCAAAAGTTTCTCAACCTGAAACCACCTACATTTTCAGGTAATCTGGTGATTGAGGATCTACAACTGTTTATAGACAAGGTGGGCAAAACCATTAGAGCATCGAGATGTTTCACTACAAGAGCTGTTGAACTTGCAGCTTATAAGTTGGAAGGTATGGCTAAGCAATGGTACGAAAACATGCTACAAGAGAGACTAGTTGGATCACTGCCTATGACTTAGGAGGAATTTACTGAAGCTTTTATGACAAGATGGCAAGTACAAGAGCAAGATTGGCCATCGAGTTTTGGAGATTGATGCAGACTCAGGAGATGACTGTTACAAAGTATGACATAAAGTTTACTCAGCTGTCACATCATGCCATGCATTTAGTAGATAATGAGTACATGAGAGCTACCAGATTTATTAGGGGGTTGGCCGATCCATATTTTACAGCATTATTGTAACATCCGAGTTCCGATTTCCGACTTCACTTCCAAGCCCATGATTTCCGACTTCATTTTGGGATATCAGTTAGAATAATTATTCCCGATTTCCAAGTTTGCATGGCTGAATTCCCGACTTCATGTATTGGTACGACTTCCGATTTCGTTTAAGTTTGACTATTCCCGATTTGTGTGTTCGTGTTCAACTTTCAGCATTAATTCCGACTTCATGACCTCAGATTTCCGACTTCATCTAGTCTCAAACTCCTGATTTCCGACTTTATCTTATGATATTCTCCGATTTCCAATGTCTACGACTTCCGACTTCATGTCTTAAAGACATGAAACCCGGTTTCCGATCTCATCAAATGTAAGATACCGATTTCCGGGTTTAAGTACTTTGGTTTGGAAATGTGATTGAATCACCCGAGTTCCGATCTTAAGCATCCTCATTCCGACCTCAGACCTCATGCTTTATCCGATCTCAAAAGTTATAGATTAACACAATGGTACGAGAACCGAACTCCGAGTTTAATGTAACGAGTTCCAGCCTTAGTGTTGAACTCCATTGGGATGGACACGAGTTCAGATCCTTGAGCTGATTTCCACAACACACGAGTTCCGATATTCGATCTTATTACAAGGAGTCCCGACTTTGAACTGGGAGTTCCGAGATCAGTTGATTGTCAGCTGTATGTCTTCCGACCTCCGACCTTGATTCCAAGTCTCAACATAAACAAGATTTCCTCAAGTCACAAACAAGATGATTGTTCCGAGTTCCGACTTAACCATGCACGAATTCCGATGTCGTGTTCAGATACGCTGGAAGCGAGTTTCACTTCTCTGACAACGTGGAGAGCAATTTTGACACAAAAGAAGGAGACATGGCTGAACCTTGCCCACAAAATTTCATCCAATCAAAGCCACTTATTCTAACTACCACTTCGAGGCTTTGTCTATATATATATATCCTCTTCCTGCCTCTTCAGCTCATTTCTCACGTTGCTTTCCCTTCCTCGCTTCAGCTCTCTTTCCTCTTCTCAACTCTCCCACTCTATCCAGCCTTCAAGTTTCAGCACTTAGCTCAAGTCATACTCCAAAGAGGTAGGATTCTACTTCTATTCTTGAATTCCTTGCACTATGATTGCATGAGATTGTACTCTTCTTCATGTATTTGATGAATTATTGGATGTATTATGATGGATTATGATGAATTATGATTGAATTAATAGAAGATTTTGAGTTAGAATTATGATTAGAAGGAGAAAATTAGAAGGAGAGAAGAATCAGTATGCTGTCTGGATGAAGAATTCCACGGCAGTCCGTATGGCGGAGTGTACGCCGCCATCTACAGCCAGTTAAATCTGATGAAATCATTTTTAGATGAAAGTAGATATTCAGGGCTTTCCATGGATATATCATATAAGGTTATTAGATTAGTATTGAGGGAGATATGAATTTTTGAAGTTTGACCTAGGGTTCAAGACTTTCATCCGGGCAGAGTGACTTTAGAAGGGTATAACTCACCCTATACAACTCCAAATCGAGTGAAACCAATTTTGTTAGAAAACTTACACATAGGGGAACACCCCAATATAAGATTTCGAGTTTGTTATGGTCCCAATTGTTCCCAGTGATTCGAGGAAGTTGTCCTATGTCCAATCTAGGCCAAAACAGAGTAGTTCAGAAAGGTAGACTTTCAGGACTTATAACTCGAGGTATACTTAAGCAAATGGAGTGAAACTTGTGGCAAATGAAAGGTTGTCCTGTTAGCTTCAATATGAGACTGATTTCGCATGATTTGAGCTTAGTTTCGATTTTTTAGTGAATTTATACTTCCAGAAGTGTAACTCGGGCTAGTGACTGAACGAGTTGAGGTAAGATTTAAATATCTTGAGTTATATGGATCAAAATGATATGGGACCAAAGGGGTTAGAAAATAGACATATAGAGCTATGATATACCCAAATTTCAGATTTAAATGAGTTGAATAGAAATAAAGGTGGCTCATATGAAATTCGGGCAGAACCGACTAGAATGTGGCAGAATGGCCAAAGCGATAGTTTCACAAAGTGAACCAATTGAAGATTTCACAAGTATTAGGGAAACATATAAAGTTTGAGTTGAGGATGGCCAGTTTGATATTGATATATATGTGTTAAATTGATTTATGTTGCTATGACTGAACTGTCTGTGAGGGCTGGCACTATTCATGGGGAAACGGGCCTGATCCGTTATCACTTAGGATTCTGACAAAAGTCTAAGAAGCTATGAATGCTTAGATGTAAGAAAGAATTAGAGTATGAATGGGTATATAGAAACCCTATATTTGAGAATGACATAAGTATAAGATGAGATATATGAAAATAAATGAAGTATATGTATGAGTACACTCAGTATGACTATGCTTGAATAAGCATGAGAATGAAAGAATGTGAATATATTGAATGTGAGTCCCTTCACTTGGAGGCAGTTACTTGAGGTCCCTCCTTGTGAAGGCAGCTTAATAAGATAAAATGTGGGTCCCTTCACTCGGAGGCAGTTATTTGAAATCCCTCCCTATGAAGGCAGTTAAATGATAAAGACATGGGTCCCTTCACCTGGAGGCAGTTGCACATTGAATCCCTCCTTGTGAAGGCAGCTAAGATTTGGGTCCCTCTATGTTGGAGGCACGTGGTCAGATGAGGTCCCTCTATATTAGAGGCACGTGGCCAGATTGAGATCCCTCCAACCTAGAGGCACGTGGGTCCCCTTGTGGGTGAGCCGGTGTGACGACGATCACGGGTGAAGCTGACGAGCTCACTCCAAGGCTAGGCTACCCAAGGGCAGTAAATGCACCCTAGGGACGACGATACGTAACGCCTAGGTGTGCCAAGTAAAAGCTAAAGATTAAAGACTAAAGATTAAAGATTAAAGCTTATGCAGGTACCCCACTCACATGAGGCATGGCATCGACCCAGCTAGTGTGAGTATAGGGGACAGAACTTACATGAGGCATGGCTTGAACCAGCTAGTGTAAGTACCAAAGGAAGATCCCACATTCCTAAGGAACGTGATATGGCGATCACGCTCTGATGGGGTATGACATGGCGATCATACTCTGGAATGTGGCACGTAAAGATTTTATGATGACAAAGAAAAAGAAAGATGCAGAAAGAAAAGCAAGTTTTATGTATAGGCATAAATTTAAGTATGAGTAAAGTTAGGTGCAGATATTATGTATGCATTTAATATGCCACAGTTATTACTCATGGTATTATATTTGAATGGATTTTATGGATTTTCCCGAAATGCTAAGCATATGATTAAAATGAACTTTGCTTCGGATAAGATATTTCTGAAATGTAAAATTAAACAGTTTATGCATGCATGTTCACCATTTTCATAATAAACCGAAGCAAACTGGGGATGACAACGATGACATTACATGTGTATTATAGAGAATCCTACTGAGAATTTATAATTCTCACTCCTATTTTCCGTGTTGTCTCCAGAGAGTTCCAAGAGGTATCAGAGTAGCGCAGTGGAAGTTACTGTCATATAAGGTCCGTTCAAGTAACCGTAATAACTCCAGGGTGTGGTACTATGACTTAAGCATAGTACTGTACTTGGGAGGGTGTTACAATTATCCCCTCAGATTGGGAAGCTTACATGTGCAAAAGCTGTGAACACTGCCACAGAAATTGAATCTGACAACGCTGATAGGGAAGTGACCAAGAAAGTGAAGACTCGAGGTTCTTATTTTGGCCGTTCCAGTTTTAGTGGAGCACCTAGCTATTAGGGTATGCAGCACATTCCTCTGTAAGGGGTCATGTCTCCTCTTATTTTGGCCGTTCTAGTTTTAGTGGAGCACCTAGCTATTAGGGTATGCAGCACATTCCTCTGTGAAGGGTCATGTCTTCCGAACCGTTAGCTATGAGTGCTGCTACCTTAGGTTCTCAAGTTGGGAGTACATTCCAATCCAATCTCTGGAGTTTTGGGCATATCCTTCTATCCCATTATGATAGCATGTGGAAAGATGCATTCTAGATTGTGCCACCGAATAACAGGAGCTTGTTTTCAATGTGGTCAGACTGCACATTTGAGGAGGGATTGCCCTCAAGTACAGAGAGGTTAAGGTCGAGGATTAATGCAACCTGTTGCTCCTTCATCATCATCTTTTGCTAATCAATCTTGAGCTGATGCCGTTGGATCAGTAGGTAGAGGAAGTGTAACACCCTAATAAACCCATACTACGCTTAAGTCGTATTACGGCGTTTTATTAGTTGTTACTTATGCTCGTGGAAAACTGAACTTCATTTTGTAATTACATTACGCGAAAAATACCGTAAATTTTTTTTTTGAAATACGTCGTCACTTTTGGAAAGTAAAGCCTTGCGCGAGAAGATAGAAATAAACGAGCGTATCGCAAAGATTTCAGTATAAATTAAAGGAACAGAGATAAATCAAAATACCATACATTCAATTACTACAACAACCATCAATATAATGAGCCTCATAATATCCAACAAGTACATAAAGGGAACTCATGGTCATGCCATAGCCCCAAAATATTCAAGGTACATAAATCTGATACAAAACGAAATACAACAGATAAGGAGCACTAATGAAATAGGCCCACGTAGACACATGCTGGCTTCTCGGCCCCTTCCATGCCCTTCCATCGAATGAACTCAGGTCCTCGAGTGCCTGGTTCCCCTCGCTCCTCGGCCTCGGGGGACGTGAGGAGTGCGGATGATACGAGGGTGTCGACTGATCACTTCCACGCGACGAATGCGATGGCCGGGAGTATAACTGGCGACTGAAGAACGTTCCTCAGAGCGATCCTCCTCGGACGCAGCCGGATGGTACTCGAGGGGCGGCGGCTTTCTTGTCCTAGGAGTAGCTGTCGAGCTCACTTCGATCACCGGGACCTCTGGTAGTGGCTCGGGCTCGGCTACGGGTAATCCCGGCGACATTGGCTCCATCTCGATGTCGGGTAATGGCTCGGGCGGAAAGTCCCAAGGACCTAGGGGCTGTCCAAGGAAAGCCGATGAGATGTCTGCGGGGGCTGGCGGGACCTCCGGCTCCTCCTGCTCAAAAACTCGACCCGGGTAGAAATACGTGCGAACTATCGTGGTGGTCGTGGCCACGATAGCGTGGGCATCCTCATCATAGGCCCACTCATGGTGAGGAGGCTCCATGCTCCATGCCACGGGGCGTGCCATGAGTATCTGGTGACGAGACGGAAAAACAGCTAGGGTGAGAAATAAGATTTCTCAGTAGGACTCGAACCCGACACAAAAGTGTCATCGTCATCATCCCAACCACTTCGGTTTTATTAATGAAAGTAGTGAGTATGCATAGGGTTCAATTCTTGGATTTTCGAAAATATGAATATCCGAAGCGGATTTAATTTTTTTACATACTCTCTAATCATTTACATCATAATATACATGAACACAATCATATTTACATAAAACATGCATATCCAAGCTATGAAATTCTCTTGACTTCTTCCCTTTCTAGGGTTTTGGACCGAAGCCCCTTTTCTTTTCTTAACTTGACTTTATCTTTTCACCCACTAAACATAAGTGGTAATGAGCTCATACCGTGGCCGTCGCCACCTTAGAATTTCAGTACTTACACTAGCTGGGTCATGCCATGCCTCATGTAAGACCTATTCCCTATACTCACACTAGCTAGGTCATGCCATGCCTCATGTGAGTCGTGGGTGAGGGGAGCTTAAATTAGGTTACCTTCCCTTTTGAAGGATCACTTACTTAAATTAAACTTCTTCTTATTTAAGCATTATGAAGCAAAATATTTCTAAGTCCATAATTCTTACAAAATTTCAAAGATAACTTGACTAAACCGAAGCTTCCCAAAATTTTGCCAAACAAAGAAACCAATATCATAGTATCATCAAGCATCATATCATATTATCATTATCATATCATCATCATCCTAATCATCATCATATCATCATGCTTGCACATAAACATAGGCATATTCTCAAGCAACATTTTATGAGCTTAGCTTAGTAAATTGGGTGCAAGCTTTTAATTGAGGTTGTCTCTTGTGTAAACTTCTTTTATTGGGCATAGTGCCAATTTTGTCTAATGTCCTTTTTGATACTTTTTAAGTTGAATTATGAGGGTTCTCTAATGCTTAATGTAAGGGTATTAATGTCTTAAAGCTTATTTCTCCTTATTCTTTAACTTTTACCATAACCAGTTTTACTTTTACAGTGGGGCAGTAACTTTGAAAATTCACCATAATTTCATCTTTTACTCTTTTATTTCGAATTTTTGTGTGGATATACTTCTCTGAGTCTATTTTTAAACAAAACAAACCCCACTTAAAAATTCATTTTGTAGCTTGAGTTATGCATATTTTATTCTGACTGTTCAGTTTCTAAGTTCACTCCCAGTACAGTGGATTGTTACTTCTCATTATAATTACTCAGAAGGAATCTGAGAAAACTTTATGGGTTTGTTCCTCTATGTCTTAACTTTCATTTAAACTTGGTCTCACTCAAAAATCATTTTTGTAGCTCGAGTTATACACATTTTAGTGTAGACTGCCCAGACAGAAACCAATCCGAGAACAGTCCACTTTGAAAAATCATATCTCACTCATTTTAACTCCGAATCTTATGTATTTTATATGTATAGAAATCTCTTTGAGTCTACTTTCATAGAAAAATAGTTTCGTTCCATTTTGAGTTTTGTAGCAATAAACATACTGCACGCTTTACAGACTGCCAGAAAATCCAGATTTTTACGTTTTAATCTTTCTCATGTTTTCTCCAAAACACTCAACCTCACTTTCAAGAAAACATTCTCAAGTTATAAAACACTCATATACCATGAAAGATTAGTGAAAAACTAACATGTTGGAGTTCAAAAATATTGAGTTCAACCATGCTTCACACCCAACCGAAAACATGTTTTCAACAAACAACCATACAAGCAACAACATCTCATTTTTTGACAAGAATGGCTATGATGCCCATAATCAAACTTTAAAATCACCTAGCTATGGAGAGCATAGGAGTTCTAAAGCTTGAAAAACAAGAGAGAAAAAGAGTTTAGAGCCACTACCAAAGAGAGTTTCCTTGAAGGATTTTGAAGGTGGAGAAGGTTGGAGAGAGCCTTCCTCCTTGAATGCTTGGAAATGGGGCTTGTGTATGAGTGATCTTGTTTCTCCAAAGACCAAAAATGGTGGTCCTTGAAGGGATGGTGATGGTGGTGATAGAAATGAGGTGAGGAGTAGTAGAGAGATTGGAAGAAGAACAAGGAAGATTGAAAGAAGAAGAGAGTGGGTATGAGACTTGGAGAGAGGAGAGAGCTTTGTGTTCTTGGTGAGAGGAATGGAAAAATGAAATGAGGGAGAGAGAGTGGGCTGATGGGTGGTGCAAATGAGGGGGGAGAATGAGGTGATTTTTGCTTCTTACACAAGCTAGGGAGTGGGAAAAACCATAGGGCAAAAGAGTGTGTTGTGTTTCCTTTGAGTCTTGGAAATTGGGTAAAGACTATGTAGTGTTTTTGTCAAGTGGTTAAAAGCATGAGCTCTCTTAGGATTGGGCATTGGATGGCTAGGATCACACCAAGTGTCATGATCTTGGTGAAGAAGAGTACAACTCTTGTCATGACTTAAGGGATCTACTAATGTGGACTCTTACTCTTGTGGTGTATGATGAGAAAGTAAATGGATGGTTGGATATGGCTCTTGTTTTGACCAAACTTTCAAACTATAATTAAAGGGAAGTTTCTACATCTTTCTAATTGTTGTAATTATCTAAATGTTAATTAATTCACTTGGTTTAAATTACTCATTAGCACATTTTAATTAAGAAGGATTTTTCCTCATTAATTTTGTAAGAAGATGTGAAGGTTAATGTGATTAAGTTTTGAGACTTATATGCTCTTAGTTAATTAGATTAAACCATCTTGATTTTTATGTTCTAAATTATAGGTTAATAAGGATTGGGCAATTAGGCTTTTAATTGTAACCTTTAATGCATTAAATCTCAATTGTTGACTTGCCTTTAATTTACTAAGCTCTTACTCTCGAGATTAATCGATTAATTCTCAATTAATCGTTAACCCCTTTAATTAGCCGGGAACACCGAGCTAATTGACTTAGGTGAAAATGGGGATGTTACAGGAAGCAAAGTTAGAAGTACCGGGGGCAGAGGTTCTAGTTCAACTAGTAAAGGACAGTCGAGGGCTTATGCATTGACTCGCTAGGATGCTCAGGCATCTAATGCAGTGGTAGTAGGTATTTTATCTGTCTGCTCCTTTGATATACATGCTTTGATCGATCCAGGTTCTATACATTCCTATGTGTCAATATACTTTGCTTCTTGGTTTAGAGGTGTAACATCCCTATACAATGTTATAGGGAATAATGAAACGTCCTTGGGCAAACTTTTATTATTTATAGCCTTGCCCCTGAACATTTTTGAAAATAATATTTAGGTCCTTATATCAATTGAATTAGCAGAATAAAGTTTTAAACGAAGTAGAACCATGTAGCGAAAATGTAGAAACTAAATTCTTAGCCAATTGGGCCACGGAGGTGTCCACTTGGGAAATGACGTGGGATGCCCCAGACTTGTTTAAAATTACGAAAATGCCATTAGCCATGAAAAAACAAAAACAGAAAATAGAAAGCCCTAAATTTGCAAAACGTTTAATTTACACTGTTAATCGATTTATTCGATTTTATTGAGTTTGTAAAGTTAGTTAAAAGTTAATTAGAGGTTAACTAGGAGTTGATTAGAAGTTAATTAAAGAGATTAGGATTAAGAAGAATTAAAATAGAAACATATAAAACCTCACAACATTCTTCAAAACCGTTTTACCGATTTAAAGGAAATCGGCAGAATTTCGGTATTTTCAACTGTCAAAACCCAAACCAACCAAATTTAACCTACTAATGTAATATCCTCCCAAATATGGTACTATACTTAAGTCATAATGCCTCACCTAGGAGTTGTTACTATCACTTAATCAAACCTTATCTGGCAGCAACCTTCGGCTACCGTCAATCTTACTAGTCAACTCCGCCTCGGAGGACCTTCTTCCGAACTTTTGAACTATCTGGAGATACACGGAAATAAACATAGGAGTGAGAATTATAAATTCTCAGTAGGATTCATTAAACTAACATATGCTGCGTCATCATCACTATCTCCCGTTGCTTCAGTTTATTATGAAAAATGTGAGCATGTTAACTAGACTGTTCAGTTTTATAGTTTGAAAAACATATTGTCCGAAGCAGAATTCATTTTATTCACGCACTTGAGTCATATTGGCAATATTTCATATTCGGAATAATAATCACAACATAAGTAGATAGAACAATCTCAACATCAATAAAACATGGGATATAATTATGCAAATACTCATACATGGATTCATGTAAATGCACTGGTATTTTTCTTTAACTTTCTTTGCTTTCTTTTCTTTAGTCTTTACTGCCCTTGGGTAGTCTGATCTAGGAGTGAGCTCAACTCGTGACCGTCGTCACACAGAACTGACCTACAAGGGGATTCACATGCCTCTAGTCTTGGAGGGATCTTATTTTGGCCAAATGTCTCTAAATTGAAGGGATCTCTCTTGGTCAAGTGCCTCAAGAATAGAGGGATCTCAGCTGACCACTTGCCTTCAATGTAGAGGGATCTCATCTGACCACGTGCCTCCAAGGTAGAGGGATCTCATAGTTTTATATTGCCTTTACAGGGAGGGATTCAATGTGCAACTGCCTCCAAGTGAAGGGACCCACATCTTATCTTATTTAACTGCCTTCACAAGGAGGGATCTCATAACTGCCTCCAAGTGAAGGGATTCACATGTAATATATTCATATCCTTTCATTCTCATACATAATCATGCATAGGCATGCTGAATGCACTCATGCATATGCTTCATCGCTTACTTTCATATATCCTTGCATACATGATTTCCACATACATATTCATAACATATAAATGTTCATAACCTCCTTACAATTCTACCGAAAATTCGGCAGCATAACGGATCAGATCCGTTTCCCCATGAATAGTGCCAGTTTCAACATATAGTCAGTCATAGTAAGAAATCAAATGTAATGCATAAATCTTTCAAGCACCAACATGGAATTGCAACACTTAGACTTTAATTGAACTCATATATGCATTAAGGTGCCAAATCCTTTAATTTTGGAAATCCTGCTCATATTCTTCAACTCTGTCCGGTTTTAGAAATTAAGCCTTAAATTCATTTTAGCTCATTTAGACCTGAATTTTGGATATGTTGAAGTGTTATGTGTCTATTTTCTAACCTCTTTAGTCCCATCTAATTTTGATAAATATAGCTCAAGTTATTCAAGTTTTATCCCGGCCTGCCCTGTAGCTGGCCAAAATTACACACTTAAAATTAAAAATCCATTAAAAATCAAAAAATAGTTCAAATCATAGAAATTGGTCTCATATTAAAGATAACAGGGCAAAATTTCATTTGCAAAAAGTTTCATTCCATTTTCCATAGTAGGGCTCGAGTTATAAGTCCCGAAACTTGACCTTCCTGAACTACCCTATTTTGGCCCAGTTTGGACATAGGGCAATTTTCTTGAGCCACTAGGGGCAAACGGGACCTTATCTAACCCTGAAATTTTTATGAGATATTCTTATATGTGTAAGATTTCTGAAAAAGTTAGTTTCATTCAATTCCAAGTAGTATAGGGCAAGTTTTGCCCTGAACAACCTAGTCTGCCCAGAATTAAACTCAAAAACCTAGGTCGAACTTCCAAAATTCATATCTCTCTCAATACTAATCCAATGGCCTTATATGATATATGTATGGAAAGCCCTGGATGTCTAGTTTCATATAAAAATGGTTTCATTGAATTTAAATGGCGGTAGGCGGAGCCGTACACTCTGCCGTATGGACTGCTAAGGGATTTCTCTTAGCTAACTCACTCTGGTTGCCTCCCTCTTTGATTCTTTAATCAATCAATCCGCCAAAATCCACTAAACATCCAATAATCCAGCCATAAACATATACATAGACTCAATATGACATTAAATACATGAATATGGATGAGTCTCCAATAGCCACCAATTAGCAAGAAACCAAATAAAGGGAGTGAATCCTACCTTGATTTTGAAGTAGTTAGCCTAGCTAATTTATGTTTTGGGATTCAAGAGTTTATGGAGCTTGAGATGAAGAGGAGAAGGAATGCTTTGAAAGAAAAATGAATGGAGAAAAGGGGCAGAATGGGGGACATCCAAAGAAGAGTCAAAAGGGAAGTTTTTTATTCTTTCCATAAAGCTTGAGTTAGCATTTGATTGGATGAGAAATGGGTGGCTAAAATGAAGCCAAACTCCACCTCTTTTGGGGTAGCAGCTGGACGCCCAAATCATGGTGAGAGTGGCTAAATTTTAGCCACTCATTTTAGTGTCATAGGTGCATAATTTGGTTAATTCTGTTCCGGCAGTTTAAAATACCGTAATCTTACCGATTTCCTTTAAATCAGTAAATCAGTTTCAAGAAAATTTCTATGGAATCTCCTATACTTCTAACCTAATTCCCTCATATCTAAACTCAATTAATTGCTAATTAATTGATCCTAAATAAATATTTAGTCGAATTTTAATTAATCTTAATTATTCGATAAAAACCGAACAATTGGACGAAAACGATAAGAAAAATCTGGTGGATGTTACAACTAAACCCTACTTCAAGTGGATAGAATTTAGCCACCTCCCTCATCAAAGTGGCGCTACCCGTGCCACAAAGAGTGAGCATGGCTGGCTCACTTATGAGCCATTTCTTCTACTTAACACCTCTATATCAAATTCATATAATCTTTTCTTACTTCCTTCAAATTTTCGGCCTCCCTCTCTCCCTTACAGACCTCCCATTATTCCCTCTCATCTTCCTTCCTTTTCACTTCATTTCTCTTCCATTTCCAAGCTCCAAGCACCTCCAACATCAAAACTTTTCATCTAGTCAAGCTATTTTTCAATCTAGAGGTAGGATTCAATTTCTGTTCTTGATTTCTTTGAACGTGGGTGCATGAAGTTTCACTTTTCTTCACTTATTTGATGATGTATTGGATGTATTTGATGGTATATGGATGGATTAACATGAAATTTTGAGTTGAGATTAAAGTTAGGAGGAGAAAACAATGAAGAAGTGGAGAATTAGGATGCTATCTAGGTGAAGAACCTACGGCGGTCCGTACAGCGGAGTGTACAGCTCTACCTACAGCCTTTTAAATTTGATGAAACTATTTTTATGTGAAACTAGACATTCAGTTCTTTCCATGAATATATAATATAAGCTCATTGGATTAGTATTGAGAGATATATGAATTTTGGAAGTTTGACCTAAGTTTTTGAGTTTGATTCTGGACAGACTAGGTTATTTAGGGCAAAACTTGCCCTATATTACTTGGAATTGAATGAAACTAACGTTTTTAGAAAGCTCACACATAGGAGAATATCCCATAAAAATTTCAGAGTTAGATACGGTCCTGTTTGCTCCTAGTAGTTCAAGGAAATTGCCCTATGTCCAAACCTGGCCAAAATAGGGCAGTTCAGAAAGGTCAAATTTCAGAGCTTATAACTCAAGCTCTACTAATGATGAAATGGAACTTATTGCAAATGAAAGATTGTCCTGTTAGCTTTAATATTATACTAATTTCGTATGGTCTGAACTAGTTTTCGATTTTTAGTGGATTTTTAATTTTAAGTGTGTAATTTTGGCCAGCTACAGGGCAGGCCGAGATAAAACTTAAATAACTTGAGCTATGTTTATCAAAATTAGATGGGGCCAAAGAGGTTAGAAAATAGACACATCACACTCTAACATATCCAAAATTTAGATCTAAATGAGTTAAAATGAATTTATGGCCTAAGTTACAAAAATCAGGTTGAATGAAAGTGCTGAGGCAGTAACTATGTTCTAAATGCAACAATTGTTCCCATAAAATTGATGTTGAATTATGAATAAGTGTTGGGAATTTTCTGTAAAAATTGGTTGTCTAAGTACTGACACTATTCATGGGAAAGCAGACACATTTCGTTATGCTGCCGAATTTTCGGTAGAATAATAAGGAGGTTATGAGTATTTATGTGTTAAGAATATGTATGTGGAAGTCATGTATGCAAGGATATATGAAAGTAAATGATGAAGCATATATATGAGTGCATTCAACATGTCTATGCATGACTATGTATGGGAATGAAAGGACATGAACATATTATATGTGGATCCTTTCACCTAGAGACAGTTATGAAATCCCTCCTTGTGAAGGCAGTTAAATAAGATAAGATTGGATCCCTACACTTAGAGGCAATTAATTGGGTCCTTCCCTGTGAAGGCAGTTAAAAGATATGATGAAGATCCCATACTCTTAAGGAGTGTGATATGGAGATCACACCTCGATGGGGTATGACATGGCGATTATACTCTGGAATATGGCATGATAAGCATATCCTAAGGAGTGTGACATGGCGATCACACCCCGATGGGGTATGACATGGCGATCATACTCTGGAATATGACATGATGAGCACACCCTAAGGAATGTGACATGGCAATCACACTCCGATGGAATATGACATGGCAATCATACTTTGGAGCGTGCATGACAAGTAAAGGAAATTAAGAAAAACTGCACTCTGAGGACGGTGATACGTAATGCTTAGGTGTGTCAAGAAAGAGAGTTATAGAAAAGTAAAGGAAGGTTAAATAAGTGCCTTTGTGTGTGTGTGTGTGTGTGTGTGTATCGATATATATATATATATATATATAGATATTCCGATATTCTTGTTATGCTAAAATTTACTATATTTGTGAGTGTTGTGACTGCCATGCTAATTATGAAATAGGAATTGATCATACAATTGCAATGTGATTTAAGTGCTTGAATAAAATCAACTCTGTCTCAGAGAATATATTTTCAAACTATAAAACTGAACAATCTATATAACATGCTCACCCTTTTCATAATAAAGCAAAGTAGCGGGAGATAATAACGATGACATGATATGAAATTTCTTAGTGAATTCTACTGAGAATTTAAAATTCTCACTCCTGTTTCCATGTTATCTCCAGATAGTTCGAGAAGATTTAAAGACGGCTGAAGTTGCTATCAAATAAGGTCCACTTAGGTAACAGTAACAACTCCAGAGTGGGGTACTATGACTTAAGCATAGTACTGTACAGAGGAGGATGTTACAAGAGGACCGCCTGAACCTCTAAATCAACCATTTTGGGTTGGCACTGTAATGGAAGAGTTTCTCTCAGTTACTTCTATATACAAATCTGTCTGGCAACTATAAATGGCAAAGACTCCATGGTAGATCTTATTATTCTAGACTTGATTGACTTTGATGTTATCTTGGGAATGGACTGGTTGGCCTCTTGTCATGCTATCGTTGACTGCATCAGAAAATAGTGCAATTCGCCATGTCAGGCAAAGCACCTTCTGAGTTTAGAGGCAATGTTAGTACCTCCCTATCTAAGCCTATCTCTTCTCTAAGAGATATGCACCTCTTAAAAAAGGGTTGTTTGGGATATCTGGCTGTGCTGTGACATGTTTCTCTCGAAACCCCTTCCATTACACAGATTCCGGTAATTAATGAATTTTTGGATGTGTTTCTTGATGAATTGCCAAGTATGCCCCCATAGAAGGAGATCGAATTTTGTATTGATCTCATGCCGGATGCTCAACTTGTATCTGTACCTCCTTATCGCATAGCTCTAGTAGAGCTGAAGGAACAATTACAAGAATTGTTGGACAAAGGTTTTATCCATCCTAGCACTTCATCTTAGGGTGCTCTGGTGCTATTTGTGAAGAATAATGATGGATTTTTGAGGTTATGTATTGACTACCGGCAACTTAATCAGTTGATGGTATGTAACAAGTATCCTCTTCCTAGAATCGATGATCTTTTTGATTAGTTGCAAGGAGTAGCATGTTTTTCTAAGATTGATCTTCGCTCAAGCTATCATTAGTTAAAGATTAAAGAATCAGACGTTTTTAAGATTGCTTTTTGAACCTGCTATGGACATTATAAATTCCTAGTAATGCCCTTTGGGTTAACGAATGCTCTGACCGCTTTCATGGATTTGATAAATTAGGTGTTCAAACCCTTTCTAGACCGCTTTGTTATTATTTTCACTGATGATATCTTGGTGTATTCGAAGAGTCGAGAAGAGCATGAACATTATTTGAGAATTGCTCTATAGACTCTCAAAGTTCACTAACTATATGCTAAATTCTCAAAATGTGAATTCTACATAGAGAAGGTGGCATTCCTCGGGCATGTTGTGTCTAGTGAATGAATCATGATAGATCCCAAGAAGGTTGAAGCCATCAAACAATGGCCAAGACCTACTTCAGTGACCAAGACCTACTATCGTCAATTTGTTAAGGATTTTTTCCATGATTGCTACTTCGTTGACTAGACTCACTCAAAAGAATGTGCAATATGAATGGTTAAATGAGTATGAGGCTAGTTTTAGGAAATTTAAGGATTGTTTAACCTCAGCTTAGCTCTTGTGTTACCCTTGGGTTTAGGAGAGTTCTCAGTATTTTGTGACGCCTCAAGAGTGGGGCTTGGATGTGTTTTGATGCAACATAGTCAGGTGATTGCTTGCATCTCGAGATAATTGAAGAAGCACGAGTAAAACTACCCCACCCATGATTTAGAAATGGCTAAGGTGGTGTTTGCCCTGAAGATCTGGAGGCATTATCTCTATGGGGAAACTTGTGAAATTTATATAGATCACAAGAGTTTGAAATATATCTTTCAGCAAATTTATATAGATCAGCAGTGATGATGGTTTGAGCTACTTAAGGATTATGATTGCACTATACTATATCACCTCGAGAAGGCCAATGTAGTGGCAAATGCTTTAAGCAAAAAATCAATGGGCAGTTTGGCTCATATAGCTCCTGTCAGGAGAGTAAAAGACATTCACAAAATGGAGTAAGGAAGGGTGTACTTCAACCTTGGAAAGCCAAGGGTATTTCTGGCTCATGTAAAGGCTCAATCTTTGGTTAATGTACAAATTCAAGAAGCTCAGAAAGAGGATCCCAAAATGACCAAGATAATTGCTAAGGTCAAGAGTAGAAAAGATACTGGATTCATAATTGATAATAAGGGTGTATTGCCATTTGGTGACCGACTTTGTATACCTAATATTGGGAACTTGAAGAAAACTATCTTAGAAGAAGCCCACAATTCCAAATACTCTGTGCACCTAGGTGCCACCAAGATGTATCAGGACCTAAACAATTGTATTGGTAGGAAGGCATGAAAAAAGACATAATCTATTTTGTTTCATGTTGCCTTGTCTGCCAACAGGTGAAAGCGGAGCATCAGAGACCTGCTGGTTTACTCTAGCAGATTGAAATTCTAGAATGGAAATGGGAAAGAATTACTATGGGCTTTGTCACAAGGTTTCCACATACCTCTAAAGGGTATGATGCTATTTGGGTAATTGTTGATCGGATGACTAAGTCAACTCACTTCTTTCTAGTGAAAACAACTTTTAGTGCTGCTAAATATGTTCAATTGTACATTGATGAGATCCGTAGCTCCATTGTATTCCAATATCTATAATATCTTATCGCAGCCCTCAATTCACTTCACATTTTTGGAGAGCCTTCCAACAAGCCTTGGGGACCCATTTGGACCTTAATATAGCTTTCCACCTAGAAACGAATGAACAATCGGAGTGAACCATTTAGATTCTAGAAGATATGCTAAGGGCATGTGTCTTGGAGTTTGGTGGGAGTTGGAGTAATTATCTGCCCTTGATTAAGTCTTCTTATAATAATAGTTATCAAGCCAGCATTCAAATGACTCTGTTTGAAGCTTTATATGGGAGACGTTGTAGGTCTCCCATTGGGTGGTTTGAACTTAGAGAGGCAAGACTTGTTAGGCTAGACTTGGTCCAAGATGCCATGGACAAGGTTGGTTTGGTTAGGGAAAGATTGTTATCAGCTCAAAGCAGATAGAAAGCATATGTTGACCATAGGAGAAAGGATTTGGAATTCATGATGGGCAATCATGTATTTCTAGGAGTTTCCGCCTATGAAAGGGGTTATGAGGTTCGGTAAACAAAGGAAACTTAGTCCTTGTTATATCGGACATTTTGAGATCTTGGAAAGAGTGAGTCCTATTGCATATCGTTTGACATTACCACCTAAACTCTCAATGATACACCAGGTGTTTCACATGTCTATGCTCCGCAAGAATTTGTCAGATCCTTCATGTAATATCCCCACTTTCGTAAACAAAACGTAATGGGAATTTTGAATTATTTCTTTTAGGCAGTATGAGAATTTCTCAGGCAACGCTATGCCATGACGATTCTCACACTTGGAATTATAGGGTAGTGTAATGCTGCCGTTGAAAATATGGCACTGCCCTATGTTAAAAATAAGAAAATGACAACAGTGCCCTTGTAAACCTTTATCAATTACAACGACACCCAAAATTTTTAGAAATTATATTTTGACCCCAAAGAATTATTTCCACAACAATCCTTGGACTTTTTATAAAATGACCTTTGTGTCCACCCCATAACTTTTTATAAAATGACCCTTATGTCCCCACATCTATAGGATTAGCAGAATAGGGTTTTAAACGGAGCAGAATCGCGTGGTGAAAGCGTAGAAGTTTAAATCTCTGCCGTTTGGGCCATGGAGACAGTCGGGTGTGAAATGACGTGGGATGCCCCTGGACTTGCTCAAAATTTCGAAAATGCCATTAGTTACAAAAAATTGAAAATAGAAAGGCTCCGAGTTTACGAAAATATCTAATTTACTCCGTTAATTCACTTATTCGGTTTCAATAGTTATGTAAGGACAATTAGGAGTTAATTAGATATCAATCAAGAGCTAATTAGATATTAGTTAGAGAGATTAGGCTTAAGATAAATTAAAATGAATATGTAGATATCTTACAAACTATTAAGTAACTATTTACCGGATTAGAGGAAATCGGTAACTATTCGGTGTTCTAAATCGCCGAGTAGAATCAAGTAGAATTTTACACTGATAACCTTAGGTTGAATGGCTGAAATTCAGCCACCTCCACCACCATAGATGGCGCCATATGGCAGCCACATGATGAGGAAATTTGGCCAAATCATGACCATTGAAGCTAAATATCTCAAGTCATCCTTATCTAGTCATAAAGCCTAGAAAAAAATCTCACCCACCTCCCTCATATTACACCTCCACCAATGCTTCAGCCTTCTCTCATTTCTTCTCCTTCTTCTTCCTTTCTTTCCTTACCTCCATGACCAAGAACTTCAAGCTCAAGATTGGAAGCCTTCTTGACCTCAAATCCTCTTGCTCCTTTTATGAAAATTGATCCTCACCTCCTTCTCTACAAAACCCCTCTAACAATTTCATGATTAAGCACCAAATAGAACCTCCCCACATTCATATGAGCTGCTGCCATGATGAAGAAAGAAGGCTAGGAGTTGGTTCTTGGCCTCCTTGCTTGCATAGCTTCAAGGATTTCAAGGTAGGTAGCTCAAATCCTTAGTTGTTTGATGTATTATATGACTATGTGGCTGCTATGTTCCTCTCATGCCATATCTGTATGAGGGTGCTTTGATGTTCTTCTAATGTTTTGAGGTGAGGAAACTTGGGTTAAGTTGAAGAATTTATCAAAAGACTCAAAGGGGAGCTGGACAGAATCTGTCTTGTGAGGAAACCCTACGGCGTCCGTACTGGCGGAGTGTACGGCTCCGCCTACAGCCGTAGGAAGTGGATGAATATATTTTTATATGAAACTATACATTCAGGTCTTTCCATACATATAAAATATAAGGCCATTGGATTAGTATAGAATTAGTTATGAATTTTTGAAGTTAGACCTAGGAATCTGGGTTCTCACCCGGGCAGCATGGGTTGAGAAGGGTGTATCCCACCCTATACAACCTCAAATTGAGTGCAACTAAAGATGTTTGAAGGCTAACACATGAGAGAACATCCCATGAAAATTTCAGAATTTAATTCGTTGTCCTTTGTTCCCAGCACATCAATGAAGTTGGCTTAAGTTTAAATCGGGCTAGAACAGGACAGAGCAGTAGGGTAATGTTTCGAGGCTCATAACTCAAAATCTACTTAGACAAATGACATGAAACTTAACTCATTTTAAAGCTTGTTGTGTTAGCTTTAGTTTGATATAAAATTCGCATGATTTCACCTAGTTTTCAATTTTTAGTGAATTTTCTTCTATAGGAACCCAATTCTGGCTAAGAACAGTACATGCTAAGATAAAATGTTTATATCTTGAGTTATACAACTCAAAATGAGATGGAACCAAAAGGGTTAGAAACTAGACACATAATGCTATGACATATCCAAAAATTAGACTCAAATAAGTTGAATTGCAATAAAGGTGGAGTATACCAAAATCGGGCAGAATAGGAAGGAGTAAACTGAAAACCTTATAGATGCTTGAATTGAACTTGATGAATGATTCTATGAATATCTATATAATGGCTAATCCATATTGAATTGCAAGTTTGAAAGATTGTACTGGTGGTCTGGCACTATTCATGGGGAAGTGGACTCGATCTGTTATGCTGCCGAAATTCCGGCAAGGATTTATGAGAACTTATGCTATGAATGATTATGCTTTGAATATATTTACGTTATGTGTCACATTCATGTGTAGCATGCATGCAAGTATATATTTAGAACATGATATGACATAGAACGTATGAGACATACTCATGAATGCACCAAGCATTCGCATGCATGGCAAGATATGAAAAGGCGCAGATAATAAGAACTTGAAAGAAAGACGTACCAAGCTACCATGTGAGGCATGGCATAGACCCAACTAGCGTGGGCCAGAGCGGTACTGTCTAAGACTTGGGCCAGCCCCCGACCAAATTTAAGGGGAATAGACCAGTGTGAGGGTCGGGGAAAGTAAACCCGTCACTCATGTATAGGTACGAGCTCGGACCTGAAAAGCAGGCTATCACCCAGGGGTGAGAAAGGCCATTCACCTCCGGGGGACCAAGTACAGAAGAGCAAGGTTAAATTGCAAGTTAAAGAGAAAAATGAACTAAGTCAAGTGCACTTGCATACAATCAAATACAAGCATCTATATGTGCATTTCTAATCATCTCATTATGTCATGATGCTATTATGACTCTTACTGAAGCATATTGTACTATCTGTATCTCTATGTCAGTCATATGGAATGGCAAATGGTTGTTAAAATATGACCCGCTTCGAGAACGGTGTTTTCAACTTAAAATTGAACCACTGTGTGTTTATATGTGCTCATATTTTCATAAGAAACCGAAGCGGCTGGAATGTTTATGATGGCATTATAAGACTGTTTTGAGTTACCTACTGAGAACCTTAGGTTCTCACTGCCTGCTTGTATGTTTTTCTTTTCCGTAAACATTCCAGCACCCAAGTTGGAAACCAAGTACAAAGCAGAGTACAAGGCCATTCATGGAGCAAGTATCGGGCGTGAGCCAGATCAAGAGATCGTTAAAGCTAGTAACGACTAATCAGAAGTAGACGCTGTGTATTATCCCAGTCACAGTTTCTTTTAAAGTGTAATTATTTTATATTTTTCCATGTATCAGAGACTATTAGTCGGTAATAAAGTAAGCAGTTAAAGGGCCATGTATTATATTTTCCATATTTTAAAGTTTTCTTAGCACAGTGACAACCTCTTAATATAACTCCATGACTCGAGCATGGCTTATATAATAGAGGGTGTTACACTTCACATATTCTATCCTCACCCGCTATTCAGTTAGATGAGAACTTGACACATGAAGAAGAGCTAGTGGTCATTAATGACAGACAAGCAAAGAAACTGCGTTCAAAAGAAATACCTCTAATTAAAGTAATTTGGAGGAATCACTCCGTAGAGAAAACAACTTAGGAGACGGAGGATTCTATGCGTGCTTCTTATCCTCATCTATTTTTGTCTCAAGGTAATGCTCTTTCTAAATTTAGGGACTAAATTTCTTAAGTGGGGAGAATATAATACCCTGTTTAGAATAAAATGCCTAATTAGAATAAAACATTAGTAATTGGAAACTTTTAAAAATTTTCATAGCTTATGCTTTGGGTATTTCCTTTAATTTCTTTTAGGATAATAGTGATAAAGGAATTAAAATTGTCAGATAAAATTGTTTTTGAAGTATTTGTTATTTAAGAAACAAACACAATGGGACCACAGTGCACCATAAGTGAAATGGTGCATTGTAGATCCCTCTCTTTCTCCATTTTCGTAGTCCAGAATCTTTCCTGATGGCATTTTGTTCCTTCGTTTCCTTCATTTTTTTTATTTTTCTTTTCTTCTCCTATTGCGCTCTCTCTCTCTCTCTCCTCTCTCTCTCTCTCTCTCAATTTTTTTTGTTTTACTCTCGCGTCCCTGCCTCACCGTGCTAGCTACCACTCGTGCTGCCCTCACCTTACCTCCACCACCACGGAACCTTTTCCCTATGCATCTTCCTCTCTGAGTCTCTCTCATTAGTTTTCTCCCTCCACTCTCTCTCGTGGATGCCTGCTTCTTGTGGGTGGTTGGGTTTTTGTCTTGCTCATTTTAAAATCAACCCACACCTCGCGAGTTTCCTTCTTCAAAGCTATGAGCTGGTTCCATTTTATTATTGTGGTAATTGAAATTGATGGATATTTGGATTTTTGGGTCTTGTAAGGGTGGAGGGTGAGTGGAGAAGTAGTTAAAGTTTAGATTGGAGAATTATAGTATAGCTTGATTTGAGTATTTGGCTCACTAAGGAAGTAATATGTAGATTTTAAATTGAAAATAATCAGTTATGTATGATTTCAAATCCTCTAGGAGATCAGCCCACACCTTCAGCAACTCTCGCACGTAGATAGGACGCTCTCTAATATTTTGTAAGTGGACAATGCCTCTATGGTATATGATTTTTTTATTTATGTGATTAGTTTTGGATTTATTTTAACATATATTGATAGCTTAATTTTATCTATCTAGTTAATTATAAATATCTTAGTTGATGATATAATTGTTATATAGTTGATTTAAATTTTTGATTCAAATTGGTATGCCTAATTAATTGTGGGCATCAATTTTAAATTTTGTGGAAAATTAACTCAAATGAGTTATTCGTCATTGAAAAGGATATTTCTCAACTAATTATGGATTTCACAAATGAAAGGACAAGCTCTGAACTTTTGGGTTTGGACTACTTAACTATATTGTTGAATACATTATATTTTGGATTTTTGAACCTTAAATAATACTCTTGTCCTTTTTGAAAATTTGATTTGATACTTGCTACTTCAACTTTTACTAAAATCTAGTACTTCTGCTTTTATATATTTTGTGAGAGGATTCTCAGTTAAACAGTAGCTAGTGGCCGCTGACACTAGCCTGGATGCACCTTGGTTCAAACCCAACTAGCAGGAGTGTTGCTAGTTTCATTTGTGTGTGAGGTCGATGCACACCACTAACTTAGTCAAATCTGAAGGGATTTACCGTTATTTGGAAATTCTCATAATTGGAATCCTCCCTGCTTGGTATTCACATTTGAGAGACATATTTTTGATGTTTTAAGATAATATTAATTCTATTTATTTGAGAATTATGGTTCAAATTATAAAATAATATTAATTCTTTATATACCTGCATAATTTTATGTTGATTCCTTAATTATATTTAGTTTGTGATATTAACTCTTTAATTATGTATAGTTTGTTTTATTTTTAGAGCTTGTCCACATATGCTATAGTCTCATTGCCCATCATTGAGTCAATTAGACTCACTTATTTTTCCCATCCTGTTTCAGATCCTAGTGCTGCACCTGTTTCAGATCCTCCAATTGTGTAGAGTGCAGATACTTTTGACAACCTTTCTACATATGAGGGGCTTCTATAGACTTTCATTTTGATATTTTGAATATAATTACCGCCTCAGAGTTGTTCCATGATCCACAAATAGGATCATGCCGCTTTACATTCTTTTTGGATGGTATATGTGCATAGGAATTCGTTTATTTTATAAAACATGTTTCCTAAGCACTTGTGTTGTTATGGATGTATATTTAAAAATTTGTAAGTAGATAGACATAAATATGTTGCTATTATAATGAATAATTGCCTAATATATATATATATATATATATATATATATATATATATATATATAGAGAGAGAGAGAGAGAGAGAGAGAGAGAGAGAGAGAGAGGAAACTCTGTTCATTTGTCATGAAAAATTTGATGTTTAAGGCTTGCTGGAGTTCCGTCACCTCCAAATGCCGAACAGGGGAGGTGTGACGGTGTAAGCATAGGGATTTGGGTAGATAGGTTTAGGCGAGAAGGTTAGGGTGGGTTTTGTAACACCCCAGCATGAGTTGCAATTACCTGTCGATACCGGAGCCTGAGAAATTCTGAGTCTGAACCCTATGCCTCCTTGGAGGGCTATAGGATTAAGGAATTTTCTTAAGATCAAAAGTCCCGGTAATGGTTCTCTAGGCATCAATGAGTTGAAGAGGGAATTTTAACGAATTTTAGAGAATGGATAACTCCTTCGTTTTCAACCCTCAAGTTTATAAAAATGCAAATTTTCGGAGAATTGTACTAAAACCCAAAAGTTGGATTCTAATTCCTAAGGATTTTGAATTTTTAGATATTTTTATTGAATCCAAATAGGGGGTATTCCCTTATTTACATTTATGTTTTAAAGTTAATGGAGAGTAAAGTTAAAGAGGACATTAACTTGAAATATAAATAAGTCTGTGCAATATCCTGGACCTGGGAAAGGACTGCAGAAGGAGGGATCCAAGTTTTTGGAGTTAGTAATCGATTACAGAGGACCTGTAATCAATTAAAATCCTCTCTGTATGCCACGGGTTAAAATTTTTCGCATGGTAATCGATTACCAAGGATGGTAATCGATCACTTGTTCTGGGTTTGTGATAATCGATTACTAGAATTGGTAATTGATTAGTAATTCTTCGTGATAATCGATTACCACAGGCCAATATATAGGCCTGGACGCGTCCCACGCTCTCATTTTCGAATTTCCTCTCTCTCTCTCTCTAACCCAAACTCTTTCCCTTTTCTCTAAAATCCTCTCCTTCCACTACTCCTCACATTTAATACATCCATTCCACCAATTTCAACTAAATCAACAACAACAACACAATCTTCACTCCCTTTAAACACAAATCATCCATTTAATCCGTTTCTCCTTCTCTCCTACTTGCGTGGGCAGATTTGATGTTGGAGGGCATATCTCTATCCATTTCCTCTTCACTATAATTCTAACAGTAATTCTCATGCCTTATTTCTTCTTCTTCTTAAAAATTAATTTCAATTCCTTGATTGTTAGTAGAATTCTTGAAACCCTAGGGTAGAGAGATTAGGGATTTATTATATGGAGGTTATTAGTGACCTATAAATACTTAATTTACCGTATTGTGGTGTTAGATTATCCCAAGGAATTTCCCTCCAGCTTTGTGGCTCCAAAGAATTAAGATTTCCTTATGACCGGTGATCTGTGAGTAAATAGAATACTTTTGAATTAATTCTGTTTTAAATTTACAATTGTTTATTTACTTTAAGAACGCTACTCATGAGTCAATGACGAATGTGATATGAGATTTATGATTTATAAATATGAAAGAATAGGAAAGACTGTAACAGGATTTATTTGCTAACGGCAGTAAACATTAGCCTTGGTGCACCTTGGATTATGATATTACATGGCCACCTAAGGGGGTGGTGCATAACGGATATTTCACGGCCATACATATAGTGTGGTGCATGTCTGTACATCACGGCCTCTCAAAAAGGGGGGTGTGTGCCTGATTTCAGGATTCACACGAAGGAATGGCCACCTAGGTGTGAATCTTGCCTGTTTATCCTGTTAGATATTTCCGCTGTTTTCCTTATTTGAATGAAATCGTTTTATACCTATATATATATATACATTGACTCATGAGGTTTAAAAGTATCCTGTCTCTCACTGAGTTTCTCAAAACTCACCCCGTGGTTATTATATTCTTTTCAGATACAGGTTTAGACTTGGGAGCCGACCTTTCTGCTCAGCATCATTAGATTCCTATCTAGGTGAGCCCTATTTATTAACGGGCCTTAAATTGTAATTCTGTTTCAGTTGTAATCTTAATATGTAGCTCCATAGTACTGCAGGCAGGGTCTGACCCTTGCTGGTGGATTAAGTTTATGTTCAAAAATTGTTTAGACTAAGTTGGATTGATTATTGTATATTAACTCTGATGAATGGATTATGATTGGATGAATATGTTTATTTATAAATTGTGCTGTGTGCAGAAGGGTACATTCTGAGAATGCCTGGATCCCCTATAGAAGTGTGTGATTGTTGAATTGCAGAATAAGTACTCGTATTTGGGAAATATCCTAAATATAGAAGAAATTTTGCCCAAATTTTTGTGAAATATTGATGTGTAAGGCTTGCTAGGGAGCGTGCTCTCTAAGAGCCGGTCACGGCCTAGATTGGGTCGTGACAAGTTTTGTGAGTCAGATGAGTATTTTTAAGTGACATCTAAACACAACCACATAATTTAATATAACTATTGAAAATGCTTTCCCATTTTATAAAACAAATCATTCTTTGTAAAATTATAATGAATTACAACAATAGTAATTATTTAACCCATCAAATAGGGAAATATTAGAGGATCTGGGCATATTAGTGCTTATGAATTGCTTGTATAAATGATGAAAATTTATGGTAATAATTTTACTCATAATCAAAATTGTATTAAAGCCAATGAATTTCAAATATGCAACCCCAAAGTACATATCAACGTGAATTTTGTGGCTTCTGCTATTTATAACAAAACAAAAATGTATGCTAAATCCTTCTAATAATCCACCTAATTGTTAAATAAGAAAAGTATTAAATATACTAACAAGGTGTTGATTTGAATGAAAGGGGTTCAGATCCTTTTAGCAAGAGGTCGTGGGCTTGATCCTGGAATTCATATATATGGGTGAAAAAAAATAGTATTGAGAAGGATCCCCACTTAGGTACTTGATCGTATCCCAGAAGACTAGTCTTTCACTTATTAGGTGAGTGGATGCTCTGAGAAATAAAAAAATATTGAATATTTTTTATGTTTACAAGATATTAAATGCATTTTTTTCATTTAATACTTTCTTTATTAAATCTTTTGAGAATTATTAGGAGGAGGTCTTAAGAGCATACAACAAAACTCATAACAAAATTAAGACTACATAAAATTGCTATTATGCATCTAGTTTTAATAAGACTGACTTGAGTTAATTCTGTTAGTTTAGAAAAATATTGAATGGTATAAACGATATTTTATGAAACAACACACAAAACATATTAAACTATGCAAGTAGTTTCTATGATTATATTCAGTTTTTTCTCTCCTTAACATTCGCACCCTATCCCTTCAATGGTTATAAACCATTTGTGACATGTTATATGAAACTTCATTCATACTTAATAGCAATCCTGATAATTTTATTATGATTTGGTAATAGGTTAAATAGGATAGAAGAACTTAATGATAATGATTGGATTACAAGTATCTATTGCTTTCCTATTGAATATATATATATATATATATATATATATATATACACAACGAGCCCTATGCCCAAACAAAGCAAAACTACACACTAATAACCCTGGGAAAAGGGATTCCCATACTGTTTGCTACAAAAATAGTGGAAAGGAAAGATGGACGGGATTAAGAAAAAAGTGAAAGAACTTGACATAATGTCCAAACTTAGCCACGCAACCATTAGCCTCCCGGTAGATATGAGAAATAGTGACCGACCAATCTCTGATTAAAACCTCTGTAATGACCCTGATTAACATACTATTTGAATGATGCTCCTCACAGTGCCCAGATATCAATTGAAAAACACTCAAAGAGTCTAACTCAACTAAAAGGTGCTTCAAACCATAATCATAAGCCATGCAGAGGCATGTATATAGTCTCCATAGTTCTGCTGTCATAATAGAACAAATGCCCAGTTTTGCGAAGAAAGCCAAGAGGAACCTACCCAAATGGTCTTTGATAATGCCACCACAACATTATTGAATGATTGTATTAAAAAAAAGAAGAAGAAGAAGCTAAAATTAAGGTAATGGTCCTATATTTAAAAATAAAGACTTAATGCTTATAAATGACAATAATTTTGCCAATAATTAATAATGGTTATCATTGATTAAAATCTCAAACTTTGTTAATGTAAATGAATTTCTAAGATGCCATATTGACTATGTGATTATTTATTACCTAACACATCTTTATATTGAAAAAGTAAAAAGTGATGGACTCATCACCGTGTGTCTTTTTCTCTCATTGTATATCTATAATAAGTCCCCAAAATAGGTCTAAACAACATTACTCTTTTAATATATGTTGTCTCACTCAAATATGACAAAGTACATTGAAAGTTTTTCGAGCTAGCATCCCAAATGGACTTTAGGAGGTGATACGTAGAAGAAAAAAGGTAGTTATCATCCTAAAAAGGACTTTTGGAAAGGTAGATAGAAAAGAGAGAAATTGACCTTGCAAAAGCAAAACAGTAGAGCTGCAAGGAGGCTTGGTGGTGCACAACAAAACTAAAAAATAATTCCACCACCAAAAGACTATTAATCTCCAACAAATACAGGCAATACGTATATTATCATGTTGAATGTAGAAATAAGAAAAATGATGGATTTTTTTTTTTTTTTTGTTTTTAAAAATGAAGAGGAAGCTTGAAACCTGGACACCACTAAGCTAGGTATGCATCGTGAAGACTTGAACATAAGATTCATTCTCGAATAACAGATGAAGGCGGAAGATTTAATTTGTGGCAACGTTTGGCACAAAGTTGATCAAGAGCAAGAACTTGAACATATCTAAGTCTAGTGGACATTGTAAGAAGAGATTAGAAATTGAGAAACTTGGGTTAGGATTTGGGTTTGTGGTGTTTAGGTTTCAATTCATGGTGGTACTCCATGTGCCACAATTATGGCCATATCGATTGTGAGATATATGCTTATGGGTATTGAGGTATTTAGTGGAAGTAGTTTTACTTGCTCCTAATAGATGGTGCCGAAATATTTCGATCTCAACCTTAGCGGGTAAGAGACAGTGGAGGAGAGTTAACAAGGACAAGGAAGAATGCAACTCTCCAGTAGTCCTTGTGGTATTTGTACCAGGGTGCCATCAATGCATAGCCCATGTCAAGGCATTAATTAGGATTTGAGTGAATGACTGGTTGCTAGATTGATGAGAAGAGAATTTTCTTCATGTGTTTGGTGAGGTGGGTCTTGTTCAGGTAGATGGAACAAGTCTCATAGTATTCATTTTTCTCTTTGCAATAACAAGTTTTGGTGAAACTTGAACAAATTTTGTATTTGAAATTTGTTTTTTCAAAAAAAGTAAGAGTATATTTAAATTTATGTTATTTCACCTTATACTTTCATCATTAAGTTAATTCTTCTCATTTAAACTTTTATATAGGCACTAAAGACAATGAGAAGGACCTCATCAAAAAAATAAATAAACAAATGAGAAGGATTATTTGATTTCATATCGCACGCATGGTAATCCAGCTCGTGCTTATTACATAAATTAATAACCTACTTTGGGGTAGAGTGTAGATCAATTCTTTATACAGCAACAAACTACAAAACTCATACAAAGGCCCCCTTTCTTATAACCCCGATTGAGGCAACTCTGGTTGCAATCCACGCATGGTCCTTTGCAGTCTAACTGCGGATCCTCCATAATTGTTGCTAATCCTAGATCCTTCATAACTCCTGCTGATTCTACAATAAGAACGAAATTAACAAATTTAGGCACATAGGTCTTTGCTTTCTTATTGCAAAATTTTAACATATCATTGACTTGGATAATGTAATTAAGGAAAAATATACTATGTGTACAATACATGACTATAAGACCAAAAACAAAAATACAATACACGACTATAACAAACTAATACCGATCATGCCATCCAGAGACCACTTCTTTAAAAAATTTATCAAAATTCACATTAAAATATCAATAAAAAAGTTGCTTTGAGTCTTACACACCCAATGTACACAGTCTTTTTATTTTTTGGAGAAATAGACTAAGTAAGAACATTAAAAAAACAAAAACAAAAAATATCATTTTTCATGTTTGCATTAGTAAATTGTTTACTAGAAACATAACTTTAGAGATAAAATTAACTTCTTTTTCTTACCTGAAGCCAAGACCAAAGCAATGCAAAAAATTCCTAACAGAAAAGGTTGATAGATGCGAGAAGCCATTTTGGGGGGATTTCACCTTGGAATACTAAACTCTTTCTATTTTGTGACGTGACTGGTTAGCACAAAGCTCAATATATACTATCCATTTGAAGACAATTTTGGAAATGAAAATTAGAACAATTGAAAGATGGAAATGTATTAATATGTGAATCTTTATATTTTGAATATGAGTAATGAGATTAATCTTGATCCTTATACTCATAATAATTCATTCATCACACGGCAGGGTAAATAGACTTTTTTATAAATTAAAAAAAAAAAGTTGAATGACACTCACAAACTAAAAAAGATAAATTATATCTAAATTTAATAAGAAACAAAACATTCTAAACTTGTGAATGATCTTTAGTTCTGCTCCTTACCTGAAAACTATTAATATCTAAACATTTTTCACGTTGCAGGACGACATGAAAAGTATTTCAATTTGAGGAATGTATTACACATCCTTTCAAAATGGATCTAAATTTCTCTATCATCTGTAAGACCATAAAAATAAAAATACCCATGAGAAAAAAAACTAAATTACCCACAAAGAGGATAAAAAAAACACTTAGACAATAAAAACACCCACAAAAGGGACAATAAAAAGAAAATAAAATATACAAAGCTTTAATCAGCAAAAAAAAAAATGATGTGGCTGCCACCAAAAGAGAAATAAGGCAATTCCTTCAACAACACTGGCACAAAAAAGGTCCAAAGAAAAAGGAAATATATTATACTTTTGTCAGTATAAATGGTAGTTAGTTAAGAAAAATGCATAACTTTTTATTATAGGATATCAATGATAAAATAATATTAATTAAGAAATTGTTATCTACATGGTAACATAATAGATAGCATAATTAATATTTTCTTCATATATATCACGTGTCTATTGGAAGCACATCAAACAATCAATTGCTACATCCAGAGAAAAAGAAAATATATTACACTTTTTTTTTTAAGACATGGGAGAAAGCAATTTATTAGGCACTCACTGAAGATATAGAATCATTGAGTACAATAGAGGACACAATCATAGGCATATTAAGATTATGTGCTACGCTATTCCCTTCGCATCTTGTAACACCCTATGAAAATAATACTATGCTTAAGTCATAGAACTATAATTCGTAGACTATTACGCGATTAAGGCAATATACAGGCTCATATTAAGTTAACTTAGTAGCAATGAGTACTAATTTGGTGGGAGCGGATAAAAATGTTTGCTATTTAAAGCATATTACAATATAAATGAAAGGAAAATAAACATAGTAAAATGGTAAAGTGTAATTAGTACAAATAAATAAAAATAGAAATCCGCTGAGATAAACTATGCAGATATTAACATCATCCTCTCATGTATTCATACAACCATAATAATGAGTACATCAGATTAGGTCATACACAAAATGACATAGGCTCGTGCCTGTAACACCCTACTAATACCATACTATGCTTAAGTCATTTTATGGCATTACTAGTTATTACTCTTAACTAGTGGAAGTTCTTATCTTTGAAATTAGCGTAATATACGAAAATAGCATGTAATTTTTTTTCTGTAAAACCTTTATGCTTGAAAACTGAGCCTTTGAGTGCTTACTTACTCGCATACGTGTGAACGTTGTTCTTCATATCGCTGAGTTACTAATAATACATATGACAAAATGAAAACAACATAACACAATACCTTAAGCCAAGAATGCAATAAGGGATAATCAAGGTCATCATTACACTTAATAAGTATCACATATGTAATATGTCAAATTAAGCAGCATGACTTCCTACATGCTCTTAATTACACATGAACTGCCCAACTAAGGCTCTTAAGAAAATGAAAATACTATGCTATTATCTTGATCCTCCTTAGCTAGGTGAAGAAACATGGCAGCTCCTTGTCTTATCCAGTCAGTAGTGCTACCACTGATGCTATCAGCTCTATCTGAAGACGACACGGAAACATAGGAGTGAGAAATGCAAGATTTCTCAGTAGGATTGCGACTAAACAAACACTGTGTCATCGTCATCGTCCCAGCCACTTCGGGTTTAATATAAAAACAGTGGACAAATATCAGTTCAATTTTAATAGTTTCAGAAAACATAAATCCCGAAGCAAGTTACTTTTAACTTTATCATCATATCCATAGTGTTATACATAGGCATACAGGCTAACATACATAATAAACATTCATAATGCATATAAAGAATATAATAGCATGCATGACTATGCAACTCATCAACTTGACCATGGTCCTACTTTAACTTTCATTTTTAGCACGTGCTTAACATTCTTTACTTTCTTTTAAACTAGACTGCTTTTGGACATAAGCTCATTCCATGACTATTGTCACACAGTACTAACCAAATCAAATTAAGCTGATATTGGTTACCTCTAAGTTGGAGGGTCCTCTATGTCACCCTTGCCTCCCTCATAGAGGTTCCTTGTGGATCGCCATCTCCCACTTCCCAGAAGTGATTGAAGGGTCATGTCCCATTCTTTCGTTTCTTATCATTATACTTTACATGCATAATACTTCTTTGACTAGACACATGCAATGATATGACTAAGTCCATAATTTTAACGGAAATCCGGCAGCATAATGGTTAGACCGGAGCTTTCCCAAAATGCCAATCATAAACTTTCAACTAACGGTTCATCATATCTATATCCTATCATCACACTCATCATTCAATCATGAGGCAAAGCTCAATCAAACTTGTCATTCATCATGCCAAATGGCATCATACATTTATACCCTAAAACGGGTTCATAGTTGCGTTATTCTTTGTGAAGAATCTTCTGAATAATCATATGATTTCTCATAGTTACCCATAAGGAAATCACATAGTTAAGATATGTGTATAAGGTCTTTTAGTTGCTTAGTTCTCGTATGAAAATATTCTTTACTTAAGTACATGTCTTATGGAAAACTTGTTCAAATTAATTAAGTTAAGTGATTATTTCCTTTCCTTGAGATAGTGCACTTAGTGATTCTTAGGTTCATAGTATGCTCAGAGGCCCTAATCATACTTCTGTTCCCAAGGAGTTCGAGATCCCTCTAATCTTTGGGTCATGACAACGCATAACCACATCATGAACCCAACAACACCAATGTTCACTAATCACCAAGGGTGATTTTTTTTTTAAACTAATTCAACTTACGAAGTTGTAAGCTTTCATTAATAACATATCAAGGTTTTACCTTAAACATTATTAAAGTTATCATTCTTTATAAAGTAGTCATAAAGTTTAATTCTTTATGAAAGTAAGTGCCTTTAATATTAAGCTCTTGTTTAAAAATTTGGATCTTTATGTAATAATGATATAAGTTACTAGCCTTTTAATTAAAAAGTCTTGTTTTTTATGAAAGTTGACTCTTTTAATTATTCTAAGACCATCAAAGTTTCAACTTTATGACTTAAAGTTGTCTCTACATTAAAAAGGTTCCCACTTTATCAACTCGTGATATAAGACATTAGCTCTAAAGTTATAAAGTTTTGATCTTTATAAAAGTTAACACCTTTAAGCATTATTTTGATTCAAGATCTAAACTTTATGAATTAAATGTTACAAAACAACACTTTTATCACTTAAAGGTTTCATTCTTGACCAAAGTTTGAAACTTTATGAAAGGTATTTTCTTTAAGGTTTGATTTCTAAGACATAAAGTAACAAGATATCATTTTATAACTCAAAAGGACTTGTTATTCTAAAAAGCTTAGACTTTTACATGTATTCTTGTCTTCAAAACAAAACAAAATAAGACTTTTATAAAGGCACTAAACTTGCGCCACTTTTTATGCTTCAAGAAGCAAACTTTTTAAAGTTTTAAGCTTTTAGAATATTCATAGTCTTATCAAATCATGAAAAACATAAAAGATAAGGCTTTCCCAATCATCAACTCATCACAAGAAAAGGAACAACTTTAAACAAGATACCATCAAGAATACTCAATAATAAGAACATATTTTCCAAAAGTAGAAATATCAAGAACACTTAAAGAACATCAAGAACATATTTTGCTAAAAAGGGAAACTCAAGAACATTTGAAAAACAACAAGAACATATTTTTCCAAAAGTAGAAACATCAAGAACACTTGAAGAACATCAAGAACATATTTTGCTAAAAAGGGAAACTCAAGAACACTTGAAGAACTTGAAGAACAACAAGAACATATTTTTCCAAAAGTAGAACATTCTTGAAGAATATCAAGAACATATTTTGCTAAAAAGGAAAACTCAAGAACACTTGAAGAACAACAAGAACATATTTTGCTAAAAAGGGAAACTTTTGCTCTTGAAGAGCATGAAGGATTTTCTCAAGCTTTTACTTAGAGATTTTGGTCATGAAAGAACCAAGCTCCAAGCTTTCTTGAGCAAACAAAATGAAAAAGATAAAGATCACTACCTTCACACCTTCACTTTGAAGATGGCGCTATAACAAGAGAAGAAGGAGAACAAGATGATGGCTCCTCTTGATGATGATGGTGGCGGTTTTGGATGAAGCAAGGGAGAACTCTTAAGTTATCTTGAAAATGATGTTGGTAGTGTTTAGATCTTGTCTTCAAAGACCCAAAGATGAGGTCTTTGAAGGGCTAAGTGAGTGGTTTTGGGTGGTGCTAGTGGAGAAAGAAAGAAGAAGATGAAGAAGATGAAGAGAGTTTTAGAGAGAATTTGGAGGATTTGTCTTTGAAGAGAGAGAATAGGATGAGTGAAAATGAAAATGTGAGTGTGTGTATGTGTGTGTGCTTGAAAGTGGCATCCAACATAAAGAGAGGAGAGTGAGATATTTTGCTTAATTTTGTGTTATCTTGTGTTAATTTGTGATTAAGGGGACAAATGGGATGATAGAGAGACAAAGCATGGTCAAACTCTTACATAAAGTAGTCTTGTCTAATGCTTTTTGCTTTAATGGCATCACTCTCTACTTTATTATCTAGTTGACTAAATTTGAATTTAATCATATGATTAAGTGCTCATACAACTTAATTAAGATGATTAAGCAATGATTAGTGATTAACATACAAGAACACAATTAACAAAAATTAATCTTGCGATTAAGCTTAAGTAACCTTAATTAAACTTGATTAAGCTAATTATGGGCGATTAGTGCTTAATTAAGCTATAAAGGCTCTGACTTGCTTAATTAGAGATTATCTAATCTCTATTAAGCATTCTCTTGACTCTTCTCATCCGAGTTAACCCCTTAATTAAGCCTTAATCTCATAATTTCTCATTAAGTGCCTAATTACTCAGGATTGCTGAGGTAATTTAGCATGACATGAAATTGAGGATGTTACATTTCTCCTCACCTTTAAAAAGAATTTTGCCCTCAAAATTTGTTACCTGTAAACAAATTCGGATACTCGTTCTTCATTTCAGCTTCCAGCTCCCACGTATACTCTTCCATATTCCGTCTACCCCAAGCCACCTTGACCAAGGGTACCATCTTACTCCTCAGCTGTTTTGCCCCACGATCCATGATCCAAGATGTCGGTAGATTAAAAGTTAGGTCCTCCCTTAACTGTACACTTTCAGGCTCAAGTAGATGACTAGGATCGGAATGGTATTTTCTCAATTGAGACACATGGAAGACATCGTGAAGGTTTGGCAAATTTGGAGGTAAGGCCAATTGATAAGCAACTGACCCGATACATTTTAAAATTTGAAAAAGGCCAAGGAAACAGGGGCTTAACTTTTTTACCTTCATGGCTCTACCTATACCGGTCGTAGGAGTGATTTTCAGGAACACATGTTCTCCTTCTTGGAACTCTAGAGGCTTTCTCCTCTTATCCGTATAACTCTTTTGACGGCTCTAAGCCGTAAGAATTTTGTCCCTAATCCTTCTTATTTGCTCAGTGGTCTGCCTCACAAGATCATAGAATTTTCACGAGTTCAAATGGTAGTAGCAACCTTCTTGTAGTCTGGACTCAGTCCATTTAAGGTATGCATAACCAAGTCATCATCATCAACTTGGCAACCAATAACAGCTAATTTATCATAAATGCATTTGACACCATGAACGTACTCAGTCATGGTTTTAGACCTTTTAAAGGATCGAGAGAGTTTTTCCTTGAGATATGAGATGTGATGTCTTGTCTTACTAGCAAAGAGTCTAGTAAGAATATCCCAAGCTTGCTTGGATGTCTTGACATTTCCAAGCATGGTGACCACTTGTTGGTCAACAGGAGAAACTATAACATGTACGATCAGTTGATCTTGGCGCCTCTGGTAATTATAAGCATTGTAAGATGAAGTAGGGCAAATTTTGGTGCCATCAATGAAGCCAATTAGGTCATAACCAACCAGAAGGGCATTCATTTACACCATCCATGCTAGAAAATTTGATCTTGACAATTTGGTAGAGTTCTATGTATTTAAGGCTATGATAGATTTGTTTAGGAAATGAATGGTTTCAACATTTGGATTTGGATTAGGTTGGGGTTTTAATCAGGCAAAGATGTTATAAGTTATACTTTTGCTAAAAGTTAATGTTAAAGCTTGGTCCATTGTGTTATAGATATATTATTTCTTACTAAATCTGTATGACTTACTCTTCTCTCTCTCTCTCTGGTGTGGGATCGTGCTCAAGCTCCCACAGTTAACTAGAAGATTTAGCATTTAGGCTTAATTGTATAATCTCTAGAAGTGCTCCAATAACCCACAGGCAAGGTCCTCCCTGTGTCAGTCTATAATTTGTGTAGTTAAAGTATGTTGTTTTAATTATGTTAAGTCCGAATTTTTAAAGATGATTGATTAGTGTTCTGGATTGGTATATGTATATGTTTTCATTAGTATAAACATGTTTTAAGTTCTCATATTGTGTGCTATGGGGTGCATTCGGAGAATGCCTGGATTCCCAATGAATTTGCATGCTTGTATGTTTTATGCAGGGTGAAGACCCTTATTTGGGAATAGTTCTAAATACAAAGGAGACTCTATCCAATTTTCTATTAGAAAAAAGTCTAAGTAGGCTTGCTAAGGACGTGTCCCTACGAGCCGGTCATGGCTTGGGTTGGGTTGTGACACTATGATCAGTCGTTCCTTCATGATTGATGATTTTCTTTTTTGTGTAAATTGTATGAATTGCTAAGTCATTATTAAAATCAACCAGCTTCGAGAAATATGTTTTTGAACTTAAAAATAAACCTATGCTTACTTGTATACGTCCACGCTTTTCATAATAAACCAATGGAATAATCATGGTGACACTATGTGTGTTTAGAGGATTAAGTTTACCTACTAAGAATATAATACTCATTCCCTACTAGATATATCCATGTTATTCCAATGTAAAAAATAGGTCTTTAACTCTATAGCAGGATCTTGGGCTTCCAAGGATGGATAAGGTGGGTTTCAATTCTGTACTCAGAGCTTCAGCCTGTATATTAAATTGTTCTCCCAATATCATAAAGTGATAAGTGTAGGCCAAATATTATAGCTTGTATATTTATAGTTAAATTTGAGTAACTTGTATTTATACTTATATCTTTATAGTGAGAGTACAAATCTTGTAAGTCCTTATTATCAAAGAAATGCATTACTTTAAGGGCGATATATTATGTTTCTCAAGTTAAAAGTTTTTAATAAACCCTAAACAACCTCTAAATATAACATTATGACTTGAGCATAATGCATATTTTCAGGGGGTGTTATAATTGTTGTATGCCACTTTTGCTAATACTCTAATTAGACCAAAAGAAATGGAGCTTAAGTAAAGATAAGAAAAAAGAATGAACGTGAATTCTTGTTTGAAAGTAAATCATTTAAGGAAAAAAGAGAAAATAAATTGGTATAATTGTTATTCACTTAGTAATAAGAGGGTATTTTCTTTTTATTTAAAAAGTTTAAGTTTGAAAAATAAATAAGTAAAAAAAAAATCAATAATACCAATGCCCCTCATTTATTTTAAAAAGAAATAAGCAATTTTTTTCATTAATACATTCAACAATTGAAGTTACATATTATTTTAGATTCATATATTGTTAGTTCAAAAGCTTTTATATTTTCAATCAATAATGCATTGTGACATCATTAACAATATTTTACACTAAAAATAATTACCTTAAAATTCGTTAATATCGTTAGTGTATAATTAGTTATGGGTGTAAAGACAATTACACATTATATCAAAATTAAAGTCATTTTTTTTTCTTCTCTAAATTACTTTCTCTTTTCTATTCCCTATATAGCGTTAGCTTTGAAGATAATGGAGGATTGTTGAAGGCGAGTAAAATATATTTTCGTGTTATAATATCATAATAGGATCCTGGATAGTTTATTTTAAACAAAAAGAAATATCAGGAATTAAAAATAATTTTTTATTACAAAATATTGAGAGAAATAAGATTGTGACAGGACCCTTTGGATCATAAATTTCATCGTCTGCATTCTTTTCTGGACTACAGTTGATCTTGGTCTTGTATTGTTAATGAAAGAGATTTGAAAAGACTATGATAGTCTTCAACACTTGTTTTTTTTATTTTTTTTCAAAAAGTCTGCAACACATTTTAAAAGAAGAAGGATGTGTTTAATTATATATATATTTTTAAAAAAAATTTTAATCTAGCAACTAGAACAATCTGACTCGAGCCAAATTAGTCCATTATGGGGTAAAGATCTTCTAATGCTAACTTTTTTAATACACAAGACTCAAACTTAAGGCTTTGGTCGAGGATATGTGCCGAACTACTTGACCAAATATGCATTGGTCAATTATATATGTTTCTAATCTTTCATGTTTTCCCATTATTTGTCAATTTTCATTCATTTATTTAGCCTAGAATAATCTAATACTTTTTTATGGCTCGCCCTACAACAATACTATGAATATATAAAAAATGAGATGCAGTTAGATGATTGAGGCTGCAAATTCAAGCAAATAGAAAAATAAAATATGCTAAATGTAATGTCTCTAATTTGGCATTGCCACTTTCTCTTTCCCTTTGTTTGTTCATTTTGAATGTCGTGTGCATTTCTTGCATTTGTCTATAACGTTTATGTGGCTTATACTCTACCACACTGTCAACCAGAGGGATATAGTTTTCAAAATTGCCACACCATATGTTAATCTAACGGGAAAAACTTAATTACATTCATCATGTGTCATTCCTTCCTTGAAAAAGTGATAAGTTTTGCCATGGCAAAAGATGTTATGTAGGGCCTCCAAAAAGGTTGGCTTGAAGACTTATCCTTTTAGGCAACCCAAAATTTTGGTAACACCTTATTTCACCTCCAAAGCCAGCTGTCACAATTACCAAGCCCCATGCTAAAGGATGAATTGTTGGAGTACTGTGGCTAATATCGTATGATGAATAATTGGAAGACCAAGATGCAGATGATGGAGTCGCTGCAGTAGATATAGAAGGTGAATCACCGTACCTAATTAATGAAGAATCTGAAGCAAATGAATCACCTAATCCTGACTCTTCCCGAGAAATTGCTTCAAGTTCTTCCTCTGGAGAAGTAAAGTCACTTTCTGTGGTTTGGTTATTATTACTTTTCTTATTGGGAACAGGTGGCAACATTCTCTTACTATTAGAAAATGAATCTCCAACTCTAGATTCTGTGTTTGAAATTGCTGTAGGATCAAGATCCGGTGAGGCTGAGGCACTCTCTGTGCCATGGTTATTACTTTTCTTTGGAAGAGGTGGCAACATTCTCTTACTATTTGCACCGGGGTTTGTGTTTCTTTTGGAATGATGCGCTGACACTGGTGGTGGATCACCCTTAATCTTACGAGGCCATGGTACTGCTATTGAGACATCTTTACATTGGAAATATTCATAAGATTGGGTAACAAGCACATTTCTACCTTTACCAGAGCTCATATTGTGAGGCTCTTCATGTTTCCAGAGATACACATTAGAATCTTCACTTGCACTAATAATATATCTTCCATCCGGACTAACTGAAGCGGCAATTTGGCTATTTGCATTTCGAAAACCTGCTTTTATCAATATCTTAGTTTCATTATCCTATTGGTTAACTAGGAAAGTGCATAAACTAAAGTCAATTTTCAAGTAGAAGAAAACAAAAATCAAATGATGTGATGTGTCACCTTTGAACTTATGAACAACTTCTGAACCATCCACAATTCTTATCCTGGAATCACCTGAAGTAACAATCACTTCTGATGAATTGCTTGGGGCAAACTATAATGATACAAAGCCAGTTAGTTTGCTTTCTTTACATAAAACAATTTTTTTTTTTTGAAAGAAAACCATAATAGCTATTTTTTTGCACATGAAGTAAAGAATTTACTTGGAAACCAGTAATCTTTTTGAGCTGAGATTTCTTCTTTTGTGTAAGGTTAATTGTGCCTGTTTGAGTTAATTTGTGATCTGGAGATCATAATGATACGAGAATTAATAACTTCTGTAATGAACGTGAGACTACAAGTGAAATAATACGGTAAAACTCTAAAATGAATTAGGATGAGATAGAAATATGAATAATTGATAATGGAGCAATTAGCACCTTCTACGTTGTAAGTACGACAATCCCCTTTATGTGTACCAACTAGAACACCCTACAACAATGAAAAATGATACTAATGATCAAAGCCAATGTAAATTATTAGATTTTGTCAAAGTCAGTGTATAATTATGAAATATTGTCAAAACCATTGCGCAGTTAATAAATTTTAGACAAAATCCCCAAATTGCTCGCTTAGTTTGGATTAGTGGAACAAGGTGGAATTGAATGGAAGGAAAAGAAATTTTAATGAGTTCCATTGTTTGGATTTAATAAAATTGAATGGAGAAGGAGGGAATCCATTCCATCCAATACTAACTTATCTTAGCAGTTTTCTTCCCCTCAAATTGGAGGAAATGGGATGGAATGTGAGTTGTTATGTTACTTTTTTTCACAAAATGACGATTTTATCATCTCACCTATTATTAAAATTTTACTCTATCATTCCATTCCATTACTAAAAATATCCCAACAATAGAGTAGAAGAATTATATTACTCTATTTCATTTCATTCCACTCCATTCCACTACTTACCACCAATTCAAGTATACCTTAAAAGTCCATTCAAGATCTCTTACCATTAAAAATGTGGGACACTTTGATTCCTAAACATGTAAAATGGGACATTTTGGTCCTCTCAAGTTTTTTTGTTTAGGACCATATTATTCTACATTTTAAATAGTGAGGGATCTCAAATGAATTTTCAAGTTATAAGGGACTACTTTATCCAGATATTTTTGCCAGAGACCAAGTTGCGGGTTTACTTTAAATTTTATCAATAAGAAATGCAGTAACCAATGTATGAGCGCAAAAAAGAAATACATACTGGAAGAAAGGTATACCTGACCATCTGGGGTGTAAGAAATTGCAGTAACCATTTCATGGGTATCGGTCCAATCCACGACAAGCCGTGCAGGGATGTTCCATATTCTTACCTTAGCATCAAGGGACCCACTAATGAAATAATCATCGTCCATAGGATTGAATTGTATGCAGGTTACTGCCACATCCATTCCCGTGAAAAATAGGAAGCAAAAAGACAAAATTAAGTAACATTCATGTGCAACATATCTCCTAAGAAAAAGGAAAATGATACATAGGACATTATTAAAATGGTAGAAAAAGTTAAGAAGTATCACCATAGTCATTATGTGCGAAGAACTTCAAGCATGTCTTAGTTTCCAAGTCCCACAATCTCACCGTTTTATCCATGGAAGATGAGAGAAGTAGCTGCAAGTACAATTCCATATTAAAAAAAGTGGACCTTTTATTGTGTCTCCGTATGATATTTATAAGCTATTGAAAACTTTCTATACTAATTACAAATACTTAAAAATGACAAAAAAATGAACACACTTGCAGAATAGTAGAGAGACATGCTCGCACTTATCTTTGAATCTTTTCTATTACTATAATACTCATTTTTCATTCCTACTTCTCTCATAAGGGGCATACTCTGGTGAAGATGGATTTTTCCATCTTCACGTGAAGATACACGTGGTTGCAACAAATTGGTGATATGTGGTAGAGGTGTATTGATGCACCAATCATCTATGATGTATTGTAGTAATATCTAATTTTAAGAAAATTTAAAAATATAATTAAATATATTTTAAAAATTAATTATTATACACTGATAGTATAAAATTATACTGATAATATAAAATAATTTTATATTATCAGTATAATCAAAAAATTTTATCAGTGTAATTTTAATTATTATACACTGACAGTATAAAATTACACTGATAATATAAAATAATTTTACACTGTCAGTGTAATCAAAAATTTTTATCAGTGTAATTTCACGTAAAATTATACCGGCAATATAAACTAATTTTACATCACAGTGTAATCAAAAAATTTTATCAGTATAATTTTAATTATCATATACTGACAATATAAAATTACACTGGCAGTATAAAATAATTTTATACTGTCAGTGTAATCAAAAAATTTTATCAATATATTCAGTGTAAAATTATTTTATATTGCCAGTATAATTTTAAGTGAAATTACACTGATAAAATTTTTTGATTCTGACAGTGTAAAATTATTTTATACTGCCAGTGTAATTTTACACTGTCAATGTATAATAATTAAAATTATACTGATAAAATTTTTTGATTACACTGATAATATAAAATTATTTTATATTATCAGTATAATTTTATACTATCAATATATGATAATTAATTTTTAAAATATATTTAATTATATTTTTAAATTTTTTTTAAATTAGATATTACTACAATACATTATAGGTGATTAGTGTATCAATACACCACTATCACATATCACCAATTTATTGCAACCACATCATATCTTCACGTGAAGATGGAAAACTCCATCTTCACCAGAGTATGGCCCCTCTCATAATCATAACTTTTGCCCCCATATTTGCAACGAAAGAACCCATTTAATTTGTTTTAAGCTACATTTCATGTGATTAATGATCATTTGTGTATTGACACATATTTTAATGTAGAAATATAATGATTTAAAACTTTTTTATACTTGTGTATTGCTATTGCCCCTACTTTCTAAAATTTTGTACTCCACTAAAAATGATCTTAGAAAGCTTACTTGAGATTTGGACCAAGACAAGTCCAAGACTTCATCCAAATGACCATGAAAAGAACAATATGGTTTCTCCGAAAGGGTGAACACAGTTTCAGGGACATGAACATATTCCGGAATTGTGCTCCCTCTTCTACTTCCTGATCTCCCTTTTTTCTTCTTATCATTGGACAATGTTGGAGCCTCTGTTTGCCCTGCTCGCTCCATGGACGAAAGCAATGACGGATGAATAGGAGTAAGATTCCCTTCCTCTGGCCTCAAAGACATAACCTCACATTCTTGCACTTCCCATACATGAATTACTTTGTCCTCTCCGGCACTCGCCAAAAAGCGCCCATCCAAACTAAACTTTATGGTCCAAATGCATCCCTCATGAGCCTGAAACTCTTGACACAAATGCAGGGCTGAAAGCTCCTTTTGTGACTTGCCACTCTGTCGAACTCGCACCCATTCATTCTTCCCTTGTGGTTTTGGCTCCACCATTTGTTGCTGCTGTAACAGCATCGGTCCTTCTTTTTCTTTCTCGCTGACAAAACCACTCGCCACACCTTTAATATTCTTTAACAATGAAGCTCCCCTTCTCTTGCTCAATCTCAAGCTTCTTGATATGTACGAATTTGATGAGAGCTTCTTTCCATAGCCGTCACTCCTTGCGACCTTGGCCCGCCTCATCAACTCTTTGACGATTGCGGAATGCCCCACTGTCTTTTCAAACTCCTCCATAGTTAATTGCTTCCCGGTTTGCAAATCACTTAGTCTATTCCACATCCCATCTTTGCTGTATTCATTCACAATGAATTCCTTCCCGGTATCCAAGTTCTTAATCAAGAAGAATGCCCCTACTCCTGAACTTGCCACCGTAGCTGTCGATGACAACTTCCTATTATCACCCAGTGCCCCTGCCTCAATAGGATCCTTCACGACTAATGCTGAAGGGACCATCCTAGCACGAGGTACCGCTATCTCCGTGGCGGTCCTCGTCAAGCGCTGCTTCGATACCTTCCCTATCAACTCCTCTTTTCTTGCCTTTGCTATGGAAAATGACTCGATGTCCCCCTCGGAACGCGATCGGACCAAACCGAACGAAACAGAGGATTGCTCTGTTTTTTGTTCTTTCGAAATAGAGGAAACAGAAGATGCACTAACAGTGGCAACATCTGTAGAATCGGTGGTCCTTGATGAAGAAGAAGGAGGAAGAGGAGCCTCGCCGTTGTTCTCAAACTTCTTCGTGATGGCTCGACTAATGGCAATACTTGTGGCCTTTAACGACTCTTTATTTCCATCTAACCCCATGCTTCCGAGCAATCTTTTCCTTCTTTCCGTTATTGATCCTGGTTCAGCCATCCAAATGTCGTAATTGGGGCTTGAAGAAGCTGCTATGGAGGCCATCCCCACTGGTGAGAATGTTCGGTATCGTGTGGATTGGATGGCGGAGATGGTAGAGGTGAATGATGTGCGAGGGTCATCAAAGTCCTCATCTTCATCTGAGGAAGAAGCTAAGTCGATGGGATTGACAGTGGAGAGGCGGTTGTAGGTCTCGAAGAAGTGTTCGTCGTCGTCATCCTCACCGAGGCCATCCCAATTCATGGTCAATGTTTTTCGGCGTTCCATGGTGGCCATCGGCGATAGGAGGCAGGGTTGGATAATAGGGGTGGCAAACAAGTGAATGGAAAGTGATGATTGCTTATAATAAAAATACTAATTGTTAAATAATAATAATAATAATTATTATTATTATTATATTTTTTATTTTTTTAGAGATGGTTTTGTGTTTCAAGGTTTGGGGTAGAGAAAGTGGAAGGGAGGAAAACAAGGGAAGAAGGAGAGGTTGTGTTAATGGTTACCATTGCAGATTTTAAAGGCAAAGAAACAGTCAGCATATTTCTATTTATGTCTCTACAAGGATAGGGTCTTTGTGTTGTTGTGCACATGATTTGCTCCTAATGTAGAGAGGTTGCGATATATTTTTATTTCTATCTAATTCTAATAATTGCATAGTTTTCCTTCCCTTCCCAACATGCTTTTATTGATCACCAGTTGCCATATTTGTGAATTTTATACTTGGAAAATGGTTGGTCGACTTGTGTTAGTCTTTCTTGGTTTCCTTACTTCCTTTATTAAATTGTTGCTTTTCTAGACATGTTTTTTCCTTTCATAGGGCTTTATACTTGCTTTTTTGTTCTCAATTTTCTAGATATTAAATAAAGTTCTCTATGTCATATCTTGTGTAAATAAAGAAGTATATGTCAAATTGAACCAAACTATTCATCCATAAAAAAAAAAAAAAGAAGAATTGGAGCAAACTAATGGAAAGGCTTTCAACAAGACAATTAGGAAAAAATTATCAAAAACAAGGAAAAACAAATTATTTAAATTTTTTAGTCATAATTTTTATTTTCTTCTTAAATTGAATTAAAATTAAGGGGGGAAGGTTGATAAAGCTAGGTATATACTTGCTTTATTCACTTAGGTATGCTACAAATTTATAAAGATTCTAGTTGGAATCAAAATGACCTTACTTTGTGCAACTGACTGATTGAGGGGTATTGCATGTTGATAATCGAACTCTAAATTGAAGGCTCACTTCTAATTTGAAAAGCATTAGTTCTAAATGGGCATCAAAGAGAAATGAGGAATGAGATGCATAAGGGTGGTAGTGGATTGTAGACTGTGGATGGTGGTGGAAGAAAAGGAACTTTATTGTCACATGTGATAAACTATCTTGCATAAATCTTTGACAATCTAATACGTTAACATTTGATACTTGATGGTATATGGGCATCCATTTTAGACGGTACACTGTAGACTTTACCATATCCGTGTAATTGGTAAATGTTAATTTTGAATGACTTTAATGAATTTTCAGTAATGAGTTGGAATGTGAAAGGGGCTACAAACAAGGCAAGGAGAAGACATGTAAAGAATTTGATTTTGAAATACAAACCAACAATGTTTGTTTTACTAGAGGCCCATATTCCTTTCCATAAGGCAGAATCTTTTTTAAAGGGGTTGAGGGTACAAGGTTGTAGCAATAGTAGAAGCACAAGGTCAGAATGGTGGTAATTGGTTGTTATCAGTTGATGGGAGTGATGTATATTTTGTAGTAAATGTTCATAACTAAATGGTGACTATTAAAACTTCTAAAGGGCAAGATGTTTGGTTACGCAGTGTTGTTTATGCATCCCCGATGCCTTCTATCAGAGAAATTTTGGAATTACTTGATGAATTTTAAAAACTATGTGGACATACCTTGGTTCATAATCGTACATTTTAATGAAATTTTCTGTAGCTCAAAAGTTAAGAGGAAGAGCCTTTTCTAGACATCATGCAACTTTGTTTCACAAGGTGATTCATGATTGTTCATTGCTAGACTTGGGAGTCATGGGAAGTGTTATTTCTTGGGTGAGACATGTCGAGGGTTCCAGGCGTTTATTGAAATACTTGGATAAAGCTCTATCTGATGTTGATTGGAGACACTATTTCCATAAGCTTATGTTGAAACTCTTTGTCACTTACATTCTGATCATGCCTTATTGTGATGAGGTATGGTGGTAAACCCTTGGTGCAAGGTGAGAGACCTATCCAGTTTTTGGCAACGTGGGTAACTCATCCTGATTATATATAGTTTTGTGGTGGATAATTTTTGGAAACTAAGGAGGAATGATATCATGGATAACCTCAGGAATATCATGTTTGACTCAATTATTTTCAATTCTAAGAAATTTGGTGATATTCTTTACAGGAAACAAAAATTAGAGGGTGTTGAGGGGTATTCAAAGATCTCTTGAGATGGAGGACTCGTCGGCATTGCGTAATCTGGACTTAGAATTTCGTAGGGAATATAACTTTGTCCTATATCAGGAAGAGATCCTTTGGTACTAGAAATCTAGAGAGAATTGGGTCCGATTAGGTGAGAGGAATACAAAGTTTCTCCATACTTAGACGATCAAGAGAAGAAAGAGAAATAGATACATGGTTTGAAGCTTGATGATGACACTTGGTTCATTGAGGACTTGGCCTTACATAATGAAGTTTTGTGTTTCTATCAACAACTTTTTTGTGTAGATGATGTGGTTAATTTGAATGCTATGGATATCTAGGAGCATCCTGACATCAGTAGATAAGGGACGACAACTCTTTTATCTCCTATCTTGAAGAAGGAAATGAGGATAGCATTATGGATATACTATCTTTTAAAGTCCTAGGGCTAGACAGTTTTCAACCTTTCTTTTTCAAGCATTATTGGGAGATTGAGGGATGATCTTTGGAGGCTAGTGAGTAGTGCTTTTAGTATGGGTTGTCTTCATAATCAATTTGCTGAGACACTTATTACCTTGATTCCTAAGGGGAAGAACCCCACTCATCTCAGGAATTTTAGGCCCATTAGCTTGTGCAATGTGGCTTATAAGGTAATTAGCAAGGTGTTGGTTAATAGGATGTACCTTTTCATGATAAACTCATTGGCCCTCAGTAGAGTAGCTCTTAGAAAAGTGCTTTCAACAACATTATTATTGCCCAAGAATTTATACATTTCATGGAAAAGACCAAAGCAAAAAATGGGATTCTTGCTTTCAAGATTGATCTTCAGAAGGCTTATTGTAACACCCTCCATTATATAAGCCATGCTCGAGTCATGGAGTTATATTAAGAGGTTGTCACTATGCTAAGAGAATCTTTGAAATGTAGAAAATATAATACATGGCCCTTTAACTGCACACTTTATTATTGAATAATAATTCATAAATTTCATCTCTGATACATAGAGAATAAAATATTTACAATTTAAGAAACTTTTATGTTATACGCAGAAACTGCCTCTACATTGTGGCTGTCGCCCTTTCTGAACTTCAACCGCCTTATATAGTCTCCCGGGCTGACGTAAGCCTGAGTCTTGCATGATGAACGCCCCAGTATTCTGCCTCGTTCTTAAGCTTTAGCCTGTGATCTGGAATGTTTATGGAAAGAAGAACATACAGGCAAGCAGTGAGAACCTAAGGTTCTCAGTAGGTAAACTCGAACCATACAGTGTTGTCATAAACATTCCAGTCGCTTCAGTTTCTTATAAAAAAAAATATGAGCACATATACACAACCAGTGGTTCAGTTTGAAATTGAAAACATCTTCCTCGAAGCAGGTTATATTTTAACAATCACTTGTCATATTATATGACAGACATAGAATTATGAATAGTATAATATGCTTCAACAAAAATCATAATAACATTATGACTAAATGAGATAATTGAAGATGCATTTGAAGATACTTATACTTGACTGTATGCAAGTGCACTTGACTTAATTTATCTCTTTCTTTAATTTGCAACTTGACCTTGCTCTTCTATACTTGGTCCCCCAGAGGTGAATGGCCTCTCTCACCCATGGGTAATAGCCTGCTTTTCAAGTCTGAGCTCATACCTATACATGAGTGACGGGTTTACTTTCCCCGACTCTCACACCGATCTATTCCCCTTAAATCTGGTCGAGGGCTGGCCTAAGTCTTAGACAGTACCACTCTAGCCCATGCTAGCTGGGTCTATGCTATGCCTCACGTGATAGCTTGGTACGTCTTTCTTGCAAATTCTCATAAATCTTATTCTTCTTTGGACATGATTATATATGCATATGCTACATGCATTCATTCATATACTTCATATCATACTTAAGTCATTCTTGCATATATAAATCTTATGAGCATAACATATAAATGTTCTTAACAGTCATATAATTCACATATTTCTGCCGGAATTTCAGCAGCATAACGGATCGAGTCCGCTTCCCCATGAATAGTGCCAGACTACCAGAAGGATCAATCAGGCAACAAGACCAACATAGAGCATCAAGTTTTATAACAACAATATCAATCATACAATATGTCAATATAAATACATAACTTAGGTTTTCTGCTCAATTTACTCAATCCTACCCAATTTTTGTATAACCCACCTTTAGTCCAATTCAACTCATTTAAACCTAGATTTTGGATATGCCATAGCTCTATGTGTCTAGTTTCCAACCCTTTTGGCCTATCTTATTTTGATTTGTATAACTCAAGATATAAGTATTTTACCTTAAACTGCCCTATTCTTAGCCAGAATTATGCTCTTATAAGTGCAAATTCACTAAAAATAGAAATCTGAGTGAAATCATACGAAATTTATATCAAATTAAAGCTAACAGAACAAGCTTTCAAATGAAATAAGTTTCATGTCATTTGCATGAGTATATCCTGAGTTATAAGTCCCGAAACTTGACCCTACTGGACTGCTCTATTCCAGCTCGGTTTAAACTTAAGTCAACTTCATTAGTGTGCTGGGAACAAATGGCAATGAATCTGATTCTGAAATTTTTATGAGATGTTCCCTTACATGTTAGCTTTCAAACAGTGTTCATTACACTCAATTTAGAGTTGTATAGGATGAGTTACACCCTTCTCAACTTATACTGCCTAGATGAGAATCCAGATTTCTAGGTCAAACTTCAAAAATTCATAACTAATTCTATACTAATCCAATAGCCTTATATTTTATATGTATGGAAATCCCTAAATAGTTTCATATAAAAATAGATTTATCAAATTTAATCGGCTATAGGCGGAGCTATACACTCCGCCGTACGGACCATCGAGGGGAAACCCCTAACAACTTCTTGAGTTTTTCTTGAATTCATATTTTTCTTAAATCAATCCATCCAATCTTCAATTCAAACTCACATATACACCTCAAACCAGCCTTAATCCATCATCCCCACCTATCACAACATCAAAATCATGGATGAACAAGGGACCCGAGGCAGCCCCAATTCAAAGAAAAGAAGGAGAAAGTTGAGATTCCTACCTTGGTAGTGTGAAATCTTGGTGAAACTTTATCTTGAAGTGAAGTTGATGGTTGGAGCTTGAGCTTGGGGATGAGAGGAAGTGGAAGAAGATGAAGGAAAGTGGGAAAATGAGGCTGGCTGTGGGGAGGCTAAAATTTACAAGAAGAGAAGGAAAGAAAAGGTGAAGATTTTTGAAGCAACTTCTCTTTAATTGGTGGACTTCACTTTACTTTCCAATTTAGCTTGGCTTCCCATCCTTCAATGGCTGATCAAGGCACCACATGAGGGGGTGGTTTGGCTAAATCTTAGCCATTCATCCTAGGGTTCTTATAGTATAATTTCTACTGGATCGGTTCCGATAGTTTAAAATACCGAAATCTTATCGATTTCTTTTAAATCGGTAAGCCGGTTTTAGAAAAATCCTATGAGGTTTCCTATGGTTCTAATCTAATTCCATCAAGTCTAATCTTTCTAAATCACACTCAATTGGCTTTAATTAAATGTTTAATCAAATCCTAATTAATCCAATTATCCGATGAAAATCGAACAACTCGATTAGTAACAATAAAATTTTTCGGACGTTACACTCTCCACTCACTTGGCAGCCAATTGGTGCCATCCATAGGGATAGAAGCGGCTCACTTTTTAGCCACTCAACTAGTAGTGTTAGTTTGAAATTCTACTGATTCGGTTCTGGCAGTTTAAAATATTGAATCTTCGCCGATTTTCTTCAAATTAGCAAAACTTTACTAAATGACTCTGAAAGAATTTTTATATCTCTATTCTAATTATTTCTAAGCCTCATCCCTCTAATTAACATCTAATTAACTCTTAATTAATATTTAATTAACTTCTAATTGCCCTTACATAACTATCGAAATCGGATAAATAGATTAACGGCACAAATTAGACAATTTCGCAATTTCGGAGCCTTTTTGTTTTCTATTTTCTATAACTAATAGCATTTTCGTAATTTTGAGCAACTCCAGGGACACCCCACGTCATTTCACACCTGACTGCCTCCATGGCCCAATTGGCAGAGATTTAAACTTCTACGGTTTCACCACGTGATTTTGCTTCGTTTAAAACCCCATTCTGCTAATTCTACATATGTGGGGACATGAAGGTCATTTTATGAAAAATTCTAGGGTTATTGTGGAAATAATTCTTTGGGGTCAAAATATAATTTCTAAAAATTCTAGGTTTCACTCCAATTAATAAAAGTTTACACGGGTACTTTTGTCATTTCCTAATTTTTAACATATGGCAGTGCTATATTTTCAACAGCAGTGTTACACTACCTTATAATTCTGAGTGTAAAGATCGTTATGGCATAACGCTACCTGTAAAATTTTCACACTGCCTAAGAGAAATAATTCAAGGTTTCCATTACATTCTATTTACAAAAGTGGGGATGTTACACTTATGATCATGTCAATTAGGATTTCCTGGAAGCTACTATTTGTGATTTTGGGTTCCTCCCATGATTATTAGGTTAGTGATGTATTGTGTTAAGTCCTCTACTTTGTCTATATTATTCAATGGCTCCCACTTGGATGGTTTTTCTCCTCATATGGGTTCGCAACAAGCCTAGTGATCCAATTTCTCCCTATCTATTTTTTTATGCTTGGAGAAATTCGCTATTTATATTAATTAGTTGGTACAAGATAATAGTTGGCATCTTATTCACTCGTCAAGAGGTGAACCTAACATTTCTCACCTTTTCTCTATAGATGATGTTTTGTTATTTTGTAGTGGTAGAAACTCATAGGTCTATATTCTTATGGAAGCCCTTCATAATTATTGTGAAGCAACTAATTTGAAAGTAAATCTGGAGTTTAGAGCCATGTGTTCTACGAACATCCCAAGAAGGAGACGAGACAGCTTTACTGGTATTCTGCTATTTGTTTTGCTTTTCCTTTGGGTAAGTGTCTTGGATTTTGATTAGTTTAGGGTAGAGTTTCTAAGGCTTATTTTGATGAGTTAATGGAGAAATTTAAAGGTTAGTTGGCTAATTGGAAAAGAAAACTTCTTTAAAGCTGACATACTCTATTTGGCCAATTCAATTCTTGCATTTATTCCTGTCCACTTGATGTAAGCTATGTGGTTTCCTTGGAATGTGTGTGATTCCCTTGTTGCTTGTACAAGGCAGTTTATCTACAGTAGTAGAAAAAGGCATCGAATCTAGAGCTTGGTTGGTTGGGATGTTGTGACCACATCAAAGAAACTTAGGGGGCTTGGTGTCCGTTAGGCAAGAATTATGAATGTTTCTCTTTTGGATAAATTTATTTGAAAGTTAATGGGTGGCTCTCACAAACCTTAGGTTGAAATTCTTTGCCAAAAGTACCTTCACTAGAAAACTTTGTTCAAGTGTAGTTCATCTATAGATTCTACTTTTGCTTGATGTAGCATTTACGAGGCTTTAAACACTACTCAAGAAGGTTAGCTAGTGGGAAGGTGGGGGTTCTTTGGTATGATAATTGGGTAGGTAGGGATCGTTATGCCAGCTATTTCTATATTTGATTATTCAAGACATTTGATGGGAGAATATGTGGCATTTGGATTTGCTGCAGACTTGGTTTCTAAGTAAGTTTGTATAGCTGTTGCATAATATTCAAGTACCAACAAAGTCGCAAGTTTCTGAAGGTTGGTGTTGGCTTGGTAATAGGAGTGATTACTTCACAGTGTTGCCACTTACCATTGGTTGTTGGCTAGGAGGAGAAATTGGGATCACAATGGTACTAGGAGGTGGCTTTGGCAGTTAAGATGTCCTGGAAAAATAAAACTCCTATAATGGCTAGCACTACATAATGTGCATCCTACTAACCATTTGCATCATCAATGTGGCATAGAGATCTCCCTAGTTTGCATTCACTTTGGTGATATGGAAGAAGATGTGGTCCACTGTCTTAGAGATTGCCATTCCTCTTCCTTGTTTGGCCAAAACTTGGCTTTACGATCTCTTCCTTTGCTATGATAGTTTGGATGTCCATCATTGGGTAAAAAATATGATAGTGCATGTGAAACATACTCTATTTTTTGGCTATGCTTTGGTGGGTATGGCATTGGAAGCTCAATCACATTTTAGAATATTCATAATAGAGCTGTCAATAGGTACTTGTTACAAGTGGGCATTGCGATGAAAAGCAATAAAAATATTGAAAATAAATTCAATTGAGTCGCCACTAATTTTTATTTGTGGAAAAATTGAAAAAAACCTTATTTTTCGGGAAAAAATGGTCTTTTGCCTTTTGCTTGGATGAAAAGAGAAAATAATAAGAAAGAAAATGAAAAGAAAAAAAATAAAGAGAAGAGAAAATGAAGAGAAAAGTATATTTTCTTTCTTGTTGATTGGTTAAAAAGAAAAGTGGGAAGAAAGAAAATGTAATTATATGTAAAAGATAATTTTACCAATTTATTTTATATAACTGAAAAACATATTAAAGAGGTAAAGTTGACAATTCAAATTATAAATCTTCTCTCTCTCATTTTCTCACTAATGAAGGAGAGAAAACCTTTTTATGTAGGGTTCACACTTTTTTTTTCTTTCTTCTTTATTTTCTTGCCTATCCAAACAAGAGAAAATTCCCATTTTCTTTCTCTCCTACTTCTTTTCTCCCATTTTCATACTATTCAAGCAAAGGGTTAAGGAGATTAGGTTTTGAAAGTTTAATTATGCACATAGAATGGCGAAAATTCAGTCCCACTACACCCCTAATATCTCCGTCTCAAACGATTATCTTAGAGCTCATTATGTAAAGTAATTAATAACTTTAATAATATTTATTTTCCCTTTTAAAAGATTAAAACATTGCAACTATTTACAAACAAATAAAAATAAAAAAATAAGATAAAAGAAATGAAATTTGAGAAAATTTAATTTTGACTTGATTTGCGCTCCTATTATCTTCTGGTGCAACGGTGAACTCAAAATCACGTAATTCTTGTTAAAAAAATTATATGCTAGGTTGATTATTTAAAAGAGGAAAATTTTATTTATTTTTATTTTTTATAAAAAGAAAAATAAATCCATTTTTGCACAAGATTTAGGATAACATAAACTATATAATAAATCCTTACAATCCTCACAATGTTTCAGAATGATTAAGCTATACATTAATATTGTAGATTGTCATGTGGATTAAAATGATTTAAAAGAACATTTTTTGCATTTTTATTTTTTTTTCTTTTTTTCACTAAAAAAGAAAGTCTTTTTATTGCCAAGAATAAAAAAAAATTCAAAATTCAAAGATAAAGGTAGAAAGATAAAGGGATAATTAAAAGACATGATGAGACGATTCAAATGCCTTCAAATAACATGAAGATTTTAACCTTTTTGTATTTTTTTATTCTTTTTAATTTATTAAAAAAAGTTGGCTAAATTACTTTTTTTGGGGTGGTCATTTCAGGGGAGGGGTGATGGGGGTAACAGTGACCCTTACAACGCTTGAACCCTCACTCCTATATACACGGGATGCGATATTTTGCCATTGAGCTACATGCTCATCCACAGTTGACTAAATAATTAGAACACTCTTTTTGTGATTAACCAGAGCGCTCTCTCAGTTAAATTTAGCCCAACAAAAAAATTCAAAAAAAGGGAAAAAAAAAGATAATAGAAAAAATTGCTAAAAAAAAAAAGAAAAAGACAAAGAAAAACAAACAACTCTAAAATCTAATTAATGTTGTGAAAGAGAGAGGGGAACAACCTCCAGCGTGCTGCGGATTGGTGGTGAGGGCACGACTGGTGTGCAGAGGAGGCAGGTTCATGGATGTTGGTCACGAGCGCAAAAGCGGTTGAGGGGATGGCGATGTGCTATGTGGGCTAAGATGGGTGGTGAGTCAGTGGTGGTTGTAACTTGTGGCTAGAAAAGAGCAATGAGATTTGATTTTGAGGTGTGATGGGGTGTTGGTGGTTGCAGGCGATGGTGTTTTAGGAGCTGTGTTTCTTGGTGACAGTTACCTTTCTTGGTTTCTGGTTTGTGTTCAAATGAGGTTTTGGGCAATGAGTGTTATGTTCTTGGGATGTTGGGATTGCTAGAATTAGGTTTTAGCTCTAGTTTGATTTTAGTTTTTGATTTGAGAATAGTGGTTGTGGTGGTGGCTTTGGTTTTTGTTCTTGTTGAGTTTCCCTACTTGCCAGTGTTTTTAGTTTAAGGCTTTGGCTATCTTTTGGTTCATGAATGATGATTGACAAGCATTGATGGATATATATGGATACATTTTGATTTTTTATTTCACCTTCTCTATGCACGATGTGCTAACGGGGTGAATAGGTTAATGATAATAAAAGCAAACAAGCTTTGTAATCAAGCAAAGATGAGTTCAAGAGAATTGACATGAGCTTAGTTAAGGTTATAAGTGTCTTGATCCCTTAATTAGAGATCTCGGATTTGAATTCTGGAAATGAAAAATGTAACATCCCGATTTCCAAGTTACGACTTCACCCCAGGATTGATCAATTCAAATTTCCGACTTCATCTTTGAATTCCTGATAAAAGAGATTATTTCCGAGTTCCGAGTTAGTCTTGCTCAATTTCCGACTTCATGACCTTTCCGACTTCCGATTTCGTCTAATTTTGATTATTTCTTATTTCAGACTTCATCTTCTAGTTTCGAGTTAAATGGATAACTTTCGATTTCCGAGTTCGTCCAACATTAGCCTACGACTTCTAACTTCATCTGGATTATTTCCACGACTTCCGAGTTTAATCTTCAAGTCCGAACAACATGAGTGATTCCCGATATCCGACTTCATTTCGAAGAAATGTACCCGAGTTCCGGTCTTAAAGTTGAACTCAATTGGGATGGACATGAGTTCGAATCCTTGAGCTGGCTTCCAAGTTACACACGAGTTCCAATATCCGATCTTATTCTCTGGAGCTTTCCATTTCTGCTGGCATTCCCGAGTTTGAATGGGGAGTTCCAAGATTATATGATTGCAAGCTTGAAGACTTCCGACCTCCGACCTTACGTCCAAGTCTCGAAACAAAGCAGACAAGATTTCCTTAAGTCACAAGCAAGTAGGACAAGTTCCGACATCCGGCTTCAGCTCCAAGCTCAAGTAAAATGGCATGAGTTCCGACTTCAAGCATAATAGATACGAGTTCCAATTTCAGATGGCCGGAAGCATATCCCACTTTTGGAACGACATGGAGAGCAATTTGGCCACAACAGTGGGAGACATGGCCGAACTTCAATCACAAAATTTCAACCAATCAACACTCATAATCTCAACTACCCCCATGTATTTAAGTCAGTCTCTCCCCCTCATTTCTGACTGATCTACGCCACTCTCCCTCTCCCTCTTGTTCCAGCCTCCTTCTTCCTTTCTCTCAATCAACTCCATCACTCCCTCAAGCTTCACAAGATTCTAACACTCCAAGTTTCAGCACTTAGCTCAAATCATACTCCAAAGAGGTAGGATTCCATTTTGTTCTTGAATTACTTGCACTGTGATTGCATGAAATTGTACTCTTCTTCTTGTATTTGATGGATTATTGGATGTATTATGATGGATTATGATAGGATTAATATGAAATCATGAGTTGAAATTAGAGATAGAAGGAGGAAACTAGAAGAAATGGATGGGTTGGGATGCTGCCTGAGTGAGAATTCCATGGCAGTCCGTATGGCGGAGTGTACGGCTCCACCTACAGCAGGTTAAATCCGATGAAACCATTTTTAGATGAAAATAGACATCTAGGGCTTTCCATATCTATATCATATAAGGTTATTGGATTAGTATTAAGAGATATATGAATTTTTGAAGTTTGACCTAGGATTCAGGACTTTCATCCGGGCAGGGTGACTTGAGGAGGGTATAACTCACCCTATACAACTCCAAATTGAGTGAAACTAATTTTGTTAGAAAGCTTACACATAGGGAAGTAACCGAATATGAAATTCTGAGTTTTTTATGGTCCCAATTGTTCCCTGTGATTCGAGGAAGTTGTCCTATGTTCAATCTAGGCCAAAACAGAGTAGTTCAGGAAGGTCGACTTTCAGGACTTATAACTCGAGGTATACTTAAGCAAATGGAATGAAACTTGTGGCAAATGAAAGGTTGTCCTGTTAGCTTCAATATATACCAATTTCGCATGATTTGAGCTTACTTTCGATTTTAGTGAATTTATACTTCCAGGAGTGTAATTCGGGCTAGTGACTAAATAGGTTGAGGTAAGATTTAAATATCTTGAGTTATATAAATCAAAATGATATGGGACCAAAGAGGTTAGAAAGTAGACATATAGAGCTATGACTTATCCAAATTTCAGATTTAAATGAGTTGAATAGAGATAAAGGTGGATTATACAAGATTCAGGCAGAACCAAATAGATTGGCAAAAGTGACCCAATTGATGATTTCACAAGTTTTAGTAAAACATATAAGGTATGAGTTGAGAATTGCCAGTTTGACCTTGATATATATGTGTTAAATTGATTATGTTGCTATGATTGGATTGTCTGTGAGAATTGGTACTATTCATAAGGAGATGGAGCTGATCCGTTATGCTGCCGGATTTACGGCAGAAGTCTATGAAACTAGGAATATTTACATGCAAGGGATAAATTTGAAGATGATATGAGTTATTGAGGATGAATTAGAGTATGAATGTATATATAGAAACCCTATATTCAAGAATAACATAATTATGAGATGAGGTGTATGAAAATAAAGAACAAAGCATATGTATGAGTGCCGGTAGAATGGTAAAGAGGCTACAGGCCTTTATATGTCACAACTATGTACGTGAAGATCATGTGTGCAATGACATATGAAAATAAACGAAGTATAGGTACATTCATTGTAACTATGCATGACCTTGTATGAGAATGAAAAGACATGAGTATATTAAATGTGAATCCCTTCACTCGGAGGCAGCTAATTGAATCCCTCCCGGTGAAGGTAGTTAAAAGATAAGATATGAATCTCTTCACTTGGAGGCAGTTGCACTTTGAATCCCTCCTTGTGAAGGCAGATACCCTCTATCTTGGAGGCACGTGGTCAGATGAGATCCCTCTATATTGATGGCACGTGGTCAGATGAGATCCCTCAATTTTGAGGCACGTGACCAGAAAAAATCCCTTAAATTAGAGGCACATGGCCAGAATGAGATCCCTCCAAGACTAGAGGCACGTGGGTCCCCTTGCGGGTAAGTCGGTGTGATGACGGTCACGAGCTGAGCTGACGAGCTCCCTCCAAGGCCAGGCTACCCAAGGGCAGTAAAAGCACCCTAGGGACGGCGATACGTAACGCTTGGGTGTGCCAAGTAAAAGGTAAAGATTAAAGACTAAAGACTAAAGATTAAAGCTTATGCAGGCACCCCACTCACATGAGGCATGACATCGACCCAGCTAGTGTGAGTATAGGGGACAGAACTTACATGAGGTATGGCATGACCTAGCTAGTGTAAGTACCAAAGGAAGATCCCACATTCCTAAGGAACGTGACATGGCGATCACGCTCTGATGGGGTATGACATGGCGATCATACTCTGGAATGTGGCACGTAAAGATTTTATGATGAAAAGAGAGATGAAGAAAGAAAAGCAAATAGTATGTATATGCATGAATTCAAGTAGAGATAAAGTTATGTGCAAATGCTATGTGTAGTTTAATATGTTGCACTTGTTATCCATGATATCGTTCAGGAATTGATTTTTATGGGTTTTTCCCATAAATCTTATGTTTTTGCATAAGTTCAAATACACGAAAAGGTAGGTGCAGAAGTTATGTATCCAGTGTATTGAGGCTATTGTGTTTTACTATGTTTCAGTTATTATTATTCATACTAAATTTATGAATTGGTATTGTATGGGCTCTCCCAGATGACAAGTCTATGAGTAAAACTGAACCTTTGCTTCGGATATTGTATTTTTGAACTGTAAAATTAAACAATCTACATAGCCTGTTCACCTTTTTCATAATAAACCGAAGCAAACTGGATATAACAACGATGACATTATTATTGATACTTAGAGAATCCTACTGAGAATTTAAAATTCTCACTCCTATTTCCGTGTTGTCTCCAGATAGTTTCAGAAGTTTAGAAAGGCAATTTGAAGCTGTCAGATAAGGTCCGTTTAGGTAACAGTAGCAACTCCAAGGTGTGGCACTATGACTTAAGCATAGTACTGTACTGAGGAGGGTGTTACAAAAAAAATCTTTTTCAGAAGACTCTGCCCTCCTTTAGAGACCTCCATTGAAAAGGCAGAATTAATTGGATTCCTGATAATAGAGTTTAAATACCTATAATTTCATCAAGACAAAAAAAAAAAAAAAAGAGTTAGAGAAAAATATACCTATTAAGAGAGCCAAATAATTGATAAGCCCAAACTATAGAGATGTACTGTTTGGAAAACTAAAATTGACTCAAGAAATTGTAGAGACTCTGAAGATGGTCCTAATGATTTTCTAACTATTTGTCGACGATTTTTTATTATTGTTGATGGATTGTTTATGATTATTTATATTGATTTTTAACCTAAAATACAATTAATTACAAAATAAATTGACCTAATTTGATTGATACAACTGTAATTTTTATTTGATTAGGAATGATTTTAGTAAATTGAAACTAATTGATTAACTTGATTGCTCTTATTGATTTTTTTTTTCCTTTTTATTATTTTATTTTTTTTTAAGGTTAAGATGAAACTTGTACCACAAGATTGGACTATTTTTATTTTTTACTTTTTTTCCCTTTTTTACCTTTTTTCTATTTAAAAAAAAATCTTTTTTTAATTTTTAATTTTTAAAAAGACTCGGACAAAATATGATATTCACATTAGGTCTATGTTTTCTGTAACATCCACCACGAGTTCTGAGTTCCGACTTCATCTTCGAATTTCACATAAAATGGATAATTGTCGACTTCATCTTCGAATTTCACATAAAATGGATAATTTCCCTACTTCCGACTTAACCTTCGAGTCCAAACAACATGGACGTGATTCCCGATATCGACTCTATGTCTCAAAGAAAACGGAGCCGATTTCCGATCTCATAATTTATTTCCAAGTTTCAAGCAAGATGTACGCGAGTTTCGACCTCATACTTCATGTTTCAAAATAGTATACATGGTTTCCGACCTCCGAATTGATAGTTTAACACAATGGTACAAGTACCGACATCCGAGTTTAATGTAACGAGTTTCAACCTTAGAGTTGAACTCAATTGGAATGGACACGAGTTCAGATCTTTGAGTTGATTTCCAAGTTGTACACTATTTCCAATCTTCGAATTTATTCCCAGGAGCTTTCCATTTCTATTCGCGTTCTCGAGTTTGAGTTGGGAGTTCCGAAATTATGTGATTGTGTGCTGTATGATTTCCGACATCCGACTTTGCTTCCAAGTGTCGAATAAACCAAACAAGATTTTCGATACCCGATTTCATCTGGAAGCGAGTTCCACTTTTGGGGCAACATGGAGAATAATTTGGCCACAAAAGAGGGAGACATGGTTGAACTTCAATCACAAAATTTCAACCAATCAAAACACACAAAGCCAACTACCTCTTCAATACTTAAATCAGATTTTTCTCTTTTCTTCCCATACAGATTACGCCACTCTCTTCTGATTCCAGCCTTCTTCTTCTCTTCCTCTTTCAACCTACTCCATCAAATCTCCAAGCTTTGTCAAGGTTCCATCAACCCAAACTCAAATTCAGCAAGATCACACCTAAAGGAGGTAGGATTCCATTTCTGTTCTTAAATTCTTTGAACTGTGGTTGTATGAAATTTTACTCTTCTTCATGTATTTGATGATATATCGGATGTATATGATGTATTATGGTTGGATTAATATGAAATCTTGAGTTGGAATTAAAGTTAGAAGGAGAAAACTAGAAGGAGTGGAGAATTAGGATGCTATCTGGGTGAAACATCCACAGTAGTCCAAATGGTGGAGTATACGGCTCCGTCTACAGCTAGTTAAATCTGATAAAATTATTTTTATATGAAAGTAGACATTCAAAGCTTTCCACACATGTATCATATAAGGCCATTGGATTAGTATTGAGAGAGATATGAATTTTTGAAGTTTAACCTAGGAATCAAGACCTTCATCCGGGCAGTGTGACTTGAGAAGGGTGTAACTCACCCTACACAACTCCAAATTGTGTGAAACTAACTTTTTTAGAAAGCTTATACATAGGGGAACAATTCATAATGAATTCTGAGTTTGTTACAATCCCAGTTGTTTCCAATAATGCGAACAAATTTCCCTATGTCCAAATCAAGCCCAAACAGAGTAGTTCAGGAAGGTCAGATTTCGGGGCTTATAACTTGAGCTCTACTGAAGCAACTAAAATGGAACTTATTGCAAATGAAAGCTTGTCCTGTTAGCCTTAATATGACACCAATTTTGTATGATTTGGGCTTGTTTTCGATTTTTAGTGGATTTTTACTTTTAGGTGTGTAATTCTGGCCAGCCACAAGGCAGGCCAAGATAAAACATAAATAACTTGAGTTATACGTATCAAAACTAGATGGGACTAAAGAGGTTAGAAAATAGACACATAACATTTTGACATATCCGAAATTCAGATCCAAAGGAGTTAAGATGAATTTAAGGCTTAATTTCTAAAAACAGGCAGAGTCGAAGAATATGAGCAGGATTTCCAAAGTTAAAGGATTTGGCACCTTAGTTCACATATGAGTTCAAGTAAAGTCTAAGTGTTACAGATTCCATGTGGGTGCTTGAAAGATTGATGCATTATATTTGATCTCCTGCTGTGACTGACTGTTTATTGAGATTGGCACCATTCATGGGAAAACGGATCTGATCCGTTATGCTGCCGAATTTTCGGTAGAATTGTAAGGAAGTTATGAGCCTTTATATGTTATGAATATGTATGCGAAAGTCATCTCTGCAAGGATATATGAAAGTAAATGATGAAGCATACGTATGAGTGCATTCAACATATCTATGCTTGATTATGTATGAGAATGAAAGAATATGAATATATTAAATGTGAATCCCTTCATTTGGAGGCAGTTATTCGAGATCCCTCCTTGTGAAGGCAGTTAAAGACTAAAGATTAAAGCATATGTAAGCACCCCACTCATCGACCCAACTAGTGTGAGTATAGAGGATAGGGCTTACATGAGGCATGGCATGACCCAACTAGTGTAAGTACCGGAAATTTATGGTGGCATATAAATATTCACTATAAAGGATATGATGAAGGTCCCATATTTCTAAGGAACGTGACATGGCTATCACGCTCTGATGGGATATGACATGGCAATCATACTCTGGGATGTGGCATCTAAAGATTTTATGATGAAAGATATGATGATGAGTCTATATTCCTAAGGAATGTGACACGGCGATTACGCTCTGATGGCGACTCTGGAATATAGCATAATGATCCCACACCCTAAGGAATGTGACATGGCGATCACATCCCGATAGGGCATGACATGGCGATCATACTCTGGAATATGGTATGATAAGCAGAAGATGAAGAAAGGAAAGTAAATTTTATGTATCTGCATAACTTCAAGTACAAGTAAAGTCATGTGTAGATGTTATGTCTCCAGTACATTGATGCTACAGTATCTTAATATGTTGCAGTTATTATTCATAGTATAATTCATGAATTGACTTTGTATGGGCTCTCCCAAATGCCAACTGTATGAGTAAAATGAACTTTGCTTTAGATAATATATTTTCAAACTATAAAATATAACAATTTACATAACATGTTCACTTTTTTCATAATAAATCGAAGCAAACTGGAGATGACAACGATGACAGTATATATGACAGTTAAGGAATCCTACTGATAATTCAAAATTCTCACTCTTATTTCCGTGCTATCTCCAGATAGTTCGAGAAGTTGTAAAGACAATTGAAGTTGCTGTCAGTCAAGGTCCACTCAGGTAACCGTAATAACTCCTGAGTGTGGTACTATGACTTAAGCATAGTGCCGTACTTGGGAGGGTGTTACATTTTCCATGAGGTTGTATTTGCAAATCTGTTTTCCATGAGGTTGTATTTGCAAATCTCTGATACAGCATGACTTGTGGAAGTGCACCTCTTGAAGTTGGCTTCTGGGCTTTGAATCTAAAAGTTTTTGGATGAGTATTCTTTTGATGGAACTTGAAGAGATGGTTGTGGGCTTGAAACTTGCATGGGACTTTGGTTATAGACAAATCATTGTAGAAATCGACTGCTTTCAACTTTCAAGCATTCGTTATTATTTCTCACAATGCTTGTGATTCCCTCCCTGAGCTTCATGAGTTGCTGGCTAGAAGATGGTGTCTCCAAGTTTATCACATTCCCAAAATCGCAAATCTTGTAGCAGACTGGGTGGCTAAGCGTAAACCCAAGGAACAATGTGATCTGCGAGTGTTTATTGTTCCTCCTCTTGAGCTTCTCCATATGTTACACCATGATGCAGTTTTTGTTTAGTAGTTCTTGTTATGGTTGCTCTAAATTTACCTCCCAAAAAAAAAAAAGAAAAGAAAAGAAAAGAAAGCTGGATGATTGAAGAGTAGCTCATATGTACAAGTGAAATAAACAAGCAATTCATGGTAGGATCATGCATACAACTGGAAAAAAAATAGAAATAGTTCAATTGAAGAAAAGCTAGAAAGCCAAAGTAATATCCTGCAATACATGACATTATTCTTAGGTATCGTTTGACACATTACCTACTAAGATTACCAGTAATGTATATTACCACTTAGAAATATTACCACTTTTTAAATTGCTAGTAATGTTAAATGCAATGTTTGGTATGCACAAATAATCTAAGTGGTAATTCACATTATTCTATTTGGCATATAAAAAAGATTACAAGGTAATATATGTCTTAAACCAATAATAATAATAATAATAATAATAGGAGAATTGCTACATTGGTGGTAATTCATATTACCACATTAGTGATAATTTACATTATCTTGAAAATTTAGATTACTAGCAATATTGTGGGCCAGATAATTTAATTAAGCATTACCAATAATTTAGATGAATTACCCCATACCAAACATTACTTTAGAAACTCTCATCATTCATTCAAATATTTTACAGTTGGCCTCTATTCAAGATTTTATTGTAGAGAAAACTCAAATTTAGGGCATGTTATTTAACTATCTGCACAAGGTAATTGTTTTGAGTTTGGGACACAAAGATGGAAGCCCAAAGTCAGGAGAGTAAACTGATGTGACCGAACCTAACGAAAATTGATTAATATTATGGTTGATTTGTTATGGGAATCCACACATGCCAAAAGTAATTAAGTGGTTAAATTCGATCATTTAAGTAATTTAATCAATTTTGGTTGGTTTAAGGCCAAAAATTGAACATAACCCAACTACTAGTCACGTCTAATACAATTTAATTGATCATAGTATGCATAGTGTTTGACATATGCTTCTTTGTTATTCGAATTGTTTTTGTGAAACATCTTAATTTCGAGAGACAAAGAAATTCTTAAGTGCAAGAACTTGAGTAAAACAAGAGAAAAAGTATTTTGTGGAAGGGGTGCTTAGTGATGGTCTTCGAAATTCAAGGGGCATGGTGTACCACTAATGTGGCTTTGACAAGTATACCAGATCGTACAAGTAATAAAGTAATAAGTAAAGTATCGTTCCCATAAGGATAGAACAAATACCAGAAAGTTTACAAGAATAACTATTTGGAAGGAATGAAATTATGGATATAGAAAATTTAAAATAAAAATTTAATAAAATAAATAAGAAAAATAGTAACGAGGACGGATGCAAAAGGGTTGACTAAATGCACTAGGATGAACACTAGAGCTAATTAATTTTACCTATTACAGATGCATCTACTATGAATTTCTATTAATTAATCTTATCCTAATTGACGCACGGTCGGTTCCCGTTAATTTATTCTTAGCCTCTCTCGAGGTCAAACGATACCCTTTATCCTAAATTGATTGCCTAATCTCTTAACTAATTCAGGTAATAGTTGAAGCTTTATGGGTTCCTATGTTGACCGCATAAACCACGTTTGTCTATCTCTAGTTTTTGCTTAGTTCACGTTGTTTATATTAAGAAGCTTTGTTTACAAACCCTATCTCTAGTTATTGCAAACCAACAAATCAATTGAATGGTGGTCAATCACTCAAAAGCATTTAGCACAAATAAAAACATTAAGTAATTGAGATAGAAATGAGATTAATCCATAAGTAAATTTACCATACAAAAAGGGTCTATTAATACCCTAGCAAAAGAAACTTAGTTTATGACTAAGGAAAAGAAAATAACAAGAGTGAAAGAAGATGAAGAAACAGAAAAACCAAAAAAATCCTTAAAGTGTTGAAGCTATAGACAAGAAATTCTAAAAATGTTGAATCTCTCCATGATGATGTTTTTGATCAAGAACCCTTGAATCTTCATCTTCAATCTCTCTAGAGAAGTCTTCTATCTTGGAAGGCATGCCAAAGTGTCTCCAGATAAGTTTATGACATGAGTAGTTCCTTTTATAGTTCTCGAATCCCTTCTTTTTTTAAATTTCAGTTCGAAACAATATACTATTGCAGACGGAGTTATGCTATAGCGCAAAAGGGTCACGCTATGGCACAACACCTATCTTTTGGTGTCACTTGCGAAAACGGCAGCATGCTATAGTGCTGGGTTGCACTATAGCACAAAACAAAATCTACATGTCCCCTTCTTCTACGACAGCGTGCTATAGCGCAAGGTGGTGAACCAAAAATCACTCTATGGCCTCTTCCAACTTCTTCCGATCCCGTTTGCACCTAACACCTAAAATAAGTATCCAAACATATAAAAAAATAACAAAAACTCAAAATTATTGCCTAACCTAAATTATTTACTGAAGTAAAACAAAACAGAAGCTAAATTAAACAACCATAATCTAACTTATACAAAAATTAACTAAAAATAGAACTCATCAAAGGAAGTTATCACAATCCCCAACTTAAGAACTTGCTTGTCCCCAAGCAAGAGTCAAAATAAGGAACTCAAACAAAAAACACTTAAAACAAATTGATGCACTAAACAAAACAATCAAGATAGAAGTTGTTGCCTATGAAAATCCTCATTACTGCTCCATGACTTAACTCAAAAGTCACCAAAAATCCAAGTCTAAGTACCAAGACCATCTAATTGTGCAACCCCATTGTCAAGAGAGTGGACCTAGTGTGTGTGTGTATAACGAAAAAGCAATGAAGAATTGATTCACCCTATGCTTATGCAATATTTAAGAAAAGACAAAAGCATCACAATGTCCACACTTTTCTCTCTCTCTTTCTATGTGTGTGTCACTTAGGCAAAGATCAAAAAGACTTTTTCTTAGCTTGTAATGGTAAGCTAAGGTTAGGGTATGCTGGAATAGTCATTTAAACTCAATTCATCCCCTCAACTTAAGGAACCAACCCTTACCCCTAACTCATTCTCCTTGGGATACCCCTAACTTAGTTGCTTTGCAAATATCATACTTTTTTTGTTGAACCTTGGCATTATATTTTCCTTGTATTGCCAATTTTTCTCCTTTTCTTTCTTTTTCATTACTCCTTCATTCTTTCTCCTTCTTTCTCCTTCTTCTTCTTTTTTTTTTTTTCACTCCATTTTTTGACTTTAGCAAGCATGGGGTTATGGTAGTGGAGGTATTACCCTATTCAAATAAGTTTAGAAGTTAAGGCTTGAGGGTAAACCAAAGGATTAAAAAGGGAAAAGAAAGGAAGGGCATTAGGCTCATAATGTGATTCAATCCAAGAATAGGCTTTAAGGTTCAAATGGGGTGCCTAGGATCAATGACGAAGGATGGCTATTAAGGCCTAATTGTGGCTACCAAACATGGCCTAAATCATTTCTAAAGTTAAGATTCACTCACACATATTTCAAGAGAGAGATTCAAGTAAACAAGAATGTATGTCTTAACCTAAATAAAGCATACAAACCTAAAAATCACCAATCCTAAGTTGCTAACATTTATCAAAGTGCAAGAAATATGATCTTTCTCAATTCAATAATAAAAGCACAAAAAGATTTTCAAGACTCAAATCAAGATCCAAAATTACTTAAGAATTAACAAACAAAGTAGTTTTTCATATTATAGCCATAGGCATTACAACTATTTGACTAACAAAAGACATTAAAAACTAAAAATATTTTTGGATTTTTTTTTGTTGAGATACATAAATGCTAAAAACCTATTGAATTAACTAAGTAAAAGAAAACAAGAGCAAATAAGAAGTACATTTTATGGACTTCCCAACCCCCAACTTAAAATTATACATTATCCCAAATGCATGAAAATAAAACCAAAACAAAAAGGAAAGGAACATTACTCCTCAATGCATGTCTCTCTGCTTCTTCTTCTTGTTCTTGTTCTTCTTCTTCTTGTATTGTTTTTTTAAGTTGTAGAATCGGGCTTGCGCTATAGCTCAAGGCAACGCGCTATAGCACAAGCCAAATTTTAAGATTGTGCATTCCCTTCAACAGCGTGCTATAGTGCAAAGTAGCACACTATAGCACGTTGTTGCTGCTACAACTTCTGCATTTTCTCAGTTGCATGCCAATTTGATCTCTTCCTCCACTTATGCACTTCCTGATTGCTCCACAAACCTTAGTGCCAACAACCTGAAATTTCTTGTAAAAAAAATTGCTCATGGGTTGGTCTATGAATACCTAAAATAAAACGTAAAATACAATTAACATAAAATACATGTACATTACGTGAATTGATCATCTCTCTAATGGAAGATTACATTCAAAAATAGGAGAGAGATATATATAAACAAAAATGACAAATAGTGATGCCCTATGACTCATGGGTACTCTATTTTGACAAAAGTACCCATTGCGATACGGGTATGTGTAACACCCTCTATTATATAAGCCATGCTCAAGTCATGGAGTTATATTAAGAGGTTATTACTATACTAAGAAAATCTTTAATATATGAAAAATATAATACATGGCCCTTTAACTGCTCACTTTATTACTGATTAATAATCTTTGATCCATAGAAAATAAAATAATTACACTTTGACAGAAATTGTGACTGACATAGTACACAGCGTTTACATCCGACTAGTCGTTAGCTGGCTTCAAGAGTCTCTTGGTCTGGCTTACTTCTTGCTCAATGAAAGACCCTATACTCCACCTCATACTTGATTTCCAACTTGGGTGCTGGAATGTTTATGAAAAGGAAAAACATACAAGCAGGCAGTGAGAACCTAAGGTTCTCAGTAGGTAAACTCAAACTAATCTTACAATGTCATCATAAACATTTCAGCCACTTCGGTTTATTATAAAAATATGAGCACATATAAACAAAAAGTAGTTCAATTTTAAGTTGAAAACACCTTACTCGAAGTGGGATATATTTTAACAGCCACTTGTCATTTCATATGATAGACATAGAAACATGAACAGGGTAATATACTTCAACAAGAATCATAACAATATCATGACATAATGAGATAATTAGAAATGCATATGTAGATGCTTGTACTTGATTGTATGCAAGTGCACTTAACTTAACTTATCTCTTTCTTTAACTTGCAACTTGATCTTGCTCTTTTCTATACTTGGTCCCCCGGAGGTGAATGGCCTCTCTCACCCCTGGGTAATAGCCTGCTTTTCAGGTTCGAGCTCGTACCTATACATGAGTGACAGGTTTGCTTTCCCCGACCCTCACACCGGTCTATTCCCCTTAAATCTGGTCGAGGGCTGGCCCAAGTCTTAGACAGTACCGCTCTGGCCCACGCTAGCTGGGTCTATGCCATGCCTCACCTGGTAGCTTGGTACGTCCCTCTTGCAAGTTCTTATTATCCTTTTTTTTCCATACCTTATCATGCATGCGGATGCTTTGAGCATTCATAGATATGTCTATTGTCTTACTTCTCATATCATATTCTAATTATGCTTGCATGCATGACGTACATGAACATGACATATAAATATGTTCAAGGCATAATCACCCATAGCATAAGTTCTCATAAATCCCTACCGAAAATTTGGCAGCATAACGGATCGAGTCCGCTTTCCTGTGAATAGTGCCAGACAACCAGTACAATTATACAAACTTATAATTCAATATAAACCAGCAATTATACATATGCATTCATAAATTCCTTCATTAGTTTCAACTCAGCATTGATATGGTCTCAGTTTACTCTTCCCTGTCCTGCCCGAGTTTGTATGCTTCACCCTTATTTCAATTCAACTTATTTAAACCTAATTTTTGGGTATGTTGTAGCCTTATATGTCTAGTTTCTAACCCTTTTGGTCCCATCTCATTTTAAGTTGTATAGCTCAAGATATAACCATTTTCCCTCAGCATGCCCTGTCCTTAGCCAGAATTGGGTTCCTATAAAAGAAAATTCACTAAAAATTGAAAACTAGGTTAAATCATGCGAATTTATATCAAACTAAAGCTAACATAACAAGATTTAATATGAGTTAAGTTTCATGTCATTTTGCTATGTAGATTTTGAGTTATGAGTCTCGAAACATTACCCTACTAGGCTATCCTGTTCTAAGCCAGTTTAAACTTAAGCCAACTTCATTGATGTTCTGGGAACAAATGACAACGAATTAAATTCTACAATTTTTATGAGATGTTCTCTCATGTGTTAGCTTTCAAAAAAATTTAGTTGCACTCAATTTGAGGTTGTATAGGGTGAGTTACACCCTTCTCAACCCATGCTGCTTGGGTGAGAACCCAATTTTCTAGGTCTAACTTCAAAAATTCATAACTAATTCTATACTAATCCAATGGCCTATTATGATATATGTATGGAAAGCCCTAGATGTCTAGTTTCATTTAAAAATGGTTTCATCCAATTTAAATAGCGATAGGCAGATCCGTACACTCCGCCGTACGGACCATCTAGGGAAAACCCTAACAGCCTCTAGATTTATCTTCCTCCTTCAAGCTATTTGCCCTCAAATCCAATTTTAATCACAACATTCATGCAAAATCAATCATAAAACATCATCATCACTCTATAAAACACCAACATCTCACATTATGTATACCCAACATGCAGCCCCAAATCTGAGAAACAAGAGGAGAAGTAGGATTTCCTACCTTATCTAGCTGAATTTGAGTGGATTTTGTGTCTTCGATGAAAGCACTTGTGATGAGACTTGAAAATGGGTGAAAATGGAGTGGAAATGAGAGTAAAGAGAAGAGAAGGAGATGAGCTTCAGCAGCTGGAGAGGGACGGCCGAAAATTTGGATAAGAGAAGGAAAGAAAAGGTTGAGATATTTGGAGACACTTTGCCTTGATTGGTGGATTTCACTCCCTTCTCCAATTTGGCTTGGCTTCCCCATCATCAAGGGCTGATCAAGGTGCCACTTGGGAATTTGCTTGGCTAAATCTTAGCCATTGATCTTAGGGCACTCATAGAAAAATTTCTATTGGTCCGGTTCCAACAGTTTGAAATATTGAAATCTTGCCGATTTCCTTTAAATCGGTAAATCGGTTTTGAAAAAATCCTATGAAGTTTCCTATGCTTTCAATCTAATTCTCTCATATCTATTTTCTCTAAATGATACTTAATTGGCTCTAAGTAAATATTTAATCGAATGCTAATTAATCTTAAGTAGTTGATAAAACCGAACAACTAGGCGAAAATGATAAAAATCTGATGAAGGTAAAGCCAAGTTTTTCGACTATCTTGAGTAACACTTGGCACCACTCATATGTGGTAGGAGAGATTGAATTTCAGCCACTTAAGTGAGGGATTTCAGTAGAAAATTCTACTGGTTCGGTTTTAGTGGTTTAAAATACCGAATCTTCGTTGATTTTCTCTAAACCGGTCAAACGTTACTTAATAGTTTTGTAAGATGTCTACATGTTCATTTTTTATTTATCTTAAGCCTATTCTCTCTAACTAATATCTAGTTAACTCTTGATTAATATTTACTTAACCTCTAATTGCCCTTACATAACTATTGAAACCGAATAAATGAATTAACGGAGTAAATTAGACAATTTCGTAAATCCGGAGCCTTTCTATTTCCAATTTTTCTGTAACTAATGGCATTTTCGTAATTTTGAGCAAGTCTAGGGGCACCCCTCGTCGTTTCACACCAGACTGCCTCCATGGTCCAATTGGCAGAGATTTAAACTTTTACAGTTTCATCACGTGATTCTGCTCTGCTTAAAATCCCATTCTGATAATCTTATAGATATAGGGATATAAAGGTCATTTCATGAAAAGTTCTAGGGTTATTGTGGAAATATTCACTTGAGGTTAAAGTACAATTTCTAAAACTTTAGGGCAATAGTGAAATTAACAAAAGTTGATAGGGACACTTTTGTCATTTCTTAATTTTTAACATATGGCAGTACCATATTTTCAACGGCAGTGTTACACTACCCTATAATTTCAAGTGTGAGAATCGTCACAAGATAAATACGCCTCGGTAAATTCTCACACTACCTAAGAAAAATAATTCAAAGTTTCTATTATACTCCAATTAAGAAAGTAGGGATGTTACAGTATACCTTGGATACGCCTGGATACGTACCCACTATTTTTGTTTTTCTTTAAAAAAAAAATTGGGTATAGCTTAGGTACTGCTGGGTAAGGTTGGGTACGGCTCTGGATATGGGATTTATTAAAACTGTGTCGTTTTGGATTTTTTTTTTTCGCCAACTTTTTCCTTTTTTTTCCCTTTTATCCTTTTCTCTCACATTGCCTTTCTTTTTTTGTTTTTTCGTTATTGGAACTTCGTCATTAGAACCCTATTCCTTCTCCTTTCTTTCATTTGAAATCCCTACCTCTCTTCTTCTTCTTTCTTCGAAAACAATTAGAACTCCACAAGATTTAGAGACTTATCCCCTTCTTTCTTTCTTTCATTTGAAAGACTTTCCTTTCCATACTCCCTTTCTTCTTTTTTCTTTCATTTGAAACACCCTTCACCCACCCACAGTCACCATCACTCAACTCATCCACCGATAGTGGTCTTCATGTTTGATCGGCACGACGGCCCCGACTTTGACAGAAGCAGGCGAATCAAGACATCAGTGGGGTAAATAGTTTCTCAGGTGCGCAAGGTCTTCACGTCAGATCAGCGGTAGTAGCCCTGATGGCACAGTTGTAGCAGCAACGCGCTACAGTCCTCCACGCAAGATAGCTTCTACCTCTGTTTTTATTTATCCTTGTTGTTTTTTTTTTTGCTGTTGATGTTGATTTTTGCTATTGGTTCTATTTTTATTTGGTTTTGTTGTTTTTTTTTTTCTATTGCTACTGTTGATTTTTGCTGCTGGTTCTTTTGTTTTTTTTTTGAAAACTTGTGATCTAAAATGGTTGTGTTGTTGCTGCCAAAAGGTAGCTTATGATGGTGTTAGTTTATCATCTGAATAAGTAATTAAATTTTTTACTTTTGAGTAATATAGAAACTTTGTAATTATTTATCAGATGTTTTCACAATGCTCAACAGTCGAGCCTAGTAGTTAATTGTGCTGAATGATTGTTATGTACTTGTTTTGAATAATATTTTAAATATTGTAATTTTTTATTTTTGTGATGTGATGTTAAATAATTTAGAGTTGTTTTATTTTGAAATTGGTATATTTTTTAATTTATCATATGAAATTTCAATTCTTATTTTTTGAAATTTGTAATATATATATATTGTCATACACATATCCCAATATTTATAAAATTTTTGTACCTTATACCAGTATTTGTACCCGATACGGATACCGTATCTGTACCCGTATCTGTGCAATATAGGTGATGCAAACTATAAAGTGCCCTGTGCCAACATCTGTGTGCATGTTATTTCTATATATAATTCTATCATATAGAAATAAAATGATGCAGGTAGCGCCTCCCTTTAAGTGACGCCCATATCTGTCATAAATTTTAACGAGGAAAAAAAAACAAAAAAAGGATCTTGCGTAAGTCTCTTGCTTGCATAACTTTGCTTCTGAAAGAAAGTAGAATGCTTGTAGAAGTTTTGTACATCTCGACAGCTTGAGAAATTTTAAAATACTTTTGAAAATTAGTCTGAGCAATTGTTTATATTTAATTTAATAATATTTCATTTCTACTTGCACCTTTTTTTATTTTTTATTTTGGATGTGATAATGTTTGATATTTGATACCATGCATGTGTTATGTTTTGACTTCAGATAAGAGGTGTATATAAAATTTCGTTGTAATCGAGACCGTCTCTAATTTATTCCCATTTTGGTTTTCCTATCCATGCTTGTCTTGTGTTGCTAAACTCGTTCTGAATCAAGCACAACCTGTCCCCAAGTTCCATTCATTCCATGGCTCATAATCACAAGGTGAATCATCACACAGTGAAGGTGACAGAACAGTGTCAAATTGGTCCTCCACCAGGTTCGGTTCCTTCAACCTCTATTCCCCTTACTTTCTTTGACCTTCCATGGCTATGCTGCCCTCCAATCAAACGCATATTCTTCTATGACTTCCCTCATCCCACCCACCACTTCTTGCAAACGGTGCTTCCCACCCTCAAACACTCTCTTTCCCTTACTCTCCAACACTTCTTCCCTTTCTCTTCCAACATAGTGTTCCCAACCAAGCCCCACACCCCTCATATCCTCTACTCCAAAGGGGACTCTATCTCCTTCACCGTTGCTGAGTCCACATCAGATCTCAACAACCTCGTATCTGACACCCCAAGAGATGTCACGTGCTTGCACCCTTTTGTTCCTATTTTGCCTTCACCACATGCCTTACAAGATGGCACCTTGTTGATCTCTACCATGGCCATTCAAGTCACAGTTCTGCCCAATTCTGGCTTCACCATATGCATCACTTTCAGACACGCGGTTGCAGATGGGAGAGCATTTCACCACTTCATGAAGTTTTGGGCCTCAATTTGTGGGTCAAGAGGGGAACTTGCTTTGCCATTTCATGATAGGGACATTATTCAAGACCCAAATGGGCTTAAGCCCATTTTCTTAGAAGCATTGTGGAATTGGCCCATTGAAGGCATAGAGTCCGTGGGTCGTATCCCTGATGTTCCTGGTGACATGGTGCGCCGCACGCTCGTGTTGAGCCGTGACCATGTCGAGAATTTAAAGCAATGGGTGTCTATTAAATCCCAAGGCTATGGTCTAGGGACACTACATGTGTCAACCTTTGTGGTGACGTGTTCTTTGATTTGGGCTTGTAAGGTGAAATCAGAAGTGACCAAAGCTGGTGATGCACTTCCCAATGATGATGAATTATACATCTTGGTCTTGGCAGATGGTCGAAGCTTCCCTCAATTTTCAATTCCATTAACATACTTTGGAAATTGTTTGGTTTGTGGCAATGCGGCAGTCAAGAGGAGCAAGCTAGTGGGACGAAATGGTATTTTTGAGGCAGCTATTGCTATTGGAAGCAAAGTTAGATGTTTGCAATCTGAAGCTTATAAAGGGGTTGAAACATTAATGTCAAATTTTGGTCAATTTGCCGCAATGGGGCAGCATATGTTAGTAATTGCTGGTTCACCAAAGTTGGACGTGTATGAGACTGACTTTGGGTGGGGAAAGCCCAAGATGAGTGAAGTGGTTAATGTAGAAACTCCAAGATCTATCTCCCTCTCTGATTGCAGGGACAAAGAAGGAGGAGTTGAAGTTGGGATGGCACTTGAAAGGACTCAGATGCAGAAATTCAACACCATTTTGGAAGAGCTCCTTGTGGAAATTGCAGTTCATGACTGAAACATCCATTCAAATCCTTATGAATTATAGAGACAAGTTATGGCTTTATTGCTCCTATAGCTGCCACAACCACAACAATCATGGGTGAACAATTAATTTCCTCAAAAATCAATATTCTGATCTTAAGATCATATCTCTATTAGCTACAATACATATATGTTCATTAATCTTTTTCATTGGTCATGTTATGATTATTTGTGGGGCAATTGTATTGGAATTCTAATCTCAGCTCATGTGCAGAGAATTGGCCTTATATTTCTCTTTTTTTTTTTTTTTTCCTGCTCTCTCTTTTTAGTTTTATGCTTGTAAAAGCTTCCAGCTGTTATTAAATACACATTATCTAAGTCATTTTTTTCCTAAAGCCTTCGCTGGTCTACATCTGGTGTAGTGTAGGTATGCAATTTGGAATTGAAATTATGGGAATAGTAATTATGAGTTTACAAATAAAGAGCATATAAGTCATGAAATTAACATCAGCGCAAATGTAAATTTAATGTTCCATTGTACACAAAGTAAAACTGCACTCAAGATCCTCTTCCCGTTTTCTTCTTCTTCTTATCTCTTTTCTACCTTAAGTACTTTCCAATTTTAGCCTGCTTTGTAAGAGAAAAAGAAGAAGAAGAAGAAGAATAAATAAAAATATTCAATCTGCCAAGTTTTGGATTTTATCCTGTTTCTCACTTTTTTTTAGGGGGTCATACACACACACACACCCAGGGGGATGGGGCTCTGCTCTAGAGGTGTTTGCGGTGCGGTTTGGATCAATTTTGAGTAAAAAATTTATCCGATCCATATAATAAAATATATTACGGTTTGGATTGAATTAGTTTAGTTTAGATTTTAAATTCGATCTAATCCGAACCAATTTTTTGTGGTTCGCATTGGATTGGTTTAATCGATATTTTATAAAGAAAAATTTAAATAAAAAATATTATAAATAGAAAGTAACTTGACTAAATAAAATAAATAAATAAAAATAAAAAATTCATGCCAAATCCGATCTAATTTGGATTGGATTGGATTGGTTTTGAAAATTAAATTCGAAATCTAATCCAATCCATGCAATTTGTGAAAAACAAGATCCAAATCAATCCAAACTTTTGCAGTTTTGGTTGATTTTCGATTTGGATTGGATTGATTTAGCGATTTTGGTTGGATTAGATTGGATTTGGACACCCCTACTCTGCCCCATGACTCGAAGTCATGTAACGTTCTCCTTCGTACGGTACTATGCTTAAGTCATAGTATCACACTCAAGAGTTGTTACTGATTCTGAAATGGACCTTAACTGACAAGAACTTCACTGCCTTTGCAACTTCTCGAACTATCTGGAGATAATACGGAAATAGGAGTGAGAATTTTGAATTCTCAGTAGGATTCCTTAAATATCATACATACTGTCATCGTTATCATCTCCAGTTTGCTTTGGTTTTACTATGAAAAAGTGAACATGTTATGTAAACTGTTTAACTTTATAGTTCGAAAACATACGATCCGAAGCAAAGTTCATTTTACTCATACACTTGGCATTTGGGAGAGCCTATACAAATTCAAATCATGAATTATTCTATGAATAATAATAACTGCAACACATTAAAATACAATAGCATTATTATACTAGGAACATAACCTCTACATACACATGCCTTTGAATTTATGCAATCATATAAAATTTACTTTTCTTTCATTCAACACACCTAGGCGTTACGTATCGTCGTCCCTAGGGTGTCTTCATCTGTCCACACTTGAGCGTTACGTATCGCCGTCCTCAAGTGCAGCATTACCTATTCCAGAGTATGATCGCCATGTCATACTCCATCGGGGTGTGATCACCATGTCGCACTCCTTGGAAATATGTTCTTTCTACCATGTCCTAGAGTATGATCGTCATGTCATGCTCTATCAGGTGTGATCGCCATGTCACATTCCTTAGGGTGTGGAATCATCATGCCATATTCCATAGTACGATCGCCGTGTCATACGCTATCAAAGCGTAATCGCCATGTCACGTCCGTTAGGAATATGGGACCTCCATTATATCCTTTAATTGCCTTCACAAGGAGGGATCTCATAACTACCTTCAGGTGAAGGGATTCACATTCTATATGTTCATATCATGAGTATTCATAACAAAAACTATCATAATATTATTATACTTCATATCACACTTAAATCATTCTTAACACATCAATATTGATACCCTCTTTATATTTCTACTGAATATTTCGGCAGCATATTGGATCATGTCCGCTTCCTTATGAATAGTGTCGAACAGCCAGGAAACTTTAAATCAAATAGCAAACTCGAGATAGAACGTTATAGTAATCCTAAGAATATAATAATAATCATAGGTGCAAGGTTTAAGATCCTTAGTCTTAATCTATCTTGCAAACTTTTATCTTCTACTGATGTTCCCGAGTTTGAGCTCAAGACCGAGTTTTGAGTTTCGAAGTCATTCCCTACTTCTTGGTTCCGAAGTCTTTGTCATGATTCCCGACTTCCGGGGTCATGTATCCAATGGCTTGATTCCCGATTTCCAGGGTTGTATTGAAAACACTAGACTTCCGGGTTTAAGTATCTTAGGTTCTATTTCCTCGTCCTTGACTCTAGAGTTCAAGTGATTTCCGACATCCGACCTTAACCATACCCCATCTTCCTTAATCTCTGGGTTTCGACTTTAATTATGTTCGACTAGTTTCCTAGTTGCTCATTTCCCTAGTTCCGGAATTGACTATGCCTGATCGGGTTTACTATTCATTAAGTCCCGAGGTCAACCTAAAGTGTGCCGGACCTAGTTCTCTATCTGCTAGATTTCCCTCAACATCTCCGAGTTCAACTTAAGTTCACTATTTCTCAAGTTCCGACACTGATTATACTTGATCTAGTTTTCACATGTACCTCTAGCTCGAATTACACTCTTATAAGAGAAAATTCACCAAAAGTAGAAATCTAGGTGGAATTATACAAAATTTATATCTCTATAAAGCTAACAGGGTAAGCTTTCAATTGAAGGAAGTTGCATGTTATTTGGATGAGTATATTTTGAGATATAAGCCCTAAAACTTTACCTTCCTGAACTATCCTATTTTGGCCTGGTTTGGACACAGGGGCAACTTCCTCAAACCACCGAGAGCAAATAGGATCGTAACAAACTTGTGATGTTCTCTTATGTGTAAGTTTTCTAACAAAGTTCGTTTCACTCAATTTGGAGTTATATAGAATGAGTTACACCCTTCTAAATTCACACTGCCCAAATGAAAGTCAAGATTCCTAGGTCAAACTTCGAAAATTCATATCTCCCTCAATACTAATCCAATGGCCTTATATGATATATGATATATGTATGGAAAGCCCTGAATGTCTACTTTCATATAAAAATAGGCTCATGAAGTTTAAATGGCTATAGGCGGAGCCATATACTCTGCCGTACGGACTGCCGAGAAAAAATCCTACCAACTTCATGAGTTTTCTCCTCCCTCAAGTCCTTTCATACCAATCCTAAGTCTAATCATAATATACATGCATAATTAACTATAATTCATCATCATCACTTCACATAATATCAGTATTACAAGATATACAAGACCCACACACAAATCCAACTCAAGGAAAATAAGAAGAGAAGTAGGATTCCTACCTTGTCTAGATGAATTTGAGTTGATTTGGTGGCTTTGATGGAAGCAACTTGTGATGAGACTTGAAGAAGGGATGAAGATGGAATGAAATAAGAATGAGAAGAAGAGAAAAGAGATGAGCTTCAGCAGCTTGAGTGACCAAAGTTACAAGGAGAGAAGGAAAGGAAAAGGTGAAGATTTTTGTAGCAAGCTTCATGTTGATTGGTGGACTTTACTCCCTTTTCCAATTTAGCTTGGCTTCCCATCATCAAGGGCTGATCAAGGCGCCACTTGAGAGGGTTGTTTGGCCAAATCTTAGCCATTCATCCTAGGGCACTCATAGAAAATTTTCTATTGGTCTGGTTCCGACAGTCTTAAATGTCGAAATCTTACCGATTTCTCTTAAATCGATAAACCGGTTTTGAAAGGATTCTATGAAGGTTCTAATCTAATTTCATTATAACTAATCATCTTAAATCACATTTAATTAGTTTTAAGTAAATGCTAAATCGAATCCTATTTAATCATAATTATTTACAAAAAATCGAACACTTTGATTAAAAATGATTAAAATTTTTCGTGCGTTACAAGTCACACCCTTCAATACGTGGCCTTCCTAAGACTTGTAGATCACCCGCATGAGTTGGCTTGAATCCAGAGTGTTTCTCACTTTGAAGTGTGGAAAATTATTGAAAGAAGATAGAAAATGGTTCTCGGGTATGCTCTTTTTTAGCATGGCTGTAGATAATGTGTCATGGAAGGAATTAGATTGCAATGGAATGCAGCTTTTGCTCTACATCAAGAATGGCAATTTGTATAACAATGGGCCCATCCTATGTTCCGGAATGATAATTCTTTTTGGGATTGAAACAAGTGGTTTAATTTTAGAACAATGCTTGCCAAATACATTTATACATACATCACTATACATTTGCATGAATTTTATTATTTTAGTTAAACATACCTCGTTTTCTACACACCTATATTTCAACTCTGCTTCATATGCTGATCTAACGGGTGTGAGTAATGGATCATGTGCATTAAGAATAGCCCTTAATTTTATAACCAGCAGAAGATAAATGTAGAGCACTCATCAAATTTATTCTGGGCTCATCTCTTCTAGCCTTTTCTTCCATAACAATTGTAAACACTATATTTTATCCAAACCATTTTGTAAATAAAAAATAAAAAATTAAGTAAAAAGACAAAAAGAACAAAAACAAAATGAGGCAAAAAAGAGAATAAAAAGCCCAATCTCTGGGCCCATATCTAAGTGGCATCTTAGTCTAAAAATTAATAAATATAAAAATTAAAATTAAAAAAATCAAAAATAAAAATTCAAAATTGTATCAAATCACATCCATTTATTGTCAAATAGTGTCAATCAGCATATCTTAATTAGTCAATCGACATCTTTTAATTGGTTTTAATTAATATCAATCAAATCAAATCTCACAATCAACATCAATTTAAATTATTTTGTCATTAATTCTATTCATCCTCCAAGCATCTATAAATAGACATTGAGCATCAATAATAAGGGAGGAACAATAGTCAGAAATAAAAAAAAAAAAAACCATGAGTTTCTGTTTTCTTTGTCAATCCTTGTTTAAGTATCAAGTGTTGTTGTAGTGTTCTTGGGCATTTTCTTTGTTCTCGTGAGGGTAAATCTCTAGCTCCATAACTCAGTTTTTGCCATGAAGGTTAGTAACTCTTTATCTTGTTTGTTCTTTTTTTTTTTTTCGATCACTTTGTCTATTTGTCATCATCGAGCATGACTCATCTTGTCATAGTATTTTTACATAATACATAGAAGGGAAAATCAAAAAATACAATCCAAAAAGTTCATAGCATATGCTGTTACATAACATTCTTATTTTTACTCTTATTGTATTGTATTTTTGTTATTAGTAGGATAGGTTTTTGTTTGCTGAAATCCTTTTTAAATTTATTCTTTAGTTAATTCTTTATTCATGTGGGTTTGTTTGGTTAGACTTTTTCTTTTTTCTTTTTTTTTCAAAAAATGAAATTGTTTTATTATGTGTGTGCCAAAAAGTAATAAGAAGAATGAAAAAAAAAATTTGAGTTTGAATTATTTTATGAATCTCAGCAACAAATTTTTTGGTAAAACGAAAAGTAAAAAATCTTTTTTTTCATAAATCTTTTTAATCCATACAACAAATTTATGACATTTATGTATAGGTTAACCATCCTCAAGGTTATAAAAAATTGTAAGAGTTTATTATGCAGCTCATGTTTTCCTAAATCTGATGCAAGAGTGGATTTTTATTTAATTTTTCTTTCTTTTTTTAAAAAAATCTTTTGTAAATAAATCAATCCAACACAAAATTACTTTTAACAAGAACTATGTGGCTTTGAATTCCTCATTGTATCAGATGATATATAGGAGCACAAGTTAAGACAAAATTAATTTAAAAAAAAATTGGCTTTCCTTTTGTAAATAATTATCATATTAATTTTGTTTCTTCTCTTTTGTAAATAATTGTTATATTAATTTTGCTTTTATGCTCTTTTGTAAATAATTGCTATATTAGTTTTGCTTTACTTTTCTTTTGTAAATAATTATTATATTTTAAAAGAAAAAAATAAATATTATTAATGTTATCAATTAATTTACATAGCAAGCTCTAGGGTAATTATTATAAAATGGATATATTAGGGGTGCACAAGAATTAAATTCCTACCATTTCCTATATATAATTGGACTCCCAAACGTAATTTCTTTGAAAAGATCAATTTTGCAAAAATTAAAAGGTTTTCCAATTTTTTCCTATAATAAAAATTGGTGACAATTCCGTTGAAATTTTTTTTCAATATTTTTGTTGCCTCTCGTCGCGATGCCCTTCGGATACGTTATGACAACAATGGTTCATGATATGGCTGCTTATCTACATATCCATTGGCCATGTACTCGTACACAACAATTTTCTCATCTTTGTGGTCCAAGAATCCTACAAGAGAGACCAAATTATGATTATTCAATATGTTTTAACAGTGGATTTTTTTTTAAAGTTTGCAGAACAATTGCAGAGTTAGTTTTTCTCTACCTGATCAGATATAGCCAATTAGCCATCGGTAGAAAATATGAATTGATTTTATACAAATTCCAGAGACACCTTGTTCTTTCTTCTCTCACTTATCTTTGAAATAATTTGTTGATTCATTGATTACTACAGTGTTACTTAGATTTTTATCTTGATTAGTCTTCTTGTTTTCTTCACTGGTAAAGCACCAAGGAAGGGGAAAAAGGAACTAACTTACAAGTTCAGAATTGGATCAACATAAATGAACTTAAAATGATGTTTAAATTAGACTAGCTCTTTTGTGCTCTTTACTTTGTTAGTATATCTCCGGGTTTTCTTTTGTCATGACTTGATTGTTTAGGAATAGATATAGACCGATTTTTACCCCAAATAAAAAATGATATAGACCAAAATTAGTCGTTTTTGGCTATGCAAGAATTATTTATTTGAAGGTTCACGCACAAAGTAGAAGTTAAACATACCCAATAAGATGGCCTAAAAAACTAGAGATGTCTCACACATCACATAAGTGATAGCTTACGATTAGAAAAGAACCCGGAGAAGATGGCAGCAACAAAGCCTCAAATAATACCTACTCTCGTGCGCAGTCTTTCAACGCAGTGGCCTTTCTTCTTGTGTTTATAAAGCAAATGTGATATTTCATTAGTTTTACTCCCACCTTAGTTGAAACACAAGCTTGGCAGGATCTATATATCAAAAACTATTCTAAATTTTGTTAAGAGCTTTAGGAAAAGTGAGCTTGCACGTACCAATCATGGACTAAAAGCTCGAGCTTACTGCAAATTGGCAAGTTAAGTCAAAACGTCACTCCAGAAATCAAGATGCATCCATGACATTCGTAACCGCATCTACATTTTGGGATTTTGGCCTATTGCAAGAAGATGAAGGCTACAGTATATCTCGCGTTACAAGGTGCACCACATATTTTGTAATCCAAAGTTTAAGATATGATAATGCATTCATATTTCGCATATTTGTGATACACTCTAAAACTCACGTTAAACTCAAAATTCGAAAACTTGGAAATAAGGTGGAATAATAAACTCGATACTTAGAACTTAGAAATTTGGGAAAAGAAAGAAATGAACTTAGAACTCAAAAATTAAGAAGTGAACTCGGAAACGATAAATATTAAACTCGAAACTCGAAAACAAACGTCGACAGAGATAATTTTATAGTATACCATAGATGAGATACATTATCGTATCCTAACCGTTGGATAACAAGATATATTGTGCACCTTATGAAATAAGGTGCATAGGAGCCGTTTCCTTGCAAAAAATATATATATTTTTTCTAATTGAATAGATATTTATTGAATCTCTAAAATTTCATATTGTTCTATAAAATTAAGAAATTAATTATTTAATCTATGAAGTTGCAAGATCTCGTTCACCTTAGTCCTTGAGCGATGGCTATTATTTCACCTTTAAGTAAAAATCCCTTTAATTAATTCCTTAATTATACATAAAATGACATTGCTCAACAATTAAACAAGCCGTTAATCTTAGATCTCCCAATTAAACACGATCTGACTCCCAATTTTCCCAAATTTCACACAGTAAAACACAAACCCCATGTACCAAAAAAAAAAAATGCAAACCCTAACCCTCATTTCACATTTTGACTTTCTTTCCAAAAATTACAGATCACCTCTTTCACTCGGCAGCTAGTGGTCCATCATTGCGTAAGAGCTAGCCTCCAGAATCAACACCGACATGCTGCAGGCGGAGGAGACCAGTCGAGAGCTCCCCTGGACGGTTGGACCTCAAAGAAGACGAGGCCAAAAGATATTGCTACAGGTTCTTATCTCAATCAATTGAATCATTTGGGAAGAACATGTCATAAACCAAAAAATATGATAGGGATAGAAATCCACCTATAGAAATGGTTGCAACAGTCAATCCCCAAGCCTCTGCAAAAGTGAAAGAGGAGATTGAGGCCGAAGAGTGAAAAGAAAAATAATATCAGTCGTTAGCAAGATAAACTACCTGCATAAGATTAAAGTTGGCATAACAATTAATAAAATCTATGGGAACATTGGCGCGTTGTTTTGATAACATTGCTCCTTGGAACAACCAAGAAAGACTTAAGTTGAGCTGCGTTGTACAAAATTTCGGTCAGTACTCTACTTAGGTTTCATGTAAAGTTGCTGATTGGAAAAGCAGAAAAGCACCATGTATGGGTTCAGCAGAGACAAGTCGTATGAGTCAAGACAATAACCATTGATTGCTTCTTATATTCCTTCATTATAGCAAAGTGCATAAGAGAATTAGATTGTCTCAATATTATTGCCATGTAACCTGCCCTTCACCAGTTTGTTGTTAGTTGTTACTTGTTTTAATGACTTCCCAAATCAATTTTGTCCAGAAAATTGTTTACTAAATTAGGATATTTACATATTTTGTTCTAATGTTGCAAAAGACACAATAAAAGGTAGGCCAAGATAATGAAAAGTGGGGGCAAGGAGTTCCGCCAAAACTCAGAAAAACTAACTGATCCATAGTCTCAAATTCACTGAAAGGAAAAACAAGTAAATCCTGTCCAACAATTGAAACGGATGTCCTTCAACTAGTTCAAGATTCACTTCAAAGGCATCGTATGTATGTAATTTCACAAAAAGGCATACCAGCTGACAATCTTCCAGGGTGCCTGGTCAAGCTGCCAGAGCCCCCAAATGAAACTGGTGATTGTATGCCACTAGCATCACCAAACTACAGAGAATGAAGCTTCACTATTTTAATATTACTTGAGAGATCATAGATAACTTCATTTGACAAGAGCTTCGGAAGTGTAAAACGTAATTTACCTGTAAAACTCTATGAAAAGCAGCTGGTAGCGGGCTGTTAGGTCCTCCATACCATAAAAAATTAATTATAAGGTGTCAAATTTTAAAAGAGACAATAATAAAGGATATAATTAAGAAGCCATGAAATAAAATAAAAACAAACTCAGGAAAATTGGAGATGTCATGAAGAGAAAGAGAACATATCAAGTTAAAAGATTATTCTCTGATGTGCAATGTTACATGTCTTGAAGCAAAGTTCAATGTTTTTTCACAACTTAAGTTCAAAAATTGAATATATACTTAACGGAATTAAGGTAACATAGTTATAGAGGGTCAGTGCTTTCGCCACCCATTATTGAGATCTTCGATACAAACGCTACTCGAGAAAGAAGATATGGCTACTTTAATTGTTAAAAATTAATGTGGTTAATATCATCTTCCTAATTTCTCATTACTAACTCAACCGTATTTACGAAGGGGAAGAGAAGAAAGTGGGAATTAGGGACTTTTCTTACACATTTTAAAATTTGAGAAATTAATCTAAATCTAATGAGTTGAAGTGCTATATCAAGGGCCACGTAGAATGAAACATTGTCACTTAACGTGACATGTATAATTTCCGTTAAGGCTAGCTAAGGGACGTGAGGTCAAGTACTAACATAAATCATGTTTTACAATTTTAGGAACTAAATAGCTAAATTATTAATTTGAAGGACTAACGTGAAGTACATTTACTCCTTTTTTAACCAAACACGATATTATGACTTCGTAACATTCACGTCTTTTTCATTAAATTAATGACAATATGAATTTCGAATAAATTCAAATGAGATACATGTAACTATTTATAATAAAATATATATATCTTTGAAAAATTGAACAACACCATTTGAATATCTAGATGATTCTGTCTTATTTTTTCAATGATCTGATAAAGCAAGTCATATTTGATAAAATAAAAGCATACAGATCACATATTACACCATGCAATGTGCCTAGCATAAGCTTCTTCCTATTGGAGCATCAAAGGTTGTGGATTATAAGCTGTAATCAACAAAAGTGTTTGCATCTGCTTCCCGATCATATATACTAATGGATGGTTCCCAATCAATATAGGCAGTGGATAATAAGGTATAATCACCATCAGTCTTTTTAATATCTGCTTCTTCCTGCAGTGATAGTCCATGCTCAAGCAACACCTCTACTTCACCCATTGTTGGTCGCTCATCTGGTTCATATTTCAAGCATCTTTCTGTGATATCCCTAAATACTTCCCAACACTCTAGACCAATCTTTCCCTTGAGAGATAGATCAAATACCTCCTCAACAGGGAATTGGCGTAGAAAGAGTATTATATTGTACAGTGTTCTAACTTGTGGTTGCGGTCACAGTTGCGGTCGCTACGATTGCAGGCATTGCACTTGCTGCGATACAGATTGCGGGCATTGCGGCGTGAATATTTTTTAGCTTGCTCAAAATATAAAAGAAAAAGAAGTACACCTATTGTAGCATCAAATAAACAATCTCCAACAAATTAATACAAACATGTCATGTTTTTAGAATGTGATACAAGAAAATTAGAATTTTTAAAAGGAATATAACTTGATGCAATTGTGATGAAGTCACTAAATCTAATTATCTAATCTAATAGGCAAAACACCCATTTAGTGCACCATCCAACCTTATTGATAGAAATTCTTCTCTTGATGGCATTGTGAAAAGTTTACAATACCTACCTACAAACATAAATAATTATTAATAATTAAATTTAACATAAAATTTTAATATAAGCTACTAATTAATTAAACATAAATTAACTAAAAAATACATTATAAATAAATTTTAACTTAAAATAAATTATTTTCACATTATTTTTCTAACATTTAATTATATATTTATAGATAAAAATTAGTATATATGTATTACATTAACAAAAATAAAACCACTCTCTAGTCAACGGTAAAGCCCACCACCCACCCTATCAACATATATTCAAAAAAAAAAAAAGAAAGAAAGAAACCAAAAGGCAAAAAACCCAATGTCAATCACCCTCATTCAACATTCTAGACTCTTCTTCTTTCTACCACTCACAATTCTACTCACATATGATAGACCACCCAATGTTTTAGCCCCTAGTTTTGCTTGTCTTCGCAAAAACCTGTAACCAACGCCAACCCCCACCTAAATGACAGACCAAAATTCCACCCACAGATGGCGGACCACCCCAATTTTTCAGCTCCATGTTTTGTGTAACATCCACCATTTTTCGCCTAATTATTCGGCTTTATCGAATAATTGAGAATAATCAAGATTCGGTTAAACAATTAATTATACTCAATTGATTAGCAATTACTTGAGTTTAGATATGAGAGAATTAAGTTAGAAGTATAGAAGATTTCATAAGAATTTTCACGAAACCGATTTACCGATTTAAAGGAAATCGGTAATGTTACGGTATTTTAAACTGTTGGAACTGAACCAATAAAATTACAAGCTCTAAACCCTATTTTGAGTGGTTGATAACTCAGCCACTTACCACCAAAAGTGGCGCCACTTTGAGCCACAAAAGAGAAGGCAAGCTTGGCTGAATTTCAGCCATGGAAAGCTAACCAATCAAATACCAAAGAAAAAGCCAACTAAACACCATTTATGTCATCAGATTTTTCTGCTCCTTTATCACATATTCTGACCCCATTTCCAGCACCACTTTCTCTCCTCCTTTCAGCTCTTTTTCTCTCTTCCTCACACACATAACTCCAGCCAATATCAAGCTCTACTCATCCAAGCCCTCAAAAATCCAGCAAAATCACCTAGAACAAAGGTAGGAGTTCTCTTCTTACATCAATTCTGTGGTTATGGCTGGCTGAGCTTGGATTATTTTCATGATCTTTGATGTGTTAAATGAATGATTATGATGATATGTGATTAGTTTTGGGCTGTTTGTTTGGTTAAAACTGAATTTGGAGCAAGAAAGAATGAAGATAGGAAGAGATGGAGAGTTGGAGAACCCAAAACCCCTCGACAGTCCGTACGGCGGAGTATACGGCTCCGCCTACAACTGATTAAATTTGATGAAACCAATTTTAAATGAAACTAGACATCCAGGGCTTTCCATAGATATATCATATAAGGCTTTTGGATTAGTATTGAGAGATATATGATTTTTTGAATTTCGACCTAGGGTTCTGACTCTGAATCTGGGCAGACTAGGTTGTTTAGGATAGAACTCGGCCTACACTACTTGAAAATGAATGAAACTAACTTTTTTAGAAATCTTACATATAGGAGAATGTCCCATAAAAATTTCAGAATTTGATAAGGTCCCAGTTACTCCCAGTGATCCAAGAAAGTTGCCCTATGTCCAAACTGGGCCAGAACAGGGCAGTTTGGGAAGGTTAGAATTCGGGGCTTATAACTCGAGCCCTACTAAGCCAAATGAAATGGAACTTTTTGCAAATGAAACTTTACCCTGTTAGCTTTAATATGAGTCCAATTTCGTGTAATTTGAGTCAGTTTTCGATTTTTAGTGGATTTTTACTTTTAGTTGCCTAATTCTGGCTAGCCATTGGGCAGGCCGAGATAAAACCTGAATATCTTGAGCTATAGATATCAAAATTAGATGGGACTAAAAGGGTTAGAAACTAGACACATGAGGCTACAACATATCCAAAAATCAGGTTTAAAGGAGTAAAATTGCAATAAAGGTGGGATATACCATAATATGGCAGATTGAGGCATAATCAGCTAAAAGCCCTATTGAAGCTTGTTGAAACTAATGAATGAATTTATGAATGTATGTGCATAATTGCAAATTGTGTAAATGTATTGGTTGGCTAGCACTATTCATGGGGAGGCGGACACGTTCCGTTATGCTGCCGAAATTTTGGTAGAACGCATGCACAAGTTATGAATTTCATGATAATACATGTGCATTTCAAAGAAAGTTATGAAAGTATATTAAGAATTATGTTACTAGGAAAGTTCCATGCTACTTGGACCAGCCCCGGATAAGAAGTTAAGGGGAATAGATCGGTGGGAAGGTCGGGGAAAACCTGCCATTCTGTGTAGGAACTGAAGCTTGATCTGAGAAGCGGTATTACAGAGTCTAAATGGCCAAGAACTGCCAGGGGACCAAGAGATGGAAAAATGATGAAAGGAAATGAAAAGTTTATGAAGGAAAGCTTAAGTATGAGTCTGCATGATTACATGAATGCATGAATATATGGAATAGTTATGTCAAGATGTTTACAGCTGTCTATTAAGTTTGCTTACTGCTGTTTATTATTTGCTCTGCTTATTATTCTATGCATTATTATTAGCAATCTATCTTGTTTCTTGTGCCGTCTAAAGTAAAAATGAACCTTGCCTCAGACTAGATATTTTCTTGAACTCATTAAAATGGATACTTCAGTTTGAACACATGTTTTTACAATTAAATAAAACCCGAGGCAACTGAGAATGTATGTGATGTCAGGTAACCACTAAACACAACCCTACTGAGAATTTCTTGAAATTCTCACCCCGTGTTGTATTTTCCGCATCATTCTTAGACGCTGGCGAAGAGCTCAACAGCCACTCCTTTCATTGAGATCCCAGACCTGTAGCTGTCCCAGGACTCCAAGTTGGACACTTTGGACACACTCTCACGCTATTTACCTCCGCTTTTTAGCAATAAGGATTTTGCTGTTTCTTTGTTTCCTCTGTTCGTAATCTATATATATATATATATATAGACGGAAGCGTTGGCTTCCGACATACATATGTACATATACAACTGATAATATATCACTTATCAGTATCTTTTCTGTTATGTTGTATCAAACCTTATTACATTTTATAGTGCTAGTCACGTTTATTTCATAACAGCGTGCCATTTTGTCTGTTTTATGATGTGATACTAATCACGAAATTTAAGTAGAATGTTAACACGGTAACCCAGACTACCTAATTTCATGTTATGACTTAAGCATAATATTAAATTAGTAGGGTGTTACATTTTGCTCATCCTTCCAAAGCCCATAACCAATGCCAACCCCCAAACTCACATTTTGATTCCCCCTTTCTTCCATAGTAGCACCGCTACTAGCCTTCATTCCCTTAAATCTCCACCAAATCTTCGATATGAAAAACTCTGATCATCTCTTATCATTTTACCGCAGAAGTGTGATGGTGAGCGCGGGCTCGCGGTGACTGTGACTGGTTCTATTTTTCGACGAGGTTGCAGGGGTCGATGAGGATGAGCTGTGGTGATGGTGGTTGTGGGTGTGGGTGTGGCCATTTTGTGGCTGTTCTATGGACAAAAGTGAGTGCGGTTGTGGCTTGATAATGGGGTAGTTTTGATGTTGGAACTGTGTTTCAGCTGTTGCATTACATTGCGGCCGCATCACCGTTCTGTTGCGGGCGTTTTTCATGATTTGGATTCATAATGCAATTGCGGCTCAATGCAATTGTGGACCCGACCGCAAGTGCAATATTGTGGTCGCATCAGTTGATGCAGTCCACATTTTGAATCACTGATATTGCATGTTGGTACTTTAGTGAACTCTTGGAAGTATTCACTTCCACTATTCCCCCAATGTTGGTTCACTAACATGTTGGCCTTGTTAATAAACATCTGCTTGTCCTTGGTGCATATAATTACTAGTAGAACCATACCAAAGGAGTAAATGTCACATTTTTCAATAATAGTTAGGTGTAAGACACACTCAGGGGCTACGTATATACCTATAAGTGAAAGTATTAAGAGTTGTATTATTTGGTGAGATTCTTTACAATAACCAGATAAAATTAAAACATAAATCACCTTCAACACTATCTATTGCAATTGGTTTTCACTTCGATGTGAAGAGCGGTCCCTGTACAGCAACCCCAAAATCAGTGACTCTAGGCACCATGTTGTCATCCAAAACAACGTTACTAGGCCTTAGGTCACGATGAATGATACTGCGCCTGGCTCCAGTGTGAAGCTAGTGTAGTCCACGTGCTGCTCCTATGCAGATCTTTAGCCTTTTTTGCCATGACAATGGTTCCATGTCCCTACTCTTCAGGTAATCATGGAGAGATCCATTGGACATGTACTCATACACAAGAATCTTCTCATCCTTGTGGTTGCAAAATCCTATTAAAGAGACCAAATTTGGGTGACGTAGCTGGCATAGGAACTCAATTTCCTTCTTGAACTCATTGAAACCTTTGCGGTAGTCCCAAGCCATCCGCTTTAAAGCGATTGTATAATCAGTTACACCCTTATGTTTGAGACACCCTTTGTACACGGTGCCAAAGCTTCCTCTTCCAATTACTAGTTTCTCGTCAAAGTTGTTGGTTGACATTCTAAGATCTTCAACGGAAAATTGATGGCATAGCTCTTCTATTACCGTTGGCTAGTGTTTCTTAGATGAACTTGCATTCTTTGAACCACAATAGCCTAAACATTGGACAAACATTATTCCAATTTCGGACACCTGTTTGGTTTTTCAATGACGAACAGGATTCAGCTCAATTTTTTTGTTTTTCAATTTTCATACATAATATCACGTGAAATGCATCATAAACTTGAACAACCCTGTTTGTGAACCACTATCAAAAGGAATGAAAAGATTTTGGTTGGATGCATTATGCACTTTAGAATGTTAACAAATACACGTGTTTGGAAGCTCTTTCTAATACCTAAAATGACTACTAATCTGTTGATCCATTTTCAATTATTATGTATCATGTCATCAGTTAAGGAAAGTCAAAATTTTATGTTGTGCCTTTCGATTTTGGGGGTCGGGGTTATGTTAAGTGGACCTTGTTTAAGGTGCTATTACTGCATATTATTAGTCCATTCAACAAAGGTGACAATGAAAACTTTAGTTAAACTTTAATATTTAAAACATTAAATTTCTCGTTTCAATACAGTTTACATCTCTAGTATGACTAAGGGAGGAGGACACATGTTTTTGCAGCTTTTTAGATGATAGATCTAAAAAATTAACAGTATGAAGTTTTCTCTCCCTGTGTCCTAATGATTATTCTTATTTTGAAATGACGAAACTATTTTCTCTCTTGATTTTTATGGGGCAACAGTAGTTTTTCTAAGTATGACCATCACCGGACAATAAGAAACTAACAAAATATCAGTCTAATACAGATTAGAGGAAGCACCTATTCTATTCTTGCCTCCCATAAGCTCAGTTACCAATTTCTTCTCTCTTTTCTCTGTGGGATAGTGCAGATAGCCCTATTATTACCATCATTGTAAGAAAAAGAAAATATCATACAGATTCAAGAATACATTTTCCATTTAATATTATTTATCTTTGTCATGAAATATTTATTCATTGATAATTGAACTTAAATTTGTACTTAGATTTAATATTGATTTAGTCTTCATGCTTCATACATAACTCGCATTTTTTTTTTTTTTGGTTCTGGGGAGGGGGATTAAAGAACTAACTTGACTTAATTTCTCTTTTTATCTCTTTTTTTTTTTTTTGTGGTTGCAACTAATCTTAAAATTGGATCATGCTTGAATTTAATTCATGCTTATCAAGCTGTTGCTTTGTTAGGACTTGATACTCGCTGGCTAGTATGTGTTGCATGCTTTTCAAAATGTTGGTAGTTTAGGAATTGCTACAGATACCCAATAGACTATGGAAAACAGAAGATGAGGCTAATCTTGTACGGGGATTATTTCTATTAGGACTCACACATGTAGATTTTCTAAACTACACTTAGGCTAAAGTTAATATAGATACTTGAACAATTTCTATATTGTATGTGATGTAAAACCAATACAAAAAATATTAAGGAAATACAGCTACTAATCAAATAATCCATTGAACAAGATGTTGCTAAATTTTAGAAAATGAGAAGTACGGTACCTGAGCTAAAGCTGAATGCAGAAACAAAGCTTCAACACTCTCTACTTTGATGTTGTTGTCTACTCCTCCAGTTTAATTAGCTAAGGTTGCTTCCTTTACTTGCTCGGTTCTCAATAAGTGAGTCAAATAGTTCAGTTCCGATGTTTCTCAATCGGTGAATGCTGTGGTGCCTTAAGATGAGTATGAGTTTCAAAACCCATCTTAGTTGGACCAAACAATGGTTGCCACTTGGTGTAACTTACGTTGACTTGCAACATTGAGTGGCTTCTTAGGTAAATTACTCTTTTGGCCCCAAACAGAAATGGACAACATCCCACGAAGAAATAGAACTGGTCCTCATTGGACTATGGGAGAGCCACGGTGGATCTCACCAACAATTTCAAGACCCTTAAGTTCCAACCACCTACCATCTACTTTTCTCCGCCTCTTGGCACGATTTCCATCACTTAATTGACAAAATTGAACTTCGATGCTGGATTAGTTACATTAGTCCCAACAGTTTAAAAGGTGTCAATCATTGTGACGTGCTCTCACCATCATGCTAAGGCTACTGTCTCGGTCCTCTGCTACTAAGGTTTTCAAGTTTTGCATAATTTGTTTTTGGCTCATTGTTTTCTGTGATTTTTGTCGAGTAAAACAAATTAAAATTGACGGAATATGCTTCTTGATCTCAATTTGGGGAGGAGAAGCCTCTGAGTGAGTTCTCAAGACAAAGAATGCATGCGTCGATATGAAAGAGTGACAATACTCAAATAATGTGAAAAATAGGTAGCAATTTTATTACAAAGTAAATACATGTACAAAGGGAACGTAAAGTGCTAATCCTATAAAATGAAATGAAATAAAAGAAGGGCGAGAAAGAATTACTCGTTTGACTCCTAACTCTTGTTTTTCATGGTGACTTTAGATGAGTAGAGTGTTTGAATAAAAATTCCATCCCCTATTACATTGATCAAACTCCTATTTATAGAAAACTTGAGTCTCGTGCATGGTGGACACATGTCTTCAATAGTTGCTAGTGTTAGGAAGTTACGTGTTTCTCTGACAGTTATCTTTCTATTGTTCGGCATCCATTACCACGCATCATCCTCCATCATTTCTGCTCTGCTAGGCAACCAAATAATGTCAATATATATTTGTCAAATCCTCTATTTTTTCTCCAATTAAAAATCTTTCAAATGTCTTGCTATAAATGTTTGACTATAAAATTTCCGCGACACCATGTCAATGTCGATCACCACACAGTCACTTTTGATTATTCATGACATGTCCACTTGGACACCAATACTACAAACCCCACATTTTTCCTTCATGTCGATCGACCTCACTACCTGCACCATCTTCTTATATGTCCACATGTTGTGATATCGACATAATATTTATATTTTATGTATAACACTCACACATATAGTCAAGCAAGGTGTTGTGTTTTGCTTGGTGTTTGGCTAAAGAGTTGGCTCAAGAATCAGCCCTACCTTAATAGGATAGCTAAGTTATCTTTATGTTTTTCATCCTTCTGCTTTGTTTCCTTATGACTATATCTCCTCACTTCTTTGACAGTGAGTCCAGGTGTAAACCAATTATCCAAAAAAAAAAAAATAACAAAAATGAAAATAGAAACTTAAACAAAATGCATATTATTCATCGCTTTTTGGAGAATCATAAGAGTACAAATAAATAAAAGTGAGTTGTTTGACCATTGATTTTTGATTGAGGATGGCTAGAGCCAAATCCCACTTCTAATATTATGTTGAATGCCATAACTTCATGCTTTTCATAATCACCGTTAGATTAATAGTGAAATTAAAAATATTTTATATTACAAACAGTGTCTAAATTGTTATGTTATTAATTTGAAATTAATAATGATATTTGTACATAGTATTTTTGGGTATCATCAATATAAGGGAGCACGCATTAATAGTGAGGATTTTTTATATTGATTAATAGGGAATCCGAATGATTATGATAATAAGGAAAAATGTTGTCATCCCAATTTTTCAATTATATATCTAGGTTCCTCATTAATCTTTGCGTGAATTATCAGTGAATGATATTATTATCACTTACCACTGTAATCCCCCCAATTTTCCATCAGTCAACGTGAATTCACCACTATTAAAACATGTGCTCCCCTGTATCAATGGACATACTCATTGAATATATACAAGTGGCACACTCATTTTTAATATACATAGTCGAACACTATTATACAATTATCTCATAATCTCAAATACACTGGTCAATAACGTACTTATCAAGGAGAAAAATTATCGATCTTTCTTTGTTTACAAAATTAGAAGAAAGACTAAAAAATAAGGAGAAAATATGTATTAAGTTTGGTTGACTCATTGACCGTTCACATAAACCTTTATCTTCTTCTTGATACCAAAAAGAGTAACCTCACTATCACATACATCTGAACCATGTCACATATGTCTAGGCAGGTATTGCCGGCAATAGAAGTAATTGGAGTTGAGATGGGAGCCCTCAAGCACCCGAACCTGCGCGAAACCCAACCACCGGTAATCGTTGCCGATTAACTTGAGGTACAAGTAACAAATAGCGTACTCAATGCATGGTGTCGCGGCCTCAAATCCGTCCACCGTGCTTGAAATGGTTTCCTTTGCATCAAGAACCTCAGGCTCCAATTGGTCAACTTGCTTTAGGTGCTTGGAATTTAGGTGCCTAACCAATATGTCATATGAGTTAGTGTCTCCATATCTTAGGCTTACACGGTTTGAAGTTTCAGCTCCCCATGTGCATGTGGTTTCCACGGTGATGACATAAGTGCAATTTCCCTGCAATGTGCAAAGATAAGATTATTAGGAAAATTCATTGGTGATGTCCGCTCAAATGCCGATGTCACAATTACAGCGTTAATAAAGTAATCAATATATCATGCTGTTATTGTACCAAAAAGAAGAATCGACCGTCATCTAAAACGTATTAATTTGTCCAAAAAAAAAAAAAGTAAAATCTTTCTATTTAATATCTAAATTTTCTTGCTTTGTGGAGGTACAAGAATGTTTGATGAAAACCATTGAATATGTAAGATATGATCCAGACTTCAAAATTAAGGCCATTAAAATGGGTTAAATTAGATGAAACAAACTCATTTATCCACAAAAAATAGATAGATTGGATTTGAAAAATAAAGACCTATATAAATTAACTCATTTTCAGCCTGACCCGTTTAACCCATTAAATGGGCCAGCCTACATGAGTAACCGAGTTAGTCCATTTACTTGCATTTTTTTTAGTAAACTTGTATAAATTTAAGACATAAAAATATAATTTAATAATAAGTTTAGAATATCTTCATTTTTTTTAATAAGAAATAACATTTTTTATCTTTATTTTTAAAAAATTAAAATTATTTTTTAATCAAAAATAAAATTTTAAAATATGAAAAACAAATAAATAAACCAGCTAGCCTATTTAAAATCGCGAACAAGTCTTAAATAAGCTAGGCTGATAAAATTTGGCCTATAATCTAAACAAACTAACTCATTTAACCCATTTATTTTATAAATTTAAATAGATCGAACTTAAGTGGGGCAGCCCAGCCCATTTAACAATCCTATCCAAAATACATGTATATCAACTCATCTAATTTTATTGGGCCATGACAATGTCCATAATTGTGTCATGTCTTATCTTTGTATTATTAATAATAATATTTTTTCCATAGACTTGACATTTCTGGGTAAAATATTTTTTTCAAAGAACCTCACTTCTCGCACTTTCTTCTCTGTTACCCAAAAAACAGGAGTAAGGAGGGAGGAGGCACGATTTTAACAGTAGATGAAGCATTTTGCTTTCTTTTTCTGTTTTTTCATTTTTAAATAAAACCTCAAATTAGTTCTCGAAAGAGTAGTGCAACATTAATTTATTTTTTAAAAAAGTTATAATATTAATTTAAATCTAAAAAAATTATGATGTTAATTTAGCTTTCGAAATACTAATACTTATTTTAAGTTAATCCAAAAAATTTAAAAAGAAAAAATGGATTAAGTTAAAATAAATTTTAATTTTTTGAGTACCAAATTAATATCATAGATATTTTGAGGATTAAATTGATAGCTGACAACTCTTTCAAAGATTAATTTAGTGTTTTAATTTTTTAATTAATTTCTTTATTTATCTTCGTGCTTCTTGAATAAAAAGAAATATAATCACAAGCAATATTAAGCTCTATTTGGTTTAAAAAATCATTTTTTATTTTTATTTCATTTTTTAAAAGATAATTATGAAAATATTGCATTATTTTTATTCCTTTTCTTATTTTTAAGATTTTTTTATTTATTTTCACTACTTTTTTTTTATAAAAACTTAAAAGTAGAAAGTAGTGTGAAAAAAATAGTATTTGTAATTAATTTTAAAATAAAAAGTAAAAGCAGAAAACATTTTTTTTTAAACCAAACATACCCTAAATTTGCTCCTTCTTCAATTGGATTTTTTGCAATATATAAGCATATCTTAGTAACAAAACGAGGTCACTGATTAGTGTTAGTTAATTACCTTCTGTTCTGGTGCTACTAAACTTTCACCTCCGGCGACAATAACAAGCAAGAGCACACAACAACACAGAAATTGGCCTCTATTCCTCGCCAGCAGCCCCATTTTTCTTTGTCTTTCAAGCAAAAGATCTCAACTGCTTGTGACACTTATTCGTCTTAACATGGAATATATAGCTAGACATTCTGACAGTTCATTCTTAACTTGACCCACTCATAAAGTGCATATTACAAAAACTTAAAATGTTGTAGCTCTATCTTTGTGCTTCATTATTTAATTGAAAGAGGTTCCTTTAATTTTACTTATGCTTCCTCTCACTTTAGGAGAGCTAATTTTTTTTTATTAATGGAAAGTCTATCTGACTAATCCGAATCCGTTGTCGTATTGAAGGTTAAAGCTAGATTCCCTCACTTCTTGGTCATCACTTGAAGTCATATTAATTTCATATTCCATTCGTCTTCCTATGTTTCATATCCCAACTTTGATCTTGAATTATATTTACGTGATTACTAATTACTTGACTTTGAAGTCTAAAGTTTAAATTCATCAAGACACATCTTTGTATATTCGCTATGTTCCGTTTTTTTTTTTTTTTTTTAACTTTTTATTTTTCCTGCCCAATGTTGGAAGTTGCTTGTTTTCTATCCAATGCAATATTTCAATAATACATTATTGCTCTGTATAAGCAGTCACATTCTAACAATAATAAATTGCAGAAGATCTCTACCTTATATATAACATGGAAACAAGTAGTTCAACAAAATAATGGAGGAGAATATCGGTAACTTACATTCCCATTTATACTTTCCCTGTAATACTTCGTAAAAGCAATTAATGTGATAATCCAATGAATAGACCAATCGTATATCTTCCATCAATTTTTGCAGTGATATTAAAAATTATGAAATCAAATTTGATTAACAAGAAATTGTTGGTTTAATGTATCATGTAAACACAAACTTTATGCATGCATGCTTCGGAGAGAAAGGTTGCATGACAAAGACAACAGTTAATACAACTTTATATATATAATTATGCAGCTCCTTTTTTATGTACTTGGTATGGTTTCTTGAAAGAGAATTGCGTTCACTGGGGTTTCCTTACTATTCATGCAACCATGCATGCCATTGTGTTGTTGTTCATGATAATGTAATAAAATGTGGCAAACAACTCGTCTACAGTGACTACTTGATGGAATCCCCTTCTCCATTGCTTTGGCTCCAAGAACATCGGTTGAGAGAGTTACGTCTGGCCAAAAATTCTTAAGGCTTTCTTCCTAGTAATGAAACTTTGTTGGCGGTGATTAATTTAATTTGGGGTATCAAACCAATTACATTTGTGGTAAAAAGGGTCCAATGAAATCTCTTAAGGAGATTTATATCCTTTGATCAACACAAGGAAGCAACTGAGTTGAAAATAGCAGTTAAGAATTGTATGATGAAATGAAAAATCTATAAACTTTTTCTTTGATATGATATGAGTTTTACTTACGTGTAACCTTTTCTTTGATATGATATGGGTTTTGCTTTTCTCAGTTTTGCTAGCTATCACACTAAATTGACAAACAAGTTCCTTTTTACTTGAAAACCCTTTACTCTTTTCCAGATGTCATTTTTCATGCACATAAAATGTGTGTTAAATCCACTATAAATGAGTTTTGCAGTAACAGTTTTACAAGGAGCAAATCTTGCAAAAGTTTGACTTCTGCAGGAAGGTGGTCAAATATTGGTCAAGGAAATTATTGAGTGTCTTGAACACCACTCTAGAGTTGTTCTAACAACTGATCTCATAAAAAAATAAATAAAAAGCACCTATAGCTCTTGGAGGGTTTAGCTTCTCTTTGAAACAGATAATATTGCAACAACCACATGGTATCATTGCTCTATAAATTTCCTACCATCGAGTTCTGCTGCATCAACAGTTCAAACTCAAATAGCGTCTAAAGATCACATTTTCTCTCTTGCACTCTCTAGAGCAGAAAAAAAAATATGGGAATTCCTCCTCTTCAATCATTTGCATTACCAGCAATGCTTCTCTTCTCTTTGATCAATATCCCTCAGCTTGCACTAGGGGGCATTACCAGGCACTACCATTTTGATGTACGTCTCAGAAGGACTTGATACCTTTATCTTAAAGCTGCCTTATCTTACAAAAATTAACCATTTGCATTTTCAGATTCCTTTGCTTGACTTTACTTTCCCGTGTCTGTTTTCTTTGTATCTAATGGTCTTGCTTTAATGTAGATAAAGTACCAAAATGTGACACGACTATGCCATACAAAGAGTATGGTGACAGTGAATGGTCAATTTCCTGGACCACACATTGTAGCTAGGGAGGGTGATCATCTTCTTATCAAAGTTGTTAACCATGTTCAGAACAACATCTCCCTCCATTGGTAAAAATAATTTATGTTTTAAAAAAAAGGAATATATGTTTTTGTACATTCATCAATGAGATATTATGCGACACCCACGATGGAAGGTAATAAAAAAAAATTTCATTATAAAAAAAGCATTTATTAAAAATGGGTGCCATGTATATGTCTGAGACTGTTATGTACAAATAACGGTTCTTTAAAATGCTTTACAGTTTAGAAAGAAATTGAAAGTAGTTTGTAAATTGAATTTTCATGTGTCAAAGAACTTGTTTATTTTTCAAATAGGCATGGAATTCGACAACTTCAATCAGGGTGGGCTGATGGGCCTGCATACGTTACACAATGCCCCATTCAAACCAGCCAAAGTTATGTCTATAATTACACCATTGTAGGCCAAAGAGGCACTCTCTTTTGGCATGCCCACATTTCATGGTTGAGATCAAGTGTCAATGGTCCTCTCATCATTCTTCCCAAGCATGGAGTTCCATATCCTTTCACCAAACCTTACAAGGAAGTTCCCATCATCTTTGGTAATGATAGTAATGAACATATCATACCCTTGTGTCCCTATCTGGTAACCCGCATGTACTAAGCACTGACCATAGTTTGGTCTATAATAAAACTTTTCAGGAGAATGGTGGAATGCGGATCCTGAGGCAGTCATAGCACAAGCCCTGCAAACAGGTGGAGGCCCAAATGTCTCAGATGCCTATACTATCAATGGACTTCCAGGACCATTGTATAACTGCTCTTCTAAAGGTATCAAATGCTAAACAAATGTTACACAGTAATAACCCATCCTTTGTGGTTACTAGTATTTAAATTCCTAAGATTACAGGGAATATGAAGAGAGGTGTTAAACGATACAAACAAAATGGTAAGAAGTGAAGTACAAAAATTCCTGAACCAATTAGAATTGGGAACAAACAGAAATCATGATGGTGAATTAATTTTAAGAGAGAGAAAGTATTATAACCTACCAATTATCTTTCTTCGTGGATATTGTACGAAAACTTTTTCGTACCAAAAAGTATTTCTCATAAAAAATACTTATTGGTACGAAAGTTATTTTTCCTAACTAAAATTTTGATTGACCAATCATCTATAATTTCTGCCTCATATCCCTTTTCTTTCTCTTTTTTTCATTTTACCTATTTTCTAATTAGTTGAACATGTTCTTCGTACTATTTGCATGAAAAATATTTCGTACCAAATAGCATTGCTAATTTCTCATAATAATTTACCCTATCCTTATGAGTTAAGATATCAATTATCAATGATTCAATATAATAATATTGGCATTCTGCAGATACATTCCAGCTAAAGGTCAAGCCCGGGAAGACATATCTTCTCCGATTGATCAATGCCGCACTCAATGATGAACTGTTCTTCAGCATAGCAAATCACACCCTCACAGTGGTTGAAGTAGACGCAATTTATGTTAAACCATTTACGACTGACACTATTCTCATTGCACCTGGACAAACCAATAATGTTCTTCTCAAAACCAAACCCCACTACCCCAATGCCACATTCTTAATGAGTGCTAGACCATATGCGACTGGCCAGGGCACTTTTGACAACTCAACTGTTGCTGGTATCCTGGAATATGAAGTTCCACCACACAGTCTTCATTCAACAACTTCCATGAACAAGCTTCAACTCTTTAAGCCGATCCTCCCTGCCCTTAATGACACTTCTTTTGCAACAAAGTTCACTAACAAGCTCCGCAGCCTAGCAAGTTCTCAGTTTCCTGCTAATGTTCCCCAGAAAGTTGATAGGCACTTTTTCTTCACAGTAGGCCTTGGTACAAGTCCCTGCCAGCATAACCAAACTTGTCAAGGACCAAATGGAACAAAATTTGCAGCATCAGTGAATAATGTATCTTTCACACTCCCAACAACTGCTCTTCTTCAAGCCCATTTCTTTGGTCAATCCAATGGAATTTACTCCCCAAACTTTCCTAATAGCCCCTTGATTCCATTCAACTACACAGGCACACCACCAAACAGCACCATGGTTGGCAATGGGACAAAGTTGGTGGTCCTTCCCTTCAACACAAGTGTAGAAATTGTCATGCAAGACACCAGCATTCTTGGTGCTGAAAGTCACCCTCTCCATTTGCATGGTTTCAACTTCTTTGTTGTTGGACAAGGATTTGGGAACTTTGATCCAAATAAGGACCCTCCAAAATTCAATCTTGTTGACCCAATTGAAAGAAACACCGTGGGAGTCCCTTCTGGCGGATGGGTGGCTATCCGTTTCTTAGCAGATAACCCAGGTAAGTAATAGTATCCCTTGTTATGGTAACTTTATAGCTACTTGAAATGGCTACTTTTTAAATGTAGTTATGATAACTTTGCTCATCAAAACCATGTTTATTAGATTAAAATTGAGGTATGACTGATAATTCTCGCTAGCTTTATCTAATTAGCAATAATGTTGCATGCAATACTATTTTAGACACTACGTGGCAACAAATATAATTTCAAATTTTTTAAAAGAAAAAATAAAAAAACAAAAGCACTTACACACACAAATTTGACACTCGACATTGGAAGGCTCAACAATTTTCATTGCTTAGCTGAGATTTGAACCTTTGGATATTTACTATAAATTATGTGTGCAGGGGTATGGTTCATGCATTGTCATCTTGAAGTTCACACAAGCTGGGGTCTAAAGATGGCGTGGGTTGTGTTGGATGGAAAGCTTCCACATCAGAAGCTGCTTCCACCGCCGGCTGATCTTCCAAAGTGTTAAATATTCATCGGGAGTTGTGGTTATAACTTTTTGAATCTTTTTTTTTTTTCCCCATTTTTAATGACCATTTATCTACCAAAACAAAAAATGGCCGGTTTTGGCATTCTTCATGGGCCAACCGGCTGTCACTCTAGTTTCATTTTTTCATTCGTGGAATGAGTTGAATGGATGGAATATGTAATGGTGCGTCTACAATAACATATTTGTCTTCAAAGTTGTAATATTCTTTCATTTCAATGAGGATTCTATGGTTTTAATAATCCAACATATTTGGACGTTCTTTTGAATAAGAGAAGTGTTATTTGTACCACTATTTATTGTAGACATCTAGACACCAAGAGATAATATTAGAAAAAAATTATAAAAGAAAAAGAAAAAGTAAAAAAGCAAAAGAAGAGAGAAGAGAGATAGATACAAGATGTCAAAATATGTCAATTGATAGAATATAAAAAAAATATTTCTCTTTCAACCAACCTATCTCAAACAGAATTTGCCCATTATGGGTGTAATGTTTTTCCGGTGTTAGTCTTTTTTTTTATTTATTCATAAAATTTGAAATCGAGAAATTTCTTTAAGGAAATAAGTAGTAAACATTGGTACAAGTTGAAACATTGTACCATGCATATAATTTGTGAGTAGAAGTAGAATATTTAATGTAAGAAATAAATAATAGATAACGTTATATACAAGGACGTAAGTTTGATTCCATTGACCACGAAGGTTTCGATGCAGTAGGAAGCAAATTATATTATTAGAGAGAGAACTAATATTCAAACTCTAAAAATAATAATTATTAAGGGAGTCTCTTAATCATAACAATATCTAATAGTTTAATTTTAAAATAATATTTATAGAGATATACCCTAAAAACACAAAAGAAAAATGATTTCAATGCACGATTAATAAAAAATTATACTGCCATCTAATGATATAATGTTATGTTATTTAATAAATTTGATTATTTTAAAAATTAGATGTTAAATTTATTAAATAATGTGGTAATTAATATATTAGCTTACGTTAATATGAAACTTTTATACTATCAATATATCAAATTCAATTCAAAATACTTTTCTCATTAAAAAAAATTTTAATTCATAATACTTCATCATAATTCATTTATGATAAATGTATGTTTACGAATGTCGGGGTCCATTAATAGTATACAGAATACTTCCTCCATTCTTTTATGATAAATGTACATAGACTACACTTGTTTCCACTTTTAGATAGAAACATATTTCATTCATGAAAAGAAAGCATTTAAAAATGCATTAATGTTTATTCTATTAATTTATGACACTATTAGAATTTGACAGAAATGCGACTGATTTTGTGACCGCTTTAAGTAAAATAGGAACAAATTCACGCTAAAAAAATCGGTCGCAAATTAAGAATTTGCGACCAATTTTGTAAATGGAAGCAAAAAAAATTTTGAAAAAATTTGGTCACAAAATCGGTTGCAAAACTAAATATTGTGACCGATTTGTAAGGTCAACAATAGAAAAGTAAATTAGTTAGTTTTGGTTGCAAATTTCAAGTTTTGCGATAGATTTTTCAATATAGAGGATTTATGTGTGAAGGCGAAATTGGTCGCAAAACTTGAAATTTGCGACCGATTTTTTAATATAGAGAAGTTATATATGAAGGTAAAATCGGTTGTAAAATCGATTACAAATTTCAAGTTTTGCGACCGATTTTTCAATATAGAGTATTTATGGGTAAAGGCAAAATCTTGGATTTTGCAACGAATTTTGCAACGTACACAAAAAGATATAAGACTAAATCGATCGCAAATTTAAAATTCAAATTTTAGTTATTTGCAATCGATTTTGCGACTGAAAAATCAATCGCAAACTTCGACATCTTTAAAATCCAAAATCCCCAAATTAGAACCATTTCTTCCCCTTTCTTCTTCCTTCTTCTACCCTAACCTCTCTCCTTCCTCCACCTCTATCTACTATCTCCACCATTTCACCCCTTTCTTCTTTCTTCTTCCTTAACCTCTCCCCTTCCCCCAACTCTCTCTACCATCTCCACCACTCCACTCCCATCGCTTGCCATCACTGCTTCTTCTTTGTCCACCACACACTTGCCATTGCTTGTCCCACTTACGTCTTTGCTCTTCCATCCAGGTTATCTTCCATCATTTCCTTAGTTCCTCTATTTTTTTGTTATTTGCAGATCTATTTCTTTAGAAAATAATGGTAATTTTGGTATTGTTAGTTGATTATATTGGTTGGTTAAGGTTGTTAGTTGATTTTTTGATATTATTGATTGAGTTTGATTTATGTTGTTTTTCTTTTTGTTTGTTCCTTAAATTTTCAGATCTGTTTTTCTGAAAATAATGATAGTTTTGATTTTGGTTGATTATATTGGTTCGTTAAGGTTATGAAATTGATTTTTTTATGGTATTGGTTGAATTTGAGTTTATATTGTTGTTCTTTTTTTTTTTCCTTAAATTTTCATATCTATTTTTATAAAAATAATGGTAGTTTTAGTGTTGTTGGTTGATTATATTGGTTGGTTGAGGTTGTGAAATTAATTTTTTGATGTTATTGGTAGTTTGGTGTTGTTGGTTGATTATATTGGTTATGTTATTGGTAATTTGATTATATTGATGTAAAGTTAATCTATACTAAATAAATGTAAAATTAATGATTATTAAATATCTGTTTAATTTGTTGAAGGTTAAATAGATAGATTTAAAAATAATATAGAGATCATGGAAGATTCAATTGAGCAAGTTAAAAGCTCAATTGATTTAGTGGAAGACTCAATAGTTAAAGACTCTATAGATAAAATTGAAGACTCAATAGAAATAGTTGAAGACTAAACAAAGAAGGTTAAAGATATAGTAGAAGTTGATGATGAATCAATAAAAGTTGAAGACTCTATGGAAAGAATTGAAGAACCATAGAAACGAGAACTAGTTAGAAGTATGCTAAAAAATTATCTTCCAAAGTTTTATTGAGAAGAATCTTATAATTTGGTCTACAATGTATGCTGTTGTAGTTTTATATTGTGGTAGTTTATGTATATTGTGTTTAGGATATATGTAGTTGATTGTGATGTGTATGTTGGATAATTTATATTTCTTATTATCTATAGTTTAGATTATATATTAGTTACTTAAATCTTTATTTGTATGTTCTAAACTTTAGGTAGTCAACTGATTTTGCTTATGGACTACTGGATGTTATTTTCTGGACTGTTGTAAAATTTAGATATATCAAATTTGGATTTGATAAGATTTTGATTTTTCATTTTTTTTTCTATTTTAAAATTTATGACTGATTATATTTGCGACCGAAAAATTGGTTGCAAATTTCGAAATTATCAACAGAAAATTAGTCTCGAAATTGGAATTTGTGACTGATTTTTCAATCACAAATTCTGAATTTATCGACTGAAAATTAGTCTAAAAATTGGAATTTGCGACCGAAAATTTGCGACCGATTTTTCGGTCACAAATTTGCGACGAAAAAATCAGTTCCAAATTCCGTATTTTGCGACCGAAAAATCAGTTGCAAAAAAGTCAACAAGTGACCAAATTAGGCTTTTCAATCGCAAAAAAGTCAACAAGTGCCCAAATTAGGCACACCACAAAATCGGTTGCAAATAAAATTCGGTTGCAAATATACCTAAATGCGACCGACATCGGTGGCAAACGCTCTTTACGACCAATTTGTTTCATTTTGCGACCGAAAAATCGGTCACAATTAGACAATTTTCTAGTAGTGTGATATTAAACTTTTTCAAATGAAAATAAGTGAGCACAATTTACAAAATATTATTTATGATAGGTACTAAATAATGTTTGATTAGTTTAATTGATTCATTAGTTATTTCCCTTTCATAGTGTTTCATGTTTGAGTCATGTATGCAAAAACAAAAAAATCCTAATAAAGCTCTATCTCATAGTATGTTGATATGGTTCGGTAAATTAGTTAGAATCCAATAAATTTTGAAGACTGATAGTTTATATCCATTAAAAAAGGGGTAATGATAGTTACTAGTCTCATAATGTAAGAAATCAAGCTCAATCTTGTTTTATCAATTAAAATTTCATATTGTGAACAGAAAGTTCTAGTTTTAAGAGATTAAATTTAATACACTGTTAGTATAAAAAAGTTTTCACTATCATGTAATCACGTTTTTATATTTGTAAGATTTTTAAATTAGTGGATGGTGCAGTCAACTACTTTTACAAATGTGTCAATAAATAATTAGATTTCTATATAAAATTTTTTTACACTGACAATGCATCAAAATTAAATTTTACTCATCTAATTTTTCAGTTCAAATAAAAAATTTAGAATGAAGGAATACTCTATCCATTTCAATGCGAAGTTAAGCCACAAAATTTCATTAGCAAGTATATCCTATATATATATCACAAGTATTTTGACACCCGTTGATGACTATGGCTCAGCCACAAGTTATATTTCAATAAGAATATTAAAATTATCTCTTACCACAAAATAAGAAACAATATAATTAAGTGATGTTAAAAAAAATATATAAACTCAACATGATAAATACTATATTGTATTTATATATAAATAATTGCTATGGCAATGTTTGAACCAATAAAGAAGTTAATCAAACGAGATCAATGTGTATTTTACAAGAAAATGTACATAGAATTGCCACTTTCCTTCGGGAAAAAACAATTTCAATAGAGCTTATTTCACCAAAAATAATATAATTCATTTTTGAGTTATATTGACCATTAAAAACTTATTTATACAAGAGATTAGTTTTGATACATTATTAATATAAAATTTAATATAATATGTACCAATTAGATACCCACCCAAAAATAAAGGGTTTCAATTTGGATGGTTGCTTAACTGTTTAGATGGTCTGTAAAACCCATAATTGAAATCCTAGATTTTAATATATGACTACTCACATAAAGATTTATAAATAATATAATTGAAATCTCCAGTTATTAATACATGATTCTCCATAGGGGTAGCATCGGGTTGGGTATATCCACCAACTCACAGGTTTTAACCTAGCCTAACCCACAAAATATGGATTGGGTTGAAAATTTTCAGCACACACAACTCAATCCAAACCACCTATGAGAAGTTGATGGAGCATTTGATGGATTATTACAATAGGACTCTAGTGGATCGTTTGGATGATACTAAATATCTTGAAAAGATTGAGAATGGAATTAATAAGTATGTTAGTTCATATGCTACAAGTGATGACTAATTTCAATAAATTCATATAGTTTGTTATATTTTAAGGCTTATACATATTTTCTTTAAAACTACTAAGACTTAAATATGTTTTTTTGAAAGCTTCTAGGACTTATGATTTTTTTTTAAATTTACTATATCGAGATTGCTATGCTTATTAAAAAATTTGATATATATGTTATATTTTATCTTATCTATGTTTAGATTTATTATATTTGATTATATATTTTGACATATTTTAATAGGTAATTTTTTTAAAAAAATATTTATCAAACCTATGGGCTTGACTCAACCCAACCTTACCTACTCATGAATGGGTTGGGTTAGGCCGGGTTGAAAGAAAAAATTTGCTCAACTTAGTCCAACCTGTCCACTATTTAGATGAGCGGGTTAGGTAAAAAAAGTCCTCTAACCCCATCCAACCTAATTCACGTCCACCCCTAAATCTCCATATATTAAATTAGAGTATCCAAAAGTGATGTACAAATATCATTATTGCATCATTTTGAAACCACGAAAAATCTAACTATGTTGATGATGATTAAAAAGAATTGAAAGAATTTTTGGAAATAGATCATCAGTTGCTATAATTAAACAACATAAATAAAAAAGTAAACCATAATTATGATGGAACAAAATGGTCCGTGTAACATCCACCGAAATTCTTTTATCATTTTCCGTTCAATTGTTCGATTTTTATCGAATAATTGAAATTAATTAAAATTTGATTAAATAATTATTTAGGATCAATTGATTAGTTATTAATTGAGATTAGATACAAGTTAATTAGGTTAGAAATATAGAAGATTTCATAAAAATTTTCACGAAACCGATTTACCGATTTAAAGGAAATCGGTAAGTTTACGATATTTTAAACTGCCGAAACCAAACCAATATAATTGCAAGCTTAAAACCCTAGAACCTAAGGCTGATTACTCAGCCACATTATCACATAAAAGTGGCGCAATAGTGGCCACAAAGACAAGGAGGGCTGGCTGAATTTCAGCCTCTTGTGTTCAACCAATCAAAATCTAAGGAAGCCAACCACCTCTCACACCTTTAATCAGATTTTTCTCTCCTTTTCTCACCCATTCAGACCTACACTTCTGCGCCACTTCCTCCTCTCCTTTCAGCTCTCTTCTCCTCTTCTTCACTCACATAAATCCAGCCAACCATCAAGCCTAAGCAAGTTTTGCTCATCCAAGCCCTCAAGAATCAAGCAAAATCACTTATAACAAAGGTAAAGGTTTGATTCTTGCATCAATTCTATGGTCTTGGCTGGCTGAGGTTGGATTATTTTCACAATCTTTGATGTGTTAAATGAATGATTATGATGATATGTAGCTGGTTTTGGGCTGTATGTTTGGTCAAAACCGAATTGGAAGCAAGAAAGAATGGAAATAAGAAGAGCTGAGGGGCTGGAGAACCAAAACCCCTCGGCAGTTCGTACGGCGGAGTGTATGGCTCCACCTACAGCCGATTAAAATTGATGAAACCATTTTTATATGAAACTAGACATCTAGAGATTTCCATAAATATATCATATAAGGCTTTTGGATCAGTATTGAGAGATATATGATTTTTTGAATTTCGACCTAGGGTTTTGACTCTGGTTCTGGGCAGACTGGGTTGTTCAGGGTAGAACTCGCCCTATACTACTTGAGAATAAGTGAAACTAACTTTTTTAGAAAGATTACACATATGAAAATGTCCCATAAAAATTTCAGAATTAGATAAGGTCCCGTTTGCTCCCAGTGATCCAAGAAATTTGCCATTTGTCCAAATCGGGCCAGAACAGGGTAGTTTAGAAAGGTTATAATTTGGGGCTTATAACTCGAGCCCTACTAAGTCAACTGGAATAGAACTTTTTGTAAATGAAACTTTGCCCTGTTAGATTTAATATGAGACCAATTTCGTGTGATTTGAATCAGTTTTCGATTTTTAGTGGATTTTTACAGTTAGGTGTCTAATTCTGGCTAGCCACTGGGTAGGCCGGGATAAACTCTAAATATCTTGAGTTATAGATATCGAAATTAGATGGGACCAAAGAGGTTAGAAACTAGACACATAACACTTTAACATACCCAAATTTGAGGTCCAAATGAGTTAAATAGAGATTATGGCTTGAATTATAGATACCGGGTTGGTTGACTATGCTAAGGTAGAAACTCTGCCTTGATGAGTTTAAGGTTATTATGAGTTCAATTTTGATATATGTGTGTAATGCTGTGATCTTTATAATAAATTGATGTTCTGATGTACTGGCACTATTCATGGGGAAGCAGACTCGTTCCGTTATACTATCGAAATTTCGGTAGAACCCATGCATAAGTTATGAATTTTATGTTAATGCATATGCAATTTTAAGTAAGCCATGAAAGTTATGATAAGAATTATGTTACTATGAAAGTTCCATGCTACTTGGGCCAGCCCCGGATAAGAAGTTAAGGGGAATAGATCGGTGGGAAGGTCGGGGAAAGTAAACCCGGCATTCCTGTATAGGAATAAGCTCGATCCTGAAAAGCAGACTATTACCCAGGAGTCTAAATGGCCGAGAACTCCTAGGAGACCAAGTTATGGAAAATGATGAAAAGTTTATGAAGGAAGGTTCAAGAATGAGTCTGCATGATTATATGAATGCATGATTACATGAAATATTTATGTCAAGATGTTTACAGTTGTCTATTGTATCTATTTTCTGCCATTTGTTTATTTATCCTGTTTATTATTCTATGTATCATTATTAGTAATCTATATTGCTTCTTGTGCCTTCTAAAGTAAAACTGAACCTTGCCTCGGACTAGATATTTTCTTGAATTCATTAAGATGGATATTTCAGTCTGAACACATATTTTTATAATTAAATAAAAACCAAGGCAACTGAGAATGTATGTGACGTTAGATAACCTCTATACACTGCCCCTACTGAGAATTTCTTGAAATTCTCACCCCGTGTTGTATTTCCGCATCATTCTCAGATGCTGGCGAAGGGTTCAACGACCACTCTTTTCATTGAAGATCCCAGATTTGCAGCTTCACCATGACTCCAAGTTGGACTCGTTGCACACAGCCTGCTCTTGCTAGTTCTGCCTCTGCTTTTTAGCAATAGGAATTTTGATGTTCCTTTATTTCATCTGCTGTTAATATATATATATATATATATATATATATATATATATATGTATAGGCTGAAACGTTGGCTTCTGACCTACATATGTACGTATATAGTAGACAATATATTACTTATTCGTATCTTTTCTGTTATGTTATACTAAACTTTATTACGTTTTATAATGCTAATCACGTCTGTTATATGACAGCACGCCATTTCGACTGTTTTGTGATACTAATCACGAAATTTAAGCAGAATATTAACACAGTAACACAGTCTACTTGATTTCATGCTATGACTTAAGCATAACATTAAATTAGTATGGTGTTACAGTCTGTCTCTGAGGCCTTTAATTCAGGGTGTTTTAATTATATATATCATTTACTTTTGTCCATGTCACTTTGGTTAGTCTTTATTTTTTGTTCTTTAAGAATCGCTTACACAATTTTGGACTCAGGATGACAATTAGGTAAAATCATTCCTAAAATGGTGACTTTAGTATTCAAATATCTCACATTACAGGTAAAATTTGCTTGGGATCATAGTCATTTTTTATTATAACCAACCATTTTGGATGACTTTTCTTTGTTTATTAATTAGCAATATGTATTATAAATTTTTTTTTGGTTATGAAATGGTCTGCCTCAATAATATATATTTTTTTAGATTTAATTTAATTAGTTTTCAAAATTAAAAAGGTAAATTTATTCTACTTCTTTTCTTGCCCAATTATTAATGCAGCTTTTAAAGTGAGTACCAAATTGATAAAATTCTTTCTCAAATGGTGGTTAAGAGATTAAAATTCAACATTGTAGGTAAGATTTAAATCACAATTTAGTTACATTATGATTAACTATTACTAATACTATTATGTCAAATGGGTTGGCTCACTTGATCAATCTTTCACTCATACATCGTTATAACTGGGTTTGATTCTTAGGTTCTTCCATTAGTGGGTGATTTATAACTATAAATGCTAGATGAAGCTCGAAGGCATGTTCTAACTCAAGACTAGACAAACATTTCCCTCAACTTACACATTTGTCAATCATTAAAAAAAACTACTACTACTATCGAAAAGTTGATTCTTTTTTTGGTGGTTGAAAATTTAGGTTAAGGAGAAGGTTTATCCTTATTTAGAGTTAGAGTATGTCTTTGGACTCAATGAGTGCTTACTGAAATATTTATAGATGACCCACTAATGAAAAAACCCAAAAATTAAATCAAAATTATGACAATGTATGAGCAAAAGGCCAACTAAGTCAAATAACCCCATTGCAAAAAAAGTTGATTCTAATTTGATACCTAGGTCTTTATTTATCGGAAAATATCATCTAAATAGTTACTTTTAATTAGGTACCATATATCTCAATAAGGCATATGCTTCTATATTATTTTTTGAAATTAATTTATATGCATTATCAATATAAAAGAGTTTTACACCGTTATCCAATCACATGTTTCTATTTATAAGACTTTTAAGATGGTAGGTGGTTGAGTCAAACACTTTTGTTGATGTGGTAACACATAATCGGATGTCTGTGTAAATATTTTTTTATATTGATAGTATATCAAAATTAAATTATTATTTGTTGTAGTTATTCTTAGGGTCGTCAAAAAAGGGACAAACCCATCGGGGCAACCCATTTACCCGCCAAAAATAAGTGGATTAGGCTTAAAAAGTAACGACTTATTTAAATCAGCACGTGTATAGCCCAACTTGTTTACCCACATTTTTTTTTTTTTGCTTTTTAGGAAATGGGCAATGCTGTGAAGGAGGAAACAAAGTGGCTCATTGAAATTTGAGGGGTGTTGTTTGTTATGGGCTTGAAGAATATTTGATTGAAGAACATGACTTTTTGTTACATATGAACATGATTTAGGTAATCAAATATAGGATATTTTCACTTTTTTAGAAAGGAATAAGAATTTTGTTTTTGGGCAAAATCAATATGTATAAATTTGGATTATAAAATATAATTAGATTTTTGAAGGCCTAAAAAGAAAAAAAAGAAAAAAGAAAAAAGAAAAAAGGCAAGCTCGTTTAAGACATTGGATGGGTCTCAAACGGGTCGAGTTGTTATAATGTGGTCCGCCCATTTATTTCCTAGATTAAACTGGTCGGCTCATCCCGATTGATAGCCCTAGTTATTCCATTCAGATATAGAGATTCAAAATAGATGTTGACTGCAATGCACCTTGGCAAGTAGTGTGTGATATTCCTTGTGATCTAATGATGAAGATCATAAGGTGTCTTGTGTAACACCTTATTAGGCAAAATATTATGCTTAAGTCATGATATGTTACCTGATAGGTTATTACGTATGGCTATCTAATTAAATTTCATTTCCTGATTTAATGTTAATTGCCCATACGGAGTTAACTGTTCACTTAATAAATTTCCGTTTGACTGCGGGATAAGTAATAGATAATCGTTATAATCGAAATAAAGTAAATTAAATAAAAATGCGGAATAGATGGAACTACTGAAACGACATCACATACATATATACATAGACGTCTATTTTCAAAGTTTGTCAAAAGTTACATAAAACAGTATAAGGTAATAAAATGAGGCCACTAATGCAAAATAAATCGGCCCATCTCTATGAACAATACCCTAATTGGTCCCCAAGGAATATTTTATGTGTTACCCTTCCACATACAACATACACTAAACTACTGCCTATGACCCAATACTACCAAAAGAGGGCCACTCTATACATTTCCCACTGCAGCATTACACGGGCACTCTAGATGGACTCTGAGGAAAGGAATCCATTCGTCATGTCGGCGTCAGCTGGGGTGTAGTCCATGCTCGGGGCAGAGGACGAGGAAGATGAGCTCGTCGCCTCCGACAAATCCTCTTCAAATTGTGAGACCGAGGGGATCTACTGCAGTGGTGAAGCTGGCGGAGCCATGGGAGCTCGCTCTGCCGGTCTTCTTTATTCTTTCTTTGCTACGTATGGAGGTGGAAAAGGATGGGCCATGTATAGCGGAATAGCAATATAAGGTGCGGCGGGGTCGAAGAGTGGGTGAGTCAGGAGAACAGCAAAATCGCTATGAAAGAAAAAATAAAAACGGAACTGACATCTACCGGATATATATATATATATAGAGTCTAAAAATGGGTCCAGGTGGATGTGAAGCTCAAGGAACTCGATAAATAAGACGCCCATTGCCGCGTTTTCCATGATCTGAGAATGATGCAGAAACATATAGTAGGGTGAGAAATAAAGATTTCTCAGTAGGAATTCTAAGTTTATACATATCTGTCATCACTATTATTCTCAATTGTTTCGATTTTTCCTTAATTTTAAATAGTACGACAAAAGAGTAATATTCAACTTAAATTTTTATTTTAGAAACATACAGCGAAACAAACTAAATTTTAGGTTGGAACAAGGAAAATATAATTAACAGATATACTAATGCAACTAAGACGGTAACCATAATTAAACAGTAACAAATCATGAGAAATAAACAGATAATTATGACAATCAATTAAGACTTATCATACAGTGCATATAAATGTGCAACTGGGAAATGTATCTTATCTTTGAAGGCTTTCACCTCCTAAAACTCATTTTTCATCCTTGGTCCCCTGGGAGTTATTGGTCATATATTTCTGGATAATAATCCGCTTTTCAGGACCGAGCTCGTTCCTATACAGGATTGCCGGGTTTACTTTGCCCGACCTTCCCACTAATCTATTCCCCTTAAGCTTATTCAGGGGCTAGCCCAAGTAATATGAAATCCTTTGTAATATTCATGAATTGCATGCATAACTAACTTTATTCTTTCAAACATCATGTGTTCATGCAATTATAACTCACACAACATAAGAATTTCTTGCCTAAATTTTGGCAGCATAATAGATCGAGCCCGCTTCCCCATAAATAGTGCCAGACTACCAGTAAAATCATTCAAACTTACAATTAAATATAGAACATCAATTATATATTCATAATATCATTCATCAAATTCAATTCAAACATCATTAGGGTTTTCTGTTTATTTCATCCTATTATGCCCGTTTCTGTTTATTTCATCCTATTCTGCTCAAATGTTGTATAATCCACCCTTAGTCCAATTCAACTCATTTAAACCTAAAATTTGGATACATCATAGCTCTATGTGTCTAGTTTCCAACCGTTTTGGTTCCATCTCATTTTAATTTGTATAACTCAAGTTGTCAGTATTGTACCTTAAGCTGCCCTGTTCTTAGTTAGAATTGTATCCTTATAAGTGAAAATACACTAAAAATAGAAATTTGAGTGAAATCATACAAAATTTATATCAAATTAAAGCTAACAGAACAAGATTTCAAATGAAATAAGTTGCATATCATTTGCATGAGTATATTTTGAGATATAAGCACTGTAACTTGACTCTACTGGACTACCCTATTCCATCCCAATTTGAACTGAAGGTGAATTCATTGCTGTGCTGGAAATAATTGACAAAGAATCTGACCCTAAAATTTTTATGGGATGTTTCTTTATATCTTAGCTTTCAAAAAATGTTGGGTTCACTCAATTTGAAGTTGTGTGGGGTGAGTTACACCCTTTTCAACTCATACTGCCTAGATAAAAATCCAGATTTTTAGGTCAAAAATTCAAAAATTCATAACTAATTCTATACTAATCCAATGGACTTATATTTTATATGTATAGAAAGCCCTGAATGTCTAGTTTCATATAAAAATAGATTCATAAAATTTAAACGGTAGTAGACGGAGCCATACACTCAACCGTACGGACCGTCGAGAAAAACCCTAACAACTTCTTGAATTTTTCTTTATTCTTCAAGTTCTTTCATACCAATTCCAATTATAATCACAATATATATGCAAAATCAATCAAAATCCATCATCATCACTCTAAATTACATCAGTATCATGAGAGAAACAAGATCCCCATAAGCCCCAAATCAAGGAAAACAACAAGAGAAGTTGGATTCCTACCTTTCCTAGGTGTGATTCTTGTTAGATTTGTGGTTTGAGTTGAGAAATCTTTGTTGTGACTTGAAGGTTTGTGGGAGATGAGATGAGATGAGATGAGATGAGGGAGAAAAGAATAGAGAGGGGTCAGCATACATAAGGGGCCGAAATTTGCAAGGGCAGAAAAGGAAAAAAAAGAAAACTTCTAAAGCAAGTTGAAGTTGATTGGTGGATTTGTGTTAGCCATTTCAACTTGATTTTGGGGCTGCCATCTTTGGCTGAAAGTGGCGCCACATATGGGGGTATTTTGGCTAAATCCTAGCCATTCATCCTAGGGCACTCATAATATAAGTTCTATTTATCCGATTTCGATAGTTTAAAATACCGAAGTCTTACCGATTTCTCTTAAATCGGTAAATCGGTTTTAGAAAAATTCTGTGAGATTTCCTGTGTTCCTAATATAATTCCATTAAGACTAATCCTTCTAAATCACACTTAATTGGCTTTAAGTGAATACTTAATTGAATTTTGATTAAACCCAATTATTCGATAAAAATTGAACAACTCGTTATTAACAATAAAATTTCTCGGACATTACATCTTGATACACTAAATGACCTGTGATATATTGTAATAGTTTTTAATTTAGCCAGACTTTAGAAATATGGTTAAATACATTTTAGAAGTAACCAGGTTTTATCTGTGATTCCCAAAAAATTTCATTTAATTTTAGTATCATGTAGATAAAATTTGGCTACTTTTTAATGCATTAAACAATACTTGTAAATTTTAAAAGTGATTAAATTTTATCTATGTGATATTGAAAAAAATCATTCAATTCTAAGACCATATAGATAAAATTTAGCCATTTTTAAAATAAATTTAATTATATTTTTAAATTTTGACTAAATTAAAAAGTTATCACAATATATCATAAATAATTTAATATATTAATATATCTTATAATCTTTATCCTTTGGTGACAAGGAGCGTCACACCTACTATTTGACAGGGAGCACGGCAGCGATCACCTTCACAAGACAAATTAAAAAATAAAAAGGTCATGCATCGTATCAAACACCCAAAAAATTGTATATTTATCTTTATTATTATTATTATTATTATTATTTCACATGACTAGTGCATCCACCTGCCTGGTGTTCGATGTCGCTATTTGGTTTGGTAAGGTCTTTTTTCTGGTCATTGTTGGCACAGTGTCATTTTTTATTTTTGTTTTTTTATTCTCATTTGATGAATTACAAATAAAACAGCAACAACAACATTTGAACCAATAATCATTTTGTCGCTGCTATTCTATTATACCAAAATATTTTATGCACAAATAATATATATGGGGTGTATGGGCTACTTTTATATGAGAGGTAAGAAGAGCAAATCATGGTCATTAAAACATACATGAATAATCAGGATTAAAACTTATTTAAATATCATATATTTAATTCAAAAAATCATATAATTTTATTTTAATCTTGACTATTTATATAAGATTTAATAACTAAATTTTACTCCTCTCATTTTTACAATTAATCATTCATCTCTCTTAATATGTTTCTTATCTATATGTGTGTGTGCACACACACACACAAGAATTGTTATGAATAATATGTCAAAACTAAATTTGAGTCCAAGAAGCAGAGATAGTAAATATATCAACTCGTCTCGACATGCCCCGCTGTGTTATGGATTAACTTTAAAATTAGACAGAACTGGTTTACCCGTCTTGAAAAATGGGTTAAAGTTGTCAACATTCTTTATTTTATGGCAATACTTAAATATATATTTAGTCCCTATAATATAAAATATTTTAGTTTTAATCCCTCTAATTTTCTTATTTAGCATTTGGTCCCCCCCTTTTTTTCCAAATGTTCGATTTTTTGTTCCTACTGCGTTAACCTTGTGGTTAAGTGTTGATATTTATAACTACCAAAAGAAGATTCTTAAAATATATTATGAAGACCAAAAACAAGATTTTCAATATTTATAAATACTAAATGCATATTTTTAAATACTTATAGGAATTAAAATTTAGAACGATAGGGACAAAACAAAAATTGTCGGAAAAAAGAGGGACCAAAAGTCGAGAAAAAATTTTAGAGGGATTAAAACCAAAGTAACCTATATTTACATGAACTAAAAATGAATTTAAGCCCTTTGAACATCAACCTGCTTAAAAATAAACAAAAATTGTAGGTTAAGTGAGCTAACTCATAGGTTGATACACCTAACCTATCAATAAAAAATTAAAAATAAAAAAAATGATCTGAAGGGTCAATCCACCCCATTTTGCCATAACTCATGGGTTATATAGGGAGGATTAGCCCGGTCGAAATATTTTGATGGTTTAAAATTGCAACCCAATATGTTAAAATTAGTGGGTTGGATAGGTTGACTCGACAGGTTGAACTCGTTTTGATATCTTTACTAGTAAGTAAATAAATAATTAAATCAAAATGAAACATATCTTTGATTTTATTTTTAATTCAATTTTGATGTATTGTCGATACCAAAATTTTTTTGCACAATTGTCTAATCATTCATTATCACGGCGTTAAAAGTGTTTGCCTTTCACAATAATTACTTAAAAAATATCACAAATAATAATATATAATTATAATTATTTAAAAGTATAAAAAAGGATACTAATAGTCTACCAAAATTAACTTAGCTTTTATTCATCTATTTCGTATTTATAAAAGTAAAGAGTTTTTTTTCCCCTTAATTTCCATCCGCACGTGGAAACTAGCCGTATTAAATTTCTATGATCGTGTGTATACGTAGTTGAAGGAATTCCATTCAATTGGATTTCGGCATTATTTCATGCAAATGATGTTGTTCATGATAATATTGAACTGTGACACCAATATCTGGCCCTGAAGTGACGCATTGACAGAAACTCTCTTACTTTGGCAACAAGTACATTGGTTGAGAGAGTAACATCTGACCAATGATCTACTCAATCTTCACTTCAGTTCCTTTCAGATGTCAACTTGCAGACACAACAGTGTGTGTCAAACAAACCTTGAGTTGCATTTGCAACTCAATAATCAGAACAATAATATTTTGTTAAGGACTTTTGACTTGAACAAGAAGGAGGTCAAATTAAATTGAATGTCTTTGACACCACTCTAAAGTTGTTCTAACAAATGTTCTCCTCAAAATACAGTAATGTAGATCTTAGCTTCTAATTGAATCAGATTATATTGTATCACCTAATCAAACAGCCACATCCTTTCGCTGCTCTATATATAGACTACAATTTTGTCCCATTCCATCAACTCAGTTCAAAGTTCAAAAACAAAGTGACAGTGTCAAAGATCAATCTTCACACACTAAGAGAAATATGGGTGTTTCCCTTCTTTCATCACTGAAAATCCCAGTATTCTTTTTGTCATTGATTAACTTCTGTATATTTGAGCTTGCACTAGCGGGCACTACCAGACACTACCATTTTGATGTACTTCCTTTAAAGACTCAGTACCCTTTTTTTCAATTTTACATTTCCTTGGTCATTTTGCTATATTCTTGTTCTTTCTCTATATTTAATGGATTGAGGTCACTGATGCAGATAAAGTACCAAAATGTGACACGACTATGCCATAGAAAGAGCATGGTGACAGTGAATGGTCAATTTCCAGGACCTCGCATTGTAGCTAGGGAGGGAGACCGTCTTCTAATCAAAGTGGTTAACAACGTGCAGAACAATATCTCCATTCACTGGTAAAGATTATATTTATAAAAAAAAAATTGGTAGAAGAGTAAGTGAACTTGTTATGCTTTGAGAACAAAACTAATGTGTTATTTGGCATTCTTTCAAACAGGCATGGCATTCGACAACTTCAAACAGGGTGGGCTGATGGACCAGCATATGTGACTCAATGCCCCATCCAAACAGGCCAAAGTTATGTTTACAATTACACCATTAGTGGCCAGAGAGGCACACTCTTTTGGCATGCCCACATATCTTGGTTAAGATCAACTATCTATGGTCCTCTCATTATTCTTCCCAAGCAAGGTGCTCAATATCCTTTTGCAAAACCCCATAAGGAAGTGCCCATTATATTTGGTAATGAAATCACCAAAGCTTGAACCTTGGACCACTCATTTCTTAATCTGCATAAGCTAATCATGCTTTGACATAAATGGTTTTTAGGAGAATGGTGGAATGCAGATCCTGAGGCAGTCATAACCCAAGCCCTGCAAACAGGTGGAGGTCCAAATGTCTCTGATGCCTACACAATTAATGGACTTCCAGGGCCATTGTATAACTGCTCTGCTAAAGGTATCAACTATTAATTAATATACATGTTTCAGGAATAGTCAATACCTCCTAGAAGATTGAAAATTTTGGTATTACAATTATATATAATATATATAATGAAGCTTTATACATATATTAAGTTTCACTTATCAAAATAGCTAACTGGAGAAGTGGCAGTCACCACCAAGTGCAGCCTCAAAAGAAAGCATCAAGTATTTTAGGCACAAATTTTGATATATAAGTGGTCATTCTTCACAGATACATTCAAGCTGAAGGTGAAGCCAGGGAAGATTTACCTTCTACGTTTGATCAATGCGGCACTCAACGATGAGCTATTCTTCAGCATTGCAAATCACACCCTCACAGTTGTTGAAGTAGATGCAGTTTATGTAAAACCATTTGTGACTAACACCATCCTTATTACCCCTGGCCAAACCACTAATGTTCTTCTCAAGACCAAGTCCCACTACCCCAATGCCACTTTCTTCATGACTGCTAGACCATACATGACTGGCCTGGGAACTTTTGACAACTCAACTGTTGCTGGCATACTGGAATATAAAATCCCATCTAATACTTATCATTCAGCTGCTGCATTGAACAACCTTCCACTTCTCAAACCTATCCTCCCTGCACTTAATGACACTTCGTTTGCAACAAATTTTACCAACAAACTCCGCAGCCTAGCAAGTGCTCAGTTCCCGGCTAACGTTCCTCAGAAAGTTGATAAGCACTTTTTCTTCACAGTAGGCCTTGGTACAAATCCCTGCCAGAATAACCAAACTTGTCAAGGGCCTAATGGAACAAAGTTTGCAGCAACTGTGAACAATGTGTCTTTCACACTTCCCACCATTGCACTTCTTCAAGCCCACTTCTTTGGCCAATCCAATGGGGTTTACTCCACAGACTTCCCAAGCAGCCCCTTGGTTCCATTCAACTATACTGGCACCCCACCAAACAACACCATGGTGAGCAATGGAACAAAATTGGTGGTTCTTCCTTTCAACACAAGTGTCGAGCTAGTCATGCAGGACACTAGCGTACTTGGTGCAGAAAATCATCCTCTCCATTTGCATGGTTTTAACTTCTTTGTTGTTGGCCAAGGTTTTGGTAACTTTGATCCGAATAAGGACCCAGCAAACTACAATCTTGTTGATCCTATTGAAAGGAACACGGTTGGTGTCCCATCTGGTGGATGGGTTGCTATAAGATTCCTTGCAGATAATCCAGGTTAGTGAGATTAATGCTTGATATTGCCTTGCAATTTTAGTTTATAATTAATCCATACCATCAAAATTTTAGTTAGAAAACTGTTTTGGTTCATTTAATAAATTAACCAAAAAAAGATATGCAACTCTGTTTTATTATGTGTGTAGGGGTATGGTTCATGCATTGTCACTTGGAAGTCCACACGAGCTGGGGTCTAAGGATGGCATGGATTGTCTTGGATGGAAAGCTTCCAAATCAGAAGTTGCTTCCACCACCAGCTGATCTTCCCAAGTGTTAACTTCATGCTAAAATTTTTTGAATTTATTTCAACATTTTGGCCTTTACTCTCTTTGTAATTCAGCATTGGGGAAGTGTTCTTCACTTGATTTTATTTTTTTAATTTTTTTACCTGTGGGAGTTGAGGTTTGACGGCGGACCTTTTCTTTTTGTTTTCTTTTTTTTTTCTCGAAGAGAAATGTATTTATATACCATGGGTTGATTCCGGCAACATGGTAAGCGTGGAGTTATTAATTCTTTCTTTTCAATGAAAAATCTTTGTTTTCACCTGCGTTGCCTCCTCAGCCACTTTCAGCTATCACTTATTATTGTCTTGTACTATCATAACGTTGATTCATTTAAAAAAACATATTTTCTTACAATAGCATATCATTTTCTTGTAATTTAAAATTTCCATACACATAATAAATTAAATTTAATCTTATATTGAATTTACCCATGAGGAATTCAATTATAATTAATAGGATTTTGGTTCAGTCATCATCTATCACCGGAATTGAGCAGGACCTGTAATTACTAATTTATGAAGCCTGGGTAGTCCTTTTCCTATTATATTAAGATAAACTTCTTAGTTAGTCACAGACACAACTATGAATTTTCTTATAAATATTTTACGCATTGATCTATGCCTATTTGGTATCTAATATCAAAATTATGAACGAGTAGCTATATTATTTAAGCATTTATTGTTATTTAAAACTTATGAATACAACACACACACACACACACACACACACACAAAATGAATATAACAAATACAAAAGTAAGTTAATCCGCTAAAGGTCTAATCGGAGTATATGCTGATAATTTTATGGAAATTAGATAGGAACTAGAGGAGTAACTGAGAAGGCATGAAGGGTGAGGAGACATACTGAAAGCAAAAATCTAGAATTCAATGGCTGCGACATGCGAGATGTTGACAAGCCTAAAGCAGTTTTCCATTATTCAAAACTATCAGCAGAAGAGAAGGAAGAATGCCCTGCATGGTTGGTTTGTAAGCATTTTTCTTGTCACATAAATAAAACCTGCACAGTAGAGTGGCAATCCTCCAAGAGGGAAGGAAAAAACCCTTCACGTAAAAGGATGCAATAATTTTACTGTCATAGGAACAATTCATCGCAAGTGACATGTCACCTAAAGTGCAACGGCAGAAAATCAGCAAATGCTTGGTCACACTAATGTGAACTCTATATTTGTTTTATCCAAAAAAATTGTAAACTCTATATTCCTCTTAAGGCAGTTCTGACTTGTCCATAAGTTCAGTTGCAAATTATCGTGTTGCTTTGAATATTCACAAACAACTTGTTTGTCGATGCATGTCCCCAAGAAACATGTTAGAATCATTACATGATGATTTAGTACCACTGATAGCTGATGATTGCAATCCAAAGAATGACAGCATTTTATATGCAGGTTAAGAATAGGATACCACAACGTAAGCAATGCTACAAATTCCTTATCCAATATAAAAAGGATTAAACAACAGTCAAATGAATTTCTAAATAACTATCTCCCTCGTGTTTCGTTTTCATTCTCTTATTAGACAGATAGCCAGATCTATCTTCCTCATGTTCATTCTTCCTTTTCTTCTTCTGCACCATTTTTACCTCTGCAGCATATAATTGATTCTCTAAGTTGCTGCCTCACATTTCTTTTTCTTAATTTGCTAGTCCTGAGGATCAACTAACCCTCCATTTTCAGCCTCGATACTATTGCATAGCTTTTCCTCAATCTCTTTGTGTCTTGAATCCATCACACTCTCACCTTCTTGATTCTCGACGTCACCGTTGCTACTGGAAAAATTAAAAGCACCATCCTTGTCCTTCTTCCCCTTTTTCTTCTCCTTCTTTTGTTTCTTCCCCTCCTCCACTCCTGTATAACCCTCACCTTCACCACCCCGTACTCAACTTGACTCAATCTCATTTTGAGCCATGGTTGGTACTTTGACCTCACCTTCCCTATGTCGAAATTCAACTCTAATATCTCCATGATCCCTGCACTCAACTTCCTGACACTTCTTTTTATTCTTCTTATGCTTCTCACTTCCATCCTCATCTCCTGCATGAGAATGAGACCCAATAGAACCATTGGGCTCTTGACTGCATTTAAAAACAGTCTGAGATGATTTCTCATCATCCTGATCAGCATTCTCAATTCTGTGCCATTTATGCTTCCGATGAGAGCTTGACGACTTAAGCTCCTTATGGAGCTAGTTCAGCTTCATACATTACATTACGCAACATAGGGATCCTTCTGGCATCACAACATCTATACTAGGCATCCAACCAGGGCATCACTACAACAGCAACAACAACAAAGCCTTTTTTCACTAGTCGGGGTCGGTTACATGAATCAAACAACACTCATTGTATCTTATGGTAAGCCATGTCCCATAACTGGTTAATCATTCCCTATCACAGAAGCATTTTGAGTTTTCCTATCCATTTCCACCCGAAAAGGGTCCCCTTAACGGAACAATCCCTTATTACCAAAAGGAACGGATAGAAGTCAAATTATTACCCAGAAATCCATCCAATGCATCAGTTAATCACACTGTTTTTAAAAATCTGTTTCTCACACTTGGTTACCCAATTACATGAGGAAGATTCACTCAACATTTAAAACCCTGTCTCTTGCACAGAATACACAAGTAACTAAACCAAAATATTTCAACACAAATGCTGGAAATTTTCAATATATTGATCCAATTAAGCATAAGCAAAAAAATTTTTCAAAAAAGAAAAACTATTTTTTTTTTAAATTTTTAGCACACGTAAATTGTCTAAAAAGATTTTAGAAAACAAAAACTAGTGATTATGACGGAACAATATGACATGTAACCGACCCCAACTAACTAGTGGAACAAGGTTTAGATGTTGTAGTAGTGATAGTATTCAATGGATACACTGTCAGAACATTGCATCGACAAAAACAACAAAGAAACAATCATAAAACATACTGATAACGTCCTTCGTGATCCTTTTCAAGCCAAAACGGTTCAGACAAAATCCAGGGACATTATCATCATCAATCAATTGAGCATTATATGAGTCACGGGTAAGAACGAAAATGAGGCTCACAAATACGACGCGGCGAGAGCAATCTTGTGCGACAGCGAAGCGCACCACTGCGAAAGGTGGAGCACGGTGCTGCGTCGTTAGTGTACCTGGCAAGATGAATAAAGGGGATGCCAAAAGGCACCGTTTTAGCGCTATGTTTGTTTTGTCTCTTGCGTTCGGCTTCTCCTAGTTATCTCCTGCAGCTATAAGAAGGGGAAACTCTCTGAGACTTGAGAATGAGAAAGACCAAGAGCCCGAGACCCTGCAAGGGATTCAGTACCGTGTGATTAACAAAGGTTTTTTTTTTGACAGTGCTAAGCACACTTTAATTAATGTGTAAGTAAAGATATGTGATCAAAACCAACGTCGTAGTGGCCAAGTGGCATGTGTCTTCACTCTTTAATTAGAGATTTTAGATTTAAGTTTTAGGATTAGAAAAAATTATTCCTAAAGATCTCTATCCCTTTAGGAACCTCCATCAAGTGATTAAGTCGGTCTAGATTAGTTAGATTCTTTATAATAGAGCCTGCATACCGGTGGTTTCATAGAGACAAACAAAAAGATATATGTTCAAAGATTTAAAAAATAATTTATCTTTGGCTTGGACAAGGAGAAAAAATAGACAGAAAGAAAATAGAAAAAATAAGTAGGATGGCAATAAAACCAGTTAAAGCGGGTATTCATGGGAATTACTCATGATAGAAATGGGGCTAGAGACAAGTTTGGTTCCCACGAGAATGGAGGAAAGTTCTCGTTTAGTAAGAAGGGCAAATGTGAGGGCGAAAGATAAGGTCCCCACTCTATAGATACTCATTAAATTCCAATTAATATGAATTTATTTAAATATCTTTATATATCCAAAAAAAAAACCCAAAGTTATTCTGTTTTTAATGAAATTTGGATTTTTGTGTTTCTATAATTTTGGATATTTTTAATTGTCTTTTAATATATTTGCATTATGTACTCTATTTTTAATTTATATGTGTTCTATTACTGAATTATAGATATTTATGAATACTTTATTTATATTTAAGATTTTTTAGAATTTTTCCTTTTTAGAATTTTTTCATAATTTTTTGTATAAATCCACGGATATCCATGAGGATTTGACTCCCTGTGGCGCGAGGGGCATGTCCCTATGCCCCACGGGTACCAATTGTCATTCTTATAAATAAGCGATAAATCTTTATTTACATTGCTTACATTTTACAAAGGCTTCAATTTAGTCTCAAAAGTTTTTTAGATTATATTTACATCTTTAACATTCTCAAAATGTTTTAATCCTGCTTTTTCGATAGACGACATCTAAATTATAAACAAAAAATCAATGTTGAGGTTATGTTATAATGTTAGTGATGTCCAAATACCACCAATGGAGATTATTCGCTTTCAATTCTCTAAGGGAAATGTTAGGTATAGTTTTACTAGGGGGAAGATTAATTAAGTGTTACAGGGGTTTTATATTAGAAGGGAAAACCTACAAAAATATAGGGAGAAATGATGTGGATATCATCCGTCAAAAAGGGAAATGTAACATGACCTTCACATTAGTTTTTTCTGTTTATAATTTGGATGTCGTCTATTGAAAGGACAAGATTGAAATGTTTTAAGAACTTTACCAACATAAATAGAACAAAAAAGAAGCTTTGAGAACTAAAATGAAACCCTTGTAACACGTGAGGGACATAAATGAAGTTTTACCCAAAAATAAGTTATCAAAAAAGAAAAATAGAAAATAGAAGAAAAAATGGAAATAAGAGAAAATAAAGAGAAATGGTCTCTCGCATTACTTGGATGAAGAGAAAATGAAGTGAAAAGAAATCAGAAACATTTTTCTTTCTTTTGCTTGGTTAAAGAGAAAATGAGGAAAAGTATGTGACAACCCAACTCAGGATTCATGACTAGTGCACAGACTAATTATCAAAATCTACTTTAGCCTGGCAAGCCTAACAATAGAAACATATTTTGAAAATATTAATTGTTCATAAAAATATAATCAATTCTTTGAAATCCAAATCAAAGACCATTTGAATATAAAATAGTCTCAATTGACCTGAAATATTCAAAATAACTAAACTCATATCCCCATAGTTGCGGACTCTAGAATCAAGTGCAATAGTATCCATCCAAAACCTGGCACACTGTAGGAATCGAGTATATTGAACAAATGTCAATCAATCTAATTAACAATCTACAAAACTGATAATATATAAAAGGGTATGTCACACAGACTGAATAAAAGCATATAAATAAAGTGAATGGGAAGGAGAAACAACTAGGCGCATGAACTTTTAGAATAAAATGGGACTGTCTTAATAGTCATACAATCACTATAGGTAATTTGTGGAAATTTACAGTTTATCAAACATGTGCCTTCTCAATATTTTTCATAAATAAATACTCATTCAAATACCAAATCTTTCATTATATAATTAAATATTCCATGAGGATTACATAAGAAGAACTAACTTGTGAGGAGTAACTTCAACCCATCTATCTCAAATCAAGGGCCTGGCCTCACCTGATATTGTCTCATAATTAGGGTTCTCTCACCTTGTATCTCAACTATATAATACTATGTGCACACAAGCTGTTATATCTTTTCGCTAATGATGAATGGTACCGTTATATCTCTTTACTAGTAGTGAATGACGTTCTAATTTAGAATCCATCATGATTTTCTTAATATTAACTTATAGTAAAACAAAGAACTCAAATTTAATAAATAGACATTAATAAAATTCAGTTCTTGAAGGTCATAACTCTTATAAATCACCTTAGCACAAAATAAAATAAGATAAAATAAAATCATAGGAGTATAAAAATGAAAGGGAAGACTATTCATAATTGCAAATGTGTCGTAAAAATCATAATTTAACTATTATCAAATTTGTAAAAATAATTAACCAAATAAATCAAATAACATAAAATAAAATCACTAGCTTTTATAAATTAGTTTCTTCCATGAGAATAAATTTTAGAACATCGCCACTAAGTAAATATTCGCTCACAACATTGAGGAATCAACTAAGCTACTCCTCAACAGCTCCAGAAGGAGTAACTAGTATCGTATCAAGAGAATATGACCAAAATAGATACCTTGACAAGCTTAAATAATTTATTTGAAGACAAATTAACAATTGTTAAGCCTTTTAAGCAAAAAGCCCCAAATTGAGAGATCTAGGATTCCTAAAGATTAGAGTAAAAATCATAGTTTCGCTTACTCATTTCAACCTATTAGTGTTCAAGCTCCTAACTCACTAGATTTGTATTCAAAATCTTACTCATCTACCCTTTTTGGAACTCATTAACCTCAAGAAAAATATTATAGTTTACGTATAAAAATAATATTTGGGATTAGAGACTTACCTCAATCCTTAGAAGCTAGCTGGTACTAAGATTTGCTGACAAATAAAAGAAAAAAATGGAGCTTTGATGGTTGTTGGGTGGAGAAAGAGAAGAAAAAGGGTGGGGAAGAGATATAGAGAGGGCTCAAAAGGTGAGATGTTGGTGGGGGATGCAACATTCTACTAATTAACTATTATCGCATCATTTATTTTACTTTATTTAATCCTGATAATAATTTGTCAGTAGAGTATTACTAAACTTACTACCTTAGACTCCACTTGATAGTTGATCATTAAATTGATGGAAGGGTTTTGTAGAGGAGAAGATGATGATCAATTTTCATAAAAGGAGCAAATGGATTTGATGCCTAGGAGGCCTTCAACTATGAGCTTGAAACTCATAGCTATGGAGGTGGAGAGAAAAATGAAAAAGATGATGATGGTGGAAAGATGTTTTGGTGGCACAAAATGAGAAATGATGAGGGGGATAAGGTCTCTTGATATTTTATAAGTAAGTGCTGGTGATAAATCCCCAAACTGGGGCTGATGTGGCTTCCTTGGGTCCACTTGTTTACCTCGCCTAAGATATGGCTCATCTCTAGCCACTTACCTTGGTTACTCTCCTGATAGGTTTAACAAATCCTTATAGGACTATTTCCCTAGGTTTGTCATACCCATAATTCAAGGTGTCTAGGTGTTAATTCAAGTATTCTGAGATACCTAAGATACTATATATGTAGTGCGAGTAATCTCACATTTTTTATTTAAGATTGTGAATAGGAAAGCTTAATTTGAGGTTATTGCAGGAATTTTAATTATCTACCTAGTGTCATGAAGCCCACAAAATTTCAGAATCGGGATTTTTCTATAGTTACCCCTCTCGACAACCATAAATCCTTATTTACAACCATGCCATTATAATATGTTAATTACAAATTCGTACCTACTTTTTCTACACTTTCCCTAATTACAATTTCGCCCTTGTCTTAGACCCAAGCTTCCTTCTATCCTGATCTATCCTCAGGGTTCGAGATGTTACAGTTGGTTGCTTGGTGGTTGGATTTGTCGTCTCCCTCATCAGTTTTTCCTTTTGTGCAATTAGAGTTTTATAGAAGTTTTCCCTCCCCTACTCTTTGATCCTTACATATTAGCAGTTTGTTTTCTTATTTCTTTTTAAATTTAAATTAGATATAAATTAGCTGTCAGTTATGTTAGCTAACATGGTTTTAGACAAAAAGCCACATCATAATACAATATTACACACATCATTAATTAATGTGACACATCAGCCCTAGATAACTGTTTCTCAACTAACAGTGATATTGGGACTAATTTGAAATAAATTTTAATCTTTCATAGTCTAAATTAAAATTATAAAATCTTTAGAGGACCAATTTGGGATTTTACTCAAAAATAAATAACACATTAAATACATAACCAAAGCATTGATTAGAATATTAATTTTTTATACTAATGAAATTTGTCTGATTGATCTTTTAGTCACAGAAAGTAAAATATTAATTAAAAATAGGAAATACTTTCAGAACAACCAATCGGTCACAAATATATTTCTCTAAATGCTAAATTTTCCAAACAAATCTAACTTGTTTGACTTAATTTGTGAATGATTTATAAACTTCTATAATTTACTGATCAAAACCTGGTCACATAAATAAATAAATAATTAAAATATTAAATTTGAGACTGCATAATCAGTTGAAGTATAATCTTTTCATTATAATGAAAAGATTATGAATATTTTCTTATCACAATTTCAGTCACAATTTTTCTCGACCAACAAATGGGTCACAAATATATTTCTCTATGTCGCTTTTCAATTCTCATCCAAATTGTGCCAAAATTTTTTGCCCAATTTATAATTGATTTATTTTTATCTTAAAATTTTACAAGTTACTGATCGATTTTCTGAATGATTCGTTATCCATTATATTTTTCTCCTCTTCTTCTATGGTGAATGATTTTAATCACAAATAGTGTCGCAAATTTATGACTGAAATATTGGTTACAAATAAATAAAAAATAAAATATTAAATTTGTGACAACATATAATTGGTTAGAATATAATTTTTTTATAATAATGAATATTTTTTGATTGAAATTTCGGTCACAATATGTTCTGACAAATAAATTGATCACAAATATATTTCCCTCCACTTCCGCTTAACTTCCTTCAAGATGGTGCCAAATTTACCAACCAAATTTATGATCGATATATGACTGATATTGTAACACCCTACCAATTTAATGTTATGTTTAAGTCATAGCGTGATGTTTAGTAGTTGCATTACCATGTTGGTATTCCGTTTATTTATTTTTACTCATTATATTATATTCTCTTTCTCTCTTTTATATATATATATATATATATATATATATATATATATATATATATATATATGTATATGTATATATATGTATATGTATGTATATATATTTTTTTGACGAACTATACTTTCGGGTGCAGAGAATATATAGATAAACAGAAGAAGCGGCACTTTGTATATAATAAACGTGATCGGAAGCTAACGCTTCAATTTATGTGCAGGTTCAAAAGGGGAAACATATATGCGGTCGGTATACACCAAAAAGACATAAGGCCCATGTCATTAGAAAGCAATCCTACAAGGTCCTCAAAGGACATTCAAACTAGCTGATCTACGTAACTATGCACATCTGGCTAAGTCTATGGCCTAATGCTGTACACCGCCAAAAAAGGGTCATACTGTACAAAGTCGCTTGCGGCCGGAGCCTACTCGGTCATATAGCCGTTGGCCATACCAGGCCCAGCATCAGCACTAGATCTAAAAGAGGAGAAGGATGAGCCAGAAGTCTCAGACGGGTCACTCCCAGGACTGAGCTGAATGTCCGGGACCACCTACGGAGGTGACGCTGGTGGAGGCCCGACACGGGCTGTGGGTACTGGAGGAGGAGCAGAGTGTGCTACATGTAATGGGATTGATAAAAAATATTTTGATACATTGATTAACCCTCATATTTAGTTTATTGAGCCTCTTTTGTGCTTAATTGAATAATAGTGGACACATTTTATAAGTTTGGACTCTAATTGGGCTTAATTGTATTTTTCAGCATTATTACAAATTTATACCATTTTTGTATTATGGCTGTATCTTGAGTTGTGAATATCTAAAAATTACAAATTTTATATTGTAGGAAAGCTGAGAGAAAGATCTACAACATTGATGAAGAAGTCAACAACAAATTCAAATTTCTAATGGGTCGAATTGGGCCACGAAGTCAGAACAGGGCTGTTACACTGGAACCGGAGTAGTGTGCACTAATTGGGCCATAATGTGAGTTGTAGACATTGGATTGAGGCAAAACTAGTGCCATTTGAAAGCTAAGACATAAAGCTTCAATTTATATGAGCCCACTCTCCAAAATAATGACATCTTCATGGATTTTTTGGCTGTTAAAATGGACTGACATGAATACACGTACAACCTGAACATGCTATAAAGATTGGGCCATAACTCTCTCATTTTAAGTCCAAATTAAGCAAATTAGGTGTCCACTTAAAGCTAAGAGGCAGAGGATTAAGTTGGGCTCAAGGGTATTTTTGAATTTTGACATTTGAGGTCTGATAAGAAGAGCGAAAAGAGAGACGTGAAAGGGGACTCATCTCTCCAATATTTTTCATTTTTTCTTTCTTCTCTTCTCCTCTCCTCTTTTTTTCTTTTTCTTTTCCTTTCATTTTGCAAGATACTTGTTTGGGTTCTATTTTGTAACCTTCATTGCTATGGAAGAGTAGGATTTCAAGCTAGTTCAAGGAGACTCCAAGGGCATTATGGTTGTAATCTTGAAACTCTATCCTTGAATTTCAATCATGTTTGTTTTCTTGATTCTTTGCCCTATTTTATTTGTAAATTTGCATTGAATGGTATTGATATATGAGTTTATGAATGAGGAATTAGTTAGGTGATTGCTAATTGGTCAATTGGTATGAACTTGATTAGTTAAAGAATTAGGAATTGGGTTTGGGTTCAAACCTAGGCTAATACAATTGGGGCTAGAAATCAACATAGGTTAATTAGAGTTGAGGTCTCAATTATCTAATCAATTATGTGTTGGTTGAATTCCTAGAATTCTCTAGGTAAAATTGTGGGGTTGTTAGTAGAGGCCTCTATAATAGCTCAAATTAGTCGCACTCCATGTGTTTGATATATTGTGCGTTAATGATTGATTCATCTTATGCCCAAGGAACTCTTTGAACTAGTGTTTTTATTTTCATCTAATTTTCTTTTATAGCTTATTGACTGCATGTTTGCACATACCCCCTTGTTACTTAACTAGATAGCAACAACATCCTTGTGAGACGACCTTGGTTGCACTATACTTCAAATAGTGTAATTAAGTATTTTAAAATTGTAATTTAGAGTAGGCTACGACACTTGCTGCCAGGGATCGCAAAATACGGGATAGTAGGGTCGAATGCAGGGTAAAATAGAAGAGCAGCAAAATTTCTATTACTAAAGAGATAGAGACGGAAGTGGCAGGAACCAACTATGTACAGTGAGTCAAACATAGGGTCATAGTGGAGTTGCATGTTCGAAATCTCAATGAATAGTATGATCATCGTATCCATCACCAGAGTCTGAGAATGATGCGGAAAATATAAAGCGAGATGAGAATTTGAAGTAATTCTCAGTAGGATTCAAGTACTATCTTAAACTGACATCACATTCATTCTCAGTTGTCTCGGTTTTCATTTAATTATATAGGAAAAAAATGGTATCAAAGTGAACTACCCACATTTAATAAGTTTACGAAAATACCTGGTCCAAGACAAGGTTCAATTTTACTTAAGACAGCAGAAGAAACAGAATAACTGCTAAATAGCAATATACAGAATAATGAATAGAGTAAATAAATAAATAGCAGCAAGTAAACATAATAGTCAATCTATAAACAACTTACAATGACTATGCAATGCAACCATGTAAATACTCATTCTTAAACTTAGTATTATAAGCTTTTCCGTTACTTAGTCCCTTGGGAGTTCTTGGCCATTCAACTCCTGGGTAATAGTCTGTTTCTCAAGATCGAACTCGTTTCTATATAGAAATGTCGGGTTTACTTTCCCCGACCTTCCCACCGATCTATTCCCCTTAACTTTAATCCGGGGTTGGCCCAAGTATTATGGAACTTTTATCATAACATAACTTTTATGAATTTCTTGCAAAATGCACATGTATCTGAATGTATCTTATAACTCATTCATAAGCTTTGCCGAAATTTTGGTAGCATGGCAGAACGTGTCCGCTTTCCCATGAATAGTGTTAGTTTTCAGATAACCAATTTTACAGAAAAGTCACAACACTTCATTCATAATTCAACATCAATTTCATAGGATCATTAGTTGCATTTAAAGCATAGTTGTTGTCTTAGCATTTTCACTCAACCCCGTTTTTGTAAAATAAGCCATAATTTTTATTTAACTCATTTAGATCTAAATTTTGAATATGTTGGAGTGTTGTGTGTCTATTTTCTAACCTCTTTAGTTCCATCTGATTTTGATAAATGTAGCTCAAGTTATTAGGGTTCTATCTCGGCCTACTCTCTAGCTGGCTAGAATTACCCACTTAAAAGTAAAAATCCACTAAAAATTGAAAACAAGTTCAAATTATACAAAATTTGTATCATATTAAAGCTAATAGTACAAGCTTTCATTTGCAAGAAGTTCCATTTCTTTTTCTTAAGTAGAGCTTGAGTTATAAACTCCGCTATTTGACCTTTCTAGGTTGCCCTACTCTAGCCCGGTTTGGACTTAGGGCAATTTCCTTGAATCATTGGGAGCAACTGAGACCGAATATAACTTTGAAACTTTTATGGAGAATTCTTCTATGTGTAAGCTTTCTAATAACATTTGTTTCATTTAATTCCAAGTTCTATAAGGCATGTTTTTCCCTAAACAACCTTGCCTGCCTAGAATCAAACTTAAAAACCTAGGTCAAATTCTAAAATTCATATCTCTCTCAATACTAATCTAATGGCCTTATAATTTATATGGTTGGAAGGCCCTAGATGTATAGTTTCACATAAAAATAGTTTCATCAAATTTAAACAATTGTAGGTGGAGCCGTACACTCCGCCGTACAGACTATTGTAGGGTTTTGATCACCCAGCTCCTAACTTCTTTCTATTCTCATCCCTTTTTCACTTCCTCTTCAATTTAAACACAACAATAGTCATCAAACCAGCCAATAATCATCATATACATCTAAATACCACATCAAGAAGTGATAAAAATAAAAACCCCAAACAACTTCCATAACCAAGAAGGCAAGAAAAGAGGTTGAATCTCTACCTCGTTTGAATGTAATCTTGCTAGATTTTGAGGTTAGATGATGGAATCTTATCAAAACTTGAAGGTTAATGAAGTAGGTTGAAAGGAGAAGAGAAGAAGGAGGCTGGAAGGGGAAAGGAGAGGGCACAATCTGCTTGTAAAGAAGGAGAAAAAAAAAATCTAACCCAAAACAATTAATAAGTAGTTGGTCACTTGTATTATCATTGGTTGAAGCTTTGTGGCCACATTTCAGCCATATCTTCCCCACTTTGTGGCTTTTGTTACGCCACCAAGGGATGATTAATTGGCTGAGTATTCAGCCATGGAATAATAGAATTTGGGTGTGTAATTCTATTGATTCAGTTCTGACAGCTTAAAATACCGAAATCTTACCGATTTCCTTTAAATCGGTAAATCGGTTTAGGAAAATTTCTATGAAATCTTCTATGCTTCTAATCTAATTCCCTCACATCTAATTTCTCTGATTGCTAATTAATTAACCTTAAATAAATATTTATTTAGATTTTACTTAACCTCAATTATTCAATAAAAATCAAACAATTACGTGAGAAACAATAAAATCTGGTGGATATTATTACATTACCACCCTCCTAAAAAAAATTTGTCCTCAAAATTTAGTACCTGAGAATGGTTCAAGATACTCTTTCTTCATGTCTAATTCTAAATCCCAAATGTAGTCCTTAGCATCTTTTTTTCCCTATGCTACCTTTACTAACTGCACGATTTTGTTTCGAAGTTGCCTGCTGCTTCTATCTACGATCCATGCCGGCGATATGTGAAAGGTCAGGTCCTCTTTTAACTATATTCACTCAGGTTCTAGAAAGTGTGTAGGGTCAGGTTGATATTTTCTGAGTTGAGTAACATGAAAAACATCGTGAAGGTTTGATAGATGTCGAGGTAAAGTGATTTGATATGCAACTGATCCGATTTTCTTCAAGATTTGGAAGGGACCGATAAAGCGAGGACTTAGTTTCTTGACCTTAATGGCTCTACTTATCCCTGTTGTAGGCGTAACCTTCAGAAATACGTGGTCTCTTTCTTGAAATTGTAGTGGTTTTCTCCTGGTATTCGCATAACTCTTCTGACGGCTTTGAGTGGCAAGCATCTTACTTCAAATTTTCTTGATCTGCTCAGTGGTTTGTCCGACTAAATCAGGCCCCAATAGACTTGATTCTCCTATTTCATATGAACATAGTGGAGGTTGGCACTTCCATCAGTACAACGCTTCATAAGGAGCCATGCTGATGCTAGCGTGATAGCTATTGTTATTTGCAAATTCAGCTAGTGGTAAGTATCGATCCTAGTTCCCATGTCGCTCCAATATATATGCTCGTAGTATATCTTCTAAGGTTTGAATTGTCCTTTCCGTTTGACCATCTGTTTGTGGGTGATATACAGTGCTTAGGTACAACTTAGTACCAAATACTTTTTGTAAGGCTCCCTAAAACCGTGAAGTGAATCTTGGGTCTCGATCAAAAATAATGGTTGAAAGGTTCCCATGCAGCCTTATAATCTCTTGAATGTACAATTGCACTAATTTTTCTAATGGATAATTTGCTCGAATAGGTAGAAAGTGAGTAGATTTGGTTAACCTATCCACGATAACCCATATGGCATCATATCCTGTTGGTGTTCTTAGTAACCCCATTACAAAATCCATGGAGATACTCTCCCACTTTCACTTAGGGATTTCCAGAGGTTGTAGCATCCCGGACGGTTTCTAATGTTCTACTTTCACCTTGTGACAGACCAAGCACTTGCTCACGAAGCTTGCCACATCTGACTTCATGCCTAGCCACCAAAACATTTTCTTGAGGTCTTGATACATTTTAGTAATGCCGAGATATACAGTAAATTTACCTTTATGTGCTTCCTCCAATATCTTTCTTCAGAGATCATATCCCTCGAGTACACACACCCTATCATGATACCGCCATATGCCCTCCTTATCTTGAGCAAAACCCGTTAATTTCCCTAATTACACGAGATGGATTATATGTTGAAAATTGGTATCCTACTATTGTGCCTATCGAATTTGCTCCTTAAAGCTACTGGCTATCTTAATTTGGTGTAGCTAAATGGTCTTAGGAGTTATAAGGATTCCCAAATTAAGATCTCGGCATCTCTCAATAAGCTCTATCTCTTTAATCATCATCCAAGCTACAGTCAAAGATTTCCTGCTCAAAGCATCTGCCACAATATTTGTCTTGCCTGGGTGGTATTTCAATTCAAATCCGTAATCCTTAAGAAGTTCCATCCATCTCTGTTGGCTCATATTTAATTCCTTCTGATTAAAAAGGTACTTCAAACTCTTATGATCAGAAAAGATCTCAAACCTCACACCATACAAGTGATGTCTCCATACCTTCAAGGCAAATACTACTACTGCTAATTTGAGATCATGTGTAGGATAATTCCTTTCATGTGGCTTTAATTGTCTAGACGCATACGCGACCACATTTCCCATTTGCATCAACATGCATCCTAATCCTTGTTTGAAAGTATCACAATAGACTTCAAATGGTCCACGAGGGTCTAGCAAGGCTAACACCGGTGTCGTGGTTAACCTCCTTTTCAAATCTTGAAAACTCTGTTCACACTCCAGTGTCCAATCAAATGGAACATTCTTCCTGGTTAGCTTCGTCAAAGGCAAAGCTATTCGAGAGAAATCCTTGACGAATTACCTATAATATCTGGCTAAGCCCAGAAAACTCTTAACCTTAATGATTGTGGTTGGCCTCTCCAAATTTAGTACTGCTTCTACTTTGCTGGGGTATACAGAGACCCCCCATGGGATACAACATGGTCGAGAAATCTTACTTCTTTTATCCAAAATTCACATTTGGATAACTTAGCATAGAGTTTCTTCTCTCTTAAGATTTGCAGAACCAACCGCAAGTGTTCCACATGCTCTCGCTCTGTCTTTGAATAGACAAGTATGTCGTCGATGAAAACCACTACAAACTTGTCTAGATATGGGTGGAATTTCCAATTCATATAATCCATGAATATTGCTAGTGTGTTTGTCAGTCCGAACAACATCACGGTATACTCGTAGTGCCCGTTACGAGTTCGAAAGGCCGTCTTAGGGATATCTTGTTCCTGAACTCGAATTAGATGATATCCGGAACGCAAGTCCATTTTGGAAAATACAGTTGCACTTTGTAGTTGGTCCATGAGATCATCGATCCTTGGCAGTGGATATTTATTCTTAATCATCACTTTATTCAGTTATCTATAATCCATGCATAGGCGCATGTTCCCATCTTTCTTTTTGACTAACAAGATTGGAGCTCCCCATGGTGATGCACTTGGCCGTATGAATCCTTTTTCCAAAAGCTCTTTAATCTGTCTCTTTAGTTTTGTTAGCTCTAGAGGTGACATTCGATATGGAGCTATAGATATTGGTCCCACACTTGGAACCAATTCGATGGTGAACTCAATTTCTCTCTCAACAGGGAATTCAGAAATATCTTCTGGGAAAACATCAGGATATTCCTTAACAACTGGGATTTCCTCCAATTTCTGCTCAACTTCCGTCACATTAGCTGATAGGAGGATGTATCCTTGACTCTTCGATCCACTACAGTTTACTAATAAGGAGTTCAGATAAAAGTATGTTGAGGCTTGGGGTTCAGGAGACGAGATAGAGGAGAACACCATCATCTTATTGAAACAATTGAGCATGACTCGATTGGCGAAAAGCCAATCCATACCCAGAATTATATTAAGTCTAGATAGAGAGAGACAAATCAAATCAGCTGCAGAGGTCCTACCCTCAATTTGAAGAGGAACATTGATGCAAATTTGACTAGTTTTAATAGGTTCATTAGTAGGAATAGAAATCAGTAGATCATAAGACAATTCGAAAATTGGTAATTGCAAAACGGCCACACAGTCATGAGAAATAAATGAATGTTAGGGACCCAAATCATAGGGTACGGTTATAGTCTCACCGTCCACTTCACAGGTACCTTAGATTAGTCCTTCGGACTTGTCAGCTTCTTCTGCATTCATTGTAAAGACCCGTCCTTAACGTTGAGGTCTAAATGTTTGTGGTGGATTCCTGGTTCAGCACTTATAAATTTTGTGGCCCGGCTTGACACACCCATAGCAGATGTTCTGGCCTGCCAAATACGGCCGATCACTATGATTCTTATCTTATTTCGTGCAAGTCGGATTCGGAAAAGGCCTTTGGGGCTGCTTGTCTTTATTGCCCATTGGTGGAAATCTTCTCTGCTATTAAAAGTTGGGCTTGAAACTTGGGCCCTGCGTTGCCACCCCCTTCTTGAAGTTGCCACTAGATGCCTTTGCTGCAACTAGTTTCAAGTTACAATCTTCCACAAGTCGGTATTTATTCACCAATGTGGGAAAATCTCTAATCTCCATTGGCCCTATTGGCATAAGAATATCTTCTCATAATCCTTCCTCAAATTTGACACACTTCCAAGCTTCATCAGGGTTCTTCTAGTAAATTATAGAAAACTTACACAGTTCTTCAAACCTGGCAATATACTCAGACACCGTCCTATTTCCTTGATGGAGCTGCATAAATTCTAGTTCCTTAGCATTTCGAACTAAGGCAGGAAAGTACTTTTGGTAGAAAACATCTCTAAACACCATCCAGGTGACTACTATCTGAGACTCTTCGTATAGTCTTTGTATGCCATTCCACCAAAAACTCTGTGTCTGCTTCGAGCATGTAGGTGGCAAAAGTCACCTTCTGATGATCCGAACAATCAAGGACAGAAAAAACTTCTCCATAACCTTAATCCATTCATCGGCCTTATCCGGGTCATACGCTCCTCGAAAGTTGGGTGGGTTTGCCTTCCTAAACTCAGCAAATTTAAGGTAGTCCAGGTCAGCTCCTAGGCCGTATGGGTTCCCTCCATGGCCAGCCTCAGGTCGCCTGCCTAATTGATCCATCATCTGATGGGCTGCCGTGGCCTACTCCCGCATCGCATGAGCCATCTCTCATATTGTGTCCATAAAGTCAGCCGAATCCTCTTGAGTAGGTTTTGTGTGTGGCCTACCTCGCCTTCCGGAAGCCATTAAGTTCTGAGCATACAAAACAAAAGTTATTGAGTTGATCAAGCTCAACACTAAGTCTAATGTGCTAGTAAATAACAGCTCACACAGTTAGGCACCTCATATACATGCACATGCACATCTATATCTCAACTTCCAGACAAGGTTTAGTGCATACTATCATCTAAAAATACAGAATATGCGCAAAGCATAGTCAGTTTAATTCTCAGGCCTTAGCTAGGATGAATGGCTCTGATACCAAAAATGTAACACCCTACCAATATAATGTTATGCTTAAGTTATAGCATGAAATTTAGTAGTTGCGTTACCGTGTTAGTATTCCGTTTATTTTTTTTTACTCATTATATTATATGCTCTTTTTCTCTTATACATATATATATGTATATTTTTTTTTTGACGAAATATACCTTCGGGCGTAGAGAATATATAGGTAAACAGAAGAAGCGACACTTTGAATATAATAAACGTGATTGCCATTGCAAAATGTTGAAAATTAATAAAAAGCACAACAGAAAAATAAAGATAAGTAGTATATCATCAGTTGTTTATATATATATATCGAAAGCTAACGCTTCAATTTATGTACAGGTTCAAAAGAGGATACATATGTGGGGTTGATATATACCAAAAAAACATAAGGCCCATGTCAGTGGCAAGCAGTCCTACAAGTTCCTCAGAGGATATTTCAAACTAGCTGATCTACATAACTATGTACATCTGGCTAAGTCTATGGCCCAATGCTGCATACCGCCAAAAGAAGGTCATACTCTACAAAGTCGCCTGCAGCCGGAGCCTACTCGGTCATATAGCCGTTGGCCATAATAGGCCCAGTTGGGGAGTAATCAATACTAGATCCAGAAGAGGAGGAGGATGAGCTGGAAGCCTCAGACATGTCACTCCTAGGACTGAACGGAATGCCCGGGACCACTTACGGAGATGATGCTGGTGGAGGGCCGATAGGGACTACGGGTCTGGAGGAGGAGTAGGGTGTGCTACATGTAATGGGATCGCAAAATATGTGACAGCAGGGTCGAATGTAGGGTGAAATAGAGGAGCAGCAAAATTCTTATTACTAAAGAGATAGAGTCGGAAGTGGCAGGAAGCAATTATGTACAATGAGTCAAACATAGGGTCATAGTGTCCGGAATCTCAATGAACAATACAGCCGTCGTATCTATCGCTAGAGTCTAATAATGATGCGGAAAACATAAAGCGAGATGAGAATTTGAAGTAATTCTTAGTAGGATTCGAGTACTATATTAAACTGATGTCGTATTCATTCTTAGTTACCTCGGTTTTCATTTAATTATATAGAAAAAGAATGGTATCAAAGTGAACTACCCACATTTAATAAGTTTAAGAAAATACCTGGTCCGAGGCAAGGTTCAATTTTACTTAAGACAGTAGAAGAAACAAAATAACTGCTAAATAAAAATATACAGAATAATGAACAAAGTAAATAAATAGATAGCAGCAAGTAAACATAATAGTTAATCTATAAACAACTTACAATGACTATGCAATGCAACGATGCAAATACTTATTCTTAAACTTAGTATTATAAGCTTTTCCGTTACTTGGTCTATTAGGAGTTCTTGGCCATTCAACTCCTGGGTAATAGTTTGTTTCTTAGGATCGAGCTCGTTCCTATGTAGGAATGCCGGGTTTACTTTCCTTGACCTTCCAACCAATCTATTCCCCTTAACTTTAATCCGGGGGCCCAAGTATTATGGAACTTTTATCATAACATAACCTTTATGAATTTCTTGCAAAATGCACATGTATTTGAATGTATCTTATAACTCATGTATAGGCTTTGCCGAAATTTTGGCAGCATGGCGGAACGTGTCTGCTTCCCCATAAATAGTGCCAGTACTAGACAACTAATTTTATAGAAAAATCACAACACTTCATTCATAATTCAACATCAATTTCATAGGAACATTAGATGCATTGAAAGCATAGTTGCTGGCTTAGCACTTTCACTCAACTCGATTTTTGTAAAATAAGCCATAATTTCTATTTAACTAATTTAGACCTAAATTTTGGAGATGTTGGAGTGTTGTGTGTCTATTTTTTAACCTCTTTGGTCCCATCTGATTTTAATAAATATAGCTGAAGTTATTAGGGTTCTACCTCGGCCTACCCTGTAGCTGGCCAGAATTACCCACTTAAAAGTAAAAATTCACTAAAAATCGAAAGCAAGTTCAAATTGTACAAAATTTGTATCATATTAAATCTAACAGGACAAGATTTCATTTTCAAGATTTCTCATTTCTTTTTCTTCAGTATAGCTTGAGTTATAAGCTCCACTCTTTGACCTTTCTAGGTTGCCCTGTTCTAGCTCGGTTTGGACTTAAGGCGATTTCCTTGAATCATTGGAAGCAATTGAGACCGAATATAACTTTGAAATTTTTATGGACTGTTCTCCTATGTGTAAGCTTTCTAAAAACATTAGTTTCATTCAATTCCAAGTTGTATAGGGCATGTTTTGCCTTGAACAATCTTGTTTGCCCAGAATCAAACTTAAAAATCTACGTCAAACTTCCAAAATTCATATCTCCCTCAATACTAATCCAATGACCTTATAATTTATATGGTTGGAAAGCCCTAGATGTCTAGTTTCATATAAAAATAGTTTCATCAAATTTAAACAGCTGTAGGCAGAGCCGTACACTCCGCCGTACAAACTGCCGTAGGGTTTTAATCATCCAGCTCCTCACTTCTTCTATTCTCATCCCTTTTCACTTTCTCTTCAATTTAATCACAACAATAGTCATCAAACCAGCTAATAATCATCATATACATCCAAATACCACATCAAGAAGTGATAAAAATGAAAACCCCAAACAACTTCCATAACCAAGAAGACAAGAAAAGAGGTTGAATCTCTACCTCCTTTGAATGTAATCTTGCTAGATTTTGAGTTTAGATGGATGGAATCTTATCAAAGCTTGAAGGTTGATGAAGTAGGTTGAAAAGAGAAGAGTAGAAGGAGGCTGGAAGGGTAAAGGAGAGGGCGCAGTCTGCTTGTAAAGAAGGAGAAAAAAATCTTACCCAAAATAAATAATAAGTAGTTGGTCACTTGTGTTATCATTGGTTGAAATTTTGTGGCCATATTTCAGCCATATCTCCCTCACTTTCTGGCTTTTGTTGCGCCACCAAGGGATGATAAGTGGCTGAGTATTCAGCCATGGAATAATAGAATTTGGGTGTGTAATTCTATTGATTCGGTTTTGACAGTTTAAAATACCAAAATCTTACCGATTTACTTTAAATTGGTAAATTGGTTTAGGAAAATTTCAATGAAATCTTCTATGCTTCTAATCTAATTCCCTCACATCTAATCTCTCTAATTGCTAATTAATTAATCTTAAATAAATATTTATTCAGATTTTACTTAACCTTAATTATTCGATAAAAATCGAATAACTAGGTGAGGAATGATAAAATCTGGTGGATGTTACAGATATGCTCTCAGTAATAATTTTTTTTCTCCTATTCTATGATGATTATTTTTTGTCACAATTCCAATCACAAAGTTTTGCCCAAAATATTGGTCACAAAGAAGTAAATAAAAATATCAAGTTTATGACTGTAAAATCGGCAGAATATAACTTTTTTCACAATATCGAATATTTTCTAACGGAAATTTCGATAACAATTCTTTCTAACCAACAAATCGTTACAAATATATTTCCCTTCACTCCCATTTAGTGACTCTCCTAATGGCTTCAAATTTTCTAACCAAAATTGTGATTGATTTATTTTCGGTCATAATGTTTTACATTTTGCTAGCTGATTTACTAAACAATTTATTTTTAGTCATAATTTTTTGTTTTTTGCTGCTTTAATTGATTTCAGTCACTAATTTTGATTACAATTTTAAAATTTTCTTGTTGTGTTTGTAATGTTTTCAATTGTTGATCAAAGAGTCTATTTTCTTGATGGAGACTGGGCTCAGGAGTTTGTAAAATATCAAGATATTTGGTTGTAAGTGGCTTTTCAGGCATATCCTTAGTAGAACAAAAATAGATGCTCAAATCTCATACTTTTGTTTGCAAAATTGTATTCTAATGTGATGCAGGATGAGGTAATACAAATTGCAAATTGTCAAAGATAAATGAATAACAATGGATGAAGACTTAGCCTGAAGAAGCATATAATTAATGAGGTGTAGAATATAAACTTAAGCTGTAATGGTTTGAGTTTACTACTATGTACTTTGTATGTTTGCAACAAGTGTAATGTATTTATCTAATTAATATGACTCTAGAAGTAGCTGTTAGGAGGGAAGCTCAAAATTGGAGTGATCTAAATCGACAGACTAAGTGAGAAATCACATCAATAAACTAAACACCATATTTTAGAAATCACAACAATATACCAAACACCATATTTTGACCTAAAACCTTAAGGTAATGAGTCCATGGAATGTCTATATTATACACTCTTCACTTAGTCCATTCTTAACTAATGTGAGACTTAATAACTCATACTTGAATTCCAATAGTAGCTAGGGGATGATAAAGATTTAGCTCTCTGTTGTACTCTGTTTGCTCCTCTCCACATGGAGGGTCTTTGAGCCATTTTTTCTGTCACCTTATTAGAAAAAGAAAAAATGGCCCTATGAGGTTAGACGAAGGCCTCTTATGTGTCTTTGTTTTTATGGTTTTGCTTTTTTTTCCTTATGTTATCGGAAAAAGAAAAGGTGTTGGTTCTGTTATTTTGACTCCTACTTTCACTTTACATAATGTGTTTCATATTCTTACTTTCACATTCAACCTTATCTTAGTCAATTGCTTATTATTTGCTAACTCTCATATTCTTACCTTTTCTGCTAATTCTGTTTTGATCCAAAACAGGTAGTCTCTGAAGATGATTGGCAAAGGTGAGCTCCACCAATGACTACATGTCTTTTGCTTGCCTTAGTCGTCATCACCTGCCAAGATTGATTTGTCTACTTCTGTTTCCAAATTCATGTAATAATTTAGCTGTTGATAAAGTTTCTTCTAATGTATGGCATTCTAGACTGGGACAATGTCCTCTAAACCATTTCCTATTTTGGTCAATAAAAGCACATTGATCTTTCTTATCTTAATTTTGATCCATGCTTAATTTTCCCCATAGCAAAACAATCTAGGCCCATGTTTGAATCCAACAATCATTTTTCTAATGCTCCTTTTGATTCAATTTACTGTTATGTATGGGGACTCTTTCGTGTGTAATCTTATTCTGGTCATCATTATTTCTTGACTATTAAGGATGACTATAGCAGGTTTACTTGCTTATTTTACTTAAGAATAAATCAAGTGCTGATAAAGTCATTATGCAGTTCTTTGTATTTGTTGAGACTCAGTTTCACAAGGTGATTAAATGTATACGAAGTGATAGTGCCCAGGAACCTGCCTTCATGGATTTCTTGCCATCTAAAGGGGCTACTCATCAATTTTCTTGTGTTGAGCGTCCACAATAGAATTTTGTGTTGAAAGGAAACATAGGCACCTATTGAATGTTGATAGTGCTCTTTATTTTCAGTCAAAGGTACCTTTGACCTTTCGAAGTGACTATGTTCTTGCAGCCTATTTCCTGATAAATCGGATCCCTTCTTAGACTTTACAGCATGTGTCTCCCTATGAGAAGCTATATAATAAGGTCCCTAAATATGATTCTTTGAGAGTCTTTGGTTGCTTATGCTTTGCGTCCACTCTCATGTCCTCTAGGCACAAGTTTGACCCATGTGCTATAGCTACTGTGTTTCTTGCTTACCCCTTCGGGTATTAAGGGGCATAAGCTCTATGATATTACCAAAAGAGCTACATTTGTTTCCTATGATATCGTTTTTCATTAGAACTTGTTTCCCTTTCATGTTGCGCACCTTAAAGATGATTTTCTCATTGATCCCTTTCATGACTTAGTGGTCCCTACACCTTTATCCTCTCCGAATATTCCCTGCCCATCATTTGGTCATGTGCCTCCAACTCTTGAGTCTATTACCAACATCCCACTTGAAAACACCCTTCCACCAGTATAAGTTTTTATTCATGACACTCCTGTCCCTTCCCTTTGCAAGCCTTGACGACCACACAAACCACCTTTTTATCTTCATGTTTATCATTGCAATCAAGTCTTCACCTCCTCCACTAAATATCCATACCCTATTTTTTTATTTTCTCACCTATGATAGGCTAAGTCCCTCTTATCGCCATTATGTCATGCAAGTTTCTTCCATCTTTGAGCCCTAATTTTACCATCAAGCTACACACATTCCCAAGTGAACTACAGACCATGGAGGCAAATCAAACATGGTCCTTAGTTAAGCTACCTGAAGGCAAACACATGATTAGTTGCCGTTGGTTGTATAAGGTGAAGCATTTGCTTGATGGGACAGTTTATAAGTACAAGGCACATTTGGTGGCTAAGAGGTATATTCAGCAACCTGGGTTGGATTTCACTGAGACTTTTTCACTCGTAGCTAAGGTCTCTATCATTTAGATGTTATTGCCTTTACCAGCTGTGCACAATTGGTCTTTACTTCAACTATATATTAATAATTCCATTTTAAATGGCTTTCTCATCACTAAAGAAATCTACATGGTCCTTCCTTTGGGGTATTCACAATAAGGAGAGAATGTGGTTTGTAAACTCAACAAATCTATTTATGGTCTTTGTCAGGCTCTGCTAGCCAATTTCAATATTCACCTTCCTCTGTTGCAGTTTACTATGATAGTTAAGCTGTGATCCACATTCCCTCGAGTCCAACTTATCACAAGTGAATGAAGGATATGAAGATCGATTGCCACTTCATTCGTGAGCAGGTTGACAATGGCATTATTTGTCTTGCTCATGTTTGCTTGCAACACCAATTGGTTGACTCGCTTACCAAAGTTCTTCCACTTCCATAATTTTCCTATTTGTTATCCAAGATGGATGTCCTCAAATTGTTCCTCCTATCTTGAGGGGGAGTATTGGGAATTAGTTAGAGCTATTAGAGCCATTAAGTAGTTAGATGTAAGTTGTTGACTTGTCAGTTATCGTCATATATATAAACTCCATTGTTAAGTTAATTGTTACACCATATAATATATATTATTAATAATATAATTATCGAAAAAAAAATGTCCAACCTTGCCTTGAATAGAATTGTTTTCAATTTATAATATGTGTGAGAAACTAAAAAAGAAAAAGTATCCATTAATCAATTAAATAAATAATTTATTGCTGCATTAAAACTTGAAAGGGGAAGCTTTGCCACTATAATGATCCTACACAACTCAAATAGGATTACCTCTATTAGGAGGGTACATGTAGTTTTCATAAAAAAAAAAATAATTTATTTTGCATTATTTCCTATAAGTGGTTAAAATATTTCAATAAATAATTACTCAATTACGTTTAATTAATAACACGGGCATACCGAGCTCATAGGATTTTACTTTTGAATTATTATTGATTAAAGTATTTATCAATTTGTTATTGTTTATAAACTATTCACCAAATTACTTCTCTTTTGTTGACAATGACAAGTTTTTTATTTCTTTCTGCAGTATACATAAAAAGCTATGTTTGGCACCATCTACATGGATACATCAATTAATTGTGTGGTGCTATCTACGTAGAAACACCAACAAATTTGTGAAAATGCTATGAACTTTTATAATCTTAAGTTGACAAACCCATCGGCGACGTTATACTAAAATTGCCAAACTATTTTTGTGATCCAAACCTTTTTAACATTCTTTATTATTTTTTCATTTCTTTACTCACTAAGCCTAACATATTTTTCTTTCTTGTTTTGTTTATCCATACCTTTTTTTTTTATTAAGAGAATTAATTGATGTGGGCGTAAATTGGCGTGGATTAGGAGGGTACTTTGGTAGATAATTTTAAATAATGACATGCCAATAAGAGAGGTCACCTAAAAAGCTCTTTGCTCATACTCTGTCATAATTTCGGTTTAATTCTTAGATTTTCTTAGTAATTTATAAATATCTCTTTAAATGCTAAATAAACTTGAAAATATGTTTTGAGCATGGATTGGGGTAAGTCTTCTTCTTAATCTAAATTTTAGTATCTAAAAATTAATTAAATAATGACATATTGATAAATAGCCTATATTATGACAGAAAGATTTCCACGTCAAAAAATAAAAAAAGAATTATGGCGGATAGATAGAAAACTCTAACCGTTGGTTTTCCGAGCATTAAATGACATTTTCACTTATCTTACCTATAGTTATTAAATAGTACTTTTTTTAATAAAAAAAATGGTAAATTGTGAATAAATTACTAAATAATTTTTATTATTTATTAAATAAATTCAGATGCACGCGGACACAATTTCGTTTTAACCTATTGCAATAGCTCTAAATCTCATGCTGTGCATGTGACATATGATAATAAGATATATAGCTTATATTGAAATACACTTAATAATCTCAAATCGAAAAGAGAAAATACGGTACATAAATGTTCATCGAATTGAAATTTTCCGTCCCAATTTCTTGTCTCTTTTTATATTTTATTTACTCTGAATTTGAGATCTATAATTTTTATGGGATCTTATTTATGTTCATCTTAAACAATTGCTTTTTTTAAAATTATCTATGATTTCATATATAATAAGTGTTGATTGAAAGACAAAAAAAAAAAAAAAAAAAAAATGAAGCAAAATAGGACAGAAGAATTGATATACGTAGAGTGAGGTTACTTAGTTTAAAGGAAAAGCTTACTGTAATGTGATAAGACGGGTTGAACATTATATATGGTTCGTCAAATGCATTTGAAATTACCTGAACATAACATAGATAAGGAAACCGATTGAATGAATTGGCGTATTGAAACGTACGCGTATAATTTACCAACATTGTCAAACTATTTTTAAGTAGAAATACACTCATTCGTATCAATTAAGCTACCTGTAAATATACTCATTCATTAACAAATTAAAAAATAGAGCACTTGCTATAGAACAAAAGAAAAAGAGTACTAAAATAATGGCATACTCTGGTATCACCATTTGGATAATACTTTCTAAGATCCATTACTTGCACGACAAGATAAATTGAGAATTATTTAATTCAGAATTCCAATACTCGTTTTAATGCTTATTATGTTGTAATTTATAAAAGACTTAATTAATTTGCAGGTGCTTATAATTTGACTAAATTTTTAATTAAGTTTTTAAAATTTAAAAGTTTTTAATTAAATTTCTATATTGAGTAAAATTTTGTAATTAAGAAGTTGCATTAATCTAATATTATAGAAAAGTTTAAAATTTTATATAATTTAATAGATCCCCTAATTTTATAAGTTCAAATGTATAGATTTATTCAATCCAATACAAAATTTTGTAATAATGGATTACTTTAAAGATTTGATTATAAAAATTTATTTAATATAGCGACCTAATTAAAAATTTTTAAAATATAAAAATTTAATTGAAAATTGGGTTAAATAATAGAAACTTACAAATTAATTAAATATTTTTAAAATGTAGGGCACTGGAAACAGAGTCAGCAGAAAACTTAAAAGCTCAACTCACACAGTGAGGAGCACAACACAGAACACAAGGATAACAATTGAAGCATAAACATCAAAACCAATAGATGCACATAAAAAGCGATACTAGCATCATCTATACTCCTTGAACCTTTAGACATATTCCTCCTGATTGCATATTTATTTTACTTTCTTATATTAACCCTTTCTATTTAAAAAGTAAAAGAAACAATTAATTACTCTACTTAATTAATAAGAAAAACATGTAATTGCATGATGCTAAAGGAAAAATCAATTGAACCCCACAAATAGGGAAAATATAGAACGGCAGAAAGTGGAAATGAAAATGAGATTGACGCTGATTAAGAAGTGGAAGCTTTCCTCCATAACAAGAACATTAAAACTTAAAATTGAGATTAAAGTAGAAACAACACCAACGCAGGAAGCTTGAAGGCAAATCGTGGGACAAAGCAAGAAGGGAGAGTTTGTTCTTGTATTGGAATCTTCTAACGACCATGATTATATGTTAGAAACAAGAAAACAAAAACAAAGAGAAATGGAACAACCAAAATTTATGTTTTTAGAGGGCAAACCATTGTGCTTAAACATTAAATATATGAATTTAACAATTAATTTTAATGGTTGAAACTTATTGTAGAAAATGGAATTTAATTTGAATTAATTTATAAATCAATTTTATTTTATAGAATACTTTTAAAGATAAAGAATGTTGCACAATTTAAATATTAAGACATGTTATGCAGTATTACATATGTATTCTTTTTTTTTTTTTTAACACAATGTTTAGGTTGGGGACGTTTCATTCCAGCCAACGATCAGGGTATATCTCTAGACTCATTAGATGTCCATATTGGTACTTATAAATCACTGATCAACTAAGAGAACTTTCAAATCGAACCCAAGTTATGATATTGCATAAATAGAAGGCCGATTAAATGAGCCAACCCCATTGTATATTATATATATATATATATATATATATATTTAGTTAGATTTAGTTTACAAATTAATGTTTTTTTTTTTATTTTTAAGATTTGATTTTTTTTTTAAGAGTAGAAAAGAAAACAAAGAACAAGCAACCGCAAGTTCTCAGTCCTCATGCAGCGGAGATTGCATATCTCCGTTTTGAGAAAAACACTAGTTTTCCCTTGAGAACTTTTTTAAAAATAGAGAAATAAAATATATTAAGAACACAATCATAACACAAAAATTAACATAAAAAACTCCAAAATCGGAGAAAAGCCACGGTCGTTATCTTAAGACAACCAGAGAATAACACTATGTAAACATTTTTACAATACAGCAAATATCTGATCTACATCTCACAACACTCTAATACAAGAGTACAAATGAAATAAGAAAGTCGGATACAAGCTTAAAGTGTTTCCGACTGATGCAAATTAAAACAGAGGACCAGGGTCCATATATATAGCTTTGACCTTCCCCTTCCCTTGCAATCCTAAGCAATATGGGACTTATTTCAAGATGTTTTATTTTAGTCAACTCGATCAATCTCCACCTTGATTGAAATGGACACATCTTCCACTTTCATTGTCTACATCGACAACCATAGTTCAAAAGAATTATTATACTCCACCATAAAGAGTATACTCACTTGGAATTAGGCAACTCCAAGAATTTCTTCTCGGCACATTGTCGAAACTATGCTGAAAAATTTATGGTGCAATTTCCATGTTGGCTTTTTCCAAAAGTTTTTTAGCCAACGACATAATCCCACCACACACCTTGCATAAATGCCAACCAATAACTATGTGCAATTGTGGATTTGTTAGCAATAACTTATCATTTTCCATGGTAGCACGGTAATGCCATGGGGATACACTTCTCATCTGTTAGAAAAAAATCATCCTTTCCCATAATGAGAGAGACATTATTAGCATTTGACTCAGAGCCTTTTTCTGGTACCACTCCACCTGGACAATTATCCCTTTTAACGCCATGTGTAATCCTAATTGTATCAACACATTTTTGGCTTGTATTTGCCACAAGCCAAAATTGATTCTTCCATCAAATTTTTCTATGTCAAATTTCACAGCACTTGAAAAACTTGACATTGCAACCATATGCTAAAATAGGGTATGCAAACTGTAAATTGTGCACTAGGTAGGTTCCTAGGAAAAAGAGGTGGGTCACAATGGATATGCTTAAATGCTTCAATCACAGAGCATACTAAGAATTTAATATCCCACTAAACTATAAGCTCTTATACCACTTTTGGGGAAAATGTCATTTTCCTCTTAAGAACTTTCCTAAAAATTGAGAAATAAAATATACCAAGAACACAATCACAAGACAAGAATTAACATAGAAAACTGCAAAATCGGAGAAAAACTACGGCCGTTATCTAAAGATAACCAGAAAATAATACTATGTGAAAATTTTTATAGCACACGAATTTTTCTCTCAAACACCCCACAACCCTAGTATACCTACACGCTCCAAAGCAAATATATGATTTACATCTCATAATACTTTAAAACAAAAATACAAAAAAAATAAGAAAGTCATATACAAGCTTAAGGTGTTTCAATTAGTGGAGACTAAAACAAAAGACTTGAATCTATATTTAGCTTGGCCTTCCCTTTCCCTTACAATCCTAGATAATGTGAGACTTATTTTAAGATATTTTATTTCAGTCAACTTCAATCCGCAAAGGGGACTCCAAAACTCCGTAACTAGCTTTCAGAACCATTAGCTTCTCGAACGCACAAGCTGACACGTGGTATAGTCTCAAAGTCCACATAAGCAATTAACTTGTTGAGGAATGGAATCTAGGGCGGCTGGGTGAGTTCACAAATTAAAAGTGATGGCTTCAAAACAGTCACGCTTAAAAATGTATATGTTTGTAAGCCAAACGCCAAGTCACCTGCAGCCCTCCCTCAATAGTTTAACATATTATTAGTTGATGTTTATTTATATACTTTTCGGAGAAAGGATAAGTATTTATATTGTTATCTTTATTTTGATTTGTTAGGATTTTGGATGCACGGACACGAACATGGATATTTGATATAACATGAATATGGAGACATATTAAATTCATAAAATTATAACACATAAATATGGTATATATATATATATATATATATTTTAAAAAAACTCATAATTCATAATATTATATTATAATAATTTTAGATATTTATAGATGTCAAACTATTAATTTTTATTATTTTCTAAATTCTTTTAAAAAAATGGAGTATTATTAATATATATCATATATACTTCCTATACCTCTTTCAAAAAATATAGAATATTATTTTTATTGATATCTCAAAAAAAATTCTAAATAAATTGGAATTTTTGATCTTTTGAATTCTTTTTTGTTCTATTAAATAATTGAAAAAGAAATACTAGGTTATGTTCTGGCCATATTCGAGTCATGTCGAACTCTATCCATCGCATGTCTGAGTCATGTCTTATACATGTCCAATCCATGTTTAGCTATGTTTGAGATGTGTATAAGTCAAAAAAAATATTTTTTAAATATAACACATAAAATTGTGTTTCGAACACATATTATATTGATGTCCAACATGTGTCAGTGTCCCACTTATGTCATATACGTGCTTCATAGGTTAGGATTATTTTCTAAGAGAATTAGAAATATTTTCCTCCTACGAGTACTTAAATTATTTAATATCACAAGTTATTGATTATTTAGTACATTCAACAATTGGCGGCCCAGCAATTCAATTATTTCTCTCTTTTTTTCATTTTTTAATTCGTTTACATCAACATGTCACAACCATTGACGAAAACTCAAATTGATTTTATTACCTAACAGAGATTCATTAGCAAGAATCAAACCTGAGACAAAAAGTCAAAATATATTTTATTTATTTAAAAGTCCGGTCAAGTACTCTGTTTCATCGTTCACATACAATTTTTTAAAAGTTAATTAACTCAAAATTTATTATTTTGTTGTTAGTAACACGCTTAACCTTTCCTATAAATAGCATATTTAGGCTCTTTGCACTTTAAATAATGAAGAATGGACAAAATATTCCTTCCTGTTTCCCTCCTTTTCCTCTTTGGATCATTTGGTGATCAAAAGTGTCGCTGAACAAATTGTTTGCAGCACAATATGTATAGTTTTTTGAATTATTTTGGTCAGCAAGCACCATATATACTGTAGCTAGGAACAAAGATGAATTGGGTACCGCTTTTGGTTAAATTTTTGTTATGGTTTTTTGTAGTTTTGGTTCATATGCAGGGATCAAAAGCATGTTTGGGGACTGAAAGGTTAGCTCTGTTGGAGATCAGAGACTTCTTCCGCACTGCTGAATACTATCCTCTTTCATCTTGGGCTCAAGACACTGAGGCTAACTGTTGTGACTGGACACGTGTCCATTGCAGCCCAACCACTGGACGTGTCACACATCTCATCCTTAATGGTCTTCTTCCTGATGAAGAATGGATTCATGGGACTATGAATTTTTCGTTACTGCTCCCTTTTGCACAATTACAGTTTCTTGATTTGTCCGATAACTACTTCAAAGATTCAGTTGGGATTGAAGGTACGCTATTTTAAAAGAAAGTCTTTACTTTTGTTTTTGTATTAGAACTTTGATTCTTATAATTTTTATTGATTCTTGTTTTATTCCTGATAATTTTATTCTTTAGATTTTAGTTCTGAGTATCGTAAATTTGAATTTTTGTTTTTTTTGTTTTTTTTGTTAAACTCCTATCACTACGTATCGATTCTTATACTTCTCACTGTTTTAGTTTTGTTCTTAATAATTACTATTTTAATAAAGTATTAATTCTTATTTTTTATGAACGAATAATTCTAATTGTTTAATTTATTTTGACTTTATTCCTTGAATGATTGAACAAGAATAGTAGGAAACTAAAAGGAATTGTATTGAAAAAACATATTATAAGGATCAAAATTAAAATTTGATCCAGTTATAGAGACCAAAATTATATTCAAACTATTTTTCTTCGTGCTGTTAAGAGCAAGCTTTTAACTACAAATTGGGTACTGCTGCAGAAAATAGCAATGGCCTCTTAATGAAGTTGTTTGGAATAAATATTGACAGGACTTTGTGGATTGAAGAATTTGCAGGAGTTGGACATGAGCCATAATGTTATTGTTAGTCTTCCTGAGTGCATGGTCAACTTGACAAGCCTAAGATTACTTGATTTATCATCAACTTCTCTGACCGGGAATGTGCCTTCTTTCATCCTAAGTCTCAAGTCACTTGAATACCTCTCACTCTTTGATACTAAACTTGAAGGCTCATTTTCGTTTAGTTTATTGGCTAACCATTCAAAACTCGAGGTTTTTCGGCTGTCATCGAATGGTAATAACTTTCATGTGGAAACTGAAAGTCCACCATGGCTCCCTACTTTCCAACTGAGGGCTCTCCAACTTCCAAACTGTACTTTGGATGGTATTCCCAGCTTTCTTTTGCATCAGCACAAGCTAAGACTAATTGATCTTTCTAACAACAAGCTAAAGGGAGAGTTCCCCACTTGGCTCTTAAATAACAACTTAGAGTTAGAGGTCTTGAGTTTGACCAATAACTCATTCACAGGAAGTTTACAATTGCCAACCTTTGTACATGGTTTGGTTAACCTTGCAATTTCAAGCAACAGTTTTGGTGGTCAAATCCCCAAAATGATAGGTAAGATCTTCCCAAATATTTCCCATTTGAATCTCGCTAACAATAATTTAATGGGAAGCTTGCCTGATTCGATGGTTGAAATGGAAAGGATACAGACAGTGGACTTGTGCAACAACAGACTCTCAGGAGAGCTTCCAAGAAATTTCTTCTCCAATTGGACCTCATTGAAATTTCTTAGTCTATCCAACAATAGTTTCACGGGACAGCTCATTCCAAAGTTTGCCACATCTGCAAAATTAGAGTTCTTGCTTTTGGATCACAACTACTTTGGTGGAGAAATTGAAGATGGAGTTTCGAACAAGTCTTCTTTGCTTGCTATGGACTTGTCAAGCAACATGATTTCTGGAAGGATCCCCACATGGATTGGCAACTTTCCATCACTCATGTTACTTTCAATGTCAAAAAGCTTTTTTGAAGATGAGATCCCCCATGAGATCTGCAACCTATTGGACATTCAATATTTAGATATTTCACAAAATAGTTTATCTGGGTCCTTGCCTCATTGCTTGGTTGGTCTGCCAGCACTGGGTTTCTTGCACTTGCAAAAGAACACTCTCAAAGGTTACATCCCAAGTGGCATCTCGCCAACATTATATTCACTTGACCTTAGGGACAACAACTTTTATGGAGTAGTTCCAAATTTCCCTCACAATCCCGTGATTTCTTCCAATTTAAGGGTACTTCTATTGGGAGGGAATCAACTGAGTGGTAGCATTCCTGAAAACTTGTGTGGTTTCAGTAGACTAAGGATTATGGATCTTTCGCGTAATAGGCTCACTGGAATCATGCCTTCATGCCTTGCTAATATCACATTTGCAGTTGACCCCTCCCACACATGTCAAACAATTCCAATTGGAGGCCCTTGTGTTGGAAACACAGATGAGGTGGAATCCATATGGTTCATCCCTGAGAATATCAGCCCTCTATATAACTCCACTTTGAAGTTGAACTTCAGTTCTCTTGATGGCCTGTATCTGATAGAAGAAGCACTACCAGCAGAGTTTACAACAAAGAACAATTTTATTCTTACACTGGCAGTATCCTAGCACTGATGTCTGGATTGGATTTGTCAAGTAATGAATTAAATGGCAGCATCCCACTGGAAATAGGGTACATAAGTAACATTCATGCCTTAAACCTATCACATAATCACTTATCAGGAACTATACCACAGAGCTTTTCCAATCTAGCAAATGTAGAGAGCTTGGACCTTTCCTACAATAACTTGAGTGGTTCCATACCACCCAACCTCACTGAGTTGAACTCTTTGGCCATCTTCAATGTCTCCTACAACAACTTGTCCGGTCCAACTCCTATCATTGGACAATTTGCCAACTTTGATGAGAATAATTACAGAGGTAATCCTGGCCTTTTTGGGCCATTTCCTGGTAGGAGTCCCACCAGAACATTGTCACTGCCACCTCCATCTTTAGAAGTCCCAAGCAGTAGTGAAAAAAACCACATCGCCATTGAGTTGGTTTCTTTCTATTGGGGATTTGCCTGCTCTTATGTTACAGTGGTGTTGGGGTTGGCGGCAACTCTCTGGATTAGTCCCCACTGGTGTGAGGTTTGGTTTCGGTTTGTGAACTCATGCATATTCTATTGTTTTCCATGCTTTCGTAGAAGTGGTTTGCACTAAGCATGCAGCTACAAGAAGAAAGCGTTGGAGTCTGAACAGAGCTCCTGTGTATGTTGTTTTCCTTTTTTCTCTTTATAATTTACTTAATTCATTGCATATGTACAATGCAGTTATACAGTTGACTCTAAAATATGTTGTGTGTAAATGTATCCGAGAAGCTCGAATCAATGAAAGGCTTGAAAGCAATTTCGTAACCTCTTCGAATATTATAGTTGAGATTCTCTAAGGTTTATACATGAAGCATAACAACTGTCACAGTATAGTGAGGATTAATTAGAATTGGTTAAGTTAATTAGAGGGTAGTTGAGTTAGTTAATGCCTCAACAAATAGTAGTTATGTATTAAACTTTTACTAATAGTAAAAGGTGAATTTTTTGTTACATTAAAAATTTAGGTTGAGGAAAAGATTTGATCTAATCTAGAGTCAGCTATGTCTCTATGTTTAATAAGCACTTTCAAAGATATTTACAACCAATTAATGAAAAAACACAGTAATAAAATTTAAAACATAGTGAACATAAGCGGAAGATCGATCAGTTGAGTCAATCGGTTAATCCAAAATAAAAAAGATGATTTTACGAATATAATATGTGATTATACAAGTTCCACCTCAATCATTCCAGTAAAAATGTAGTAAAAGTGAGAAAAAGTAAAACAACATAATACATTTTTCCTATTTTGAGACCTAATAATTTCTCAATCTTAGAAATAGAAGAGTTGTATTTAACAATCTTCGAATTTGACTTAACCTATATCAAAGTTAAAAGCTAATTTTCAAAAATTAAAAATCAATCAATTTTTTTTCTTTTTGAAAAAAAGACTTAGTTTAGATTTTTTTTTTTGTTTGAAAATTAATCAGTTCAATTTAATTTTTAAAATTTGATCCAAACTAAAGTAATAATACACAATATGTTATACACACAAATATTTTATATAAGGGATAGGGTATAGGAGAGAGTATTGTGTGCAGGGCGGAGCTCTCAACCATTTTTAAGGGAGTGACCAATACTTAATAATTAATTTTATATAGCAAATAATATGTACTTTCTAATTTTTACTTTTACCTAAAAAATTAAACAAAAGTTACAATGCATATTAAAAAGAACATTTTACAATCAAAGCCCAAGAAATATATATATAGTATTTAAACATTTAATTAAATATGTAGATTTTATAACAAATGACCAAATAAAAATTTTTAGAGGGGACCAAATAATGAAAAAGTAAAAAATTTATAAAAGACTAAAATTTTAGGGGAAGCCCATCGTCCCCTCTAAGCCAAAGGAGGAGCTGCCTTGTGAGTGTGAGTGAGACCTTTTGAGAGAACTTTTGCATGGCTTGGAGGCATGAGTAGGGTGGAGATTTCCTTCAAGGATAAATTAGTTAGGGAAAAGAGGCCCCTTTCCCTAAAGAGGTTGGAGAGTTTTTATTGCAAGATAGCGAGAACAAAGCCTGAAAGGAGTTTATTGACTCTAACTACAATTTTTCTTAGATAATAAGATGCTAGAGGATCGTTGCAATCCCTAGCAGCAAGCCCTAGTTATCAAGCTACTAGGGAAAAAAGTGGGTAACATGACTATGAAAGACAAGCTCAAAAAGGTCTTGAAGCTAGTTGGTGGGTGGTTTTGATCTGATGGATATTGACAATGGCCTCTTCATAACAAAATTTGATGCGGAGGAGGATACGAATAAAGCATTGGAGGGTGGGTCGTAGATGGTCTTTGATCATTATCTTTTACATTGCTTTTGGTCTTCTATCTTTGTTTCTTCCTTGCCTACGATCGATAAAGTTAAACTATGGTGTGGATCGATTTAGCTAATTAACATTATTAGAGATTAATTAACAATAAGGAAATGTTAGTTATACGCTAATGTAATTTCAAGTCTTCTCGGTAGAAAAAATAGTAATGTTTTGCTAGCCGAAGAAAATTGTCTTATTAACAGTGTCTTGTAATACAAGAACCGATTTGGTAGAAATCTATACTACAGGATAACATAAATATCAGTTAAAAATCCTAGGATGTGTGGCTAGAAACTAGCCATACAAACCCTCTTGGTGGCTAAAGATAAGCCACTCAAATTTAAGCTTAAAGGAATTTAAATTTTGTCTCAAATCCACCAATAGGATTTAAGCTACCAACTTAACAACCAAGGCAACATTTTTCTCTTTTCTCTCCTTCATATTTTGGCCAATCTCCCCTTCATTTTCTCTATCTTCATTTTCTTCTCCAACACACTCACACTCACCCAAACTCTTGCACCTTGCTCTTCTTGTTCACATCTTCAACTCTTTCTCTTGTTTATCCCCAACAACTCTAAGACAAGCCCAAAACCTTCCTCCGTTGATCATATAACCTTAGCCAAGCAAGGATCAAAAAGGGCTTTGTGCTCATTTGAGGGCTTTAGACGAGAAAAGACACCAAAAGATTCAAGTTGAAGAGCTTCAAACCTTGAATTTGAGATAGGATTCTTTAGATTTATTGCCTTATAGGGTTTTATAGATGTTAGAGTTTTCTTGTATCATCTTTGATTTAGTCTTGTATGGTGTTAATATGACTCTTTTCTAGTGATTTGAGGTAGAGAAACTTAGTTTAGGTTGAAAAATATGTTAAAGGACCAAGATAGACACAAAACAGGAAAAGTTGTTGAAAGAAACCCTAGGACTGTCTGTACCACAAATGATATATCTCAACTTATAGAGTTCAAATTTCAAAGAAACTAATTTTAATGAAATCCGACTTGAAGATAGATCCAACCATATAAATTATAGATCCATTGGACTTAAAATGAAGGAGTTATGATTTTTAGAAGTAGATTGTTAGTTAATACCCCTAGTCCTTGCCAGTAAGTGATAAAATGGGCATAACTTGCCCTATACAATTTTAATTTAAGTGCAACTAATTTTGTTGGAAAGCTAACACATAGTGCATCATGACCATAAAATTTTAGAATCAGATTCGTAGTAGAGTCCTACTTGTGATTCCTTGAAGTTGACCTATATTCTATTCAAATTGAAACAAGATAGCCCAAATGAGGAGCTATAACTTAGGCACTACTTACTCAATTAGAGTGAAACTTATTGGATTTGAAAAAGGGTCTATATAAGTACATCCTGGTAAAATTACAAATTAAGATAATGTAAGATGGAGTTTTAGTGAATTTCTAATTTTAGGTGTGCAAGTCTATCTTGAAATAGGGTAGCCTTAAGTAAAATTTAATAACTTAAGTTATACACTTCAAAATTTAGTCAAACTAAAAAGGTTTAAAATTAACTAACAAGGCTACAATCTATTAAATTTTGAAATTAAAATGAATTAAAATGAAATTTTGATGGAATTTATAAATTCAGGGCAAATCTTAACAAAAGTGAATTAAACTATGAGGCAAGCAATTTAAGAGTCTCCAACCTTGTGGAGACTAAGCGGAGTGAATATTTATGCAATTACATGGTAGCATGATGTTATGTTGGAGTATTGACAATGATAATGATTATGTTTGAACTATCATTGACATTATATTAAGATTCTTGATTTTTTGTGATTGGTTGGCTATTATTTTTGTTACCTATTTTGGTAACCTTTATATTACAGCTGTCATATTGCCGGATTTCTGACATGAGTAAGTTGTAAATGAGTTATGTAGTATCATTAAAAGTACATCCAACAATATTTTCATGTATGATCATAAATGATAATCTATGCTACAAACATAAAAAAATGAGATCCCTTCACTTGGAGGCAGTTATTGGATCCCTCCTTGTGAAGGCAATTAAACAGATAAGATGTAGGTCCTTCACATGGAGGCATTTTTTCGGTCTTTCCCTGTAAAGACAGTTAAAACTATTGGGTCCCTTTACTTTGGAGGTAGTTTGCTAGCTGATCCCTCTAATTTAGAGGCATGTGGGTCCCCTTGTAGGTTAATACTATGTGACGATGGTCAAGAGTTGAGCTCACTCCTAAAAGGCTATCTAAGGGCAGTAAAGATTAAAAGCATATTGAAAGTAAGAAAGAAAATAAGAAAGTGTATTAAGTCATACAATTATGGGCATACAACATATTTATCTTTATTTAATAGTTTGATTGGTCAAAAAATTGCACACTTAGTAGTTGTATAATTATTGCCATATATACTCAAGTGTATGAGTTAAAATTAATCTGCTTCGGAAGGATGCATTTTTTGAACTTAATAAGTGAACCTTTATTCCTATGTATGATATCACATTTTCTAGGTAAACCGAAGCACCTAAGATGGCAACGATGACATGGATTTGCCAAGTAGTTTAGGAAACCTACTGAGAATATAAAATTCTCATTTAATTCTACATGTGTTTCTATGTTGTCTCCAAACAGACAAAAAGATCTTGAAGTGGACCAACCCAAAGGACTATGGCCAAGACTGGACTGGTTGTTGGACTAGTTGTTGAAGATAATTGATATACATATATACATACATACATATGTAACATGTATAAATTGGGCTTTGTTGCCCATCAGTGACAACCTACCCAATAGAAGGGACAAGGAAGAAAATGGGGCTGAGAGAGGTCATGGACATTGTGGTATGCTCTTTTCCTTTCCTCTGCATATTCTTTTCTTCTTGATTCTATTTCTTCTTTCCTTGGAACCTGCTTGTTCTACCTTCTTCTAATTCCCATTCTTCTATTAGGTTGCTTTAGCTTGAGGAGGCTGATTGTGGTTCATCAAGCTACTCAAGTGGCGATAGTCCTAACCAACCCTATTTCCACATTACATTTCTATTTCTGTTATTAACATATTTGTATTTCATTGTTACATTGAAATACTCTGAGACTTGGTACTCTCTGATTGTTAGTTTATATTTGAAGTGAGGCATAGTTTCTGTAATTTCAAATTCTACAATGTTTCACATGCATACATACATACATATATATATATATATATATATATATACATATATATATATATATATATATATATATATATATATATATTATTTGGGAAGGTGTTGATTCCCATGTCTCAACATGGCTTACTATGATGAATCTGTCTTACTTGCTCTAACTAGTGTGGTGAGGACTCCTATTAAAGGTTGATCGACATACCCTCAAAATAGCCCGGGGAAGTTTGCACATAGTTGTGTTAAAATTGATCTTTCTTAGCCAATTTGGATCAATGGTATAATAGCCAATATTCTCAACAATCACGATAACAAAAAACACTCACTTGTCCAGAGACAAAAGAAGCTTTTTGATTTTTTTTTCAACTATTAGGTTTCTTAGTGAATCTGAATCAATATTGAACTAGTAAACAAAGAGGAAGACAAGGGCAACCCCATGACCGAGCACCGGTATTTGTGAGATTGTGAAATAGGTAAGAAGATGGATTTAATTGAATATTTTAGGAGAGATTTTAGAATTTGTGACTTTCTTTGTGTGATGTGAAATTGTTTCCAGTTAACCAATAAAAATTAGATATAATAATAGGCGATTTACAATTTTAAGAAAATTAAGAAAATTTAAGTTTTGGAGAAGGTCTCATAGTTGTATGAGTATTAGAAAAGTTAATTTCATAATAATATACCTATAAAGATAGCTTGATTAATGAGAGAAAAATTATGTGCATTCAAAATTTGTTTAAATTTAGTTAGATTTAAGTCGAATTGCTTTAGCAGCAGTTTTGCTAATTTTAATTGACTTGTTAACTCATATTTTGCCACTTTATACATTCTTAGTTAAAGTAATAAAGTAATTATTCGGATAAATTTTATTTTTTTTTCAAAGTATTTGAAATATTGAATGTGATTACAAAATAAATTAATGTTTTTTTCATATAGAATGAGGTCTGAATATGTAAACTAATTTTCAGATCAAACCAAATTAATTTGATTCCACATACAATGTTATTTTTTTAAGTTTGATTTTGTTGAATTATTGTTAATAAAAGGTTTTACAGCTATATTAAATAATGCATTGTTACATCATTTAACGAATTTGATTATATTAGTCCCTTTGCCAACTTTTATGTGTAAGGAAGGGGAGGGAAAGGAAATGGGGAGAAAAAAGGCTAACTTTTATTATTTGGTTGAAGTGAAAATGTGGGAAGAAGAGTTTGAATAGTATTGCTTTTTTAGTAGGATCTATATGAATAGTGTAATTTTTTTCTTCCCTCCATCAAGCGGAAAGACTAGGGGGAAGGGATGCATTTTTCATCTTTACAATTTTGCCTTCTAATCTTGCAAAAGAGAGATGTTGCGTTTGCAGAAGAGAGACATTGCAGAAATGATGATGATAGGGAGAGGATTAGGGTGTACAATATTATTGAAGGTGTTGCGTGCACTCTCTCCTCTATTTTTTTTTTAAATTTTAAAATCAATATTTTTAAAATTTTATCTAAATAATTTTAATTCTTCTATTATTATATGATTAAAAATAAATACAAAAAATTTCAAAGTACAAGTTATGTAAAATTTTAAATTTTTTTTGTTGTTAGCATTTTATTTTAAATAGATATTTTATTTTAAATAGGGTATTAAACAATAGCTGAATACTATATTTGATATTATTTATTTGATAAAATATATTTTTAAGTAATATTTTTGAAATATTAGATTAATTAAAAATATTATTATTTTAAATAATTTAAAATAATTTATTTTTATTAGTATTTATTTGATTTAATAGGTTGATATTATTTAAAATTATTAAATTAAAAATAGTAAATTTTTTATTTGATATTAATTAATATAGTTAAAATACCTTTTTTAACAATACAAGGGTAAAATTATCATTTGACAGCATTACCTCTTTCTTTCCTTTCACTTTTTCACACAAATAAATAAGGAAAAATCATTTTCCTTTCATTTTCCTTTCCTCTCATTTTTCTTTGATTCAAATATACCTATGAAAAATATAAATCCACTCTATTTCTTTCTACTTAACTTCTTTCCTTTTAACTTCCTTCCTTCCAATTTCTTTCTTCATCCAAACACACCCTAAGGGTGTTACAAAAAAACTGAGAAAGTAATTAAATATTTTCAATTATAAGCGGAATTTTTTTTCACTGAATTATTTTATATAAGAAATTGATATTACTATTTTTTCTAATAAGTTTCTCTTTTACTTATTAATATTAAAAGTAAAGTTAATGATTCATTAATTTTCTAAATTATAATAAAATTTTATAAAATGATAGATAAAAAAATTAAGTAAATAATAAATACATGAGATATTAAATTTATTAAATAATATACTATTAAATATAAATATAAATTTTTTATACTAATAATATATTAAAATTAATTATTTTTTAAGTCCCGTTATATATTTGAATGCTGTAGTTTCTCTAAATTCTGATCAAATTCTAGAAGGGATTAGAGATTCACTACAGTGTAGCGAAGGAATATTTCTGTCCATTAACTTTTGTTAGAAATTTGCTTGAAATATACTGCCCAACTGATCCGACGTCCTACTTATTACTTATATAAGGGAGAATTTGGCATGGAATAAAAATTGGTGGGTGGGAAAATTTTATGGATTAAGTTCACGATTTAATTTTAATATATTAATAATATAAAATTTATTTATAATGTCATTCAATCAAATCTTCTTATATATATAATTGTCGAGATAGCAGGCATGAGAATTAAATATATTTGCTGATTTAATAATATATAATTAGTTACAATATAAAAAAAAATTATAATATGGATGCATCAAAATTAAATTGTTAAATTTATATGTAATTTATGCATAAATTTAATTTATGAAAATTTCTCTCTATAAACGAAAAATAAAAAAAATTCGTAAATTAATTTTAAAATTAAGTAAAAATAAAGAAAATTTTTTAAATTATATTTATATGTAAAATTATATATAAATATAATTCAGAATTTTTTTTCCCTTGAGATTTACCTCATTCCAATCTCACCCTAAAGGGTAAATGGCGGACTCGTCAACTCCATGTCCCCGGCTGAGAGTCTAAAGCACTTTTCTTCCCAACTATGTCTGGCGACATTTCACTCGGGCTGCATAGCGTTATCACGTCATCGCTTCTTTATTATTCTTTGTTGAAATGTTATGTTCACTTGTCATTTGCTATTGGACCAAAGTTGCACTATATTCATTAAAAATTGCTAAAACATTGCTTATTATTACTCCATATTGAAGTATTAGGCGGACTTGTTATTTGATCTTTGACCAGAGTTGCACTACGTCCATTAAAAATTGTTAAATTTACAAAAGATGGATATCAACTGACTCGGTCAGAAAAGCATCAAATTTGTTTTGAAAAGTTTGCAATGAGATAATCGCAGATGTTTATCTGAAATTCAAATAAATTCAAATACTAGTAATCAAGATAAAAAAAAAATTGATTAATTAATTATGCGTAGAATAATACTAAAAAAGACTATGGCCTCCTTCAAAAATATTATTTTTTTCCATCATTTTTTAATTTTACTCAGATTTTTTTTTTTGAAAAAAAAAAGTCATATTTATATATTTTTTGGGATTCCACTGGACAGGTTCCTCATTTCAATTTTATTGGCATTCTTCCCGCTCAAGATTGGGTTCATGACGCTGAATTTTTCGTTACTGCGTCCTTATGAACAATTACAGTCCCTTGATTTGTCAGATAACTATTTTAAAACTCAGTTGGGATTGAAGGCACCTCTTTGACAGAAATCTCTCTCTCCCTCCCTCTCTCTCTCTCTCTTTTTCAATGGGATGGTTTTAAGAGCAAGCTTTACAAATATTTACAAAATTGTTGGAATAGAATTTTAACAAGACGGAAGCGAGATAGGATTTGTAAGAAGGGATGTTGGTTCAAAAGATTTTGAATTGATAATCACACACTCATAAGAACATAGCGACACAACAAAAAGAAGGAAAAGTTTTTCAATAACTAACTCACTTTATTCATGATGGTATACTTTGATGCACTATTAGCATGTTTGGTTCTGATTTTGTAGAATTGATTCTAGATAGAATTGATTTTGTTGGAATTGATTTTGTTAGAATTGATCATGAGATAAAATAATTTATATTTGAAAGTTTTTCTAAAAGTGATTCTGACAGAAAGTAAATTTTTTTCACTTTTTTCAAAATCAATTCTAAAGGCAAGAATTGATTTTGATTTATATAAACCAAACAATATCAAAAATTGACAAATCAATCTTGGGGGTTCAAAATCAATTGTAACTCTGCTAAATGGAGATCCAAACAATGCCTCGGTTAATGATGCCTTTTATAGGCAAACATGTGTACTAAAATATTATAAAACTTCCTTAATCTAAAAGAAAGAAACTTAGGCAGTGCATCAAGTTGAACAACTAGATCAATTGGGCTACCGTAAATAAAGCTGTAAGTGTAGATAATTATGGTAGCAAATCCTTACCATTTACGTGAGGCGCGATGGTCAAAAAACAGCTTTGTTTCAGTTTTGACAATTCAAAAAAGCGTTGAAATTTGTCTTTCTTGATGCCGTAAATTTTGAAGTGCAATGGAGCAAATTTCCAACTAGCAATTTATTCTTCAATTCTTTAACTTGGACACTTGCAATGCATAGGCAGTGCAGTAAAATTGTTTAAACATGAGGTGTAAAAAATTCGAACATTGCAACCTTGGCTTCTACTTGATATTTTTGTTGACAAAGTTGCCAACATCAATACTCCTCATTGGCACTTTGGAAACAAACACCAATTTTTTTCATCTTGTAAATAACTCAATGTTAAATGGCTTTGTAAAAATATGTGCATCTTTTTCTTTAATGTGACAACACTCAATTATTACCTTCTCCTCAACTATTGATTCCCAAATATTTTGGAATAGAATATTTGTATGCTTGGACCTCTTATAAAATATTGGCTTCTTCTTGTATCTTTTTTACAAGTAATTTGGCTTTGTGTTTGCATATTGAGCCATTAGATTTAACCTTTGTTTTATAACTCATTTGACTCCAATTACCTTTTGGTTGCTCGGTCTTTCAATAAGTTACTGAGATCCATTTTGTTTATCTTCTCCAGCTCCTCTTATATTGCTTTTTTCTAGGAAAGGAACTTTGTTGCATTTGAGTAGATGGTAGGTTTGAAAACAGCAACATTACATCTTTGATAGATGTCCTGCAATGTACTTGTATCTCAAATTGGTTCATCATGAAAGGCTTCAACAATAAATTTAAGATCTTGTTGACTTTGGTTGTCAACAACAGTTCTGCTTCAGTATTTTTTGAGGTCCAGATTGTATTCTCATCAAATTTGACATTCCAAACTTCATAAGAAGTTTTGTCTTTGAGTGCTTTAGTAGGCAACACTATTCCAGAGTATGTCTGCTTCTTTATTCACTACTAAAAATGTGCTAATTTCCGACAAATTCACCGACAAATTATTGCCATCAAAATTTTTGATAGATTATTGCCCGTCAGAATTTTCAACGAAAAACAAGGAAATATTAAAAAATAAATAAACGAAATTTATCGACGAAAGTGAAAATTCGTCGATATGATTTCACACCAATTGACACCAAATATTTGTTGACGGATTTATTGACAGATACTTCACCATAAATATTATGACGGAATTTCTGTCGATGAAGACAAGAATTATTTTTTTAATTTAGAATTACCAACAGATTTTCTGATAGTAATATTTTTTAACTTATTTTGAAATATAAATGAAATAGGTAAAATATCACCAATGGAAAATTTGTTAGTATTTGAAATTTAGGCATTACCACCGATGACGCTTCAAACTTCAATATTCGTCAATTACCAATAGATTTTCCATCGGTAATATTTAAGTGAAATGCATCATTTCACTAACCACCCATTACTGATGGATTTTCCATCAATAAAAAAGGAAAATAAAATGAATCATTTTATTTTTCTCATTATCGACAGAGTTTCCATCGGAAATGGGTAGTTCGTGAAACGATGTGTTTCACTTAAAAATTACTGATAGAAAATCTGTTGGTAATGGAAAAGTGAGATATTAACACATGAGCTGTAACACCCTCTATCATATAAGCCATGCTCGAGTCATCGAGTTATATTAAGAGATTGTCACTGTGCTAAGAAAATCTTTAAAATGCGAAAAATACAATATATGGCCCTTTAACTGCACACTTTATTATTGAATACAGTTCATAAATTTTGTTATCTCTGATAAATAAAATTCTGCCTTGTTCTTAAGTTTTAGCCTAGGATCTGTAATGTTTACAGAAAAGAAAAATATACAAGCAAGCAGTGAAAACCTAAGGTTTTCAGTAGGTAAACTCGAACCATCACGCATATAGTGTCATCACATATACACCTTAAACCTGTAACGTCCGCGATTTCCAACTTCCGACCTTAGCAATAAAATGTCAGAATTTCCAATTTCCGACCTCATATCATCAGCATTCCCGACCTCCGACTTCGTTTCCAAGGCTCAAATGGATTGGCTGAATTTTCCGAGTTCCGACGTTATGTACGCATACTCGATTCTGACCTTAGGTGAATTGGAGTGTACACGAAATCCGACGTCCGGGTTGATCTCAACCGGAAATGGGTGTGAGATCAGGTCTCTGAATTGGTCTCCAAGTCCGAGCAAAATTTCACAAGTTCCGATCTCGAGTTTATTACCAAGAGCCTTTATTGCCCTTATTTTCCCGAGTTCCAACGTCGTGGTATTTTGAATTCCGATCTCCGGTGTTATGCTTAGAATCGATTCGAGTTTACCTAATTTCCCGACTTCCGAATTTAAGTGCTTGGTTTCACATCTGACTTTGCTTTCAAGTTTCGAGTAAATCAGATAATATTTCCGAGTTCCGATTTCATCTCCAAGATGTGCACGAGTTCCGACTTTAAGAAGAGTACAAGTTCCGATGTCATCTTCAGAATATACTGGAAATAAGTCCCACTTCTAGGCGACGTGGAGAGCAATTCTGCCACAAAGAGGGGACAACGTGGAGAGCAATTCTGTCACAAAAAGAGGGCGACGTGGACAGCATTTTGGCCACAAAAATAGGGGAAGGTTGGCTGAAATTTAGCCTTGTATTTTGAGGCCAATCAAAACCTTCTAAGTTAACTCCTACTCATGCCTATATAACACACTCTCCTCCTCTTATTCAGACCCCCTTCTACGTTACTTCCTCCTCACTTCAGCTTTCTTTTCTCTTCTTCACTCATCCAACTCCATCCAACTTTCAAATTCAGCCAAGTTCCAGCCACAAACTCAAGCCTAACCATATAACAAGAGGTAGAGGTTCTCTTCTTGCTTGATTTTCTAACTCTTGGATGATTGGTGGTGATTTAATTCCTTAATTTTGATATATTGATTGACTGATTATGATGAATTATAACTGGTTTATTGGCTATTTGTGAGATTAAAATTGAATTGGAAACAAGAAAGAATGAAGATAGGGAGAGTTGAGAGGCTGGGAAACACAAAACCCTTGGCAGTCTGTACGGCGGAGTGTACGGCTCTGCCTCCCACCATTTAAAATTGATGAAACCATTTTTTATGTAAAGCTAGACATCTAAGGCTTTCCATACATATATCATTAAGGCCATTGGATTAATAGTGAGAGAGATATGAATTTTTGAAGTTTAACCTAGAAATCAGGACACTCACCCAGGCAGTATGGGTTGAAAAGGGTGTAACTCACCCTATACAACTCTAAATTGAGTGAAACCAATTTTGTTGGAAAGCTTACACATAGGAGAACATCATACAAAGAAATTCCGAGTTTGTTATCGTCTTAGTTGTTCCCAGTAATTTGAATAAATTATCCTATGTCTAAACCAGGCCAAAATAGGGTAGTTTAGGAAGGTTAAGTTTTGGGGCTTATAACTTGAGCCCTACTAAGGAAAATGAAATGGAACTTTTTGCATATGAAAGGTTGTCCTGTTAGCTTTGATATGAGACCAATTTCGTATGATTTGAGCTAGTTTTCGATTTTTAGTAGATTTTTACTTTTGAGTGTGCAATTCTGGCCAGCCTCAGGGCAGGTTGGGATAACATCTGAATAACTTGAGTTATGGTTATCAAAATGAGATGGGACTAAAGAGGTTAGAAAATAGACACATAACACTTTAATATATCCAAAATTGAGGTCTAGAGGAGTTAAGTAGAGATTATGGCCTGATTTACAAAAACTGGGTCAAATGCAAGTATTGAGACAGCAACCATGTTTTGATTTCAATAATTGTGCCATGAATTGATGTTTGAAATATGAACGAACTATGATGATTCCTATGAGAAATTAGCTCTGAGTACTGGCACTATTCATGGAGAAGCAGACATGTTCCGTTATGCCGCCAAAATTTCGGTAAAGTATATGCATAAGTTATGAAATACATGTAGATGCATGTACATTTTCAAGAAAGTTATGAAAGTTATGTTATGATGAACTCAAAGAATATGTTATGATGAAAGTTCCATGATACTTGGGCCAGCCCCAAATAAAAAGTTAAGGGGAATAGATCGGTGGGAACGTTGGGGAAAGTAAACTCGACAATTCCTGTATAGGAACGAGCTCGATCCTGAAAAGCAGACTATTACCCAGGAGTTTAAAGTGGCCAAGAACTCCCAGGGGACCAAGTGATGGAAAATGATGAAAAGTAATGGAAGAGTTTATGAGAAATAGAAAAGTTTATGAAGGAAGGTTCAAGAGCAAGTTTTGCATAACTGCATTAAATGCATGATTACATTGAATGTTTACTACGAGTCATTTATAGTTTATTTGTTAAATTCACTTACTGCTGTATGTTCATGATTCTGTGTATTGCTGATATTAGGTTATTCTGTTCCTTATGTTATCTTAAGTAAAACTGGACCCTGCCTCGGACCAGACATTTTTCCCAACCTTATTAAATATGAATAGTTCAGTGTAATCTCATATTTTTATAATTAAAAAAAAAACCTGAGGCAGTTGAGAATGAATGCGACGTCAGTTAAACGTCATACCCGACCCTACTGAGAATTTCCTTAAATTCTCACCTCGTTTTGCATTTCTGCCTTATTCTCAAACATGGGCGATGGACTCGACGGCTACCCTCTTCAGTGAGATTCCAGACCTGCCGCATCACTAGGAACCCGAGTTGAACTCGCTGTACTTAGCTGGCTTCCGCCATTTCCAGCTCTACTTTTAACGATAGGGATTTTTGTTGTCCCTTTACTTCACTCTGCTTTTGATATGTGTATTTATAAACTAAAGCTTTGGCTTCCAACTTATATATTTATATATGCAACAAATGATATTTCTATGCCAATCACGTTTATTATATAGAGTGCTCTGTTTCGTAGGTATATACGTCAGTCATATACATATATATATCAGAATATAAAATCATGAATACAGCTTTAGACAGAAGACTAATACGGTAACGCAACCTATCCAATTTCATGCTATGACTTAAGCATATCATTAAGTTGGTAGGGTGTTACAAAACCAGCCTTAATTCATCATCCCCACCCATCACAATATCAGAATCATGGATGAACAAGGGACCCTAGGCATTCAAAGAAAAGAAGGAGAAAGTTGAGATTCCTACCTTGGTGGTGTGAAATCTTGGTGAAACTTGATCTTAGAGTGAAGTTGATAGTTGGAGCTTGAGCTTGGGGATGAGAGGAAGTGGAAGAAGATGAAGGAAAGTGGGAAAATGAGGCTGGTCTGCATCTATTATGGGGAGGCTGAAAATTTAAAGGGAGAAGGAAGAAAAAAAGTGAAAACTTATGAAGGAAGTTAGCTTTTGATTGGTGGACTTCAATCCTTATTCAAACTTGGCTTGACTTCCCTCTTCATGGCTGTTGGTGGTGCCGCTTGTGAGGGTGTACTGGCTGAATTTTGGCCATCCATCCTAGGGTTTTCACAGTATAATTTCTATTGGTTTGGTTCTGATAGTTTAAAATACCGAAATCTGATCGATTTTTTCCAAACCAGTGAAATGTTACTAAATAACTTTGTAAGATTTTCTATATATCTATTCTAATTTTCTTAAGCCTAATATCTCTAATTAATATCCAATTAACTACGAATTATCCTTTAATTACTTTCCAATTAACCTTAATTAGTTAATAAAAATTGAATAAATCGACTAATGACGTAAATTAAACGTTTTGCAAAATTAGAACCTTTCTATTTTCTATTTTCCATAGCTAATGACATTTTCGTAATTTTGAGCAAGTCCAGGGACATCCCACATCATTTCACATCAGACTGCCTCCATGGCCCAATCGGTAGAGATTTAAACTTCTACGGTTTCACCACGTGATTTTGCTCTGTTTAAAATCCCATTCTGCTAATTCTACAGATGTGGGGACATAAGGGTCATTTCATAAAAAGTTCTAGGGTTATTGTGAGAATAAGTCTTTCGGGTCAAAATATAATTTCTAAAAATTCTGGGCATCACTTCAATTAACAAAAGTTTACAGGGCACTTTTGTCATTTTCTAATTTTTAACATATGGCAGTACCATAGGTAGTATTACACTACCCTATAATTCTGAGTGTGAACATTGTTATGGCATAACGCTACATGAGAAATTCTCACACTGCCTGAGGGAAATAATTCAATATTTCCATTACGTTTTGTTTACGAAAGTAGGGATGTTACATTATACCCACCTTGAAAGAATTTTGTCCTCAAAATTGCAGGGCTAAGAATATTTAGGAGTATTCTCTTAGCTTATTGGGGTAATCTCTTCTTCGAGTTCGTGCATCGTCCTAAAATTGATTGTCGGTAATTACAGGGTATTGTTTCAGTATGTGCAAAGGACCTTTAAAAATTGTGTGGGTGCCCGAGTTTATCTCATATCAATGATGTCTTGAACCTTTATTAGGTTCATTGGAGACTTTCCTCATCTCCTTTGCTTTGAACTTAATTACTTTTACTTAGTAGTAACTACTAAATCTTTTATTCTTTACACTTGAGATCTTATATTTCGATCCTTGAAGATTCACGATCATAAGGATTACCAGCGGTTGTCATGATTGATATTAATGTATAATAATGAAAATGGTTGCATCAAAATTTTAGGAGGCTCATACAACTTTTTCCAAGATTCTTACTCACATGAATACCTTTAGTCCAAAAATAAATTTTCTCCATTAAAGTCCTTTAGAAGTATGGGCTTAGGTTTCTTCTTAGAATTATAGATAGAAACTTTGCCTTAAAACTCCTTTTCCTTATAAACTTCACCTCATGCTCTATTACTTGTGGGAAGATCTCAGGTCACTCCCATTATATAGTTAAAGTTTATAAGATTCATAGCTTTTCTTATTGCCATCCTCTTGTTCTCCTTGATTTTTAGTTATCAAGGTATACGTGATTCGGTGTAGAAATGGGTGTTAATAGCCATATTTCCTTAGCAAAGTTGTAGACTCTTCCTTATCCTATTTCTTTTCTACGAGATACCTTCCTAACACGTCAAGAGTCTCCCTAGATTGTATAACCGCCCAAGGTACACTTTATCTTGATGATGGTCTGATCTGTTAACGAGCTCGCCGAGAAAGTTATTTATCTTTCTTGCCATGTGTCTGACTACTATTACATTGTGATTTCTGGTAAACTCTTCATTACTTGTGTCTTGAGTCTTCGACAACAACTCGAGAAATTCTATCGTTATCAGGGCTATTGTCTATAACAGCAATTAATTTCGACAAGTAGTGGTCATAGGGGCCCTATCAAAGTTTTTGGGAAATCGATTTAGCGGTTTCCAAGGTTTTGGTCCACTTGACCACCTTTGATCAGTGATGAGTTCCCTTATGTTGAGTGTAGAGTGTAGGACTATAATATTTTCATAAACTGTAACTATAGGCCTTGCTTTGAAATCTCTCCTCTCCTTATGGGCTCTATTCCATTTTTCTCATTATCTGCTAGTCGGATTTCGTGTCGTCCCTGTTGAGCTTCTTAATGACTATTGCAATATCTTTTCCCCCAGAATATGATCAATTCAATCTGAGAAAAAGGATTGTTGAGTTGAAAAGATTCCATCATTCTCCTATCTTCTTCAATTTGGTAGTGAGGAGATTCCTCATTTATTATGTTGACATCCACCTTCTTCTAAACTTTAAATACTAACTTAAGGAATCTCATGGTTACCAACACTACATTTCTCATTGATGGTCAATCCTAGTATAATATATCAAGTTCATGGTTAAACTTTACATTACTCTCACTACTGAGCCTTTTGGTTATCCCTTGTAACATCTTGCCCCTAGGATGTAATCCATTTGCTATGAGAAATGGAAATAATGGTCTTGCTCCCTATTGAAGTTACAATATGAGGACTTCCTAGAAGGTCAACCATCTTAATATTACTCTCATCCGAGCATGCTTAACTACGGAACTCTGATGGAACCCAATGCGTTAGTGATGATCGCATTTAATCTGGCCCAAGGTATAGAGACTCTTCTGACTACCTCTAATTCTGACATCGTAACCTTGCCCCTCATTGGGCACGCTTCCAAACCCTTTTTGATCTTATATTGGTGCATCATCCGGTCTTGCTTAGGGTGCATTGGGTCTACTGCACTTATGACCGGTGCCAAGGCAACCCTGCTTGGTATTTCGTACACAATCTTATTTGCACCATAATCTCATACTAGGTAGCTTTTCTCTTTTTAATGGGCCAGTCAGAAATCCAAACTTCCTCTTTTCCTACCTCGTTCCTACTATGTTCTATTGTTCTTACCTTGATATTGCTCCCTTGGTCTATCGGGATCAGTTGCATACTTTAAGTCTTTATTACTCTCACCTGAATCTGAATACATTCCTTATCGAGTTACTCCACCCATAGCATATATAATAGTACCTAAAGGCAATTGTTAGACTTTGCCTTTCTTTTCTAAATAGCCTCATTCCTCTACTAATAATATGTTGAAGATGATTCTATCATCCAGTTCCTGTGGTGGCTAAGGTTGATAGAATTTGAACACGACTAGATTTTCTAACATTTCCTTTATCCCTGAAAGGTAGAAAAAATTACACTTGGTTCGTATGCCACCTCTAGTCTGAAAGTGTTCCTACTTCAGGTTAGTAGGAGATATATTGCTTCTCTCTCTTATTACACTTATAACTTCATTTGCTTTCCATACCGTGTATAACCGTATCACTATCTTGATTCAATGTATAGTTAGATGGGCCTCTTTACAATTTGCTCAACTGTTTCCCTTTCGAAGCCAAGATTCCACTTAGTACTCTTCCAATTTGCAATCGCTACAAGGTTAGTTCCCAATACCCTTGAGGAAGAAACCACCCCATCCTCTGGACGGGGACTTAAAAAGGTCTCCCGTATACCTAATTGAAGCTTCTAGCCTTAGCTTTTTTCACTAATTCTCTGCTTTATTCGTCCACTCTACAAATTTCTTAATGAAGGATCAAGTCTTTATAATGTGGTATTACCACAATCCAAAATAAAAATCATTGACTAAATTTGTTAGCGAGGTACTTTCGGGGTAATCTCATCTATGAAGAAAATAAGGGCACTATCCATGCCACATAAGATAACCTCATTAGCGGGTAATCACCTTACTCCTATCAAGTATTAAAGTTACAAAACCAAGTAAAGAATCCCCTAGATTCAAGCTAAAGAAGATAGTCTGGATTGGGTAATCGCAATGAAGCTTGAAACAAGCCCCATCTAGGTGAAGAAGATTCTTACTCAGCTCGTCTCCAACTAAGATCCTGCCCTTGATGATGGAAAATCTTCGGCTTCCCGGCAACACTTTACAAACAACTTTATTGATATAACTAGGTTTACTATGTCCATAGCAAACTGTCCAACACAATTCCTTTGATTGAATTCCCAATTCTCTGCATACCTTAACTTGCTCAATTGTCTACCCCTTTATGCCATCACTACTTTCTAGGAGTTTCGCCCCTCATAATTATGTTTAGAAGGTTCCTAATAAGCTTGCTGGGTGTTTTAGGCTTCTATTTACACAAAACCTTATATTGAGGTGATCAAGCTCTACATTCAGTTAAGTGCAACAGGCAGTCCACAGCACTCATAACAAGGCTACCACGCATAATATTTCTATGTCCTCTTCACGTGAGGACCTGAAGCATGGTTTATCTAGATTCTCAGAGTATGCATCAGAAGCATAATCAGTCCATCCATGGACCTATACAGGACGAACTGCTCTGATACCAATAAATGTAAAACTCTCTATCATACAAGCCATGCTCGAGTCATGGAGTTATATTAAGAGGTTGTCACTATACTAAGAGAATCTTTAAAATGTGAAAAATACAATACATGGCCCTTTAACTATACACTTTATTACTGAATACAGTTCATAAATTTCGTCATCTCTGATACATAGAGAATAAAATTCTAAAAAAAAAAATTGTAACCAATATTATACATAGAAACTATTTCTACATTGTGGTTGTCGCCCTTACTGAACTTCAACCGGTCTCTATAGTCTTCCGGGTTGACTTAAGCCTGAGTCTTGAATGATGAACATCCCAGGTTTCTGCCTTGTTCTTAAGTTTTAGCCTAGGATCTGGAATGTTTACGGAACAAAAAAAATATACAAGCAAGCAGTGAGAACCTAAGGTTCTCAGTAGGTAAACTCGAGCCATCATGCATACAGTGTCATCACAAACATTCCAGCCACTTCGGTTTCTTATGAAAATGCGAGCACACATACACAAACAGTGGTTCGATTTTAAGTTGAAAACATCTTTCTCGAAGCGGGTTATATTTTAACAACTACTTGGCATATTATATGACAGACATAGAAATACGAATAGTATAATATAATTCAGTAACATCATGACATAATGAGATAGTTAGAGATGAACATATAGATGCTTGTACTTGACTGAATGCAAGTGCACTTGACTTAATTCATTTATTTCTTTAACTTGCAACTTGATCTTGCTTTTCTGTACTTGGTCCCCCAAAGGTGAATGGCCTATCTCACCCCTGGGTAATAGCCTACTTTTTAGGTCCGAGCTCGTACCTATACATGAGTGACGGGTTTACTTTTCCCGACCCTCACACCAGTCTATTCCCCTTAAATCTAGTTCAGGGCTAGCCCAAATCTTAGACAGTACCGCTCTAGCCCACACTAGCTGGCTCTATGCCACGCCTCACATGGTAACTTGGTACGTCCCTCTTACAAGTCCTTATAATATTTTGCTACCTCTTAGATATAATTATGCACGTGAATGCTCTATGCATTCATACATATATCTCATATCATTCCTCAATCTTATTTGCATGCATGGTTTTCGTAGACATGGCATTCATATGAACACATGTATCCTTATAATCTTAGCACAATTATTCATAATATAATTCCTTATAAACTCCTGCCGAAAATTCGGCAATATAACAGATCGAGTCCGCTTCCTCATAAATAGTGCCAGGCTACCAAAAGGATCAATCAAGCAACAAAATCAATATAGAGCATCAAGTTTTATAACAATAATATCAATCATATAACATGTCAATATAAATACATAATTTAGGTTTTCTGCTCATTCTACTCAATTCTGCCGGATATTGTACAATTCACCATAATTTCTATTCAATTCAAGTGGATCTAAATTTTGAATATGTTATAGTGCTATGTGTCTAGTTTCCAACCCTTTTAGTCTCATCTCATTTTGATTTATGTAACTCAAGTTATTCAAAGTTTACTTCTGTTTGCCTACAACTATCCATAATTGCATTCTTAGAAGTAAAAATTCACTAAAAATAGTAAACTATGTGAAATCATACTAAATTTATGTCAAATTAAAGCTAACAGAACAAGCTTTCAAATGAAAGAAGTTGCATATCATTTTCATGATTATATTTTTAGATATAAGCCCTGTAACTTGACCCTACTAGACTACCCTGTTCTAGCCTGATTTGAACTTAAGGTAACTTCATTGATGTATTGGGAATAATTGGCTACGAATTTGACTTTAAAATTTTTATGAGATGTTCCCTTATATGTTAGCTTTCAAAAAAAGTTAGTTTCACTCAATTTAGAGTAGTGTAGGCTGAGTTACACCCTTCTCAACTCATACTAGCCAGATGAGAACCTAGATTTCTAGGTCAAACTTCAAAAATTCATAACTAACTCTATGCTAATCCAATGACCTTATATTTTATATTTATGGAAAGCCCTGAATGTCTAGTTTCATATAAAAATGGATTCATCAAATTTAAACAGTTGTAGACAGAGCTGTACACTCCACCGTACGGACTATCGAGAGGAAAACCCTAACAGCTTCTTGAATTCTTCTTGGATTCATGTTTTCCTTAAATCAATCCATCCAATCTTCAATTCAAACTCACATATAAACCTTAAACCAGCCTTAATTCATCATTCCCACCCATCACAACATTAGAATAATGGATGAACAAGGGACCTTAGGTAGCCCTAATTCAAAGAAAAGAAGGAGAAAGTTGAGATTCCTACCTTGGTGGTGTGAAATCTTAGTGGAACTTGATCTTGGAGTGAAGTTGATGGTTGGAGCTTGAGCTTGGGGATGAGAGGAAGTGGAAGAAGATGAAGGAAAGTGGGAAAATGAGGCTGGTCTGCATCTATTATGAGGAGGCCGAAAATTTAAGGGGAGAAGGAAGAAAAGAAATGAAAACTTATGAAGGAAGTTAGCTTTTGATTGGTGGACTTCAATCCTCATTCAAACTTGGCTTGACTTCCCTCTTCATGGTTATTGGTGGCGCCACTTGTGAGGGTATGGTGGCTGAATTTTGGCCATCCATCCTAGGGTTTTTACAGTATAATTTCTATTAGTCCGATTCTGACAGTTTAAAATACCGAAATCTTATCGATTTTCTCCAAACCAGTGAAACATTACTAAATAACTTTGTAAGATTTTCTATATGTCTATTCTAATTTTCTTAAGCTTAATATTTGTAATTAATATCCAATTAACTCCTAATTATCCTTTAATTACTTTCCAATTAACCTTACTTAGTTAATAAAAATTGAATAAATCAACTAACGACGTAAATTAAACGTTTTGCAAATTAAAAACCTTTCTATTTTCTGTTTTTCAAAGCTAATGGCATTTTCGTAATTTTGAGCAAGTCCAGGGACACCTCACATCATTTCACACCAGACTGCCTCATGACCTAATTGGTAGAGATTTAAACTTCTACAGTTTCACCATGTGATTTTGCTCTATTTAAAATCCCATTATGCTAATTCTATAGATGTGAGGACAGAAGGGTCATTTCATGAAAAGTTCTAGGGTTATTGTGGGAATAAGTCTTTGGGGTCAAAATATAATTTCTAAAAATTCTGGGCATCACTGTAATTAATAAAAGTTTACAGAGGCACTTTTGTTATTTCCTAATTTTTAACATATGGCAATGCAATATTTTCAATGGCAGTGTTACACTATCCTATAATTCTGAGTGTGAAGATCGTTATGGCATAACACTACCTGAGAAATTCTCACATTGCCTAAGGGAAATAATTCAAGGTTTCCATTACGTTCTATTTACGAAAGTAGGGATGTTACATGATCCCTCTCTTTTTCCTTATTCGAACATTTGGTTTCTCTTTCTCTTTCTCTCACCACCACTCATGACCACCGATCGTTTCATTGCAGTTGGAGCTTCCATTTTGCTACCTGAGACCACCATTGTATTCATGGTACATTATTGAACATTTTAGTCGGTTTATTTGTTTATTTTTTGTTTAGCCTATTTTTTCCAGTGCATTTCTTTACTCAATGTTTTTAGTTTCGAAGTTAGTTAACGAACACATTTTGTTGTGTTGATTGTTAAATATCCCATTTGGAGCTCTTGCATTGGGTGGTTGAAGTATTTTGATTATACCATTCATTAGAAAATAGGTATGTACATTATACAATTTTTGTAAGTTTATGTTTTCTAAAAAATTAGACTTATATTTTCTAAAATAGAGTTGTAAGATAGAAAAAGGGTGGGATTGCATGATTAGGGGAAGGCTTATAGTTTCTTCCCATTGTTTGAATTGTACGTTGTGGTGTTGTATGCCTGCATGATGTGAAGTATGGGGGTGCACTCTAGAATGATTTTTAGGATTGACTAATTGATTTACATGATTGTATGTGTTTACTATTAGTGTTTGATTAATGAATTAATTTTTGTGGAGACTCCAAATTTAAGTGGAGACTTTGCCCAAACTTTTTTGATTGTTTAGAGTGTTGTTTAAATTAAATAATTGTTGTAATATAATAAGTGGAAAGTCCTTATTCAAAGGTAGCCTTTATTCAAAATTTTTTTTATTGCTTAGAATGTTGTTTGAGTTAAATAATTATTGTAATGTAATAATTTGAGGCTCCTATTTTAAAAGAAGACTTTGCCCAAAATTTTTTGGTAGCATACAATGTTTTGGACTAAAAAAGTGTTGTAATAAGAATAAGTGGAGACTCCTAATTTAAGGGGATACTTTACCCAATTCTTTTAATTGATATGTGATTGTCATGACATGTAGTTGTTGTATATTGTTAAGAGACAATATTTGCTCCAAATCGATCATGGATGTATAATAGATTGTACCTAGGTCAGGGGGGATTAAGCCACAATTTTATAAGGGGATTGATGAATTTATAATAGTTTGTGGTCAAATAGAATAGTTCATATGTGAAAGGACAGTTAGGTGTCTTTGTGCTAAATGTCAATTAGGAGATTTTTTAAATATTGAGTCCATTAGATATCACTTATACATGGATGGCTTTAAGCCTAATTAATGGGTTTGGACTGAACATGGGGAAGTCTTTGCACCGGAGAATCAATTCGGTATGGGTGTGTTGGAAGTAGTTCCAATGGGGTCCATATAGGTAACGAAGAGGGTGGTAACGTGATTGGGGAGGATAACCTTAGTTGTTATCAAGGAATGGTTTTTGGTGCTGTTGGCCATGAGTTTGGATTGTATTCTGAACCTTTGGAATAGGTTCCCAATCCAAATGCTAAGAGATCTTATGGTCTATTGGAGGTAGTAAATATGCCTTTATAGGTAGGGTGTATGTGTTCATAGTTTTCTTTGGCAGTAAGAATGTTGAGTAATAAGTTAGAGGTAAACTAGTGTCAAAGTTCCTTTGATCAGTGGGCTTCATTGTTGAAGGAAATTAGTCCACAATGGAATTTGTCCTAAAGGATTTTTATCAAACCAAAAGGTTAGTGTCTAAGCTTTGGTTAAAGGAAGTAAAGATTGATTATTGTCTGAAAAGTTGCATGCTCTATTACAAAGATGATATTGCCCTAACAAATTGTAAATTCTGTGGAGAGTCTAGGTAGCCCAAGAGAGGGGGAAGTATGACATATAAGGATGTTCCATATAAAAGAATACATTATCTGCCTCTAATCCCTAGACTTATAAGGTTGTATGCATCAATGAGATCAGCACTTCACATGAGCTGGCACACTAAGAATAAAAAGAGCAATGGTATAATGACACATCATTCGCATGGTAAAGCTTGGTGAGATTTTGATCAAATCTATCTTGATTATGCATCTAATCACTGCAATATTAGATTATGGCTTTGTGCTGATGATTGTTGGCATATGATTGTTACTCCCTATAATCTTCTTCTTGAGATGTGCATGAAAGATTCTTATTTGATCTTAACTTGTAAAATCCCCATTCTCGATAATCCGAAGGCCAAGATTGATGTCTATCTCCAAACTTTAATTGATTAATTGAATGATTTATCGTGCGATAGTGTTTTGACTTACAACATCTCAACCAAACAGAATTTTCTATTAAGGGCAGCATTGATATAGACCATTAATGATTTTCTGGATTATGGGATGTTATTTGGATGGATGATGCAAAGGGATTTGGCATTGAAAACCATTCACTTTGAAGTATGGCAAAAGTAATTATGAGTTTAAATGTCATAAAAGGTTTTTAGAGATGGATCATACTTATAGTCATGTAGGTATAGATTTAAAAATAACACAGAGAATGAGGAGGCTCTAGTTAGAGTTACTGGTCACCAAATTTTGGGAAAAGGTTAGTCAAGTTCCAAAGATTACAGAAGTTGAAAAATCCAATAGATTACCCGGCTGTGGGGTAGAACATAGTTAGACTAAACAAAGTATATTCTAGGAACTACCGTATTTGAAGGATCCCTTAGTTTGTTATTGTTTAGATATGATGCATGTTGAAAAGATCATATTTGATAATATTATGTACAGTATGATGAATAGTGACCAAACTAAATATAATAAGAAGCCAAGAATGGATTTAGAGGAGTACTATATACATCCTAACTTAAATTTACAACCCTTAAAAGATTGTCGTTGGTCTAAGCTTGAGGTCAATTATACATTAACCTCTATATAGAGACAAGATGTGTGTAGATGGGTGCAAGAGTTAAAATGTCTAACAGTTATACCTCAAACTTGAGTAAGTGTGTGAATATTGCACAAGAAAAGTTTTTTGGGATGAAAAGTTACGACTGTCACATATTTATGGAGTGTTTCCTTCCTATTACATTGAGAGAACTATTTGACCATATTTGGAGGCCATTAACTGAGTTGAGTAAGTATTTCAAAGACTTGTATTCATCTAGTCTTGGGGTTGATGATCTTTTAGTGATGGAAAAGAATATTCCCATTATTCTGCATAAATTAGAGAGGATTTTTCCTACTGAATTTTTTAACTCTATAGAGCACTTGTCTGTATGCTTGGCATACAGAGCATGGGTACATGGGTTAGTCCAATATAGGTGGATATATCCATTCAGGTGGGAAATAGGTGATTCAAAAGAACAATAAAGAATAAGGCTAAAGTAGAGGGATCGATATGTCAGGCATACATCTTGAAGGAGATATCTAACTTTTGCTCCTGTTACTTTGAGCTGCATATCCAATCTAAGAGAACTAACGTTGGTTGGAATGATGATGATAATGGTGAAAGCTCATTTGAACCAACCTTATCAATATTCAACTAACCTAATCATGCTACTAGATAATGCAAAGACCAACGATTGGGAGGGAATGAAAAGAATTCTGCACATTTACATATATTACTTAACTGTGACAAAGTGAAGTCATTTAGAAGGTAACTGATAAACTATTTTGTTGTATTTTTTATTCTCTATTTTCCCAGATCTTATATATTGGTAAATTGTGACAAAGTGTATTCTCTTATACTTTGTTCAATACTTACAAGTATTTGAACAACTATATGGTCAATAATCCTTTGAATAATTTCCTGAATAGTTCAAATCATTTGTATGTGACACAATGATTCTATTTTACTATTCGTGTTTCTTTTTTTTTTTTTTTTGGTATTGTTATGTGATTGATATTCAAATTTTTATACTTAGATGCATGATCAGAGAATGGTGTAACCAATCCTTACTTACACAATTTAGCTTGGGGTTTGAAAACTAGAGTTACTAGTTAGCCAATATACCATGTTAATGGTTACAAGTTTCAAACAACTGAATGGTGAAGAAGTAAGAAAATAGACAATACTGGGGTTTGTGTTAGAGGAAATACTAGAGATAGAGAATGTGACTGACATGGAGTAGTTATGAAATACTTGAGTTGGAGTACTTGCTAAACCTCTTAAAAGAGTTGTGCTATTCAATTGTGAATGGTATGATTTAACACATCTTGAGGGAACACTTAAATACAACCACTACAACATAATTGAAATTAACCATACCAAAAGATATTGGAAATTTGATCCATTTATTATTGCCTAAAATGCAAGACAAGTATATTACTTGCTATACCCTAGAAAGTGTAAATCTACCTGGAAAGTAGTAATAAAATGTAGTAAAGGTTGAAGAAGTATTTACGCAAGCTTATCAAACTAATGATCCAAGTCCTTCTATATTGATATCGACATCCCTTTCAATTTATGTTTTGTTTTGGGGGAAGTTGCCATAAGGAATTCAATGATGTTGTTGAAGCTGAGAGTGATGAAGATAGTCCTCAACTTTCAAATTAAATGAGGTGTCAAGTGTATTGTGTTTTTATTTAGTTAATATATATCTTATGCTTTTAATTTGGCACTTCTTTTATATATGTTATAGTTTAATTCTTTGCATTTAGAGTTATATGTATGTTTTGTTTGTTGTATACATTTATTGACTTATGTTATACAAGGCATTTATAGTAAGGCGAAGCTCTTCTAAACGAGGTAGGAATAAAAATGGCCGACCCCTTCGTACTCGTGCTCCACCCCCTACCACAACTGGACTCACTTCCACTACTCTTACTTACCATCCTACTCATGATCGACATATCCAAGAGTTTATCATGATACCCAATCTTGGGTATGTGACTCTTGGCTCTTAGCCATTATTTCCTTTTCTTCCATCTCCACCTCCAATTCCAAGACATGAGGCTTGCACCTCATCTTCTGCTCCTGGTACCATTCCCTATTCTACCTCCAGCAAGCCTAGTTCCGAAGGTGCATGAGCCATCATCCACATAGGCTTTCATGAATCAGTGTGTACATCTTAGATACGATGGTAAATCTTGGTAAGTAAGTTCAAATTTAAATTAATTATCAATGTTGAATTATGGTTTCATATTAATGGATGCTTGACTTAGTTTATTATTTATGATACAAGTAGATTCCATATACTCTAGGCTTGCATAAGATCATTGAGGTCTTTGAGGAGAATTTTTGCGGCCATTGTACCAGTTTTGTATAAGCCCTTGATGCCGCAAAGGAGCTGTGGTGGAATGAATAAAGGGTAAAACAATAGTTATTTTTTCTATTATTAATTTTGATATTTTGTTCTTATGCATACTTATTTATTAACATTGAACTCATTATTGTGTTACTTTTGTGCATAATCAATTTATCATTGATCTGCATGAGGAGGCTGCAATATATAAGTCATGAGGACCAAGGCCAGCAAGTGGTTTCAGCATATGTTCCATGGTATTTGGGAGAATGGGGCTAGCACCCATTAGATCATCAATGACATCCTCCAAGTATGAAAGCAATATTAGGACTCACCGAAGTTCAAGGCAAAGAAAGTCATTGCTCAGGCCAGCAAAGGATCGACTTGATGTGGCTTACTCCATTCTGAAGGCTCTATTACTATCGAGGGACCCAACTTAGGATGGTAAATATCATCCTTTACATTCAATTTTAGCTATTTAGTTTTTTGTTTTGAATATTGTATGATCACATCGAAATTGTTTAAAATGTAGAAGAAGTATATGAATAGGCCACCTATTCAAGGTAAGTTGCTCCAGGAGACCTACACCCAAAAGCAGGACAAATCCTAGTGGGTCGATACTCGATCCGAGGCTATATACATAAATCTTAATTTTAGTTTTTGATAATTTTTTGTTATATTTACTATTATTGAAGTCTAATTTAATTTGTTTTATTTCATTCAATTGTAGCATGACTTCATATAGCGCTTGATTGAGGCCCAATCATAGCAAACCTAGCGAAAAAATGGGACCACTGCTGACTACCCACTTATCAGTGATGATGAGATGGGGACGTAGATGATTGGCAGTGGCTACAAAGGTCACCTATATGGCATGGGGATTGCCTATTGTAACTCATCATATTCTACAGCCTCTTTGTCTGGATCTAAGTTTGCTAGGGCTGATATAGAGGAGTATATCCAAGATCGGGTGCATGCACTTAATGAATTAGTGTAGAAGCAACTCGAGCAGGTAGATAGGAAGTACATAGAGCTAGAGGAGTGACTAGAGATGTCAAAAAAATCCGCCCTCACGGATCCCTGCGAGTAGTACTCGCAACGGGGCAGGTATGGGGAAAGATTTTGCCCCCGCGGGTAATGGGGATGGGGATTTTAAATATCTGCAGGTACCCGATATGAAATCACTATTTTACCCTTAAGTTATTAACCTAGTTAGGCTAATATTATTATTATTTAAATTGATTGGACTAAGGTTTAATTTAGAAGTTGGATTTATTTGTACTTATTATGTGTTAGACTAATGGTTGGATTACTATTATGTGTTTATTTTTATTTCAAGTATTTTAATTTGTTAGAATTTGAATTGTGGAATTAGATTATTATTTACGCTTATTTTAAGTATTTTATGATATTAGAATCTTTATATTTAATTTAAAATTTTTAAATTTTTAATATTCTAACGGGTATCCATGGATATCCACCGGTACCCGTAAAGCCGCGTGAAAGTTAAAAAGGGGTACCTGTACGGCTATGGAGCGGAGGACGGGGGCGGGTATTTATCCGCGGGGTGAGGGATTGGGGCCTATCCCTCGGCCCTTGCCCCGCCCCATTGACATCCCTAGGAGTGACACTAGAAGGATAAAGAGGAATGGAAGCAGCAACTACTTCAAGCTGTGGAGCAAAGGGTGATGTCCATGTACAATTATTTCAAGCAGATGTAGAGTGGTGGTTTATCATCCGGTTTACAACATCCACCACCTCCACCTCAACTTCATTCGCATGATCATAGAGACTCTGAAGCCATTTCGGATATTGATGACGATCAATATTCGTAGTTTTTCGGATTTTTTTTATATTGTAGAATTTTACGCTGATATAGTATTTTTTTTTATTTTTTAACTTGTTATAACATAAGTTACAAATTATATTTATATATCTTGCACTTTATTATATTTTTAATTATATAGAATATATAGATTTGTGGATAATTAAACTAATGATTTAAAATATTCAACTACTAATTTCAATTTTTAATAATATAATATGGATTAAAAGATAATTTTTTATCAATGATAACCATTCAGTCGGTAATGTTTGAATATTAAAATAATAATTTTTTATTACTGATAGCAATCTCGTTTGTAAATAAGTTAAATTAATAATTAGAATTTAAAATTATCGATGGATTATTCGTTGGTAAAGGTACAAAGTTCATCGATTTAAATTCGTCCTTGATGGATTAAGTGGTAGTTAACAAAAATATTATCGATAGTTGTTATAATTATGCTAATGGAAAAATTCGTTGGTAAAATTTAAAAAAATTACCAATGGATCCTTTCTTCCATCGGTAAAATTAGAAATATTGATATTTTACCAACGAACAATCCGTCGATAATACGTACTAATGGATTTTAAAATCTTTTTTGCAACATCCACCAAATTTTTATCGTTTTTCGCCTAATTGTTCAATTTTTTATTCGAATAATTGAGGTTAATTAAAATTTAACTAAATATTTATTTAAGGTTAATTAATTAGCAATTAGAGAGATTAGATGTGAGGAAATTAGATTAGAAGCATAGAAGATTTCATAGAAATTTTTCTAAACCGATTTAATGATTTAAGGGAAATTGATAAGATTTCGGTATTTTAAACTGTCAGAACTGAATCAATAGAATTATACACCCAAATTCTATTATTCTATGGCTGAATACTCAGCCACTTAATCATCCCTTGGTGGCGCCACAAAGAAGGGGAGACATGGCTGAAAAATTGGCCACAAAATTTCAGCCAATGACAACACACATAGTCAATCACTCATTTAATGTTTAAATCAGATTTTTCTCTCCTCATTCCATGCTGAATGCGCCCTCTCCTATCCTTCCAGCCTTTTTCATCTCTTCTCCCTTCAATCTACTCCATTAACCTTCAAGTTTTGACAAGATTCCACCTACCTAAACTCCAAAATCTAGTAAGATCACGTACAAGAAGGTAGAGATTCTACTTTGTGCTTATCTTCTTGGTTATGGGTGGCTATTTAGGGCTTTTATTTTCTCACTTCTTGATGTGATGTTTGAATGAATATGATGATTATTAGCTGGTTTGATGGCTATTTTTGTGTTTCAATCGAATAAGAAGTAAAAAGGGATAAGAATAGGAAGAAGTGAGGGGTTGGATAATCAAAACCCCACGGCAGTCTGTACGGCAGAGTGTATGGCTCTGCCTACATCCATTTAAATTTGATGAAGCTATTTTTATGTGAAACTAGACATCTAGGGCTTTCCAACCATATAAATTATAAGGCCATTGGATTAGTATTGAGGGAGATATGAATCTTGGAAGTTTGGTTTTTAAGTTTGATTCTAGGCAGACTAGGTTGTTTAGGCCAAAACTTGCCTTATACAACTTGGAATTGAGTGAAACAAACTTTTTTAGAAAGCTTACACATAGGAGAACATTCCATTAAAATTTCAAAGTTAGATACAGTCCCGTTTTCTCCCAGTGGTTCGAAGAAGTTGCCCTATGTCTAAACTGAGCTAAAACAGGGTAGCTCAGAAAACAAATTTCGAGGCTTATAACTCAAGCTATACTAAATCAAATGAAATGGGACTTCTTGAAAATAAAAACTTGTCTGTTAGCTTTAATATGATATAAATTTCGTATGATTTCAACTAGTTTTTAATTTTTAGTGAATTTTTACTTTTAGGTGTGTAATCGTGGCCAGTTACAGGGCAGGCCGAGGAAAATCCTAATAACTTGAGCTACAATTATCAAAATTAGATGGGACTAAAAAGGTTAGAAAATAGACACACAACACTCTAACATATCCAAAATTTAGGTCCAGATGAGTTAAATAGATATTGTGGCCTGATTTACAAAAATCGGGTTGAATGAAAGTGCTAAGACAGCAACTATGTTTTAAATGCAACTAATGTTCCTATGAAATTGATGATTGAATTGTGAATGAAGTATCATGATTTCTCTGAAAAATTGGTTGTCTGAGTACTGGCACTATTTATGGGAAAGCGGACTCGTTTCGTTATGCCGCCAAAATTTCAGCAGAGCCTATGCATGAGCTATGAGATATATTCAAATGCATGTGCATTTTGCAAGAACTACATAAATGTTATGTTATGACAAAAGTTCCATAGTACTTGGGCTAGCCCCAGATTAAAGTTAAGGGGAATAGATCGATGGGAAGGTCAGGGAAAGTAAACCTGGCATTCCTATAGAGGAGCGAGCTTGATCCTGAAAAGCAAACTATTACCTAGAAGTTGAATGGCCAAGAACTCCCAGGGGACCAAGTAATGGAAAAGCTTATGATGCTAAGTTTTAAGAATGAGTTTTTGCATGGTCGCATTGCATAGTCATTACAAGTTCTTTACAGTTTGACTATTATGTTTACTTGTTGCTGTCTGTTTATTTATTCTGTTCAGTATTTTGTGTAAAACTATTTAGTAGTTTATCCTGTTTCTTCTGCTGTCTTAAGTAAAACTGAACCTTGTCTTGGATCAAGTATTTATTTAAACTTATTAAATGTGGATAGTTCCATTTGATGCCATTTTTATAATTAAATGAAAACTGAGGCAACTGAGAATGAATGTGACATCAGTTTAATACCGTACTTGAATCCTACTAAGAATTTCTTTAAATTCTCACCTCGCTTTATGTTTCTGCATCATTCTCAGACTCTGGTGATGGACACGATAGCCACCCTGTTTATTGAGATTCCCGACATGTAGCTCCACTATGACCCCATGTTTGACTCATTATACATAGCTGGCTCCTGCCACTTCCGCCCTTTATCTTTTTAGTAATAGGAATTTTGTTGTTCTTTTATTTCACCCTACATTCGACCTTGCTGCTCCATATTTTGCGATCCCATTGCATGTAGTACACCTTGCTCCATCCGCAGCACCTGCAGCTCCTACGGGCCCTCCACTAGAGTCACCTCGCCAAGTGGTTCCAGATATTCTGTTCAGTCCTGAAAGTGATCCTTCTGAGGTTACTGGCTCATCATCCTCTTTTTCGAGACCTGGTGCTGACTACTCCCCAACCGGGCCTGGTATGGCCAATGACTACATGACCGAGTAGGTTCCAGCCGCAGGTTACGTTGTACAGTATGGCCCTCTTTTGGCAGTGTATAGCATTGGGCCATAGACTTAGCCATATGTACATCAGCTAGTTTGAAATGTCCTCTAAGGACCTTGTAGGACTGTTTTCACTGACACAGGCCTTATGTTTTTTTGGTACACCAGGCCCACTTATGTATCCTCTTTTGAATCTGTATATAAACTGAAGCGTTGGCTTTCGATATATATATATTAGAGAAAAAGGGAATATAATATAATGAATATAGCTATAAACGGAATACTAACACGGTAACGCAATCTACTCAATTTCATACTATGACTTAAGCATAACATTAAATTAGTAGAGTGTTACATTTTTCGTCGGTTACTGTAAATCACTTCTTTCTAGTAGTGATTGCTTCCCAGTCTAGTGTGAAGCTTTTGTTTTTCATCATGAAACATAACAACTGAGCACCATGTGGGTCGTAGATTGTGCAAGTATTGTCTTTAAACTTCAAGAAGTATCCTTTCTCCAGTATTTGTCCTATACTCAGCAAAGTTTGACTTAGTTTAGGTACAAACAATAGATCAAAGATGAGTTTAGTGCCTATTGATGTTTTTACAGCAACAATGCCTTTTTCTTTCATTTGATTCCAATTTTGACTTTGGAAATGAAGAATTCATCAAGATCTTTGAACATTTCTCCATTAAAAGACATATAGTGTGTGCATCCACTATTTATAAGCCAAGTGTTGCAGGAATCACCACCATAGGAACAAGAGGTAGTGAAAATTTGTTGTTCTTGAGATTCAGAGTCAGCTGCTTGTACTTGTTGATTTTGTTAGGGGACCTTTATTTCTAGACTTGCACACCTTAACAATATGTCCAATTTGTTTACAATTACCACATATTGCATTAGTTCTCCACCAATAATATTTTTCAAGATGCGTGGACTTTTTGCAATGCATGCAAGGGAAGATATTTCTTTTGGCTTGGATTTTCATGATTTCTACTTTCTTCCTTTTTGCCTTTGTAGAAATTTTGCCTATTTCTGTTGGCTAGCTTCTTTTGGGCTTAAAGAGCACTTTCATAGCTTTTTTCATCTCAGGGCCTTTCTTTGCTCTTGTGCTTGTAGAGCACTCATCAGTGTAGTAAGTGTTTGTGTTGTGCATTATGTGCACAAGAGAGTGAGAAAAAAAGATTTGAATGAGAAAGAAATTGTTTTCATAGATTTGTTGTTAGGTGAAGAAAGTTTATGAGTAACGTGACTATTTTATTTGTGTAAGAAAGATTGTTTTGTGAGATTGGGTGTATTGAGATTTTGGGTTTGGGAGAGATTATCATATTGGTGATTGTATTTTTCTTTTCTTTTTTTTGACAAAAATTAGTGGATTGATTTGTGAAGTCGTGGATGCAAGCAATAAAGCTAAACCATGTTAATTTCTTGTGCTTTTTCTTGCTTTGTTTATTCGTTTATCTTGCATGGATTAGGGACTTTTTTCCCCAACATCTAATATCAGACCAAGTTCTAATCTTGCTTTTGGTATTTTTGATGGCCATGATGCAAGGCTTAGGAATGGACAAATTTGAGATAGAGCTCTTTGATGGCAAAAGAAATTTTAGCCTGTGGAAAAATAATGTAAAAGATATCTTAGTGTAGTCAATGGGAAGAAAAGCCTGAAAAGATAGCAAATGAAGAATGGGCAGAGATGTATACGAAAGCTATAAGTACATTGCTTATTCTTAGCATCTAAGGTAAAATACAATGTTCTGAATGAAATTTTTGCAATTGATTTATGGAAGGAGTTAGAGAATATGTATATATCAAAGTCTCTTACAAATCCTTTGTTTTTAAAGAAAGAATTATATCAACTGAAGATGGATGATGGCATAGATACTAGAGATCACATGAACTATTTTACAAAATTAATTATACAATTATTCAGCATTCGTGTGAAAGTTGATCATGAAGATAGAGCATTGTTGTTGTTGTCATCTCTTCCAAATTATTATAAGCATTTAATCACTACATTGCTAATTGGAAAAGAAACATTAAACGTAGATGATGTGATTATCATGTTATTGGAGAATGAAATCTTGAAAAGGTCAAATGATCAATCTGAAGGGAGTATTTTTTGGCTAGATCTAATCATGGTAGAAGTGTATCTTGTGCTAGTAATTTTGACAGGGATAATTCGATATCAAGTTCTGTGTCAAGACTAGATTATAAAGAAACAGTGTTATTATTGTCACAAGATGGGTCGCATTAAATTTTATTCCATGAAATTGAAAATAGATATGGAAGAATTTCAAAGGAGTAAAGGAAAAGGAAAAGAGAAGTTTGAAGATGCTACAATGGTTGTGCAAGAATTTTCAAGTCATGAACTAAGTTATTGGCTATTGAACAAGAGAAGAGAGCATGTAGTAATTGTTGGCTTTTAGATTTTGCTTACTCTAGCCATGTTTGTTGCAAGAAGGAATGGTTTGATACTTATAATGCTTGTGGTGATGAGGTCATGAGATTGGCTAATGGTGATTGTCTGGATATTGTTTAAAAGGGCACTATGAAAATTAAGATCCATAATAGTTGCATACGGACATTTGGTGATGTTAGGTATGTACATGCACTTGGAAGAAATTTAATTTCTTTGGGAAGACTTGATGCATTAGGCTATAGATACTTTACAAAAGATGGACTAATGCAAGTTTGTAAAGGTTATTTGACAGCGATGAAGGGTAAGAAGACTAGCAGTAAGTTATATAAGTTGATGAAAAAGACTATTGTGGGTAAAGAAAGTGGTGAAGTATGCAATAATGTGAGAAGATAAAGTATATGTCTATGCCAAAAAAGGGGTAAGTTTTGCAAGTACTTTGATAAGGCCTTCTAGAACTTATTATTGATACATGCAGTTTGTCCTAATTGCAAGGCAAGATGGAGAATTATTGGGTTTTTTTATTTTTTATTTTGTTTACCTTGGATTGGGCTTCAAATGCCAAAAGGAAAAAGAAAAAAGGATGCATGTGAGCCTAGGGGAAGGGTTTCTATTTTAAAGGCTCCCTTTTTATATAAATTTGCAAGCGGCACTGGTTTCACCAGGTGTGGCGTGCCATTCTAGAAACAAAACGTAGTAAGTGTTTGTGTTGTGTGCTGTGTGGCGAAGAGAGTGAGAAAAAAGATTTGAATGTGTGTTTTACGAGAAAGAAATTGTTTTGAGGGATTGTTTTTGGGTGGAGAAAGTTTATAAGGAAAGTGAGTATTTTATTTGTATGAGAAAGATTGTATTGTAAGATTAATGTATTGAAATTTTGAGTTTGAGAGAGATTATAAGATTGGTGCTTGTATATATATATTTTTTTTGGATAAAAATTGGTGAATTGATTTGTAAAGTACTGGAAGTAGGCGGCAAAGATCAAACCACATTAATTTCTCGTGCTCCTTCATGCTTATTTATTTGTTTATCTTGTGTGAATTGGAGATTTTTCGAACAAGCAGTACCCTTTCTTGCACTCGCATACGCGGATCATGCCTCATGGCACTCTCCTTACGTGGGGTATCTTTGACTTTCCCTTTCTTCTTCCCTGATTCAGATACGATTTTCTTCTTTGATGATTTCCTATTTTTAACCTCCACCCACTCCTTAGGATCCGCTTGTGTAACGGTTCCTAAATTGATGGGATTCAAATTGGAAATCAAATCAGACTCTGTAATGCCTCCTGCTTTACTGCCGTCCACCCTTGATTCCTTTTCTAGAATATTCTCCACCGAGGCCGTTTGCCACACCACCGGAGCAGCACTAGATTTGCATGGTTGGATGTTCTCCACAAATACATGGACGGTGTTCATAGGAAGAACACACCAAATGCAAGCTTTCATAGCCAACAAGATGCTAGTGAACCCAGAATTTCTTGATGATTGGTAGACCCAAATTGATAACCACACAAATGCAGGCATACTTCCCCTCCCCACCTGATCAGTAACAAAATCTACCAGTATCGGCCTTCCAATACTAGTGGCAATCACCTTAAGAGCACGGTTGCAAAAATACAGCAAATTCAACCCTTTTAGGCGAACCCACACCATGGTTTTACCAAAACAACTATTTGAAGGATTAAAATCCCCGTGACCATTCCTTCATAGGAGGACAATGATCCTATATTAGCCATGGACCACCACCAATAATCTTTTCCTAATCATTTGGCGAGTCAAAACTTCACCATCTATTAACAAGATATGTTTTCTTTTCCCCTTTTTTAAGGAAAATTAACAAGATATGTTTGTTTTTCACCCAGATGTGCATATGAATGATATTACTTACATTTATTTTGGATAAAAGCTACCATGAGCAAAACATTTAAAGGCTAAAATTTTCAAAAGTATGTGAACACACTATTTTTTTGGTAACAAGGAGTGGTAGTAAAACCCCTAAGAAACTACTCAGCCATGAAAACTAACATCCTTTGAGTCCTCGTTAAGGAGAGGACCACAAGTCTCCAGATATTTACATATTTAAACAAAAATTATTGGACACAAGTCTCTGGCACCATGGATAAATCTTTTTTTTTTTTTTAAAGTACATGTTATGGATAAATCTAAATATACAAAAGTATATATCTTTTGATTTAAATAAAGGGAAATTCTATACTACCCCAAATTTTAGAGGTTGGAATAACGTGATATTAAGTATCCATTTACACTAATGGGGATTGAATCTATCAGAAAAAAATAGTCTTCATAAAGTGGCAAATCACGATTTAAATCTCAATTAAGAGAGATACTCGCATTTAATATGCAATCGTACTTCAAACAAAATTGTTTCTATTTGAGAATATGTGTGGCAAACTTTAAAAAAATCCATTAATCAGTTAAATAAATAATTTATTGCATTATTTTTTTTTATAAGTGGTTGAAATATTTTGATAAATAATTAGTCAATTACCTTCAATTAATAATATAGGTATACCCAAGCTCGTAGAAATTTACTTTTTTATTTTTATTGATTAAACTATTTATTTTGTTATCGTTTATAAATTATTTACCAAATTACTTTTCTTTTGTCGACAATGACATTTTTTATTTCTTTTTGCAGCATGTATAAATAGCTATATTTGGCGCTATCTACATGGATACATCATTTAATTGTGTGGCGCTATTACGTAGAAGCACCAATAAATTCGTGAAAATGCTATGAACCTTTATAATCTTAAGTTGGCAAACACATAAGGGGCGTTATTACTAAAATTGCCAAAATATTTTTGTCTTCCAAACTTTCTTAACCTCTTTAATTTTTTCTTTCTTTCTATACCAACTAAGCCTAACATATCTTTCTGCTTTGTTTGTTTATCCATACTTCTTTTTTTTAAAGACAAAACCTCCCAATTTAGTCATTGACAAAAATAGTACCAAACAAAATGGTCCCTCGAAAGAAAAAAAAAAAACATCTCACGATCCCTGAACATTAAAAATATAGGATAAGTTAGTTCCTCCTCAATATTTTGATGAATTTATTTGTCCTATTTGTATTTTTATTAGGGACTAGAACCAATTTGAACTATTTTATAAATATTTAGGTATCAGTTTTTCCTATAAATCCTTTGTAAATATTGAGGAGGGACTAATTTGTTCTACATTTGGGTAGGGACCACAAGTTGAGTTTTCTTTCTGTAGGATCAATTTGTTTGGCATAAAAATTAAGAGGGACCAATTTGAAAGTTTTTCCTTTTTTTTTTTTTGAGAATAAATAGATGTCAAGTAAATTAGTGTGGATTAGGAGAGTACTTTGCTAGATAATTTTAAATAATGACATGCTAATCGGAGTTGGGTGACCTGACTGATTCTTTGCTCATGCATCGCTATGAATTGAGATTCAATTCTTAGATTTGGCAATTGGTGAGTAATCTGTAAGTAATTTTATAAGTGCTCAATAAGCCTAGCAGCATGCTCTGACCATGGATTGAGGTGAGTCTTCCTCTCAAACTAAACTTCAATATAACAAAAATAAATAAATAAATAATGACATATTGATAAATAGTCTATATTATGATAGAAAGATTTCCAAAAAAAAAAAATGAAAATTATGACATAAAGATAGAAAATTCTTACCGTTAAATGAAATTTGTTTACTTATCTTACATATAATTTTTAAATAGAAATTTTTAATCAAAAGATTGTAATAAAAATATGTCCTCAGAAAAATTAGTGATATTCTTGGGTATATGATTTTGATGATGAATAATAGTAGAATTATTGCTAATTTCTTGTTTTTAATAAAAAGGGATACTATACTTAGTAGTTTCCTTTTTTATCCTATTAACATGATTTCTCTCTTAAAATCTAAATTCATTTTGAAACAACCTGATTTGGGAATATTCTCTTATATGATTTTACTCAAAAAATCAAATTTAGGGGATGGAATTATGGAAGCAACATTCAAAAGGTTGAATTGGAGCTTGCATGGTTATGAAAACAGAGAAAAACCACAACTAAACTAGCAACTATGAGCCAAGATCTAGCAACTACTCACCAATTACAGCAGTTACACAAAGTAGCATGCAAAAAAAAAATCTGCTAGTCCAAACCCAAGCCATAATTCTGTAACATCTCCACATAACATAATAGTAAATGATGAAAATGTCCCTGGGCAAATTTTAATTATTTGTTGCTTTGCCCAAAACTTTTTGTAATAACATATTTACTCCAAAGATCTTTTCCATAATTACTTCTGAATTTTTTTAAAAATGATATTTAGGTCCCTATATCAATAGTATTAGCAAAATAAGGTTTTAAACAAAGCAGAACTACTTAGCGGAAATATAGAAATCCAATTCTTGGCCAATTGGGCTACGAAGGTGTCCACATGTGAAATGATGTGGGATACCCCTAGACTTACTCAAAATTACAGAAATGTCATTAGCTACGGAAAACAGAAAATAGAAAGGTTCTAAATTTACAAAACGATTAATTTATGCTGTTAGTCGATTAATTCGGTTTTAATAGTTATGTAAAGGCAATTAGAAATTAATTAGGAGTTAATTAAGATTAATTAGGAGTTAATTAAGTGTTAATTAGAGAGATTAGGATTAGAAATAATTAGAATAAAAATATAGAAAACCTCACAAAATTCTTCAAAACCGTTTTGCTGATTTGAAGGAAATCGATAGAGATTAGGTATTTTAAACTGTCAGAACCAAATCAATAGAATTATACACTTAAAACCTCACGTCCAATGGCTGAAAACTTAGCCACCTAACTTACTAAAGGTGGCGTCCTTGGCAGCCACATATGGGGGCAATTTGGTTGAGTTTCAACCACAAGAATTAGCACCAATGAGGAGCCACTCTTCCAACAACCCATTATTACACCAACATAATATTTTCCTTCCAACTCCCAAAAACCCATTCAGCTATCTCCCTCTCCCATGCAGACTTCTCATTCTTTCCCTCATCTTCCTTCTTCCTCCCTTCATTTCTCCTTCATTTTCAAGCTCCAAGCAACTCCAACATAAACCATCTTCATCTAGTCAAGCTCTCTTTCAATCTAGAGGAAGGATTCCTTGTCTTTGTTTAGTTTTGAGGCTTGGTGGCTAATTTGTTTCTCCTACTCCTCTCACTATTATGGTGTTTTATGATGGTTATATGATGATTTATGATTGGTTTAGTATGTGTTTGCTTGGGTTAGATTGGATATTGAATGATAAACACAAGAATCACTAAAATAGAATCAGGATTTCCTTAAAATCCCTTCAACATTTGTACTTATGTACTGTATGGACTCACCTATAGACACCAAAATAAGATGAAACTAATTTTAGATAAAACTAGACAATTAGAGCTTTCCAACCATATAAATTATAAGGCCATTGGATGAGTATTGAGTGAGATATGAAGTTTTGAAGTTAACTCTAGAATTCTATCCCTAGTTCTAAGTAGACTTGATTTCGAGGGGCATACCTCGCCCTATACTCATTCAAATTAAGTGAAACCAATTTTGTTAGAAATTTAAGACATAGAGTAACATGCCATAAAAATTTCAGAATCAAATTCAATTCCTGTTGCTCCCAGTAATTCATGAAAATTGCCCTAAGTTTCAACCAGACTAGAATAGGGCAGTGCAGGTTACCCAAATTCCAGAGCTCAAAACTCAAGTTCTACTTTTTTAAATGAGGTGAAACTTGTTGGGAATAAAATTTGGGTCAGTTAGCTTTAAAACACATAGGTTTTGTAGGAATCCAAGTAGATTTTGATTTTTAGTGAATTTTTACTTTTCAGTATGCAAATTGCCTAGTAATAGGAAAGACCTAGGTAAAATGTTAATAAGTTGAGTTATACATATCAAAACTTAATGAGACTAAAGAGGTTAGAAACTAGACACATAACACTTCAACCTATGCAAAATTCAGGTCTAAATGAGTTAAAATGAATTTATGGCTTAATTTACAAGAACCAGGTAGAATCAAAAGGAAGTGGCAGAAAACTAATTCAAGATCAAGGTTATGAAACTTTGTTTGATTATTGAAACATCTATACCTTGCGTTGATTTTTTTATATGAATGACTATCTAGTTGACTGGTACTATTCATGGGGAAGCGGACTCGATCTGTTATGCTGCCGAATTTTCAGCAGAAGTTTATGAAATTATGATAGCTTATATTATGAAAATTTATGATATGAACATGAAATTCTATATGCAAGACTATTTGAAGGGAAGTACACTAAAATGCATATGAACATTGTACAATGATATGATCATGATTCTCTTTATGAAAGTTTGCATATTTGCATTCAAATGAAGAAAATAGATGATTATATAAGATTGAGATCCCTACACTCGGGGGCAAACATTTGGGTCCTTCCTTGTGAAGGCAGTTAAAAAGATATGATGTGAGTCCCTTCACCTGGAGGCGGTTGCACATTAGATCCTTCCCTATGAAGGCAGTTAAAACTATGAGATCCCTCTACCTTAGAGGCACGTGGTTAGATGAGATCCCTCCATTTTGGAGGTATGTGACCAAATGAGATCCCTTCAAGTCTAGAGGCACGTGGGTCCCCTTGCGGGTCAGTATTGTGTGACAACAGTCATGAGTTAAGCTCACTCATAGATCAGGCTACCCAAGGGCAGTAAAGATTAAAGAAAACAAAAAAGAGTAAAGGATGCACCTTAGGGACGGCGATACGTAACGCCTAGGTGTGCCAAGGAAAGTAAGTTAAAGAAAGCACAAGTGCATTTACATGAATTCAAGTAAAAGTATTTGCATATGCAAGTTCTATTTTCTTATTATATTGGGATTGTTATATTTGGATATACTGCAACTATTATTCAAGATATGAGTTGTGAATTTATTTTGTAATAGCTCTTATAATTCAAGTGCTTAAATAAAATGAACTTTGCTTTGGAAAATATATTTTCGACCTATAAAACTGAATAGTTTATATAACATGCTCGCATTTTTCACAATAAACCGAAGCAGTTGGAGATAATAACGATGACAGTATGTGTGGCAATTTAGAGAATCCTACTGAGAATTTTAAATTCTTACTCCTATATCTATTTTCGTATTATCTCTGGATAGTCCAAGAAATATTGAAGACAGCCAGAGACTGCTATCAGACAAGGTCCATTTAGGTAACAATAACAACTCCTGAGTATGGTATTATGACTTAAGCATGATACTGTGCTTGGGAGGGTGTTACAAATTCTCTCTAACGACTAGTAGACTTCAATGTTTTATCATCTATATAAAGCCTTCAACAATGGAGAAAAGGATAAGACCTTCCATCAAGCAAATAGTGTGATCATTGGTGCTCATCATCCTCTTATTCTTGTATTTGCTATTTTACTGATCTTAGAGAGAGTTTGAAATTTCTTGTAGCTCATATAGAAGAGCATTCATTGTTTCATAGTGAGTTGCTTTTATTCTAGAGAGAAAGGAAGAGTGCAGGTATAGCATTCTGGAAATCCTTTCAATCTAGAAGTATTCTATTGGGTGAGATAGAGGGAGGTTTGATGGTAGCCTTATAGGAAATAAGCCATACATTACCCTACTTGGAAGTTAGGTTGGCCAAGGTTTTGTTGGAAGCCTTGTAAGATAAAATTCAACACATAATAAAGAAAATCCCAAACAATTGGGGACTAGACGTAGGTTTCGATTTGTAACCAAACCAGTATACATTGTGGAGCATTCTACTTCTCCTTATCTCTTTTTTTTTTTTTTCCTACTATATTGTGTTTGATTTATTATGAGCTTCACTTCTAAATTTTATTCTTAAATTCTATTTTAATTTTAAAATTCCATTTACTGAACCAATTCACGTTGCCTCTTGGTTCCTATCAGATATATTCTAAATAAATTATTAAATAGTTTTTATTTATTCATTAAATAAATTCATATGCACGCAGACATAATTTCATTTTAACCTATTGCAATAGCTTTGAATCTCATGCTGTGAATGTGATATATGATAAAAAGTTCGAAATTTTCAAAGTTACTACTACGAAATATATGTGTTGGATAAAATTGCAATCAACTAAATTTTTTTAGATAAACTTATCCAAAGCTAATCTTAATGATTACTTTAAACTAGATGATTTTCACCCAAGCAAGTGTTGAGCAAGATCAATCAACAAAAATATAAAGCAAATTAAGCTCACATCAATGATAAGAGCTAATACATGATGGAGTCTTAACAACAAAAAAATGAACAAAATGCTGAACAAACACAACTAAGATGTAAAAGAAAGCAATAAACTTGTTCCGAACTAGAATATAGGAGCCCAACTCGCCCCAAAGGCTGAGCCCAAAATCGAGATCAGACTCGCCACTATCCAATATTCATCTCGAGCCAAACATCCAAATTAGGGCCCAAACCAGAATTAAATGCAACGGTTCCCTCACATCGCGGAGTGTACTCACCTTGCGTGTTGTTGATGAACTTGGACTGATCCATCAACTCCATGCTAACAGACGTCCCGAGTTATCCCCTAGGCTGGCGGAACCACATCCCTATTTTCTCTTAACCACCTACTCATATATACGAGTCCTACTATGGACCTCAAGTACTTCTTCTACTTAATTCTAATACTCATCCTGCACTCACTGACTTGAGCATCAGAGTCCTTCCAGGTACCCCCTTTCATCGTGGACCTTTGCCTCATTTGCAGGCCGATCACACCAAGAGTAGCTTGAGATCCCAATCTTGGTTCGGAGCCTTCTCAGGTAACCCACCTCCGAACATTGGCACCGTCTGTGGGGACTCAAATGCTGCTCACCACCATACCACAGCAGAATTCACACTAATGTCTTCACACCCTAAGCAAGAATGCATCGAGCACATGGCCCCGCAAGCAACCATCAACCACTGGTGGACGGTCGCACAGCTTCTGATTCGACTTCGGATGCCGGAGACCACCACCACCAGCAGAACTCAACGGCTCATCACTCTATCATCCGGGCTGCAAGGAACATGGTTGCCTCCAGGGTGGAATCCGCCTTCAGGCCAACACCGACCCATTCACCGAGATGCTAACCTTGATGCGGGAGCAAGCCACCCGCATCCAAAAGCTGCAACAGAATTTGGATCGTATGAAGGAAGCTGACCAGAAGCAACGCTGAGAGAGGCACCGACACCACCATGATAGGAGCCCAGACCATTGCGAAGACCGAAGCCCAAGAGAACGCAGTCACAGCACAGAACACCGTCATCACGGAAACTCACTACATGGGAGTGTAGCCAACAGCCATAGAGAATATCAGGCGAAAAGTGATCGGCGCCACCACGAACGATTCGAATCCGGACCTTACCTTTGGTACGATGATAGACATGCAAGGCAAGGCTTGAAACGTTACGAGAACCCCGAGGATGGCAAAGACACGTCGTTCTCCGATTTCATTATGGGAACTCAGCCACCCGGAGGTTTCAAGCCTCCCTCCGACATGGAGCCTTATGATGGGAGTACTGATCCTCAAGAGCACATGGATGCTTTCAAATCAAGGATGGCACTGGCTGGAGTCTCGGATCCCATCATATGCTGAGCATTCCCGATCACCTTGAAAAAGTTGCACTCAAATGGTTCAACTTTCTCCTGCCCAGGTTGATCAATTGATTTTTCTGACCTTGTCTCGCTATTCTTGGCCCACTTCACTACCAAGAAGTTCAAGCCCAATCCTGTTTCCAGCCTGCTCGGCATACATCAATGACAAAACGAGTTGCTCCGAGATTTCCTCGAGCGATATAACGCTGAAACTTTGCTTGTTGATGAGGTATAGACTCAAGCGGCGATTCTGACACTACTAAATGGGCTACGACTTGGACCATTCAAAAATTCGTTGTCCAAAAGGCCGCCACAATCCCCTGAAGAAATACAAATGAGAGTCGAGAAGTATATCTTTTTGGAGGAAATAGAGAAAACCACAACCAAACCAGGAACTCACTAATCCAACAAGAAGGCCGGCGGCAAAGACGAACATCCAAGGAGGGACATATGCTCAAGGGCCGGTAAATACAATGAGTATACCCCCCTTAACATATCCCTGTCCGACCTGTTCAAAGAAGTCAGCCAGGTTGAAAGGTTTCCCAAGCCAAAGGTTCTCAAAATGAGGGCCAACACAAACAAGTCCTTATTTTGTGAATATCATAATAGTTTTGGGCACAGGACTGAGAATTGCTATGACCTCCGAGATGCTATAGAATAATTGATAAGGGAAGGCAGATTGGCAAAATATGTGGCTTCCCAAAGAAGTCTACGAAGAAGACGAGTTTCCAATCATGGGGATGAGAAAAGAAGGAATCTGAGGAGTCAGAGAATCTCGGAACTTGAAGGAAATTAAGGCAACGATGAAGAATAGATCACCAGAGTTATCAACGTCATCGCTAGAGGTTTCGCGGGTGGCGGAACGACAAAGTTATCCCGGAAAAAGCATTTGCAAGAAGTCCTCAACGTATCTTCAGGGAAGATAAAAAAGCCAGCTCCGACATCACAGCCAGCATCGGATGTCATCTTCTCGAGCTCAGACCTCGAAGGTGTGATTCCCGGACATGATGACCCTATGGCGATCTTTACAGCAATGGTCAATGCTGAAGTAAAAAGGGTATTCATCGACTAAGGGAGCTCGGCGGATACTTTATTCCAAGATGCATTCGATAAGCTTGGATTAAATAACGCTGACCTCCAAACACACAAGGAAGAGTTGATCAGATTTTTCAGGGAAAAAGTCCACCCCCAGGGGTTCGTTACCCTTCACCAAACCCTGGGATCTCAACCTAAAATCCGGACGGTCAAAGTCAACTTTCTAGTTGTCAACCGCCCCTCAGCTTACAATGTGATACTCAGAAGATTGACATTGAACAACATAGGCACCGTTATCTCAACGACATCCCTGACCATGAAGTTCTTTACTGACAAAGGAGAAATTGCCACAGTAAAGGAGGACTAGGTCGCGGCTCGGCGAAGTTACAACGCCAGCCTTGAACTCCAAAGGCAGCAAAAGGAGGTGTCCCAGGGCCCGACCCTCCCAATGCTTTGAAAGTCATAATGGTAAACCTGGATACGAGGAAAGTTGAAGGAGAAAGACCGGAGCCAAATGGTGAATTAGAAGAAATCCAAATCGGAAAGGAAAGTGGGCAAACGACCCAGATCAACAAAGATCTTCCGATTGCATTGAAACAAGACTTAGTCGCCTTCCTCAAGACCAATGCAGATTTGTTCGCATGGACTACGGCCAACATGCTCGGAATTAGCCTGAAGTTCATGTCCCACCAACTCTCCATCTTGCCCGATTCAAAACCGGTAACTCAGAAGAGGAGGAGAATGAGTCCAGATAAAGCCCTCGTAGTCTAGGAGTAAGTCCAGAATCTCCTGGAAGTCGGATTCATACGCGTGGTCGTATATCCGACATGGTTGTCTAACGTCGTGATGGTCAAAAGGTCTAATGGGAAATAGCGAATGTGCATCGATTATACCGACCTAAACAAGGCTTGCCCAAAGGACCCATATCCCGTACCAAGCATTGATGGATTAGTAGATGCTGCCTCTGGTTTCCAATTGCTCACCTTCATGGACGCCTACTCGAGATACAACCAAATCCCGATGTTCCATCTCGACGAGGAAAAAACGGCATTCATCACTCCAACGGCTAATTATTATTACAAGGTCATGTCGTTCAGTTTGAAGAACGTAGGAGCCATATACCAGAGGCTTCTGAACAAGGTTTTCGCATAGCTGATCGGGGATTTGATGGAGGTCTACATCAACTATATGTTAAACAAGTCTCGAGAAGAAGGAAATCTCCTGTCCGACCTTGAGGTAGTGTTCAGTCACCTTTGACAGCACAATATAAGACTAAACCCACACAAGTGTGCGTTTGCTGTTGAAGCCAAAAAATTCCTAGGATTCATGCTCACACATTGGGAAATTGAAGCAAACCCTGACAAATGCCAAGCAATCCTTGAAATGGAAAGTCCGACAATAGTCAAGGAAGTACAATGCCTCACAGGAAGAATCGCCTCCCTCTCGAGATTTATGGCTGCACCAGCCCGGAAAGCCATTCCCCTTTTTTTTCTCTTGAAAAAGGGGAATACTTTGAGTGGACACCAGAGTGTGAAGCCGCTTGCTCCAACTTCAAGGAGTACCTTTCCTGCCTTCCTATACTGAGCAAGCCAGAAGCCGAAAAATCGCTGTTTTTGTATCTCTAGGTTAGCAACGCTGCTATAGCTGGGGCATTGGTCCGGGAAGATTCCTGACAACAGCACCCCGTATACTTCATCAGCAAAGTACTTCAAGGACCCGAGACTAGATATCGGAAGATTGAAAAAGTCGTCTTGGCCCTAGTTATTGTAGCACAAAGGCTTTACCAATATTTTCAAGCCCATACAATCGTCGTCTGAACCGATCAGCTGATTCGGCAAATCCTACAAAAATCGGACTTGGCAAGTAGAATGGTTTCATGGTCTGTGGAACTTTCGAGTTCGACATCCAGTACAAACCAAAGATAGCTATTAAAGCTCAAGCACTAGCAGATTTCTTAGCCGAAATAGTGGACGATGTAGACACCCCGGAACCATGATGGACACTGCACGTGCACGGAGCATCTAGCTCGAAAGGAAGCGAAGCTGGGACGATTCTTGAAAAAGAAGGCGAAATAATTCTCGAGCTCTCCATTAAATTTGACTTCTCGGTTTCCAACAACCAGGCCGAATACGAGGCCCTCATTGCTAGCCTGAAGCTAGCTAAGGACGTTGGAGTATCCCGACTTTCGGTATGCAGCGACTTTCAAGTTGTGACTTCCCAAGTTGTCGGGACGTACCAATCTAAAGATCTTCTGCTGCAAAAATACCTTTTGAAAATAAGAGAACTCATAAAAGAATTTTCGAGTATAGAGTTCCAACATGTTCCTAGAGAAGAGAACGTCAGAACCAACATCCTCTCCAAGTTGGCAAGCACTAAGCTTGGAGGAAACAACCAGAGTTTGATCCAAGAGAATTTGAAGCTCCCCTCAATAACAGATCCTATTTTGACCTTATCCATCGACGGAGATGGATGACTCTGATTGTTCAGCACTTGCGGAATGGGACCCAACCAGGAGATCCCATCGACGCTAGGAGGCTAGCCAAAGGAGCCTCTTACTACACCATCATCAATGAATAATTATTCAGAAGGGGACTATCCCAGCCACTGCTAAAGTCCGTGGGACCTGATCGGGTTCCCGCTACTCTTGAGGAAGTCCACAAAGGTTCTTGTGGCCATCATCTCGGAGAAAAATCGCTCGCATTGAAAGTATTGCGAGCTAGATTCTATTGGCTGTCAATGATCAAGGACTCGATCGAGTACGCACGGAAATGCTCCAGCTGCCAGAAACATGCCACCTTCCACCTCGCCCCTTCTGAAGAAATAACGTCGATCATGTCCCCCTAGCCTTTCAGCAAGTAGGGACTCGACCTCCTAGGTCTCTTTCCACTCGCCTCAGGACAAGTGAAGTACCTAATTGTGGCAATAGACTATTTCACGAAGTGGATAGAGGCAGAACTGCTTTCCACCATCATAGCCACCCAAGCTCGAAAAGTTCGTATAGAGGAATATCTTCACTCACTTCGGAATACCCGACTCGGTCATCACTGATAATGGAACCCAATTCATAGATCAAAAGTTTCGAGGATTTCTCTCAAGCCATAAAGTCAGACACCACTTCACTTCAGTCTAGCACCCTTAAGCAAACGATCAAGCCCAAGCTGCCAACAAAGTCATCTTACAAGGGCTGAAGAAGAGACTCGACCAGGCAAAAGGGGCATAGGCCGACAAGCTCGGTAGCATTCTGTGGTCCTACTGAGCCACTCTGCATTCAACGACGGGAGAAACTCCTTTCAAGTTGACTTACAGGGTGGATGCAATGATACCGATCAAAGTCAAGGAGATAAGCTTACACGTTATGTTTCGGCCTACATGCCACCAAGCACATCAGGAAGAGTCCGACCTATCCAATGAAGTAAGGGAAATAGCTCATCTAAGGGAGAAAGTGCTGAAACATCGAATCTCCCAAAGATATAACGCCAAGGTAATACCTCAAATGTTCAACAAAGGCGACTTGGTTCTCCGACATGCTGACATCAGAAAGCCTCAAATGGGCCATGGAAAATTAGCTGCAAACTAAGAAGGCACATACAGAGTTATTAACGTCTTAGGAAAGGGGGCATACAAACTCTACACACTATCGGGCACAGAAATTCTAAGGTCATGGAATTCCTCCAACCTCGGAAAATTTTTCACCTGATGTATATACCACATGAAGTAGCCGTACTCTTTTTCCTACCTCGGGTTTTGTCCCACTTGGTTTTCCCGGGGAGGTTTTAACGAGCCGAAACTCCGTGGGCTGAGCAGTAACTAGTAAATTCATCTCGGTTTCTTGCTTTTACATCTTTTTTTTTTTTATTTTGCTGTTAAACATTATCTTTGCTATAATATTATTTTACTTTCATTATTTTTATTGTGTCATCATTTCCTCCCTTTTATTTCTCGTTACACTCAATATCGTTATTGTTTGATGCCCTCAACCCACCTTAGTTCTCCTAAGGGATTGATCACCCCTTAGTCGAGAAAAATAGATCCCGATATAATAACTCGGACAGGTATCGTAAAGACGTGGAAATCCGATGTTATACTTTGGGTCAGTTGTTCCTCCCAAGCTAACTTAAGCGAACAAAAGAAACCTTAAGTTTTAGCCAAATCCAACTCGGATAACATCCAATTCAGTAAGACAATAAGGTGCCACCAATATTCCCTTCAAGGTATAACTTAGGCGAGAAATAGGCGCATCGATTAACAAAGGTAACAAATAAGACCGTATAATATGAAAAGTTTCATTATAGAAACTCGGAGACCGGGAAAATATTCATTACAAGAGGACCCATAACAGGGGAATACAAAATAAAAGTACAAGCATATCAAGGGATGGATGCCAGGTTCGCTAGATCAGCCTGAGGGTTTTCGGTGCCTTCGTCATCTACTTCTAGAGCCACCACTATGTGGCCATCAACTACAATTTTATCCAACCCCACCTTGCTAAAATCGGCGTCAGGACAAATGACCTGGCATTGTTCCAGAAGAGATTCCTTAATCTTATTGGCCGAGTTTGCCCATAGCTGCTTCACCCGAACCACTTCGTCCCTTGCTTTGGCAGCAGCCTCAGAAGAGTCAACGCATGCCTTCTCGAGTTCTGACACCCGAGACCTAGAGTCCTTCGGTTGCTTGTCCTTCGACTCAAGCGCATCCTTCAGCCCATTGATTTCGTCTTGTTTGGCTTTCTCCAAAGCCGACTTCTCATCTTGAAGAAGGGTGAGCTTCTCCTTCGAGACTTTGACCTCCTCCTTAGCTCTGACTCCTAAGGTAATGACTGGCTCTGAGTATCGGAGTAAGGCCGTCGACTTCAACATAGTACGCCCAACCCATTGGAACTTAGCGGCCAAGTTCTCGTCATCACCTTCTAGATGTTCGAGGAGGGCAGGGACCATTAACTCCCTATCCATGAAGTCAGGATAAGGAAAGTCCTTGTCCATCACATGAATGTCCGACATATCTTTTGCTAAAGGAAGACTTTCTAGGTCGATAACCACAGTTTTCTCCTCGGGCTTAAGGGAATTTTCCTCTATCCAGGGAGCACCAAAGTACTTGCACCAAAAGACATTAAACCGGAGCTCCCCCTCCAAGGTCTCCTGGAAAGGAATCGAGTTGGGACACCCGAAAACCTTAAAGTAGACAGGCTTAAAATTGTGGAAGGATTCCTCGTATAGAAGGAATATCTTCTGATTGACGTGAGCTCAGAAAGACAACCACTCGATGTTACTCCACCACCGGTAAGTCGGGTCAGGGTAAAGAGGAAAAAGAAAGCATCTGCAGATGGTGCTACTCGGAGATGTTCGTGGATGATCTCAAACCCCTGGATCATCGCCCAGCTATTCGGATGTAGTTGAGAGGGAGCGGCCTCAGCCCGGTTCAAAACCTCCACTTAAAAGTGGGTAAACGGAATCCGAACTCCTAGCTTGGAGATAAGGATGTCGTAGCACCACATGCACCGAGGTACCCTATGAAGGTTAATGTCGCTCACTCTCTCGCTCAAACCAGGAGCCTCTAAATAATACTCCTCCTTGTACTCCCCCTCCGGCAAGATGAGGTTCTCCTCTCTAAAATGAGTCAAGAACTCCAGGATCACGACCTAAGGGGTCCCAAGGACCTTGAGATCAACCCACCGGTAGATGAAGTTGATCTTGGGAGGAAATGTCAAAGCTTTTTGTTTTTTGACCATTTTGGCGATCCCGGATGACCTACAGAGGAAACCACCCCTATGTCACAAACTCGAGGAAAAGCCTGACTCAGAAATCCTCATAATTGAACTGGAAAATGAAAAGGTAGACTCCCTACAATGGTTTCCCTCTACATGAATAGCCCTCAGTGGGTGGTGGAAGCAAAAAACTAAACAGAACAGGGGTGTAAACCACCCCCAAGTTGTAGAAGAAATATAGGTAAATGGTGAAAGGAAACCAAAACACCACCAATATCCTATTTCATCCCATGAAACATACACCACAAGTTGTAGAAGCAGAAAACAAGAGGAAAAAGCACACCTGTTACTAGCAAGTGAAGGCTGGAGACTGTGTTGATGCAAGAAAAAGCCACCACTTCTTCTCCACTGCAAGAACTGGGGTAAGCGCAGAAACGGCAAGCAAAGAAATGGGGAATGAAAGTGCAAAGCAGCATTTATAGGTGTAAATCCCCCTCCTTACCACACAACTCAAACGTCATTAAAGGTTCAATATGACTTTTCGCGTAAGGGGATTTGGGGCAAAAGTGGAAAGAAGGCCCCAATTCAAATGATGAGGCGCTTGAAATGAGGCACCAAAACGACACATGTTCGCTCAGGATAATGAGACGCGACTTACGAGGCGAAAGGACGTCGCCTCTTCCCCAAGATTCAAGAAATTGCCAAAAGCAAACGTCAAGTCATTTGAAGAATGGCGACCTATTCTCGGAACATGGAACATTAAGTCGGAAGACCATAGGGAACTCGGCACCTAAGGAAGTTACCTCGGTCACCGAGTTGAGGGCACTGTTTCGGACTAGAATATAGGAGCCTAACTCGGCCCAAAGGCTAAGCCCAAAATCGAGATCAGACTCGCCACTGTCCAATACTCATCTCGGGCCAAACATCCGAATTAGGGCCCAAACCTGAATTAAATGCAACGGTTCCCTCACACCGCAAAGTGTACTTACCTTGCGTGTTACCAATGAACTCGGACTGATCCATCAACTCCAAGTTAACAGATGTCCGGAGTTATCCCCTAGGATGGTGGAACCACATCCCGATCTTCTTTCAACCACCTACGTATATATACGAGTCCTACTATGGACCTCGGGTACTTTTTCTACCTAATTTTGATACTCATCCTACACTTACTGACTTGAGCGTCGAAGTCTTTGCAGGTACCCCCTTTTCATCATGGACCTTCACCTCATCTGCACGCTGATCACACCAAGAGCAGCTTGAGATCCCAATCTCAGTTTGGAACCCTCTCAGTAACCCACCTCCGAACAAAACTGAAAGCTAAAAATGACATTGTGTGTGTGTGTGAATGAGTGTTCTGTCCCTTTGCACTCCGAAGCTTCCTTTTATATCACCAGAGAATCTTGGGGTTTTCGACCAATGTGGTGTTGTTTTAGAAAGTATTTATTAAGTTGATATTATTTGGAAACACTTTATATGTTTGCAGTGGTTTTGGCCTCATGTAGCTACCACCCCTTATTTATTTTTGCCTAGCATTCAGTGTAAGGCGTTGCGTCAAAAAATGCTTATCAAAGCATTGAAAAAGGTAGGGCTTTGACCGAATATAATAAAAAATATATAAAGAGCTGAAGGCGTTAAGTCCCTTAGCGCATTTCATTAGGAGTTGCCACGTGGCAAGATCCTATGAAATTTGTTAAGTCTCCTACTGTTTTTTATTAGGACCTGCCATGTGGCAAAATAATCACAAATATTTTTAATGATAACAAGCATATATTTTTAAATTATTTTCTTATAATTATTAAATAATTATTCTAATAGTTTATAAATTAATTATTGTAAATAAATTATTTTTTTATGTATTATTATGAATAAATTATTTTAAAATAATATAAATAAAAATATATAATTTTATAGGATTCAATCCATTAGTTATAAAAAAAATTTCTTGAAGAGGATAAAAAATAAAAATATAATAAAAATTCAAATAGCAACATAGAAAACAAAATAAATCAGTAAATAAATTATAACCTTTCAAGCCCTTCTAAACATATTATCAAATGAATAATAATAGTAAACATATAGAAAGAAGAAAAAAGGGTCAAGGATACAAAAAAAAGAAAAAAGATAAAGATAAAGCTTAATTTACAGCTTTCATGATTTACAAAGATTTTAATTTAGTCTCAAATTTTTTTTTATTCTATTTATATCCCTAATATTTTTCAATCTTATTTTTTTGATAGATAGTATCCAAACTATAAATAAAAAAAATTGATATTAAGGTCAGATTATAATGTTAGTAATGTTCAAACACCATTATTGAAAATTGTTCACATTCAATTTTCTAATGAAAAACTTTAGGTAAGAGTTTTAATAGGAGAAAAATTAATTAAGCGCTATAGAGTGTTTACATTAGAGGGGAAAACCTACAAACATATGGGGGTGAGGGAATGATGTGGATGTCGTCTATGGAAAGGGAAAATGTAACTTGACCTTCGTATCAATTTTTTTTCATTCATAAATTGATTGTGGTCTATCGAAAAGAAAAGATTGAAACGATTTAGAAAACGTTAGGGACGTAAATAGAACAACAAAAATTGGGATTAAATTAAAATCTTTATAAAATTTGAGGAATGTAAATAAAGCTTTATCCTAGTAAAAAATTTAAACCAGCAAAATAGAAAATAAGTAAATTATTACCTATCAAGTTCCACTAAACATATTATTAAATAAATAATAAGAATAAATATATTTCTTACACCACAAAATATTAATATAATATATAAGAAAAATATAAAGTTATAATTTTAAAATGATATAAAATTAAACTCTAATAAAGTTATTTTGTTTAATTTAATTTTAGAGTTTAATTTTATTACATTTTAAAATTATAACTTTACATTTTTGTTATATGTTAATATTTTGTGATTATTTTGCTAAGTGGTAACTCCTAATAAAAGACGCTAGAGGACTTAACACCTTTAGCATGATTACAGCTTTTTACATCATAAAATGCCTTTAAGTAGCAAGTTTTTGTATTTTTTATTATTTCTAATCAAAAGTACCGCCGGTTTCAACGCTTTGCAAAGTATTTTCTGGCATAACGCCTGCCATTGACTGCGAGGAAAATAATAAAATAAGGGGTAGCGGTGGCCAAAACCGTCCCAAACATATTAGGGTCCGTTTGGTGTAACTTTTGAGAGAAGATCTTTTAAAAGAAGGTCTTTTGAAAAAAGGCCTTTTAGAGAAATTACTTTTAAAAGAATGATTTTTGTTTGGTTTGAGTATGTCAAAAGTAAGTTTAGGAGAATGAGTTTTGTTTGGATAGGATAAAGTAAAATTACTTTTGGTTGTTGATGTGAGAGTAATAGTAAGATTACTTTTCAAAAGGCCTTTTTCTAAAATGAAAAGTAACTTGAGATCTTCCGGCCTTTTTCGGCGCTTTTGGAAGAAGTTCTACCATTTCTTGTCTGAAGTCATTTTTTCTCCTCGCTTACCATGCAAACTGCACTCCAAACGGGCCCTTAATTGTTTCTGGACAACACTAGTTTGATAAGTACTTTGTAAAATAAGGTAAGTTCTAACATGTTCTTTGATAAGTTAAGGAGTAAGATAGTCCTTGAATTTTGTACATAGAAAAAATTTATTAATAATTATTTTATAAATTTAATTTAAATACATTAATAATATAAAATAGTTTTACACTGTCAGTCAATAAAAATAATAGAAAGTGTCAATTTATATAAATAATTATAATAAGGGATCCACCATAATTTCTCATTTTTTTTCTATTTCTATTGATTAATAGTATAAAACTATTTTACACTGTCATACATATCAATTAAACTCTTATTTTATTATATAAAAGATATTATATAAAAAATTTAATGGACAGAATTCAAGGATTATCTTGATGCTTAAACATTTTAGCAATATCCATGTAAAACAATACTACATCGGTAAAAAAACATGAGAATCTCACACCCACTTCATTGCACGTTCTCTATGGACATCGGCTGCCTCTTCATGCACAATCCCACAATAACTAACTACTTCACGTCTAATATCTAGTGGTAACCGTTTCTATTTAGCTGCGGTCTCCAACTAACCTTATTGTCTATAAACCGATTCAAAACACCCAATTATTTGCTTAGTTGATCCCTCTTGGGCCTTAATCAGTTTTGGGCCTCCTTATCTCCCTACTACCCAATCTAGGGCCTAATGATGGTGCCAACAATATGATAATAAGATATATAGTTTATTTTTAAGTACACTTAATAATCTTAATCGGAAAAGAGAAAATGTGGTACATATAGTAAAAATGTTTATGGAATTGAAAATTTCCATCCCAATTTCTTGTCTTCTTTTCTATTTTTTCAACTTAGAATTTGATATCTATATATTTATGTGGTATTTCTTCTCAAACAATTGTTCTTTTAAAATTATCTATGATTTTGTATATAATAAATTTTGGTTGAGAAGAAGAAGAAGAAGAAGAAGAAGAAGAAGAAGAAACAATAAGAATAATAGGACAAATGAATTGATATATGTAGAGTTAGGTTGCTTAGAGCGTGTTTGGTTTGTCAGTTTTCTATTTCCATTTTCAATAGAAACAAAAAAATAAATGAAAATATGTTTGGTTGTGATTTTCAAGAAATCATTTTATGAAAACATTTCCTAGAAAGACCATAAAACAGAAAACGCTGATTTCACATTTTCAATATTTTCATTGTCAAATGCTGAAAATATTTCAAGTTGGAAATACGATGGCATGTGTAACATCCCCATACAATATAATAGGAAATAATAAAAACAAACTTTTGTTATTCACAATCTTGTCCCTAAATTTTTTAAAAAATGATATTTAAGTCCCTATATCAATAGAATTAGCAGAATAAGATTTTAAACGAAGCCAAATCACGTAGCGAAAATGTAGAAACTTAAACCTCGGCCGATTGAGCCACAGAGGTATCCATATGTAAAATGACATGGGATGCCCCTAGATTTGCCCATAATTACGAAAATGTCATTAGTTACAAAACCAAACAGAAAATATTAAAGGGTTTACGAAAAAGCGAAAAAGATAACAATTCCAAAGAAACAGTGCAATTGATTTGTGCTGTTAATCAATTTATCAGAAAAATAAGAGTAATTAGGGGTAAACTATAAATACTAGGACTCAAGAAAATTTAGATTGCAATATAAAAAACTGTGAGAAATTATTTAGTACAATGTTCGGAATTACGCTAAGTTTAATATACGTTATTAATCGATTTATTCGACTTTATTGAATATGTACAATTAATTAGAAGTCATTGAAAGGTTAATTAGGAGTTAATGAGATATTAATTGGAGAGATTTGAATTAGAAACAATTAAAATAGAAACATAGTAAACCTCATAAAATTCTTTATAACCATTTTGCCAATTTGAAGGAAATCGATAGAATTTCGGTATTTCAAACTGTCAGAATCGAACCAATAGAATTATATCTTGAAAACCCTAACATTAGAGGCCAAAAACTTAGCCACCTTACCCTTCCAAGTGCTGCTTTTCAGCCACAAGAAATGGGGAGGAGTGGCTGAATTATTAGCCATTCAAGCAACATCCAATAGAAATTGAGGATTTCAACTACCAAGGCTTATTAAAACTTCAATATTTCCTCTCATCTCCTTCATTTGGTCACCCCTTTTTTGCTGCCTTCTCCTCATCTTCTCTTCTTCTATTTCATCTTATTTCCTCCCACCTTTAAGCCTTAATCATCCTCTTCATCAAGAGAAACCCAAATCTAGCTGGATTTGCATTAAACTAAAGGTAGGATTCTTCAATTTCTTCTATTATTGGTGCTATTGTGGTTGAGTAGAATTCCTATTCTTTCCATTAGATTGATGATATATGGTGTTTATATGAATTCTTATGGCTGGATTAATGTATAAATGTTGAGTTTGGATGAGAACTTTGGTGAGAATTCAAAAAGGGATGCAAAACAGAAGTTGAAACCTTGAAAACCTTACAGCGTCCGTACTAGCGGAGTGTACGGCTCCGCCTACCGCCTTTGAAATTTGATGAAACCATTTTTATATGAAACTAGACATTTAGGGATTTCCATATATATATCATATAAGGCCATTGGATTAGTATTGAGAGAGATATGAATTTTGGAATTTCGACCTAGGTTTCTGAGTTTGATTCTAGGTAGGCTAGGTTGTTTAGGGTAGAACTCATCCTATACTACTTGGAATTGAATGAAACTAACTTTTTTAGAAAGCTTACACATATAAGAATGTCCCATAAAAATTTCAGAGTTAGATAAGGTCCCGTTTATTCCCAGTAGCATGAGAAAACTGCCCTATGTCCAAACTAGGCCAAAATAGGGTAGTTCAGGAAGGTCAAATTTCAGGACTTATAACTTGAGCCCTACTAAGGTAAATGGAATGAAACTTTTTGAAAATGAAATGTTGTCCTGTTAGCTTTAATATGAGACCAATTTTGTATGATTTGAAATAGTTTTCGATTTTTAGTGGATTTTTACTTTTAAGTGTACAATTCTAGCTAGCTTCAGGGTAGGCCGGGATAAAACTTAAATAACTTGAGCTATATTTATCCAAATTAGATGGGACCAAAGAGGTTAGAAAATAAACACATAAGACTTCAACATATCTAAAATTCAGGTCTAAATGGCTAAAATGAATTTAAGACTTAATTTCTAAAAACGGGCAGGATTGAAGAATGTGAGCAGAATTTCTAAAGTCAAAGAATTAGGCACCTCAATACATATATGAGTCCAACTAAAGTCTAAGTATTGCAATCCCATGTTGGTGCTTGAAAGATTAATTCAAAGATTGTTCTCATGAGATTGATGAATGAAATATGAATGAAGAGTTATGATTTCTCTATACAATTGATTTTTCTGAGTACTGGCACTATTCATAGGGAAGCAGACATGTTCCGTTATGCTGCCGAATTTTCGGCAGAATCATATGAAGTTCTAGATGCAAGGATATATGACAGTACTAACTCCTAGGTGAGGTATTATGACTTAAGCATAGTACCATACTTGGGAGGGTGTTACAGCATGAGTGTAATTAATTATAGTGTTGTCTCTTTTTTTCTCTCAAAGAGTAAAGACACCATCTTCAATCCCTAGTAGCTGCTGAATGAAAAATGCATTCCTCTTTTTTTAGTGCTTCCCCATTTCAAACAAAAAACCAAGCTCATCCTCAGCTGCCATCACCCCTGCCCTCTCGCTGTTCACTCCCCTTGATGCCACCATCTTCGCCTTTCACCGCCGCCTGCAACTTTCTCCATCAGGAAAGATGAATTGGGCTCTTTTTTCTTTGTTTGTTTCCTAGTTGTTTCTATGTTGTGTTCCTATTTTGGCTCCCCTTCTAGTTTGTTGCGCTTTCTCCATCATTGTTTACTGCACTTTTGTTTCTATGTTGCTTTGCCCTCTTTTTTGTCTGCAACTTTCTCCATCATAGTTTTGTGTAATACTCTGGTTTAAAATAAAACACTAATTAACAATAAAACATGAGTACCGAAAAATTTTAAAATTTTATACAGCTTATGTTTTTGGACATTTCTTTATCTGCTTTAAATTATTAAGCGTTAGAAATTTTTAAACCAATTAGATAAAAGTGATTTGTGGTAGAAAAAAAAAAAAAAAAGAAATAGAGACCATGGTGCACCATAGACCTCTCTCACTTATGGTGCACCATAGACCTCTCTTTTCCTCCACTTTCACGTTCAGGAAGAACATTCCAGATGCTCCATTTTTTCATTTTGCTTTTGTTTTGCGTTACTCTCTTTCATTTTCATTCCCCCTCATCTCTTTCTCTCTCACAAACACACACTTGCGATCTCATCTTCCTAGCCCCCTCATCCACCACCGCCTCTCCCTCTCTCCATCGTGTTCTGTTTGTTTCTCTCTACTGGTTTCTCTCTCTCTCTCTCCTTTGTGGTCTCTCTCTCTATCTGATGTGGTTTGTCTCCTCTGCTGCAGTAGGACTCTTGATTTAGCTCCTAAAATTCACAATCTTGGGTAAGCATCTTGGTATTAGTATTCTTGTGTGAGTTCCTTCTTTGAATTTGGGTGAGAATCATAACATTAGGTTATTATGTCCTAAAGATTTGTGCTTTGAACATGATAAATTATATGGAATTGTTATGTTGTTAGTTGTAAGGGGTCAAACTAATTTGGAGCATGTATGTGTGTTTTTGGCTTTGGTAAGTGATGCTATATGTAATGTAATTATGTATGCTTTGGTCTTTTATTTTAAACTTATTTATGATTTATTTCATATTTTTTATTATATGAAATTGATTTGTAGAATTTGTCTTTTCTTGACTAAATTGAGTTGTTATATTTGAAAAGATTTGTGACCCTTAGCATAAGATGTGGTGGTGTTAATAAACAATTTTAGTTAAATATTATCTTTCAATGGTTCTGGCTAAATGAAAGCAAAAACTATAAAGGCGATTAAAAGAAGTAGACTTTGCCATTTATCATGTGTTTAACTCATGTTAATGTATGTAAACAAAACTGCTTTGATATGATTATGTGCTTTTCATTTAATGCTAATTACAAAGCTCCTCTTTGACAATATAAATTCTCATTTTCTTTGCCAATGTCTAATAGTTTCTAATTAACTCTTTTTTTATGCATTTGAATTTTCAAAAAAAGAAAAATTGGCTTGCATATTTTATGAAGTTAATTGGCAAAACGTTGAAGCACCAGTTAATTGTGAACATCCAAAGAAAAATATTTCATTTTGGATTTTCTATTTTATTTTATTTTATGGCCTCTCCTAAATATTTGTTTGAAATTGTTTGGTGTAATAAATATTGGCATTTCTAGTTGGTTTTGGGAAAAGGAAAACTAAGGATATATGTCTGGATATTGTTATATTCACACTTCTTTGCGAAAGTACAATCATTGTACTTTATACTTGAAATTTGACTTCACTAACCAATTTTTGTTTGATATTTCGATTCCTTAATCAAGTTGCCATGGTTGCATTTTAATAATGCTTTTCCTATTTAGATGTTTGGTGACGTTTTGGTGCCAGATTTCCTTGGGAGGCAACCGAAGTCTCAAGACACTATAAATTCCGACCACTCCTTCTTGATTTCTTTCTATGAGTGATAGTATATTTATAACTTGTTTTCTGTTTTTCCTAAATATATGTTTTGACAGCTACTTGTCTTCTAATTGAATCTTTAAAACTGCTTATAGTATTATTATGTTATTAGTTTTGTGCATCCGTAGGTGGGAAAAGTATCTTGAGAAATTTACTCTCCGATACTCCATTTTGGTTTAAGAATTCTTGTATTGTTATCAATTGATGTTTGAAATCTGATTATCTAAATGTTTTGAAATCGATATGATGTTTCAAGTTAATATTATGAACTTGGACAATAGAAATTATAGATTTTAATATAGTAAGTTTTCAAATTGATTCCCTTAAACTAATTCTAAACTTAATATTATTGACATGACTGAAAAGGTATGGAATTTGCATATTAAATTTTAAAAATTTGATATGCATGGAATTATATAGGATTTTATTATTATAGGAGTTTGAGACTTTGATGAATTTAATTTTTGAAATAAAGTTAATTATGAACTTTTTTTGAGTTTTGGATAAATGGTTTTTCTTGGGAGGGACCTTTAACAGAACTGTACACTAACGATAGTATACGTTAGCCTTGGGTGCACCTTGGTTTGGCCAACTCAGCTAGCAGGGGTGTTGCTAGCTCGGCGTGACGGCCACACGTCTGGCTCTGTTTGTCGATCCTTTGGCATAGGACCATTGGTGAGATATTTGTTCTCATTGATCCTTCAGGGTCGCCCGTTGGTGAGATGTGTCTGTTCTGTTCTATTCTGACTCTGTAATTGAGATCTCCCTTTCTATACCTTATAATTGGTTTTGTTTTATTTTTTAAAACTAATTTTAACTCCATATTCAAATGCACTCAATTTACTAATTGTTGGAAGTATTAATTTGTTGATGATGACTTTTTATTAAGAATTGTATTTTATTTTTTGCTTTATCATGTTCTGGTTTCACGCAACTTGTTTGATTTGAAATATCTTTTGTATATGTATATGTATATCTATATACAAATCTTTTATGAGAGTATCATTAATTAATTATATTTATTTTAATAAAAACTCATGCTTGCATTTGTCCCACTCCTCGTTATAAGTATATTATCTCTCACTGAATTTGTTTGACTCACTCCTCACTTTCCCTCTATTTCAGAGTTCGGTACGAGCTGCAAGTGATTTGTCTTAGTAAATTAAAGGTATAGAAGCTTCGTGAACTTGACGCAATTAGTATGGGCCCATAACCCATAGGTAGGGTCTAGTTTCTGTTGTAATATATCTATATATAGTTGTAATAGGTTTTGTTTTAAAAAGAATATCTATCCTTATGTATGTTTTGCATATTCTGAATTTTGAGGGCATTCTGAGAATGCTTGTTGTCTTGAGTCTGTATTTTAAATATTGTTGCTATTCTGGCTCTATGGCTGGACTGCATATTTCTATCTTGTAATAGGAACTTTTGTACTTCAGGAAATGCTCAATTTTTAGGGTAAATTTTGTCCGTTTTGTAAGAAATTATTGGGTAGGCTTGCTAGGGAATTGTATTCCCTAAGCGCCGGTCATGACCGTGGTTGGATCATGACAGTTTGCTGCACTTTTGATTCAATCATGTTAGTACTGCAAAGATGAAGGAATATATGAGTAGGCATGAGTTGAAGGAGTTTTTGTGAGTGGTATTTTGTTTTCATATCCAACTCAAAGAGAAATTTGGCCTTTGGGATGTGCTATGTGAAAAATGATAACAAAGCTGCCAAAATTTTCCTGGAGACCAATGGAACAGATATAGGAGTCATCTTTTCTTGAAGTCATTATGATAAATAATTCTTATGCCAAGCACAAGCAACTGAAAATAAATAATTCTTATGCTAATCTGCAGGGTACTTTCATAGATCGGGGCCTTATAAAAGCATACCTACGAGGTGGATTTTGTCCTCAATGTTACTCTCATATTGTCTATCTTTGGGGTTGTATTAGCTTTATGGTTATGAAACAAATTGTACTGCTCTGGGTGATGTTGCAGGTTTCAATAGATTAGCCTGTATGGTTTGTTTTCTTCTTGTTTGCCATGTCTTTGCTTCATACTGTTTCTGCTCCACACTTCCATTTTGTGAGACAAGCTAGTTTCAATATCTAGCGTGTTTGGTTGAGCTTTTTTGTTTTCTTTTTTTAGGAGAAGTGATTTTTTTAAACTAAAAATCACTTTTATAGAAGTTATTCATTTTTACTTTTACTCAAAAGTTGAAACACACACACACACACACACACACACACACATATATATAGCTTTGGAGTAAAAACTAGAATGAGTAACTTTTGTAAAAAATAATTTTTTAATAGTTAAAAAATCACTTTTTGTCAAAAAAAAGTTGAAACAGGTGCACTCTAAAAGTGAGCTTATTTTATTATTAATATTTTATAGAATTATTTATTATTTTAATAAATATTTTTAGTCGATAAATTAAATGTGCAAATTAAATATACATATACTTTTTATTGTTTAATAATGAATATAATTGTATTATTTTAAATTTAATTTTGAAAATTATTTTATTTAATTATGTCTCTTTTTAATATGACTATAATTTAGTCACAAATCAAATATATTATAAACATATTTTTTTATTACAAGTTTTTGCAGTTGAAATTTTCTTTGTAGTATTTAATTATATAATAATTGATAATGATAATAAAATTACTTAAAAGTGAGTAATTTATTTTATTTCTAATCTTAAAATTTTATAAAGTTATTTTATTTTCATAAATACTTTTAAGTTCATCTCAAATTTATAAATAGTAAAGTTCATCTAAATGTGCAAAAAAAATAACATCAGTTATTATTTAGTAATAAATATAATTTTATTGTCTCAAATTTGATTTTGAAAAAATATTTTGAGAAATGACAAATTAAACATATTTTTATTATTTTCCCTTCTTGAAAACAGATAAACCAAGCATATTTTTTAAATTCGGGAAATCTAAAAATGAAAATTTTTTCCAATAAAAATAGGAAATATTTTCACAATCAAACGCACTCTTAGTTTCTAATTTTTCACAAATATTATTTTATTAGAGATAATCCTATTCAAGTATTATAAGGCAATTAAATGTGAACAATTTTCCTAATTGAAATTCGAATTATAGTGCACCATGTTGTGATAAACTTACTTTCTTGCTATCAGATCAAACCTCGGTTGATAGATATTGCTTAGTTTAAAGGAGAAGCTAATTGTCTCTATCGAAAAAAGAAAAGAAGGAAAAGCTTATTTTAATGCACTAAGGCGTTGGACAACTATATATGATTTGTCGAATGCATTTGAAATTACCTGAACATAACATAGATAAGGAAACCGATCGAATGAATTGGCATATTGATACGTATGCATATAATTTACTAACATTCACGTCAGACAATTATTAAGTAGGAAAACACTCATTCGTATCAATTAAGCTACCTGTAAATGTACTCATTCATTAACAAATAAAAAAATAGAGTACTTGTTAGAGAATAAAATAAAAGAGTACTAGAATAATGGCATATTCTGAACTTTCCAGCAAGCTGACTTCACTATGACCTTTCCCACCGAATCTTCCTCCACAGAGGCGGGGCATAGGAGAAAGAACGACGCTTGAAGCTTCATTCAGATCGATATCACCATTTCGATAATACTTTCCAAGATCCATTTGAAAGATATTTTACAATTTAAAATATAAGATAGCGGTTGCTATTAATGTGTAACCGTTGCACATGGTTTGAAGGAACACACTGTTCCCTATACAATTGCAGTGGTTGCAAACTTTTGAAATAGCATGTCACAATTGAAGTCAAACAATGTGTCTTTTATAGCAACGATTGCAATGAAGTGTCCTACATGCAATTATAAATATACCATTGTTAAACACACACTTACTACGCGCATTGTGAGAGTGTCTGAGAGTTTTTAAATTTTACAGGTTTTATTTTATTTTTCAAGTTCAAAGAGAGTAGAGTAATTTCTTAACATTACTAATCAAGAAATTTATAGAGATTTCATTGTATTTTAGGGAGTATCGCCATTAACCAAATAGCAACTAGGTATGGAGGTAAATATCTAAAGATAGCGATCTATTTTGTGTCTTGAAACTATAACATTCAATTTCTAGTTCATATTCCACATAATTTTCCTAATACTTTTAGGGAGATATTTTCTTGAAGATGACTCAAGATTAGAATAGTACTTTCAAGTTATGAATCAAGAGTTTGTTGAATTAGATCGGTTTGATGGAACTAATTTCAATCGTTGAAAAATTAAAGTGACATTTTTTCATTTGGTACTCAACCTTCCTTATATGCTTGATCCGAATACTACACCCATTCCTAATGCTATTGAAGATGCTACCAAAGAAGTGAAGGAAAGGATGCCCAATTAAAGAAAAAGCATGATAAGGATACTTTTGCATTTATAGATCATATTCTCAATACTTTATTTGCTTTATGATTTTTACATGTAAATTCAATCACCATTGGAGATTTGGAAATCTTTGGAAGAGAAATACAACAATAAGCGATAAGGTACGGATAAATTTATCATGTTGAAGCATTTTGAGTTTAGTGTGGTTGATGATGTGCCTATCATGGATCAAATTCATGAGTTACAAATCCTAATAAGTAGATTTGGAGATCTACAAGTGATTATTTTTAAATTATTACAAGTCGAAGCAATTATTTCAAAATTGTCTTCAACTTGGAATGATTATAGGAAGAAGTTCCTATATATCTTGGTGAAGACTTCACTATTGGGACGTTATTAAGGCATTTATGTATAGAAAAAGAAATTTGAAAACTTGATGTCATGTATCTTTCTCAAAATTCTATGGTGAATCATATTGGTGAAGAGAAAGTTAATAAACGCAAAAGAAAGAAATCTTTAGTAGATGTCAAGCAAGATAAAAAGAGACAAAGAGCGTGTTATCATTGCCACAAAAAAGGGCATTATTTCAAGGATTGTCAACTTCTAAAAAAAGTTAATAAATCAAAAGAAGCATCATGTTCCAAGGCCAACTTAGTGAAAGAAAAAGACTTACTTGCCACGATCACTAAGCGAGTTCAATACATACATATTGGTATGATCACATAACACAACATGGCAACATAAGGAAGATCACTTGAGGGGTGGTTAGATTCTGGTGCTACTGTTCATGTTTGCAATGATCATAATCAATTCAAGGTATATGAAGATGTGAAAAATCGAGAGTTGTTGATGGGAAATGACAACTTGGCAAAGTATGCGGTCAAGGAACAGTAGAATTGAGCTTTACCTGTAATACCCCATTAAAAAAAAGAAAAAAAATTGAGATGTTGCCACTGGGGACTTGAAAAAAAAGGGGGGGGGGATCACCCTACACCTTTAGGGGTATGACACATCCTAAACCCCTCATTTACCTTCTTCCTTTTCCTTTCTAGATATTTCTATCAATCTTATCTCTCTCTCTTGATTAGCTCTCTCTCTTTCACACCAACACTCCTTTCCCCCTCTCAGTTCTCTTTCTCTCTCACAAGCTCTTTGTTTTACACTCTCTTTCATGTCTTCTTCTCTCTATTTTGCACACTTTCTTGCTCTCTTGTTGTTTCATCTTTCTTACATTTCTCTTTCTCTGTTCGTTCTCTCTCTCCGCCATACCAAATTTGTGAGCCGCTTGTTATGCATTCAGCTCAGTCTGCCGGTCCTCTGCCCAGCTTCGCAGTGCAGCACTATCGCAGGTTCCAGCCACTGGTCAGTCTCTCTCTCTCTTTCTCTCGCGCACATTTTCGTCTCCCTTTCTCTCACTGCTAGCACTATTGTGCCTCTTCCAGGTAACTCCCAATATCTGGTAAGTCTCTGCTCTTGGAGATATGGGTTGTAAATTATGTTGTTGTTTTGGTTCATATTTGATTGTGTATTGTTGTTCAGAAATTTTGAACCAAGAAAGTGAAACAAAGTTTTGAACCTTTCTTTTTTTTTTTTTTTTAGATTAGGAAATTTACCAAAACTTTGGTTGACTTGATAATTTCACCACTGATATTTGTTTAATGGTTTGTGTGTTAATTAAACAAGAGAATTAGTCTATTTTTAAATTCTGATTTTAACTTAGGGGAGAAAGGGATGGAGAGCTAGTTAGATAATTTTATTTATACCTTGGAAACTAATTAATCTAAACCATTGGCTCTGTTGTATGTTTAGTTAATAGTTATGGTTATGTTGATGTTAATGATGATGAAGATGATTAATATTGGTTAGCTAATGGGTTGTGTTTTGTGCGATATTAAAACTTTGGTTGATAACTTTATGTTAAGTTTATGCGGTGAGGGTGGACAACTTAATTTCTAGTGATGTAATCTGATTAAATATGTGTTAGAATAAATTTAGGAGACTTAAATGTTTAAATTTCATAAGGAATGGAAATCCAATTGTGCTGGGTCTAAGGGTAGTTTTGGCATGAGAAAGAATGTTTTGAGTCTTTGGTTAACGGAAGTTTTATTGAAAATTAAAGTAAAATAATGAGGCTTGCGAAATAGAAGTTAGAGGAAAAATAATTATGTTTAAAGTGGTCATATGTTGGTTTCAGATTTTCGAGGAGATCAACTTTCGAGTTGGCGGCCTCCGTATCGTAGATTTGACATCCTCTATTATTCTGTGAGTGGACAATGCCTCTATGGCATATGTTCTTTTTATACAATTAATATTAATATGATTTTAGTATATATTGACAGCTTATTTTTATATATCTAGTCAATTACGCATATTTTGTTTAGTGGTACAATTGTCATATAGTTTAATATATCCATTTATTCATGGACGTCTGTTTCGATTTTGAGGAAATTTTATTAGTATGCATTTGTTGAATGTTTTGAAAGCATTTTGGATGAGAGTACGAATTTATAAATGAAAGGATAAGCTCTGATCTTTTGTTGGATTATTAAATTGATTTGTTGAGTAAACTGTATTTTGGATTTGGAACTTCGATGAATACCTTTGTTCTTCGGAAATTTGATTTGACATTGTTACAATAGCTTTTTATCAATATTTGTTATTCAATTTCTATATACCTTGTGGGAGGATTCTCAGTTAAATGGTAGCTAGCGGTAGTTGACGTTAAGCTTGGTACACCTTGGTTCGAACCCAGCTAGTAGGGGTGTTGCTAGCTTGGTGTGTGTGTGTGAGGCCTACGCACATTGTTGACTTAGTCAAATCTGAAGGGGCTAACCCTTATTTGGAAATAACTCTGAATGTGAAGCCTCTCTCTTTTAGTGTTTATGTTTGAAAAATATGTTACTAATTCTATGAAGTGGTTTAATGCTTTTATATGAATTAATTTATAAAAGTAATTCTTTATTTGCATAATTTATAATGTTTATTTTATATATATATATATATATATATATATATATATATATATATATATATATATATATATATGTTGTTAAAGCTTGTCCTTGTATGTTATAGTTGCATTGCCCCTCACTGAGTTAGTTGACTGATTCCATATTTCTGCCCATTTCAGAGCTAAGTGCAAGTTTGCAAATGGTTCGTCTTAGTAGTGAAAGGTTAGAGCCTCGAAGACATCAACACAGTTGTCTGTGTGGGCATTAATATTGTCTTGGTATTGGATTAGTATTTACTTGAGTAATGGTCTGTATCTATATTTAGTTGTGCTCTGTAATCCATAGGCAGGATCTAGCTTCCGTTGCGATATAAATGTATGTATTTGTAATGGATTTAATCTGAACAAGTATACTAATGCTTGTATACATATAGTTTGCATGTTTCAATATTGTTGAATTGCAAATTTGTGACTGGCTAAATATTATGGTTTGTAATAGGAACTATCATTATATTGGGAATGTCTGAATATTTTTTTTGGAAAATTCTATTTGTTTTCCGTAAAAGTTTTCGGTAGGCTTGCTAAGAGGCTAGTTCCTCTTATGCGCCAATCATGGCCTGGATAGGGTCATGACATTACCTTTGGAAAGAAGTTATGTTTAGTGAATGTACTTTATGTTACACATTTAAGGAAGAATTTAGTCTCTACTAGTCTCTTATGTAAGAGAGGATTCAAAATTCAAATGGAATTCGATAAATTATCTTGCTCAAAAATGAGATTTATCTAGGAAAAAGATATTGTAGCAAAGGCATGTTCAAACTTAGCATTAATAATAAAGTGAATATTTCTATGTATATTGTTGATTCTTGTGTTTATGACATAGTAGATTAGTATATTTAAATTACAAGTCAATTGAATATATGCATAAACATAACTAAATTGTTCTTTGTAATAAGAATTTTAATAAAAAATATGAGATTTGCATACCAAGAAATGATTTCCTAAAGTTGAAAGAAATACACATTTATTAGAACTAATACATAGTGACTGTAACATCTCCTCTGTTATGAAATATGTAAATTTATTTGATTATGTGACAATAATTGATTGATCAAATAGTTTAATCACTAAAATAAGACTATAAATTAATAATGATAACTTACAGATATATTACTCTATTTAAAATAATAATAACAAATGATATTTAAAAAAGTGGTAAATAATAAAAACTATGAATGAAACATACTGTAGAAAAGGTAAACTAATAATCATAACAACGTTGATATAATTATAATAATATAATAATCATAAAAGAAGGAAGACTCGCGACTATTGAGTCTTGCATGAAGTCTTTATATATAAATAAAGAAACAAGAAAGAAAGAAAGAAAGAAGTTAGTCAACAACGTGAAGATTAAAATGAAGACTTTATGTGGGGAAAATTAATTACGGTAGCTAAAATGCTTACACACCACCTTATGTAAATTGCAGTAATAACTAAGTCTTTGAATTAGTATAAATAGGGGGGATGAGCTTCAGTTTGAATTCACGCACAAAGAAAAAAAAGGTGACAGAATGTTGAGGACAAGTAATGTGAGAGAAGGGAAAGAAGGAGACGAAAAAAAAAAGAGAAGTTACCGTGAGTTAGAGATAGAAAGGAGGAAGAAATAACAAAAACAAGACAAAAGAAGTGAGAGAGTAATCAAAGAATAGAGAGACATAGGAGACATAAAAAGAGCTCGACGTTCACACACGACTAACGCGCTTACAAGAATTTTGAAGGTAGATAATGAAATTGTTTATGAAATAAAATTATGACTATATTTATTTATTATAAGTTATTTTATTTAATATTCTTTTATATTATTACTTGTTATTATTACAATCTATTTTATTATTTCAAGTTATTTTATTTATTATCCTTTTCTATTAAAGTTGCTTATTATTATTTATTATTACAGTTTATTTATTGTTCCAAGATACTTTAATTATTATTCTTTTATATTAAGATTGCATAGTGTTAGTTCTATTGCAATTTATCTCATTTATTATTTTCTTATATTTACGTTTATCTATTATATATTTCTAGTTACTTTATTTCTTACTCCTTTTATACTAAAGTCACTCCTTTATTTATTGTTGTAATTTATTTTAATTATTATTCTTTTATATTAACATTGCCCATTATTTAGCAAGTTATTTAATTATTCTATTATCTTATAGTTGCTCATTATTATTATTATTATTATTATTATATTTTTATATATAATGATATATTATTTTGAGTTGTCAATCGTTATGGTAATTTCTTTAGAGGACCAATATTGAGAGCAAAATATTGTATCTAACATTTAAAATAAATAAATTTGATTATATATGGGCCTAAATTATTAAATTATTTATACCTTTACTTGGAATTTTATACCTTGACTTACAGACAATATGATGACTTTTGACTTATGGACAGTGCTGTGACGCTTGCATGGAGATGACATTTGTTCGTCAAATGCTCCATGATGACAAGAACATACTCATGGACCATGATAAGAAAGTTTAAAAGAAATTAAATAAAAACGATATTAGATTCGGTCCCTTTATGTAACAACCAGGTATAAAAATACATAAATCGTGATTTGCTGCTCTATCGGATCCTGCAAAGTTTCAAGTCTGAACCCTAGGCCTCCTTGGAGGGCTATATGTCTGGGACATTTTTATGAGATCAAAAATCTCGGTAATTGTTCCTTATATGTCCAAGAATTTAAGAGTGGTTTTTAATAAATTTGATGAAGTCTTTAACCCTTCTGTTTTTAGCTCGAAAGTTTAAGAAAACGCAAGTTTTCGGAAGTTTGTACTAAAATCCAAAAGTTGGATTTTGATTCTTAAGGAGTTTGATTTTTTCAATATTTTTATTGGATTCAAATGGGAGGCATTCTCTTATTTACATTTATGTTTTAAAGTTAATGAAGAGTAAGGAAATGTAAATAAGTATATGATGATGTTTGACAAGTGTTTGGAAGAGAAAAAAAAAGGGGGACTAGGCGCCCAAGACCAGCGCCTAGGCGCTGGCTGCACTTCTGATTTCATAAGCTTCAGGCGGGTAGGTGCCCAGGTGGACAGGTCGCGGTGTCCAGGCGCCCGCTGGGCAGAAATAAAGGGGAATCTCGTCCCCTTCTTCCCCATTCTTCACCAATCTCTCTCTCATCTTTGTCTCTCATTCTTCTCTCCCACCATATAGATCCTATCATATCTTCATCAATATTTACTCAAATTCACCACCAAATCCATCCTTTCCTCATCATCATCATAGCTTTGGGCTTGGCTTCTCTCTTGAAGCTATCTCTCTCTCCTCTTTTTAGAGAGAGAAAACCATGGTGGGAGGAGATCCACCGCTCTTCTCATGTTCCACCACCTTCCTCCACTCTCTAAGGTAATTCTTGGGCTCAACCCTCCTTATATTATCATTGATTTGTTACTTTTTCCATGAATTCTAAATCTATGCATATGAGGGGGGGTTAGGGTTCTAAAAATTGAGGGATTTTTGCCCTATAAGGCTAATCTTAGTAAATTCTTAGAATAGTTATGTTGTGGAAGTCTAATAGTTATATTTGTCATGTTAGACGCTATTCAGAATCCTTTGGTGGCTCTAAGGCATCGTAGAGCTTAAGCTTCTTCCTTTCCAAGCTGAGACTGTGAGTTGATAACATATCTATAACTAGTTTATATAATGTATAGTTTGTTTTATGTATATCCATGATTTCATAAAATGTTATGTTTATGGTTTGAGTTATTAAAGGTTAAAGAAATTGAAATAGCATTTTAATGTATAATCTTAGTAAATTCTTAAAAGACAAAAGATATTACTTATATATATATATATGATTATGTGTGTGTGGGACAAGCACCTTAAAAGTGATTTACGATACTTGAACAGTTTGATAGAGAAAGATATGGTTTCAAGTTATTAGATTCTAACTATATAAAGGCCTAAAGTTAATATGATGTTTAGAAGTTATAGATTTCTATGAAGTAAGCTTAATACTGATTTCTATGAATTATTTCCAAATTGATGTTTGGATTTTTAAAGCTTGATATGTTGAGAACTATGAAATGTTAATGCTTTAAGAGCTTAAGCAATGTGTTTAGAATCCAGACTTGATGTCTGAAGTAAAGTTATTTAAGGAATCTTAATGATAATAAATTAGTAATGAGCAAAGGTTTCTAAGGAGGAGGAAACTGTGATAGAACTATTTGCTAATGGCAGCAGCATTAGCCTTGATGTGCCTCGAGTAACCCAGCTAGCAGGGCGATTGCTAGCCCGGCATGTTTGGCTAATATGTCCGGAATATATATATAGACACGCACATGCATGAAGTTATCAGTTACTACTAGGCAAGCCCAATCAGGCAGTTATTTTCTGAAATAGGATCCTCCCTTAAGTTTTATTATGATTTTGATTCAAGTAGTTACTTTTCAAGTTAAGAGAAAATATTTCTATCTTTAAGCTCAGTTCTTATATCCTTATTATATATATGATTTATTACATCTAGTTGTAAAAGCGTTATGTTGATTTATTTTTATAAAGAAGTTTTATCCAATGGAAAGAAAAATGTGATTAAGGACCTATGGATGTTTTAAGGATAGATTATACTTCAGGTATGTTTTACCAGAAATTTTATAATTTGTTAACATATAGCAAAGTCTTTTTCTTAAGAGATGATGTATAAGTTTTTGAAGAAGCTTATAAGTTATACTTTTGCTAAAAGTTAATGTTAGAGCTTGTTCCACTTCTGTTATAGATATGTTATTTCTCACTGAGTCTGTATGACTTACTCTTCTCTCTCTCTATACTTTTAGATAGGTGTGGGATTGTACTCAAGCTTTGATAGTTAACTAGATGATTCAACATTTAGGCTTAATTGTATATCTTTAGAAGTGCTCCAATAGTCCACAGGCAGGATCCTCCCTGTGTCAATCTATAATTTTGTAGTAAATGTATGTTGTTTTAATTATATTAAGTCTGAATTTTTAATGATGATTGATTAGTTTCCTGGATTAGTATATGTATATGTTTTCATTAGTATGAACATCTTTTAAATTCTTATATTGTGTGTTGTGGGGTGTGTAACACCCTAATAAACCCATACTACACTTAAGTCGTATTACGGCGTTTTATTAGTTGTTACTTATGCTCGTGGAAAATTAAACTAAACTTCGCTTGAAATTAAATTACGCGGAAAATACGGTAAATTTTTTTTTTTTTTGAAATACGTCGTCACTTTTGGAAAGTAAAGCCTTGCGCGAGAATATAGCAATAAACGAGCGTATCGCAAAGATTTCAGTATAAATTGAAGGAACAAGGGTTAAATCAAAATATCATGCATTCAAATTACTACTACAACCACATAAATATAATTAGTCTCATAATATCCAACAAATACATAAAAAGGGAACTCATGGTCATGCCATGGCCCCAAAATCAAAGGTACATAAGTCTGACAAGGTTCGTTACTAAATAAATACATAGGATAAGGAACACAAATAAAAGTAGGCCCATGCAGACTCATGCTGATTTCTCTACCCCTCCCATGTCTCTCGATCAGATGGGCTCAAGTCCTCGAGTGCCTGGTCCCCCTCGCTGCTCGACCTCGGGGTACGTGAGGAGTACGGATAATGCGAGGGTGCCTATTGATCACCTCAATGCGACGCATGCGACGACCTGGGGTATAGCTGGCCACAGAAGAACATGCCTTAGAGGGATCCTCCTCGGACTCGGCAGGGTGATACTCGGGGAGCGGCGGCGAAGCAGCCCTAGGAATGGTTGTCGAACTCACATCAATCACGGGAATCTCCGGCGGTGGCACGAACTCGGCTGCGGGCAAACCCGGCGACATCGACTCCATCTCGATGTCGGGCAATGGCTCGGGCGGAAAATCCCAAGGACCTAGGGGCTGTCCAAGGTGAGCTGAAGAGACGTCTACTGGTCAAGGGTTTTCTGGCTCCTCTTCCTCAAAAATTCAACCCAGATAAAAATGTGTACGAACTACTGTGGTGGTCATGGCCACAATAGCATGAGTATCCCCGTCGTAAGCCCACTCATGGTGGGGAGGGTCCATGCTCCATTCCACGGGGTGAGCCATGAGTATCTGGTGACGAGACGGAAAAACAACCAGGGTGAGAAATAAGATTTCTTAGTAGGACTCGACTCTAACACGTAAGTGTCATCGTCATCGCCCCACCACTTCGGCTTATAAATAAAAACAGTGAGCATGCATCAAATTCAATTCTTAGATTTTCGAAAACATGAGTATCCGAAGCAGATTCAATTTTTAACATACCTTCTAATCATTTGTATCATAATAACCATAAGCACAAGTGTAATCGTATAAAACATGCATGTCCAAGCTAGAAGATTCTCTTAACTTCTTCCCTTTTTAGGGTTTTGGACCGAAGTCCCTTTTCTTTTCTTAACTTGACTTTATCTTTTCACCCACTAAACATAAGTGGTAATGAGCTCATACCGTGGCTGTGGCCACCATAGAATTTCTGCATTACTTACACTAGCTGGGTCATGCCATGCCTCATGTAAGACCTATCCCCTATACTCACACTAGCTAGGTCATGCCATGCCTCATGTGAGTCGTGGGTGAGGGGAGCTTAAATTAGGTTACCTTCCCTTTTGAAGGATCACTTACTTGAATTAAATTTCTTTTTATTAAAGCTTATGATGCAAAATATTTCTAAGTCCATAATTTTTACAAAATTTCTAAGAAGATAACTACTTAGACCGAAGCTTCCCAAAATTTTGCCAAACAGAGAGACCAATATCATATAACATTAAGCATCATATCATCAACATATCATTATCATAATCATTACATCATCATATCATCATCATCATGATCATCATCATAACATCATGCTTGCACATAAACATAGGCATATTCTCAAGCAACATTTTATGAGCTTAGCTTAATAAATTAGGTGCAAGCTTTTAATTGAGATTGTCTCTTGTGTAAACTTCTTTTATTGGGCATAATGCCAATTTCATCTATTATCACACTTTTAAGTTGAATTATGAAGATTTTCTAATACTTAATGTAAGGGTATTAATGTCTTAGAGCTTATTTCTCCTTATTCTTTAACTTTTACCATAACTAGTTTTACTTTTATAGTGGCACAGTAACTTTGAAAATTCACCATAATTTCATCTTTTACTCTTTTGTTTCGAATTTTGGTGTGGGTGTACTTCTCTGAGTATATTTTTAAACAAAATAAACCCCACTTAAAAATTCATTTTGTAGCTTGAGTTATGCACATTTTTTTTTGACTGTTTAGGATTGAAAGTTCATCTCGGGTCAGTGACTTGTCCACTTCACTAGGAGTTCCACACATGGAATCTGACAAAACTATTTTATGGGATGTTCTTCTATGTCTTAGCTTTCTAACAAACTTGGTCCCACTCAAAAATATTAAGTATAACTTGAGTTATGCATGTTTTATTACTTACTACCCGGACAGAAACCCATCCAGGAACAGCAAACTTTGAAAAATCATATCTCTCTCATTTTAAGGACAAATCTCGTATATTTTATATGTATGAAAAGCTATTTGAGTCTACTTTGACAGAAAATTAGTTTCGTTACATTTTGAGTTTTGTGGAGTGAGTTTATGCCATATGCTTTACCGACTGCCAGAAATCCAGCTTAACTCGTTTTTGAGTTTTACATACCAAACTTATAGAGATGTTGTTATATCACTTCCAATCACCATTTTTATGTTTTATCTCATCATCATCTTCAATATTTTAGTTATCAAATCGGTACTTTAAAACAAGAATAAAGCAAGATACATAACAAGCCATCATACCACAAAATTTCATTTCAAAACAACACTTTCAACAAGATAAGGAAACTCATAGAGAAAAGTGTGGTCATGAGACCTTGAAGCAAGCTTTAAAACCACCTAACCATAGAGAGCTTAGGGGTTCTAAAACTTGAAAAAAATTATATGGAGGAGAAGGATAGAGTCATTACCAAATGAGGTTTCTCTTGGAAGTTTGAAAAATGAAGTGGTTGGAGATGGCCTTCTTCTCCTTGAGCTTGATAGTGAGGCTTGTGTATGAGTGGCTTTGTTTCTCCAAGGACCAAAAATGGTAGTCCTTGAAGGGATAGTGATGGTGGTGATGGAAATGGGCTGAGGAGTAGTAGAGAGATTGGAGGAAGAACAAGGAAGATTGAAAGAACAAGAGAGTAGGAAAGGAATTTGGAGAGAGGAGAGAGCTTTTTGGTGTTTTAGTGAGAGGAATGGAAAATGAAATGAGGGAGAGAGGAAAGGCTGATGTTGGCGCAAAATGGGGGAGGAGAATGATGTGATTTTTGCTTCTTACACAAGCTAGAGAGTGGGAAAAACCTTGGGGCAAATTCCTTTGAGTCTTGGCACTTGGGTAAAGACTTGTAGGTGTTTCTTTTCAAGTGGTTAAAAGCATGTTCTATCCTATGATTCGCATTGGATGATTGTGATCACTCCAAGTGTCACAATCTTGATAGAGGAGAGTAGATTTTTGTCATGACTCAAGGAATCTACTAATATGGACTCTTGATCTTGTGGTGTATGATGAGAAAGCAAATGGATAGTTGGATATGGCTCTTGCTTTGACCAAACTTTCAAACCATAATTAAAGGGAAGTTTCTACATCTTTATAATTGTTGTAATTATCTAAATGTTAATTAATTCAATTGGTTTAAATTACTCATTAGCACATTTTAATTAAGAAGGATTTTCCTTAGTAATTATATAAGAAGATGTGAGGGTTAATGTGATTAAGATTTGAGACTTATATGCTCTTAGTTAATTAGGTTAGATCACCTTGATTTTATGTTCTAAATCATGGATTAATGAGGATTGGGCAATTAGGCTTTTAATTGTAACCTTAAGTCCATTATGTTTCCATTATTGAATTTTCTAATTAATCGTTGACCTTCACTTATCTTGTTGACTTGCCTTTAATTTACTAAACCCTTGCTCTCGAGATTAGCCGATTAATTCTCAATTAATCGCTAACCTCTCTAATTAGCCGGAGACACCGAGCTAATTAGCTTAGATAAAAATGGGGATGTTACAGGGTGCATTCGGAGAATGCCTGAATCCCCAATGAGTTTGCATGTTTGCATATTTTATGCAGAGTGAGGATCCTTATTTGGAAATAGTATTAAATACAAAGGAGACTCTGCCCGATTTTCTACTAGAATAAAGTCTAGGTAGGCTTGCTAGGGACGTGTCCCTACGCGCCGATCACGGCCTGGGTTGGGTTGTGACACTTTAGAAATTAACATTTAGATTTGACAACTCTATATTTTGAGAAATTTTATTGAGATATTATGTTATTTATTTTACTCAAGCTTATATTATTTCAGTTCTTATGTACTTTAGTTACTTTAAGATTATGAATCAATTATTATTTTTTACATTTTATTCAGTTTATTCTACTACTTAATTTTTAGGTTCTATTCTTTAATTCATTATGTGATGAATTTATTTATATTATTTAAGCCTATTGATTATTTTATGTTATTTGAGTTCTATTTATTACTTAAGTTTATACATCTCTATATTTATCATGAATTATGCATAATGGTAATCAAGTAATTATAAAAAGAAGACAATTAAGATTTGTCGCCAACCACAAAGAAGATAGATGGATAAGATGTAAGATCTTTTTATGTTACCTACCTTGGTTAGTATGGCATAAAGGTCTTGCTTTATCATCACGATGTTATAAGTAAATATCAGAGAATGAGAATTCCCTGAGAGAAGGCCTACGTATATGTATGAGACGAGCAGACAAAGAAAAATAGAAGCTAAAGTAAAGAAATCATAATTTTAATAAGGCTTGCTGCATTATGAATTGCATGGCATATTTTTTAAGTATTTCTTGCTAGTATTACATTATTTTTTTGGTAGGTGATTTTGGTGTGATTATGATATAGTAGTCGTGTGAATTTTCGTGTGAAGACACAGCTGGAACCATCATAGTTTAAAATGCTTTCGAACTCTTCATTATCTACTAAGAATTTTAAATTCTCATTCTATTTCTGGTGATTTCAAATTAGTCAAATAAAACCCTAGAGAAACGCATCCTCTAGCTACTAAGAACACATGGAGTTGTATTTAAATAAGTTGTAGTTTCTTTATCTAGTCTTAAAATGTTTAGCTTATGGTGAGTAGAACTTTCTACTCCTAAACTCTTTGTTGTATTTAGGCATATTAATGTTCAACTCCGATCTTCCTATCTAAATTCATGTCGATAGTCTTATTTTGAACGGGTGTTACATTTTGGTATCAGAGCCTCGTTCCAGGCATGAATACAAGTTAGGTGTAGGTTGAGTCTATGTTATCTGCATTGTGGTTCCAATTCCTCTCTGTATACTGTATAGTATTCTTAATGCACTAATTATATAATATTGAGCTTGATCAACTCAATATTGGGTTATTTATGAATTTGTAGGACTATATGGTATCAAAAGGCCAAGGGATTCTAGAATCATAGAGTACTCCAAATGATACTCTGGCAGCAATTGTGGGAGCTATTTGGGGTCTAGATGAAGCTATCATGGCCCATGCAAAATCAAACAGAATGGTTCTGCAGCACATATAGGAGAATAAGGATAGGAACAATAATCACCATGGTGAAGGAAGCAAAAACTCAGTAGGAGAAACCCTTATAGCTAATTCTTATTACTAAGGACTCTCCGAATTTAGAAAGGTCACACCACCCTCATTCCATAGAGATTACAACCTAGTGTTAGCTAGAAAATAGGTCATGCAGCTAGAGAAAATCTTTACAGTCATGGGATGTGCAGATTTACAAAAGATGGTCTTTGTCACCTATATTGTAGAAAGAGAGGCAAAACACTAGTGGAGAGATGCCAAAAGTCTATTAGAATCTAGAGGAGCCAAAATCACCTGGAAAGTATTTTTAACCACTCTCTATGAGAAATATTTTTCTGATAGTGTTAAGAATGAAAATGAAGCTAAATTCATACAACTTAAGTAGGGAATATGACTATAGGTCAGTATTTAGCTAAGTTTGATTTGTTGTCCAAATTCTCTTCTTACCTGAAAAATAGCCTTGATGGTCATTGGAAGGCTGCAAAATTTGAGTGGGAGTTAAGGTCTGAGATAAGAAAGAAAGTATCCACCTTAGAGATCAAGGACTTAGTTGCTCTAGTGAATAAGTATAGGATAGTAAAAAAGGAGTTTCCTGGAGATGGAGTTTGAGAAAGAAAGACAGAATTTTCTTAGAAGAAAAATGGTGGCGGAAATGCAAAAGAAAAATAATTTTAAGAGTAGAGTGAACCTAGAGAAGGCTAGGCATATGCCAATTAGGGAACCTCTACCTCTATGCAACAAGTGCGAAAAATCTCATGGCTCCAAACCTTGCCTTTTGGCCAAAACATTTACTATCGGTGCAGGAAGCCAGGACACTATGCCAAGGACTACAACAATGGGAAACCATTGAATAATCCTCTACCCAGACTATAAACTAAAGGAAAAGAATTCACTCCAAGTGGAGAAGAGGCAACTCAGTCTCCAGACATAATCAAAGGTGCATGTTTTCTTAAAAAATTCTCTTAGTTGCATTGTTTGACTCGAGAGCTATGCACTCCTTCATATCTATTGATTGTGTGAAGAAGTTAAATTTGCCTTTATCTCCTTTACCTTTTGATCTATTTGTCTCTACTCCCACAGGGGGAAAAGTTTCTACTTCTCAAGCCTGTTTGAATTGTCCCATTTTAGTTAAAGGAAAATCTTGTTATTGATCTTGTTTGTTTGCCTTTGATTGGTATTGATGTCATAATTGAAATGGATTGGATATCTAGTAATGACATCATTCTAAATTGTTCCAGAAAACTTGCTTATTTTTCTAATGACCTACCTAAAGAACAACAATCTCCTAACACCTTACTTCTCAATGCCACTCGATTAGAAAAGTGCCTCTTAGAAGGAGCTCAAGGGTTTCTACTTTATTATTTATATTCAAAGGTTGAACTAGAAATGGATAACATACCTATGTGAGAGAATTCCCAAAAATGTTTCCCAAGGAGATAGTGAACCTACCACCTGAAAGAAGGGTTGAGTTTTCCATTGATCTCATACCAAGAACAGTACTTATATCCTTTGCACCTTATAAGATGTCTCCTTTAAAGTTAATTGAACTTAAGAAATAGATTGAGGAATGTTGTAACACCTTGCCGGACAATATACTATGCTTAAGTCTCGATATATTACCCAGCAAGATATCACGCGTAAGTGCCTAAGTTATTTCGTATTAACCCAATGTTATTTACTTGTAAGGAAATTAGCCGTTTATTTGTTTAGTCAAGGTAGACATATGATAAACAATAAATTTCGCGTAAAAAAAAAAAACAAAATTTGTGGAATAAACTGAAATATAGAAACTCTGTCATATATATAAATATATACATGAGTTTTTCAAAATAGAGCATCCAAAGTACGGGGCATAGTAATAAGGCTGCTAAGACAAAAAGACTCGGCCTAACACTACAAAGTGTAACCCCGAACTGGTCCCTACAGGACATTTTATGTGCTAACTATCTGTGGGCATCGCCCTCTAAGCTGAACCTATGGCCCAAAAATGCCAAAAGGGGCCACTTTGTACATCACATACTGTCAGCTGTAGACATCCCCTAAATGGACTCTAATGAGAGGAATCCGTTCGCCATGCCAGCGTCTGCCGGGGCATAGCCACTACCTGGTGCAGAGGATGAAGAGGATGAACTAGAAGCCTCTGATGGATCCTCCTCCTCAGAGAGTGAAAAGGAGGGGACCTACTGCAGTGGTGACACTGGAGCTGACACTGGAACCACGGATGCTGCTGTTGGTGGAGGTGGAAAAGGATGTGCCACATATATGGGGATGGCGATGTAGGGCGCAGTAGGGTCAAAAAGAGGATGAGAAAGTGGAATTGCGAAGTCTTTACCGAATAAGAAGTAAAAATGAAAACTACAGCTACTGCCAATATATACAGAGTCCAGCATAGGATCTAGATGGAAATGCAAGTTTGGGAACTCAATGAATAGGACTCCTGTCGCCGCATTCTCCATGATCTAAGAATGATGTGAAAACATACAATAGGGTGAGAAATAAAAATTTCTCAGTAGGAATTCATCTCTCCACTAATCTGACGCCGCTATCATTCTCAATTGTTTCGGGTTTTGGTTAATTAAAAGAAAATGTTACATCAATAGGATATTCTACTCAATTAGTTAGAGAAATCATAGCCTAAAACACAGTTTAGTTTTACTTAAGGAAATAAGGAAAATTAAATAGAGAAATAAGCAACAAGACATATATTTTGACATAATTAAATGGCAGCTGTAAAGTAAACAAAAGTACGTATATAGCAGATAATAGTGCAATTAACTCAAAGCATGGTAACAGAAACTGTGGATATGTAGAAATGATAATGCACTTGACTTTAACTCATATTTTTCTATATTTGGTCCCCTAGGAGTCTATTGGCCATAAAACTCTTGGGTAATAGTTCGCTTCTTGGGATCGAGCTCATTCCTATACAAGGTTGCCAGGTTTATTTTCCCCGACTTTCCCACTGATCTATTCCCCTTAACTTTGTTCAAGGGCTAGCCCAAGTCACATGGAATCCTTTCTCATTCTTATAAATGGTAGCATTGCTTATCTACTTTACTTTGAACAATGCATGCATAAATTATAATTTCATATTAATTGCAATCTTTGTCGAAATTTCGGCAATATAACGGATCACGTCCACTTCCCCATGAATAGTTCTAGACAACCAGATAATTCAATCAGACAATAAATCCAATATAGAATATCACATTCATACCAAGAATATAATAATATCATATGGTAATATAGAAAAGGGCTTTCTGCTCACTTCAATTAATTTTGCCTGAAATTGTAAAATCCACCAAAATTCCATTTTAATTCTTTTAGGTTTGCGTTTTGGATATGTTATATAGTTGGTTGTCTAGTTTCCAATCCTTTTAGTCCCATCTCATTTTGATGTGTATAGCTCAAGATAATTAAATTCTACCTTAGCCTATTCTATCACTAGCCAAAAATGCACCCTTAAGAGTAAAAATTCACCAAATATCAAAATCTTAGTGAAACGACACAAAACCTATACCAAATTAACGATAACAGGACAAGATTTCATCTTCCATAAGTTTCATATCATTTTCATAAGCATAGCTTGAGATATAAGTTTCAAAAAATGACTATTCTGGATTGCCCTGTATAAGTCTGGTTTAGACTTAAGGCAACTTCATTGAATTACCAGGAACGATTGGAAGTAGAGAAAATTCTGAAATTTTTATGGGATGTTCTAATACATGTTAGCTTTCAAACAAGACTAATTTCATTTAATTTGAAGGTTTATGGGATGAGTTACATCCCTCTCAATACAGACTACCCAGCAGAAAACCTAGATTTCTAGGTCAAATTCAAAAATTCATAACTCACTCAATACTAATCCAATGACCTTATAATTTATATGTATGGAAAGCCCTGAATGTCTAGTTTCATATAAAAATAGTTCATCAAATTTAAACAACTGTGGGCAGAGCCGTACACTCCACCGTATGAACCGCCAAGGAAAAACCCTAATAGCATCTTTAACTCATGATTTCCTTAAATCAATCCATCCAATCTTCAATCCTAACTCAATCATACATCTTAAACCACCTATAACCCATCATCTCCAACCAATATAACATCAAAACAAAGGGAGAAGGGGGAGCCCTAGGCAACCCCAAATCAGAAAAAAAAAAAAACAAGAGAAAGGATGAAGTTCCTACCTTAGAGGAGTAGAATAGGGTTGGATCTTAATCTTGGAGTGAATAAGTGATTGGAGCTTAAACCTATGGGTGAGATAAGATGAAGGAGGATAAAGAAGATGAAGAAAAATGGAACAAAGGGGGGGCTGGTCTGCACATTTAAGGCAGAAATCCTTAAGGGAGAAGGAGGGGATTTTTTTTTGTTGGAAAAAACAAACAATATGATTGGCTAATGGTTGAATGGTTGAAAATGAGCCACAACTCTCCACAAAGTTGGGATGCAAGTGGCGCCACTCTTCAAGGGGAAGTGGCTGAATTTGTGCCATTTGATCTAGGGTTTACACAGTGTAATTTCCATTGGTTCGGTTCTGACAGTTTAGAATACCGAAATCTTACCGATTTCTTTTAAATTGGTAAAACGGTTTTGGAAAAATCCCATGAGATCTCTTATGTTTCTAATCTAATTTACTTAAATCTAATCTCCCTAAATGATACTTAATTGGCTTTGAGTAGATACTTAATCAAATTCTAATTAATCACAATTATTTGATAAAACCGAACAACTCGGTTAAAAATGATAAAATTTTTTGGACGTTACAAATGTAACATCCCTAACTTTGAGGGTAGACCAGTATAAATAGAAGCCTAGGCTCGAGGCAAGGACAAACTAGTAAATAGGCAAATCGTAGTAAAAAAAGGGGTGGAATTGTAATTGTTAAACCACAATGGCAAAGTTGTAAATTAAAGCTTTACGGCTGTCAGCAAGGGCATTAGTTGAAAAATCCTAATCTAGAGAATATATGGGCCCTACAATACTAGTAGACAACTAAAATACATGTAATAACCTTATAATTGATATTTTCTATACACAGGTTTAAAGAAAAGTGTGAGATTTACTCACATAATACATAATATTTCGGGCAATTCTGAGCACTGGTATTGATAGCCAAATACCTTGGATTAATCCTCAAAGGTCCTATATTGTCTTTGGGTATGACAAATCCAGAGAAATAATCCTATAGAGACTAGATAGACATGTCAGGAGAGTAGCTAGGGTATGTGGTCAAAGATGAGCCGCACCAGCCCCAATTGGTGGATTTATCACCACCACTACTTCTACAAATATCTCCCACAAATATCTTTTACAAATATCTCAACAATTCCATCCTCTCCTCCTCTCTTTCTTCTTTAAGCCAACCACATACACTCCCACCACCACCATCATCATCTTCTTCATTTTCTTTCTCACCACCACCATAGCCATGAATTTCAAGCTTATGGTTGATGGTCTTCTTGGCCTCAAAACACCTTGCACCTTTTACGAAAATTAATTCTCACATTCTTTTCTATCAAACCCCTTTATCTATTTGATGATCAAGCATCAAATGGAGGTTCCCCACCTCCATATATGCTATAGCCATGAGGGAAGAGGAAGGCTAAGAGTTGTTCTTGGCTTTAAGAACCTTGAGGTAGGCTCCTAGATTTATTATGGTTTTGTGATTTTATTGATAATTAGGGTTTGTCTCTTTGATGTTATTCTACTTTTATGAGGATAATATGATGTAAATCTAATTTATTTTAGTGATTTAAGGTTGATGAAACTTGATTAGGATAGAGAAAGACACCAAAGAACCTTAATCAACCCAAACTAGAAAAAAACTACTGTAGGGGATCTCTGGATAGTGTGTACTGTGAGAGTCATATCTCAAGCTACAAAATTCAAATTGATGTGAAACTAATTTTATATGAAACTTGACTCAAAATATAGGTACATTGTGTAACATCCACCGAAATTCTTTTATCGTTTTTCGTTTAATTGTTCGATTTTTATCGAATAATTGAGATTAATTAAAATTCAACCCAATAATTAGGATCAAATGAGCAGCAATTTATTGAGTTTAGATATGAGTTAATTAGGTTAGAAGTATAGAAAACTTCATAAGAATTTTCATGAAACCGATTTACCGATTTAAAGAAAATCGGTAAGATTACGGTATTTTATGTAACATCCGCGACTTTCGACTTCCGAGCCCATCAGTATTCCCAACCTCTGAATTCATCTTCAAGACTGGACAGACAATGATTTCCGATTTCCGACCTTAGGAAAGCTCAAACGGATTGCCTTGCATTTTTCGATTTCCTACATTGTGTAAGCGTGTATGAATTTCGACCTCATCAGTATGAATTCTGATTTCCGATTTCATTTTAAGTGGCTGATGTTTCCAAATTCCGATCTCAAGATCTCCGACTTAACACTATATCCGACATCCGATTTTATCTCAACCAAAAATGGACACGAGATCAGATTTTTTTGAACTTGTCTCCAGGTCCGAGTCAAATTTTCACGAGTTTCGATCTCGAGTTTAATACCAAGAGCTCTCATTTCTCTATCCTCCCGAGTTCCGAGATCAAGGTCCTACAATTCACGACTTCCGACTTTAAGTGCTTGGTTTCACATCAGGCTTTGCTTTCAAGTTTCGAAATAAACTAGATACGTTTCCCGGGTTCCGACTTCATATGCAGGATGTTCACGAGTTTCGACTTTATAAAGAGTACGAGTTCCGATTTCATTTTCAGAATATACTGGAAACTAGTCCCACTTTAGGCGACGTGGAGAGCAATTCTACCACACAAATAAGACAACGTGGAGAGAAGTTTGGTCACAAAAAGAGAGCAAGGTTGGCTGAAACTCAGCCTTATGTTTTGAGGCCAATCAAAACCTTCCAAGTTAACTACTACTCATGCTTATATAGCATATTCTCCTCCTCTTCTTCAGACTCTTCTCTCACGTTGCATACTTCACTCCAGCTCTCTCATTTCTTTTCATCACTCACCCAACTCCATCACACTTTGAAATTCTACCAAGTTGCAGCTACAAACTCAAACCAAAATCGTTCATAGTAAGAGGTAGAGGTTCTAAATTCTTACTTGATTTTCTGATTATTGAAGAATTGATGGAGGTCTAATTTCTTAATTTTGATATATTGATTGAATGATTATGATGAATTATAGCTGGGTTATGGGCTGTTTATGAGGTTAAAACTTGAATTGGAAGTGAGAAATGATGAAGATATGAAGAAGTTGAGAGGCTGGAAAACTCAAAACCCTCGGTAGTCCGTACGGCGGAGTGTACGGCTCCGCCTCCCACCATTTAAAATTAATGAGACCATTTTTATGTGAAACTAGACATCTGGGGCTTTCTATACATATATCATATAAGACCATTGGAGTAGTATTGAGAGAGATATAAATTTTTGAAGTTCGACCTAGGAATCAAGACATTCACCCGGGCAATATGGGTTGAGAAGGGTATAACTCACCCTATACAACTCCAAATTGAGTGAAACTGATTTTGTTGGAAAGCTTACATATAGAAGAACATCCTACCTAGAAATTCCGAGTTTGTTACCATACTATTTGCCCCCAGTGATTCAGAGAAGCTACTCTGTGTTCACACCAAGCCAAAACAGAGCAGTTCAGGAAAGTTAAGTTTTGGGGCTCATAACTCGAGCCCTACCAAGTCAAATAAAATGGAACTTTTTTTTAATGAAACTTTCCCCTGTTAACTTTAATATGAGTCCAATTTTGTATTATTTGAATTAGTTTTCGATTTTTAGTGGATTTTCACTTTTAGGTGTCTTATTTTGGCTAGCCACAGGGCAGGCCGAAGTAAAATTTGAATATCTTGAGTTATAGATATCGAAATTAGATGGGACTAAAGAGGTTAGAAACTAGACACACCACCCTTCAACATACCCAAATTTGAGGTCCAAATGAGTTAAATAGAAATAATGGCTTGAATTGTAAAAACCGGGTTGGTTGATTGTGCTGAATTTGATGTTGATATGAGTTCAATATTGGAATATGTATGTGATGTTGGGTTCTTTATGATAAATTGATGTTCTGGTATGCTGGCACTATTCATGGGGAAGCGGACACGTTCCGTCATGCTGCCGAAATTTCGGTAGAACCCCTGCACGAGTTATGAATTTCATGATAACACATGTGCATTTCAAGAAAAGTTATGAAAGTATATTAAGACTCATGTCACTATGAAAGTTCCATGCTACTTGGGCCAGCCCCGGATAAGAAGTTAAGGGGAATAGATCCGTGGGAATGTCGGGGAAAGTAAACCCGGCAATTCCTGTATAGGAATGAGCTTGATCCTGATAAGCAGACTATTACCCAGGAGTATATGGCCAATGACTCCAAGGGGACCAAGAATGGAAATAAGTTATAATAGGGTAAAGCCTCCAAGAATAAGATGCATCTTCTCATTATACATGCATATGAATAGTGTAATACTTTTCTATTGATTGTTCTAGATCTCTGTTTATTATTCATAACTTGCTATTATTCCACTGTGATTATTGTTTGAGTCCATTGGTATATCCGTTAATTAAAACTGAACTTGTTTCGGTGTATGCTTTACAAATGAGTATTAGAGTTAAATATTATCATTTTATTGTACTGTGTGAAAATTTTGCACGACCGAAACAACTGGGAATGACAGCGATGACAGATGTATAGGACTTAGGATTTTCTACTGAGAAATATTCATTTCTCACCCTATCAGATATTACAAGGCTATTCTCAGACTATGGAGCACGCCGCGATAGGAGTCCTCTTCATTGAGTTCCCCGAGCTCCACATACACATCGACCCATTTTTGGACTCTGCATATATATTTGGCAGGTGCCAGTTTCATTTATACTTCTTCTTCCAGAGAGATTTTGCCGTACCCCTGATGCATCCCCTGTTTGATCCCGCTGTCTCATACATCGCCATCCCACTTTATATGGCCCATCCGTTTCCACTTCCTCCTGCAATAAAGAAGAAGAAGAAGACCAAAGACCCGTCCCCGCTCCTATGGCTCCTCCTGCTTCACCACCACACCCGATGCTCTCCGCCTCGACATCAGAGGAGGATCTATCGGAGGCAGTGAGTTCCTCCTCATCCTCTGCTCCTAGCACGGGCCACCCTCCCGCAGATACACCCATGGCGAATGGGTTTCTCTCTTCGGATTCTACTTAGACAGTAGGCATACTGCTGTGGTAGTAAATGTATAGAATGTCCCTCTTTTGACAGTCTGGGTCATGGGTAGGTGGATAGATATTAGGAGATATACATGAAATGTCCCATGGGGACCACTCAGGGTGCTGTTTGTAGAAACTGGCCATTTTATTTTGTATTAGCGGCCTCATTTTGACACCTTATCTATATACATGTCCATGATGTTGTTGCGGTTATTCTGTTCTTATTGTATTTTTATTTATGTTAAGTTATTTATGGTTTACCGCTTAACTAGTATTTATTCCGCCATTCCGCAGAAAAATTTGTTATGAGATCAAATATTCTTATGCGAGAAACTAATACTAATACAGAAAGAGAAATTTAATCAGTATTTCACGTAATCTCTTATCAGATAAATTATTATGACTTAAGCATGGTACTTTGTCTGGTAAGGTGTTACATTTTTGGTATCAGAGCAGTTCATCCTAATATAGGCCTGAGGATTGGATCGACTATGCTTCGCATATGCTCTGTATTCCCTAGATCTTATTATGTTCTGAGTCTTATCCATATAGATAGGATGTACATGAAGGAGTTTGCCTAACTGTATGCTATTATTTACTAGCACACCGAACTTAGTGTTGAGCCTGATCAACTCAATTACTCTTGTTTTGTGTGTTCAGAACTTAATGGCTTCTGGAAGGCGAGGTAGGTCGCGAACTACTCCAGCCCAAGAGGAATCTACAGAGTTTTTGGATACGATGCGAGAGATGGCGCACGCTATGCACGAGCAGGCGGCTGCGGCCACTGAAATGATGGGCCAACTAGGAAGACAGTCAGAGGTAGGTCATGGTGGAAATCATAACGGCCCAGGGATGGATCTAGAATATCTTCAGTTTGCTGAGTTTCGGAAGGCCAATCCACCCAGCTTCAGGGGAGCCTTTGACCCAGATAAAGTAGCTTAATGGATTAAGACTATGGAAAAGATTTTCTCCGTGTTAGATTGCACAGACCATCAAAAGGTGACTTTTGCCACCTACATGTTAGAAGCTAATGCAGAATTCTGGTGGGACGGTGCGCGACGATTATTAGAAGGAGCCCAGACAGGAATTACTTGGGACGTATTCAAGGACGCATTTTACCAGAAGCATTTTCCTGTGTCTGTTCGCAATGCCAAGGAGTTGGAATTCATGCACCTCCATCAAGGAAATAGTAACATGTCGGAGTACGTTGCCAAATTTGAGGAGTTGTGCAAATTCTCCACTATTTATCAACGAAACCCCGACGAAGAATGGAAGTGCATGAAATTTGAAGGTGGACTGAAAGAAGACATTCTTGCCACCATAGGACCAATGGAGATCAGAGACTTTTCTACTTTGGTGAATAAGTGTCGTTTGGTAGAAGATTATAACAAAAAGTTAGTTGCTGCTAGAGCATCCGGCAACAACTTTAAGAGGGGGTTAGCTCCACAAGGTCCGAGGTTCAAACCCAACTTACAACAGCGAAGGAAGTTCCAGCCGGTGAACAACAAAGGCAAGCAACCTCAACGGCCTTTCGGGAACCAGATTTGCAGCCAGTGCGGCAGGAATCATGGCGACCGCCCTTGTTTGACAGGTCAAAATGTCTGCTTTGGATGTGGCAAACCAGGCCACAAAATCTATGAATGCCCTGCCCGAAATCCTCAATCGACTCCTAGGCCACAATGCCAAGGGAAAGTTTTTACTATGGATGCACAGGAGGTCAAGAAGTCAGGAAACTTGATCCAAGATACATGTGAAGTAAATGGTAAGACTTTAACCATTTTATACGATTCAGGTGCGTCTCACTCTTTCATCTCTCATGATTGCATGACAGCCCTGCAGCTACCTATTTCTGAATTACCTTATGATTTGTTAGTTTCTACTCCTACAAATGAGCCCGTTAGGACCAACCACATTTGTACCAATGTCCCTTGTCAAATAGGAGGTCGGATCTTTCCGGCTAATTTAATTTGCCTTCCCTTGTCCAAACTTGACATCATCTTAGGTATGGATTGGCTCTCTGCCAATAAAGCCCTATTAAATTGCTCCGATAAATCCATTATACTCCCTTCTGTTTCATCTTCTAAATCCGTAATTCCTGTAAGTCTTTATTTGAGTTCTTTAATGGTACACCCTTGTGAGAATAGAAGTCAAGGGTATATTTTCTTATCAACCAGCATAACAGAGGTTGATCAGGAGTTAAACAATATTCCAGTTGTTAGGGAATATCCGGATGTCTTTCCAGAAGATATTCCTGAATTCCCTCCTGAGAGAGAGATTGAGTTCACCATCGAGTTGGTTCCAGGTGCAGGACCAATATCTATAGCTCCAAATCGAATGTCACCCTTGGAGCTGACAGAATTAAAAAGACAGATCAAAGAGCTTTTAGAAAAAGGATTCATATGGCCAAGTGCGTCGCCTTGGGGAGCTCCAGTCTTGTTGGTTAAGAAGAAAGATGGGAGCATGCGCTTATGCGTGGATTATAGGTAGCTGAACAAAATGACAATTAAGAATAAATATCCACTGCCAAGGATTGATGATCTCATGGACCAACTACAAGGTGCAACGGTATTCTCGAAGATTGACTTGCGTTCTGGCTACCACCAGATTCGAGTTCGAGAACGAGATATCCCCTAGACAGCTTTTCAAACTCGTTACGGGCACTATGAGTACACCGTGATGTCATTTGGGCTGATGAATGCACCAGCAGTATTCATGGATTACATGAATCGAATATTCCATCCATATCTGGACAAGTTCGTAGTGGTCTTCATCGACGATATACTTATTTATTCAAAGACGGAGCAAGGGCATGTGGAACACTTGCGGATAGTTCTACAACTTTTAAGAGAAAGGAAACTCTATGCCAAATTATCCAAATGTGAATTTTGGATGAAGGAGGTAAAATTTCTCGGCCATGTAGTGTCCTTTAGAAGAATCTCTGTAGACCCTAGCAAAGTAGAAGTAGTTCTAAACTGGGAAAGGCCGACCACAGTCTCTGAAGTCAGGAGTTTTCTGGGCTTAGCTGGATATTACAAGCGGTTCGTTAAAGATTTTTCTCGAATAGCTTTGCCCTTGACCAAGCTAACCAGAAAGAATGTTCCGTTCGAATGGACGCCTGAGTGTGAACAGAGTTTTCAGGATTTAAAGAGGAGATTGACTACGGCACCAGTGCTAACCTTGCCAGACCCTCATGGGCCATTTGAGGTTTATTGCGATGCTTCCCAACAAGGGTTAGGGTGTGTGCTGATGCAAACCGGAAAAGTGGTCGCGTACGCCTCCAGGCAATTGAAGCCACACGAAAGGAACTACCCGACTCATGACCTCGAATTAGCCGCAGTAGTATTTGCTCTGAAAATATGGAGACATCACCTATATGGAGTAAAGTTTGAAGTCTTTTCTAATCATAAGAGTTTGAAGTACCTCTTTGATCAGAAGGAACTAAACATGAGGCAACGGAGATGGATGGAACTCCTTAAAGACTATGAATTTGAACTAAAATACCACCCAGGTAAGGCAAACATCATGGCAGATGCATTGAGCAGGAAATCGTTGACTATCACCTGGATGATGATTAAGGAGACGAAACTTATTGAAAGCTTCCGAAATCTTAATTTGGGAATTATTACAACTCCCAAGACTCTTCAGTTATACCAAATAAAGATAACCAATAGCTTTAAGGACCAGATTCGGCAAGCACAGCAGCAGGATGCTAATTTTTAGCATGCGATTAATCTTGTGCAATCGGGGAAACTAACGGGTTTTGCCCAAGACAAAGAAGGCATCTAGCGGTGTCACAACAGGGTATGTGTTCCTAAAGGGGCTGATCTCCGGAGAAGAATCCTAGAAGAGGCACATCAAGGCGAATTTGTCGTACATCCTGGCATTACTAAAATGTATCAGGATCTCAAGAAAATCTTTTGGTGGCCGGGCATGAAGTCTGATGTAGCAAACTTCGTGGGCCGATGCTTGACTTGTCAGAAGGTGAAAGCAGAACACCAGAGACCTTCTGGGATGTTACAACCCTTAGAAATCCCTGAGTGGAAGTGGGAGAGTATCTCCATGGATTTTATAATGGGATTACCAAGGACATCAGCAGGATATGATGCGATATGGGTTATTGTGGATAGATTAACCAAATCTACTCATTTCCTGCCCGTTTGAGCGAATTATTCGCTGAAAAAACTAGCTCAGCTGTACATTCAAGAGATTATAAGGTTGCATGGGACCCCTTCAACTATTATCTCTGATCGAGACCTAAGATTTACCTCACGATTTTGGGGAGCTTTACAGAAGGCGTTCGGTGCGAAGTTGTGTTTAAGCACTGCGTATCACCCACAAACAGATGGCCAAACTAAAAGAACGATTCAAACCTTGGAAGATATGTTACGAGCTTATATACTGGAGCAACGCGGAAATTGGGATCAATACTTACCGTTGGCCGAGTTCGCATACAACAATAGCTATCATGCTAGCATCGGCATGGCCCCTTACGAAGCATTATATGGACGAAAGTGCCAATCTCCTCTATGCTGGTACGAGACAGGGGAATCAACTTTATTAGGGCCTGATTTAGTCGAGCAGACCACCGAACAAATCAAGAAAATACGAAGCAAGATGCTTATCGCTCAAAGCCGCCAGAAGAGTTATGCGTATACCAGGAGGAAACCTCTGGAATTTCAGGAAGGAGACCACGTATTTCTGAAGGTTACTCCTACAACAGGATTGGTAGAGCAATTAAAGTCAAGAAACTAAATCCTTGCTTTATTGGTCCCTTTCAAATCTTGAAGCGAATCGGATCAGTTGCATATCGAGTCGCCTTGCCTCCACATCTATCAAACCTTCATGATGTTTTTCATGTCTCTCAACCCAGAAAATATCAACTTGACCCCACACACTTCCTAGAACCCGAATCAATACAGTTAAAAGAGGACCTGACTTTCCGCTTACAACCAGCACGGATCGTAGATAAAAGTACCAGACAACTTCGGAATAAGACCGTGCAGCTAGTAAAAGTAGCATGGGGAAAGGAAGATGCTGAGGACTATACTTGGGAACTGGAATCGGACATGAGGAAAGAGTATTCTGGACTATTCTCCAGCACTAAATTTTGAGGACAAAATTTTTTAAGGGGAGTGGTATTGTAACATCCGTGACTTCCGACTTCCGAGCCCATCAGTATTCCCGACCTCCGAATTCATCTTTCAGACTGGACAGACAATGATTTCCGATTTCCGACCTTAGGAAGGCTCAAACGGATTGCCTTGCATTTTCCGATTTTCGACATTGTGTAAGCGTGTATGAATTTCGACCTCATCAGTATGAATTCCGATTTCCGATTTCATTTTAAGTGGCTGATGTTTCCAAATTCCGATCTCAAGATCTCCGACTTAACACTATATCTGACATCCGATTTTATCTCAACCAGAAATAGACACGAGATCAGATTGTTTTGAACTTGTCTCCAGGTCCGAGTCAAATTTTCACGAGTTCCGATCTCGAGTTTAATACCAAGAGCTCTCATTTCTCTATCCTCCCGAGTTCCGAGATCGAGGTCCTACAATTCACGACTTCCTACTTTAAGTGCTTGATTTCACATCAGGCTTTGCTTTCAAGTTTTGAAATAAACTGGATACGTTTCCCGGGTTCCGACTTCATATGCAGGATGTTCACGAGTTCCGACTATATAAAGAGTACGAGTTCCGATTTCATTTTCAGAATATATTGGAAACTAGTCCCACTTTAGGTGACGTGGAGAGCAATTGTACCACACAAATAAGACGACGTGGAGAGCAGTTTGGTCACAAAAAGAGAGCAAGGTTGGCTGAAACTCAGCCTTATGTTTTGAGGCCAATCAAAACCTTCCAAGTTAACTACTACTCATGCTTATATAGCACATTCTCCTCCTCTTCTTCAGACTTTTCTCTCACATTGCATACTTCACTCCAGCTCTCTCATTTCATTTCATCACTCACCCAACTCCATCACACTTTGAAATTCTACCAAGTTGCAGCTACAAACTCAAACCAAAATCATTCATAGTAAGAGGTAGAGGTTCTAAATTCTTACTTGATTTTCTGATTCTTGAAGAATTGATGGAGGTCTAATTTCTTAATTTTGATATATTGATTGAATGATTATGATGAATTATAGCTGGGTTATGGGCTGTTTATGAGGTTAAAACTTGAATTGGAAGTGAGAAAGGATGAAGATATGAAGAAGTTGAGAGGCTGGAAAACTCAAAACCCTCGGCAGTCTGTACGGCGGAGTGTACGGCTTCGCCTCCCGCCGTTTAAATTAATGAGACCATTTTTATGTGAAACTAGACATCTAGGGCTTTCTATACATATATCATATAAGACCATTGGAGTAGTATTGAGAGAGATATAAATTTTTGAAGTTCGACCTAGGAATCAAGACATTCACCCGGGCAGTATGGGTTGAGAAGGGTATAACTCACCCTATACAACTCCAAATTGAGTGAAACTGATTTTGTTGGAAAGCTTACACATAGGAGAACATCATACCTAGAAATTCCAAGTTTGTTACCATACTATTTGCCCCCAGTGATGCAGAGAAGTTACTCTGTGTTCACACCGAGCCAAAACAGAGCAGTTCAGGAAAGTTAAGTTTCAGGGCTCATAACTCGAGCCCTACCAAGTCAAATAAAATGGAACTTTTTTTTAATGAAACTTTACCCTGTTAACTTTAATATGAGTCTAATTTTGTATCATTTGAATTAGTTTTCAATTTTTAGTGGATTTTCACTTTTAGGTGTCTGATTTTGGCTAGCCACAGGGCAGGCCAAAGTAAAATTTGAATATCTTGAGCTATAGATATCGAAATTAGATGGGACTAAAGAGGTTAGAAACTAGACACACCACCCTTCAACATACCCAAATACGAGGTCCAAATGAGTTAAATAGAAATAACGGCTTGAATTGTAAAAATCGGGTTGGTTGATTGTGCTAGGGCAAAAACTCTACCTTAATGAATTTGATGTTGATATGAGTTCAATATTGGAATATGTATGTGATGTTAGGTTCTTTATGATAAATTGATGTTCTGGTATGCTGGCACTATTCATGGGGAAGCGGACACGTTCCGTCATGCTGCCGAAATTTCGGTAGAACCCCTGCACGAGTTATGAATTTCATGATAACACATGTGCATTTCAAGAAAAGTTATGAAAGTATATTAAGACTCATGTCACTATGAAAGTTCCATGCTACTTGGGCCAGCCCCGGATAAGAAGTTAAGGGGAATAGATTGGTGGGAACGTCGGGGAAAGTAAACCTGGCAATTCCTGTATAGGAACGAGCTTGATCCTGATAAGCAGACTATTACCCAGGAGTATATGGCCAATGACTCCAGGGGACCAAGGATGGAAATAAGTTATAATAGGCTAAAGCCTCCAAGAATAAGATGCATCTTCTCATTATACATGCATATGTATAGTGTAATACTTTTCTATTGATTGTTCTAGATCTCTGTTTATTATTCATAACTTGCTATTGTTCCACTGTGATTACTGTTTGAGTCCATTGGTATATCCGTTAATTAAAACTGAACTTGTTTCGGTGTATGCTTTACAAATGAGTATTAGAGTTAAATATTATCATTTTATTGTACTGTGTGAAAATTTTGCACGACCGAAACAACTGGGAATGACAGCGATGACAGATGTATAGGACTTAGGATTTTCTACTGAGAAATATTCATTTCTCACCCTACTGTATATTACCGCGTCATTCTCAGACTATGGAGCACGCCGCGACAAGAGTCCTCTTCATTGAGTTCCCCGAGTTCCACATACACATCGACCCATTTTTGGACTCTGTATATATATTTGGCAGGTGCCAGTTTCGTTTATACTTCTTCTTCCAGAGAGATTTTGCCGTACCCCTGATGCATCCCCTGTTTGATCCCGCTGTCCCATACATCGCCATCCCACTTCATATGGCCCATCCATTTCCACCTCCTCCTGCGGCAGCAGCACCACCAGCACCAGCACCCGTCCCCGCTCCTATGGCTCCTCCTGCTTCACCACCACACCCGATGCTCTCCGCCTCGACATCAGAGGAGGATCTATCGGAGGTAGCGAGTTCCTCCTCATCCTCTGCTCCTAGCACGGGCCACCCTCCCGCAGATGCACCCATGGCAAATGGGTTTCTCTCTTCGGATTCTACTTAGATAGTAGGCATACTGCTATGGTAGTAGATGTATAGAATGGCCCTCTTTTGACAGTCTGGGTCATGGGTAGGTGGATAGATATTAGGAGATATACATGAAATGTCCCATGGGGACCACTCAGGGTGCTGTTTGTAGAAACTGGCCGTTTAATTTTGTATTAGCGGCCTCATTTTGACACCTTATCTATATACATGTCCATGATGTCGTTGCGGTTATTCTGTTCTTATTGTATTTTTATTTATGTTAAGTTATTTATGGTTTACCGCTTGACTAGTATTTATTCTGCCATTCCGCAGAAAAATTTGTTATAAGATCAAATATTCTTATGCGAGAAACTAATACTAATACAGAAAGAGAAATTTAATCAGTATTTCACGTAATCTCTTATCAGATAAATTATTATGACTTAAGCATGGTACTTTGTCTGGTAAGGTGTTACATTCTAAACTGTCGGAACCGAACCAATACAATTTTAACTCATGAACCCTAATTTAAGTGGCTGAAAACTCAGCCACTTAACTCAAGAAAGTGGCGCCACTTTGGCCACAAAAAGGGAGGAAGACTGGCTGAAATTCAGCCTTAGATTCTAAGCCAATCAAATTGCAAGGAGCCACCTACCACTTCAAGCCTTGTTAATATATTCTTCTCCCTCCCTTTAGCCCCAAATTCTGCGCCACTTCTTCTCTCATTTCAGCTCTTTTCTTCTCTTCTTCACTCACTCAACTCCATCAAAGCTCCAAGCTCAACAAAGTCTTGATAGCCCAAACCCCAAAAGCAAGCCAAATCACTCATAGTAAGAGGTAGAGGTTTAATTTTTGTGTTAATTCTCTAATCTTGGGTGGCTAGTGGTGACTTATTTTATCAATCTTTGATGTATTAATTGAATGATTATGATGATATATGGCTGGTTTATTGGTTGTTTGTGAGGTTGAAACCGAATTGGAAGCAAGAAAGGATGAAATTAGGGAGAGCTGAGGGGCTGGGAAACCGAAAACCCTTGGCAGTCCGTACGGCGAAGTGTATGGCTCCGCCTACAGCTCATTAAATTTGATGAAACTAATTTAAATAAAACTAGACATCCAGGGCTTTCCATACATATATCATATAAGGCCATTGGTTTAGTATTGAGTGAGATATGAATTTTCGAAATTCGACCTAGGTTTTTGATTTTGATTCTGGGCAGATTGGATTGTTTAGGGTAGAACTCACCTTATACTACTTGGAATTAAATGAAACTAACTTTGTTAAAAAGCTTACACATAGAAGAATTTCCCATAAAAATTTCAGAATTAGATAATGTAACACCCTCCCAAGTACAGTACTATGCTTAAGTCATAGTACCACACCCTGGAGTTGTTACGGTTACCTGAATGGACCTTATCTGACAGCAACTTCCGTTGCGTTACTCTGATACCTCTTGAACTTTCTGGAGACAACACGGAAAAATAGGAGTGAGAATTATAAATTCTCAGTAGGATTCTCTATGATACACATGTAATGTCATCATTGTCATCTCCAGTTTACTTCGGTTTATTATGAAAAAGGTGAACATGTTGCACAAACTGTTTAATTTTACATTTCAAAAAAAATGTCTTATCCGAAGCAAAGTTCATTTTTACTCATTCACTGGTCATTTGGGGAAGTCTACACAAGATTAATTCATGAATAATACCATGGATAATAACTTCAACATATAAAACGCACATAGTATTAATCTACTGGGAACATAACATCTGTACATAACTTAACTTGCACTTGAATTCATACATATACATAAAATTTTACTTTTCTTTCATTCGACACACCTAGGCGTTACGTATCGCCGTCCCTAGGGTGCTTGCATCTGTCTACACTTGAGCGTTGCGTATCGCCATCCTCAAGTGCAGCATCATACCATATTCCAGAGTATGATCGCCATGTCATACCCTATTAGAGCGTGATCGCCATGTCACGTTCCTTAGGAATATGGTATCCTCATGCTATATCCCAGAGTATGATCGCCATGTCATACCCCGTCAGAGCATGATCGCCATGTCACGTTCCTTAGGAATATAGACTCATCATCATATCTTTGCATGCCACATTCTAGAGTATGATCGCCATGTCATACCCCGTCGGAGCATGATCGCCATGTCACATTCCTTAGGAATATGGGATCTTCATGCTATATTCCAGAGTATGATCGCCATGTCATACCCCGTCAGAGCGTGATCGCCATGTCACGTCCCTTAGGAATATAGGACCTTCATTCGGTACTTACACTAGCTGGATCATGTCATGCCTCATGTAAGTCCTACCCCCCATATACTCACACTAGCTGGGTCGATGCCATACCTGAAGTGAGTGGGGCATATACTTAAATCTTTGGTCTTTAAATCTTTACTCTTTAACCTTTACTGCCCTTGGGTAGCTTGGCCTTGGAGTGAGCTTGTCAGCTCAACTCGTGACCATTGTCACATCGACTCACCCACAAGGGGATTAACATCTTTATATTCACATTTAATATACTTATATCTTTTCATTCTCATGCATTGTCAAGCATAGTCATGCTAAATGTACTCGTACATATGCTTCATCAATATTTCTCATATACGTCATATCATACTGCTTCTTGATTTATTCTCATATATCTCATATCACCCTTATATCATTCTTGCATATAAATATCCCTAGTTTTATAAACTTCTGCCGTAAAATCGGCAACATAATGGATCATATTCGTTTCCCCATGAATAGTGCCAGTTCCCACGGACAAACCAGTCATAGCAACATAAATCAACTTAACACACATATATATCAATGTCAAACTGGCAATCCTCAACTCAAACTTTTTACGTTTCTATAATACTTGTGAAATCTTCAATTGGGTCACTTTGTGAAACTATCACTTTGGCCATTCTGCTACCTTCTATTCGGTTCTGCCCGAATTTCATATGATCCACTTTTATTTCTATTCAAATCATTTGAACCTGAATTTTAGATATGTCACAGCTCTATATGTCTACTTTCTAACCTCTTTGGTCCCATATCATTTTGATTTATATAACTCAAGATATACAACCTTTGCCTCAGCTTGTTCGGTCACTAGCCCGACTTACACTCCTGGAAGTATAAATTCACTAAAAATCGAAACTAAGCTCAAATCATACGAAATTGGTCTCATATTGAAGCTAACAGGAGAACCTTTCATTTGCCAGAAGTTTCACTCCATTTGCTTGAGTATGCCTCGAGTTATAAGTCCTGAAAGTTGACCTTCCTAAGCTACCCTGTTTTGGCTTGGTTTGGATATAGAGTAACTTCCTTGGATTACTGGGAACAATTGGGACCATAACAAACTCGGAATCTCATATTGGGATGTTCCTCTATGTGTAAGCTTTCTAACAAATTTAGTGTCACTCAATTTAGAGTTGTATAGGGTGAGTTATACCCTCCTCATGTCACCCTGCCCGAATGAAAATCCTAAACCCTAGGTCAAACTTCAAAAATTCGTATCTCTTTTAATACTAATCCAATAACCTTATATGATATATCTATGAAAAGCCCTGAATGTCTAATTTCATATAAAAATGGTTTCATCAGATTTGACCGATTGTAGGCAGAGCCGTACACTCCACCGTACGGACTGCCGTAAAATCTTCACCAAGACAACATCCTAATCCATCCATTTCTCTTAGTTTTCTTCTTCTAATCCTAATTCCCACTCAAGATTTCATATTAATCCCATATTAATCCAATTATACACATCCAATATATCATCAAATAATCATAAAAAGGAATCTTTCATGCATCCTCAGTCTAGAGAAATTAAGACTAGAGATTGAATCCTACCTCTTTGGAGTATGACTTTGCTGAATTTGAGTTTGGATTGATGGAACTTTGCCAAAGCTTGGAGATTTGATGGAGTTGGATTTGAGAGAGGAAGGGAAGACGAAGGCTGGAGCAAAGAGGAGAGGGAGACGTGAATCAGCTGGGAATGAAGAGAGAAGTCTGACTTAAATAGATGAAAGTTGTGGTGTTGATTGGCTGAAGTTTTGTGGTTGAAGTTCGGCCATGTCTCTCACTTTTGTGGCCAAATTGCTCTCCACATTGCCTAAAAGTGGAACTCGTTTCCACTGCATTCTAAAATCGGAACTCGTCTCTTTTCTGCTTAAAGTCGGAGCTCGTGCTATTTTACACTGCTTGAAGCCGAAGCCGGATGTCGGAACTCGTACCATGTTGTTTGTGACTTGAGGAAATCTTGTTTACTTTGAGTCTTGGAATCAAAGTCGGAAGTCGGAAGTCATGCAGCTGACAATCATAAAATCTCGGAACTCCCTATTTGAACTCGGGAATGTCAATGCTGGATGTAAAATCGGAGATCGGAACTCGGGAATTCGAATCACATGGCCAAACCCAAGTACTTAAACCCGGAAGTCGGGATTTATATACAGTGTAGTTGATAAGATCGGAAACCGAGTATATTTGTCCTTGAAACATGAAGTCGGAGCTCGCATGTATTTCACTTGAAACTTGGAGATAAGTTATGAGATCGGAAATGGGTCCGTTTTCCTCTGATGTGAAATCGGACATCGGAAATCACCTCATGTTGTTCAGACTCGAATGTTAAATTCGGAAGTTGTAGAAATAATCCAGATGAAGTCGGAAGTCGTAGACATAGGTGAGACGAACTCGGAAATCGGAGAATATCATAAGATGAAGTCGGAAATCGGGAGTAGTCAAAATTAGATGAAATCGGAAATCGAAGGTAATGAAGTCGGAAATCGTGTACTTACGTAAGACGAACTCGGAACTCGAAATTTATCCCACTTTGTGTAGAATTTGAAGATGAAGTCGGGAATTGAAATTGATCAGTCCTGAGGGCGAAGTCGGATCTCGGAAATCGGGACGTTACAGATAAGGTCTTGTTTGTTCCTATTTATTCAAGAAAGTTGCCCTATGTCCAAACTGGGCAGGCCGGGATAAAACCTAAATAAGTTGAGTTATACTTATCAAAATTATATGGGACCAAAGAGGTTAGAAAATAGACACATAACACTTTAACATATCCAAAATTGAGGTCTAGAGGAGTTAAATGGAGATTATGGCCTGATTTACAAAAACCGGGTTAAACGCAAGTAGTGAGACAGAAAACCTATTTTAATTGCAATACTTGTGCCTTGAATTTGATGATTGAAACATAAATGAAATATGTTGCATTATGAATGGAATGATGTGATTTCTTTGTTAAGTTGATATGCTGAATACTGGCACTATTCATGGGGAAGCGGACACGTTCTGTTATGCTACCGAAATTTCGGTAAGATCTGTACATGAGTTATGATATACATGTTGATATATGTGCATTTACAAGAAAATTATGAAAGCTATGTTATGATAAACATAAGGAATATGTTATGATGAACGTTCCATGATATTTGGACCAGCCCCGAATAAAAAGTTAAGGGGAATAGATAGGTGGGAAGTCGGGGAAAGTAAACCCGGCATTCTTGTATAAGAACGAGCTCGATCCTGAAAAGCAGACTATTACCTAGGAGTCTAAAATGGCCAAGAACTCCCAAGGGACCAAATTATGGAAAATGATGGAAAGTAAGGGAAAAGATTATGAAAAATGGAAAAAGTTTATGAAGAAAGGTTCAAGAATAAGTTTTGTATGATTACATTAAATGCATGGTTACATTGAACAGTCATCGCAAGTTGCCTACAGTTTGTCTGTTATTTTTACTTACTACTGTATGTTCATTTATTCTGCTCATTACTCTGTGGATTACTGTCAGTAGCTTACTCTGTTTCTTATGCTATCTTAAGAAAAACTGAACCTTGCCTCAGACCAGATGTTTTCTTAAACTTATCTAAATATGGATAGTTCAGTTGGATCCCATATTTTTATAATTAAATAAAACCCAAGGCAACTGAGAATGAATGTGACGTCAGTTAAACACCATACCCAAACCCTACTAAGAATTTCTGTAAATTCTCACCTCGCTCTGTATTTTCCGCATCATTCTCAGACGCTGGCGAGGGATTCGACAGCCACTCTGCCTATTAAGATTTCCGGACCTACCGCTCCACGATGATCCAACATTGAACTCATTGTACATAGCTGGCTCCTGCCATTTCTGTCTCTATCTTTTCAGCAATAGGAGTTTTGCTATTTCTTTATTTTACCCACTTTTGAACCCATATATATATATATATAAACGGAAACGTTGGCTTCCAACTCACATATGTATATATACGACTAATGGTATACTGTCTGTTTTCTTTTTCTGTAGAGCTTTTTGTTCAATTCTGTTATGTTCTACAGTACTATTCCCGTTTATTTTATACAGCGCACCATTTCGTAGGTGTATTTGTCAAAAATATATACATATGTCAAAGAAAAAGAAAATATAATATAATGAATATAGCCATAGACGAAGAATTAAAACAGTAACACAACCTATCCAATTTCATGCTATGACTTAATCATAACATAAGTTGGTAGGGTGTTACACATTGGACTTTGGATAAAGGAGTTATGATTTTTAGAAGTAGGTTGTTGGTTAATACCCCTTATCCTGACTAGTGTCTAATGTAATGGGTATAACTAACTTCAAATTGAATGAAACCACTTTTGTTAAAAAGCTAACACATAGGGAATCTTGTTTATAAAATTTCAAAATTAGAATCTTAGTAGATTGTTCCCAATAAATCCTTGAATCAACTTATGCTCTATTCGGGTTGAGACAGGGCAGCCTTAATAAGGAGCTCATGACTCAACCTCTACCTACTCAATTGAAGTGAAACTTCCTAGATATGAAATAAGGTCCATATAGATACATTGTAACACTTTCCCAAGTACAGTACTATGCTTAAGTTATAGTACTCCGCCCTGGAGTTGTTACTGTTACCTGAGCGGACTTTATCTGATAGCAGCTTTAGCCGTATTCATATCTGGAGACAACATGAAAATGGGAGTGAGAATTATAAATTCCTAGTAGGATTCTCCAATTATCATACCTAATGCCATCGTTGTCATCCCTAGTTTGCTTCAGTTTATTATGAAAAAGGTGATCATGTCACACAATTGTTTAATTTTACAGTTCGAAAATATATTATCCGAAGCAAAGTTTATTTTACTTATACACTTGTTATTTAGGAAAGCCTACACAAAATTAATTCATGAAAAATACCATGGATAATAACTGCAATATATTAAAATACACATAGCATCAATATACTGGAAACATAACATCTGCACATAACTTTACTTGTACTTGAATTTATGCATATACATAAAATTTACTTCTTTCTTTATCTTCTGCTCATCATGTCATATTTCAGAGTATGATCGCCATGTCATACCCCATCAAGATATGATCGCCATGTCACATTCCTTAGGAATATGTTCTGCCTACCACGTCCCAGAGTATGATCGCCATGTCATACTCCATCAAAATGTGATCGCCATGTCACACTCCTTAGGGTGTGGAATCTTTATGCTATATTCCAGAGTATAATCGCCATGTTATACCCCATCAGAGCGTGATCGCTATGTCACGTTCCTTAGGAATATAGACTCATCATCATATCTTTACATGCCAAATTCCAGAGTATGATCGCCATGTCATACCCCATCAGAGCATGATCGCCATGTCACATTCCTTAGGAATATGGGATCTTCATTCGGTACTTACACTAGCTGGGTCATGCCATGCCTTATATAAGTTCTGTCCCCTGTGCTCACACTAGCTAGGTAGATGCCATGCCTGATGTGAATGGGGTACTTGCATATGCTTTAATCTTTAGTCTTTAGTCTTTAGTCTTTAGCCTTTACTGCCTTTGGGTAGCCTGGCCTTGGAGTGAACTTGTTAGCTTGACCCATGACCGTCGTCATACCAACTCAACCAAAAGGGGACCCACTGCCTCTAGGTTGGAGGGATTCAATGTGCAACTGCCTCCAACATAGAGGGACCCAAGTTTTAGCTGCCTTCACAAGGAGGGACCCAATATGCAACTGCCTCTAGGTGAAGGGACTCATATCTTTATCATTTAATTGCCTTTACAGGGAGGGATCTCAAATAACTACCTCCAAGTGAAGAGATCCACATTCAATATATTAACATTCTTTCATTCTCATGCATAATCAAGCATAGATATGAGGGACGTACTCATACATATGCTTCATGATTTATTTTCATATACCTCATATCATACTTATGTCATTCTTGCATATAGAATTTCCACATACATATTCATAATTATGTGGCTATTCAAATCATAAATTCCTTGTAATATAAACACTCATAGTCTCCTAGACTTCTGCCATAAATTTGGCAGCATAACGAATCAATTTCGTTTCCCTATGAATAGTGCTAGTTCTCACGGATAAATCAATCATAGTAGTATAATCAATCTAGCATATTTCTTAATATAAAACTTGCAATCCTCAACTTCAAACCTTATATGTTCACTAACACTTGTGAAACCATCAATTTGGTCATTTCTGCCAATTCTATTCAGTTCTACCCAAATTTTGCATAATCCACCTTTACTTCTATTCAACTCATTTAACCCTGAATTTTGGACATGCCATAGGTCCATATGTCTACTTTCTAACCTCTTTGGTCCCATCTCATTTTGATCTGTATAACTCAAGATATTTGAATTTTGCCTTAGCCTATTCAGTCACTAGCCTGAATTAAACTCTTGGAAGTAAAAATTCACTAAAAATCGAAACTAAGCTCAAATCATACGAAATTGGTGTCTTATTAAAGCTAACAGGACAAACTTTCATTTGCAAGAAGTTTCATTCCATTTGCTTAAGTATACCTCGAGATATATGTCCTGAAATTTGACCTTCCTAAACTACCCCATTTTAGCCTAGTTTGGATATAGGGTAATTTTCTCGAATCACTAGGAACAATTGGGGTCATAAAAAACTCAGAATTTCATATTGGAATGTTCCCCTATGTGTAAACTTTCTAATAAAGTTAGTTTCACTCAATTTGGAGTTGTGTATGGTGAGTTATACCTTCCTCAAGTCACCCTACCCGGATGAAAGTCTTGATTCTTAGGTCAAACTTCAAAAATTCATATCTCTCTCAATACTAATCCAATAACCTCATATTACATATGTATGGAAAGCTCTAAATGACTACTTTCATTTAAAAATAGTTTTATCGGGTTTAACCAGTTGTAGGCGGAGCTGTACACTCTGCCATCCGGACTGTCGTGGAATTCCTCACTTAGGCAGCATCCCAATCCTCCACTTCTCCTAGTTTTCTTCTTCTAACTCTAATTTCAACTCAAGATTTCATATTAATCCAAGCATGATCCATCACATACATCCAATATATCATCAAATACATGAAGAAGAATAAAATTTCATACAGCCATAGTGCAAAGAATTCAAGAATAGAACTAGAATCCTACCTCTTTGGAGTATGATTTTGCTAGGTGTTGAAGCTTGAGTTGATAGAACCTTGCTAAGCTTGAAGGAATGATGGAGTTGGGTGAGTGGAGAAGAGAAAAAGAGAGCTTAACAAGCGAGAAAGCAGCGTAGAAATGGGGCTGAAGGAGAGAAGGAAATGAGTTATATAAACTTGAGGTGGTAGTTAGCTTGGAGGGTTTTGATTGGCCTAAAAATATAAGGCTGAATTTCAGCCAACCTTCCCCATTTTTGTGGGTGAGGTTCAGCCATGTATCCCTCTTTTTGTGACAAAATTGCTCTCCACGTCACCTAAGAGTAGAACTCGCTTCCACTGTACTCTGAAAATGACATTGGAACTCTTACTCTATTATGTGTAAAGTCAGAACCCGCGTCCCTTTTATTTGAGTTCGGAGCTGAAGCCTAATGTCGGACATCGTCCCATCTTATTTGAGACTTGGGAGTAAATTCGGATATCGGAAGTCATACAGCTTATAATCACATAATCTCGGAATTCCCCATTCAAACTCGAGAACACTAACAGAAATGGAAAGCTCCTGGGAATAATCTCGGAGATCGAAACTCGTGTATGACTTGAAAATCAACTCAAGGATCCGAACTCGTGTCCATTCTGGTTGAGTTCAACTCTAAGGCTGGAATTCGTTACATTAAACTCGGAGGTCGGAAATCATGTACATCATTCTGAAACATGAAGTGTAAGGTCGGAACTCGCGTGCATCTTGTTTGAACCCTGGAAATACCTTATGAGATTGGAAATCGTGTCCGTTTTCTTTGAGATATAAAGTCGGATATCAGGAATCATGTTCATGTTGTTCGGACTTGAAGGTTAAGTCGGAAGTTGGGAAATGAGGAATGCTATGGTTAAGGTCGAAAATCGGAAATTATGCTGAAAGTCGAAGACGAACTCGGAAGTCGGAAATTATCCCATATTATGTGAAATTCGAAGATGAAGTCGGAAATGGGAATTGTTCAAACTTGAATATGAAGTCAGAACTCGAAAAATCGGGATGTTACATACATCCTGGTAGGATTTCGAAGCAAAATAATGTAAGATGAAATTTTACTGATTTTCTAATTTTAGGTGTGCAAATTTGTCCTAAAATAGTACAGCCTTGAGTAAAACTTTAATAACTTAAATTATACATCGCAACATTTAGTGAAACTAAAGAGGATTAAAAATAGACTAATAGGGCTACATTCAGTTGAAATTTGAGATTAAAATGAATTAAAATAAAATTTTAGTAAAATTTAGAAATTCTAGGTAGATTGGAGGAAAGTCAATCAAATGGCTTAGGAACCCCAAAACCAAATGGAAATTGAATTGAATGAACATCCATGCAATTATATACTAGAATGATGTCAGATATAAATATTATGATGATTATGTTTGAACTCTTATTGGGATTATGTTGAGATCATGATTTCTATGACTGGCTAGTTGTTATTTTTGTTGTCTGTTTTGGAAACCCTTATAATTCAGCTATCATGTTGCTAGATTATCGGCACAAGTAATGAATTATGTAGCATAATAATAGGCACATGTAAAGATTTATGTAAAATCTTCATGCATGATCACATACAAGAAATGCATACGAGCATATGAATTATGAAAATATATGAATAGACATGATGGAGTCCTTTCATTTGGAGGCAATTATGAGGTCCCTTCATTTGAAGGCATTTATGATAAAAGATGAGATTCCTTTACGTTGGAGGCAATTGCACAATGAGTCCCTCCAATTTAGAGGCACATGGTTTCCCTTATAGGTTAATACTATGTGACGATAGTCACGAGATAAGCTCTTTTTTCAGATCAGGCTACTCAACGGCAATAAAGATTAAAGACATATGTAGACACCCTAGGAACGACAATACGTAATGTCTAGGTGTGTAAATAAAGAAAGTTAAAGAAAGCCAAAAAAAAGACAAGTGCACTTGCATAATTATATGAGATGTATTTGGATATATATAAATTTTGTTCTTTTTGTTACTATTATGAATTTACTCCCTTAATTGTCAAGTGTGTGAATAAAATTAACCTGCTTTAAAACGATATTTTTGAACTCTATAAAATGAAATCTATAGTTGATATGGCATGATCACTTTTTTTCATGATAAACTGAAGAGCTAAGGATAATGATGATGACACTATATGTGGTAGTCTAGGATGTCCTACTAAAAATTTATAATTCTTACCTCTATGTATGTTCACGTGTCGTCTCCAGATAGCTCAGGAGATCTTGATGATGGCCATCCAGGACGAAGTCGATCGAGATTGGATGGACAACCAAAAGTTGCTGTCAAACAAGGTCTATTTATTTATTAGTAACAACTCCTAAATATAACAGTATGACTTAAGCATGGTAATGTGCTTAGGAGGGTGTTACAAGGAACTATTAGCTAAGGCATTCATTAGGCAAAGTGTGTCTCCCTAGGGTGCACCTATTCTTTTAGTTAAGAAGAAAGATGGGGACATGAGGCAGTGTATAAACTACAGGAAGTTGAATAAAGACACAATCATGAATAAGTAACCATTTCCCAGGATAGATGACTTGTTGGATTAGTTGCTAAGAGCATTAGTCTTATCCAAATATATTTGCGGGCAGGATACCATCAAATAAGAGTGAAACAGGAAGATATACGTAAGACAACCTTGAGGATCAGGTATGGGCATTATGAATATCTTGTGATGCCTTTTGGACTTACCAATGCTCCTGCAATATTTATGGATTACATTAATAAAGTCTTTAGACCTTAGCTTGATGACTTTATGGAAGTCTTCATAGATGATTTTCTCATATATTTTAAGACTAGAGAGGAGCATGAACAACACCTTAGAGTAGTGTTGCAAATCTTGAAGGAGAAGTAATTGTATGCCAAGATAGCAAAATGTGAGTTTTGGTTAAGTGAAGTAAAATTCTGAAGTTATGTGATCACTCATGAAGGGGTAGCAGTAGATCCAAGTAAAGTTGAAGCTATAGTTCACTAGGAAAGACCAAAGACAATCACTGAGATTAGGAGTTTTTTGGGGTTAGTAGGTTATTATAGGATATTTCATTAAAGGTTTTTCTCAACTAGTTCTACATTTGACTAGGTTAACTAGGAAAAACTAGTCTTTTGAGTAGAACTCAACTTGTGAAGCTAGTTTTCAAGAGTTAAAGAATAGGCTTATCTTTACCACAATCTTAATAATTCCTGATCCTAGGAAAAACTTTGTGGTATACTGTGATGTGTCCATGAAAGGACTAGGTTGTGTTTTGATGCAAGAAAGGAGAGTTATGGCTTATGCCTCTAGGAAACTAAGGTCTCATGAAGAGAATTACCTAACCTATGACTAGAGCTAGCTACCATAATGTTTCCCTTGAAAATCTTGAGACATTATTTGTATGGAGTGAAACTTGAGATATATAGTGACCACAAGAGTTTGAAATATCTTTTTGATCAAAAGGAGTTAAATATGAGACAAAGAAAGCGGATAGAGTTTTAGAAAGACTATGATTCTGAATTAAAGTATCATGCTGGCAAGGCTAATGTGGTTGCTGATACACTGAGCAGAAAATCCCTACACATGTCTCTAATGATGATAAAAGAGCATAAGTTATTGGAGAAATTTAGGCATTTGAAGATTTTGGTGTCTTTGAGACCCCATTATTTATATGCTAGTGAGCTTAGGATAGAAAGTGATTTGAGGGACCAGATAAGACAAGCCCAGGAAAGTGATGAATTTTCTAAAGTATCTGAAGAGTAAGCTTTAAACTGAACAAATTGAGCATTTTCACATTGATGAAAAATGGAGCTGTGACATATGAGGGAAGGTTATGTGTGCCCAATAATGAAGAATTGAGAAATAACATTTTATCTGAGTAACATTGCAGTAAATTCACTATATATCTTAGCACAACCAAGATGTGTCAAGACCTTAGGAAGTTGCTTTGGTGGAATGGGATAAAGTGAGACATAGCTAGTTTTGTAGCTAGATGTCTTACTTATCAAAAGGTTAAGATAGAGAACTAGAAACTTGTATAACCTTTGGATATTCCTGAATGGAAATGGGATAGTATATCAATGAATTGTGTTAGAATTACCTAAGACTCCCTTCGGGTATAATGCAAGATGGGTGATAGTTGATAGATTGACCAAGTCAACCCACATCTTGCCAACAAGGATTAGTTGCCCATTGTATAAGTTGGCTCAAGTCTACATCGAGGAAGTTGTAAGATTGCATTAGGTGCCAACCAGCATAGTTTTAGACAAGGATCCAAGGTTTACCTCTAAGTTTTGGGTAGCCCTATAAGAAATCTTAGGTACTAAACTTCATTTTAGTACAACTTATCACCCTCAGACAAATGGTCAAACAAAGAAGACTATTCAGACCTTGGGGGATATGCTTAGGGCTTGTGTACTAGAAGAAGTTGGGATATTTATCTACCATTGATAGAGTTTGCCTATAATAATAGTTACCATTCCAGCATAGATATGGCACCATTTGAAACTCTACATGGTAGAAAATGTAGGTCACCTTTGTGTTAGTCTGAAGTGGGAGAGAAAAGCTCGTTAGGGTCTAATTTAGTGTAACTGACCATAGAATAGATCAAATTCATTAGGGACTTATTGCTCAAAGTAGACAGAAAAGCTATGCTGATCATAGAAGAAGACCCCTAGAATTCAAAGAAGGAGACCATGTTTTTCTCATAATTACTCCTATTACTGGGATTGGCAGAGAGCTTAAATCCAAAAAGTTAAACCCAAAATTTATTGGTTCATTCCAAATTTTCAAAAGAATAGGATCCGTTGCATATCAAATTACACTTCCTCCTAATATTTCAAATTTCCATGATGTCTTCCACGTATCTCAGCTCAGAAAATATTGTTTTAACCCCTTACACATCATAAAATATGAAATGATGCAAGTAAGAGATGATTTAACTTATGAAACAAAGCTGTACATATCATAGATAGATCTGTAAAAAACTTAAGAGGAAAAGAAATTCTTTTGATTAAAGCAATCTGGAAGGGATTATCATATGAGGAGAGAACGTAGGAACTAGAAGACGAAATTAAAAAGTCTTATCCCGAGTTTTACCAAATAAGTTTGTAAATTTTGAAGACAAAACTTCTAAAAAGAAGGGAGAATTGTAACATCTCCTCTGTTATGAAATATTTTAATTTATTTAATTCTGTGACAATAATTGATTGATCAAATTGTTAAATCATATATATTAATTTTCTAAAATAAAACTATAAATTAACAATAATAACTTAAAGATATATTACTCTACTTAAAATAATAATAACAAATGATATTTATGAAAGTGGTAAATAATACAAACTACGAATGAAACATACTTTACAAAAGGTTAACTAATAATAATAACAATGTTGATATAATTATAATAATATAATAATCATAAAAGAAGGAAGAATCGCGACTTTGAGTCTTATATAAATGGAAACAAGAAAGAAAGTAGTCGGTCAACAACGTGAAGATTAAAACGAAGACTTTATGTTTACGGTAGCTGAAATGCTTACACACCACCTGATGTAAATTGCAGTAGTCTTTGAAATAGTATAAATAGAAGGGGTGAGCTTCAGTTTGAATTCACGCACAAAGAAAACAAAAAGTGAGAGAATGTTGAAGGCAAGTTAATGTGAGAGAAGGGAAAGAAAGAGAGAAGAAAAAAGAAAAAAGAAAAAAGAAAAGAGAAAAAAGAAAAAAGAGAAGTTACCGTGAGTTAGAGATAGAAAGGAGGAAGAAATAACAAAAAGAAAAGGCAGAAGTGACTGAACAAGGAATAAAGTGACGTAGGAGACCATAAAAGAGCTTGCCGCGCACACACCACTTTCAGTCTTACAAAAGTTACGTAGTTTACGAAATAAAATTATGTCTACATTTATTTAATTATTGTAAGTTATTTTATTTAATATTATTTTATATTATTATTTGTTATTATTATAATTTATTTTATTATTTTAAGTTATTTGATTTATTATTTTTTATATTAAAGTTGTTTATTATTATTTATTATTATAGTTTATTTATTATTTCAAGTTACTTTAATTATTATTCTTTTATATTAAGATTGCTCTATATTAGTTCTATGAATTTAATTTAAATATACTGATAATATAAAATAATTTTATATTATTAGCTAATAGAAATAGTAGAAAGTACCAACTTATACAAATAATCATCCATTATAATGAGGGGCTCACTATAATTTCTCACTTTTCAGTATTTCTATTAGTTGATAATATAAAACTATTTTATACTGTCAGTATATACCAATTAAACTCTAATTCTATTACAATTATTCTCATTTATTATTTCCTTATATTTATGTTACCTATTATTTATTTCCAGTTACTTTATTTCTTGTTCCTTTATATTAAAGTCACTTCTTTATTTATTGTTGTAATTTATTTTAATTATTGTTCTTTTATATTAACATTGCATATTATTTAGCAAGTTATTTAATTATCCTTTTATCTTACAATTGCTCATTTTTATTATTATTATTATTATTATTAAGATATTTTTTATATAATGATATATTATTTTATATTATCAATTTTTATGGTAATTTCTTTAGGGGACTAATATTAAGAGTAAAATATTATATCTAACATTTAAAATAAGTAAAATTTATTATATATAAACATGAACTGTTAAATTATTTATATCTTTGTTTAGAATTTTATACCTTGACTTACAGATAATATGATAATTTTTGATTCATGGACAATACTATGACCCTTGCATGGGATGACCTTTGTCCGTAAATTTGCCACGATGACAAATACAGACTCATGGACCATAATAAAAAAATTTAAAAGAAATTAAATAAAAATGATATTAGATTCGATCTCTTTAGAAATTACATTTAGATTTGACAACTCTATATTTTTGAGAAATTTTATTAAGATATTATGTCATTTATTTTACTCAAGCTTATATTATTTTAGTTCTTATGTACTTTAGTTATTTTAAGATTATGAATTAATTTATATCTTTTACACTTAATTCATTTTATTCTATTGCTTAATTTAGATTTTGTCATTTAATTTATTATGTTATGAATTTATTTATATTATTGAACTCTATCATTTATTTTATGTTATTTAAATTCTATTTATTGATTAAGTTTATATATCTCTATATTTATCATGAATTATGCATAGTGGCAATCAAGTAATTATAAAAAGAAGACAATTAAGACTTGTCGCTAAATGCCAAGATGGTAGAGGGATAAGATGTAAGATCCTTTTATGTTACCTACCTTGGTTAGTATGGCATAAAGGTCTTATTTTGTCGTTATGATATTATGACTAACACCAAAGAATGAGAATTCCCTAAGAGAAGCCTGCATATGTGTAAGACAAGTAGACAAAGAAAAGTGGAAGCTAAAGTAAATCTTTTTTGAAACATATGGCATATGGCGTAAATCTTTGGATGGCATATTTTTCCTGGAGATGATTTTGATGTGATTATGATACAGTAACTGTATGAATCTTTATTTTGAGACACAACTGGAATCATTATAGGTCAAAATGCTTTAGAACTCTAAATTATCTACTGAGAATTTTAAATTCTTATTCCATTTCTGGTGGTTTCAGATTAGTCAAATAACGCCCTAGACGAAGGCATCCTCTAGCTGCTAGGAATGCATGAAGTTGTATTTAAATAAGTTGTAGTTTCTTTATCTAGCCTAAAAATATTTAGCCTATAGTGGCAGAACTTTAACCCTGCTCCTAAACTCTTTATTATATTTATGTATATTACTATTCAACTCTAAACTTTCTGTGTAAATTCATGCCAATAGTCTTATTTTGAAGGGGTGTTACAGTGACATTTGTTAATTAAATAAAAATATTACTAAAGGAGGCAAAAGGTATTTTATAACCTTTATAGGTGATTACTCTAGATTTACTTATGTGTATTTGCTATGAAATAAAGATGAAGCATTTGAAATATCTAAGAAGTATAAGATGAAAGTAGAAAACATGTGTGATAAGAAAATACAAGTTCTTCATAGTGATAGAGGTGGACAATATTTTTCTATTGAACTTGATATTTTATGCAAATTACATGGTATTGTGCATGAATCTTCTACTTTATATACTTTACAACAAAATAGCTTGGTGGAAAGCAAGAACTGTACCTTAGTGGATACGGTTAATTCAATGTTGCTAAATGCTAAGTTACCTTACAATCTTTGGGGTGAGGCAGTATTGATGGCATGCCATATTCATAATAGGATATCATCAAGAAATAGAAAGGTTTCTCTATATGAAATATGGAAAGGAAGAAAACCAAACTTAAATTATTTAAAGTGTAGGGTGTTTAGCCTTTTATCGTATTCCTAATGAAAAGAAAACCAAATTAGGGCCAAGAGCCATAAAAGAATCTTCATAAGATATGCTCAAAATTCTAAGGCATATAGAATTTTAGACTCAATGTCTAATATAATAATTGAATCAAGAGAAGTAGAATTTAATCTGTTATGCTGCCGAATTTTTGGTAGAGATTAGTGATAGATGTGAATGTTTATAAGTTAATATTTATGTATAACGCACATGAATGTCATGCAAGCATGAATATTTAAAAAGAAGATAAGAAAGCCTACACTTGAGGACAACGATATGTAACGTTCCGATGTAGACATGTGCAAGTACTCTAGGGATGACAATATGTAATGCCTAGGTATGCTAAGCAAAGTAAAGGAAATTAAGAAAGACTGCACTTTGAGGACAACAATACGTAATGCTCAAGTGTAGATATATGCAGACACCCTAGGGACAGCGATACGTAATACCTAGGTGTGTCAAGAAAGAAGGTTAAGAAAATTAAAGAAATTAGAAGTGCTATTGCATGAGTCCAAGTTGAAGTATTTGCAAATTCTTAATATGCTAAAGTTATTATATCTAAGAATATTGTTACTGTTATTCTAAATATGAATTATGCATTTACCATGTTACTTCCATACTGATTCAAGTGTGTGAATAAAAAAAATGAACTTTGCTTCAGATAATATATTTTCAAACTATAAAACTGAATAATTTATCAGGCAGATTCACCTCTTTCATAATAAACCTAAGCAGTTGAAGATAAGAATGATGATACTATGTGTAATAGTTTAGAGAATTCTATTGAGAATTTTAAATTCTTACACCTATGTTTGTTTCCATATTATCTCCAAGTAATTCAAGAAATATTGAAGACAGTCAAAGGCTGCTATCAGACAAGGTCTATTTAAGAAATAGTAACATCTCCCGAATATAGTACTATGACTTAAGCATAATATCGTATAGTAGAGGACGTTATATACCTCATCCTTACATTGTGGAAAGAGGCACAAAGAACGCAAAAAGTGGACTATTGGGAGGAGCACCTATGCATAGCTGATGCGGCTCTGGCAAGTATATCGGATTGTACAAGTAATAAAGTGATGAGAAAAGTATAATTCCCATGAGGATAGATTAATTACTGAGTAACAAACAAAAATGACTATTTGGACTAGAAGAATGGAATGAGTAAAGAAAACTAAAAGAAATCAAATAGAACAAGAGACCAAAACTGCACTTAAAGACAACTTAAATCATTGGGATGGATACTTGGGCTAACTGACTTCACCTAACTATGGACTCAATTACCATGAATCTCAATTATCTAGTTTTTACCTCAATTGATTAATGGTCGGACTCCCTAAACTAATTCCAAGCCTTTCTCAAAGTCAAGAAATTCTCTTTATCCTAAATTGATTGCCTAATCTCTTAGTTACAAACTAATTTAGGAAAAAGTTGAAGCTCTATGGATTCCTAAGATGACCATATGAGTCGCGTTTATCTATCTCTAGTTTTCGCTCAACTCACGTTATCTATGATGAGAAGCTTTGTTTACAAACCCTATCTCTAGTTATTACAAACCAACAAATTAGTTGAATAGTGGCCAATCACTCAAAAGTATTAGGAATAATCATAAACACTTAATAATCAAGATAAAAACATAAATAAAATCAATCCATGAGTAACATCATCTCATAGTTGGATCCATCAACGCCCTAGAACGGGGTTTAGTTCATGATAGAATCATAAACAACAGAAAAAGTAAAAGAAAGAACAAAAGAAAGAGTAGCCATGAAGAAGAACAAGGATTCCAATATCTTGAGGGTAAAGGATGTCTCCAACTCTTCACAAAACTCTCCACAATGCTCCTTGAATCTTCAAGCTTCTCCTCTATGGTTGCCTCCAATGTTTAGAGTGTCAAAAGGTGTCAAAAAGATCGATCAAATCCTTTAAATAGAGCCCAAGATCTTTTCCCGCAAGATTGCTTCAAAAAACAGACTTTCCACATTTATTGCAATCGCGCTCGAGCGTGTTTTTCACGCTCGAGCGTGCTCTACTACACCATAGACTTGTTCTCTCTATTTTGGGCTGTATTCGAGCGTAGGGTCGCATGCCGGAGTGCAGTCCACGCTCGAGCACGGGGTCTCACGCTGGAGCGTGCATCTAAAATAGCAACTCTACATATTTGTCTCTTTTGCTCACTTCTAGGCTCAATAGCAATCAGAATAGTTGGAATTTGCCATTGAAGCTAGAAATAGAAATTGTAGATCTTTGAGTAAGATTTCAAACGCAACAAGAGCCACCCCAATTGGAGTTCTGCAGCTCAGGATATAGTCAAAATAGTGATGAATGGTCAGGCTTGATAGTATCAAAGACAAAATGCAACTTCAATCTTGTTTTGCCTTTTTCTCCTAGAGGACTTAGAATCCAGAAAAGTGCTCAACATCAAAGTTGGAGATCTCCTTCTCATCTTTCTAAATAGTCCTAAATCATGTCAAGTTGACTTCTAAAGAATTAGATATGAATTTTTTTCTTGTGACATAGTCTTGAAATCCAGCAAAAATGGACTGCTTAAGACTCCAATTGAACTCTTCTTCCACTTGAGTGCTTGTACCTAATTGAAACACAATGAAAACATAAATAACTAACCAAAATATGAGAAAATGACAAGCAAACTAGAAAAGAACCTAATCAAAGAAACCAACTAAAAACAACTAAAATACTCAAATAAATTTATGTAACCAAAGCCTAAATCTAAATAAAATAGAACCAAAATAACTCACTATGGGGAGTTATCACATCCCCCCAACTTAAGAGCTTGCTTGTCCTTAAGCAAGAAAGAAAATGAAATAGTAGAATAAATAAAAGAGAAAAATCTTTTTGTGCGGCCGACACTATAAACATCCCCCTACAAAGACCGCGAAACTCGGGGAGGCACTTAAGCCAACTAAACACCAACTACCAAAAGAAAAGAAAGGCAAAGGACTCAAAAAATCTAAAAGCAAGCTCACTTAATGCAACAAAGTGTTGTTTGTCCATGTTCTCCTCATCATTGCTCCACAACTTAACCCAAACGTTACTAACAATTCAAATCTAAGCATTAAAACCATTCAATTGTGCAAACACATTATAAAGGAAATGGATCAAGTGTGTGTGTGTGCAAGGCAAGCAACAAAGAATTGATTCACTTCATACTAATGCAATGTTTAAGAAGGGATAATATCATCATAAAGTTCACAATCTTCCCTTTCTATATCATCTAACCAAAGATCAATATGTCTTTTTCAAGCTTGTAATGGCGGGCTAAAAGTAAGGGTCTGATGGAAACAAATTTTGGCTTTGTATTACCTTAAACTTGAGAAACCTTTACTGCTAAACTCACTACCTTGGGCATCCTCCAACTTGTTGGTTGGCTATCATCATGTCCTTCTTTGATGAACCTTTAGGCTTTATGGCCATGAGATTTGGAAGAGAGTTTGCTCCCTCCTATCTCATTGAAACCATATTTTTCCTTGCATTGCTTTTTTTTCTTTTTTTTTTCACTTTTTCTTTTCTTTCTTTTCCATTTGAACTACTCCACCACTTTGGTAATGCATAACATGAATTCATTGTGGTGGGGTATCACCCTATTCTCATGAGTTTAGAGGCTACAGGCTTGAGGGTAATCTAGGGTTCAAAGATGGGTAGAAAGAAGATGGATTCTAAGCTCAAAATGTGGTTATGGATTCTAAGCTCAAAATGTGGTTCACTTTAAGAAAATAGGCTATAAAGCTCAAAAGGGGTGACTATGGATAAAATGTCACTAGGTAGGCATTAAGGCTCAATGAAGGCTTCCAAACATGGCCTAAATCCTTTCTAAGACTAGAATTCACTCACATGTATTTCAAAAGGGATTCAAGTGAAATTTGGATGCATGTCTCAACTCAAATGAAGCATTAAAGAATGATGATCATCAATCCTAAGGTGCTAAGTCCTATAAAGTACATGAACATGTGATCTTTTCTAAAACAAATATGAATGCATAAGAGAATTTTCAAGGCTCAAATCAAAATTCCTAGTTACTAAGGGGTTAAAGAGTAGAGCAAACAATTATATCATAGGAATGGAGCCAAAGACAACAAAAAAAAAACACACAATTAGTACCTAAAAACAGAAGAAAAAAAATTTTGGTTTTTTTTTTTTAAAGAAAAGTAAAATGCATGTGCAAGTTTTCCTATCCCCCAACTTAGAAACTAACATTGTCTTCAATATAATTATAATTGCAAAGAAAGGGTCGGAAAGATACTGCCAAGCCAAGGAATAAGTGTTGGGCTTCATTCCTCTTGCTTCATGCACTTCCTTCTCTTCTTGAAACCTACAAAACAAAAAGAAGTGAAATTAGAACAAGCTAAAAAAAATGAAAACTCAAACACAATGAAATTCAAACATAAACTGCAAATATGAAAGAAATAAAGAAGTAGAGATAGAAAAATTGGGTTGTCTCCCAATAAGCACTTTGATTTAATGTCCCTAAGTTGGAGATGGCCCTTTTAAATCAAGATGGTTTCTTCATCTCCCTCTTGGGTGATTCCTCACGAGCTTGATGGCTTTTCCTTCCAAACTTCAAAGATATAGGCTCAAACATGAATAATAAAGATAGGGCTTCCAAAAGCTCATAGGGTGATTTTAGATCATCATCCTCTATTTCTTCTACAACCTTGGAGTTCATCAAGCAAGCTTCCAATGGTAGAGTGTTGGAGGGTGCCATGAAAGAAGTATCCACCACCTTCTCAGCAACATCCACTCTAAAGCATGATTTAATCTCCAAAGGGGGCTTAGTTGCTTCAAACACTTTAAATGTGACTTTATCATCTTGAACACGCAACTCAAGCTTCTCTTCTTCTACATCAACCAAGGCTGTCCCTGTAGCTAGGAAAAGTCTCCTGAGAATAAGTGGAACCTCTCTATCCTTTTCCATGTCAAGCACAATGAAATCCACTGGGAATATGAGCTTGAATATGAGCTTGTCTACCTTTACCAGCACATCTTTAATTATGCCTCTAGGATGCTTGATAGATCTATCCGCTAGTTACAAGGAAACCATAGTAGGCTTCACCTCTCCAACTCCAAGCTTCCTGAAAATAGATGAAGACATCAAATTAACATTGGTACCAAGATCACAAAGAGCTTTGTTAAAATAAATGTCACCAATAACACATGAAATAGTAAAACTCCCTGGATCTTTTAATTTAGGAGGCAATTTATTTTGCAAAATAGCACTGCACTCCTCTATGAGCATCACGGTCTCATCATACTTAAGCTTCTTTTTGCGAGAGAGAATGTCCTTCATGAATCTTGCATAGCTTGGTGTAACATCCTCAATTTCATGTCGTGCTAAATTACCTCAGTAACCCTGAGTAATTAGGCACTTAATGAGAAATTATGAGATTATGGCTTAATTAAGGGGTTAACGAAGAGTTTATGAGTTAACTCGGATGAGAAAAGTCAAGAGAATGCTTAATCGAGATTAGATAATCTCTAATTAAGTAAGTCAAAGCCTCTATAGCTTAATTAAGCACTAATCATCCTTAATTATCTTAATCGAGTTTAATTAAGGTTAATTAAGCTTAATCACAAGATTAATTTTTGTTAATCATGTTCTTGTATGTTAATCACTAATCCTTGCTTAATTATCTTAATTAAGTTGCAAGAGCACTTAATCACATCATTAAATTCAAATTTAGTCAACTAGATAATAAAGTAAAAGGTAATGTCATAAAAGCATAAAGCATTAGACAATACTATTTTATGTAAGAGTTTGACCATATTTTGTCTTCCTATCATCCACTTTGTCTCCTTAATCACTAATTAATACATGATAACACAAAATGAAGCAAAATATCTTCTCCCCACCCTCATAGAACTTACGACCTCTCTCTCCCTCTCACACCCATTCATTTTCATTTTCACACTTCTCATTCTCTCTCTAAGACTCTCATCCTCTCACTTCTCTCTAAAATTCCCTTCTTCTTCTTCATCTTCTTCTTTCTTTCTCCAACCCCACCATAACCAAAACCTCTCACTTAGCCTTTCAAGGACCTCATCTTTGGGTCTTTGAAGACAAGATCTAAACACTACCAATATCATTTTCAAGAGAACTTAAAAGTTCTCTCTTGGTTCATCCAAAACTGCCATCATCATCATCAAGAGGAGCCATCCTCTTCTTCTTCTTCTTCTCTAGTTTTTGCGCCATTTCTAAGAAAGGTAGTGATCTTTATCTTTTTTATTTTGTTTGCTCAAGAAAGTTTGGAGCTTGGTTCTTTCATGACCAAAATCTCTAAGTGAAAACTTGAGAAAATCCTTCATGCTCTTCAAGAGCAAAAGTTTCCATCTTTGGCAAAATATGTTCTTGATATTCTTCAAGTGTTCTTGATGTTTCTACTTTTGAAAAAATATGTTCTTGTTGTTCTTCTTGTTATTCTTCAAGTGTTCTTGAGTTTCCCTTTTTAGCAAAATATGTTCTTGATGTTTCTACTTTTAGAAATATGTTCTTATTATTGAGTATTCTTGATAGTATCTTGTTTAAAGTTGTTCCTTTTCTTGTGATGAGTTCGATGATTGGAAAAGCCTTATCTTTTTATGTTTTTCATGATTTGATAAGGCCATGAATATTCTAAAAGCTTAAAACTTTAAAAAATTTGCTTCTTGAAGCATAAAAAGTGGCGCAAGTTTTACAAATATATTTATTTAAGTATATATATACATAAATAAAACATACTGAATAGTATTTTTAAAATATGACAAAAAAACTCTTTCTTATTTGTGTCTTTGCTAAACACGTTAGTAAGAATTTCTTACCAGTATTTTCAGCAAATTTATCTGTGTTTCTTACCAGTGTTTTCAGAAAATTTATCAGCATCTGATGGTCTTTTTTACTTTTTTCAAGTTTTTAATTTTTTGCAGCAACTTACCTACGTTTTGACAAATTTACCAGCATTTTGGACAAATTTACCAGCATTTTTGGCAAATTTACTGGTATCTCATAATCTTTATTACTTTTACTCAAGTTTTTTATTTTTTCCAAAAACTTACTAGCATTTTTGGCAAATTTACCGGTATCTCATAATCTTTGTTACTTTTACTCAAGTTTTTTATTTTTTTCAAAAAGTTACTAGCATTTTTGGTAAATTTACCAGCATTTTGGACAAATTTACCAACATTTTGGACAAATTTACCAGCATCTCATATAATCATTATTACTTTTATTCAAGTTATTTATTTTTTCTAGAAACTTACTAGCGTTTTCAGCAAAGACGTTAGTAATTTTCTGGAAAAAAAATGCAAATGGAACAATGATCATGTAGAACTAGTTATCTGAGCATTTTTGTCGTTTTTCTCACTTTTTTTTTATGGTCACGTACAAAAAACATAACTTCTAAAAACCTGGTTGTTAGTTGACTAGTAACAAATCTCTACCGTTCAATTAGCATTTTATTTACAAAAACCGTTTGATCTAACTTAAGGTGTAGGTGTGATAGCGGTGCATGACTAACGACAATACATTTTAGAAAGCGCTATATTGTAATATTAAGTTGACTTATTATTTGCTATTGGACCAAAGTTGCACCAACTCCATTAAAAATTATTAAAATGTTGCCTATTTATCACTCCATATTGAAGTATTAGGCGGACTTTTTGTTTGTTATTGGACCAAAGCTGCGCTATGTCTATTAAAAATTGTTATAAGAAAGTTGGATATCAACTGTCCGCGATGTTGATTAAAAAAAAATAAAAAAACATACTGGCTGAGAAAGGTACTCCATCTATTTTGAAATAATTGATCAATTTTAAATACACACATAAAGTAAGCAAATAACTAGAAAAGTCACACATTAGACAAATTTAGATATCATTTATAAAATTATTCTTATTATTTAATTCTCCCTCTTTCTTAATTATCTATTTGCAGTACGGATATAAAGGGGTTGGTTTGGCTCAGGATTTAGTAAAAAATAAATTCGAACCAATCAAATTTAATTGAGTTAGTTTGATTTGATCTTAAATGTTTATTTTCAACAAATCAGAAGTAAACCAATCCAATCAAAATTGAGTTTAAGTGAAAAATAAAAAATTATAATTTTTTAAAAGCTTTTATTTTTAGAGTTTAATTAGTATGTATTAACAGTGTAAAACTGTTTTACACTGTCAATCAATAGAAGTAGGGGAAAGTGAGAAATCATGGTGGATCCCTCATTGTAATGGATAGTTATTTTTATAAGTTGGCATTTTTCACTATTTCCATTGGCTGACAATGTAAAACTATTTTACACTGTTAGTGTATTTAAATTAAATTCTTATTTTTATAACAATTAATAATAGTGTAAAGTTTGATTATGATATACTTAATAATGATATATATAGATAAATTTCTTAAACAAATATTAGTAAAGGAGATAAAAATAGACTCTATTACTAAAAATTTAAGTGCAAATTTTTGAAAGATTAGAAACAAATTAAAAAAAAAAAGTTGATTGACTTATCGGGTCAAGTTTTTGCATGATTAAGTTGAAAAATTATAAATTCGAAACCGAACCAATAATAATTGGCTGGGTTTGGTTTCGCCTTTAAAATAAATCGACTGCCCGAATCAATTCTATTAGTTTGGTTTGAATCTTTGAGTTCATTAAATCAATTTAATCCATTGATACCTCTACTTTCCACCTACTCTTTCTTCTCCTTTGCTAGGGATATAACTATAAAAAAAATTAATATTATCTAGATTTTCTAATAAAATAATTATTTATGAAAAAGTAAAATTTTAAAAATAAATAATCATTTTAAAATGGAAGGGGTATCATACATATTTTAAAAAGTTTGCACTGGAATAACTGTAAAGGTTTATATGAAATCCAAATAATTTTCAAATACTAGTAATTAAGATAAAAAATTAAATCAATTAATTGTGTGTAGAATAATACTAAAAAAGACCATGGCGACCTTCAAAAATTTAATTTTTCATCATTTTTTAAATTTTACTTGGATTTTTTTTTTATAAAAAATCATCATATATTTGTATTGATTATTTTTTGGATTACTTTTATTAATGTTTGAGATTAATTTTGATATACTATTAGTATAAAAGAGTTTTATACCATTATTTAAATTTTTAAGATAGTGAGTGATTGAGTTAAACATTTTTATTGATATGCAATATATGAATTGAATATCTGTATAAAACTTTTTATAGTAACATTCCATAAAAATTAAATTCTTAATTTTTTTTTATTAACCTGTTCAAATTAATATTAGTGTACCCAATTCAAAGTCCACGGTCTAAGTCAATTAATCAAATGTCACACCACAAGAAAAAAAAAAAAAAAAAAACTGAAAACAAATATCCCAGCTTCACATATTTTTCGTATGTATAATTTTCCTGACTCCAAAAGTTATATGGTGAGGTGAAGTTACGAACAGGATGACTTGGGCACCGCGTTTTGTTAAAATCTTGTTATGCCTTCTTGTGGTATTGCTTGATATGCAGGGATCGAAAGCATGTATGGAGAAAGAAAGGCTAGGCCTGTTGGAGATTAAGAACTACTACCGTTGTTGTGGATACTATTTTCTTTCATCATGGGTTGACCATCCCAGGGCCAACTGTTGTGGCTGGGAAAATGTCCATTGCAATCATTCCACTGGACGCGTTACCCATTTCACTTTTAGTGGCATTTTTCCCGCTCAAGATTGGGTTCATGACACTATGAATTTTTCTTTGCTGCATCCTTTTGATCAATTACAGTTTCTTGATTTGTCAGACAACTATTTTAAAAACTCTGTTGGGATTGAAGGTACGTACCACTTTAATAGAAATCTCTCTCTTTTGGTGTGTTTATTTAGGATTTTTATAGAAAAAAATCACTTTTTTTATCGAAAAAAATCAGTTTTCATTTTGAATAATTTTTAAAAAATAATTAGATTTTAAAAAAAAATTATTTTCAATTTTTTTTGTAGAAAGCTGAAAAAAATAATTTTTGAAAAAAATTAATTTTTAATTTTTTTAATTATATATAAAATTCAAAGTTCAAAATCATTTTTTTTTTAAATTGAAAGAAACACACCTAAGTGATGGTTTTAAAACTTTTTAAGAGCAAGCTTTACAAACAAATATTTACAAACTATCCAACTGCGCATTGATTGAAAATAATTTTGACAGGACTTTGTGAATTGAAGAACCTGCAGGAGTTAGACATCAGCCATAATGATATTGCTAGGCTTCCTGAGTGCATGGGCAACTTGAAAAGCCTGAGAGTGCTTGATTTGTCATCAACTTCTATGACAGGAAACGTTCCTTCTTTCATCACTAGTCTCAAGTCCCTTGAATACCTCTCTTTCTTTGATTCTAAAATGGAAGGCAACTTCTCTTTCAGTTTATTGGCTAACCATTCAAAACTTGAGGTTTTTCGTCTGTCAACAGTTGCTTATAACTTGCACGTGGAAACTGAAAGTCAACCATGGCTTCCTACTTTTCAGCTGAAGGTCCTCCAACTTGCAAACTGTAATTTGAATGCACAACAAGGTAGCGTTATTCCCAGTTTTCTTGTGTATCAGCACGAGTTAGGACTAATTGATCTTTCTCACAACAAGCTGGAGGGAGAGTTCCCCGTTTGGCTCCTAAATAACAACTCAAAATTAGAGACCTTGAGATTGAAGAATAACTCATTCACAGGTTCTTTGCAACTGCCAACCCGCAAACATGGTTTGCTTAACCTGGGAATTTCAAGCAACAAGTTTGGTGGTCAACTCCCCGAAAATATAGGTAAGATCTTCCCAAATCTATCCTTTGTAAATCTCGCTAAAAATAACTTTGTGGGAAGCCTTCCTTCGTCTATGGTTGAAATGCAAAGGATGCAGATATTGGACTTGTCCTATAACAAATTCTCTGGAGAGTTTGAAAGTCATTACTTTTTCAATTGGACCTCATTAGTTCTTCTAAGTCTATCTCACAACAGTTTCAGTGGAAAAGTGATTCCAGGTTTCACCAATTCTACAAGATTAAAGTTCTTGTTTTTGAATCACAACCTCTTTTGTGGAGAAATTGGTGATGCGATTTTGAATAAGTCTTCTTTACAAGCCATGGACATTTCAAGCAACCTTATATCTGGTAGAATCCCCAGATGGATTGGCTACCTTGTGTCACTCCAGCTTCTTTCAATGTCCAAAAACCTTTTTGAAGGTGAGGTTCCCACTGAGATATGCTCTCTGCTTTCCATCACCTATTTAGACTTGTCAGAAAATAATTTGTCTGGGTCCATGCCTGATTGTTTGGGAGCTCTGTCGGCATTGAAATTCTTACACATGCAAAAGAATGCTCTCAAAGGTCCTATGCCATCTTTAGGAAATATATACTCAGTAGACCTAAGGGACAATGAATTTGATGGAGACATTTCACTTGTGTTAGATTACTTTTATTATGATGCTAATCAGTTAATAAGGGTACTTCTATTGGGTGGGAACCAATTTATTGGGAACATCCCTGACACCTTGTGCAATCTAAACAGCCTCAGGATTGTGGATCTTTCACGAAATAATTTGGCTGGAGTAATACCTTCATGCCTTCTTAGCAACATGCCTGCAGTCCCACAGCCACTCGATAAATGTCAAACACTTTTTTTCAGAGGCCCCTGCGTCGGCAACGCACGAAGGGTGGAGTCCATTTGGTCCATACATGAAAATGCCACTATATCGTTCAATTCCACTTTGACATTGAATTACAATTCTCTTGACGACTTTTATTTCATAACCGAACCTCTTCCAGCAGAGTTCAGGACAAAGAATAACATGTACTCTTACACGGGCAATGTCCTAGAACTGATGTCCGGATTGGATTTGTCGTGTAATGAATTAAGTGGCAGCATACCCCCTGAATTAGGCCTTGAAGGAAGCATTATCACCTCCTTGAACCTTTCACACAATCACTTGACAGGAACAATACCACAGAGCTTTTCCAATCTAGTAAAAGTAGAGAGCTTGGACCTTTCCTACAATAGCTTGAGTGGTGCAATACCTCCCAATCTTGCCGAGTTGAATTCCTTGGCTATCTTCAATGTCTCCTACAATAACTTGTCAGGTCCAACTCCGACCACAGGACAGTTTGCCAACTTTGACTTGGACAACTACAGAGGCAATCCAGGACTTTATGGGCCATTTCTCAATAGGATTTCCAACAGAACCTTGTCATTCTCACCCTTATCTACAGAAATCCCAAGCAATGAAGAAGGCGAAAATCACACAACCATTGAGTTAGTTTGTTTCTACTGGGGATTTGTCAGCTCTTTTGTCGCGGTAGTGTTGGGGTTAGCCATAACACTTTGGTCCAGTCCTCACTGCTGCAGAGTTTGGTTTCGGTTTGTGGATTTATGCATATATTATTGTTTTCCATGCTATTTTGGGAGAGTTTAATTAGCATGCACTGGCTGTGAACTAATAGAAATAGGGGAAGGTGAGAAATCATGATGGATCCCTCATTATAATATGTGATTATTTGTATGAATTAGTATTTTTCATTATTTCTATCGGCTAATAGTGTAAAACTATTTTACACTGTCAGTGTATTTAAATTAAATTCATTTTAGAAATGGGTTGTACTAAGCATCCTGAAGTTTGGCTTCTCATTTCAGTTTACTTGTTGCATGGTAAATGTATAACTAGGCCAACTGCGACGTATGTTGTAATGTGTGCGCGCGCGTGTTTTTTCTTCTTTTGGTATCCATTAATCTTGAAGCAATGAAAGCGGTTTATTTTAGGGGAATTACGTTCATAAATTACTTCCAATAAACTAAAATTACACTTGCAAAATCATGTATGAGTAATTGAGATTTCACTTCCTTTATGGATGAATTTGGGTTTAAGATACTTACGGGGAATTATGTGTTAATCACTAGAGATTTCAAATACTCTTGGTCAAATTTTCTGTAATTGACACATGATTTCTCATAAGTGTTCTGAGCTCAAATTCACTAATAATGTAATTAAAATCCTCAATTATAGACACATTGATGGTATCAGAGTGTTAGAGAAGAGGGGTTGAATTAAGTATTAAGGCAAATTAAAATTCTTGCACACTTAAAAGAAACAATTAAAATGTTCACAAAATCTCCTGATAGACTAAGAGATTTTCTTGAAATATCTCATGATATCTTAGGAGATAAATAAAATGTAGGTGTTAAACAAATTGCAGAAGCAAGTAGAAGTATTGTATCAAAAATTTAAAGGCACACAAGTATAAAATATGTAAAGTGAGTAGAATTGAGAGGAATGCACCAGCAAATTTATATTGGTTTGATCTTCAATGTGGAGTCTACATCCAGTCTTTACCAACAAGGTAAGATTTCCACTATCAAAAAGGTCACCCTTACAAAAGCTTTCAAGCTTACAAAACAAATCACAGGTGGACAATAAGAACAAACTCTTAGAATAAATGAATCCAAAACTAACAAGACTTACAAGAAGTCACTCACAAGCAATGTACTCATAGAAAACAAGAACACTCTCAAGGGCTTTTATCCAAGAAAGACAACTCCCTGACCTCAAGCATTTTACAACACAAAAACTGAACCTGAATATGTAACATCCACCGAAATCCTTTTATCGTTTTCCGTTCAATTATTCGATTTTTATTGAATAATTGAGATTAATTAAAATTCGGTTAAACAATTATTTAGAATCAATTGATTAGCAATTACTTGAGTTTAGATATGAGAGAATTAAGTTAGAAGTATAGAAGATTTCATAAGAATTTTCACGAAACCGATTTACCGATTTAAAGGAAATCGGTAACATTACAGTATTTTAAACTGTTGGAACTGAACCAATAAAATTACAAGCTCTAAACCCTATTTTGAGTGGCTGATAACTCAGCCACTTAGCACCAAAAGTGGCACCACTTTGAGCCACAAAAGAGAAGGAAAGCTGGCTGAATTTCAGCCTTTTGTATCCAACCAATCAAAAGCCAAAACAAATCAATAACAACCACTCATATAATAAGAATTTTTCCACCCTTTTTAGCGCCCATTCAGACCCCTTTTGCGCCGCTTTCCTCTTCTCCTTTCAGCTCTCTTTCTCTCTTCTTTACACACCAAAAACTCCAGCCAACATCAAGTCAATTCAAGCCTTGCTCACCCAAACCTTCAAAATCTAGCAAAATCACCTAGAACAAAGGTAGGAGTTCTATTCTCACATCAATTTTATGGTCTTGGCTGACTGAGCTTGGATTATTTTCATGATCCTTGATGTGTAAAATGAATGATTATGATGATATATGATTGGTTTTGGGCTGTTTGTTTGGTTAAAATCGAATTTGAAGCAAGAAAGAATAGAAATAAGAAAAGCTGAGGGGCTGGAGAACCAAAACCCCTCGGCAGTCCGTACGGCAGAGTATACGGCTCTGCCTACAGCCGATTAAATTTGATGAAACAAATTTTAAATGAAACTAGACACCAGGGCTTTCCATAGATATATCATATAAGGCTTTTGAATTAGTATTGAGAGAGATATGATTTTTTGAATCTCGACCTAGGGTTTTGACTCTGATTCTGGGCAAACTGGGTTGTTCAGGATAGAACTCGGCCTACACTACTTGAAAATGAATGAAACTAACTTTTTTAGAAATATTACACATAGGAGAATGTCCCATAAAAATTTCAGAATTTGATAAGGTCCCAGTTGCTCCCAGTGATCCAAGAAAGTTACCCCATGTCCCAACCGGGTCAGAACAGGGCAGTTTAGAAAGGTCATAATTCGGGGCTTATAACTCGAGCCCTACCAAGCCAAATGGAATGGGACCTTTTGTAAATAAAACTTTACCCTGTTAGATTTAATATGAGTCCAATTTCGTATCATTTGAGTCAATTTTCGATTTTTAGTGGATTTTTAATTTTAGGTGTCTGATTCTGGCTAGCCACTGGGCAGGCCGAGGAAAAATCTAAATATCTCAAGCTATAGATATCGAAATTAGATGGGACCAAAGAGGTTAGAAAATAGAAACATAACACTTTAACATAGTCAAATTTGAGGTCCAAATGAGTTAAATAGAAATTATGGCTTGAATTATAAAAACCGGGTTGGTTGACTATGCTGGAGCAGAAACTCTGCCTAAATGAATTTGATGTTGATATGAGTTTAATATTGGAATATGTGTGTGATATTGTGTTCTTTGTGATAAATTGATGTTCTGGTATGCTGGCACTATTCATGGAGAAGCGGACACGTTCCGTTATGCTGCCGAAATTTCAGTAGAATCCCTGTATAAGTTATGAATTTCATGATAATACATGTGCATTTCAAGGAAAGTTATGAAAGTATATTAAGAATTATGTTACTATGAAAGTTCCATGCTACTTGGGCCAGCCCCGGATAAGAAGTTAAGGAGAATAAATCGGTGGGAAAGTCGGGGAAAGTAAACTCGGCATTCCTATATAGGAACGAGCTTGATCCTGAGAAGCAGACTATTACCCAAGAGTCTTGTAACACCCTCCTCAGTACAATACTATGCTTAAGTCATAGTACCACACCTTGGAGTTGCTACTGTTACCTGAACGGACCTTATCTGACAGCAGCTTCAGCCGTCTTCAGAAACTTCTCAAACTATCTGAAGACAACACGAAAATAGGAGTGAGAATCATAAATTCTCAGTAGGATTCTCTAATTATCATACATAATGACATCGTTGTCATCTCCAGTTTGCTTCAGTTTATTATGAAAAAGGTGAACATGCTATACACACCATTTAATTTTAGTTCAAAAATATATTATCCGAAGCAAAGTTCACTTTTACTCATACACTTGGCATAATTATATTAGGACTAATAACTGAAATACAATAAAGTACGATAGCATCAATGTACTAGAGGCATAACTTCTACATATACTTTACTGGAACTACAGCATATTAAGACACCCACATAACATCAATATGCTGAGAACATAACATCTGCACCTAACTTAACTTGTATTTAAATTCATACATAGACATAAAATTTACTTTTCTCTCTTCATCTTTCTTTTTCATCATAAAATCTTTACGTGCCACATTCCAGAGTATGATCGCCATGTCATACCCCATCGGAGCGTGATCGCCATGTCACGTTCCTTAGGAATATGGGATCTGCATTTGGTACTCACACTAGCTGGGTCGAAGCCATGCCTTATGTGAGTAGGGTGTCTGCATATACTTTAATCTTTAGTCTTTAGTCTTTAGTCTTTACTTGGCACACCTAGGCGTTACGTATCGCCGTCCCTAGGGTGCTATTACTGCCCTTGGGTAGCCTGGCCTTCGAGTGAGCTCGTCAGCTTCACCCGTGACCGTCATCACACCGACTCACCCGCAAGGGGACCCACGTGCCTCTAGTCTTGGAAGGATCTCATTCTGGCCACGTGCCTCTAATTGAAGGGATCTCTTCTGGTCACGTGCCTCAAAATTGAGGGATCTCATCTGATCACGTGCCTTCAATATAGAGGGATCTCATCTGGCCACGTGCCTCCAAGGTAGAGGGATCTCATAGTTTTAGCTGCCTTCACAAGGAGGGATTCAAAGTGCACTGCCTCCAAGTGAAGGGATTGATATCTTTATCTTTTAACTGCCTTCACAGGGAGGGATCTCAATTAACTGCCTTCGAGTGAAGGGATTTACATTCATTATACTCATGCTTTGTCATTCTCACATATGGTCATGCTGAATATGCTCATACATATGCTTCCTCCTTTATTTTCATATACGTCATATTTACATTGTTTCATTTTCATGCATAATCTAGCATAAACATGCGGGATGTATTCATGTCGTACTTATGTCGTTCTTGCATATATGCTTCATAATTTATTCTCATATAACTCGTATCATACTTATGTTTATCCTTGCATATAAACATTCCTAGTTCCATAAATTTCTGCCAGAATCCGCAAAGATAACGGATCGGGCCTGCCTCCCCATGAATAGTGCCAGTTCACAGACAATTCAGTCATAACATTATGCTCAATCTAACATATATATATATATCAATGTAAAACTGGCAATCCTCAACTCAAACCACCTTATGCATCCATTGACACTTGTGTAACCATCAGTTTGGCCATCCTGCCAATCTTACTTAGTTCTGCCCGAATTTTGTATAATTTGGCTTTACCTTTATTCAACTCATTTAAACTTGGATTTTGGATATGTCATAAATCTATATGTTTACTTTCTAACCTCTTTGGTCCCATATCATTTTGATTTATAAAACTCAAGATATTTAACTTTTTCCTCAGCCTGTTCAGTTACTAACCCGATTTACACTCTTGGAGGTATAAATTCACTAAAAATCGAAACTAAGCTCAAATCATGCGAATTGGTCTCATATTGAAGCTAATAGGACAACCTTTCATTTGCCACAAGTTTCATTCCATTTGGTTAAGTATACCTCGAGTTATAAGTCCTGAAAGTCAACCTTCCTGAACTACTCTATTTAGGTTTGGATTGGACATAGGCCAACTTCCTTGAATCACTGGAAACAATTGGGACCATAAAAAACTCGGAATTTCATATTGGATGCTCCCCTGTGTGTAAGCTTTCTAACAAAATTAGCTTCACTCAATTTGGAGTTGTATAGGGTGAGTTATACCCTCCTCAAGTCACCCTGCCCGGATGAAGGTCATGAATCCTAGGTCAAACTTCAAAAATTCATATCTCTCTCAATACTAATCCAATAACCTTATATGATATATGTATGGAAATCCCTGGATGTATAATTTCATCTAAAAATGATTTCATCAAATTTAATCGGCTGTAGACGGCGTCGTACACTCTGTCGTACGGACTGCCGTGGAATTCCTCACCAAGACAAAACCCTACTTCTCCATCCCTTCTAATTTTCTCCTTCTAATCATAATTCTAACTCAAAATCTCCTATTAATCCAATCATAATCCATCATAATACATCCAATACATCATCAAATACATGAAGAAGAGTATAATTTCATGCAATCACAGTGCAAGTAATTTAAGAATAGAAGTAGAATCCTACCTCTTTGGAGTGTGGTCTTGCTGAATTTGAGTTTTGGATTGATGGAACTTTGACCAAGCTTGGAGATTTGATAGAGTATATTGAGAGAGGTAAGGAAGAAGAAGAAGGCTGGGGAGCAAGAGGAAGGGGAACGTAAAATCAGACCAAAATGGAGAGAAGAGTCTGATTTAAATACATGAAAGTTGTGGTGTTGATTGGTTAGATTTTTGTGTTGAAGTTTGGCCATGTCTCTCACTTTTGTGGCTAAATTGCTCTCCACGTCGTCCTAAAAGTGAGATACGCTTCTGGTCTACCTAAAATCGGAACTCGTGCCATTTTGCCTGAGCTTGGGCTGAAGCCGGATATTGGAAATCGTCCCTCTTGTTTGTGACTTGAGGAAATCTTGTCTGGTTTATTTCGAGACTTGGAAGTAAGGTCGGAGGTCGGAAGTCTTCCAACTTACAATCATATAATCTTGGAACTCCCCATTCAAACTCGGGAATGCCAACAGAAATGGAAAGCTCCAGAGAATAAGATCGGATATCGAAACTCGTGTGTGTCTTGGAAATCAGCTCAAGGATCCGAACTCGTGTCCATCCCAATTGAGTTCAACTCTAAGGCCGGAACTCGTTACATTAAACTCGGAGTTCGGTACTTATACCATTGGGTTAAACTATAACTTCTGAGGTCGGATGAAGCATGAGGTATGAGGTCGGAACTCGGGTACCTCGGTTGAAACTGGAAGCTACATCATGAGACCGGAAATTGTGTACATTTCTTCGAAACATGAAGTCGGATATCGGGAATCACTCCATGTCTTCGGACTTGAAGGTTAAACTCGGAAGTCGTGGAACTAATCCAGATGAAGTCAGAAGTCATAGACTGATGTTGGACTAACTCAAAAATCGGAAGTTATCCATTTAACTCGAAACTAGAACATGAAGTCGGAAGTCAGAAACAATCAAAATTAGACGAAATCGGAAGACTGAAAGGTCATGAAGTCCGAAATTGAGCAAGACTAACTTGGAACTCGAAAATAATCTCTTTTATCAGAAATTCAAAGATTAAATCGGAAATTTGAATTGATCAATCCTGGGCCGAAGTCGGAACCCGGAAATCGGGATGTTACAAGTCTAAATGGCCAAGAACACCCAGGGGACCAAGAGATGGAAAATGATGAAAAGTAATGTAAAAGGGCATATGACAAAAGGTTTATGATGAAGTCTGCATGATCACATGACTGCATGGTTACATGGAATAATTATGTCAGAATGTTTACAGTTGTCTATTACGTTTGCTTACTACTGTTTATTATTTGCTTTGTTTATTATTCTATGCATTATTATTAGCAATCTATCTTGTTTCTTGTGCCGTCTAAAGTAAAATTGAACCTTGCCTCAGACCAGACATTTTCTTGAATTCATTAAAATGGATATTTCAGTTTGAACACACATTTTTACAATTAAATAAAACCCGAGGCAACTGAGAATGTATGTGACGTCCGCTAACCAAGATATTCGACCTCTTGAGAATTTCTTGAAATTCTCACCCCATTTTGTATCTTCCGCATCACTCTCAGATGCTGGTGATGGACTCCACCGCTACCCTCTTCATTGAAATTTCAGCTTTACAGCTTCACCACGACCCAGAATTGGATTCCCTGTATATAGCCGGCTCGTGTAACTTCTGTCTCTACCTCTTCAGCAATAGGAACTTTGATGTTCCTTTACATCATCCCATTTTCGACCTTGCTAGTCCTTACATTGCCGTCCCGCTGCACATGGCGCACCCACCTCCAGCTCCTCCTGCACCCGCAGCACAGGCCGCACCTGCTGACCTTGCACCTGAGTCACCACCGCAGGCAGTCCTAGATATTCCACTGAGTTCAGAGAGTGAACCCTTAGAGGCCACCGGCTCGTCACCCTCTTCCTCCTCAGGACCCAGCGCAGACTACTCACCAGCCGAGCCTGGCATGGCTAACGGCTACCTGACAGAGTAGTGTAGCAGCAGGAGATGTTATGCAAGATGACCTCTTTTGGACAAAGACGTAGCTCTGGGTCATAGACTTGACTGTAAGGTTAGCAGTAGGTCACGAAATGTCCTCTGAGGACCATAGGATCCTTTTGACAGATATGGGCATCATGGTCTTTTGTTATACCAGCCCACTTATGTATTCTACTTTGATACTTCGTGTATAAACTGAAGCAGTGGCTTCTGATATATATATATATATATATACAATAACATTACTGAACACGTGCATATATATATATATATATATATATATATATATATATATATATATATGCACGTGTTCAGTAATGTTATTGTACTATTCTTATCTTTGTGATATTCCGTTAAATTCGTTTCGCTTTTAGCATAGCAGCGTGCCGTTTTATTTGTTCAAAAAAAAAAAAAATAACGACGATTACGGAAGCACGAATTATGAAAGGAGAACAGAGTATTAACACGGTAACACAGACTACCTGATTTAATGTTATGACTTAAGCATAACATTAAGTTGGTAGGGTGTTACAGAATGAACTCAGCTATGAAGCTCACTAGACTATCACTCAATGACAATTTCAGAACACCTAAGAACATAATGAGAAAAGAGAAAAATGAAGAACATGTATTGCAGAAGTTGCAAGCTCAAAATATGCACTCTTTGTAGGCTTTCTTTTCTGATTTTTCGGCAGCTACAATGTTTCCTTATATGGGCAAATTTTTTTAACGTTGTAGGCCTTGTTATAGTTGTCACTACCTATTTTTGGGGTGTTCTATCCTTGTGGACACCTTTCAAAATGCTATTAATTCACATTTTATCCTTTCATGCTTTTCTCTCTCTTACTTTTGCTCTTTTTAAATTTTCCTCATGCATAGCTGTCGTAGGCAACCTTAGCCTTAAAAGTTGTAAAAGGTTTCTTCAGTATCCAATCATTTTCGTGCTGACCATTGGTTCGTGTTTTGACCATTATATCTTATTGCCTCTTAGAAGACTATCCATTATCAAGCTAGGAGATTTTTATCAATTTCCTGAAACACTTCAACAAATAAATAAAATGGTCCAATGTAACATTTGTTATCACTAGTTTAAGAACCATAAACCAACAATCTCCCCCTTGATGACAAACATGAATAAATGTTGACAGAAATAGAGGAGTATTAGGTAGAACTTTCCTTTAGGCTTTTTCTCCCTGTTAATTTGTGCTCCCCTTTAATATGAGCCAATTTAAGCAATAAAATTTTCACAAGTCCATACTCTAAATCAATCAAGATAAACAAGGCATTATGACTTGCAGAAAATTTTTACGCACATAATTATAGAGCATCTCAACAATGATAATAATATTTAGAATATCCTAAGTGAGTAGTAGATAATCAAGACACGTTAATGTTCAGGCAGCATAAGCAAATTAAATACAAAATTTATAACAATATTCAACATATAACAATATCAAGGGGGATGATATTCAACTAATCAAATTCAACTACTTTCATCTATCAACATTTGCCACATTACTCCCCCTTTTGTCATTAAACGGAGCATAAACCATAAACCACATTACTCTCCTTTTTACTATCTATGAAGATATCTTAAGATTCTTTTAAAAACCATTTAATCTTAGCCTCCCCTTAATGAGAATTGCCCTGCAATGATAGGACCTCATCTACAAACTCAAAGGAGCAACTCAAGAAGGCACTATTGAAGCAATCATGCATTAGAGTCACATATATGCATTAAGATTTTCAACAAATTCACTTAGGCTGAAAGCATCAAAAACTTCAAACAATACTTGCTAAAAGTTTTCACATGTCAATTTAAGTAATCCATTCATGACTTGTGAATAATTTCTTACACATTCAATAGTTAGCAAAAGCATGCAATGGCATTAAAATCTCCTAATACTGTGGATGATTTTAAAGTAGCAGAGCAAGAATGTGCAACCAAATTAGAAAATGGAACAATCAGAACATATTCATATCAGCATATACTAAAGGATAACCAGAATATATCAAAGTATAGCCAAATAAAATCAGAATAAGCACACAGTAATAAGATTAGAATAAGTAACATATTCATATTAGCATATATTATGTCAGAATTAGCCATATACTTATCCACACCATTTTCTAATTTCCACTCCCCTTTATTATCATATGCCAAGAAAAGAAATCAATAGGCACATAGAAAACCAAATATAAGCATATAATAAACCAATCACCTCAAGTGTGCCAATGAGTAGATAGGTTGTTCATTAAATATAGAAATTTAAACAGAATGAGCCCAAGTCCCAAAGCAACGAGTTGAAAATGTAAAAGATTATAAAAATATGAATGTGTCAAATCATACCATGAGTCAAATACAAAGAGTTAAATGTCTAAAACAAATAGTTGGAATCCCTAAAATGATAATCATTCAACCAAGAAAAAGTAAACAACATGATATGTATTCTAATTTGTCAATTAGGCACAGCCCAAAGTAATAATATCAATGACTTACAAGATTAAAGGAACATTGGGCTAGAGAAAGGAATTATGCTTGGAAAACTTAGCTTAATTAGGTGTTTCATGGGTTACTCCAGCATAGAATTATCAAAATAGCTCAATCATCAAGCTAAGTTAGATTTGCAACTATCTCATGGCAGAATAATAACATATTCAAAGTAGTTTTCAATACTAAAATTTGCATTACTCATCCAATTCAAACTTTCTCCATTCAAATAATGGAACTACATAAAAGAGATTTGTTTAGATGATTAAAACATGAATATGAGGAGTTTATAGCTTCTTACACCGTAGGTGTATTCAACATATAAGAATCAAGCAAAGAGGGTGTATTTAAAATACTCAAATTTTGAGTAGTCGATTTCCTTTACTCCAAAGCATTTCATAACTTCAAAAACACTCAAAGGAAACTTGTTTAGACATTTTATATGTGAGAAAAATCATAGTGGAAATGTTTATGCAACAGCTATACAAAGCAATCAAGCAATACGTGAAAAAGGGGTTTTGATGACTCAAATTTTGTATATCTTATTTCTAGTGCCTCATACTATTTTAGATCATCAAAGATAGGTGAAATAAATATTAAGGACACCATTAAAGCACATAAATAAATATTATGCAGTAAATCATGAAGCAAGTGTCTTGTAGCATCAATTATGACATATATTGGGTGTTTTGATTACTTAAATTTTGCACAACTAATTTAATTCATGTTAGGCAAGTTTAGAGTACCAAGAACCCTCAAAAGTGACTTGTTTGGACACCTCGTACAAGGATTTATGCACAACACATATGTTTATGCAGCAGCCATACTAAACAATGAAACATAATGCATACGTGAGGTCTTTAGAGACCAATTCTACAAAGAGTATCTTTAATGCTTGAAACCATTTCAAATCATCAAAGTGAGATATAAAATAAAGTTGTTAGAGTGAATGCACTCAAAAAATACATATTATATTATGGATAATGCAATAAACACTCAATTTAGCCAAGAGCAATGCAAAACATCAGAGTTTGAGGGGTCAAATTTCGCATATCCTTTTCTTAGTGCCTCAAATCACTTCAGGTCATTGATAATGAGATAAACAAACTTGTTTGGTCACTCAAATCCAGAAAATGCAGATTTTACAATGGGTTATCTAGTAAATTCACATTATGTTATCATATTAAGCAAAATGATGGTTAGATGACTCAAGTGATGCATTACCAATCTAATTTATTTCCAACAAGTGTAGAACCTTGAAACTAACAAGAATGGATTTTCCAGCATAATTGAATTAGGTAAAAAATAAATTATCTAGAAAATTTCAATATAATCACATAGTATGCCATAAGGCTCACAATGTGTTCATAGATTAAGCAAAAATGAAGGTTTTGACAACTTAAACTTTTCTAAAGTCATTCTCAATACTTCAAACCACTTTTGGAACATTGAAAATAGTTGAAACAAACTTGTGCACACAATCAAAGCTTAAAATGACAAATCATATAATGATTTGTGCATAACCTCATTTTATTATGCTAAAAGATCACAATATGCATCATATATATTATAAGAGCAGTAAGCACATGAACCAACCCATTTAAGCACATTTGAAGCACAACTTTGCTTATAAAGTGTCCTAGAAAGGCAACTCAAACTAAGTTTATAGAATAGAAAATCCATGATCCCTTTTAAATTGTAAAACCATGTTTTTGAAGGTGTTTTGGCTAGTCAAAAATTGTGTTTGACGTATTATGCATCTCATAAATGGTCATGACATTTTAAAAAAAATGATCGAGAGATGTTCAAATAATTAGAACAATTATTTGATGTGGTTATAAAGGTTTGAACCTCTACCTCCATTCTCTATCTCAATGCTTGTTCATAGCCACTATCCTTGAAGCAAACATTGATTTGCCATATACCATTTACAACTTTGCATAGTTTGCATAATGTTTGTTACATAAGCAGAGGAAAGTTTTCTTTTATTTTTTTAGTTACCAATGCTGCTTGAGTTCATAATATGTTACGTAAAATAAAATTAGATACAGGACACATTGGCAAGAATCATGTATATATTTTCTTACCAATTGTTATTTCCTATTTATATTTGTTAAATAAATTGTTGTTATGTATATATTTTCCTACCAATTAATTAACTATCCAACCTTACAGATGTTTTATAAATGCTTAGATGATATGTAATGAGTTTATTGATTGGTTAATATTTTCTTTAATGTAGGCAATTTACAAGTGGTTGCCTGAGGATGAGGACAACATTAAAAGGAGTTTTGAAAGTAAAGGATCCTTATCACTTAAAAATACTTTAAGTGAGTTGTGTGAAGATAAGGACAGTGGCAATTGGCTTCATGCGGACTACCTTGAGCAGCTAAAGACTAAATGGCAAAGTCCTGAGTGGCAAGAAAAAGCTAGGAAAAATCATCAAAATTGGCAATGTAAACAAGGGCTTAATCAGCACAGTGGAGGATCCATATCTGCAAAAGAACATGTTAAGAGAATGGTTAGTTATTTCTATCAAGTAATAATTAGTTCATTAAGTTCTTATTTTTCACTGAATTGATAATTGTCTTTAACCATTTCAGAGGGTGGAATTGGATAGGGAACCTAATCTTTATGAGCTATTTGTACGGTTGCATAGACCCAAAGGAAAGCAAAATGAGTTCTTTACGGAAGAACAAGCAAAGATTAGTGTAAGTATGACCTAATTAGTGTTTAAGTTATGTTGCTTTGCAAAGTATATCTTGTCTCATAATTAAAACTTTATAGGAAGAGTATGAAAAGCGAATAGCTAAACAACAGTCCCAAAGTGGTGAAGGCAATAGCAATCATTAGTCTGATAACAACATCTTCTTAGATGTTGTTGGAGGTCCTAACAAAAAAGGGCACATCTATGATTTAGGGTCACAGGCTACTAGTATAGTAGCTTCTTCATCCAAGGGCACTCCTGTTTCTGTTGATGGAGTCACACCAGAGGAAGTTACTACAATGAAGGCTACAATTCAAGCCTTACAAGATGAGATTCAGCAAAAAGATCAAAAATGGCAAGAGAACTTACAGAATGAGCTTCAATAAAGAGATCAACAATGACGCCGATTGCTTCGATAGAGATGGATCCTTCTGAGTCATCATATCTGACTTATTCCATGGGATCCTACTGTTTGGAGCCATCTTAGCCTTCAGTGATTCACTTATCTTCCGACTCTTCTGCTTTGTCTGTGAGCCCAGCTCCACCCCCGATTTGCGGTTGTGGGTTCATTCGTACCCGTGCTGTGCTTTGTGGGCGTGGGTGTGCCTGAGGAGGAGGACGTGGCGATGTTGCTCCCGATGGTTTCGGGAACGGTTTCCTCCCGCCGGATAAGTGATATGGTGATTGCATGCGAAGCTGAGCATAAGGATAAACCCTTTTGGTTGTAGCTAGGGTTATCATTTTCTTTTGGCATGTATGGGTGGATAAGATTCCCTATGTATTTCCTTTGCAGATGTAATTGTTAGGTTTCTTTTGTAGGGCTGACAATAGATATCGGACCCATTATATCACTATGTATGACTCTTGGTATTATTATATTAACTATGAATGGTTATGGAATGAATGTTATATTTATCTAAGCTATTGTTATTCTTGTCGTTTCTATTTATTTATTTGCACTATATGTATGAGTTTGCGATGTTTATATTATATGTTCACGATACGCTCATAACTCTCGGTTTTCAAAAGGGTTTATTTGTTATTATTCAAAAAAAAAAAAAAATTTATCCCTATTTTCATATAAAAGTAATTTCAAAGATAATATTAGCTCCGCGAGAAAAATTAGCAATTAGTAATTCCATAATATGACTTAAGCATAGTGTGGAACTATTAGGGTGTTACAAGAAATGGCTCTAAGGAAATTTTCAAAGGATCATGCTAAGGCTAAAGTTAGGTCTACATTGTATATTAACCTTAGTTATTACATAATAGAGCCAACCTGCTAGGACCAATACTTTTTCCAGTAACTTTTACTAAGGCATATATAATAAAAAGATTAATCTGATGATACTGTTAGAAAAATAATATATTTTTTATATATAAATTAAACATATTATAAAGAAAGATATTCAGTGGCAGATTATTAAAAAAAGTAAAAAATAGTGTTTTTGAATACTCTATCGTAACTTTCACTATCTTGATTTTGTATTTACTGATTGGTATGTGAAAGAGATTTAATGACAAATTATGATTTTGATGCACTATCAATGTAAAAAATATTTTACATGGATATTCAATCATATCACATCAGTAAAATTGTTTGATTCAAGCATCCACTAACTTAAAAATCTTATAAATAGAACTATGTGATTAGTTAATAATATAAAACTCTTTTACACTGAGAGTATATTAAAATTAATCTCATTATGAAATAAAAATATCAAAAAATAGTGATTTTGAATACTCTATCGTAACTTTCATTTTCTTGATTTTGTATTTATTGTTTGGTATATGAAAATTCTCTAGTTACCAATTTTTTATTAGTTCAAGTGGATCAATATTTATTCCCTTTAAATGATATTCAGATGTGAGCTTTTGTGCATGAAAAATATTGATTGAAGAGTTTTACTCGCATAGTAAGTCAATCAACTTCAAACCAAAATAGCACCAGCAAATTATAAAGATGAATTCTTATGGGGTCTTTGATGTCAAAAAAAGAAAGAGACAAAACGGACAAGATTTGGTTTCAAATAGTAATGCCTTAAATGCAAACCATTGAATCTTGGTTGCTTGAAGTTGCAATGTGAAGGAAGCCAAAAACATTGATGAAATTTTTCGCATGCATGATCATGCACATCCCGAGTTTTGTAATACACAGTTATTGCATTGAAAATTACTTTTGCTGATTGCATTGCTCCGCTTCTATAGATAGAAGCAAGTTTTGCTCATTTGGACAATAAGCAACAAGAACAAGCTATGAAGTGAGAGGCTTAGAAGACAGTTAGCCTGTAAGAACGAGAGGAAAAAAAGAGAGTGTGAGTAAATTCCAAAAAGTGTAGGTGGCGTTTGGTTTGTGAAAATATTTCCTGTTTTTATTTTTTGTTTTCATTTTTTGAGAAAGATTTTTATTTTCAGATTTTCTGAATTTAGAAAATGCGTTTGATTTATCTATTTTAAAAAAGGGAAAACAATGAAAATATGATTGGTTTGTCTATTTTCAAAATATATTTTTAAAATCAAATTTGAGATAATAAAATTATATTTATTATTAAATAATAAAAATGTTATATATTTTTTTGTACATTTAGGTAAACCTTATTATTTGCAAATTTGAGATAAACTTAAAAGTATTTATTAAAATAAAATAATTCTATAAAATTTTAAGATTAAGAATAAAATAAATTGCTCACTTTTAAATAATTTTATTATCAATATCAATTAAAATTACTTGTAATAACAAAAGATGTTTAAAATATATTGATTTGTGAGTAAATTATAATCATACTAAAAAAAGACATAATTAAACAAAATAACTAGCACTATCTATAATTATCTCATATTTGATTCACAATTATCTCCCTAACTTGTGCCATTTGAGTTGCTTCAGTAGCATTAATATCAACAACCTCTTGATGTACCCTAAAACTTTGTCCATCCACAACATGTCTTCTCCATAGTAAAGTAAAATCATGAAATAATTTAAGAGTGAATACACGATGTTTACTTTATAAAGAAGACCACTCTAAAACAACTTCATCCTATATATAAATTATAATCATACTAGAAAAAGACATAATTAAACTAAATATTTGCAATATATAATTAAGTACATTCGTTGTTGTACTTCAACCTATCAATTAGCCCAAAAATATAAAAAAAGATATAATCATCACCTTGCCAATACACACACACACACACACACACACACACACACAAAAAGTGATAGTTATCAATTAACGATAAAAATAATTTAAGGATAAAAACACTATGTTTACTTTATAAAGAAGACCACTCTACAACAATTTTATCCTATATTATTAATATTGGTATCTAAACTTGATAAAGCCAATAGAAATGGATCTACAAGCAAAAAAAATTGATCCCTATTTTGATTATATAGCCTTCAATACTCTATCATATATTAAATAAAAGGAGCATTCAAACTTGGAGTGATGTTTTATAAAATAGAGAAAGCAGGCAATTGAAGTAAACTGACATGATCACTACTGCTACTAGTAGAGAGGACGTATATTGCAACAATTGATTTCCAATTGAAGTACATTGACATGATCACCTTGGACTTGTCAAAATTTTGTTGATGAGTGATTCACCACCAAATCCATGAACAACATCTGATAAACCGTGGCTATGAATAGAGCTAGTGCAGCAAAACCAACCTTAATATAAGAACTTAATCAGATTGACAAAATATAGCTATTTATATCAGTACTTACAGCAGAAAAAAAAAACCATAACATGTCTTTTCTCCTAGGCCATGTAAACTTGCAACAAAAAATCTCCATAATTCATGATTCCTCTTCCAAGATAGATGCTTATAGTGTCACAGCTCCTTCCAATTATTTTGTGAGATTTGATTCTTAATAGTTAAGATAATGCAATCCTAGTCCATTGGTGAAACCAGAAAATAACCACCTGCAGTGCCTCCTCCTTGCACTTGTTTCTCATCAAAAACCACTTTATTCCTACACTTCCAAATGGTCCAAACTGCAACAAAAAAATGCTGTCATCCATTGCTTTTTATCATAAACATGTTAGCTTCACCTCCATCCAAGACTCAAAGAAGCATTTATGACCCATTGGAGACAGCCAATAGATGTTCCACAACCGCAGTCAATAACTCCACAAGTGCCAAGAAAAGCACATATTAGAAATAGGTGTAGGGAATTTTCTTCATGCCTTTGACATAAAACATAGATTGACTGATCTTCATGTAGCAAGTTTAATCTACATAACCCTTCTTTAGTATTCAGCCTTCCAATCAACATAAATAATATAACTAAAACTTAAATTCAATGAATTCAGACGTTAGTATTCAAATGGTCAAAATTATAGTGGCAATAGTTTCAGAATAAGCCCCTAGTAGTACTGCAATCACCCTTAAACTAGTAAACACCATTTCACTGGAAATTATACACAAGTCCACAAGGCAAAATTATGCTCGTCTATTGAACTTGTTGAGCTCCATGAGGATATATCTACTAGGATTTATGTGAAAATTTCTTCAACCACAATAGCTTTGGAAGTAATCAAGAACAATACAAGCATAATGCACAACAATAAGCAAGTCCTCGAAAGTGAAACTAAAAAAAGATCAAACAACACCAAGAACACTCGGAATTGGACTCAAACAATATCTAGCAAGAGCAAAAAGTTAGCAAAAAATCAATAGTGAACCGAACGCACAGCTTCATCCATCATCATGTCTAAAATTGGAGCTAAACTTGCACATGTGAAGCTAAATCTGACAAAATTACATGATAAATGTGGAACCTCTTAACCTTAAATATCAAAAGGTCCTGTAAATCACAACCACATAGGAGCTATTAGACTATTAATTATTTGAATTTGAAACCAAAAAACTCTCATCATATAAAAAAAAATAGGAAGTGGAGAGAAGAGAATCAAAACAAAGAAGAAGGGAAGGGCGTGACCTCATTTCATTCCCATTCAATTTTTCAATCAGTCTTCTCTGCCTCTCATCCCCAATCCTCACCCTCCTCCCTTTGCCCACATGACAGATGCCACAATTCACCCTCCCTAGCAAGAAGCGCAGCAGTGGAGTAGAGATGCCGTCGAGGGCAGCCACTGTAACGTCCCGATTTCCGAGATCCGACTTCGCCCTCAGGACGGATCAATTTCAATTCCCGACTTCATCTTCGAATTCTACATAAAGTGGGATAAATTCCGAATTCCGAGTTCGTCTTACGTAAGTACATGATTTCCGACTTCATGACATACGATTTCCGATTTCATCTAGTCTTGACTACTCCTGATTTCCGACTTCATCTTATACATTCTCCGATTTCCGAGTTAGTCTCACCTATGTCAACGACTTCCGACTTCATCTAAATTACTTCTACATCTTCCGAGTTTAACATTCGAGTCCGAACAACATGAACGTGATTCACCGGTATCCGACTTCATGTCTTAAAGACATTGTACCCGATTTCCGATATCATCAAATGTAAGATACCGACTTCCGGGTTTAAGTACTTGGGTTTGGGAAATGTGATTGAATCACCCGAGTTCCGATATTAAGCATCCTCATTCCGACCTCAGACCTCATGCTTCATCCGATCTCAGAAGTTATAGATTAACACAATGGTACGAGAACCGAACTCCAAGTTTAATGTAACGAGTTCCGGACTTAGTGTTGAACTCCATTGGGATGGACACGAGTTCGGATCCTTGAGCTGATTTCCACCACGCACGAGTTCCGATATCCGATCTTATTACAAGGATTGCCGACCTTGAACTGGGAGTTCCGATATCAGTTGATTGTCAGCTGTATGTCTTACGACCTCCGACCTTGATTCCAAGTCCAACATAAACAAGATTTCCTCAAGTCACAAACAAGATGATTATTCCGAGTTCCGACTTAACCATGCATGAATTCCGATGTCATGTTCAGAATCTGTTGAGCGAGTTTCACTTCTCTGGCGACGTGGAGAGCAATTTTGACACAAAAGAAGGAGACATGGCTGAACCTTGCCCACAAAATTTCATCCAATCAAAGCCACTCATTTTAACTACCACTTCGAAGCTTTGTCTATATATATGTATCCTCCTCCTGCCTCTTCAGCTCATTTCTCACGTTGCTTTCCCTTCCTCACTTCAGCTCTCTTTCCTCTTCTCAACTCTTCCACTCTATCCAGCCTTCAAGTTTCAGTACTTAGCTCAAGTCATACTCCAAAGAGGCAGGATTCTGCTTCTATTCTTGAATTCCTTGCACTATGGTTGCATGAGATTGTATTCTTCTTCATGTATTTGATGAATTATTGGATGTATTATGATGAATTATGATTGAATTAATAGAATATTTTGAGTTAGAATTAGAATTAGAAGAAGAAAACTAAGAGAAATGAATGGATGAGGGTGCTGTCTTGGTGGAGATTCCACGACAGTTCGTACGGCGGAGCGTACGGCGCCGCCTATAATCGGTCAAATCCGATGAAACTATTTTTAGATGAAAGTAGACATTCAGGGCTTTCCTTAGACATATCATATAAGGTTATTGGATTAGTATTGAGGGAGATACGAATTTTTGAAGTTTGACCTAGGGTTCAAGACTTTCATTCGGGCAGAGTGACTTTAGAAGGGTATAACTCACCCTATACAACTCCAAATTGAGTGAAACCAATTTTGTTAGAAAGCTTAGACATAGGGGAACATCCCAATATAAGATTCCGAGTTTGTTATGGTCCCAGTTGTTCCCAGTAATTCGAGGAAGTTACTCTATGTCCAAACCAAGCCCAAACAGAGTAGTTCAGGAAGGTCAACTTTCAGGACTTATAACTCGAGGTATACTTAAGCAAATGGGAGGCAACTTGTGGCAAATGAAAGTTCGTCCTGTTAGCTTCAATATGAGATGAATTTCGTGTGATTTGAGCTTAGTTTCGATTTTTAGTGAATTTATACCTCTAAGAGTGTAATTCGGGCTAGTGGCTGACAGGCTGAGGTAAAAGTTGAATATCTTGAGTTTTATGAATCAAAATGATATGGGACCAAAGAGGTTAGAAAGTAGACATATAGAGCTATGATATAGCCAAATTTCAGATCTAAATGAGTTGAATAGAAATAAAGGTGGTTCATATGAAATTCGGGCAGAACCGAATAGAAGGTAGCAGAATGGCCAAAGTGATAGTTTCACACAGTGACCCAATTGAAGATTTCTCAAGTATTAGGGAAACATATAAAGTTTCAGTTGAGGATGGCCAGTTTGATATTGATTTATGTTGCTATGACTAAATTGTCTGTGAGGGCTGGCACTATTCATGGGAAAACGGACCTGATCCGTTATGCTGCCGGATTTACGGCAAAAGTCTAAGAAGCTATGAATGCTTAGATGTAAGAAAGAATTAGAGTATGAATGGGTATATAGAAACCCTATATTTGAGAATGACATAAGTATAAGATGAGATATATGAAAATAAATGAAGTATATGTATGAGTACACTCAGTATGACTATGCTTGAATAAGCATGAGAATGAAAGAATGTGAATATATTGAATGTGAGTCCCTTCACTTGGAGGCAGTTACTTGAGGTCCCTCCTTGTGAAGGCAGCTTAATAAGATAAAATGTGGGTCCCTTCACTCAGAGGCGATTATTTGAAATCCCTCCCTGTGAAGCGGTTAAATGATAAAGACATGGGTCCCTTCACCTGAGGCGCTTGCACATTGAATCCCTCCTTGTGAAGGCAGCTAAGATTTGGGTCCCTCTATGTTGGAGGCACGTGGTCAGATGAGGTCCCTCTATATTAGAGGCACGTGGCCAGATTGAGGTCCCTCCAACCTAGAGGCACGTGGGTCCCCTTGTGGGTGAGCCGGTGTGACGACGGTCACAGGTGAAGCTGACGAGCTCACTCTAAGGCTAAGCTACCTAAGGGCAGTAAATGCACCCTAAGGACGGCGATACGTAACGCCTAGGTGTGCCAAGTAAAAGCTAAAGATTAAAGACTAAAGATTAAAGATTAAAGCTTATGCAGGTATCCCACTCACATGAGGCATGGCATCGACCCAGCTAGTGTGAGTATAGGGGACAGAACTTACATGAGGCATGGCTTGACCCAGCTAGTGTAAGTACCAAGTGAAGATCCCATATTCCTAAGGAACGTGACATGGCGATCACGCTCCAACGGGGTATGACATGGCGATCATACTCTGGAATGTGGCATGCAAAGATATGATGATGAGTCTATATTCCTAAGGAACGTGACATGGCGATCACGCTCTGACGGGGTATGACATGGCGATCATACTCTGGGATATAGCATGAGGATACCGTATTCCTAAGGAACGTGACATGGCGATCACGCTCTGATGGGGTATGACATGGCGATCATACTCTGGGATGTGGTATGATGCTGCACTTGAGGACGGCGATACGTAACGCTCAAGTGTAGACAGATGCAAGCACCCTAGGGACGGCGATACGTAACGCCTAGGTGTGTCAAATGAAAGAAAAGTAAAATTTTATGTATGTGTATGAATTCAAGTGCAAGTTAAGTTATGTACAGGGGTTATGTTCCCAGTAGATTAATGCTATGTGCGTTTTATATGTTGAAGTTATTATCCATGGTATTATTCATGAATTAATCTTGTGTAGACTTCCCCAAATGACCAGTATATGAGTAAAAATGAACTTTGCTTCGGATAAGACATTTTTTTTTAAATGTAAAATTAAACAGTTTGTGCAGCATGTTCACCTTTTCCATAATAAACCGAAGCAAACTGGAGACGACAACGATGACATTACATGTGTATCATAGAGAATCCTACTGAGAATTTATGATTCTCACTCCTATTTTTCCGTGTTATCTCCAGAAATTTCAAGAGGTATCGAGTAAGCGCAAGTTCTTTGTCAGATAAGGTCCGTTCAGGTAACTGTAACAACTCCAGGGTGTGGTACTATGACTCAAGCATAGTACTATATTTGGGAGGGTGTTACAGCCACGACACAAAGAAAGTATCGTTGATGCTGTTGATGAGCCCATGGATCGACCTAGATGCTTCGTTGGCAAACGCGAGTCACGAGTTCGAGGAGCACAGTGGAGTGAACATGTTGATAGAGGTGTTGGCGACATTCACGGTGATGGAGCTTGAGACCATGAAGCCCATGTTCACTGGTGAACTTGGCCCTAACTGCATTCTATACCAGGGTTGTTCTGTTTTAGTGATGAAGCAGTGAAAGTGAGAAAGAAAAATGATTTCATTATTATTACAACTTTGCCACCACATTTTGGATGAAAATGTTTTCAACACCAATAAAAATATTTTGATGGAAACGCTGAAAATGTCAAAATGACGTTTCCAAATTCTCACTCATTTTTTAAAGTTTTTTCTCAAAATATTTTCAAGAAAATAAAAGCAAACATATTTTCACTACTATTTTTAGTTTTTATTGAAAATAAAAATAGAAAATATGTAAACCAAACACACCCATAGTGTGTGAGTAAATACACTGAGAATATTTTGGGTATCATCTTTATTACTCCTCAGTACTAAAATTACTATAAAATTGTAGTATTTGAATTGGAGAGTTCTAAGTGGAAAACAATATATTTGCCTCTTATGTGAGAAAATATGGAAATGATACATTGTAATTATCCTGGATATAGTGAAATATCTTTTGGAGCTTGTCTCATGATTTTTCCTTGGTGTTTGATGATTTTCTGTGTTAAAATTTGGTTTTTTTTTCTATAAGCATTGCACCTATTTATTACCACTGCATTGTGAAAATTGGTAGATATAGCTCTAGCAAGTCTACTTTAGTGCTCATTGCCACATCAGCATTGCTTAATTTTCATTGAGAATCAATCCTTGAGCCTAATAAGTGGTATTAGAGCTCCAAGTCGAGCTCAAGATTATGCTGTGTAAATTAAATGGAAGAGAATATAGGTACCATATCAAGTTGACAACTACAAATTACTTTATTTAGAAGCCAAAAATGGAGGATATCCTTTACTACAAGGATCTATATGATCTTGTGGAAAAAGGAGAAGCTAAGCCAGATAACGTGACAGTGGATAATTGGAAAAGATGCATCGGAAGGCCATTGGATTAATAAGGCAGCAGGTGGATATTAGTGTATTCCACCATATAGCTATAGAGATAGATGCCCATGCTTTGTGGAAGAATTTAAAAGATCTTTACGAGAGAAGACTGCACAGAATAAATTTTTTGCAATTGGGAAGCTGGTGAATCTCAAGTATAGAGATGAAAGAACTATTGCTGAGCACTTGAGTGACTTCCAAGATTTTGTAAATCAGTTGAGTACCATGAAGATAGTTCTTGATGATGAGTTACAAGCATTGTTATTGTTGAGTTCTTTGCTAGATAGCTGAGAGACCTTGGTGGTGTCACTAAGCAATATTGCTTCGAATAAAAAACTATTCTTAGTCCAGGTCAAAGATAGTATGTTCAACGAAGAAACCAGAAGAAAAGACTTATGGATAGAAAATTCCTAAGCCCTTATCACAGAGAGCAGGGGAGAAGTAAGACTAAGGTCAGTCTAAGAAATCTAAAGACTAATTGTAGTCCCAGTCTAGAAGAAGTTTCAACTGCTACCATTAAGGCTAAGAAGGACACATCCAAAGGAATTATAAGGCTTGGAATAACAGAGACAAGAAAAATCGGAGGAATTAGGACACAGCTAATGGCAAAAATACTACAACTTCAATGATAGATGGGAAATGGTGTTGCTTCCTTTTGGAAAAAAAGAGTACCATATTGCCGATTCATGTAATGAATGGGTCGTTGACTCGGCAGCATCGTACCATGCTACTCCTAACAAGGAATTCTTTATTGCATACAAAGTAAAAGACTTTGGCAAAGTAAAAAAATGGGTAATAGAAACAATTCAAACATTGTGGGAATGGGTGATGTGTGCATTCAAACTAACAATGGTTGCACATTGGCACTAAAGGAAGTGTGACATGTGCTAGATTTATGAATGGAAGCTTAATTTCCAAAGGTTTAAGTTGCTAGAGGTATGGTGTACATATACTATACAAGACTCAAGTCAAGTAGATTTGAGGGTTGAATACGATCAAGGATGATGCTTTGTCAAATTTTTGGCACCAAAAACTGGCTCATTTAAGTCAAACAGGTTGCAAATTTTGGCTAGGAAATCCCTTATTCCTTATGCTAAAGGTACAAAGCTAAATCCCTTATGATTTTTGTTTGTTTGGCAAATATCATAGGGTGTCTTTTAGCAAAATGTTGAAGTTGAAAGAGAATATTTTGGATATGGTCTACTTTGATGTATGCAGTCCAATGGAGTTGGAGACTTTGGGTGGTAGCAGATATTTTGTGATGTTTATTGATGATGCTTCACAAAAGGTGTGGGTGTACTTTCTAAAAAGAAAGGACTAGGTGTTCTAATACTTCCAACAATTTCATATTATGGTGGAGATAGAAACAAGGAAACCTTTGAACTGTCTTCGTAGTGACAATGGAGGTGATATAGTGACAAGGTAGTTCTTGGCACCTTACAACATAATGGTGTGGCCGAGAGATTTGATGAAACCATTATGGAGAAAGTCAAATGTATGTTGAAAATGGCTAAGCTGCCTAACTCATTCTGGGGTTAAGCTGTTCAAACTGCATGCTAACTAATTAATAGATCTCAGTATATTCCTTTGGGCTTTGACATTCTTGAGAAAGTATGGTCTGGACATGATATTAGTTACTCTCATTTGAAGGTGTTTGGATGCAAAACCTTTGCTTACATAAGTAAGGAATAGAGACAAAAGCTTAATGATAGAGCCATTTCTTACATATTTATGGGCTATGAAAATAAGGAATTTGGCTACAACCTATAGGCTATGGGATCCAAACAAGAGGAGGATAGTTAAAAGTAGAGACACAGTGTTCCATGAGCAAGAAACTATATTGGATTCTACAATTCCAAAGAAAACCAATAATGAATTTGGTGGTAAGGTTGATTTTACACTAGTCTTTTCTCCTAGATAAAATGCCATGGAAGGGCGAAAGTTACATGAACATGGGGGTTGATGATGAGCCAACTGCTGATGATGTTGGAGATGGAGGAGGTGTTCAGCAGGGGGAACAAGCTCCTATACCACAGCTCTAGAGATTTAAGATATGATAAAGAGCATTGTCCATCCAGCAGGTATCCTAATTTAGAGTATATCTTTCTCATTAATGACGGGGAGCCAAAGAGTTTTGCAAAAGTTCAAATTCATAAGGATAAAATCCATTGGATGAAAGCCATGCAAGAAGAGATGGATTCTTTATAGAAGAATGATACTTATGAGCTTATAGAACTTCCTAAAGGCAAGAAGGCCTTGAAGAATAAATGCGTGTTCAAGCTTAAGAAAGATCGAAATAAGCTGGTGAAGTACAAAGCTTGCTTAGTTATGAAAGAGTTTGGACAAAAGTGAGGAATAGATTTTGACAAGATCTTCTCTCCAATTGTCAAAATGAGTTCTATTTGGGGTTATACTCAGATTGACACATAGCTTGGATTTGGAGCTTGATAAGTTAGATGTGAAGATTGCATTTCTCCATGGAGATTCAGAGGAAGAGATCTACATGGATCAACTAGAAGGATTTGAAGAGGTTGGAAAGGAGCACATGGTGTGCAAATTAAAGAAGAGTCTATGTGGACTAAAGCAGGCTTCCAAACAATGGTACAAGAAGTTTGACTCCTTCATGGAGGGTCATGGATATACCAAGATTGATGTACATCATTATGTATATGTCATAACATTTTCAGTTCATTATGCTTTTGCTATATGTAGGTGATATGTTTATAGTGGAATAGGATGCAAAGATGATTGGTGATTTACAAAAAGGAGTTGTCAAAATCCTTTGATATGAAAGATCTAGGCCTTGCAAAGCAAATTCTAGGTATGCAGATTTTGCGAGATTGGTAGGCTAGAAAACTTTGGTTGTCACAAGAATGATATGTGAACTGGGTTCTACAAAGATTTAATATGAAGAATACTAAGCCAATTAGCACACCATTGGTCAATCACTTTAAACTCAACAAAAAGAGTTGCTTACTACTGATGAAGAAAAGAAAGAGATGGTTATTGTACCTTACTCCTTTACAATTGGAGTTTGATGTATGTCACAGTTTGTACTCAGCCGGACATCGCTTATGCGGTTGGAGTTGCTAGCAGGTTTCTTTTTAATCCCAATAAAGACTATTGGTAAGCTGTGAAGTAGATCTTGAGATATATGAAGGGTAGCTTGAGAATGTGCTTGTGCTTTAGAGAATTTGAACCAATTTTGGAAGGCTATTTAGATGTGATTATGGCAAGTGATCTAGACGGTAGGAAATCTACCTCTCCATTCTTGTTTACTTTTGCAGGGGGAGTGTCTTGGCAGTAAAAGTTGTAGAAGTGTGTTGCCTTATTCACAACTGAAGTAGAATATTTTGCTATAACTGAAGCTAGGAAAGAAATGCTTTAGTTGAAAAGATTTCTTCAACAATTGGGAATGAAGTAGAATATGTTCGTTATCCATTGCGATGGTTAAAGCGCTTTGGATTTAAGCAGGAATACGATATACCACATGCGTATGAAGCACATTAATATTAGGTATTATTGGCTATGCCAAGCATTGGAAGAACAACAGTTCAAGTTGGAAAAGATTCAAACAGATGAAAATCTTGTAGATATAATGACAAAAGTTGTGGTGCGTGAGAAGCTTCAACATTGTGCCGAGTTGATCAGCATGGATCCCAGATGACTGCTTCTAAGATTATTTCCTCCAACACCTATAGGGGGAGATTTGTGGGTTCCAATCATAGTCTTTGATATCAAAGAAAGAAAGAAAGAAGAGACAAAGGAGACAAGGTTTGATTTCAAATAGTGAAGCCTTAAATGCAAGCCATTGAATCTTGGTTGCATGAAGTTGTAATGTGAAGGAGGTCAAAAGCTTTGAAGAGATTTTTGGCACACATGATCATGCACATCCTGAGTTTTGTGATACGTAGTTATTGCACCAAAAAGTTTTGGCTACTTGTGTTGCTTTGCTTCTATAAATAGAAGAAAGTGTTGCTCATTTGGACAACAAGCAGCAAGAACAAGCTTTGGAGTAAGAGACATAGAAGAGAGTTAGCCTATGAGAGTGAGTGGAAAAATAAAGTGTGAGTAAATACCAAAGAGAATAGTGTGTGAATAAATACAGCAAAAATATTTTGGGTATCATCCCTATTACACCATTGTATTGCCATTATCATAAAATTATAGTATTTGAATAGGAGGGTTCTCATAAGAAAACACTATATTTACCTCTTGTATGAGAGAGTGTGGAAAGAAAACATTATAATTATCTTGAATATAGTAGAATATTTTTGGAGTCTGTTCTATAACTTTTCCCTCAGTATTTTAGGTTTTCCATGTTAAAATATGGTGTTCTTATTTTATAAGCTTTGCACTTATTTATTACCACTGGACTGCAAAAATTGGTAGATATAACTCTATCAAATCTACTTTTGGTGCTCATTGCCACATCGGCATCATTTAATTTATACTAAGAGTCAATTCCTGAGGCCAACAATTTTAGTAAAAGAAAATGAAATTCTCTAGTTTTTTGAAATTATACATTTCTTTTTTTTTTTTGTTCTTCTTCAAGCAAAGGGAAGCAAATCGACAAATATCCTCAATTATGTCCATACAATCCAATAATTAAACTAATAAAAATATATAACAACAATAAAACAGAAACAAAATAAATTGACATGTTTTATCTGAAAATAAATTGATATTTTAAGTCATGCATATAGCTGACTTTTAATCGACGCACTTCCAATGTTGAGTTGGCATGCATGATGATCTTGTTAACTGTAATTATTAGCAAATTGATTGTCATCTCCTCTAATATATATGTCAATGTCGTCCTTGCTTTAAATATTCTATTTTTATTAACTACCATCGCTTTCGTTCCCTATTTTGTTTATTTTTCATTCTACCCACCCTAAACCATAAACAATACCCAAAGAAAAATAACGATCCCCGTCAAAAATAAATAAATAAATAACGATGAATTTCTGCGAAAGAACCAAGACGTGAGATCAACAAACTAAAACTTAAGGGTAGCAACATTTCTTATTTGGCAGTGAAGGTGGTGCCAGCCTTGCTTAAATAAAATGCTTGACTTGTTGTAGAAGTGAACAAATTTTGATGTAACAGGAATATCAAGAAAATCTATCTTTCATTATCATTTGTGTCTCTGACGATGCTTGCTTTTGTGTTATTTTGTATGTTGTAGTTTTATATGATAAAATATCAAGAAGAGAAAGCATCTATTAATATAGGATTTATTAATTTGAAGAATATTTTAATTCAGGTCTTTTTAAAAAAAAAATTGTTGCGATGTTTTAGATTTCATAGAACTGGCGTAGAATGGGGCCTCGGCTCTTCACTATACTAAAAATAAATAAATCTGGCGCAGTGAGGTTGTTAGTCTTAGATGCTAATAAGAACCAAGGGTGAGCGAGAATTCGACCTTCTTCTTTTTTTCTTCTTGCTTTCTCGGCTTGAAGGGAATGGGCTGCATAATATTATTTTGACTAAAATATACTTAACTCCCTTTAGATTAAGAAAATAACACTCTGCCCATTATTTTATAAAATCTACACTTTATCCCAATTCACTAGCTCCCACTTAACCTCATTACCCAACTACTATCTCACTAACCTAAATTTAATCCAATAAGAGTTACACAAGAGAGGAATTAACTCAAATCTCATCTACCTTGGATTATTTCCCATATATGTGGGAAGTGGAGAGATTGAACATCTTCACTACCACTCCACGAACAAAAACCTAAACTCAGAAGAGAAGAAATCGCCCAAGAAAAACTTGGTTAGGTTAGGTTAACTTAGAAACCTAAATAGAGAAAGAGAAGAAATCTCATGTAGTGGTTAATATTGCTATCTAGATGTAGTATAGATACAAGAGACCTATAAATTTGCTTTTATTGTATAGGGTGCTACTGTTTTTTGCTTTTAACTGTGTTCGAAAGAGAAGAAATCTCATGTAGTGATTCATATTACGATTTGGACTCAAAGTAGACACAAGTGACTTATAAATTTGCTTTTATTGTGTAGGCTACCGCTGTTTTTTGCTTTTAGTTGTGTTCAGTGGCAGCATAATAGCTTTAATTGCCATGTTAACAGTTTGAGAAGTGATTTGCTGTTTATAGTATAACTGATTTGAGAATTGACTTGATGTTATTATCCATTGTGTTTGTGTTTTATTATTCTTAGAAATTTGGTGTTATTATTCATTGTGCTTGGGTTATTATTCTCAGAACCCTTGTGATGTTTTTTTATTTTGTTTGGGGGTACAATTGTGATATTTATTTTTATTTGTTGAGCATTTGGTCCTTTATTATTTTTAATGATACTTGTTGTGGTTTTCCTTTGGTTGATGGCTTGATGTGAAGTGCTATATGAGCCCTCTGTCGGTCATATTTTTCTAATGGTCATGTTTATATTTCTTTTTTTTTTTTATGTCTTAAGATGATTTACCATGGTTTAAATAAATATTCTGTTAGAATATTCTAATAGATCTTAAGTGGGTGTTAGTGAATTAGGGTAGAGTATAGATTTTGTAAACTAATGGGGTGGAGTGCTAGTTCTTGATGTCTCAAAGGGGTAAGTGTATTTTACTATATATATATTTTTTATAGTTATCACTTTTTGGTCCCTACATATATTCTGAATTTTGATTTTAGTCCCTACACTAACAAATTTTTGGTTTTGGGTCCATATACACTAAAAAAAAGTTTTGATTTAAATCCTTATAGTGGTATTGAGTTAGTTCTTACCATTAAAAAAGTTACTAAATAATGTTAGTTTTTACTGATACAACTAATGAGAGTTGAAATGGGAAAAGCCAGTTGAGTTTGTTTCTAGCCTAAAAAAGGCTGTTTCAATACCATTTTAACAAAATATCATGTTTATATTAAATTCCATTATCCACATTAACAAAAATTAATACTATCTAGTACTCCATTCGTTTCAAAATAATTGTCACTTTAACTAAATTGATACATTCTTAAATTAATGTAATTGAATACAAATTATATCCAGATATATTAATTTAAAAACGTATTAATTTGATCAAAATGACTGTTATTTTAAAACGAAGAGAGCAGTTTTCTAACGTCAAGGACTAACTTCCTAATGGAATATTATTATAGGGATCTAAACCAAAATCTTTTTAGTATGGTGGCTAGGACGAAAAGTGATTTTTAACCCTTTTTTATATGCAAAAAATTATTTATCTATTTCTTTTGAGAAATATTATATCATCCTAATTGATATATGAAAAAATTTTCCTAATTTAAAATCTCTCACATATATATTAAATAGTTCTTAAATATTATGTAAATTACAACTTATATTATTATGAGCAAAATTTTGAAGAGGATTATTAAGTTGATTATTAAAGGCTACATCAACACTCAATTCTTTTTGCATTTGGTATGTGGCTGAACAGTAATATTCAATCGTTGAAACCGGGGTTTCCATTTTTCAACACAACTAGATGTGATATAATAAGAAAATTCCCCTCGAAGTCAACAAATTATAATTATTGCACTAATCACTTTTCTGATCAGCCATGACATGTAAGACATGTAAGCCATGTGATAGTTTATAGTTTTACTATATTACTCAAAAATAAATTTCTTATCTATATTTTTATAAATATCTAATCACTTCATAAATTTAAATTTTTAACTCAACTATTTTCTGAAAACTAATTAATACAGAAAATGATGTACATTTTCTAATTATTTGGGCCTCCGGCCACATCTTCCACCAAAAACAAAAAAAGGAAAATGAAACACATTAATATTTACTTTTCTGTGGTATAATCATAACACACTATGGTCTTTACACGCGAAAAAATGAGAAAGAAATAGCGATTATATGTTATGCATCGTAAAATAGATGTGAATGTCTAGAAAGCTATTTAAATATTCATTTTATATTGTTCTCAAAAATAACTATTCGTTTTATATTATATCAATTATTAATATTAACGGGATCCGTATCATAATAAAACAAAACTACAAACTTTTAGGTTAGGTAACTGAAAATATTATATAATCTTTATATTTAAGATTTCTATGTTGGGTTCAAGGTTAATTATTATTCTTTTATTCAAAGATAACATCATATTGTACAATTTAGTTTAATGCGCATTTGAGGCGTACCAAACATGTTAGGAATAATGCGGGCACGTCGATTCTCCAATTTTAGAAGCTATAGACGAAATGACACTTTTTGATGTTATTCGCTGCCTCTAACCAGTCGCTAATTAGAGCAAAAACAACTCGAGCATTGTTACATGCAGCTGGTTTGGAATAGAGCATTTAATAAAAGATAAAAATAGTAATAATAAAATAATGACAATAATAATATTACAGGAAAGGTTGTGGATAACCACCATCTAAAATACAATTTAGAATTGTCCCAGAAAAATTATCTAGTTATCTAGATAAAAAAGATCAATTACAAGATAAAGGCACAAACTACTTCTGTCCTATTAAATCTTTGCATCCTTTTTACATCTATTTATACGTATAAATTTGAGATTAATAATCTATACTGTTTGGTTAATAAGATAATAATCAATTATCATATCGTAGTACACAAGTATCGATGGAACATATTCCGCAGCAAAAATTGTCCGTAATGAAAGGATCCAAAACAAGAAATAAGGTTGGTAGAACTCCCTAGTTGTCCTTCCAAACTAGATTTTCTATTGCCAACAGAAATGCGTGCAAAACGAAACAAAAACAGTTGGTAATTTTTGTTTATGCAGTTGGTTAGACATGGTTGGTTTAATCAGACCAGTGAGGTGTTAAACCTGTTTTCTATTGTTAGGAAAGCAACAAAACACATTTTTATACTGATATCTCAAATCCCAAATTTTGACCATTTCAGCTTTCCCTCTAATAACCCCTCTCCCTTGTAGTTTCCATAAGCATCGCGCCTTGAACTCTTTCTCCTGAGAGTTTTCACACATCGAGATTCTGCAACTTCAATTCACCTGATTCAACAGTTTGGGAACACCTTCATTGATGTCAACAGAAAAACAAGGCCCAGATGAATCAACAAAATGGATTCTTGAGAGCATTGAGATTGATCCCATTGTCGATGTGTCTAAAAATAATAATGGAACCCAAGAAAGCATGGTGCTAAAGGCTCCCAATGAGGCTTCTTTGAACAAGAGTGGTGAAAATGTGAGAAGCAGGAATGGTTCTCCAGGGAATGGAAGCAAGATGGTGAGGCTGCAATCTGGTGCAGCTAGAGGGCTTAAGGGTTTACGGTTCCTTGATAGAACAGTCACAGGGAAGGAGGCTGATGCATGGAAGTCTATAGAGAAGCGCTTTGCTCAAAATGCTGTTGATGGGAAGCTCTCAAAAGACAAATTTGGAACATGCATTGGTACATTATCTTTGATGTTATATTGGGTTTCTTCCCATTTTCACTTTTGGTCTCTAATGTATATCCAGTTGTTCTAATTATTGATGCATCCCAAAAAATTTTGTTGCACAGGTATGGGGCCAGATTCGAAGGAGTTTGCAGGGGAACTGTATGAGGCCTTGGCGAGGCGAAGGAGCATTTGTTCAGAAAATGGTGTAAGTCTGGATGAAGTCCGAGTATTCTGGGAGGATATGACTAACAAAGATCTTGAATCCAGACTTCAAGTGTTCTTTGACATGTAAGAGCTAGCATCACTGTATTTATCTATATCTTTTGCATGTCACATTCTTAGGTGTGTTTGGTTTATAGTTGACAAACCATGGTAACCATTTTTTTTTTACTTCTGCTCAAACCATGGTTTGAGGCTGAAAATCATGTTAAAGTATAACTCAACGTGATTTTGCCAAACATGTAAAAATGTGTTGAAACTCAGTTTGTATCTTTCAAACCATGGTTTGGACTCTCACAAAGCCAAAACAAACACACACTTATTGAATGGACTGGCATAAATGAACTTGGTTAATTTCAGGTGTGACAAGAATGGGGATGGTAGGCTAACAGAAGAGGAGGTTAAGGAGGTGAGGACTGAGATCACATGAATTCTTTGTTTTACCTCTTCTTCTTTCTCACTCTTCCATTATGTAAAATAGAATTCTAAATGTCATTGTGTAAAAGGTTATAGTGTTGAGCGCCTCTGCCAATAAGCTAGGAAATCTCAAACAGCATGCTTCTGAATATGCAGCTTTGATCATGGAAGAGCTTGACCCTGATCATCATGGATATATAGAGGTTAGAAGCCCTACAAATTTTTAATACTTCTATGATTTGGTTTTAATATAAAACTCCATCTTTTATATTCTCCTTAGTTTCCTGTTGGAACAGATGTGGCAGCTAGAAACTCTGTTAAAGGAAATGGTGAATGCTGAAGATGGCACAAAAAAACTTAGTTCAAAAAGCCAGAATTTGACTAGAGCTATGATCCCGAGCAAGTATAGAACTCCTATTAGCAAGTTTCTCACTACAACCAGAGAATTTGTAGTCGACAACTGGAAAAAAATATGGGTTATCACACTTTGGTTAGCCATAAACTTGGGGCTTTTCATATGGAAGTTTCGCCAATACAGAGAAAGAGCATCATTTGAGATCATGGGTTACTGTCTCTGCTTCGCAAAGGGTGCAGCTGAGACTCTCAAGTTCAACATGGCTCTCATTGTTCTTACCATGTGCAGAAAAACTCTTACAAAGCTAAGAGGAACGTTTCTTTGTCAAATCATCCCTTTTGACGACAACATAAATTTTCACAAGATGATTGCAACAGCTATAGTTTTAGGGACCTTTATTCATGTAGGAATGCATGTCACTTGTGATTTTCCAAGAATAAAATCGTGCCCGAAACAGAAATTTATGATGATACTTGGGCCAGGTTTTAACTACAAGCAGCCTACCTACCTAGACATTGTTGCTAGTATTCCTGGTATGACTGGAATTTTCATGGTATTGATTATGGCCTTTACCTTCACTCTAGCAACACATAATTTCAGAAGAAGTGTTGTCAAGTTACCATCCCCATTGCATCATCTGGCTGGTTTCAATTCCTTTTGGTACGCACATCATTTGCTTATTGCGGTTTACATACTCTTGGTCATACATGGCTACTTTCTACTTCTCAACAAGGATTGGCACAAGAAGACGGTATGTACAGCTTTAACATTTTTAATTACTCCAACCACCTACAAGCTACTCCTTTTACCAAATGGATCTGTAATATTCTGATTCTGATTTCAATTTTCCAGAAGTTTTCTCTAAATGTAGTTACAACAGCTTTGCACTTGTCAACTGGTATGATATTGTTAGGACACCATTAGTTAGTTACAATTGATTGGGTAGGGGTTAGTATAAATAGAAGGAGTAGAGTAGAGAGAAGGGGATCTTGACATTTCTTAGTGAGTCTTGGAGAGTTTAGGAGTTCTAACACTTCGCATGATCATTAGTTGTACACTTTCGAGGATTCTTGGCATATTGCTATCAATCCTACATCAATAATACAGGATCTTTCTTGATTGTTTCTTTCTAATTACTGGTTCTAACAGATTTGTAGTTAATTTATCAAAAATGTTATTTGTACGTATAGAATGGACGCACTACGGACGCTTTTATTGCTTATAACATGTATCACTGAACTCTCCCTACTCTTCAATTGTAGATTGTATATTTAGTATTATTATTTGGCCTAATATTTCATGACCAATTCTACATCATGGCATTTTGATGGGCCTGAAAATGTTTATAAATCAATTGACACCAACTTTTATCTATGCAGACTTGGATGTACCTTGTACTTCCATTAGTACTCTATGCTTTTGAGAGAGTTCATCCATTTTTTAAGGGCAAAGATCAACGTGTAAGCGTCATTAAGGTCTGTGTCAGCAACTTATTCTCCCTAGTTTTGCATGCTGAGGCAGGGAACTGAAATTTTATTAACTGGAAATTACAGGCAATAGTATACACAGGAAATGTTCTTGCACTATACATGACCAAACCCTCCGGATTCAAGTATAAAAGTGGAATGTATCTTTTTGTGAAATGCCCAGATATAGCTAGTTTTGAATGGTAATAACTATGATACTCGGCAGATAGTGATTAGAAAACTTATTTTGCTGCAACATCACTTTACCTGGGATACTTGAATTTATTCTTGTTACAGGCATCCTTTTTCCATCACCTCTGCACCTGGAGATGATTACTTGAGCGTCCATATTCGAGCCTTGGGAGATTGGACTACAGAGCTCAGAAAAAGATTTGCACAGGTGATGTTTATGTGAACAGTGAACTCAAAGCTATGTATTCAATTAGTTCAAGAGTAATAGAAAATGTTGGATGAAAATGTGGTCGGCTAAATTTCTTTGAAAAATCTTATCCGAAAACAAACTCTCAAAGATTACCAAAGTTAAGACGATTGAAGCTAACGAGGGTATTATGCTCCTTAGCAAATGAACTCCTCAAATGACTCACGGGAGCAAATCTTTGAGCCAAATTGATCAACAAAAATTAAAATAAAAATTAGATTTGTATTAATCAACCAATGAGTTCATACATGGCTTGAAGATCAACAATGAAAATAAAGAAGTAACATAAAGCTAAAAAGGAAAATAACAAAGAAATAAAACTAGTAATTAAAATGGCATGATGTGTTGATGTTGATGTGTGTCATCCATATGCATGAGCTTTTTATAAGCTTCATTGATTCTCGCCACTTCCTTATTTCATACATATAGTGGTTCTAGGCTTAATCTCCATGCACCCACTTCTTATTAGTGGTAACCGCTGCTTTATCATGGCCCCAGTCTCCAACTATCTTCTTTTCCTTCATTGTATGGGCTCAATCATTCTTCTTAGTCCAATATTCTATTCAGCCATTGCAGCTATTTTAAGCCTACAAATACTTCTTAACTGATGAACATTTACCTTAGACCCAATTGCTTTCTTTGGCCTATTTTAATCTCCAACTAAGCCCAATTTTGGGTCATTTGTTAGCCCATAACTATCCTAATTTATGAAGCCAACAAAAATATAACAATTTGTTGAACATCTAGTTTTCCTAAGAATTTGAAATGCAGGCTTGTGAGCCTCAGAGTGCACAACCAAGACGGGGAGCGCTTATGAGAATGGAGACTAGAGCACATTCAAGCTATGACCAGTCACAAGCAAGGTGCAATATAAACTCATGGTTCTTCACTTTCCAGAATGAACACATTAAGAAAAATATTATTTGGACATACCTTTCTGTGTGTCAATCTACTCTTGGTGATTTTACGTACAAATAAGTAGAGAGTTTATATATATAACTGGGGAATTGGATGTTAATATTATCATTTATCACTGTACTCACCCGATTCCTCAATTATGTACGTGAATTCTCTACTTATTTGTACGTGAATCATCATGACTCGATTGACATACATAAAAGTATGTCCAAATAATAGGGCCCAATGAATAATATATTGGTCTCATTTGCTATTTCTTGCAATAGATATCCAAAGATACTCATCAAAGGACCATATGGAGCCCCAGCACAAAACTATAAGAAGTATGACGTCCTCTTGCTAATAGGTCTAGGAATTGGGGCCACGCCAATGATCAGTATTCTCAAAGATCTCTTGAACCACATGAAGGCAGAAAGTCCTCAAGATGTAAGTCACAATACTAACAAAAATTTTCTTTGCTTTTTGGTTGGCAGTACAATTATATTCTATAGTCCTCATTCATTGAGTTAACATAGCAGACAAGACTTGAAGACTCCTTCCATAGCAATCATTCAGATGAAGATAGGAAGGGTCCTCGAAGAGCATATTTTTATTGGGTAACAAGAGAGCAGGCTTCATTTGAATGGTTCAAAGGTGTCATGGATGATATTGCAGAACATGACCACGATGTGAGATTGAGAACCAAACTTATCATTTTTTCCGCTACTTTTATATTGCCTCCATGTACATAATATTTCACTATATAGTAAATTTTTGGCATGTCTAAATGATGCAGGGTGTTATAGAAATGCACAACTACTTGACTAGTGTCTATGAAGAAGGCGATGCACGGTCTGCGCTTATCGCCATGATTCAGAAGCTACAACATGCTAAAAATGGAGTTGATGTAGTTTCAGAAAGCCGGGTATACATTTAGTACTCATTTAGAGTAAACCTTTTCCAGCATTCTACCATAACTAACAGCTATATTGCATTGGTCTTAATTTTTCTTTTTATGATGTTGCCATATACCAGATACGAACTCATTTTGCAAGACCCAACTGGAAAAAGGTCTTCTCTCAACTTGCAAGCACGCATGAAAGCTCTAGGATAGGTATACGAAATTGTGATGCTTTGTGAAATTCTAAATGATATTTGATAAAAGAAGATAAACATCTCAGTGACAGAAATGAAAAATGTGTATGCTGTTTCCTTGATGGTGTTGATGCAGGTGTATTTTACTGTGGAAGTCCTACACTTACAAAAACATTGAAGAGCCTTTGTCAAGAGTTTAGCTTAATCTCATCCACCCGCTTTCATTTTCACAAGGAGAACTTCTGAAGAATCCATGCACTTGCAACGGTCCTGAAATATCTGTTGTTAGTTGTCACCTTAGTTCATCAAACAAAAGAAGGCAATAGAATATATTTTTAGTAACCATATTTAAGCGAGTTAGGATTGAATTTCTTGTATGTAGTTAGATTTCTGAGAAGTTGTGTTACTCATCATCTTTTTTATTTTTTTTCCTCTTGCCTTTAAGCTTTGATTTCATCTTGTCTTTTTCTCTCGAAAAAAATTTTATATGCTCAAAACTTACAGGAATTTCACCTATCCACCCGCGAGCCTATAATAAAAAGTTTGAAATCATCTTAAAAAAATAAGAGTAAAATACACTCACCCCCTTGAGGTTTTAGAAAATGACACTTTACCTCATTACACTCCACCCCATACACTAACTCTCACTTAATATGTTTAGTCCCTTATTTCCCTAACCTAAATTGAACCCGATAACAGTAACACAATCTCACCTACCTTGGCAATAAAACGTCAGAACTAGAGAGTCTCAACCTCTTCACCACTCCCACGAGAAGCACACCATCAACCTCCACTTTGATTCTCCTTGTGTTCATGTTACTCTTCTTTCTTTCTTGTCTTCTCGTCCAATTCTTGCAATTTTTTTTCATTTTTCATTTTTTGTTTTTCTTGAATTTGGTCTCTACTTTCTATTATAATTTTATACTATCATTATAAAATTAGTGAATTTTGATTTTAGTCTCTAAGATTTTTTTTTATTTTGATTCAAATATTAAAATTTTAGTTTTAGTATCTACCATTAGTCTGCCTTTGTTAAGTGATTATATGGATTATGGAGAGCCACGTCACCCTTCTCATGTGTCAACTTATATGATATTAGTCCCTATGAATTTTGGTTTTAGTCCCTAAAACATTTTGTCTTTTGATTTTGATCCAAACATTTCCAAAAGTTTTGGTTTTAGTCCCTACAGTTAGTTTGTTGTCGTTAAGTGGTGACGTGAATGACAAAGAGCCATGTCACCCTTTCTATGTGGTAGCTTAAATATGATTTTAATTTCTATAATTATAAATCATTTTAGTTTTAATCATTCTAAAAATTAAAAAAATAAAAATAAAACATCTCTCTACTCTTCTCCCTTCTCCAGCCCTCATTTTCTTCGCCCTCCCTTTACCTTCTAGCCCCCACTGGCAAAGGATTTGTCATCCAAACTTTACCCGATATGAAAAAAATTCGAAATATCCCAACCCTAATCTACACTTAATTTTAGGACCAATAGAACAAAAAATAAAAATAAAAATAACATGATACAACAAAAACAAAATCTAGGGCATAGCAATGCAGAAAGGGAAAATAGGGATATGAAGTTGAAGAAAGGGGAAAGCAAGATTGGCGATGATGAGAACAAAGCTGGTGTTGCAACGATGGAGAGGTGAGGGGGAGATGGTGATTCTGCAACAATGAAGGTGTGGTGTGACAACATGGTAGTTTGTAGCTGAGCTCGCACAACGGGCACTTGATGGCTGAGCAACCATTACATGGTCAGCAAGGAGCAAAGACAACATGGCAGAGGAACAGTTCATGATAGTGAGACAATTTCTGACTATACAGTGGCAATTGACAACCCAATTAGGTACTGAATGACAGCTACATGATGGAGACTTGGGTGGCAATATTGTCACAGCAACAATGACTAGGTAGAGGATGTGGCAATGGTGGTTGTGTTGTGCTCATAGTCTCTTTATAGAGAGAGGGGAATGGGTGAGGGAAGGTGGTAGGGGCTAGAGGGGAAAGGGGGCGGGTATGGGAGGGAGGGGAGAAAGGGGTAAAAAGTGGGGCTGGAGGTAGGGATGGAAACAGGCCAGGCCTAGGCTCTTTGCTAAGCCTACTAAGCCTGTCAGGTCGGCCTATTTATCCCATATATAATTTATAGTCTAGAAAATCCAAATGGCTTCACCCAAGATTCAAACTTGGTCCAAAAGGCATATAAACAGCATACACCACCACTGGGACAAGCTAGTAAGTTAACCACCGGGACAAGCTAGTAAGTTATGATAGAATGTGCCTATTTAATATATTTATATTTTACTTATAGTTTATCCATTTTTAATAAAAATAAAAACAAACTTCCTAACCCTATTTGTCATCCATTACAGTAAAAAAGCAAACATGAAATGCTGTAGCAACCATAGAAGCAGATCAATCCCCATGCCCTAAGTTCGGTTTACCACCATCCACATCAACACCATCGCCATCCATGCCATAGCATTGCCATCCACGCGGCAACACCGCCGTGTAATGTTGCAGCCTCGTCATCCATGTCGCAGTATCGTTGTCCACTGCCATACACGTTGTAGCTTTGCTCCAAAGCACAACTTCACCGTCAATGATGGAGTTGGATTGGTTGATTGATACCTTCCTTGAGGTGTTTCTTTTTCCTTTTTTCAGTTCTTCTTCTTCTTCTGTATGTTTTTCCTTGATATATTTTATTGTTTGTGTCATTATGGAAATTTGAATGAGAAAGTTTAATGGTGTTGTACTGGTGGTAATTTGTAATGCCAATAATTTTTTCTTTCAAAATTTACTTTTGTTATTTTTTCTTTTTTTTAATTAAAAAAAAGAGGATGGTGGTGTATATATATATATATATATATATATATATATATATATATATATATATATATATATATATATATATATATCTCATTGATTTAGTCCATACTTTTATAGCTATGAAAATTGTTAGATTGTTCTGCTAGTGATGAAAGTAAACGAAGGGGGATTAAAGGATGAAAGAACGAAATAAGGGATTTTTCTTTTTAACAAGCTTTACAAACAGGCTTCAGGCTAGGCCAAGCCGAAAATGAAGCCTTTGACAGGTAACAAGTCAGGCTCAGGCCCAATATTTATGATTCAAGCTTAGCCTGTTTAGTGCATGACTTGCACCCCTAGTTGGAGGGATATTATAGCAGAAAGAGGTGTTAGGTTTTTTTTTTTTTTTTGTAAGAAAAATATTAGAGGGATTAAAACCAAAAAAATTTATAATTATAGGAATTAAAAATATATTTAAATTATCAGTTAACGGAGGTAGGCTAATGATAGGAAATAAAACAAAAATTTTGGAAATGTTTGGATCAAAATCAAAAGAAAAATAAAATTTTAGGGATTAAAATCAAAATTCATAGGGATTAATATTATATTTAAACTATCACATATGAAGCGTGATGTGGCTCTCTATTATCTATGTCATCACTTAACGGAGGCAGACTAATGGTAAGAAATAAAACTAAAACTTTTTAGAATATTTGAATCAAAATAAAAAAAAATTTCTTAGAAACTAAAATTAAAATTCGCTAATTTTATATGTACAAAAAACATAGTTAAATCTACTCTAAAATCTTTTTTTAATCTTTTTAAATTTTTTTTCTTTTTTGGTCATTCATTCTCTCAATCCCTTATTCTTGGATCACAAAACCTAATCCTTGCTAGTATGCCTTTGTCTGTGGCGCCATAAATAATGGCTTAATAATTAAATTAATATATTTTTTGTAATATAAAATAAGAAAAATTTTCTTTGTCTAAAACATAAAATTTTTTGTTCTGCTGAGATATATTTTCACTTTCTGAAGCTAAGCCTTGCCAAGGTGTGGAAGGAAATATTTGATGGATGGGGTAATGTTAGACAACAATGAGTCTGATTAGAAACCACAAGGTGTTGACTCCATTATTTCAACAAGATTTTGATATTGATGCTGCTTCTAGACATTCATCTACCGTCCCACCATTACATTTACCTAGTGCATCATGGTAGCATTCTTCTATCTATTTATCTAAAAATAAAATTATTTACTTTTTCTCCTTAATGCTGATTATAAAAAGCTATCTTATTATAATGTTAATATTATAATAAAGAATACAGTTCTTTTCTTAATTTTTCTTTTGGGTGGTTGAATTTCTTGCTCAAACAACAATTTTTGTTTAGGGTTTTATCCATGGTGCACTAGATAAGTTTGGGTGCACCACACACTATTCATCATAGCCATTCATCTTAATGGAGCTTCTATATAGGCTTTTTGACCCATATATTGTTCTTTTACAAACTAATTATTAGAATGTAGTAATTTTGAAACAATTTCCATGTCTATTGTTGTTTGTGCCATGGTGGAGGGTTGCAAGTTTTTTTTTGTTAGTGTCAAACTAATAGAGTAGTTGCTGGTTGTGCCACCCATGGTGCAAAAAGAACTTGTGCCAGCATTCATACTCATACCTCTATTTGTAGGGTAAGGCTATAGTGCACTTTACTTTACAAGGTGCACTGAACTTAGAACTCGGAAATTTGGATGACAAGAAAGAAGTGAATTGAACCTAGAACTTGGAAGAGACACTGCAGAAGAAGCAAACTATCACGTTAAGTGACATGTTGAACTCTGAACTCAGAAACTTGAGGATAAAAAAGAAGTGACTCTCTCTCACATTGAACTTCTAACTCGGAAATAGAGAACATTAGTGATGAAGAAAGAGACATTGCAGCTGTAAGAGGTTGCAGCCTTTGCAAAAGGCACCAATTGATAGAGCACCATACACAAATCAAAATAAAATAAAAAATTCTTGCAATATCCAGCATGGTAGAAAGGATTATAGACAAGTAAAAAGTTTTGAAACAATAATATATTGGCAATTTCTTTTGAAAAGTACAACACATTGGTCAAAAAACCTTCTATATACCTAGAACACTCTAGTTTCCTTCATCTTCATACACTCCTCTGCTACTGCCCTTCTCTGCCTCAGAACCACCGCACAACTTGTAACATCCCAAAGAAGTGGTGCGTCTGATTGGCGCTGTTAATTGATTTACTTCGTTGCATTAGAGAAATAAGGATAATTAGAATTGAATTAGAGGGATTAGGATTAAGAGAATTTGAAATAACTATGTAGATAATTTAAGAAGATTACTAGCACTATTTCACAAGTTTGAAGGAAATCGGTCGAATTTCGGTATTTTATACTGTAAAAACCGAATTAGTGTGATTTTATACTGTGAAACCCTAAATTGGGTGGTTGAGATCCAGCCATCACCATCCCCATAAATTGCGCCTTGGGCAGCCATAAAATGGGTGGAGAGATTTGGCCAAATTCCCGCCACCCAAGGATTCACCAATCAAACTTCACATGTCCTTTTCTTCAATTATGATAAAAAAAGCACTCACAATTCCTCATTTTCTCCTTCTCATTTTTGTGCATTAGAAAGGCTGAGCTCTTTCCCTTACTTTGCTCTCCTTTTCATCCTTTTCTTCTTGCTTCTTCATCCCATATCACTTTCCACACCCAAAGCTTCCATCTTCCAAGCTCAAACTTCAATTTTGAGGTAAGATTCATAGTATTCTCTTGCTATTTGTGACTTGGTGGCTGCTTGGAATTTTATTCTCTACTCATCTACCTAATGCTATATTGTGATTATATGAACCCTTGTAACTAGATTAACATGTATATATTGGGTTTGGATAGGAAATTGAATGAAAAGCAAAGAAGGTAGCAAAATAGAATTTGTTCAGATTGAAAACCCTAAACTATCTGTACTATGAAGTGTATGGCTTTGCCTGCAACCATAAGAATTTATTGAAACAATTTTAGATGAAACTAGACATCTAGAGGCTTTCCAACCATATAAATTATAAGGTTGTTGGATTTGTGATGAGTGAGATATAAATTTTTAAAATTAACCCTAGAATTCTATTCACTATTTTGACCAGTATGGGCTGTAAAGGGTATAATTCGCCCTATACAATTTCAAATTGAGTGCAACTAATGTTTTTAGAAATCTAATACAGAGATATTTATGCCATAAAAATTTCATATTCAAACCCTAAGTAGTTTGCTCCTAATAATTCGCCAAATTTGCCCTATGTCTTGACTAAACTGAAATAGGACAAACCACTTTAGTCAATTTTGAGAGTTTATAATTAACCCACTTAAATGAAATGAAACTTGTTGAAAATAAAATCCGGTTCAATTAGCTTTAAAAAACATAGGTTTTAAGCACATCTAATAAGATTTCTGTTTTTAGTAAATTTTTACTTGTTAGTACCTAATTCTGCATAATAGCAAGGCAAACTTGGGTTAAACCTCAATAATTTAAGCTATACTTATCAAAACTTAATGGGACTAAAGAAAATAAAAATTAGACAAACAATACTTCAACATATTAAAAATTCAGATTTAACCAAGTTAAATAGAAATTGAGGCATAAATTCTAAAATAGGGTAGAATTGAGTGAGTTGGGTATAACTGCCAAATTGAATGCTTAGACCTCTTAATGAGCTTTATCTAAAGTTTGAATGACGCAATTCAATATTGATGTTGAAAAGTTAATGTGTTATGTTGGTTTTGTTGCCTTAGCTGACTATCTGTGTAGTATGGCACTATTCATGGAAAAGCAGATCTGATCTGTTATGCTGCCAAAATTCTGGTAGAATTACATGAAAGTTATGAATGTTTATGTGTTACATACATGAACATCATGCAACTATGAATATTTGAATGCAAAATGAGACATATGTATGATGCATGTATGATAATGTCAAGAAAGAATAAAGATGTAAGAGCTTGCAGAGGCGACGTACTGAGCCTCCACCTCGTAGTGGGCTAGGGTGGTATTATCTAAGACTTGGGCCAGCCCCAGAACGGATTTAAGGGGAATAGACCAGTGTGGTGGTTGGGAAAAGTAAACCTATCACTTATATGTAGGTACAAGCTCTAACTTGAGAAGCAAGCTATTAACTAGAGGTGAGAGAGGCTATTCACCTCAAGGGGACCAAGTACAGAAAAACAAGATGCAAGTAAAGGAAAGATAAGTAAAGTATACACCCTTAGGACGGCGATACGTTACGCCTAGGTGTGCCAAGAAAAGAAAGTAAAGAAAGCTAAAGAAAGATAAGTGTATTTGCATCAAGAAGTCATTTGCATTCATTCACGCATGTTATTCAATTGTTCCTTATTTTATTATGAATCGATGCATCTTATTCAGTTGTCCTTCATATTGTTATGTTAATGTTTGGATTCTTTCTCCATTTAACAAGTGTATGAATAAAATAAACTCTACTTCGGGCAATATGTGTTGAAATTATAAAACTGGATTGTTTACATAACATGTTCACTTTTTTCATAATAAACTAAAGCAGTTGGAGATAATAACGATGATACGGTATGTGGTAGTCTAACGAATCCAACTGAGAATTTATAATTCTCACTCTTATTTGTATTTCTGTGTTATCTCCGGATATCTTAAGAGAGCTAGAAGGTAGCCATACTGGGTACAGCTTGGAAGGTGGAAGACGGCTAAAGAGCACTGTCATACAAGGTCCATTGAAGTAACAGTAATTACTCTTGAGTGTGGTACTATGACTTAAGCATAGTCTTGTACTTAAGAGGTGTTAAATTAATGGTATCAGAGCAGTTCATCCTAACCGAACTTAAGATGGACCGACTATGCTTTCGAAGCATGCTCTGAGGGTTAGAAAGGTCATGCTTTAGGTCCTTAAATGACAAGGACATACATGTTTATGCATGACAGTCTTGTTGTGTGCTGTACTTGATCTGTTACACTTGACAACATATTGAGTTTGATCACCTCAATATGAAGTTCGACGTAGGCTGGAATCTACAACATTCAGCTAGTTTATTATGAATAAAAGAATTTTGATGGCAAAATTCTTTTTAAGGGGGGTAGTGTGTAACATCCCAAAAAAGCGGTGTTTGATTAGCTCTATTAATTGATTTACTTCATTGCATTGGAGAAATAAGGATAATTAGAATTGAATTAGAAGGATTAGGATTAAGAGGATTTTAAAAAATTATGTAGACAATTTAAGAAGGTTACTAGCACTATTTCACATGTTTGAAAGAAATCGGTCAAATTTGGTATTTTATATTGCAAGAACCGAATTAGTGCAATTTTATACTGTCAAACCCTAAATTGGGTGGTTGAGATTCAGCCACCACCATCCCTACAAATGGCATCTTGGGCAGCCACAAAATGGGTGGAGAGATTTGGCCAAATTCCCACCACCAAGGATCCACTACTCAAACTTCACATGTCTTTTTCTTCATTTATGGTCCAAAACACTCACAATTCCTCATTTTCTCCTTCTCATTTTCGTGCATAAGAAAGGTTGAGCTCTCTCCCTCACTTTGCTCTCCCTTTTCATCCTCTTCTTCTTGCTTCTTCATCCTACACCAATTTCCACACCCAAAGCTTCCATCTTCCAAGCTCAAACTTCAATTTTGAAGTAGGATTCATAGTATTCTCTTGCCATTTGTGACTTGGTGGCTGATTGGAATTTTATTCTTCACTTATCTACTTGATGCTATATTATGATTATATGAACCCTTGTGGCTGGATTAACATGTATATGTTGGGTTTGGACGGGAAATTGAATGAAAAGCAAAAAAGGTAGCAAAACAAAATTTGTTTAAATTCAAAAACCCTAAATTGTCTATACTGCGAAGTATACTGCTTCACCTACAACCATTGGAATTTAATGAAACCAATTTTAGATGAAACTAGACATCTATTACTTTTCAACCCTATAAATTATAAGACCATGGGATCTATGTTGAGTAAGATATGAATTTTTGGAGTTAACCCTAGAATTCTATTCACTATTTTGACCAATATGGGTTGTGAAGGGCATAACTTGCCCTATACAACTTCAAATTTAGTGCAACTAATTTTTTTAGAAAGCTGACACATAGATATTTATGGCATATGAATTTCATATTCAAACCCTAAGTAGTTTGCTCCAATAATTCATCAAAGTTGACCTATGTCCTAATTGGACCGAAATAGTGCAAATCATTTTAGTCAACTTTGAGAGCTTATATCTTAAGTTCTACCCACTTAAATGAAATAAAAATTCTTGGAAATAAATTTTTTTTCAATTAGCTTTAAAATGATATAGATTTGAAGAAAATCTAATAATATTTCTATTTTAGTGAATTTTTATTTGTTAGTACCTAATTCTGCATAACAGCAGGGCAAACCTACGTTAAACCTCATTAACTTAAGCTATACTTATCAAAACTTAATGGGACCAAAGAGAATGAAAATTAGACAAACACTTCAACATTTTAAAAATTCAGATTTAACCAAGTTAAATAGAAATTGTAGCATAAATTCTAAAATAGGGCAAAATTGAGTGAATGGGGTATAAGTGCCAAATTGAGTGCTTAGACCTCTTAATGCATGCATGAGCTTTATCTAAAGTTTGAATGATGCAATTCTATGTTGATGCTGAAAAGTTAATGTGTTATATTGGTTCTATTGCCTTGGTTGACTGTCTGTGTAACATAGTGTAACACCCTAATAAACCCATACTACGCTTAAGTCGTATTACGGTGTTCATTAGTTGTTACTTATGTTCGTGAAAAATTAAACTTCATTTGAAATTAAGTTACATGGAAAATATGATAAGATTTTTTTTATTTTTGAAATACATCATCGCTTTGCAGCGTTTTGAAAAGTAAAGCCTTGAGCGAGAAGACAGATAGAGAAAGAGCGTGACGTACGAGAGTCCAATTCACAAGTGGAATAAAAACCATATGATATACATAATACATAAAAATTCTTATATACACATACCACATAAATATAATTCATAATATCCATCATTACATAAAGGTACTCATAATTAAGTCATCGCTACATATAGAATGCAATTTAGCACAGCAAGCTTTTAAGCAGCAGAGATACACAAGGAAATCAGAAATCTTAGAATTCTATGCGCCTTGGCTCCACACCAAGTCCTAAGATCAATCTTCACAATGTACCCTCCGATCTACTAATGTCGTGGTCCAGAGATGCGACCTCTCCTAGCTCCTCGCCCTCGGGGGACATGAGGTGTGCGTATGATAAGGGGGTGCCTACGAATTACTTCAATTTGACGAACACGGTGACTCGGCTCGGCTTGATTCGAGTCACAGCTGGTTGCTGAGGATCGCTCCTCGGAAGGATCCTCCTCTAAAGTCTCAGGATGATACTCAGGGTACGGTGGCGAGGTGGCTGCGGCCCTAGGGGTAGCTACGGAGCTTAGCTCAATCATAGGAATCTCTGGCTGCAGCAAGGGCTCGGCGGCAGGTAGCTCCGAAGACATCGGCTCCATCTCAATATCCGGCAACGGCTTGAGTGGAAAATCCCATGGACCCAATGACTGTCCAGGGTAGGCGGTAGGAATGTTAGCTGGGGTAGGGGGGAAATCGGACCCCACATCCTTATGTAAATGGCCAGGGTAAAAATAAGTGCGTACCACTGTAGTGATCGTCGACACAATGGCCTAAGCGTCATCGTCGAAAGTCCACTTATGATGGGGCGGCTCTATGCTCCACTCCACAGGGTATGCCATCGAGATCTAGTGACAATATGGAAGAATAACTAAGGTGAGAAATAACATTTCTTAGTAGGACTCGAACCCGACATGGAGGTATCATCGTCATCATCCCAGCCACTTCGGTTTTATTAATGAAAATAGTGAGCATTTATAAAGTTCAATTCTTAGGTTTTTGAAAACATGAATATCCGAAGCGGATTCAAGTTTAACATACCCTCTAATCATTTACATCATAATATAGATGAGCACAAGGATAATTACATAAAACATGCATGACTATGCTATAAGCTTCTCTTAACTTCTTCCCTTCAAGGGTTTGGACCGAAGTCCCTTTTTTTTTCTTAACTTGACTTTATCTTAAGTCTTATCTTTTCACCCACTAAACATAAGTGGTAATGAGCTCATACCATGGCCGTCGCCACCATAAACATTCGGTACTTACACTAGCTAGGTCATGCCATGCCTCATGTAAGCCCTATCCCCTATACTCACACTAGTTAGGTCATGCCATGCCTTATGTGAGTCGTGGGTGAGGGGAGCTTACTTTGGGTCACCTTCCCTTTTGAAGGATCACACCCTTAGTTCAATCTTTTCTTATTAAAGCTTATGATGCAAAATTATTCTAATTCTTTTCCATATTTGGGCGTTATATATCGCTGTCCCCAAATCACATATTATTAAGCATCATATTATCAACGTATCATATTCATATCATCATCATTCATTATCATATCGTCATCATATCATTATCATCCTTATCATCATCATATCATATCATCATCACCATTATCATAATCATCATCATCATATCATATCATCATTATCATGATCATCATCATATCATTGTCATCATAATGACCCATAGAGGCATACATATCACACAAAGTCTTATGAGCTTAGCTTAGTAAATTTGGTGTAAGCTTTTAATTAAGGTTGCCTCTTGTATAAATTTTTTTATTAGGCATAGGGCCAATTTCATCTATTATTCTTTTTGAAACTTTTAAGTTGAATTATGAAGTTTTCCCATATCTTAAATTGAGGGTCTTAATGTCTTTAAGCTTATTTCTCATTAACCTTTAAATTTCACTATAACTAGTTTTTACTTTTACAGTGGGGCAGTAAATTCAAAAATTCACCATAACTTCACCTTTTTCTCTTTTGCTTCAAATTTTGGTATGGTTATACTTCTCTGAGTCTATTTTTAAACAAAATAAACCCCACTCAAAAATTCATTTTATAACTTGAGATATACACATTTTATTATAACTGCTCAGCTTTTAAGTTTATTCTCGGTATAGTTAATTTTAAACTTTACTACGAGTTCCTCACAAGGAATCTTCCAAAACTGTTTTATGGTGATGTTTCTCTATGTCTTAGCTTTCTAAAAAGCTTAGTCCCACTCAAAAATGTTCTGTATAAGTTGAGTTATGAACGTTTTATTACATACTGCCCAAATAGAAACATATCTAGGAATAGCCCACTTTGAAAATTTATATTTCTCTCGTTTTAAGGCCAAATGTCACATATTTTATATGTATAAAAATCTCTATGAGTCTATTTTTCATCGAAAATTAGTTTCGTTCCATTTAGAATTATATTGAAGGAGTTATTAGTCGTGCCATACAGACTACTAGAATTTTCCAGCTTCCACAGTTTTGGTTTCAATGAGTTTTCTTGTAAAAACATTAAGTTTTCTCCTCAAGTGACTAATTTTCTCTCCCAAACCACTTTTATACTTTGATATATTGGTGAAAAATTAATATTTTGAGTTCTAAAAATTTTGGTTCAAAATAAGAATAAATGCATAACAAATCATTTTCCAAGAAAAAAGCAAAAAGTACAAACAACTTCATATAATGAAAGCATGGCCATGAGGCCTTTAGAGCAAGTTCTAAAACCACCTAGCTATGGAGGGCTTGGGAGTTCTAGAGCTTGAAAAACATAGAAGAAAGAGGGGTTAGAGTCACTACCAAATGGGTTTCTTGGAAGCTTGAAGAGTGAAAATGGTTGGAGATGGCCTCCTCCTTCTTGAGCTTGATAATGGGGCTAAGTGAGTGTTTGTTTTGCTTCCTCAAGAACCAAAGAGGGTGGTCCTTGAAGGGCTTGTGAGAATGGTGAAAGAAAAGAGAGTTGGATGGGGTGCAAAAGTGGGAAGAAGAACAAGATGAATTGGAAGAGTAGAAGAGTGAGAATGAGGCTTAGAGAGAAATGGGAGCTTAGGCTTGTAGTGAGAGGATGAAAATCACAAATGAGGGAGTAGGGGGTTATTTTGGGGTGCAAAAATGGGTGAAGGAGGCTAATTGCTTTGCTTCTCCAACAAACAAGAGGAAGTAGGTGAGTTTAACTTGTGTTTCAAGCAAGAAAGCTAGGGACTTTGGGGTAAAAGAGTGAGTTGTATTTCTCTTGAGTCTTGGTGTTTGGGTAAAGACTATTTTGTGTTTTTCAAGTGGTTAAAAGCATGACCACCCTTGTGATTGGCTTGGGTGGATATGATCACTCCAAGTGTTACAATCTTGATAGAGGAGAGTACACCTCTTGGCTTGACTCAAGGAATACTACTAACATAGACTCTTGATCTAATGGTGCATGATGAGAAGGCAAATGGATGGTTGGATTTATGGATGGTTAGATTTTGCTCTCGTCCTTGACCAAAATTTGGTGCATCAATTTAGGAGAAATTTTTAAATCTTCAAAGCTATTAGAATTACCTAAATTGTTAATCAATTTGATTAGTTAAATTGCTCTTTAACCAATTTCAGTTAATTACACTTTTAAGATGTTTTTCCTCTAAAAGAATTGCTCTTATGAATTATGTAATTAGGTTGTAAGAATTAATCTATCTCAAATGGGTAAGGTAGAACAATTGCCTTGTACTTAATAAAATTGGATTAACTTAATTATATTTCTAAGTTATGAATTGATGAGTTTCGAATAATTAGGTTTTAACTAAAACATTTAATGCGTTATGATTCAATTATTGACTTGACTCAATTTACTAAGCTCTTGCTTATCGAGATTAGCCAATTAGTTCTCAGTTAATCGTTAACCTCCCTAATTAGCCAGGATCACTGAGCTAATTAACTTAGACAAAAATTGGGAATGTTACACATAGCACTATTCATGGGGAAGTGGATCTAATCCATTATGCTGCTGAAATTCTGGTAGAATTATGTGAAAGTTATAAATATTTATATGTTACGTACATGAACATCATGCAAGCATGAAGTCTTGAATGCAAAATATGAGACATATGCATGATGCATGCATGATAATGTCAAGAAAGAAGAAAGATGTGAGAGCTTGCAGAGCGCACGTATCGAGCCTTCACCTTGTAGTAAGCTAGGGCGGTATTGTTTAAGACTTGGGCCAGCCCCTGAATGGATTTAAGAGGAATAGACCAATGTAAGAGTCAGGAAAAGTAAATTCGTCACTCATGTATAGGTATAAGCTCGGACTTGAGAATTAGGCTATTATTCGAGGTAAGAGAGGCTATACATGTAACATCCTCCCAAGTACAGTACTATTCTTAAGTCATAGCATCACACTTTCGAAGTTGTTCTTTATTCTGAACGGACCTTGACAAAGAACTTCAGCCGTCTTAGAATCTTCTTGAACTATTTGGAGATAACACGAAAACAAGAGTGAGAATTTTAAATTCTCAGTAAGGCTCGCTAAGAAATTTTGTACTGTTTCATCATTATTATCTCCAGCTGCTTCGATTTATTATGAAAAATGTGAACATGTTAACTAGACTGTTCAGTTTTATAGTTCGAAAAATTCCTTGTCCGAAGCAGAATTCATTTTATTCATGCACTTGTCATTTGGGAAAGCCAATACACGAAAAAGTCATGAAGCATATTATGAATAATAACTATAACATATTAAAATATAATAACACTAACATATGCGAAACTTGAGATTAGCATCTGCCTTCACTTGTACTTGAATTTATGTAGATATACTTAATTCTCTTTTCTTTCTTGGTCTTTCTTTGCTTGTCATGCACATTTCCAGAATATGATCACCATGTCATACTCCATCGGAGTGTGATCGCCATGTCACATTCCTTAGGATGTAGTTATCATGCCATATTCCAGAGTATGATCATCATGTCATACCCCATTGAGGTGTGATCGCCATGTCACATTCCTTAGGAATATATTCTTCTTGCCACGTTCCAGAGTATGATCGCCATGTCACATTCCTTAGGGTGTGGGACCTTCATTCGGCACTTACACTAGCTGGGTCATGCCATGCTTCATGTAAGTTTTGTCCCTGATACTCATACTAGCTGGGTCAATGCCATGCCTCATGTGAGTGGGATGCTTGCACATGCTTTAATCTTTATTCTTTATTGTCCTTGGGTAGTCTGGTTCGTCATATAGTACTGACCCACAAGGGAATTCACGTGCCTCCAATCTTGGAGGGATCTCATTTTATATATATCTATATCCTTTCATTTGCATACATAATCATACATAGACATATTGAATGCACTCATCTATATGCTTCATCGCTTACATTCATATATCCTTACATACATGTCTTCTACATACCTATTCATAACATACAAGTGTTTATAACCTTCTTACAATTCTACCGAAAATTCGGCAGCATAACGGAACGAGTCCACTTCCCCATGAATAGTGCCAGTACATCAGAACATCAATTTATCACAACATCACATACATATTCCAATATTGAACTCATATCAACATCAAATTCATTTAGGCAGAGTTCCTGCTCCAGCATAGTCAACCAACCCGATTTTTATAATTCAAGCCATAATTTCTATTTAACTCATTTAGACCTCAAATTTGAGTATGTTAAATTGTTATGTTTCTATTTTCTAATCTTTTTAGTCCCATCTAATTTCGATATCTATAGCTTGAGATATTTAGATTTTTCCTCGGCCTGCCCAGTGGCTAGCCAGAATCAGACATCTAAAAGTAAAAATTCACTAAAAATCAAAAACTGATTCAAATCACACGAAATTGGTCTCATATTGAAGCTAATAGGACAAAGTTTCATTTACAAAAAGTTCCACTCCAATTGACTTAGTAGGACTCGAGTTATAAGCCCGAATTCTGACCTTTCTAAACTGTCCTGTTCTGACCCGGTTGGGACATAGGGTAACTTTCTTGGATCACTGGGAGCAACTGGGACCTTATCTAATTCTGAAATTTTTATGGGACATTCTCCTATATGTAAGCTTTCTAATAAAGTTAGTTTCACTCATTTTCAAGCAGTATAGGGCAAGTTCTACCCTGAGAAACCCAATCTGACCAGAATCAGAGTCAGAAACCTAGGTCAAAATTCAAAAATTCATATCTCTCTCAATACTAATCCAAAAGCCTTATATGATGTATGTATGGAAAGCCTTGGATGTCTAGTTTCATTTAAAATTATTTTCATCAAATTTAATCTGCTGTAGGCGGAGCCGTACACTCCTCCGTACGGACTGCCGAGGGTTTTTGGTTCTACCACCCATCAGCTCTTCCTATTTTCCCTCTTTCTTGATTCCAATTCGGTTTTAACCAAACCAACAGCCCAAAATCAATCACATATCATCATAATCATTCATTTAATACCTCAAAGATCATGAAAATAATCCAAGCTCAACCAACCAAGATCACATAATTGATGCAAGAATAGAACTCCTACCTTTGTTATATGTGATTTTGCTTGATTTTTGGGCTTGGGTGAGCAAAACCTAATTGATCTTGAGAGTTTGATGGAGTTATGTTAGTGAAGAGGAGAAGGAGAGAGCTGGAGCAGAGGAGAGGAGAAAGGCAGCACAGTCAGAATGGGTGAAGAAGAAGCAAAAAAAATCTGATTGAAGGAGTATATATAGGTGGCTTCTTGGCTTGTGATTGGTGGCTTCTTGTATGGCTGAAATTCAGCCAAGCCTCTACCATCATTTGTGGCCAAAGTGGTGCCACAATTGGTGTTAAGTGGCTGAGTTATCGGCCACTCAAGGTAGGGTAAAAGAATTGGAATCCTATTGATTCGGTTCCGACAGTTTAAAATACCGTAAACTTACCGATTTCCTTTAAATCGGTAAATCGGTTTCGTGATAATTCTTATGAAATCTTCTATATTTCTAACCTAATTAACTTGTACCTAATCTCAATTAATTGCTAATCAATTTATCCTAAATAATTATTTAACCGAATGTTAATTAATCTCAATTATTCGATAAAAAACCGAACAATTGAACGAAAAATGATAAAAGGATTTTGTGAGGTTTTTATAAGTTTCTATAATCCTAATTTCTTTAATTTAACTTCTAATCAACTCTTAGTTAACCTCTAATTAACTTTTTGATTAACCCTACAAACTCAATAAAATTGAGTAAATCGATTAACAGTGTATATTAAACGTTTTGCACATTTTGGGGCCTTCTGTTTCTATTTTTCAAGGCTAATGGCATTTTCGTAATTATGGGTAAGTCTAGGGGCATCCCATGTCATTTCACATATAGGTACCTCTGTGGCTCAATTGGCTGGGGTTTAGGTTTGTATGTTTTTATTTCACGTGATTACGCCGTTTAAAACCTTATTCTGCTAATTCTATTGACATAGAGACCTAAATGTCATTTTCTAAAATGTTTAGGGGCAAGATGGTCAACAACAAAAGTTTCTTGTTATTATTTCCTATTATGTTATATGGGGATGTTACAATACACCTCCAGAGGACTAAGTACAGAAAAACAAGATGCAAATAAAGGAAAGATAAGTAAAGAATGCACCCTAGGGACGGCGATACATAATATCTAGATGTGCCAAGAAAAGAAAGTAAAGAAAGCTAAAGAAAGACAAGTGCAGTCATATCAAGAAGTCATTTGCATTCATTCAATTATTCCTTATTTTATTATGAATCGATGCATCTTATTCAATTGTCCTTCATATTGTTATGTTAATGTTTGGATTCTTTCTCTGTTTAACAAGTGTATAAATAAAATGAACCCTACTTCGGATAATATGTTTTCAAACTGTAAAACTAGATAGTTTACATAACATGTTCACCATTTTTACAATAAACCAAAGCAGCTAAAGGTAATAATAATGATACAGTATGTGGTAGTTTAAGGAATCTTATTGAGAATATTTAATTCTTACTCCTATTTGTATTTTTGTGTTATCTCTAGATATCTCAAAAGGGCTAAAAAATAGCCATACTAGGCAGAGTTTGGAAGGTGGAAAATAGCGTCATACAAGGTCTGTTGAAGTAACAGTAACAACTCTTGAGTGTAGTACTATGACTTAAGCATAGTACTATATTTCCGAGGGTGTTACACAGCTAACCACCTACCTGCCTTGGTGTTGATTTAAGCTTTTGTGTCTTTGAAGATGTGATTGTCATAGCCATAGCATTAGCAGCATTAGTATAGTTTGGGCGTAGTTCATTGACTTGCTTTTGTTTTTCTTTAGTTTAGTTCTTGGTCATTGAGTTTCTAGCATTTGCTATTATGTCTATCTATTGTTTTCTTATGTATTTGTTGAAACCAAGTGGTCTTGAACGTGGAATTTGTTCCATCATCTGTACATTTTGTCAATGCAAATTAAGCCGAGCCTCATGAATACTGAATGTCATTGTTATTTTGATTTATACTCTTCATTTGCTAATTACGAAGCTGAGAAAGGGCGCGAATGATGGTGTTCCAGATAAAAGGGTTAGGTTGGTAGAGGACTAAGCAGAAGAGGGAGAGGGCATAGGAGACGTCAGGGGTTAGGAAGAGAGGGGAGTTATAGCAATGGTGACGAAGAGCAAGGGACGGTGTGGTGGTGGCTAAGGGTGGCAAAAGTTGAAGCTCGGCTGCAACAAGTTGCAATTTATGGCAGCGAGTCATGGTTGTTGGAGGTTGAAGGAGGTGGTGGAGGTGGAGTTGGAGTTGGAAGGAGTGAGACAAAGAGATTTTATAGTGTATATGAATGTGATGAATGTATAGATAAACCTCAGATCTAAGCCATTAAATAACAAGATGTGTGGTACATTGACTATATGAGCTGCATCATAGCTTTGGCCTTTCTTCAGCAAAGTGCATTGGGCCTCATATTTTTAATTTGATTATAGCCTTCCACTTCCACTTTCACTTACACTTGGCATCGTCTAATACCCTTTTATCATTTTACTTATATTTTCTCTTTTGGCAAAGAAAATACAAAATCGCAAACTAAAAGATGTTTAATAGGTTATTTTTAATAATTTTAATATAATTGATTCCTTATCTTAATTAATACTAGTTAAATATTTTTTTTTTGGTTGAAACCACGTGTATTTTCTTATTGGAGATAATCCTACCCAAGTTGGGTAGAATCTCTATGGGCAATCAAAGCTCTCTTTTCTTATTTTTAATGCAACTGCATACTAGGGCTCGAACCTAAGAATGTTAATTTTCTTATTTCTTTAGTTCATAGAACCAATATTAATGAACATGACTTTTAGAGTATAAATGAGAAGAATACCAATTTAACTTAAAGATATCGCTCACATTATTTCCATATCTGAAATTAAGGATGACAATAAGTATCTATGGGGGCCCTTATCCTTGTTTGAAAATTTGCCTCCCGTCTTTATCTCCATCCCTATCACGAGTCCTCATACCCCATTTCCCGTGGGGGCTTGAATCCCCGTGAATATTTGTAGATTTATGCAAAAAATTAAAACCTAAAAAGAGAAAAGAAGAAAAATTCATTACAAACACTCTCAAATCTAAATAAAATATACATAATGTAACGTCCGAAAAATTTTATCGTTAACAACTGAGTTGTTCGATTTTTATCGAATAAGTGAGTTTAACCAGAATTCAATTAAGCATTGACTTAAAGCCAATTAAGTGTGATTTAAAAGGGATTAGGCTTGATGAAATTAGATTAGAAACATAGGAAACCTCACAGAAAATTTCAAATCGATTTACTGATTTAAGAGAAATCGATAAAGTTTCGGTATTTTAAATTGTTGGAACCGGACCAATAAAAATTTTTCTATGGGTGCCCTAGGATCAATGACTAAGATTTAGCCAAACTACCCCTTCATGTGGCGCCTTGATCAGCCATTGAGGGAGGAAAGCTAAGCAAAATTGGATGATAAGGTGAAATCCACCATTCATCATGCATCTTGCTTCTAAAAATCTCCACCTCTTTCTTTCCTTCTCTTTTGAAAAGTTCGGTCACCCTATTTGCTGAAACTCCTCTCATTCCTCTTCTCCTCATTCTCATCTTCACTCCATTTCCATCTTTTCTTCAAGTCTCAACACAAGTTGTTTCTATCAAAGCCACTCAATTAACCCAAATTCAACTAGACAAGGCAGGAAATCCTACTTCTCTTCTTAATTTCCTTGGTTTGGATTTGTGTGTGAGTCTTGCATACTTTGTGCTACTGATGTTATGTGAAGCGATGATGATGAATTACAGTTGATTATGCATGTATGTTATGATTAGAATTAGAATTTTTGAAAAAGAACTTGAAGAAAGGAGAAAACTCAAGTAGCTGGTAGGGTTTTTCCTCAATGGTCCGTACAGCGGAGTGTATGGCTCCGCCTACAGCCATTTAAACCATGAATCTATTTTTATATGAAACTAGACATTCAAAGCTTTCTATACATATATAATATAAGGCCATTGGATTAGTATTGAGAGAGATATGAATTTTTGAAATTTAACCTAGAAGTTAGGACTCCTATCCGAGCAGTATGAGTTGAGAGGGTGTAACTCACCCTATACAACTCCAAATTGAGTGAAACCAACTTTGTTAGAAAGCTTACACATAGGAGAATATCTCATAAAAATTTTCGAATTTGATAAGGTCATTTTTGTTCCCAGTGAGTCGAGGAAGTTGCCCTATGTCCAATCCAGGTTAGAACAGAGTAGTCCAGTAGGGTCAAATTTCAAAGCCTATAACTTAAATTATACTCATCCAAATGATATGAAACTTAATTCATTTGAAAGCTTGTTTTGTTAGCTTTACATGGATATAAATTTTGTATGATTTCACCCATATTTCTATTTTTAGTGAATTTTTCCCCATAAGAGTGTAAATCTGGCTAGAAGTAGGACAAGTCTAGGATAAGACACAGATAATTTGAGTTAATGTCGGAAGTCAGGATTTAGTGAATAGGGATCTAGGTCAGTATACTTAAAATAGAACTCTAAAATTAAGGGACTAGGTCGAGAACACTTGAAGTTGAAGTCAGGAATTAGAAGAACAGAAAGCTAGGTCGGGAATATTTAAGATTGAACTCAGGAGGATATACTCAAGGATTAGCTCGGAAGGGTACACTTAAAGTTGAACTTGGAAGGGGTTTACTTAATGACTGAACTCAGAGTTAGTGAATAGGAAACCATATCGTGCATGGCTAAGGCTGAATTCGGAGCTTGGTAGGGAGAGTTAGATCGTGCATATTTGATGCTAAACTCGGGACTTAGTAAATAGAAAGCTCGGGATTTAGGAAACACGCTTATCGAAGTCTCAGTAGACCAATGGCAGGGTGAGGTTGGAGATCGAACACAACCCCGAAAGTCGGTAATTATGTAATCTCAGGAGACCGAACACAATGTAGGGAAATCGGAACTTGTATCAGGTCGGAACTCGGAACCCAGTAAATCTTGAAGGTCGAACTCGGGAACCGTAATAGAAGTTAAAAGCTTACAAGATAGATTGATACTTGAGATTCTAAATCTTGCACTTATCAATATTGTTATATTCTTGATATGAATATGATGTTTTATATTGAGTTTACTATTTGATTAAAATGTCCTGGTTATCTGGCACTATTCACAGGGAGCGGATATGATCCGTTATGCTGCTGAGATTTCAGCAGAAAATATAATTAAAGTGAATTTACAACTTATGCATGCATTGGTCAAAGTGTTAGACAAACAATGCTACTCTATAAGTATGAGAAAGGATTTCCATGTGACTTGGGCCAACCTTTGAACAAAGTTAAGGGGAATAGATCAGTGGAGAAATCGGGAAAAGCAAACCCGACGACCCTGTATAGGAACGAGCTCGATCCTAAAAAGTGGATTATTACCCAGGAGTCTTATGGCCAATATACTCCCAGGGGACCAAGTATGGAAAAAATATGAGTTAAGATCAAGTGCATCATTCTTCATGCATATCCATAATTTCAGTTTTTAAACATTGAGTTAAATTGCACCATTGGATGTTATATACACATTATTGCTCACTTTATAGCAGTTACTTATTTATGTAAATACACAGATCAGGTTGTTTAATTTCTATTTACATTCCTTTATTTCCTTAAGTAAAACAAGGCTGTGTTTCGGGCAATGATTTTCATGACTAATTGAGTAGGGAGTAGGACATCCTAGCGATATAATATTTTCTCCTAATTAACTAAACATCCGAAGCACCTAAGAATGATAGTGATGTCAGATACGCATAGATTTAGGAATTCCTATTAAGAAATCTTTATTTCTCACCCTATTATATACCCCCGCATCATTCTCAGATCATGGAGAACGCGGCAACCTGCATCCTGTTCATTGAGTTTCCAGAGCGCCACATCCATCTTGATCCGTTCTTGGATTCTGTGTATATAACTGGTAGATGCCAATTTCATCTTTATTTTTTTTTTTTCCGAAGAGACTTTGCTGTACCTCTTATGCACCCGCTGTTTGATCTTGCCGTCCCTTACATCACCATCCCTATCCACACGGCTTATCCCTTTCCACCTCCACCCGCAGCAGCAGCACCAGCCATGGCTCCACCAGTCGTACCACCGCAGTCGATCCCCTCTACCTCTATGTTTGAGGAGGATCCATCGGAGGCAGTGAGCTCGTCGTCCTCATGTTCTGTCCCGAGTGTAGACTATACCCCTGCTGACGCCGGTATGGCGAATGGATTTCTCTCTTCGGAGTCCATCTAGAGTACCCATCGTAGCAGCAGTAGATGTATAGGATGACCCTCTTTTGGCAGTTGGGTCATAGGCATACAGGTAAAAGCTAGTAATTGTACATGTAATGTCCCATGGGGACCAGTAGAGGGGGGGAAGGTTCATATTATCAGGCCGATTTATTTTATGTTAGCGGCCTCATTTCTTTTACCCTGTACTGTATTGTATTTCTTTTGATAACCTTGAAAACAAAGGTATAAGCATGTAAATATATATATGATGCAGTTTGTTTATTTCGCAATTTTATTTGAGTTACTTTATTTCTGATACAACGACTGTTTAGTGTATATCTCACTGTCAAATCGAAATTGATTAAAGTAAATAATTAACTCTTAGTTCACTACACGTAATAACTTACCAGGTAATATATTATGATTTAAGCATAGTATTTTGTCTGGTAAGTTGTTACACATAATATCCATAATCTATTACAATTCTACTAATGCAGTGCAAAATTAACAATGAAAACACCAGCCAAAAGTCCAATAGTTTTGACAATAATTATAATCATAAAAAGTAATTACAAAAAAAATCCAATGATGAATATTTCCACTAGGGTTTGGATATGTGTATTAGTGTATATGTATTTAAGGTTAGTTCGGTAATTTCACATATAAATGGAGACTTTGCGAATCTCTATAAGGTAGGGACCTCAGTCCCTATCCTTGCCTCATTTAGTAAATGGAAACACCATCCCCATTCCTATAGGGACTAAAATCATCCCCGTACCCATCCCCATCGCAGGCAATCCCCACAAATACCTGTCTAAATGGGTTTTTTTTTTTTTTTGCCATCCCTATCTAAATAATTTTTCTTTATAATCTTCAACAACTTTTAACATTTACATTATAAGAAAAGAAACTAATTTTCATGTACTAATAGTGTAAAATAATTTCACACCATTATCTAATAAAAATCATGGAAATTACCATATTATGATAGGTAGTTACATAGAAATGGACCATATGGACAATTCTCTTAATTTCTATTAGATGATAGTATAAAATTATTTTACACTATCAATGCATAGAAGTTATTCTTTGAAAAAATATGTTGGTGCAACCCCTTAATATACTTATGTAGCTCTAAGAGACAATAAATAAATAGAGAAAATTTCATTCAACCACCTTGAACTTTATGTCTTTTGTAGATAGGCACCCTTAACTTTAATTTTGTAACACCCCGATTTAGTCGTGTCTATAATTAATGTTGTTAGGGATTAACCAACACTAAATTTATAGATAAAGAGGAGAATGTAGAATAATAAAAGTGATAATATAATATAGTTAAAATTTTGTCGGTATTAGAACTTTAATAGTACCATAAAAATTTGTAGAACGGTTTCTTGAAACATAAGAAATTAATCTAGTAGAGATGTAAAATACAAGAGAATCTTGTTATCATGAGACAACACATATTATATGCAGTTAGAAATTAACCACAATGACCAAAAACTCATGGAACAATTTAGACGACAAAATTAAAGCAAATCACTTTTTACTTTTACAAAAATTATTAAAAAAATTGTAATAAAAAGATAAAGCTCTAATTTTAGCTTCATCTTCTTCTTTTTCCTACCACCAAGGGCTAAACCCCCTCTATCTCTAATTCTCTCCTCCATTTTTGTTATTCAAGCTCCTCAAACAAGTTCTTCTCTTTACTCCTCCTAAAGCTACCACCAAAACCAAGTCTTATCACCATTACTTATCTTAAAAACACAAAAAGAAAGCCCTTTGGTCCTACAAGTGTTAGCTATTAGTAGGAAAAAGAAGAGGATTGTTGGTGCTTGCTTGGTTTAAGAAGGTTGGAGCTTCAAGGAGCTAAGTGTTGAGGTTTTAATAGCTTTGGAACTAAGGTAGGTTTCCTAGAACCTAAATGTATGTTGATATGAAAAAGATGATATATGATCTTGTTCTAGTAATTTAAAGCTTGTAAAATTAGATTAATGAATAATATTGAGTTAGAAAATCCAAAGAACTCAAAATAGAAAATTTGCCATGTTGTGTAAAACTGGACAATAGTCAATCCATGATGAATAACTCAAGCTAGGAAATTCAAAATGAAGTGGAACAAATTTTAATTGAAACTCCAAATTCGAGATCAATTATACCTAAGATAAATAAGTTATGAATTTTTGAATTGAGTAGTGAGTGAGGGGGATAAACTTGAGCAGTGTGTAACCTAATGGGCATAACTCACCTTATAGACCTTCAATTTGAGTTTGTTAGGAAGCTAACAAGTAGAGAATAACCCATAAAATCTTAGATTCAAAATCACAGTAATTTTTCCCCAGTAAATCCATGAAATTGCGCCATGCTCTATAAGTATCCATATAAGGCAACCCTAGTATAGGGCTTATAAGGCTTATAATTTAAGCTTTGCTTAGTCAAATTAAGTGGAACTTATTGTGTTTGAAACAAAGTTCATATGGGTATAAGCCTATAAAATTTTAGGGCAAAATAATGCAAGATGAATTTGTAGCAATTTTCTACATTTGATTGCTTAACTTTGTCTCATAACAGGTAGTAATAGCGAAAACCTACGTAACTTAAATTATACACTACAAAATTGAGTGGAACCAAAGAGGCTTAAAAATATATTAGTAGAGCATTCATCTTGTAAAATTTGAGATCAAAATGACTTGAATTGAAATTTTAGTGCATTTTAGAATTTCTGGACGGATTTGAGGCAACTTAACTTGTAATACAAGTGGTCATAAATCAAGCTGGAGGTCTCCAACAGACTTGGGGCTGAATCTAATTGAAAAGCTTAATATGATGCATTGATTTTGTATGATCTAGAGATGTATAACATGCAATATCCATTTACTTGGAATTTCTGAAACTAGGACAGCTTGTGCCTAATATAGCTACATTTATGTTGAAATTTTGTAATATACCATTGATAGGATTGATTCTCTAGATTACTAGCTAGACTATAAGCTATTTAAATTTTGGTAGTCCCATGTTATAGTCATTATACTATCAGATTCTTAGTAAATTCATTCTTGACTTGGCATGATTCAAGTACACATTATGCTACATGAACAAATTGTGCATGCTAAGAACATGAAACAAGATGAGATCCCTTCACTTGGAGGTAGTTATTTTAAGACTATGTGATCCTTCTAATAGGAGACAGTTAATTAAAAGATGAGATCCATCCAATTATAGGGATATGAATGCCTTTGTCAGCTTAAGTCTGATTTTAGATTAGTATTATGTGACGATAATCATAGAATGAGCTCATATCCTAGAATAGTCTATCCAAGGATAGTAAAGATTAAAAACATGTGCTAAGTAAGGAAGTAAATAAGAAAAATGTATCAAGTCATGCATTCATAAGCATGCAGCTTATTTGCCTTTATTTGATAGCATAATCTTTCATGACTAAGGCATTACTGTTAGTTTCTGCATGACAAGTTGATTACTGTAAGTGTATGATTAAAAGTAACCTGATTCAAAAGGATATGTTTTCCTTAACTTAATAAATGATTTGCCCCTATGTATAAGATCACATTTTTTTAAAATAAATTGAAGCAGCTAGGACGATGACGATGACAGTGATTGTCTATTAGATTGGAATACCTATAGCGAATGTCAAATTCTTACTCTTGTGTGATGCCATGTCATCTCCAGACAGCTCAAAAGACCTTGATGGTGAACTATCTAGTAGAGTTTGATTGAGGTTGGGTTAGCTATTGAAGATTGCTGTTGGATATATATTAGCACTAGATGGTTGTTACCCTAGTGGAAGCTCTTAACAGAGCTCTTTTATGTATTTTGAAATACGATCAAATAAGATTGGAAGTCTTGTTATATGACTTGGTGAGTGCCATTATGATGTAAATGTTTGTATATATAACAAAGTTTCTATTCTCTCTATTTGTTTGCTTAGATTTACTCAAAACTATGAAATAAATCTCATGCTATTTTCTCAAGAATACGGCAAATAATCAAGCAAGGTCTTCTAATTTATTAGTAGCAACTCCTAAGTGTGATGTTATGACTTAAGCATGATATTATACTTAGGAAGGTGTTACAAACTTCATTCTAATTACTCCTTAAATTTTTATTATTGTTATAATGGATCCTTCGAGTAAATGGTCATTAGCTCTTAATGACAATGCCATGGCCCCACCAGAGTCATGATCAGCACTTAGGGAGTGCTGCACTCTTTAGCAAGCCTACTAAACATTTTAGGATTAAAACGGATAGAGATGCCTCTAAAAATCGGACTACCCCAAAATGATCCATCCAGTTCTTATGATAATATTTAAATAAACAGACCATCCAGCATAGTTATAAGCTCAAAATCATTAATTCGAGTATTTACATAAGTTATACAAAACAAAAAGGAAGTGGGATCTTACTTGCAGTCCATGGAGCACAAGTCTAACTATATAATTGTAGAGTATATTCAAAACATTTACATTTAATCAAAATGACTCCAAGGCTACACCATAGAGTGTCAGGCTCATCAAGAAGACAACTAGATGCTTCAACTAGTAGGAGGATTGGGGCACTAATCAGTAGCAGAGTTTGAAACATGTGAGAAAAAGGGGTAAGTCTAGTGGAACTCAGTGAGCAATAATATATCTACAACAATGGTAGGGCAAGCAATTGCCACGAGCCTTCCAAATCAATCACAATTTAATAACAGTAGACATTATAACTTAAAAAATCACATTTTTACATTCGGATGTTCATTTTTTACCTAGGATTCAGGTGGTGGCCCCCGGATACCTTATGACACATGGCACGTTGGTCCTAGCCTTCTTAGGATTCAATGGGTAGCCCCTAGATATCCTGTGATCCATAGCACGCTGGTCCTAGGAGGTTAAGGCACCAATCCACACATGTATACATATTTATATATATCAGCTAATACTCTAGTCAATCAATTTGCGTAAAAGAGAGTCCATATGTAACACTCCAGCCTGAGTTATAGTTACCGTCGAAATCGGAACCTGAAAAATTCTGAGTCTGAACTCTATGCCTCCTTGGAGGGCTATAGGTTTGAGGCATTTTCTTAAGATCAAAAGTCCCGATAATGGTTCCCTGGACATCAATGAGTTGAAGAGGGATTTTTAACGAATTTTAGGGAATGGATAACCCCTTCATTTTCAACCCTCAAGTTCATAAAAATGCAAGTTTTCGGAGAATTGTACTAAAACCCAAAAGTTGGATTCTAATTCCTAAGGATTTTGAATTTTTAGATATTTTTATTGAATTCAAAGGGGGGTATTCCCATATTTACATTTATGTTTTAAAGTTAATGGAGAGTAAAGTTAAAGAGTCTGTGTAATATCTTAGACCTGGGAAAAGACTGCAGAAGGAGGGAACCAAGTTTTTGGAGTTGGTAATCGATTACAGAGGACCTGTAATTGATTACAACCCTCTTTGTATGCCACGGGTTAAAAATTTTCATGTGGTAATCAATTACCAGTTTTAGGTTTATGGTAATCGATTACCAGCATTGGTAATCGATTACTAGTTCTTCGTGGTAATTGATTACCAGCCCTTGGTAATCAATTACCATAGGCCAATATATAGGCCCGAACGTGTCCCACGCCCTCATTTTCAAATTTCCTTTCTTTCTCTACCCTCAAAACTCTCTCCCTTCTCTCTAAAACACATCTCCCTTCATTCCTAAACACAATCTTTCTAATCCTTCCATCAAATTACACCATTTCCACTCACTTAACCTGAATTTCTTTCTCCAATCCTAAATCATATCTTCATCCAAAAAGCAACACATTTGGTCTTGGAGTTTAGAGGAGGTGACACCATGGCTCTTAAAGATTTCTTCTTCCTTTCTCCCTTCAAAAAGGCAATCTTCAAACTCCTTCCTTTCCTATGAATTACGAATTATTTCCCCTATAGTGAGTTCTTGGAGAACCCTAGGTTATATGAATTAGAAATTTTCATATCTGGGAGTAAAGTAGATTAATCCATAGTCTAAGGGACTAACCTTGAATTAAATTGCCGTATTATTGATAGTATATACCACTGGAGGACTGGCTTTGGCTCTCAGAGTTCATGGGATTAGGATTCCACTATTGGCGTTAAGTCTGTGAGTAGATAGTTTATCCCTATCTTAGTTTTAACGTATTTCGTCTATATACATTCATATACAAATGATTTCTATGTCTTAGCAATATAATTTAAATTTTGGTAGTTTATTTATTTCTACTTGATCACGTGAGACAATGACTTGATTTTCGGGAAGAAAATATGATAAATGTTTATTTCGTTGGTTTCCTATTAAACTTTGGAAATTATCTTGGTTTTGAAAGGATTTGATATACTTAATGGGTTATGGTTTTGCATGGATTGCTCCACATCTAATTTATGAATGATTATGTAAAAAGTGAAGTGAAAGGTTTTCGGATCAAATCTTTAGATTTTGTTCACTTTTGATTTATTAAAGTGTTAAAGCTTTATTTTTCTTGAAGTTATGATTTTATTGTTTTATATAAGGTATATTGGTATGTTTTATAAGAATCTTTATTAAATATTCTGTATAATGGAAAAGAAAGACTTGGGAAAGTCTAGGCCAGGATCTATAGGCTAATGGCAGTAGGCGTTAGCCCTGGGTGTGTAACACCCTATCAACTTGATGTTATGCTTAAGTCATAGCATGAAATTGGATAGGTTGCGTTACCGTATTAGTCTGCTGTCTAAAGTTGTAATCAGTATTTTATATCCTGATATATATGTATATAACTGACGAAAGAATCTACAAAACCGGACGCTCCATATAATAAATGTGATTAACATAGAAGTATCATTAGTTGCTTATATATACAAATACATATGTAAGTTGGAAGCCAGGGCTTCGGTCTATAAATATACATATCAAAAGTAAAGTGAAGGAAAAGGCATAACAAAAATGGCAGAAGCCAGCTAGGAATAGTGAATCCAACTCGAGGTCACAGTGCGAGTTGCAGTCCTGGAACCTTAATGAAGAGGGTAGCTGCCGAGTCCATTGCCCACGTCTGAGAATGAGGCGGAAAAGCAAAATCGAGGTGAGAATTTAAGAAAATTCTCAGTAGGGTTGTGCATGACGCTTGACTGACGTCGCGTTCATTCTCAGCTGCCTCGGGTTTTATTTACTTATAAAGACGTGAGATTAAACTTAACTATTCATATTTAATAAGGTTGGGAAAATGCCTGGTCCGAGGCAGGGTCCAGTTTTACTTAAGACATATAAGGAGTAGAATAAACCAATATCGACAATAAACAGAATAATGAGCATATGGCAGTACATGAATGCAGCATAGAAACTATAAATGACATATAATAACCATTCGATGTAAGTATGCACTGAATGCAATCATGCAGACTTGCTCTTGAATCTTTCTTCATAAACTTTCTCATAAACTTTTCTATTACTTGTCATCATTTTTCCATCTCTTGGTCCACAGGAGTTCTTGGCCATTTAGACTCTGGGTAATAGTCTCGCTTATCGGGATCGAGGCTCGTTCCTATCTGAGAATTGCCGGGTTTACTTTCCCCGACGTTCCCACCGATCTATTCCCCTTAACTTCTTATCCGGGGCTGGCCCAAGTAGCATGGAACTTTCATAGTGGCATGACCCTTTTCATAACTTTCATAACTTTCTTAAGAATGCACATGCATTAATATGAAATTCATAACTTGTGTATGGGTTCTACCAAATTTTCGGCAGCATAACGGAACGAGTCCGCTTCCCCATGAATAGTGCCAGCCAACCAATACATTTACACAATTTGCAATTTCAGTATAGGGCAGCAATTATACACACACATTCATAAACTCATTCATTAGTTTCAACAAGCTTCAATAGGGTTTTTGGCTGTTTCTGCCTCATTCTGCCCGATTATGGTATGTCCCACCTTTATTTCACTTTAACTCCTTTAAACCTGATTTTTGGCTAGGTTGTAGCCTTATGTGTCTAGTTTCTAACCCTTTTGGTCCCATCTAATTTCGATATCTATAGCTCCAGATATTCAGATTTTATTCCGGCATGCCCAATGGCCAGCCAGAATCAGGCAACGAAAAGTAGAAATCCACTAAAAATCGAAAACTGACTTAAATGATACGGAATTGGTCTCATATTAAAGTTAACAGGGTAAAGTTTCATTTACAAAAAGTCCCATCCCATTTGGCTTGGTAGGGCTCGAGTTATAAGCCCCGCAACTTAACCTTCTTGAACTGCTCTGATTTGGCTCGGTTTGGACATCGGTTAACTTTTTCAAATCACTGGGAACAAATAAGATAGTAACAAACTCGGAATTTCTGGGTAGGATGTTCTCCTATGTGTAAGCTTTCCAACAAAATTAGTTTCACTCAATTTGGAGTTGTATAGGGTGAGTTACACCCTTTTCAACCCATACTGTCCGGGTGGATGTCTGGATTCCTAGGTCAAACTTCAAAAATTCATATCTCCCTCAATATTAATCCAATGGTCTTATATGATATATGTATGGAAAGCCCTAGATGTCTGGTTTCATATAAAAATGGTTCCACTCATTTTAAACGGCGGGAGGTGGAGCCGTACACTCCGCCGTACGGACCGCCGAGGGTTTTGAGTTTTCCAGCCTCTCAACTTCTTCATATCTTCATCCTTTCTTGTTTCCAATTCAATTTTAATCTCACAAATAGCCAATAAATCAATTATAATTCATCATAATCAGTCAATTAACATATCAAATTCAAGGAATTAAATCAACACCAATCATCCAAGAGTCAGAAAATCAAGAAAGAAGAAAACCTCTACCTCTTACTATGAGTGATTTGGCTTGAGTTTGTAGCTGAAACTTGATTGAATCTCAAAGTTGGGTGGAGTTGGGTGAGTGAAGAAAAGAAAAGAGGGAGCTGAAGTGAAGAAGAAGTTACATAGAAGGGGGTCTGAATCAAAAGGGGAGAGAGTGTTATATAGGCATGAGTGGGAGCTAACTTGGAAGGTTTTGATTGGCGCCAAAACATAAGGTGAGTTTCAGTAGACCTTGCTCTCCACGTCGCCCTCTTTGTGTGGTAGAATTGCTCTCCACGTCGCCTAAAGTGGGACTAGTTTCTAGTATATTCTGAATATAAAATCGGAACTCGTACTCTTTGTTAAGTCGGAACTCGGGCATATGTTGGGATTAAATCGGAACTCGGAAAATATTGTAAGGTTTAAACAAAGCCTGATGTGAAGCCAAGCACTTCAGGTCGGAAGTCGGGAAATTAGGTAAACTCGAATGGATTCTAATCATAACACCGGAAGTTGGATTTCAAAATACCACGATATCGGAACTCGGTATTGGTAATGAACTCTAGATCGGAACTCGTGAAATTTTGCTCGGACTTGGAGGCCAGTTCAAAGACCTGGTCTCGCATCCATTTCAGGTTGACATCAAATCGGATGTCGGCTTTCGTGCTTAAGATCGGAAATCGGAATCATCCTCCGCTCTAAATAAAATCGGAAATCGGTATTTATTACTGATGAGGTCGGAACTATTAAGGTCGGAAATCGGGTATACATATATAAGATCGGAATTCGGAAAATAAGCCAGTCCAGTTGAGTCTTCATTAAATCGGAATTCGGAAAATAAGCCAGTCCAGTTGAGTCTTCATTAAATCGGAAATCGGAAATTGCCTGATTAGGTCGGAAATCGAAAATCCTTGTCTGTTCGGCCTTGAAGATGAAGTCGAAGGTCGGAAGTAGCGGACGTTACAGGGCGCACCTAGGAGGTTGTATTTCACAGCCATTCAAAGGAGTGGTGCGTGCCTGATTACGGGATTCACATGAAGGAAAGGTCACCTAAGTGTGATTCCTGCCTAATTATCCTGGAATAGATGGACTCTATTTTGGAAAAGAAAATTTGAATAATATTTGATTAAGATTTCTATTGTGGTTTTGTTATACATATTATAGTATCACCTTAATATCTATAAGTTTGTACATTGTCTCATGTGGGTTAGGGATACTCTATCTCTTACTAAGTTTCATAAACTCACCCTATTATTTCTTTCTCTTTTTCAGATATAGGTATTCTAGTAGGATCTAATCCTTTAGCCTTCGTGATTAAATTCCGAGTTTTATGGATAAACCCTTTTCTACTCAAGGGTATATTGTAAATATTTGAATTTTGATAAACTCTTAGATAGTGGTAGCTCCATAGTACTACAGGCAGGGTCCGGCCTTGACCTGATTATATTGATTCTATTGTATTTCATCTGTTTATACTATATGGTTGGATTTCTTAAAAGGATTTGGTTTTTCCAAATAATTTAAGTTATGTATTTTGGATGAATACTTGTAAACATATATATTTTTCATTATTATATTGTGTGCTGAGGGGTGTATTATGAGAATACCTGGATCTTCGATGGAAGATTGTGTTTATTTATCTTGTACGGTAACCTTTTGTAATTGGGAAATATCCTGATTACAAAGGGGACTCTGTCAAAATTTTTATAAAAAATTCTGTGGTGGAAGGCTTGTGTGGGGACTTGTCCCTATGCACCGGTCACGGCCCGAGTTAGGTCGTGACATCATATAATAGTTTTGATGGCTTATTCCCCTGCATATAGCAATATACACATACTAGAGCACATCCCTAATTCAATTCACTAAATAACATCAATCCATGCTTCCAATTCATATTTTAACATATCAAGACTCCAAATTTCCATATGTTCACAAAATTAGCATATTCAATATGTTACAAGTATATTATTACTCATAGATCAAGTCAAAGAGAAGATGACTCAAGCTCTATGATGCCTCAGAGCCACCAAGGAGATCCTTGAGATTATCTAACATGACAAACATTATAAATTAGATTCCCACAACTTAACTATTGCAAGAATTTACTTAGATTAGCCTCATAGAGCAAAAATCTCCAAATTTCTGCTTTAGGGATCAAGGTCCATACCCAAAACTTAAATAATCAGAAATACTTAAATAAACCATGACCTAAAGAAAGTAGTGAACTTAAGAATTACCTTGGAGAGTGGTGGGTATCCTTTAACCTTTGCTTTCTCTTACTAAAAAAAGGAGAGAGAAAACTCCAAGAAAGGAAATCAAGGTGGATGATGATGATGAAGTGGAGGAAGTGAATTTTATGAGGGATTTGTGTAAGAATTGATGAGGATTTGATGGAATTTATGTGAGAGAAAGAGATGAGAGGGAGAGCCAAGAGAGGGAGTGTTTGAGAGGAAAATGAGAGAGAGAGGGGTCGCAAACCTCTTATGTGCATGCAAACACTACCCAAGTGGTGGAATTGGGCACCTACGTAGTGAAAAAAAATCTGGCCAGCTTCCGAGTGGCCACAATAAGCGCCTACTTGCTGGCTTCGGGCTGCAAGATTCATGTTTTTTCCAACTTAACATGCATTCTTAAGTCTTAAATCATACTTCTAAGCATATTTTAACCTTAATAACATCTAAATACTCAAGAATATGAGTCTAAAAGATTGCTCAAAGGTCCATGATTCGAAGAAATTTAAAACTTATTCATACAAAACCTTGAGACATTACATTGACATACAATGCATGATACTTCCCAAGGTCCAAGAGATAATCGTGCTCTACTTTAATAACTTTAAAATGCTCAGGAATAAGATTCTAAAAGAATACCCGAAGGCTAACAAAAGCAAGAGAATGAAGGTTTAATGCATATAGAACTTAGGGTGTTACATTGTGTCAGGGATCAAATCAATACAAAACTCAATTTCCCCATATTGCATGGTGCCAGCTGGGTTAAAGGAGTTGAAGTGGTAGTTGCAAGACTTATTGGATGAAGGTTTTATCTGCCTAAGAACTTCTCCGTGGGGAGCTCCAGTGTTATTTGTGAAGTAGAAAGGCAGATCTATGAGGCTGTGTGTAGATTATCAGAAACTTAACAAGTTGACCGTGCATAATAAGTATTCCTTTTCTTGCATTGATGATCTATTTGAACAACTTCAAGGAGTTTCCTATTTCTCCAAGATTGACCTTCGTTCTGGATATCACCGGTTGAAGGAAAGAGAATTTGTGTTCCCAAAGATCGCTTTTCACACCCATTATAGATATTATGAGTTTTTAGTAATATCCTTTGAGTTGATTAATGCTCTAGTCATGTTTATAAACCTGATGAATAGAATATTCAAACCTTTCTTGGATCGTGTTGTGATTATTTTTATTGATGACATTTTGGTGTACTTAAAGAGTTGGGAAGAGCATGAGCAGTATTTCAAGATCATCCTCCAAACTTTAAGAGATCAAAAGCTATATGCCAAGTTTTCAAAGTCATGGTGGACCCCAAAAATGTAACACCCTCCCAAGTACAGTACTATGCTTAAGTCGTAGTACCATACCCTAGAGTTGTTACTATTACCTGAGCGGACCAGACAGCAACTTCATCCGTCCTCGGGACTTCTTGAACTTTCTGGAGACAACACGGAAAAAGGAGTGAGAATTATAAATTCTCAGTAGGATTTTCTAATTATCATATATAATGTCATCGTTGTCATCTCCAGTGTGCTCCGGTTTATTTTATAAAAGGTAAACATGCTTTATAAACTATTTAATTTTAAAGGTTGAAAATATAATGTCCGAAGCAAAGCTCATTTTAATCATACACTTGGCATTTGGGAGAACCCATAAAAATCAATTCATGAATTATATTAGGAATGATAACTGAAATACAATAAAGTACGATAGCATCAATGTACTAGAGGTATAACTTCCACATATACTTTACTGGAATTTGAATTTATGCTGATATATGAAATTTACTTTTCTTTCTTTATCTTCCTTTACTTTTTACATATTCCAGAGTATGATTGCCATGTCATACCCCATCAAAATGTGATCGCCATGTCACATTCTTTAGGAATATGTTCTTCCTGCCATGCCCTAGAGTATGATCGCCATGTCATACTCCATCAGAATGTGATCGCCATGTCACACTCCTTAGGGTGTGGGATCATCATGCTATATTCCAGAGTACGATCGCCATGTCATACCCCGTCAGAGCGTGATCGCCATGTCATGTTCCTTAGGAATATAGACTCATCATCATATCTTTACATGCCACATTCGAGAGTATGATCGCCATGTCATACCCCATCAGAGCGTGATCGCCATGTCACGTTCCTTAGGAATATGGGATCTTCATTTGGTACTTACACTAGCTAGGTCATGCCATGCCTCATGTAAGTTCTGGCCCCTATGCTCACACTAGTTGGGTCGATGCCATGCCTCATGTGAGCGGGGTACTTGCATATGCCTTAGTCTTTAGTCTTTACTGCCCTTGGGTAGCCTGGCCTTGGAGTGAGCTTGTCGGCTCCACCCGTGACCATTGTCACACCGACTCAACCACAAGGGGATCCACATTTAATATACTCATGTCTTTATCATTCATCTGCCTTCACAAGGAGGAACCTCAAATAACTGCCTCCAAGGGAAGGGACTCACATTCAATATATTCACATTCTTTTATTCTCATGCACATTCAAGCATAGTCATACTAAGTGTGTTCGTACATATACTTCATTTATGTTCATATATCATTGCACACATGATCTTCACGTACATATCCATGACATATAAAGGCCCGTAGCCTCTTTACCATTCTACTGGCACTCATACATATACTACATCTTTTACCTTCACATACCTCATATCATACTTATGTCATTCTTGAATATAGAGTTTCCATATACATATTCACACTTAGATTCATCCTTACACATAAACATTCATAGTCTCGTAGATTTCTGCCGTAAATTCGGCAGCATAACAGATCAGATCCGTTTCCCCATGAATAGTGCCAGTTCTCATAGCCAAACCAGTCATAGCAACATAATCAATTTTACACATAAATATCAATGTCGAACTGGCAATCCTCAACTCAAACCTTATATGTTTCACTAACACTTATGAAATCATCAATTGGGTCACCTTTGCCAATCTATTCAGCTCTGCCCAAATTTCATATGATCCACCTTTACCTCTATTCAACTCATGTAAACTTGAATTTTGGATATATCATAGTTCTATATGTCTACTTTCTAACCTCTTTAGTCCCATATCATTTTGATTTATATAACTCAAGATATCTAACTTTTGCCTTAGCCTATTCAGTCACTAGCTCGAATTACACTCCTGGAAGTATAAATTCATTAAAAATTGAAACTATGCTCAAATCATATGAAATTGGTGCCATATCAAAATTAATAGGACAACCTTTCATTTGCAACAAGTTTCATTCCATTTTCTTAAGTATACCTCAAGTTATAAGTCCTGAAAGTAGACCTTCCTGAACTACCCTATTTTGGCTCAGTTTAGACATAGGGTAATTTCCTCGAACCACTGGGATCAATTGGGAACATAACAAACTCGAAATTTTATATTGGGATGTTTCCCTATGTTTCATCTTTCTAACAAAGTTGGTTTCACTCAATTTGGAGTTGTATAGGGCGAGTTACACTCTCCTCAAGTCATCCTACCCGGATGAAGGTCTTGATTCCTAGGTCAAACTTCAAAAATTCATATCTCCCTCAATACTAATCCAATAACCTTATATGATATATGCATGGAAATCCCTGGATGTCTACTTTTATCTAAAAATAGTTTCATCGAATTTAACTGATTGTAGGCGACGCCGTACACTCCACCGTATGGACTGCCGTGGAACTTCTCCCTTAGACAGCATTCCAATCCTTCACTTCTCCTAGTTTCCTTCTTCTAACCTTAATTCCAACTCATTATTTCATATTAATCCCATATTAATCCAACCAAAATTCATCATATACATCCAATATATCATCAAATATATATAGGAGAGTAATCTTTTATGCATCTTCAGTTTAGAGAAATTAAGATTAGAGATTGAATCCTACCTCTTTGGAATGTGATCTTGCTGAATTTGAGTTTAGATTGAATGGAGCCTTGCCAAAGCTTGGAGATTTGATAGAGTAGATTAAGAGGGAGAAAGGAAGAAGAAGACTGGAGCAAGAAGGAAAGAGAGTGGCGTAAATCAGCTAGGAAGAGGAGGGGAGTCTGACTTAAATACATGAGAGTTATGGTGTTGATTGGTTGGAGTTTTGTGGTTGAAGTTCGGCCATGTCTCTCACTTTTGTGGCCAAAATGCTCTCCACGTCGCCCCAAAAGTGGAATACGTTTCCGTTCTGCCTGAAATCGGAAATCGTATTTATTATTCCTGAAGTCGGAACTCATGCCATCTTACTTGAGCTTGGAGCTAAAGCCGGATGTCGGAACTCGTCCCATCTGGTTTGTGACCTAAGGAAATCTTATCTGTTCGAAACTTGGAAGTAAAGTCGTATGTCGGAAGTCATACAACTCGCAATCATATAATCTCAGAACTCCCTATTTGAACTCAGGAATGTGAATGCTGGATATAAACTCGGAGATCGGAACTCGTGTAGGACTGGAAATCAACTCAAAGATTTGAACTCATGTCCATTGAGTTCAACTCTAAGGCCGGAACTCGTTACATTTAACTTGGAGGTCGGTACTTGCACCATTGTTTTAAAGCATCAACTTGGGTCAAGTCCGAAGTCGGAATGAGGATGCTTAAGGTCGGAACTCGGGAGTTACCCAAGTACTTAAACCCGGAAGTCGGTATTTATATACAGTGTGGTTGATGAGATCGGAATCGGGTATATTTTCCTTGAAACATGAAGTCGGATATATGTAATCACGTCCGTGTTGTTTGTACTTGAGAGTCAAGTGGGAAGTCAGGAATAACTCATTGGAGACCTGAACATAAGTTTGGAGATCAGAAATCATGTTCCAGTATACTTCAACTCGAAGTCGAATATTGGAACTCGGAAGCCGCCATTTAACTCGAAACTAGAACATGAAGTCGGAAATCAAGAATAATCAAAATAAGATGAAATCGGAAATCGGACACATAAAGTCGGAAATGGAAATTGATCAATCCTGAGGGTTAAGTCGGAACTCAGAAATCGGATGTTACAAAAAAGGTCAAAGCCATATATCAGTGGCCAATATTATGCTTAAGTCTGTTACAATATTATACTTAGGTCAAAGCAATCATGCTGCTCCCTGTTAAGGACAATATTATGCTTAAATCATAAGATCACACTGAAGGGGTTACTATTAGTAAATTAACAAGCCTTGTTTAATTATTCGCTTAAATTGAAGGACCCTAACCCTAGATATGGTCCACGAATCCAACATTGCCCAGGATTATCCTAGTTGCCCTATTTTATGTTTGTGAACATCTTTCAGTCCTTAGCTTGTTTCCTTCACTAATTCAAGTTTCACTAGTTCTAACTCATAAATATAAGCCAAAAGAACATCATCCTCAACCAATATTTATGAGAAACAAAAGAAATGGAAATCCTAGCTCATCAAGCAATATGTCCATATATAAGGTAGTTTAGAAGCCTATCTCATTTCCAAGCTTAAGAGGCTTTAAATCTTGCTTCTACCAAGTCTAAAACCTCCTTAGAATCACAAGACAACACCAAAGCTTCTCCTTTCTTTTCCTTGGCTGCAACTTGATATGGTTTAATAGGAGGGATTTTAGCTCTTATGTTGTTTAGAAAATCACAAACAAGTTTAGGAGTCAAGTAGATGTTGAGGGAACAAGAAGAAACCAAGGGTTTGTGAGCTTTTGTGAGCAAAAATGAAGGAGAGAAAGAGAGAGGGAGGGTTCGGCCAAGGGTGGGATGAAAGGAAAGGAAAGTGATGAGATTTAGGGTTTTGGAGGAGATATTTGTAGAAAAAGTAAGGGTGACTCACCCTGTAGGTGTGTAGCCCACAGTGCGCCATGTAATTTGGGCTGTGTAGCCCACTCTGGACCATATATAATAGGTGTAATCTCCCGATGATTAAACTCTTTTGTATTTTAGATTCCGATTGGATCGATTTGTTATGTTCTGAGAAACTATTCTTAAAACTTTTGCTATGCAGTTAAAATTCTAGTTTCGTAGAAGTTCTACCTATATGCTGCTACTACTTGTATTATTCTACACTCTCATCTCTATTTTATAAATTTAGCATTAATTAATCTCTAATAATATTAATTATAGACATGGCTAAATCAAGGTGTTACAATACTACCCACCTTTTAAAAGAATTTTGCCCACAAAATTTAGTATTTATAAATAAGTTGAGATGTCCTTCCTGCATTCTTGGTTCTAATCTGTTAATATCCCAACACTAGGGAATTTACATACAAGCACATAGAGATTATGGGTTTGATAAGTATGGTCAAGAAAGCGCAATGGGGTTTTTTGAACAATTTAACATAACATGGTTGGCCGAATGCCAATCCATGCCCTAGTTTATCTCTAATCCAGTATCAATTTGTCGAAATGTGTAGTCTCTTCAGTACTCAAGATGAAAACTGTCAAGACCCTACCCAAGCTGTGACCGGCGCATAGGGACATGTCCCTAACAGGCCTATCTTAAACCATTTCCAAAGAAAATTAGGCAGAGTTTCCTTTGTATTGAGGACCATTCCCAAATAAGGATCCTCTCCTTGCAATATATATAAACACACAAAAGTCATTGGGGACCCAGGCTTTCTCAGAATACACCCTGCAGCACACAACATAAGAGTTTAAAACAGATTCATTCTTATGAAAATATATATGTACATATCCATACATGAAACTTAATCCATAATCGTTAAAATGCAACTTGACATAATTAAAATCAACATACTTTTACTACAAATTATAGCTGACACAGGGAGGACCCTGCCCATAGGTTATTGGAGCATTTCTAAAGGTTATAACAAGTATACTCAAAAACTGAAAATATTTGGAAAATCACATGAACAAGAGTGTTGGTTGCTGGGAATTCAACACTTTTAGCTAGCAGTAAAGACTCTAGCACTCATCTATACCTATCTAAGAACATAGAGAGATAAAGAGTGAGTCAAATAGACTCAGTGAGCAATAATATACCTATAACAGGAGTGGAACAAACTTAAACATAAACTTTTAGTAACATATAACTTTATAAGCTTCTTTAGAAACTCATACATCATTTCTTAAGTAAGATACTTTATCTATATGTTAACATACTATAAAATTTCCGATAAAACATGCTTGAAGTATAATTTGTCTTTAAAACATCCATAGGTCCTTAATCACCTTTTTAATTCGATTGGATAAAAATTCTTTGTAAACATATATAAGCAAAACACTTTTAAAACTAGATGTAATAAATCATATATAATAAGGATATAAAAACTAGATTTAAAGATAGAAATACTTTCTCATAACATGAAAAGTAAATACTTGATTCAAAATCATAACAAAACTTAAGGAAGGATCCTATTTCAGAAAATAACAGCCTGACTAGGCTTGCCCAGCAGTAACTGATAAATCTCACGTCTGGGCTTGCCCAACATGTTTATATCTTCTGGACATGTTAGCCAAACATGCCGGGCTAGCAATCACCCTGTTAGCTGGGTTACTCGACGTGCACAAAGGCTAATGCTGCTGCCATGAGCAAATAGTTCTGTCACAGTTTCCTCCCTTTTGGAAACCTTTGCTCATTTCTAATTCATTATCATTAAGATTCCTTAAATAACTTTACTCCAGACATCAAGTTGTGGATTCTAAATACATTGCTTAAGCTCTTAAAGCATTTAAAACTTCATACTTCTCAACATATCAAGCTTTAAAATCCAAACATCAATTTGGAAATAATTCATAGGAATCAATATTAAGCTTACTTCATAGAAATGTATAATTTCTAAACATCATATCAACTATTCACCTTTATATAGTTAAAATCTAATAACTTGAAACCATATCTTTCTCTTTCTCTATCAAACTGTTTAAGTATCAAAAATCACTTCTAAGGTGCTTGTCCCATACACACAAATAATCATATATATATATATATAGAAGAGTAATATCTTTTGTCTTTCAAGAATTCACTAAGATCATACATTAAAGTGCTATTTCAGTTTCTTTGACCTTTAATAACTCAAATCGTAAACATAACATTTATGAAATCATGGGTATACATAAAACAAACTATACATTATACTTATATTTAAAACAAACTAGCTATAGATATATTATTAACTCACAGTCTAAGCTTGGGAAGGAAGAAGCTCAAGCTCAATGATGCCTTAGAGCCACCAAGGGATTCTGGAGAGTATATATCATGACAAATATACGAATTAGACTCCCACAACTTAACTATTGTGAGGATTTACTAGGATTAGCCTCCTAGGACAAAAAACCCCAATTATAGAACCTAACCTCTTCCTCATGGGCTCAAATCTTGATTTCATAGATAAATTAACTAATCCATGGTATAATGACGAGGATTAAGCTCAAAATTTACCTAAGAGAGTGGAGGAAGGCAGTGGAACATGAGGAGAGTCATGGGTCTCTTCTTACCTTCATTTTCTCTCACTAAAAGAGGAAAGAGAGAGTTCCAAGAGAGAAAACCAAACCCAAAGCTATGATGATGATGAGGAAAGGATGGATTTGGTGGTGGATTTGAGTAAAAATTGATAAAAGGTTGGTGGGTTTCATGTAGAGGGAGAGAAGAAAGAGAGAGAAAGAAGAGAGAGAGAGATTGGTGAAGAATGGGGAAGAAAGGGATTAGATTCTTCTTTTAATCTCATCCAATGGATGCATGGGCGCCCGCTCTCCTGAAGCAGCCAAATCTCGCAGCACAGCCAGCACTTGGGTGCTAGCCTTGGGCACCTAGGAGCCTGGTCCAACTTTTTTTTTTTCATCTACACCTCTCAAACATCATCATATACTTAAGTTAATATCCTCATTTATTTTACTCTTCATTAACTTTAAAACATAAATATAGATAAAGGATTATCCCCTATTTGAATCCAATAAAAATATTGGAAAAATCAAACTCCTTAAAAATCAAAATTCAACTTTTGGATTTTAATATAAAATTCTGAAAACTTGCATTTTCTTAAACTTCCGGGCTAAAACGGAAGGGTTAAAGACTTCATAAAATTCATTAAAAATCACTTTTCAATTCTTGGATATATAAGGAACAATTACCAGGACTTTTGATCCCATGAAAATGTCTCAAATATATAACCCTCCAAGGAGGCCTAGGGTCTAGATTTGGAACTTCGCAAGGTCCAACACAGCAGCGCATCACGATTTATGTATTCCTATACCTGGTTATTACAAGAACCCTTCCCTGATGTTGTGGCTTAGGGGCAGGTGGCTAGTGCCTATGTGAGCATTCTTGTTTCATGATTGTCCCCTGCGGCTGCTTACCTTCATACCAACGAAGTGTAAACTGCTTCTTTGGTGGTGGGGCATGCTCGAATTCGTAGCTTTTAAGTGCTAGCCTCTTCCTATTGGCATTAGACTTGGTAATTCTCAACTTCTTATTATACTCTTCCACAAGTCTAAAGTTGTTCACAAGTGTGGCATAGTCTTTAATTTCCATAGGTCCTACTGCTGCCGTGACTTCTTCTCTTAAGCTATCCTCGAACTTAACACACTTCCAAGCTTCATCCGAGTTATGTTGATAAATTGTGGAGAACTTGCAAACCTCTTCAAATTTAGCTATATATTTCGATACACTCGTGCTTCCCTATTGGAGTTTCATGAACTCCAATTCTTTGGTGTTTCTCATAAAAGTAAGGAAACACTTCTGGTAAAATGCATCCTTGAACACCTCCCAGGTGACAGCAGTCTAGGAACTCTCAAGCAATCTTTTTGTGCTAGTACACCAAAACTCTACATCAACCTCTAACATGTAGGTAGCAAATGCCACCTTTTGGTGCTTAGTACACACTAGCACCGAAAAGATCTTCTCCATAGTTTTAATCCATCTTCGGCCTTATCTGAGTCAAAGGTTCCCCGAAAACTAGGTGGATTAGCTCTGATACTAAAATGTAGCACCCTCTTAAATACAATATTATGCTTAAGTCATTACATCACAATTAGGAGTTGCTACTAATAAATTAATGGACCTTGTTTGATTATTCGCTTCAATTGAATGTCCTTGGCTCCATATATGGCCTACGAATCCAACACTGCCCAGAGTTATCCTAGTTGTCATGTTTATGTTTGTGAACATCTTTGAGTCCCTAGCTTGTTTCCTTCACTAACTTAAGTTTCACTAGTTCTAACTCATGAATATAAGTCTCAAGAACATCATCCTTAACCAATATTTATGAGAAACAAAAGAAATGAAAACCCTAGCTCAGCAAGCAATATGTCCATATATAAAGGTGGTTTAGGAGCCTACCTCACTTCCAATCTTGCTTTAAATCTTGCTTCTACCAACTCTAAGAGCTCCTCAGAATCACCAGACCACACCAAAGCTTCTCTTTTCTTTTCCTTGGTTGCAACTTGATATGGTTCATGAGGAGGGATTTTGGCTCTTATATGGTTTAGAAAATCACAAACAAGCTTAGGAATCAAGTAGATATTGAGGAAGCAAGAAGGAACCAAGGGTTTATGAGCCTTTTTGAGCAAAAATGGAGGAGAGAATGAGAGAGGGAGGTTTTGGCCAAGGATGGGCTGAAAGGAGAGGAAAGTGATGAGACTAAGGGGTTTTGGTGAGATATTTGTAGAAAAAGTAAGGACCCTTTAGGCATGTGGCCCATGTTGTGTCAAGTAATTTGGACCGTGTGGCTCACTCTAGACCACATATAATAGGTGTAATCTTCCGATGATTAAACTCTCTTGTATTTTAAGTCCCTATCGGATCAATTTGTTATGTTATGAGAAATTATTCTTAGAATTTTTGTGGTGCAGTTAAAATTCTATTTTTGTAGAAATTCTACTTGTACGCTAATACTACTTGTATTGTTCTATACTCTCATCTCTATGTTATAAATTTAGTATCAATTAACCTTTAACAATATTAATTATAGACACGGCTAAATGAAGGTGTTACATCGCTGCCCTTGCTTTTGCACGGGTACATGCTTTCTTGGCACTGGCTATATAATGCATAAAGGATTTTCAACACATTGTTGTTTGATTCAAGTTACATGGAATCTACCGAGAAGGGTTGAGAAGTTCAATATCCATTACTAGGAATTTAGTAATTTCCACCCGTCTTTGGGAACGTCAGTGTTTAACTTGACTCACTTAAACTATAACTTGGCCCACTTAAGCATTTTTTTAATGACTAACTTGACTCACTTACTATAACTTGGTTCACTTAAACATTTTTTTAATGACTAACTTGACTCACTTACTATAACTTGGTTCACTTAAACATTTTTTCAGAGACGGAGAATCCTGACACCTATCATACTATGTGTCATTTTCTTTAATAATAAAGGTATCAAATTAACAAGCATATCAAAGTTCAAAAACCAAAATACGAATGTTCCTACTTATTTATTGACTTATTGTAAAATAAAACACGATATATACAATAAAATATAGTTGCATTTAACATAACAATAGCGTCTTGCATCAGTCTATAGAAGCATAAATAAAAGCCTAAAAATATGTCATCTTTTGTTTAATCAAGTCTACTCAATAAGTATTCTACTTGCACTTCTTTTGTAAGAGGCACTATCCAATCTCCATATAGATTAGCAACCAAACTTGGATTGATTTTATATACTGGATCAACAGCATCGCCGTTTTCATTGATCTTTATCACCTGACCGAATGTTGTTGCCTTCATTTGTACTCTCTTCCTAACTGCTGTTTCCACTGATTCATATGTCAACAATTCCAACAACCGTTTCCTATCCTGTGAGGACCAAATTAATAAGCAATTTAATTAGTACTATTATATCAACTGACGTGGCCATATCTATACCGATTCAGAAAAATAGGATTACTTCTGTAGAAGATTACTTTTGCTCTAATGGCAGCCTCATATATAGAAGGAGCTTCTTGAAACTTCGCCTCAGCAACAAATTTTCCATAGTGGATTCTCTTTGAGAGAGCCTGCAATAGTATTGCAAACGCATTACAACATACATGTAAATGAAATAGCTGCTACATGATTATGATATCAAGCATCCCAAAGTATAATGAACAAGAATTAAATCAATTATTAAGGGTTTACTCGACAAGACAGGACCACTCACTTGATACTCTTACGGCCCATTATTTCTTTTAATTACGTTGTTTGCTAGCTATTTCTCTAATAAAAACATTAAGAAGTAGAAATAGAAGATAAAGAAGCCATAATCAATGTTCATTTAATAATTCATAAATCAACATATTCAGTAAGCCATATTTAAGGAGTCAATGAACAGATTGCCAAATTAATGTACATACTCCACATGCAGGGCTCAAAAAGCATGGCTGAATTACAACTGGTCAACACAGAATAATTCTCTTATGTTAATCATAGCTTTGGTACATTCGGTTGTGTTCCTCCACTATCTCTATTTTCGATGTTCTCTAACAATCTCGTATGAAAGAGAAAAAGAAAAATATTCCATAGCACTCAAAGCTCAATTAGTACCTGCAAGCAAAGAATGTCACAAACAACAGTTGACCCATAGTTACCATCATCTCCTGCTTTCACCAACCTTGGGAGGAGATCCTTAAAATATATGTTCCAAATCTTGCAGTTTATATTGATAGAATTAGCGCAGTGATGCAGAACCTGGTTATGAATACAGGGGAAAATATGACTTTTCTATTGAAGCATTCTAGGACATTAATGTTTTGGTTAGAATTGATTAGCTGTGACACGCCCATTTTACCACCCATGAGCTGCCAACTTCAAAACAAAAACTTGAGTTTAGATGACATTATTCTATTCTTATAGGGCCTGATTTGGGGTAAAAATGGGGGCGATAAAGTTCATATATCAAATTTATGAATAAAATTATATACAAACCTGGTTCATAAATTTTTCACTCACATTTTTAGCCGTCAACTAAGCTGAACCGGCCCTTAATAGGAATTATGAATTGTTTAATGTAAAACAAATAGGATTCCAAACCTGGGGGTACTGCAGGGGTGGAAACATTGGCTCAGGCAAGCATGAAGGGAAGAAAGCATGTTCATCTGGGCTCTTGTATCTTCCTACCTAATTTCAAAGCCAATAAGAAATAGTTTTTTCACGATTATATATATATATATATATATATATATATATATATATATATATATATATATATATATATATATATATATATATTTGTATTCCTTTTTTTTTAACTGATTCAGAATTGTAATAACCTGTGCATGAAGCTTTTCAGTTTGCCAGACCATGTACTCAACCAAAGATCCACGAAACCCATCAATGATGAATGCACCATGGTCGTATGCATCTGCATTATAACAGTACTGAGCTCTCTCCAAAAGACTGAATATTATGCTATCCTCCTGCCTTGTCAAAGATTGCCTGATGCTATCTAAAGTCAAGCTCCTACTCTCATCCATCCCTTTATCTCTGTATAGAACAAAAATGGCAAAAAACTTGAGAATGCAAATTAATAAAAATAATGATAAAATAAACCAATAAGTAATACTCATACACTCTTTTTAGGAAAAGCTAAAATAGTGTAGCAGGTAATGAAAAGCATGGTGCGATGTACCTGTTTGGAAGCCAAGGAAAAGAAGCAGAAGTAGCTTGAAGAGAGCGACACCCTATTCTCGTAACAAAGTTGTTGTGGCATTGCGGAGGAAGCTGAAAAAGGGGCCTGCAGAATTTGGAGCCACCTTGAGCATAGGAGCGTGGCACACGAACTTGTCCCAACAACAATGCCTCCATTGCTTTGCCTCTGCCAAAGTGAACGCGACACTTAAATATTCTGTCAAAACCAGAACAACTGAAATGCTACAACTTTCCACACCTTGTATCTATATGGTTTGTGAACAGTGTTGAAAAATTCACTCCCATTTATTCATTTGTTTTGCTACTTTTCTTCTTGGACATGCAAATTTCTTTCTTTTTTTTTTTCTTTTTTTAAATGCACAGATAACAACACTGATATTTTAATGCTTCTTTTTTTAATAATTTCTAGCATTGCAAAAGAAGTACTTAATTTTATAATTTAATGCATTGTACTAATGTGAATCTAATTATTTCAAAACAATAGAGTTCATTAAAGATTTGAGATTTAGAAATCAAGTATTTTTAAAATATTAAAAAAATTATCACCTATAAACTTTTAAGAAAGACAACTAGTTTCTTTTGTAGGGAAGTTTTGTATTTATCTGTAGGAAATTAAATTAAAACATTTGAATAAAAATAAAGGTGATTAAGTGATAATTACAACTATTAGAAACTTAAAATATTACTCTAAGCCTTACAACATGGTGGACCTAAAAGGTGTGAACGGGGAAGAGTAAAGTCACTTTTAGGCTTAGACAGTCAAAAATACTGATGATTGTGAATTTATGGAAGAGAGATGAAGTTCTCTCCGTTTCAGCATGCTAGTGTCAGAAGATAAGAAAAACTTTATGATGGTTCTATGAAACGCCTAAGCATTCATATACACCAGCAGTTCATTGGATAACATACTTGACATCCATTTATTTTAAAATATAAATAGTAAAACATAATAAAAAATAAAGTAATAGGTCAAGCATTCTATACCAACACCCAAAAAGTATAATAGAGATAGTTGGTAGTTGAGATTGTAGATAGTGGAGAAGACTTGAAAGAAAAGATTATGGTTTATAAGCGTCCATTTGTTTTAGCTTTTTTTTATTAAAAAAAATCACTAATTTAGAAGCTATTCATTTTAGCTTCAACCCAAAAGTTATAAAAAAAAAAAAAAACCTTTTGAGTAAAAATTTAAATGAATTGCTTATGTGAAAAATGATTTTTTAAATAGATAAAAAACCACTTTTTGTCCCAAAAATAAAAAAAAGAAAGAAAGAAACAAATGCACCCCGCTTAGAGGCTTTGTCCAATGGTTTCTATATACCACTCTAGAGAAAGAGATAGAAAAAAAATGTCTACAAAGAAATTATGCTATTTTATATATAGAAAGTTCATTATCCTATTTAAATTGAGAATATTATTGTTTTCCTTATATTTGGAGAGAAGTTCTACTTTTCTTTCACATAATACATACCTTGCATTGCTCGTGATTGTTTTCCCCTTCATTCAAAGGGGATTTTCACATTATATGTATTTTATATTTATTCTAATCTTTTCAATTCTATTTTACTTGTGTATATTGTTTTTATAATATTGATACCTATAACACCCTTCTAGATATAATGATTATACTTAAGTCATAATTCTTTATTTAGAAGGTGTCACAAGGTTAGTGTATTTACTAGATGTTTGTGTGTGTGTGTGTGTATGTGTGTATGTTAAAGTCACGAAAACAGAGATTTGCTATATTAATAACCTCCACATTTTGTTTTGAATAAAACCCATTCATCAATCTTTTCTAAATCAATTTATAGTTTAGGGTAATTTTGTACTTTCATTTATTCACATTAATTAGTACACAAACTTTTTATCTCACCTAATTAATATTTGCTCTTATTTGTAAACTGTGGTGAAAAATTCACTCTTATTTATTCATTGTTTTCTTCTTGGACATAGAAGTTTCTTTCTTGTTTTTCTTAATGCACAAATGTCAACGCTAATAGTTTAATACCTTTATTAAATAATTTCTTACATTGCACAAAAGTACTGAATTTTATAAATTCATGCATTGTACCAATGTGAATCTAATTATTTTAAAATAGGAGATTTTTACTAAGGGCAGATGTAGCCAAGTGAATCAAGGCAGTGGATTGTCACCATGTGCGAGTTCAATTCCTGTCATTTGCCCAGAAATCACAATTAAAAAAAAACACAAAAAAATGGTTAATTAAAGAGAGTTCATTAAGAAATTGAGATCTAGAAACTAAGTTTTTTTTAAGATTGAAAAAAAATTGATCACCTATAAACTTTTAAAGAGACTAATAGTGCATTGTTTTGTAGGAAAAATTTGTATTTATCTGTAGGTAATTAAATTGAAACATATGAATAAAAATAAAAATGATTAAGTGATAGTTACAACTATTAGAAACTTAAAGTATAATTCTAAGCCTTACAACATGGTGGACCTAAACGGGGGTGATTTTTTTTTATATGAGTTTTTGAGAGTGATATTGGGAATATATGAGATTTTTGACAAAATTGGAAAAATATGGCGTTCTAAAGGAATATACTAAAAATGCACACGGATTTCAACAAAAAGTAAAAAGTGAATCCGTTATCCGTACTACCAATTAACAAAAATATAAAAATAAAAAGGGAATTCGGTGCTGTTAGTCGGATTTTATTATTTTAACAAAAAGTAAAAAGTAAATCTGCTATCCGTACTATGAACTTACAAAAAAAATAATAAAAAAAGTGAATCTGATTTGCTATCTGCCGAATTCCATTATTTTAATTATTTTCTTTGTGTGGTGTGTGATTGAGTGAGAGAAAGAGATTGAGTAAGCGAGAGAGAAAGAAGAAAGGAGGAGAGAGGAAAGAGAAAAAATAAAAATAAAAAGATGAGAAAAGAAAAACGAAGAGAGAGAAAGAAAAGAGAGAAAAAAACCCAGATTTTTCAAATTTTGTCAAAAATATTATATTTTTCATATTTTTCATAAAAAAACCCATATAAAAAATGAATTCCCCCTAAAAGGTGTGAATACGGAAGAACAAAGTCACTTTTAGACTCGCAAAGTCAAAAATATCAGCGATTGTGAATTCATTGAAGAGAGATGAAATTCTCTCTATTTTAGCATGCTAGTGTCAAAAGATAAGAAAAACTTTATAATGATTCTATGGATTGCTTAAGCATTCTACACACCACTAGCTCATTGGATAACATACTTGATACGTATTTATTTTAATATGTAAATGGTAAAATATAAAAAAATAAAATAAAATGAAGAAACAAGTCAACCATTCTATAGCAACATCCAAAAATATAACAGAGATAGCTGGCAATTGAGATTGTAGATAATGGAGAAGATTTGAAAGAAAAGGTTATGGTTTATAAATATAGGCTTTCTCCATTGGTTTCTATACGCCATTCCAGAGAAAGAATGAAAAGAAAGTGTCTACGAAGAATTTATCATATTTTAAATATAGCAAAGTTTGTTACCCTTTTTAAATCGCAATTATTATTGTTTTCCTTGTATTTAGGTAGAAGTTGAACTTTTCTTTCGTTTAATACAAACTTCGCATTCCTCATGATCTTTTCCTTATTGTAAGGGGATTTCGTGTTATATGTATTTTGTATTTTTTATAATATTTTCAATTCTATTTTACTTGTGTATATTGCTTTTATAACATACTTGCTGTAACACCCTCTATTATATTAGCCATACTCGAGTCATGGAGTTATATTAAGAGGTTGTCACTGTGCTAAGAAAACTTTAAAATATAAAAATATAATATATGGCCCTTTAACTACTTACTTTATTACCAACTGATTGTCTCTGATACATAGAAAAATATAAAATAATTACACTTTAAAAGAAATTGTGACTGATATAATACATAGCGTCTACTTCTGACTAGTCGTTACTAGCTTCAATGGTCTTTTGCTCTGGCTTACACCTGACTCTTGCTCTATAAATGGCCTTGTACTCTGCCTCGCACTTGGTTTCCAACTTGGGTGCTGGAATGTTTACGAAAAAGAAAAACATGCAAGCAGACAGTGAGAACCTAAGGTTCTCAGTAGGTAAACTCAAACCAAACTTACAGCGTCATCATAAACATTCCAGCCGCTTCGGTTTATTATGAAAATATGAGCGCATATAAATAAAAAGTGGTTCAATTTTAAGTTGAAAACATCTTACTCGAAGCGGGATATATTTTAACAGCCACTTGCCATTTCATATGACAGACATAGAAACATGAACAAAGTAATATACTTCAACAAGAATCATAACAATGCCATGACATAATGAGATAATTAGAAATGCATATGTAGATGCTTGTACTTGATTGTATGCAAGTGCACTTAACTTTACTTATCTCTTTCTTTAACTTGCAACTTGATCTTGCTCTTTTCTGTACTTGGTCCCCCGGAGGTGAATGGCCTCTCTCACCCCTGGGTGATAGCACCTTTTTTAGTCAGAGCTCGTACCTGTACATGAGTGATGGGTTTACTTTCCCCAACCCTCACACCGGTCTATTCCCCTTAAATCTGGTCGGGGGCTGGCCCAAGTCTTAGACAGATGCCGCTCACGCTGGTCCATGTCATGCCTCATGTGGTAGCTTAGTACGTCTTTCTTGCAAGTTCTTATTATCCTTTCTTTTTCATATCTTGTCATGCATGCAGACGCTTGGTGCATTCATGAGTATGTCTCATACTTTATATATCATATCATGTTCTAAATATATACTTGCATGCATGATGTATATGAATATGACATGTAAACGTAAATATATTCAAAGCATAATCATCCATAGCATAAGTTCTCATAAATTCCTGTCGAAAATTCGGCAGCATAACGGATCGAGTCCGCTTCCCCATGAATAGTGCCAGACAACCAGTACAAATACACAAACTTGCAATTTCAGAATAGACCAGCAATTACATACATATATTCATAGCATCATTCAATAATTCCAAATCAAGCATCAGTAAGGTTTCAGTTTGTTCCTCCCTGTTCTGCCCGAATTTGGCATGCCCCAATTTTTATTCAATTCAACTCATTTAAATCTCATTTTTGGATATGCTACAGCCTTATATGCCTAGTTTCTAATCCCTTTGGTCCCATCTCATTTCGAGTTGTATAACTCAAGATATAAACATTTTATCTTAGCATGTCCTGCTCTTAGCCAGAATTGGGTTCCTATAGAAGAAAATTCACTAAAAATTGAAAACTAGGTGAAATGATGCGAATTTTATGTCAAAATAAAGCTAACACAACAAGCTTTAAAATAAGTTAATTTTCATGTCATTTTCCTACGTATATTTTGAGTTATAAGTCTCGAAACATTACCCTACTGGGTTGTCCTGTTCTAGGCCAGTTTAAACCTATGCCAATTTCATTGATGTGCTGGGAACAAATGACAACAAATTAAATTCTGAGATTTTTATGGGATGTTCTCAATGTGTTAGCTTTCAAACAACTTTGGTTGCACTCAATTTGAGATTGAATAGGGTGAGTTACACCCTTCTCAACCCATGCTACCCGGGTGAGAACCCAGATTTCTAGGCCTAACTTCAAAAATTCATAACTAATTCTATACTAATCCAATGGCCTTATATTTTATATGTATAGAAAGCCCTGGATGTCTAGTTTCATTTAAAAATAGTTTCATTAGATTTAAACAGCGGTAGACGGAGCCATACACTCCGCCGTACGGACTGTCGAGGAGAAAACCCTAACAGCTTCTTGAACTCTTCTTGGATTCATGTTTTTCTCTAATCAATCCACCCAATCTTCAATTTAAACTCATATATAAACCTTAAACCAATCTTAATTCATCATCATCACTCAAGATAGCATAAGAATCTTGCGAGAAATTGGGAAGAAAATGGAGTCCCAATCAACCCAATTCAAAGAAAATAAAAAAAGAAGTTGGAATTCCTACCTTGGTGGTGTGAAATCTTGATGGAACTTGATCTTGGAGTGAAGTTGATGGTTGGGGGCTTGAGTTTAGGGATGAGAGGAAGTGGAAGAAGATGAAGAAGAGTGAGGAAATGAGGCTGGTAGTGGGGAGCTCGAAAATGATAGGAAGAAGGAAAGAAAAGGTGAGATATTCAGAAGTTACTTAGTCTTGATTGGTGGATTCAACTTGGTCATAAAATTTGGTTTAACTTCCCATCATCAAGGGCTGTTAAGGCGTCACTTGAGGGAGTTATTTGGCTAAATCTTAGCCGTTGATTCTAGGGCATTTATAGAAAAATTCTACTGGTCCGGTTCAATAACTTAAAAACAAGTAATCTTACCGATTTCCTTTAAATCAGTAAAACGGTTTTAGAAGAATCCCATGAAGTTTCCTATGGTTCTAATCTAATTCCATTATACCTAATCATTCTAAACCACACTCGAACTAGTGAAATTCTACTGATTCGGTTCTGGGGGTTTAAAGTACCGAATTTTCGCCGATTTTCTTCAAATCGAAAAAACTTTACTAAATGACTTTAAGAGGATTTCTATATCTCTATCCTAATTGTTCCTAAGCCTCATCCCTCTAATTAACATCTATTTAACTCCTAATTAATATTTAATTAACTCCTAATTGCCCTTACCTACTGTTGAAACCGAATAGATAGATTAACGGCATAAGTTAGACATTTTCGCAATTTCGGAGCCCTTTTTGTTTTCTGTTTTCTATAACTAATGGCATTTCCGTAATTTTGAACAAGTTCAGGGGCACCCCACGTCATTTCACACCTGACTGCCTCCATAGCCTAATCAGCAAAGATTTAAATTTTTACGCTTTCACCACATGATTCTGCTCCGTTTAAAACCCCATTATGCTAATCCTATAGATGTGAGGACATAAGGGTCATTTTATGAAAAGTTATAGGATGGACACAAAGGTCATTTTATAAAAAGTTCAAGGGTTGTTGTGGAAATAATTCTTTGGGGTCAAAACACAATTTCTAAAAATTCAGGGTATCACTGCGATTAACAAAAGTTTGCAAGGGCACTTTTGTCATTTCTTAATTTTAAACATATGGCAATGCCATATTCTCAACGGCAATTTTACACTACCCTATAATTCCAAGTGTAAGGATCGTCATGGCATAGTGCTGCCTGAGAATTTCTCACACTGCCTAAGGGAAATAATTCAAAGTTTTCATTACGTTCTATTTACGAAAGTGGGGATGTTACACTTGCAACACCTTTCTAGATATTATAGGTCATAATTCTATATTTAGAAGGTGTCACGAAGTTAGTTATTTGGATTGCTTAACCATCAATGCAACTTACTCTCTCTCTCTCTCTCTCTCTCTATATATATATATATATATATATATATATATATATATATATATATATATATATATATATATATACTTTGTGTGTGTGTGTGTATATGAAAGAATTAAATATTTTGTAAAACAAATATTTTAAATTCAAGAGATATGACTATTATATGCCAAGAGGTATTTCTAATAGTCATATTAATTTATAAAAATGTGTATTTATATAACATGCTCTTCTTCCAATAGATTCTCTTGTGGCAACAAATTCTTTTCTTTAGAAGAGTTATACGGGAAGTCTATAGACTTGTTCTCTCAAGGCTTCAAAGTGCTTGGATTAATCCTAGGGGTGGATTGCTAGAAACTTGTGAGCAATTTATTAGTGTAAAAATACACTCATTTATTGCTAAGATTTGACATAGATTTGGGCTTGATTTGTATAGATTTATAGAGACTTTAGCCAAATGTATATAATAATTAGTCTTTTGTAGTTATTGAGCAATTAATGTTTATTTCATGAACATTTGGTTATTTCATAGGTTTTATGGCTGATTTTATCTAATCTTACAAGGTAAGGAAGATATGGTCATTATTGGAGTATCTTGCAGCCAAATCAAGTTATTTTGAGCAAGTGCTAATGAATAAAAATTCGTATCTCTCTTTACAAGGATCAGATTTGGATGATTCAAGATGTTCAAAAAAAAAAAAAAAGGAAAAAAAGAAAAGAAGATCTCTAACTTTGCTATTAACCACAAATTCCAGTTCTCAAAGATTCCGGGTGAAAATCTCATTGCAAATTTCAATAGCAAGTCTATTTAGATGTTATCTAGCCTGACCTTCACCTCGTAATTTTCCAATATCTTAAGCTATAGAGGTCAGATTGATGCATTTCTTGTGATGTTGGAAAACTAATACAATTCTCTACAGCTTTGTATTTCACAAAGAAAGGTTGATTCCAACTGTAGAGAGTTGCAAGTTGACAGTCCAGATTTATGTTTGCACCAAAATGCAAATTTAGCTTTTCTGGCCCAATTGGGATATAACTTAGAGCTATTTGGATGAAACCTTTGCACCATAAGCAATGACTTAGGCTAGAATAGATGGAAAAGGATATTACTTTGGCCCCAAGTAGTTGGCAAAGGAACTTCATGAAGATTCCTTGATGATTTAAATACAAATCTTGAGGTGATAATTTAAGATCTTATTTTATCTTTTCTTGATAATTGGAATTCAAATCTTAGAAAGATGAATTAAGATTTGATTTTATCTTATCTTTTTCAATAAACCCTAGTCATCAAGGAGTCTATATATTCAAGTTTTCAAGAAGCAAATAGGGAGGGGGAGAAAACTATAAAATGTAGCATCCCCAATTCTCCCTAAGCTAAGTAGCTCATTGTTATGAGTAATTAGAATAATTAGTAAATTAATCAACAATTAATTCACTAATTAGATGAGCAAAAGCTTAGTGATTATGGAAAGGTCACCAGAAAAGTCAATATAATTAAGGTGCAAAAAGGTAATTTTAATTACTAGACAAGCTTGCTAATTTAAAAGTGAGAAAATTTTAAAGGGTAAAATGCACAAACCACGCTTGAGGTTTGTCAATATTGCACTCCACCCCAATCTCCCTTCAATATTACACTCCACCCAATAAGCTTGAGGGTGGATTAGTTTCAAGACACATTCATACTCAACCATAGTTAAAGGTGAATTATAAGTTGGTCTATCCCATTTTTTGGACTACTAGTGATTCATTTACTTTTGAGCATCAGATGTGATTTGAACAGTCTAGCCTAAATGATTATATAACATTAGTCCAAGGTCCAAGATCCAATATTCAAGGTCAAGTGGACAATGGAGGGTTGGATAACTGAGGAAGCAAATGGGGAGCCGTAGAGATTGGATCTGAGGTCCGAGGTCAAGTTTCGGGATCGAGGTCCAGGATCTAGGGACATTATTACCCTAACCATATTTTCTCTAATAACTCCCCAACAAGCAAAAGAAGATCCTCCAAAAGACATTTCACCAAGATTCATGCCAAACAACTTGAAATTTACATTGCCACCACCTCATATTAAAATCGGGGTGTTACATCCTCCCCCTTAAGAAATTTGATGATCAAATTTCAAAAGGAGTACATCTTTTATAAGACCGCCAAGATGATACTTCAACTCGAACAACTAGTTACTTTTCACAAGCTAACCTTACCCACAAATGAATTGCTGCATCAGTAGCATCTGGTATAAATTAAGTAAGAATGTCATACTTGTCGAAACAAGAACAATATACTTTGAATCATACTTTCCTCATTTCTCCGAGCTCGAATTTCCTCTATATAAGGGACTCATAGAATCAACAATCTTTGATCAGAACTTTCAATTTCATTTACTATCTTTCCCATATGTATCTGCATATTTTAACAACCAATGGCTTGTCCTTATCACATGAATTTTATCCAATGTTATTGCCCTAAACTAGGCTTTAAAGATTAATCTCATCATGTTAGGAGTTTCAACTATGGTTGCACCTCTATTCATCTTAAGTCATAAGAATTTCCTTTGAAGGTTAACTTCATGGATATTATGATAAGGGAATACTACCTAAGGCAAACAACAAGTCCAGCCTCCTCTACCTAAAATCTAAGAACTACGATCTTAACACATACTATAATAGATAGGTAGTTTTATTGAGCTCCTATCTATTCAAGAATGAAATACTAGGCCAAGATTTAACCATAAGTAATAATTCTCCGCATAAGTAGTTATAAATTGTACATGAGACTTAACCACTTCAACCTTAATTAGCCACATATTGGGCATGCATCCAAGTATAACTTCATTAGAAGAAGTGAGCCAATCTAGTTGGCTCATCCCCTAATATTGCTATAACCCTCAGATTCATTAGGTACCCGATGACTTGTCAAGAGGTTTAAAATGGTCTTCTACAATTTTACTTATGATCTTAAACTTATTGATGCCTCAACAAGGTATCTAACATTAGTTTTCCTTATTGATAGTTAGTGCCATGATCTTCTTGGAGGTGGAAGAAAATCTAGAGAGAGAAAGACAAGCAAGAGGGAAGGAAAATTGAAAGGGTTTTCCTTGTGTTGGGCGGAGCCCTTTTTTTTTCACCACTTTCGCTACAGTTGAGCATGACTTGCTACACTTGAGTATGGCTTGACATGCTTGAGCACAAGGTGTTGGGCTCGAGCGTGGCCTAAGGCCAACAACTTCCCTAACTCTAATCGATAGCACGCTCGAACATAAGGCGCCGTGCTTGAGCTTACCAAAAAGCATTTTCCTTTCATCGACTCACAACTCCTATTCAAATTTCTATTGTCTCCCTCGGTTTCAATATCTCATATTACAACTTTGGCATAGACAAAGAAAAAGAAAATAGGAGCCCATTTAAAATTTTATTTTCTTTTATGATCCTGCATGCTTCACCTTCCAAAGTCTACTGATATGATTCCACATTCTCCAAAAAGCCCATCTTATCAAGATTATTAGCACTAGAAGATCTAAGTTCTTCTGCCTCAATGAATTGCAATCTCCCTTCTTGCAAGCTACTTCAAATATAACCAATCCTTATGCTTTTATCTCAATTATTCACCTCGAGACCTATCTTTTATGTCAATGGCTTGTAATTAGGTGTTTTTGAAGGGAGACATTTCTATTCAAAACTACGTAACCTTCTAATCTCTTCATCTATCTAGGGATTTAGCCTATGCACCTCCTCTTTAACACCTAGGAATTTATGCTCCAACTAGGAATATTCTCCAAGCATTGCTGATAGCATAGAGCAGCATCTTCCTTCTCTATAGTAAGTTTAGTAGCCTTTAACCTTGTCACCTCAATTGCATGTTCAATTGCATTGGCTTGCTCATCGATCCTTCCTACCTTTTCCTCAATTTCCCTTTCACTTTCTAATTGAGTAAAGGCTTTCCTTAAGATCTAAATTTCTATCTTAGCTTTTGTCACACCTTCAAATTTGACAATACTTCATCTTTAACATCCTTGCTTCCACCATTCAGCTTTCTACTCTACTCCTGTGTGTTGCCAAATTAGCACCCCTTCCTATGATGTCCTTTTTCTCACTAACATTACTATTAAAAGCCATAGTTGGATAACTTCTCATTAGGAGATACCTCATATCACCTCAAGAGATGCCCTACCTAAATCTTATAAAATATTAGGAAATGTCTCACCAAGGTCTCACATCCAATTAGTAGATATCTTATAGTCTCTCCTCTCTTGGTAGTGAACTCCTCTAGGTATCATTCAATGAATATTGATGATTATAGATTGGGCGTTAAAACTAACCTAATATAAGAACCATTCTCTTTATCCTAATAGCTTATCTCAAAACTCCTTAACCATTGGGCCTTACTCAACTATGGTGCCCTTTTAGCTTTAGTTCTATTATACATGTTGTCCTCTCAACTTTAGGTGGTTGAGTCATATGCAAAGAAGAAACAATGCTCCAATTGCTCTTTTCATCTTCATACTTTCATTAAACTCCACATGAGGGAGCAAGGCATGAAAATTGAATGCTCTTAACATCAAGCTTGGATGCCATATTTGGATTCATAGAGTACTCTTTTGTTAGTTGTTCTTTAACTCATCACTAACTTATCACCAAATCAATTGACCGCTCATCAGCTTAGTAAACTCTCTTAATGTCAATCATTATCCTTATAGTATCCCCATTTCACATTCAAAAGACGAAATGGCATCCTCGATGTAATTTAGCATTCAAGTTCGCCCATTCATTTGACTGAGGCATTTGCCTTTATCGCAACCCCATTCTCTAGCTTTAAAAGAAGGGATTACATAGAACCCTATGTAACATCCTCCAAATATGTATGCCATGCTCGAGTGATTAGGCTATATCTAAAGGTTATTACTGATAATTTAAAAGACTTTTAAATAAGAAAATATTATACATATGGCCCTGAAACTTTAAAATCCTTTACTGAATAAGGGCTTATAATCCCAAATATTTATACATATAAGGTAAAGTAGCTACAATTTAAAAGAAACTTAACTAATATTGTATATAAGTCTTGTGTTGGCCTGCTATCATCAATCTGTGGCTACCGGTTGCCCACTTTGGTCTCTCGGACTAGGTTCAGGTCTAGGTCTTGCGTAAGTATTCCGAGACATCTGTTGCCAACTTGAAGTCTATTCTATATACTGAAATATTTACGGAAAACAAACAAATAGGTAGTAAGGACTTTCAGTCCTCTGTAGGTAACCCAAGCCACTAATTATATAGGGTGTCATCATAAATATTCTAGCCACTTCGGTTTATTATAAAAACATGGAAACATACACCTATGCACAGGTTAAATTTTAAATTTGAAAACATTTTTCTCGAAGCAATTATATTTTAGCAATCACTTGGGATATTTCATGACAAATATAATAACAGTAATAATATAACATTCCAACCACAATCATAATGACATCATAATATAATAAGAATGCTCAACTATGCATATGCTAATGCACTTACTTAACTTATACAAGTGCACTTGACTTTCTTGTCTCTTTCCTTAACTTGCATCTTGCTTTCTAATACTTGGTCCCTTGGATGTGAATGGCCTCTCTCACCGCTAGGTAATAACCTGCTTTTCAGGTCCAAACTCGTACCTATACATGAGTGATGGGTTTGCTTTCCCTGACTCTCACACCGATCTATTCCCCTTAAATTTGGTCGAGGGCTGACCCAAGTCTTAGACAGTAACGCCCTAGCCCATTGCAAGGTGGAGGCTTAACACGTACCTTTGCTAGTTGTTATAATCTTTCTTCTTTCTTGGACATGATCATATATGTACATGCTATATGCGATTATGCATATGCTTCACATCATACTTTAATCATTTTTGCATGCATGATTGTGTACATAATAGCTGAAATACGGAGGGTCCCAAACTAAACAGTATGTTGAATCAACTGCCCAGTCATATCAATTATGTTCATCATAGATAATATATATATCAATATAACATTATATTGGTATGGAATTATCTAACACTTATGTCTTCATAGCTTATTTTGTAGCCTTCTTATTCTATCTTCGAATCTCTTTAGTTTTGCTAAATTTTGATGTGTATAACTTAGGTTATTTAGATTTCACTCAAGGCTACCCTATTTCAAGATAAACTTATACGCTTAACTTCAGAGAATCACTAAAAATCCATCCTATGTCATTTTTATCAAAAATTCATATCCATATTTAGCTATTAGAACCATCTTTCAATCCTCACAGGTTTTACAACAATTGGGTAACTAGAGCTCCTTAAGTGAGCTATCCTGTTTCCACTTGAGCAGAGCATGGGTCAACTTCAATGAATTACTAAGAAAAATATACTTATGATCTAACTCTGAAATTTTTATGGCATGATCTTCTATATATTAGCTTTCTATAAAATTAGTTTCACTAAATTTGAAGTTGTATAGGGCGAGTTATGCCCACTATATCACACTCTAGTTAGGACAAAGAGTGAAATCCAATAGCCAACTTTTAAAAATCATAACTAATTCATTTTAAATCCAATGGTCTTATAATTTACATGGTTGGATTTGTCTTAAAATCTAGTTTCATCTAAAATTAGTTTCACTCAAATTTGAGTTCTATGTGTTGAGTTATTAGTTTCTCTGTATGGATAACATATTATGGTTCTATCTCGCAGCTTCTCTATTTTGGTTTTCTTTTGATCTTTTGGTATATCTCTCAACCTAAACCAAGTTTTCCTATCTTAAGTCACTAGAAACAAGTCATATTAACATCATAAAAGCACACAACATGGATGATACATAGAAGAACACATCAGCCACACAGCCCAAAAACACCAAGCTAAGAATTTGAGCTACTTACCCCAAAATCCTTGAAACCATGGAAGCAAGGAAGACAATAGCAACTCCTAGCCTTCTTTTCTCACCATGGCAGCAACTTACATGGAGGTGGAGAGACTCTACTTGATGGTTGATCATCAAATTGATGGAGGGTTTTGTAGAAGATAAGATGAGGATTTATTTTTGCAAAAGGAGCAAGAGGATTTGAGGTCAAGAAGGTCTTCATCTTTGAGCTTGAAGCTCTCAACCATGGAGGTGATGGAAGAAAGAAAATGAAGATGGTGGGAGGATGGTGAGGAGCACGAAAATTCAAGGCTAAAATATGGAGAAAATAAGCTCTTTCCTTCATAAGTTAAAATGACTTATGAAGGCTTTTGATTGGTCAAAATTTTGGCTTGTGACTTAAGCTTTGCGGGTTAAACTTCATTGGTGGCTTTGAAGCAAAATTAAATTCTCCTATGCTTGACTTTGAGAGACTCATCTTTAGCCACCTTAATTGATACTCATATCTATAGGCAATATAAGACCTTGAGGATTAACTTAAGGTGCCTAGTTATCAATTTGGGTATTCTAAGTCACCTGAGTTACGACAACATTGTGTGAGTAATCTTACACGTTTATTTAAAATTATGGATATGAAATCTCAATTTGAAGTTATTATAGGTATTTTAGTTATCTACTAGTGTCGCGAGACCTACAAAATCTTTGAATTCATGATTTTTCTATGGTTGCTCCTCTCGACAATGGTAAATCGTTATTTACAACTTTGCCATTATTGTCTTGAAATTACCATTTTGGCCCTTATTTTTTCTACAATTTGCCTATTTATAATTTTGCCCTTATCTCAAGCTTGAGCTTTTTTCTATCCTACTCTACCCCTAGAACTTGGGATTTTACACACTACCCATCTTTCAAAGAATTTTGTCCTCAAAATTTAGTATATAAGAATAGTTCAGAATAATCTTTCTGCAAAAATTTTGTATGTTTTAACCTATAGGGCAATTCCCGCTACAAGTTCATGTTTCATCCCAAGGTTGCTTGCCTATAGCTTCCCTTTTTTTGCAACTAGTACCTGACTGCCGGATCTTCTAAATCCCCAAGTGCCCTTTGTTAAAGTCCTCATTATTGTCTTGGAAGATCGTGAGGCGTAAAATAGGATTGATTGGAATTATTAACCTCTTGTCCTCTAGGGTTTACTTATTAATCCCTTCTTATTCTTAAAGTTATGTCAAGATTCCCAAAAGGTCACCCATCCTAGTATTATTCTTGCTCCAAGCATGCTTAATTGTGGAGTTATGATAGGATCCGATGCATTAGTGCTAGTATGATCACACCTGCTTCTATCTATAAAATCTCAACTGGTTCTTAGGGAGTACCCGTTAATCTACAATTGACATATGGCTGGGAAACATGGGATTGTTCTAGAAAATTTCCCTATAACGTCTTCCTAAATTTGTGGATTGACGTAATTTATTAGGCACAGGAGATCGTAGGCGGAGTATCGACCTATGTGATGATTCCTTGCTACCCATCTCTGGGGAAAATCTTGTGTCGACTAACAGTGAGTATGTGTATTAGCTTATCTCCTTACTGCCATTCCCATGAAGTCACATTCGATCTACAATGCCGATGTCTCTATTCTCTAGTTGGTTAGAGGAATTCTCTACTAATCTTTTTCCAAAGCTATTGGAGTAAGTTTCCAAGAATTTGGCTATCTCTGGTATTCCTACTTGACTTCTTTACTAATCTTAGATGTGCGATACTTACAATGGCTTCATTGAAGTTCCTTTGGAAGTCACCTCAACTGCCTTTTCTTGACTTTAACTTATCTTATGATCTGTTGGCCCAAGAGTGAGCTACTATTCCCTTTGACATGGCTCTTCTTAGTCTTATCCTTAGCTTGCTTCCCTAAATTCTACTTGCAAGTCTTTACCTTGAAGTTAAATCCGTTGAGGAGTTTTCCTTTACTTCATCACTAAATGCCTCAAGTTCTCATTTTTGATTTCTTAGTTATCAAAGTATTGGCAACTTAGTGTGAGGAATAGGTTAACAGTTTTACTCCTTCATTAAAGTTGCAAAGTTTCCTCACTCCAATCTGCTCACGAGGTATTGGTCCAATATGTTTAGAGAATCCTCATAGGTTATATTGACATCCAAGTTCACCTCACCTTGATACCTTCTTAATCCACTACTAAGCTGATCGAGAAAATCTTTTATCTCCTCTACCCTATATTTAACTATTCTTGCTCTGCGGTTACTGATACACCTTCCGCTATTTATCCTCTAAACTTTAAAATCTAATAGCCATAGCGGCTATGTCAAAGTTCTAGAGAGCTGGTTCCGCTATCCTCAAGAATCTTGCTCACTTGACTTCCCTTGGTCTGATGATGAATCTTCCTCTGTTGGGGTTTGAGTGCAAAGACAAAATCTTCCTCGAAATTGTAACTATGGACCTTGCTCAAAAATTCTTACTTTATCCCATTTCTCACTTGCTCCCATTACTGAACTTCTTGACATCTATTGCGATATCTCATTCCTAAAATATGATTAGATCAATGTGAGAAAAGTAAATGATAGCATTGCTTCCCTGTTGGGGTTGCAAGGGTTTTACTGTCACCCATTACTCTCGATATATTAATAAGGAAATTCCTTGTTTGCTATATTGTTGCTCAACCTTCTCTCGTTTAGATAACATTTCCATTCCTCACTAGTTTCCTCAGGGAGGTTTTGCTGGCCTCGTCTATCATATATTTGGTTGTCCTTCAATGAAGTCATGAGTCTTCATATATTGCACTTAGCCTAGTCTCAAGAATAGAGATTTAACTACCAAAGATTGAAAATCCTCCAATCCTACATCGTAATCTTGACCACCATGGTGCGTAGTTTCAAACTCTTTGACCTTATATTACTAATGTCGGGACAAGCCAACTCATAACTCCTATAAACTTTCACCTGTACCCTGAATCTATACCGAATTCCTCCCTCTAAAGAGCCACCTAGAATTAAAACTTTCTCCTTTCCTTTTTCCTTTTCATAGTATACAGGAAAACTTATCTTTGCCACAATCCATTAAAATTTTCCCCTTTATTGCTACCTCAGTCTATAGAAATCAGTTACACTCCTTTTGATCATAACATGCCCAATTGCGGGTTCAAAATCTTCATCATTCCATCTTAAATCTAGAGATATTCCTATCGAGGTACTCCACCCATAGCACTGGCAGTGGTGTCTGAAGGTAACCATTACCTCCTCATTTCACTTCTGAACAACTCTATCTTCCCATTAGTAACATAGACGGTCCTACTGTACGATTCCTGGGTGGCTAAGGTTGATGAAGATTAGACATAACTGAACATTCTACCACTTCCATTATCCATTATAAATAGGACGGCTGGTCTTGCTCTGTACACCACTATAGTTTAGAAGTATCTTTACTGTAGACTAGTCGGAGATATACCACCTTTCCTCCCAAAGGATCCTTCAGGTTTACTCTTTCAACCCCGTATTCTTCCTTGTACCGTATACAACTGAGTCTTTACCTTAGTGTAGTGTGCGAGTAAACAAATTCCATTTAAAGTCTGTCTGACTACCTTTTTCTAATGTTGGGCCTTTACTTTGTGCTTCTCCGACTTGCAATCGCTAAAGTGTCAGCTCCCAGTACCCTTAAGAAGGGAGGTCATTTCATTTCCTAAATGAAGATCTGGAGAGGTCCTCCTCGTGTATGCCTTGGGTTCCCATAATTGATTTCTTCTGCTTTAATTTAGCCTCACCCTACCTTGCTCCAAGCTTCTTAAGTAAATTATCAGGCCTTATAATGTGGCATTACTACATCCCATAAACAAAAGACCATCGACTCAACTTGCCAATGGATTACTTTTAAGGTAATCCCACCTACGAAGAAGAATAAGATTGCTATCCAGACCACATGATATAACCTCATTGGCGGACAGTCACCCTACTCTTATCGATTATCCACTAAGCGGATAAAATGAGGCAAAAGAATCCTCTAGATGATATCTAGAGAAAATAGCCTGAACTGGGTAAATACTAATGGGGCTTGTGAATCCTCATCAAGGCAAAGAATATTCTCATTTGGCTAGTGCTATGCTGAAGTCTCGTCCTTGACAGCCTGGATTTTCGGTTTCTCGGTAATACTAGGTAAAATAACATTTCTCTTTTGTAGCTAGGTTTACTGCATCCATAGCAAAACATCCAACATAATTCCTTTGACCAAATCCCAGCTTCCTGCAGTCCCTGGCTTGCCAACTATCTGCCCCTTCCTTGGCAACCTCTACCTCTTAGAGAGTTCCCCCATAATAACTATGTTAAGAAGATTCCTAATAAGCCTACAAGGTGTTATAAGCTTCTATCCACACAAAACTTAATATTGAGATGATCAGGCTCAACATTCAATCAAGTGTGATATATAGTCCTCAATAAGGATGTCAAAAAATCTCGTCCCCACGGATAACCGCAGGTAATACCCACAACGGGGCGGTATGGGAGGAAGATTTTGCCCCTGCGAGTAATGGGGACGAGGATTTTAAATACCTGCATGTTAAATGGGGCGAGGGTAGGGATCACTATCCCCATACCTGCAAGTACTCGCTGTGAAATTACTATTTTATCCTTAAGTTATTGATTTAGTTAAGTTAATATTATTGCTATTTAAATTGATTGGACTAATGTTTAAATTTAGAAGTTAGATTTATTTGTATGTATTAGACTAATGGTTGGATTACTATTATGTGTTTATTTTTATTTTAAGTATTTTAAGTTGTTAGAATTTAGATTATGGAATTGGATTATTGTACTTATTTTGTATTTATTTTATGTGTTTATTTTTATTTTAAGTATATTAAGTTGTTAGAATTTGAATTATGGAATTAGATTATTATTTATACTAATTTTAAGTATTTTATGATATTAAAATCTTTATATTTAATTTAAATTGTTAAAATTTTTAATATTCTAACCGGTATCCATGGATATTCATGGGTACCCGAAAACTCACGGAGAAATAAAAAATGGGTACCTGTATGTATGGATATGGGGCGGAGGATGAGGACAAGTATCCCCGCCCCGTTAACATCCCTAGTCCTCAACACTCATGCCAAGACTACCATGCACAATTATTTATGCCTTATCACACAAGGACCTAAAGCATGGTTTATCTAGACTCTTGGAGTATGCCTCAGAAGCATAGTCAGTCCATCCCTAAGCCTATACAGGACAAACTGCTCTAATACCATAATATAACATCTCCAAATATATATGCTATGCTCGAGTCATGGGGCTATATCTAGAGATTATTATTGCTAATGTAAAAGACTTTTAAATAAGAAAATATTATACATATGGCTCTGAAACTTTAAAATTCTTTATTGAATAAGGGTTTATAATCCCAAATATTTATACATATAAGGTAAAGTAACTACAATTTAAAAGAAACTTAAATAATATTGTATATAAGTCTTGTGTTGGCCTACTATCGTCGCTCTGTGGCTACCGGTTGCCCATTTCGGTCTCCAAGACTAGGTTCAGGTCTAGGTCTTGCATCTTGTAAGTATTCTGAGACATATGTTGCCAACTTGAAGCCTATTCTATATACTGAAATGTTTATGAAAAACAAACAAATAGTTAGTGAGGATTTTAAGTCCTCAGTAAGTAACCCAAACCACTAATCATACAGAGTGTCATCATAAATATTTCAATCGCCTTGGTTTATTTTGAAAATGTGGACATATACGCTTAGGCACGGGTTAAATTTTAAGTTTGAAAACACCTTTCTCAAAATGGATTATATTTTAGCAATCACTTGGGACATTTCATGACAAATATAATAATAGTAATAATACAACATTCCAACCACAATCATAATGACATCATAATATAATAAGAATGCTCAACCATGCATATGCTAATGCACATACTTAACTTATGTGGGTGCACTTAACTTTCTTGTCTCTTTCCTTAACTTGTATGTTGCTTTCTTGTACTTGGTCCTCTAGAGGTGAATGGTCTCTCTTATCCCTGGGTAATAGCTTACTTCCTAGGTTGGAGCTCGTACCTATACATAATTGACGGGTTTACTTTCCCCAACCCTTCCGCTTAAATCTGGTCGGAGGCTAGCCCAAGTCTTAGATAGTATGCCTTAGCCCACTGCAAGGTAGAGGCTCGATACGTCCCTTTGCAAGTTCTTACAATCTTTCTTCTTTCTTGGACATGATCATATATATACATGCTATATGCACTTATGCACTTATGCATATACTTCACATCATTCTTTAATCATCCTTGCATGCATGATTTCCATGTACATAACATTATATATATATACAATCATAGCATTCATGAATTTCTGCCGAAAATTCAGTAGCATAATAGCTAAAATACAAAAGGTCCCAAACTAAACAGTATGTTCAATCAACTAGCCAGTAATATCAATTTTGTTCATCATAGATAATATATCAACATAACATTATATTGGTGTGGAATTGTCTAAAACTTATGTCTTCATAGCTTATGGACCCTTCGTCAAGAAAAATCTGAAGTTATGCCTTTATCCTTAAATCTGCCCTGTTCTTATAAATTTCACTAAAATTCCAGTTTAGCTCATTTTGATCTGAAAATTTAATATGTTGTAGCCTCCTTAGTCTATTTTTGAACCACCTTAGTTTCACTAAATTTTGATATATATAACTTAAGTTATTTAGATTTCATTCAAGGCTACCATATTTTAAGACAGAATTGTGTCACTAAAATCACTAAAAATCCATCTTGTGTCATTTTTATCCAAAATTTATAGTCATATGTAGCTATTGAACCATCTTTCAATCCTCACAGGTTTTACCCCAATTGGTGAACTGCCCTATTTCCACCTGAGCAGAGCACAGGTCAAATTCAATGAATTACTGGAAAAAATATACTTATAATCTAACTCTGAAATTTTTATAGCATGATCTCCTATATATTAGCTTTCTAATAAAATTAGTTTCACTAAATTTGAGGTTGTATAGGGTGAGTTATGTCCATTACACCACACTCAAGCTAGGATAGAGAGTGAAATCTAATAGCCAATTTTGAGAATCATAACTAATTCATTTTAAATCCAATGATTTTATAATTTATATGGTTGGATTTCTCTTGAATTCTAGTTTCATCTAATATCTTTTGCTCAAATTTGAGTTATGTGTGTTGAGTTATTAGCTTCTCTATACGGACAACATATTAGGGTTCCATCTCACAGCTTTTTTATTTTGGTTTTCTTTTGATCTTTTGATATATCTCTCAACCAAGTTTTCCTATCTTAAGTCATTAGAAATAAGTCATATTAACATCATACAAGCACACACCATGGAACACCAACAAAGCTAAAGATTTGAGCTATTTACCTCAAAATCCATGAAACTATGGAAGCAAGGAAGACAATAGCAACTCCTAGCCTTCCTTCCTCGCCATGGCGGCAGCTCACATGGAGGTGGAGAGACTCCACTTGATGGTTGATCATCAAATTGATAGAGGGGTTTTGTAGAGGAGAAGATGAGAATTTATTTTCACAAAAGGAGCAAGAGGATTTGAGGTCAAAAATGCCTTCATTTTTGAGTTTGAAGCTCTCAACCATGGACTTGATAGAAGAACAAAAATGAAGATGGTGAGAAGCACAAAAATTCAAGGCTAAAATAGGGAGAAAATGAGCTCCTTCCTTCATAAGTTAAAATGACTTATGAAGGCTTTTGATTGGTGGAAATTTTTTATTGTAACTTAATCTTTGTGGGTTAAATTTCATTGGTGGATTTGAAGTAAAATTAAATTCTCCTAAGCTTGAATTTGAGTGGCTCATCTTTAGCCACCTTAATTGATACTCATACCTATAGACAATATAGGACCCTTGAGGATTAATTCAAGATGCCAGGTTATCAATTTGGGTATTCTAAGTCACCCGAGTTACGGCAATATTATGTGAGTAATCTCACACATTTATTTAAAATTGTGGGTAAAAAATCTCAATTTGAAGTTATTATAGGTATTTTAGTTATCTACCAATATGTGAGACCTACAAAATCTCTAAATTCATGATTTTTCTATGGTTGCCCCTCTCAACAACCATAAATCCTTATTTGCAACTTTGCCTTTGTTGTCTTGAAATTACCATTTCACCCCTTATTTTTCTATAGTTTGCCTATTTACAATTTTGCCCTTGCCTCAGGCCCGAGCTTTCTTTTCTCTCGATCTACCCCTAGAACTCAAGCTATTACAACCCTACACTAGGAGCCATTTACCCCTCAGTCCATGTGTGCCAGAATGATTCTTAGGTGGCATTTCCACCTAGCCAGACAAACATACTAGATGAAAACAAGGATGAGACTTATGGTCAGAGAAGAGATAAATAACATTCAATAGATAATTAAACAAAGAAGGCATTCTTAAAGACCTCTTGTGGTGCCATAAACTATGAAAAAAGGCGCACTTTCATTTGCACAATTGTGATCGTACCAAAGGACACTTGCTCCATTAACCACATGGGAACTTAATGCTCTAATATCACTTTTGGCATGACCCAACCTAGGCCATGACCAGCACATAAGGGACACATCCCCTAGCAAGCCTTATATATAAATTCTCAACACAACATAGATTTAATTAACTAGATGGCAAATATGCATTCAAATAAATTTATATATATCCATTTATGTATTTTCTACAAAAGTTACCAAAATCACCTATGCAAACATAAGACAAACCAAGCTGGACCTTGCTTATGGTACCATAGAGCATTAAACACAACTATGAAACTAAAATCCCTAAGCAGGACTCAAGGGAGTGTTTAGAGTCCTCAACCCATTCACATATCCTCCTAATCCACCAAGGGTAATCTTTAAGGGGTCCTAGGAATCCGAACCTGTGCCTCTTGGTAGGCCCTGCCAAAGGATCAAAAGATGTCTTGACTAAAGTAAAACGACCTCTTTGCCGCTTAAGTGGAGATTGGTGGTATTGCTACCCTCAATAGGGAAACTCGGGTTGGAAATATGTATTGTCAACAGAGGGATACAACTGGTGATCGAATGAGATGTAGACTCATACTTTGAATTGACCCACCAATACAATGCGATCATCCTTAGAGTCATAGGTTCACAACTAAGACATAGGTTCAAGGAAAGTGTTCACAAGTGTCATCTCTCTTATATGGAATAACATGGAAATATACACACTAGCATGAGAATTTAAATTTTTCAGCGGATATTAGGATCACAATACATAAAGTGTCATAATCATTATTCCAATCGCTTTGGTTTATTATGAAAACTTCATTGGTACATCAGAAACATTCACTTATTTTAAGTTCTCAATACATCATTTTCGAGGCAAATTCATTTTAACATCAAACATATCAGCATAGAAATTAAATAAAATTAAATTTATAATACGCAAATGATGCAGTGTCATAAATGAGCCAATATGACATTCATGGCAATGACTTGCTTGTTCATCTTTTACTTTAGCACGTACTTACTTTTCCCCAAAGCAATAAGGGATCTTTTACCTAAAGCTCTAGGCTAAGGAACCCTCTTTACCATGCATACCATAACTTTAGGAACTCAGCCCTCTATAGCTTTTCTTTGATTGCTTCCATATAGGACATGTTGTAACACCCTACTAATTTAATGCTATACTTAAGTCGTAGCATAAAATTAAGTAGATTGTGTTACCATGTTAATATCTTTATACTACGTTCGCTTATCCAGTATCTTTATTTATTTATTTATTTGAAGAAATGGAGCATTGTATAAAGAAACGTGTAATGAGTTTAATTTATCACAATAGAAAGATAAGAACAATTAACACCAATGCCGTCAACTATATATATATATATATATAGATATAAAAAGCCACTGTTTCAGATTATATACAAGTTTCAAAATAGGATACATGAGTGGGGCCGTGTACCAAAAAGACATAAGGCCCATGTCGGTCAACCTGATCCTATGTAATCCTCAGAGGACATTCCAAAACCAACCACTAGGTCTATGACCCATAGCTGCATGCTGCCAAAAGAGGGTCATCTTTGTACAACCTTTGTGGCTGACCACTCGATCAGGTGGCGGTGCGCCATCCCGGCCCGTCTGGTGAGTAGTCAATACTAGGTCCTGAGGAGGAGGATCTTTGAGCTAGTGGCTCTGGAAGAGTCGCTATCGGTGAGCCGGGATGTCGGTCGACTGCGGAGGTGACTACGGCGCAGGATTGGCGCGAGGGCTGGCAGTGCTTTGCCGGTGCAGTCTTTGGCAGAGGGTGTGCCACATGTAGTGGGACCTCAAAGTAAGGAGTGGCAGGATCAAAAGCGGGGTGGTGCAAAAGGACGGCAAAGTTCCTATCACTAAAAACGTAAAGAACGAGCGGCAAGAGCCAGGCTATATCTGGCCGAGGCTCTACTGAGGTCATGGTGGAGCTGCAGATCTGGGACCTCAATGAAGAGGGTAGCTGTCGTGTCCATCGTCCACGTCTGAGAATGAGGCGGAAATGCAAAACAAGGTGAGAATTTAAGGAAATTCTCAGTAGGGTCATGCATGACGTTTAACTGACGTCACTTTCATTCTCAGTTGCCTCGGGTTTCATTTAATTATGAAAACATGAGATCAAATTTAACCATTCATATTTAATAAGGTTAAGAAAATGTCTGGTCCGAGGCAAAGTCAGCTTTTTACTTTAAACTTGACATAAGAAACGTCTAAGCGCTAACGACAATACAGGAATAATGGGCAGAATAAGTGAACATATGCTATAAGTAAACATAATAGTTAGTAATCATGCACTTAATGCAATCATGCAAAACTTGCTCTTGAACTTTTCTTCATAAACTTTTCCTTTGCTCATATACTTTCTTCATTACTCATAAACTTTTCTATTACTTGGTCCCCTAGGAGTTCTTGGCCATTTTAGCTTCCTGGATAATAGTCTGCTTTTCAGAATCGAGCTCGTTCCTATACAGGAATTGCCAGGTTTACCTACGCGTTCCCACGATCTATTCTTAACTTCTGTCCAAGGGCTGGCCCAAGTATCATGGAACTTTCATCATAACATATTCTTTGAGTTCATCCATAACTTGTAACTTTCATAGCTTTCTTGAAAATGCACATCGTCTTGTGTATTTCATACACCATATACTTTGATCTCATTTTGGCGGCATAAGCAACGTGTCTGCTTAACCATAGAATAGTCGTCAGCCATCATCTGAATTTCTCATAATAATTACAATATTGCATGCACAATTCATCATGGAGCTCATAGGAACATTAGTCTTCTCAAGACAGAGTTACAGCCTCACATAAATCATTCAACCCGATTTTTGTAAATCATGCCATAATTTCTATTTAACTCCTTTGGACCTCAATTTTGGATATGTTAAAGTGTTATGTGTCTATTTTCTAACCTCTTTAGTCCCATCTGATTCTGATAATCATAACTCACGTTACTCAGGTTTTATCCCGGCCTGCCTTGTGGCTGGCCAAAATTGCTCACTCAAACGTAAAAATCCACTAAAAATCGAAAACTGGCTCAAATGATACAAAATTGGCCTCAAATTAAAGCTGATAGAACCATCTTTCATTTGCAAAAAGTCTCATTCCATTTGACTTAGTAGGGCTCGAGTTATAAGCCCCGAAAGTTAACCTTCCTGAACTGCTCTGTTTTGGCTTGGTTTGGACATAGGTTAACTTCTTCAAATCACTAGGAACAAATAGGATAGTAAAAAACTCGGAATTTCTGGATAGGATGTTCTCCTATGTGTAAGCTTTCCAACAAAATTAGTTTCACTCAATTTGGAGTTGTATAGGGTGAGTTACACCCTTTTTAACCCATACTGCCCGGGTGGATGTTTTGATTCCTAGGTTGAACTTCAAAAATTCATATCTCTCTCAATATTACTCCAATCGTCTTATATGATATATGTGTAAAAAGCCCTAGATGTCTAGTTTTACATAAAAATGGTTTCATTAATTTTAAACGGCGGGAGACGGAGCTGTACACTCCGCCGTACGAACTGTCGAGGATTTTGAGTTTTCCAGCCTCTCAACTTCTTCATATCTTCATCCTTTCTTATTTCCAATTCAGTTTTAATCTCACAAACAGCCAATAAACCAGCCACAATTCATCATGATCACTCAGTCAATATATCAGAATTGAAGAATTAAACCACCAATAATCATCCAAGAATCAGAAAAATCAAGACAAGAATTAAAACCTCTACCTCTTGCTTGAGTTTGGAAATAGGGCTTGGTTGATCTTGAAGGCTGAATGGAGTGGGTGAGTGGAGAAAAGAAAAGAGAGCTGAAGTGAGGAAGAGAGGGCAACGTAAGGAATGAGCTGAAAAGGCAAGAGGGGAATATATATAGGCAAGGCTTTGAGGTGGTAGTTAGAATGAGTGGCTTTGATTGGGTGAAATTTCTGTGGGCAAAGTTCGTCCATGTCTTCCTCTTTTGTGACAAAATTGCTCTCCACGTTCACGAGAGAGTGAAACTAAACGCTAGCGATTCTGAACATGACATCGGAACTCAACACTTAATCTCGGAAATCGGAAAAATCATAGAAATGAAAAGCTCATGGCAATAGCCTCGAATTCGGAAGTCGTGAAAATTTTGGCCGAACTTGGAGACCAATTCAGATAAACTCAGAAGCCGGATATCGCATACATTCTAATTCACCATAAGGTCGGAAATAGGAAAATCCAAGCCATTCCATTTAAGCATAGTAAGATCGGAAATCTAGATATATTACTAATGAGGTCGGAATTCTTACATGCTTACATAAGGTCGGAAATCGGAAAATTCAAGGCAATCCGTTTGAGCCTTCCTAAGGTCAGAAATCGGATTCGGAAATCGCATATTACGTGCATAAGGTCGTAAATCGGAAAATACAGCCAGTCCTTTTGAGCCTTGGAGACGAAATCGGAAATCGAAACTCTGACATTGTATTACTAAGGTCGGAAGTCGGAATTTATCTGAAAGTTAAAGACAAACTCGGAAATCGGAAATTTCAATCTTAAGTGATGAAATCGGAATTCGGAAATCGAGACGTTACACATGTGCTCATTCCTTGCACGCAACTTTCTTAAACATATGGTGAATTCTGTGGCTTCCTTATCATAAGTCCCCGTTCTTTTAGTCTTTAACATATGTGTAATTCATGATGCATAGTGACATATCATATATAGCACATTCATAGAAAATCATGCACGCTAGTGTCATATCAGTGCATCGCATATATTGAAATGCCTATACTTGTATGCTTTCACATTTCGTATCGATATCATATTACACACACATGATTTATGGGACACATGGATATGTCATGGCATTTTACATATGATAACATTAGATCACACAGCTCAAAGGTTCACACCTGCATGTCTGAGAATGTGTCTCAAATTACATAAACATTCACCTGCTTGTAATCTGTTACGGGCCACTAGTAAAAACAAGAGGTGCATATATTCGCATCCAGATTTATAGTTTTTAAAATAGCTTTTTGGCTTGAATCGCGTATAAGATCAAAATGGAGAACCACCTTGATTCATTCATCTAATTGTTTGAAAAATAAGGAAACTCCTCAACGACAATTTCCAGTTTTATATGTTACCTTATAAATTACCTCAAATTGGATTAAAACAAATTTTTTTAACTTTATTAAATATGTAAAAGAAAATCTTATATTTTTTTTGTACAAAAAAAATCTCTTAATTGAATAGTCACTTCTAACCAAAATATCATTTGTATTTTTGAAATTAATAGGTGAGAGAAAGAGTTAAAAGTGATAATTGATATAGAAGAAATAAAATTACAAACATAACCAAAACTAGAAGTCAATTCATAAAAAGAAGGAGTGGGGTTTTTATCCAAACCAAAATTCGAAAGTTGCTATCCTCCGCATGAAGGTGATGTTGAGTATTCTAAATTATGTGTATCATATATAAATTATGTTGAAAATACATTATGTACTAACGGCCAAAAGGCTCAATATATATCTAAATCGAGCCAATTTGTGAATTTTTAGCAAGTCAAACTTGAACTTAAAAATTAAGTTCATTTGTTATCAAGCTGAGCCTAAGTAATGCCAAACTCGGACTCAACTCAACTCACTTCCATCTCTAGGTGCAATAGTGGCCCTTCCATAGCATAAATACTTACTTTAACTTTGCATTGCCACTCCACCAGAAGTCCAATGCTTTCGAAAATTAGTATACAATTTACCACTTACGGTGCCATTCAATTGTCACTGGTCCCATCTCTAAGCATCTATTATAACAATAATAAAAGTTTAAGCAGTAATTAGGATGAAATTAAAGTTGAGGGTGCCTATTTGCAAAAGGCATAAAATTTAGGGTGGTTAAATGCATTTTTCCCATAAATAAATAATAAAGTTGCACACTCCATATAAGATTATGTTAGACTTTTGGTAAAGTGTTCAAGGAAAAAGCATATATTTAGAGAATAATTAATGCATACCACAATACGATGAAAATCTTCATTTCTCCTTCTTATTTAACTGTGCAACATGCGTCGTTCTATCAGTGTGATAGTTATAAAGAGAGCTGAAGTAAAAGACTTATTCCTGTCACATACAAGTGTGTATGCTTAAAGATACAGGGTTACACATTATTATTAATTTGTGATTTGTCGTTGGCGTTCCAAGTATAAACCAAGGCAATTCTAACCTGTGCATCCCAATAGTTCCTTTCCAATATATATTCGCAGTCTTGCTTACTTGTCATGCCGCATTAACACCGACTGCTAGCATCAACTTAGTACTGTTAAGATCATGTACTCTGTTGGATGCGTGTGCGTGTGTGTGTGTGCGCGCGCCATCCTCGTTCTAAAAGAGCTATTACTTTTTCATTCACTCAAAAAGCCATAAGCTTAACAAAAAGCTGAATTACCACATGTCCAATTAAAGTCCTTTTAGTTGCATCATGTACGATGAGAGAAACTCGAGATTGATGAACAAGGGACAACCAGTACACATTAAATAGACATAAAAGATATAACAGGATGGGACCATATAGTATGAATGCAAGTTATCCGTTTGACAATTTCCATATCAATTGAGCCTTTTAGCGAAAGCATTATCTGATAACTAAACTAATGAAAGTGTAGACAATAACTAGTACTGGCAGAAAACATTTAGAAATTAATGACAGGTTCATTATGTGGTGTTCTTGGATAAAATTAATAATCTTAGTATCATACTGGGGTGTACCAAGTACCCTAGGATTTGCACCAGAAAGTATCGAATTTTTATCATGCTTTCACATGGTGCAGCCAAAGGTCCTACGTACAAGACTAGGTACTCATTCCCGCATGGCATCCTAAGAAGCACCGTATGTAGCGATTAATGTCCTTAACTAATGAGCTATCAGCATCAAATGTCACTCAGAGTCTTGGTGCAATCTTCTTTGATTCTGGCAGTTGTGACTGGAAAGAGATCAAGAGTCTTGAGAGGTCGAGTGCAACATGAGGATGCTTGATTAACATCCTCGAGTGTCCAACCATAGTTGCAGAATGTCATCTCTTTCTTCTCCAACAAACTTTCCGGGTTGTACACACTCCATTTGCAATTCATTGCCCGTTCTGATGCGTTTGCAGCTCCTCCCTGATCATATAAAATGAAGAAAGTAAAAAATAACCATACTTTAATTCTTCCCTGACTTCATAGTTCAAACTAAAATCATGCCTTCTGGAATGAATCTTAAACTTCTTCTTCCCTTATCCCATTAATTCTTGCGCCATTCCCATGTGGCATTGTATGCCTTTAAAACTTATATTCTTAAACCATCATTTCTAGACCACAACCTAGCTAGGATGCTAAGTTAACAAACCCCATGCATCAAAGGGTTACAACTTACAATATATAGAAGAATCAGCAGAAAGAAAAGACAAGACAGAATAGCAACATTACTCAGGCTTTCTAAATGCATGGTGTAAAATGAAGATTACCTGAAAAAACAAGCCATTTGTGTCATAGAAGGAAATTTCTTTGGTAGTAGAACCGGGAGGATAACCAAAGCTGCCAACAAAATGGTTACTGATATCTTGATTCAGTTGTTGGTAATGATGGAGTTGGAGTTGTTGCTGTAATTGCAGTTGCTTGTTGAGTTTCCTCCTGAGCTTCTGTCTATCCCTAGCCTTGTGGTTCTGAAACCAATAGAACACATTTTTTCCTTCTATCCTGCCATAGAAAGAAAGGTGTGTTGTTATTTGCTGAATTTGTGAAGCACTTGGAGTTCTAATCCCACTCCTGTACAGTTCCTCCAAGATCATGAGCTGCTCAGTGGTAGGGCTCCACCTTGATGAACCTGCTGGGGACATTATTTCTCTCTTGAGATTGTGGATTTGAGTTCTTGAGGACTGTAAGGGGGATGAAAGGGATGTATAAATAGAGGGACAGAGAGAAAGATACAGTGAAATAGAGAGGAAGAGACAAAAAGGAAAGAGATTGAGAAGGGCAATTGGATAGGTAAAAAGGACTAGTCTCATGCTGATGTTCCTTTCAGAGGAGCATTCAAGTGAGGCTTCAGTCCAAGCACAGACACACAGAGAGAGAGAGAGAATCTGATGTGTGATGAGTGAATGAAGAAAACTGATCTGATTGTGGGTGTATGAGTCATCATGACCTTATTATTAACTTTTCTTAACAGAATAAATCTGGTACTCCCCAAGTAAGTCTAATTCAGAACCAGATAGACACTACTATGAATGAATCAAACAGCCCTTCCTTTCCCCTAATAACACTTCTTACTGTTATGGCAGATGGTATTCGTTCCCACTTCCCCCACTGTTGCTGTATAGACTGTTTAGATCTATGGAAAAACACTTCAAACATATATAAGCTGTCTTTAAAATATGAGGTCTCTTTTACTTCTTTGAATTTTCATTATCTCACGTATGATATATCATATATAATATATCCAATCACTCATATTTCAGATTTCACATCATTTGTCTCCATAAACTCTATGATTGTCTGAAATTGTATATTTTTTTATCTATATGTTGCTAAACTATCTTGAAATTGGTTAGCACAAGAGCAATAATATTTATATAATCTTAAACTAGTAATCAATGACAGCTGCATGTGTTTTCATCAGATTTGGTCATGACACGGAATGTAATAACAAACACACACATATATATATAGAAAGATACAATGCAACAAAACTTAAATTGAAAAAGAAAAATCTAAAAACGAGTTGGTGTCCTTCTCCTATTTAATTGTCTCTATTTCTAATACCCAACTTCACCAATTGAACTCGATTAAGGACATGCACTCAATTAAAGCCAGTTATAAATATTGGCGTTTGATAAGTCCCATTATTAGAAGCACAATTCTGAAATATGAAGGCAGGCTTGTGGACAATGGTACCAAAGGGTGAGACTTGGCAAAATGGAACAAGTCATTCACAGTCACAGGGTGGGGCCTCTGGCTATATGCATATGCATGCTTCGTCCTGAGTGCTGACAAGTTGAAAACGCAAGCCTCGAACACAGTAAGTGTCCATAAATGCATGTAGCAGGGTGTCCAATGCCTTGTCTGTTTTTGGTCTGACTAAGTAAGGGGACTTGTCACCTCTGGCAACATTCCTCATCATCTCAACCGTTCATTTTGTGACTCACTCACGTCATCGAATTGTTTCATTGTATTTCCTCTCTTCCTATCTTGTTGAGTGAAGTGAAGTGAAGTGAAGTCAACCACAAATCTGCTACCATATTTTTTGGGGTCATCTCCTTAGGCCCTTGAGTATGATATTTCATGTTTATGTTACGTATTTCGTTACTTGCTACAGAGCTTCTTCCACTGTTATGCTATGAAATGTCAACTTTTTTCTTCTTATGTTAAATTTTAATTGTTACTATTAGAGCATGGCCGAAGTTATACAGTATTATAGCTTTAAAAGGACATGCCAACATTTAATTAGTTTAATATTTATTCTCTTTAAAAAAAATCTCTAATTTGAGTATTATCTATGAGAAAAAACTAACAATACCAGAGCTTTATGGTAAACCGTCACAATTCAAGCTGATTATGCTACTCGCTAAAAATAAAATAAAAATCTTTGAAAGGTCATAACATAGTCTGTGTGTGGGCCCTTAAATCATTGATAAGCTCCGGAATGATTTGGTGAAAGTTTGTACTTGTCTATAAGTGTCTCACTTGTGGTAGCTTTTGAGTTTGTACCCATCTTTTATTCGAGAGTTTTATATGCATACGGTTATATTGTTTTTCTTTCTTTAATGAGTAGCAGAGTCTTTACTAGTTTTTTAAGTGTTATATTGGCTTAGCTGTGTGCTTTTAGTGTGTCTCCAAAGGAATGGAGCCGAGAGTGATTACTGCGGTAGCGGTGTTTAGGTTCTTTGCTTCAGTTCATTTGTTTTGAAAATAATAAAGGTGATTCATCTGTCAAATAAAAACAAAAAGTGATTCATTGTGTGCCAAATTATGTCTTGTGGGTAATCACAGTTTGATCAATTTGGTTTGGGAGTGAAATGAAATAAAAATTACATAAATTTAATTTATTAACAAATTATATAAAAAATTAGTCCATAATTTTTTATTCTATTTTTACTCCCCAAAATGAAACTGACCTTTAACTTTTACTAACAAAGGCCTTCAGCAGGTTTGAAATGTTAGCCGAGTGTCACCACTTACGTCTGTTTGGCATCATGGAGGAAAATGAAAGGAAAAAAAATATAAAAGAAAAGAATTGAATGAGTTATCACTTGTTAATTGTTATATATTATATAATGAAAAAGAAAAAAGATCGATTTTTCTTTCTTCTTCTGATTTCCTTCAAAAAAAAATAATGAAGATCAAGTTCTTGACTTTTAATTTTGTAAATTAAAAAAATTAAAGTTAAAAAAACTTCATCCTTATAATCAATTGGTGTTATTTAAGTTAAATTAATTAGAATTTAATAAATTATATATATATATATATATATATATATATATATATATATATATATATATATATATATATATATATATATATATATATATGTGTGTGTGTGGAGCCCACAAAAATCACTTCGTCCCCAGTCTATCTAAATAGAGAAGTACAAGAAGGGTCTTACATCTCAATCCCTTTCTTGTTTTTATCGCCACCAAACAGGGGAGATGCCTCTCTAGTGTAAATTTAAAATTTAAAAAAATTTACACGGCATTGACCGAGAAACAAAAGATGTGGAAAAATATTTATATGATCTAGAAATATCATATAATTATAAATTTTAGATTAATTATATTAATATATTTTATATAAAATTTATTATTAATATATAATTTTATAAAAATATATTTATATAATTAATTAAAAATATAATTATGTAATTCTCTTGTATTATATAAAAATTTCTCAAAAATATGGGGCCATATGAAATTTATTAATACAAAATTTACTATTTTTTCATCAATCCTAATACTTTTGTATCTCTATCGTCATGGTGCGAGAGCAATCGCCTGCTCGAGTCATAGCAAAGAGATTTAAGCTTTGTCAGAAAATGGAATGAGAGAATGATAAAGAAAAGTATGATCAACTTTATTAAAATCCAGGAAAATTTCAATTTATCCCGTTAATTATAAATTATATGTATTTGAATCCTTGAGTAAAAGGAAAAATGCAAAATGATTCATTAAATTTTTTTAAATATATATTTTAACCCTTTTATTAAATTTATATCCATTATTAACCGAAAAAATAAGTGCACTTACTAAAATATATATTAAAAAATGTCTGGAGGATCGTATTGTACATTCTTTTTTTTAAGTTGAAGAATTAAGGTATTCATAATTTATAATTGATCGGATAAAGTAAAATTTTTTCTTAAAAATTATGTTTAGCAATAATTTTAAAAGAGAAAATAATGACAAATAAGGAACACAATTTTGGATTTAAATCCTCTGTCTAACTTTTTGTCCTCTGCTCCCTGTCCCTTCAATCAATATAAGATCCGTACAAAAGTTTACAAATCATCTATTTTATAATTTTTTTAAACTTTGATCTCGTTAAAATACCTTTTTTTTTTCATCTAAATCCCCAAAACACGACTCGAAGAAAGCTGCATCACTGAAAGCCACAAATTTTTAAAAGCTATTTTCTTTGTTGGAAGCTCTGTAAGAATCCGTAGTTGTTTAGCAATTTCCACGATAGTGCATTGTAAGTTACTCTCGTGCTCGTTAATATTTTCACTCTGTCTCTCTCTATCTGTTATATTTATTTAATACAGATTGGTGTCGTCCATATTTGGATTTGGCGCCATGTATATGTTCTATAGATTCTTCTGAACTGCCATGTTTTAATTGAAAGGATAAACATGTTAGAACACGATCCACTTCAAAAATTGTGGGAGCTATACATACACGCGTGTGCGTGTAAAGGGTAAGATCCAACTTTTTATCTACAGGTATTAGATTTTTTGAAACTATTATGATTTATGAAATATTCTCCACTTACGAGGGAGTTTGTTTTCATATGTTATACCACTGTTTTGGTGATTATAATTACCAATTATTGCCCATGTTATTAAAAAAATTTCTTTGTTTAATATTACTCCTACCTCATTTTTCACTATTAGTGACTTTGTGTTTATGTCCTGTTTGAAAATTTATTTGATCTGCTCATATGTCTTGATCATGTTAAAAAGGCATAGCATGATAATTGTTGCGACGATATAACAGGCAAACGGGAGAGTTCTATGATATAGTCGTTGTTAATTGAATTAGTTTCATGTTTCATGCAGTCTTTTTCTTTTTTTTCGGTCTCAAAGAACACTTACAAGAGACTCATGAGATTGCTTATTTACAGGGTCATCACATCGGCAGCGGGAGTTGAACTCATGTCCTTGTGGAATATGGTTCGTTTCTTACCAATTGTACAAACCCTCATTAACATGTTTCGTACAATCATTATTGTTAATCCAAACCCTCATTAACATGTTTCATACAATCATTATTGTTGATCCAATATTCCCTGTTAGTGATATTATGTTTATGCCTTGTGGGAAAATTTAATTTATTTTATTTGATCATGTGTCTCGATCATGTTTAAAAGGTACAGCATGACTCTTTATTGTAATTGTGTGACAATCAAATGAGAGAGTTCTATATAGTAATTTTTGCTAATTGAATTAGTTTCATGTTTCATGCAATTGTCATTGCTAATCCACTTTTTTCTAGTCTTAAGTATATTTTTAATCCCTATGAATATAGATCATTTAGATTTTAATTCCTTTGCAATTTTTTTCCCCTTTTGGTTCCTGTTGTTAACCCAACACTGTTAAGCAGTGATATTTATAAGGACCAAAAGAAGGTACTTAAAATATTTATAAAGATCAAAAACAAAATTTTTAATATTTGTAAGGACTAAATACATATTCTAAAATACTTATAAGGACCAAAATGCAGAACGGCAAAGGCCAAAAACCTCATATTAGAAAAAAGAGAAACCAAAGGCCAAGAAAAAATATTAGAGGGACTATAACCAAAATAATCTATATTTAAAAGGATTAAACATATTTAAGCATGCATTTTTTCTATTACTAATATCATATGCAATAGTCTTGTTGATTGAATTAGTTCATCAATTCATATTAACATGATTGTTAAACTTTCGAGCTAACTCACTTGAGAACACAAGCCTTAGTAAACTTGGATAAACTTGGGGTTAACTCACAAGCTCATTATTTTAGCCAAAATAAATTTGGTCTCTTAAGCACCAAAATTCAATCTTTCACAATAAGCACTTCTAATTAAGAGTGCGTTTATTTGTGCTTTTTTTGCGTAAAAAATCACTTTTTTCTTTGAAAAAATCAACTTTTATATATTTGGATAATTTTTTAAAAATAATCAGATTCTAAAAAAAATATATTTTCAACTTTTTTGGAGAAGCTGAAAAGAGTAGCTTCTGAAAAAATCAGTTTTCAGCTTTTTTCAGTTATATAAAAAATTTAAGTTTTAAAATCACTTTTTTCAAAATCTGAAATAAATGCACTCTAAAATAAGACCTTTCCAAATTAAAGATCTTGACATGACTTAAGTTATTTTGATCTTTTTAACATTGTAAAGTTATGATCTATTACTTTTTTAATATATTTAAAGAAAAAAAAAACTCTTACGATTTTACGATTTGAGTTTGCCTAGACTCCAAGAGTTTAGACAACTCGCAAGTTTGGCAATCTTGCAATTGATTACATTAAATTGATTATCTATGTAGGTAAAGTAATATGGAACAACTAATTATGTTGGAAATGAATATTGTTGCTACCGTAATTTGGTTATATTTTACCTATTTGACTCTTTAGATTATTTGATATTGTGGTTTGATATTGATTATTTTAATTTTCATGTGTCAATTATGTAACTATGATTTTGTGTAAATTTATGCTTTCTTTTATCACTTAGGTGATGTTATTTATATTTATGAAGTAAATGTATGAGTATCTGTTTTTGGAAATATGACTTTAGGATTGTGTATAGTTACGCAAATAGACTTAATATATTAATTTCATTGTTTTTTGGGGCTCTGTTTACGTATGTGAATGCAAGTCATCACAATGACTCATTCATGAAATTAATGGATCTATAATATGTGTTATATATTCTGCTATATGTGATTGTACAATTACATGCTCAAACTCTTAGAAGGATACACTTATGCCCAATTTAAAAGTTTTGAAATTTTACAAAATAAATTTGATGTAATAGATGTTCTATTATGTCATTTTGTTTAACATATTATGGGAGCATAATTTGTCTGTAACTAGTGCATGGTTATGACTTTATTATTCACACGTTGATCTATCTTGTTCATGTGTTAGATAATTTATTCTAAGGACATTAGATTGCATAATTAATATGAGCTTAGGCTTATATTGCATTCTTTGAAAAAAAAATAATTTGTCTCACAAAGAGACACTACAAGATGTCACTGCAAATGAGCCAAAATCGGTCATGAAACACTTACTTGCAGCCGACATCGGGCCACCGCATAATCAGGAGCTACTAACCATTTGCCACTGCAAATCTTAGCGCCGGCCTTAACCCCCTCTAATTTGTGGCGAACATGACCCACTCAAATCTGTGTCTGAAAAGTCCACCGCAAACATGTCACGACCAGTATATCTTTTTTTTATTTTTTTTCCTTTTTTCTGGTTTACATTTTTCTAGTTTTCATTTCCTTCAAGTGTGCCAAGTGCTCCAAGCTCCAATCAATACTCTAGTTGTATTCTCTATTCAACAAAATAAATACAATATCATTATCACTTAACACATTCTTATGTATTACAAAACAAATTGTTACCATACTTGCTAACTAGCACATAATATACTTCACAATTCTACCAATAAACCATATAACCAACATATATGATAAAAAAATATGGAAAATATGTAAAAGAATTAGGCAAACACATGTAAAATGCAAAACATACAAATCCCAAAAGTTTGCAATAGTTTCTCCAAAAAAGGAAATAAAAACTTAAAAATCCCAAATGCCTGTGTAAAATGTGAATGGAAAATACTCGCAACAAGGAGATAAGGGGTGACCACCGGCAGCGGGCTTCTGGAGGCAATGGCGGTGGTGGGCTTGACAACACCAACAGCAATGGGCTTCTCTACCATGTGGTGGCGATAGCGAGCTCCTTGGGCGGCGCAACGTAGTCTCTAGCAGCGACAACTAGGAGTGGTGGTTGGTGGTTACTTCTTGGTAGGAGGATGTTGGTCAGTGGTCAAATAGAGTGGGTGGAGAGAAGCTTCAAAGAAGAAAATGAATAAAATAGAGAGTGTTGTGGTTAGATCAAAAGCTCACTTGATGTTTTAATTTGTGAGTCTACAAATTCATTCCTATATTAGCGGTGGCAATTTGCCCTACAAACACACTAAAGCTTTTTGAAAATTAGCAACGGCAAAACCATTTTGAAAATTAGCAGCGACACTAAATGTTTCCTCACAATTAACGATAGCAATTGCCGCCACAAACTCACAAAATGTTTTTCATAATCAATGGCAGCAATTGCCGCTACAAACTCATTAAACTGTTTTGACAATTAGCAGTGGCAATTCATTAAACCTTTATGACAATTAGCATTGGCAAAGTCCCTAAATCTTTTTCACTATTAGTGGTTGCAACTGCCCCTACAAATCTCAAAACAATTACTGGAAGCAATTGCTGTTGCAAATGGCTCGCATAACATACATTCAAGATCCAATTTAGCGACAACAAACACCCTTGTTCAGTAAAGGTCGCATATGTCGCTGTAAGCATGGTTACAAAGTGCCGCCGCAAATTGTCTCACTAAATTAAAATTTTTCCACTTAGTGGCGAGATAAGCCACCGTAATCCATCTTCGGTTGCCACTACAAATAAACGCAGTTGAGAAAAATATTCTTTTTTTAACTTTTAGCAATATTTTTTTTGTGCCTTTTTAGCCCATATTCCGTCCGTTTGCCACCGCTAGTCTACCCCAAATTTGCTGCTGCCACAAATTATCCACTAGTAATACACATTTTTCTTGTAGTGAGATGGTAAAATGGATGTTAAAATATGAAATAAATTGTTATATGTTCTAACCAAGTTTTTGCGATTTGGATCCAAATTATTTGTTGTTTAGAACTTGTACTCCATGTTTGCATTTGACTTTGTTATTATCTTATTGATGTTATTGATGGGACTCTTGAGAGTTGACAAGAATGTTATCGAATTCTTGTGCATCATCCTTAAAAGGATAATAAATCCCATGTGTTCATCGATGATAGTACTATTAACATTTCGTTAAAAATGATGCTATATTAGCATGGATATACAAATGCAAAGATCTTTGTAGAGCATATTCTTATTGAAGAAATGCTTGTGGATTAACTAAAGGACATTGACCCATTATTATTAGGGAAAAATCAAAAAAGGCCCTTCAACATTACTCAATGTGCACTTTAGTCCTGATACTTTCAAAATGTGTAAACTAGTCCTTATACTTTTCAAGTTGTGTGGTTCACTACATTTCATTGACAAATGTTAGTTTTTGGATGGAAGTGGCATGTGAGTTGCTCATGCCCACTAAAAAGCCTACATGTGAGAAATATGTAATGGCAAATGTGGAATATAATTTTTAATTACTTCATAATAAATCCCAAATGTTAGGACCACAACTTTTCTTTTTCATAATATTTATGCATGCAAAATGGAGAAAGTTAGTAGTAGGAGGAGAAAAGATTCTTTGTGGAGTAAAGATCACTGAAAGGAAAAATGTAGCAAAGTTTATCTGCAGATAGTTCATCCAGCTTCAATAGGTGTACACAGAGTTGCAAATGTGGGTTTCCTTGTCTCTTTCAAACCTCATGGATAGAAACCAACCTAGGAAGAAGGTTCCTTGGTTGCAGCATGTATGGTGCCAAAGATGCCTGGAACTTCTTCTCCTGGTATGACCTTCTTACAACAAGAAGATTTGAAAAGGTTATCAATAGTTTGCTGAGGAAGGGTAATCAATTTACTAAAGAATTAGCGCAAAAGAACTGCCAAGGTTGCACAGCCAAGGTGCAACACCCTAATAAGACCACACTAACTTAAGTTGTATTGCAGTATTTATTAGTCATTATAGCTTAACTAACGGAACATTTGTAATTATAAAATATGTCAGTTAATGAAAATAATGTATAATTTATTTTTGAAAATATTAATTTTAAAAACTGAGCTTTCTAACGTATATAATTGATAATATCATTACGGCATACAGAATTAGGATCCGTAATAAACTCGCTTTATAATAATGTAAAATATAGAAGCAACATACTTTACATGGATAACTATACATTCACATATATATTTATAGGAATAAGTATTGGGTGTACATATATACACAACAGTATTTTAAAAATACCCAAGCGAGTCAAATTAGCAAGGCCCTAGGCCAAACTAAATAAACTACATACATAGTCATCCCAAAAGAAAATCAACCTAATATAAGAGTTCCTACAATACGCTAAACGGGCCGCTGGGAAAAATGTGAAGTTTGAAACTATTGCAGGCTACCAAAATCGGTGAGTCCAAGGTTCACAGTGCCAAATCCACTCAAGTACCTCCAAGAAGATCATCGCGAACGCCATCGGCTTTGTTTGAGGACGATACGGGGCACACATAAGGATGAGAAATAAAGTATTTCTCAGTAGGGATTCCTAACTAATCAAGCAATTGATTTTGTTATCTCCTCAGCCAAGTCGGTTTATTTAATAAAATTGGTGAACATACATAAATAGAATAAATGTTCCTTTTAATAATTTTTGAAAATGTAAATTCCAAAGTGGGTCCATTGTTATTCATTCACTTAAGTCAAAACTCTAAAGTAAAATAACATTAATAGCACATTAAATCATCACTCCAATGCTGACATACAATAAATGCTATGCAACTCTTATGATGCATGCTTATACTCTTTATTCTTCTGCCATTAAGGTCATCTTTTAGCACGTGCTTTTATTATTACATGCCCTTGGATAGATTGTCCTAAGATGTGAGCTTACTTCGTGACTGTTGTCACATAGTACTATCTAAATCAAATTTTAACTAACAAGGGGATCTCATATCTCGAAAATTGGAGGGATTTATCTTGCCCGCATGCCTCCAAAGTAAAGGGGTATTTTGGTGGCTTACCTTCCTTTACTGAAGGATTATGCCCAATTATCTTGTCTTTACTGATCACCTTCCCTTACTAAAGGGTCATTTCCAATTGTCTTATCTTTGTGAATCACCTTCCTTTAGCGAAGAATCACTTCCAAGTCTTAATTAACTAGGATTGCCTTCCCTTATCGAAGGGATTAAGATCATCTTCTCTTACTGAAGGGTCACTTCCAAGTCTTAATTAGAGAATTGTGCGTTACTTTGACAGATAGCATTCATTAAAAGAGATTTCATGATTCATGACACAATCTTCCCTAACCTTATACACTTATGCATCATGATCGCAACTTACAAACATTTTGTAACAAAAACTCGGCAGCATAGTGGCTGTATCGGGAGAAATTAAAAAATTTGAAACACTAACAAACAGCCAAAAATCCCCAGTCATAGCGTCAATTAATAAATACTTATCAATTCACAATTCCAATATATTCTTTATAACAACTAAATCCATCATCATCATAAGTTATATGTATAAGGCAATTCAAGATAAACCATCAAAGTTTCCAAGAATTAGGAATAGAACACATATATATCTTAGCTTCCATCATTGGCCTAAATGGCCATAAACAACCATCCAAACCTTTTAACTTCAAGTGGTGTCCCCACCATCATACTTACTTCACACCTCCAATAGATATATAGCAATGCTAGAATGCAATCATAATAATTTTTCTTAAGAACTTCTTGGCTTCAAAATTATAATTTTGTTTAAAGGAGGTTATTTCAACCTTTTATACTTTAATCCAATTAAATATAAATTCCAAGTCTTTTGACCCATGCTAAGGGAATAGCCTAATACCCTTATTATCTTAATCTTGGTAACACACATTTTTCTTCATATACATACCTTTAAACCAACTCTAAACCTTCTTAAACTTACCCCACATGATTATGTATGGTCCAAAGCACTTAAATTCACTATAATAACTCTAAACACTCAACTAAAACATGGTTTTGGTTACCCTCTAAATATATGGCCGAAAATAGCTCTAGTAGCTAGGAAACTTAACTAGTTAACACCCAAATCTTCCATAATTAACCTTAAACCAATTCTAACCATTCATGGGCATTTCTAATGTCTATATAACTGAAATAATTAAGCCTAAACAGTTTTGATATCCATTGAGGGATAAGAACCTAAATTCACTTTCTAGTCACTTAATGGAGCTAGTTTAGATCCAAAATTGTTTCTACTTATTCTTTCACCAAACCAACCACCCAAGGACAATTTTAGCCTCCATATATTATGTATTTTATTGGTTAAAATTAGTTTGCATTTATTCCTTTGATATGATAATTAATTTTCTATTTTTCAAAGTTGCTAGCGTAGGATTTTAACTACCCCTTTGTGACAAAACCCAAGATAAGGATTCCAACAAGTTTGTATTCATAATCACACTTATATTTAGGGTCAACTATGTTATTCAAACCTAAATCTCACATTAATTCTTGGGGATTCAAGCCTTGACCCCTAAAGTCCTATTCTAGCTAGTTTATGTCATAACTTGATTAGTTATCTTCCTAAGAGTTTCACCTCATAAAAACTATTTTAGAGCACTCACCTTGGCTAGCATAAGCTAAATCTAAGCTTTAAACACGCCACTTTGTGTAACCTCTTGAATGCTAGAATAGTAACCCCCAAACATAGAATACATATTTCTTCAAGATTCATAGCAAAAAGAAGCTAGAAATCCTTACCTCTTCTTCCTAGGTTGAAAATCTCTTATAGTACCAGGCTTTAGCTCCTCTAGAAGCACCACCACAAGAAATAAATCCCCTTGCTCTTCCTTTGCTTCCAAACCACGGCTACAAGGAGAAGGGAGATGAGGTTTTGGCTTCTTAGTTGATGAAGAAGAGAGGAAATGACAAAAGAAGAAGAGACCTTAGGGTTTGAAGGTGTCCATGGAGGTTGAAGAGAGAAAATGGAGAGGGTTTTGGGGAGGGATGAAACTACCATGAGTTTAAGAGAAGGTGAAGGAGGGGTGTTGTGTTATAGTGTTATGTTTTGGAGAGAGATTGGGCTTTTAAGCGGTATTGGTGTTAATGGGTATTTAAATTTAGCCTTTAAATCAAGGATAAGACTTATAACTTGATCGAAGCCTTTTATGAAAAGGTGTAAAGTGATGGTTATCGTTTTATGTCACTTGTCAGTACTTTGTGACATGACATGGATACTATATTATACTTAACTCCTTAAACTAAGCAGTTATAAGAGCTCTAAGAAGTTCCGGAAGAAATTCTAAACTATTCCGGAATATTTTTTATCGAAAACATAATTTATTAAATTTTTATCCTTGACAGGATTTTAATTATGTACTTAATCTACTATTATCTTATTTTATTTCTCCATTTAATTCTTTATTAGGTGCATTGACGTAAATAAATTTCTCTGCCAACTTTTATTTAAATTTATGGTCTATAAATATTTAGTTTTTTGTTTAAATATGTTTTATCTTTTAATAATTTATATAGTAATATTTATTTAATTTGTAACATAGAGTTACAAATATAGCAAAATCAGGGATGTTACACAAGGTCATGATTCCTTCCTTGTTGGTCGCAATTTCCTATTGCCAAAGTCGCATAGCCAAGCACTGTTTTTTCCTTTCCCTATTCAAGCACCATTCTTTTACTTTCCCTAATCAAGCATCATTCCAAAGTTAAGGTTCAAGTCTTCCTTTTTTCTTTCTAAGTTTCTAACCCTTGATTAATGTTTGGGAAACCCATCATCTACCAATCACAGTGAAGCAATGAAAAATTATATTCCACATTTACCATCACATATTACTCGCATGTAGGCTTTTTAGTGGGCAAGTGCAACTCACATGCCACTTTCCATCCAAAAACTAACATCTATCAATGAAATGTAATGAACTGCACAACTCGAAAAGTATAAGTACTAGTTTGCACGTTTTGAAAGTATCAAGACTAAAATGCACATTGAGTAAAGTTGAAGGGGGTTTATTGGACTTTTCCCTTGTTATTATAAAGCATATTAGGAATATGACTCTTCTAAGGTCCTTTGATGTAATTGGTTAGTGGTAGTTATTACTTATATAATGCCAATCACATTGAATTTATGTAACGTTTGTTACATTGAACTTATGTAAGGTTTATTACATTTTACTTATGTGATGAAAAATTAATAAATTTCTGAATATGATTATTTAAATATTGTTATTATTGTGATAACAACTTTTGTACAAGTTTGGGATGTGTTTCTCATGATTTTTTTTCCTTGAAGGAAATGATGTTAAATCATGGGAAACATGTTTAACCTTCTTGGGTAATTGTTTATCATGTTTTCTTGGAGAAATTACAATGAGGATATATACTCAGTAGTATGAAAAATGATCAAAAACTTTGTTACAATATGTATCAACACCAGCACACTTGCATTATGGTCATGCCAATTAGATTATTAGTTATGCGGCCATGGGCGAATTAAATAGCAACTAGTTTATTCTTGTCTATGGATCTTAGCTCATAGTGTTTGTTGAATTCTTTGATCTTGTTTGTTGTGAGTATTGTTAGTTTATACTAGTGCCCACATTTATTCAACTAGAGAGTCAATTTTTTAAAAAAAATTGTTTGTTCATTTGTTTCTTTATTCATTTTGATAAAGGAAAATAAGGTTCTCTTTGTTTTTCTATGAAGGTTGATTTGAAATAAATCAATGTTGTCCAAGTGAGAGAATGTTAGATACTATCCAACTACTATTGATTCATTTATAAAAACTAGTTGAATGGTAACTTGATGTTTAATTGCAAAGATCCATTAGTATATGTTTTGATATGATGGATCATTGGAAATCACTTGTTGAGCTTTGGGTCCAAATATGGTAGTGTGCTTGAAGTGTGTTAACCTAGTTGCTTAGTCTATGATGACTGGAACTAGACAACCTCATGAAAAGGCAACTCCCCTCACTACTCCCTTTATAATGAGTGTCTCTTGATTAGACATGATAGTTTCTAGTGTAATTATTGCATCATATAGCCTTATCTTCTAAGAGACATAGTGGGGAAGGTTATATTCTTCACACACACACACACACACACACGTGTGTATGTATACCTTTCGCAATTCTTGAAATAGATTCTTCCTTATCTCAATGTCTTAAGAGATATGCATCATTGCTTTGTATATTGGTGTTCTAATATCATGCATCTTAATCTTGGGTGTTATTAAGATATGAGATTTTATCCTACAAAGATGTCTAAATACATGTATTTGTTCATGCTACATTAAATATGCCATCACGAGCCCTTTCAAATACAATATAACTACTAGAACAAGGACATGGAGAGAGACCAACATGTATAGCCGCTAGATGTTCATTGTGCATATCACTTGTAAGCTACAAAACCATCCTATAGTACAAGAATATGAAATTCAAAACAACATAAACCAATCGATAAAAACTTAATAAATATAATGATGTAACAAAGACCTCGATAATTCTTACTTGTCTTCTGTGGCTTTTAATCTCGCTACCACCAATGCTAGGAAATGTCTTATTCTAATTTTTCTTTCTAAAGATGCAAATGTAGAGTTAAACGTAAAATGTGTTGAAACTAAAGTTTGAGCTTAAAGAAATTTTCCAATAACTAAGATGTAAAAGTATGTCCTTTGCTGCCAAAGTTGTTGACTTCTATTGCTTGGCTAGTGAGCAACCAGATGCAACTATCTATTTAAATAATAGAAAAAAAAAGGAAAAAGCGCACTTTAACTATAGGTTATGTGCATTTTACTGTCTAAATTTTGAAAACATTCAAATCAATCCCTAATATTTCCTAACCATTCAACTAGACCCTAACATTTCCTAACAGTGTAAATTAGCCCTTCTGTTAACTTTTCCATCTATTGTTAAAAAAAATAACATACGTTCAAGAAAGTTTAGAGTATTATATTATGTTATTTTTTAGTTTAAGTGGCTAAAGTGCATATGACTTAAAGTTCATAAGGTATAATTATTTTTCATTGACAATGGAAAGAAATTTAACAAAAGGACTTAAGCTCACATTAGTGAAAGTTTAGGGATTGACATACACATTTTCAAAAGTATGTTGGTAAAATGTACATGATCTATAGCTCAAAGGATAAAGTTCTTTTTTTCTCCGAAATAGAATGTTCATTACTAAAATCAATATAATCAATTTTAAGAAGAAAAGACGTTAGAGTTATGAAAATCAAAACTTCATAATTTGAATCACATCCAATGCAAGGTCTTGTGATACATACTCTTGTGTATTAGAATGATAGTATTCGTAAAATAGTTAGACTCCCATATAAAAAGAAATAGTATAATATTTTAATATAATTTGCTATCTATCTAATAAACGAAATCCTAATATCAAGTTCTTCTAGTTAGATTTAGAAGAGAAAGTGTACTCACACAGTTAATGTACATGATTATTTTTGAAAGCATTTGTATCAATTTTGGTGAAGAAGCACATTGTGAAAATTCATAATATAAATAATAAATAATGGACTAAAGTTGTTAACCTTTTTAACCTTCTTCTAGCTAGCATAGCTTTGCCCAACATTAGAACATATTCGTCATATCCAAATAAGTTACCACTACCAACATAGCTTGTCTTGTCAACTACCTTAATAGAAAATATTTGAATAATGGGTGTTTGGGATAGAACAAGGCAAAACAAAATGAGTAAATAAATAAATAAAAATTAAAAAAAACACTAGTGTAGAATTTTTTTTTTAAAAAAAAAGGCATGAATCTTTCTACCTGCACAATTTAAAAAAAAAAAATCAATCTTTACTTACAGAAGCATGAATATTTCCACTCAACATAAAATAAAAACCAATTAAAACACAACTAATAAAACATGCATTAGGAAATTTAGGAGAGTAGTAATCTCTAAACTTGCTTGTTCATCTAACAGAGCCATTTCCAGAGAAAAGGACAACTTTTTTTTTTTAGTGGTTACATTGTCGATGATGCGATTTAAACCTATGATTTCATGCAATCTATTCAAACTCCTCACCATTGCATCAATCCTTGTGGCTTAGGAAAGGACAACTTTGAATTGCCAAAAGTTGGAACACTTCAAAGGTGAATAACCCTCACAATAAGAGACTAAGACTATTTAGTAGATATGGCTTGCAACCAAATTGATAGGGCAACAATTCAGTCCGAAAAAATAAGTAGATAGTGGAATTAGTTAGCAAAGTGTTCAAAAGAGAAATCATAATGGAGTAGGAAAATGTTAGCAAAGTGTAAGAAGCAAACAAAATCACTAATGGAGTACAGGGATCACAAATTAGTGAAATAAACAACTTATATGGTTTAGGGAAGTAGCTGGGGAGACACATTAAAGGTGGAGATGGGAAGCAGCACATACTAACTCTACTTTAAAATCAAGGTTAAAAGTAAATGCAGTTGTGCAATGAATGCCCTAGGCATAAAATGTGAAGATGCATATACAATAAGAAACGAAGAAAATGGTGAGGCAAAAATAGGTAAGCATGATTTAGGGTTTTCACATGAGTAGATGCACTAATTTTAGCCTTCTAACAAATATAAAAAAAAAGGGGTCAATGGTTGTTTTTAGTCCTTGAAAACTTTTTAACCAAAGAAAATGATTCAGATTCGCTAGTGATAGTCTCATTATTGATGTGTTACTTATGGGCTCATTATAGAAAATATAAATCATAATGAATTTTAATAAAAATTGATATAAGATTAATGAGTATAATTTGAAATTGAAATAGAAAACATATATCATAATAAGTGATAATAAAAACTGGTTTAGTGTGATTAATTAGTGGAATTTGAATTTGAAGTTATTAATCCAAACATATCCTTAGAGATTGGAAGAAAATTGAATTGATGAGAATTGAGAAGCTACCACGTGTCAAAAGGGTTGCACAGAAGAGGGTTAAATATTATGGATTATAGATTATAAGTATTTATCTTACCTCATTACACAAATTCTAAGATACTCACTCACATTCATATTAATATATATTGTTTATACCATGTTTATATAGTAAAGAAATTATTACATGTTTCTTAAGCACAACGTTAGCTTGTGTTCATTTATTCATATGATGATATCTCAACCGCATTACTAATTGTCGGCACCAAAATTGAGTAAGCCCAAATAATATTGGCCCATAGCCAATGGAAAGTTGGTTGAGGAGGCAAAAGACTATAGACCTTACCTCGGCCAAGTTAGATATACGATGATTCAACCGAGGGAGCAGAGCTTCAGGTTTTGGTTCATTAAGTAAGACTTGATGCTCACACCTTAATTGATGCACATGTGGCAACTTTAGAAGGAGGTTTCTAGTATAGGGGATGATCCAAGGCAAAACACCAAGAGAAGGGCAATTACTAGCTATTTAAGGAAGCATCTTTGAAGCCCATAAATAGGAGAAGATTCACCAGTTGCAAAGAATCTCCGAACACAACACAATATAACACATTTACATTTTATTTTTGTCTTACTTTATTTTACCTTGTCTTTTAACCTTTTTCGCTTCAATGTTTAAGTCTCATTTATTTTTTCCAAGGTATTATCATCATTTCTATTCAAGTTGTAATTGGATCCTATGAGATTCTATTGTAACTCATTTCAGGATCAATAGAAATTCTACCAATTACTTTCCATTTGATTTTCCTTTATCTTTGGCCTTGGTTAATTTATCTTGATCTTGGTAAAGCGCATATCATTAATTAATTTGGGAACCCATATTTAAGGAGTAGATTTATCTTGTTAGAATAATTATTTAATTCTTGAAATCGAGTAGGCTAACATGGAACTACGTGATCTCAAGGTATGTCATGCCTAGTACCCAATTAAACATTTCCTTAACCAAAAATAGCCCAACACTAATATTTTCATTTATAATTTATTTTTTTCTTTTAGGTTTTTCAAACTATTCTTTTATGGGATAGGTGAGAGATTAATATCTCGGAATATGATCAAGCCCCTAAGTAGTAATCCCTTCCAATGATATCTTTTCCACATATATGAATCCCAAAATCGAATTTAGAATCACATATTTAAAAAGTCTGAACCCATTTTACTGGAATCAATACCTTGTTGGTTTTTATTATTTTTTATTTTAAAAAATAGAAAATATAAATAAAAGAATTGATATATATAAATTAAGGATGACTAAGTTAGACTAAACGTGATCAAATGGTGCGCTCTTACATTACCATGTAACAATTTCTCTTTATAGAGTGCGGGTTCAAAAACTATTTTCGTAAATCAAACCCACAAAGTGCAGAACCCAGAAAAGCAGCAAGTTGGCTGCATCTGAGTGCGTTGACTTCACACTGCCAGCAGCAACAGTCTCAACTCCCCAACGCCAAAAGCCAAAAAAAACCAACCCATGCCTCCATCTCCTTCCTCCTTCGGAACCATTTCTCGTAACCGCACCTTCCCCTTCTACAGAAAATGGGCCAGGAAGGACTACGCGATCGCATCCGTGGCGTTCGCCTTCACACTCATCCTCTTCTCCCTCACTCGCCGCCGCAACCTCGAAGAGCCTTCCAGAATCTCCTCCTCCGACAACCTCGTTCCCTTGACCCTCCTCCCAAACGCCAACCAAAGAGGCGCGCGTACGTTCCCCCAAACAAACGCATTGTCATCGCTCAAATCGCGTTCCAAGTTTGTGTCTTCGTAACGTAACTCGAGTTTGTGCTTGTGCAGTTTGCTTGGATGGAAGCGCCCCTGGCTACCACTTTCAAAAGGGATTCGGATCCGGATCTGACAGCTGGTTACTTCATGTTGAGGTTTATTTTATTTTATTTTTATTATTAATTTTTTAGAGATTAATTTTGATGATGTGTTTTAGCTGTGAACCAGTTACATTTCATTATATATGACATTTAAGTAGTTGTTATAAAAGTTAGATACTGTTAGGAATACTTTTAAACATTCTTTTTAACTTTTTAATTTTTTTTTTTTTTTTTTTGCGGTGAAATTGGGTTAATTTTGGAAATATTGATGTGGGTTTTGGTTGATTTCAATTGTGGATGCAGGGAGGAGGGTGGTGTAATTCGATAGCTTCGTGTTCTCACCGGAAATTGACTCCTTTGGGGTCGTCCAGGTACATGGAAACAGAGGTTCCTTTCTTAGGAATATTAAGCTCGGACCCTTCTCAAAATCCTGGTAAGTTATCTAATGTTCGTATATGCTCATGTAGTAAAACTACAGTAATTTAAGCACATGATGCTACCTTGTTGTCTCTTACTAATGTACAAATATCTTGGTCTTTTTTTTTTTTTTTCGCCCTTTCAGTTTTGTGGAATTTGCAAATTTTTATTTACGCATATATGGATCGTAAGAGTTTACTTTTGGCGCACTGTGATGTGAAACTTTTTACAGTGTTATCCAATCTTGTGATGCCACATCAATATGGAGGTGTGATTGGATGATTGACATTAAAGTAACTGTGGATTATATAATTAGACAAAGTATGACCACCGTTGTTGTATTTGGAGACTTTACCATAAACCGGGCTGAATATGTTTTGGGCTTACATGTATTCATTAAGCGATGTTACTTAGCTTGCTGTGTCAAACTTATACAGATTTCTTTAACTGGAATAAGGTGAAGATACGCTATTGTGATGGTGCATCTTTTGCTGGACACCCAGAAAGTGAGGTTAAGGTTGATTTGATCTTTTCAACCTTGATTTTAGGTGTTTATTGTTTATTTGGTACTGGTTGATGTTAGCTCTTTGTCCTGCTGCATATCAAGATAAGAAACTCGTGATCTGAAAAAAAACATTATATACTGCAGGATGGAGGTGGGTTGTTCTTCAGAGGCCAGATCATTTGGGAAGCTATTATGGATGAACTCTTATCAATGGGCATGTCTAAAGCAAAACAGGTTACACTTTCACCACAGTCCAATGTATCTGTTCTTTTATAAGTTTTCTGAGATTTCTACTGAGTAAAAAAATATATAAAAAAGCTTATTAAAAATTTAAAATTGATAAAGTAATTTCTGGCCAGCCCTCTACTTTAATTTTGTCACTTGCATCGTGCCCTTTATGGGCCAGTTGTTGCATATTCCATTTGTTCTGCAGTTTTTATCCTTAGGTGATGTCCTATCAAAAAAATTATCCATAGGCAATGTGTGTGAAACAGTGTGATACCTGTTATTAAGTAGGTCTATGCAAGCAAAAGAAAAGGGGGGAATGGGCCCAGTGATAGCCAGCCCAATTGTAATAGCAAATGACATATTGCTACAGCCGTAGATAAGTTGAATAATCTGTTAGGAGAGATATTATGTTCTGGAGGGAAATTGTGTTAAGCCTTAGAGGGTAAATCTGTTACAAATGGGAGGGAAAGAGATGGACGACAGTTATAGATTTGTGAGATTAAGGAGAGTAAAGAGAGATGCACCCGGGGGCAAAAAAAAAGGGAGAGTAAAGAGAGGAGCACTCGAACACATTCTTTCATCCCTGTACATTCTGGCTCTTGGGCCGCATTGGTCAAGAATCACAGTCAATAAACACTGTTTTTGAGATTTTCGTACCTTTCTTTTTTTCTGATGATGTCTTATCACAATGAAAGTCATATTATGTCATTACTTTCTGTAAATTTACAATAGTAGAACTTTTGTTTACTTTAATTATTGCTTGAGTTGCTTGACGTATGAAAGTGGTTGTCCTTTGTGATAAATGGACTTAAGCAATAAGCTGTATTTATATTCTCTTCTTAAATAATTGCAATTTGACTAGTCAATAATCCTAGCATGTAATAGAACAGATGGTAATGTGGAAGCTTAGTTTACTTTATTGAGTACTGTTTCCAGTGAAAAAAAATTTCTGCATTTTATGGGTCCTTTTGTCTTCTATTTGACATTTAAGTGAGTTCTAAATGGTCAGGTATAATTCACACCGGAGAATATGCTTTAGTATAACTGGCTGTTTATGAAATTTGATGCATTATCCTTGACCTAAGACTTGTTAACACGTAATAATAGATAGGCTCCTTTTGCAGGCTCTGCTTTCAGGATGCTCTGCTGGAGGGTTGGCAACTCTTATACATTGTGATGACTTCCGAAAATTTTTTCCAAAGGAGACAACTGTTAAATGTCTTGCTGATGCAGGTTTCTTCCTAGATGAGTAAGTTTCTCTCCACATATCATTGCCTTTTCCTACCATCATATTTTTAAGTAAGTTTAAACCGAATGTTGCCAACGGTACTTTTCTCTTATTACACAATGGGTGATCCTAGGATGATATTTCTTGAGGATAAAAGTTTGTAACTAAAAGATTTGAGCTTCATTAACTGCTATTGGCATTTGAAAAACCATGTATATGCTGCATTGACTACTTTTATGTACCTGTTTGTTGCATGTTCAGCATCTTTCATATTATATGCTACCGTTTACCAAGTAAAACAAATAAGTATAATCTTTATACTATAAATTTCAGGAAGGATATTCTTGGAAATAACACAATGAGATCTTTTTATCATGATGTTGTTCAGCTTCAGGTAATGCCGTGCTTGCTTATTTGTATCCATTGTCTATTGATTATTGAGTAGGATGATTATATTTATCTATAAGTATAGATCAAAACAGAAAAATATGTTTGCTTCACTAAATTATCTATTTCTCACATTATATCTTGCCAGGGTGTTGCAAAAAGTTTACACAAGGATTGCATTGCTAGAATTGACCCATCTAAGGCAGGTTTTCAGTTTCTCAAGCCTACTTGCCACACCCTTCTTTGGTATAATTTATAACTGTAAAATTTGGTTTGTATATTTCAACTAAAGCAACCAACTTTTGATTTGTAATGCAGTGTCTTTTTCCATTAGAAATTGTTAAGAGCGTAAAGACTCCAGTGTTCTTTGTCCAACCAGCTTATGATTTCTGGCAGGTAAGCTCCTTCAGTAGGCAAGTTTCATTGTTGTAAAATGTTTTCAATTTTCTCCCTATGACAGCTGTCTGATGTTAGATTATTTTTAGATACAAAATATTTTGGTACCTCATGGTTCAGACCCCCAAGGTCACTGGAAAAGCTGCAGATTGAGCCTGGCCAATTGTAATGCTGACCAGTTTGATGAACTTCACCGTAAGTAAAAACCACCACTACCGCATTTTCTGGAGATCTTGTTAAAGTCTTGATAATTTTGACATCAACATTGAACTGAAAAAACTTATACTTTAAATTCTTTGTATTCACTTTAAAAACCTTCAATGTGATTAGATTCAGAATACCACAGATGTTGGATTTAAATGTGGCCTGGGGTAATGATGATGATCTAACCTGAGACGTGAATGTAGTAGCCATGCTGGGGCTTGAATGACTTACAAAATTGTCGTTGTCAGGTTTCCGTACTTCATTGCTAAAGGCTGTGAGTGAATTCCAGCAGCGAAAGGAGATTGGATTGTTCATAAATTCCTGCTTTATTCATTGCCAGACTTGGATGGAAGAGACATGGTACTCCCCCAATTCACCTAAAATAAATGATAAGGTAATTATAGTTTTGGCTTCTCGTATATGCTGTGAATTTCATATTATTATTCAAGTCAACTAAATGCAAAAATTTGAGTAAATTATTCCTTTGTCAGTTTTTGCTTCATGATAGTCAATTAAAATTAATTAAGTAAATTGTATCCCTTCCCCTGAGAAAGGCTTCAATTACACTGTCCTCCCTTCTATGTTGAAAATATACACTTCTTTCTCCTGAAAGATGACATTGTGCTGCAATGAAGTCCACTTTAATTTGAATGAACCTCTTAGTGGCGGAGAGTAACTATGGGGGAGCCTCTAAGGGGTAGTTTTCTTCTCCTTATAACTCTTAGTATCAGTGGTAGCTAGTTTTGGAGATCAGAACGAAGATCTAGGGTGAAGTCCCAAAGCTGATAGTAGGAGTGTTCAAAAGTTCATTTCATCTTCAAAAGTCCCAAATTGAATAGTGTAGGAATATTCAAATTTCAAAAGCAGCTGTTGAGGATAAACTACCTGTGAGAGGCTTGTACATCGCTGCTGATTCCCACTAAAGGTTCATTCACATTAAAATGGATTAAAGTTTAGCACATTTTCATCTTTCAAAAGGAGGGGAGTGTAATTTTTCTAAATAGAGGAGAGGTCTAAGCTTCTTTCAGAAGAGGGGAGCATAATTTGCCCAAATTAATAAGTTCTATCTCTAGTTTTAACAATTCCATTTTATTCCCTTCAAGTTGCTGTCCCAAGATTATTTACATGCTTAATTGCTTAACTGCAGACTGCAGTCATAAAGTGATTGGTTTAAATGATTGTGGTTTTTACTAATGCATGTTTATTGTAGTGAGTTTTGACATGTTTCCTATTCTTTATGAATATATATAATTGATTTGTAAAAAATATATATATATATATATATATATATGTTGACAGTGACACTTCTAGATTCACAAAGTTGAGTAAATATAAGAGATAATTACATTGACCTTCCTTGAAGTTAGTGCTTATATTACCCTTCTGGTTGGAGAAAGTCTACACACATCTCTTGCTTTATGTACTGATCTTATACCTCGAAAGCCTTCCTTGCTTTATAAACTACTCATACCTACCTACTTTATAAAATGATCCTGCACAAAGTCATCTTGGAAATAGAAAAAGAAGGGAAGTGAGTGTAATTAACCCCAAGAAAAGGGTATTAGTGTACTAAGTGCTAACCTCAAGGGAAGTAAGTTTCCCGTAATATAATTTTGGTACATCAGAATGGATGTGTAATTGAGATATGTAGCATGTCAGGCTGGTTATGTTTCCTTTTATAAAGTCTATAACTTCTTCTAGTGCTGTTACCCATGTTTGAGTACTTACAGTTCAGTTTTGGTTTGATTTTAAGAATTAAAGCATAGCTTCAGCAAACTCAGTCCATGTCTGGTTTACATTCTAGTTTTCTAACATTCACACCTAACCTAACTCTTTTTTTGGCTGCCCTTCAATGTTGTTGCCCCTGGAGCAGACAATTGCTGAATCTGTTGCTGATTGGTACTTTGACCGAAAAGTTGTGAAGCTAATTGACTGCCCTTATCCATGCAACCCCACTTGCCATAACAAGGATTTCACCCGAGTATAGTAAAGCTAAGAGGCCCATATTTCATTGCCAGTTTTATCTTGGAGTTGCATTTTTTGAAGTTCATGAAGAAATACCTTCTCTTTTATGTCCATACCATGATTTTTGCCTCTATTGATTACTTAGAGAATATGCTGGGTTAGTTTATCTTATTCATCTGAATGAAAGGGATCCTACCTCCAGTCTATAGCCAGTAAGCCATGCAGCATGAATTTTCCCCTTCACCAGGCTCCATCCATCTTGTAAAAGTCAAATGTATAAATTTTTTATCGATAATTTTTACCAGAAGAAAATAAATTTTATTCAATTTGTACCATGTACTTTCTTTTTTTAAATACAGATTTCCCTAGATTTTTGTATATTTATAATAGATGCATTCCTAATGTTGTTATTATTATTATTTTTTCTGTGCTGTACAAGTTGAATTAATTTTTCCGGAGTGCCTAAAATTCAATTTCATTGTTTAGAGGGTTTCTGATTTCTGCATTTCTGCTTAGCCCAAATATTCCGAAGAGGAAAATATGCAACTGCCTACAATTAACTATGATGGATCCCTAAACTTTGTGAATATACGCAATCTATTTATGATAGATTAGAACATAATTTTAGTCCATATATATGTCATTGATTTTGAATTTAGTCCTTAAATGAAAAGGTTTTAAAATTAATTTCTACAATTGCAATTGTTTGTAAAGAACTCTCTATAATGAGTTGAAGTTATAATTCTAAGAACGGATCATCCTACGTGGTTACCGACATATGATTTGGCTAAAGAACTTCCTACCTAATACTATAAATAAAGACGATTTAGTTGTGGAGGGCTTATGACCTGGTTGTGGGTAGACTGGAGAGTTGTGTGCATGAGTGAAAGACTTTTGTAGGTTTTGTTATACTTTTCTTGTGGGCTATTAACTTGACATGTGTTCCACTTGTCTAGTATTTGCTATATCATAGCCAACTAAGTAAATGGAATAGTTACATCATACTCTATTAACCATATAGGATGATGCATTTACAGAATTATAATTCTAGTTAACACCAGGGACTTCTTTACAAATAATTGAATGTGTAGGGATTGTTTTAAAAAAAATTCGTACAAGGACTAAATTCAAAATCGGTGAAACGTATAAGAACCAAAGTTATATTTTAACCTTTATGGCAACGTATGCTATCCACCTTCCTATGAAGGGTGCACCATGCATTTTATAATCCAAGGATTTTGAATGTTTAAGTGTATGCATGCACCAATTGGTTATGGTATACGATAAAATCTATATATCTCTCTCTCCAAGTAGCAACCGACGCCATTAGCCCATCGCCTAGCTGTAGGAGCACCACCACTCACCACCGCACTTCTTCTTCACATCATCATCATCCTTGTCAGTTGTTGTCAGTGAGAGATGGCAGCAAAAGAATGGCCTCTTTCGATGGAATTGTGCTGGAGCCACTACTAATGGAGTAAATATCTTTCGGAGCTGGTGATATGAAAGTTCGAGAAGTTGAGAATGGACAAAATGCCAAAACCCAAACTCATGGATGCCAACTTTTTTGAGGTGACACACTGGCGAAAGCGGACGGTGTCATAAAGCATGGCTTGTTCTTCTTCCTCTGGGAAGTTGGGGTGGTTGCATCGACGCCCGTGGTTGCTCTTGCTCTTCTTGCTCCTCACACTAGCCACCACGTGTCCTCAATCAGAGTAGAAAAACACTGTTAACACGGGATTTTGGGGTTGGTGTCATGCAAAACTAGACAAGGTGTGCGTCATTGGGTTGAGTTGGTGAGGGTGTGGCATGTTTTGGGCTGATGGTTGACGCTTAATTAAGTGCGTGCGTTGTTGTGCATGGCATTGGTGTTACAAATGGTTGCCACTTGTACAAATGATTTGGATGAAGATGCATTGATTCAAATACATCTACTGGAATAAATTTTTCCAAATTGATTAGGGAGTTGTCTCGTATGCTTTATCAAATATTATTGGCACAATTTTATATTTTGGAGTTCTTGATACGTTGAGCCTAGATGCATTGGGTATGGGTCAAAAATATGTTTGTGCTTGAAAGTTGCTGATTTAGTGATTTTCACTTCAACATGAAATGAAAGTGCATACTTAATATACAATCAGAGGCTAAATCATCCAAATGGAAACAACGAAGTGAGAAAGAAACAAATTGAGAAGAACCCATCAAGTAGATTATGACTTTTGGTTCGTCCTCTATTTTTTTCTTAATCTCCGCCCTTGGGGTGGCTATGACATGGATATTAATTTGGAGTTGCAGGTGCTGCATAGATGGCGGTGCTCCTCCATTAATAGTGACGCCTACGGCGAGACGAAAAGGCCGTGGCAGGCGCCGGGGGTAGCAGTGGTAGTGGAGCCAACGTCCATGCCACAGAAGAGGAGGAACTTGAGATGAGAGAGAGAGGATAATTGAGAGAGAGAAAATCTAAAAATGAGAAATTTCTACAATGTATCACGAGCCAAAGGTATAGAGTTACACTACTAAATCTACAGCATCTGAGAGCCTAGTACATCAAGCACCCAACTTAATAGGGTGCATAGCGGACAATGCCTAACCTTCATAATATATGGAAGTTAAAACACAGCTGTGGCATTAACATCTTAGCTCTTCCATAATGTTGCCACAAACAAGTCTAGTTGTCACTGCTAAATTTGAGTCCGTTATTCTACCATCGATTTAGTTTACTACCATAAATGATTACATGGAGTACTAAGATATATTTATGACTATACATTAGGAGATGGGCTTATGTCTTTGCTTCTTATGTTATTAACTTGAGTTAAAATTAAAGTAAGTGTGCATTTCTCTCAACTATTTTTGATAAAAAATAATTTTTCAACTACTAAAAGAAATTACTTTTTATAAAAATTATTCGTTTCAATTTTTATTCAAAATTTAAAAATAATTTTTTTATTTATTTTTGAGTAGAAACTGAGATAAATATTTTTTGTAAAAAAATAATCTTTTTATAGTTAAAAATTAACCTTTTTTTGTTAAAAATAAAAAACTAAAACTAACGCACTCTAACTAGGGTTGCTTTTGCTTACCATCGTAAAAGTTGACTTGGCCCAAAATTTGCCACCACAGGAGCACATGGTCATTTTATCTTTCATACTCATCTCCTGGCCAGCTGACAAAGAGGGAGGAAATTGCTTTCTGCTCCACATGTCACAAGTTCAGTCGTTTTGGGCTTGTCTCCTTAAAAGACCCAATTCTTGTAATTATTGATCCAACGCTTCATTATTCGTGGATCAAATCAAATCTTGTGAGCCCAAATTAATTTTTAAAGGCTGAAGCCTGATTCTTACATGTATTAAATTTTTATGACATAATTTGATGTTATTCTTAGGACTTTTATAAGGTTTTTAATACATAGAATTAGATATGTTTGCAAAATTACATAAATTATGTTTAAACGTATTAGAATTTAATTTTATATGCTTATTACATGTTGAATATCTAATTATAATTTTATCATTGATTTTTCAAAAAAATAAAATTCTAAGGTGTCATATTCATATTCATAAAGAGATAAAATAAAATTAATAAATTAATATAAATATAATGGTAGATTTTATCTATTACTTTTATAAAGAGGGTTCTCCATTTAATGTCGAATTTTAACGTCCTTTTTTAAAATTATAATTATTTATTACAATTAAAAAATTCTAAGAAAATATATGACAGTCTCATATGTGTTTGTCAATTAAAACTTTTTATTTATTATTATTTAGAAGAATTCATTCATTCAAAATTCAGTAAAATATATTTTATGTAGTAAAAATAAATAACTTACCTTTATATATTTTTAAAATATTTACATATTTATTTATGTTTAATTATTTGATAATGATAAAATAAAAAAAAAAACTCCCAAGTAGATTTTGAAAAGTAGTACAAGGCTTCATTTGGATAAAACAATTTAACAAGACTTTTGTTAAAAGAGCTTTTTATAAAAGTACAAATTAAGAATAAGTTATTTTGTGTTTGAATATGCAGTGACTGAACTACTTGTTTTGTCATCTGAGTTGGACGTGGAGGGGTTAATTTGCTAAAATGTGAATCATTTAAGAATCAATGTGCATTGTTTCTATACTAAGATGGTCATGTTTGGATATATGTTGGACGATCATTATTGGAAATATTTACAATGCATCTTAGTATAGACGTGGCAAACTAAATAACAAAATTTAATTACTTGCCAGTAGAGAATTAATTAAGCTAATAAAAAATGAAATATTTTTATGGCTTCAATTTTATTTTTATTGCAAATAATTTTTTTGAAACATTTCCTATAGTTATGACTGCATGTCCAAATTTTCTAAAGTCATAGCTTTCTTTTTCTCTTGTTTTTTAAATGTCAAAAAATCAAAAAATCATCTTCATTTAACAAAAAAAAAAAGAAAGATAAAAGACACAAGGAAAGCTTAAAAACCTTTTTGACTTTTTTTAAAAATTATTATTTTTGAAAAAATAGTTATTTTTTGGTAGCATTTTATTTTATTTTTTCAATGTAAAAGTATTTCGTCTTTCAATTTTGGAAAATATAGTATATTATTGATTGACATATATTTTAATTTTTAGTCATCCTTGAAATAAATAAAGCATGAAAGTTCATGAGTGAATCAGTCTCATGACGGAAAATAAAATCTGTTGGGATTTGAGAACTTACATAAAATGTTTCAGGTTTGAAAATCCACATAAAATGATGAAAAATGTAGTATTTCACTCAAAAAAGGAAAATGAGATTAATCGTGGGCTGAGAAGCATACATCTGATGTTTTTGGGTAGCTACTTGAATAAAATAGTTGTAACAATATTTTTCTGATTGTATAGTATTGTTCTTTCAAAAACTACTTTAAAGTTATATTCGGTTTTTTGGATTTTTTATTGTATTTTATTAACAAATAGTAGTTTTATTGCATTTTTTTTAAAAATAAAGAGATATGGTGTTTCAAATAAAAAAAAAAAGCTAACACGGGTCAAATTTTGGAAGGAAACTCGCAACATATCACTACAATTTCATAGAATTTGTGGTGATGTGTTGCGAGTTTAAAGGGGAATTTGAGGTGATTCACTGCGAGTTCTATGCCCTCTTGTCAGGAAACAAATGTGTTCTTTGTAACCTCACATGGAGCATAGTATGGAACTCACATATATAAAGCCCATGTTAGAAGAACTGAGACAGAATGAATTGAGAGAGTTCGAGAGTGATTGGAGTGTGAATCATTATTCTGTAGTAAGAAAAAAAATCTTGTTAGGAAAAAAAAAAGAAAATAATGTTATAATCAGTATAAAAAAAATATAGTTGTGGATAAGATAATGATAGCAGAGGAGCATATTTTAGAGAAAATTCGCAATGAAAATGTAATATCTGCTTCGTATATCAAATTTAGTTATTATCTATAATTATTATTATTATTGTTATTGTTGTTGTTGTTGTTGTTGTAATTATCATCATTGATGTTATTATTGTGATAAAAGATATAAAATATTCTCTACACTTGCATTTTCTAAAAATCCTATATATTAGAAATATATCTGATATATATTTAAAAGTATCTATAGTAACTGGAGTAATAATAAAATATTATTATTGTTGTTGTTGCGATATAAGATATAAAATATGCTCTACACTTACTTTTTATGAAGATCCTGTATATCAAAAATTCATCTGATATATATTTAAAAGTAGTTGTAGTAGTTTGAGTAATAATAAAATATTACTATTATTGTTGTTGTTGTTGTTATGATATAAGATATAAAATATGCTCTATATTTGCCGATTCTATATATCATAAATATATTTGATATATATTTAAAAGTGGTTATAGTAGCTAATGCAACAATAAAACATTATCATTGTTATAATAATATTATTATTTCTTTTAATATATGTGTTTTTTAATATTTCTATTTTTATGTATTACTAGTTTTCATCTGTCCTAACTTAATATTTTTTTTTTGTTTATACCTCCTAATTGTTCTATTTTTATGTTTATACAATTTTGTTGTTACAGTTTTTAATATTTATAACAAAAACAACAACAACAACAACAACAACAATAATAATAATAATTACTATTAGTATTACAAATGATTGATTTTAATATTGTTGGCCATTATTGCTCATAATTGGTAATAGAAAATTAGTATAATGCTATCTAGAGTCTTCCAATTGCATAAACCAGCACTGTAGATACATAATTATTTACGGGATGCCCAATTGCCGACTGTTTCAATGATGGACCATTTAGAAGCAAATGACAAACTTATCAATGCATTGGTTGAATGTTGGAGACAAAAAACACACACATTGCACTTTCCTATTGGCGAGTGCAGGGTTGCATTACAAGACATAGCACTTCGGCTTGGGGTCGATGTTGATGGTTGACCTATTTGTAGGTCCACATCTTTAATCAGAGAAAGGGTTGAAAGTTTACGTGAGAGGCAATTTAGTGTTAGGCCCCAGGACGATGACATTAAGAAATGCTCAATTCGATTGACTCGGTTATATGAACACTTCAACAACCTTGGACTAGATGAAGATGATGAAGTATTACGGCTCCATGTTCGCGACTATATACTCCCGCTGCTAGGCATGGGACTTATGTCCAACAAGAGCACATCATTGGTCCCTTACAAATTTCTTCCATTGTTTAAAAATTTGCGCGAGGTTGGCAAGTATAGTTGGGGCTCGGCATTGCCTCACTATGCTTTATTGGAATTTATAACATACATTGCGCCATTCTATTAGCAATATCGACAACTGCTTGCAACTATTACAGTTGTTGGCATGGCATTGACTCCTATTCTTGGCTTCCGTTCTAGCCAATCCCACACCTTGTTTTCCTCTATCCTCCAGGTAGAATTATCTTCATTTAATAATATTTGTAGTTTCTTATTGTCGAATGTGTATCTAATTAATATAATATTCCATAGGTGGGTGAACACATCATTCGAATCACAAGCCTGGGCAATATAAGAATGCATAGAAGTCTAATGACATTTAATAAGGTAGCGATCAAAAAATTGTAGAAATTAAAGTAGCAATTAATATAATTAGCTTATCTGATGTAATTTTTTTTTATAATGCAATTTCAATGGCGACCATATCACTAGCTAGCCATTGCTAGGGTCATTCTGCACGATTTAGCATATGAGCGGCCACTATGGTCAACTGTCAATCTACTCATCTACTTTGAGATATTAAGTGGCACCCAACTAATCGCGTAATGCATCAGTTTCAGCTACAACAAGATATCCTTGACAATTTGAAAAGCCTGTTGAGATCTCATAATCGAGACTTGAGGAGACAATAGAACACTAATTTGATAATCAAGCACCGGGAGTGGTTGGAACATTGGGATTGCATATGGCAGGACATAGTACATGGTCATCCTTTTGATGATTTATTTCCTTCTCGCTAGTACTAGAATTAGCATGTTCAGTTGCCACGGCTCTATATTTGTCGCCCGAATCCCTATTGCAAGACCCACGACAACAAGAATTAGCTCTTTGGCAGCAATACCTCCGTAGCCTCTGCAGCCACCTCCACGTGAATATTATGCTAAGGTGCACCCGCCACCCCCGTAGTATTGCTATAACGACATATCTTCAGTAGCCTCGTAGTATCCTTACAACCACATGCCCACAGCACATCTATAGTATTCTTACAAGCACACATGCACCTGCCACATGGGATAGAGCTGCGTCAAAATGTCATTTTCAGTATTATCATCCAGATCAACTCCTGGTCATGAAAGTCAAACGCGGGAAAAAATGTCATTTGACAGTGGGGTTCACCATACATATGGGGCCAACCCACATTAGCGTAACTTAGGAATAAAACTGTGAAACTGATAAAGGTGACTTAGGGCAAGGAAGGAGTAGAAGAATATACCTAGAAACTGAAGTCAAAGATGAGGAAAGACTAACCAGAGTTATTCTCAAGTAATAAATTTTGTGGGCAAAATTTTCTTAAAAGGGGGTAGTAATGTAACACCCCGATTTAGCAGTGTGTATAATTAATACTATCACATGCTAAATTATTAATAAAAATTTTAAAAATAAAGAGATAATATAGTATAATACAAGTAGTAATAGTATATGATTAGAATTTTGATGGAAACAGAATTTTAACCGCACAGTAAAAATCTTACTGATAGTTACTTAAGACACAAGAAATTAGTCCAGTAGGGATCTAAAATACAAAAGTTTAATCATTAGAATATCACACCTATTATATCTGATGGGCCATGCATCTATGGTGAGTCACTACGGTGAGTCACCTTTTGCTTTTCTAAAAATCTATCTAAATATCTCAAGAAACCCTAATATTTTCATAATCTTTTTCTCTCTGTCAAACCCCCTAGTCAAACCCTTTCTCTCATTCCCTCTCCTCCATAGTTGTTCTTACAAAACTCAAAAACCCTTAGTTCCTCTTGTTTCCTTAACATCTATTTAGGTTTGAGCTTGTTTGCTACCTTCTAGACAACATAGAAGCCAAAATCTCTCCTGTTTAGATCACATTTAACTTTAGCCAAGAAAGAGAAAGGAAGAGCTTAGGTGTTATTTTGTGATTCTAAGAGAGTTTTAGAGTTGGAGAAAGCAAGATTTGAAGGGTTCTTGAGCTTGAAAGTGAGGGAGGCTTCTAAATCACCTCATAGGTGGATATATTGCTAGATGAGCTAGATTTCATCTTTTTTTATTTCTCATATATCCTGGCTGAGGATGATGTTCTTTAGGTTTATATTAATGAATTAGAACTAGTGAAACTTGAGTTAGTGAGAAAAACAAACTAGGAACTCAAAAGTACTCATAAACAGAAATAAGCTAATTTAGACAATTCTGGGCAATAGTAAATTCATGGATCATATCATGAGCTAGGAACCTTCAATTGAAGTAAAACTAATTTTAACTCATAGGAGAAGATACATGCAAAATTTGAGATCTATTGGACTTAAGATGAATAAGTTATGAATTTTTGAAGTAGACTATAAGTGGAGTAACACAGACTTGAGTGGTAGGTGTTCTAATAGGCATAACTTGCCCTATAGACCCTCAAATTTAGTATAACCAATTTTGTTAGAAAGCTAACAGATAAGAGAAAAATTTTATAAATTTCAAATCCAAACTCCCAGTGAGTTACTCCCAGTAATTCCATGAATTTACCCTATGCTCTGTAGATATCAAAACAGGGGAGCTCCAATATAGAGTTTATAACTTAAGCTCTGCTTAGCCAAATTGAGTAAGACTTAATTAGTTTGAAAGAGAGTTTACATCAGCATAAGCATGTGAAATTTCAAAGCAAAATGATAAGGAATGGATTTTTAGTGATTTTTCACTTTTAGATGTCCCAAACTATGTCACAATAGGGCAATAGCAGGTTTAAGTTAAATAACTTGAGTTATACTTATCAAAATTTAGTGCGACTAAAGAGGTTTGAAAATAGACTAATAGAGCAACATTCTTGTTGAATTTGAGATCAAAAGGGTTTAAATTGGAACTTTGGCATAATTTATAATTTTGGACAGAATTAAGGAATCTAAACCAAATTTGTAGTTAAATTGCATATAACTCAACTTAGAGGTCTCTAAGCTATATGGGATCAAAACTAATTGAAAGGTTGAAGAATATATGTTGGTTTTAATGCCATATTGATTTATATATATGCTATGGTACCACTATTCATTGGAATCCTTGTGACTGGGCCAATCCTTGCCGTATATGATTATGTATGTGATTGAGATTTTGATATATGTTTTGGAATTATTCTTTTCTATTGACTGGCTTATTAAATTGCGATTATAAATTTTGGGGACCCTTACATTGCATCTGTCATACTACCGAATTTTTGGTAGAAATTTTTTGAAAGTAAGTGTGAAGTATAAGCATAAATACATTCAAACATCCCAATGTACCATTATGATCAAGGAATGCATATGAAGCTATGACCTAAGAAAGTATATGAACACATGAGCTCTCAAGATGAATATGATTTTATATCACTTGGGCTGGAGAAAGTAAATCCAGTTGAGTTAGGAAATGTATACCTAGCTCCCTTGAACTGAGTTAAGAAAGTAAATTGGCTAAGAATAGATTTGTGTGAGCATTGGGAAAAGTAAACCCGGCAATCACATATAAGAACGAGCTTGGTTCTGATAAATAGCCTATTACCTAGGAATGAGAAAGGCCATCCACATATCTAAGGGGTACCAAGTATAGGTGCTCATGTTAAGAATTTAAAGAGAAATTAAGAAGAGAAGTGCACTTGCATAGCTCATTATAATTGCATTTACATATGCATAATTTATTATTATATCATATTATCAGTGATATTATGAACTATTCCTTAACTGCAAGTGTATAAATAAAATGAACCTGCCTCGAATAAAGATTTTCGGAAAGTTATCAAATGAACTCTATTTCCGTTACCTACTACACACACATTTTCTTGAAATAAACCAAAGCAACTGAGGATGATAACGATGACTGTGCATGTGGTAGGTTAGGGGGAGGACCTACTGAGAATTTAAGTTCTTATCCTTATTGTATGTATCTGTATTATCCTTAGACGACGATAATGGCATTGATGGTAGTTTATCTCGAAGCCCCTAATTGGCAGTGGCATTATGACCATGCCCTGGATTCCATAACAGGTCAGACTATACATATTCTTCTAGTGTTCCTTCACAGTTTCTATTTTGAGCCCTTTCTTTGATCTTGAGGTTCTATTTGAGGGAATTCTTTTGTATATGGCTCACCCAGTGTTTGCACCACCTTTCCCTTTTCCTTCATCAGCTATGGAGACTAACCCCTTAGAGGTGATTTCATCCTTCTCTTCAGCTTCTACTTCTGGTGGTGGCAGGCATTCACTTGGCAGTCCCGAGGCAGTGGGCATTTTGAAGAATGGCTTCTATAATCTCGAGTTAGATTAGGGGTAATGAGTAGGATCTTTTGAGAAGCTATTCAACCAGTATGAGCCAGCTTGCATTACAGTTTGCATTCACCAAAAGGCCTTCTATGGGAAGAAAAATGACTTGGTACAATAAATGATAGTGTTTGGTTTAACATCTTACTTTTTAGAAGGCCTTTTGAAATTTCAAAAGGCCTTTTGGGATAAGTATCTTTGAGGTTACTTTTCATTTTAGAAAAAGACCTTTTGAAAAGGAATCTTATTATTACTCTCATGTCAATAACCAAAAGTAATTTTACTTTATCTTATCCAAACAAAACTCATTCTCCTAATCTTACTTTTGACATATTCAAATAAAACAAAATCATTCTTTTAAAAGTAATTCCTCTAAAAGGCTTTCTTTTAAAAGACCTTCCCTCAAAAGATCTTCTCCCAAAAGTTAAACCAAACGAACCCTATATAGTTGTCACCATTTTTGTATAGAGTGGTCCTCTTTTGGGAATCACATGAAGTTTGGGCCACAAGCATAGATGTAGACCTTTTTGTTCTTATGTATTTTTCACCCACCATCAGTAGGCGTCCCTATGTGGATTTTTTCTGAGTTTTGGATATCTTGAAGTAGATTGAGTGTTAGACTTTTTGATGTCACATATTAGTTGTACATAGGAACTTATACTTAAATACATGAGAATGTATATAGTTTACATATGTCCTGTAAATGTTTATTTCAGTTTACTTTTAGTATCTTTACAGTATTTTAATTTTTATTGTTTCACCTACACTCTGTTTTATGAGCACACAGCTTTGTGTATGTAACACAAAAAAAAAATTTATGACTCGAGTTATTATTACGGAATCGAATTATGTAAGATTCGTTTACAATTATTTAAGAGGTAAGTGTTCCACACATGGCAAAATTCTGGCTATAGTATAATAATTTAAGCATAGTATTATATTTGGGAAAATGTTACACCCCACATCTCTCTCATATCCATTTCATTGAGGAAATGTATTAATATCAACTAACCTTTCTCTGTGTGCTTCAACTAAGGGTTAGGATGAATCCTGAGATCATTATATGTCGACTATAAACTTTCGTATCCCACAACCCCAAATTCCCACTTGTACACTTTGTAAATGTTGTCCATCCTATAAATATCATCGATATAAACTTGCCAGTCAATGTTTCAATCAGAATAACAAGCAATTATGTGACGACATAGATATTGATCTGTTTGAAAATCGCTATAGTCATAGTGCCTCTACCTCATATCAAGTCTGAATTCTAATCTATTTGATAGCTCTTCAATGTGGAAACTCTCATGTTGTCTTGCAAAAGTAGTGATGTGTACGCCTCTGGCTGCTTGCTGGTTTTCTCACAGTTGTGTTGTGATGGCTTTGGAGTAAGCACTTCCTATTCTTTTGGGACAATAATTCTTTTTTTATCATCTTCCAAAATTGAGTTTTATCTGCTATTACTGTGGCTCCCCAACCAATGGAATAAATTTTGAGACGATGAACCTGTTACAAAAATTGTTAATAATTAGTAAAATAGAATATTAACAATACAATATTAATATTTGATTGTGTCATCTACATTTACCTTGTTGTCAATTGCTCTAATTGAGGCAAGTGACTGCTCATCTTTCCAAGTATTCCAGAGAATTTGAAATTTACTCTCCTGTAAATGACATGTGAGGTTATTCAAATAATTTTGAATATGACATTTAAAATGTAAATATAATTTAAGACTTACTTGTTTGGCAAAGTACATGTCTAAATTATTTTCTTTTAACTCCTGGAAGAGTTTCGTGAATTTCAATATGTCTGCAAAAAAAAAGTTAATATATAAGTTTATAATTATGTAAAGATTAACAATATAAGGGTGTGCTACTATTGAAAAATTATACTAATAAGAAAAACCTATATGCATGAAAAGAAAAATAGTACCTGAGAATCAGGTAACAAAATTTCTTTAAAAACCACGTTTTTGGTGAACTCTCCATTTTCTCCTTCAACTTTTCCTTCTTTGATTAGGATTTTTGTAGTAGATTGAGAAACACCTGTAGACAGAGTAACATACAATTGCCCACGGCTAAAAACATGTTTAGGGAGATAAATACCAACATTGGGAATAATATGCCCTTGTGACTTATTTATTGTCAATGCAAAGCTCAATTTCACAGGAAATTGCTTTCTAATAAGCACAAAGGGTAGTCTTGCACTCTCAGTTGTTTTATGTTTTATCTTAGGCAAGAAAACTCTTCATCCAGAGTGGTGGCCTGTCAGAATTTCGACATCCAACATATTTTGAAAAGTTCCACGACATAATAATCTTGTACCATTACACAGTCCAGCTTTTGGGTCTATGTTTCTCAATAGCACCAACCGCGCACCTTTTTTTACTTTTAGAACATGGGGGGCAAACCACCTGAAGAAATGGAGTTTAGGTATTCCTATCGATATAAAGTATTTGTTTCTCCTTCAACCTCATCAAATGATACTATATTTCGCTCTTCTCCTGGGAAATGATTTATAATTATATCATTAAGCTTCTAAACATCATGATTTTTAGGTGTCAATATGGCTCTTTCTACCGTATAGGATGTATCCCATCCATGATCTTGTAAATTTCGAAATGTTTCTTCTATTAGTTTTTGTATTGCACTTTCATCATCCCATAGTATTGCCATTTGAGGTTGAATTCGTACCATATCATCCTATTTGGTTGCTTCAACTCCATCTCCAATGCGCATAAGATATTGTGCAAATTCATAATCTTGAAGAGATCGCATATTTTGGCTCAAATGTAAGATCTTTGTGTAAGCCCATAAATGCGACTTAACTATACATGCTGCAACCATTTGTACTTTACTGCCTTTAGGCACAACAGGCAGTACTTGACGGAAATCCCCTCCTATTACCATCACTTTCCCTCCAAATGAAGCATCATTGTCTAATATGTCCTTCAATGTACGATCTAATGCTTCCAAAGCATGTCTGTTTGCCATGGGTGCTTCATCCCGAATTATTGTTGTTGTTTGTCTAATTAGCTTTGCAAGATCAGATTGCTTACTTATTCTGCAAAGGGAAGGTGGCTTTGGATTGATAGGCATCTTAAATTAGGGATGAGCTATTCGACCACCGGGTAATAGAGTTGCGGCTATTCCAGATGAGGCAGTAGCTAAGACAATACGTCCCTTGCTTCTCAAGTTTGCAATTAGAGCACAATAAAGAAATGTTTTACTTGTTCCTCCTAGCCCATCCACAAAAAAAAACTTGACTTTGTTTTTGCTCAATAACATTCATAATGCTATTGAAAGCAGCTAACTGGTCATGATTCAACCTATCTATAGCTTCTATATCTTGATGAGATACTTGGACCAACAACTCTTCATGTATAACCTTTGGCATCAAATTATCTTCAACATTGCCTACTGTTAGACTTGGCAAATCATAATGTGTGATTTGCTTTCCATGTTGAATTAACATGTCATTCAAATCTCTTAGTAACCTATTTGTCAAGCCTAGTCTTGTGGTAGTGCTTGATGATGGGTAATCATCTACCATATATGTGAAAAACTCATTCCACTGGCTTCTTACATTAGTAAGTTCACAATAAATTAATATGGTTGCAAATCACCTTCTTAGAGCACATGGCATTCATAAATTGGATGCTTCTACCAAGCATTCGCGAATACTATTGTCACACTCTAATAACCCCCAATGCTCAGCTAATTGCTTGAAAGTGGAAAAATAGGTACCATTTGCTATAAGTAAGTCTTCCCAACTTGTTGGACCTCTCATGTTAGATAACAGAACACACAAATAGAATTTCTCTCCTTCTGAAGGAGATACAGTATAAATTTGACCAATGACTTTTTTTTGAGACCTTCATCAGTACCATTCCCTATCCACCCCATGCCAGCTATAATGTTCTAGAATTTCTCTATACAAAAGATGTCTGGATTCTGGGTCTCTACAATTTAGGGCAAAGAACTGAGTGAGCATTGTTTTGGAATAATGTTCATCATTAAGAATTTCATGAATGCTTTGGTGGTTATAGAAGCGAACTTGATGTTGGTTTGGCAAGTGGATTTGTAACCTTTCAATAGATGGATACATTCGATAAAGATTGAATCTGAATATTCTCCAGCAGGTCTCTGGAGCACAAATCCATCTCGCATCAACAAATTGCTGAACCTCGTCAATATGTGAACCTCTATGAACCTCCATTGCTACTCGGTCTGGCCTTTTGTAACAATACTTGTATAGGTATTTGATACTCTTGATGCTGCTACATATTTCAACATTTATATGACAATCATACTTTAACAGTAGCCAAGGTTTGTAAGGCACTACCCATCTATTATCAATAGTGATATTTTGGTTAATAGGCATGGGAGCATCAAATCGTCTTCTATACAGTGGATATGAGTCATCACCTTGGCGTGTCTCTACTGAGAACTCTTTTGGGTAATTTCTTTTGCACTAACCATTCTTCATACATGGAGAAGTTGGATCAAGTGTTCTGCAGGCTCCATGAATCATATGCTTTAGCACCACAGCATGTAATTGCAGTTCCTTTTCTTTAGATGGTATCTCAGCCTTAACCACACTATCATACTATTCTAGGTTACGTAGTTTGTCATTGCTATCTAAGATTAGCAGCATATGTGTAACACCTTACCAATTTAATGTTATGCTTAAGTCATAGCATGAAATTAAGTAGATTGTGTTACCGTGTTAATACTCTGCTTACGTTTCGTTTATCATATCACCTTTTTTTTTTTTGACAGAAGAAATGGAGCGTTGTATAATAGAAAAGATAAGAACAAATAACATATATACCGTCAACTACATATGTGCATATATATATATATATAGGAAGCCATTACTTTAGTTTATGTACAAGTTTCAAAATAGGATACATAAGTGGGGCCGGTGTACCAAAAAGACATAAGGCCCGTGTCAGTCAAAACGATCCTATGGGGTCCTCAGAGGACATTTCAAACCTACTGCTAAGTCTATGACCCAAAGCTACGTACTGCCAAAAGAAGGCCATGCTGTACAATATCTTTTGCGGCTAACCTACTCAGTCAAATAGCCGTTGGCCATGCCAGGCCCGGGCGGAGAATAGTCTGCACTAGGCCTTGAGGAGGAGGATGATGAGTTGGTGGCCTCCGAAGGGTCACTCTCGGAGCTAAGCGGAGCATTGGGTACCACCTGCTGGGGTGACTCTGGCGCAGGGTCAGCAGGAGTTGCAGGTGCTGTGTATACGGGAGGTGCTGGAGGAGGGTGTACCACGTGCAAAGGAACTGCGAAGTAAGGGGCAGCAGGGTCGAAAGTAGGATGGGATAAAAGAACAGCAAAATTCCTATCACTAAAAAGGTAAAGATGGAAATGGCAGGAGTCGGCTATATACAGTGATCCCACTGCGGGATCGTGGTGGAGCTGCAGGTCTGGAATCTCAATAAAGAGAGTGGTCGTCGAGTCCATTGTTAGTGTCTGAGAATGATGCGGAAATACAAGGGAGGTGAGAATTTAGGAAATTCTTAGTTGGGTTCGCGTATGCTGTTTAACTGACGTCACATTCATTCTCAGTTGCCTCGGTTTTTATTTAATTATAAAAGCATGGGATCAAACTGAACTATTCATATTTAATAAGTTTAAGAAAATGTCTGGTCCAAGGCAAGGTTCAGTTTTACTTAAGGCAGCATAAGAAACAGAATAGACTACTAACAGTAAAACACAGAATAATGAGCAAAACAAAAAAACATACAACAGTAAGTAAATATAACAGACAAACTGTAAATAACTTGTAATGACTGTTCAATGTAATCATGCATTTAATGTAATCATGCAAAACTTATTCTTGAACCTTTCTTCATAAACTTTTCCATTACTTGGTCCCCTGGGAGTTCTTGGCAATATTAGACTCCTGGGTAATAGTTTGCTTTTTGGGATTGAGCTCGTTCCTATACAGGAATGGCGGGTTTACTTTCCCCAACCTTCCCACTGATCTATTCCCCTTAACTTTAATCCGGGACTGACCCAAGTATCATGGAACTTTCATCATAATATGATCTTTATGTTCATCATAACATAACCTTTATGACTTTCTTGAAAATGCATATGCATCTGAATGTAGAATATAACTCATGCATAGACTTTACCCAAATTTTGGTAACATAACGGAACGTATCCACTTTCCCATAAATAGTGCCAATACTTAAAATACCCATTTTTCAAAGAAATCATAACACTTTAGTCATATCTCAAATATCAACTCATGGCACAAATTCTGCAATTAAAATATGGTTGCTATCTCAATACTTGCATTCAACCCGATTTTTGTAAACCAAGCCATAATTTCTATTTAACTCATCTGGACCCCAATTTTGGATATGTAAAAGTGTTATGTGTCTATTTTCTAACCTCTTTAGTCCCATCTAATTTTGATAAATATAGCTCAAGTTATTTAAGTTTTATTCCGGCCTACCCTATGGCTAGCCAGAACTACACACCTAGAAGTAAAAATCCACTAAAAATCAAAAACTATTCCAAATCATACGAAATTGGTGTCATTTTAAAGGTAATAGGTCAAGATTTCATTTGCAAAAATTCCATTTCATTTTCTTTAGTAAAGCTCGAGTTATAAGCCCCGAAATTTGACCTTCCTGAACTACCCTGTTTTGGACTGGTTTGGACGTAGGGTAAATTCTTCAAAACACTGAGAGCAAATGGGATTGTACCAAACTTGGAATTTTCTTATGGGATGTTCCCCTATGTGTAAGCTTTCTAACAAAGTTAGTTTCACTCAATTTGGAGATGTGTAGGGTGAGTTATACCTTTCTCAACTTATACTGCCCGGATGAAAGTTTTGATTCCTAGGTCAAACTTCAAAAATTCATATCTCTCTCAATATTAATCCAATGGCCTTATATTATACATGTATGGAAAGCCCTGAATATCTAGTTTCATATAAAAATAGTCTTATCAGATTTAACTAGCTATAGGCAGAGCTCTACACTCCGATGTATGGACTGCCGAGATAGTTTGGTCTTCCAGCCCCTCACATCTTTCTATTCTCACCCTTTCCTACTCCTTAATCAGATTTAAACACAAAAATAGCCAAAGATCATCATATCTATTCATTAATCACATCAGGAAGTGAGCAGATAGAACCAAAATCAGTCACCCACAATCAGAATATCAAGAACAAAATTGAACCTCTACCTCTTTGTATATGATTTTGCTAAGTCTTGTAGTTTGGATTGTTGGAACCTTATTAAACTTGAAGGTTTGATGGAGTTGGTTGAGAGGAAAAGAGAAAAAGAAGACTGAAGCAAGGAAAGAGTGCCACAAATCAGCAAGGAATAAGGGAGAAAAAATATGATTTAAGCATTGAAGAGGTAGTTGGCTTTATGAGTTTTGATTGGCTGAAATTTTGTGGGTAAAGTTCAGCCATATCTCCCTCTTTTGTGGCTAAATTACTCTCCACATCGCCTAAAAATTGGAACTCACTTCCATTGTATCTGAAATCGGAACTCGTGCCCATCTATTTGAAACTTGGAGATGAAATCGGATATCAGAAATCTTATTTGGTTTATTCGAAACTTGAAAGCAAAGTCGGATGTCGGAAATCATGCACAACTTATTTGAAACATAAGGTCGGAGGTCAGAAATCATACAGCACACAATCACCTTAAAATCGAAAGTCAAGGACAAGAATGTGAAACCAAAATACTTAAACCCAGAAGTCGGGGACGTTAACGTAAACTTGGATCGATTCTAAGCATAACACCAGAGATCGGGAATCAAAACATTAATCTTATGTACTAGGAAATCGGAACTTATATAATCTCGAAACTCCCAATTTAATCTCGAAAGTCTGTTATAGGCAAACTCGGGAACATCAATAGAAATGAAAAGCTCTTGGGAATAAACTCATAGATCGGAACTCGTGTAAAACTTGAAAATCAATTTCGGAGGTCGGAACTCATTGTGGATGTTATAATATGCACATGTGGTACTCCTCTTTTCTAAACTCAGTGACATAGATATAACTTTTAACCTTTCCCAAAACCCCTTTATTAATGACATCTTCCTTCAATTGCTCAATTTGCTCAAAATATTCTTGTTAATAAGTCGAGATGATCTTGAGGAGTTTGTAAAGGGCCGAGTTCAGATGCAATTTCACTCCAAGGTGGATTGCAAGTCATAGTAAGAAAAATATCAGGCTTACTGTCTTTAAGTACAATAGCTATTCCATCTTCATAACATTGTGTTATATCTCGACGACCACCGACAAATGTTGATGGCAATATAGTTCTTTGTCCAACATTTTCTAAAAAATCAAAAAAGATAAATAATGAGTTATTGTTATAGAATATACTTATTGGAACTCATTAGGTCATCTATAGGTGTAACTTGCAATGAGTACCTGCATTAGTTTCTCTGATATGTAAAGCATCTTGCAAGCCTTTATATACTTCAGCACGAATCTTATCTTGATGACCTCGTATCCATCTTAACCTTCCTGATTCGATCTTGACATAGTTGTCTACAACATATTGTTGTAGAAGTCGACCCGCTTGTAATAATACAGATTGATCATTCGATGAATCTATAATCAGTCAAATGATCAACAAATGCTAAATTAATTTAGAATCACATCTTAACATATTCCACAAATTACTAATGTAGATTGTATAAGGATATCTACCTGAAGCATGTAGCTATAATATTCCCGACATGATATAGTTCTCCCACTATGATTTTTAGTATTCAAATCCCATCCATGAGTCCCAAATGGCAAAAGAAGAGGATACTACAGTGGATCATAATATCCAACAGTTTCTTGAGTGCTCCTCAAGTTTCTAGCATGAGTTTGCACCTTAATATCTCTTCCACGTACCATTGATTCCATGTCTTCACCAACAATTATTGCTGCAACTTGTGAAGTAGTTTGGAGACTATATTGTGGTTGATTAGCAGGACGCTTTCTAATTAGGAGGCTACATTCATGAACATCTAGTCATTGTGCAAGTTGTCGAAATACATGCACAAAAGGATTATACTGATGAAGTATTTGCTGTAACTTAAGAACTAATGTTTCATGAAGTTGTGGGTTCTCCAGCATCCTATTTTGTAACTTATGCTCTCTGTCATATATGTACAGTTGCAAGAAATGTGGCCTGGAACCTTGCTCTAGATTAAATCCTCCTATATTATGATATATTGCACCCTGAGCACGAAAGGTATATATACCATGGCTTGTTGTGCCCAGTCTTTCGTCGATATGAACACCACACGAAGTGAATGAAAATATATGGTTGTAACATCTGATATGCTTCCTAAAATGGTTCCCTTCTGCTGAAGAGTCCATAAAAATTTGAAGCAACTCTTGAGGAGCATTTACTTGTGGGAAGGAGATTTTTCCACCAGCACAACACATATCAAGTGATTCATGATAAAACAAACATGCATTGCAGTGAATACAACTCCTTGGGTTAGGCAATTGAGTTCTAACTATTCTCCCAGTCTCTTGAAAATTGCTAGCACTATTATGAGTTGCTTTGAAATTGTATTTGATTTCTGCATCATTAAATTAGATTAGATATATACTTATTATAATTTTTATGTTATTTGTGTCATTATATATATATTTCATTAATGTATGATTTGTTGTAATTGTTAGATGAATTATTTGTCATCACACAGTGGTAGAAATTCATTGCAATGATATCATTATTTAGATTTATAAATACATACAATATTTAATGAGTTCAACATATGTATGTACATAATAAATTGTTGAAAGTTATTAAATTACAAAAAAATTGCAATGATAGATGCATGTGAGATATATAAATTAATAACTTGATGTGATAAGTAATATAAGTAGCTAGATGGATGTATATTGAAAATAAGTATATGAGATAATGTAAGCATTGTACTAACCATTTACACGGTCATTGTTGCTATGATTATTTTGGCCATTTTCATTATCATGACTTCCTTATATTCTTGTTGAAGCAAAATTGTAATCTACATGCGTTAAAAATATAGAAGAAGGTAACATTAATTTAATTTAAAGTATTGATATGGATATAGGAGTAACAATAAAGAATCTAGAAAATAATTTATGGGAAGCATGATCATGTATAAATTAGATGCAAATAGAATACATTAAATGTGATTTTATTTATCAATGTGTTAAGAGTATTGGACTAACCATTTTCAATGGCAAGATTATGATGGTTACTTGGGCCAGCTTCACTATCATGAGTTCCTCAAAATCTTGTTGAAGTAGAATTGTAATCTACATGATTAAAATACAACCAAAATGTTAATTTAAAATAATTTAAACTATGGTATAATAGCAGCAATAAGTAATTTTAATAAGGTGTAACATATAAAAAAATTTAAAAAAATTATGTATTTGAAATTGTAATTTAGAGTGTTTAATAATGTAAGAAATTATGATATTTGGTGTTAGTGTCAATCACCTATGATAGATTGTTGACGATTTGAGGATCGAGCTAAATGTCTTATCGAAGTCAATCGCATTCTATTTGTGGAATAATTATTTGTTATATCTTGCAATGGTAATGTTGTACTTCTTGTACTACATGATGCAGCAACTTGTTTCCCTTTTTGAATGCTTGCTTGATAATTTGCATGCCTCCTCCTAGCTAAGTGTTGTTCTCTTTGCTCCATGCTCATCCTGCACCTTCTTTGTCTAGCATATTCCCTCCAACTTGGCCGTTGTTGTTGTCGTGATTGATGACTTCTTGAATTCTCCATCTTATTATTTTTTATGATCTAATAAAATAAATAAAACCTTGTAATTAGTTAATTAACAAATAATATTATTAATAATAAAACTATTAAAAAATAAAAGCAAAGCAAATGACATTTTCAAGTATTTTTATTATGAAATAGATAAATAAATAATTTATAAGAATTAAAATTAAGAAGAAAAATGTGCACAACCAAAATTGTAATGTCTTTACATTAGTGAAGATAATGCAATGGCAATTTCTTGTAAAAAAGTTAATATCATAATGCCTTGACTTTGTAATTAATTTAATATTCTAAAATTATAATAAAATGCTATTTCAACAAATTATCGGTGTAAGCTATTGTTTAAGAGATAGTTAGTATTAGCAAATAAATAATGTTATTTTATAAAAAATGTTCAGGTTTTGAAATCTCTAGTAACAAAAAAAGCATTAAAAATCTAATTCAAAGCTTGGGCAGAAATAAGGACGTAAATATATTATGGTGCACAATATGGTTGCAAGAAAAAAGTGCATGCTATAAGATTATCCATGTATAGGTTTAGTCGTAAAATATGAGATAATTCTGACGATCTTAAATAATGAGTTCAAATATTGTACTATTACTAAAAATGACATAAATAACATGACATCATCGGAGCTAAATAAAATAACCCTTAGAAATATGTTTAAATTTTGTGGAAATTATTTCATATCATAGATGATTATTTGGCGCAATTTTTAAATACCCTAATTTCATATCATAGATGATTATTTTTTTTTTTACATTAAATAGTGGTACAATTAAAAGAGTGATACTTAATTTACTTTGGATTGTCATGCAAATCTTAAATGAAAGCCTGAGCAACTTGTCCACTATTTTAATGACACAAAATAACTTAATAATATATTCATATATAAGAAATTTTTAAATGCAGATCAATGAAAATGCAAAAATCGGCGAATTGATTAAAATTAAATTTATTAATATAACGGTATTGATCAAACACAATATATTTATACAAAGAAATAAAGGGTATTATATGAATGTATATATGTATATATAAATGGTTTCTCATTTTATTCATTTAAATTTTTTTTTTTTGCAAAACAGTTTTATTAAAAACAAATTAATGTATAATGCAATGGACGACAGTTCATTGGTAGGGAACAATTCAACAGTAAACTTTATTGGTAATGTTTTCCATCAAACCAAACAGCGAATAATTTAAGAAAATTAGTAGTTGGTATGAAACTAATAGTTACCAGTAATAGCAAAAAACAACAATGATTTTCGAGTGTGTAGCCCAGAATCTAAGGGTTTTATAACTTTGCAATACTACATGAGGTAACAGTTACACATGTAGTTGGATAATTCTTCAAGTGACATGAGAGCTTTTGACATAACGCTATATATGAAGTATGAAGGCAAAATAAAGAAAGAAAAATAAAAAAGAGAGAAACGAATGGTAAGACAAATTGATGAAATAAAATAAAATAAAATGAATATAGTATCCATTATAAACATTTTGAATGCAGACCCGATTATATGGTTTTCTAGTAATGCGTTGTCTGTGATATCAAGTCAATCAACTGAACACTTCCTCCACCATAGATCAATTAGCAATCCTTCGCCAAACCAGGACTTTCTGAAAAGTAATATGGTAGAAGAAGAAAAGTGCAAAATGGTGAGTTACTGATAAAACTGGCGTACTAATAAAACTGCGGGAGGAACGAACAAAACTGTTGCTGATAGTGGGGTATAAATGAGTTTACCATTGTAGCCTGACAATTAAGTTGTGTAACCAAAAAAAAGTTGACAAATAAATTATTTATAAGGATAAAACTGGGAAAAAAAGTTGTACACAGAAAAACAACTACATCATAGGATTTCCAGGATTCCCCGTTATTTATTTGTATAGAATAGATGAATCAATGAATATAAGAAACAAAAACACCCATGCAACAATACGGAGATAAGATCAGAAAGAATTGCAATGCTTGAATTAAGAATCACATACAAAACAATACGGAGATAAGATCAGAAAAAATTGCAATGTTTGAATTAAGAATCACATACAAATAAGGTTGTTATCAATCTATCCTCCAGGGCCTTCAAGAACAGGGTGCTTCAGATGGATCACTTGGCCAAACTGATTCCAAAATCTTGAGAAGATGCATAAAAACAAAAATAGTGAAAACATGGGAGGGTAAATAAAATTGACGGCAAAAACTGACTAAGTAGAAGCAAAAAACGTAAAAATGAAACTAAATTATGACAATGTGTGTAAGTTGTATATAAGACCAAATGTAATAGTGAGATGAGAAAGAATTGTTCCTTCTTAATAATTACACAGTAAAAAATGTAACAATACGGAAGTATTAATTTTTATAGTTATATATGCACTAAAAGATCAATGGCTAAAGGTTTTAATTTAGTTAATTGAATATATGGATTGTAGCCCATGAATAGTGGTTCTGAGTTAAACATGTGAGTTTGTATTACTTACTGATTGAAAGTAAATTCTTGTAGCGGAATCCCTTTCAGCAACCATGTTTGAAATGGGTATGCTTTTATGGTGAAATACAGGCAGTGGCGAAGAGGATAAATGGCTTTCTGGGGTAAGTGTCTTGGAAAGAGAAAGATTGAGAGAGATGTGGTAACACGGGGAAAATAGGAGCAGAGAAAGAGCGGAGATAAAGTGGATTAGTGGAAGCAAGTAATAAACTGTGTTGGATGAAAAAACTGCTCGCGAAGGTGGGGTTACTTTTATAACCCTAAAATTGTGTCTAAACAAATTATTAAGTAGGATAAAGATGGCATAAAAAGTTGGACACCAAAAGCGGTTACCTCGAGGGAATCCTCTTTATAATATTGTATAGATAAACAAAAGATCCTTAATCAAGTATATTTCTTATACAAATGATTCTTAAAAAGAGGTAAGTGTATATTATTATAATAATAATAAAACAAATAATGATAACAATAATAATAATAATAATAATAATCAAAAAAGAAGTAATAATTAATAAGGATTATTAGCCAAATATATTTCTAATATACAGGATTCTCAAAGAGGTAAATATAAAGCATACCTTTTATCTTATGATAAGATTAAAAAAAAAATGTTATAGACTTGGTAAAATGAACAGAAATTAATTTTAAAATAAAAAATAGCAACACAAAATATAACAAGGTTCACCGGGAATGAATTGGAAACAAATTCATCATAATGTTAGTTAGCTAAATATGAACTATGACTAGCTTGAGCAACAACAATTTCTTCAAAGTCAACGTACAACTCCATGATAGAAACGATAGTCTGGTACCGGCGATACATTCTAAATATTACTCTCATATCTCTGTTACTGTTTATTGTAATTGCTCGAAATTTTACATTTCCGTTAACATTTGAGATTGGACAGTTATATTGTATTTTCCCCACTCTCCTCTGGGAGCCAACATTTTTGCTTTGACAAAACTCAACTCTTAGTTTCTCTAATAACACGGTGTAAGAGAATATATTTCCATGCAGGATAATTACACATAAATATCACTTTTTCATTAACTATTGTAACAAAACTATTAAAATGTATAATAGAAGTAATTATACTGTTATCCATATTTTTTCCACTTACTTTTTTTTTTTTTTTTTTTTTTTCTGGTAAGCTATCTCACACTCTCAAACACTTCTGCTAAGCCATTGCAGGATGTCACTTTATTTGCAGGTGAGGATTCAAGTAAGTTACCATTTTTTTTTTTTGTTGAAATCACAATAAAGTACAACAAGTGTTTTTTTTATAAGTTGAACTCGCAAAGAACTCGCAACACAACCACAAATTCATAGAATTTATGTTGAATTGTTGCGAGCTCCAGGGGTGTTAAGGTTTTTTTTTCTTCCACTGAAATCATAATGAGTTATCCCAAGTTATCCAAAAAAACACTATATTCTCCTAAATATACATAAAATATCATATTCCTCTATTTAACACACATAATTACAATATATATCTAGTTGAGCCGTAAACTTTAAAATTTAATTTAAAAAATAAAATTCATGTATATAATTATAAAATACTTACACACAAATCACAAATTATAAATTATAAAAAGTTTATAAAATTAAAATTATATATTTTATGACATAAATTGTACCTTACTTATATTTAAATAAAGTAACTATTATAAAATAATAACAAGAATTGATAGACCCATATATACCTCTGAATATACTATTACTAATAATAATAATGATGATCATGATGTATAGATAAACATTATTATAAGGAAATAATTACTATATAGTGAAAGGCCACCTTATTAGAAGATAATGCAAGTCAGTTACAGATGATTTCAAAAGGAACCAAGAGGGAAAAAGAAGTGGAAATATACAGTTGAAAAGCCTAAACAACTTCATACAATAATTACCGTACTAAAAAATAAACAAAACTTCATTCAATAATGCGAGCCACAAGAACTGTAATATCGTCAATCCTTCCTCCTACATGTTTTCGTCCCACCCTCCGAGCAGCTACTGCAAATGGGCATAGAGTCTCCTTATCCATGGAAAAGCACAAAGCAACTTTCGCAATGAAACTAGCCAAATCTTGGACATCCATTTTTCTTTTTACGTTTTTCTCCATAAAAATCATCTCAATCTCATGAGGAAACTGACATATATTTTACAATTTAATTTGGAAATCACCGTTGGATATGACAACGGTAATTCCTTGTGCAGTTATTGTCAAAGAGACACAGTGCCTTATGAATGATTGCAACCATTTTTATTCAATATATGCAAGTTGCAATATGAAGGGACACGTTGCAATATGAAAGGACACCAGGCTTCAACACATGATTTCTAACTACTACAACCGTGAAGTTGTTTGATTAAATATTAAATTGAAGCCATGTGTCATTTGATGAAGGGACACACCAATTTAGAAGCATTGTGTCTTTTAGTTGTGGCCATTCTCATCAGACATGATCGTCCGCGAATGGGCTCATGTGCATCTATATATAGTCCCCATTGTCAAGCATTTACGGGACTTTTACTTGGTATTTTGTGTGAGTTTGAGTGTTCTGAAATTTTGCAAGTCTTATATTAATTTCTTAAGTTCAAAGAGAGTGAGGAAAATCTCTTGTTATCACTAATCAAGAAATTTATAGAGATTTCATTGTATCCTGGGAGAGTATTGTCATCAACCCAATACCAACTATATGTGAGGGCAAATATCTCTCTAAAGACAGCGAAGTGATTTGTGCCTTGAAACCACAACAATATTCAAGTTCTTGATCATCTCCTACACCAATTTTCTAAACATTTTAGAGAGATAATCTCTTAAAGATGGCTCAATATTAGAATACTACTTTCAAAGTCATGAATCAAGAATTGTCAAACTAGATTGGTTTGATGGAACAAATTTTAATCGTTGGAAGGACAAGATGATATTTCTCTTTTCAGTGCTCAATCTCGCTTATGTGCTTGATCCGAATACTACTTCAATTCCTCATGCCACTGAAGATGCTTCCAAGGAAGAAAAGGAAAGAGTTATCCAATTAAAGAAAAAAGTTTCATGAGGATACTTTTGCATGTCGAGGTCACATTCTCAATACTTTATTAGATAGACTTTATGATCTCTACATGTCAATTCAATTGCCATTAGATATTTGGAAATCTTTGGAAGAGAAATACAACAATGAGCGACAAGGTACGGATAAATTCATAGTGTTAAAGTATTTTGAGTTTAGTATGGTTGATGATGTGCCTATTATAGATCAAGTTCATAAGTTACAAATCCTGGTTAGTAGACTTCGTGGTCTACAAGTGATAATTCTTGAAACATTACAAGTTAGAGCAATTATTTCAAAATTGCCTTCAACTTGGAATGATTATAGGAAGAAACTCCTACATCTTAGTGAAGACTTCACTGTTGAGAAATTATTAAGGTATTTACGTACAGAAGACGAAACTCAAAAACGTGATGTTGTATATCTTTATCAAAATTCAAAGGTGAATCATGCTGGTGACGAAAAGGCTATCAAAGGCAAAAGAAAGAAATTCTCTGTGGATAATTAGCAAGATAAAAAGAGAAAAAGATCATGTTTTCACTACCACAAGAAAGGGCATTATATCAAGGATTGTTGTCTTCTGAAAAGGGTAAAACCCAAAAGAAATGTCAAGTTCCAAGGCCAACTTAGTGGAAGAAAAAGACTTGGTTGCTATGGTCACCGATGGAGTTCAATACATGCATATTGGTATGATCACAGAACTCAACATGGCAACACAAGGAAGATTACTTGAGTGGTGGTTAGACTCTGGTGCTACTGTTTATGTTTGCAATGATCATGATCAATTCAAGACATATGAAGAAGTGAACAACCGAGAGGTATTAATGGGAAATGACAACTCGGCTAAAGTATGCAGTTAAAGAACAGTAGAATTGAACTTCGCATCTGGAAAGGAGTTAACTTTAGTGAATGTTCCAAATCTAAGAAAGAATTTAGTCTCTGATAGTTTCTTATGTAAGAGAGGATTCAAAATTGTAATGGAATATGATAAAATTATCTTACTTAAGAATGAGATATATGTAAGAAAAGGATATTGTACAGAAGGCATGTTCAAACTTAATATTAATAAAGTGAATGTTTCTGTGTATGTTGTTGATTCTTGTGATTTATGGCATAGTAGATTAGTACATTTAAATTACAAGTCAATTGAATATATGCATAAACATAACTATATTAATCTTAGTAATAAGGATTTTAATAAGAAATGTGAGATTTGCATACAAGTCAAAATTACTAAGAAACCATTTCCTAAAGCGGAAAGACATACACATTTACTAGAGCTAATACATACTAATATTTGTGAATTAAATGGTTATATTGCTAGAGGAGGTAAAAGGTATTCTATAACCTTTATTGATGATTGTTCTAGATTTACTTATGTGTATTTGCTAAGAAATAAAGATGAAGCATTTGAAATGTTCAAGAAGTAAGTTGGAAGAAGAAAACATGCATAATAAGAAAATAAAAGTTCTGCGTGGTGATAGAGGTGGAGAATATTTTTCTAGTGAATTTGATTCCTTTTGTGAATTATATGGTATTGTGCATGAATCTTCTGCTCCATATACTCCACAATAAAATGTTTTAGCAGAGAGAAAGAACTGTATCTTAGTGAATATGGTTAATTCAATGTTACTAAATGACAAGTTACCCTACAATCTTTGGGGTGAGGCATTATTGATGGCATGTCATATTCATAATAGAACACCGTCAAGAAATAGAAAGGTTTCTCCTTATGAAATATGGAAAGGAAGAAAACCAAACTTAAATTATTTAAAAGTGTGGGGGTGTTTAGCCTTTTATCATGTTCCTATCAAAAGAGAACTAAATTGGGGCCAAGAGCCATGAAAGGCATTTTCATAGGATATGCTCAAAATTCTAAGGCATATGGAATTTTGGACTCAGTGTCTAATACAGTTATTGAATCAAGAGAGATAGAATTTACTGAAAACAAATTCATTAATGATTCATCCCCCAATTTGGAATATCCCCAAAAGGATACAGAAGTTAATTTCTCAAGAAACTACTGTAGATCAAAGTAATAAACCTCTAAATAAGGATGAAATTGTTGAACTAAGAAGGAGCCAAAAAATGAGAAAAAGTAAGGATGTGGGTCCAGATTTTATCTCTTCTCAGGCTATAACTCTTTTGGTTAAAGGAACTAGGGATTCTGTAATAAATAAAATCCCTATTGTGTTAAACATAGAGGGTGATCCTCAAATATTCAAAGAGGTTATGGCCTCTAGAGACTCTGCTTTTTGGAAAGAAGCAACAGATGATGAAATGGACTCAATATTTTCTAATAATACTAGGGTCTTAATTGATTTGCCTCCAGGATTAAAACCTATAAGATGCAAGTGTGTATTTAGAAGAAAATATAATACAGATGGTTCACTACAAACCTTTAAGAAAAGGTTGGTAGCTAAAAGGTTTAGACAAAAAAGAAGGTCTAGACTATTTTGATACCTATGCACCTATGGCAAGAATGACTTCTATTAGGACTTTTATAGCGTTAGCATCCATTCATAAGTTTCACATACATCAAATGGATGTTAAAATGGCTTTTCTCAATGGAGATCTTAATGAAGAAGTTTATATGGAACAACTGGAAGGCTATGTGCTACCCAGAAATGAAAAGAAAGTTTGTAAACTAGTTAAGTCTTTATATGGCTTAAAACAGGCACCTAAGAAATGGCATGAGAAGTTTGATTTTATGGTGTTATCAAATGGCTTCTCACATAATAATGCAGACATATGTATATACTCCAAATTTACTAAGGATTGTGGAGTAATAATTTGTTTATATGTAGATGATATGTTAATCATCGGGATGAACTTAGAAGGGATTTGTCAACACAAAGGAGTATCTAACTTCTAAATTCAAGATGAAGGATTTGAATGAAGTAGATACAATATTGGGTATAAAGGTGCATAAGCATGAAATTGGCTTTGCTTTAAGTCAATCTCATTATATTAAGAAGGTATTGGAAAAGTTTGAGCATCTTAAAATCAAAGAGTCCAATACACCCTATAATCCTAATTTTAAATTAAAAGAAAACATAGGGAGACCTATAGCACAATTAGAATATGCAAGTGCTATAGGAAGTCTAATGTATGCAATGCATTGTACTAGGCCTGCTATATCATTTGCTGTGTGCAAACTATCAAGGTTTACAGGAAAACCTAGTTATCAATATTGGAAAGCTATATAGCAAGGGTTCTTGGTTATCTTAAGAAAACCATAAACCTGGGATTACATTTTAGGAATTATCCCACGATACTAGAAGGTTATTCTGATGCTAGTTGGATTACGAATCTAAGTGATAATAAATCCACTTCAAGATGGATTTTCACCATAGGTGGTGGAGCAATAAGTTGGGCCTCAAAGAAACAAACATATATTTCACATTCCACTATGGAGGCTAAGTTTATAGCTTTATCAGCCGTAGGTAAAGAAGCGGAATGACTTAGGAATTTGTTATATGATATAAACCTGTGGCCACAGCCAATGACTGCCATTTTGATCTTTTATGATAGTGAATCAACCATGTCTCGAGCATATAATAAGGTTTATAATGGAAAGTCTAGACACATAAGATTAAGACATGAGTTTGTGAGGCAATTAATAGGAGATGGTATAATTACCATCACATATGTAAAATCTAAAAGGAATTTAGCAAACCCATGACTAAAGGTTTGTCAAAGGATAAAGTCAAGGAGACTACTATTAAAATGAGATTAAAATCTATAGTTGTTAAATGATGGAAACCTAACCTTATTCTAGTAGAACACTAGTTTCAAGGTTTAAAGGGTAATAACAAGTTATTTAACAACTAGAGCACTAAGATATAGGATTTAGTGTTGTATATATAATTAGGAGGGTGAGTTAAAACTCTTAATCGATTGATAATATAATTTACCATAAGGATTCCACCTATGTGAATATAGGGGTGGTGCTGCTCTGATCGAGAATTTTAGATGTTTTATTCTTATAAATATTCATGAAACCAGGATAAACACATGGCCATAAAAGTGCTTAAAATTCATAAATATCTTGGACTTATTTGGAGGTATAATTTATGTGTGTGATTTTTTGGTACTAACACAAGAAGTATGGGTTTAATCAACTAGATACCTATTACTTTGTTAGATTCTTAAAAATTTACACCAAGAAAATGTTTAATCCTAGTTATACATTCCTTATATATAAATTTATTTTATTTTAAATTTGTAAAATAGTGGGAGATTGAAATATATTTTTTAATTTAATTTGAAAATTACTGTTGGATATGACAACGGTAATTTCTTGTGCAATTATTGTCAAAGATACACAGTGCCTTATGAATGATTGCAACCATTCTTATTCAATATATGCAAGTTGCAATATGAAGGGACACGTTGCAATATGAAAGGACACAAGGCTTCAACACGTGGTTTCTAACTGCTACAACCATGAAGTTATTTGATTAAATATTAAATTGAAGCCAGATGTCATTTGATGAAGAGATACCCCAATTTATAAGTATTGTCTTTTTGTTGTGGCCATTCTCATCAGACATGACCGTCCGTGAATGGGCTCGTGTGCATTTATATATAGTCCCCATTGTCAAGCATTTACGGGACTTTTACTTGCCGTTTTGTGTGAGTTTGAGTGTTTTAAAAGTTTGCAACTCTTATACTAATTTTTCAAGATTAAACAGAGTGAGGATTGCTAATCAAAAAATTTATAAAGCTTTCATTATATTTTGGGAGAGTATCGTTATTAACATAATAGCAACTACATGTGGGGATGAATATCTCTCTAAAGATAATAAAGTGATTTGTGCCTTGAAATCACAATAATATTTAAGTTCTTGATTATCAATTTTCTTAACAGAAACATGTTATCCCAAAGCCCATCACTTCCAAGCACTACTATGTCACCAGGCTCTACCTGAACACGATACGCCACATGCGATTTAGGACAGTCACAGCCCCCATTCTTCCCCAACTGATAGGGCCTGTTGAAACTATGCTACTGAATAGGTGATCAAAACAATAACTTGTTGTTCCTAAATAGCATTAGCCTGCTATCACCTACGTTCACTCCATGCAACACGTGTTCCTTTAGAGTGACAATAGAGGCCGTTGATGAGCCATTTGCCTTGGTGTACAAGAAAGCCTGCTCAACACTCTTCTTAGGTTAACATAGCCTTTTGGTTCATGTTTTGCAGTAGCGACAGCCCTTTTCATGAGCTTTCGGGCATACTCGCGGGCGTCTACTCCGTGATTTGCCCAACCGCCGACGCAGTCAACCACTCCCATGGTTCCTTCTTCCTTACAGATGAAGTAGGCATCTTCACCCAGTAGCTTCTTTTGGGTTTTGCTTTGGAAAGTAGAAACCCCTTGCAACCATGTTCAACCTATGAACCTCTTCTCCAGAACCGCGGCAACGTCTCTTCACGATCATTTTTGAAGGTATGAAAGAGAAAGACGGCACGAAGGATGGTCTAAATGATCAAAAGTTAATTGGGTGTGTGTGGTTCTCTTTTTATAAGGGCGCTAGGCTTATACACCTTGCCAAATGACAATGGCTAATTTCTTTGGAACTTTCATTTTAAACAGAAAAAGATAATCCACCCACACGTGGCTTTGATTTAGAAGCTTCGTAATTTTTTTTTCTAATACTAGAAGTTTCTTAAATGTTGATGTTATATAAAAGGAAGAAAGAAAAAAAATGAATAGAAGCCTAACTGCTTACCGGAAAAGAAAATAAAAATAAAATATTATTTATTCCAACTAAATTCTTCAAAGTCTAACAATTGAACAGTAAAATTAGGTGGATTCTCCCTCCAAATTCGAAATGCAAAAGTCTTTGCAAAGTAATGTTATTTACACAAATAAAATCTGTAGAGACCTTACAAAAAACTCAATTATATATGACCATTTCTTTGTTTTTTGTTTTTTTCTGTTTTCCTCTATTACTATCACAGAACCTATCAAATTTTTGTGAGCTTCGTAAAATTATTTTATTTTATATTAGTGAATTGATAATCACTACATACCTATCAAAATTTTTTGCTTGAATTTTTCATTTTTTTAAAAAATAAATGTAATTTGTATTTAAATTTAGAATAAATCATTATTATATAGTAAAATGTTTCAGGTTAATACGATTATGGCCATGACCGGTGCATAGGGAATTTCCATTCCCTAACAAACCTAACCAAAAACCTATATTAAAATTAATGGAGTTTCCCGTAAAATTAGGGCATTCCCAATTATACTAAACCTGCAAAAAATATCCAATATATATATCTGTGTGTGTGTGTGTGTGTGTGTGTGTGTATGGTTATGTATATATAGTTTGGAAACCTTTACATACACAAGGCTATCGAAAGGATTTGTGTAATTAACATAAATTCAACTAATATACACATTGCTTCACTAAGCCAAAATGATACAAAACCACCAATAACCCAATATGGACTCTACCTGTGTTTCAAAGAGTACTATATCATCATAAGCCATACTTGGCTATACAAAAGATATTCCAAAAGAGAAGTCAAGACCCTTCAAGTGGGCTCACCAAAATGGAATAAGTAGAAATTCTATTGAGTAGGAGGAGCAGAACCTGCCTCTGACTGAATTTGAAATAAATAAGGAAACCACGGGGTAAGTTATAAAACTCAGTGAAAAATAATGTACTCATAGGTGACATGAGACAAGTAAAAATATCTAAACTATACTTTAAATTATGAAAATGAAATACAATTATTTTCTCTCAATAAAATAATTACTAAAATATTGATTTCATATCATAATAAAACTTCAAGGGAAGATCCTATTTCAGAAATAGCTGCCTGACTAGGTAGCCCTGTAACCTAACTCCAGCAGTAAATGATAACTTCATGCCTGTGAGTGTCTATATCTTCTGGACATATTGTGTAACACCTTACTAGACAAAATACTATGCTTAAGTCATAATATATTACCTGATAAGTTATTACATGTGACTAGCTGATTAAATTCCCTTTTTTTTTGTTCCATTATTAATTAATCGTGTACCGGAAGTAAAGTAACATAAATAAAAATGCGAAATAAACAGAAATACTGGAAAATGCATCATATATATATATATATAAACATCTGTTTCTTTTTTTTTTTTCAAAGTTGTCAAAAGTTATATAAGACAGTACAGGGTAGTAAAACAATGAGGCCGTTAACACAAAATAAATCGGCCTGTCTATTTGAACAACCCCTTCACTGGTCCCCACGGGATATTTCATGTACACTGCTAACTCCTAGCCCTATTCTCATGACCCAAGCTGCCAAAAGAGGGTCATCCTGTACACCTACTGCTGCCACGACAAGTACTCCAACTAGATGGATTCTGAAGAAAGGAATCTGTTTGCCATGCCTGCATCTGCTGGAGTGTAGTCCACGCTCGGAGCAGAGGACGAGGAAGATGAACTCTCTACCTCAGATGGATCCTCCTCAGACATCGTGACCGAGGGTATCTGCTGTGGTGGTGAGGCTAGCGGAACCATGGGAGCTGCCTCGGCTGCTGCCACTGCGTGTGGAGGTGGAAAGGGATGGGCCATATACAGCGGGATAGCAATATAAGATGCAGCGAGGTCGAAGAGTAGATGAGCAAGGGGAACAGCAAAATCTCTACGAAAGAAGAAATAAAAGCGAAACTGACACCTACCAAATATATATATACAGTCTAGAAACGGGTCCAGGTGGATGTGGAGCTCGGGAAACTCAATGAACAGGACGCCGGTGGCCGCATTCTCCATGATTTGAGAATGACGCGGAAACATATAGTAAGGTGAGAAATAAAGATTTCTCAGTAGGGATCCTAAGTTTATACATATATCTGCCATAGCTGTCATCCTCAGTTGTTTCGGGTTTTGGTTAATTACAAGAAAATGTTACCTCAACAGGATATTCTACTAGATTAGTTATAGAAATCATAGCCCGAAACATAGCTTAGTTTTACTTAAGGAAATAAAGAAAATAAATAGATAAATAAATAACCAGACCTATGTTATTGATATAGTTAAGTGACAGCCATAAAGTGAACAATAATAAATATATGCATATATATAACATCCAATGGTGCAATTAACTCGATACATGATAACAGAAACTATGGATATGCATAAGAAATAATGCACTTGATTTTAACTCGTATTTTCTATACTTGGTCCCTTGGGAGTATATTGGCCATACAACTCCTAGGTAATAGTTCGTTTTTCAAGATCGAACTCGTTCCTATATAGGATCGCCGAGTTTACTTTCCCTGACTTCCCCACTGATCTATTCCCCTTAACTTGTTCAGGGGCTGGCCCAAGTCATATGGAAATCCTTCCTCATTCATATAAGGGTAGTATCACTTATCTAATATTTTGACCAATGCATGCATAACTCGTAAATTCATATTAATTGCAATTTCTGCTGAAATCTTGGCAGTATAATGGATCATGTCTGCTTCCACATGAATAGTGCCAGACAACGAGGAAATTTTAATCAAATAGCAATTCCAATATAGAACATCATATTCATACCAAGAATATAACAATATCAATAGGTACAAGTTTTAAAATCTTAAGTCTTAATCTATCTTGCAAGTTTTTAATTTCTATTGATATTCCCGAGTTTGACTACCAAGAGTAACTGGGGTCTGAGTTCCGATTTAATACAATTTTTGACCTCCGGAGTTATATTCAATCTTCCGACATTATATATAATTTCCGACATCCAGAGTTATATTCGATCTCTGACCTTATTCTACCATCGTTCTTCTAAGACTTTCATGTGTTTCCTAAATTCTATTTTTCTATCATTAACTATACCCGATCTAGTTTCCTATTCACTAAGTTTCGAGGTCAACCTAAAGTATAACTGACCTAGCTCTCTATCTGCTAGATTTCCGAGTTCAACCTCAAGTATACTCGACCTAGCTCTTTGTCTGCTAAGTTCCGAGGTCAACCTAAAGTATACTGGACCTAGCTCTCTATCCGCTAGATTTCCGAGTTCAATATCTCCGGGTTCAACTTAAGTTGTTTGTATTTCATCCCAGACCGCCCTACTTCTAGCCAGAATTGCACTCTTATGAGAGAAAATTCACCAAAAATAGAAATTTGGGTGAAATCATGCGAAAACTATATCAATGTAAAGCTAACAGAGCAAGCTTTCAAATAAAAGAAGTTGCATATCATTTGGGTGAATATAATTTGAGATATAAGTCTAAACCTTGACCTTATTGGACTACCCTGTTCCAGCTCGGGTTGAGCTTAAGGTAAATTCATTGATATACCAGGGATAGTTGACAGTGAATCTAAATCTAAAATTTTTATGGGATGTTCCCTCATGTGTTAGCTTTCAAAAAACATTGGAATCACTGAATTTGGAGTTGTGTAGGGTGAGTTACACCCTTCTCAACTCACATTACCCAGATGAAGGTCGTGATTTCTATGTCAAACTTCAAAAATTCATAACTACCTCTACACTGATCCAATGGCCTTATATTATATATGTATGGAAAGCCCTGAATGTTTAGTTTCATATAAAAATAGATTCATGGACGTTAAACGGCTGTAGGCGGAGCTGTATACTCCGCTGTACGGATTGCCGAGAAAAAACTCTAACAGCTTCTTGAGTGTTCTTTCTTTTCTACAAGCTCTTTCATACCAATTCTATTTCCAATCATAACACACATGCAAAATCAGCCATAAAATATCATCATCACTCCACATATCATTAGTAGCACAAAGTATACAAGACCCACACACAACTCCAAACCAAGGAAAATAAGAAGAGAAGTAGGATTCCTACCTTGTCTAGTTGAAATCTAATTGGTTTGGTGCCTTAGATGGAAGCAACCTTTGATGAGACTTGAAGAGGGGATGAAGATGGAGTGAAGAGGAAAGTGAATAGAAGAGAAATGAGGAGAGTTCCAGCAGCTAGGTTGATCGAATGTTTCAAGGAGAGAAGGAAAGAAAAATGTGAAGATTTTTGAAGCAACTTCACTTTGATTGGTGGACATCACCTTACCTTCCAATTTGGCTTGGCTTCCCATCCTTCAATGGCTGATCAAGGCGCCACATAAGGAGGTGTTTTGGCTAAATCTTAGCCATTCATCCTAGGGTACTCATATAAAAATTTCTATTGGTCCGGTTCCGACAGTTTAAAATACCGAAATCTTACCTATTTCTCTTAAATCGGTAAACCGGTTTTAGAAAAATTTTATAAGGTTTCCTATGTTCCTAATCTAATTCCATCGAGCCTAATCACTTCTAAATCACATTTAATTGGCTTCAAGTGACTGTTTAATCGAATTCTGATTAAACCCACTTATTCGATAAAAATCGAACAACTCGGTTATTAACGATAAGATTTTTCGGACGTTACATATTGGCCGACATGCCGGGCTAGCAATCACCCTATTAGCTGGGTTATTCGAGGTGCACTTTATAAGGCTAATACTACTGTCAGTAGCAAACAGTTCTGTTACAGTTTTCTCCCTCTCAGAAAACTTTACTCATTATAAAATCCTTGTCAACAAAGCTCTTCTTTCAATCTAACATATGCATTCTTACTATAACATTAATGTATAATGAGAATTCAGAAAACTTCCACACTCTAACACATCTAATTCTTAAGTCTTGTCTCATGCTCATAACATTTAACATCCACTGAATATAAGTTCCAATTTAGTGAACTAGAGTTTAATATAATTTCATAAAGAATTAAATTCTAAACTAAAAGCATTATGAATTTGAATCATTCTCCAAAGTGGTTAGCATCATGAACTCAAATCATATATGTATATACATATATATATATATATAACTTCACATAAAAATTTAACTATAAGTATACTATTCACTCACTGTCAAAGATCCAAGACAAGGATTCAAGTGGATGGCTCCTCCGGGCCAACGGGAAGCTCCTTGGAAGAGTCCAACACTACAAAAGATACCAATCTGACATAAATATACTTTTGGAGTCTAAATCTAACTCAAACTACCCATAATAGGAAAAACCTCCAAATTGGAACCCTTGGACCACAACCCTTTATCTAATTGTTCCAACTTCAAATCTATGGAAAAATTTGCTAATTCTCAACAAAGAGAAGGTCATAAGTTCAAGAACTTACCTTATGTTGTTAAGGAAGAGAATCAAGCGAATGAAAGATAGTGATTCTCCTCCCACATTCACTTTCTCTCACTAGAAGGAGAAAGAGACATAACCATGGAGATGGAGATGATGATGAAAGGGGAAGAAAGGTGATTTGTGGTGGATTCTTGGGAAAGAGATTGATAAGCTATGGATTTATCGTGTAGCGGGCACATGAGCAACCACTTCTTAGCACCTGGCGCCTAACTGCCTGAAACCTCCAAATTCTATTTCTGATGTCTGGCGCTTGAGAGGACAATTCCGCTCGAGCGCCCAATGATCGAAAACTCGCAAGATTCCATCTTGCAGTGAGCACTCGGGTGCCCACTTTCTAGCGCCTAAGTGCCCAATCATCTGAAGCTCATCCAGACAGCAGAGCTGGCACTCAAGAGCTATTACCCATTTTTTTAAAACAAATTATAAGCCTCACTCACCTTTGTAAGCCTATTTCCACTCAAATAACTTCTAAATACTCAAAAATACTAATTTAAGAGATCATACCGAAGTCCATAATTTAAATAAATTTAAAACTCCTATCACATTAAACATTAAGGCATTACACAAACAGAGAATGAAAAATATTTGAATGATTGTAAACCCTTTACTTAAATTATTAATAAAAAATCATTATTTTATTATACTTATCTTTAAATTATGAAAAAATTGCAACCACCCTCTCAGTAGTTTTTGAAAAATACAACAAGTTCTAAAGCTTTATTAAAAATAACACTCTACTTCAAAAACTTTATGTAAAAATAGCACTATACTCCTTGAGCTTAATTATCAAATTACTTCATTAGCGAATCATATTATGATATTTTTTTTTCATGACAAAATCAAGTTTTTGAAGGCAAGATTTAATCTCGCTTCTCAAGCCAATTGTTATCCACAGTTGAGTTATTTGAATTTCTACATTGACTTGATGGGCCTATTCGCATCAACAAATACATCCTAGTAGCGATTGATTATTTGTCCAAGTGGCCTGTAGTTCCGACCCAAAAAAAAAAGTGGCCTGTAGTTGTAACTCTCCTCTCAGCATTCAATTTTTGATTGAGTGAAAAAATGAGAACAAAAAACTCAATTCAATTTTATTTTTTTAATTTTTTTATTGTGAGCGTTGTATTTTATCATAATTAGAAAAAAATTGTAAAATCCAAAAAAAAAATTACATTTAATGACAAAACTCATTTTATATCTTCATTGCAATAAACTTTGCCAAATTCATTCTTTTATCTATCCTTTGGTAGGTTATTTCTTTTCTTATCTTTGTTTCCTACTTGGTCTTAAAAGATTCAATTGTTGAAAAAAGAGAAATTAAAATAAAAAAAAACTCATTTTTAGCCTTTTTTTTTAAGCCTAAATTGATAACCATTTTAGCTCAATTGAGCTTTTTTTTTGGGTTTTATTTTCAAAAAAAAAAAAATTGCAAACAAACATGCTCTTTGAGTTATTCTTTGGCCTAATTTAGAAACCAAAGTCTTTATCCTACTAAAAAACAATGCCAAAAAAAATTAGAATCAAGACAAAAGAAAAGAAATAAAACCATTTGCTATAAGGGCAGCACATCGAGCTCGTCCTTGCAGAGATTGCAGGTAAGGAATGTTCCAATAAAGAGTTTTCTTGCAAGAAGGCATACGAGCAGCGCTAAAAAATAGGACCATGGGAAAAATCAAAGAAGCCAATTGGTTTAGATTGAAAGTGTGCATAAATGGGAGCTAGAAGCAAGAGGGATGGGAAGGCTTTTTTTTTTTAAAAAAAAGAAAGGAAAATAAATAAAAACAGAAACGGAAAAAGAAGGATAGGAGAAGTTAGAGAATTAGCATATTGGAGTTTGAGGCCATAGAGACTCTGGTGAATAATAAGAGAGCAATTGAAGGAGAAAAGAGAGAAAGGAAAGAATTGGGAGAAACATGATAGCTTTGAATGGGAGGGACAATGGAAGAAATTAGAGTTAGAAAAATAAAAGGGCACAAAGGTGAATCTAGAGAAGAACTACAATAAAAGAACAAGGAATAACCAAAAAGAAAGCATTTGCAGAAACTAAGATATAGCAGTTCCCTTTCTCATTTGATGTTTATCTTCAGCCACTAATTGATGACTTAAAAGAGTTATAGGATAGAGGTATTGAAACTTACGATACATCATCAAGCAGAATTTTCGGTTGCATGCAGCCCTATTATGGAATATTAATGATTTTTCTGCTTATAACATGCGATCAAGATGTAATACTAAAGGAGCATTAACTTGCCCTTGTTGTCATGTAGAAACTAGTTCTTATCATTTAAAATAGGGTTAATTACATTTTGCCCCTTCCCTCGTGTTATAGGTTATGTGCACTTTACCCCTTACATTTTAAAAACATGCATCTTGACTCATTGCATTTTATCAAATGTGTATTTTACCCCAAATAAGTTACTATACTCCCTTGAATTTTGGATCATGTGCTAATTAACCCCCTGAACTTTCCTAAATGTGTAACCCGACACCTTGAACGTGTGATATTTTTATGAAAAAATTAACAGAAAGGCCAAAGTGCACATTTGATAAAATGTAGGGGGTCAGATGCACATTTTTAAAATATAGGAGGTAAAGTGCATATGCCCTATAATACAAGGGGGTAAAGTATGCTTAACCGTTTAAGATGATCGCAAGCATTTGTCACATATGTTGTCACATTTTTGTCACTAGCATACCTCTGACCATGACAAATGTTGCTAAGAAATGAGTTGGACCTTGTATTGATTATTTTAGACATCATTTAATTTTATTTATTTTTAACTAAATAAAAAATAAAAAATTGATAGAGTTTAATTATGTTGCACTAATAGTGGGAAGGATTTTTACACAGTTAACCAATCATGTTATTCCATTTGTATGATCATTCAATCAATACATGTAAAACTCAACCATATTGGCTGATATGGCAATATATGTAACACCTTCTTAAGTACAATATCATGCTTAAGTCATAACATCACATTCAGGAGTTGCTACCAATAAATTAGCGAACCTTGCTTGATTATATATTGTATTTTTGAGAAAATAGCATAATATCTATTGTCGTAGTGTTGAGTAAATATATAAATAAATGAATAAGGGAAATACAATTTTCCTTACATACACAAATATTTACATCATAATTGCGATTATCAAATTACATAACCAGATTCCTAGCCTTGTATTACAATCTTTCAAAATACGTAAACAGCTCTATATTAAGAGCTTCAACTAGCAAAACAGCCATCCAATGTAAACATATGTATATATTTGACAGCAATATCCAGCAGCCAATCTAGTTTTGATCAAATTCTTCTAGGATGGTCACCATCAAGATATCCTAAGCTGTCTAGAGATGACACAGGAGTACAGGAATGACAATTTTACATTCTCAATAGGCATCCTAAGCTATCAGACAATTAATGTCATTGTCAATGTTTTAACTATTTCGGTTTATTAAGAAAAGTGTGATCTCATACATAGAGATAAAGATTCATTTATTAAATTCAGAAAACATATCATTCCAAAGCAGGTTTGTTTTTAACTCATACACTTAGTTCAAACATGGTAATAATCACACAACTATAATGATGTTTGGTCTTAACAGATTATGCTATTGCATGAAAGCAAATAAGCTATATGCTCATTAATGCATGACTTGATACATCTTCATATTTACTTTATTACTTAGCATGTGCTCTTAATTTTGCTGCCCTTAGATAGATTGTTCTAGGATATGAGTTCATTCCATGATTGTTGTCACATAGTACTAATCTCAAATTAAATTAAGCAAACAAGGAAATTCACATGCCTCTAATTAGAGGAATCTCATTTTTAATTAACTGCCTTCTATTAGAGGGATCTCATAGTCTTGATATAATAGCCTCCAAGTAAAGGGATCTCATATTCTTATATTCTTAGCTTGCATAGTTTGTTCATACTTGTACATGAGGGTGCTTGATGCACTTATCCTCATACTACATAACTTGCTTTCAAAATATTCCTACCGAAAATTCAGCAGTATGATGGTTGTAATGTGAGAATTCCCAAAATTTACTATAGTAGATTCAATAGCTAGTCCACAAAAAAGAATAATGCCAACACATGGATTAAAATCTCAATCACATACATTTTCATATAAGGTAAGGAATGCCTCAATCACAAGGATTCAAATGAATCGCAGTAGCATGACATATATATCAATATAGCAGTGAAACTAACATATATCCTTCATCTTTTTCATTAGTTTTGGTCCTATATAGTTTAGAAACCTGTAAGTTAAGTTATAGGTGATATAACTATAAATTAGACTTAGATTCCTTAATTCTACCCAAACTTGCAAATTATACCAAAATTTCAATTTAAATCCTTTTAAGCTCAAATTGTACAGAAATATTGCTCTAATAGTCTATTTTTAAATCTCTTTGATCCATAATTATAAAAACTGGCTCGGACCGACCGATCGGACTGGTAAACCGACAAACTGGCCAACTAGCTGGTCTGAGTTACTCTAAAGGCTGGCCATGCAATAGAACCGATATAAACCAATCTGACTTGGCGATTTTTGGTAAAAACCGATGACCCGCCCAGTTTGATTAAACTGGACCGGGTTATAAAAGAAGAAGAAAAATGCAATAGACCAAAGGCACAAAACCCAGATGCAGTGAATCCCTATTGTGCCGTTTGTCCACCCACCGCTCGCTGCTTGCAGTCACGCCAATTATCTCGCTCCATCGCCAATGAACCATAGCCGCTACCTTGCGCTCAACCTCAGCCCCACCACACGCTGCAACTAGCATCCTTCACCACCTCAGCATGACCATGTTTGTACTAGAAAGGGGCCGTGTGAGAGAGAAAGAGAGAGAGAGAGAGAGAGAGAGATGAGTTGAGGCATGAGATGATGTGAGTGGTGCACTTGTGTTGTGTCATGTGTGAGAGAGAGATGAGTTGAAGCATGTGATGATGTGAGTGGTGCAGCTGTGTCATGTCATGGGTGTGCAGCTCGGGAAGAAAAGTTAAGAGAGATTTAGCATTATTTTTGTTTTTTTAATTTGTTATTTCTTTTAAAATAAAAAAGTTAATAATGGTGTTATGGCCAATGGGCTATCTCCTTAGTCTTATTTAACTTATAGTAGGTAGGTGAATTATTTTTTGTATTGGGTCCAAACTCTTGAGTAAGATTTGAAAAAATTAAAATAAATTTTTATTTTAGATGTATATTTTTTATAATTTAAATGTATTTATTAGTATATACTAATTATATATATGATTTTATATATATTTATATAAGTATATAAATTTTTAAAGTGTGTTAGATTATTAACTACTTGTGTTACTTTATTATATTTATATAATTTTAATATATTTTTATATATTTATTTAATTATATTTATATTCAACCAGTTCAACCAGTGATCCACTGGTTGAACCAGTAACTCGATAACCCAATACCTTGGTCGAGTCAATTACCAGTTCGAGTTTTATAATTATGCTTTTGATTCCACTAAATTTTAATGAGTATAACTTAAGTTATTCAATTTTAGCCTACTGCTGCTATGTTTTGAAACAGATTTGGCCATTTAAAAGTAAAAATTTACTAAAAATTCATTCCTAAATATTTTACCCTAAAATTTCTTATTCTTATACACATGAATCCTTTTTCAAACAAACTAAGTCCCACTCAATTTGGCTAAGCAGAGCTTAAGTTATAAGCTCTACATTGGGGCTGTTCTATTTTGACACCTACAAAACATGGAATAATTTCATGGAATTACTAGGAGCAACTCACTAGGAGTTTGGATCTAAAAATTTATAAACTTATTCTCCTATGTGTTAACTTCCTAACAAAATTGTTTTCACTCAATTTGAAGGTCTGTAGGGCAAGTTATGCCCATTAGATTACACACTACTCAGGTTTATTTCCCTTAGCTTATAGCCTACTTCAAAAATTGATAACTTACTCATATTTAGTCCAATGGACCTCAAATTTCATGAGTATACTCTCTTATGAGTTAGGTTTCAAACAAAATTTGTTTCAATTCAAATGAAGTTTCCTAGTTCAAGATATGATCCATGGATGAACCATTGCTCAAATCTATTTAGATTTGCTTATTTCTATTTATGAGCTTTTTTGGGTTCCTAACTTGTTTCTCTCACTAATTAAAGTTTCACTAGTTCTAATACATTAATATGACTCTAAAGATCCTCAACCAAGATGTATGAGAAAAAAAAAGGATGAAAAGCCAAGCTCTTCTAGCAATATAGCCACATATAAGGTGATTTAGGAGCCTACCTCACTTCTAAGCTCAACGATGCCTCAAGGCTTGCTTTCTCTAACTCTAAAACCCTCTTAGAAATACACAACAACACCTAAGCTCTTCTTTTCTCCTTCTTAGTTGAAGCTAGATATGATCCAAAGAGGAGAGATTTTGGCTTTTATGTGATTTAGGAAGAAGCAAACAAGCTCAAGTGTTAGGTAGATACTGAAGAAACAAGGAGGAACCAAAGATTTGAGAGTTTATGAGAGCAACAGTGAAGGACAATTAGGGAGAGGGCGGGTTCGACTGGTGCATAAGAGAGAGAGAGAGAGAGAGAGAGAGAGAGAGAGAAAGAAAGAGAGAGAGAAGGTGCTGAAAAATTCAAGGGTTTTTAAGAGATCTATACATATAAAAAAATAGAGGAATAAATAGGAATTTTCTGCCATTTGTTAATCGTTGGGAGCACTTCTCTTTGATCAAGGGTAAAAACTTACTAATTTAGGAAATAACTAATCATCAAATATAATCATTAAAAACTTTCTAAGGAATACATTATGAGGATCTAATTTACCTTAGTGGGTTTTTAAAGTGGGCGGTTATGATTAGAGGCCCAAAATAGAAATTTACTTTATCAATGATCTACTATTCCACTATGATATTAAAGTGGTTCATAATGAAATCAAGCATTTCCTATGTGACTCCTAGAATGGAGATTTCTTCCTCTCACATTCCTTTTCCCTGTTTCTTCTTTTTTTTCTCTCTTAAAGATCATTTTTTAGTTTTCATCAATACCCATGATGTGGGTATAGCATCATGAAAGAGGATTCAAAGGAAAATGGTGGAGCTAGACAATGACCATCCTCTTGATTTGTCGCATAGTTGAAAACTTGAGGAAGATTCAGATACAGAAATGATGCTATTGAGCGATTCTTGGCAGCAAAGGAGTAAGCGAGGCGCTAATGGCTCCTCTGTTATGAATTTATGGGGTGGAGACCTCATCACTCGTCCTTGCCCTATTTAATAAATGAGATTTTGCCAAACAGACTTAGTGAAGGATAATATAACTATGGTAACATACAATGAAAGCAATATAGCACTCAGAAAGGGAATAAGGCAAGTCATCATAACATATAATGCATACATGTATTCAGAATCCATATTCCAATCATTTTCAAATCTGGATGTTACGTATTGTCGTCCCTAGGGTGTCCGTATCATATTATCACATTTACCAATTCACATAGCAACATTCAACTATACAAATTTTACAAAATTAAATAAAAACTCGTCACATTAGATCATCCACAATAGTTATAATAGGTAACCAACACAATTAACGCACAATGTTAGCATAATCATATTATCCACTCACAGAGCTTGATTCACAAAGAGGGGCTTGATCCTCCATAGCTATGATGTTAATTGGCTGTTCTCCACTGAAATATAATGTCACAAAATCATTCAATAGAAACTCATAAACAAAAATCACAAGAATATACTTAGCCTAATTCTCCAAACCCTAATTTTAGTACCAAAACCCTTAAATTTCTACCCAAAAATACCCATGAAGATTTTCCCCACTTAGACCACATCATAGAGGAAGTTTTGAGCTCCAAAATTTACCTTAGAGTATCAAGAAAGTGGAAGAACCAAGTTTGAGGGTATACGTCCCTTACCCAATTCTTTCTCCAATTCCACTATGATGACAAATTTGAAGGAGGTGTGTTAAAAGTTGAGAAGTTGATGATGGTGGGTTGATTTGTGATGTTATTGGAAGAAACTTTGAGAAAGAAAATGAAGAAGGATGAGAGGAATGAAGATGGTAGAGTTTAGAGAGAAACGAAGTCGAGATGAGAGAGAATGAGATGTCACAAATGAGAAGAGAACGCAAGGCTTGTGCAAGAGCGCAAGGGGACTGAATGCTCCCTTGCTAGATTCGTGTTGTTGCACTATAGCGCATCTGTTGCATTATAGCAGGACTCCTTAAGCATCAAAACACTCCAAACTCATGGGAAACTCATCTCTAACTCAAACAAGGGCCCATGATACAAATCTAAAACCATCCGAAGGTTGAGACATATGGAGTTATTTTGGCAAACATACATCACCTTCTCCTACTTAATTGGCAAGTTTGACTAACTCATAATTTTCCTTTTTTGTTTTTGGTCGGAAAAAAAGGAGCAACCTAACTCTTGTGTTGATACATTGGCTAAAGGAAGGAGGAGCAACCCAAGGGGAAGATCTCACATTTTAGTCATCTTCTTCTGGGTTTTAATCTTGTTTATTATTATTATTATTTTGGTTTCTTATAGATATCTTCCCATCAAATATAATCTTGTCTAATTCTATAGGGGTATGACTTTTCCAATACCGATTATTCCATACCTAAAGTTTGAATCAAAGACAACTGATTAAGAAAAATGAGCATTTACCACTCCAACTGACCATATGTTGGTTATCTTATTTATTATTAGCTAATAATTTAGAAGTAGTTTTTGTTCGTAGTTAGTTTTCTCTTCTTTCTTTTCTCTTGTACACCAAAAAAAAGTAATTTTTGATCTAAATGTCATTCACAATAATAATTTTTTACATTCTTTTAATTAATTTTATGATTACTAGTGATCAATCCATATTTTTTATTTTCCCTAAATTTTTAAATAAGTTTTTATTTATTATTTGAAAAATAAACTAAAATTAAGAGAGGATAAAAATGTTAGTGGTTTGTAACCGCTAATGGATAGTTTTAAAATATATATAATAGGACTTAATCAATTAATGGGTAGTTTTTTTTTTTTTTTTGACAATTTTATCTATTTTTTAATTTATATTTAATTGATTATACATAGATATTAGTTAAATATGTTTATGGAATTGAAAATTTATTTCAATATAATTTAGAGAGACCAAAAGGTAGTTACTAAAGAGAATAATTTTATAGATAAAATAATTTTATATATTTTCTTTCATTCAAACAATAAAAAAAAATTTAAAAGATACTTTTAAATATTAAATTTAAAATAATTTTCACTATTTTAAAACTCTTTGAAAAGTCATTAAGAAATTAAAAATCCAAACGAGCCATGAATTCGGGTTAGATTACGAGCCCGTTTGGATTGGTTTTTTTCAAGAAAAAAGTACTTATTTTTTTAAAAAAAAATACTTTTATAAATTTTTATAGGTATTTGGATGTAATTTTTAAAAAAAGTGCTTTAATTAAAAAAATTTAATTTATTATTTTTTTAAAAGTTAAGAATACCTAATTTCTAAAAAAAGCAGAAACAGAAGTAATTTTTAATAAAATTATTTTTCAAAAATATTCTTTATTTTTAATTAAAATTATAATACATATCCTTCATTTTTTATCTCTTATCAAATCTTATTTCTTTTTTCTTTTTTTAAATATTTTTTTTATAATTTAGCCATAAAAAAGATACTTTTATTCTTTTGTATCCAAATAAATCACTTTTAATATTTAAAAGTACTTTTCATATATCTATTCAAGTGTAAAATAATATTTTCTAAATATTAAAACTTTACTGAAAAAAAGTTTAGAAAAAATAATCTTTTTTTTTTTTTAAATTATCCAAACGGGCTCTAGCGTTTCTGCTCACAAGTCAGTAACATTTCTGCTTCCACTGACGCAGCCATGAATCATCGTCTTCCCTACCTTCAGTTCTTTTTTTCTATCCCAAACAACGTCGCAGAGAGAACGCCAATCTAAGCTCAACGAACTCAGAACTCTAGAATACATTCTGCGGACACAACGCAACCGGCAACCACCGTCTTCTGTTCCCACTCCTTCCACAACATGTCCCGCCCCACACACATCCTCCACCACTCCCACAACTTCTCCACCGCCGCCGCCGCCGCCGCCATCACCGCCGTCACCGCCGCCGCTCCCAGCAACCTCACCTCCTTCACCGTCACGCCTCCAATCCACCCCTGGCCGCACCGCCTCACCCCAAAAACCCTTGCCTCCCTCATCTCCCGCCAACACGACCCAAACCTCTCCCTCCAAATCTTCCACTACGCCCGAACCCACCACCCCAAAAACAACAACAACAACAACAACAACATCTCCCATCACCCCGTCCCCTTCCACGCCATCCTCCTCAAGCTTTCCCGCGCCCGCCACTTCCCGCAGATCGAGGCCCTCCTCCGCGATTCCCGGATCACCCACGAACAACCGCTTATAACGGTCATTCGCGGATACGGCCTTGCAGGCCGGCCCGAATCAGCGCTCAGGGCATTCACAAGGATCGAGTCCCTTGGGCTTCGACCCTCCACGAAGGCCCTGAACGCCACGCTGAATGCCCTGGTCCAGGGCAAGCGCTATGATTTGGCGCATTTGGTTTTTAAGAATTGTAGGACCAGGTTTGGGGTTGTGCCCAATGTGGTTAGTTGCAACATTTTGCTTAAGACCCTCTGTAAGGGGAATGACGTGGATGCTGCGGTTAGGGTTTTGGATGAGATGCCTGCAATGGGAGTGGTACCCAATGTGGTGAGTTACACCACTGTTTTGGTTGGGTATGTGTGGAAGGGTGACATGGTTGGTGCAAAGAGGGTTTTTAGGGAGATATTGGGGAGAGGGTGGGTACCTGATGCAACTGCTTACACTGCTTTGGTGAGTGGGTTTTGTGGCCAAGGGATGTTGGTTGATGCAATTAAGGTGATGGATGAGATGGAGGAGAATGGGGTTGAGCCTAATGATGTCACTTATGGTGTTATGATTGGGGCTTATTGTAAGGGGAAGAAGTCAGGGGAGGCACTTAACTTGCTCGACGATATGCTTGGGAAGAATTATGTGCCGAGTTTGGCACTGTGTTGTAAGGTTATTGATATGCTTTGTGAGGAAGGGAATGTTGAGAAGGCTTGTGAGGTGTGGAGGAAGCTTTTGAGGAAGAATTGCAGTCGTGATGATGCTGTCACAGGTACGCTTGTGCATTGGCTGTGCAAGCAGGGGAAGGTGATGGAGGCGAGGAAGGCACTTGATGAATTTGGGGGTGGTGCGGTTGCGAGTCTCTTGACGTATAACATGCTGATTGCTGGAATGTGTGAGGGTGGGGAGCTCTGTGAGGCGGCTAGGTTGTGGGATGACATGGTGGAGAAGGGTCGTGAGCCTAATGCTTTTAGCTATAACATGTTGATTAAAGGATTTTGTAAGGTTGGCAATGCGAAGGAGGGGATCAGGGTTCTGGAGGAGATGTTGGAAAGTGGATGTTTGCCCAACAAATCAACTTACTCGATATTGATTGATGGCCTTTTTCTTTCAGGAGGAATGAAAGAAGAAATTAACAAGGTAGTTGAATTGGCTGTGTCCACTAGAGTTGATGATGACTTGTGGGATCTTTTCTTGAAAAATGTTGCAGGTAATTTAGATCGCAATGCAGCTGAACTTGATAGGATATTGTTAGAGAATGTCTCATGAGGTGCAGTGCAAAACTTGTAAAGAAATGCTGCCTAACTGCAAACACATGAAGGTGTACTTTTGTACCTGATCTTCGCAAGGTGATGACAAAAGTGATAAAGCATTGGGGGCAGTTTACCCAGTGTGGAGGTATTCTCATAACTTGTATACTATCCAGTTAGCGAACTTGGAAGTGTTAACCAATTGACAGGGATATTTCTGTGCTGGGTTTATGTCCATAATTGGATTTGGTTCGATTACAGTAGCAGACCATTATAGCCACACAATACAGTTTGCTCATTGCCAACTTTAATCATCTTGTTCTGCAACTTATGGAAGGCTGATTATGAAAATATGGTGAAGTAAGCAAGTAGACATTGTCATTTAGTTAGCTGCTACTCAGTATTTCTAAATCATGGCATCAGTGTCTTCAATCCCTGATCCAATTGTTCGCCTTGAAGTTTTTCTTGCTTCCTGCCTAAGGCTGGGAACAAATTGTTCTAACAAAGGGAAAAGATGAATTGATTATATCTTGCTTTACTTATTGCTGCACTTGGATGGTAAAGACAAGAAACTCTACCAGTTCTTCAAGATAATTGAAGTAGGGACTGAAGACAGTTTTGGTGCTAGTATGTGTTATGGAGGTCAGATCAGGTTTCTGAGTTAATGAACTTTTATGTAATTAGCCACATTGGGCTGTTACTTGTTTAACAGAGCTTTTGGGTATGCTTAAAGGAATGAATAGAGAATCAGAGGAATTTGATTTGGAATAATGTATTTGTGGAAGCATTTTCCTTTTCACTTTTGCCTCCTATTATACTCCATTCAGACACACCCCTGGCCTATGCATTGAATTCTGCCATGTGATCGGCTTTCATTTTCTTATTTCTGAAACACTGACCGCCAATTCTATGCAAAAAATTAGAGTAGTTTGGAGAAAGTTGTTAGGATGACTGGTGAGTATTGGATCGTCCTCCCTATCCAGAGATTTCATTCTCCTATACTTTTGGGGGTTTTAGTGGATGAAAGGAGGCTAAGATGCCATGGAGTTATGCCTCTTTTTCAAAATTAATGTACATTTGATTAGTTTTCTGTGCTTCTATAAAGATTCATGCACATGGCCTTTTTCTTTTGGAGTTTTTCTGGTCATATTTTTACAGGAACAGTGGAGCTTTTCTGAGCTTTTGGCTTATTTTTATTTTTGGGACATTTGGTCTTGTGTCTTTATTTATATTTTTCCCCTTTTTTTAACTGCTAGTTGTTTCTTTAACTTTGTACTCTTATTCTTGCTTAATGAATACATTATTTTTCACCAAAAGATAACAATAGGAAGAGACAAGACAAGAGAAGTAGTAGCTGAGTACTGTGAAACTATGGTGACACTAAGATGAAACTTTGGTGAAGAGTAATCTACCATGGATTCTGTCGCATGTGTCTGTGTATGTGCAATTCTATATGCTTCATTTATACTTGTTGGAATAAAATGAAAAGGGGGGGAAATGTTTCCTATATTATGTCTCTAAGGGCTGTGTGTAACTTCCTTGCTCTGTCTGTGTTTGTCAGTATAGTTGGTAACTATGTAGGTGGATGTTTGTCATTAGTATTCCTTTTTTATGGTTGCATGTCAATTTTATTGAATTGCTTTTGTAAGGGAAAAAAGTTCAAGTTGGTTCTCATTTTCTTGTGCCTTCTTAGCTACCTTTATGCAGTCGTGTTACCTTGGTCAAAAGTATCTTAAAAGACTGAGCAATAATGAAAGGTAGATAAAAGATTCTTGTAAACAAGGAACCTTTTCTACTTGTTTTACTGGTGAAGGATAAGTTGCTCCGACCCATGTTTTGGAGCTTTTGATGGTCCGGTAAACTTGACCATTGGATTGGGTTTAAGTAAGATCGGATGGCTAATATGGCACTCATGTATTTGCGTCATTCATTTTAAAAGGATAGTGTAAATGCTTTATATTTGCAGAGTAGTCCTTGTCCGTTTTGGCTTTGGCGACGCCAGCAGAGCAGGCAAGGGCCGGCAAATGTGAGGAGAGGCGACGAAAGCCAGTCCGGGGAGGTCTGTTTTGTCCCATTGGTTAGGCGTTTGTCAACGGAAGTCTGTTCATGTGGAGAGGTATAATATAGGTTGTTGTGGGTGCAAGGGTCTTGAAGGTGAGGATGACACCATGGTCGGGGTTGGAGCCATGGTTTTGCCAGCAATTGATGGACGAGGATAGGAACTCATCGGAGGCGCCGTTGGGGTTGGCGATGGTGCTGGAGAGGCCACCGTCGGTGAGGAGGGCTTGGTGGGGCCGCCAACATGGATGGGGTCGTTGATAGAGTGGGACTCCAGGATTTGAAGATCCATGCCCTCTAAATGTGAAGTTAATAAAAGTCATGCTTCAAGGTTTCAATATGATCTAGTACTCAGATCTATCTTCGAAGCTTCCTCCATCGTAGATCTGTATTCGAAGGGTCGTTCTTCATTTTCCATCCTTCATCGTGTTCTTTCTTAGAAACAAAATTCTAATTCCAGAGGTTTTTTGCAATCCACTTTCAATTCTTAATAGTTTTCATGTAATAGAGGTTGATACTTGATAATACATGGTATACTTGAAAGTGAGAATATGGTTCTTTTTTCATATATTATTCCCATATATGTGCTGAATTTTTGTTCAATATACTAGAATCTGACACTTGATAACATGTGATGTGTACTTGAAAGTGTAATAATAGGGACAAGGAAAGCATATTGATTGCTTATTGTTTTGGATCTGAATAATATTTTCCTCCTATTTATATTGATGTAGATGATGGGAGAACCAAGGTGATGTCTCCCCACTTCATTGTAATCTTTGTAATTTGTTCATTAGCATTACCATTTCGCCTAACGAGATCCTCATCCATGCAAGTCACAAATGAAGGATTGCTGCAGGGTTATGTTGTTGTTCCCTATGCCAATTGATTTATTGTTCTCTATTCCTTCTTAAGAGACATCTGCCAAAATAAGTGATGGTCTTTTTCTCTTCATGCAACTCTGTCAAATTCCATGTAGACATTCTTAATCTCATCCATTTGAATTGCTCAAGTATTCATGGAAACAAAAGCAGCAGACCCGCACAACTACCTTCTTTGACTTCTGCAAATCAGAAAAGGGGATCTTGCTCTGTACTGATGTTGCTGCTCGTGGACTTGACATACCCGCCGTGGTATATCCATTTTTCTTACCAACTTACTTCAATATTTCTGAATGGAAAAAATATGATTCACTTGTATGAGACTTTTAAGGTTTCCCCCAACTCTTAATATTTTGCCACCTTTTTTGTGTTGTAGGACTGGATTGTCCAGTATGATCCACCAAATGAACCAAAGGTGATTCCTATTCTTTTATTGACTGATCAATATCCTTTTTCATTTGTTTCATAGCATTCTTGTATGCTGATGTACAGTATAACATATGTTCTGTGCTGCTACTAGGAGTATATAGATAGGGTTGGTAGAACAGCTCGTGGGGAAGGTGGAAAAGGAAATGCTTTGCTTTTCCTGATTACTGAAGAATTACAATTCCTAGACGAGACTGGACAAGGGTTCAGATCCCAAAATATGATTATGATATTGATTGATCCTCTTAACTTGAAAGAGAATTTTTTGTTGTCGATAGCCTTTCCTTGTTTCCCTTAATAATTAAACATACATACAAGGGGAAGAGGAAGTGCAGTCTTGATTCAATTATTTCATGATATTTATAAAAGGAAGTCATTGTCTTGTGCATACTCGTGCATTGAATGGTAGTATGGTAATGGAAATAATCATTGATCTACTAAGATGAGTTAGCGGTAGATAAACATCACACTTATTAAACTTATATTCAAATTATTTGAATAGTAAATCATGTTTTATATATATTGCATACAATCATAATACCAATTGCTATACTTGGGCGGGCCGTTGCTGCTTCTTTCTGTTTTTCAAACCCGCCAAATGCGAGTCTGAACATAAACAGCAGTAAGCAAAGGAAGAAAATGCATAAAGTTGATCGAAGTAGACATGGATATAGCGGCAGCAAACCTTATGGAAAGAGAGGTGCTGATGATAAGCGGCAATTTGTGAGGCATTAGAAGCAGCTGATGTGCCACTGCTTTGTACAATGGTTGTTGTTTCTTCCCATCTTAATCAGATGAATTTTGTAATATAGTCAACTTAGTCAAAGAACATTAGATTATTCTAGGCATCAGAATTTTTTCTTCAACTGGAAATGTGTCTGCGCATTCATGAACTGTAATATTCGACATGATATTGGTTTCCTATCATGTTTCATCATTTTCGTAAGTAGCTTATGAAAAGCAATAGCAATACCATACCGAGTCAAACTGATCAATTTTTTGGCTTGTTATACATGTGTTTCATTGATACATTTATTTCGCTGAAGTGAAAGGAAAATCTTGGTTGTAGATATATAATTTTAAGTCCTTTCAGCCAAATAGTCAGAGCTATATTGATTTAAGTCCTTTCTGCCTAAACCACACACACATCTTGCCCACATTTCACCACATTCATGTTGAAACTCCATAACTAAAAATGACCCTTTGCAGATTTTGGTCCATCGTGTTTTGTGTTTTGCCTCTGTGCAGTAGCCGCAGAGCAAAAAGATCTTATATTGCTTCAAGGGTTTTATTGCAAATAAAATAATGCAAACTCCAGGCAGCAATTATTTTTTTAGGGATGCGGAGGTTCTTTTGCAAATATTTGGTGTAGCATGACAAGCTCCAATGGGTGGGACTAAATTATCCGCCACCAGTTTTACTTTATATGTGCTTTCTTTATTACTCTCGCTAGGTGTCAGTGTCAGAACTCTCTTGGTCCTATGGTTGTGAAAATGGTCTGATTGGTCCGATGATTGTGAAAATGGTCCGAAGAGTATTAGTAGGCATCCAAGTATTTAATTCTATATGCATTTCTATTAATTCCCTAAAGTAAGCAGCATGTAATACTCGCTGGTTATTTCCTTTACATTTTGAACTTCGATAATTTATATCAGCCGTACAGTGACTGCCTGGGAATTAGTTCTGCAGGGACTTCACTGCTTCATCAATAGTGTGGCTTTGTTGAGGTAGCTACGATACGTACGAATTAAAGCAAAGGTTCCTATAGTTCCTGTCTTCCTGGATACATTCCTTAGAATTCTGAGATTATGTTGAATAAATTAATTTTGCTATTTGATATTCTATTATTCTGGTTTGCTGCTGGTTCATGTGCCTGTAGCTCTGCAGTTCAAAAAATCATCCCTGGCTTAGTCTTTTTATAAGCGAATTCGAGAAAGAAAAAGTTTGTATGTCGTGGAAGATTCTCGATTATCTATTACTTTTGTGTCGACTTTGGTAGTGTCATGGATTAGGGTATCGAAAAGTTTGAGTCTGGTGTCAGAGTAGTGCAAATCAACATTGCCTGCTTAAAATAATTGTCATATTTCTTCTCTAAAATGTCAAATAGTAAAGAGTGGAACTAAGGGAGAATATTAAATATTAAAATGTTACAATGGTAGAGTGAGAATTGTGCGTCAGATGAGATAAATCAACTAGGACAGAATTTGATTATAGTTCTTTATATTTTTATCATTCAGTTTTCAAATTAAAGAATATGTACCCAAAAAAATTTTTAACAATAATATATAATTTTTTTTTCTTAAGATGAGTAACTAAAGAATTGTAGTGTGTTATTAAGTTGAAAAGAATGTTTACATATCATTCTTTGATTTAATTTAAGAACTAAATGACAATTTTTCTTCTTTTTTTTTTTGGACGGTTTAAAACTAGGTCCCCCATTTATTGGCTAGGGCAAGCCAAAATATCAAAGAAAGTGAGATTACAAATTGTCTGAGGAGCTTCCTCAATCCAAATCATATCACCAAAGTTGTATGCAATCCTAGATAGTTCATGTGCTGCCTTATTACCATTCCTAGCAATATGATAAAAAGAAAAAGATCTAAAATCATAAAGACAATATAAACACTCCAAAACATGGAGGTCAAAAAAAGTAAAATATAATGTGGGGTATTTCAGTATAACGGTGTTTAAATCCAATTCAAACCGCCAAACCAATCCAATTCAAACTGAAAACTGATCAAAATCATAAAAATTTGGATTAGTTTGGATATTATTTTTCACAAACTGCTTGGATCGGACCAAATTTTGAATTTAATTTTTAAAACCGATCTAATCCAAACCAAATAATATTATATAATATAATTTTTTATGGTTAAGTTTGTACTTTTACTTATAATAATTTTAATTTATCACATAATTTTTTATATTTATATGTCATTCTTATGTAAATAATATTTTATCCATATTATATGAGTCACTTTTATTTTTTATTTTTATTTATTTATTTTATTGATTCAAGTTACCTCTCATTTATAATATTTTATACTTAAGATTTTCTTTTATAAAAAAATTGATTAAGGGCTCGTTTGGTATGCCTGATAGTATAAGACCTGATAGGATAAGGGTTGATTGTATAAGGCCTGATAAAAATTTAATACTATACAGTATTTGGTATGTCACTATATAAGATATTGTATTATATAAAATATAACTAGAAAAATATTATAATAAATACAATTTTTGAATATTAAATTTAAAATTTAAAAATTAATATAATTGTTTAAATATTTATTATAATTATTTTAGCTATTTTTATTATATATAAATCTAATTTTATGTTAAAAAATTATTATTTATTTTTAATATTTTTTCATAATATAAAAAATGCGAGAGAGAGAGAGAGAGAGAAATAAAGAGGGAGATAGAGAGGGACTTTTTATGCATCAAAATCCAAACAAGCCTAATATTATATTTTTATATTTGGTTGTATTTTTTATTATATATAATTAAATATTATTTATATTTTATTAATAAATTTTTATTCTTATATTTTTATATTAGTTTGGATAGTTATTTTATAATTATTATTTTTTTAAAAATATTTATTCATTATTAAAATTTTTATTAAATAATATTTTTTGTTTATATGGTTTTTTATTTTTTATTATTTATTTAATAATTATTTTTCTTTTAATGAAATATATTAAAAAATAAAAAAGTAAAAGAACTCTTATACATCAATAGCTAATCAGGCCTAATACGGCCTCGCTAGGCTGGATTAAGTTACCCATCATTTTAATGTATAAGGGAGGTTTTATGGATAAGTTTATACAATATGTTGACTACACCAAACAATGAATAAGGTCATAATGTATTGTATTACTTTATATCATGCCTAATACGGCATGCCAAACACACCGTAAGTTGATCCAATCCAAATCGCAAAAAATTGGGTCTGATTGGATCAAATTTAAAATACAAACTAAATTGATCCAATCCAAACCGCAATATATTTTATTGTTTGGATCGGATAAATTTTTTACTCAAAATTGATCCAAATCGCATCACGAACACCCTTACTTCAACACTTGTATCAGCTTTGCATAGTTTGATTCAATCTCCAGATCCCAAAAGCACAATTCACAAGCCAAATCAATTCCCTAACTCATGCACATTACCTCTGCCAATCAGGGTTCCATCTTCGAGTCCACTATTTTTGTGGTTACAGCAAAAATATTCTCTTTTCCATCTCTGAATATTGCTCCAAAACCCCAACTTGCATCTCCCCTCTAAGCAGCATCTGTGTTTGGCTTGTATGCACCATTTAGTGGTGGGTGCCAAGACTTAATGGTCATTACAGTTGGGCTTGTCACACTTGGGGTGTCTTTGTTTGGGATTTTTTTGGCAAAAAATCACTTTTTTCATCGAAAAAAATTAGTTTTTGTATGTTTGGATAATTTTTTAAAAATAGTCAAATTCTAAAAAAAATTTGTTTTTAGTTTTTTTGTAGAAGCTGAAAAGAGTAGCTTTAAAAAAAAAAAAATCAATTTTTAGCTTTTTCAATTATATATAAAATTTAAACTTCGAAAACACATTTTTTTAAAAGCTGAAACAAACGCACCCTTGATGTCTCTATGCTCCAGAATGCCAAGTGATAACTTGCAAGCGCAAAGAAGGATTGAGCAATAACTGAATCAGTGGTGGGTTCTTGTTGCTCAAAACAAATCTTGTTTCTGGTTGACCAAATGCCATAAGCCAGTGAAGCAAATATTTCTAGACCCTCTCTAGGAAGCACTTCACTTAGATGGGAGACCTACTCTGTAATTTTGCTTTGATCTTGCTCCTAGAAGACCAAACTTAGCGGGGACTGAAACCAAAATCGTTTGACCTGCTCACAGTCTTAGAGGGCATGCACTATTGTTTCAATATGTTCATTACATCTGGGACACAAAAGGATAGCATTAACCCCTTTCCTTGCCAGCTTATGTCTCACAGGAAGAGTATCATTAATAAGTCTCCACATGAAATGTAGGACCTTTGGTGAGACTTTCATGTGCATGCTCTAGTAAGGGAAAATCGGTTCACTCATGGAACTAGATGAGGGTAAGGAGTGAGCTTCAGTTTCCTTGATGAAAGGTGGAGTTCACCTTGTATTCTTTGTTCCTTTTTTTCCCCAATATAAACTTGTCCCCTGTTGCCCTGAAGACCAACAGGATGTTTATGATTTGTTGCACTTCAAAAGGGAAAAATAGGTTGTTAATTAGCTGACAGTTCCAAATCCTTTCTTTTGTCACCATCAACTCTGAAACCATCATTTCATGGTCACTAACAACTTTAGGAGACCAGATTCAATGCCCCACTTGATTTGGAAGCCACCCATCACCCTATATACGAGTGTTAGCGCCATCTCCAATCCTCCAATTTCCTCCCTTCACTAACACTCAACTTGCTTGTTGAAGGCTTCTCCACATATAGCTCAGGTAGTAACCAATCTTTGAATCTAATAATGAGCACCAAGGAAAATATTTTGCCTTTAGCATTTTTGCCATATTCAAATCAGGGTATCTCACAAGTGTTTTGCCAGGAGGGCTTTGTTAAAAGCACTAAAACTCCTGAAACCAATTCCCCCATCCTTTTTTTTACTTGCACAAAGTCTCCTATTTGGCCAGTGGATCTTCCTTTCACCCTCTACTTCCCCACCAAAAATTGCTTATCAGTGATTCAATTTTTGAGCAAATATTATTTGGGAGAAGGAAACACCCTATAATGTAGTTTGGAATTGGTTGGGCCACAGATTTAATGAGGACTTCTTTGCCTACCCATGATAGTGCCTTTTCCTTCCAACCTTTGAGCTTCTTCCACACACTATGACAAAATCAAAAGCCAGCCGCTTTGATCTTCCAACGAAAGAAGGTAAGCCCAAGTATTTGGAATGACTTTCTACTACCTTAATGTTCATCACTTCCTAAAGGAGCACTTGTCTATTTGTTAGCACATTTTGACTGAAAGAAAGTTTAGATTTATCCATATTGATGAGTTGGCTTGATGCTCTTTGGTAGAGGTCAAGAATGTCAATCAATTGTTCAGTCTTTGATTGGGTGGCTCTTATATAAAAGATATTATCATATACAAAGAGCAAGTGAGAGATCTCAGGCACAGATTTGACAATTTTGATGTAATGGAGAGCTTTTCTTTCTTAAGCCCTTACTATAACACCTAATAAAACTTCAACACAAACGATAAAAAGGTAAGGACTTAATGGGTCTCACTGTCTAAGTCCTTTCTCAGGCTTAAATTCATCACATGGGCTGCCATTTAGAAGCATAGAAAAAGACACTAATGAAATACATCTATAGATAAGAGATACCCAACTTTCTGGAATACCCATAGCTGATAAAACCCAATCTAGAAAAGCCCATTCTGCTCTATCATATGCTTTTGCCATATCCAGTTTTACGCCCATATAGCCTATCCTCCCTTTTTTGTTTTTTTGCATGTAATGGAAAATCTCAAAAGCAGATAAAGCATTGTCAGTCATAAGTAACCTACGACAAAAGTACTCTGGGACATGCTAATCAAGTTCAGTAGGATGGTCTTCAAGCAATTAACTGTTGTCTTCATTACAAGCTTCATGACCACATTACACACAGAGATAGGCCTGAATTCCTTGGTATGCCCTGGCCTCTTCACCTTGGGAATAAGGCAAATGAAGGTTCTATTGATTCAGTTGGGTCTGCACCATTATTCAAAACTTGTAACACCTTATTTGTGACTTCCTCCTCCACTATATGCCAAAATCTCTGATAAAATTGTGCTTGTAAACCATTTAGCCCTAGTGCTTTGGATGGGTTCATTTGTTATAGAGCACTTCAAACCTCTTCTACAATGAACTCTTTGTGGAGGAACTCTATCATATCATCTGTTATTCTCCCCCTGATGACCTCTGTTGCCTACTCAATATTAGATGTATTGTTAGCTATATATAAATTCTAAAAAAATTTTGTTATTACCTTAGCTATCTCTTCCTCCTTAGCGAAAATTGTGCTAGCATCATTTAGTAGACTATCTGTATTGTTGCAGCCACTTCTCTGCTTTGCTTTCAGATGAAAGAACTATCTATTTCTATCCCGTGCTTGGAGCCAATTAGCACATGCTCATTAGGCCCACCACACTTCTTCCTTTTCATGTAAATCATCTACCTCTGCTCGGATTCTTTTGTACTCATCTAAAGCCCCTTCCACTATCAAGTCCTTCTCTAGTTCTTTTAGTCTTTCTTGGAGGAATTTTAGTTGTTTTTTTCCAAGCCCCAAAAGTCTTTTTGCTCCAAGAATTAAGTTCTTCAAGACAAATGAATAGCTTGTTGGATAGCTATGTGCCTCCTTTACTCTATCCCTCCTTCACAACCATCTCATATTTTGGATGCTGTAACCACATCTCTTCAAATCTCATAATTCTACCCTTCCTCCATCACCTTCCACGGTGTGCTGTGAGAGTTATCAAGATATGGTTGTAGTCAGAAGATACTCGTGGGAGGTGATGAACTGTAGTCAAAGGGAAAAAAGAGCTCCATTCCAACATTGCTATAGCTCGATCTAAACGGGCTTGGATATTATTGTAACGTCTAAAAAGTTTTATTGCTTTCAACCGAGTTGTTCGATTTTATCAAACAATTATGACTAAATAGAATTCGATTGAGCATTCATTTAAAGCCAATTAAGTGTAATTTAGAAGGATTAGAATTTAGGAAATTAGATTAGAAAACCTCATAGAATTTTTCTAAAACTGGTTTACTGATTTAAAAGAAATCGGTAAGATTTCGGTATTTTAAATGGTCGGAACAGGATCAATAGAAATTATACTGTGAGAACCATAGGATGGATGGCTAAGATTTAGCCAACTTACACATGCAAATGGCGCAATCTCAGCCTTCCTTATGGGCTGCCAAATCAAGTTGAACAACCAACACAAATCCATCAATCAAATGCAACTTGCTTTAGAAGTTTTCACTTTTTTCCTTTTCTACCCCTTGCAATTTCGGCCTCTTTATGTAGCTGACCCTTCTCCATTTCCTTTCTTCATCATCTCATCTCATCTCATTTCATCTTCATCTCTATCAAACTTTCAAGCCATATCAAGATTTCTTCAACTCAAAACACAAATCTAGCAAGAATCACACCTAGGAAAGGTAGGAATCCAAATTCTCTTCTTATTTTCCTTGATTTGGGATTATGTGGGGATCTTATTTTTTTCATGATACTGAGGTGATTTGGAGTGATGATGATGGATTATGGTTGATTTTGCATGTATGTTGTAATTAGAATTGGAATTGGCATGAAAGAACTTGAAGAATAGAGAGAATCCAAGAAGCTGTTAGGGTTTTCACTCGATGGTCCATATGGCGGAGTGTACGGCTCTATCTACAACCATTTAAATTTGATTAATATATTTTTATATGAAACTAGACATTTAGAGCTTTCCATACATATAAAATATAAGGCCATTGGATTAGTATAGAATTAGTTATAAATTTTTGAAGTTTAACCTAGAATCCTAGATTCCCATCTGGGCAGTGTAAGTTGAGAAGCGTGTAACTCACCCTACACAACTCTAAATTGAGTGAAACTAATGCTATTTGAAAGCTAACATATAATTAATATCCCATAAAAATTTCAGAGCCAGATTCATTTCCAATTATTCCCAGCACATAAATGAATTTACCTTAAGTTCAAACTAGGTTAGAACAGGGCAGTCCAGTAGGGTCAAGTTATGGGGCCTATATCTCAAAATATACTCATGAAAATTATATGCAACTACTTTCGTTTGAAATCTTGTTCTGTTAGCTTTAATTTTATATAAATTTCATATGATTTCATCTATATTTCTATTTTTAGTGAATTTTCTCTTATAAGAGTGCAATTCTGGCTAAAAACAGGGTAGCCTGAGGTAAAATACTAATAACTTCAGTTATACAAATCCAAATGAGATAGGACTAAAAGGGTTGGAAACTAGGCACATAGAACTATGATATATTCAAAATACAGGTTTAAATGAGTTGAATTGGATTAAAGGTAGAGTATACAAAATTTGGACAGAATAAGATGAAATAAACAGAAAACTCTATTAATGTTTGTACTGACCTTGATGAATGATATTGTGAATATGGAATTGCTGCTCCATATTGATTTGCATGCTTGAATAATTTTATTGGTAGTCTGGCACTATTCATGGGGAAGCAGACTCGATCCGTTATACTGCCGAAATTTTGGAAAAGAATTCATATGTTGTGCAAGTTAAAATGGCATAAACACATGATGTTTGAAAGAATAAAGTTAGTTGTGCATGCAATTCACGAATATTATAAAGGATTCCATATTACTTGGGCTAGCCCCTGAATAAGTTTAAAGGGAATAAATTAGTGGGAAGGTTGGAGAAAGTAAACTCAACAATCTTGTATAGGAACAAGCTTGGTCCTGAAAGACGGACTATTACCTAGGAGTATATGGCCAATAACTCCTAGGGGACCAAGGATGAAAAATAAGTTTTAGGAGGCGAAAGCCTTCAAAGATAAGATGCATTCTCCAGTTTGCACATTTATATGCACTATATGAAAATTCTTAATTGATTGTCCTAGTTATCTGCTTATTTCTCATGATATGTTATTGTTTATTTATGTTTACTGTCTTAGTTGTATTAGCATACCTGTTAACTATATTTTCATTGTTCCAATTTAAAATTTAGTTTGTTTCGGTGTATGTTTTCTATAATAAGAATTTAAGTCGAATATTACCATTATGTCGTACTATTTAAAATTAAGGAAAAACTGAAACAACTAAGAGTGACAGTAATGATAGATATGTATAAACTTAGGATTCCTATTGGGAAATCTTTATTTCTCATTTTTACTATATGTTTTCGTGTCATTCTCAGATCATGGAGAACGCGACAATCGACGTCCTGTTCATTGAGTTCCCTGAGCTTCATATCCACTTGGACCCGTTTTTAGACTATATATATATATATATATATATATATATCCGGTAGATGTCAGTTCCATTTTTATTTCTTCTTTCGTAGAGATTTTGCTGTTCCCCTAACTCACCCACTCTTCGACCCTACTGCACCTTATATTGCTATCCCACTATACATGGCCCATCCTTTTTCACCTCCACATGTAACAACAGCACCAGCACCAACACCAGTAACCGCAGCAGCCATGGCTCCGCTCACTTCACCACCGTAGCAGATCCCTTCTATTTCACTGTCTGAGGAGGATCCATCTAAGGTGGTTAGTTCATCTTCCTTGTCCTCTGCTCTGAGCGTGGACTACACTCCAGCTAACGTCGGCATGGCGAATAGATTCCTTTCCTCAGAGTCCATCTAGGGTGCCCGTGTAGTACTGCGGTAGGAGATGTATAGAGCAGCCCTCTTTTGGCATTATTGGGCAGTAGGCAGTAGTTTAGTGTATGTTGTATATGGATGGATAGCACATAAAATGTCACTTGGGGACTAGTTAGGGTACTGCTCATAGAGACAGGCTGGCTTATGTTGCTCTAGCGGCCTTATTTTATTACCCTGTACTATTTATGTATCTTTGGCAAACTTTGAAAACAGACGTCTATGTATATATATATATATATATATATATATATATATGATACAGTTCTAGTAGTTCTGTCTATTCCGCATTTTTATTTATTTTATTTTACTTCCGTTACAATGATTATCTATTATTTATTCCACAATCAAACAGAAAATTGTTAAATGAACAGTTAACGCTATATGGGTAATTAACATTGAATCAGAAAATGGGATTTAATTAGACTACTACACGTAATAACTTATTAGGTAATATATTATGACTTGAGCATAGTATTTTGTCTAGTAAAGTGTTACAATTATCTCCTGCATGTTGATTATTTGACCACATAAAGGTTGTGCCATTAAAGCCTAGGTCATATAAGTCACATACTTGTAATGTGTCTTTGAATAAGCCCATCAGGAAATCATTTTGTGGGTTTCCATTGTAACATCCTCAATTCTACCTAAGCTGATTAGCTCAGTATTATTGACTATTTAGAGAGATTAGTGATTAGCTAAGGATTAATCAACTAATCTCAAAAGCAAAAGTTTAGTAACTAAGGAGAAGTCAACAAATCAATTAAAAGTCAATGATCAATAAGAAAAGTTAACAATTGAATAATGATACACTAAATGATTTAATTAAGGCTTAATCATTCTAATCTTACTAATTCATGACTAAGAACATAATTAAGGTGATCTAATCTTATTAATTAAGCACTTGACAAATGTTCTACTTTAATCAAATATGGTAAGTTAATCCTTACACATTAAGTACGTATTAGTAAGAATCATTCCTTTTAGGGGAAAAGTCTTAAAATTTTGTTTAACCAAAATTGTTTAAAGAGAAATTAAACTAATCTAATTCATTAACACTTAAATAATTCTAATAACAAAGAAAATTCCAAACTCTCCCCCATTATTCAAGAATAAAATTCAGCCACCTCAACCCCATCATCCACCATTCATTTGCTTCTTAATCTCACATCATAAGATCAAAGATTAATGTGGTTAAATTAACTTAAAGAGAGATTAACCAAAATGGGGTGATCTTACACAAGGATTTAACAAGATGTATAAGATCTAAAAGCTAGATTAACTACTAATGGTGTGGCTAATGTCTTTAACCCACCAAGAAAACACAAAAAGGATAAAGCCTAGAACTCAAGACACTAAGATGGAACAACACCCCATCTACCCAAGGGTCCTAAGCTTAATCCTATGAAGTGAGAAGCAAAAACAAAATCTGCCAATAAGCTTTCAAGGTTAGGGCCTTACCTTTCCATCATACTCTCATTTGGCATTTTCACTCTCTCACTAAAGATCAAAAGGTCACACTTCTCTCTAAACTCTGTACTAGTTTCTCCTTGTTCTTCTTGTTCTTTTTCCCTTCATACTATAACCAACATCATCTCCCACCACCATTCTCATAAGCCCTTCGACAACCACTCTCTTTGGTCTTTAGAGAGTACATTCAAACACTCTAAGCCTCCACCAAGCTCTAGAAGAAGCTTAGGGACCTTCCCTCCCTCTTAGTGTTTGGCAGCCTTCATAGCAAGTAATACCTCTATTTTCTCTTCCATTCAACCTTCCACAACACTCATTAAGTGGTAGTGATTTTAATTCTTCTTTTTTTTTTTTTTTTTGCATGTTTCAAGAACTAGAACTCCTAAGCTTCTCCATAGCTAGGTTCTAGGACTTGCTCCTTAAGTCTAATGACCATACCCTTTTTCTATGAGTTTACTCTTGGTGTTAAAGTGTTTCTTGAAATATGTTTAGTTTGAACAAAATATTTTTATAAACCAAACTCCATTCAAACTCCTAACATTGATTTATCATTAAAACTTCAAAACATGAAAGTAAAATGAGAAATAAAAATGGTTACTTGAGGATAAATCTTGATGTTTTCCACAAGCAAATCTAAGAGATAAAATTTTGAGGTGCTAGAATTTTGGATAGTTTGCATTACGAAAGTAATAACTCAATCTTTACAACTCAAGACGTACCAATTTTATATTAAAATAGAGTCATAGAGGTTTCCATACATATAAAATATGAGTTCATTGGGCTTAAACTGAGAAAGTTATGAATTTTATAAGTGGGCTATGCTCTGCAGAGTTTTTGTCTGGACAGCTTGCACTAAAATATTTATAACTCAAGTTATACAAAATATTTTTTAGTGGGACCAAATTTGTAAGGAAGCTAAACATAAAAGAACACCCACATAAAATATCTTGGGCAGATTCCATTTATGGAGTTCTCAGTAATTTCACAAAGTTACTGCTACCTGGTTAAACTTAAAAACTAAATAGTAACATTGTTTAGTGCATAACTCAAGTTAAACTTTGAATTTTTGGATGGGGCTTACTTTTTAAAAGAGGGTCCAGAGGAGTATAATCTTGCAAAAAAATCAAGCTAAAATAATAAAACACAAGATTATGGTTAATTTACTAAGTTACTACCTTATGTAAAAATATAAATTTAGTTAAGGCTAACTCCTAGGAAGAGTGGAAAAGCAAACTCAAAGACCTCAAACCCTTAACTTAAAACATTGGAACTTCATGCTTCGGCTTGAAAGGTTTAAAACAATAAGTAGAAGGAACATGCCTCTAAGGATGATAAAACATTTGAAAAAGATGAAAATCTAACTAAAAGTTTGCACCTAATTTACTAAGTTAAGCCCATAAAACTTTGCTTGGAATATATGTCTCTATGTGCAAGTATGATGATGATGATGATGATGATGATGATTATGATGAATATGATGTTGTAAGATGCAAAGATGACTTATGATTGAAATTCTCCGTGTGTCAAACTTTAGGGAAGCTCTGGTCTAGCCGTTATGCTGTTGGATTTTCGTAAAAGTCATGGAGTTAGTATAATTTTTGGCATCATATGCAGTAATTAAGAAAAGATAGAACTAAGGGTGTGATCCTTCGATAAAAGAAGGTGACTCTCAAAGACAAGATAAGAGGATGTGATCCTTTGGTAAGGGAAGGTGATCCTTAAGCTTAGGGTATGATCTTTCGATAAAAGAAGGTAACCCATACTAAACCCCCTCTCTCGCTGAATTTCACGATATTGAAATATGGCGATAGCCACGGTTTGTACTCATTACTGCTACATGTCGAGGATGGTGAGTAGGTGAAAGCATGACCAAAATTCATCATGTCGTAACATAGGCCTATGTAAAGATGAAAAGAGTGTGGATGCATGACCAAAGTTTATTGTAACACCCTACCAGATATAATACTATGCTTAAGTCATAATATTTTATTTGGCAGTCTGTTACATGTGATTATCTCTTATATTGATTGACCTTAATGATAAGTAACATTTTGATACATTGATTAACTTTCATATTTAGTTTATTGGACATCTTTTGTGCTTAATTAATCAATATTAGACACATTTTATGAGTTTGGGCTTTAATTGAACTTAATTATATTTTTTAGCATTATTACAAATTTATACTATTTATGTATTTTCAGAATATCTTGAGTTGTCAATATCTAAAAATTACAAATTTTATATTGTAGGAAATTTGAGAGAAAGATCTACAACTTCGATGAAGAAGTCAAAAGCTAATTCAGATGTCTATTAGGACGAATGGAGCCACGAAGTCAGAATAGGGTTATTGTGTTGGAACCTGAGCAGTGTGGACTAATTGGACTATAACTTGAGTTGTAGACATTGGATTGAGGTGAAACTGGTGCCATTTTAAAGTTAAGATATAGAACTTCAATTCATATGGAGAACACTCTCAAAAATAATGATATCTTGATGGACTTATTGGCTGTTGAAATTGACTAATGCAAATAAATATACAACCTAGACATGCTATAAAGATTAGGTAATAACTCTCTCATTTCAAGTCCAAATTAAGCAAATTGGGTGTCCACTTAAAGCTAAGAGGCAGAGGATTAATTTGACTCAAGGGTATTTTCAGATTTTCATGTTTTAGATCTGATAAGTAGTGACCAAACAGAGACGCGAAAAAAAGACTCTCATCTCCAACTTTTTTTCATTTTTCTCTCTTCTCTTCTCCTCTCCTCTTCTTCTCTTTTCTTTTTCTTTCATTTTGTAAGATACTTGTTTTGGATTCTATTTTGTAACCTTCATTGCTATGGAGTAGTATGGCTTCAAGCTAGTTCAAGGAGATTCCAAGGGTATTATAGTTGTAATCTTGAAACTCTATGCTTGAATTTTAATCATGTTTATTTTCTTGATTCTTTGCCCTCTTTTATTTGTAAAATTGCATTGAATGATATTGATATGTGGGTTTATGAATGAGGAATTAGTTGAGTGATTGCTAATTGGTCAATTGGTATGAACTTGATTAGTTAAAGAATAGGAGTTGGGTTTGGGTTCAAACATAGGCTAATACAATTGGGGCTAGAAATCAACATAGGTTAATTAGAGTTGAGGTCTCAATTTTCTAATCAATTGTGTTAGTTGAATTCCTAGAGTTTTCTAGGTAGAATTGTGGGGTTATTAATAGAGGTCTCTTTAATAACTTAAATTAACCGCACTCCATCTGTTTGATATATTGTGCATTAATGATTGATTCACCTTATGCCTAAGGAACTCTTTCAACTAGTGTTTTTATTTTTGCTTAATTTTCTTTTATAGCTTAGTTATTGCATATTTAAACATACTCCCTTGTTACTTAACTAGATAGCAACAACATCCTTGTGAAACGACCTTGGTTGCACTATACTTCAAATTTACTGTAATTAAGTATTTTAAAATTGTAATTTGGAGCAGGCTATGACACTTGCTACTAAATTTTGGCACCATTGCCAGGGATGTTGGTGCTATTTAGTTTGTAAATATCTGTGTTTACTTGTTTTTTCTTGAATTTTGAATGTTTTGGTCATTTTCGATGTTTTTAGGCTAATTTTGGGTGTTGTCCTGTTCATGCTCAAATTACCTTAAGACTTTCCTTTCCAAAGTTTTTCAACATTCTAAGCAAGACTTACTACTTTGCATAAGCCCTACCCTCTTTTAGCCAAATTCCACTATTTTGACCACTTTTTAAATTTTTTTAAAATATTTTTATTGTATTTTTGAGTTTTAAATAGGTGTATTTTTATTGTGTGGTGTTTCCAAAAAAAAAAAAAATCATTTTATACAACTTTTTAAAGATTTTCTAAGTCATCTTTTTGTTGTGGTTTTTGCATTTTGATACTTTGAGTAGTAGTAGTTACATTAGTACTATTTTTATACATTATTTTGCTAGTACTTTTTCTTCTTTTCTATATTTTTTGTTGAGATGACTATCCCTGATAAGACATTGAAGGAGCTATTTTGCTCATAATGCCATAGATCACTTATTTTGTATCCAATATCCTGATTTGGATTCTAATTTTGAGCTTAACCCTGCGTTGATCTACTTGCTTCCTAGATTTCATGGTTATATAAGTGAGGATCTTTACAAGCATCTTAAGGAATTTCATGTGGTATGCTCAACTATGAACCTTTAGGGAATTCACAAGGATCGTGTCAAGCTGAGAGCTTTCCCTTTCTCACTAGTTGAAGTAGCTAAGGATTAGCTTTACTATCTTCCCCCTGGTTCTGTAACAGGATGGACTGATATGATGAGGCTCTTCTTAGAGAGATGTTTCCCTGCATCCAGAGCTGCAACAATAAGAAAGGATATCTGTGGTATTAGACAAATGCAAGAAGAAACATTATATGAGTATTAAGAGAGGTTCAAGAGGTTGTATGCAAGTTGTCCTTATCACCAGATTAGCGAGCACTTGTTGATCCAGTTTTTCTACGAGGGGCTGATACCCATGGATAGGAGCATGATTGATGTAGCCAATGGTGGACCTCTAATGGACAAGACACCTGTTACCGCCAAGGATCTGATAGCTAACATGGCAGAGAATTTTCAATAATTTGGCTTCAGGTTTATCACAAGGACGAGAGGAGTTGGTGAGATCCCCAATGCGGATTTGTTGAGGATCGAACATAGATTAGATGAGACGATATCATTGATGAAGCAGTTGACCATGGGACATCATGTTACTCCTATATCTGCACTAGAGCCTACTAGAGTATTTGATATTTATGCTTGTGCATCCCACTCTATTAATGGATGTCCCCAATTTTAGGAGAATACCTCATGCCTTCATGGTTATACAGTGGGTGCTGTAGGAGTATTCCTTGGGAAACCTTAGTACCACTACCTATCCCTTTAGTAGCAACAACCGACTGGATCAGCAGTTACCTCACTGGAGCCATCATTATAGGATCTGATGAAGCAAATTTTAGAAAATAACCTCCAGTATCAGCAAAGAACTGATGCTGCCGTCCAGAATATAGAGACTCTGCTTGGTCAATTTGCTTCCTCCATGAGCCAGATGTAGTCGCATGGTTTTGCTCAGTCTCCATCTCAATTGATCCTCGATCCAAAGCAGAATATCAGTGTTGCTATGCAACAGTCAGGTAGGACTTTACCAGAGTTGGCATAAAGAATTGATGAAAGTATAGCTAAGACTGAGCATTCTGATGAAGCTACTGAAGTGAAAGAAAAGCCGGGTGCAAATTTTGTACAGGAGAAATCAAATAAGCACTCTGTATTTCATTTGGATATCATTGATTATGCAGCTAAGGAGGTTCATGGTTCATGATAGTTTCTATAAGGAGTTCCTTGAGTTGTTCAACCTTAGTGATTTCATTGATTGTTTCTCTTGTGATCAATGCTATAGTGTTGAGCTGTATGTAGAGTGTGCAGAGATGGATGCATATCTAATGGGTGATGGGCCTATGAGTGTTGACACAGTGGAGAAAATTCATTTAACAGAGATTCAGGTAAATGAGATTATTCCCTCTGTAGTCCAAACACTAAAATTAGAGTTAGAATTTCCTCCTTATGAGCATCTATTGGGTTGATTTGAATATGCCTACCTGGAAAATGTTGCCCAACTCCAAGCTATTTGTGACATGGCTACAGAGACATCTTCCATAGATGCATTGAGGTGCTTGGATTATGCTTACAAGGAGAGCACTTTTCAACTTGGAGCCATCTATGTCATTACTATAGCAATGCATCATGGGAATGGACTAAGATATTCTACACTGGGATATGAATGCAAAAGTGACAAGGATGGTCGAGAGCACAAAATAACCTTGTGGAATCCTGGTGGAGGCAAAAGATGCAAACTTTGCTGAGAATTCCTGGACCAATTCAAGCATAAGCCACCATGAGGAAGTTCTCATCACTTTTTACCTTTTTAGTTTTCTGTCTTGAATTTTACTTTTAGAATAAGATATGTTGAGTGTTAGTTTTCGTATGCTAGTTATGTTGTTTAGTTGGATATTTTCCCATGGTGATTCTTGAGTTGTTAGCTTTAGGCATTAGACATTCATGGCTTGAGATTACAACATACTTGACTTTTCATCTCTTTCTTTATGTTTCGCATGCTTGGTACATTGATCTTCAATTGCTTGGATTGAGTACGTTGGACATGACCCATGTGAGCTTTTAAGCCTCCTTTTAGGATGGTTGCATTACATGCCATTTTTTTCTTTCTTGTGTGTTTTGTTCCCTCATAGGATTTGCCATTCTAGAACTTGCTTTGATTCATTTTGAGGCTACACCATTCATTTGCAAACATGAACATGATTGAGGTATTTATTTCGTGATTAGCCACTTAGCCAAATAACCACTCTTGCATTTTTCCCCTTGCATAGCCTCTTTGAGCCTATTTACCTATTCTTTATTTTTAGTACATTACAAGCCTAAAGCGAAAAACCATGATTCTACCTAGCCTTAGGGATTAGGAGACCATTGGTTACCATTAGCAATGTGCATTCACATAAGTGTGGGGGCTTGCATGAGGACATGCAAGACTTTAAGCATGGGGGGTGCAAAGTGGTGAAAAGAGAAAAAGGAAAGAAATAAAAAGATTAAAAAAATAAAAGAAGAAAGGAAAAACGAAAAAAATGTAAAAAAAAAAAAAGCAAATAACAAAAAAAGAAATAGTCAATAAATTGGGGCAATTTTGATAAAAAAGAAAGTGAAGAAGCAGGTTAAAGGAGAGTTGTTTGTTGCATTGCTTGGTTTTGAGGAAGGCCTTCAAATTTGTGACCTCATGTCTTTGTCAATGTTCTTCTATTCTCTTTGGTTTTTACCTAGCTTATCCTTACTATTTCCCTACCCTTACCTTGGCTCTATTACAACCTTGAATAAAGTCCTCTTAATTTGTGTGTGCATGTGTTTGAGTGGTGGAGAATTAGATGATAAGCAAGCTTATGGTAGTGCTTTTCCTTTGGAGGTGTTTTGAGTGATATAATTGAGCCTTAAACACTTGAGAGTAAGAGTGCTAAACGCATTATCTTGTGAGATCCATACTTTTTCGAGTGATTTTTGCTTTGCTTGCACCTTTGTAGAGATGTGTTTTGATTGTTGAATTTCTTGATGCCTTGGGTGTGCTTTTTGTCTATATGCTTGATAGTCTTGATGATCTATTGGTAATTTGATTTTCATGGTATTTGGTCTTTTTTTTTTTTTTTTGTTTCTAGGACTCATGTGTTTGTTTTAGATATTGATGTTTCATTTTTAGCACCCTTGAGTATTTGGATTATGCATGAGGATATGCAAAAAGTTGAGTGTAGGGGAATTTGATAAGTAACATTTTGATACATTGATTAACCCTCATATTTAGTTTGTTGGACATCTTTTGTGCTTAATTGATTAATATTAGACACATTCTATGAGTTTGAGCTTTAATTGAGCTTAATTGTATTTTTTAGCATTATTACAAATTTATACTGTTTATGTATTTTGAGAATATCTTGAGTAGTCAATCTCTAAAAATTACAAATTTTATATTGTGGGAAATCTGAGAGAAAGATCTACAACTTTGATGAAGAAGTCAAAAACTAATTCAGATGTCTATTCGGACGAATTGGGCCACGAAGTCAAAACAAGGCTGTTGCATTGGAACCTGAGCAGTGTGGACTAATTGGACCATAACTTGAGTTGTAGACATTGGATTGAGGTGAAACTGGTGCTATTTGAAAGCTAAGATATAAAGCTTCAATTCATATGAGAAAACTCTAAAAAATAATGATATCTTGAAGGACTTTTTGGCTGTTGAAATTTACTGATGCAAATAAATGTACAACATGAACATGCTATAAAGATTGGGCCATAACTCTCTCATTTCAAGTCCAAATTAAGCAAATTGGGTGTCCACTTAATGCTAAGAGGTAGAGGATTAATTTGGGCTGAAGTGTATTATTGCATTTTCATGTTTTAGGTCTGATAAGTAGTGAGCAAATAGAGACATGAAAAAAAGACTCTCATCTCCAACTTTTTTTTTTCATTTTTCTCTCTTCTCTTCTCCTCTCCTCTTCTTCTCTTTTCTTTTTCTTTCATTTTGTAAGATACTTGTTTTGGGTTCTATTTTGTAACCTTCATTGCTATGGAGTAGTAGGGCTTCAAGCTAGTTCAAGGAGACTCCAAGGATATCATGGTTGTAATCTTGAAATCCTATGCTTGAATTTCAATCACGTTTGTTTTCTTGATTCTTTGCCCTGTTTTATTTGTAAACTTACATTGAATGGTATTGATATGTGGTGTAACACCCTACTAATTTAATATTATGCTTAAGTCATAACATGAAATTAGGTAGACTGTGTTACCGTGTTAATATTCTACATATTTTAATTTTTTTTTTAAAACAAACGAAATGGCGTGCTGCTATACTATGAGCGTAACAAAACTCATCATAATACCACAACAGATAAGGAATAGTATAATAGCATCAACTGTATACATACATGTATATTTACATGATAGAAGTCATTGCTTTAGTCTATACATATATATATGTATTAACAGCAGATGAAATAAGGAACAGCAAAATTCCTAGTGCTAAAAGCGGAGGTAGAACTAACAGGAGCAGGCTGTGTGCAGCAAGTCCCACTCAGAGTCATAGTGAAGCTACAGGTCTGGGATCTCAATGAGAAGAGTGGCCGTTGAGCCCTTCGCCAGCGTCTAAGAATGATGCGGAAAATACAAAACGAGGTGAGAATTTCAAGAAATTCTCAGTAGGGTTGTGTTTAGTGGTTACCTGACGTCACATGCATTCTCAGTTGCCTCGGGTTTATTTAATTGTAAAGACATGTGTTTAAACAGAAATAGCCATCTTACTGAGTTCAAGAAAATGTCTAGTCCGAGGCAAGGTTCAGTTTTACTTTAGGAGACACGAAAATCTAAACAAACTACTAATAATGATACATAAAGAAATAAACAGGATAAATAAACAAACAGCAATAAATAAAAATAATAGACAACTATAAACGTCTTAACATAAATATTCCATGTAATCATCCATTCATATAGTCATACAGACTTATTCCTAAACATTCCTTCATAAACCTTTCATCATTTTTCATAACTTTTCATCCTTTTCCATCTCTTGGTCCCCTGGGAGTTCTTGGCTATTTAGACTCCTGGGTAATAGTCTGCTTTTCAGGATCGAGCTCGTTCCTATACAGGAATGCCGGGTTTACTTTCCCCGACCTTCCCACCGATCTATTCCCATTAGCTTCTTATTTGGGGCTGGCCCAAGTAGCATGGAACTTTCATAGCTTTTCTTGAAATTGCATATGCATCAACATGAAATTCATAACTTATGCAAGGGTCTACCGAAATTTTGGCAGCATAACGGAACGTGTCTGCTTCCCCATGAATAGTGCCAGCACATCAGAACATCAATTTATCATAAAGGTCACAACATTTCACATAAGCTTCAATATTGAACTCATAATAGCATTGAACTCATTAAGGCAGAGTTTCTGCCTCAGCATAGTCAACCAACCCGATTTTTATAATTCAAGCAATAATTTCTATTTAACTCATTTGGATCTCAAATTTGGATATGTTAAAGGGTTATGTGTCTATCTTCTAACCTCCTTGGTCCCATCTAATTTTGATATCTATAGCTTAAGATATTTAGATTTTTCCTCGGCCTGCCCAGTGGCTAGCCAGAATCAGACGCTTAAAAGTAAAAATCCACTAAAAATCGAAAACTGAGTCAAATGATATGAAATTGGACTTGTATTAAAGCTAACAGGGTAAAGTTTCATTTGCAAAAAGTTCCATTCCATTTTTCTTGGTAGGGCTCGATTTATAAGCCCCAAATTCAGACATTCATAAACTGCTCTGTTCTGACCTGGTGGGGACATAGGGTAACTTTCTTGGATCACTGGGAGAAACTGGGACCTTATCTAATTCTGAAATTTTTATGAGACATTCTTCTATGTGTAAGCTTTCTAAAAAGTTAGTTTCACTCATTTTCAAGTAGTATAGGGCGAGTTCTATCCTGAACAACCCAGCCTGCCCAGAATCAGAGTCAAAACCCTAGGTCGAAATTCAAAAAATCATATCTCTCTCAATACTAATCCGAAGGCCTTATATGATATATCTATGGAAAGCCCTGGATGTCTAGTTTCATTTAAAATTGGTTTCATCAAATTTAATCGGCTATAGGCTAAGCCGTACACTCTGCTATACAAACTGCCGAGGGGTTTTGGGTTCTCTAGCTCTCCATCTCTTCCTATTTTCATTCTTTCTTGCTTCAAGTTCGATTTTAACCAAACAAACAGCCCAAAACCAATCGTATATCATCATAATCATTCATTTAACACATCAAAGATCATGAAAATAATCCAAGCTCAGCCAGCCATAACCACAGAATTGATGTAAGAAGAGAACTCCTACCTTTGTTCCAAGTGATTTTGCTGGATTTTGAAGGTTTGGGTGAGCAAGGCTTGGATTGACTTGATGTTGGTTGAAGTTGTGTGTGTAAAGAAGAGAGAAAGAGAGCTGAAGGGAGAGGAGAAGGTGGCGCTGGAAAAAGGGGTCAGAATAGGTGAAGAAAAGGGCAAAAATTCTGATTGAATTTGAGTGGTTATGGTTGGCTTGCTTTGGCTTGTGATTGGTTGGGTTTTGCAAGGCTGAAATTCAGCCAGCCCTCCTTGTCTATGTGTGGCCAAAGTGGCGTCACTTTTGGTGCTAAGTGGCTGAGTTATCAGCCACTCAAGGTAGGGCAAAGGATTGGAATTCTCTTTGAGTGCAGTTCCGACCGTTTAAGATATCGTAATTTTACTGATTTCCTTTAAATCGGTAAATCGGTTTTCAATAGAATTTTTATGAAATCCCCATACTCTAACTTAATTCTCTCTTATCTAAACTCAAGTAATTGCTAATCAATTGAGTCTAAATAATTGTTTAACCGAATCTTGATTATTCTCAATTATTCGATAAAACCGAATAATTAGGCAAAAAACGGTGGATGTTACATTACCACCCTCCTCAAAAAAAATTTTGTCCTCAAAATTTAGTACCTGAGAATAGTTCAGGATACTCTTTCCTCATATCTGATTCCAGCTCCCAAGTGTAGTCCTTGGCATCTCCTTTTCCCCATGCTACTTTTACTAGCTGCACGGTCTTGTTTCGAAGTTGTCTGCTACTTCTATCTACGATCTGTGCTGGTTGTACGCAGAAAGTCAGGTCCTCTTTTAGCTGTATTGATTCGGGTTCTAGGGAGTGTGTAGGGTCAGGTTGATACTTTCTGAGTTGGGAGACATGAAAAACATCATGGAGGTTTGATAGATGTGGAGGCAAAGTGACTCGGTATGCAACTGATCCGATTCGCTTCAAGATTTGGAATGGACCAATAAAGCGAGGATTTAGCTTCTTGACTTTGACTGCCCTACCAATCCCTGCTGTAGGAGTAACCTTCAGAAATACGTGGTCTTCTTCCTGAAATTCCAGAGATTTCCTTCTGGTATCCGCGTAACTCTTCTGGCAGCAAGCATCTTGCTCTGTATTTTCTTGATCTGCTCAGTGGTCTGCTCGACTAAATCAGGCCCCAGTAGAGTTGATTCTCCTGTCTCATACCAGCACAAGGGAGATTGGCACTTTCGTGCATACAATGCTTCGTAAGGAGCCATGCCGATGCTAGCGTGATAACTATTGTTGTATACGAATTCGGCCAATGGTAAGTATCAGTCCCAATTTCCGCGTTGTTCCAGTATATAAGCTCGTAGCATATCTTCCAAGGTTTGAATCGTCCTTTCAGTTTCGCTATCTGTCTGCGGGTGATATGCAGTGCTTAAACACAACTTCGTACTGAATGCCTTCTGTAAAGCTCCCCAAAACCGAGAGATAAACCTTGGGTCTCGATCAGAGATAATAGTTGAAGGGATCCCATGCAACCTTATAATCTCTTGAATGTACAGCTGAGCTAGTTTTTCCAGCAGATAATTTGCTCGAACGGGTAGGAAATGAGCAGATTTGGTTAATCTATCCACAATGACCCATATAGCATCATATCCCACTGATGTCCTTGGTAACCCCATTATAAAATCCATGGAGATACTCTCCCACTTCCACTCAGGGATTTCCAAGGGTTGTAACATCCCAGAAGGTTTTTGATGTTCCGCTTTCACCTTCTGACAAGTCAAGCATCTGCCCACGAAGCTTGCTACATCTGACTTCATGCCTGGCCACCAAAACATTTTCTTGAGGTCTTGATACATTTTGGTTATGCCAGGATGTACAACGAATTCACCTTTATATGCTTCTTCTAAGATTCTTCTTCGGAGATCGTTCCTTTCAGGAACACACACTCTGTCGTGGCACCGCCAGATGCCCTCTTTATCTTGGGCAAAACCCGTTAGTTTCCCTGACTGCACAAGATTAATCGTATATTGAAAATCAGCATCCTGCTGCTGTGCTTGCCGAATCTAGTCCTTCAAGCACTGGTTATCTTTATTTGGTGTAACTGAAGAGTCTTGGGAGTTGTAAGGATTCCCAAATTAAGATTTCGGAAGCTTTCAATAAGCTTTGTCTCTTTAATTATCATCCAAGCTATGGTCAATGACTTCCTGCTCAATGTATCTGCCACAATGTTTGCTTTACCTGGGTGGTATTTCAACCTAAACTCGTAGTCTTTAAGGAGTTCCATCCATCTCCGCTGCCTCATGTTTAATTTCTTCTGATCAAAGAGGTACTTCAAACTCTTATGATCAGAAAAGACCTCGAACCTCACCGTACAGGTGATGTCTCCATATCTTCAATGCAAATACTACTGCGGCTAATTCGAGGTCATGAGTAGGATAGTTCCTTTCGTGTGGCTTTAACTGCCTGGAGGCATATGCGACCACCTTTCCGGTTTGCATCAACACACACCCTAACCCTTGTTTGTAAGCATCAGAATAGACCTCAAATGGTCCATGAGGATCTGGCAAGGCTAGCACTGGTGTCGTAGTCAACCTCCTCTTCAAATCCTGAAAACTCTGTTCGCACTCCGGCGTCCACTCAAATGGAACATTCTTTCTAGTTAGCTTGGTTAAGGGCAAGGCTATTCGAGAAAAATCCTTAATGAATCGCCTATAATATCCAGCTAAGCCCAGAAAACTCCTGACTTCAAAGACTGTGGTCGGCCTTTCCCAGTTTAGAACTGCTTCTACTTTGCTGGGGTCTACAGAGATTCCTCCAGATGACACTATGTGGCCGAGAAATTTTACTTCCTTCATCCAAAATTCGCATTTGGATAATTTAGCATAGAGTTTCTTTTCCCTTAAAATCTGCAGAACTAACCGCTAGTGTTCCGCATGCTCTTGCTCCGTCTCTGAGTAGACAAGTATATCGTCGATGAAGACCACTACAAACTTGTCCAAATATGGGCGAAATATTCGATTCATGTAATCCATAAAGACTGCTGGCGCATTCGTCAGTCCAAACAACATCACGGTATACTCATAGTGTCCGTAGCGAGTTCGAAAAGCTGTCTTAGGGATATCTGGTTCCCGAACTCGAATCTGGTGGTATCCAGAGCGCAAATCAATCTTGGAGAATACCGTTGCACCTTGTAGTTGGTCCATGAGATCGTCAATCCTTGGCAGAGGATATTTATTCTTTATGGTCACTTTGTTCAGCTGCGTATAATCTACGCATAAGCGCATGCTTCCATCTTTTTTTTTTGACCAACAAAACCGGAGCTCCCCATGGCAATGCGCTTGGCCGTATGAATCCTTTTTCTAAAAGCTCTTCGATCTGTCTTTTTAGTTCCGTCAGCTCCATAGGTGACATTTGATATGGAGCTATAGATATTGGTTCTGCACCTGGAACCAAGTCGATGGTAAACTCAATCTCTCTTTCCGGAGGAAATTCAGGAATATCTTTTGGAAAAACATTAGGATATTCCTTGACAACCGGGATCCTTTCTAGTTCTTGCTCAGCTTTTGTCACATTAGCTGACAAGAGGATATATCCTTGATTCTTTAACCCAAAAGAGTTCAGATAGAAGAGTGTTGCGGTCTAAGATTCAGAAAGTGAGACAGAGGGGAGTACCACTGTCTTATCAGAGCAATTGAGTACGACTCGATTAGCAGAAAGCCAATCCATGCCCAGAATTATGTCAAGACCAGACAGAGGGAGGCAAATCAAATTAGCGACAAAGGTCCTACCCTCAATTCGAAGAGGAGCATTGATGCATATCTGACTAGTTCTAACAGGCCTATTGGTAGGAGTAGAAACCAATAGATCATAAAGTAATTTAGAAATTTGCAATTGCAAGGTAGTTACATAGCTATGAGAAATAAACGAATGTGAAGCACCCGAATCATAGAGTACAGTTAGAGTCTCACCGTCTACATCACAGGTGCCTTGAATTAGTCCTTCCGACTGGTCAGCTTCTTCCGCGCTCATTGTAAAGACCCGTCCTTGACGTTGGGGTCGAGGCAGCTGTGATGGATTTCTGGTTGGACACTCATAAATTTTGTGGCCTGGCTTGCCACATCCATAGCAGACATTCTGGCCTGCCAAACACGGTCGATCACCATGATTCTTGCCGCATTTTGTGCAAGTTGGATTTGGAAAAGGCCTTTGGGGCTGCTTGCCCTTGTTGCCTGCCGGCGGAAATCTCCGCTGTTGTTGCACGTTGGGCTTGAATCTTGGGCCCTACGGGGCTAACCCCCTCTTGAAATTTCCACCAGATGCCTGGGCTATAGCTAACTTCATGTTGCAATCCTCCACAAGTCGGCATTTGTTTACCAACGTAGGGAAATCCCCAATCTCCATTGGCCCTATCGCGGTAAGAATGTCTTCTTGTAACCCTCCTTCAAATTTAACGCACTTCCAAACTTCATCTGGATTCCTCTGGTAAATTGTGGAAAATTTACACAGCTCTTCAAACTTGGCAATGTATTCAGATATCGTCCGGTTCCCCTGACGAAACTGCATAAACTCAAGTTCCTTGGCATTTCAGATGGAAGCCGGAAAGTACTTCTGGTAGAATGCATCCTTAAACATCACCTAGGTGACTACTGTCTTAGATTCTTCGAATAATCTTCGTACGCCGTTCTACAAAAACTCGGCGTCTGCTTCGAGCATGTAACTGGCGAAGGTCACCTTTTGATGATCTGAACAATCCAGAACAGATAAAATCTTCTCCATGGCTTTGATCCATTCGTCAGCCTTATCAGGATCATACGCCCCTCGGAAACTTGGCGGATTTGCCTTTCTAAACTCAGCAAACTTGAGATAGTCCAGGTCAACTCCTGGACCGTGAGGATTCCCTCCATAGCTTGCCTCAGGCCGTCTGCCTAGCTGGTCCATCACTTGGTGAGCCACTGCGGCTTGCTCCAGCATTGCGTGAGCCATTTCTCGCATTATGGCCATGAAGTCAGTCGGATCTTCTTGAGCTGGTTCTGCACATGGTCTGCCTCGCCTTCCGGAAGCCATTAAGTTCTGAGCACACAAAACAAAAGTTATTGAGTTGATCAGACTCAATACTAAGTCTAATGTGCTAGTAAATAACAGCTCACATGGTCAGGCACTTCATATACATGCACAACTATATCTCAACCATACAGGCAAGATCTGGTGCATATTATCAGCTAAAAGTACAGAATATGCGCGAAGCATAGTCAGTCCAATCCTCAGGCCTTAGCTAGGATGAACTGCTCTGATACCATAAATGTAACACCCTACTAATTTAATATTATGCTTAAGTCATAACATGAAATTAGGTAGACTGTGTTACCATGGTAATATTCTGCATAGTTTAATTTTTTTTTAAAACAAACGAAATGGCGCGCTGCTATACTATAAGCGTAACGAAACTCATCATAATACCACAATAGATAAGGAATAGTATAATAGCATCAACTGTATACATACATGTATATTTACATGATAGAAGTCATTGCTTTAGTCTATACATACATATATGTATTAACAGCAAATGAAATAAGGAACAACAAAATTCCTAGTGCTAAAAGTGAAGGTGGAACTAGCAGGAGCAGGCTATGTACAACGAGTCCCACTCAGAGTCATAGTGAAGCTGTAGGTCTAGGATCTCAATGAGAAGAGTGGCCGTTGAGCCCTTCGCCAGTATTTGAGAATGATGCGGAAAATACAGAATGAGGTGAGAATTTCAAGAAATTCTCAGTAGGGTTATGTTTAGTGGTTACCTGATGTCACATGCATTCTCAGTTGCCTCGGGTTTATTTAATTGTAAAGACATGTGTTTAAACAGAAATAGCCATCTTACTGAGTTGAAGAAAATGTCTAGTCCGAGGCAATGTTCAGTTTTACTTTAGGAGACACGAAAATCTAAACAGACTACTAATAATGATACATAAAGAAATAAACAGGATAAATAAACAAACAGCAATAAATAAAAATAATAGACAACTATAAACGTCTTAACATAAATATTCCATGTAATCATACATTCATATAGTCATGCAGACTTATTCCTAAACATTCCTTCATAAACTTTTCATCATTTTCCATAACTTTTCATCCTTTTCCATCTCTTGGTCCCCTGGGAGTTCTTGGCAATTTAGACTCCTGGGTAATAGTCTGCTTTTCAGGATCGAGCTCGTTCCTATACAGGAATGTCGGGTTTACTTTCCCCGACTTTCCCACCGATCTATTCCCCTTAACTTCTTATCCGGGGCTGGCCCAAGTAGCATGGAACTTTCATAGCTTTTCTTGAAATTGCATATGCATCAACATGAAATTCATAACTTATGCAAGGGTCTACTGAAATTTCGGCAGCATAACGGAACGTGTCCGCTTCCCCATGAATAGTGCCAGCGCATCAGAACATCAATTTATCATAAAGGTCACAACATTTCACATAAGCTTCAATATTGAACTCATAATAGCATTGAACTCATTAAGGCAGAGTTTCTGCCTCAGCATAGTCAACCAACCCGATTTTTATAATTCAAGCCATAATTTCTATTTAACTCATTTGGATCTCAAATTTGGGTATGTTAAAGGGTTATGTGTCTATTTTCTAACCTCTTTAGTCCCATCTAATTTTGATATCTATAGCTTAAGATATTTAGATTTTTTCTCAACCTGCCCAGTGGCTAGCCAGAATCAGACACTTAAAAATAAAAATCCACTAAAAATCAAAAGCTGACTCAAATGATACGAAATTGGACTAGTATTAAAGCTAACAGGGTAAAGTTTCATTTGCAAAAAGTTCCATTCCATTTGTTATGGTAGGGCTCGATTTATAAGCCCCGAATTCTGACCTTCCTAAATTGCCCTATTCTGATCGGGTACGGACATAGGGTAACTTTCTTGGATCATTGGGAGCAACTGGGACCTTATCTAATTCTGAAATTTTTATGAGACATTCTTCTTTGTGTAAGCTTTCTAAAAAAGTTAGTTTCACTCATTTTCAAGTAGTATAGGGTGAGTTCTACCCTGAACAACCCAGCCTGCCTAGAATCAGAGTCAAAACCCTAGGTCGGAATTCAAAAAATCATATTTCTCTCAATACTAATCCGAAGGCCTTATATGATATATCTATGGAAAGCCCTGGATGTCTAGTTTCATTTAAATTGGTTTCATCAAATTTAATTGGCTATAGGCTGAGCCGTACACTCTGCTGTACAGACTGCCGAGGGGTTTTGGGTTCTCTAGCTCTCCATCTCTTCCTATTTTCATTCTTTCTTGCTTCAAGTTCGATTTTAACCAAACAAACAGCCCAAAACCAATCGTATATCATCATAATCATTCATTTAACACATCAAAGATCATGAAAATAATCCAAGCTCAGCCAGCCATAACCACAGAATTGATGTAAGAAGAGAACTCCTACCTTTGTTCCAAGTGATTTTGCTGGATTTTGAAGGTTTGGGTGAGCAAGGCTTGAATTGACTTGATGTTGGTTGAAGTTGTGTGTGTAAAGAAGAGAGAAAGAGAGCTGAAGGGAGAGGAGAAGGTGGCGCTGGAAAAAGGGGTCAGAATGGGTGAAGAAAAGGGCAAAAATTCTGATTGAATTTGAGTGGTTATGGTTGGCTTGCTTTGGCTTGTGATTGGTTGGGTTTTGCAAGGCTAAAATTCAGCCAGCCCTCCTTGTCTTTGTGTGGCCAAAGTGGCGCCACTTTTGGTGCTAAGTGGCTGAGTTATCAGCCACTCAAGGTACGGCAAAGGATTGGAATTCTACTGGTACGGTTCCGACCGTTTAAGATATCATAATTTTACTGATTTCCTTTTAATCGGTAAATCGGTTTTCAATAGAATTTTTATGAAATCCCCATACTCTAACTTAATTCTCTCTTATCTAAACTCAAGTAATTGCTAATCAATTGAGTCTAAATAATTGTTTAACCGAATCTTGATTATTCTCAATTATTCGATAAAACCGAATAATTAGGCAAAAAATGGTGGATGTTACATGTGGGTTTATGAATGAGGAATTAGTTGGGTGATTGCTAATTGGTCAATTGGTATGAACTTGATTAGTTAAAGAATTAAGAATTGGGTTTGGATTCAAACCTAGGCTAATAAAATTGGGGTTAGAAATCAACATAGGTTAATTAGAGTTAAGGTCTCAATTATCTAATCAATTATGTGTTGGTTGAATTCCTAGAGTTCTCTAGGTAGAATTGTGGGGTTGTTAGTAGAGGTCTCTCTAATAGCTCAAATTAGCCGTACTCTATGTGTTTGATATTTTGTGCTTTATTTATTGCATGTTTGAATTTACCCCCTTGTTACTTAACTAGACAATAACACCATCTTTGTGAGACGACCTTGGTTGCACTATACTTCAAATTTAGTGTAATTAAGTATTTTAAAATTGTAATTTGGAGCAAGCTGCGACACTTGCTACCACTTAAATCCTTACTAGGTCGGATGAGCATTTATAACGAAACACGGTGATTTAATTGCATTCAATTTACTTAAGTGATATATATATCGAACACAATAAGTCACTCCATGTTCAGAAATACCGCCGTAACCTTAATAGCTCAGAACTGAGGATGATGGTTACTGCCATGTCCAGGGTCTGAGAATGACGCGGACATATATAATAGGGTGAGAATTTCAGAAAATTCTCAGTAAAATTCCTATAATTATAAAATTACTGACATCGCATTCGTTCCCAGTTGCTTCAATTTTCATTTAATTATGAAAAGGGTGAATAACATAACATAATTATCCCTATCCATTAGATTTAAGAAAACATCACCCGAAGCAAAGTTCAATTTTACTTGAGGCAGCAAAGACAGAATAAGCATCATTATAACACTATATAATGAAATAAGTTGCAAAATAAACAAGGACACTATACGTAAAGGAGTACAGCATTCAACTCAAAAGTAAATAATATGTCTATATGATGCAACAATGCATGTGCTTAGATTCGCTTTACTTCATTGATCTTTGCATCATCTATAATAAAGTTTTCCTTACTTGGTCCCCTGGGAGTTTTTGGCCATATAACTCCTGATAATAGTCTGCTTCTTAGGATCGAGCTCATTCCTATACAAGGATGTTGGATTTACATTCCCCAACCTCCCCACCGATCTATTCTCCTTAACTTTAATTTGGGACTAGCCCAAGTATTATGGAACTTTCCTCATAACTTTTCTCATAATACATGTCTTTGGAATTCCATGCAATTGTGACATATGCGAAGTATATTTCATGAATCATGCATATTTTCTACCAGAATTTCAGCATGATAACGGATCGCGTCCGCTTCATCGTGAATAGTGCCATTCTAGAACAAACAACCAACCAAAGTACCAGCACCAGTATAGCACATTAAACTTCAACATTAACATGGAATAGCAATATTTAGGTTTTAATTGAAATCACATATGCCTCAGAGTGCCTAGTTCTTCAATTTGGAAATTCTGCTTATGTTCCTCAATTTTGCTCGGTTTTGTAAAATCTATCATAAATTCTAGGAAACTCCTTTGGACTTGAATTTTGAACATGTTGAAGCGTTATGTGTCTATTTTCTAACCTCTTTGGTCTCATCTCGTTTTGATACCTATAACTTGAGTTATTGAGAGTTTAGCTCAAGGCAGAATTGTACACCTAAAAGAATAAATTCACTAAAAATAAACTTGGGTGGATTTCCACAAAACCTATGTCATTTTAAAGCTTATGAAGCATATTTTGATCTCAAGTTTCATTTCATTTGACTCAGTAGACCTCGAGTTACAAGCTACTAAAGTTGGTTGTTTTAGGCTGTCTTATTCCAGCCCAGTCTGGACTTAGGGCAACTTCATTGAATTATTAGGAGAAATTGGGATAGAATTTGACCCTAAAATTTTTATAGGACGTTTGTATATGTCTTAGATTTCTAACAAAATTAGTTTCACAAAAATTGAATTTATGTAAGGCAAGAATGCCTTGCACAACACACTCTGGTCAGAACCAAAGTCATATTTTTAGGGCAAATTTCAAAAATTCGTATTTCACTCAGTACTAATCTAATGGCCTTATAATTTATATGTATGGAAAGCCCTAGAAATCTAGTTTCATTAAAAATAGTTTCATCCAATTTCAATGGTTGTAGGCAAAGTCATATACTCTGCCAGTACAGACACCGTGGGGTTTTTCAACCTAACTCATCCTGTTTTGTTTCCTTTCTTGATTCCTCACAAATTTTACACTCCAACCCAAAGTTTCCATGTTCAAACCATCATAGCACATCAGAAAATCATCCCACCATATCATAATAAAGAGAGAAGAAAATAGAATCTAAATCAGCCATCAAGTCTAGAATCAAGGAAACCCAAGTAATCCTACCTCTAGATTGATGAGTAGCTTGAGAAGATGAAGATCTTTGAGGTTGGAGGTAGTAGAAGCTTGGAGATAGAAGAGAAATGGAGTGAAATGAAGGAAGTGAAGAAGAAAATGGAAGAGGAGAAGCAGTTGATTGGGCATAGCTTTTAGGAGATAAAAGGGGGAAAAATTCTTGTGTTAATGATGGTGGTGGTTGGGTGTCTTGATTCTAATTGGCCCCCCTTTGAACGGCCATGCTTCAAGCAACTCTCCCCTCCTTGTGTGGCTGGTTTGGATGCCACTTAGGGGGCGAAGGTGGCCAAGCTTTCGGCCACAAATCTTGGGGTTTCCATTGCGTAATTTTATTAATTCGATTCCGGCAGTTTAAAACACCGAATCTTTACCAATTTCTTCTAAATCAACAAAGCATTTCTAAATAGTTTTACAAGGGTTTCTCTATGTCCATCTTGATTTTTCTCAAGCCGAATCTCTTTAATTAATTTCTAATTAATTTTTAATTAGCCTTTAATTAGCCTCCAATTAAATATTTAATCGATTTCTAATTAATCTCACTTATTCGATAAAACTGAACAAATCGATTAAAAATGACAAGATTTTTTGGATGTTACATTCATCATGCCGAAGCACATAAGAAAATGCAAAGGAGCAAGAAAGAAAAGAAATTACAATATATTCATGCATGATGCATCCATCCATGTTTCTCATTTGATGCCTATGATTATGTTTATGTCATGATAAGAATGCATGCCTATGATAAGAATGATTATGTTTATGTTTTCCTTTATTACTCTTATACTTTATTTCTTTACACTTGGTCTTTGGTTCATAACGTTTATGTGATATTCCTTCACGCTCGAGGCTCATGTTTTTAAAAAGCTTCATAAACAATGACATTTTTTTAAAAAAAGTTCTACCCTATTTTTTGCGTAATATATTTTCCAAAAGAGGTTAAGTTTTCTGCAAGCATAAATAACAACTGATAATCGGATCTAATACCACTTAAATATAGTATGAGATTATTAGAGTGTTACATCCATCATATTTTTCATGGAAATTGCACGCCAAGTTGAAATCTCCCACACATAACCAAGGAGTGCATTGACTACTCAAGTATTTTAATAAGTCACAAGTCTTACTTTTATTCTCCTGTTTGGATGACCATAAATTCCCAAAAATCTCGAACATGGTTCTCCATCCTTATCTTTTATAATCAAATCAATATGGCTCCAAGATAAGGGCAAAAGCTCTGCGTCCACATTATTCTTCCAAAAGCAACCGAACCCACCTCTTCTCTCTCTTCGTTCACCTCTATAGTCCACTGCTATCAGGTTTCGAAAACAACTCGTATGTCTCCAATTTTTCATCTCATGGTCTTTCTTCCTCGCCTCCATAAGGAAGACAATACTGGAATCTTGTTGAAGCAATAGCTTCTTGAGAGCACGTGTAACACCCTCCTCAGTACAGTACTATGCTTAAGTCATAGTACCATACCCTGGAGTTGTTACTGTTACCTAAGCGGACCTTGTCTGACAGCAACTTCAACCGTCTTCGGAAACTTCTGAAACTATCTGGAGACAACACGAAAATAGGTGTGAGAATTATAAATTCCCAGTAGGATTCTCTAAGTATCATAAATAATGTCATCGTTGTTATCTCCAGTTTGCTTCGGTTTATTAAGAAAAAGGTGAACATACCTTACAAACTGTTTAATTTTACAGTTCGAAAATATAATGTCCGAAGCAAAGGTTCAGTTTTACTCATAGACTTGTCATTTGGGAAAAACCCATAAAAATCAATGCTTGAATGATATCATGGATAGTAATTGCAACATATCAAACTACACATAGCATTTGCACATAACTTTATCTGTACTTGAATTCATGCATATACATAAAATTTGCTTTTCTTTCTTCATCTCTCTTTTCATCAAAAATCTTTACGTGCCATATTCCAGAGTATGATCGCCATGTCATACCTCATCAGAGCGTGATCGCCATATCACGTTCCTTAGGAATATGGGATCTTCCTTTGGTACTTACACTAGCTGGGTCATGCCATGCCTCGTGTAAGTTCTGTCCCCTGTACTCACACTAGCTGGGTCGATGCCATGCCTCATATGAGTGGGGTGCTTGCATATGTCTTAGTCTTTAGTCTTTAGTCTTAAATCTTTAGCTTTTACTTGGCACACCTAGGCGTTATGTATCGCCGTCCCTAGGGTGCTGTTACTGCCCTTGGGTAGCCTGGCCTTGGAGTGAGCTCGTCAGCTTCACCCATGACCATCGTCACACCAACTCACCCGCAAGGGGACCCACGTGCCTCTAGTCTTGGAGGGATCTCATTCTAGCCACGTGCCTCTAATTGAAGGGATCTCTTCTAGTCATGTGCCTCAAAATTAAGGGATCTCATCTGACCACGTGTCCTCAAGGTAGAGAGTAGTTGCCTTCACAGGGAGGGATTCAAAGTGCAGCTGCCTCCAAGTGAAGGGATTCATATCTTTATCTTGTTTAGCTGCCTTCACAAGGAGGGACCTCAAATAACTGCCTCCAAGTGAAGGGACTCACATTCAATATATTCACATTCTTCCACTCTAATGCACACATGATCTTCACGTACATATTCATGACATATAAAGGCCCGTAGCCTCTTTACCATTCTACCGGCACTCATATATATGCTACGTCATTTACCCTCACATACCTCATATCATACTTATGTCACTCTTGAATATAGAGTATCCATATACATATTCATACTTTAATTCATCCTTATACCTAAGCATTCAAAGCCTCATAGATTTCTGCCGTAAATTCGGCAGCATAACGAATCCGATCCGTCTCCCCATGAATAGTGCCAGTTCCCACAGGCAGTTCAGTCATAACAATATAATCAATCTAACATATATATATATATATATCAATGTAAAACTGGCAATCCTCAACTCAAACCTTATGTATCCATTGACACTTGTGTAACCATCAATTTGGCCATTTTGCCTATCTTACTCAGTTCTGCCCGGATTTTGTATAATCTGCCTTTACCTCTATTCAACTCATTTAAACTTAAATTTTGGATATGTCATAGATCTATATGTCTACTTTCTAACCCCTCTGGTCTCATATCATTTTGATTTATAAAACTCAAGATATTTAACTTTTGCCTCAGCCTATTTAGTCATTGACCCGAATTACACTCTTGGAGGTATAAATTCACTAAAATTCGAAAATAAGCTCAAATCATGCGAAATTGGTCTCATATTGAAGCTAACAGGACAACCTTTCATTTTCCATAAGTTTCATTCCATTTGCTTAAGTATACATCGAGTTATAAGTCCTAAAAGTCGACCTTCCTGAACTACCCTATTTTGGCCTAGATTAGACATAGGGCAACTTCCTCGAATCCCTAGGAACAATTGGGACCATAACAAACTTGGAATTTCATATTGGGATGTTCTCCTATGTGTAAACTTTCCAACAAAGTTAGTTTCACTCAATTTGGAGTTGTATAGGGTGAGATACACCCTCCTCAAGTCACCCTACCTGGATGAAAGTCATGATTCCTATGTCAATCTTCAAAAATTCATATCTCCCTCAATACTAATTCAATAACCTTATATTATATATGTGTGGAAAGCCCTGGATGTCTACTTTCATCTAAAAATGGTTTCATTAGATTTAACCGGTTGTAGGCGGTGCCGTACACTCTGCCGTACGAACTGCCGTAGAATTCCTCACCAAGACAGCATCCTGATTCTTCTCTCCTTCTAATTTTCTCTTCTAACCATAATTTTAACTCAAGATTTCCTATTAATCCTATCATAATCCATCATGTACATCCAATATATCATCCAATACATGAAGAAGAGTACAATTTAATACAACCATAGCGCAAGGAATTCAAGAATAGAAGTAGAATCCTACCTCTTTGGAGTGTGATCTTGCTGAATTTGAGTTTTGGATTGATGGAACCTTGACCAAGCTTGGAGATTTGATGGAGTTGGTTGAGAGAGGAAGGGAAAAAGAAAGCTGGAGCAAGAGGAAGAGAAGGAGGCGTAAATCAGCTGAGAATGAGGAGGGAAGTCTGACTTAAATACATGAGAGTTATGGTATTGATTGGTTGGAGTTTTGTGGTTGAAGTTCGGCCATGTCTCTCACTTTTGTGGCCAAATTGCTCTCCATGTCGTCCCTCAAACTGAGACTCGCTTTCACTCTATCTGAGCTCGGAACTCATCTCTAACATGCTTGAGATCGAAACTCGTGTGTGACTTGGAAACCAGCTCAGGGATTCAAACTCACATCCATTGAGTCCAACTCTAAGGCGGGAACTCGTTACATCAAAATCGGATGTTGGCACTTATACCATTGTTTTAAAGCATCAACTTAGGTCAAGTCCGAAGTCAGAATGAGGATGCTTAAGGTTGGAACTCGGGAATTCAAAATCACATTACCAAACCCAAGTACTTAAACCCGGAAGTTGGTATTTATGTACAGTGTGGTTGAAGAGATCAGAATCCGGGTATATTTTCCTTGAAACATAAAGTCGGATATTGGAACTCGGAAGCCACCCGTTTAACTCGAAACCAGAACATGAATTCGGAAGTCCGGAACTTAGACAAAGTTGGAAATCGGACAGGACATGAAGTCCAAAACTATGCAGGACGAACTCGGAACTCGGAAATAATCCCTTCTATCTGAAATTCGAAAATGAAGTCGGGAATGGGATTTGATCAAACTTAAAGGTGAAGTCGGAACTTGGAAATCGGGGATGGTCTTCATTGGGGACCTGGACATTAGTTTGGAGATCGGAAATCATGTCCGTTTTATTTGAACCTTGGAAGTAAAGTATGAGGTCGGGACCCATATAAATTTTGGTCGAACTTGGAGACCAACTCAGAGATCCAATCTCGCGTCCATTAACTCGTAGGTCGGGAATCGTGAGTCATTCCGGTTTGAACAATCAACCATGAAGTCGAAAATCGTATCCCTTTGTGTTTGAAGCATAAGATCGGAAATCGTAAGTTATGCCATTTCATTTGGGATTTGGAGATGAAGTCGGAGGCCGGAGCTGTGACCATTTCGGTGAGATGAGGTCGGAAGTCGGTAAAGTTAAGCCAGTGAATTAACAAAGTCAGAAATCGGAAAATGTGTGTAAGGAGGTCGGAAATCGGGAGGTTACAGCACGAGCTGATCGTGGGCTCCCAAGGCCATGACATTTCCAAGCTAGGCACTTCATTACTGTAGGTAGGCGTGTTCTACAGGAGTCGCTGATGGAATATCAATGTCCATAACCCTCTTCTTTTCTTTACTGCCAACACTTTCCTCTCCACTCCGATCGCCCTCTCCTCCTTTACGTTTTTTCTCCTAGTTGAGGCTGTAGTCACCCTTCACCTGAGCATCCTCCTTTCCTATATGCAGCCATGCCATTGACCTCCACCCCTTTTCTTTGCCTGAATAGCTTTTGTGACATTTGTGATATTCCCAAGAGGGGAGGGGCTCCCTTGCTCTTTATAGCTTTCATCTACCTTCTGTGGTACCTTCTTTATGCTCACCTCGTCAAAAGCAAAGGTCTCCGAATGCATGGAATTTCAAACAAAGATTGTGCCTACCTCATGCAAAAACCTACTATCATGCTACTCCTCATTTACCCTACTCTTATTCTGCCCCTCATTCCCCACTAGGTCCCTCCTTCTACCCCTGGTTACACTCCTAGCCTTGAGTATAATCTTGACGCTTTCTTGTAACCTATCCTAAGTCTTCTTGGAACTTTCTTGGTGGGTGCGATCATCGAATGACAACTCTTCAAGCTTGCTTATCAAAGAATCTGAGACAAGCAGTGTAGGTCTATTCATTGCACGATCCCACCGATTACTCTTGCTCTCCTTTGCAATCCTCGATTCACTTCTTCGCACCTTCCTCCCTTCTTGGTTTGCCTTCAACCATGGCCTCTACTCCGGCATCTTCATGTCACCCTTTGCTTTATTTGACAAAGCCACTTCACACCCTTTCTCGTCATGGCCAATTTATCTATAATAATAGCAAAATTGTGCTAGTTTCTTATAGCATAACTTAACCCAGAACATTCCGTCCTTCTTACTTCCCACCTTCCTCCCTTCCTTCACCCTAGTTTGTGGGTCCATTTGCACCAAGGCCTTCACTATGGTGCCCTGGCCTCCTGGCATATCAAATAGGTCAATTTCTACTACTTCCCCAATGGTAGCTCCTATCTTCGCACCCATTTGTTTGGTACGACATTAGGGCAGTAAACCCCATAATTGCACCCATAAATGTAGATTTGAGAAATCATAACTGTCTACTAATGCATCACATTGCCACTTATGGAATAGTAGCCTTGAGTTTCTATATTTCCATGGCAATCCACATTCTACTCTTCTCATGTCAGTATCCTCCTCAAAGAAAAACTGAAAGAGGTTCTTGCCAATCTCCTCCACCCTAAACCTTTTCAGGTTACACTAGATATTGCATAGTGCCATGTGAACAGCATTTCTATTTATGGGCTTCTTTTTTAGCACCTTCCTAACTGAACTCCTAGCACAATCCCCAACTCTCTCTTCAACATCACTATCGTCGAAAACAATCACATCCTCTTCCTTCTCCCTCCTTGTGTCTCCCAGTGCTCCTCATCAAAAGCCTCCCGTTCTTTACATATGAGTTGTTCGCTTTCCATGCTCTGGTCAAAAGCCTCGATCTCCACTACAAGGAAAGAACACATGCACCTAACAGAAAGAAACACTACACGACCATCAAAAGAGAAACCCTAGCAAAGCCCCTTCATGATAGCACAAGGAAGAAAGTATTTATGAAATAAAATAAGAACTAAATGACAATAATATAATTAGTTAGAATCAAGTATTTTAAATAAATAAGAGAAGAGATTTGGTATATGGTAAAGATGAAAAACACTAAGTATGTAGTTAAGCACATAAGCTAATATGAAATCATATGTACAATTGTAAAGGGCAAAAAGGAAAGAGAAAATTTTTACGATTAAATCACATTTTCATATAATTCGTGCCATAGGATTTTTCATACTATTGAGGACTTCTCGTGAGAGAAATATTTTTAAGTGTGAACTGTATTTTTTGTACGAATAATGAAAGTAATTTTTTTTATTTTTTTGCCTATGACTTTCATTTTCATTTTAATTTAATTTTATAACATTTGTATTTTCATAAAATACTTTGTGTTGAATAATTTTAGTTGTTATAAATAATTTAAATATTTAATTAATTTATTTGAGTTGATTTTGTAATAATTAACTGATCAAATAATTAAATTTTAGACATTAATTTTTTTAAGGTAAGATAATATATTAATGAAAGTAATTTTAAAATATATTAAAGAAAATAATTTTTTATTAAGATAATTGATATTATTAGATATTTTTATAATATAATAATGTCAAAGTAGTAGTAGTAGTAGTCATAAAAATAATAATAATAAGAAGAAGAAAAAGAAGAAGAAGTAAAAGAATGAAATAAAATTTTACATGAGACATACAAAAGTTCCATGAAGACAAGCATTTATATGAAGGGGGTAAAAAGGTACAAATGCACCTGACACATGGAAGACCATGTGTTCTCCTTGAAGGCAAGAAATGGGGAATGAAGATAAGTGCATATCCACTTGTCAAAACACTAAGAGATTCTAAAGGGTAAAGGTAGGGGAGTGCCAAACTAAAATGGTACAGACAATTTGAGTGAGTTATTTCAACAGCACCAAAAAAAAAAAAAATCTTAGTTAGAGAAAGAGAGAGAGAGAGAGAGAGTAACATGAGTGGGAACATGAGAAATGGAAAGAGAGATCTGTCGAGAAATGTCACGACCCAAACTTAGGTCGTGTTTGGCACACAGACTAATCGCACTCACTCACTTAGTCTAGTAAGCCTAAGAATAGAATTCTATTCATATAAATTGGCAACTTAATCATTAGGGCTACCGAAATTTTGACAAAGTCTCCCCTAAAATTTTAACAATCCACATATCAAATAAACTTGTTTTACAAATATAATATCTAAAACCAATAGCCAGAATATTCCCAGAGTATTAGTCATAAGTATTAAAAGATCAGCTATGCAAAAGGACATATAGAATCTTGTGGTTATGTAACATATTTCAGAAAGAATAAATATATGCCCTATAGCTGCAAAATATTGGAGTCAATAAAATAGGAGCCTCTTCTAGCATTAGAGGCCTAACAAAAAGATATTCTTAAGCAAAATGGCAAATTCGAGGACCTTGCTACTCAACATCCCATGAATCTGAAGGTAAGGAACAAGATGAGTCACATAAACTCAGTGAGAACATATAAGCAAAGCAAAAAGGAAAGAGAAATCAAAACATGCACAAGCTTTTAAAAATAAAAAGGAAATAACTTAGTTATCTGATCAATTGGATTTTTATATATTTATTTTCTTTCATATTTAGTTCATTAATCTTCTTTTGTACTTAGTTGGATTAATTTGGACCATTTTGTGTTTATTGAATTTTGTTTGGGCTTGATTTAATTCTTCCAGCATTACGCTAATTCTGACACTGTTTTGGTTTATGGGTCATATCTTGAGTTATAGAGCTCATTTGATCATGATCTTTGATTTGTAGGAAAGCTGAGAGATAGGCCTGCAAGTTGTATAAAGAGCTCAGAGGCCAAATTCTAGTGTTAAGGAGTTAAATTTGGGCCTAGAAGTGAACTAAAGCGGTGCAGTCGTAGATTTTGAGTAGGTTGCAACACTTGCTACCAAATTTTGGTGCTGTTGCCGAGGATGATTGATGTTATTTGGTCATGTTAATAGGTGTTAATATCAGTGCTAATTCTGTTTGTGTTTGAGTTTGCTTAAGTTATTAGTTTTAGTTGCTAGTTAGTGTGTTAGTAGTTCGGTTTTACGGTTTTTGACCACTAACTTTTTTCTATTTGATTTCAGGGGATTTGATCTTAGAGGAAAACAACCTTTTGAGAAAAACTCAATCCTTGAAGGATTGATTTCGGCCTTGTTTTTGCCAATTTCAGCCATTTAGATAGAGTTTTTGCTATTTTTTTGTTGTTTTTCAGTCATTTCGGGATATATCAGGTATTTTTGCTAATGATTTTTGTGGTCTGATTTAGCTGATTTTTGGTAGGCTAAAGAAAGGGGGTCTTCTGAGTTCAAGTCACTGCTTAGCGGTGAAGCATGCCACTTTTTGGCCAAATTCCTTTGTTTAGACCACCTTTTTTAATTTTTTAAGATTTTTCTTTGCATTTTTGGGCTCCTTGAGGGTCAAATAATTGAACTGTAGTGGTCCCATAATTTTTAAAAATTATTTGATAGTGTTTTTAATTTTTTTTTTTCTTGCTTAATTTTGAGTGATTGTTTGCAATTTTTAGTGCTTTGTTTTAGGGGGTGACATAGTTGTGCATATGGTTCTGTTTACTGCTTTGTTAGTGCATGACCAGGTCAAATTTGAATCCTGAATTAGTTGCATTTGATCCTGAATTAGAGAAGACTCTTAGATTGATTAGAACATCTAGGAGGAGAAGGCTATTTGATATTGGTTGTGTAAAGGATAATTCCGTTCATAATTTTGAGTTTGTTGCTAATAATTCTGCTTTTACAGAAAATATGTCTAATAGGACTTTGAAGGAGCTTGCAGCACTTGATGTCAATTACCAAGCTTTAGCCATCCAATATCCTAACTTGGATGCAGACTTTGAGCTAAAGTCTGGATTAATACACTTGCTACCCAAGTTCCATGGCCTAGCTGGAGAGGATCCTCACAAACACTTGAAGGAATTCCATGTGGTGTGTTCAACCATGAAGCCACATGGAGTAGATGAAGACCACATCAAGCCAAGGGCATTTCCTTTTTCATTGGATGGATCTGCCAAGGATTGGTTACGTTACCTACATCCTGGTTCAATCACATGCTGGCAAGACATGAAGAGGATGTTCTTGGAGAAATTCTTTCCTGCCTCAAGAGCTGCTTCTATCAGGAAAGAAATTTGTGGAATAAGGCAGATGAGTGGAGAGACATTGCATGAGCATTAGGAGATGTTCAAGAAACTTTGTGCAAGCTGCCCACACCACAGATAAGTGACCAGCTTCTAATCCAGTACTTCTATGAAGGCCTCTTGCCAATGGATAAAAGCATGGTGGATGCTGCCTTAGGAGGAGCTTTGGTAGACAAGAATCCAACCGCTGCTCGTGATTTGATTGCTAATATGGCTGCCAATGCACAACAATTTGGTACCCGAGCCATAGTTCCAATCAGAGGAGTAAATGAACTGCAGACCTCCAATGCCAACCAGCAGAGAATGGAGAATAGAATTGAAGAGCTGACATACTTGGTCAAGCAGTTTGCACTTGGGCAAACACAGCAGCCTCAGCAAACCATAACACTAACAGGAAACATTTGTGGAATTTGCTGTGTACCAGTTCATCTAACAGATCAATGTCCACAACTGCAAGAAAATAATGAGACTGTTGGAGGAATTTTTCCTAGAAGACCTCACTAGCAGCAAGGAAATTATGATCCATTTTCCAACACATACAACCCTGGCTGGAGGTATGGTAACAATTCTAACCAGTTTCCACAACAATAGTTTAGGCGCAATGCAGCTGGACAAAGCAACAATGTAGAACCGAGCTTGGTAGAATTAGTGAAGCAGATGGCAACTACCAGCATTCGATTCCAGCAAAGAACAGAGGCTAGTATACAAAACCTACAAACACAAATTGGTCAGCTAGCTTCAACAATAAATGAGCTAAAATCTCAAGGTTCTGGCATCCCTCCCAAATCATGAGCAACCCAAAGAATGTGAGTGCCATCACCTTGAGAAGTGGCAAGGAGCTGCAAGTACCAAATCAAGTAGATGTTGCTGAAAAATCAAGTTCTGAAGATTCTACAGAAAAATTAGATGATGCAGCACCAGTCAGAATTGATACAAAGGCATCCACCACCACCAGCAGCAAGCAATTTGAGCCAAGTGTTCCACTTCCCTTTCCCAACAGAGTGACACAAAACAAGAAGATAGCAAAGGAAGAATTGGACAAGGAGATCATGGAGACTTTTAGGAAAGTGGAAGTCAATATTCCACTCCTAGAAGCAATCAAGTTGATTCCCACGTATGCCACATTCCTGAAAGACTTATACACTCATAGAAGGAGGCTGAAAGGAAATGAGAAGGTGACCATGGGCAGAAATGTGTCCGCCATTATTCAGCTAACCATTCCTCCAAAGTGCAAAGATCCTGGCACTTTCACCATTCCATGCATAATAGGCAGCAAGCAATTCAGCCAAGCCATGCTAGACCTTATAGCTTCAATCAATGTGATGCCAAAATCAGTATACCAGTCATTGCACATTGGAAAGCTCAAACCAATGGGAGTGGTGATTTAACTTGCCAACCGTAGCACAACTCATCCTGAGGGAGTATTAGAAAATGTGTTGTTAAGGGTAAATGATTTAATATTCGCTGTGAATTTTTATGTCATAAACACAAAGGATGATATGCATGCTAATCAACCAACATTGATCTTAGATAGGCCATTTTTAAAACTGCTAAGACTAAGTTGATTCAGACACTGGTACTTTATCCATGGAATGGAGATAACAAAGTTAATTTTAAATTGTGTGATGCCATGAGATACCCAGTTGAGGAGCATTCTATTTTCTATTTAGACACCTTGGTTAATGATGTGCATGCTTATTTAGTGGCTGAATTCCCTCAACTTGTAAGCATTATAGATGAGTTCAAGTGTTCTGATTGTGATGGCATTGATTTATGTGTTGTTTGTACTGAAATTGATGCATGCCTACATAGTTCTGATTCTGCAAAATTAGATTATAGAAATTCTGGTGGTGCTAACTTTGCAAATTCCATTTGTGTAGTTTCTAATTCAGTTATAGCAGTTTCAGATGCTGTTTGTGTAAGCTTTGATTCCGCAGGAAAGCTTATAATTTTTGACACAGTAGTTTTTTATTCTAACTATGCATTTTCTAATTCTGTTAGTGCAAATTCTGCATATCCTATTTCTACATGTGTTGATTCAATTTTAGTAAATTTTGGTTCTCCTGATTTGCACTCTTTAGGATTTAAGTCTACTAGTTTAGTTTTTGTAAATTCTGATTTTGGTAATTCAAATTCTGCAATTGCTGATTTAGTCCGTTCTGATTCTGTTGTTGCATATTCTAGTTCTGTTTTTAAAGTTTTCAATTCTGCAGTTTTGAACTTTGTCAATTTTTGTTCTGCATTTTCTAATTTTGTTTATCCTATTGCTGTAAATTCTGATTTTGTGAATTCTAGTTCTGTTTGCATTATTTTTGCATTTTCATATTCTACAATTTCTGATTCTATTTATGCAACTTCAAATTTTGCAAATTTAATTTCTGCATGTTCAGATTTTGTAGGTTTTGATTCTTTTTGCTTTGTTTTTGTAGTTTTAGATTTGGAACTTTTACATTCTGCACTTGTAGATTCTGTATTTGCTAATTCTGTATTTTTAAATTCTGCATTTTTTTATGCAATTGACACAGTCCATTCTATGATTTCTGCACTTCATGATAATCATGCCATCATGGTGAATTTTGCTGATTTTTTGGATCCCTTGGCATATGATCATGTTATTGTATGGAAGCTTCAACAGATTATGTTCATGCAGAATTTTTTGCTATTGCCATCAATAATAGGATCCAAAGAAAAGAATAATTTTAAAGCACAAGATATGATTTACATGTTGTGGGATCCAACAATGGAAATGCAAGCAAAATGAAGTAAGGAAAGTTGAAAAGGTAGTGTAAACTCCTTCACGGTGGCTTATGCTTGAACTAGTCCATGAATCTCCACCACAATGTGCAACAATGAGGGCAATGTAAAGTTGAAGTGAGGGGGGTGGTTTAGTCATAGGTTGTTTAGTAATTATTCTTGCAACAACCTCCCCTGTATGGTACTATGCTTAAGTCATAGTACTAAACTTGGAAGTGGTTACTATTACCTGGACAAACCTTGTTTAACAGCTACCTCTAACTGTCTTCAATACTCATTGAACTAGTTGGAGATAACACGGAAATAGGAGTAAGAATTGAAAATTCTCAGTAGAATTCCTTATTCACCCTATATTAGGTCATCGTTATTATCTCCAACTATTTCGGTTTATTAAGAAAAAGGTGAATATGCTATGTAATTTGCCCAATTTAACAGTTCGAAAACATATTATCTGAAGCAGAGTTTGATTTATTCACACACTGATTAAACAAAGAGGGAGTAATTTATGAAGCGGCAATAGGTAAAGTCAATAATAATAGGACCTAGCTAGCAGATAGGGATGTGTGCAGATGCACATGTTTTAAATCATATCAATACATTAGAATTATTCATTCACTTATTAAACAAAGTAGAAATCTAAACATAAGTGTAGCAGACTAAATAACGATTTATATATATATATATATATATGGAAGCAATTAGGCTCCTGACAAGCAGAGAAAGGAATTGAAGCATAAGTATAGCAATCTAAAGAACAAATGGATACTATGCAAATATGAATGCAACATGAATTCTCGATGTAGATCCTTCCATTTCTTTTTAACTTTCTTTTCTTGGCACACCTAGGCGTTACGTATCGCCGTCCCCAGGGTGCTTATTTTTATCCTTATCCATACTTGGTCCCCTAGGAGTCTTTGGCCATATAACTCCTAGGTAATAGTCTGCTTCTCAAGATCGAGCTCGTTCCTATATGGAAATATCAAGTTTACTTTCCCCGACCTTCCCACCAATCTATTCCCCTTAACTTTAATCTAGGGCTGGCCTAAGTATTATGAAACTTTTCTCATAACATATCTCTTATAGGCTTCATGCAAGCATGCTCATGTATCAATGTGCATCTCATAACTTATCCATTAATCCTTGCTGAAATTCGGCAGCATGACAGATCATGTCCACTTCCCCATGAATAGTGTCAGTATCACAGACAATCAATTATTCAGAAAAGCCACAACAACATATTCATTTTCAATATCATTCAATAACATTGCTACAGGCACAACATTTTTGCCTAAGCATAAGCTTATGTCTATGTGCTTCATTTCTTCTAGGATTTTGTAAAATAAGCCATAATTTCTCTTTAGTTCATTTGGACCTAAATTTTGGATATATTGGAGTGTTGTGTGTCTATTTTCTAACCTTTATGGTCCCATTTAATTTTGATAAGTGTAGCTCAAGTTATTAGGGTTCTATCTCGGCCTGCTCTGTAGTTGGCTAGAATTCCACACTCAAAAGTAAAAATTCACTAAAAATTGAAAACTAGTTGAAATTATATGAAACTTATATCATATTAAAGCTAACAGAACAAGCTTTTATTTTCAATAGGTTTCATCTCATTTTCATGAGTAGAGCTTGAGTTATAAGCTCTGTAATTTGACCCTTCTGGACTGCCCTGTTCTAGCCCAGTTTGGACTTAGGATGATTTAATTGAATTACTAGGAGCACTTGGGATCAAATCTAACTCTTTTTATGGGATGTTCCTCTATGTGCAAGCTTCCTAAAAAAGTTTGTTGCACTCAATTCCAAGTTGTATAGGGCAAGTTTTGCTCTAAACAACCTCTCCTACCCAGAATCAAAGCCAGAAACTTAAAGGAGAATTCAAAAATTCATATCTCCCTCAATACTAACCTAATGGCCTTATAATTTATATGTATAAAAAGCCTTGAAAATCTAGTTTCTCCTAAAAATGGTCTCATAGATTTATGATGGCTCTGTGAGAGTCCGTACAGTTCACGAGTACGGACGCTCTAGGAATCAAGAGATTCCAAATTTTCTGTTTTGCTTCCTTTCTAGTTTTTCATGCAAGATTCAACTTCAACTCAACCAATCACTTAATAAATCAATCACAAATCAGCAAAACCACATCATTTATCTTCATTTAGATGGATGAAGCAAGAATTATAATCAACCACAAATCCATAAAAACATAAATAAAGCTTGAATCCTACCTTTAGTAAGTGAATTTCTTGATTAAGATTGATGTTTATGGGTAAGGAAGTGGATGAGGGCTTGAAAGGGTATGAAATAGAGGAGGAGAAGAAGAAGAAAGATGGAGAAGGAGCTGTGTGTGTGTGTGTGGCCGAAAATTGGAAGGGTGTAGGGCAAGGGATTGAAGCCAATTTAATGGGGTGGTTGGCTTATTTGCTTCTTACTGGTTGATCCTTCAAGTGGCTCACAAATGAGCCAACAAGGCTTGCAATTGTGTGGCTGTTTTGTACCACCAATTAAGTGGCTATGTGGCTGAGTATTCAGCCATTGAACATAGGGTTTTGGGTGCATAATTCTATTGATTCGGTTCTGACAGTTTAAAATACCAAATCTCTACCGATTTCCTTCAAATTGGCAAAATGATTTTGAAGAATTTTGTGAAGTTTTCTATGTTGCTATTCAAATTATTCATAGGCCTAATCTCTCTAATTAATACTTAATCAATTTCTAATTAATTTCACTTATTCGATAAAAATCGAACAATTTAGTTAAAAATGATAAGGTTTTTTTTTTTTTTCGGGACATTACAAGTGTTGCATTATAGATTTGTTTCCTTGGTTTGTTTTGTTTGTTTTGAAAAAAAAAATTAATTAGTTTTGCTTTTGCTTTTATTCTCCACGGTTGAATTGAAAGTTGTTGAAGCTTTAGGGAGGATAGTGTCCCAACATGATTTCATTTTTCTTTCCCCTCTTGATATGTGTGAGTTGAGTGATTGATCTTGATTTGCCATGATTGAGTATGTTGGATTTACCTTTGTGAGCTTTTGAGCCTTATTTTGGATGGTTGTGTTTCATGTCATTCTCTTCCTTCTTGTGTGTTTTCCTTCATAGATTTTGTTATTCTAGAACTTGCTTTGATTCTTCTTTGAGGCTACATTTTTCATATGCATTTATGAAAATGATAGAGGCATTTCTTTCATTTTAGCTACTTGGCCATATAGCCTGCCTTGCATTCTCCCTTGTTGAGCCCCTTTGAGCCTTATTGACCATTCTTTAATTTCTAGCACATTGCAAGCCTAAAAGTGAAAAACCATGTTATACCTAACCTTAAGGAATAGGGAATGCATTGGTTTCATCATGAGTGTTGTGCTTTGGATAAAGTGTGGGGGTGTGCAATGCAAGGATTAAAATAAAATGATGAAAGTAAAAAAAAAAAAAGAAAAAAAGAAAAAGAAAAGAATAGGAAATAAAATGGGGAATTTTGATCAAAGGAAAAGAAGGTTCAAAGAGAGTAATTGTGTTATGGCTTGATTTGTCTAATGACGAATGTTATTTCTATTCTCTTAGGTTGTATCTTGTCATATCACTCATATTTCCCTACCTTTACCTTGGCCCCATTACAACCTTGAATAAAGTCCTCTTGATTTGTGTTTGCATATGATTGTGAGTAGTGGAGAAGTAGAAGATTAACAAACTTATGGTAATGCATTGTTTATTGAGGTGACTTGAGTGAAACATTTTTGCCCATACACTTAAGAGTTGAGAGATTCAAACACCATCTTGTGAACCCTTTCATGCTTGATCTATTTGCATTTCAAAGGATATGGCTTAACTTACATTTTTTAGAGATAGGGTGTTGAATGATTTGATTGATGAAAATTCTTGATGCCTTATATGCTCTTATGTTCCTAAGCTTATCACTTTTGATTATTCATTAGAGAATTTGCTTGTTCATTTTGGTTATTCCATGATTTTTAGGTTGCATGTTTTTATATCCTTAGTTGAATCTTGCATAAGGACATGCAAGAGCTAAGTGTGGGGGAATTTGATCAATTGGATTTTTATATATTTATTTTCTCTCATATTTAGTTCATTAATCTTCTTTTTTGCTTAATTGGATTAATTTGGACCATTTTGTGTTTATTGAGTTTTGTTTGGGCTTGATTTAATTCTTCCAGCATTAAGCTAATTCTGACACTATTTTAGTTTTTGGGCCATATCTTGAGTTATAGAGCTCATTTATCATGATCTTTGGTTTGTAGAAAATCTGAGAGATAGGTCTACAAATTGTATGAAGAAGTCAGGGCCAATTCTGGTGTTAAGGAGCTGAATTTGGGCCTAGAAGTGAACTAAAGCAGTGCAGTCGTGGATTCTGAGCAGGGTGTGGTATTTGGGCCATATCTCGGTCCACAGAGGTCCAATTGAGCCCGTTCTAATGGATTTTGAAGCTGACATCCAAGGCTACAATTATTCTTCAAAGTGCAAATCCAAACGAAACCATTTTGATAGCGAAAACGATGGAAGAACATTACTTAGGAAATTAGTGATATTGATTTCATGTTTTTATTATAACTTTCTTTCTATAATTCAGATTTTAGCAAATAAGGTGTCTAGATTTAAAGGAGAAAGAGAGGATTAATGTAATAAGCTATTACGGATTTATTGGAGATGTTTTGATTCTGAAAAGGCCGAGTTGAGTAGGGGATCAGAACCTTGTAACTCACTAGACAAAATTTGGAAAGAATAGATAATTTTTGATTTTCTACTTCCTCTCTTCTCTCAAGCCCCCCCACCTTCGCAATTCGTTTTCCTCCATTTATGGAGGCTTAAGCTTTTGTCTGATTCAAGGATTAAAGAAACAACAACACTCTTGAGAATTAGTTTGATCAAACTCAGCATATAATCGGTTTCATCTACTCCTTCTTCTCTTATTTTTAATCTTGTTTTGAATTGAAGTTCTTCATTCTGAATTGATGATTGAAATTTGATTGTTGCATATTTTTCGGTTGATGTATGTAATCATATTGTTGAAGGGGTACGAATTAGAATTTTAGGTTTGAGTTCTACGGTTAACTGCATTGGCACTCGAAATTAATATAATTCAATTAGGTTCTAAAGATTTCTGAATTTTAATTGAATCTGTTTTAATCGAATACATGAAGGTTTTCATGTGAATGCTGAGTTTGATTTGAGGTTTCATTCGGATTCAATGTTAATCACTAATTCTGGTTGCTGAGTTATTTTTAGAATTCAATGATTGAGTGTTTGTGGTTGTTTTCTTTGATTCTTGAATTAAATGTTTCAATTTCTATTCATTTTCATTTTAATTAGTTGTGTTTTTATTTTATAAACAAACAAACCCCCCCTCGAATTCCTGATCACATAAAATTGTCATCACTGAGAGACGACTTGGATTGCATCCTTTACTACAAAATTTTTGTAATTCGGTTTATTTGTAATTTGACTGAGCTCGACACTTGAGTCACTATCATACTATCACTAAAAGAAATTGGTGGGAATAACAATTCATCAATTCTATGCTTTCTCGATATTTTCATGACTAGAAACTCATTCGTATATCTCTTTCATAAATAGAAACTCATAAATAAAAACTCATTAGTCCTCAATATGCCTTCCTAATATTTTTCATAAATCATTCTTCGAAAAAATACAACCAAATCTTTCGTCAAATAATTAAATACTCCATGAGGGTTATATAAGAAGAACTAAATTTTTGGAGAGTGATCTCAACCCATCTAATCATAAATTTGAGTTTATCTCAAGCTAGTTGCCTTACCTCATTTGGTACTATCTCATCTAGGTATACTATGTGCACACACGTTGTTATATCTCTTAGCTAACAGTACATGGTACCATTATATTTCTTTGCTAACGATGAATGACATTCTAACTTAGAACCTATCATGGTTTTCTCAACATAAACTTGTAATAAAATACAACGCTTAAATTCAACAAGTCAATCTCTTATAAGATTTGATTCTTGCAAGTAATCAACTTTTATAAATCATCTTAACACAAATGAATAAGAAGCAATAACATCATGAGGCTTTAAAATAATAACAAGGAGGCTAATTAAAATCTTAAGTCAGTTATCAAGGTCAAAATTTTAGTTATCATCATAGAAGGGAAAGGTAATTAGCAAAACTAAATTTGCAAATAAATCAATAACATAAAATAAAATCATTAGCTTTAACAGGTTAGTTTCTCCCATGAAAATAAATATAAAACATTGTCACTATATAAATATTCAATCACAATACTGAGAATCAATTAAGCTACTTCCCAACAGCTCCCAAAGGAGTAACTAGCATAGTCTCCAAGGAATCTAACCAACACAAATATTTTTGACAAGTTAGATAATTTATTTGAAGACAATTTAAGTGGTAAGCTTATTTAGCAAAACCCTAATTTGACAGACTTAGGGTTGCTAAGGATTAAAGTGAAATCAAAGTTAGACTTATCCACTATAATCTATTAGTGCTTAAGCTTCTAACCAACTAGAGTTATACTAAAAATCCCAAATATTACTCATTCATTATTTTATTACTACTCACCAACTTAAGAGAAACCTTAGAACTTACCCATAAAAATAAGAGGTTTGAGATTAGAGATTCACCTCAAACTTTGAAATCTAATGGGTACTAAGATTTGGTGACAAAGGGAGATAAGAATGGAAGTTGATAATTAGGTGGATAAGGAAAAAGGAAGAAATTGAGAAGGGGAAGTGGGGGTAGGGTCGAAGGAAAGCAAAATATGTGTGTGTGTGTGTGAGAGAGAAAAAGAGAGAGAAAGAGAGAGAAAGAGAGAGAGGTTGACTATGGGGTTGTTTTTTGTTTTTGGGGGTAAGGGGTTTATAACTTTTGGCATATTTAGAAAAATGCCACTGTTCCCTCCCCTTCTCCATTTTGTTTTTAAACATATCACTATAAGAAAAAAGAGAGGGAAAGACAAGAAAGAGAGAAGAAGAAAGAAAGGGAAGAGAGAAAGAGAGAAAGAGAGAAGCAAGAGAAGAGTGAGAAACAAAAGAACAGTAGATGAGGTTGGTAATCACATATTATTTTAATGTAGGAAATGAGTTTATTTTTGAAATAAAACTATGGCTACAATTCTGCAAAGTTGCTTATGTTATATATTTATTATGTTTAAGTTAATGCTATTAGTTAATTTATTAGTTGCTCTTTCTATTATAATGACAATTTTTATATGATTAATTTTGAGCTCTTCTATACTATCTAAAAATTCATTTAAATTATGCATTGTTATGTGAATCTTGAGAATTTATGCATGCATAATAACAAGAATGTGAATTAAAAAGAGAATATTTATGACTTGCAGCTAATTGCAAAAAAGATAGAGGGATGGTTGTAAGATTCTTTTACCTACCTTGGTCAGTGTGGCATAAAGGTCTTGTTTTATTATTATGATGTTATGAGTAATACCAGAAAAGAGAAATTTCCTAAGAGAAGGCCTCTAATGATGTGTGAAATAAGCAAACCAAAGGAATAATGAAAATAAAACAAAGACATTATAATGCATACAAATTTTGCTTATTATATTGCATGTAAAGTTGCATTAGTATGGTTTATTTTTAATTACTCGTGATATTATGTCTTAATAAATGACTGTATAAAGTTTTGAATGTCACACAATAGTCATGTAGTTTTCCGTAGAATAACATGTCTGAAACCAATAATGGTTTTCAAATATTTTAGAATTATTCATTTTCCATTGAAAATTTTCAATTCTTATTTTATTTATGGGGGCTCAAATCAATCAAGTGACAACACAAAGGATGCCAGAGCCATCCGAGCTTATAGGGAAAAAGTTGTTACTTACTGGTTTTAGAAAATACCCAATGTATAGCTAGTAGCTCAATGTTTATATTCTTGAATACTCTTATGTACTCAACTATACCAATGTCGAATATCAAATTTTTTATTTATTTTCATGCCATTAGCTTTACTATCAACCGCCATTACATTTGTTCCAAGTATTTGCTTATAATTGCATTCCTCACTAGCAATGAGTGATGCTATATATATTATCATCTCGAACTTCTTTTACCAAAACCAGTACGAATCATGTGGCGTGCGGTTTGCTATAATTGAGCTAGTTTTAGCCAGCAAATAAGAAAAAATAACAGAAAAGGAAAACCACATTACAGTTTCAGTTCATTGGTGCACTACGACCTAACACAACAATTTCGTGAGTTTCAACTTTCATATATTGATAGGTAGTACTAGTAAGGAACTTCAATATTCGAATTCGAAATACATTTTGAAATCTATATCATGCATTCTAAATTTCTAACAACTTTGGCAAATGGTAGGAGTTTTGTTAAATTAATTTGACTTAAGATTTTTATCATTCCAATTAAACACGTTTAACAAAAGAAAAATCAACGCAAATCAGAGTTTACCTAAACATTTCAAACCAAACCTACCCAAACAAAAATTAATAAATAAATAAATAAATGAGTCATGTGCAAATTAAAAAAAAATCTGATCAATCAATTAATTTAACGGAAAAAAATAAGTGAAGTAATTTAAATGCTTGTGATACAGTTTTTTTAATGAAAAGATAACATGTGTATTCATTTTTTTTCAAAAAATATTTTTTGTTTTCATTGAAAAATAACACTACAAACACCTAAAGAATTTTAATTAACTTCTCTTCTAATTTAAATTGGACTAACCAAAAAAAAAAACAGGAATTAATGTTCAGGCCACTTGCTGTAGTAGTCAAGGATCGCTGCATTGCATGCCAAATTTTCCCTTTTCTCTAATGTGCATACTGTGTTCTAATGACCGAATTTCTTGCTCCATTAATTCAATTTTGTTTAGTTATGCAGTTATTTTCAATTTCTTTTTTAATAGCATAAAACTCTTCCCAATCTTGAAACATCTCTACCTGGCTCTTTTAGTTTCTTCACTCGGTTTCTTTACAAATTTCTTGTAAGAAGTCAAGGTGTTGCAGTTGAGACCTAAGGAGTAGAAACCCTTCAACAACTTCTGAAACGGTTCAAACTATTTTAATTTGTACTTTTTTTCGGTGTATTTTATTTGTTTGTTAAAAATACAACAAGCAATCCGATATTATATCATTTTCACGTCTCAGACCATTGCCTTATATTAAAAAAGAATTAGACAGAACTAGACATGATGTATTATATAATTTGTACTTGGTTTGGTATTTCTAAATTCTGTCTCGACTTGAAGTCACATTATTATTTATTTATTTATACATTACAAAAATAGATATGCTCCATTTCTAGCCTGGGGAAGACAGACAGATTAAGAAGCTACTCACAGTGTTCCACCATAAATTTTGAAGAAAAACAAAGAGTAAATTTTTTTAATTTAATATTCTCTAACTCAAATTTTATTTTAAAAATGAAAGAAATTAAATAATAGATTATCATATACCAAAAAAAATATATATTATCATGAAATCTTAGTATCTTTTTTTCATTTGTATAAATATTTTATAATTCTCTTAATTTAAAAACCAAAAATTTATCCTCTTTTTGTTTCCTTCCAAAACTCTCCATCCAACTATCCTCCGAATTACTAGTTAAATGTTGGAAGTCAAGAAACATAGCGCACGTCTCCTTAACAAATGAGCATACCCTTGGATTAGTTAATCATTCCCTAGATTAGACAGACCTAAACAATTGTTGATCATCATATATAGTTAGTTTGGATTTATCTGTGTGCGTGCATGAAACTTTATAATAATTAGCCTAGTGATTGCTAATTACCCCAGACCTACTACATGCTGTGTGACAACCCTTAGGCCTTAGATGCTCTCTTCGTACGTGATTGTAGTTGAAGTCTCTATCTTCTAAACTGCCTCTTGAATTGTCATGCATGGTTTGTACGCGTTTTGGTGACACCAATTGGCAACAAAACAATTAGAAAATGTCAGAGTGGTTTACTTTTCTCGGAGCTAAAATGCTTTCAAAACCAGTTCGGCATATAGAGCCATAGATTTTATCTAAATAATAAATTTCAGCCATGATGAATTTGAAATAAAAAAGGACAAGGATCTTTGACTATCAACCTCTATTAGGTTGATTATACCTTCAGAATTAAATTAGTTTCTGCTTGCCTCTAACAATTTCTTGTAGTTTGAACTGATAATTCAATCTCTATAATGAATTCAGCACAAACAATGAGGAACTTTTGTCAACTGTATGCCTTTTCTATAAAAAAAAAATGCGGAGAGGAAAAATAAAAGAAAAGGCCTCGACTTCATAATCAAGTTAGAGAAATAATACTTGTAGTCATGATTTTCGATATTTTATGGACATTTAGCTATCGTTGGATAAATAATGGATGATTTTAATTACACTTTTAGTGAATGTGATGGATGTGTTAACAAAAATGATGGATATAAAGGGTGTGTTTGTTTGAAAGTTTTTTTTGGTCAAAAAATTACTTTTTTCATTAAAAAAAATTAATTTTTGTATATTTGGATAATTTTTTAAAAATAATCAGAATTTTAAAAAAATCTATTTTCAATTTTTTTGTAAAACCTTAAAAGAATAACTTCTACAAAAAAATATAATTTTTAATTTTTTCAACTATATAAAATTTAAACTTCAAAATAATTTTTTTTTAAAGTTAAAACAAATGTACCCAAAATCCTTTTATGGATTATCAGTATAATAATTGAAATCCTTAATTAGTATCACATAAATTCTCATATTTTCTTATAGGTAAATTCACTAGTAAAGTAACTGAAATCACCAATTATTTACAAGTGGTTCACTCTATGTCTCAATGATATCCATAAAATTTAGGATGAATTACACTGACCTTCCCTGAAGTTCAATGTAATTATAGAAGTTAGTGTAATTACACTCAATACCGCTCTGCCTATTGATAATACATTGAACAAAGTAAATTAAATGGGTGCCGAATATAATTGCATTGAACCTCAGGAGAGATGAGTGTAATTCACCTTAAAATTTATATCCACAAAAATAATATTCAAATAACATTACTCCGCAAGTAATGACGTAAACATTGTAAAGAGAAAGGGAATATTTCACTAGCTGTGTAGATATACCATTGAAAAAGCAAGAGAGCATAAGATTCAGAGGATCACCAAAACAGAACTGGTCCTTCCTCCTAAACAACTGTTTATAAGTGAATATGAACCGGCAGCTCTTGTGTGCTACTGGCCGCCTAATTTTGACCCTTTGATATTACAAAAATAAAAATGGTAAAATGGGGCAACCAATAAGCAAAGAAATCAAAGCAAGGATTAGAATGAATTTCTCCAAACTCTCATTGTCACTGTAGTTAGTTGTTAGATCATTTATTTATGTATATATTTACACTAACGAACGCCATATTTTTCCCTCCAAAGAGATTATGACAATAGAAATGTCATCATGGTAAAGTCGTCGTTCCCCGTGTGGGATATCAAGCAACTCATGGAACTTCATACCTGCAACAATAAAACTAAAAGTCAAACTATGAATTCCTTTCCTGTTGAAATATTGCGGGAAAAAAAAAAAGAAAAAATAGTACTTTTTACCAGCTTTTTTGGCTGCTCGACTTAGTGCTTCTTCAATGAGAAGTTGTGCAGGATCTCTATCTGGAAACATAGTGATGAAAGACTCTACTTTGGCAACTGCTTCCTCATTGGTAAAGTACTGGTAAAGTCCATCAGAGGACAGTATGAGGAATTTGTCATTTGGGCTGAGCCTGTGGTGGTGGAGTGAAGGGCAGCAAGTAATGTATGGGGAGTCCCCAATGTAGTTCACTCTGAAAGTCTCTAACACTGCATTATTTTGTTTAGGCTGCAAAATAGATCAAGAAGTTCATGCCATGGTTACCAAATAATTAAGGAACGTAATGCAATGAAGGAATCCAACAATTAACCAATACTAAACTAATTCTCAGCATTGCTGACATTTGGATTATTATGATCCTTTGCAGCAACTAGGATGCTGCAAAAACAAAGACCATTAAAGTGCTAAATGCGCGTAATTGAGTCTTAACAAAGATGACATGTCTTATGCTGGCATCTGAGAAAGGCAATCAATAATATTAATTCAACATAACAGTGAAAAAATAGAAGCGTGAAACTAGCATAGCATGATTTTTAATTTATGCAGTAATGCAAGCAATTCAACACGGACTATGAAATTACCTGCTTAAGGAACCCAGCCCCGAAGGCCCTTGTGACACTCAAGTAACCTTTGACCCGCCCTTTAGTTACTGCAGAAGGGTCATCTGGGTGCTCCCTCCTGATTCTATGTACCTCCTGTGATTCAGCACAAACTAAGTCATATGAACTTCTAAGTCCAATCTTTGCTGTTCAGAAAAGTTTCACAAGATACCTCTTTCACGTGAGTGCTATGCTCATTGGTGAGCTGAAGGGAATTCCCAGTCTGAGTAGCTAACACAGCACGACTATCCCCAACATTCATCAAGTACACATCTTCACCCTTCATCAGCATTACCAAAACACAAGAACCCATCATAGCCAACACAGGATTATGAGTAATCATCTCATCAGCAGTCTTCAGAAATGCTTCCTCAGTCTTCCTCAACGCCTCCGAAAGAGCTTGCAGCACATCTGAGTGACTAAAATCTGCTTCACTTTTTGCATCTGCAAGACTCAAGTTTACCTGCATCATCTTTTCAAGGTCCATTTTTTCATCATCCCCCTCACGTTCCCACTTAACTCTCACCTCTTTATTACTATTTCTGCTATTCATTCCCTCTACTCTCTTAGACGAACAATCCAAATTAAAGTTTCCATTTCCTATTGGACAGTTTTCTTTATTAAAACTTGAAGAACAACCACCATCAACCACCCCATTTCCCTTAAGTGGTAACAACACTTTCTCCTCCACCTCCAAAGAGTTTGAATCCGCCAACGAATTAGACATGGATTCAGGCCTGTGACTACACAGTAGCTTCTTCAGCTCATCATGCACAGCATAAAACAGATTGTTAAGAAGATAATCAGTGGCATCAGGGCCATTGAACCCATCATAAATCCCCACGAAAACCCATCCATGTTCCTCACAGATCACAATATGCAAACGATCCTCACCAGCTCTCCCATGAGCCCAATGAAGATTCTGACACCACTCTTTTAACATATCACATCCACCACCAACACCACCACCACCACCATCATCATCATCCAAACATTTATTATCATCCTCAACACTATCACTATGCAACCTCAATCCATCACCACTCAAACTAGTGCTACAACTCACTCTGGCATTAGCATTCCCGTTGTTCTTGAAAATGGACCTTTTCTCTGTGCTGAAAAACGATCCACTCAGAAACTTTCTCAAGTTGCGGCTACAGGTTTTGTTCTGAAACCCGCATCCACTATGAGACAAGCTTCTCTGCAGCTTCTTCTCAGGTCCATAACCTTTCTCAATGGAGCCACCATTCAACACACGATCATCACAAGGGCTTTTCACGAAGCCACCCACAGAGAAGCCACAAGGAGCATGCATCATCATCGTTGAAGTGAAGGAACCAGAGCTCTCAAACGAAGCAGAGGAATCCAAAACGGTGTCGTGTTGAAGGGAATCGTCGAGGGATGTTGAAGGCCCTGCTGACGAGTTTGCACTCACGTTGGCGCTGGAAACTGACCGGAAAGTCACGCGGGTGACGTCATCATCGGAAACCGCATCCCCAGGGAACCGATGAGGGTCTGGTCTGACGTAGCAGATGGAGTCTCCCAGAGCTTTGTCATGTTGCTTGGAGAGGAAGGCCATGCTGTTATCGAACCTGCCGGAGATTTCTCCGGCGCCGGCGGAGCAGAGGCAGAGGTTCCCGATTCTGTTACCCATTGGAGAGTGTGCAATGCAATAAACAGGTTCAAGTTTTGAGCTTTTGGCGTGTCGATGGTAATGAAATTGGAAGAATTTGCATTGAAGGGAAACAGAGAAGAAAAAACAGAGGAGAGGGAACAAGAACAGAAGAGCGCTGAACTGAACGAATGAAGTTGGAAGAGAAGAGAGGAGAATACGCACATGAAGAGAGTGAGAAGAGGGAAATAAGGGGGGGTATTGACTTTGTTGTAATTTTATTAAAATGGAAACGCTGTTTTCTTATAACTCACAGCAGTTTTTCAACTCTCACTTTCTCTTTTTGGGATAGTTGACTATCAGTTTGGGTAAATTGCTACAAGCAGTCTCGTTTAATTTTCCTTTTTTGGGGCGTTGAAAATGTGAATGGGGATTGGGGAAGAGTTTATAAGGTCGAAGATGGGTTTTAAATTTGAAATAGAAATAGCAATTAATTTGGTGAAGTTTACTGGTATAGAAAATAATTTGGTGATTTTGACTTTTGCAAGAGTTGAGCATAGAAGATAATTTGGGAGTGGCAAGCATTTAATGAAGAATTTTATTGCTATGCCGTTTTATTAAGTTAGAAAAAGCTGAATAAATCTAACTTGAAGTTAAGAATCAGAAATGGCTGAAAATAATATTGATTCTTTTCTTGTCTCTCAGCGTATGTACCAATTCTTGATGGAGCATCTAATGGAGTGGTCCTAATCACAAAGTGTTTTCAAAATGAGAAATAATTTTATAAATTTAATATTAAATATTGCATACTGTCAATTTGATATATTCTTAGCATCGGCACGCATGAACATATGGATTTCCTATGTAGTATCAATCTAATATTAATAATGATATATTTCATCTGCTGATGTTGTAAGTGTAAATAAATATTTGTCACTTATGGTTACTTACTTGCATCCATTTAAGCCGTGATTATTGACTTACAGATGGTGATTGGATGATAGCTGATACAAAATCTTAGTCATGACTTCTTCTCACACATTGGATATGAAAGAGGAAAAACTTCCTAGCATAGGTTCCCTTCAAGTGGCTGAGACCACAGAAAATGATCAAAAAGCGGAGAATCTGAGCAAGCAGTTGAACTATGAGATTCCTCATTTTCATGTGGAATCAAAAGACAAAGCATAGTTTAATCATGTGAGATACGTACTTGGGATATCTGTTTGATTGATTAATGGGTCCCTTTCAGCATGGCACTGTGATGGCAAGCCCGTTGATATGTCCATTACTTAATGCAGAAATGGAACTCATTGCTATAGATATGATGAAGTGGTCATAGTAATCGCTATTTCTTTCTTGTTTGATTTAATTACTGAGACATTAATTAATGGAGGCCATAGCCACTACCCTATATCCAATGCCAGTAGGCTGTCATGTTCCCCACGGAGTGTAGACTTGATTGAAACAATACTTGTGCTCGAGATCCAAGGCTGACCCAACAGTAGATGATCTTGTAAGTGGAGATCTAACAAAAACTAATGAACCGTGAGCTTCAGTTTTATCCCGAGTATATGGGGTAGGAGCTGAAACACTTGATTTTTCATGATCTCCTTGTGGAAATAGTATGGGACTTGTTATTTTTCAACACTTGATTGTTGAAATACTGTGAACTTTCTTAACAATACGTCAATACATTGATACATTTCGTTTCTTAGCTCAATTATTTTATTCTTTGCAATTTTTCTTTTGGTGAACTTATCGACAAGGAAAGACAGGCAGATTCACTGAAGCTGGAAGAAATTGTATTGAGACAACTCAAAAAGCTTCATCATAATCACTCTTGCTGAACGCAAAAGACACTTTTTTTATTTCCTACGTAAGCTAAAGCTTATTTTCTAACACATAAGTCACAGGTCTGAAAATCTGAAAGTAGAAGATATACACAAATAAAAACAAAACTAAGTGCTTAGATTTGTTATAGTCAACTTGAAATGTCGGACACTATAATCTTCTCAAATACTCACATATGAGGTCAAGGGCAGAAGAGGAAAACAAAATTGGTGACAGTGCTGCTTGGGATTGCGTAGTTGTATTTATTAAGTAATTAATCTCAGCACGACAACTTGCCCGTCTACCTCAGCCGGTAGAGCGCAAGGCTCTTAACCTTGTCGTCGTGGGTTCGAGCCCCACGGTGGGCGAATCACAGCCAAAATTTTTAATAATTGTTGAAAAGCACAATCAAGAAGCTAGTTCGGAACAAACATCTGCCATAAGAACACAGACACATACAGAAAGAATATCAATTCGGTGTGTTATTTGTACTATGAAGACACACAATAGCCGGGAATTGTTATTTTGTACTTTGTAAACACAAACATTGGGTGTTTGTTTAAATTAGATGTCTTATAGCACCCAAAAAAAAAAAAAAAAAACTAGATGTCTTATTTATCACAAATTCTAAAAGACCGATCTTCACTCAGCAGAATACCAGAAGTTCATAACAGTAAAGATTTCCAATTAGTATGTAGTCCAAAATATCTATAGTTTTGATACAATACTAAGGGTCATACTTCAGTGCAAACTTAAAAAATTTTGCGTTGGTGCAAATCTAACGTGGCTTTATGAAATCAAGACATTTGGCAAAGCTTATGGTAGAGCTCCTTGGTTGTGTTTCAAGATACAATCCTCTCTCTTAACAGCTTATTCTTCCCACCCATGGCAACCAAAGGTAGCCATGGCAGCCAAGCGCAACTAATAAGCTTCTGATGGTGGTCAAAGGAGCGGCGATCATTGCAAGTGGTTGTAGATGACCTATTGCGAGAGGTGGAGGAGGACCTCTATCTCGGTGGGTGTGTGGCCCACCTCTTGCAGCGGAGGAGGTTGAGAAGACGCATGGTGGATGAAATTGGTGGGGGAGGAAATGGAGGAGCAGTGGTCGACGCGAGCGGTTGTGAATGACCTCATCATGATGGTAGCAAAGGACCTCCATCTTGGTGGGTGTCGCGAGCAGTTGCGGATGACCTAGTCACAAATGGTGGCAAAGGACCTCATCTCGGTGGTGGCAGAGGACCTCTATCTTGGTGGGTATGTGGCCCGCTTCCTACGGCGGAGGAAAGTTGAGAGACGCGTGGTGGATGAAATTGGCAGGGGAGGAGAAGGAGGTTGGGCAGGTGACGCATTGGTGAGGGTGGGCTGGGCAATGACTAACAGAGAGCTCTTGCTCAATGGTAAGGCAATGGGTGGAGGAAGAGGAGGAAGACATGTTTTGGAGAGGTATGTTTATTGTGAACACAACCAATGAGCTTTATCGAAGGCCTCACCATGTGGCATCACTATGATAAGCCATGTTAGGTTTGCACCGGTCCAAATTTTTTTAAGTTTGCACAGAATTACTAATAGTTAGTTATAAATAGGGGAATAATCTCATTCTACAACTCATGAGTGAATTACAATTATTAGTAAATATTGTTCAATTGGAATTTTGTCTTTTTGATTCGAAGAAAAAAGACCTTGAGTTCCAACAACTTTGCTCATTAGGATAACAGAAGTTCAAAATAGCAAAGATTTTCAATCAAAATAAAAATTTTTAAATCATATTCTTCTCATCTAATCAAATGAAATTATTAGAGAGCAACTATGCTTGTCCTAGACATATAGCAATACACAATGCAAAATAACATGCTAGATCAAAACTTTTGAAATTTAAAACATGTCATAGATATATTAACGAACAATACCCATCTTGACATGAGAATCTGCCCATGAATTGGCCTCTTTGAATATGTGAGAAATCTACACCAAATTTCTACCATTGAGCAAGCTTCTAATACCATGAATCAATGATGCATAAAGATGGTAACTACATGGTCTTCTTGGCATAGTAGAGCCACACAATTGGAGTGCACTTCCACTATCACTCGCTATAAGCCAAACGCTGGACCAACATCAAACCAAGGTATACACCCCATAATTCAGCATAAGTGATGGAACATACCCCCAACTTGCTACTAAAACCAACCAAGAAATTGCCTTAATGGTTGCGGATAATTCCTCTACAAGCAACCAAGTGATTTTCTAAGACTGAGTCATCCGTGTTCAACTTCACCTAAGAATTTGGTGGAGGATACCATCGAATTTACCTATCTTCAAAATCTGAGACTTTCCTTTGTGCAGAAACATAAGAAGCAATGGCTATACTATAATCTTTAGCAAGCCAGTTCACTTTGTGAATAACAGCTTGAGGATTAGCTATAATTCCTTCAAATATACATTGGTTACGGGTGTGCCATAAGGTGCAGCATGTAATCTCTAAAAATTTTTGAAATGCCTGATTTACATTATTAAACGAATAATAATCAAATTATTCGATTAATTTGCATGAACAAGGTTAGTTAGAGGCCAATTAAAAGGCTGATTAGAAAACTAATTAGATGTTAATTAGAGATATTAGATTTGAGGAAATTAGAATAGACATATAGAAAGTCTCACAAAAATTTTTCATACTGTTTTGCCAATTTGAAGGAAATCGATAGAGATTTGGTATTTTTAACTGCTAGAACCGAATCAATAGAATACATTCAAAACCCTAGACTTAATGGCTGAAAACTCGACACTTCACTCACTAAAAGTAGCGCAAATTGGCCACAAACAAGTGAGGAGAGTTGGCTGAATTATGAGCCACAAACTCTCTACCAATGAGAATGTTTCCTCCTAACTACCCCCATGCTTTGTACATGTTATTTTCCTTTCTGCCCCAAGCAAATTTCGGCCCTTTTCTAGCAGATTTCCTTCCTTCTCCTTTTCATTTTCTCCATCTCTTTCGTTCACTTTTAGCCTCCACCAAGCATTTTGCACCCAAATCATTAAATCTAACTAGTTTAGAATCACTTGGAGGTAGGATTCCACCCTCTTGAATTGACTTCTTGTGATTAGTGGCTGTTGACTCACTTAAATACATGCATATATCTTATGTTTATTTGAGATTTTGTAAGTGTTCTTAGCTGGTTTGGCAAGTGTTTGATTGGATTGAGGTTGAATCTTGTATGAAAAATACTAAAGAAGCAAAACAGAATATGAAAATCTAGAAACCCTACGATGTCCGTACGCACGAAGTGTATGGCTCCATATCTAGCCATCAAAACTTAATGAGCCTATTTTTAATGAAACTAGACATTTAAAACTTTCCAACCATATAAATTATAAGACCATTGGATTAGTATTGAAAGAGATATGAATTTTTGAAATTTGCACTAGGTTCTTGTCTCTGGACCTGACCAGAGTAGATTGAGCAGGGCATAACTCGCTCTATACTCCTTCAAATTGATTGCAACTAATTTTGTTAGAAATTACATAAGGTAATATTTCAAAATTTTCAGAATCAAATTCGATCCCTGGTATTCCTAGTAATTCATGAAATTTTCCCTAAATCCTAACTGGACTAAAACAAGATAATGCATGTTAGCCAACTTCAAGAGCTAAGAACTTGAGCTCTACTTACTCAAATGAAGTGAAACTTATTGAAAATGAAAGCTAGTTCAATCAGATTTAAGATGATATAAGTTTTATATAATTCCAACTAGATTCTATTTTTAGTGAATTTTTACTTTTTGGTGTACAAATTTGCCCAGTGACAGGAAAGGCCTAGATAAAATATTAATAACTTGAGTTATATATGTCAAAACTTAATGGAACTAAAGAGGTTAGAAACTAGACAAATAAAACTTTAACATATCCAAAATTTAGATTTAAATGAATTAAACAGAATTTATGGCTGAATTTACAAAATCAGATAGAATTGAAAGGAAGTGGCAGAAACTTAATTCAAGAGCAAGGTTATGAAACTTTTTGATTATTGTGAGATTGATACATTGCATTGGTTTTCTGTATGAGTGACTGCCTGGCTATTTGATACTATTCACGGGGAAGCGGACTTGATACGTTATGCTGCCGAAATTTCGACAGGAATCCTACATAAGACATGAGGCATTTGCATATGCATGAGATATCCAAGTCAAGTTGTTATTATTATGAGACTTACAAAGATTATGAGAAGTTCCATATTACTTGAGTTAGCCCCGGAATAAAATTAAGGAGAATAGCTTGGTGAGAAGGTCGGGAAAAGCAAACCCGACATTCCTGTACAAGAACGAGCTCGGTCCTAAAAAGAAGACTATTACCCAAGAGCTATATGGCCAAAAACTCCCGGGAACCAAGTAAGAAAAAAGTTTATGATATCTAATTTAAGGATTAATGAAGTAAAGCGAGTCTTGAGCACATACATGATTGCATTACATAGACATGTTATTTGCCTGTGGTTTAAATGTTATGCTTTTTTACAATTGTTATCTTTATTATTCTGCACTTGATACTATATGTTGCCATATTGATGCTTATTCTATTTTACTGCCTTAAGTAAAATTAAACCTTGGTTTGGGTTATGTTTTCTCAAACCTAATGAATAAGGATAATGTATTATGTTATTCACCTTTTTCATAATTAAATAAAAATCGAAACAACTAGAAATGAATGTGACATCAGTATATTATAATTATGGAAATCCTATTGAGAATTTATTTAAATTCTCACTCTACTTTATGTACCAACATCATTCTCAAACTGCGGCGATGGATGCGACAACTATACTTTTCATTGAGTTTCCAGATCTTTAGGTCCATTATGACCCTGCGTTTGGTTCACTGTATATTATTGACACTTGCCGTTTCCGTTTCTACTTCTTTTCCCTCAGAGAGTTTGCAGTCCCTCTTTTCCACCCACAGTTTGACCCTGCTGCTCCCTATATAGCTATTGCTCTACACATGGCACACCCTGCCTCACCACACCACCAATTTATATTTTATAGATCATGTCTACAAAATTTCATATTAATATAAAATTATTTAATATATTTTTTATATAAATTTAAATCAATGTAATAAATACATCTTAAATATATTTTAAAAAAATATTTGATCACATCCTTAATGATGTTCAAATTTTTTAAAATTTGAAACAAATAATCTACATGATATATAGTTATAATTCAATGATTTGATTAATAAGAATTATATTATATAAAAAGTTATTAATGGTATAAGTATGCTAAATCTTATACTGATATCAACGAATCTTTCCTCATTTTTCTAAATATGTAAAATCATATGATTAATTAATAGCAAAAAGATAATACAATCTCTCAATTGAAATTAAATCTAAAAAAAATGGAATAATGGTCTTTGTACTGTATATTTGATAAGGTTGTTTTCACCATTATTTTTATAAAATTTTTTAAAAAATAATTTAAATGAAAATGACACAACATTTTCTAATTATTAATAAAAAATACATTAATTGAAAATAAGTATAAAAATAATGCAAGTGCATGTCTGAATTTGTTTAAATTTTTTAACAAATACCATTTCTCAAAGATTTTCTTAATAAAATATTAATTACAAAATATTATAAATACAATGCAGTTTAATTCAGATTACGGCTCACTCAATTTTTTTATGACATCAAATTCACATTAAAATAAGAACCCTTCTTGGCTGCAATCCTGTTTTGTTTTGGGCCCTTATCTCCCCATGAACTTAGCCCAAATTCGCAAACCACACTGCACGTAGCTCTCAGCAGCCACATTGCCACCACCCCGCCTCCTCTTCTACTTCTACTTCTTCTTCTTCTTCTTCTTCCTCCTTCCCTTCTCCCCTTGACACCTTCTCTCAAATTTTCAGATTCGATTCCCAAACACTCAACAAAACTTCACCATCTTCTCAAAAAAACCCCCATTTTTTACATAACAAAATCTCCATGTTTTGGAGCTCCTAGCTGGGTTTCATGCATGGATCACTCACCACTCTCCCATGCCCCAAGATGAGATTTTTGACCTCAATCACCATCACCATCACCATCTCAAGACACACCCTTTTCCTCTCACACCTCACAAGGCCCCTCTCCTCCATTGCTTCCCTTCCCCAACCCGGTACTACGGTGCACCCTGATCCACCTGATCTCCCCTGCCAGCTCCTCACAATCCTTTCCCACCCCAATTGGCAAAACCACCCTTCCCTCAAAAACATAATCCCTTCTTTGACCCCTTCCCACGTTTCATCACTCTTTACTCACAACCTCTCTCCAAAAACCGCATTGGGTTTCTTCAATTGGATTGCGAAGAAACCCGGGTACAAGCACAATGCAAATTCCTATGCATCTTTGCTCAATGTTTTAGTGTGTAACAGTTCGCTGCGTGTTGCGGAGAATGTTCGGATTTCGATGATTAAGTCCGCTGACTCTGCTGAAGATGTGAGGTTTGTGCTTGACTTCTTGAGAAGGTTGAACTCTGGTGGTGATGGAAGGTTCAAATTTAAGCTCAATCTTAGGTGTTATAATTTGCTTCTTATGTCGTTGTCGCGGTTTGTGTTGGTTGATGAGATGAAGAGATTGTACCTAGCGATGTTGGATGATATGGTTTTGCCTAATATTTATACTTTCAATACAATGGTGAATGCGTATTGTAAGTTAGGGAATTTGGCTGAGGCTAATGTGTATGTAAGTAAGATTGTGCAGGCTGGTCTCTCGCTGGATACGTTCACTTATACTTCATTGATATTGGGTCATTGTAGGAACAAAGATGTAGATGGTGCTTTCAAGGTGTTTAAGCTTATGCCGTATAAGGGCTGTCGAAGGAATGACGTTTCTTATACGAATCTCATACATGGGCTTTGTGAAGTAGGGAGGATTGATGAGGCGTTGAAGTTGTTCGCACAAATGGGAGAGGATAATTGTTCTCCCACTGTTCGAACCTATACAGTTTTGATATGCGCTTTGTGTGGTTTAGGTAGGAAAATGGAAGCACTAAAGCTTTTTAGAGAAATGAGTGAAAGAGGTTGTGAGCCTAATGCTCATACTTACACTGTGTTAATTGATTGCTCCTGTAAGGAAAGTAATGTAGATGATGCCAGGAAATTACTTGATCAGATGTTGACAAAAGGTTTAGTTGCTAGTGTGGTCACATACAATGCCTTAATTGATGGGTACTGTAAAGTGGGAAGAACTGCTGATGCATTGGAAATTTTGAGTCTTATGGAATCAAATAAGTGTAGTCCAAATGCTCGCACATACAATGAATTGATATGTGGGTTTTGTAAAGTAAAAGAAGTGCACCGGGCGATGTCATTGCTTAATAAAATGTTTGAGCACAACCTATCACCAACCCTCATTACATATAATTCGCTAATACATGGTCAATGTAGAGCAGGTCACTTGGACAGTGCTTATAGGTTGCTTAACTTGATAAAGGAAAATGGTCTTGTTCCTGATCAATGGACTTACAGTATTTTTATAGATACTCTCTGCAAAAGAGGGAGAGTGGAAGAAGCTCATGAATTCTTCAAGTCCTTCAAGGAGAAAGATCTTAAGGCAAATGAAGTGATGTATACTGCTTTGATTGATGGGTATTGCAAAGTTGGGAAGGTCGATGATGCCCATTCTTTGTTGAAAAGAATGCTTGCTGAGGAATGTCAGCCAAACACAATCACTTTCAATGTCTTGATAGACAACTTGTGCACAGATAAAAAAGTGCAAGAGGCTTTACAGCTTATGGATGAAATGATAAAGTTGAATTTAAAGCCCACAGTTGAAACGTATACAAATCTTATCGCGGAAATGTTGAAAGAGGGTGACTTTGATCATGCTGATAAAATTCTTAGCCAAATGATATCCTCGGGATGTCAGCCTGACGTATTTACTTATACTACATTCATCCATGCATACTGCAGCCAAGGAAGGTTGGAAGAAGCAGAGAGTGTGATGGCTAAGATGAAGGAGGAAGGAATCCTTCCTGATGCTTTGACTTACACATTTTTAATTGATGGATATGGGCGCATGCAATTGATTGATTGCTCCTTTGGTGTTCTCAAGCGAATGTTTGATGCTCATTGTGAACCATCTCATTATACATATGCATTTCTCTTGAAGCATCTAGCAAAGGGAATGCAACTTATAAAAGATAGTTGTGCTGTTGAAGATTCATTTGCTCCAGGTGTTGTTCCAAAGGATATAGCTAATGTCTGGAAGATAATTGATTTTGATATTGCATCTCTACTGTTTAAGAAGATGGTTGAACATGGTTGCAAACCTAATGTTAATACCTACGGCAAGCTTATTATAGGACTTTGCAAGGTGCAGCGCTTGAATGTGGCACTGAGGTTGTTAAAACAGTTGCAAGAAGGTGGAATGTCTCCCAATGAACTTGTTTATAATGAACTTCTTAGTTGTTGCTGCAAGTTGAAAGTGTATGTGGAAGCAGTGAGTGTATTGGATGCCATGGTTGAGAATGGCTATTTGGCACATTTGGAATCCTACAAGCTGCTTATTTGTGGGCTATGTGATGAAGGGAGAAAAGACAAGGCTGAATCAGTATTTAATACTTTGCTCCGATGTCAATATAATTATGATGAAGTAGCTTGGAAAATTCTTATTGATGGTTTACTTAAGAGGGGCTATAATGATGAATACTTGATGTTTCTGAGTCTTATGGAGAAAACGGGTTGTCAATTTCATCCTCAGACATATGCAATGCTGATTGATGGACTTGATGGGACATAAGATGATTGTTATTGGTATTGTTTTCTGCTGGTCCTTATTTACGATGAAGAGATTTTCCAAACTATTTGTTTATAAGCTGGCAAAGTTCAAAACAAATATCAAATTCTTTTTATTCTTCAAATGAGAATGTCGCCAACACTGAAAATTCATGTTTTTCATGAATGGAGCAGCTGCTTCTTGAAATGCACAAACTTTAGTTGTTTTGACAGCTAGTTGTATCTGTGGCACTATGGAAAGCAGTTTGAAGATCAGAATGTAAGTTAGGTTTCACTTTCTTAAATTTTGTCACATTTCCTTAATTATTTTAATTTTTCCCCATTTAAATCAACTAAAAAGTAATCTCAATATGCATTGGTTGTTTTCCTTTTTTTCCTCCCCCTCTTTCTTTTATCTCTCTCTCTCTCTCTCTGGAAGTATTCTCTGAACCACTTTTAGCTTATTTCTGTTTTGACCTTAAAAATCTTTATAAAACAGAACATTGTCCTATGTATCTTATTTGTTGACTGGTTGATTTACCCAAAAGATTAAGAGTAAATATAATTGCATATTTGAGAAGGGAAATGGAAGAAACATTGGACTAAATTCATATTATTTAGAATAATCATCTTAAAAGGTTTATTTATCATTTTGGGAAATTTAATTTGCTATATTTGTTTGTATTTGATGGTCTTTTACTGAAAGAGTTGTACTTGATGCTTATATTTACCGAAACATTAGTAAAAAAGTGCGTGCAAGAGCGTATTTATCTGTAAACTGAATTACGAAAATCAGGCAGTCATGTATCTAATATGACTGAGAGGTAAAGGGAGCCAATGTAGTTTTGCAGAGTATCAGTTGTCATGACTGCTGATCGAAATAAATTGAAATTTCGTATCCTGGCTCAGCAAAACTTGGAAGTTTTTAGGACCATGCATGTTATTTCAATATTTCTGTAAATTTTCAAAAGCTTAACATTTGTCATGATGGAAGTTAAGCTATGAACTTAAAAATGAAAAATAAAATATAGAAAAAATGTTACTGGAAAGTTTGAACACCTTTCTCTATTGTGTCGTGTGCATATTTATCTCATTTTATCTCATAAGAATACATTACAATCATGAGCATTGAATATAAGACTGCTTTTACCTCAGCTTAACCAATGTAGTTTAGCCTTGTGCCCATTAGTTGACATTTATGCTGATGATATCTATCTATCACTATAATTTCAGGAGCATTAAGGCATTGAGTGGGGTCAAGGGCAAGGCAAGGTTCAATCAGAGCTTGTGTTTTTATTTTTAAGGTGCAAGCTGCTGGAGCATATGTGAGTCTATTGTGGTCTCAACAAAGTTTTGTGTTATTGAATATTTTTATATATTAAGTAGTTTTATTGCCATTTCATTTTTTAAGTTAATTGGATTTCCAAAATACATTTAGCTTGTGGAAATACTTCTCCACTTAATTTTATGCAAGTAATTTCAAGAACTTGGTGCTAGAATATAAGATGAAACAGGGAGCCAAGTCAAGGGTCAAGGGATGTTAGGATCTAATTGTAAGGTATGGGACTTGAGTCCCACGTCAAAAGTATGGGATTCCGGTGGAGGGTGTATAAGGCCTTGGGCTCTCCAATCACGATAGCTAACTTTTGTAATATGGTTCTTCCAAGGTTCTTATCAATTGGTATCAGAGCCTTCTACCATGTCTTTCAGCTACAATCAACCAGCACAAGGGGTGACGCCAACATTGCAGTGTCTTTTCCGGGCTAGTGCACAGCCGGGGACTGTGGACCGTAGAGGGATGTTAGGATCCAATTGCAAGGTATAAGACTTGAGTCCTATATCTGAAGTATGGACTTGGTTCTCCTAGGGTTCTTGTCAAGGGATCCGTCTGCCTTGCGGCATGTAAATGTGATAGGCGACCTGTTATTAAGCAGGTCTATGTAAGGAAAATTATTAATAGGCTGCTACAGCTGTAGGTTAGTTGGAATTCTGTTAGGAGGGAAATTCTGTTAAGGGGGAAAGTTGTTACAAATATGAAGGAGGGAAAAGAGGGATGTTGGTTAGTGATTCGTGAGTTTGACACTTTGAGGAGAATAAGCAGAGCAGCTCTCGAAAATATATCCTTTCATTCCTGTAAACTCTGGTTCTGTGGTCACACTAACAAAGAGCCTCACTGAATAAACACTGTTTCTTGAATCTTACTCTCTTTCATTTTCTGATCCAGACTCATTAAAATGTTATAATTGCAGACTTGCAATCCAAGAGAAATCAGCTAGGCACTGATGTGCTAGTTTATTGGGTTTTCAGAGTTTGAAAAGCAAGCAAGGGATAGATGAGAGAAAAGTGGACCTGGATGTGTTGGAAAGTGGGCATGTTTTGTGAATTTTGTTTCTTCCCCCCCAGCGGTGCAGGCCACGCAGGGGTGTTTGGAATGATAATTTGTTGTAGGCTAGCCTTTGGTAGTATATACATATAGTGACCCATGCTGAGTTCTTATATAAATTAATGCTTCAGTGCATTTATGCTTTTTCCTTGTGATCTGGATAACTGTCATAAACACTGCCATTTTTTGTGATGTTATTGAGAACATGTTAACTTATACCTGTGGAATCTCAGTTGTTACTGAGCCAAAAAGCAATTAGAAGCTAAAAGTACCTCAGTGATGGAACCATCCCATCCTTTTGCTTTTCCTTACTGCTTGGTCAGTTGTTTATATGATGTTGAACAACTTACAAGGTGGAAATTTTGTTCATACCATAGTTTTTGGAGTTGCTTTTAGCACTGTCAATGCAGACATCAACCCAGTATTTCTAGTTCACTTTTTTGAATTTAATTTGGTCTGAAGAAATGTTACTATTTCCAATCTGCAATAATTACTTGTCCCAATGCTATGAAGTGGGTTTGAGATTGTTTTGTATTTTCCTCTTCTTTTGGAATTATGGTTTATAATTCAATTAAATTTTGACTGCAGCAGGAGTAGCTGAAACTGCCAGGTTCTGGCAACAAGGTTTGGACCATGCTAATGCAATCCACATATTGCTTTTGGCTAATGCTGGTACAGCTTGTGCATGTCCACAAGCCAACCACTACAAATTCGGTTAACTCAACTCCACTAGTACGGGTGATGATAGTGGGAACAGAAGGTGAAGGAAATAAGTCAAGAAGCTATTGAAATGCATACTCCAAAAGGATTCTTTAATTTTTTTTAAGGTAGTTTATACGGTAGATACTCAACCAGAAGAGAGTTAATATATTTAATATTCTACTCGAAGGCATGCCGGTCATCTCACAAGTTTTGCAGTCTTTGTGGGATGTTTTATAAGAGAACTTGAAAAACAGTAAGTTTCCTCATTCAAGCGTTCACGTAGTTAGTACGGCACAACTGCAGAGATAAGATGGAATTATCAAGGTAGTTGCAAAAAAGAAAAATTGATTCTGTAAATTCGATCTGTTAATATTAGATGCGATGATTGCAGTTTTCAATCCTGTGTTCCATGACCAAAATATGAATATTGAGTTGGATCATCATTTATGTTGAGGAAAGCTTGGAAGCGAACAAAACTTTATTGGCCAAATTTTGAGCCAGATAGTTACCATCGCAGCGAGTATACTAGCAAGATGCTCTTCAGAAGAGACTGAAATGATTGAATTATTTTATGCTCCAATTGGCATTACGTACATTTGTTCTAATCAAAGAGATTGTAGACATAAAAGCAACCGTTGGGAATGTTGAGAGGGCCGTAGTCACAACAGTATCCGAGCAAGTAGTTTCACTGCTGCAGATAAAAACAAATCTAATGAACGAAAAGGCTGGTTGCTTTGATCTTTTATTCTTTTCGAGCAGCATCGAAGGTGAAATCATCGGTTTGTAGTAACATTTATTACCAAGTGAAACCAAACTCTGTTGAATTATATCCACATCGATATGATACTAATACTTCTGAATCATCTTTCAACATGTTTCTGTTTTTAGTTTTCTTCCGATTATTATACATACCCAATATTTTATAGCATATGTTCATTATCACATCATTCACACCATGGCATAAAATGGCTTTACAAGATAAACACAATAAAATCCTATACCTTCAAGGCTAAAATCAAAAACCGAACAATGATTTATACCACACCTGTTCATTGTGAAAACTATAAAACTACAAGCTGTACTACAGTCAATTTCATACTCATTTATTGCACAAAAATTCCATTTCATGACCGACCAGATTACAGAGATTATTATTTTTGTTTATGCATATAAATGTCAACAACAACCCTCCAAATTCCTCCTATCTCAAATAAAAAAAAAAAAACAAGTATCAAACTCCCATATAAGTTGTCATGCAATGTAAAATAATTATCTCTTCCCTCATGGAAAATTGTGGACCTTTCAACAATTGGTTCGCTTTGTAAATATATGATACAAAATACAAATGGAGGAATAGCAGCATCGACTACGCATAAAACTTTGTTGTCACCAAGCTAATGGTCATGGCTAGGGCACTAAAAGATTATATATTATCTTTGATTTGAATATTGACCTGAGTTTATGTTTATGGAATCGAGTTCATGCATCCCACAAAGCAAGTGATTATGAACTTATGAAAGTGATCAGAAGCCAAGACCAAGACACTACTGCTGCAGTTTACCACCACTCTTGCCACCATTCCTGCAAGCATCCTAAACTTGCAGTGATTGCAATAAGTACAAAATGAATATGCCAATTCCACAAAAGGTGGCAGTCAGACATCAACCCAGAGCACTTTTTTATGTTCATATTCCATCAATGAAGCTTCATGTTTGTGACAGTTTTCACATGTCCAAAGATGAATATGCATAAAACCTAAAAATAAACTACACAAGTCATCAAGACTATGATAAAATCAGATTGCAGTTGACGAGAAAAGTAAAATAGGATATCAGAGCCACTTATTGAAACAACTACCAAAATATACCACTTTGATAGCAACAGCCAACAGCTATCCCACATAGAAAAGGATATATTACTATCAGTCCAATAAGCTCAACTGGAGACTTTCCTCAATAGTAAAACTCCTAAACAATAAGCAAAACAACACTACAATAGCATCTTCACCACTAAAAAAAATTCAATTTAAAAAAATTATGTGATCTTATGTTGATTGCTGGAAGGTAAATGAACCCCATGATTTTATACAGTAACAATGTACTTCTTAAATTCTCAAGCTGACTTAACTAAATAGGTGCCTAAAAGGACTATGAATCCTAACTCAATATTCTTGCACGGCTACTATTTGACAGTGAAACCACACTTTCAACTTTCAAGCCAGACATATTTTTTGTGAGATGAAAAGAAGAGATGGGATATCTTTCACTTTTTAGGTGAGAAGAAAATTTAAACACTGTTTGTAGAGCATTACTCCTTCCGTTTCAGAATATCTGTCCAAAACCAAAAACATATAGATTAAGGGGAAAAAAAATTAACCTAACCTTGATAGTAGCATAAAATTGTATAAATGGACGAAATTATCCTTGTCTAGAGATAGTGGATTGGTCTAACATATTCTTCAACTCTAATTACGATGACAGTGGATGACAATTAAATTAAGGATATAATTGGAAAAAAAATTTAATGCTATCTTAATATTAGAAATGAACAGATATTCTGAAACCCTAAAATATCAAAATTGGACAGATATTCTGAAACGGAGGGAGCAATAATCTTTGATAGAAGGAAGAATTGAATATGATAAAAGGGAACAAAGTATTACATGCCATGCGATGCCATGCCAATTAACACTGAACTTATCCACAGCACAGAGGAACACCATGCACTGTACCACGGTCGGTCCAGGCGGAGCACCAAAATCCAATCTACCATTCCACAACTAATCACAAATGAAAGCGTTGTCCATGTCTGTTGAGAGCACCCTCAACTTCGGAACAGGAAACTCCGTGTCAGATGCTCCACCAAGTACCAACTACAGAAGCAGTTCAACTAGGAAAACAACCAAATCATACAAATGCTTCCTTCCTTCTCAGAAATCATATACCTAAGAGAATGCTGAAAACTGCCCATCATAACGAATCTTACCTATTGAAAAATTGAGTAACAGAATCCACTCAATTCTTTTGGGACTAGATTCAGTGAATTGAGTGAATAGAAAATTACAAAAATTAGAGGTTGTACATCACAACACTACGATTATCATCCGAACAGCTACCATAACAGTGTATAACTGCTTTCAAACAAATTCTTAACTCGCCAACTACTGCTAACTAACTCATAACACACTCTTTAACAACAAAACTGAATATAACTAAAGCTAATAAATTCCCTCATTTCGTCGAGCATCAACCAAATTGTCCCTATTGGAGAAGAACATTTGAAGTCCAACAATGATATCGAGAACTAACATGCAGTTAACGACACTATAGCACAATAAAAATTACAACTTTTTATAAGAGCTGGGCCTGCTGAGTTTTAGAAGGAAGCTCATCTACGTCTAGTGAGCCAAAAATAATCAAAAACAAAAGATAAGTAAAATATCCACTTTTGAGAACGGAAAGAAGAAAAGAAGATTTAACAAGGGCAATGTGGCTACAAAGTTCGAAAATTCCCACACACTTAGGCCATTTCAGGTGGAGAAGTTGATGTGGGGATTGAGAATGGAGGTAATCGCAGCACAGCTTCCTCAGTCTCAATTGGGTCGGACCTCAGTATCTGACACAGAAGAAGCAGCAATATGGTAAATAACAATAATAATTAAAAAAAAAGACCATTTTAAGAATCCAAGTTGTTCAATGCAATATACTACGGTCAGACACAAAATGAAACTAATATGTTCAATAGTGACTTGAAGAAAGAGAGGGAAAGAGAGAGAGAGAGAGAAAGGGAGAGATTACTTACTGGGTCTTGAAGCACAGGCTTGGTGTCATCCTTTGCAGGAACGAAAGGGGGCTTCTTGTTGGGTTTGGCGGAGGATCGAGAGTTGCTTTTGGTGTTCGGTTTGGTTGAAGTTGAAGGCTCCGAACAACTCTTCATCGTTTTGTGCTGCCAGTGACAGTGCATAGCAGAGAACCGTTTCGAATAGGTTAAATCACCAAGAGAAAGATGGGGAAAAAAAATATAAAAAAAAAAGGTTAATATGCATTTTTGTCCTTTGGGATTTGATATTAATCCCTCAAACAAAATCTGTCAATACTTTTCTTCTTAAAATTAAATATATTATAATAAGTTAATTCTTTCATTTGATAATTTAGGCTTCTATTATATATATTATTAAAATTCGATATTTGAATTAATTTTATGTCAAATATAGTATAATATTTAATAGAAGAAAATTAATGAAAGAATTAAATTTTTAAAATATATTTTAATTTTAAAGTTAAAAGTGTTAATAAATTTTTTTAAGAGATTAATTTATTAAAACTTATTTTTTTAAAGATCAAAATATATAAACTATAAAAAAAAATAGAAAAGAAGAGAATAATGCTTCACGATCAATGTTATTTGCTGCCATCTTTCGACAATCCTCTTATGATGAATTAAAGTTTTTGTTTTTTTTTATGGAGTTTAGTAATCATTTTTTGTTATGTTAAAAAAATAATTGACTCTTATTACAATTATTTCAAAAATTATGGATATAATAATACTTAATTAATTAACAGTATAAAATATTTTATGTGTATCAAAATTAATCTATTTAAATTATAGATGAACAATGACATGTTTAATCATTTTTTTGTTTAAGTCTTATCTAGCTTGAATTACATAACATGATGACTTATTTGAACTTACTAATGATCTTAGTTTTTTTCTTTCTTATGTTTTGCTTTTTTTAGTTTATTTATTCTGTGTTGCTGTTAACTCTTCTCAAAATTTAAGTAAGCTAATTTGTTTAGTTCAGCTATGTGAGCGAGTGAAAGCTAATTTAATTATTTTTAATTTTACTCCATTATTAAGTTTAATTGATATTTTTTACATGCAAGCAATGTGCCTTTATTACAATTTCTAATCAGCGAACTGAAAAAGACTAGAATCTCCCTCCTCCACAACTTGAAATCGCACTCCTCTTATTGCCATTACCTACCCCTCTTGCTTCATTCGAAACTCACCATATTCATAACTTCTCAAGGTGATTTTTGTTGTTGCTTTCGCAGCAATGGTCGTCCAATGTTTCTGTAGGTGGAGAATCAAAGAAGAATCCCAGGCTTCCATGATTTTGAAAGAAGCGTCAAGTTGTACACTACTCATACTCAAGATAACTCTAATAAGGCTTTTGAGATGCCAATGTATAGGAACAAGAACCTAACCTACGGGCACTTTGAGGGTATGGACGAGCCAACTACACCTCTAACATGGAAGGGGAATGAAGAGTATCTGAGTATGATAGGAAGACTATAAACAAGCTGAAGAAGGAAGTGACTATGAATGAAAATGAAGTGTTTAAGCTTTGGGTAAGCTTCTGTTGTGTTAGCTGTAGTTGCCATTGCATTATTTGTAATGAAGTTGGTGTGTCAAAGAAGAAATTTGACCTATGAAGCTTAAGGTGTGATTTGAATAATCTAATTGAAAGGGTAAAGCTTGAGAAAAAGGCGAAATTGGATATAAAGGGTCTCGGTTGAAAAGTTGAAAGTGTGTCTTAACCAAGAGTTATACAATGACGCATGGGAAATGTTATTTTGACATAGGATTGAGGACATATACGATATCCACCGTATAAAAGGATGCAAAATGACAAAACACCACGTTACCACCGTATTGATAAAAAGAAGAGTAATGATAGCGGTACTCATTTTTTATCGGATATTATGCTGATTCACACTCTATTTACTATTAGATAGAGTGTGGGTCCATTCAAGTGGGATCTACACCCTGTCCTATGGTGGATAATGTGTGAATCAGCACAGTATCCCACAAAAAATAAGTATACTAAATATTTCTCAAATAAAAAAAAAAAGAAAAATGATTAGGGTACGCAGTTTTTGTGACACACTACGAGACGTATACGGAAAAAATGAGTAAAACAGACAAAAATGCTTGGATGATGGGTCTCATATAAGCATTACTACTTTTATTTAATTTTTTTATTCAGAAACTTATCGGCATAAACAATATAAACACTGGTAAGTTTTATATATATTACACAAAACTTACCAGCATTTGCACTGTTTATGCTGGTAAGTTTTTTTTTTTTAACAAAACTTACCGACGTAAACAGTGCACACGCTGGTGAGTTTTTTCTTTTTTTTTAACAAAATTTATTAGTGTGTGCACTATTTACACTAATAAATTTCCGAATAAAAAAAAATTTGAGCAAAAGTAACAATAATTATATGAAACCCATAATCCCAACATTTTTATTGTTTTTCTCACTTTTTAATATGCATTGCATATGTATCTACTATTTGTGTGTCCCTATTAGTTCTCAAAGAAAAATATTAACAACATTCAAAAACAAAAATTTTGTGCTGTTTCTCATTTCCATTTCCCACTCAAACTACACTATCAACATCTGGCGCCGACTTCGGTGCTACTCAGTCTTAGTGCACCTTGTAGTATCAGCATCTGGATGGTGTAGATTTGTGAGGTGTATTGATATACCAATTACCTATGATGCATTATAGTAATATATTAATTTTAAAAAAATTAAAAAATATAATTAAATATATTTTAAAAATTAATTTTTATACACTAATAATATAAAATTATACTGATAATATAAAATAATTTTATACTATCAATGTAATATTATACTGATAGACAGTATAAAATTATATTGACAGAGTAAAATTATACTGATAAAATTTTTATAATTTTTAAAAATTAATTTTTATACATTAGTAGTGTAAAATTACACTGACAGTATAAAATAATTTTACACTGTCAGTATAAAATTATATTGACAGAGTAAAATTATACTGATAAAATTTTTTGATTATAATGACAGTATAAAATTATTTTATATTCTGTCAGTATAAAATTACACTGACAGAGTAAAATTATATTGATAAAAATTTTTTATTATAATGATAGTATAAAATTATTTTATACTGCCAGTATAATTTTATATTGTTAATATATAATAATTAATTTTTAAAATATATTTAATTATATTTTTAAATTTTCTTAAAATTAGATATTACTACAGTGCATCATAAGTGATTGATATATCGATACACCTCATAATCTCACCATCAGATTGCAAGGTGCACTAAGCATCTTGACCAGCGAAGAGCACCGAAGTCGGCGCCGATACATCTTTCCTGCCCCAACTCTTCTTGCACCTTCCCTCCCAAAGACCTTTCTCTTAAACCCTTCCAACTGAGTGTCACTCCAGATTGCTCGTCCAGCTGAGTATCACTCCAGGAGCAGACAGTTCCTTGTTTTGAAAGGGGAACTCGTTTCGCCAGCACAGTCTATGCCATAAGGACCAAATCGACGGCAAAATGAGAGCGATTGTGGTTGCAGGGCATGCCTCAGACGCAAACGATCTCTATGTCATGTTCAAATTTTTTTTATTTATTTATTTTTAAACTTCATTTCTTCATTTTTCTTTCATATATATATATATCCTATGGGTGAAATGGAAGGCAATATCTTTTGTTACTTTATCTTCTATTTATAATCCATGGTATTCAGGCAGTCATATAGATAAAACCGTGTAGACAATTTGTGTATGGATGGGTCTCTTTAAAATTTAACACTTGCTCTTGGTGTATAGTATTTCGATATTATTTTTTCTAGTTATTCTAATCAAAGTTTTGCTCACGATGCTTTTTCGATAAGCTTATTGTATGTCTACTATTGCTTGTTCATGAGTTAAAAGTTTAGCATTGTGGGATCTGTTGATGCCCCCAACGTCAAAGGTTATATTGAGTAATTTATGTACTTCTCATGCAATATGCTGAAATTATATATGATTGCTCGATTAGGCCATAACATAGGTTGGTCTTATTTATCTAAACAGAACATGTAGACTAGGCTAGGCTTTCATAAACACTTTTTTTTTTTTATATGATAGTGATGAAAAAAATTTAACATTTATATAAATCTTGTTGATTTTACTAGTATCTACTTCATCATGAGGTAGGGTGTGACTTGTGAAATTGTGTTTTTTACTGTATATTCTTTACATTCAGTTCATATATATTTGGAACACAGTTTCTCATATGAGTAGCTTGTGGATTCTCTAAGATTTTGCTATCTAAATGGAACTTCAAGTTGTCTTGCCATGATACCATTCGAAAAAAAGAAATGATATATACAGAACCTTATTGGCTTGATCTTATGTATAAGGTCCAAGTCAATAGTGAATATATATACTTAATCGTAACTATTTTTCTTAAACATGGCGTGCTTCCTTATCTATAGTTCCAATTCAAGTCTTATTGAATAGGTTACTTCTCTCGTTGGAGAAAATAATGTAAAAATACCGACTACGTACATCCTTGAATTTTCATGATTTTGTGGGGGAATTTTCAAGCCCAGTAGTCACTAGCAAACGACATAGTGCAGTTTTTCCTTGCTTGAAATATTAGCTGACTTTTTCTCTGTACATGAACATTGGTTCCTCTTTAGTCATGATTGTCACACACATACATATATCACTCAAAATTATTTACTTACAAAGCTACAATAGCTCCTAGTTTCAATTCTAATTGAATTTGCTAGCTATAGATTTCATGACATCTCTGAGAAGAATGAACATTGGCTTAGCACTTTTGTATTCTTATTCTTTGAAAAGGTTTTTTTTCATTTATTTATATATTTTTTGTTTTCATGCTTTCTTGTTAGTGTTTTATGCACTATAATCTATAACCCATAGACTTGCCACTTTTGTTTAGGCCTTACCTAAATATGGGAAAAAGGTGTCAAAGCTGGAGCAAGGAGGTAATATTTGTTCTAGTGCTCTCATTTTAGTTTTCCAAATCATAATAATTTATAATTTATGTAGGCTGAATATTACAAGTTAAAACTGGAAATTGCATAGATTGAGAAAAAGATAATGGCATAAATAATGAGGCCTAAAATGATTATGAATATCTTGTCCCAGGTTGGTTGTTATGTAAGTGATATTTACTCTTCTATATATCTTGTTAAAGGGTCATCTGATTGTTTTATCTAAACATTGAATCTATGTGGTACTCCCAGCATCAACAAAAATAGTTTTACAAGAAAGGTAACTACTCATTCTCCTGAACTAATTATTTTGTTCTAAACTACATTCATATTACATTAGTAGACATTTCTTTTATTTGATATGTAAACAATCTAGAGTAGTGCTTGACCTTTATCTTATGTTAATATGAATGCAGTTCTTGGCTATCTTAAATACAATGTGAGTATCATTTCAGTATTATTTTAGAAGTTCAAAACATTAATTTTCTTTTCTTTATGGTGTTCAGTGTCACATTTGAAGGACTTGTAAAGAATGGAATGGCGTTTGAATACTAGCAACACATTGGTGAATATGCTCATTATGATGGATGGATGATATTTGAACCTTGGTGCTATTGGTTTAATCTGTGTGGAGTTTCTTTTACAAGAAACATTATTTGGCCCACAGTTTAGGTGACATATACGGTTGACACCATATGAAAACAAGCAAAATAACAAAAACAGAGTAGAGCGGAAATGTGGGCATCCATACGGTGAAAATAAAAGAAGGAAACACTCTTCTTCACTCAAAAACTCTCCCACTCTTCTTTGCATCTAGCTCCTTCTCTCACTCTGAAGACTTTGAAGGCAGAAACAAAAGTTCACACATTGGCTTTGAGTTTCTAGTTTTAACTCCAGAAAACAAAACCCTTCTCACTCTCTCTTCCCTCTAGTAAGCTTTTGCTACTGTTTGTTCTTCTCTTTGGTTTATAGTTTCTCTTTGCCGCAGAAAAGTGTCCAATGACAGTGGTATTACGACACCACACCATCACATGTTCCATTTTTTTTTCTATTGATGAATTTGACTAAAAGAATGAAAACCCATTTTTGATTTTTTGTGTATGATTCTTCTTGAAAACCCATTTATGAAAGCCCACACCATCCAACAAACCCATTTCTGTTGATGATTCTTCTTCTCTTTCGTGTATGTGTTTTCTTTTGGGGATTATGCAAAATATGAGAACTTACTTTATCATTGGTAGTTTGAAAATGACCAGTCATTACTAGATGAATTTCTGAAAATGACTTCGCATAAATAAGTGATTATGGAGAATGATGCCTTCCTTTTTGTATAGGTATGTGGATTATTAGTCATGCATTTGTTATTGAAGGAGGATTGTGAAGTTTGCATGTGGACTTTAAAAAAACAAAATTTTTCCCATCTCTTCCTTATGTTTTAATTTTTTATGTGCAAGAAAAAGTTTACAACTATACATTTTGCAAGAAAACTTATGGTCATGAAACACATCATTTTTTTTATACTATGGATATGTTTGATAACATGACAAGGGAAGTAGAGAAATGGGAAATCACCCAAGATTTGGAGCATATGAGATAATATGAGGGAGGGCATGGAATAATGCTATAATATTCTTATTTTTTATTTTCTTTTTTTTAGTTTTTTGTATTTGGAGGCCTAAAAGTGGAATAGAATAGAGGGTTTATTTGGTGGCATATGAGTTGTTCGCAATTATCTGTTCTTGGTAGTAGCATGTGGTGCAGGAGAGTTGTGGTCGATGTTGCATAATATTCATGTGCCTTCAAATATACTATTTGTAATTTCAATTGGGTTTGTAATAAAAATAAATATTGTATAAGAAAGTATGATTTGGATTGCGAAGCATTTGTGGTATCATGTAGTGCATTTGTACATTGCATGTTTAATTTATTTGCTATCTTAAAGAGTAACCTTTAAAGAGCAAAATTGAATGCAAGCCTATGAGTTGTTGGGAAAAGGCTTGAACTCCAATCCAATTAATTGCTTTATCCAAATGGTGATCTTATTATTTATAAATTTCTTGAATTAGCTAGCAAAGCATGCTCATTAGGTTGGCAATTTTGGTAAAAGTATACTTAACTTTTGAGATTATATAAATTTGTAGGGGTTATAGCTTCTTCGCTAAATTTATGTAAGGAAATAGGTTGAGAGATATCATTTGTACTATACATTTCCTCAAGAAGCTAGTAACTTTTTTAGGTTTCTAGTAACTTTTTAAGTGTTGCAAAATTGTGGAAGTATATTGATTTGTAAATAAACTTGCTTTATCGAACATGATTTGATAACCTTTTTTAAGGTTTTGTAAGTCACTTCCCACATGGGGTTGAGGCTCCCTTCACCAACGTAGCACAAAGGGGTGTGGTCTTAGCTTGTTTAGATACACCAATCCATTTTGCAAGGCTAACAGAACCAAAACAACAATTAACTGATAAGTTACCAATTTTTTGCAAAAGTTACTAGCTTATTAAACTAAAGTTACTAGCTTTTTGGATGCAGTTACCAACTAAGTGCAGGTTCTCACTTAGGATTTGCAACTTACTTTCCTATGTGGGGTTGAGGCTCCATTCAGCAATATAACATAAAGGGGTATAGTGTTAAGTTGTTTGGATTCAACATTCCATTCCGTAACCTAATAGAAACAAAACTCCAAATACTTGAAACGTTACCAGTTTATTGAACTAAAGTTACTAGCATTTTGCGGCGATTTACCAACTATGTGTAGGACCCAAATTTGCTCACTTAGACTTTGCAAACCACTCCCCATATGGGATTAAGGCTCCCTTCACCAATCTAGTATGAAGGGACATGGTCTTGACTTGTTTGGATGCACCAATCCATTCCGCAAAGCCAATAGAACCAAAACAATAATTAAATGATAAGTTACCAGCCTTTTGCTGAAGTTATCAGCTTATTGAATTAAAGTTACCAGCTTTTTTGGTGAAGTTACCAACCAAGTGCAGGTCCTCAATTTGTCTTTGCAAGTTAATCACCAAGACTCTCTTCACCAATCAAGCATGAAGGGTGTGGTCTTGAATTGCTTGGATGCATTAATCTATTCTGCAAGCCCAATAAAACCCAAACAACAATTGCCTAATAAGTTACCGGCTTTTTCAAAATATTACTAGCTTATTGAACTGAAGTTACCAGCTTTTTAGCCCAAGTTATCAACCAAATGCAAGACAGAGAGGTGCTGACCTAGGCTTTGCAAGTCTCTCCTCTTGTGATCTAATATCCTAGGGTGTGATCTTAACGTGTTTGGTTGCACCAATCTATTCCCTAATGCCAATAAAACCAAAATCCAAAATTCCTGATAACTTACTAGTTTTTTGAAAAAGTTACCAGCTTATTGAATTGAAGTTACTAGCTTTTTGGCCCAAGTTACCAACCAAGAGCAAGATGGAGCGGTGCTCTCCAAGGCCTTGCAATTATCTCCTCATGTGATCTAATATCCCAAGGTGTGATCTTAACGTGTTTGGTTTCACCAATCTATTCCCTAAGGCCAATAAAATAAAAATCCAAAATTCTTGATAAGTTACCAGCTTTTTGAAAAAGTTACCATCTTATTAAATTGAAGTTACCAATTTTTTGGCCTAAGTAACCAACCAAGTGTAGGAGGGAGAGGTGCTGACCTAGGCTTTGCAAGTTTTCCCTCATGTGATCTAATCCTAGGTTATGATCTTAACATGCTTGGTTGCACCAATTTATTCCCTAAGGCTACTAAAACCAAAATCAAAAATTCCTAATAAATTATCAGCTTATTGAACTGAAGTTACCAGCTTTTAAACCCATGTTACCAACCAAGAGCAAGACGAAGCATTGCTCACCAAGGTCTTGTAATTCTCTCTTCATGTAATCTAATATCCAAGAGTGTGATCTTAACTTGTTTATTTGCACCAATGTATTCGACAAGCCCAACGAAACCAAAATACTAATTTCCTGATAAGTTACTAGCTTTTCAAAAAGTTACCAGCTTATTGAACTAAAGTTACTAGTTTTTTGTCCCAAGTTACTAACCATGTCCATGACTTTACTTAGGCTTTGCAAGTCTCTCCCCATGTAGGGTTGAAGGTCCCCTCATCAATCTAATAGCAGAAGGTCAGATCTAAACTTATCTAGATGCACTAATCCATTCAGAAAGCCCAAATAAAACATATCTCAAATTTTCTGAGAAGTTACCAGCTTTTTGGCCCAAATGATCAACCAAGTACAGGTTCAAGAAGTGCTCACTTAGGCTTTAGAAGTCTCTCCCGATGTTGGATTGAGAGTCCCCTTAGAAATTTATAGGAGGGTGTGATCTAATACCAGATTTTCTAAAAATCTACCAACTTGTTGAGCTGAAGTTACTAGCTTTTTGGGCCTAGTTACCAGCCAAGTGGAAGATCGAGAAGTGCTCACTATGGCTTTGGAACTCTCTCCTTATGTTGTTTGGTGGCACAAATTTCTTCAATAAGGCTAGCACTGCTACAAAGTGCAAAGTCTTGAGGTTACTAGCTTTCTAAAAAAGTTACCAGATTTTTTAACTAAAACTACCAGCTTTTCAACCCTAATTACCAACCCAATGCACGAACAAAAAATTATGCTTCATATTTGAGTCGGCCTTTATTTAGAACAAATTTTGTTCATTAACCTAATAAGTTACTACCTTATCTAGCAAAGTTATCACTAATTTATTCCATTCCTTTCTTTTATTTTCCATTCCATTCCTATTAATTTTGAATCCATTAATAAAATAATATTCAAACCAAGTGTAAGTATTACATTTAAAGAAGATAGTTATAAAACATTGAAATTGCATAAACAAAATGACACATCGATAACCAACAAGATGTTGATAATAGGTATTGAATCAAGGAAAGTTTGAAATTTAACCCTCGATTGCTTTCCAAATGAAAGGTAATCAATTGCCAAATGATATTTTGCCATGTAAAAATTTGTAATGACATGCAAAATTGCATTTTTCCTGTAACCATCCACAAAAATTGCTTCCCATTGACCAATCCTGTAGGTCAATAACATGAATCCAATATTATATGACAACAAGATAGGAAAGTTCGGCACAACTATGGTACACTTTGGCAAGATTTAATCAACTATAAATATTATTGAAAGATATGATACACTTGTGTCGATATGACTAGGCTACAGTAGACATATATATATCCCCAAAATTTGACACATTTTAACAATATTTCATGATCCAAAAATCTTGCGCAATACGCATAGGGCATATGTCAAAGCCCTTTGATTTTGTTTAATGGTCTAGAGACTCATGAGAGCTGAACTTGCAACCTTTCATGCAAGGCCGCAGCTTCCAACTGAATTCGTTTGAATGGCATAGTCATAAGTAATATGATGCACAGCCAAAGCCTCGCTATAAATATCATTGATATTCTCTGGACTATCCTCCATCTTGCTCGCACCATACAATTTCTACGAAGGGAGATTCCCGTTAGCACATCAAACATAATGAAAATTCTGAAAGTAAAGACTAGGGGGAGGACCTGAAAAGTTCACCAACTTATAAACTTTGAGGACTTTAGCTACCTCATGTTTAACCTCATCTTTGGCTTTAGAGTAAGCATTAGTCATATTTGTTCGATACTCGTCATATAATGCGTCCCATTTTTTCATGCAGCTCGTGGGTATTTCAATATCAAAACAAGGAAGTTTTCCATATAATGCTGGAATAATTCTACTGCCAAATCATTTGGAACATGGATCTACTCATAAAGATTAACCATACAGTTCAAATTGGAAAAACACAATAACAAACCATTACTTGAGAATAATATTTGCAAACTAAATTACAGATAAAAAATTGAATTATGTGGTCTAATTATCGTACAAAACCTGCAAACATGATATCTCAACCTGAGATCAACATTTAAATAGTAGAGAACCAAAGAGCAACAATAGTGGATTTAGGAAGCAGTCATACTCAATGTAACAAAGAATTGACTATCAACAAATGAGTAAGAATAGTTACAAATTACTGATTAGCAGAGAATGCATGCGACCAACAATTGTACACGATACTGAATAAGCAGAGTAGTACACAAGTTGTTGAAATAAAACATCCCCTTCTCTTTGATCATAAACCATCCTCATCATTTCAAAAGATAAAAATAAGAGATCATGTAGATGGGAATCACCAATAAAAATTCTCCAAGGTCTTCTAAACTTAACCAAGCAATGACTTTGAACTCAGTCCCAAGTCACCGAGATCATAGAGTTAGCAAGCCCTGATTGTAACATCCCCATATAACGTAATAAGGAATAATAAAAATGTTCTTGGGCAAACTTTTGTTATTCACAACCTTGCCCCTAAACTTTTTAGAAAATGATATTTAGGTATCTAGATCAATAGAATTAGTAGAATAGGGTTTTAAACGAAGCAGAATCACATAGCAGAAACATAAAAACTAAATTCTTAGCCAATTGGGCCACAGAGGTGCCCACATGTGAAAAGATGCTGGATGCCCCTAGAGTTGCCCATAATTACGAAAATGCCATTAGTTACGGAAACCAAACAGAAAATATTAAAGAATTTACAAAAAAGTGAAAAGATAACAATCTCAAAGAAACAGTGCAATTGATTTGCACTGTTAATCAATTTACTAGAAAAATAAGAGTAATTAGGGATGAATTATAAATATTAGAGCTAAAGAAAATTTAGATTGTTATGTAAAAGACTATGAGAAATTATTCAGTATAACGTCCGGAATTACAATACGTTTAAATTACGATGTTAATCTATTTATCTGACTTTATTGACTATGTAGAATTAATTAGAAGTTAATTAAATATTGATTAGGAGTTAATTAAGTGTTAATTAAAGATATTAGACTTGAGAAGATTATAATAGAGATATAGAAAATCTCACAAATTTACTTAGTAATGTTTTACTGATTTGAGGGAAATTGGTAAAGATTCGGTATTTTAAACTGTCAGAACCGAATCAATAAAATTCCATACTAAAAATCCTAACATGAGTGGCTAAAACTTTGCCACTCTTCCCCTATATAGGTAGTGCCATTTGGGGCCCATGGAGAGGAGAGATTTGGTCTTCCATGTACCACACACCTCTCCACCAATCACAAGCCATTCCTCAAGTTTTAAAACACCAAATCCCCTCCAACTCCCCTCATTTTCATGCTTCTCTTTCATGCTGACTTCTCTCTTTTCATTCTTTTTCTTCCTCACTTCCTCTTTCCCAAATCTCCAAGCTCCACCCACTTCCTATACCAAGAGCTCAAGTCTAGCTAGTTTTGCATCAACTAGAGGTAGGATTCAACTTCTTTGCTTGAGCTTATTGATTTGATGGTTGTTGGAAAGTTCTTCTCTATTCATGTATTTGATGGGATTGAGATTGAATCTTGCATGAAAAACAAGATAGATAGCAAACTAGAATCTGAAACCTAGAAAATCTTACGGCGTCCATACTGGCAGAGTGTACAGCTCCGTCTACGGCCACCAAAAATTTATGAACCTATTTTTATATGAAACTAGACATTTAGAGATTTCCAACCATATATAATATAAGGCCATTGGATTAGTATTGAGTGAGATATGAATTTTTTAAATTTACCCTAGGATTCTAACCCTGATTTTGAGCAGACTAGATTTCGAGGGGCATAACTTGCCCTATACTCCTTTAAATTGAGTGAAACTAATTTTTTTATAAAGTTAAGACATAGAGTAACATGCCATAAAAATTTTAGAACTTCTCAATCCCTATTGTTCCCAGTAATTCATGAAAGTTGTCCTAAGTCTCAGCCAGGCTAGAATAGGGCAATGAAGGTTACCCAAATTCAGGGGCTCATAACTCGAGTTCCACTTGCTCAAATGAGATGAAACTTCTTGGAAATAAAAGCTAGGTAAGTTATCTTTACAACAATGTAGATTTTGTATAGTTTCAACCAATTTTCTATTTTTAGTAAATTTTTAGTTTTTGATAGGCAAATCTGCCTAGTAACTGGACATACCCAGGTAAAATGTTAATAACTTGAGATACATATATCAAAACTTGATGGGACTAAAGAGTTTAGAAACTAGACACATAATACTTGAACATATACAAAATTCAGGTCTAAATGAGTTAAAATGAATTTAAGGCTTAATTTCTAAAAACGGACAGAGTTGAAGAATATGAGCAGGATTTCCAAAATTAAAGGATTTGGCACCTTAATGCATATATGAGTTCAATTAAAGTCTAAGTGTTGCAATTCCATGTTGGTGTTTGAAAGATTAATGCATTATATTTGATCTCTTACTGTGACTGACTATCTATTGAAACTGACACTATTTATGGGGAAATAGATCTGCTCCATTATGCTGCCAAATTTTTGGTAGAAATATGTGAGAGTTAGGGATGTTCATATGATGAGTACGTGGCTATCATGCAAGTATGAGATGTTTAAAAATAAGGTATGAAGCATATGCATCCATGAACCCTATAATTAAGGATATGATGATGATTGCACATCCTAAGGAGTGTGACATGGCGATCACACCCCGATGGGATATGACATGGTGACCATACTCTGGCATGTTACATGACAATGAGATCCCTCTACTTGGAGGCACGTGGCCAGATGAGATCCCTCTACCTCGGAGGCACGTAGCCAAATGAGATCCCTTTGAATTAGAGAGATGTGGTCAAAATGAGATCCCTCAAATTAGAGGCACATCTAAGCTCATACCCTAGGGATGATGATACGTAACGCCTAGGTGTGCTAAGAAAAAAGAAAGTAAAGAAAACTAAAGATAGATGAATGCGCTCACATCAAGAAGTTATTTGGCATCCATCTCTGCATGTTATTCAATTGTGCCGTATCTTATTATGAATCGTTACATTATGATTACTTATCCTTCATGTTGATAAGTTAATTGTTTGAAGTTCATCTCTGTTTATCAAGTGGACGACTAAAATGAACTCTACTTCGAATAATACATTTTCAAACTATAAAACTGAAAAGTCTATTAACATGTTCACCTTTTTCATAACAAACCGAAGTAGCTGGAGATAATAATGATGACACGGTATGTGATAGTTAATTGAATCCTACTGAGAATTTATAATTCTCACTATATTTCCGTTTTATCTCCAGATAGTTCAAGGAATATTAGGGACTGCTAGAGGTTGTTATCAGACAAGGTCCATCAGGTAATAGTAACAACTCTTGAGTACGGTACTATGACTTAAGCATAGTACTGTACTTGGGAAGGTGTTACACTGATTCCTCAAAGGTTGAATTCCTTTCATAGTCTAGAACTTTAGATGCTTCAGGAATTGCTTGTGCTAATCTGAATGGCCTTGTCTCATCTTCACCCAGTTGAGTAGCAATGAATGGCCACAGCAGCTTCAAGAGAAACAAAAATGATATTACACTTGGACTTAGGCATCCATCAATGCACGGTCACTACAAAAACCACAACCAAAAAAAAAAAATGGAAAACATAAGCAAATAATAAACTTCAAAATCATTATTTCAAATATTAGCCACTGAGGACACACACCTAAAGTATGTCCTTAAGATTCATCTTACTAAGTTTGTTTTACTTGAGAAGTAGTTCAATTCTTCCTCTCATTTATGGGTGCCCGACCGCAAAGTATTTAATCAAGACAAGTCAGTTGAAAATATACACATCAAATCTCTTTAAAATTCATTAATTTATAGATGCAAATACTTACTCCAAGGTGCCAAATATGACCTAGAAAAATAGCAATCAACTGTAGAATCATATATAAAATTGTCAACTCAAAAAGGTACCATAAAACTAATATCTACTTGTTTGTAGATGGTGCTATTAGAAGCAACACTGGTGTTCACTACAACTTCCCTAAATGCAATTTGAAAAGGAGACAAGCTAAAACTTCATAAAATCCTTTTGGTTAATATTTATACAATTGTTTAAGTACAAAGAACAACCTCCAAGCATGTTTCCAAAGAAATCATAAATTAGAAAGACACCACTATTTTTTGAAGCATTTGTGTATAAGTTCACAAAACACCAAAAACTATTGCTAAGTCGTTTCTCAGGATTATTAAGTCTATAAAAAAAATAAAATCTTACTTGAAGAGTATAAAGTTCACATTCCAATTTATAGTTGTATTTCTCATCTTCATCCATCTATAAAAAATAGGAACATTAAGTTTTGCTCAAAAAAGGTTGTTTTGATGCAATAAGTAAGTAAGTAAACTACCTCCAAGTCATCAAGCTCAACTTGATTCAACTATTTAGTTTTTGCTTTGATTCTATCTGAATAACTGGTGGGAAAAATAAACTCAGTATGCTCAAATGAAAATATAAGCCATAAATCAAGAACTGTACTACCACAATTTTTATAATTCTATACTTATAAAGATGTATACTACTTTAAACTTGATTACTAGCAGCTTAAAATAAAGGGAGTAAGTTTGACAATCATGAACTTGACAAAGAGAAGAGGGCAAGTCCAACCTACCTCATGTATAGTTCCATTAGCTTGTCTATCTTCTCACACTTATTTTCAACAAATTTACTTCATAATCTTTCTCTCCTTAAATCCCTCAAGATTCCACCTGGGAAAATATACAGAGCATTGAAGTATAATATCACAAAAGGACAAAATCCAGTATACATACTAAACTGCATATTTCAAGTCCATGCATGGATGCAATTATGGTAACTTTGAAATACTTAAAAATATGGTGCCTTTTTAATATGTAAATAACATGTAACAGACACTAATAACATTTTAATCCAAAAGTCACATACTGCATTCTAGACTTAGGCAACAACGTGGAAGTGGAACCTTCAACAATTAACAACTAGCCCTTATCTGATTTGGTAAGAGATCTGCTACGTGAGTCAATCAATGCCAATGAGGTACATTGAAAACTTTTTTAGTAAATCATTGATTCTTATTTTGAGATTGATCATGCCAAGGCAAATGCTTAATGCATAGTCTATTTGCAACAACAAGGATAAAGCCATACTTGACCATAAGAGATTTTGAAAACCTAAGATTAATTATGTATGCAAGTTGGAAAAACTATTCACTCCTCAATAATACATCCTAAGTCAAAACTCAAGGGAAACTTCACTTGCCTACGTACCCTAAACTCCACATTGCTAAGCTTCCCCAGCTCTGAACTTGTTCATTGTCGTTGTAGAGCCGGAGGCAAAGCACAGCCCACAGCTTCGAGAGCTCCGAATTAGCACCATTGAAGAAGAGGTAGCACTAGCGGTAGGATGCAGTGTGCAAAGGGGAAAGCAAGGTGGTTATCATGCTGTGCGATTCAGCGTTCATGAGGCGGAGCTTGACTTTGACCTCCATTGGAGAATGGAGATGAAAGATAGAGTATGGGGAGAAGAAGGAGAGGCCAATGCGATGCGGTTTGGAAAAAGGAGCTTCGGCATGATTGAATTGGTGGAGAAGAGCGGCGGTGGTGTTGTTGCAGTGGCAACCTTCCTCGAGTTCTTCCTTGTCTTTAATCTTGACTTCAATTTTTGTTGGTTTTCTTCTTAGCATTTTTGTTGGTAACAGGGGATGTGAACTTCTAAAACTGAGGAAGCAGTAGTGAGAAATGGGAGAAAGGTTAGGGATTGAAGTTTTTTAAAATAAAATCAAATGCTATTCCACACTACACCTATCATATACCAACCCATTGTAACTCAATCCCTTCATACGGTAATATTGTCATTTTCCTCTATGTTCTACAGTGTCAAGCATATATGTCGACAAAAGCATGCGCCAAATAGTGTCAAGCATATATGTCGACAAAAGCATTCGCCAAATAGTGCTACTCATGACACATAAGCAATGTTCCAAATAATGCACCAAAAGGATTTTTTCCGCTAAACATCATTTCAGTACAGTGAAAAGACTTAGTAAAATTTGCTAAGTCATATTATTGAAGAGTTAACTATGATCAAAGCTTCTAGAAGATGGATTGGTCAAAGGTTTCATAATCTCTAGATCAGCCACCCACATTCTCAAAATATAATCACTCATGCTCATGCATGCAAAGAGCAGTTACCAAGCATAATGAAGAATGAGGAGAAGCAAGTGTAGATCGCGACTAAGTTTTGAAGACTATTGCCATCTCCCACATCCAAGCATTAAGAGAGTGCCATGTGGCATTAGTCTTAGTATGTGTTTATGTGTTTGTGTGTTTGGTTCTACATTTAAAAAATTGATTCTTGATGACATTGATTTTAGTTAAAAATAATTTTAATATAAAGTAATTTATGTTTGAAAACTTATTTAAAAGTTAAGTTTGGCCTTTGAAAATGTCCCACCGTAATAATGATAGCCATAGAAGCAATTATTTCACACTTCTGATTGAACGAGATTTTGCCATTAAAATTGATTTTGAAAATAAACATCCAAACATTTTTCTTTTTGGGGCATAAAATCATGGTTATCATCACTACAATCAGATTTTTTGATTCTAGGTCTCCCATCGGGAATCCAAACACGCATTTAGGCATTGTCTATGAATATGACTATGTTCACTTGTAGAGGCGTGGTTAAACTCTTGTCAAAGAACCTTACAATTTCAAGTCAACATGACACAATGGAAAATAGGAAAATTAATATCATCACCTTCTTTAGTTTTTTTTTTATTGTTTACATTTTATTTTTTCTTGTGTTCGTGTTTGTGATCTTTATTTCAATTTGTATATACACTTTGATCTATGTTAACTAAGAGGCTTCATCCGTTATACACCTTGGTAAAGATGGTGTAGCATACACTTTGTAATCTAAGTGTTGAGATATTTGGTGTATTGATACACCAACCACCTTGGACTCACCTTATAATTTTATCATCAACTAGCTAGAAAAACCCCTTCCTCCCCAAAAACCCCCCTACTGCTCCCACTCCCACCACTAGCCCTCAATGGATGTGATGGCAGCTTTGCGATGTCGATGACCACACCAACATCAATTATGGGCCGACAAAGCAAGGAAATGGCATGGTGAGGCAGAGACATGTCAGCTAGGCGGCAATGATTCAGTGGAACATGGGTATTAGGGGCAATGGTTTGTAGGCAATGGCATCTCAATGCGAGGCAGAGGATGGCGACAGACCACGACAGTGAAGCGATCTCCAACGGTAGTGTTACCTCTTCCGATGATCTCCTCGCTCCCCAATCTCAACTCCGATTGGAATGTTTTTAATTTTTTGGTTTTAATTTCTTTCTTTTTTTTTTTTTTTTTTTGCTTTTTACCTTGTGTTCTTATTCATACAATTTGATTCCCTTACAAAGTTATGTATGGCTTTGCTTTGCCAATCAGGATGCTTCTTGCTGACTTCGATCTTGAAGTTGGTTGTTCTTTTTATTTTGATGAACTGGTGTTGTAACAGTTTGTGTCGTTCATGGCTTTTCTTTCATGAATATTGTTCTTCAACTGTTTAGGGAAGCACTGGTCTTTTATAGTCCAATTGAAAAATTGCATTCTCTTTCAATTTTTTTTTGGTTTCTTTTTTTTGTGTGTGATGCAAACTCAACGATGATGGCTCAATTTGTTGGAAAAAAATTGCAAGCATGAATATGGTTGAGGTCAGGGTACTTGGGATACACAAGTATTGAGCAAAAAATATGTAAATAATGCTTTTAGGTGAGGATGGTTTCAATGTACTTTGAGTCATGGTCGGCGATGGCTGAGGAGTCTGACGGAGGGGAGTGGGTGGTGGATTGGCGCTAGCAAAGGAGTTCGGCGGTGGAGGGTGGGCGGTGGCACAGGAAGCCAAGCAGAGGTGTTGAGGGAGGGGACGTGAAGAGAGTTAATAGAGTGAAGGGGAATTTGTAGTGCATAACTACTTCTTAGGTGTATCTATATTCCAGTGAAAATCTTGCTACCACGTCACCGATATATAGTGCACCATAAATAACGAGGAGCATAACAAAACACGCCTAAGAATTTGCCTTCCATTTGTTATTTGCACTTTAATATAATTGCATTTTTGCATTAGGACAAAAGTTATTATGGGGGATTGTGCCTTTTTTATTGGGGGATTGTGTTTTTTCATTTTCATTTTTATTTTTTTATATTGGGGGATTGTGCTTGTATATATGGTATTCTAAAAACCAAGCTATTGTTGTACGCTTTTCACTTGTGACTCAGTACGTGGCTATAACTTGTTGATCATGCCTATTTGGCTTAGAAGATTATTAGAGTGGTTTCACTTTTTTCAAGAGAAGATCATATATTGATAATAAATCCACACAAGCATTTGGCCAAAAACTTAGTATTCTATGAACAAAGCAAGCACATAGGTACGATGTATCACTTCATTAGAGAATACACTACCCGAAAAGAAGTGAAGTTGAAGTATGTGAAGACCAAAGAACAAGTAGCAAATATTTTCGTAAAGTTGCTCAAATTTAAAGACTTTAAGGATTACTGGCCAGCCTCAAAGTCAGCAAAAATTTTTAAGAATTTCCAATTAAAAGGGGATGTTAGCTACTAAGGCCACTAAAGTATTATGAGCCACTTACTTGAAGAGTCATGCATTGATATTAAGATGACATTAAGCATATACAGTCATATCGAGGATCATTATGAATAATAGTTTAAAAGTCTCACTAGCTCTAATATAAATAAGGGATTCTAATCCTAACATCAAGTGCACCGCGTAATAAAAATTCTCTTCTCTATAACTTTTGCCTTTTCCTCCAGCATAAACCAAGTAAGAGTCATATCGTTTTCCAAGTATTGTAACATTTAAGTTTTCTTCCACTGGGAACTCTTTCTCTGTTGCCGTGAGGAAAGAAAGGATTTATTAATTTGTTTAGATTTTTGGTCATAGAAATCAGAGTGTTTTTTGTTTTTTAAAATTCAGAAGTGTACGATATTGATAAAGATGCCAACACTTTGCTGGGACGGTGAGAAACATCGTGCTAGATGCTAATCGGAGAGATTATGTGGTCCACAATCGAAGAGGGATTCCGTGGCCACAGAGAACGGTCACACTTGACTCAGGGCCCACCACTATTCTAGTGCAATCCGCAACCTTTATGGGCTCTAACATTCGACAAGTAGGTGCTCCTCCGCAACATATTGGACTAGGATCTCAGAAAAATATAGGGGGACTTTTACCTAGAGAAGTATGGACATTGATGACCGGTAAGGTTTATTATGAACTTATGTGCTCGAAAGGCTCTGGACGAGTTGGCCATTGTGTTGGCCTTGGAGTCGTGCATCCCGGGGTCGAGGCGGCCTCAGTGGAAATGAATCCTCCCTCTCTCTCCTTCTCTCGCGGCGCCCCAAAAAACAACTCCCCCTCCCCTGACCAAAAAAAAAAAGAATTTAAATATTCAGACCCAAAAAAAAAAAAAGATTTAAATATGACCCAAAAAAAGAAAGAAAAAATATTTAAATAGTATTTATTTGTTAAATGATAAAAAGGTATAAACTTGTTAAAGATAATTTGATTACCTGAAAAAATATCAACAAAGGTTCTAAGATCAAATACATATCGTTCAATTTATAGTTTTTTTTTTTTTTCAGTTGAAAAAAAAATAAAAGTTAGATAGTTTATTCCACAAGTAATTAGGAAGGATGCGAAAAAATGCGCTCCTTGTTTAGTTGTTCCACTCGAGACCCCCAAACCATGCAATCTGGGGCAATGTGGAATAAATTATCTAGGGCATTTTCAATGCTATTATGATATGAATGTATGCTAGTTCTTTAGATCCACCCGTTTTGATTTCCAAAGTGCGTCATAGAATCTAAACAATAATCATTTTAAGAAGCCTTAGCTGTCTTCTGTTAAAAGTTGATTGGAGATTGAAGATTTATCATGGCTAGGTGGCATATTATGCTTGGTTTCTTTTTATCTTTCTTTACTTTTGGTAAGGATGGTATGTTTATTTACAGTTGTTCTTTCACTCATGAATTGCTATAATTTGGGTTTAATTCTTAAATTTTTTTTGCTAGTAGATGATTTATAAGTATCTCTATAAGTGCTCAATAAGTCTAAAGCATGCCGTGATCATAAGATGAGTCTTCATCTCAACTTAAACTTTTATCAATTAAAGTTGAAAAAAAAAAAACCCAAAAGGATGATATGTTTGCAGCTTAGAAAAATGCATAAGTATATTAAGTTATTTGACATTTATTCTTTATAAATAAAAAAAAGATGTGCTTAGTTTTAGAGAATATGTTCTATTTTTACATTTTATTTTAAGTTTTAATTACAAAAGTGTCATATTTTTAAATTTATTTCTTCTTTTAGAATTTGGTGAATGAAATAATAAAAATAAGATTTCGTTATTTTCACTATTTCTATTACAAAATTATGAAACCAAGAAACACACTAAAAATAATGTGGTTTTTTGTTATTGGAATTGAAAATAGAAAATGAGAACAAAAGATGTTTTTGAACCAAATTAGTTAATTGTGACATCAACTTAGTTATAATATTTTAAATTTTGACATAAATTTATGCTTCCGTCAAATTCTCAATAACTTCCGTTACAATTCATTTTATTTAGCACGTTAGTGCACTGCTATGTTGTTTATTTGTTTTCCTTGATAATAAAGGGAGATAATTTCCACCTCATCAATTTGAAAATAAAAAATATTATAAAATAAATAAATTAAAAATTAGTATTTTTTTTATCTAAATTATTAGATATCAATGTAGATAAATCTTTGATAGCTTATTCCTTCGACACCAAAAGTGGCAAAAATAAAATTGAAAAATCACGTATGATGTTAAAGATGAGAAGTTACTGATTATTTGACGGAAGGACGAAATTGATGTTAAAATTTAAAAGATTAAGACAAAATTAATGTCAAAAAAAATTTCAACACTAAACTAATGTCAATTTTAAAATATTAGGATTAAAAAAAGGATATTTGATCTAAAATCTATTCAACTTTCGATATCAAAAACTAGCTCATGAGGAGGGGTTGTCTAAGCTCTTATAAAGGCTATCATGGCCATATCCCCAAGTAATGTATTGAATTTGAATGAGTATACTAAGTCTCTATGAAACTAATGAAACTAATGATATTGAATAATTAAGTATGAGAGTATATTAATTAAGAAAGAGAAAGAGGATTTTATATATTTATCCAAAAAGGTATGAAGAAACCTCATCTCTTGTCTTCTTGCATTAAATCTACAACATGTTCAAGATAATGCTATACAGTAATAGAGTTTAATTGCTAAATAGTGATAGTGTAAAAGAGTTTTATACTGTCATCCAATCAGATGTTTGTATTTGTAAGACTTTTAAGGTAGTAGATAATTGCGTCAAATGCTTTTGGTGATATGCACTACAAGAACATTGACCATTTACGGTAGACTTTGCTACTACAAATGAGCCAAAATCAGCCCCAAAATGCATATTTGCGGTGAACATCGAGCCGCCAAATAATCATGGGCTACTAATCATTTACCACCACAAATATTAGCAGTGGCCTTGTCCCACTCTAATTTGTGGCGGTTTTGTCCCCCTCTAATTTGCAGCAACCTTGTCCTCTTCTAATTTGTGGTGGATTTTGCCCCCGCTAATTTGTAGCGGACTTTGCTAGTTCTAATTTGCGGTGACAATTTCCCCTTCTAATTAGCGGCAGCCACATTAGTTAGTGGCGGAAATAGCTACCACAAATGACCAATTCAAAAAAAAAAAAATCCTCATAATCATACAAATATCATATAACAAAGCAAATCTAATCCAAATGTTTAAAGTCCATATAAATAAACAAGATAGATGTCTTAATAAAACTTTGGAAGCTATATTTTCAACATAGTTCTAACTATATCTGGTTTATCTTGAAGCCATTGGGGTTCATTTGCCCCCATTGAATGTTGAGCAACTTCTAATGAGTCTTCAACTTTCTCTAATGAGTTTGGAACAACTTCGCTTGACTCTTCAAGATCTTCTATTGAATCTTCAACAATTTCTATTGAGTCTTCAACATATTCATCTACCCCTTCCAGTGAGTCCTCTACTACCTCTATTTCTTCAAATCTGTCCATTAAATTTTTAACAAAGAAATACTCAACAATCATGAACAATCAACAATAATAAAATCAGTAATATATATTATGAAGAAAATTAAAATCAGTTAAATAAATTTTTTAAAAAATTAAACCTAATGGCTAAGGTGACGAGCTGGCAGTGGCAGTGGCTAGTCGGCGGCATAGTTGATTGTGCTGGCTAAATAAAAGGAAAAGAGAAGGTGGGAAAAAAAAAACAAAAATAGACACACATACACACACACACACACACACACATACACACACAGAGAGGAAGAAGGAATAAGGGAAGGAAAGGGAGAATGAGGTAGATGAAGGAGGATGAAAAATGGAGGAGAATGAGAGAGGGTGTGGAAGGAAGAGGAAAGGAGAAAAGAAGGAGAGGAGAAGAAGGAGAAAAGAGAGCAGAAAGTGTAGCACGTATAAGTTATTGTATGTTTCAGATCTAATATAAATTTGTTTACAATGGCAAAAACTGCTGCAAACGCCATGACACTTTTTTTCTTTAAAGTTCTCATAACAACCTAACTTAAAAAAATGTTAGCAGCAGTAGCTAAACAAATATTTTTTTTTTAAGTTCACGAAGTAAATAGCGACAGCAATTGCCACTGCAAATATTTTGTTGAATTAGTGGCAGCAATTGCTACTGCTGCCGCTAATTATTACATATGCCTTTTTTTTTGGAAGTATATGTAATAATTAATGGCAGCTTATAAACCAATTAGTAAGGGTATTTGCTACTGCAAGCACCAATCCAATTAGCAGGGGGCATTTACTGCCACAAATACTTAAATTAGATTTACAGGTTTGACATTTAGCGATGGCAAAAGCTACCACAAATATTATACTAATTAGCGGGGTTATTTGCCGCCACAAATACTAACACTAGCATTCTGCATTCAATACTTAGTGGTGGCTACACTATACCAATTAGCAAGGGTATTTGCCACCGCAAATACTTACATTTAACTCAACAATTAGCAACGACAAATACTATACCAATCAGCAGGGGTATTTGCTGCCGCAAATATTAGCACTAGCATTCCACGTTTAACATTTAGCGGTAGCAAAAGTCGCTACAAACATTATACCAATTAACGGGGTCACCCAAATACTTAAATTAGACTTCTAACTAAACATTTTAGTGATGGCATTTGCTACAGCAAATACTTAAGACTCAATGCAAATAATTTCTTTTATTTTTTTGGTCCTTGTTTGGCTCGTTTTACATTCGTCTTTGGTTGAAAATTTGCTGCAGATCAGGTCGGTCGCAAAATTTTCGCCACGAATAGAGCATTTTCTTGTAGTGTATGGCAATATATAATTGAATGTCTGTGTAAAATTTTTTTACACTGACAATGCATACAAGTTAAATCCTATAGTAATGATAGGGACCATGATGCAAGGGATCCAACTGACCAGGTTACAAGAATCCAAGTTGGACACATAGGTTGATTTGGAATGCTCTTATATTATTTAGGGTAATTTGGAAGACATTACCATCTTTAATATTTTGGCCTATTAATTGGAGTTTAGTAATAATGATATTTTGGGATTTAATTTTATTATTTGAATTTTTAATTTGGATTAGTTAATATTATATCTTTTAGTTAGGATCATATCTTTAGTTATGAACAAATCGTTGGAGATGAGAGCAAATCTTTCTAGATAAGATAAAATATTTTTAGGTTTTCAATTTCATTATCTTTCCTTTTTTTTTCATGTTTTAAATAGGCAAAGTAGCCCATAGACTACTTAGTTTTTACTATTGATACAATTGTGAAGGTTATTCCTTTTACTCTCATACTTTGTGAGTTCTTGATTTTTTTGTTTTTATTTCATCTATAAACAATGGGTGAAGAATCCTAATCCTATCCTAAGATTCTCTGTCATGGGTTGATTGAGGGTTGCAGAGCATATCCTAAGGTTCTTATTCAAGGGTTGAGCAAGGGTTGTGGGTGCCATATGGTTCCAAATCTCTTACAAGTATCATGTTTCTAAACAGGGTTTGTATATCAGAGCCTTGGTTCTACCTATCCTTATTTTATTTTATTTCCATTTGCGATTTTGCTCATGGGTTCTACCTATTTTTTTCATCTTGATTAAAAAAAAAGAAAAAAAAAAAGAAAAAATCATGCCCAAAAAAAGGAAGATACTCTGTTGCGTCGCTCTTGTCTGGAGCTTTTTGAAAAGGTATAATAGTAGTCATTCTAATACATGGATCAAAAGTTATGACTGTTTGAAGTGGGTTGTCAAATTAGGGATTGATTTTCATTCACGGTTTGGATTTTCTTGATTCTTTGTTTGTGTAATGTTATTTGGACCTAGGATATTAGTTACTCATTTATTATTGAGGGTTTAAAGAATTCTAAGTGGTAAAAGGCAAGAGTGATGAGAACATTAATAGGTAAAAGCCAAGAAAAGTTGAGCATAAATATGAGTGGGTTGAGTGACTATCCTATAAGTGTAAACACATGAGGGAGTGACTAGTAAGGCCTTGTTTTATCTATTAGACTAACGATTTCTTGCAGGTAAGAATTTCACATTAAGGAGTTGAAGAGGATGAATAGTTTGCCATCAAGGCAAAAAAAAAAAAAGCAATTCGAACGCCTCAATATGACCTTGGAGGCAATGAGTGAGTGCTTAGCAAGGAATGAGGCATCAAAAACTCATAAAAGACAACCTTGTAGGTGAGCTTAGACTCTTCTGGAAGATGAGGATGAATCATGGTACACTGATTATGAAGGTAACCAAAGTAACAGGAGAAGAAGTGGACACAGGAAAGAGTAGGATCCCCAAATATGCAGGACAATAATTTGGGTTGCATAAAGATGGGGAAGAATGATCTAGGTGCTTACTTGTAGTGGAAAAGAAAAATGGAATTGATTTTTTACTATCATAACTACCCAAAGGAAAAGAAGGTAAAATTAGCTTCTTTTGAATTTACTGATTATGCTATTGTTTGGTAGGATCAGATTACTTTGAATAGGAGAAGGAACAGAGAGAGATCCATTGACACATGGGATGGCATAAAGAGAATGATGAGGAGGCACTTTATCTATGGCCCCTACAATAGGGAGCTATACCAACATTTGTAGAACCTAACACAAGGTTCCAAAAGCGTCGAATACTACCACAAGGAGATGGAGATAGCCACGATTAGAGCCAACATTAAGGAGGACAGAGAAGCCACCGTGGCAAGATTTTTAGCTAGGTTGACCATGATATTCAAGATGTTGTGGAGTTGCAACATAATGTAGAGCTAAAGGACCCAGTATTTTGGCTATGAAGGTTGAGAAGTAACTGCTGAGGAAGGACTATACCAGACATGGAAATTCTTCCATGGAGACTGAATTTAGAAAGGAGGGAAAATGAAGTACCCTCTAAATCGAAGATAGAGGAATCTAAACAAAAGCAACTCATGTATGATTAGGAAAAAGGTACAACCCCTCCCAAACCTCAAAGAAATCGATATATTAAATATTTTAAGTGTTTGGGAATAGGTCATGTTGCTCTCCTCCAAACAAGAGGGTAATAATTCTACGGGACAATGGAAAGATTGAGTACAAGGAAGAATCAAATTATGAGTCAATTCCAACACTAGAAGATGCTAGCGATGTGGAATATCGAGAAGGAAACAACATTTTATTTACTAGGAGAGCACTTAACATACAAGTCAAAGACAAAGTGGGAGATGAGATACAACGTGAGAACATTTTTCACACCAGGTGCCTTATTTATGACAAGACTTGTAGTGTGATTATTGATGGAGGAAGCTATGCAAATGTGGCTAATAGTATCTTAGCAGAGAAGTTAAATTTATCTACTTTGAAACACCTTAGGCCATACAATTTGTAATGGCTAAATGAGTGTAGAGAAGTTAAGGTGACAAAACTGGTGTTGATTTCCTTTTCAATTGGAAGATTCAAGGATGAGGTGTTGTGTGATGTGATTCCAATGAAGGCTGGTCATTTATTGCTAAGCAGACCTTGGCAATTTCATAGGCATGTCATCCTTGATGGGTACAGGTACTCATTTATGAAAGATGGGAAGAAAGTCATACTTATTCCTTTGACTCCATGTCAAATCTATGAAGATCAATTGAGAATAAAGAGAGCAATTCAAGAGAAAAATAAGAGTGAAAATGATAAAGAAAGAAAAATATAGCACCTTATTTAAAATGAAATGCCTGCTTAAAATAAAACAATGATAGTGGGGGGGACTTAAAATCTCACTTAAATTTAGGACTTTGGCATATTTCTTTAATTATCACAAATAATGTATAGGTAGAGGAACCAAAATTAAATAAATGAAGATGTTTTGTGAGAAAAGATTGTGTGTAGCAAGTGAGACCACCAACAGCTTAATTAGTATGGACCACACAATTCCCCTCCCTTGATTTTTTTTTTCCATCATCCCATCACCTTTCCTTTCCATTGTTTCTATTCTTCCCTCTCAACCAAACCTCTTCTTCTTTCTGTTTTTAATTTTTCTTTCAGTTCTACCCCTTCCTTTTTTCCCTCATGATGGCCCCTCTGTCTCCCCCTTACTGCCGTTCACTCTTCCTCAACCATACCGCCACCACTACCATGCAAATTTTGCCACCAGTCCCCTACTCATGCCTCAACACCACCACCATCTGTGAGTCGTTCTTCTTCACACTTTCTCTCTAGTCACAACTCTATCTCCCTTTGCCCTCTCTCCCTCCAACCGTGTTTTGCTTCTTTTGGTGAAGGTGGGTAGTTTTGTCTCTCCAAAATCAAACCGCAACTTTTGTGAGTGCCTTGTGAAGCTATACTCTTATAGGTCTCATACTTTGTTATTATGTGTGTGTGTGTGTATGTGTGTGTGTGCGTGTGTTCGGACAACCCTCATCATAATGATTGATTCTAAGTGTCTTTGAGTTATTAATTATGCAAATTGAGTCTTGATATTAGGTTGAGGGGTTGGGTGTCTATGAATATATAACCTTAAATATTATGGTTTATTGTATACATATATCTTGGTTGGTTTTGTCTGATAAACCTTTAATCTTTATGTTGGGTTTTTGAGCTTTTCAAAAGGATATTGTTTCCTTACTCTTAAGGGGTAGTAATAATAATGCCAAATCATGTAAGATAAAATTTATTTTCTGATGTCAAATACGTCTTCAATACCTTTGAAATATGAATTAATGTTTCATGTAAAAGATTGAATTACATGAAACTAGGATTTAAAAGAAAATGCAAATACTAAAGAGCTGTCAAGGAAAATCTCTTTTGTAAGTTTGTATGTGGTCAGGCATAGGATGATTCTCACTAGCTGATTATGATTTGGAGTAATTAATTATATGTTAGTTTCAGATTTTTAGGAGATCAATCTTTGAGTTCGGCGGCCTGTAGGACGAAGATTTGACATCCTCCATTGTTCTGAGTAGACAATACCTTTATGGCATATGATTTTTCATGCAATTAGTATTTTTTGATTTTAGTATATGTTGACAGCTTATTTTTATATATCTAATTAATTGTGAATATTTTGTTTAGTGATATGATTGTCTTATAGTTTGATATATCTATCTATTCGTGGACATCTGTTTTGGTTTTGAGGAAATTTTACTAGTATGCAATTGTTGAATGTTTTGGAAGCTTTTTGGAAGAGATTATGGATTTTATAAATATTAGAACAAAGTCTTTGAACAATTGTTTAAAGTACTAAACTAAGCTGTTGAGAAATTTTATGTTGATTTTGGAAACCTTATTTGGTATTTTTGCTTTTGAAACTCTGTTTATATTTTCAAAACTTTATTGGTATTTTGTGGGAGATTCTCAATCAATCGGTAGCTAGCAGTCGCTGATGCTAGCTTTGGTGCACTTTGGTTTGAACCTAGCTAACAAAGATGTTGCTAGCTCGGTGTGTACGTATGTGTGTGTGAGGCCTATGCATACCGCCAACTTAGTCAAATCTGAAGGGGCTAACCCTTATTTAGAAATTTCTCGGAATTAGAAGCAAGTTAATTCTTTATATACATGCATAGTTCTAATGTTGATTCTTTATGTATATATTATTTAAAATGATGATGTCTTATTTATGCTAAATTCATGATATTAATTCTTTATTTAAGCTTAGGTTGCTTTACTTCTAGATTTTATCCTCATATGTTATAGTCTAATTATCCCTCACTGAGTTAGTTAGACTCACCCCCTTTTCCTTTCCTATTTTAGACTCTTGCGCAGCACCTAATTTGATTCCTCTAACTTCTTAGAATTGCTCCACCATCTACAAGCAAGATCTTGTGACCTGATGATTTATTTATTTTTTTTATAGGATATTAATGTATAGGCCTTATGGTTTTTTGAAATTTGCTTTCTTAGTGAATAGGATGTATATAAAGAGTATAGATGGGGAATGTGTAAATGGGTATATGTATATATAAATGTGAATTACTGGAGATTACTCTGAGAGCCTTAAACTTATATTTGTTGATTGGTTGTCTGGAATAGATTTGGCTAATTCGAGGAAACTAGAAAGACAAGGGAAACTTTGTTCGACTTTCCATAAAAAAAAAATATATATATATATATATATATATATATATATATATATATATATATATATATATATATATATATATATATATATATATATATATATATCCAGATAGGCTTGCTAGAAGTCTATTACCTCTAAGTGCCGGTCACGAATCTGAGGTGGGTCGTGACAAAAAAGGAAAGACATTGAGAATACACAGGAGAAAAATTAAGAGAGAATTAGAAAGAAATAACGTACAACACAGAAAGAGAGAAGTGAGTTTATATATAAAAGATAGCAATATGGAGAGTATTTTGGAGCCGATGAAGTTACTTATAAATAAGGAGGCTTATTTACATGAGACTAACCATAACTCTTCTTATTGCCAAGGGCAACGATGGAGCATCCAAACTTGATTTGCTTGGTAACTTTAATGTGAGTGCTAAATTTAATGTTCCTAATTTTTTCCCTTTTGATGTAGGTGACAATTTAAGGATGGATCTTTTTGAAGAAAAAGGGAATAATGGGAACCACAGCTCAAGGGATCCAGTTGACCAGGCTACAAGGATTCAAGTTGGAGACATGGGCTTAATTGGAAGGCATTATTCTCATTAGTGTTTTGGCTCGTTAATTGGAGTTTAGTAATTATGATATTTGGGCTTTAATTTTATTATTTGGATTTCTAATTAGGATTATTTAAGATCATATCTTTTAGGTAGGATCATATTTTTAGTTATGATCAAATCTTTTTAGGTTTTTAATTTTCATTATCTTTCCTTTTTTATGTTTAAAATAGGCAAAGTAGCCTATACACTACTCAATTTTCATTATCAATACAATTATGAGGTTTATTCCTTGTACTCTCATACTTTGTGAGTTCTTAATTCTTTTGTTCTTATTTCATCCATAAACAACGAGTGAAAAATCCTAATTATATCTCAAGATTCTGTGTCATAGGTTGATTGAGAGTCATAGGGACATATCCCAAAGTTCTTATTCATGGGTTGAATAATAGTTGTGAATACCATATGATTCCAAATCTCTTATGGATAACATATTTTCTATAGAGGATTCATATAAAGTAATATCACTCAAATAAGAGTGAGCGGCCATATTAAAAATGACAACATGGATAATATTTTGCAATAAGAGAACTGGAATATACTATATAAAATGGAATGGACGAAGTGAATTTTTTTATATTGTTCTTTGGATATTTAATAATAGAATGAAATAAAATTTCCATACCATATATTCTTTGAAAATTTTAGTGAAAGTAGACAGAATTTAAAGAACTATAAACTTATTTTTTCATATGACCTTTTTTAAAACACATTCAATATTATAATAAAGACAATATTTTACTTTCTTGCATTTTTCATTTCAATCAATTTCTTGCCCTGAATTTAAGAAAGAAAAGAAATAAGAAAATAGATAATATGAAACGATTTGGAGTTTTCGTTTCAATTCATTTAACTGTTAAATACCCAAATAATATAATTAGCATTTAATTTATATACGTTATCAATGTAAAAAATTTTATACTATCATCCAATCATATATTATATTATCAGCAAATATGGTTGAATCTCACAATTATTATTTGAATAGTCATGTAAATAGAAAGTTTTAATTGGATGACAATATAAAAGTTTTTTATACTACTAATATATCAATATTAAACTCATAATTATTTTGCTATTTCTTACTATTCTATCCAATTTCATCCCTTAACTACTCGATCCAATCATAGAATAAGAGGACCCCGTTGCCATGTTGCTGCAGAAGCCGTATTGATTCCGCACCTCAACACTGCTACTTGTTGCATTCTATTCAAACTATATGAGAAGAAAGGGGGACCAAAAGAAAATCACATATAACAAGTCAAGAATATGGTTCATGATTCATGTCTAACGTATTACAATTTATTGAAACTAACATTGCTTTAAAAGATTTGAGAATAATTTGACCGATAATAAAAGATTTGTGAATAAATCATCAGATTATGATTTCTATAAAACTAAATGGATAGAAATGAAATTAAGAATATATTAATTAGTGGGATTCAAAGTTAAAAGTATAAAGAATCAACTCCCAATTTGAAATTTGACCCCTTTTTTGACCTTTTGATGAGAAAGAAAATTTTATTTATGAAAAAACCTAGTAACACTTATAAATCCAAAAAGATATAATAGATCCAAATCTTTAAAAAAAATGTATTTTATATTCTGAACTAATTACCAACAATCTATGGCTTTGCTCCTTGTTCGAAGGCTATTGATGTCTAAGTATGTTTTACGTCGGAGACTAACACGAAAAGTGCTGCAGTTTGAAGAATGTATTATACCTAATTTCACCTGATTTCAAAATAGATCTAAATATCTCTATCATCTATAAGATCATCAAAATAAAAATGCTCATAACGGGAAATCAAAACACCCACAAAGAAAATAACATAAGCATCCACAACGGTGATAACGAAAACACCTATAAAGAGAACAATAAAAATAAAATGAGAGAGATATCAACCCTTAAGTAACAAAAAGAAAAGAAAATGGTAGAGCTGCCACCAAAGAAGAAAAATATTAGTCCTCTAAACAACATTTACATGAGGAGAGACCAGAGAAAGAGAGAAAAAGATCCCAATTTGAATGTTCTATTACCGAAAAAAAAAAAAGACTATTCTATTACAAAGATAATAACTTTTATATTTAGACTATCGGACAGATTTTAATTTGTAACAATAATCAGTCCAATAAATATGTAGAGAAATCGAAGTTAGCAATATTACATAATTAAAAACTATTTTCATAAAAGAAGATTTTTTTTTTTATTAACTAAGGCTCATAGCCTAGCTTTGCATTATCACCCGTTGCTATATGAGGATAAAATCTTAAAAGAAAGTACAATATAAAAATCATATTTGAATAGTCAACCCTAGATGGTGACAGTAGAAATAATAAAAATATAAGAACAGGGATTAGCTTACGCTTACGCATATTTGCGAAGGTAATGCTGATCTAATTACAATTGAAAAATGTTAAAATATATGCAACTTTATATATATTTTTTAAGAGACTAATTTTTATGTATTAAAAGTGTAAAGTAATTTTATACTATTATCTAAAAAATTATTTTTATGATATATCAATAATATTAAGCTTTGAACTTACAATTTCATACAAATTATTTGACCTCCTTTCCATTAATCCATTTCTAGTGGTTTTATTTAACAAAAATTTAAGCTTATGCAACAACTCAATATGTTATAATAATTTGTTAAATTTTCGTTAAATGATAGTATAAAATTACTTTAATTTACATCATAAGTGCATGACAATTGTCATCTTTTCTTAATACCTGCATTATTTTTGAATAAATACTTTTATTTATTTATTTATTTATCTATACTATCAATATTTAGAGTCTATCATATTTAAACTAATTTGGTTTGAATAGAAATAAAACTCTTCAATACTAGTTTCCTTATTCATAAAACATGAACATAAAACTTTACTTTATTTAAAAAAAAAAAAAAGAGTATCAAACCAGTTAAGTCAATAAAATAAGTAATACATATTAATAAAAAATGAAAGTGGTCGCTTGGGTTTAAAAGTGCTCTGCTAGGGTTTCTTAGTGCTCCATCTTTGGAGTGTCGTTCTCTGTTCCTATCAACATCAAAGTATGGATAATCCATTGGAAGTGTGCCTAAGAGTTAGTATTGTCAATGATGGAGATTGGCTTGTTGAGAGTCAATGTCCAAGAGGAGGATGATGACGTTCTCTTCTTTGAAGAAGAACTTCTTTGAAGAAGAAGATATAACAGAAGGTATAGAGGAATGTGGAAAAAGTCTGGTAGGCAGGATCATGGTTGATAGATCATTCAGTGCAGGAACAATGGAGGCAGCATTGGGAGCAATATAGGGGCACCCAGAGGGTTTTAGGGTTCTGGATCATGGTGACAACATATTCCAGTTTTTCTTTGCAAAGGAGATTGATGTGTTAAGGGTCGAAAGGGGGGCTCCGTGGCTATTTAAAAATTTCATATTTAATTTACGAAGATGGAGGGAAGACATGATCATAGAGGAGGAAGATTTTTCTCAGGTTCCAATATGGGTGCAATTATGTGGGATGCCAGAAGATTATAAAACCATTGAGTTGGGAAGGAAAATAGGAGGGAAAATAGGAGATGTGGAGGAGGCAGCCATATTTAGTATGAAAGGGAAAGAGGCAAGGATTGTGAAGGTCAAGGTGAATCTCGATGTGACAAAGGTCTTGAAAGACAAATTGAAGATAGCTGGCCCTAATAAAGTAATAATTGAGGTGGCTCTGAAGTATGAAAGGATTGGCAATTTCTGTCAATATGGTGGACACTTGGGCCATGAATCTCACGCCTGCACTATTTTTCTAGAGGATTCGATAAAAAGGGAGGTGAAGGAGGATAAGTGGATAACATATTACAAATGGTCCAACAACTTATGCTAAATGAAGGTGAATGGAATGAACAGCTGAATCGAAGCCAATTTGGAGCAAACACAACTAAGGCAATTCTTCGAACACCCATAATGCATGGAAGTGACAGGTTGGTGTGGATTAAAGAGAGAAGCGGATCCTATTCAGTTAAGTCAGGATATGCAATGGCATTTCAATTTTTCCATGCCCTAATCGTTACACTCCCAACCGAACACAGTAATAGAAAGTTGTGGAAAGCAATATGGGATATGTGGGTACCTCCAAAAGTGAAAAATTTGGTGTGGAAGATCATGCACAAGGGGCTACCAATGAGACAAAAGCTTCAATCAAGGATTGCATTAGTGATAGACGAATGCCCTAGATGCGGGAATGCAGAAGAGTCAATACTTCACTGCTTCATATCCTGTCCCCACTCCATGCAAGTGTGGTCAAGATTAGGTTTCTCTCCTCATCAGTGGAATCATGAGAAAATACCTATCTGGAACTGGTGGTTAAACAGAGTTGAAGAATTGAAGACCAGAGCTAACGGGGCTGAGACTTTGAGCAATATCGGGTATGTTTTGTGGAGAATCTGGTTGGCCCGAAATGATAAGATCTTCGAAAACAAGGCTACAGCTCCCCAAGATATTTCGGTCATTGCCATGAGTCTTTCAGTGGAGTATATAAGACTAAATCATCCATTTTCTTCATCTTAAAGTTACTATTCTTCTGTAGAGTTTTTATTTGGAATCTTTTGGGAGAAATGTTTTTTTTTTTTTTTTTGTATCATTGAGGTAGGTAGATATTTTGGACACCCAGAGATAGAAAAGAGAAAATAATTGTAAAAAAAAAATGACAAAAGTGAAATAATTGATGGAAAAAAAAATTGAGAGAAAATATTGGATGTTAAAATTTTTTATATGTATAAAAAACATACCTCTTCTTTTGGGATGTCCCATTTTCTTTTGTCATTGCTGTTGTCCTAAGTGACCTTGTTTTGTTCTTATTTTAAGTGGAATCTATCTTTGCCAAAAAAAAGTTATAGTCAATAAAAAATTTGTCTTTCATATCCTTTTTGGAATGAGAGAATATTACTAGTTTTGTGTTTAAAATAGTAAGTGGTTGATGGATGTGATTTTTTTATTGCATTACAAAAGTTCTTACAAAAATTTTCAAGCATATAGTTTTATTTTTTGAGAAAATGAGTTTTCTTAATATTTTAAACATGTCTGATAAAATATTTTCAATTTTTTAAATGTATTTTGAACAAGACTTAATTAAAAATCATTAATTTCTCAAGAAACAAATTTAAAGTAATGAAAAAATATATAAATTTAGCCAATTGAAATAGTAATTTAAGATTGCGAATATATTACTTTGAGAAAGGTTTCCTTTTTTTTGCCTCTAATCTTACTTTAAATAATATTATTGTTTAACTAATTATAAATATTAAAAAAAATTAAATTAAGTTTATGATCCCTATATCTTAATTAAAAGCTTTAATTGATTAATATTTTTTTCTGATTAAGTCTCTATGATTGTAAATTATTTTAAGTTAATCGCTCTTCATTACTCTTAATTGTAACATCATTAACATGGCAAACAATGTACTTATTTGGCATGTTGTTTCATATCAAATGAACTTTTTATTTGATATATTAATTCATATTATATTCATCTCTCAAATCCACCTATCTAAAACTTAACAAAAACAATTAAGCCAAATAAAAACTTAACTATCATATTATCCTTTCTTTCTCTTTCATCCCTTTTTTTTCTTTCTTTTATTTTTTTTCCCTTATTCTCATGTTCTCAGTCATCAGTGGTGAAGTATCGTGACTACCTTAAGTCAAAGTTGATGGTGTTTTAATTGAGAGCAATAAGGAGAAATCAATTTAAACTTATTTATAGAGACTCAATTGAAAAAATATAAGGATCAATTTTTTTAGGTGCTTCATAAGGATCAGTTTAAAAATCTATGTAAAATATTAAAAAAAACTTAATTTAATCTATTAAAAAATTATTAAATATTTATACTTTATAGTTTTCTTTTGTGTATCTGTATTTTAGAACTATAGTTATTTTTAAACACTTTTTAACTTTTATTTTCAAATATATTTTTTATTATAATAATTTTTCATTCCCGTCTATTATTTTTATTATCTTAACTAAAATTGGAAATTAAGAACATTTGGCATCCGTCGGAACACTAGTTATTTTGAGATGAATGTAAATCCCAATCAAAATATTTGACTTTGACTTTTCTACCAAAAAAATTAACTCTAATTTGTCGTTTAATTCAAACATATAAAATTGTTTTGCTGACACCACAAGGTGACAAATTAGCTCGACTTTATCTCGAACAAATTAAAATTGCCTCCATTAAAAAATATATGTGAGAAATTATCAGATTAAAAAAAATTATATTTTGCTAATGGATAAATTCCTCGACAGCCTGGGGGTCCTTATGCCCCGCCTGGTTAGTTTATTTTCGTAGTTCGATCATGTCAAAGTTGTAACCACCAAATAAAATATTCCATCAAGAAAAATGAGGGAGTTAAAAGGGGAAATCAGAAAATGATTGAATAAGTGCGGAACGGTGGGTACCTGCCTTAGCACTTAGCAATTCCATTAGATATTTATCTATGGTCGTATAAAATTTTACGAATTTCTTGTCAGCCTATTATCACCTCAAATCTCAGCCGTAGATGTCTCCATCCGTAATCAAAATCTCATCCAATGGTGTATAACTCATTACTCAAAGTCCTAACGAACAATAAAGAACACACCAGAACACTCCCCACACTGTATCTCCCTCGAAAGACGAGTGATTAAAACGCGACGTCGACGCGGAAGAAGGTCCACAAATGGATTAGAACACAGTGTGATCGCGACACGCGTACGGCGATTATCTCACACACTCTCCTCAATCGTTCTATAAATTCGGGTCATGGCTTCCCCTTCGATCTCATCCCAGCGAGCTTGATTATCCTAGTGACTCGTTCTTCGTTTGTTACCATTATCGTTCGTTTTCGACTCTCATCTGAAAATGTCTTGCTGCGGAGGTAACTGTGGTTGCGGAAGTGGCTGCAAGTGCGGCAGCGGCTGTGGAGGGTGAGATCTTCATACCTTTCTTTTATTGTGTCTCTGTTTTTGTTTGTTTTCTAGGAAAATGGAGATTTTCCGGGGAAGTTTTGTTCTGGGGTGTTTTGATTGTCTTTTTTAGGTGCACTTTTTGTTGAATTGTATGAAAGCATGATCCTTTATTTTTCTTCTTATGTGGGTGAGGTTCTGATCACCTGAACCTTTGTTCTGCTTTATATCCAGGAAAATTTTTATGCATGTTGTGATTGTGTGTTTCAGCTACCCTTTTGGTTGAATTGTATGAATAAATGATGTTTTATTTCTCATTTTATGTCGGCGAGATTCTGATATCTTGGACCTCTGTTTCGCTTGTAACAGAAAATGTACCTTTATTGGTGTTCGTGGGTACCCTTTTTGTTGCATGTTATGAAAAATTGATGCTTTGTGGGTTTTTATTTTCTTACACGGTTTTCTACCGGTTAGAGTTTGATGGCTCTGAGGCTCTGTCTTGCTTTTTCCAGAAATTTTGATGTTTCTATTTTGATTGGCTTTTTGGATACCCTTTTACTCTGAACTATGCCTTAAAAGTTCACTGAGGTGCTTACCTTCCGGGAAAATGTTCCTTTGAAGCTTGAAACCAGACACTGACGCTGATTTTTCTATGTGGTGCAGCTGCAAGATGTACCCAGACTTGAGCTACACTGAGACCACCACCACCACCGAGACTCTCGTCATGGGAGTGGCACCTGCCAAGGCCACCTTCGACGGTGCTGAAATGGGTGTTGGAGCTGAGAATGATGGCTGCAAGTGTGGATCAAACTGCACCTGCAACCCCTGCACCTGCAAGTGAGGTGGAGAATCGTAACTCCAAGCAGAGATTGTCCTTACCCCCTTTAGCGGCAGGATTAATAACTATATATTATTATTATAAGTAGTTAAAAAAATAAGTGTGTGTTATCTGTCTGCTTTTGTGTACTCTGGTGTTAGGCTTGTAACACCCTTTTGAATAAAGTGGCCATGTCTTGCCCCTTGAGTAAATTCGGCAGTTCTGGATTTGTGATGAGTGTTTCTAGCTATGGTCGCTTTGTTTCTTGATGTTTGGTTGCGTTTGTATAAAGTTCAGCTAATCTGAATCATCAGTCTCTGCTTATTAATGAAATACTATTATTATATTTATTGTGTATTTTCTTTTTTTCCTTTTTTGGTTTTTTGTCCAAGTGTTTCAGTTTTAACAGTTGAACTAGATGGTTTTCAAGTCTAGCGAAGTGGCAATAATGCTGCATTTAAAATATAAACGATCAATTAGTTTTTATGTAGCGATCGAAGTGTGTTTAAGGAAAGAGAAATAAGTGAACTATCACGGCTGGGAATTTCATTATCAAAATGTCACTATAATGGACCCCTTGTAGTTGTGTTGGGTAGGTTTGTCATCATTTTCTTTCTTGCTCTGCTCGATGGTGAGCTCCACCTCCATGTGCGTGTTTCATTATTGGAAGATTGGCAGTATCTTTTTAACTTTCAAGCAGTTGAGGGATATTTTTGATTTCTTGAGTCTATTTAGTGGAGATAGACGGTTATTCTGCTTAGTATAGTAAATTTAGCCATCCACGACAAAAAGGCGATTTAAATATTGTTACAACTCAATATTATTTAGTAGATAGCTCTCTTAGTTACGTCTCTAAACAAGAGAAATATCTTATTGTAAATGATTAGTGCTGAATAAAATAAATTTAATTATTGGAGAATTGTTCTCAAAATTAGAATTTTGATAGCTTTATTCGAAAAAACCTATCAAATATGCATCGTAATCATGGATTTGCGTAATCTTTCAATGTACTATTGGATGCGTTTAGATGTCTTCTTTAAGGGAGGGAAGTATTTTTTATAAAAAAATTTTGAAAAAAAAAAAATTTTAATATTATTTTTTTGTGCTTCTCTAAAAATTAAAAATAAAAAATAATCAAATATTTTTTTTAAGAAAAAAACAAAGAGCTGCTTTTTTCAAAAATAAATTTATTATTTTTTTATATTATTTTATCATTCTATTATCAATTTTTTATTTAAAATATTATTCTTTATCTATTAAATTATAATTTTATACTAAAAAATATTTTTATATTTATTATATTTAAATAATTTAATAATTTTTTATTTTATTAAAAGGTATTTTTATAATTATATTTAAATATAAAATAATTTTATATTTTTACTTCAATTTTTATTTTTAAAGAAGTAATACCCTCAAAATCTTAATTAAATAGATAATTGTCTAAGTGTATAATTATTTTTATATTTTAGGCGTGAAGAAATTCCTTCTGAAAAGCTTTTGAAAATACTATTTTGTTTCAGTTGTCATGCGGTTATTCGCTGTCTTTTCACGAAATTTTTTTCGTGTCATGAAGCAGCACTGTTATTACAAACGAAAGTACGTTTGAGCTTTAGCATGAAAAGTGGATACTCATAGTCAACAACGAAAAGAGAACAGAAACTCATCGAAATGCGCACTAATTGACCTTTTTCATCTTAAAAGGAGGAATAAAATTATTTGCAATATTTTATTTGAAATATAGTATTAATTTATTTATTATTTATTTTTAAAAATAATTAAAAAATATAAAATATCATATTTTTAAATTTAAATATATTTTTAATTTTTATAAATATAGATTATTTTAATTTTGATTCTTCTAAAATTTTTATTTTTATTTTAATTATTTTTTCATTATTAAGTTTTTAATTCTTATCATATAGACCTAGTTTTGATTGATAATACTTATAAGGATTGAAATAAGATTTATAAAATATTTATAATAATTAAAAATAAAATTTTTAATATTTGTAATAATTAAATATATTTTTAAAATATTTATAAAGACTAAAATTTAGAATGATAAAGGTTAAAAATTAAAAAAATAAATAAAAGAGAAATTAAAATTAAAATAATTTATATTTATAAAATTAAAAATATAATTAAATATTATTTTTAATAATAAATAATAAATGGATAAATACTCAAATGAAATATGGATAAATAATATTGCTCTAAAAGGAAGTTAGCGATAGGGACATACAGGAGTCAACAGACAACTCTGAAGAATAATTTCTCTTCCTGAATCTGAAAAAAGATAATTTGTCTTCCACTTTGTAGGAACGAGATTTCTTGGAATATTTAAAAGGAAATACGTAATATTTGTTAATACTAAAAATTTTCGTAAGACATAATTCTTACGAGCACGATCTTTAGATTTTTTTTTTTAACTTTGAAAATGTTAATAAATTATAAATTTATTAATACCTAATTATCATAATAAAAATTTAAATATTTCACAAAAAATATTTATTGATATAGCAAGCAATCTTCATTTTTCAGGAAAAGGAAGTAGTTCAATTTTAAGAAGGTAATTCTAGTATGAAAATTATATAACTTTTATGCTTTTGCAGTTGACTAAATAAATCTTATAGGTGATTTAAATAGGTTAAATTTGTAAGCGTACTTTATAATTGTTTTAAAAAAAGGAACAACTCAGAAAATATAATCAGTGCTGCATAAATATTCAATAACTAACTCATCAAGGTATAAATACTAAAATAAAAATATGTGTGAAGAAATTGTATAGTTGCTGAAAAAATCAAGTTTACTTTTTGCGTGGTAAAAAGAAGTTTTGGATGCTAATGCTTTTAAAGTAATGGTTTTTATTTTAAGATTAAGACAAAAGAAAATTTTGTGATAAATAAATGAGCCCCTTTGTATGTGTTGTATTGAGCGGACTATAATTTTACTTCTTTATTTGTGCTTTAGAGAAAAGATGAATGAAATAAATAAATAGATTTTTGCTTATTTTAGAAAAGTGAAGGAGTTACTTTTGGCTTTAAGCAGAAGCAATACATAAGAAATACTTAAGAAAAAAAGTATGGCATGAAAATTGGGGTCAATTACATTTTTAAAAATTGTTGATATTTTTCTAAACGAAATATAGATGCCTTCGTCTTCCTCTATAAAATTAGGACACCTTTTATCAAAATTAATTAATTTTTACTAATTATATATTTAATTAAGTTTTTAATTAAAAAGAATATAAAATAATTATGATTTTTTAAACAGATTTATTATGTACAAAAATATTTTTTATCTAAGAATTTAATGTAAATACACCAATAGTGTAAAATAGTTTTACACTGTCAGCTAATAGAAATAATAGAAAATGTCAATTCATACAAATATCCACCTATTATAATAAGGGGCCCACCATGATTTCTTACTTTCCAATATTTCTATTAATCGACAATATAAAACTGTTTTACACTATCAGTACATATCAATTAAATTATTTATCTAAATATAATTTTTAAGAAATAATTTTTCATATCTTCAATTATAATTATTTTTTAATATATATATATATATATATATATATATATATATATATATATATATATATATATATATATATAAAGCCTATTCAATTGGGTCCAATATCTCCATTAACAAAATCAAATTGAAGTCTTCATCCTATCCCCTAAGCATGTCTCAGCATCGTGCTTTCGTGTTCGGCGTGAAAATCAAAGGATGGTGTTGGATTGGAGGCTCCTTTTTCCTATATCAATGATTTGTTTTTGATAAAATTGATCCGAATCTTACATGCATCTGTAATAACCGTCTAAATTGAGCATTATTTTGCTTCTTTTTGAGATAATTTTCACGATGTGTATGGGAAAAACGCAAAGTCACTAATAATATTAAATTTTATTCAAAAAAGGCAAATAACTAATATTGAATTTTTAATACTCTCTCCATTCTAATTTATCTATCTATTTGGACAATTTAATTTATTCTTAAATCAATGCATCTAAATATAATTTTAGATACATTGATTTAAGAATAAATTAAGTTGTCCAAATGAACAAATAAATTGAAACGGAGGGAATAATTTAATTTTGTGTGAAACTATATGATTTAAGCATTAGTAGTTACCATCTTTTCAATATAATAGGGTAGTACTTAACCGACAATTAGTTGAATCAAATGAATAGATAATGTATCAGGGTTCACAGCATGTGAATAAAAAAAAAATTAGTATCGAGAGAATTTTACTTCCTAGAGTGTATTTTGAATGGAGAATAAAAATAAAGTAAAAATTTTTATAAAAGAAGATTTTATATATAAAGTTTATTCATAAAATTTTTTATCCTATTTTTACCCTTTACCAAACACACCTCTATTGTTAGTCGACTTTACTTAAGTCAGATTAATTGAATTTTAAGAATTGTTTTATAGCAATGTTATATGGCTCGAATGTAAATTCATGAAAAAGAAACGAATTGGCTTACAACCAATTATGAGAGAGTCTGAATAAAAAAGAAAAGAGAGAGAGAGAGCAGAGTGTGCACATAACGCAAGCCAACTTCTCCATTTTACAATTTTCTTGCATCATTCGTATGAATGCACTTTGTGGCTTTCCGCATTTCTCAATTTTTATGCTGGTTGTTTGGCATAAAAGTGATCGCACTTAATATTAATTAATTAGTTATAATTTCACTTAATTGGTTATTCATTATCTAAACAGGATTTCAAAGTTCCAAATTAGTCTTTGAAATTTTTTGAGTCAAAAAAGTCTCAAATCTCCAAATCTCTCATCTTCATCTTTATAAACTCTAAAACTTCAATATTTCTTAAACCCACTACTTTACATAGACCATATCCTATTTACATAGAATAATAGGATCAGAATATATAAAAATGAGACAATAAGATGTAATAAACAATTTTAATGTATCTCAAAGGAGAATGCATAAATTAGCTTTCAATTAATGGAGTTGTTGATTAATCTATTGTAAGAGTTTTAAAATAATTCTAAGAAAATTAAGATGAAATCTCATAAATATCAAACATTAAAAAGAAGTAGAAAAGAGGGGGGGAAAAAGGGGAGAATTAAAGAAGCGATTTTAGAGCAGACAATATTAATTAATTAGGATAGAAGATCTCCATCCTAAAATTGTTTATTTTGATACTATCCTTGTTTAGATGAGAATGTATTAATAATTAATTAGTTTAAGAGTATTCCTAAAAGTATTATTTGTAACTAAATAGTAATTGAGATTTACCAATATGAAGCATCTTTTTAAGAGTATTATTGTTACTATTCTCGCATTACTATTGAGATATTAAATTTACATTATTTCGATTCTTACTTGGGAATATTATCCCATTCATTTATATGGAAAATTGAATAATTGTGAGTCACTTAGAACTAAAAGTATAAAATTTTGATTATGTATGATGAAAAAGTTTGAAAAAATTATTTACTTTTAAAGACAAATGAAAAAGGTCATTGATTTTAATTTGTAATTGTAATATATAATCATGTATGAGTCCATACTTAGAAAATAAAATTAGAGTTAAAGCATATATAAGTTAAGCTGAAAAGTATACCCTATAGTTTAATTGCAAAATATGCACATTAGTATATTAATACAATAATAGGAAGAGAATGTGTTAGACTGGATTTGCTGCAAGGATATTTGCATTGATTATTGCATCTTATTGTCTCTTTTCTATACATTCTGTTCCTATTATTTTATGTAAGAAGGATATAATCTAGGTAAGTATGAAAATGGGAGAGAAATGAGTGAGTTTAAAGAAGATTAAAGATTTAGAATTTACAAAGATGAAAATGATAGATTTTGAGACTTGGGACTTTTTTTGACATATTTTAAAAATTTCATGAACTTTTTGACTCATTCAAAATTTCAGAGAGTTTTTGACTCATTTTAGAAATTTCACGGACTAATTTAAACTCGTATAAAATCGTGCCATGTTAGAGAATATGTGGCATGCCACATGGTACCAACATGACATACTAGAGGCCATGTGGCTTGCTACAATCACTTTAGCAAAATAGTAACGGTTGACTACTAGATATGGACAGAGGGACCAGCGTGATTCACGTTTTGTAAAGTGAGGGACTAATTTGATAATTTTATAAAGTCAAGAACCAAAATGACTTATGCATAAAAAGTCAAGGATTAAAGTGAGTATTAAGTCATTGTCTCTCTCTAGATACCGACTTAAGAGAGTTTAGGCGAATTGCTTGAGAGAAACGCTCTCAACATCTAGTATCTAGTGTATATAATCAAACACTGTACGATGGAATCTTCATGATTTCGGGATTGAAATCTCTTACTTTGGGTATAACTATATATCCTAATCCTAATACAACATATATGACTAGATTATGTACAAAATAAACATATCAACTCTTATCAACATTCACCAATCCAAGTAGCCATTGCAAGGCAATGGCTAAATATCAAATTAAATATTAAATTAGCCCTTAACTGTGGAAGAAAATCTATGTTAAACAGTGAGAAAATAGAAGATCAAGAATCAAACCAGTAAAGCGAGCTATTTGAAGCCTTCTTAACCTCAGATTCAGGGGCACGAGGTTGGATTCCTAGTGTATAATAAGGATCCATTAAACGAGAAGACCAACAAAAATCCGAAGCAGCCTTTCATTTTTCTTCGTTTATTTGTACACATATAAACTTGAAAGACACATATATATCCTAAATTATATCCCCCTCCAATGAAATGCATTTTTGACACATAATAAATGAAGAAAAGGTAGGATTGTCCCCAGGTTCAACATGCCTTTCGCAAGTCTCAACATTCAATGTTTTGCTTATGCGTTATCCTAAACATCACCTAATAGAAAACTTCTTGGTGTAGAGATGTCACAAATGGATGACAAAAATTCACAATAAAGTAATTCAAAATAAATAAAACAAAGCCAGACCAGCAAAGTGAATTGATACGCTTTTCAATTGCAAGCACAACACCATCTTTTGTCTTCAATCCAATAGCAGTTAGTCCAGCTGCAATCCAATCAAAACCCATTTACAAACATAAACACATTAAACTACATATTGAAAATAGAAAAAAATTGACGTAGAAAAATACAACATGGCAGAAAGGTGACAATTCGCTCATTCTCAAAGAACGCATGTCCACAAAAATTTAAAAGGAAACCAGAGTAGAATAATTTTCCCAATTCCATTATTACCAAAGCTTTCTTGAAGGCAAGCACAGGAAGTGGCGAGCAGCATACCTTGACGGCCTTGATTGTATATTTAATCTGAAACAAACGTCCTTGAAGAGAAGGTTTTTTTTATTTTTTTTGGGTGGGTAAAATGGTAGGAAGGAGTGGCACCTCCAATTCTACCGGGCAGGGCGCCAGTGGCATGCTGGGGCTGCCAGCAGAGGCCCACCCAGAGGATTACTGCACAGGCCCAGACCGCAAGCAGTTTCACCCGGTTGCAGCTACTCAACTAGCCTCTAGGCGCTAGAGGATCTCCTTGAGGAGGGTTGCCCACCAAACAGGATTTTAGTGGCTTTGAGGGAATCGAACCCTCATCACTGGGGAGATGAAAGTCCAGACCGGATCCCGGACCACTTGTGCCAACCCGTGTTGGCCCTTAAGAGAAAAGGTTTGATAAAAATACAATAACAACTAAGCCTTATCATATTATGTGGGGTCAACTGCACGGACCAAACAATGCCAGAGCCCTATTATAAAATAACTGGAAAAACCATGGAATCAAATGCATAGGAGATTTGACGAAGATGAAGATAGCAGAGGAGAGAGGGCTTAGCTTCCTTGCTTGGTTCAAGTGACTACTTCTCATGCTGTTCTGCCCAGCATACGCATTGGGAGATTGACACTTCTCATATTGGAGGTTAACTTGTTAGGTTACTTCATTTTCTATTTTCAATTGTTTGTATATTTTTACTTCCTTCCTCTGGGAGGCTAAGAGGTAGACATGGCAGTGGCACTTATACCATATAATTTCAGTTGAATAAAGTCATTAAAAAAGCTGACAAGAGGCAAGAATACTTTGTGCTTCATCTTATTACAACGTACAAGAACACAAACCAAACTGAAGGATGTTGCTAACTGCAGCAACTGAACGACGTTGCTAACTGCAGCAATGGTACAATGCTAACTGATAATTTGAAAACAACAAATATTACATTGTCTTAGCCACGAGGCCAAGAAAGGTACACTGAACATTATTTAAGAGCGGACTTCAACTGAGTATTGAATCTTCTGCTTTATCTTCAAATAGTGTTTTTGCAGCTTTAGTGAACAGGTTATGGGCCTGCCAAAAAGTGGTAAAAGTTATAATTTTGTTCAAATTTTTTAGAAGAAAACTTTCAGCTAATATAACATGCTTTTATGATATACCTGCTTGGAAGAGAGGCCAATCTTCTCCAAATCACTTAACTGCAAAATGGCAAAGCCAAAGGATCACTAAATGCATCAAACTGACTTAATTCAGCATCTGTTTGATAAATGCTCTTTATACTAACCGATTTAAGTAGGCTTTCTTCCCTAAGGTCTATTATGTATTCTGCCATTTTCTCTCCTATGCCCTGAAGGAATTGAAAACCAAAATCAGAAAATGAAGAAAAATTAAAGAATTATGCATTAAATGAAAAAGGAAAAATGTCAAATAAAGAAATAGCTATTCATATTGGGTATTGCAGTGAAAATCCTGCATGTACCTTTAACTCTAGTAGTTCCTCTCTGCATTTAAAGATTAAACCCAGTGTTAAGACATTCAAAGAGGGATCACTACATATGCTATCAAAATTAGGCAAGATACAAAGCAGAAGTGTTTGCAATACCTGCTTGCATTATTTAAGAAATCAATGTATTCTTGAACTAGACAGTTCTGCATATTAAAAAATTGATGACGTGAGAATGGTGACTCAAAAAGTCCTTTTGTCAGTGGAGTCAAACAATTAGCTGTACCTTCAATGCAGAACTTCGTGAACCGAATTTTTCAAGCGGAGTGTCATTCTTTTGTATCCCTTTGTTAGTGGAGCAGGTTGCTATAAAAGGTGTTTGTGCGAAAGACAATGCTTCAAGGGGCTTTTGATTTGCATTGATGTCGATGGGGGAAAGGGGTTTTCTTAAAGGACTTTGTACTGCGTCTTTACTCTCATTTGTAATTGGCGAGTTCACCTCCTTGCCCAATGGCTCAGCTGCAGATAAATAACATGTTTCTTCAAAGCTTTAAAATGCAGTTACACAAGATCACACCAAGCATCAATATATATTCACTATTATATTGTCGAATAATACAACTAAGTTCAGGAGTCTCACAGAGCAGTGACATAGCAGGGAGATTTTTATATGATTCCCATGCAGACATATTGGTATGATGCCCAGTCTCTTGTTGATTATTGTTCTTAACACCACAATTCCCGTCCTGCGGAACATTAAATAAATATTATATTCAAGAAAAATGCATATATATCTTCAGTATGCATGAAAAGAAAAATAATATTCATGAGGACAAGAACAGTTCTTTCCTTCTTCTTTTGATAATGCTAGTCTTTTCTGGTATTAGTGACAAGTATTTGAGTTAGTGACCCAATTAGCATGTGTACTGCACTTATAGTACTCACTTACCTCCATGCAAGTATCAAAAGGATCTTCACCATCTAATAAATTTCCAAATGCCACAGCAAAGGCCCTGCTTCCAAAGTATGACATTTCTCAGTAGGAAACTGAAAATTAACGAGAAAATCATTTTCCATGATTATATCAGCAAGAATAGGACCAGTGATCACCTTTCTTTTGTATGTTGAGCATCTTCGTTGATGCCAGTTGTTACCCCCTTCCCAGAACTATTAAAGGTAACACATCTCTTAGCAGAGATAGTGACGGAACTGGGAGTTTTTCTCGGAAGTGGAGAATTAAATGCTCCAAGTCTTTGTGAGCTCTTTGATTTGCCTTTTGATTCTAGCCAAGCTCTCAATTTGGCTTCCATGTCTACTTTAACTTTTGGAGTTTCTTGTTTATGAGCTGAAGGCACAAAATTAGAGACATGCCTTGATCTAGCAGCCAAACTAACAGTATGAACAGATTCCTGGTATTCTCCTGGATTCTGAAATCAAAACAAAAAGGGGGTACAATAAAATTTTGATCCCAATCATAGTTAATAAGTGGAGTAAACTAATAAACAATTCTCTTGGTCACTCCTACAGTTTAACAAGCTCTTGATTGTTATGTATCGCAGAATCTAGTGGAATAAAAGAGAATAAGAAGAAAAGAAGTACAAAATCTCTAGCTTTACCAGGCAAGCTACCATTAGTGCACGACTAGTCCCCCCTAAAGAGTCTTGCAATATACGGGTCAATTTGCTTTCTCGGTAGGGAACCCGTGGTTTGTTGTTGTTCAATGCATATATCACATTTGATAGTGCAAACAAGGACTGATTTATCTTGCCACTCTCTTGGAGACGAATCCCTTCATTACACGTCCTTCTGTTGTCTTCATTACCTGGTTCAATCTTAAACACATAAGTATAACTCTACATGATTGCAATACATCTTATCCCTGACCCCAATTGAATATGTAAGTAACCTGCCAAGTCTATGAGATTCAACTTTCCAAATACAGCAGCTCCAGTGCCATCAGCAGAAGGAGTGGAGACAGATATCACAAGGACGCCATGGCTCCTACTGGAGACATCATTGAGGCCTGTGTGTGCAACTTTGCGTCTCTGAACTCCACACGAGAAAACCTCCTGAAATTCAGACATTGTGTTTATAGGAACCCGAGACAGTCCACGGAGGTGGATTTGCCCATCTTTGTCATCCCAAACTGAAATCTCCTTTGCTTTGACCTCCAAGAGGTCATAACATCTGTCCATGTAGACCTCATAGTATGAAATCTGTGCTGTGTTGCCAGTGCTTTGGCAAATAGACAGTATCATGGACATTGCAAGTGTCATCAAGCCAGGTTGTTCCTCAGTCCCCTGCAACAACAAGCATGGTTCACTTCGGTACATAACATAACAAAGTAAGAAACTTCATAAAATAACGAAAAAGAGAAAAATCCTAGGGCCTATTTAATTTTTGTTTTGATTTTCTGTTCACATTTTCTATTTTCAATTTAAATTACAAAAATGTCACATTGTTTTCAATCTGTTCTCTGTTTTTATCATGTCCTTCACAAAATGGAAATGGATTGAAAACAATGTGGTATTTTTGTAATTATAATTGAAAACGAAATGAAAACGGAAACCAAAGACACGCCTAGATTGTGAAAATTTGCCATTAGCACTACCTAATTTCAAGAAAAACATGAGCGAGGCCTATTCTAATGTTAAATATCAAATGGAGCTAATCCTCATCCTCTTAACTCAAAATTCACATTTTTTTCTTAAAATTCAAACTATTTGATATATAGATGAAGAGAAAAAAAAATGTAAAAAATTATCCAACAAAAGAAAGCAAAATACATGTTTCCTTAAATTCATACCTGCATGGTGTATGTCTTCCCACTGCCAGTAGCTCCATAAGCAAACACGGTGGCATTGCAGCCACTGAAGATTCCAGGTATCATAGGGCTTACTTCTCTGCTGAATATCTGACCCACATTGTTATCTTCTTGCCCGAAGAATGAATCCAACTGGTAGCACTCCTTTCGGCTAACATCATGAAAAACAGAAAGAAACCCCATATCATCAAAACCAAATATCACAAATTTCTTCGGCCAAAAAATTGAAAAAAAAAAAAAGGTAAAAGTTTAAAAAAAAATTGGAAATTTTATCAGACCTGGTTTGTGGGTCTTTAAGATAAACGGCAACTTCATCTTCTGCAGACTCAAAATCTCGGTCCAGGACTGAGATACACGAAACTGGGTCAACATTTCTCGCTGAGATCTCGTGAGGAAGAAAGGGTCTGACCCTGACGATGACCCTGACCTTGGAAACCGAAACGGGGTTGCTGGAAGGTTTCTTAGGGGTGCAGCAAGATTTGGCAATTTTTGGAGTGTTCAGTGAGCAGCCAACAGTAGTAGCCATTGTTGAAGTCAACAAAGAGGGTTTTTAAAATTTCAGACAAGTTTATGGTAATCCTCAAAGAACAGTTGTGGGGTGAAATCAAAGTTTGAGATCGGAGACAGTGTGCGAGAGAGAGAGAGAAAGAGAAAGAGGGCGGGAGAGGTTTTTGAAAAACACCTGACCGTTGGTTATGCAGTGAGAACTTGGGAAGCTTTTTCCGTTGGAATTGAACGTGGTCTACTGCCAATGGGCCCACATTCTCGGTTGTGAGGTAAAAACGCTCAAAGTTGAAAATTGTGGGATGTGAGGATTTGATTTAAGGCAAGTTCTTTCGTGGCCCATACACCAGATGAAAAAAAGAGGCTGTACTGTGGAATTACTTGATCCACATTGTTCGATAGGTTCTAACAATATCCGATGGTAGAAATTAAAAACCAGGTGAGTGATAAATTGGTCCCAATACATTTGGGACTAACGTTAGTCCCATGTTAAATAACTAGTATTTTATTTACAAAATGGGTGTTGAGGTCTTTTATTTGTAAATAAAAGTTTTTCCCGACTTTGCTTTTGTTCGGAGGAGCCAACCTTCTTTCTAAAATTTTGTGTTTTCTCCATGCTGTTCTTCAACCTTGTGGAGTCATACAGAGTAACCCCCCTCCCTGCCACCCTCCATCGACATTGTTGAGAGTAACTCCTGCACTGCCCCCTCCCATCAACAAGGTTGAGCTGTACCTTATCAATGCAACCATAGCAGATCTACGTGCAAGGCATCGTCAACATCCACTTTGCAGTTTCCTTTCTGCAGCGTTGTAGCTCGAAGCCGCCAATCTCGACGCCCACAGCCATTGAACTCACCACCACATGGATGTTCATGTTCTGTATCTACCTTTGCACACCCACATCCCGTCAATGAAAGATGCCGGCGATCCTACCTTCGTTTGTGAAAGAGAAAGGGGACTACTGTACAAATATCACCGCTTGAAATATTTAATGTTATTTTAAATATTATAAAACGCGTATCAAACAATTGCCGTTGGATTTTAAAATAAGTAGCATCCAATGGTTGTCATCCTCTTCTGCGATCTGGGGACTAACGTTAATCCCAAATATGTTGGGACCAATTTATCACTCACCTAAAAACCATCATGTGGTGCATCACTAATCCTTGCCAAATTCTGAAAATCGGACTGAACATTGAACCAGACAAGGTACTGGTTCAGAGGTTCAATAGTTTAATCATATATATATATATATATATATATGATTAATAACATATTATGAGATAAATAAAAAATAATTAAAAAATCTTAATATGATAAAAATAGTTTTAGAAATCAAAATCACTATATTAAGTCATATTAACATAATCAATATAAGTAAAATATTAAGTCCCACATTGCTTAGATTTTAATTTTTTTATTCTTAAAACTACTATAAAGTATTCAAGAAGTCTCACATTGCTTAGAGTAAAAGTTTTTGACCCTTGAGAATTCTATAAATAATACCCATATATCATTTTTTTTTATATTTATCACCTATAAGCTCTTTTCTAAAGAGTAAGAGATGTAGTAGTTATTTATTTGGCCAACCAAAATGTATTTTTGGCTATTTTTCATCATAATGAAGAGTTAACTTCACTATTGATGATCAAAAAATAATTTTTTACTTCTTTAAAAAAAAAAAAGGGCCAACCGGTAAAATTGGTCAGGTTTGGCCGGTTTATCAGTTTTTGGCCGGTTTAGCCGGTTCAATCCCGATTTTTTGACAAAGCCGTTCTTTTGTTATACCTAGATCGGATACTTGGCCGATTCCCGATTCAATTGGTTGGACCTCCCGGTCTAGTCCGATTTTCAGAACACTGGTCCTTGCTATCTGCTCCCCTCTTCTGCACCTTTGCCAGAGTTTCGCCCACTACATCGTCGTTGCTATGTAGCTACGAATTCGTTGCCAGAAAAGCACTATGGCAAGCCTTAACAACGTCGTTTGGGAATTTCACATTTCGAAGGAGATTGTCGCAGAGCTTTCGCTTCACAAATTGGGAACATTGTGCGTCGAACTTGTCATGGCCATCAAAGATGCCGAAGAAATGGTCATCGGGGCTCGAATCGAATGGTGTGTGGATGTCGAAGATGTCCTAGTTCGCCTTGGCAAGCATGTCGGGGTAGTAACCTCTTTGTGAGAGGAATGAGTAGCATAGCTCATAGTTGAACGAAGGCACCTTCATGGTTCTAGAACCTTCCAGAGGAAGGAACTATGAGGAAACCCTAACGGGCCTTCGGATTTTGGCCTCCAAGTCTTGCGTCAGGCTCACCTGGTTCAGTGCTTGGAATTCGTCGTCCGGTGAACTGGCGGTGATGGTGGAAGGTTCGTCATGTTCGGAGGAGGACGTGCCACGCAGTGGACGAGTGGAAGATGCAGTTGGAGAAGGGTGGAAGACAAAGAAGTGTTCTCCATTTGCGTCTAGCCACATTTTTTGGAATGCCTTAAGCCGCATTTCCCAAATGTGGTTAAATGACAAACTCACTAGCCCTTCCCTAGCCAAACTTAAATGATATGTGGTGGATCATACTTAAAGGTGCACTATTTGATTTAAAAGTACTACTTCTTGTGATCGGAAAATAACATAAAGTTAAAATTAGAATAAGAAGTCAAAGTAAGAAAAAGTTCCAGTATGTAACGTGTTTGCAATCCTAACTTTTTAAAATTGATATCAGTTTAGTTTTAAAATAATTTTTTATATTAATTTAATTTTAATATTCTAAAATTTAATATCAATTTAATTCTATATTGATGATTTGATAAAAAGATTTAATTTTATGAAAAATTTATTAGGACTAAGATTTGATTTTATAAAAAATTTGATGTCAAAAATTTTTTTCAGGACCAAACTAATATCAACTTTAAAATATTATGATGGTTTAAATATGTTTTTAATCCATCTAAATATTTAATTTTTTGGATTTGGTTCCTACAAAATTTTTCGTTTGATTTTGGTCTTTTACTTTTCAGATTTTACAAATATTAGTCCCTGCCATCAACTGAGTACTGTTAAGTGCTAACATAACAACGTGAGATTTTGGCACGTGTTAATACTGATTAGATCTCATGTTGTCACGTCAGCACTTAACAGCACTCAGTTAATGGCAGAGACTAATATTGGTAATGTTTGAAAAATAAGATATCAAAACCAAGCGAAATATTTTTGAGTGACCAAATCCGAAAAGTCAAATATTTAAAGGAACTAAAAATATATTTAAACCTATTAGGATTAAAAATGTTATTTTCTCAAAAAGTTTTATTCATATTGTTTTTAGTGTAAAGAGTCTTACAATGTAATCTAATCACATATTCATAACTATGTGATTTTTAAAGTAATGATTGAGAAAGTCAAATATTTTACTGATATTAAAATATAAGATATAATAATATAAGATCAGATAATGGTGCAAAAAAAATTTTATAAATAATATTGTATTAAAATTAAATTAGTATTTGATATAACCATCCACTACTTGAATACTTATACAAATGAAAAAATATAATTGATTGACTGTGTAAAAAAAATTTATACTATTAGTGCATCAAAATTAAACTCTTTATTTTATATATATATATAGTTTTAACTATAACAAATATAATTAAAATAGAGATGGAGAAGGTATGGTAGTGACGAAGGCTATTTTTATGATGGCGATGCAACTAGACTGTGGTGCGGGCAACTAGTTGAGGCACGAACAATGAACAAGGAAGCCATGAGCAGAAGCGGCAATGAGAAGATAGTGGATGCCTGAACCAGAAGGGAAAGCCACAAACAATGACGGCGATGTGAGGGGAAGCCACAAATAGTGGCAGCACACAAGTAGGAAGCCATGAACAGTGACCGCATACAAACACAAAAGCCATGAACAGCGACGATACACGAACACAAAAGCCACGAACAGCGATGGTGCTATTAAGGGGAAGAGAGAATGTGAAGGGAGTATGGTTTTTTTTATTCAAAATGGGGAGAGAAGTGAGACTAAGAACCATATCATCTTTTTTTTTTCGGTCGTGAAGAACCATATCATCCCATGCACTAGGTTAGGTCTCTTGGACACATGATGGGCCAAGTTTAATCAAATAAAACTGTGATGGGAGAATTGAGAGTTTTTTTTTTTTAATAAAAGAAACTAGGCTAACCCGGCATAAACCCATTTAACCTACAGCTTATATGACCACTTTGATGGCTCTAATTATAGAAGACTTAGAATATTTGATGGTAACATTTTGTTTTCTTTTTTGTAAAACTTTTATTCAATAATTTTTTGGTTTTCCCAAAATTACAACTAAAGAATTTAAACTCATATCACTAAAGATAAAATTTTCTTAGTGCCAATTTTAAGGTTGCAAGGAATCAACTTTTGAAAGTCTTATGCATCAATAATGTTCTTAATCTTATCAAATCAAGAGAAAGTGATAAAGATGATAACTTTTCCAATTATAGGCATCATCATAAGAAAATAAACAACTTTTAAACCAAACACCATCAAGAACATCATTCTTTTTCCAACAACTCATAAGAACCATAAAGATCTCATGTGTAATATCCCTACTTTCGTACACAGAATGTAATGGAAACTTTGAATTATTTCCCTTAGGCAGTGTGAAAATTTCTCAGGCAGCACTATGCCATGATGATCCTCACACTTGGAATTATAGGGTAGTGTAACACTGCCATTGAAAATATGGCACTGCCATATGTTAAAAATTAGGAAATAACAAAAGTGCCCCTGTAAACTTTTGTTAATTGCAGTGATGCCCAGGATTGTTAGAAATTATATTTTGACCCCAAAAATTTATTCCCACAATAACCCTAGAAATTTTCATGAATGACCTTCATGTCCCCACATCTATAGAATTAGCAGAATGGGATTTTAAACAAGACAGAATCACATGGTGAAACCGTAGAAGTTTAAATCTTTGCCGATTGGGCTGTGGAGGCAGTCTGGTGTGAAATAACGTGGGGTGCCCCTAGACTTACTCTAAATTATGGAAATGCCATTAGCTATGGGAAATAGAAAATAGAAAAGCTCCAAATTTGCAAAAACATTTATTTCACGTTAATAAGCAACTTATTCGATCTTATTGACTAAGTAAGGTTAATTAGAAGTTAATTAAATATTAATTAGGAGTTAATTAGATGTTAATTAGAGGGATTAGGCTTAGGAACAATTAGAATAGAGATATAGAAATTCTCTCAGAGTCATTTAGTAAAGTTTTGTCGATTTGAAGAAAATCAGCGAAGATTCGATATTTTAAACCGCCAGAACCGAACCAGTAGAATTTTCTACTAGAAACCCTCACTTAAGTGGCTGAAATTCAGCTACCCCTACCACATATGAGTGGCACCAAGTGTTGCTCAAGATAGTGGAGAAACTTAGCCTCACCTCCACCGGATTTTTATCGTTTTTCGCCTAGTTATTTGGTTTTTATCAAATAATTGAGGTTAATGAAATCCGACTAAATATTTATTTAGGGTTAATTAAATAGCAAATAATTGAGATTAGATGGGAGAGAATTAGATTAGAAGCATAGAAGATTTCATAGAAATTTTCCTAAACTGATTTACCGATTTAAAGGAAATCGGTAAAATTTCGATATTTTAAACCGTCGGAACCGAATTAACAAAATTATACACTCAAAACCCTAAATCAAGTGGCTTAAAACTCAGCCACTTAACCCATAAACATGGCGCAAGACAGCCACAAAGAATAGGGGAAGGTTGGCTGAAATTGAGTCACAAGACTCTTCAACCAATGGGATGCTTCTTTTCTAACTACCCCCAAATATTCTGCTGCCTTATTTCCCTTTTCTACACAAGCAGAATTCGGCCTCCTTCCAGCAGCCTTCTTCTCTCCTTTTCTTCATCTTCTTCATCTCCTTCTTCTACTTTCAGCCTCCATCAAGCCTCTTGCATCCATATCTTTTACTAGAACTCAAGATTAGCTAGTTTTGCATCCAAATAAAGGTAGGATTTCTATTTTTTGCTTCTTGTTTTCATGGATTAAAGCTATATGAGAGTTCAACTCTCTTCACTTCTTTGATGATATACTTGATGTGTGATAGTTTATGGTTGGTTTATTAAGTATTTGGAGGGATTAAGATTGAATCTTGCATGGAACATAAGATAGAAAGCAAACCAGAATCTGAAAACCTAGGAGAACCTACGGCGATTTGTACGACGGAGTGTACGGCTCTGCCTATAGCTGTTTAAATTTTATGAATCCATTTTTATATGAAACTAGACATTCAGGTCTTTCCATACATGTAAAATATGAGGCCATTAGATTAGTATAGAGTTAGTTATAAATTTTTGAAGTTTAACCTAGAAATCTGGATTCTCATCTGGGCAATATAAGTTGAGAAGGGTGTATCTCATCCTACACAACTCTAAATTAAGTGCAACTAATGCTATTTGAAAACTAACATGTAAGGGAAACATTCCATAAAAATTTCAGAGTCAGATTCATTGCCAATTGCTCCCAGCACATCAATGAAGTTGACTTAAGTTCAAACCGGGCTAGAATAGAGTAGTCTAATAGGGTTAAGTTACAAGGCTTATATCTCGAAATATACTCATGCAAATAATATGAAACTTCTTTCATTTGAAAGCTTGTTTTGTTAGCTTTAAATTGATATAAATTTTGTATGATTTCACCTAGATTTCTATTTATAGTGAATTTTTACTTATAAGGGTGCACTTCTGGCTAAATATAGGGCAGTGAGTTATACAAATCAAAATGAGATGGGACCCAAAGAGTTGGAAACTAGAGACCTAAAGCTATGATATATCCAAAATTCAGGTTTAAAGGAGTTGAATTGGACTAAAGATGGATTATACAAAATTCAGGCAGAATAGGATGAAGTAAGTAGAAAGCTCCATTAAAGGTTGTATTGAATTTAATGAATGATATTGTGAATATATGATCGCTGTCCCATATTGATTTGCATGTGAATGATTCTACTGGTAGTCTGGCACTATTCACAGGGAAGCGGACTCAATCCGTTATGCTGCCAAATTTCGGCAGGAGTTTATGAAGTTATGATAACTTATGCTATGGGTGATTATACTTTGGATATATTTACATTTACATGTCATGTTCATGTATGTCATACATGCAAGCATAATTAGAATATGATATGAGAAATAAGGTGTGAGACATATTTATGAATGCATAAAGCATCCGCATGCATGATAAGATATGGAAAGGAAAAAGATAATAAGAACTTGCAAGAGGGACATACTAAGCTACCATGTGAGGCCTGGCATAGACCTAACTAGCGTGGACCAGAGCGGTACTGTCTAAGACTTGGGCCAGTCCTCGACCAGATTTAATGGGAATAGACCGATGTGAGGGTTGGGGAAAGTAATCCCGTCACTCATGTATAGGTATGAGCTCGAACCTGAAAAGCAGGCTATTACCTAAGGGTGAGAGAGACCATTCACCTCCGGGGGACCAAGTACAAAAGAGTAAGATCAAGTTGCAAGTTAAAGAAAGATACGAATTAAGTCAAGTGCATTTGCATACAATTATGTACGAGCATCTATATGTGCATCTTCAATTATCTCGTTAAGTCATAATGCTAATATGGTTCTTGTTGAAGCATATTATATTATTCATATTTCTATGTTTGTCACATGAAATGGCAAGTGGTTGATAAAATATAACCAACTTCGAGAAAGGTGTTTTCAACTTAAAATTGAACCACTATTTGTTTATATGTGCTCATATTTTTATAATAAACCAAAGCGGCTGGAATATTTATGATGACACTGTAAGATTGGTTTGAGTTTACCTATTGAGAACCTTAGGTTCTCATTGCCTACTTGTATGTTTTTCTTTTCTGTAAACATTCTAGCACCTAAGTTGGAAATCAAGTGCGAGGCGGAGTACAGGGCCATTCATTAGGCAAGACTCGGGTGTAAGCTAGACTAAAAGACTATTGAAGCTAGCTAATGACTAGTCGGAAGCAAACACTGTGTATTATATCAGTCACAATTTCTTTTAAAGTGTAATTATTTTATTTTCTATGTATCAGAGACTATTAGTCAATAATAAAGTGAGCAGTTAAAGGGCCATGTATTATATTTTCTATATTTTAAAGATTTCTTAGCACAGTGACAACCTTTTAATATAACTCCATAACTCAAGCATGGCTTATATGATAGAGGTTGTGACATCATGCATCAAGAAAGAAAAATAGAAACTTGAAGCATTCAAGAAATGAGCTTTCAAATAAGCTAGAATAACTCATGAGCAAAAGCATGAATATATTTTGCTAAAAAGGGAAACTTTTGCTCATGAAGAGCATGGGGGTTTTTCTCAAGCATTCACTTGAAGATCTTGGTCATGGTAGGAACCAAGCTTCAAGCTTTTTTGAATAAACAAAAAAGAAGAGTAAAGATCACTATCTAAGGCAAAAGTGGCATTCTTGAAGGAGAAGAAGAAGATGAAGAAGACTCTTCCTTTGGTGATGGTGTTGGCGATTTTGAATGAGGAAAGAGAGAGCTCTTTAGTTCTTGATGAAATAGAGTTTGTAGTGTGTAAATCTTGTCTCAAAAGACCAAAAGATATGGTCTTTGAAGGGCTTACTGAGAGTTTTTTGTTATGGTGGTGGTAGATAAAGGAAGAAGAAGATGAAGAAGAATGAAGAATGTGTAGAGAGAAGTTGGAGAGTTTGGAAACAAGAGAGAGAATGGGAGTTGAAAAATGAAAAGTGAATGTGTGTGTGTAGGTGTGTTGTAGCCGTAACATGTAATGGCATGGGGGGAGATATTTTTGCTTCACTTTATGTTATCTTGTGTTAATTAGTGATTACGGGGACAAATGAGATGATGGGGAGACAAAACATGATCAAACTCTTACATAAAGCACTCTTTGTCTTGTGTTTTTTGCTTTAATGATATCACCCTTTACTTTATTGTCTAGTTGACTTAATTTGAATTTTAATAATGTGATTAAGTGCTCTTACAACTTAATTAACATGATTAAGCAAAGATCAATGATTAACTTATGTGATCATGATTAACAAAAATTAATCTTTCGATTAAGCTTAATTATCCTTAATTAAACTTGATTAAGCTAGTTATGTGTGATTAGTACTTAATTAAGTTATTAAGGGTTTGACTTACTTAATTAGAGATTCTCTAATCTTAATTAAGCCTTCTCTTAACTTTTCTCCTCATAATTATCTCATAATCACTTCTTTTATCCCTTAATTAAGCCTTAATATCATAATTTCTCATTCAGTGTCTAATTACTCAGGGTTACTGAGATAATTTAGCATGATTAGAAATTGAGGATGTTAAAACACTTCTTATTAGGCTTGAGTTTAGTTTAAGCGTTTAACCTACTGTAAAAGATTATAAATACCTCAAAGAGCACATTGTTCACCAACTTTTGATTAATTGAAATTTGTTTTATTTTCTTTCAAGAAAATAGTGATTTGCTTTGCTTATTGCATTAAGAAATTGAGAGAATTAATCCTAAGGTAAGTTCCTTGTGATATTCAATCAATTTCTATTCTATTTTTTCCTTGTTATCTAAGTTTTCAAGAACAGGTTTCTTAGGGGTTTAGTAGGGAGACTCTTTATCCTAAATCTTATTTCCATTAAAGTGTGTGCCTGGGTTTCTAGATCTTTATATCCATGGGATTTTGTATCACTTGGAGACAAAGCGAAGTAGGTCCCTAGTGCCAAGCTGTAAACAGCAATGCGTTGGGGAATGGGAATGGCATCATAGAGAATGGTGCTCTTTATCACTGCGGAGTCAAGCTCCAAGCAAATCATGTCAAAGGGGGCCTTGCTAGTTGGGAAAGATCGCCAAAACTCTTCTTCTGAGAAGCTAGGGTGGCTGCACTGCTCCCACTAGTCCTTGGATAGGTCCTTCACCCATAGCTGGCAAGACAGTCAACTCGTAGGTCCAACTTTCACCACTAGGAGCAGGGCCACTATCCTTCTCTCAGTTCAGTGATGGCTATGGTTGTGATGAAAGGTGCCGGAGATAGGTGGAGGATGAGGAAAGGGGGGCAAAGGGTTGTCGAAAAAGGTGGATGATGAACCACGATAGTTAACATAGGGGAATTGATGGTTGGCAATTTGCACGATCACGACGGCAGTGTCGAAGTAGTGATGTAAACACGGTCCCAGCATGCACAGCAAAAGAGCTCAGGCGATCATCATCAATAGCGATTTGATGTCTGTGCGCCATGGAGGAGGCATGCATAGGTCATGCAGGCATAAAGACAAGAAGGGGACAAGCCTTCGCGAGAAAGGGAAGAGAGCAGCTGCTACTTTCCTAGTGCACTTCTAGGAGAGAAATTCTATGGTGAATCTAGTGCATCATGCACTATTCTAAGGACTAGTCGGTAGTTCCCAACGAGCAACGCCACTGTCGACATGATTTGCAAGGAGCTTGACTCTACAATGATGAAGAACACCATGCTCTATGATGCTATTCCTGTTCCCTGACGCATTGTTGTTTGTGGCTTACCATAGGGGACCCTCTTCACTTTGTCTCCAAGAGTTTTGGGTTGGGCATACATCAATATCAGTCACCACCTGCGTTGGTGGTTCTCGGAGGTTTATTCAAAGTGCATAGTGCCTGTTCATGGTAGACGCATTTTGTTGATCCACCCTACGATGCTTCCGATGATGGCAATCGGGTGGTCTTCATGGCCATGTATGGTAGAGATGGTTTGGTGTGTGGCGCAGTTGATGTCGAGAAGTTGAAGGCGAAGGAGGGGACGTGGCATGGTGGAGTTTGGGGGCGAGAGAAGGATGGGAGGGAAAGCTGTCTATTGTGTATCTTGTTATGTTTGATGTATTGATACACCTTGATACAGCTTGTGATCTTTACTATTAGATTACATAGTGTATAATGCACCAAACATAACAACGTGCATAACAGATGGCACCTTAAGCACTAATGTAGTTTGAAAGTTGAATTATTTGAAGTTTAGGATAGTGGTATGCTGAAGTTGAAATGAAAGAGATGGAGGTTGTATGATCACATAAACACAACAGACGTAAGGAAGAAAATGGGTGGCCGTGCATGCAATGTTGCTGGTGTAAGCAAGTTATCATAGCTCCTACTAGTTTAGGCAGTTTGTGAGACAGTAACATGGGGAGAAGAAAAGTGAAAAAGGATAGAGGGAGCAAAACTTCTCTATCAATGTGGATTACAAATAAACGCTCACTATGTTGAGCGAGAATGTGAAACTCCGACATAAAATTGTAAATGTATAAATTTATCCTTGTAGAATATATCATGAAAAATAAAATATTAATTACTATAGGTATAAAATTGGAAAAAAAATTGTGACTAAATGGTGGCAATTAAAGTGGGTCAATCGGTTGAACCAATGAACTGTTGAACCAGTACCCAGTCTGGTTCAATATCTAATTCAGTTCTTAGAACCTTGGCTAATGATGTTCATCAGGTTGAGTTAATAGGACAAATCCAAAATTTCAAATTGTATTAATAAAATTAATTTGTATTGGTTCTAGTAGTTAAATCACCTAAAGCCAATACTAAATCAAACTAATTACGATTAGTTTAGTTCTAAGATTTATGATTTTTCAATTGAATATCTAACTTGTAACACCCTCCCAAGTATGGTATTATGCTTAAGTCATAATACCTCACCTAGGAGTTGTTATTGTCACTTAATCGGACCTTGTCTGGCAGCAACCTTTGGCTACCTTCAATCTTACTAGTCAACTCTGCCTCAGAGGACCTTCTTCAGAACTTCTGAACTATCTGGAGATAACACGGAAATAAACATAAGAGTGAGAATTATAAATTCTCAGTAGGATTCATTAAACTACCATATGCTATGTCATCGTTATTATCCCCAGCTGCTTCGATTTATTATGAAAAATGTGAACATGTTAAATAAGCTGTTCAACTTTATAGTTTGAAAATATATTGTCTAAAGCAGAGTTCATTTTATTCACACACTTGAGTCACATTGGCAATATTTCACATTTAGAATAATAACCACATCATAAATAGATAGAACAGTCTCAGCATCAATAAAACATGGGATATAATTATGCAAATACTCATACTTGAATTCATGCAAATGTATTGGTATTTTTCTTTAACTTTCTTTGCTTTCTTTTCTTGGCACACCGAGGCATTACGTCTCGCCATCCCTAGGGTGCTTGCATATGGTTTAATCTTTAGTCTTTACTGCCCTTGGGTAGTCTAATTTAGGAGTGAGCTCAACTCGTGACTGTTGTCATACAGTACTGACCCGCAAGGGGACCCACGTGCCTCTAGTCTTGGAGGGGTCTCATTTTGGTCACGTGCCTCTAAATTAAAGGGATCTCTCCTAGTTACGTGTCTCAAGAATAGAGGGATCTCAGCCAACCACTCACCTTCAATGTAGAGGGATCTCATCTGACCACGTGCCTCCAAGTAGAGGGATCTCATAGTTTTATACTGCCTTCATAGGGAGGGACCCAATTAACTGCCTCCAAGTGAAGGGACCCAAGCTTATCTTATTTAACTACCTTCATAAGGAGGGATCTCATAATTGCCTCAAAGTAAAGGGATCCACATTTAATATGTTCATATCCTTTCATTCTCATGCATAATCATGCATAGACATGCTAAATGCACTTATACATATGCTTCATTATTTACTTTCATATATCCTTGCATGTAGAATTTCATATTCATATCATGAATATTCATAACAGAAACTATCATAATTTCATAAAATTTTGCCAAAAATTCGGCAACATAACGGATCAAGTTCGCTTCCCCATAAATAGTACCAGTACTCAGGAAAACAATTTTTCAGAGGATTCATAACACTTCATTCACAATTCAAATATCAAATTCATGGGCACAATTGTTGCATTTAAAACATAGTTGCTGCCTCAACACTTTCATTCAACCCAGTTTTTGTAAATAAGGCCACAATTTCTATTTAACTCATCTGAACCTAAATTTTGGATATGTTAGAGTGTTATGTGTCTATTTTCTAACCTCTTTGGTCCCATCTAATTTTGATAAATGTAGCTCAATTTATTTATGTTTTACCTCGGCCTGCCTTGTAGCTGGCCAGAATTACACACTTAAAAGTAAAAATCCACTAAAAATCGAAAACCAGTTCAAATTATATGAAATTGGTATCATATTAAATCTAACAGGATAAGCTTTCATTTGCAATAAGTTCCATTTCATTTGCTTTAGTAGATCTTGAGTTATAAGCCCTGAAATTTGACCTTTCTGAACTGACCTATTTTGGCTCGGTTTGGACATAGGGTAATTTCCTCGAACAACTGGGAGCAAACGGGACCATATCTAACTATGAAATTTTTATGGGATATTTTTCTATGTGTAAGATTTCTAACAAAGTTAGTTTCATTCAATTCCAAGTTGTATAGGGCAAGTTTTGCCCTAAAAAACCTAGTCTGCCCATAATCAAACTCAAAAACCTAGATCAAAATTCTAAAATTCATATCTCTCTCGATACTAATCCAATGGCCTTATATTATATATGTATGGAAAGTTCTAAATATCTAGTTTCACATAAAAATAATTTCATCAAATTTAAATGGCTATAGGCTGATCTGTACACTCTGTTGTATGGAATGTCGTAGGTTTTTCACCTAGACAGCATCCTAATTCTCCACTTCTTCTAATTTTCTCCTTCTAAACTTTAATTCCAACTCAAAATTTCATGTTAATCCAACCATATACCATCAAATACATCCAATACATTATCAAATAAATGAAGAAAAGTGAAACTTCATGTAGCCATAGTTTAGAGAAATCAAGAATAGAAATTGAATCCTTCATCCAATTGATGTAGAAACTAGCTAGAATTGAGCTTTTGGTGGAGGAAGTGGATGAGGCTTGGAGTTTTGAGAAGGATGAAGTGAAAATTGGAGAAGGAAGAGTGAGAAATGGCTAGCTGAAGAGGGAGCACGAAAATAAGGGAGTTAGAGGGAATAAATGAGGTTTTGTGAAGCATTGGTAGTCGGAAGTTTGTGTTTTGATTGGTTGTTGTTTATGTGGTGAGTGTTTGACCACTTTCCCCCACTAATTGGCAGCAAATTGGCACCCTACATAAGGGGAGGAGTGGCTAAATCTTAGCCACTCTTGTTAGGGTGTTTTGGGGAGTTAGTTCTACTAATTTGGTTCCCGCAGTTTAAAATACCGATTTTTTTTTTAACTGATTTCCTTTAAGCCGGCAAATCATTACTAAATAGTTTTGTGAGAGTTTCTATGTATCTATCTTAACCTAAGCTTAATTCTTCTAATTAACACTTAATTAGCTTCTAATTAACCTCTAATTAACTTCTAATTAATCCTACTTATCCAATAAAATCGAATAAATCGATTAATGACATAAATTAATCGTTTTACCAATTTAGGGCTATTCTGTTTTCTATTTTTCGTGGCTAATGACATTTTTGTAATTTTAAATAAGTCTGGGGCATCCCACGTTATTTCACATGTGGATACCTTCGTGGCCCAATTGGCTAAGAATTTAGTTTCTACGTTTCCGCTATGTGGTTCTGCTTCGTTTAAAACCTTATTCTGCTCATTCAATTGATATAAGGACCTAAATGTCATTTTAAAAAATATTCAGGGGCAAGGCTGTAAATAACAAAAAGTTTGCCCAAAGACGTTTTCATTAATTTCTATAACGTTATATGGGGATGTTACATAACTCAATCACTTAATTAATTATCTTTTTAACATTTATCTCAAAGCTTTTAAAGTTTTTCATTTAGAGTTTAGTAATTAATTCACTCTTTATTTTATTTTTTGCATTTCTTTAAGATATTTATTTGCTCAAATCATTATTAAGTATCTTGCTTCCTAAATTATATATATAAATGATTGTCATAAAGATAAAAATTTAGAAAGAAATCAAATCACTCAGATCAAGTCATCCTAGTTTTAATTGGATTAATTTAATTTGATTTTGTTGAAATTTTTTTTAAAATCTAAACTAAACTAATCCAATTATATTTGATTGTTTTTATTTATTTTTTCTCTCAAGTCAGAAACAAATCAAGTCATGAGTACTCTCAAACTAACATGTCACACACTAAATGATATCACATACAAAAATAATCTTATGCCCAATGTATTTAGCAATCTCTCCTATATAGGCAATAAAACAAAATTAAAGTCAAAAGAATATAATTATCAGATTTAGATAATTTAAAATAGGTTTTAATATATTTTTAATTCCTATAAATATAGTGGTTTTAGTCTCTCTAATTTATTTTTTGGCTTTTATTCCTTTTTTTTTTTTCAATGTTATGTTTTTGGTCTCTATCATTAATCAGCATTGTTAAGTAGTGATATTTATAAAAATCAAAAGAAGATTATTAAAATATTTATGTGGATAAAACAAAATTTTCAATATTTATAAAAGCTAAATATATATTTTAAAATAATTTTTTGGACTAAAATTTACAACGACAAGGACTAAAAATAAAATATTAAAAAAAAGAGGGACCAAAAATGAAGAAATTTTTTTACATGGACTAAAACTAAAACGATATATATTTACAGAGACTAAAAATATATTTAGGCTTTTCAAATAAAAGGTATAGAATAAAGAAAATGGAAATAGTAATTGATGATAAAAAACACAATTTAATTAATTTTTATACATTTGTAATTTATTATTTATTGAGTTTAATTACTATTCACTATAGTGTAAAGCGATTTTACACTATTATCAAATAAGAATACAAGAAACTACCATATCATTATGGATATATGCATGAATTTGAATTTAAAAAATATAATGCATTCTTACATTTTTATTAGATAATCATAATAATATATATATATATATATATATATATATATATATTCTAAACTATAATAGTTAATCATTCATTTAATTTTCTAAAATATATTCTCACTATGTAGCATTCAAATCTATAATTATGAACTGCCTAGCATTTCGTGTATATTATTTTAAACAGTACTAACCAAAATCATGAAATAGCAAAGCACAATTTGTTGATCACATAGTCAACGGTCTGATCTGATCGAGGGCCCACACAAAACCAACTGACCGTATTTTTACCATAAATGAAGCACCAATTCAACCCCGTTCTTAACCGTTGATCTGACACCCAAACCCCAGCACATAAATAATTTAACCGATTAATCAATTAATTAAAATATCTCCATAACCTACCAAATCAGTTACAACGTTTGTTTTCTTATGAGACATCCATAGCTTAAACCCCAAGCATATCTCTCGCACATCCAACGGCTGAAAATCTTCAAGAGGCCAAGCCAAACCCTCAAAACCTGTTCGACCTTTATCGCTGTGGCACCTTCAGTGCCGTTTGAGGTTCAAACATTTGTTTCCCTAATAACGTTTAAGGCCTGCCGTTAACTGACGGGAACAGAAAACCACGCCACACAGCCGTAACGGTAATTAACGGCGACGTCGGTGCTCGTAGACATTCGTTACGCACAAAAATACAAATAAAAATAAAAAATTGCCTTTTCTGGTTTTATATTTTTAATTTAATTTTTCTCTTCCATTGTTTCAACGTTCGAGGATTTTTCGAAACCGTAGCTAGCGAGAGACGAGAGAGAGAAGCAACCCTGGTCTCTTCTCTTCTATTCTATGAGCTTCACTTGGATTCCCGCCACTTCTCTGCAAACATAGGTACTTCACTATTCGGAGAAATTCACCTTTTTTTTTTAATTCATGATTCGTGTGTTTTGTTCAACTCTGCAAAATTCAGTTTTTTCTTTTTTCTTTTTTTGGTGTTTGATTGAGTCTTTGCGTTTATCTTTGCTACAAAAGACTTCGATTTGTGCCATGCTGAATTGAATTTATGGGGTTTTTTGGTTTCGTTGAAAACCCGGGAGTGTTCAATTTTTCGTGAGATTTTTTTTGAAGGTTTTGATCTGCTAATTGGATTTATTAGATCCACGGTTTTGTTTATATTTGTGTTTCGATGCGAAAGTTTGGAAATTTTGCATCATCAGTTGGGCTTTTAGGGTTTTTGATGATGGATATGTGATGAGGGATGCTGGAGGTTTTTGCTTGGTGTTTTAAAGATATATATGCGACGGTTTGTTGATTAGGATTTCGTGTTTTCGTGCTGAATTTAGAAGGATATGGCCGATGTGAAATCAGAAGAGTGTTGTCTGGAGAATAAGCAATCCACAGCTGCTTCTTGCTCCTCTGTATCTGAAGGCAGTGGCAGTGCAATTCACAAGTCTCCAGGGATGTGTAGTCCAGCATCGACATCGCCCTCACATCGGTAGCAAAAGTTCTTTTTTTTTTCATTGCAGTGTTTATTATGAATCATGATGTTGTAATTTGTGGAGTGTGCTTTTACTGCATGTTTTATGCCTATGTACTGTTGGCTCTTCACATTCTGCAGTGGTGACTGATTTCCTTTATGGCGTGGAATATGTATTCATTTTGAACTTTTGCTGTGGTCTTCATGCATTGATTTTCTTCGTGTGAACATTTGCTGTTCAGGAGGACCACTGGCCCCATAAGGCGCGCAAAGGGAGGTTGGACAGCACAGGAGGTTATTCTCTACTCTTTGGAGACAGTTATTCTTTTTTCACTTTTATTTTTTTGGTTTCATGTGTTCTTGCTTGTTAGCAAGCTGATTAAAAAGTGAAGTCAGCTTGATTTATTGTCTGTTAGTACACATGTATATGTGCAAATTGTCAACATATTATAAGATGAGTCCAAGATATGTTATGCTTGTCCTTATCAGTTATTGCTGCTTGTCCATATGTTAATAATTTGCTCTTAATGTTTTCTGCAACTTGGTGCAGGATGAGACATTAAGGAATGCTGTTGCAACTTTCAAGGGAAAGAGTTGGAAGAAAATAGGTACTTGTTTATATTTATCCTAGTTAGTGCCTCTGATGTCACTTTTTATTGCCACATTGCTTTTTCTGTGGATATACTAGTTCAATAATTCAATGATGACTTTCATATGTGATTCACATGGCGATGCATATTTGATTATAATCATAAGTGACTATGTTCAGCTTACACGAATATATGAACTACATGAGCATTTGAACTTAAGAGATTAAGATTGTTGATCTTTAAACTAAAATGCATAATTTTCACTGTAAATTAAATTTATTGTTTTGCAAAGTTCTTTGTCAGTATTTTCATTGCATGGAGTAGAACCATCCATCATCTGTTCTGAAATAAAAAAACTCAACTGAAGTTTTTAGTTACATGAAAAGTATATGTAATGGAACGTTTAAGTTATTGCAAATCATTATTTAACTATTATTGATGGATTTTATTGCTACTTGAGTGGAGCTAGAGAATACTGCAGTTTAAAAAGATAAGTGTGTAATTTGAAAGACGTTGGCTTGAGGATAGCTTATAGTTAGGTAGTCACTTTGTTGCAATGCAGAATTTTAGGATCAAACCACTAGAATTAAAACTTCCAAACCTCTATTTGCATCTTTCATTATTGTGTTTGGTTTCAATTTATTTAGTATAGAGAATTATTATGTGTGTGAACCATAGGAATTTGTTCATGTGGCTTGGTACCAAGTGCTTAATGAATGCATTATGCTCATTTTCATGATGCCAATTTAAAATATGGAATGCAGCTGAGTTTTTTCCTGATAGATCAGAAGTTCAATGCCTTCACAGATGGCAAAAAGTTCTCAATCCAGAACTTGTTAAAGGACCTTGGACACAGGAGGTTGAAACCTGTTCTTCTTCTTCTTCTTCCTCCATAAATTTTTCATGCAATTTTATTCAAGTATTAACTTCTCTTGATTTGCTTGCAGGAGGATGATAAAATTGTTGAACTGGTGTCAAAATATGGCCCTACGAAATGGTCTCTGATAGCCAAGTCTTTGCCTGGTCGAATAGGGAAACAATGCCGAGAGCGGTAGGTTGACTGGAATTTATGTGATAGTTATTTCTTTTTGTATCTAATTTTCAATCCTTTCTATTGATAAATGATATAGGTCTTCATATCATTAGATATAAGTTTTAGATATGTTTCTTGTGTATTGCTTTCAACTTTTGAAGATCTTCATTCCATCTACATGTTCTTAAGTTTAAAATGATGATTTGATTACTATTACTTGCACCTGGGCTCCTCAAGTTATACTTGTTTTGCCTTTTCACATGCTTACAGGTGGCACAATCATCTTAACCCTGACATAAAGAAAGAAGCCTGGACTTTGGAGGAGGAATTGGCCCTGATGAATGCTCATCGTATACATGGGAACAAATGGGCTGAAATAGCCAAGGCCCTTCCTGGAAGGTATGCTTTCATATTAGTTTTGTAGTTTATTATAAAGGAAATTAAGGTCAGCAGAAATCATGGAATGGAATCTTTATTTTATCGTGCAAATTGTGAATTATCATCTTGAGGTAGTGTCATTGAAAGATTTTTAATGTGATTCTTTTTTTTTGGGTGGTGGTATGCAGATGTATTTCTCTTGCTCTCTCATAGGAGGATATATTCTGCTTACACCTTGTTTTTTTTTTTTTCGAAATAAAAGAAGAAATTCATTAATGCAACCAGAAAAAGTTACAAAGAGATGGGGTGGTAAGAATCCCCCTTAGGCCTTAACATAATATCAAAACACAAACAACAAAGAAAAAGGATGAAGTCAATGGAGCAAAATTAACCAATCCCTCAACATATCTGTTAAGGAAATTCCATTTAAAAAGTCATATGTTTTATGCCAAATAGAGGCTGAACATAATGATCTTATCAATACTCTTGTTTCTCTTCAATGACTTTTTCATTCAACCCACCTCTGACAACGGCTCGAGAAAAGAAAAAAGAAGATTGTTAGGAAACCTCCTATTGCGGGGGGGTGTACATGAGGTAGGGGTTTGGAACCCTAAGTGGACAAGGGAATTGGCTTAACTGTTGGTAACTAACTGCCAGTGTGGCCATAAGGAAATTAGAGGGAAATTCTTGTGTAAAGCTACAAGAAATGTAAAAGAGAGAAGAGTGGAGGGGGAGGGTAAGGAATTGTGAACTAGGAGGGGACAGGAGAGATCAATGCTCTTGAATGCCCTGTGTTACTGTGTTTCTTTTCTTTCTCAGTTCAGTTTCATCTTTCCGTTGTACATTCATCTACACAGCTTCAGTTGTCACACTGATATAGTAGCTATAGTGAATTAATACAGTTTCATACACTGTTTATGTGTGGTCTAATCCTGTTTCTATCAAAGACAAATAAAATCTACAGTAAAGGATAGAAATGCTTTAGTAAGCACCAAGCAGTAGCCACTTTATTGGTGATAAATGATATTGATTTTCCTACTTAAGATTTTTTAAAATTATATTGCCCTCTTACTTCTTCCACTTGCTGGTTTTGCCCTTTGCTTGTTTGCACTAAGATGTATTTTGAGGTTCTTCCTTGTTTTTATGATTTCCAAACAAATTAAGTTTAATGATTTGTTCACCCTCTTTGTTCTATAGCTGAACAATCTGCTCAATGTTGTTCAAAGCATAGTGGAAGTACCACGCTTTTATGGTTTAAATGTAGTTCATTTGTAGAGTGAATCTTGGGAAAAGTGATCTTAAAAGTTATGTATGAAGGATGGTGCAATATGTTGATTATATGTGCACAAGTTGTAGGATATATTTTGTGTTGTGAAATGGCATGCCATTTGAATTATATTTGTGACAAATGCTAATATTCGTCTGCATGATTCGTCTTCTGCAGGACTGATAATGCAATAAAGAACCACTGGAATAGTTCTTTGAAGAAAAAGTTGGATTTTTATTTAGCTACGGGAAGACTTCCGCCAATACCAAAGAACAATGCGCAAGTTGCTGTCAAAGATACAATTAGACGTTCTGCTACTAAAACAATACTTGTTTGTTCAAACAAAGAATTAAATGTAGCTGTTGAAACATCGTCTGAAACTACAGCCATTAGTAAGCTAGATGAGAGTGGCAAGAATCAGTTATCCTCAGGAACAGTTAGAGATGTTGGTGATTCTTCAAGTGTTCCTGCAAATGAATCTGCTGATTCTGACTGTGACGAATGCAAGCCTGGATTGTCCAACGTAGATCTCAGCTGTAGCAACTCAGAACCAGTGTCAAGAGCTAATTTTGGAATAACTTGTGGGACAAATTTTGAGAATTCTGGACCCAATGGAAACTCAAAAATGGAGCATTGTGTAAACAATGGTGAAATGAGCTGTAGCAGGTTAATCAGAACATCTCTTCCCCAAGAAAGTCCAACCTGTGGTTCTCTGTGTTATGAGCCACCACAGTTAAATGGTTCAGTTCCTTTAGATTCTCTTTTTTTAAATATTGTTTGCCTGCAGAATGAGTACTGCTCTAATCCCATGTTGTCGCCTATTGGTTTCTTCACTCCACCTAGTGTGAAGGGTAGTGAATTATGCACAGAGACACCTGAATCAATTTTGAAAAAGGCTGCTAATACCTTTCCTAACACTCCTTCCATATTAAGGAGGAGACGGAACAGAGTCCAAACACACACCACTCCTAGTAAGATTTTGAAGGTAGATAATGATTCATCAACTTCTAATGAACCAGAGAGAACCAGGGATAATTCTGGGTCTGAAGTTGGGAGGTTGTATGAGAGTCCAGCAAGCCATGACAATGAGAGTGATGTTCCCAAGGCGTTCAATGCATCTCCACCATACCGGTTAAGATCCAAGCGAACGGCGGTTCTCAAGTCTGTGGAGAAACAACTTGAGTTTGCTTTTGACAAAGAGAAGAATGATGGCGATGTCAACTCAATAGAAAATCCTGCAAAGAGGAGCAATGTTGTGAATGAAGATTGTCTGCATGAAACAAAATTGGTAGCAACATAGTGAATAAATTGTAAGTCATTTCTCATTATTGTTCGGTAAATATATTGTATTCTGTTTCTGATTAAGCTTTAGGTGTCTGAGAAATTTCCATTTACTTATGGAGCATGTTTTGCTATCATGGGAACCATGGGCTTGATCCTTTTCAATTATTATGAGAACAGTAAACATTCAACCGTTTGATTGAGCACTATTCCATTTTATTACTTTTATGGTGCCCATATAGCTTTTAACTTCAAAGTGACGGGAAACTAAAACCAAGTTCGAATTTGAACTTGTAGTCCTTTAGGATTTGGTCATCTGTGTATTGCTTTCATCCTGAATTAGTTAAGAAATGCTGCTTAAGTAATTTTATTATGATCGCATGAGTTTTCTGTAGAGTAGGAACTTTTGTTGGTCATTGTGTGTGTAAGGATTATCTTCAAAATCTCTGCATATTTGTTTGGTGCCGTAGCATAACTGGCTAGTATGCTATATCCCTTATTCATCGTGCCTCCATGAAAATATCAATGCTAGCATTTACCCTACCTATTATGTGTATGCTATCCCCCTTCAATGTGCCTCCACTAAAATGTTGATACCAGGGTTTTTACTTAGCAGTCTGTAGGATAGTTGCTATTTGTTGCCAGTTGTCTGTATTACCTATATAGCTAGGGAATCTGTTTCACCACAATGTGTTTTTCCTCATCTGAAAGGAAAAGGTATGTATATCTTTTAGCAGAGAGTTGGCAAGAGATGCACTTTTCTGTCCTGCACATGGTATCATTCCCACATTTCAACAGATAACATAATATGCAGCAGAGCATTAATTGTCCAAAAAATCTGAAACAATATGAGAGAAAGAAAGCGACCAATGTGCAAAAGGGCATATGTTTGCAGTTGTGTGTTTGCTTTTACCTGTGTTTCTTTTGGCAGCATATAATGTATTCTCCTTGCAGTTCTTGTTGCCTGATCATGATCAATCAATAATCAGTCTAACTTGGCTTTTAGCTTTGAATTCTGATGACTGTTGTTCCGAATAGGTGTAGGGACTATAGCAGGACTTGCCCTTGAAGCTGGCTGATTGTTTCTCTAAATGGTTTGACCACGTTTACCAATTTTGCCAAGATAGTTTGGAGTGCATGAGTCACAATGACTTGGCGCCTAATCCACTTAATAGTTGGTTTTCATTTCCATCTCACATGAACAGAATTCAGCAACAGTTGGGGTCTGGTATGTGAAGAAATAAGAATTGATAAATTCCATTTACTTGTGGATACATACAACTAGCTGTATTTACCAGATTTGTACAGTTACGTCTTAGGAAAAGTAAATCTTCAATAGCATCAATGTTCCAAGATTCCTTTGGTATTTTTTTCCTAAATAATTTACAGCCTGATCTACAAATAAGAATGTAACCTTGCACTATGGCACCTGCTATTTTAATGTACTATTTAGACATTACACTCTGTTCAACAATCATTCAAAGGTGAATGAGAATAGAGCATGTTCATCATGAAATTGTCATAAAAGTCACAGGTAATTAATGCCTCTTATGGCATCTCAAATTGAGCTAGAAGCTACAATGCACCGAAATACATACCCTGTTAGTTACTGGATTTACAGGACGAGTGAAAGGATGGTAGGATAATATATTAACTGCTCCGGAAAGGGATCAGCTCCTAGGAGCAGTAAAAGTTGACCCAGCCAGTGGAATTGACAGAAGATGCGGTGACTACTGTTTTATATACGATAGTTAAGCACTTTGTGGAGGAACCCCTCAAGTTTCAACAAAAAGCGGCATATCATTTACTACATTTATATTGCCCCTCTACAGATCATGGGTGGTATAACGATAAATTTTTCTCAAAATTGCATATAAGAGGTGATAGGTAATGCCTTTGCAGACTTTTGGAAAGAAAGATTTATAGTAGGACTTCGAAAGTTATTTGCAAAAAAGGTAAAAACAAATATTGAAAGCCAACATGAAGGAACGATCACATATAGGCATGTCTGTTTCAGTTTTAAAAAAAAAATGATTATGAAACTTAAATTAGGTGTATTTGTTTATAATCTTTGAGTAAGAAATTACTTTTTTTATTGAAAAAATTAATTTTCATATATTTAGATAAAAATAATTAGTTTCAAAAAAAATGTTTTCAATTTTTTTGTAGAAGTTGAAAAAAGTAGTTTATAGAAAAAATTAATTTTCAATTTTTTAATTATATATAAAATTTAAATTTCATAATCATTTTTTAAAAAGCTGAAACAAATATAAATAATTAAAAAAATTGAAAATTGATTTTTTTGTAAAAGTTTTTTTTTTAACTTTTACAAAAATGTTGAAAATAGATTTTTTTTAAGATTCTAATTATTTTTAAAAAATTATCCAAATATATGAAAATTAATTTTTTTAATAAAAAAATGATTTTTTTGAACATACATAAATCAACTGATTTTAGGGCAAATCCATAGCTACGCAGTAGAGGCAAGAATGCAAGTTTGTGTCGATACGAAATTACAAAACTAAAGTAAAACAGAACAAATGACAACCCGAAGAGAGTGAGTATTTTTCTACCGACAATGCAGCAAATAGAAGAAAGCCTTTAAAACTAGAGAGAGAACAAGCACCGTCTTGCCCTCCACCACAAAGGAAGAAGTATTCAAAGCAAGGAACTAGGCCCAAAATACCTGTTTGTTACAAATGTGGAAAATTTGGGCATTATCAGATAGATTGCAAAGTTAAGGGAAAAATATAAAATTTAAATATAGACGAAGGTGGAAAGAAATTCTTATAAGTATCTTTTTAAATGACTCTGACTCTAAAGAAGGGCATATTTAACCTGATGAAGATGTGGTTAATCAAATTATCAGTGATTAACTCGGAAATAGAAGAACCCGAAGAAGAATGCTTAGGTCCCGAATTATGTGATTGCCCAAAATGCACAAAAAGCATTAATGTACTAACTAGAGAACAAACTCGTATGCTCTTACGAATTATTGGAAAAATGAATGATTCCTGCAGAAATTAGAACTTGAGCAAGTATAAACTTTTACTAGACAAGGAGGAAAAATGAAGAAAAATAACAATTACAAAAAATAGACATGAAAGATGTTCTAGAAAGATTTAAAAATCCGCAACCATGGCTACCACCGTTCAAGACCAGCAAAGAGAAATGAAAGGATTGAAAAAAGAAATTAAGAAATTAAAGCAAAATGATCTTGCTCTAGAATATATAGGATTTAACATTGACATTTAACATTGACAGAAAATTGTAAAGGAACAACCATTGCATATGGGAGACACATCCATAGAAGTCTCTCATATATAACAATAATGTTATTTGAACGTGTATTTGAGACACATTTCCAACGCGTTACTAACCTTTTTTCTTAGTTACCAACATTTTGAACTAAAGTTACCAACTTTTTTGATTGAGTTACCAACCAGTTGCAGCATTTAAATACCAAATTTTTTTCTCAGTTACCAACTTTTTAAACTAAGTTACCAACTTATTCGACTGAGTTATGATCTAGTTAAGTGCAAAATATCTTGTAATGTTATCTTGCAACTGGTTGGTAACTTAGTCGAATAAGTTGGTAACTTTAGTTTAAAAAGCTGGTAACTGAAAAAAAATTGGTAATGCATCGAATACATCAGTTTTTTTCCGTTCAAATAACACAACCCATATATACAAATGCTAAGTCAAATGGCCGTCCAAAAATTGCATTGTATGATTGAACTTATAATCAAAGGAGAAGCGTTTGTACGACGAGCTGTAGTAGATTCAAGTGCTGATTTAAATTGTATACAGGAAAGGTTAATACCTACTAAGTATTATAAAAAGACACTAGAATCATTAATTAGTGCTAATGCATAAAAATGCTTGTTAATTATAAACTTTCAAGTGCTCAAACCTATAAGGATGGAATTTGTTATAAAACTTCACTCATACTTGTAAAGAATATATCAAAACAAGTAATTTTGGGGACTCCTTTCTTAGCCTTACTCTATCCGTTCACCATAATTGGACAGGGATTAAGAATAGAGGCTTGTGGGAAAGACATCCTCTTTAACTTTATAAACCATCCTCAAATAAAAGAATTAAACATAATTTAGGAGGCCTTAGTTTCAAAAAATGATCAGATAAGTAGAAAGCAAAGAAATGATCAGATAAGTAGAAAGCAAAGACAAATAAATATGTTAACAAAAGAAGTCCAATATATGAGAATTGAAGAAGAACTAAAAAAATCCTCAAATAGAGGTAAAAATTCTAAAACTTAAAAGAAAAATTTGAAAAGGAAGTATGCAATGAGTAACCATATGCCTTCAAGGACAGGCAAAGGCACATGGTGTCCCTCCCTTATGAAGAAGAATTTTCAGATAAGAAGATTCCTACTAAAGTAAGACCTATTCTAATGAAGCAATATCTAAAATACCGTAAAAAAGAATTACAAGAACCTTTAGATAAAGGGTTAGTAAGGCCACATAAATCCCCATGGAGTTGTGCAGGATTCTATGTTATGAATGCATCCAAGATTGAAAGAAGAGCTCCTAAACTGGTAATTAACTACGAGCCCTCAATAAACTGGTAATTAACTACGAGCCCTCAATATGGCACTGAGATGGATAAGATACCCTATTTCCTAATAAGCAAGATTTGATAAATGGAGTAAGGAGTCCAACTTTTTTTTAAAAAAAAATTTTTTTGATACGAAATTAGGATACTACCAAATTGAGGTAGCAGAAAACAGAATTTGTAGTTCCTTACAGACATTATGAATGGAATGTAAGTCTTTTTTTTTTTTTTTACCTTTCTAAAATTAAAAACAAATATTATTTACGTATATATGCTTTTTCAAGTTTATTTTCCAAAATGTCATTTTTTTCTGAATTGTAGAAAAATCGATTCAAGCTAGATCGGTTTTATTACTGGGCAAAACTAAGATCGAGAAGCAAGAAAAATATAAAAATCGATCCAAGTTGGATCAAATTCATCACTATTCAACCAATGTTATAGATATCTTATAATCAAATAATAATTTATTCAACCAAATTTTTTAAAATGACAAAAGTTATATTATCACGACCCAACCTGGGCCGTGACCGGCACGTAGGGATCACATCCCCTAGCAAGCCTCACATATAAACTCCTATATGTAAACGAACAAAGTTTCCCCTGTATTTGGGGGTCAATTTCCAAATGTAGGATCTCTTCCTATAGAAAACAGCACACACATTCATTCATTGGGGATTTAAGTATTCTCTGAATGTACCCCACATTATGCATATTACAGTTATAATAACATAACTCCAATCATCCATTAAATTTTTAACATAACATAAATTTACTCAATTGGGAGGCCAATTAACATTTTATAACACATCGGAAGCCAGACCTTGCTTGTGGGCTAATGGAGTATCACTAAAGATTATATACAATAATATTTAAACAAATATAAATCACAAATATGGACAACTTTTGGAAACCACAAGAACAAGAGTGTGGATTTACTGGAAATCCAACAACTTTGGCTAGCGGTAGGGACCCAGGCGTGGATCTCTACCTGCCTAAAAATATGGAGAGAGAAAAAAAATGAGTCATATAAACTTAGTAAGAGATAATATATCCGTAAAAATAGTGGGACAAGTTTAAACTAACGTTTTTTTTTTTTCGTAAAACACATATTTATTAAGGAAATACATTCTTAAGGAATCATGACTATAAAACATGAAACACAACTCCAAATAAGAATTTCACTATATCATTGTAATTTCATAAATCATTTCCTAAGGAGGAAGATTCATATACATATTGAAAGGGCCATATAAGTTTCTAGAAAAACATACCTTGTATGCAATACCTCTCTAAAATATTCATAATGCATTAACTCACATTTTGAATTCAAATAGACATAAGCCTCTTTCCAATATAGACATAGAACATTTGAAAATAACTGTACAAATCATATGTAATGAAAATATAACAACAGTAACTTTTAGGGGAGGTTTCTATTCCAGGATTGTTCCTTTGTTGGGCGGCCCCGACAACCTAACTCTAGCAGTACTAAATCCAATCCACAATTAGGCGGCCCCAACACCCATCCCTAGTGTGAATCTTCATATTTAGGCGGCCCCGACAACCTGACCCTAGTATATCCATAATAATCCGGACATATCGGCCAAACATGCCGAGCTAGCAACACCGCTTGCTAGTTGGGGTCCTACCAAGGTGCACCAAGGGCTAACATCTACTGTCGTTAACTCATAGTTCTATCAAGAAACTCTCCCATACAATCCATTAATCAAAATTCCAATGGAGTTCTTAGATATCATCATTCCAAGAATCACATCCATAAAAAACTATAGATATATCCCAAACTTCTTGAATATTAGAACCTAATATGATTTTTAAAATATATCAAACCTTTTTGTTTTAAAATTCCATAAGATCGAGTTCTAAACTTCCAATTCCTTAAAATTACCATGTTACCAAACACAACATCTAAGTACAATACTTTCAAATTCATTCAACTTAGAGTGCCTTAAGTTCTATCTCAAAACTTTGGATTTAAAATGTCACAAATTTTTAATAACATAAAACTATATCTTTTTCTATCAAGTACTCAAAGTTATAGATATATTATTAACTCTCAAACCAAGTCCGAAAAGGAAGGAGCTCAAGCCCTATGATGCTTCGGAGCCACTAAGGGATCCTTGTGATTATTTACCACGACAAATATATAAATTAGACTCCCAAAACTTAATTATTGTAAGGATATACTCAAAATAGCCTCATAGAGAAAAAAAACCCCAAATTCTTGAATCCTAACCCCCTCATATACTTAAACCTTGAATTCGTAGAAAAACTAACTAATCCATAGTATTATAAGAAGGGTTAAGCTCAAGAATTACCTTAGAGAGGTGGTGGAATGTGAGGAGAGCTGTAGGCCTCCTCCCACCTTCATTTCTCTCACTAAAAAGAAGAGAAAGAGAGAGAGAGCTCCAAGGAAAAACCCAAACTAAGGTGATGATGATGTGAAAAAGATGGATTTGGTGATAAATTTGAGTAAGAATTAATGAAGGATTGATGGGATTTATGGGGGGAAAGAAGGATGAGAGAGAAAGAAGAAAGAGAAAGATATGATGGAGAAGGGTTGAGAACCCTTTCTTATTTCTGTCTAGCAGGCGCCTGGGCGCCAAGACCTTATTTATTTATTTTTACACTTCCCATTCGATCCTCCAAGATTCAAGATGCAATTTCCAAACATAGTTTAATTCTTAATAACATTCAAATATGCTTGAATATGATGCTAAAGGTTGCTAAAAAATTCATGACCCAAGGAAGTTTAAAACTTGCATTATACCAAACCTTGGGGTGTTACATATATCATACATGTATATGTACATTAGACCACTAGTATACAATAGTAGAAGCAAATAAAGGAAGAAGCAAAGTGATAGGGACGTGACGTGTGTTATGTGGTGAGAAGGGATACAAGGTGTCTTATGTTAGGGAACAAGAATGCTTTTTTGTGGTGATAAACTTCATACTATACGTACCACATATTACCATAATGTAACATAAATTGTTCGAAGGAACTCGGAACTCAGAACTCGCATCAAGTCCAGTCTCAGCCTCCTCATCTTCTGTCACTAACATAAATTCCGAAGCTGAGGCTGGACTTGAAGGAACTTGCATCAAGTCCAGCCTTAGCTTCCTCATCTTTTGTCATGTAACATAAATTTTGAAGCTGAGGCTAGACTTGATGAGAGCTTTGGGTTCTTATGCGAGTTTTGAGTTCTAAATTGGGCTCCAGTGATAATTTATGTTACGTTATGGTAGTATATGGTACATATGGTGTGGAGTCTATCACCACAAAAAAGCATTCTTGTTCCTTGACATGTGACAGTTGGCATCCCTTCTCACCACACAACACACACCATATCCCTATCACTTTGCTTCTTTCTTCATTTACTTTTACTATTGTATACTAGTGGTCTAATGTACATTTACATGTACATGTATGATATAACTTCTGTCATTTTAATAAATTTGGTTGAATAAATTATTATTTGATCATAAGATATCTACAACCTTGGTTGAATAGTGATGAATTCGATCTAACTTGGATCAAATTCATCACTATTTGGGTGAATAGTAATGGATCGAGGATTGATTTCTATACTTTTCTTGCTCCTTGGTCTCATATTTACCCAGTAATAAAATCGATTCAGCTTGAATCAATTTTCCTCTAATTCAAAAATATACAACATGTTAGAAAATAATCTTGAAAAGACGTGTATGCATAAATAATATATATATTTTCATTTGAAAAAGGTAAAAAAAGCCATGGAATGCAATGTCCTAGGGACTAAAGAATGCACCCATAGAATTTTAGAATATTATGAACAATATTTTAAATTAGTGCCTAGTATTATCTATTATTTATCTAGATGATATTCTAATATTTTCTAAATCCATTGATCAACATTTAAGCATCCAGAATAGTTTCTAGAAGTAGTCAAAGAAAGTGATTTGATAATTTTACTAAGAAAGTGAAATTGTTCTAGATGAAAACAAAACCTTCAGGATTTGAAATACATAGAGAGACTATACGACCTGTAGATAGGTATATAGAATTTGCAAACAAATTTTCAGATGAGATTAAGGATAATTCCAATTATAAAGGTTTTAAAGATGTGTAAATGATGTTGCAGATTTTATTCCTATTATTAGGATAATTTGTGCCCCATTATTCAAGCAAATAAAAAGAACCCTCTTCCTTGGGAAAAGGAGATGATAGAATTAGTATTACAAATCAAGAAAATTGTTAAGAATTTGTCTTGCTTAGGGGTTCCAGACTTAGATACCTCTCTAGTAGTTGTGATAGATGCACATGAACTAGGATGTGGGGGAATTCTCAAGCAAATCCTTCCTGGACCCTTTAAAGAACAATTTGTTAGGTATTACTCAAGAATTTGGAATCCAACTCAACAAATTATAGGACTATTAAAATGGAAATTTTATGTTATGTATCACAAAGTTTCAAGATGATTTGATAAATAAAAGGTTTTTACTAAAGTCTGATTCTAAAACCACTCTTTTTATGATTAAAGAGGATGTTAAAAGCTTAGTGTCCAAACAAATTTTTGCTAGATGACAATCTTTACTTTCCTAGTTTGATTTTGAAATAAAGCACATGAAGGGTGAAGAAAATCATCTACCTGATTCTAAAATGAGAACTCTTGCAAGAAAAAATGAGTTCCAAATCAATGGGAACAAAGATGACTATTGATAAGTATTCAATGTCTAGCATTGATAAGAACAAGATAAGTACGGGGCCATCAACCAAAGTAGCGTCATTCACTGTGGCACTTTCTTCATTGCTGTCTATTCAAACAGTTAAACCCTCTTTGTTGTCTAGCCTAGATAGATTTGCATCCCTTTCCTATAACCAAGCCCTTACTTAAACCTCCAAAGAAATAATATCCTTGTTTGCTAAGACTCTTAAGACAACCTCACCACAAAATTCCAAAGGAAAAAATATCAAAACTTCCCCATTGGTAAACACCCCAACTATAAAGAATGCAAGTACTTTTGCATAGGAATATTTTACCCTTTATTTACATTTAAACTAGAAAGGTTTCTTGATAAGACATTCCCTCGTGAAGTAGTGGCATATACCCTGCCAAAAAATTGGCATTTCATACCAGATTGACAAATGAAAAGAAACAGAGAATTTTATGAACCAAGGTTTTGAAAATCAGATCAGACATCAAACTAAAGAAGACACTGGCTCAAAGTTTTGTTGATTCAACTAGTTGAATCGGGGTTAAATTGCACCATAATGATATATATATATATATATATATATATATATATATATATATATATATATATATATATATGTATATGTATATGTATGTATGTATGTATGTATGTATGTATATATATCCTTTCATTTGTCTTTAAAACATGACAGTGTCATGTGTGTAACTCGGACCATTAATGACAATTAAATTACATCAACGGTTAGGAATGAAAGGGAAAATTTACCCTTCAAACACCATTTCCAAGCTTCTTGCAAAGCCATTTCTCCCTCCTGCTCTCCTCTCCTTCCATTGATTAAACTCATTCTTCTTCTCCCACCCACTCTCCTTTCCCTTCCATTTATGAAACCCATCTTTCTTTTCCACCATGATGCTATAGTGATGCTATCTATCAAGGGAATCAGTGACTTTGATTTTGTTATTTGTTAAGAAGAGCTATTATTCCAGAAAACTCATTCTCAACAATCATAACTTTATTGCATTTGTTCCAACTGACCAGGAGGTAAGAAAAAACACCGTTTAATTATTCTGAAGTGTTTGCATTTTGCAAATTCCTCTAGCAAACACCGTTAGTGTTGAGCAATTATACCCATGTCTCTGTATTTTGTTGTGATGTGGTTATAGGACATGAATTGAATGCTATATATGGGAAATGTCCCAGTGAAGAAAGTTCCTTCATGGTGTTTGAGAGTATGACTTAAAGATTTTCTTTTTCATTTTTTTTTCTAAAACAAAAAGAACTCAAAACATCTATCTTAAAAATGGAGATTTTGAGCCAACTTAGACATATCACAAACTAAATGCAATGATGGAATATATATAGCTATATCAGAATGTATATTGATTATAAGAATGTAAATGTATAGCTTATCTTAGATGAAATATACTTAAAAGCTAGTGTATATATTTAGGGAATATATATATATATATATATAAGAATGTATAGTATGTAATTAACCTGTGTTGAAATTTACTTAAGGTGTTAAATTAGGTCCTAGATATTTACAATCAATAATGATATACTGTCTTACTATTAATTATAGAGAATGCAATGATTTAAAATGTATTGTGGGTTCATAGTTCTATTCTAAATGTTCAAACCTGCACTATGCTCCCATAATTTAAAAACAATGTGGCTTTGTTCATTGTGAGGTCATATAATACTTTATTAGATGTTGCCCTACAATGTCCATGAAGACCTGTTATGTTAAAATGTCTATGTGTTCCTTCCTTTCTAGCTCCTTCTATTTCATTTTTTTGTTGTGCTTCCTTTGTTATATATGTTCTATTCTTCTTAAAGGCATAATTACTCTCTATTTCTAGCCAAGAGTCCTTTTTTTTCTTTGGGAGATTTAATTATTGTTGTTGTTGATCTTATTAATTATTATTGTAGTGTTTATGGGGTGACATTGAGACAAGAGTATTAGTGTGTATAGAGTGTCTATAGTGAAGATATTTATGTAAAAATGAATTGTAGCTTTTTGGAATTTAGGATAGTAGAGTGTCAAGGATGGTAAGTTCCCTCTTATCTCAGACTTTGAGTGATGGTTTTGGTAGCAATTTATTGAGAAAAGAACACTTCCATATTTGTATATCAACTTCAATCACCAATATTCTAAGTAGCCCTATCTGCATGATTAGCATCAACATAGCTAATTATAATAGAGGAAACAATCATGATATGGGAATTTCAATTGTAAAACAATGTTAAAAAATTATGAACTCATATGTTTATCTGTATTGCAGGCAATCTCTTTATTTATATTAGATTTTATTGGATGACGTAGTAGAACCTCTGCTAACTGAAGAGAGCTTTCAATGACAAGAAACTTTTCTACGTTCTTTGCAAAACCTATCCTCCTCCTCCTTAAGCCAAAGTGGCATCATTGATATGCACATATGAACATAAACTATTGCAACATGATCTTGAAAGTCATTGTGGAAGAATATGCACGGAAACTTATAATTGGAGAATCAAGAATTGGCTTTAGTGTTGCAAGATTGAATGATTTCTTTATTGTATAGTATATCTTTTTGCAAAATATGTATGTCCTTTTTATGGGTAAGTATAGGATGCTTATCAATATAAATGTATGAGACAAATTTTTGGCAAAATACACTATCCTGTATATATTTTCTTTCCTTTTTTTGGGGGGGAGGGGGGAGGGAATTATGTACTTATGAAAAAATTATAAATTAGTTGTTCAATACTCATTCTATATGACTCCTTGTATCTTTCCCTAATCTATATGGCTTTTCTTTTATAATACTTTAAAAAGTGGTTACTTTGGACTTTGGCCAGTTGTTTGACATATCTTAGTTTAGTAACAATTTTAGTTCACTTTTGTGTCGAGGAGATAACATGGTGTAAGCTTAGCAGGAATAATGACTTGTTTAACATCAAATCTATAACCTATATATATTTCAACTCAATAATGTAAGTCTAAGACATTATGTAACAATAAAAATGAAGATAAGAAGTCAAGAGAAAATAATATCATAGAGGACTTTCTACTATCATTTTGTTATAATTTTCTTTTCATAGTATCTTTAAAATCAATTCCCATACCAGTACAAATTCTAGCATGAAACAAATTTTGGTACTAGTTTGGCATATTTTATAGAAGAAGTACATGATTTAGCCTTCTGATGTGCAAACGAAAGTATATCCAAAACCTGAAAGAAAAATAAAGTTAGATTATGGTTAAGAACATGGAAGTAATGTAACATCCCGATTTCTGACCTCATACCTAGGATTTTCGATTTCCAACCTTATGCTTCAAAATACATAATATATGAGTTCCGACTTTAGGTGATTTAGAATGGACATGAAATCCGACATCCGAGTTTATCTCAACTAGAAGTAGACGCGAGATCAGATCTCTGAATTGGTCTCCAAGTTTGACTAAAATTTGCACGAGTTCCGATCTCGAGTTTATTACCAAGAGTTTTTCATTTCTATGATTTTCCCGACTTCCGAGATAAAGTTTGGAGTTCCGAGATTCCATAAGTTCCGAATTCCTAGAACATAAGATAATGTTTTGATTCCCGATCTCCAGTGTTATGGTTAGAATTGATTCAAGTTTACCTAATGTCCCCGACTTTCGGGTTTAAGTATTTGGTTTCCCATCTGACTTTGCTTTCAAGTGTCGAATAAACCAGACAACATTTCCGAGTTCCGATTTCATCTCCAAATTTCGAATAGATGTGCACGAGTTTCGACTTTAAGGAAAGTACGAGTTCTGATGTCATTTTCAGATACAATAGAAGCGAGTTCCACTTCTTAAGTGACGTGGAGAGCAATTTTGTCACAAAAGAGGGAGACATGGCTGAACTTTGCCCACAAAATTTCAGCCAATCAAGACTTACAAAGCCAACTACCACCTCAAGCTTATATAACTCATTCTTTTTCCCCTTCAACCCCATTTCTACGTTGCCCTCTCCCTTGTTCAGCTCTCTTTTCTCTTCTCCACTCACCCAACTTCATCCAACTTCCAAGTTCAACCAAGTTGTATTTCCAAACTCAAGCCTAATCACACAACAAGAGGTAGAGGTTTATTTCTTGCTTGATTTTCTGATTCTTGGATGACTGGTGGTGGCTTATTTTCTTAATCTTTGATGTGTTGATTGATTGATTATGATGATACATGGCTGGTTTATTGGCTGTTTGTGAGATTAAAATCGAATTGGAAGGAAGAAATTATGAAGATAGGAAGAGCTGAGAAACTAGAAAACCTAAGATCCTCGGCAGTCTGTATGGCAGAGTGTACGGCTTCGCCTACCACCGTTTAAAATTGATGAAACCATTTTTATGTGAAACTAGACATCTAGGGCTTTCTACAAAGATATCATATAAGGCCATTGGATTAATATTGAGAGAGATATAAATTTTTGAAGTTTGACCTAGGAATCAGGACATTCACCCGGGCAGTGTGAGTTGAAAAGGGTGTAACTCACCCTACACGACTCCAAATTGGGTGAAACGAATTTTGTTAGAAAGCTTACACATAGGAGAACATCATACAAAGAAATTTTGAGTTCGTTACCATCTTAATTGTTCCCAGTGATTCAAAGAAGTTGCCCTATGTCCAAACTAGGCCAGAACATGGCAGTTTAGGAAGGTCAGATTTCGGGGCTTATAACTTGAGCCCTACTAAGCCAAATGGAATGAAACTTTTTGCAAATGAAGTCCTGTTAGCTTCAATATGAGACCAATTTCGTAAGGTTTGAATCAGTTTTTGATTTTTAGTGGATTTTTACTTTTAAGTGTCCGATTCTGGCCAGCCACAGGGCAGGTCGGGATAAAACCTAAATAACTTGAGCTACACTTATCAAAATTAGATGGGACCAAAGAGGTTAGAGAATAGACACATAAAACTTTATCATATCCAAAATTGAGGTCCAAATGAGTTAAATAGAAGTTATGGCTTGATTTACAAAAATCGGGTTGAATGATTATGTTGAGGCTGTAACTCTGCCTTAATGGGCTAATGCTTCTATGAGTTCAATGATGAATTATGCATGCAATATTGTGACTTATATGAGAAATTGGTGTTTTAATGTACTGGCACTATTCATGGGGAAGCGGACACGTTCTGTTATGCCTCCAAAATTTCGGTAAGACCTATGCATGAGTTATGATATACATGTAAATACATGTGCATTTTCAAGAAAGTTATGAAAGTTATGTTATGATGAACCTTAAGACTATGTTATGATGAAAGTTCCATGAAACTTGGGCCAGCCCCAGAATAAAGTTAAGGGGAATAGATCGGTAGGGAGGTCGGGGAAAGTAAACCTGGCATTCATGTATAGGAACAAGCTCGATCCTGAAAAGCAGACTATTACCCAGGAGTCTAAAATGGCCAAGAACTCCCAGGGGACCAAGTAATGGAAAAGTTTATAAGGAATGGAAAAGTTTATGAAGAAAGGTTCAAGAATAATATTTGCATGATTACATCAAGTGCATGATTACATTGAACAATCATTACAAGATGTTTATAGTTTATCTGTTATATTTACTTACTGCTGTATGTTCAATTATCCTGCTCTTTATTCTATGTTTTACTATTAGTAATCTATTCTGTTTCTTATGCTATCTTAAGTAAAACTGAATCTTGCCTCGGACCATACGTTTTCTTAAACTTATTAAAAATAGTTTTGTTTGAACTCATGTTTTCATAATTACATACAAACCGAGACAATTGAGAATGAACGCGAAGTTAGTTAAATACCATACGCGAACTCTACTGAGTATTTCCTCAAATTCTCACCTCTTTCTGTATTTCCGCCTCATTCTCAGACATGGACGATGGACTCGACGGCTACCCTCTTCATTGAGATTCCCGACTTGCAGCTCCACCACAATCCCGCAGTGGGTTCTCTGTATATAGCTGGCTCTTGCCATTTCCGTCTTTACCTTTTTAGTGATAGGAATTTTGCCATCCCTTTACACCATCCTGCTTTTGACCCTGCTGCCCCATACTTTGCGGTCCTGCTGCATGCGGCACACCCTCCGCCAGCACCTCTCGCACCCGCAGCACCTGCAGCTCCTGCTGATCCTACGCCGGAGTCACCTCCGTAGGTGGTACCAGACGTACAGCTTAGCTCTGAGAGTGACCCTTCTGAGGCCACCAGCTCATCATCCTCCTCCTCCTCAGGACCCAGTGCAGACCACTCACCAGCCGGGCCTAGCATGGCCAACGGCTATCTGACTGAGTAGGTCAGCCACAGGTGGCGTTGTACAGCATAACCCTCTTTTGACAGTACACAGTTTTGGGTCATAGACTTAGTAGCAGGTTTAGCAGTAGGTTTGAAATGTCCTCTGAGGACCCTATAGGATCATTTTGACTGATACGGGCCTTATGTCTTTTTGGTACACCGGCCCCACTTCTGTATCCTATTTTGAAATTTGTACAAAAACTGAAGCAGTGGCTTCCTATATATATATATATATACACATATACAGATGATGGCATATATGTTATTGGTTCTTGTCTTTTCTATTTTGATGTATTAAACTCTGTCACGTTCATTATACAGCGCTCCGTTTCTTCTGTTACAAGAAAAAAAAAGGGTGATACGAAAAGGGAAATGTAAGCAGAGTATTAACACGGTAACACAATCTACTTAATTTCATGCTATGACTTAAGTATAACATTAAATTAGTAGGGTGTTACAAGTAACATGTGAATAAAAATAACATAAATTGGAAAATTACCTAGAAATTTAGAAACCAGTTTGGTTGATCATTAAGTTTGATACATTAGTCAAAGGATTTGAAGCTTGACTTAATTTAGTGCTTAATGGTTGGAAAAAGGTATCATTAAGTGGTTCCTATTTTATACAAATAGTCATGAAAGCAATTAAATAAATAAAAAAGCTCAACATACTAAATAAAAGTGGGATTAAACTATATATAAATATTAACTTACAAGTGCATCAAAAGACTTAGCATCAAAAGTTTGTTAAAACCACGATCACTTTCTCGAGTTGTCGAACTATGCAGCCCAATGTTGTGTAATGTGAATAATAACAAACATCTAATTTCAACATTGTTTTTCAATGCAAAACCAACAAAACAAGAATAGAGAATAAAATATTAAATTTGGTAGTTAAGAAATTAAAACACACATCATTTAATAAATTTATGTTGCAAATGAAATTACCTTGAATTCTTTATATTGTGAAGTATTGGCAATTGGACCCCTCTTTTTCTTCTTGGGTTAATTCTCAATCCACTCTTTGGATGTTTTTAGAATTTTTTCATACCATTTCTTCTTTTCAAGCCTTTGACTAGTAAGAATTGAAGGTTTGAATTTGGGATAGAAGAAGAATTAAGATTATTATTTTCTAATCCTAATTTTTTTTTTTTTTGCAAATATCATCAATTAGCTTACTTAACTCCTTTGCAGCCTTTTCTATAAATATACATGCTTCCTTACAATCAGATGCTTGTGCGGTTGTTCTTACTAATTTAGGACAAATTCCCCTATACCATTATGTGCTAATAAGACAAGTATCTTTCTGAACATTTCTCCCATCCATATCTTTCTCTAATCCACTCTTTGCTTCCCTTGTCCACCTTTTCAAAATATATTGATTGGGCATTGCTTTAATATCTTTTCACATCGAGAACCTTGATCACATGACAACACAAAGTGCCAAAAGTCTCAAACTTCATGCAACTACATGAAATTGTGCTAATGAAAGGATTAAATGATACTTTAAATGTAACATCCTCAATTTCATGTCGTGCTAAATTACCTTAATAACCTTGAGTAATTAGGCACTTAATGAGAAATTATGAGATTAAGGCTTAATTAAGGGGTTAACGAAGAGTTTATTAGTTAACTCGGGTGAGAAAAGACAAAAGAATGCTTAATCGAGATTAAAAAATCTCTAATTAAGCAAGTCAGACCCTTAATAGCTTAATTAAGTACTAATCGCCCTTAATTAGCTTAATCGAGTTTAATTAAGGTTAATTAAGCTTAATTGCAAGATTAGTTTTTGTTAATCATGTTCTTGTATGTTAGTCTCTAATCCTTGCCTAATCATCTTAATTAAGTTGTATGAGCACTTAATCACATGATTAAATTCAAATTTAGTCAACTAGACAATAAAATAAAAAGTGATGTCATTAAAGCATAAAGCATAAGACAAGAGTGCTTTATGTAAAAGCTAGTACATGCTTTGTTCCCCCATCATCCAATTTGTCCCCCTAAATCTTAACTAACACAAAATAACACAAAAATATCTCCCCTCACCCACTTGAAACTCACGGCAACTATTCACTCATGCACACATTTTCACTTTTCATTTTCACACTTTCATTCTCTCTCTAAGTTTCCTACTCTTCCAACTTCTCTCTAAAATTCTCTTTTCTTCTTCTTCATCTTCTTCTTCTTCCTTTCTCCACCACCACCCCCCAAAACCACTCACTTAGCCCTTCAAATGTAACATCCCCCCGAGTTCCGAGTTCCGACTTCACCTTCAATTCCCATGGTTTCCGACTTCATCTTCGAATGTAAGATAAAATGGGATAATTTCTGACTTCCGAGTTAGTCTTCGAATTTTAGCATAATTTTCGACTTCATCTGGCATTAGTTTCCCGACTTCCGACTTAACATTCAAGTCCAAACAACATGGATGTGATTTTCGATTCCTGATATCCAACTTTATGTTTGAAGGACAATGTACCCGATTTCCGATCTTATAATTTACCTCCAAGTTTCAAGCAAGATGTACGTGAGTTCTGACCTCAGACTTCATGTTTCAAAATAGTGTACATGGTTTTCAACCTCCGAATTGATAGTTTAACACACTGGTTACAATTACCGACCTCCGAGTTGGATGTAACAAGTTTCGGCCTTAGAGTTGAACTCAACGAGAATGACACGAGTTCGGATCTTTGAGTTGATTTCCGAGTTATACACGAGTTCCGATCTCTGAGTTTATTTCCAGAAGCTTTCCATTTTTGTTGGTGTTCCCGAGTTTGAATGGGGAGTTCCGAGATTATGTGATTGTAAGCTGTATGACTTCCGACATCCGACTTTGCTTCCAAGTTTCGAATAAACCAGACAAGCTTTCCGATATCCGATTTCACCTCAGATAGAATGGAAACGAGTTTCACTTTTGGGACGATGTGGAGTGCAATTTGGCCACAAAAGTGGGAGACTTGGCTGAACTTCAATCACAAAATTTCAACCAATCAACACTCATGATTCCTGTAACACCTTACCAGACAAAATACTATGCTTAAGTCATAATATATTACCTAATAAGTTATTACGTGTGGTGAACTAAGAGTTAACTATTTGCTTTAATCAATTTCAGTTTGGCAGTGAGATATACACTAAACAGTCATTGTATCGGAAATAAAGTAACTCAAACAAAATTGCAAAATAAACAAACTACATCATATATATATATATATATATACATGCTTATACCTTTGTTTTCAAGGTTATCAAAAGAAATATAATACAGTACAGGGTAAAAGAAATGAGGCCACTAACACAACATAAATCGGCCGGACAATATAAATATTCCCCCTTACTGGTCCCCATGGGACATACTAGCTCCTACCCGTAAGCCTATGACCCAACTGCCAAAAAAGGGTCATCCTGTACATTTACTGCTGCTACGGCGGGTACTCTAGATGGATTCCGAAGAGAGGAATCCATTCGCCATACCAGCGTCAGCAGGGGTATAGTCTACACTCGGGGTAGAAGATGAGGACAACGAGCTTGCTGCCTCCGACGGATCCTCCTCAAACATAGAGGCAGAGGGGATCGGTTGTGGTGGTATGTCTGGTGGAGCCATGGTTGATGCTGCTGCTACAAGTGGAGGTGGAAAAGGATGAGCCATGTGGATAGGGATGGCGATGTAAGGGACGGCAGGGTCAAATAGCGGGTGCATAAGAGGTACAGCAAAGTCTCTCCAGAAAAAGAAGTAAAGACGAAACTGGCATCTACCAGTTATGTACACGAAATCTAGGAACGGATCAAGATGGATGTGGAGCTCTAGAAACTCAATGAACAGGATGCAGGTTGCCGCGTTCTCCATGATCTGAGAATAATGTGGAGGTATATAATAGGGTGAGAAATAAATATTTCTCAGTAGAAATTCCTAAATCTATGCATATCTGACATCACTATCATTCTCAGGTGTTTCGGATTTTTGGTTAATTAGGAGAAAATGTTATATCACCAAGGATGTCCTACTCTCTACTCAATTAGTCATGTAAATCATAGCCCGAAACACAGCTTTGTTTTACTTAAGGAAATAAAGGAAATTAAGTAGAAATTAAACAACATGATCTATATATTGACATCAATAAGTGATAGCTATAAAGTGAGCAATAATATGTATATAACCTCCAATGGTGCAATTTAACTCAATGCTTAAAAACTGAAATTATGGATATGCATGAAGAATGATGCACTTGATCTTAACTCATATTTTCCATACTTGGTCCCCTGGGAGTTTATTTGGCCATAAGACTCCTGGGTAATAATCCGCTTTTCAGGATCGAGCTAGTTTCTATACAGGGTCGTCGGGTTTGCTTTCCCTGATTTCCCCACTGATCTATTCCCCTTAACTTTGTTCAGGGGCTGGCCCAAGTCACATGAAAATCCTTCCTCATACTTATAAAGTAGCATCGTTTGTGTAACACTTTAACCAATGCATGCATAAGTTATAAATTCACTTGAATTGCATTTTCTGCTGAAATTTCAGCAGCATAACGGATCATGTTCGCTCCCCGTGAATAGTGCAGATAACTAGGACATTTTAATCGAATAGTAAACTCAATACAAAACATCATATTCATATCAAGAATATAACAATATTGATAAGTGCAAGATTTAGAATCTCAAGTATCAATCTAACTTGCAAGCCTTTAACTTCTATTACGATTTCCCGAGTTCGACTTTCAATATTTGATGGGTTCCGAGTTCCGACTTGATACAAGTTCCAACTTCCCTACTTGTGTTCGGTCTACCTGAGATTACATAATTACTGACTTTCGGGGTTGTGTTCGATCTCCGACCTCACCCCACCATTGTCTACTGAGACTTTGATAAGCGTGTTTACTAAATCCCGAGCTTCCTATTTACTAAGTCCCGAGTTTAACATTAAATATGCACGATCTAGCTCTCTCTACCAAGCTCCGAATTCAGCCTTAACCATGCCCGATATGGATTCCTATTTACCAACTCCGAGTTTAGTCATTAAGTAAACCCCTTCCAAGTTCAACCTTAAATATTCCCGACCTAGCTTTCTGTTCTTCTAATTCCCGACTTCAACTTCAAGTATTCTTGACCTAGTCCCTTAAGTTTAGAGTTCTATTTTAAGTATACCGACCTAGATCCCTATTCACTAAATCCTGACTTCCGACATTAACTCAAATTATTTGTGTCTTATCCTAGACTTGTCCTACTTCTAGCTAGATTTGCATTCTTATGGGGGAAAATTCACTAAAAATAGAAATATGGGTGAAATTATGCGAAATTTATACCCATGTAAAGCTAACAAAATAAGCTTTCAAATGAATTAAGTTTCATATCATTTAGCTGAGTATAATTGAGTTATAGGCTTTGAAACTTGACCCTACTGGACTATCCTATTCTAACTTGGATTGGGCATAGGGCAACTTCCTCAACTCAATGGGAACAAACAAGACCTTATCAAATTCGAAAATTTTTATGGAATATTCCCTATGTGTAAGCTTTCTAACAAAGTTGGTTTCACTCAATTTGGAGTTGTATAGGGTGAGTTACACCCTTCTCAACTCATACTGCTCGGATGGAAGTCCTGATTTCTAGGTTAAACTTAAAAAATTCATATCTCTCTCAATACTAATCCAATGGCCTTATATTATATATGTATGGAAAGCCCTGAATGTCTAGTTTCATATAAAAATAGATTCATGGAGTTTAAACAGCTGTGGGCAGAGCCGTACAGTCTGCCGTACGGACCACCGAGGAAAAACCCTACCAGCTACTTGAGTTTTCTCCTTTCTTCAAGTTCTTGCACACCAATTCTAGTTCTAATCATAACATACATGCATAATCAACTGTAATTCATCATCATCACTTCACATAATATCAGTAGCACAAAGTATGCAAGACTCACACACAAATCCAAACCAAGGAAATTAAGAAGAGAAGTAGGATTTCCTACCTTGTCTAGTTGAATTTGGGTTGATTGAGTGGCTTTGATGGAAACAACTTGTGTTGAGACTTGAAGAAAAGACAGAAATGGAGTGAAGATGAGAATGAGAAGAAGAGGAATGAGAGGAGTTTCAGCAAATGGGTGATCGAACTTTTCAAAAGAGAAGGAAAGAAAGAGGTGGAGATTTTTAGAAGCAAGATGCATGATGATTGGTGGATTTCACTTCATCATCCAATTTTGCTTAGCTTCCCTCCCTCAATGGTTGATCAAGGCACCACATGAGGGGGTAGTTTGGCTAAATCTTAGCCATTGATCCTAGGGCACTCATAGAAAATTTTCTATTGGTCCGGTTCCGATAATTTAAAATACCGAAACCTTACCGATTCTCTTAAATCGGTAAATCGGTTTGAAATTTTCTATGAGGTTTCCTATGTTCCTAATCTAATTTCATCAAGCCTAATCCCTTTTAAATCACACTTAATTGGCTTTAAGTCGATGCTTAATTGAATTCTGGTTAAACTCACTTATTCGATAAAAATCGAACAACTCAGTTGTTAACGATAAAATTTTTCGGACGTTACAATTCCAACTACCCTCATGTATTTAAGTCGGACTCTCCTTCTCATTTGAGACTGATTTACGCCTCCCTCTCCCTTTTGTTCCAGCCTCCTTCTTCTCTTCTCTCAACTAACTCCATCACTCCTTCAAGCTTAACAAGGTTCTAACAATTCAAGTTTCAACACTTAACTCAAATCACACTCCAAAGAGGTAGGATTCCATTTCTGTTCTTGAATTCTTTGTTATGGTTGTATGAAATTTTACTCTTCTTCATGTATTTGATGATATATTGGATGCATATGATGGATTATGGTTGGATTAATATAAAATCTTGAGTTAGAATTATGGTTAGAAGGAGAAAACTAGTAGAAGTAGAGGATTGGGATGCTGCCTAAGTGAGGAATCCCACGGCAGTCCGTATGGCGAAGTGTACAGCTCTTCCTACAGCTAGTTAAATCCAATGAAACTATTTTTAGATGAAAGTAAACATTCAGGGCTTTCTATACAAATATAATATATGGATATTGGATTAGTATTGAGAGAGATATGAATTTTTGAATGTTAACCTTGGAATCAGGACTTTCATCCGAGCAGTGTGACTTGAGAAGGGTGTAATTAACCCTACACAACTCCAAATTGAGTGAAACTAACTTTATTAGAAAGCTTACACATAGGGGAATATCCCACAATGAAATTCCGAGTTTGTTATGATCCCAATTGTTCCCAGTGATTCGAGGAAATTACCCTATGTTCAAACCAGGCTAAAATAGGGTAATTCAAGAAGGTCGAATTTTAGGACTTATAACTCGAGCTATGCTAAAGCAAATGGAATGAAACTTCTTGTAAATGAAAGGTTGTCCTGTTAGCTTTGATATGACACCAATTTCATTTGATTTGGATTTGATTTTGATTTTTAGTGAATTTTTACTTTCAAGAGTATAATTCGGACCAGTGACCGAATAGGTTGAAGCAAAATTTAGATATCTAGAGCTATACATATCGAAATGAAATGGGACTAAAAGGATTGGAAGCTAGACACATAGAACTATGACATATCCAAAATTCAAGTTTAAATGAGTTGAGTAGAAGTAAAGGTGGATTAGACACAATTCGGGCAGAAGTGAATAGACTTGGCAGAAATGACCAAATTGATGGTTTCATGAGTATTAGTGAACATATAAGATTTGAGTTGATGGTTGCAAGTTTTACGTTGATAGATATGCTAGATTGATTATACTGCTATGACTGATTTGTCCGTGAAAGCTGGTACTATTCATGGGAAACAGATCTGATCCGTTATACTGTCGAATTTACGGCAAAAGTCTATGAAACTACGAATGTTTATATGCAAAAATGAATTTAAGTATGATATGAGTTATGACGTATATGGAAATAAATAATGAAGCGTATGTATGAATACAAGTATATGAAAATAAATGATGAAGCATATGTATGAGTACGTTCAGCACGTCTATGCTTGATTATGCATGAGAATGAAAAGACATAAGTATATTAAATGTGAATCCCTTCACTTGGAGGCAGTTGCACTTTGAATCCTTCTTTGTGAAGGCAGTTAAATAAGATAAAATATGAATCCTTTTACTTGGAGGCAGTTATACATTGAATCCCTCCTTGTGAAGGCAGTTAAAAGATAAAGATGTGGGTCCCTTCACTTGGAGGCAATTGCACTTTGAATCCTTTCCTGTGAAGGCAGCTATCCTCTACATTGGAGGTACGTGGTCTGTAACACCTTACCAGACAAAGTACTATGCTTAAGTCATAATAATCTATCTGATAAGAGATTACGTGTAATACTGATTAAATTTCTCTTTTCTGTATTAGAATTAATTTCTCGCATAAGACTACCTGATCTCATAACAAAATTTTTCTGCAGGATGGCGGAATAGATACAAGTCAGTCGATAAACTGTAAATAATTTAACATAAATAAAAATACAATAAGAACAAAATAACTGCAAACTGCGTCATAGATATGTACATAGATATCTGATTTTAAAGTTTGTCAAAAAGTACAAGGTGTCAAAGTGAGGCCGCTAATACAAAATGAAACGGCCAGTATCTATGAACAAAGACTCCTAAGTGGTCCCCATGGGACATTTCATGTACATCTACTAATATCTATCCATCTAACCATGACCCAAACTGCCAAAAGAGGGTCATTCTATACACCTACTACCACTGTGATACACCCACTATCTAACCAGAATCTGAAGAAAGAAACCCATTCTCCATGGGTGCATCTGCGGGAGGGTGGCCTGTGCTGGGAGCAGAGGATGAGGAGGAACTTCGCCGCTCACGATGGGTCCTCCTCGTGTCGAGGCGAAAGCATCGGATGTGGTGGTGACGCAGAGGAGCCATAGGAGCAGGGCTGCTGCTGGCGCCTGCGGAGGAGGTGGGAACGGATGGGCCATATGAAGTGGGATAGCAATGTATGGGACAAAGTGGGATCAAACAAGGTGCATCAAGGGTACTAAGTCCCTCTGGAAGAAGAAATATAAACGGAACTGGCATGTACCGGATATATATATATAGAATCTAGAAAAGGGTCGGTGTGGATGTGCAGCTCTGGAAACTCAATAAATAGGACTCCGGCCGCCGTGCTCCATGGTCTGAGAATGACGCTGGAATATACAATAGGGTGAGAAATGAATATTTCTCAAGAGAAAATCCTAACTTCTATACATCCATCATCATTGTCATTCCCAGTTGTTTTGCTGTACAAGATTTTCAGATAGTACAGTAAAATGATAATATTTAACTTAAATACACAATTGTAAAGCATACACCAAAACAAGCTCAAATTTAATTAACAGATATAGTAATGTACTTAAACAAGAATCACAAAGTGGAACAATAGCATGTTATGAAAAAATACAGAGATCTAGAACAATTAATAGAAAGTATTACACTGTACATATGCATGTGCAATGAGAGGATGCATCTTATTCTTGGAGGCTTTTGCCTTTTATAACTTATTTCCATCCTTGGTCCCCTGGGAGTCATTGGCCATATACTCCTGGGTAATAGTCCGCTTTTCAGGACCGAGCTCGTTCCTTATCTGAGGATGGCCGGGTTTACTTTCCCCGACTTTCCCACTGATCTATTCCCCTTAATTTATTCCGGGGCTGGCCCAAGTGATGTGGAATTCTTTATAATGTCATGAATTGCTTGCACATCTAACTTGTCTCTTTACATATGATGTACTTAAGTTGTCATAAATTTCATAACATATGATTTTCTTACCGAAATTCCGGCAGCATAACGGATCGAGTCCGCTTCCCCGTGAATAGTGCCAGACAACCAGTACATTTATACACATACAATTTCAGTATAGAGCAACAATTATACAAGTGCATTCATAACATCAATCAACAATCTCAATTATACATGTACATTCATAATCTCAATCAACAATTTAAATTTAAACATCAATAGAGTTTCAATTTAACCCCCCCTGTTCTGCCCGAATTTGGTGTGTCTCATTCCTCATTCAGTTCAACTCATTTAAATCAAATCTTTGAATATGTTATAGCCTTGTATGTCTAGTTTCTACTCTCTTTGGTCCCATCTCATTTTGAGTTGTATAGCTCTAGATATAAACATTTTATCTCAACATGTTCTGTTCTTAGCCAGAATTGGGTGCCTATAGAAGAAAATTCACTAAAAATCGAAAACTAGATGAAATCATGCGAATTTTATATCAAAATGAAGCTAACACAACAGGCTTTAGAATGAATTAAGTTTCATGTCATTTGCCTAAGTAGATTTTGAGTTATGAGTCTCGAAACATTACCCTACTGGGCTGTCCTGTTCTAGTCCGGTTTAAACCTAAGCCAACTTCATTGATGTGCTGGGAACAAATGACAACGAATTAAATTCTGAAATTTTTATGGGATGTTCTCTCATGTTTTAGCTTTCAAACATATTTAGTTGCACTCAATTTGAGGTTGTATAGGGTGAGATACACCCCTCTCAACCTATGCTGCCCGGGTGAGAACCCAGATTTCTAGGTCTAACTTCAAAAATTCATAACTAATTCTATACTAACCCAATGATCTATTATGATATATGTACGGAAAGCCCTGAATGTCTAGTTTCATTTAAAAATGGTTTCATTAAATTTAAACGGTGGTAGGTGGAGCCGTACGCTCCGCCGTACGGACCGCCGAGGGAAATCCTATCCTGCTTCTAGGTTTGTCTCCTCCTTTCAAGCTATTTGCCCCCAAATCCAAGCTTAATCACAACACACATGCAAAATCAGTCATAAAACACCATCATCACTCTATAAAACATCAAAATCTCAGATCAAACATGCTCCTCATACAGCCCCAAATCAGAGAGAATAAAAGAAGAAGTAGGATTTCCTACCTTGTCTTGAGTGGTTTAGGCTGATTTTGTGTCTTGGATGGTGGTGGCTTGGGATGAGGCTTGAAGATGGATGAGAATGGAGTAGAAATGAGAGCAAGGAGAAGAGAAAGAGAGGAGCTTCAGCTGCTGAAAGAGCTCGAAAATTCTGATGGAAAAAAGAGAGAAAGAAGTGAGATATTTGGAAGTTGGCTTGATCTTCATTGGTGGACCTAAAATGGTCATAAAATCTGATTCAATCCTCCTCATTTAATGGCTATCTAGGCGCCACTTGGGGGAGCATTTGGCTGAATCTTGGCCATTGATTCTAGGGCTCTCATGGTTTAATTTCTCTTTGGTCAGTTAAATGGAAATCAAATCCTACCGATCTCCTTTAAATCGGTAAATCGGTTTGAAATTGTTCTGTGAAGTTTTCTATGCTCCTAATCTAATTCTATCTAGCCTAATTCTTTTAAGTTACACTTGATTGGCTTTAAGTAGATGTTTAATCAAGTTCTGATTAAACTTACTTATTTGATTAAAAACCGAATAATTCAGTTGTTAACGATAAATTTTTCGGTCGTTACATGGTCAGATGAGATCCCTCAATTATGAGGCATGTGACCAGAAGAGATGTAACACCCTCTATCATATAAGCCATGCTCAAGTCATGGAATTACATAAAAAGGTTGTCGCGGTGCTGAAAAATTCTTTAAAATAGGGAAAATATAGTACATGGCCCTTTAATTGTCCACTTTATTACTAACTACTTATCTCTGATACATAGAGAATAAAATAATTACACTTTAAAAGCAAATTGTGACCGACAGAGTAAACAGTGTGTACTTCTGACTAATCATTAGCTAGCTTCGATGGTCTCTTGATCTGGCTAGCGCCTGAGTAATACTCAATGAGCGGCCCTGCATTCCGCCTTGCACTGGATGTCTAACTTAGGTACTGGAATGTTTACGGAAAAGAAGAACATACAAGCAGGCAGTGAGAACCTAGGGTTCTCAGTAGGTAAATTTGAACTAATCTTATGATGTCATCATAAACATTGCAGCCGCTTCGGTTTATTATGAAAATATGAGCATATATAAACAAATAGTGGTTCAATTTTAAGTTGAAAATACCTTTCTCGAAGCGGGTTATATTTTAACTATCACTTACCATATTATAATATAGACATAGAAATATGATTAGTATGATATGCTTCAACCAGAATCATGATCATAATAATATGACTTAATGAGATAACTAAGGATGCGCTTATAGATGCTTATGCTTGACTGTATGCAAGTGCACTTGACTTAATTCATATCTTTCTTTAGCTTGCAACTTGATCTTACTTTTCTGTGCTTGGTCCCCCGGAGGTGAATGGCCTTTCTCACCCCTGGGCAATAGCCTGCTTTTCAGGTCCGAGCTCGTACCTATACATGAGTGACGGGTTTACTTTCCCCGACCCTCACACCGGTCTATTCCCATTAATCTGGTCGAGGGCTGGCCCAAGTCTTAGACAGTACCGCTCTGGCCCACGCTAGCTGGGTCTATGCCATGCCTGGCGTGGTAGCTTAGTACGTCCCTCTTGAAAGTTCTTATCATCTTTCCTTTCCATATCTTATCATGCGTACAGATGCTTTGTGCATACATGAATATGCCTTATGTCTTATTTTTCATATCATATTCTAATTATGCTTGCATGCATAGCATGCATGAACATAACATGTGAATGTAATATATTCAAGGTATAATCTCTCATAGCATAAGCTCTCATAACTCATATCATGCCTAAAATTCATCCTTACATGTAAACATTCCTAGTTTCATATACCTCTGTAGAATCAGCAAAGATAACTGATCAGCCCGTCTTCCCCATGAATAGTGCCAGTTCTCACAGACAATACAATTATAGCAATATAATCAATGTAACATATATATATATATATATATATATATATATATATATATATATATATATATATATATATACACATCAATATAAAATTGGCAATTCTCAACTCAAACCTTATATGCTCACCAACTCTTGTGAAACTATCACTTCGGCCATTCTGCCAATTCTATTCGGTTCTGCCCGAATCTTGTATAATCTACCTTTATCTCTATTCAACTCATTTAAACCTAAATTTTGGATATGTCATAGCTCTATATGTCTACTTTCAAACCTTTTTAGTCCCATGTCATTTTGATTTATATAACTCAAGATATTCAAATTTTGCCTCAGCCTATTCAGTCACTAGCCCGAATTACACTCCTGGAAGTATAAATTCACTAAAAATCGAAACTAAGATTAAATCATACGAAATTGGTGCCATATCAAAGTTAATAGGACAACCTTTCATTTGCCACAAGTTTCATTCCATTTTCTTAAGTATACCTCGAGTTATAAGTCCTGAAAGTCGACCTCCCTGAACTACTCTGTTTTGGTCTGGATTGGACATAGGGCAACTTCCTCGAATCACTGGGAACAATTGGGAACATAACAAACTCGGAATTTCATATTAAGGTGTTCCCCTATGTGTAAGCTTTCCAACAAGATTAGTTTCACTCAATTTGGAGTTATATAGGGTGAGTTATATCCTCCTCAAGTCACCCTGCCAGGATGAAAGTCCTGAACCCTAAGTCAAACTTCAAAAATTCATATCTCTCTCAATACTAATCTAATAACCTTATATGATATATGTATGGAAAGCCCTAGATGTCTAGTTTCATATAAAAATAGTTTCATTAGATTTAATTGGCTGTAGGCAGAGCCGTACGCTCTGCCGTACGGACTGCTGAGGGATTCTAGGTTTTCAGCTTCTCACCTCCTCATCCTTTCACCCTTTTCTTACCTTTTAAATGAATTTAACACCAACAATAGCCAACAAATCAGCCAAATAACCTCATAATCATTCAATTATTTCCTCAAAAATTGAGTAAATAGAGTCACCAACAGCTACCCATAATCAAAAAATCAAGACAAGAATTGGAATCCTACCTCTTTGGAGTGTGATCTTGAGTTCAGTGTTGAAGCTTGAATTATTAGGACCTGGCCAAGCTTGAAGGAGTGATGGAGTTGGGTGAGTGGAGAAGAGAAAAGAGAGCTGAAGTGAGGGAGAAGAGAGGGCACAGAAAATGGGTCTGAATGAGGGGAGAAGAAGGTGTTATATAGGCATGAGTGGTAATTAACTTGGAGGGTTCTTATTGGCCTTAAAACACAAGGCTGAAATTCAGCCAACCTTCCCCTCTTTTATGACAATTTGCTCTCCACGTCGCCCTCCTTTTGTGACGAAATTGCTCTCCATGTCGCTCTAACAGTGGGACTCGCTTCCAATATATTCTGAAGATGACATCGGAACTCGTACTCCTTTAAAGTTGGAACTCGTGCACTTCTTGAGATGAAATCGGAAATCGTGGATGATTTGGAAATCAGCTCGAAAATCCGAACTCGACTCCATTCTAATTGAATTCCACTCTAATGCGGGACCTCATGACATTTTACTCAGAAGTCGGTACTTGCACCATTGTGTTAAACTATAACTTCTTAGGTCGGAAACCATGTACACTATTAAGGTGAGATCGGAACTCGGGTACATTTTCTTTGAGACATTAAGTCGGATATCGTGGAATTACGTCATGTTGTTCGAACTTGAAGGCCAAGTCGGAAGTCGGGAACTGAGGAATTTCGAAAGTTGAAATCGGAGGTCGGAAATTATACTCACTATACTTTAACTCAAATATTGGAACTCGGAAGCCACTCCAGTTAACTTGAAGCTAGAACATTAAGTTGGAAATCGGAAAGGTCATGAAGTCGGAATTTTGCAGACCAACTCGGAAGTTGGACAGGATATGTAGTCGGGAATGAAGAACATGCTGGGATAAGGTCGGAAATCGTAAATTGGGCTGAAAAATTGAAGACAAACTTGGAAATCGAAAATTGTTCCATTTCATGTGAAATTCGAGGATGAAGTCGGAAATCATAAAAACTAGTGAACTTGGAACTCGGAACTCGTTGTGGAGGTAAAATGGAATAATTTAGCAGAAGGAAAATTAGGATGTTATAAGAGATCCCTTCAATTAGAGGCACGTGGCCAGAATGAGATCCTTCCAAGACTAGAGGCACGTGAATCCCCTTGTGCATGAGTCGGTGTGACGATGGTCACGAGGTGAGCTGACGGGCTCCCTCCAAGATCAGGCTACCCAAGGGCAGTAAAGGCTAAAGACTAAAGACTAAAGATTAAACATATGCAAGCACCCCACTCACATGAGGCATGGCATCGACCCAGCTAGTGTGAGTATAGGGGATAGGGCTTACATGAGGCATGGCATGACCCAACTAGTGTAAGTACCGAAATTTATGGTGGCATATAAATATTAACGACAAAGAATATGATGAAGGTCCCATATTCCTTAGGATTGTGACATGGCGATCACGCTTTAATGGGGTATGACATGGCGATCATACTCTAGAATGTGGCATATAAAGATTTTATGATGAAAAGGAAGATAAAGAAAGAAAAGTAAATTTTATGTATCTGCATAAATTCAAATACAAGTAGAGGCATGTGCAGACGTTATGACTCCAGTGTATTGATGCTACTGTATTTTATTATGTCTCAGTTGTTATTCATAATATAATTCATAAATTGATTTTGTATGGGCTCTCCCTAATGCCAAGTGTATGAATAAAATGAACTTTACTTCGGATAATATATTTTTAGAACTGTAAAATTAAATAGTTCACATAACATGTTCACCTTTTTCATAATAAACCAAAGCAAACTGGGGATGACAATGATGACGTTATGTGTGATAATTATAGAATTCTACTGAGAATTTATAATTCTCACTCCTATTTCTGTGTTATCTCTAGATAGTTCAAAAAGTTTCGAAGACGGTTGAAGTTGTTGTCAGACAAGGTCCGCTCAGGTAACGGTAACAACTCCAGGGTGTGGTACTATGACTTAAGCATAGTACTGTACTTGGAAGGGTGTTACATCAAAGACCTTATCTTTGGGTCTTTGGAGACAAGATCCAAACACTACAACTTCCATTTTCACAAGATCTCAAGTGCTTCTCTTTCCACTAAGCCAAATCGCCACCATCTTTCAAGGAAAGGAACCACCATCATCTTCTTTCTTTTCTCTTGTTTTTGCACCATCTTCAAGAAGAGGTAGTGATCTTCATCTTTTTATTTTGTTTACTCAAGAAAGCTTGACGCTTAGTTCTTTTTATGGCCAAGATCTTTAAATAAAAACTTGAGAAGATCCTTCATGCTCTTCATGAGCAAAAGTTTCCATTTTTGGCAAAATATATTCTTGTTGTTCTTCAAGTGTTCTTGATATTTCTACTTTTGGAAAAATATGTTCTTGTTCTTCTTCAAGTGTTCTTGATGTTTCTATTTTTGGTAAAATATGTTCATGTTCTTATTCTTGAGTGTTCTTGTGATATCTTGCTTAAAGTTGCTCTTTTTCTTATGATGAGTTTATGATTAGAAAAGTTTCGTCTTTACATATTTTTCATGATTTGATAAGACTATGAACATCATAAAAGCTTAAAACTTTAAAAAGTTTGCTTCTTGATTCCTTAAAAGTGGCGCAACTTTTAAGTTTCCATAAAGTTTTATTTTGTTTTATTTTGTAGGCAATAACACATGTAAAAGTCTAAGCTTTTTGGTATAATAAGCCTTTTTGAGTTAGAAAAATGATATCTTGTCACTTTATGTCTTAGAAATCAAACCTTAAAGACAAGACCTTTCATAAAGTTTCAAACTTTAATCAAGAATGAGACCTTTAAGTCATAAAGTGTTGTTTTGTAACATTTAATTCATAAAGTTTTGATCTTGAACCAAAACAATGCTAAAATTTGTTAACTTTTAAAGATCAAAACTTTTTAACCTTAAAGTTAATGTTTCACATCACTAGTTGATAAAGTAGGAACCTTTTTAATGTAGGGACAACTTTAACTCATAAAGTTGAGACCTTGATGGTCTTAGAATAATTAAATGAGTCAACTTTCATAAAGAACAAGACTTTTTAGTTAAAAAGTTAGTAACTTGTATCATTATTACATAAAGATCTAATTTTTAAGACAAGAGCTTAATTTTAGAGGTACTTACTTTCATAAAGAATAAAACTTTATAACTACTTTATAAAAATGATAACTTTTATAATATTTAATATAAGATCTTGTTAGGTTAATGATAAAAGCTTGAAACTTTGTAACTTGGTTAAGTTAAAAATCACCCTTGGTGTTTAGTGAACATGGTGTTGTTGGGTTCATGATGTGGTTATGCGTTGTGATGACCCAAGGATTAGAGGGATCTCAAACTCCTTGGGAACAGAAGTATGATTAGGGCCTCTGAGCATAACATGAACCTAGGAATCACTAAGTGCACTATCTCAAGGAAAGAAAACAATCACTTAACTTAATTAATTTGAACAAGTGTTCCATAAGACATGAACTCAAGTAAAGAATAATTTCATATGAGAACTAAGTAACTAAAAGACCCCACACATATATCTTTACTATGTGATTCTCTCATGGGTAACTACGAGAAATTATGTGATGATTCATAAGATTCTTCACAAAGATTAACACAACTATAAACCCCTTTAGGGTATGAATGTATGATGCCATTCGGCATGATGAATGACAAGTTTGATTGAGCTCTGTCTCATGATTGAATGATGAGTATGATGACATGACATAGATATGATGAACTATTGGTTGAAAGTTGATGATTGGCATATTAGGAAAGCTCTGGTCTAGCCGTTATGCTACCGGATTTCTGTCAAAATAATGGACTTAGTCATATCATTGCATGTGTCTAGTCAAAGAAGAACTATGCATGTAAAGTATAATGATGAGAAACGAAAGAATGGGACATGACCCCTCGATCACTTCCAGGAAGTAAGAGACGACGATCCACAAGGAACCTCTATGAGGGAGGCAAGGATGACATGGAGGACCCTCCAACTTAGGGGTAACCAGTATCGGCTTAGTCTGATTTGGTTTAGTACTACGTGACGACGGTCACGGAATGAGCTCATGTCTAAAAGCAGTCTATTTCAAAGGAAAAGTAAAAGAATATTAAGCACGTGCTAAAAATGAAAGTCAAAGTAGGACCATGGTCAAGTTGATGAGTTGCATAGTCATGCATGTTATTATATTCCTTATATGCATTATGAATGTTTATTATGTATATTAGCATATATGCCTATGTATGACATTATGGATATGATGATAAAGTTAAAAGTAACCCGCTTCGGGATTTATGTTTTCTGAAACTATTAAAATTGAACTGATATCTGTTCACTATTTTTATATTAAACCCGAAGTGCTTGGGACGATGACGATGACACTGTGTTTGTCTAGTCGCAATCCTACTGAGAAATTTAGTATTTCTTACTCCTACGTTTCCGTGTCATCTTCAAAGGATGCCGGCATTGGGCACGATGGTGATTTTCGTTGAGTTCCCAGTGATGCATTGGCACTTTGACCCGATGATGACTGCTCAGGCAGCGATACGGGTCTATATGTTCCATAGCCGCCAGTTCCGTGCACCCGTGATGAGTCCGTTTTTTCGCCCTCATGAGTCGTGTAAGGACATCACTATGGATGACATTCGCTCGCCTTTCCATCCTCCGAGGTACCCCACTGACGGAGATTTCGACTCAGACATCGCTTGACACCGATAGTTTCATTGGATTCAGATCCTTCGAAACTGTCCTATCTGAGCTACCACATGGAGACGGACTTGTCTGAGCCTTCCTTCCCGTCCGTGATTCGCTTGTCATCCGATTCGTCTTCTTCTTCAGCAGCCCCTTGTCACACTCCACCCCCAGTTTGTAGTCACGGGTTCATTTGTACTTGTGCCGTGCCTCGTAGGCGTGGCCGTGCTCGAGAAGGAGGACGTGGTGATGTTTCTCCCGGTGGATTCGGGAATGGCTACCTCTCGCTAGATGGGTGAGGTGTTGATTTGCATGCAGAGCTAAGCATGATGATAGCCCTTTTTTGATTGTAACGAGGGTTATTATTTTCATTCGGCATGTATGGGTGGATTGGGATTTCTTATGTATTTCCTTCCATCATGTACTTCGTTAGGGTATTTTGTAGCGCCGATAGTAGGTATCAGACCCATTATTATCTTTGTGTATGACTGTTGCTATTACTACTATTATATTAACTATGGGATGGCTATGGAATGAATGTTATTTTTATCTAAGATTGTGGTTATTCTCATTACTTCTATTTATATTAAATGTGATGTATATATGAGATAGCGACGTTTGTATTATACGTTCACGATGCGCTCATGGCTCTCAATTTCAAAAATGGTTTACTCGTTATTGTTCAAAAAAAAATTACCCATATTTTGTTAAAAAGTAATTTCTAAAAGGTAATGTTAGTTCCGTGAGTAAAAGTAACAACTAGTAATTCCACAATATGACTTAAGCATAGAATGGAACTATTAGGGTGTTACATTAAACTCTGCATCCTCATTGCACAAACCAACCAAATATTCATAATTTGATTAACCTTCATTTCCTTTTTTTATATAAGCAACAGAGTATTTATCATATTCTTTTTGAAAAAGATCAAAAGGAGGTAAAGTATATAATTTTGAAACTTGTTTCTATAAAGGTGAATTTTCCACCTTCAACCTTGGTAATTTTTGTCTAGATTCATATTCACATTGCAACTCATTATACCTCTTGTCACTAACCACCCTATCAAAGTGGTTGAAAATTGAAAGATTGCCAAGTTCAGTTTCAAACAAGTTTTCAGATCTACGTTCAAGCTTTCACTAAGTTGTGTCCTTCACATGCCAATGGTAAAAGCATTTTTCATGTAACACTTTGCCCACTTCTCTTTTACTTTGTACATACCCATTAACCACTTGTTTTCTTTAACATTACAATCATCCAATAATTTATCCCATGCTCCTTGAAAATCAACTTCCTCTAGATATTTGTACATGCATGCATTAAAGTCCCTCAAAAAATTAGAACCATCCTTCATCAAATTACCAAGATGTTTTATGCCATTTTGCATCAAATGCCAATAAGAACACAGACCATGATATGTTTCAAGCATTATCTCAACCAAAGCTTTAGCCATTGCATGGTCTTGTTCTGTGAAAATAGTTTGAGGCTTCTTGCTTTTATCCGCCTTAAAAAATTCTCTAAATAGCCATCCAAATGAATCTGCAGTCTCATCATAAAGAGGTGCAACTCCAAAATTAACCACCCCTCTAAAGTGATTAAATCCTGCAAACACAACTAGAGGTCTACATGCATTATTGGTATTATATGTAGTGTTAAGAGTTACAACATCACCAAAGTACACATAATCCATTATCATTCTTACATCAGCCCAAAAAATATTTGTTATCTATTCTTCAACATCTGAAGGGCTTTCTATAGATTCTTATTGAAAGTACAATAATAAGTTGCTTACCTCTCCGTATGCCATGTTTCTCAATCTTTTACTCAGAAGATAATTCTTTTGATCCAAACGTGTATAACCAAGATTTGCTCTTCCACTAACTTGTCTACTCATTAGTTCAAATGAGGCTCGTTAACTAATGCGTGAATATTCTACTAATTCAATTTCATGAGCTTGAACTTGAGATAATTTTCACTGAGATGTTAGCATGAGTTGTTTGTGGAACATGCAAAATATGATTATGCTTCTCAACAAAATCATGAATTTGATACTTCCCATTCTCTAATGTATCTAAGTCTAAGTCTCACAGGACAATTAGTTCTTGTCTCAAATCAAGGATTAATAGTTAAATAATCTCTTTTGTCGGCTCTACAAACACCTTTTTTGCTGCAACCATATCTAATGCTCAAAATCCTTCCATCCTTATTTTTGTTAAAATACTGCTTTTGAACATTAAATCTAATTTTTCTACAATAATCACTCCAAAATTTCCATGCCTTTTCTATAGTATTGAATGTTTTACCTATTCTAGGTTACCAATCAAGTTTTGTATCCATACATGGAACATTTGATACAACAATAGAATCATCTACCGTCCTAAAATGGAAAAAAAAAAAAATTTAAAAAAATCAACTTTAGATTAATTAATTTCAAAATATGTTATAATTTAAAATTATAAAACCATGAGAGACTTAGTGTTTCCTTTTAATTAAAGTAAATAAAGAAAACCATGTTTCTCTTAAGCATACTCTTATACATATGGAAGGCAGTATCCACTAGTTTGCACTTCTTGTATATAAGAATCATTAATGCACCTTCAATTCCAAAAATGCACTAAAGCAAAGATCTTAATTCAATAGTTTGGCATATTACCTATGTTGCATATTTTTTTAACCAAGTTATTAATTGAAGTGTTATTGATAATTCATGCAAGATATATGAACACAATGAACAAAGTATAAAGGAAAGAAGAAAACCTTAATGGCAATGGTGATGGTAGAGGTGCATTGTGTCAAACGGTGGTAGCTGCAGCGATAGTGTGTCATGTGTGTCATGTGGTGGCAGTGATGTATTTATGGGTTGATCATTCATGGTGAGAAGAAGGGAAAAGTGGGAATATATTGAAAAAGCAAAAAAGGGAAAGCTAGAAGCGAGATGCAAAAGAAGGATGAAATAATTCTTTGAAGCAATGGCACCAATAGCATCATGATGGTGCAATGATGGGTTTCATAAATGGAAGGGAGAGGAGAGTAGGTGGGAAAAGAAGAATGGATTTCATCAATGGAAGGATAGGAGAGCAGAAGGGAGAAATGGTTTTGCGAGAAGCTGCGAAATGGTTTTTGTGGGGTAAATTTTCCCTTTCATTCTTGATCGTTGTTGTAATTGAATTGTTACTAACCGTTCGGATTGTACACATGACACTGTCATGTTTTAAAGACAAGTGAAATGATCCGCACCCACCCATGACAGTCGCCTTGTTTTTAGGTCAAAAATAGTAGTTTTTCCTTCCTACCCTAATAAGCCCACTAAAGTTAATAAAGTCTAACCTTAATGTCGCACTCCCCAAATCAACACATTTTTTCACATCTTCTCTCTCACTCACTAGACTGCCGGATCTGCCTAGATATGTGACAATGGATGACAATATTTGTGCTGGTTCAGCTATGACTAGGTGTGGATGAAAGACGGCGGTGTAGTAAAAGGAAGGACAAATGACAGCATAGCAGAAAAAAGGACGGATGATGACATGACAATGAGTTAGCAGTGCTTCTCTGCTCCACTTTCAACTTGTTTCTTGGCGCTTCTTTGTTGTTCATTTTTTTTAAAAAGGATAAAATTGGCCAACTGGATAATCCGATCTGATTCATTCGATTTAGAATAGCAATTTTTTGCTACAGACACTTGATCAGTTCTCGGTTCAATTGGTTGAGCCGGCCAGTCTGATCCGATTTTTAGAACTATGCTATGAACTCATTCCAATTAATACACAATCTATTGACCTTGAGCATTATTACAAATCAAAAAATGTAACACCTTACCAAATATAATATTATGCTTAAGTCATAATATTATACTCGGCAATTTATTACGCGTGAATAACTCTTATATTATTCAATCTAATTTCACTAGTTTAGTCGAGCAAACTCGTAAGTTGAAATGTGGATTATTGACTTGGCGTTATTTTACTTAGGTGATATGTATATATCATACGGGTGTTGATGCAATAAAAGAAAATCAAATAAATGGCCGGGAGGAAATAAACATCACTACATCACATATATACATATATATACAAAACATGATTTCATTTGTTCATTTACATACATCAGTAGTGGGTACAGAGATTGGACTATCGGATAAAATAATCCAGTCCATGCTCATGATATACGTCCCTATGTGGTTCTTAGAGGACATTGCATCTAGTATCACTACCTAAGACATCAAAAGAAACTATGTCTATGGCCCAAGGTCATAAAAGTGCCAAAAGAGGGCCACACTATACAATTGCAGTCAACTAGCTGGAAGCTCCTCTAAATGGATTTTGAGGAAAGAAACCTATTTGCCATGTCAATGTCAGCTGGAACGTAGTTGTCTCTAGGGGTGGAGGATGAGGTGGAAGATGAAGCTATCTCTTCTGAGGGGTCACTCTCAGAGGAGAGGGAGGGAACTAGCTGGGGTGGTGAAGCTGGTGGTGCCACAGGTGGTGCTGCAAGATGGGCCATATATAGAGGAATAGCTAGGAAAGGAGAAGTAGGGTCAAACAAGGAGCTTGAGTTTTGGTTTTTGCGTTATATCTTGAGTTGTAGAGCTCATTTTATTGTGATTCTTGATTTGTAGGAAAGCTGAGAGATAGGCCTAAAAGTGATATGAAGAAGTCAGAGGCCAATTCTGGTGTTAAGGAGCTGAAATTGGGCCTAGAAGTGAACTGAAGCGGTGCAATCGCGGTTTACAGCGAGTGCGATATTTGGACCATATCTTGGTCCATAGTAGCCCAATTGAGCCCATTCCAGTGGCGTTTTGAAGCTAACATCAAAGCTTTAAGTGATCTTCAGACCACAAATCCAAAACAATGCGTTTTCATTGCCAAAAATGTGGACAAATGTTACTGACTGGATTAGAGAACTTACTTGCATGTTTTTAGCATAACTTTCTTTATATAATTCAGAATTTAGCAAATAAGGTGTCCAGATTCAAAGGAGAGAGAGGGGATTAATGTAATGACTGTTACGGATTGATAGGGAGATGTTTTGATTCTATTTTGGCTGGCTGAATTAGAGGGAGGCCATACTTGTAAGGGGGAACAGATTTTGGATAAAAAATTTTCGGTTTTTCTTCTTCTTCTCTTCCCCCACCTTAACAACTCGTTTTCCTCCATTCATGGAGGCTTGAACTTACATCTGATCCACAGATTAAAGAAACAACAACAACACTCTTGAGAATTGGTTTATTCAGACTCAGCATACAATTGGTTTCATCTACTCCTTCTCTCCTATTTCAATATCGTTTGAATTGGAGTTTTTCATTCTAAATTGATGATTGAAATTTGATTGGTTGCATAATATTCGGTAGATATATGTAATCAGATTGTGGAAGGAATATGAATTAGAGTTTCAGGTTTGAAATCTACGATTAACTGCATTGGCATATGAAATTAACATAATTCACTTAGATTCTAGAGGTTTTTGAATTTTAATTGAAATTGTGTTAATTGAATGCATGAAGGTTTTCATGTGAATGCTGAGTTTGAATTGAGGTTTCATTTGGATTCAATGTTAATCACTGATTCTATTTGCTGAGTTATTTCTAGAATTCAATGATTCAGTGTCTGTGGTTGTTCCTTTGATTCTTGGATTAGAGTTTCAATTTCTGTTCATTTCCATTTTAATTAACTACATTTTTATTTGATAAATCAAACCCCCTCCACGTATTTCTGATCATATAATATTATCATCCACGTGAGATGACTCGGATTGCACCCTTTACCGCAAAGTAGTGTAACTCGGTTTTATTGTAATTTGACCGAGCTCGGCACTCGAGTCAAATTTTGGTGTCGTTGCCGGGGATGATTGATGTTATTTGGTCATGTTAATATGTGTTTATATCATTGCATATTCTGTTTTGATGTGTGTTTGGTTACATTGTTAGTTTTAATTTATAGTTAATAGTTCGATTTTACGGTTTTTCTTTTTGACAAGTAACTCATTTTAGTTGATTTCAGGGGACTTGATTCCATAGCAAAACATCATTTTGAGAAAGACTCAATCATTTCAGGATTGAACCCCCCTATTTTTGTCAAATTCCATCGTTTAGATAAGTTTTTAGAGGTTTTTTGATTTTTTCGGTATTTTTTAGGGACATAACGGGTATTTTTGTAAAAGATTTTGTGCTCCAATTGACTTGAAAATTGGTCAGTTGAAGGAAAATGACCTTCTGATCAAGATCAAAGCAAAGCTATTGACTTTTTATTTTTAAGCCAAATTCCTTTGTTTTGACCACCTTTTTAATTTTTTAAGACTTTTTTTTGCATTTTCTTACTCCTTGAGGGTAAATTTTTTGAGGTGTGGTGGTTCAATAATTTTTAAAAATTATTTGGTAGTGTTTTTATATTTATTTTGATTATTTCGAGTGTTTGTATGCATGTTTTAGTGCTTGTGTATATGGTTCTATTTGCTATTTAGTCAGTGCATGACTAGGTCTGATCCAAGTCCTAATTTAGTTGAGTTTGATCCTGAATTGGAGAGGACTCTTAGACAAATTAGAAGAGCTAAGAGGAGGTTATTTGAGACTAGTTCTGCTAATAATTTTAATTTTGATTTTATTCCTAACTTTGTTGACAATTCGGATTTTTCAGGAAGCATGGCTAATAGAACCTTACAGGAACTTGCAGCACCTGATGTCAACTATCAAGCTTTGGCCATCCAGTACCCGAATTTGGATGCAGACTTCGAGCTAAAATCGGGGATCGATACATCTGCTGCCCAAGTTTCATGGCTTAGCTGGAGAAGACCCTCACAAGCACTTGAAGGAGTTCCATGTAGTGTGCTCAACCATGAAGCCACATGGAGTGGAGGAAAATCACATCAAGCTGAGGGCATTTCCTTTTTCTCTGGATGGATCTGCCAAGGATTGGTTGTACTACTTGCATCCAGGTTCCATCACGAGCTGGCAAGACATGAAGAGGATGTTCTTGGAGAAATTCTTCCCTGCCTCAAGAGCTGCTTCCATCAGAAAAGAAATTTGTGGCATAAGGCAGATTAGTGGAGAGACATTGCATGAGTATTAGGAAAGGTTCAAGAAATTGTGTGCAAGCTGTCCACACCATCAAATTAGTGACCAGCTTCTCATTCAGTATTTTTACGAAGGTCTCATGCCAATGGACAGAAGTATGGTTGATGCTGCTTCTGGAGGGGCTTTGGTAGATAAAACACCTACTGCAGCTCATGAATTAATTGCAAACATGGCTGCCAGCTACCTTATGCTTGCTCATAAAAGAAAATCAATCGATAGATAAGTTGACAATATAGCTAAAATATAAATACCAAACACACTTTTAGTGATATGAGATGATAAAAATACCAAATAGAGATAGTTTTACAGAGAGAAAAGAGAGAGAATTTGAGAAAGAGGAGAAAGAAAATATTTTTAGCTTTTGGGGGAGAAGTCCCCCTCCCCTTTTTTTTTTCTGCTGCCTTTGCTATGCTTGAGCGCAGATAGCCACGCTCGAGTGCAACCCCCTAAATCGAAATATGCCCAAATGAGTTCAGCTTGGCTCCAATGCCACTCAGATCAAGGTTTTACACACTTATATCCTCTTTAAGTTTACTCTCCATTAACTTTAATATATAAATGTAAATAAGGGAATATCCCCCAATTTGAATTCAATAAAAATATCACAAAAATCAAAATCCTCAAGAATCAAAATTTAACTTTTGGATTTTAGTACAAATTTATGAAAACTTGCATTTTTATGAGCTTCTAGGCTAAAATCGGAGGGTTAATGACTTCCTAAAATTCATTAAAAATTGATCTTCAATTCTTTAATATCTAAATAATAATTACCAGGACTTTTATTCTCAAAGAAATCTCCCACAATATAGATCTCCAAGGAGGCAAAGGGTTTAGAGTAAGAAATATTTTCGTATTTGAAAATATAAAGAACCATGATTACATGATTCTTGAATGAGGTATTACACCTTATTCTATTATGAGAGCATGAAGGTTATGCATTCTTCCTACAAGAGTTGCCTTCATAAGATTTGAACTTACATCCTCTTTTTAAGAGGTCAAGGTTGCTTACCACCTCAACCAATCCTTCTTGGGTGTATTTATCTTAATCTGTTCAACTTTTGTGAAATAGTTGTTTGTGTAACTAGCTTCCCTAGTTAAAAATAATAGTTGCTTTGTGAAATAGTTGTTTACGTAACTAGATTTGTCAAATCTTCAATGCTCCAAGTATTCATAACTTTGATGGTTTAACCCTTGAGTACCACATAGTTAAGCAATCAATTGATAGTCCACACATTTTGGCTTTTATTTCTTTCAAGTTTTAATATCTTCGACACTTGTTCCTATTGATACGGGCAACTCTTATAGATATTGCAACTAGACCATTTTGTCAATACCTTCATCATCGTCCTGGTCCATGCCGTCATAAATGCTTATCAAGATTGTGAAGACCAAATCAGGCATGGCACTAAAAATTGAACCAGACAAAGTATTGGTACAAATATTCATTGGTTTGACCAGTTTAGTCAAGGGTTTAAAGAGGGTATAAAATAATGTACACACACATTCACCCATATATATATATGCCATGAAATAAATAATAATCATTAAATAATACAAATGAAACATAAAAATAAAATTTTCACATGATATGCTAATGATATTAATGTTGAGTTAATTTTGTTTAGAAACATTGTGTACACCAATTATATACAAGTGTAGTTACTTTTTATCAACTGATGTTTAGTCTAGCAGCAAGGGGCTAATCCACCATAATATGGCGAACCATGGTTTGAATTTCAACTGAGAAAGTCACCCTCATTTAAGTTCCTATAGTACTCGAGTATGATTGCATCTAATGGGAGGATATCTATGGAAACCAAAAAATGTAATTACTTTAAAAATTGAGTAAAATACACTCAACCCAATTAGACTCCACCCCATTTGTTCACAAAATATACACTTCACCCCAATTCACTAAGAGTGTGTTTGGTTGGTTTTTATTTAGAAGAAAACACTTTTCTAAAAAAGTGTTTTTATAAGTTTTTAAGTGTGTTTGGATACAACTTAAAAAAAACAAGTGCTTGTAGAAAAAAAAAGTTAACTTGTCACTTTTTTAAAAAATTAGTAATACACAGCTTCAAAAAAAACTAGAAACAAAAATAGTTTTTAATAAATGGTCTGTTTGATTAAGATTTTAGGAGATGTACTTCCTCAGAATCAGAAGTAGAAACAACACTAGAAGCAAAAATAGAAAAATGTTTTACATTTGAATGTATATTATACAAGTACATTTTATCAAAATTAAAAGTTATTAAACTATTTGAATGTGATAAATATAGAAGTATATTTTTTTGATAAAAATATAATTAAAAGATATGGAGAGAGAAAGAGAGAGTGAGAACAAGAGTGAAAAGAGAGTACTTCCTAAATTCGAAGAACAAAATTCTCTCTTTTACTACTTCTTCTTCTTAGACAAAATAGCTCCTCATTTGTTTCTCAAAAAAGCAAAAAATTGATTATTTTCTGCTTCCGCCTTTTTTTAAGAAGCACAAACAAATAAAATTAAAAGTTGTATATAAGTATTTTTCTTTTTGTGCTAGAAGTATAAACAAATGCATACAAAATTATCTTTCAAAAACCACATCTATTTATGCTTTTTTTTAAAAGAAGGGTATTATTAACTTTTATAAAAAATGGTAAATTGGCTTTTTCTACAAGTATTTTTTTTAAATTGTATCCAAACACACTTTTTAAAATTTATAAAAGCAATTTAAAAAAAAAACCTTAAAAAGTGTTTCTTTCCCTAAAAGAAAAAAAATCCAAACATCTCCCTAATGATTTGGGGTGGGGTGTATATTTTGTAAACAAATGGGGTGGAGTGTTATTTCTTAATACCTCAAGGGGGTTAAGTGTATTTTACTCTTAACAATTTATCTTTTATATTTATACTTATGTTTTTATGATTGAAGAGCATTTATTTATGGGAGTTAAAATATATAGTACTTAAATCCCATATTGTTTAGACTAATTACTTTTTATTCTTAAGACTATTATAAACCACTTAAGGGTGAGGTCGTGAAGAAGTCACCGCCACAAGAGAGTTAGGCTTAATGCCACTGCAAGAGGTAGAAGAGTGAAGCAAGAATCCAAAAAGGAGTAAAAAAAAAAAGGGGTTATCGTAGCGTGAAGTATGGTGCATGATGCACCTCCTGGTACACCGTGTACCTACTTTTAGTTGTATTTGCAACGTCCAAAAAAAAATCTTATCATTTTTAATTGATTTACTCGATTTTAATGAATAAGTGAGATTGATTAAGAAATCAACTAAATATTTAGTTAGAAATTAACTATATATAAATATTTAGTTAGAAATTAATTATATATTAATTAGAGAGATTTGGATTAGGAACAATTAAAATAGCAACATAGAAAGTCTCAAAATTTTTTCCAAACTATTTTGTCAATTTGGAAGAAATAGATAGAGATTCGGTATTTTAAACTGCTAAAACCGAATCAATGGAGCTAAACACCCAAAACCCTAGATCCTATGGCTGAAAACTCAGCCCCTTAACCCTCTAAAGGTGGTGCAAAGCAGCCACAAGAATGAAGGGAGTTGGCTGAAATTTCAGCCACAAACCCTTCACCAATTAGAATTGATCTTTCTAACCACCTCCTTGATTTTTTATGTGTCATTTTCTTTCTTTTTCCAAAGCAGAATTCGGCCCCTCATTCTACTGCTAACCTTTCCATTTTCTCTTCCTCCATTTTCACTTCTCCTTCTCCTCAACTCTAAGTTCCAACCATTTTCTTCAACCAAAGACATAAATCTAACTAGTTCTACATCTATTAAAGGTAGGATTCACTTGTTTTGATTGGTTTTCTTGAATTGGTAACTGTTATGAATCCTCTCCCTACTCATTAAGATGATGGTGTTTGATGTTACTGGAATGATTTAAGGCTGTTTTGATATGGTTTTGTTTGGTTTAGCTCGAAGTTTAAGTGAAAACAACTAGAAACACCAAAACAAAATCAGGATCTTCAAGAAAACCCTATACTATCTGTACTTGAGAGGTGTACAGACTATCATCTAGCCATTAAAATTTAAAGAAACTAATTTTAAATGAAACTATACTTCTAAGGCTTTCCAACCATATATAGTATAAGGCCATTGGATTAGTATTGAGAAAGATATGAATTTTGAAAATTTACCCAGGAATCTTGTGTCCTATTCTAGGCAATATGGGTTGTGAAGGGTATAATTCATCCTATACAACTCGAAATTTAGTGTAGAAATTTTTATAAGAAGCTAACAAATAGAGAAATATCCATTAAAATTTTAGGTTTAGATTCCAACTGAGTTGCTCCCAGTAATTAATGAAAATTGTCCTCAATCCCAACTAGGCTAGAACAGGGCTATATATATTACCTTAATTCAAGAGCTCATAGTTTGAGTTCTACTTAATCAAATAAGGTGAAACTTTTGGATATAAAAATTGAATCAATAAGCTTTAAAACAACAAAGGTTTTGTAGGAATCCAAGTAGATTTCGATTTTTAGTGGATTTTTACTTTTGAAGGTGGAAATCTACCTAGCTCAGGGCAGGTTGAGGTCAATCCTCAATAACTTGAGCTATACTTGTCAAAACTTAATGGAACCAAGGAGATTAAAAACTAGACAAATAGCATTCTAAAATATCCAAAAATTATGTCAAAATGAATTAAATAGAATTTATGGTGGAATTTACAAAATTAGATAGAACTGAGTAGAGGTAGCAGAAACCTGAGTCATGTTTGAATGTTACAAAATTGGTTTAAGTGTTGGATGCTTGATGCTCTACATTGGTCTTGTTGTAAGATTGACTTCCTGATAGCTTGGCACTATTCATGGGGAAGCGGACTCGATTTGTTATACTGCCGAAATTCTGACAGAAACCATGCACAACATATGATATACTTGCCCATGTTTATATGATACCTAATCCACATTATCCTTGCAAATGAGATTCATGAGAATTATGCAAAGTTTCATATTACTTGGGCTAGCCCCAGAGTAAAGTTAAGGGGAATAGATTGGTGGAAAGGTCGGGAAAAGTAAACCCGACACTCCTGTATAGGAAAAAACTCGGTCCTGAGAAGCAGACTATTACCCAGGAGTTCTATGCTCAAAAGACTCCCAGGGGATCAAGTATGGACAAGCTTAAGCTATACAGAACCAATGAAGTAAAGTACATTATACTTTACCATATTACTGCATTCACATATATGTATGTTACTTTATTTTGTTTGACTACACTGTTAAAAATGTATGTTCTTTCATGAGTTATATTTGTTTTGTACCTTTCTTCTCTAAGTAAAATTGAAACTTGCTCCGGGTCATGTTTTCTTAAATTTAAATGAACAGAATTGATATATTTGTTATCCATTTTCTTTTAAATAAAAAAAGAATAAAATTCGAAGCAACTGAGAATGACTGCGACATTAGCATAGTATAGTTTAGAATCCTACTGAGAATTTCATCAAATTCTCACTCTACTATATGTTTCCGCCTTATTCTCAGACCATAAACTCAGAGGCGACCTTCACCTTTTTCATCGAGCTACCTAATCTCCAGACTCACTATTATCCCTTACTTGACTCTATGTACATCCTTGGCACTTGTCGTTTCCGCTTGTACATGTTCTCTTACAGGGACTTCACGGTTCCTCTCCACCACCCGATGTTTGATCCATCCGTACCTTATATAGCCATCCCCCTGCACATGGTTCAGCCAACTCCAGCACTAGCACCAGTACCCCCGCTAGCACCTACTTCACCACCATAGGTGGTACCCTTTATCTTGTCCGACAGTGATCTGTCAAAGGACACAACTTCCTCACCTTCCTCTTTGGGTTCAAATACAACTATGCCCTGGCCAACCCTGGCATGGCCAACAGATTCCTTTCTTCGAAATCTGGTTAAGCGGGATCCTCAGACAACAGATGCACATGTATACAGTGACCCTCTTTTGACGGCGATGTGACTTGGGCTACAGATCTAGGTTTCTTTTGGGACTATGTAGGTCCACACTTCATGAGCACAGGTTAATCTATTTTGTGTAATAGTCCAACATATTGTACCTATAGTGTAACATCCTCCCAAATATAGTACTATGCTTAAGACATGGTACTACATTCAGGAGTTGTTATGGTTACCTGAGCAGACCTTGACTGACAGCAACTTTAGCCGTCTTTGCAACTTCTCGAACTATCTGGAGATAACACGGAAATAGGGGTGAGAATTTTTGAATTCTTAGTAGGATTCCTCAACTATCATGCATACTGTCATCGATGTCATCTCCAATTTGCTTCGGGTTATTATGAAAAAGGTGAACATATTATGTAAACTATTTAATTTTATAGTTCGAAAATATTTTATCCAAAGTAAAGTTCCTTTTACTGGTACACTTAGCATTTAGGATAGCCCATACAAAATCAATGCATGAATCACACTAATAATAATAACTGCAACATATTAAGATGTACATAGCATCGATATTCTGGAGACATGACATCTACACATGACTTTACTTGTATTTGAAGTTATGCAGATATATAAAATTTACTTTTCTTTCTTTATCTTCTGCTTATCATGCCATATTCCAAAGTATAATTGCCATGTCGTACCCCATCGGGATATGATCGCCATGTCACATTCCTTAGAAATATGTTCTTCCTGCCACGTCCCAGAGTATGATCACCATGTCATACTCCATCAGAATATGATCACCATGTCACATTCTTTAGGGTGTGGGATCATTATGCTATATTCCAGAGTATGATCACCATATCATACCCCATCGGGATGTGATCGCCATGTCACGTTCCTTAGGAATATAGACTTATCATCATATCTTTCATCATAAAATCTTTATATGCCACCATGAATTTTTGGTACTTACACTAGCTGGGTCATGCCATGCCTCATGTAAGCCCTATCCCCTATACTCGCACTAGCTAGGTCGTTGCCATGCCTCATGTGAGTGGGGTGCTTGCATATGCTTTAGTCTTTAGTCTTTAGTCTTTACTGCCCTTGGGTAGTCTGATCTGGGAGTGAGCTCGTCAGCTCATCTCGTGACCGTCGTCACACAGACTAACCCACAAGAGGATTCACGTGCCTCCAATCTTGGAAGGATCTCATTTTGGCCACGTGCCTCTAATTGAAGGGATCTCTTCTGGTCACGTGCCTCAAAATTTAGGGATCTCATCCGACCACATGCCTTCAATATAGAGGAATCTCATCTGACCACATGCCTCCAAGGTAGAAGGATTTCATAGTTTTAGCTGCCTTCACAGGGAGGGATTCAATGTGCAACTGCCTCCAAGTGAAGGGATTCATATTTCATCTTATTTAACTGCCTTCACAGGGAGGGATTCAAAGTGCAACTGCCTCCAAGTGAAGGGATTCATATTTAATATATTTATGTCTTCTCATTCTCATGCATAATCAAGCATAGACATGCTGAGTACACTTATACATGTGCTTCATCATTTATTTCCATATACCTCATATCATACTTATATCATTCTTACATATATAATTTCCACATACATATTCATAATTGTATAGCTATTCATATCATAAATTTCTTGAAATATAAACACTTATAGTTTCATAGACTTTTGCTGTAAATTCGGCAGCATAACAAATCAAATCCGTTTTCCCATGAATAGTGCCAGTTCTCATGAACAAATCAGTCATAGCAATATAATCAATCTAACATATCTATCAATGTAAAACTTGCAGTCGTCAACCCAAGTCTTATATGTTCACTAACACTTGTGAAACCATCAATTTGGTCATTTCTGCCAATTCTATTCAGTTCTGCCCGAATTTTGTCTAATCCACCTTTACTTCTATTCAACTCATTTAAACCTAAATTTTGAATATGTCATAGCTCCATGTGTCTATTTTTCAACCCTTTTTGTCCCATCTCATTTCGATATGTGTAGCTCCAGATATTTGAATTTTGCCTCAGCCTATTTGGTCACTAGTCCAAATTATACTCTTGGAAGTAAAAATTCACTAAAAATCGAAACCAAATCCAAATCACACGAAATTGGTGTCATATCAAAGCTAACAGACAACCTTTCATTTGACATAAGTTTCATTTCATTTTCTTTAGTATAGCTTGAGTTATAAGTCCTGAAATTTGACCTTCCTGAACTACCCTGTTTTGGCCTGGTTTGGACATAGGGCAACTTCCTTGAATCACTGGGAACAAATTGGATCATAACAAACTCGGAATTTCACTATGGAATTTTCCTATATGTGTAACCTTTCTAACAAAATTAGTTTCACTCAATTTAGAGTTATGTAGGGTGAGTTACACCCTTCTCAAGTCACACTGCCTGAATGAAAGTCCTGATTCCTAGGTTAACTTTCAAAAATTTATATCTCTCTCAATATTAATCCAAGGACCTTATATGATACATGTATGGAAAGCTCTGAATGTCTACTTTCACACAAAAATAGTTTTATCTTATTTAACCGGCTATAGGCAGAGCCGTACACTCCGCCATCCTGACTACCATGGGGCTTCTTACTTAGGCAGCATCTCAATTCTCCACTTCTCCTAGTTTTCATTTTCTAACTTTAATTTCTACTCAAGATTTCATATTAATCTAACCATAATCCATCATATACATTCAACATATCATTAAATACATGAAGAAGAGTAAAATTTCATGCAGCCACAGTTCAAAGAATTTAAGAACAGAGATGGAATCCTACCTCCTTTAGGTGTAATCTTGCTGAATTTGAGTTTGGATTGATGGAACCTTAACAAAGCTTGGAGATTTGATGGAGTAAGTTGAGAGGGGAAGAGAAGAAGATGGCTGGAGCGAGAGGGAGAGGGGCGCAAGTCAGTCAAAAATGAGAAGGAGAGCCTGACTTAAATACACGAGGGTAGTTGGAATTGTGAGGGTCGATTGGTTGAAATTTTGTAATTGAAGTTCGACCATGTCTCCCTCTTTTGTGGCTAAACTATCCTCCACGTCGTCCCAGAAGTGGAACTCGCTCCCATTCTATTTCAAGTTGGAACTCGTCTCTATTCTATATAAGGTCAGAACTCGTGTCCATTTTATCTGAACTTGCAGCTGAAGTCGGATTTCGGAAATCGTGCCCGCCTTATTTGAGACTTGGAAATAAATTCCGAGCTCGGAACTCGTGTAAATCTTGATCGAACTTGGAGATCAATTCAAAGATTTGAGCTCTTGTCTATTCTAGTTGAGTTCAACTCTAAGGTCGGAACTCGTTATATTAAACCCAGAGGTTGGGACTTGTGATCATTCTGTTAAACTATAAACTTGGGGGTCGGGAACCGTGCATACTTTATTTACCGTGAAGTCGGAGGTTGGAAATGAATGAATACATGGTTAAGTTCGGAACTCGGAAATTAGGAAACATTCATAGCTTGGAAGACCAATATAGACTAATGTCAGAAATTGGAATCATAAGCACATAAAAACACTTTGAAATCGAAAGTCATGGACAAGAATATCAAACCTAAAATACTTAAACTCGGAAGTCAGTATTTTTACATAAACTTGGAAGTTGGTACCAGAATAGGAAACCTTATGCCCGAATCCCGGAAGTCGGAAATTATGCATAATATACTTTAACTTGAAGTCGGAGATTGGAACTCGGAAGCCACTCCATTTAACTCGAAACTAGAACATGAAGTCGGAAATCAGGAATAATCAAAATTGAAGAGGAAATTGGAAATCGGACATGAAGTCAGAAATCATGGAAATTTGAAGGTGAAGTCAGAACTCGTGGTGGATGTTGCATATAGTGTTTATGTCGATATGACTCTAAACTCAACACTTATGTATATATGCTAATAAAGGTTCTATGGATGTATGATACTATATCTCTTCAACTTATCTGTTTTCTTTTAGTATGTTGCGCCTCACTGAAGGTGGATATAGCATCATGAGTAGCAAAAAAGAAAAAAGAAAAAAAAATATAACTATATATATAACAATAACAATAGATATTTTGATATCGAAATGGTAAAACATCAATGATTTTGTATCTAGTTAATAGAATATGATAGGGTAAGTCAAAGTAAAGGACTAGACCTGATAAATTGCCAAGTTCATTATTATGACTTAAGCATAGTAGTAAATATGGTAGGATTTTACAGTATTAAAAAACAATATGGGTAAGCGAACATCAGAATTTGGCAAAAAAAAAAAAATCAGAAAATTTGGCTAAAAGAAACTACGAATATAGCTAAACACTCTCATTATCTCCTTCCTCTCCCTACGTCGTTTCACTCTGTCACAGTCCCCTTTTTCTTCTTCTCAACATCCTTCTTCTTTTCTACTCGTACTTTAGAGACCACACACTCAATCAACAACAACAACAACCATCACCACCGCCACTACCACCTTCAATAGCTCCAACTCCATCCTTCTCATAACAACAACAACCCTCCCTCGATGAGATCCACCGCAACTCTCTGAGTTTCACCGCACCTTAGAAACTGCCAAACTGGATGGAGATTTTGGTTCGAGACATGGTGGAAGACCATTCTGTTAAGAAAATATGGTACAGAAGATGATCAAGAACTTGAATATTGTTGTGGTTTCAAGGCACGAACCACTTTACTATCTTTAGAGAGATATTTGCCCCCACATGTAGTGGTTATCAGGTTGATGACGATAGTCTCCTAGGGTTCAATGAAATCTCTATAAATTTCTTGATTAGCAATGTCAAGAAATTTCCTAACTCTTTTTGAACTTGAAAAATAATATATAGAATTTGTAATTCTCAAACACTTTCACAATACACCAAGTAAAAGTGAGTTGTTAGATGTTGGAAATTATTTATAGGCATGTATAGGAGCTCTTCGGACATTCACGTCCATACGAGAAAAGCCCTAAGCAAAAGACATGTTGATTACTAATTGGTGCGCCTATTCATCATATGGACGTGGACTAGTTATGGCCATAAGTAAATGACTATTCACTTCCAAATTGATGTGTCCCTTTATCAAAAGGAACGTCGAATAGGAATTAAAGAGAAAGAATGTTGTTCAACAACATATAACCCATTGGTTTACCATTCTGTTATACACGATCATAATTTGATATGAAAACTTGTGTCCCTTTAATGTCTTGTCAAACTCAACAGCCATTTACAATTTAAATTGTAAAATACATTTCATTCCCCCACTATTTTACAAGTTTAAAATTATAAAAATTTATGCTCAAAAGAATGGATCACTAGGATTAAACATTTCTTTAGTGTAAACTTTCAAGATTCCAACATAGTAATGGGTGTCTAGTTGATTAAACCCATACTTCTAGTGTTAGTACCAGAAAGTCACATACATAATTTGTACCTCCTAGCAAGTTCAAGAGATTTATCAACTTTAAGCACTTTTATAGCCATGCACTCATCCTGGTTGCATGAATATTTACGAGAATAAAACCTCTAAAATTTCTTAATCAGATCGGCACCACTCCTATATTCACATAGGTGAAATCCTTTTGATAAATAATATTATCTATCCATTAAGAGTTTTAGCTCACCCTCCTAATTATATATGTAGCACTAAATCCTATATCTTAGTGCTCCAGTTATTAAATAACTTGTTATTACCCTTTAAACCTTGAAACTAGTGTTTTACTAAAATAAGGTTGGGTTCACATCATTTAACAACTGTAGGTTTTAATCCCATTTTAATAGTAGTCTCTTTGACTTTTCCCTTGACAAATCTTTAGTTAATGGGTCTGCTAAATTTCCTTTAGATTTTACATATGTGATGGTAATTATACCATCTCTTATTAATTTCCTCACAAACTCATGTCTCAAGCTTATGTGTCTAGACTTTCCATTATAAATCTTTTTATATGCTCGAGACATGGTTGATTCACTATCACAGAAGATCGAAATGGCAGTCATTGACTGTGGCCACAGCCTTATATTATATAGCAAATTTCTAAGTCATTCTGCTTCTTTATCTGCGGCTGATAAAGTTATAAACTTAGCTTCTATAGTAGAATGTGAAATACACATTTGTTTCTTTGAGGCCCAACTTATTGCTCTATCACCTATGGTGAAAATCCATCCTGAAGTGTATTTATTATCACTTAGATTTGTCATCCAACTAGCATCAGAGTAGTCTTCTAGTACTGTGGGATAATCATTATAATGTAATCCCAAGTTTACGATTTTCTTAAGATAACCAAGAACCCTTGCTATAGCTTTCCAATGTTGATTACTGGGTTTTCCTATAAACCTTGATAGTTTGCACATAGCAAATGCTATATCAGGCCTAGTACAATGCATTGCGTACATTAGACTTCCTATAGCACTTGCATATTCTAATTGTGCTATAGGTCTCCATATGTTTTCTTCTAATTTGAAATTAGTATCATAGGGTGTAATGGACTCCTTAATTTTAAGATGCTCAATTTTTTCCAATACCTTTTTTAATGTAATGAGATTGATTTAAAGCAAAGCCAATTTCATGCTTATGCACCTTTATGCCCAATATTGTATCTACTTCATTCAAATCCTTCATCTTGAATTTAGAAGTTAGATACTCTTTTGTTTGACGAATCCCTTCTAAATCCATCCTAATGATTAACATATCATCTACATACAGACAAATTATTACTTCATAGTCCTTAGTAAATTTGAAGTATATACATATATCTACACTATTACGTGAGAAGCCATTCGATAACACCACAAAATCAAACTTCTCATGTCATTGTTTAGGCGCCTATTTTAAGCCATATAAAGGCTTAACTAGTTTACAAACTTTCTTTTCATTTCCATGTAGCACATAGCCTTCCGGTTGTTCCATATAAACTTCTTCATTAAGATCTCCATTAAGAAAAGTTGTTTTTAACATCCATTTGATGTATGTGAAGCTTATGAATGGATGCTAATGCTATAAGAGTCCTAATAGAAGTCATTCTTATCATAAGTGCATAGGTATCATAATAGTCTAGACCTTTTTTTTGTCTAAACCCTTTAGCTACCAACCTTGCCTTAAAGGTTTGTAGTGAAGCATTTGTATTATACTTTCTTCTAAATACCTACTTGCATCCTATAGGATTTGATCCTGAAAGCAAATCAACTAAGACCCAACTATTATTAGATAATATTGAGTCCATTTTATCATTCACTGCTTCTTTTCAAAAAGCAGAGTCTCTAGAGACCATAGCCTCTTTGAATATTTGAGGATCACCCTCTATGTTTAACAAAATAGAGATCTTATTTATTATAGAATCCCTAGTTCCTTCAACCAAGAAAGTTATAGCTTGAGAAAAGATAAAATTTGGACCCATATCCCTACTTTTTCTCATTCTTTGGCTCATTCTTGGTTCAATCATTTCATTCTCACTTAGAGGTTTATTACTTTGATGTACAATAGTTTCTTGAGAAACTTCTATATCCTTTTTGGGATATTCCAAATTGGGATTTGAATCATTAATAAATTTATTTTTGTAACACCCTAAAAGTTCCAGTCTATGCTTAAGTCATATTGTGGAATTACTAGTTATTATTTTTGCTCGCAGAACTAACATTACCTCTTTGAAATTACTTTATCTGAAAATAGGGATAAATTTTTTTTTGAACAATAACGAGTAAACTGTCTTGAAAACCAAGAGCCATGAGCGCATCGTGAATGCATATAGTAAACAATGTTTTCTCACACATACCGTGCGAATAACAATAAACAGAAGTAACAAGAATAACAATAACTTAGATAATCATAACATTCATTCCATAGCTATTTCATAGTCAATATAAGGCTAATAATACCAGAAGTCATCCACAAAGATAATAATAGATTTGATACCTACTGTCGGCTCTACAAAGGAGACCTAACAAATACATTCAAAAAGAAAATACATAGGAACTCATATCCACTCATACATGCCAAAAGAAAATGATAACCTTAGCTACAACCAAAAGGGGCTATCCTTATGCTTAGCTCCGCATGCAAACATCTCATCACTTATCTAGTGAGAGGAAACCGTTCCCATATCCACCGAGAGCAACATCACCACGTCTTCCTCTTCAGGCACTCCTACGCCCACGAGGCACAGCACGGGTATGGATAAACCCACGACTGTGAATCGGGGGTGGAACTAGGCTAGCAGATAAAGCAAAAGAATCAGAGGATAGGCGAATCACCGAAGGCTAAGACAACTCCGAACGGTGGGATCCCACGGAATAAGTCGGGTATAATGACTCAGAAGGATCCGTCTCTATGGAAGCAGTCGACATCGGTCGAGTGTCAGAGTCGGAGTCCTCATCCATCGGGTACCTCAGAGGATAAAAAGGTGAGCGAATGTCATCCATGGTAATGTCCTCAAACGGCTTGTGAGAATGGAAAAACGGACTCATCATAGGTACACGGAACTGGCAGCTATGAAACATGTAGACCGACATCATTTGCTGGCGATCGGCCACAGATGCATTTAGCACCGGGTCGAAGTGCCAATGCATCACTGGGAACTGATCAATTGGATTTTTATGTACTTATTTTCTCTCATTCCTAGCTCATTAATTCTCTCTTATGCCTAATTGTTTTGAATTGGACCATTTTGTGTTGTTTGGATTTTGTTTGGGTTTAAGTTAAATTTTCCAGCATTAGGCGAATTCTGACACTGTTTTGGTTTTTGGGTTATATCTTGAGTTGTAGAGCTCATTTTATTGTGCTTGATTTGTAGAAAAGCTGAGAGATAGGCCTACAAGTTATATGAAGAGCTCAGAAGCCAATTCTGGTGTTAAGAAGCTGAAATTGGGCCTAGAAGTGAACTGAAGTGGTGCAACCGCGGATTCTGAGCAGGGTGTGGTATTTGAGCCATATCTCGGTCCACAGATGTCCGATTGAGCCTGTTCTAGTGGCATTTTGAAGCTGACATCCAAGGCTACAATTCTTCTTCAGAGTGGAAATTCAAACGGAATCGTTTTGATAGACAAAACGGTAGAAGAACATTCCTCACAGAATTAGCTATAATGATTTCATGTTTTTAATGTAACTTTCTTTCTATTATTCGGATTTTAGCAAATAAGATATCCAGATTCAAAGGAGAGAGAGAGGATTAATGTAGTAATGACAATTTAATAATTTTAGGTGTTTTGATTCGGTTTTGGCTGGCTGACTTAGGGGCAAGCCAGAATTGTAACTTGAGACAGATTTTTTTTGGGAATAGAAAATTTTCAGTTTTGGTTCTTCTTCTCCTCTCTTCTCTCAGGCCCCCCCCACCTTAACAACTCGTCTTCCTCTATTCATGGAGGAGTAAGCTTCCATCTAATCCAAGGATTCAAAGAAGCATTGGCTGTCTTGAGGATTTGTGCAACCAAAAATCAAATCGGTTTTCTACTCCCTTTTCTTTCATTGTGATTAATCCAATTTCGGATTTAAAGGTTTTTGATTCAGAATTGTGGTGGATTATAATTGATTGCTTACTTGCTTGCATATTGCTCGATTGATTAATGTGTAATGCAATTGCGTGAGTAGAATCATTTTCAGGTTTGAATTTGATGATTGATTACATTGGTGCTTGAAAATTAACATGAATTGGTTAGGTTCTAGAGGTTTCTGAATTTAATCATTTATCTGTTAATTGAATGCATGAAGGTTTTCGTGTGCAATGTCGTATCCGAATAGAGGTTTCTTTCGGGTTTGATGTCAGTCACTGATTTGATTTGAATGATTATTTTTAGAATCCGATGATAGATTAGCCACTGTCTTTCTTGGTTCTTGGATTGGATGTTCCAAATTCTGTTCATTTCTTTTATACTCATTTCAGTATTTTAAATTCCTAAACCTCGCCCCCAATTTCCTGATTGTATAACATTGTCATCGCTGGAAAACGACCCGGGTTGCACCCTTGCTATGAGTTTAGTGTAATTCGGGTTTTTATTATAATTTGATTGAGCTCGGCACTCGAGTCAGGAACTCAATGAAAATCACCACCATGCCCGACGCTGGCATTCTCTGAAGACGACACAGAAATGTAGGAGTGAAAAATACTAAATTTCTCAATAGGATCATGACTAGATAAACAATATGTCATCATCATCATCCCAGCCACTTCGGATTTAATTATAAAAACAATGGACAGATATAAGTTCAATTTTAATGATTTTGAAAACTTAAACCCCGAAACAGGTTGCTTTTAAACTTAACATCATAACTACATCATCATAACTAAACATATATACTAAAGCGTAGAATAAACATTCACAATGCAAATGGACAATATAAACACATGCATAGACATGCATCATCAAAGACTTAACCATGGTTATACATTGACTTTACTTTCATTGCTAGCACGTGTAACATCCTCAATTTCATGTCATGCTAAATTACCTTAGTCACCCGGAGTAATTAGACACTTAGTGAGAAATTATGAGATTAAGGCTTAATTAAGCGATTGACTCGGATGAGAAGAGTCAAGAGAATGCTTAATCGAGATTAGATAATATGTAATTAAGCAAGTCAGAGCCTTATAGCTTAATTAAGCACTAATCGCCCATAATTAGCTTAATCAAGTTTAATTAAGGTTACTTAAGCCTAATCGCAAGATTAATTTTTGTTAATCGTGTTCTTGTGTGTTAATCACTAATCCTTGTTTAATCACCTTAATTAAGTTGTATGAGCACTTAATCACATGATTAAATTCAAATTTAGTCAACTAGACAATAAAGTAGAGAGTGATGTCATTTAAGCAAAAAGCATTAGACAAGAGTGCTTTATGTAAGAGTTGACCATGTTTTGTCTCCCCATCATCCCATTTGTCCCCTTAATCACTAATTAACACAAAAGTAAGCAAAATATCTCACTCTCCCTCCCTTTAATGTAGGACGCCACTTTCTCTCTCTCCTTCCCTCATCCATTTTCATTTTTACTCATCTCATTCTCTCTCTTAGAATCAAATCCTCCAACTTCTCGCTAAACACTTCTTCATCTTCTTCTTCCTTTCTCCACCATCACCACCCAAAACCACTCACTTAGCCCTTCAAAGACCTCATCTTTGGGTCTTTGGAGACAAGATTAAAACACTACAACCTCCATTTTCACAAGATCTCAAGAGCTTCTCCTTCCTTCTTGCAAAATCGCCACCATCATCATCAAGAGGAGCCATCATCTTCTTCTTCCTCTTCTATTGTTTTTGCGCCATCTTCAAGGAGGGTAGTGATCTTCATCTTTTTCATTTTGTTTATTCAAGAAAGCTTAGAGCTTGGTTCTTTCACGACTAAGCTCTCTAAGTCAAAACTTGAGAAGATCCTTCATGCTCTTCCAGAGCCAAAGTTTCCAGTTTTGGCAAAATATGTTCTTGTCGTTCTTCATGTGTTCTTAAGTTTCTTCTTTTAGTAAAATATGTTCTTGTTGTTCTTCCTCTTTCAGTAAAATATGTTCTTGTTGTTCTTCAAGTGTTCTTAAGTTTCTACTTTTGGCAAAATGGGTTTTTGAATGTTCTTGATAGTATTTTGCTTAAAGTTGTTCTTTTTATGATGAGTTGATGATTAGAAAAGCTTCATCTTATTATGTTTTCATGATTTGATAAGACTATGAACACTCTAAAAGCTTTAAACTTTAAAAAGTTTGCTTCTTGATGCACAAAAAGTGGCGCAAGTTTTAGTGCCATCATAAAGTCTTCTTTTGTTTTATTTTGAAGACAAAGATACATGTAAAAGTCTAAGCTTTTTAGAATAACAAGCCTTTTTGAGTTATAAAATGATATCTTGTTACTTTATGTCTTAGAAATCAAACCTTAAAGAAAAGACCTTTCATAAAGTTTCAAACTTTAATCAAGAATGAAACCTTAAAGTCATAAAAGTGTTGTTTGTAACATTTAATTCATAAAGTTTTGATCTTGAACCAAAATAATGCCAAAAGGTGTTAACCTTTATAAAGAACAAGACTTTTATTTAAAAAGCTAGTAACTTGTATCATTATTTCATAAAGATCCAATCTTAAGATAAGAACTTAATGTCAATGGCACTCACTTTCATAAAGAATAAAACTTTATGACTACTTTATAAAGAATGATAACTTTAATGAAGTTTAAGGTAAGACCTTGATGTGTTATTAATGAAAGCTTAAAACTTTGTAAGTTGAATAAGTTAAAGGTCACCCTTGGTGATTAGTGAACATTGGTGTTGTTGGATTCATGATGTGGTTATACAATGTCATGACCCAAGGATTAGAGGGATCTCGAACTCCTTAGGAACAGAAGTATGATTAGGGCCTCTGAGCATACCATGAACCTAGGAATGACTAAGTGCACTATCTTAAGGAAAGGAAACAATCACATAACTTAATTAATTTGAACAAATGTTCCATAAGACATGTACTTAAGTAAAGAATACTTCCATACGAGGACTAAGTAACTAAAAGACCACAAACACATATCCTAACTATATGATTCTCTCACTGATAACCACGAGAGATCATATGATGAATCATAATGTGCTTCACAAAGAGAAACACAAACTATAAACCCCTTTAGGGTATGAATATGTGAGGTCATTCGGCATGATGAATGATGAGTTTGATTGAGCTTTGTTTCATGATTGAATGACGAGTGTGATGATATGATATAGATATGATGAACTTTTGGTTGAAAGTTTATGATTAGCATTTTGGGGAAGTTCCGGTCTGGCCGTTATGCTGCCGGATTTTCGTCAAAATTATGGACTTAGTCATATCATTGCATGTGTCTAGTCAAAGAAGTATTATGCATGTAAAGTATAATGATAAGCAAAGAATTAATGGGATAGGACCCTTCAATCACTTCGGTAAGGGAAGTGAGAGACGGCGATCCATAAAGATGCAAGGAACCTCTATGAGGGAGGCAAGGGTGACATGGAGGACCCTCCAACTTAGAGGTAACCAATATCGGCTTAGTTTGATTTGGTTAGTACTGTGTGACGACGGTCACGGAATGAGCTCATGTCCAAAAGCAGTCTATTTCAAAGAAAAGTAAAGAATGTTAAGCATGTGCTAAAAATGAAAATAAAGTCAAAAGTGTAACCATGGTTAAGTCTATGATGATGCATGCCTTTGCATGTACTTACGTTGTCCATTTGCATTATGAATGTTTATTCTATGTTTCAGTATGTATGTTAGATTATGATGACGTGGTTATGTTGTTAAGTTAAAAGTAACCCGCTTAGGGATTTACGTTTTCTGAAAACTATTAGAATTGAACTGATATCTGTCCACTATTTTTATATTAAACCCGAGTGGCTGGGACGATGATGATGACACTGTGTTTGTCTAGTCGCGGTCCTACTGAGAAATTTAGCATTTCTCACTCCTACGTTTACATGTTGTCTTTAGAGGATGCTAGCGTCGGGCATGGTGGTGATCTTCATTGAGTTTCCAGTGATGCATTGGCACTTCAACCCGGTGTTGAATGCATCTGTGCTGACTACTCAGGCAGCAATGCGGGTCTACATGTTCCATAGCCGCCAGTTCCATGCACCCGTGATGAGTCCATTTTTCCGCCCTCATGAGTCGTTCGAGGATATCACTATGGATGACGTTTGCCCGCCTTTCCACCCTCCGCGATACCCCACTGATGGAGATTCCGATTTGGACATTCATCTGACGCCGACAGTTTCGTTGGATTCCGTTCCTTCGGAGCCGTCTTATCCGAGCCACCACGTGGAAATGGACCCATCTGAGCCTTCCTACCTGTCAGTGACCCGTCTGTCATCTAATTCGTCTTCTTCTTCTGCAGCCCCTCGTTACACACCACCCCCAGTTCGCGGTCGCGGGTTCATTCGTACTCATGCTGTGCCTCGTGGGCCTGGCTGTGCTCGAGGAGGAGGATGTGGTGATTGATAAGCAATATTTTGATACATTGATTAACCCTCATATTTAGTTTATTGAATCTCTTTTGTGCTTAATTGAATAATGTTGGACACATTTTATAAGTTTGGACTCTAATTGGGCTTAATTGTATTTTCTAGCACTATTACAAATTTATACTGTTTTTGTATTATGGCTGTATCTTGAGTTGTAGATATCTAAAAATTACAAATTTTATATTGTAGGAAAGCTGAGAGAAAGATCTACAACTTTGATGAAGAAGTCAAAAACTAATTCAGATGTCTAGTGAGTCAAATTGGGCCACGAAGTCAGAATAGGGCTGTTACGCTGGAACCAGAATAGTGTGCACTAATTGGGCCATAACGTGAGTTGTAGACAATGGATTGAGGTGAAATCGGTGCCATTTGAAAGCTAAGACATAAAGCTTCAATTGATATGAAGATCATTCTTCAAAATAATGACATATTCATGGTACTTATTGGCTGTTAAAATGGACTGACGTGAATACACGTATAATCTGAACATGCTATAAAGATTGGGCCATAACTCTCTCATTTCAAGTCCAAATTAAGCAAATTGGGTGTCCACTTAAAGCTAAGAGGTAGAGGATTAAGCTGGGCTCAAGGGTATTTTTGAATTTTGACATTTGAGGTATGATAAGAGGAGAGAAAACTGAGACGCGAGGGGGACTCATCTCTCCAACATTTTTCATTTTTTTCTCTTCTCTTCTCCTCTCCTCTTCTTTTCTTTTTCTTTTCCTTTCATTTTGTAAGATACTTGGTTAGGTTCTATTTTGTAACCTTCATTGCTATGGAGGAGTAGGATTTCAAGCTAGTTCAAGGAGACTCCAAGGGCATTATGATTGTAATCTTGAAACTCTATCCTTGAATTTCAATCATGTTTGTTTTCTTGATTATTTGCCCTCTTTTATTTGTAAATTTGCATTGAATGGTATTGATATGTGAGTTTATGAATGAGGAATTAGTTGGGTGATTGCTAATTGGTCAATTGGTATGAACTTGATTAGTTAAAGAATTGGGAATTGGGTTTGGGTTCAAACCTAGGCTAATACAATTAGGGCTAGAAATCAACATAGGTTAATTAGAGTTGAGGTCTCAATTATCTAATCAATTATGTGTTGGTTGAATTCCTAGAGTTCTCTAGGTAGAATTGTGGGGTTGTTAGTAAAGGTCTCTCTAATAGCACAAATTAGTCGCACTCCATGTGTTTGATATATTGTGCGTTAATGATTGATTCACCTTATGCCTAAGGAACTCTTTGAACTAGTATTTTTATTTTCATCTAATTTTCTTTTATAGCTTATTGACTGCATGTTTGCACATACCCCCCTTGTTACTTAACTAGATAGCAACAACATCCTTGTAAGACAACCTTGGTTGCACTATACTTCAAATTTAGTGTAATTAAGTATTTTAAAATTGTAATTTAGAGCAGGCTGCGACACTTGCTACCAGTGATATTCCTCCCGGTGGATTCAGGAACAGCTACCTCCCGCCAGATGAGCGAGGAGTTGATTACATGCGGAGCCAAGCATGAGGATAGCCCCCTTTGGTTGTAGCTAGGGTTATCATTTTTTTTATTGTGGCATGTATGGGTGTATGGGATTTCTCATGTATTTCCTTTTATCATGTATTTTGTTAGGTCCTTTTGTAGGGCCGACAGTAGGTATCAGACCCATTGTTATCTTTGTGTATGACTGCTGCAATTACTACTACTATATTAACTATGGGATGGCTATGGAATGAATGTTATCATTATCTAAGATTGTGGTTATTCTCAATGCTTTTAGTTATGCTAAATGCAATGTATGTATGAGATAGTGATGTTTGTATTATATGTTCACGATGCACTCATGGCTCTTGATTTCAAAAACGGTTTACTTGTTTTATTAAAAAAAAAAAATTACCCCTATTTTCGTTAAAAAGTAATTTCTAAAAGGTAATGTTAGTTTCGCGAGCAAAAGTAACAACCAATAATTCCACAATATGACTTAAGCATAGAATGGAACTATTAGGGTGTTACATTTTGGTATCAGAGCAGTTCGTCCTTGAAGAGCCTAGGGATGGACTGACTATGCTTCTAAGCATACAAGTTAGTTAAGCCATGCTTTGAGTCTCGTCTATATGATGAGACGTAGGAGTTAGATGTGCATGATCGTCTGTTCTGAATGTGGTTAGTTGCTGGTTCAATCAACATAAATGTTAAGCCTGATCAACTCAATGTCTTCTGTTTTGTGTACCAGGAACTAATGGCTTCAGGAAGACGTGATAGGCCCCATAACGAGCCGGAAGGTCCCGAGGAAGTCATGGGGATGCTCTGCGAAATGGCTGCTGCCATGAGGGAGCAAGCTGCTGCTGCCCATCGCATGATGGAGCGAATGGAGCAAAGGGATGAAGAAAATCTCAAAAGGCACAATGGAGGAGCTGAGGTAGATCTTGAATACCTCAAGTTTGCTAAGTTTCAGAGGAACGTACAACCCTAATCGAGCTGATGAGTGGATCAAGGCCATTGAGAAGATTTTTACGATGTTGGAAGTTGATGCCGAGTTCTGGTGGGCAGGCACAAAAAGGCTATTGGGAGGAACCCAAACCCACATCACCTGGGAAGTTTTCAAGACGCACTTTTATCAGAAGTATTTTCCCGCATCCGTGAGGAATGCGAAGGAGTTGGAGTTCATGAGTCTGCGTCAAGGGACCATGAATATTACGGAGTATATAGCCAAGTTTGAGGAGCTGTGCAAGTTCTCAATGATCTATCAAGGGAACCCGGATGAGCTTTGGAAATGTGTGAAGTTTGAAGGGGGATTGCGTGAGGAGATATTGGCATCTGTAGGACCCATGGAGATCTGTGACTATGCTGCACTCGTTAACAAGTGCCGTTTGGTGGAGGATTGCAACTGCAAGCTATCAGTGGCAAGGCCCGAAGCCTACCAGAAGAAGTTGGCACCGCAAGGGCAGAAGTTCAAGCCCCAACCCCCGAGGAAACCATTTCAAGGTGGAGGTTTCAAAGGAAAACAACCCCAGAAGCCTACTGGGAATCCACCCAAGCCGGCGAATGGTCAAGCTTGCCCTAAGTGTGGCAAACATCATAGAGGATGCCCCTGTTTAGCTGGCCAGAATGCTTGTTTCCGATGCGGAAAGCTTGGACATATGGCTAGAGACTGCACTGTAAAGCTGTTGTCCCCTACCAACAAGCCCCAACACCAAGGAAGGGTCTTTCCGATCTGATCCAAGGTAAATGCGAGGTTAATGGTAGGACCCTAACTGTGCTGTATTATTCTGGAGCTACACACTCCTTCATTTCTCATGATTGTGTAGATAGATTAGGATTGTCTATGTCCGAATTGCCTTATATGTTAATTGTTTCTACTCCTGCTGGGAAACCAGTTAAGGCTTGTCATTGTTGCTTGAGTTGTCAATTCCAAATTGATGGTAGGTCTTTTGTAGCGAATTTGATTTGCTTGCCTTTGTCTGGTTTGGATGTGACTCTGGGCATGGATTGGCTTTCAGCTAACCATGCTATGATAAATTGCTCTGAAAAATCTATTATTCTTCCCCCTATACCTGTTAAGCCCGTGGAGCCTGTTAGTTTGTTTTTGAACTCTGTTAAGGTAGGAAGTAGCGAGTTAGATGATCAAGGATATGTTCTCCTTATGGCAAGTGAAGTGGAACTCAAGCAGATATTGGATGAGATCCCCGTAGTCAGGGAATACCCCGATGTGTTTCCTAACGATATACCTGAGTTTCCCCCAGAGAGGGAAATCAAGTTTCCTATAGAGTTGGTGTCGGGTATTGGGCCAATCTCTATAGCACCCTATAGGATGTCCTCAATGGAGTTGTCAGAGTTGAAGGGACAATTGGAAGAATTATTGGAGAAGAAGTTCATAAGACCTAGTGCCTTACCTTGGGGAGCCCCAATATTATTTGTGAAAAAAGAAGGATGGTTGTATGAGGCTGTGTGTGGATTATAGGCAATTAAACAAAATGACTGTTAAAAACAAGTATCCCTTGCCTAGGATAGATGACCTCATGGACCAACTGCGAGGTGCAACTATGTTCTCTAAGATTGATCTAAGGTCTGGGTATCACTAGATAAGGGTGAAGGAGAAGGATATACCCAAGACGGCTTTTAGGACAAGATATGGGCATTATGAGTTTACGGTGATGTTGTTTGGATTGACTAATGCTCCTACTGTTTTCATGGATTATATGAACAAGATCTTTAGACCCTATTGGATAAGTTTGTAGTTGTTTTCATAGATGATATTCTCATCTATTCAAGAACAAAGGAGGAACATGAAGAACATTTGAGGATTGTGTTAAGGATCTTGTGGGAAAAGAAGCTTTATGCCAAGTTATCTAAGTATGAATTTTGGATGGAGGAAGTAAAGTTCTTAGGGCATGTAGAGTCACAAGCGGGTATTGCTGTGGACCCAAGTAAGGTTGAGGCTGTGATGAATTGGGAAAGGCCAACCTCACTGACTGAGATACGGAGTTTCTTGGGTTTAGCCGATTACTACCGTAGGTTTATAAATAGATTTTCCCAAATATCTTTACCCTTAACCAAGTTGACAAGGAAGGATGCCCCGTTTGTGTGGACAATGGACTGTGAGAAGAGCTTTCAAGAGCTAAAAGGTAAATTAACCTCAACCCCAGTATTAGTTTTGCTGGACCCTAGTGGACCATTTGAGGTTTACTGTGATGCCTCTAGGAGAGGTTTAGGTTGTGTCTTGATACAGAATAGGAACGTGGTGGCTTATGCCTTTAGACAGTTAAAGCCTCATGAAGTTAACTACCTAACCCATGACTTGGAATTAGTAACAGTAGTGTTTGCCCTGAAGATATGGAGGCATTATCTGTATGGTGTGAGGTTTGAGGTGTTCTCTGATCATAAGAGCTTGAAGTATCTCTTTGATCAAAAGGAGTTGAATATGAGGCAAAGGAGATGGATGGAGTTTCTAAAGGATTATGATTTCGGGTTGAACTATCATCCTAGGAAGGCCAATGTGGTGGCTGATGCATTAAGTCGAAAATCCTTGCATGCGTCATGGATGATGGTCAAGGAGGATGAGCTAGTAAGGAGCTTTAGAGACATTAACCTTGGAGTTATGTTGACCACCTATTGTATAAGGTTGAATCAACTTAGGGTGATGAGCGATTTCAAGAGTCAAATTGCTCAAGCCCAAGGCGAGGAAGAGGAGTTCTTGAAAACCCTAGCGTTGGTGAAAGAAGGAAAGTTGAAGGGTTTTGCGCAAGGTACAGATGGACTATGGAAATTTGAAGGAAGAGTATGTGTACCCGCAAGTGGTAACCTCCAAAGAAGGATTTTGGAGGAAGCTCATAAAAGCCATTTCACCATACACCCTGGTGTGACAAAGATGTATCAAGATGTTAAGAAGATGTTCTGGTGGCCAGGATTGAAGAGGGATGTTACGGAGTTGGTAGGCAAGTGTTTAGTCTGCCAGAAAATAAAGATTGAGCACCAAAAGCCCTCTGGTATGTTGCAATCATTGGAGATCCCAGAATGGAAATGGTAAAGTATCTCTATGGACTTCGTGATGGGTTTACCCAAAACACAAGCTGGTTTCAATGCGATACGGGTAATTTGTAACACCCTACTAATTTAATGTTATGCTTAAGTCATAGCATGAAATTAAGTAGATTGTGTTACCATGTTAATACTCTGCTTACGTTTCATTTTTCATATCACCTTTTTTTTTTTTAACAGAAGAAATGGGGCGCTGTATATAAAGAACGTGATAGAGTTTAATATATCACAACAGAAAGGATAAAAACAAATAACATATATACCGTCAATTGTATATATGTGTATATATATATATATATATAGGGAGCCACTGCTTCAGTTTATGTACAAGTTTCAGAACATGATACATAAGTGGGGCCGGTGTACCAAAAAGACATAAGGCCTGTGTCAATCAAAACGATCCTATATGGTCCTTAGAGGACATTTCAAAATCTACTGCTAAGTCTATGACCCAAAGCGGCATGCTGCTAAAAGAGGGTCACGCTGTACAACATCATCTGCTGCTAACCTACTCAGTCAGATAGCCGTTGGCCATGCCAGGCCCGGCTGGTGAATAGTCTGCACCAGGTCCTGAGGAGGAGGATGCTGAGCTGGTGGCCTCTGAAGGGTTGCTCTCAGAGCTGAGCCGAATGTCGGGTACCACCTGCGGGGGTGACGCTGGTGCAGGGTTAGCAGGGGCTGCAGGTGCTGCTGGTGCGGGAGGTGCTGGAGGAGGGTGTGCCACATGTAGAGGAATTACAAAGTAAGGGGTAGTAGGATCAAAAACAGGGTGAAATAAGGGAACGGCAAAGTTCCTATCACTAAAAAGGTAAAGACGGAAGTGACATGAGTCGACTATATATAGTGAACCTACTGCGGGATCGTGGTGGAGCTATAAGTCTGGAATCTCAACAAAGAGAGTGGCCGTCGAATCCATCGTCAGCGTCTGAGAATGATACGGAAATGTAAAATGAGGTGAGAATTTGAAGAAATTCTCAGTAGGGTTCGAATACAACGTTCAACTGACGTCACATTCATTCTCAGTTGCCTCCATTTTTATTTAATTATAAAAACATGGGATTAAACTAAACTACCCATATTCAATAAGTTTAAGAAAATGTCTGGTCTAAGGCAAGGTTTAATTTTACTTAAGACAGCATAAGAAACAGAATAAATTCTTAATAATACATAGAATAATGAGCAGAATAAATAAACATATAGCAGTAAATAAACAAGACGGACAATTGTAAACAACTTGTAATGACTATTCAACGTAATCATGCATTCAATGTAATCATGCAAACTTATTCTTGAACCTTTTTTCATAAACTTTTCCATTACTTGGTCCCCTGGAAGTTCTTGGCCATTTTAGACTCCTAGGTAATAGTCTGCTTTTCAGGATTGAGCTCGTTCCTATACAGGAATGCCAGGTTTACTTTCCCCGACCTCCCCACCGATCTATTCCCCTTAACTTTATTCCGGGGCTGGCCCAAGTATCATGGAATTTTCATCATAACATAATCTTTAGGTTCATCATAACATGACTTTCATAACTTTCTTGAAAATGCACATGTATCTACATATATATCATAACTCATGCATATACTTTACCAAAATTTTGGCGGCATAACAGAATGTGTCTGCTTCCCCATGAATAGTGCCAGTACTCAGCATATCAACTTATCAACGAAATCATATCATTCCATTCATAATGCAACATTAACTTCATAGAAACATTAATTATATTAAGACAAAGGTACTGCCTCAGCTCAATCATTCAACCCAATTTTTGTAACTCAAGCCAAAATTTCTATTTAACTCATCTGGACCTAAATTTTGGATATGTTAAATTATTATGTGTCTATTTTTTAGCCTCTTTAGTTCCATCTAATTTTGATAAGCATAGCTCAAGTTATTTAGGTTTCATCTCGACCTGCCCTATGGCTGGCCAGAATTGTACACTTCAAAGTAAAAATCTACTAAAAATCGAAAACCGGCTCAAATTATATGAAATTGGTCTCACATTAAAGCTAATAGGACAAAATTTTATTTACAAAAAAGTTCCATTCCATTTACCTTAGTAGGGCTCGAGTTACAAGCTCTGAAATCTAACCTTCCTGAACTGCCCTATTTTCGCCTAGTTTGGACATAGGGAAACTTTCTTGGAACATTGGGAGCAAACGAGATATTATCTAACTATGAAATTTTTATGGGACATTCTCCTATGTGTAAGATTTCTAAAAAAGTTAATTTCATTCAATTCCAAGTAGTATAGGTGAGATTTACCCTAAACAACCCAGTCTGCCCAGGATCAAAATCAAAAACCTAGGTGGAACTTCCAAAATTCATATCTCACTCAATACTACTCCAATGGCCTTATATGATATATGTATGGAAAGCCCTGAATGTCTAGTTTCATTTGAAAATGTTTCATCAATTTTAAATATCGATAGGCAGAGCCGTACACTCCGTCGTACGAACTAACGAGGGTTTTTGGTTCTCTAGCCCCTTAGCCCTCCCTATTTTCATCCTTTTTTGCTTCCTATTCAAATTCAACACCACAAACAGCTAATAAACCAACCAAATATCATTATAATCATTCAATCATCACATCAAAAATTGAGAAAATAAACCACCACCAGCCACCCAAATAAAAAAATCAAGACAAGAATCAAACCTCTACCTATTGTTATGTTGTGATTTGGTTTGAGTTTGGAACTTGGATGAACAAAACTTGGTTGGACTTGATGGTTTGATGGAGTTGAGTGAGTGGAGAAGAGAAGAAGAGAGCTAAAAGAGGGGAGAAGTGGCGTAGAAAATGGCTGAGGGAAAGAAAGGAATTGTGTCATAAAACATGGAGGATGTAGTTGGAATGGGTGGCTTTGATTGGTTGGAGCTTTGTGGCCAAATTTCAGCCAACACCCTTCACTCTTGTGGCTTCCCTTGCACCACACTTATGAGCTTAAGTGGCTGAGTTTTCAGCCTTACGTCTTAGGGTTTTGAGCATGTAATTCTATTGGTTCGGTTCCGACAGTTTAAAATACCGTAATCTTATCGATTTCCTTTAAATCAGTAATTCGATTTCAAGAAAATTTTTGTGAAAACTTCTATACTTCTAACCTAATTCCCTCATGTCTAAACTCAATTAGTTGCTAATTAATTGATCCTAAATAAACATTTAATTGTTTTTTATTTAAGCACAATTATTCGATAAAAACCGAACAATTAGGCGAAAAATAATAAGAAAATTCCGAGGGATGTTACATCACCACCCTCCTAAAAAAAAAAATTTGTCCTCAAAATTTAGTACCTGAGAATAGTTCAGGATACTCTTTCCTCATGTCTGATTCCAGTTCCCAAGTGTAATCTTCAGCATCTTCTCTTCCCCAGGCTACCTTTACTAGCTGCATGGTTTTGTTTCGAAGTTGCCTGCTGCTTCTGTCTACGATTCATGCTGGTGATACGTGGAAAGTTAGGTCCTCTTTCAACTGTATTGACTCAGGTTCTAGAAAGTGTGTAGGGTCAGGTTGATATCTTCTAAGTTGAGAAACATGGAAAACATCATGAAGGTTTGACAGATATGGAGGCAAAGCAATTCAGTACGTAACTGCTTCGATTCGCTTCAAGATTTGGAAAGGACCAATAAAGCGAGGATTTAGCTTCTTGACTTTAATGGCTCTACCTATCCCTGTTATAGGCATAATCTTCATAAATACGTGGTCTACTTCTTGAAATTCTATAGGTTTCCTCCTGGTATCCGCATAACTCTTCTGACGGCTTTGAGCGGTAAGCATCTTACTTTGTATTTTCTTGATCTGCTCAGTAATCTGTTCAACTAAATCAGGCCCTAATAAGGTTGATTCTCCTGTTTCGTACCAACACAGTGGAGATTGGCACTTCCGTCCATACAATGCTTCGTAAGGAGCCATGCCGATGCTAGCGTGATAGCTATTGTTGTATGCAAATTCGACCAGCGATAAGTGTCGATCCCAATTTCCACGTTGCTCCATTATTTAGGCTTGTAGCATATCTTCTAAGGTTTGAATTATTCTTTCCGTTTGGCAGTCCGTTTGTGGGTGATATGCTGTGCTTAGGCACAACTTAGCACCAAAAGCTTTTTGTAAGGCTCCCCAAAACCGTGAAGTAAACCTTGGGTCTCGATCAGAGATGATAGTTGAAGGCGTCCCATGCAACCTTATTCTTGGATATACAATTGCGCTAATTTTTCCAATGGATAATTTGCTCATATGGGTAGAAAGTGAGCAGATTTAGTTAATCTATCAACAATAACCCATATGGCATCATATCCTATTGATGTTCTTGGTAATCCCATTACAAAATCCATGGAGATACTCTCCTACTTCCACTTAGGGATTTCCAAGGGTTGTAACATACCGGAGGGTTTCTGATGTTCTGCCTTCACCTTCTAACAGACCAAGCATTTGCTCATGAAGCTTGCCATATCTGACTTCATGCCTGGCCACCAAAACATTTTCTTGAGGTCTTGATATATTTTAGTAATGCCGAGATGTACACTAAATTCACCCTTATGGGCTTCCTCCAAAATTCTCCTTCGGAGATCATTTCCCTCAGGTACACACACCCTATCACGACACTGCCATATGCCCTCTTTATCTTGAGCAAAATCCGTCAATTTCCCTGATTGCACGAGATTGATCATATGTTGGAAATTAGCATCTTACTGCTGTGCTTGCCGAATCTGTTCCTTAAAGTTGCTAGCTATCTTAATTTGGTGTAACTGAAGGGCCTTGGGAGTTATAAGGATTCCCAAATTAAGATTTTGGAAGCTCTCAATAAGCTCCGTCTCTTTAATCATCATCTAGGCTACAATTAGAGATTTCCTACTCAAAGCATCTGCCACAATATTGGCTTTACCTGGGTGATATTTCAACTCAAACTCGTAGTCCTTAAGAAGTTCCATCCATCTCCACTGCCTCATATTTAATTCCTTCTTACCAAAGAGGTACTTCAAACTCTTATGATCAGAAAAGATCTCGAACCTTACTCCATATAGGTGATGTCTCCATATCTTCAGGGCAAACACTACTGCAGCTAATTTGAGATCGTGCATGGGATAATTCCTTTCATGTGGCTTTAATTGTCTAGAAGCGTAAGCAACTACATTTCCGGTTTGCATTAACACACATCCTAATCCTTGTTTGGACGCATCACAATAGACCTCAAATGGTCCACGAGGGTCTGGCAAAGCTAACACTAGTGTCGTAGTCAACCTTCTTTTCAAATCTTGAAAACTCTGTTCGCACTTCGGCGTCCATTCAAATGGAACATTCTTCCGGGTTAGCTTGGTCAAGGGCAAAGCTATTAGAGAAAAATCCTTAATGAATCGCCTGTAACATCCAGCTAAGCCCAAAAAACTCCTAACTTCAGTGACTGTGGTCGGCCTTTCCCAATTTAGTACTGCCTCTACTTTGCTGGGGTCTACGGAAATTCCTCCATAGGACACTACATGGCCAAGAAATTTCACCTCTTTCATCCAAAATTCACATTTGGATAACTTAGCATAAAGTTTCTTTTCTCTTAAAATTTGCAGAACCAGCCTCAAGTGTTCCGCATGCTCTTGCTCCATCTTCGAGTAGACAAGTATGTCGTCGATGAAAACCACTACAAACTTGTCCAAATATGGGCGGAATATTCGATTCATGTAATCCATGAATACTGCTGGTGCGTTGGTTAGCCCGAACGACATCACGATGTACTTGTAGTGCCCGTAACGAGTTCGAAAGGCTGTCTTAGGGATATCTTGTTCCCGCACTCGAATTTGATGATATTCGGAAGGCAAATCGATTTTGGAAAATACCATTGCACCTTGTAGCTGGTCCATGAGATCATCAATCGTTAGCAGTGGATATTTATTCTTGATCGTCACTTTATTCAACTGCCTATAATCTGCGCATAAGCGCATGCTCTTATCTTTCTTCTTGACAAACAAGACTGGAGCTCCCCATGGTGATGCGCTTGGCCGTATGAATCCTTTTTCCAAAAGCTCTTCAATTTGTCTCTTTAGTTCTATTAGCTCCAAAGGTGACATTCGATATGGAGCTATAGATATTGGTCCTGCACCTGGAACCAACTCAATGGTGAACTCAATTTCTCTCTCAGGAGGGAATTCAGGAATATCTTCTGAAAAAACATCAGGATATTCCTTAACAACTAGGATCTCCTCTAATTTCTGTTCAACTTCCGTCACATTAGCTGACAAGAGGATGTACCCTTGACTCTTCGACCCACTATAGTCTACTAATAAAGAATTCAGATAAAAGTGTGTCGAGGTTTGGGGTTCAAAAGATGAGACAAAAGGGAATACCACCGTCTTATCGAAGCAATTGAGCATGACTCGATTGATAGAAAGCCAATCCATGCCCAGAATTATATCAAGTCCAGAGAGAGGGAGACAAATCAAATTGGCTACAAAGGTCCTACCCTCAATTCGAAGAGGAACATTGATGCAAATTTGACTAGTTTTAACAGGTTCATTAGTAGGAGTAGAAACTAGTAGATCATAAGGCAACTCAGAAATTGGTAATTGCAAAACAGCCACACAATTATGAGAAATAAATGAATGTGAGGCACCCAAATCATAAAGTATAGTTAGAGTCTCACCGTCTACTTCACAGGTACTTTGGATTAGTCCCTTGGACTTGTCATCTTCTTCTGCATTCATCGTAAAGACCCGTCCTTGACGTTGTGGTCGAGATGGCTGTGGTGGATTCCTGGTTGGACACTCATAAATTTTGTGGCCTGGCTTGCCACACCCACAGCAGACATTCTGGCTTGCCAAACACAGCCGATCGCCATGATTCTTACCGCACTTCGTGCAAGTTGGATTCGGAAGAGGCCTTTGGGGCTGCTTGCCTTTGTTGCCACTGGTTGAAACCTTCTCTGTTATTGAAAATTGGGCTTGAATCGTGGGCCCTGCGGGGCCAACCCCTTCTTGTAACCACCACTAGATGCCTTGGCTGCAGCCAGTTTCAAATTGTAATCTTCCATAAGTCGGCATTTATTTACTAACATGGGGAAATCTCTAATCTCCATTGGCCCTACTGTGGTAAGAATATCTTCCTGTAATCCTCCTTCGAACTTGACACACTTCCAGGCTTCATTTGGGTTCCTCTGATAAATTGTAGAAAATTTGCATAACTCTTCAAATCTGGCAATATATTCAGATATCGTCCAGTTTCCTTGATGAAGCTGCATAAACTCGAGTTCCTTGGCATTTCGAACTGAAGTAGGAAAGTACTTTTGGTAGAATACATCTCTGAATACCATCCAATGACTGCCGTCTGAGACTCTTCGAATAGTCTTCGTACATCTTTCCACCAAAACTCGGCGTCTACTTCAAGCATGTAAGTGGCAAAGGTCACCTTTTGATGATCTGAGCAATCCAGGACAGAGAAAATCTTCTCCATGGCTTTGATCCATTCATCGGCTTTATGAGGATCATACGCCCCTCGAAAGATGGGCAGATTTGCCTTCCTGAACTCAACAAACTTAAGATAGTCCAGATCAGCTCCTGGGCCATGTGGTTTTCCTCCACAGCTTGCCTCAGGTTGCCTACCTAATTGATCCATCATTTGGCAAGTTGCCGTGGCCTGTTCTCGTATTGCATGAGCCATTTCTCGTATCGTATCCATAAAGTTAGCTAGGTCCTCTTGAGCAGGTTCTATGCGTGGCCTACCTCACCTTCCGGAAGCCATTAAGTTCTGAGCACACAAAACAAAAGTTATTGAGTTGATCAGGATCAACACTAAGTCTAATGTGCTAGTAAATAACAGCTCACACAGTCAGGCACTTCTTACACATGCACACCTATATCTCAACCATACAGGCAAGATCTAGCGCATGTTATCAACTAGAAATACAGAATATGCGCGAAGCATAGTCAGTCCAATCCTCAGGCCTTAGCTAGGATGAACTGCTCTGATACCAAAATGTAACACCCTACTAATTTAATGTTATGCTTAAGTCATAGCATGAAATTAAGTAGATTGTGTTATCGTATTAATACTCTGCTTACGTTTCGCTTTTCATATCACCTTTTTTTTTTTTTAACAGAAGAAACGGGGAGCTGTATATAAAGAACGTGACAGAGTTTAATATATCACAACAGAAAGGATAAAAACAAACAACATATATACCGTCAACTGTATATGTGTATATATATATATATAGGGAGCCACTGCTTCAGTTTATGTACAAGTTTCAGAACATGATACATAAGTGGGGCCGGTGTACCAAAAAGACATAAGGCCTGTGTCAGTCAAAACGATCCTATATGGTCCTCAGAGGACATTTCAAAATCTACTGCTAAGTCTATGACCCAAAGCGGCATGCTGCTAAAAGAGGGTCACGCTGTACAACATCATCTGCTGCTGACCTACTCAGTCTGATAGCCATTGGCCATGCCAGGCTTGGCTGGTGAATAGTCTACACTGGGTCCTGAGGAGGAGGATGCTGAGCTGGTGGCCTCTGAAGGGTCGCTCTCGGAGTTGAGCAGAATGTCGGGTACCACCTGCGAGGGTGACGCTAGTGCAGGGTCAGTAGGGCCTGCAGGTGCTGCGGGTGCGAGAGGTGCTGGAGGAGGGTGTGCCACGTGTAGAGGAACCGCAAAGTAAGTGGCAGCAAGATCAAAAGTAAGGTGAAATAAGGGAACGACAAAGTTCCTATCACTAAAAGGGTAAAGACGGAAGTGACATGAGCTGGCTATATATAGTGAACCTACTGCGGGATCGTGGTGGAGCTGCAAGTCTGGAATCTCAATAGAGAGAATGGCCGTCGAATCCATCGTCAGCGTCTGAGAATGATGCGGAAATGTAAAATGAGGTGAGAATTTGAAGAAATTCTCAGTAGGGTTCGAATACGGCATTCAACTGACGTCACATTCATTCTCAGTTATCTCAATTTTTATTTAATTATAAAAACATGGGATTAAGCTGAACTACCCATATTTAATAAGTTTAAGAAAATGTCTGATCTAAGGCAAGGTTTAATTTTACTTAAGACAGCATAAGAAACAGAATAAATTCTTAACAATAATACATAGAATAATAAGCAGAATAAATGAACATATAGTAGTAAATAAACATGACGGACAATTGTAAACAACTTGTAATGACTGTTCAACGTAATCATGCATTCAATGTAATCATGCAAACTTATTCTTGAACCTTTCTTCATAAACTTTTCTATTACTTGGTCCCTTGGGAGTTCTTGGCCATTTTAGACGCCTAGGTAATAGTTTGCTTTTCAAGATCGAGCTTGTTCCTATACAGGAATGCCAGGTTTACTTTCCCCGACCTCCCTAGTGATCTATTCCCCTTAACTATATTCCAGGGCTGGCCCAAGTGTCATGGAACTTTCATCATAACATAATCTTTAGGTTCATCATAACATGACTTTCATAACTTTTTTGAAAATGCACATGTATATACATGTATATCATAACTCATGCATATACTTTACCGAAATTTCGGCGGCATAACGGATGTATACTTCCTCATGAATAGTGCCAGTACTCAACATATCAACTTATCAACAAAATCATATCATTCCATTCATAATGCAACATTAACTTCATAGAAACGTTAATTATATTAAGATAAAGGTACTGCCTCAGCTCAATCATTCAACCCGGTTTTTGTAACTCAAGCCAAAATTTCTATTTAACTCATCTGGACCTAAATTTTGGATAAGTTAAAGTGTTATGTGTATTTTCTAACCTCTTTCATCCCATCTAATTTTGATAAGCATAGCTCAAGTTATTTAGGTTTCATCGCGACCTGCCCTGTGGCTGGCCAGAATTGCACACTTAAAAGTAAAAATCTACTAAAAATCGAAAACTGGCTCAAATTATACTAAATTGGTCTCATATTAAAGCTAACAGGACAAAATTTCATTTACAAAAAGCTCCATTCCATTTACCTTAGTAGGGCTCAAGTTACAAGCTCCGAAATCTAACCTTCCTGAACTACCCTGTTTTAGCCCGGTTTGGACATAGGGCAAGTTTCTTGGAACACTGGGAGCAAACAAGATCTTATCTAACTCTGAAATTTTTATGGGACATTCTTCTATATGTAAGCTTTCTAACAAAGTTGATTTCGTTCAATTCCAAGTAGTATAGGGCGAGATTTGCCTTGAACAACCCAGTCTGCCCAGAATCAAAATCAAAAACCTAGGTCGAACTTCGAAAATTCATATCTTACCCAATACTACTCCAATACCCTTATATGATATATGTTCTAAATTTCTACTTTCATTTAAAAATGGTTTCATCAATTTTGAACTGCGGTAGGCAGAGCCGTACACTCCGCCGTATGGACTGCTGAGGGTTTTTGGTTCTCCAACCCCTCAGCCCTTCCTATTTTCATCCTTTCTTGCTTCCTATTCGAATTCAACACCACAAACAGCCAATAAACCAGCCAAATATCATCATAATCATTCAATCATCATATCAAAAATTGAGAAAATAAACCACCACTAGCCACCCAAATTAGAAAATCAAGACAAGAATCAAACCTCTACCTATTGTTATGTTGTGATTTGGCTTGATTTTGGAACTTGGATGAACAAAACTTGGTTGGACTTGATGGTTTGATGGAGTTGAGTGAGTGGAGAAGAAAAGAAGAGAGCTGAAAGAGGGGAGAAGTGGCGCAAAAAATGGCTGAAGGAAAAAAAGGAATTGTGTCATAAAACATGGAAAAGGTAGGGTGGCTTTGATTGGTTGGAGCTTTGTGGCCAAATTTCAGCCAACACCCTTCACTCTTGTGGCTTCCCTTGTGCCACACTTATGAGCTTAAGTGGCTGAGTTTTCAGCCTTAGGTCTTAAGGTTTTGAGCATGTAATTCTATTAGTTCGGTTCCGACAGTTTAAAATACCATAATCTTATCGATTTCCTTTAAATTGGTAATTCGGTTTCAAGAAAATTTTTGTGAAAACTTCTATACTTTTAACCTAATTCCCTCATGTCTAAACTCAATTAGTTGCTAATTAATTGGTCCTAAATAAATATTTTGTCGATTTTTAATTAAGCGCAATTATTCGATAAAACCCGAACAATTAGGCGAAAAATGATAAGAAAATTCCGAGGGATGTTACATAACTGTTGATAGATTAACTAAGTCTGCTCACTTTTTGCCCATTCAAGCTACTTATCCTTTGGAAAGGTTAACCTAGCTGTATGTTGAAGCGATAGTAAGACTGCATGGTGTACCTTCAACCATAATCTCAGATAGGGACCCGAGGTTTACCTCTAAATTCTGGGGAGCCTTGGAAAAGGCATTTGGGACGAAGCTTTGCCTAAGTATAGCTTATCACCCTCAGACAGATGGACAGTCGGAGAGGACTATCCAAAATTTGGAGGATATATTGAGAGCTTGTGTATTGGACAACCGAGAAAGTTGGGACAAATACTTACCTTTGATTGAGTTTGCCTATAACAATAGCCATCATGCAAGTATTAGTATGGCACCCTATGAGGCTTTGTATGGAAGGAAGTGCCAATCTCCCTTGTGTTGGTTTGAACCGGGTGAGCAAAGCCTATTAGGACCTGATCTTGTGAGGCAGACCACTGAGCAAATAAGAAGGATTAGGGACAAAATTCTTACGGCTCAGAGCCGTCAAAAGAGTTATGCGGATAAGAGGAGAAAGCCTCTAAAGTTCCAAGAAAGAGAACATATGTTCCTGAAAATCACTCCTATGACCGATATAGGTAGAGCCATGAAGGTCAAAAAGTTAAGCCCCCGTTTCCTTGGCCCTTTTCAAATTTTAAAACATGTCGAGTTAGTTGCTTACCAAATGGCCTTACCTCCAAATTTGTCAAACCTTCACGATGTCTTCCATGTGTCTCAATTGAGAAAATACCATTCTGATCCTAGTCATCTACTTGAGCCTGAAAGTGTACAGTTAGGGGAAGACCTAACTTTCAATCTACCACCATCTCGGATCATGGATCATGGGGCAAAACAGCTGAGGAGCAAGAAGGTACCCTTGGTCAAGGTGGCTTGGGGTAAAGGGAATATGGAAGAGTATACATGGGAGTTGGAGGCCAAAATGAAGAACGAGTATCTGAATTTGTTTACTGGTAACGAATTTTGAGGACAAAATTCTTTTTAAGGTGAGGAGAAATGTAACATCCTCAATTTCATGTTGTGCTAAATTACCTCAATAACCCAGAGTAATTAGGCACTTAATGAGAAATTATGAGATTAAGGCTTAATTAGGCGGTTGACTCGAATGAGAAGAGTTGAGAATGCTTAATCGAGATTAGATAATCTCTAATTAAGCAAGTCAAAGCCTTATAGCTTAATTAAGCACTAATCGCCCATAATCAGCTTAATCGAGTTTAATTAAGGTTACTTAAGCCTAATCGCAAGATTAATTTTTGTTAATCGTGTTCTTGTGTGTTAATCACTAATCCTTACTTAATCACCTTAATTAAGTTGCATGAGCACTTCATCACATGATTAAATTCAAATTTAGTCAACTAGACAATAAAGTAGAGAGTGATGTCATTAAAACAAAAAGCATTAGACAAGAGTGCTTTATGTAAGAGTTGACCATGTTTGGTCTCCCCATCATCCCATTTGTCACCTTAATCACTAATTAACACAAAAGTAAGAAAAATATCTCACTCTCCCTCCCTTTAATGTAGGATGCCACTTTCTCTCTCTCCCTCCCCCATCCATTTTCATTTTTACTTATCCCATTCTCTCTCTTAGAATCAAATCCTCCAACTTCTTTCTAAACACTTCTTCATCTTCTTCATCTTCTTCTTCTTTTCTCCACCATCACCACCCAAAACCACTCACTTAGCCCTTCAAAGACTTTATCTTTGGGTCTTTAGAGACAAGATCAAAACACTACAACATTCATTTTCACAAGATCTCAAGAGCTTCTCCTTCCTTCTTGCAAAACCGCCACCATCATCATCAAGAGGAGCCATCATCTTCTTCTTCCTCTTCTCTTGTTTTTGCGTCATCTTCAAGAAAGGTAGTAATCTTCATCTTTTTCATTTTGTTTACTCAAAAAAGCTTGAAGCTTGGTTCTTTCATGACCAAGATCTCTAAGTGAAAACATGAGAAGATCCTTCATGCTCTTCAAGAGCCAAAGTTTCCATTTTTGGCAAAATATGTTCTTGTTGTTCTTCATGTGTTCTTAAGTTTCCTCTTTTAGTAAAATATGTACTTGTTGTTCTTCAAGTGTTCTTAAGTTTCTACTTTTGGCAAAACGGGTTTTTGAATGTTCTTGATGGTATTTTGCTTAAAGTTGTTCTTTTTATGATGAGTTGATGATTAGAAAAGCTTCATCTTATTATGTTTTCTTGATTTGATAAGACTATGAACATTCTAAAAGCTTTAAACTTTAAAAAGTTTGCTTTTTGATGCGCAAAAAGTGGCACAAGTTTTAGTGCCATCATAAAGTCTTCTTTTGTTTTATTTTGAAAACAAAGATACATGTAAAAGTCTAAGCTTTTTAGAATAACAAGCCTTTTTAAGTTATAAAATGATATCTTGTTACTTTATGTCTTAGAAATCAAACCTTAAAGAAAAGACCTTTCATAAAGTTTCAAACTTTAATCAAGAATGAAACCTTTAAGTCATAAAAGTGTTGTTTTGTAACATTTAATTCATAAAGTTTTGATCTTCAACCAAAATAATGCCAAAAGGTGTTAACCTTTATAAAGAACAAGACTTTTATTTAAAAAGCTAGTAACTTGTATCATTATTTCATAAAGATCCAATCTTAAAATAAGAACTTAATGTCAAAGGCACTCACTTTCATAAAGAATAAAACTTTATGACTACTTTATAAAGAATGATAACTTTAATGAAGTTTAAGGTAAGACCTTGATGTGTTATTAATGAAAGCTTAAAACTTCGTAAGTTGAATAAGTTAAAAGTCACCCTTGGTGATTAGTGAACATTGGTGTTGTTGGGTTCATAATGTGGTTATGCCTTGTCATGACCCAAGGATTAGAGGGATCTCGAACTCCTTGGGAACAGAAGTATGATTAGGGCCTCTGAGCATACCATGAACCTAGGAATCACTAAGTGAACTATCTCAAGGAAAGGAAACAATCACATAACTTAATTAATTTGAACAAGTGTCCCATAAGACATGTACTTAAGTAAAGAATACTTCCATACGAGGACTAAGTAACTAAAAGACCACAAACACATATCCTAACTGTTGTGATTCTCTCACTGGTAACCACGAGAGATCATACGATGAATCATAATATGCTTCGCAAAGAAAAACACAAACTATAAACCCCTTTTGGGGAAGCTCTGGTCTAGCCGTTCTGCTTCCGGATTTCCGTCAAAATTATGGACTTAGTCATATCATTGCATATGTCTAGTCAAAGAAGTATTATGCATATAAAGTATAATGATAAGCAAAGAATTAATGAAATATGACCCTTCAATCACTTCGGTAAGGGAAGTGAGAGACGGCGATTCACAAAGACTTAAGGAACCTCTATGAGAGAGGCAAGAGTGACATGGAGGACCCTCCAACTTAGAGGTAACCAATATCGGCTTAGTCTGATTTGGTTAGTACTGCGTGACGACGGTCACGGAATGAGCTCATGTCCAAAAGCAGTCTATTTCAAAGAAAAGTAAAGAATGTTAAGCAAATGCTAAAAATGAAAGTAAAGTCAAAAGTGTAACCATGGTTAAGTCTATGATGATGCATGCCCTTGCATGTACTTACGTTGTCCATTTGCATTATGAATGTTTGTTCTATGTTTCAGTATGTATGTTAGATTATGATGACGTAGTTATGTTGTTAAGTTAAAAGTAACCCGTTTCAGGATTTACATTTTCTGAAAAGTATTAGAATTGAACTGATGTCTATCCAATGTTTTTATATTAAACCCGAAGTGGTTGGGACGATGACGATGACACTGTGTTTGTCTAGTCGCGATCCTACTGCGAAATTTAGTATTTCTCATTCCTACGTTTCCATGTCGTCTTCAAAGGATGCCGGCGTCGGGCACGGTGGTGATCTTCATTGAGTTTCCAGTGATGTATTGGCACTTCAACCTGGTGCTAAATGCATCTGTGCTGACTGCTCAGGCAGCGATACGGGTCTAGATGTTCCATAGCCGCCAGTTCCATGCACCCGTGATGAGTCCGTTTTTCCGCCCTCATGAGCCGTTCGAGAACATCACTATGGATGACGTTCGCCTGCCTTTCCACCCTCTAAGGTACCCTACTGATGGAGATTCCGATTCGGACACTCGTCTAACGCCGACAGTTTCGTTGGATTCCGATCCTTCGAAGCCATCTTATCCGAGCCACCACGTGGAGATGGACCCATCTGAGCCTTCATACCCGTCAATGACCCGTCTATTTTCTGATTCGTCTTCTTCTTCTGTAGCCCTTCGTCACACACCACCCCCGATTCGCGGTCGCGGGTTCATTCGTACTCTTGTTGTGCCTTATGGGTGTGGCCGTGCTCGAGGAGGAGGACATGGTGATATTCCTCCCAGTGGATTCAGGAACGGCTACCTCCCACCAGATGAGTGAGGAGTTGATTACATGTGGAGCTGAGTATGAGGATAGCCCCTTTTGGTTGTAGCTAGGGTTATCATTTTTTTTTCTTGTAGCATGTATAAGTGTATGGGATTTCTCATGTATTTCCTTTTATCATGTATTTCGTTAGGTCATTTTGTAGGGCCGACAGTAGGTATCGGACCTATTGTTATCTTTGCATACGATTGCTGCAATTACTACTACTATATTAACTATGGAATGAATGTTATCATTATCTAAGATTGTGGTTATTCTCAATACTTTTAGTTATGTTAAATGCAATGTATGTATGAGATAGCGACGTTTGTATTATATGTTCACAATGCGCTCATGGCTCTCGATTTCCAAAACGGTTTACTTGTTTTATTCAAAAAAAAAAATTACCCCTATTTTCGTTAAAAAGTAATTTCTAAAAGGTAATGTTAGTTCCGCGAGCAAAAGTAACAACCAATAATTCCACAATATGACTTAAGCATAGAATGGAACTATTAGGGTGTTACAGCACGTGCTTAACATTCTTTACTTTCCTTTGAAATAGACTGCTTTTGGATATGAGCTCATTCCATGACCGTCTTCATGCAGTAATAAACCAAATCAGACTAAACCGATATTGGTTACCCCTAAGTTGGAGGATCCTCCATGTCACCCTTGCCTCCCTCATAGAGGTTCCTTGAGTCCTTGTGGATCATTGTCTCTCACTTCCCTTATCGAAGTGATTGAAGGGTCATGTCCCATTAATTCTTTTCTTATCATTTTACTTTACATGCATAGTTCTTCTTTGACTAGACACATGCAATGATATGACTAAGTTTATAATTTTGACGGAAATCTAGCAGCATAACGGCTAGACCGGAGCTTCTCCAAAATGCCAATCATCAACTTTCAACCAATAGTTCATCATATTTATATCATATCATCACACTCATCATTCAATCATGAGACAAAGCTCAATCAAACTTGTCATTCATCATGCCGAATGGTATCATACATTCATGCCCTAAAGGGGCTTATAGTTGTGTTAATCTTTGTGAAGAATCTTATGAATTATCACATGATTTCTCATGGTTACCGATGAGAGAATCACATCGTTAAGATATATGTGTGGGGTCTTTTAGTTACTTAGTTCTCATATGAAATTATTCTTTGCTTGAATTCATGTCTTATGGAACACTTGTTCAAATTAATTAAGTTAAGTGTTGTTTCCTTTCCTTGAGATAGTGTACTTAGTGATTCCTAGGTTCATAGTATACTTAGAGGCCCTAATCATACTTCTATTCCCAAGGAGTTCGAGATCCCTCTAATCCTTGGGTTATGACAATGTATAACCACATCATGAACTCAACAACACCATGTTCACCAAACACCAAGGGTGATTTTTAACTTAACCAAGTTACAAAGTTTCAAACTTTTATCACTGACCTAACAAGATCTTACATTAAGTATTATAAAAGTTATCATTCTTTATAAAGTAGTCATAAAGTTTTATTCTTTATGAAAGTAAATGCTTTTAAATTAAGCTCTTACCTTAAAGATTAGGTCTTCATGAAATAATGATACAAGTTACTAGCTTTTTAACTAAAAAGTCTTATTTTTTATGTAAGTTGACTCTTTTAATTATTCTAAGACCATCAAGGTCTCAACTTCATGATTTAAAGTTATCTCTAAATTAAAAAGCTTGCTACTTTATCACCTAGTGATATAAGACATTAGCTTTAAAGTTATAAAGTCTTAATCTTTATAAAAGTTAACACTTTTATGACTCAAAATGCTATTTTTGCTTAAAGCTTGAAACTTTACTAATACATTCATCTCAAGATTCCACCTTTACAAGACTTAGTGTGCAAGCTCATAACTTTATGACTTAAAGTCACCTTCTTGATTAAAGTTGAAAACTTTATGAAAGGATTTACACCCAAGAATCAATCTTTACAACATAAAATGACAAGACATCATTTTTCTAACTCCAAAAAGGCTTATTATTCCAAAAAGTTTAGACTTTTATATATATTCTTGTCTTCAAAACAAAACAAAACCAAACTTTATGGAAGCACAAAGGTTGCGCCACTTTTAAGGAATCAAGAAGCAAACATTTTAAAGCTTTAAGCTTTTAGGATATTCATAGTCTTATCAAATCATGAAAAACATGTAAAGATGAAACTTTTTTAATCATAAACTCATCATAAGAAAAAGAGCAACTTTAAGCAAGATACCCTCAAAAACATCAAGGACATTCAAGAATAAGAACATGAACATACTTTTCCAAAAGTAGAAACATTAAGAACACTTGAAGAAGAACAAGATCATCTTTTTCCAAAAATAGAAACATCAAGAGCACTTGAAGAAGAACAAGATCATATTTAACCAAAAATAGAAACTTTTGCTCATGAAGAGCATGAAAGATTTTCTCAAATTTTCACTCAAAGATCTTGGTCATGAAAGGAACCAAACTTCAAGCTTTCTAAGTAAACAAAATAAAAAGATGAAGATCACTACCTTTCTTGAAGATGGCGCAAAAACAAGAGAAGAGGAAGAAGAAGATGATGGCTCCTCTTGATGATGATTGTAACACCCTCCCAAGTACAGTACTATGCTTAAGTCATAGTACCACACCCTGGAGTTGTTACGGTTACCTGAACGGACCTTGTCTGACAGCAACTTCCACTGCGCTACTCTGATACCTCTTGAAACTCTCTGGAAACAACACGGAAAATAGGAGTGAGAATTATAAATTCTCAGTAGGATTCTCTATAATACACATGTAATGTCATCGTTGTCATCTCCAGTTTGCTTCGGTTTATTATGAAAACGGTGAACATGCATGCATAAACTGTTTAATTTTACATTTCAGAAATATCTTATCCGAAGCAAAGTTCATTTTAATCATATGCTTAGCATTTGGGGAAAATCCATAAAATCCATTCAAATATAATACCATGAGTGATAACTGTGGCATATTAAACGCATACATAACATCTGCACTTAACTTTACTCATACTTAAATTTATGCCTATACATAAAACTTGCTTTTCTTTCTGCATCTTTCTTTTTCTTTGTCATCATAAAATATTTACGTGCCATATTCCAGAGTATGATCGCCATGTCATACCCCATCAGAGCGTGATCGCCATGTCACGTTCCTTAGGAATTGTGGGATCTTCCTTTGGTACTTACACTAGCTGGGTCAAGCCATGCCTCATGTAAGTTCTGTCCCCTATACTCACACTAGCTGGGTCGATGCCATGCCTCATGTGAGTGGGGTACCTGCATAAGCTTTAATCTTTAATCTTTAGTCTTTAATCTTTAGCTTTTACTTGGCACACCTAGGCGTTACGTATCGCCGTCCCTAGGGTGCATTTACTGCCCTTGGGTAGCCTAGCCTTGGAGTGAGCTCGTCAGCTTCACCCGTGACCGTCGTCACACCGACTCACCCGCAAGGGGACCCACGTGCCTCTAGGTTGGAGGGATCTCAATCTGGCCACGTGCCTCTAATATAGAGGGACCTCATCTGACCATGTGCCTCCAACATAGAGGGACCCAAATCTTAGCTGCCTTCACAAGGAGGGATTCAATGTGCAACTGCCTCCAGGTGAAGGGACCCATGTCTTTATCATTTAACTGCCTTCACAGGGAGGGATTTCAAATAACTGCCTCCGAGTGAAGGGACCCACATTTTATCTTATTAAGCTGCCTTCACAAGGAGGGACCTCAAGTAACTGCCTCCAAGTGAAGGGACTCACATTCAATATATTCACATTCTTCCATTCTCATGCTTATTCAAGCATAGTCATACTGAATGTACTCATACATATACTTCATTTGTTTTCATATATCTCATCTTATACTTATGTCATTCTCAAATATAGGGTTTCTATATACCCATTCATACTCTAATTCTTTCTTATATCTAAGCATTCATAACTTCTTAGACTTTTGCCGTAAATCCGTGACAAAGATAACGGATCAGGTCCGTTTCTCCATGAATAGTGCCAGCCCTCACAGACAGTTCAGTCATAGCAACATAAATCAATTTAACACATATATATCAATATCAAACTGGCCATCCTCAACTCAAACTTTATATGTTTCCCTAATACTTATGAAATCTTCAATTGGGTCACTTTGTGAAACTATCACTTTGGCCATTCTGCCACATTCTAGTCGGTTCTGCCCGAATTTCATATGAACCACCTTTATTTCTATTCAACTCATTTAAATCTGAAATTTGGGTATATCATAGCTCTATATGTCTATTTTCTAACCCCTTTGGTCCCATATCATTTTGATCCATATAACTCGATATTTAAATTTTGCCTCAACTCGTTCAGTCACTAGCCCGAGTTACACTCCTGGAAGTATAAATTCACTAAAAATCGAAACTAAGCTCAAATCATGCGAAATCGGTCTCATATTGAAGTTAACAGGACAACCTTTCATTTGCCACAAGTTTCACTCCATTTGCTTAAGTATACCTCGAGTTATAAGTCCTGAAAGTATACCTTTCTGAACTACTCTGTTTTGGCCTAGATTGGACATAGGATAACTTCCTCGAATCACTGGGAACAATTGGGACCATAACAAACTCGGAATCTTATATTGGGGTGTTCCCCTGTGTGTAAGCTTTCTAACAAAATTGGTTTCACTCGATTTGGAGTTGTATAGGGTGAGTTATACCCTTCTAAAGTCACTCTGCCCGGATGAAAGTCTTGAACCCTAGGTCAAACTTCAAAAATTCATATCTCCCTCAATAATAATTTAATAACCTTATACAATATATCCATGGAAAGGCCTGAATGTCTACTTTCATCTAAAAATGGTTTCATCGGATTTAACTGGCTGTAGACGGCGTCGTACACTCCGCCATACGAACTACTGTGGAATTCTTCATCCAGACAGCATACTGATTCTTCTCTCCTTCTAATTTTCTCCTTCTAATCATAATTCTAACTCAAAATCTTCTATTAATTCAATCATAATTCATCATAATCCATCATAATACATCCAATAATTCATCAAATACATGAAGAAGAGTACAATCTCATGCAATCATAGTGCAAGGAATTCAAGAATAAAAGTAGAATCCTACCTCTTTGGAGTATGATCTTGCTGAATTGGAGTTTGGATTGATGGAACTTGCCAAAGCTTGAAGATTTGATGGAGTTGGATTTGGGAGAGGAAAGGAAGACGAAGGCTGGAGCAAGGAGGAGAGGGAGACGTAAATCAGCTGGGAATGAAGAGAGAAGTATGACTTAAATAGATGGGGGTAGTTGGAATTGTGGGTGTTGATTGGTTGAAGTTTTGTGATTGAAATTCGGCCATGTCGCCTGCTTTTGTGGCTGTGTTGCTCTCCACGTCGTTCCAAGAGTGCAGCTCGCTTCCATCCTATCTGAAATCGGAACTCGTCCCATTCCATTTAAAGTCGGAACTCGTGTTATTGTAGCTTAAGTCGGGTGTCGGAACTCGTGACTTAAGGAAATCTTGTTTATGTTGAGACTTGGAATCAAGGTCGGAGGTCGGAAGACATGCAGCTGAAAATCATATAATCTCATAACTCCTATTTGAACTCGGGAATTCGAATCATATTGCCAAACCCAAGTACTTAAACCCGGAAGTCGATATCTTACCTTTGATGAGGTCGGAACTCGTGCATGATCAACTAAAGATTCGAACTCATGTCCAATGGATCCAACTCTCAAACCGGAACTCGTTACATTCGAACCCGAAATCGGTACTTGCATTATTGTGTTAAAGTAACAACTAGGGGTAAAGTCGGAAATCGGATAGAATGCTTAAGGTCGGAACTCGGTAATTCGGAAGGCATCAAACCCGAATACTTGAACTCGGAAGTCGGGATTTTTATACAGTGTGGTTGGTGAGATCGGAAGCCGTGGAAATTGATGCCAATATGAAGTCGGAAATCGTACATTTACATAGGACGAACTCGGAATTTGGAAATTGTACCAGTTTATGTGGAATTCGAAGATGAAGTCGGAAATCGAAATTGATCAACCTTAAAGGCGAAATCGGAAATCGGAAATGGTCATTCTAACTTATATCCCAAAATGAAGTCGGAAATCATGGGCTTGAAGGTGAGGTCGGAAATCGGAACTCGGATGTTACAATGATGGTGGCGGTTTTGCAAGAAAGAAGGAGAAGCTCTTGAGATCTTGTGAAAATGGAGGTTGTAGTGTTTAAATCTCTTCTTCAAAGACCAAAACATGTGGTCTTTGAAGGGCTAAGTGAAGAAGGTTTGGTTATGGAGGTGGAGAATGGAAGAAGAAGATGAAGAAGAAGATGAGAGAATTTTAGAGAGAGGTTGGAGGAGTAGGAAACTTAGAGAGAGAATAGAAGTTGAAAAATGAAGTGAAGGTGTGTGCATGTGCGTGTGTTGGCCATAGGTTTCAAGTGGGTGGGGAGGTATTTTTGTGTTAATTAAGGTTTAGGGGGACAAATGGAATGATGGGGGAACAAAGTATGTACAATCTCTTACAAAAAGCAACATTGTCTTATGCTTTATGCTTTTAGAACATCATTCTTTACTTATTGTCTAGTTGACTAAATTTGAATTTAATCATGTGATTAAATGCTCTTGCAACTTAATAAAGATGATTAAGTAAGGATTAGTGATTGACACACAAGAATATGATTAACAAAAATTAATCTTGCGATTAAGCTTAATTAACCTTAGTTAAACTCGATTAAGCTAATTAAGGATGATTAGTGCTTAATTAAGCTATAAAGGCTTTAACTTGCTTAATTAGAGATTATCTAATCTCGATTAAGCATTTTCTTGACTTTTCTCATCCGAGTTAACTCATAAACTCTTCGTTAACCCCTTAATTAAGTCTTAATCTCATAATTTCTCATTAAGTGCCTAATTACTCAGGGTTACTGAGGTAATTTAGCACGACAAAAAATTGAGGATGTTACAATTTTCAATAGATTCTACCTCTCTTGATTCAACAGCTAAATTAGACACTGAGTCTAAGATTTTGTATGTCTTAGAATTCTGAGCATATCCTATAAAGATGTCTTTTATGGCTCTTGCCTCCAATTTAGTTCTCTTTTGATCAAGAACACGATAAAAAACTAAACACCCTCACACTTTCAAATAATTTAAGTTTGGTTTTCTTCCATTCCATATTTCATAAGCAGAAACCTTTCCATTTCTTGACAGTGTCTTATTATGAATATGACATGTCGTCAATAATGCCTCATCCCAAAGATTGTATAGTAACTTAGCATTTAGCAACATTGAATTAACCATATCCACTAAGGTACATTTTTTTCTCTATGCTAAGCCATTTTTTTGTGGAGTATATAAAGCAGAAGATTCATGCACAATACCATGTAATTCACAAAAGGAATCAAATTTACTAGAAAAATATCCTCTACTACTTCTATCACTACGAAGAACTTTTATTTTCTTATCATGCATATTTTCTACTTCCAACTTATACTTAAACATTTCAAATGCTTTATCTTTATTTCTTAGCACATACACATAAGTAAATCTAGAATAATCATCAATAAAGGTTATAAAATACCTTTTACCTTCTCTAGTAATATTACCATTTAATTCACAAATATCACTATGTATTAGTTCTAATAAATTTGTATTTCTTTCAACTTTAGGAAATGGTTTCTTAGTAATTTTGGATTGTATGCAAATCTCACATTTTTTATTAAAATCCTTATTACTAAGATTAATGTAGTTATGTTTATGCATATATTCAATTAACTTGTAATTTAAATATGTCAATCTGCTATGCCATAAATCATAAGAATCAACATACACAGAAACATTCACTTCATTAATATTAAGTTTGAACATGTCTTCTGTACAATATCCTTTTCCTACATACATTTCATTCTTAAGCAAGATAATTTTATCAGATTTCATTACAATTTTGAATCCTCTCTTATACAAGAGATTAGCAGAGACTAAATTCTTTCTTAGATCTGGAACGTGAAGTATATTCACTAAGCTTACTTCTTTCTAGACGTAAAGTTCAATTCTACTATTCCTTGACCATATACTTTATCTGAGTTGTCATTTCCCATCAACACCTCAATTGTTCACTTCTTCATATGTCTTGAATTGATCATGATCGTTGCAAACATGAACGGTAGCACCAAATTCTAACCACCACTCAAGTGACCTTCCATGTGTTGCTATGTTGAGTTCTGTGATCATACCAATATGCATTTATTGAACTCCCTCTGTGACCATAGCAACCAAGTCTTTTTCTTCCAGTAAGTTAGCCTTGGAACTTGATGCTTCTTTTGAGTTATTACCCTTTTTCAGAAGTTGACAATCCTTGATATAATGCCCTTTCTTATGGCAATGAAAATACGATCTTTGTTGCTTTTTATCTTGCTTATTATCCACAAAGGATTTATTTCTTTTACCTTTGTTAACTTTCTCTTCACTAACATGATTCACCTTAGAATTTTGAGAAAGATACACAGCATTACGTTTTCAAGTTTCCTCTTCTATACGTAGATGCCTTAGTAATTTCTCAATAGTGAAGTCTTCACCAAGATGGAGGAGTTTCTTCCTATAATCATTCCAAGTTGAAGATAATTTTGAAATAATTGCTCCGACTTGTAATGTTTCATAAATAACCACTTTTAGATCACAAAGTCTACTAACTAGGATTTGTAACTCATGAACTTGATCCATAATAGGCACATCATTAACCATACTAAACTCAAAATACTTTAGCATTATGAATTTATCCATACATTGTCACTCATTGTTGTATTTCTCTTCCAAAGATTTCCAAATCTCCAATGGCGATTGAATTAACATGTAGAGGTCATAAAGTTTGTCTAATAAAGTAGTGAGAATGTGAGCTCGGCATGCAAAAGTATCCTCATCGTGCTTTTTCTTTAATTGGATAACTCTTTCCTTTTCTTCTTTGGAAGCATCTTCAACGGCATGAGGAATTGGAGTAGTATTCGGATCAAGCACATAAGCGAGATTGAGTACCGAAAAGAAAAACATCATCTTGTTTTTCTAATGATTAAAATATGTTCCATCAAACCGATCTAGTTTGACAAATTTTGATTCATGACCTTGAAAGTAGTGTTCTGATCTTGAGCCATCTTGAAAAAATATCTCTCTAAAATTGTTAAGAAAATATGGTATAGAAGATGATCAAGAACTTGAATATTGTTGTGGTTTCAAAGCACAAATCACTTGCTATCTTTAGAGAGATATTCGCCCCTATACATAGTTGCTATCAGGTTGATAATGATACTCTCCCAGGATATAATAAAACCTTTATAAATTTCTGGATTAGCAATGTCAAGAAATTTCCTAACTCTCTTTAAACTTGAAAAATAATATAAAGAATTTGTAACTTTGAAACACACTCACAATACACCAAGTAAAAGTAAGTGAGTTGTTAGACGTTGGAAATTATTTATAGGCATGTATAGGAACTCTTCGGACATTCATGTCCATACGAGAAAAGCCACAAGCAAAAGACATGTTGATTACCAATTGGTGCATCTGTTCATCAAATGGACGTGGACTAGTTATGGCCACAAGTAAATGACTATTCATTTCCAAATTGATGCATCTTTTTTATCAAAAGGAACATTGAATAGGAACTAAAAAGAAAGAACATGTTGTTTCACAATATATAACCCATTGGTTTACCATTCCGTTATACACAGTCATAGTTTGATATGAAAACTTGTGTCACTTTAATGTTATTGCACCAAATAACTATCATTGTCAAACCCAATGGCCATTTACAATTTAAATTGCAAAATACATTTCACATTCTCCTCGACTTCTTTCGCGCGATAGCTTGCAGAACGATGGGGGAGCTACCATGCAAGGCACGGTCAAGCGTGTTGGCACATGGTGGTTATGTCACAGATGCAGGCTTTGGTGGCGGAACACGGTGGCGGTGTGTGCATTGGCTCGTGGTGGCAAGAACGGAGGCTATGACGTGGACCATGTGGTAGAGGCAAACCGACAGTTGGACAAGGCTGATGCCACCAAGTTGGTGGTTGATGGCTACAATGTGGTGGTACGGCACAATGGAGCAGAGCGCGATGGTTTATGGTTCGAAGATAGTAGCAAAAGGCCATACTGTTTTGAGCCTTCTTTTTTAATTTTTGATTCTACTCTTAGCTTTGATGGGGATTTTCAGTTTGAAAAGTTTGGAGTTTATGTTTAATTTTGGTTTAGGGTTGTGGGTAGATTCCTCGGTCTTAGTAGCACTATGATGGCTTTGAACCATAGTTATTAAACTCAAACTGGTGATAGACCTGGTCAAGGCACTGGGTTACTGGTTCAACCAATAACTCATTGGTTGAACCGGTTGTCATTGGTTAAACCGGTTGAACCGAATTTAATTAAATAAATATATAAATATAATTCAAATAAATATATAATATATATTATTATTAGCATATAATAACACAAGAAGTTGCATAACATAATTGTAGCGCAGCATGCCTCTCATTCTTCATGGACAAGGTTCGAATCTCACTAACTGCAATTTTTGAGCTCAATAAATTTAGCCTTGAAACCAGTTCATATCGAGTCTGATTCACACCAGGTTTTCAAACTAGACAATTGGCCGGTTCACTAGTTTTTAGTCCAAACCAGCCGGTTCAGTCCGGTTTTAACAACTATGCTTTGAACATGTTTGGCCTCCCTTATTTTTTACGTGGTTTGAATGGAAGAAATGGGTTGAGTGTGTGTCGAGTTATCGTGAGTTGCAGGGTAATTGCAATGGTGTTGGAGTGTTTGTGTGTTTATGCTCCATGCTATTGGTGGTGAGATGATGGTGTGGCAATTTTTGGCAGCTAATTGGTTGTATAGATGATGTTGGTGGTTGTGAAGTGGGAGGAAGGAGATAAAGAAGGGATCATCCAGCACATTCACACGTTTATTTAACTGTAATCGACATTCTTATTTTTCTTTAGCCACATTTTCTAAATGCCGATTAAAAATAGATACACACTAGCAAATGCAAGCAAAACGACCCAAAGAACCAAGAATGGTGATGAATAGTTCATTAGTAAAGAAATGAGAAGGAAGACTCACGAGGCGGAAATCGGCGTGAGGAATGAAGTTGGTATTTGATATTAGAGTTAGGAGAGTTGATAGTAAAAGGAATATTTTTGTCCATGTAACAAAAATATAAGGCTATCTAAGTATTTTTGCTACATAATTCAATTTGGATTCACATTTCCTAATTGAAAACAAAATCCAACCAATCAATTTTTAAAATATAAAACCGAAAATTCCAATTTATTCATTTATTTTTCAATTTTTAGTTCCTTAGGCCCTTTTTTTTGTTCTTTATTCAATTTTAAATACCCATATATAAAATACTCCCAGTGGTAATTTTTCTCCTTCACAATTCTCAAACTCAAAATGTTGTTTAATAAAATCAAGCGCTTGAGTCAGTAAAACCATCTAAATGTAGATAAACAATACTCTCTATCTACGGCAGTGAGCTGGATGCACTCCATTCTCACATTAAAGGATTAAAAAATATACGACCTCAATTATTAATGAAAAAACTACCGATTTAGAATTTTTATACGATAAAATACGAACATGACCACTATACATGTAATCATCTATACAACTAATTTTTCTCGTCGAGATTAAACTGTACATTTTACAATACAAAATGCATCCGAGAAGAAGAGCCAAATTCGATAAAAAAACATTGAATAAGGGACATGCAAAAAGAGAAATATGCCACACCTAACATCCAGAAACTAAATCACCCCAACCCTTTCCATCCTTCCCGTCCTTTAATTCTTTTTGTAGCAAACACCCGTACTATGTAGGAGTGAAAGCTGAAAATAGAGAGATAAAATCTGACAAAGGATTTCAACACAGCACATCCACGATTTCGATCGATGCATTTTATAAGTTTGCCATTTCACTCTTAGCAAGAGTGTATTTTCACAATCACAAGCTAATGTCAAGACACAGGAGCTTTCAATATAGTTCCGTTACTAACAAAATTTCATCACTCAATTTTGCAGCGTGGTTCTTTCCCGATTCAAATTAGCGATCTCACAAGAAAGCTCAAGCTAAGAACCCTTCCCCATGCAACATTCACCCACCAACAATAAGAAAATGAGAAGGGTATTCATGGCCAGACATACTTATCCTCTAGTCTTGCATTCCCCAATACAATGACTTTTCCATTTTCTTTTCTTCACCAAAATGTGTAAATTATCACAAGCAATCATGCTTAAGAATGAAACGAGCCCGAATTTTACTATTAGTCTATAGTTTTTGTTCCACGAATACACTATAAGCAAACCAATATATTTGACAGCGAAAATCAGCACATATGTGCCTTTATATACAATATGCCCATAAATTGGCAATTCTTCTATTTCCCTCAACCAAGGGAGAAGGTACAGCCCAACCGAACACCGAACTTGAATAGAAGCAGAGGGAGAGACGAAACCAACACGATTGTCTTCTAAGAAATCCTAAAACACTGACGAGTAGGGATAAGCACATATTTCCACAATTGTACCTTCAAGAAATCACTCCTCTCAATACTATGATGATATATGTACACCTGTGCACCTACTTCACAGACGATTTACTACATGGTAAACATGGAGCAGACCAAAACTTCATGCCATGTTACCATTGAAAAAAACTGTACAGCGCCCTGGCCAGCAGGTAGATCCTCCCACTGGAGCCAAGTTTTAAAATCTTTATGCAATACCTGTATCAATCTAGATGTGTGAAAACACACAAACACTGTCAGTATACATTTACAGAAATATCGAACTATTTTACTTCAGTTCTCAATAAAAAGCATAAACCTAAATAAGGAATGAAAAATAGAAACAACTGAAGCAACGAATGATATGTTATACAACACTATGGACAGATGCACTCCACAGGTATTGCAAGCAGGGCTTTAGGATACCAAATCAACAAATGTGAGCTACAAGACAGGTGTGTGTATCATCAAATTCTTTATCACAAGTTTTAACTACAATAAAAATAACAGTTTAGGTGGAGAGTGGCGACCTGAAGTACATAGGAAACCTTTAATGGGGGAATTATGCAAAGCAAGAAGGTTAGCAACTAGGAAAAGCCTCTAAGGAGAGGATTTGTACCCAAATATCCTCACAAAATTAAAAAATGATAGAAGTCTCTCCACCCAAACTAAAAGGAACCAAAGATATAAAAAATTTATATAACCTCGAGACATGAATTTCCAGGGACTAGTGTATGGATTGTTGGCTTGGCATCCAATCCTTTCTGGTCTAAATCATACTGACTTTGATTACTCAGTACCATCAACAAAGTAGTCTCTAAGGGAAGCCCCACAGGTCACAGCCATTTAGCCTCCAAAGCAATATTTTTAGACACCAAATTTCCAAGAGCCAATCCCCTTCTATTTTTATGTTTGCAAACAATATCCCAGAAAACAAGGAGACCTAAGTTTTATGTTCGCCCGAAGCAGACCAAAGAAAATCTGTCACTATTTACTCCATGATTTGAGCCATAGCAACAAAGATTTGAGTAATTAAAAGGAAAAGTACATTATAATGAACAAACAAAAATAAGATAATCCAATCAAACAAGTAGAGAGCACCCTTCAAATTGTAGTACAGTAAAGATATTGAAAATGATAAAAGCAAAAATTCAGTTAGAGCATGCACACCTGAACAAGCTGTACACTTAGAATGAGACGCAGCATGGACTAAGATCTTTTGCTTAGTCAGGAGTGTATAACATGATATATTAGCATATCTAGAACCAATTTCCACGCTCCAGTGATCTGTCCAGTAAAAAATTCTGAATTCACAAGGGGGTCACCAACAAACAATGCATCAGCAGGCAAGAAAAGCAAGGGAAAGAAATCAGAGATAAAAGATAAGCTAATTCAATAATCAGACCTTAACATTATAACTCAACATGTAAAACTTGAACTAAACCAGGAAGAAGGAACCAATAGTAGTCTGGCCAAGAACCTTGGAACTCCGGTCCAGACCATGAGAAGCAACCTAAGCAGAAGCAGAACCATTGTTTAAAATATTAAATATATATTTTTATAAGAAAATGTATAGACCTAAGGATTGAAGGTTGAATATTTCCTTACCATATAGGTCAAAGCAGCATAACGTTCCTCATTAAGGTAAAGTGGCTTGCCTCGATTCATTTCAAAATCCTGGAGGAGAGAAAATTACAAATGAAGTATATTTAAAGAAACAGAAATAAGATGAATTTGAAATTCTAGCTTCAAACAACCAATAATGAGTGACAAAAACTATTTACTTGTTGGGAATTTATGGGGGTAAAAAGACAGGATAGTGTCTGAATAATGAACATTATGATATGAGATGTGCTTAATCACTAATGTAATACACCTACTTATAATCTAGGTTGGGTACTAGCAATATAAGCACAGCCCAATAGAACTACTAACATAATAAGAAGAAATTTATTGAGAAAAAATTGCCAAGAGGAGGATAAGGAATCCCCCTAAACAAAAAAGATGACAAAAAACCAAACATGAAAAAGAGAGTCAATGTAACAACTTCCAAATCCCTCAATATATCATTTAGAGAACAACAAATATAATAAAGCTTTTTTCCCTCTAGATCAAATGAAACCATAGTTCTCTATCGTAAACCAAGTATATAGACAACATATTTAAAACTAAGTCCTACTTAATGGTTTTGTTTATAGTTTCTCTTAGCCTCCCTCTATCTGTTATGATGCTATACAATGAAATCTACTAGGAGACAGGTAGCATAGTGTAGCTTAAAAAGATTAAACTACAACTAGTTATTTGACACAAATTGATATATGCTTTGGAGACATGAACATCCTCCACTTCAAAATAAAAGGGGGTTGTGTGTGTTATGTGCAGTGCTAGTTCAGAATCGACTACACATTTTTTTGGCATCGTTCTAAGGCTGATTTTTTATAGACTGCATTGTTTGGGATCTTTGGTGACTGTTGGGTGTGTCCTAGAGCTTTGGATCAGTTCTTGTTGACTGGGTTTGTTGGTATTGGGAGGAGGAAGGAAGCCAAATCTTTGTGGTAGTGTGCTGTCCATCATTTGGTGTAATTGGTTGAAGCGTAACTCTCGCATCATTATTGACAAGCATTCAGACAAGCAGGTCTTGTGGGATAGGATTAGGTGTCTTGCTTCTACTTGGTGCAAGGCGCATAATCTTTTTAGAGGGATGTCTCAAATTTGCAAAGAGACTAGAGGGCATTGATCTTTTGATGTATTTTTTGTTTATTCTACTTTTTGTATTGAGGACCTCTTATCCTCCATGCTCTTTGTAATGTCTTCTCATCTCGTTACTACTATTTCTTCTTTTATCAATAAATAAATAAAAGGAGGTTATTCAAAACAAATTGATATATGCTATGTAAACATGAACATCTTGCGCTTCAAAATAAAAGGGAGAGTTCACCAGTAAGCAACCTTCCAAAAGTAAAACCAAACAGAGAGTGAATGTCACAACCCAACCATCAAACAAACTATCATAGGTGTAACACGTAGTTGTTTAAGACATAGAAGTCAAACAGGTCGATCTTGATAATGGATATACGATTTCATTTACTTGTCCTTCTGCACTAGCAACATAGATGAAGAATGTAACGCTTTGAAAGAGACAACAGAAAGAGAAACACTAATCATTTCGAGAACCCCCCAAAAATGAAAGGCCATGAGCTTTGCACCAGATAGTCTTTAGCAATCTTACCGCAAACAAAGTAATGTGTCAAAGAAATCTCCTTAAAGATACAAAGCTTCCGCTCTAGCCAAGTACACCATATTTCATAATAGATTGGATGTTGTCATTAAAAATTCTAGCCCCTTTACTTCTAGCAAAGCCATGAAGCTAACTGACAAAAAATAGTAGAGATTGATAATTTAACCCCTGCCATTTCTCTTCTTTACCTTTTGAGGATGACTTGGTGCCAACTCAACCTAATGGCTATATGACACCAAAAGTTAATTACCTTAAGGAATAGAGTCAATAACTACATACAATACCTACACACACTGAAACAGTTACCAAAGTTCCATCGCTATTACCAAATGAAAGAGGACATCCTCATTTTGCAAATCTTTCATGTGAAGATCTAACTGTAAACAATAGAATTATGATCCTTGTCCTCAAAGCACACTGTTATAATCACAGAGCACAATGCAGAAACAGCATCCCATAGATCCTTAGTTTTACCACCATCATACAGAATGTCGCAATCTACTAAAGCAAAAACCCGTCATGCTGCATCTCACCAACAATCTTATTTGCCCCTTCTACCAACTTAACACTTATAATGGTGACATTAAAATCAAAAACAACAGCTTTTAGTAATATTGGAGAATAGTGAAACAACAACAACAACAACAACAACAACCTCAATCCCTTTACAAAAATGAAAAGCGAGAAATCACATGCCACCAAGAACTTGATCGAAGAGCCCCATTATGTTATTAATTGTCTTTATTTACAGAAACAGATTTCAGCAGAAGTTCCTCTGTCCCGTAAGCCGGAACTTCCTAAACATATAATTTTCATGCAGGGCTTCTTAATGAAAGAAAACAACAGAGAAGAGGAATATTCTTATCCATTTATAATAAAACTGTCGAAGGGAAACTTACCTCTTCACCAAAAGCATCCAAGTAAGGAGAAGGCCAAGGGGCCTGACGCGCAGATCTCTGTAGTAGGATTGTTGTTCTCTGTCAATATAAACAAAACCCATTATTCGCTTGGTATCAAAGCAAATAAGAAATTAATTAGTGAACAAAGAAAAAGTAAAAGAAGGCAGGAGAAGATGGCTGAAAGAGAAAATTCAGAGGGCAAGAAGGAGAAAGGAGCAAGACAACCTAACTGTAAGAGTGATCCAAGACTTAAGTTCAAAAAAGAACACAACATACCCTAATCAACAGAAACACTCCAGTACCAGCACCACAGGTTACTGCATGAGTTTGGCATCCACTTTCCCTTAAAATGTAATAAAGGAAATTCTTTCAAATTCTAATCAATAGAAGCATGCGAAGCATAAACAAACCAAGGTCAACAGAGATTTTTATTGCAAAATAAAGCCTGAACAACAAAAATGCAATCCCTAAGCAGGAAGAGATATAGGGACCAAATTACAAATGCTATGCACCAGCTAACCCTCCTAATTTGACAGTTAGGTAAAATATCTGTAAATCACCAGAGTAAATCTTGTAATGAAATTTGGAAATAACATCAAGCTGCCAAATGAATCAGAACTCAGGACTCTTTTTACATTAGATTGAATTCCTTACTTTTATAACCCACATACACCAGTCATTAGAAGAGACTAGATAATTATTAAAGGAGAAAGGCCAAGTCCTCTATCTTGTCTTCATTAGGACCAAGAGAAAAAGATTAATCTACAAAGCAAAAGTAGAGATGCCATGCAATTCCACCACATAGTAGTTGATCCAGAACATCTGCACGGAGTGACTGACCCCAAACACAATATAGCGGTATAGTGTGGATAGTGGAGCAGTCACTACACCGAAGATAATGGATATAATGCAAATAATCCCTAATTCACACTTACAAAATGCTCAAAAAGTAATCAGAACGTAAGACACATCCATCAAATACTAAAAAATCATATCATTGAATTAAGACACAATTGATAACAATAAGTCAATAAGAAGCATAATCAATAACTAAGTCAATAAGCATAACTAACAACATTAAGTTAATAAGAAGACCGCACCAAATCCTAAATAAGTTCCTCCAACATCGTTGCACCATCTACAGTTATTAGATTTTAATCCGACAATCATTCTGCCACTCCAGACTTGACAGCCCATTTCCACCAGAAAGAAAACTTCACAAATAAGTCAGATTTACACCTATAATGGTCAAGTATCATTTTTGTATCTTATCATCAATTTTAAATCGTAACTAATGCTACCATTGTTTCCTAACTCTACCTTACATACTCTCACATTTTGTTAATTCTAGTTTAGAAGATGAAGTAGAACTTCAAAGCAAATAAGAAATAAAAGAAGAATACAAGAACGCTCAAGTGTTAGATGGTTTAGGAAAAAGGGAACAGATCTGCAAAGATGGAAACTACATCTTTGAGCATACAAACTTATATTAGAAGTTCAAATTTAAATATTACAGCTACCAATCAGTTTGAGACAGTAAAGTCAGTTGAATCCGAACACAAGGAAATAATTACAATCATGTGTGTAGTCATTGAACAGCTTAAGAATCAAAGACAACTTTAGATGTTCAAAAAGCATTTAAGCACAGTCTGTCAACCAATGATGAAATTGGTAGAAAATAAACCTGCAGCACGATTTCCAACTTGGGGAGCACAATCTACCACACAACAGGCACAATGCAGGCTCATCAAGAAGTGCTTTACATTCAGGGCAGCGTTGTTTGATACACCTGTGTATGTATGGCTATTGTATGAATAAAAAGAATAGTAATACAGTACCTTACCTAACCACATTAAATATAATAATTAAAATACCTCTGCAAAAGATCCTGATAGACATTTGGCAATCTCATCAACTCAAATGGAACAGCAGGTGTTACGTGCATATTATGTTGGACACCATGCGATTCAAATTCCTTGCAAAAATGACGGCACCAAATAGAGACTGATGATCTTGAAAGTTCATCCTTGAGAACCACATCTAGTGTGGGAATTTGAAACATTTTCTCAAGTTCTTGAATTTTAGTGACCTCAAACATGTCAATATTGGCCCTGTCCATTGTGTCATTTGGGGCATACCATGATCCATCCAACATATTTTCCTCGTCACAGAATGGTGCTGGGATAGAAGAATAAAGTATTTTCCACAACAACGCACATCTTCGCAAATAAGGGAAACTAAACCTCCGAATTGCATCTTTAATATCAACATTAGGGTCAAAATAGTTTGACACAAAGTACTGCTGAGCACATCCAGACTCACCCATGACTTTATATATGTCAGTAATCAGGCAATCCGAAAGACCTGATTCGCTTAATTTATGCTCAGATTTCTCATAATACAAAATTATAGCCTGCACCCAGATGAAAATGGATTAGGAAACAGACACTTTCAGAGAACACATCATTTAATTTAATTGAGTTGGAAGCAAAGTAACCAACCTGGGTTACAGCTACTATATAGAAAACATGCACAAGGGATAACAACGATTCTTCACATGACAAAAATGGATATGGCAGACAGAATAGAACCCACATCAAAGATGAGAAAGGATCATGGGCAAGTATAGGGTCTGAAGCCCGTCTCCAAAAGTGTATGTCGATGATTGACAAGTCCATTTCAATATGCTTTAAGATAGATAACATATCACCTGGGAATATATAGCAGGTACCAGAAACTAGAGTCAGTGGCAGATACGAACACTTACTACCCAACTAAAATAAACACTTGAGAGAATAAACTCAAGCAAATTTCTGGCACGAAGTCAATGCAAATAAATAAATAAATCAATCATCACCATTATCAGCATTAATAATTAAATTACAAGTTCAGATGCAAAATAAGCCTCTACTTTATTTAAAGGAAAAAACAATATTATGTAAATTCAAGATCAAGTTGCAAGTCATTTGGGTGAGAGCCCTTTTATTTTGACACAGTAGAAAACAACTTTGAAACCTAACAAATTTCCAACAAAGAACTGTTTTTATCCTATGAAACAAAAAAACAAAATAATAATAATAAACAAAAAGTAATAGTTTCCTGTTAAATGTGAACAGGATTTCTCTTGCAGTCTATTTGACAACAGCAAAACATCAAGTAATACTCCATACCTTCCAAATCAAACAGCTCATATTCACATTTACACTGTATTTGAATGCTCTTTCATTAACAAAACAGAATGGAAGTAACAGGAATGGACTGGAAAAGGGAAGGGAAGGAACAGAATGTTACCTTCCTGCTTGTTTGGAAGATTAATAAGAGAATGGAATAGAAATTCAGTTTGGAAGTTATATTATGAATGACCAGAACGGAACATATATAATTCCTAACTTCCCAAATAGCCCTTATTATATATCTTTAAGAAAATTTAATCAATATTAATAATAAGTGTCAAATAAAAAAATCAATAAGAACATATAACTCCATAAAAAACAATATAGTTTAAAAAAAAAATACTACAAACCTAATACTTTCAGTTTATATGACAAAAGAACATGGTTACAACAAGTCTCTAAAAAAATCAATAAGAACATATAAATCCATAAAAAACAATATAGTTTAAAAAAAAAAAAAAATACTACAAACCTAATACTTTCAATTTATATGATAAAAGAACATGGTTACAAGTCTCTAAAATTTAATTCCCTGGAAAGTAGCCTGGCACAATATGCTTTTTCCCTATGCCTTTCAAATGGACAGTCAGGTAAAGGTCTTATAGCATCAGGATGTTAAAAAAGATGATAACAAACAGTTGGTAACACGTCTTGCTCAACACCCAATTCCTCTTAATTTTTTCCATATTGAATCTTTAGATATAGGATTTGTCTGTGGCACTTATCAATTTTAGTGTACTCTCTAGGAAGGGAATGAACACAGGTAGTCATTGCAATTAATCCACTTCCCAATAACTATATAATAACTACATAACTCATAATGGATAAAAATTTGAAACACTTACTTTTGACATAAAGTTTTTAGTTCGCTTCATTCCACCACACTTCTGGAGGGAACCAATAATGAGCTTTTGATAGAGAACGGGAAACCGTTTCCTCTAAGTTCCTTGCCGTTCCGATCAATTATTAAACTCACAAACAAGGAAATTCGTTCCCCTTCCCATCATTCCCTTCCCACTTCCATTCCCCCCATTACCTCTCATCCAAACACACTCTTAAAAGAAAATGATGGAAGATTAATATATGCTAAATGTCACAATCCATAATCTGAAGATTTGACAAAGTATTACATGGGCTGTCAACTCCTTGTCACAACCCCTCTCTTTCATCCAGGTTCGGGATCGGCTATGTAAAATGTTGCAACAAAGCACAAAAATACACATGCTAAATAATTTTCTAAAATCATTAAACAGAACTAAGAACAAGAACTATACCTCTCACAGACACATCATTATTTGCATAATTCAGGGAAACCCCAGAGCAAATTGATTCTGCAAATAGTTGAACACCTCTGAATCTTTGAAGCACATGAATAGAATTCTTACTCCGTGTCTTTTGAACAAGTTTCAATAACAATGACAATATAAAGCCACTTGAAGATTTGAGTTCTTTATACATCGCACTAAGAGCAAAGTTTGGAGTCAAAGAAGTCTTTCCACAACGTGCAGCAATCTCCATTGATATCAAGGAGTACTTAAGGGTGTCCCACATCAGCATTGAGTGGTTTAGTCTGGCAAATCTTGATAATTTATCTTGTTTGCCTGGGAAATACATTTTAGAAAGCACCCGGGATAAATTTTCAAGATTTGGTCTAGTTCTATCAATCTGCCGCAAAGGAATGGCTTTTAGGAATTTATCTTTTCCAACAGCATTGGCAGCACACTGCAGAAGCTTCAATGCTTGCTGAATGCGAAGTGAATAATTCACTTCACTTGACCCAGCTGAGGTGGCTGCAGTATTTATTGAACCAATAGTCAAGCCAATAGACTGCTTAAAAGGCTTCCGTAACTCTCCAGGCAAAGTCGGCAAGACACAATTTACAAGTCGGCGGCACACCGGGCATAGAAACTCTCCCTTAAAAAATTAAAAAAGAAAAAAAGAATATTAAGACATCATAACAGATGGTTTGATCAACCCCTACAAATGAAAAAAAGATATCAGACAAGACTTGTACCTGATCTGGGTCAACAATATGTCCTCCTTCAAAAACAATTCTTCTAACAGATCTGTCCAAGCAGTGTAAAGTATATTAGGGCATCTTATACACTCAGTCACTATAACAACTACAATAATAATTACTACTTAGCGAAAAATTTGACCACCTATACATTATAATTTAACGATTTTTGTACATAATGTATATACATAGATACATCTGTATGTACATATACATACACTAATAATATAGGGTTAATATCAATTGACAGTAGTGTAAGAGTTCCACTATTACACCTATTTCTAACCATTATTCCCTTTCAATTTGAAAGTCCAAAATGAAACAGTTTAATGAAGAAAGAGAACTTGATTCTACTCTTTATATTACAAAAATGAAAATTAGTGTAGACTATAGAAATAAATAACAGTTTTTTAATAAAATGGAAAATTACATATTAATATTTGTATAGATTTTAGTATCTTCTAAATACATATTAGAATTGATATTCAGAGAAAATTCATCTGCACAAAACCACAAACTATTGTTTAGGACTTCCAGAAAAACTCATGATGATGTAAGAGCATTCTACTCCAGCCAAATACACTATAAGTAGCCTAGATTGCACGCTGCAGTAAAAACTTTGCCTCTTTACTTCTTGCAAACCAATGGAAGCTAACCCTCAAAAAATGGTCCAAAAAGCTAGGATACACCCAACACTCACCAAAAATGCCAACTAAGTGCCACAAAGTAAGAATAGGTGAGGCAAAGATTTTGAGCAGGTGTACACATGTTAAATAAAAGAACCTTAGGCATCATACAAACCACAACATGTCATTAGTGTTAATTCTGTTAAAGTACTGCATTCCAAATAAAAGAGTTGACCTTAGAGGGGGTCTTAGATTTCCACAAGGGTTTATAAAGAAGAAAAGTACCCCTTTTCAAAGAATGAGTAGGACACTGTGAGGGTAAAAAGGGAAAGATCTACTAAAAAATTTCCAGAAGGATCAATGGACCAAATTCTTTAACCAGGTTAAGACAAATGAATAGAGTCATGGAGGTTCCTATAATTTAAATTATGAAAAAAGCTGGAAGTCCCACGAAGGAAAAAAAAAATATTGGATAATTTAAAAAATGAGTAAGAGAATTTCATAAATAATTGAAAGATACAAACTGGAAAAGCACAATTAAAAGGGCCATATGCTGCCCATTAGACCTGACAAAAATTAATGTGAGAGTAACTGCCCGACCACAGAAAATCTCTCATGATATTTTCTATACGCCAGAGGCACACTTGAATCAGGGTAATCCAATCCCCAACAGAAGGTTAGGCCCTTTAACAATTATCTAGGCACATATAGATTTTGACTATGGATCCCAAAAGGAGGAAGCTCTAGAATTCCCACCAAAGGAAATCTACAGGTAAATCACGAGCCAATCCAAGTTTTGACATTCAGCCAGTGTATCAAAAGAGGAGAGGAATTGGGAGTCCATATTATTACCAGCTAACCCACCTTTAGACATATTGATTTCAGCCCAGAAACACACTCAAAGAGCTTAAACAGAGGGCATTACAAAAGCATTTTGTATCCTTATCTAAGAATATAATGGCATGCAAATGAGAAACAACAATCCATTTGGAGCCCACTTTAAAACCTTTTATAAGGCCATTTTCAACTGTTCTAGAAATAAGATGAAAATTCACCACCAAAGTAAACAGAAAAAGAGACAATCATGAAACTGTGCTTTAGGCTCCCCACCAATAATCACATAAAATGTACTAGTTGAACTTGAAAGACAACCTACAACCCAACTCCTCCACTTGGTGCCAAATCCCTTTCTCTCCAAAACATAATAAAAAGACTCCGGCTGGCCCAATTGTGAGCTTTATCAAAACCCAACTAAAGAACAATATTGTGCTATTTGTTTACCCTCACATGTCTACCACTTCACTTACCATACATACGCACATCATTGCAAGGCACCGATATGTGATCCTGTTCATTATACTTGATTTGGTTGAATAACTAAGCTCACAATCTTCATTTTTATGCATTTTTTTACACAACAATTAAGCTTTTTTCCACTGGGTGGAATCAGCTACATGGATCAAAACAACGCCATTTAATCCTATCATAAACCATGGCTCTAGACAAGCCAATCAAATTTAGGATGTGTTTGTTTCAGCTTTTAAAAAGAATGATTGTGAAACTTAAATTTTATATAGATAAAGTAGTTGAAAACTGATTTTTTTCAAAACTACTCTTTTCAGCTTCAACAAAAAAGCTGAGATCAGATTTTTTTTTTTTTTGGAATTCTGATTATTTTTAAAAAATTATCCAAATATGTGAAAATTGATTTTTTTTCCAAGTGAAAAAAGTGATTTTTTGCCAAAAAAATCACAAACAAACACACCCTTAGTTTTTTCTTGGTCTTCTTCTACCCCTACCTATTGGGCTATCCTCCATCTAATCTATTTTTCTTCCTAGGGCTTCTATTTGTCGTCTTATCACATAACAAAACCACAAGAAGCGTGTTAGGACCCCAATTATATATACTGATGAAAATGTTACCCATGTCCCTTGTAATATTACCCCAAGTAACTCTGTTTTACCTTATGCTAAGGTTTATACCAGAAAGAATAGAAAGAGGGAGGCTGACACGGCAAGGCATGTGGCCAAGAAGGGGTGGGAGGGACTTGTAACTAACTTTGCCTTGCTGGCAAGGTTAGTGGGAAGGGAGGGAGTGCATTACTGATTCGGTTATGGGATGAGGTGGAGAGTATTTGGGAAGGGGAGAGTGCTGAGGGGAGCAGCTCAGATAGTTGGAACTAGAATAGACTCAGGAGGGTGCTAGGTCTCTCGAACACCTAGCTGTTTCTCATTCATATTTCTTTTTTTCTGTAAATAGAATATACTGCAGAAGGAGGGAATTGATACTACCCGGGTATTAATCTCTTCTCCTTGCAATTCATATAGCTTCTGCTCTTTCATTCCATTTATCTGATACCAGTTCTTACAAAGCGAGATTCTACTGTCTTTTTAACAATAGGTGCTATCCCACTTCCCAACTTCCACTCTACTGCATTTTATCATGTTTAGTGTGTCCATTCATCCATCGCAACATCCTCATCTCTACAACATTGAGCTTATTCTCTTGTTAACTTTGTACTGTCCAACATTTAGTTCCGTACAATATTGCAAGTTTCATAGCAATGAGGTATAATTTTCCCTTAAACTTGAGTGTTACTTTCCTAGCACAAAGAATAGTTAAAGCACTACTCCATTTAATTGATCTGACTTGAATCTTATTGTTTATGAATTTCTTTATAAAAGAAGAATTTAACTAAAATAAACAGAAGAAAAAGAAGAGAAAAGGAAATAGAATTTCCAGTGGTTCAACGAACATCCATGAGCAAAATATAGAAAATTTACTACAATTAGTGGAGATTACAAGGAGTAGTTGTTCAATAGTCAACCTCCATCCAAGGGGAAAAGTTTCCTGTTTGTCGACAAATTTCGAGGCTATGATCCAAATTCCAATCTCCAATCCTTCCACTATCAACCACAATGTTCAAAGAATTTTGGTTCCCTTTTCTTGATGCGTTATCCAAAACTTGTCCCACAGCAAATGCATCATTGTTTGTGTCAGCTAACCCTCCTCTATACTTTCTACCACACCTACCTCCATCTCCTCTCTCCCATCTTCTGATACCATTCCTACCTATTCTCCTATTCCTATCCTAGTTTCTAGTTCCATACTCTCCTCTTGTTCTCCTACATTTAAGTCTCCTTCCCTCTCATCAACTTCTGTCGTGCCTTTGATTTTCCAACACTTGGAAATTCTCTTAGCTCTACCACCTCCATCTCCTCTCAAGATGTCAATGTTCCTTTTGCTTCACCAAATTCCTTTTCAGTTTCTGAGTCAATTCCCTCTCCCACTCACCCCATGCTCATGAGGGCCAAATTTGGTGTCACAAAGCCCAGATGCTTACTCATCTCGAGTCCTCCACTGTTAGCCAAAACCTACCAATTGCCAATGGAAAGGTGTAATGAAGATGATTTACTTGCAAGCCCTGGTTCCCTTACCCTCTACTAGGGTGGCCTAGCCACTAGCTGCAAACAGGTGTTTCGGGTAAAGGAAAAATGCCATGAACCATCTCTCCTAAAAGCTTAAGTTGTTAGATAGAGGTACATGATTGTACCTGGTGTAAACTTAATTCACTTAATACAAAATCAGTTTCCTCTGAGGACCTATTATAGTCTTTCTCCCTCTCTCTCTTATATTAAATTCAAAGGTCTTGGGTTTCATAAACAAGCCAAAGTTTTTTAGCAGTGTTTGTTTTTTGCAGTTCTCAGATGTCTTCGGCTTAAACGGAGAATAGAATTTTCAAGGGAACATCTTCTACAGACAAAACTTAGGATAAGGTTGTCTTCTTAGCTTTTATGTTGTGTTCTGCTAACGGTCTATTCAGAGGCGTTTCTCTGCTAGATATGCAGAGAAATTCACATGCCTTGTTACATGGCTCAATCTCTTAGGACCTACATGTTTTGTTTTGCATTCTTCTTGTGAGTTCACCTTATCCTCTCTCTTTGTACTCCTTTCTCTCATTAATAAATTTCTTTTTCTGTAAAAATAACATATTTGAAAGTAAATTTAATCAGGTATGCAACAGTTGAAAAACAAGGATTTGCATAAGGTTTAGTTGATCTCAGAAGGCCACAACATAACTGCAGAGTAAAACTTAAAAGAATATTTCAAAATGTTATAAACTCAGACACAAGCGTTACTGTCACAAGCTTTAAAAAGCGGAAAAAAAGAGAAGGGGGGGGGCATCATGCAGATATCTCCACATGAAACATACCTTTCTTTCAATGAAGATAAATACCGGTCAAGACACCCTTGATGTACTGCATGCCCACATGAGGAAAGATGAACTCCATCACAATCTGTAGGGCCAAATCCATCATATGCTGGATGCTTTGATGTTGACTCTGCAGAAGCATTCTCGCTAGGAGCATTTTCAGATGCAGAAGAATTTTCTGATAACTCTCTCAAAAGATCAGCTGCGTACTTCCCGAGCAAAACAGAATCGGTATCTATTATAATATTTGGATTCCCTCCAGCAGTTGGAATTTTCTCATCCTCGTTCATCAAATTAGTAGCGGAAACAAGATCATGCATCTCTTCACGAATGGAGTAGTACATACCCTGCTCTAATGTCTCAAAAGTATATGGTGTCTTCTCCTTTTCATCATAAGATGTGTCTGGGAGCTGAAAATTTCCCATTGCTGGGAACTGATCCCTGAAATATTGCAGAAAAGCTTTAACTTCCCCACATTGCCCGCTAGAAGCTAATTCGTTGGCAGCATTCTCAAGTAACCGAGTTAAGTGGGAAGATGATGTTGATCCAGAGCTACTTGAATTCCAATTCACAGCCAATGTACCTGTCATCTTGGTGTTGGCAACCGGCATGTGTTCTTTATCTGCTCGGCGAAGTTGATCCCATGATGGGGGACCCCCGTCAACCGAACTCACAAGCCTAGATTTCTTGTAGATAGAAAAAATACATGAATTAGGCTATAGTGGCAAAAATAAGTAACAGTGAATTAAATTAACAAAAGTGCAGTGCAACAAACTGAAACCTATACATGAAGAAGCTCACAGAAGGTACATTACTGCCATATACCTGAAGAAGAATCAAAAACGAAACTGGATGTCTTGAATTGTGATCATGGCAAAGAGAGCATACAACTTGTTTAGATTCTTCAGCATCATGTTCAGTGTCTAAGTCACCTTCTTGCCCCACTTGAGAACCATCATCACCCATGGAATCAATGCTGGCCAAAAATTTCGTCTGTTGGGCTCTCATTTTTTCCTACATTAGAAACCAATTGAACAAAGAATTAAGGTAATTAAATTGGCGCAACAGAACAAGTCAAGACTGGCTTGAACATACATAAAATAAATGACAATGTTTAGCACAATCGAGGATAATTGCAACCAAATGTCTTCCTTCGCCAGTAAACTACCAACCTAAAAGACATGAAAGGAATATGCCTTTCAAAATCTTCTAGGGTTTAAACTACCAACACAAACACTCAGATTTGTCATGCAATAAAATCACATTAACTATAACAAACAGAATAACACAATTTTTCAATATCTTTGACAGAAAATATATATATATATACACGACCACCTACCATTACTGCAGCCTGCCTCTCTCGAGCTTTCACCTTGCGTTTCTCGCTATCAGAAGCTGACAATGAGATACTTGAATCTTTAGTTGGAACACATTCAGAAATATGAGTCACCACTTCAGGGGCAAGTTTTTGCAACTCAGTCATGCATCTGTCATCAATCTCAGCAAATTTCTTCAGTAAGCTTTCAATTAAAGCAGATAGACTGCAACCACCTGCTTCTACAAAGTTGCCTACATTTTCCTTCCTGTGCATTTCCATCAATAAAACAAGAAGTGATAACAAGCTGTAGCTGTGTTCACCACCATAAAAGGAATTCTCATCAATTACTTCTCCAGAAAAGGCTATTATGGGAATTTGCGCCACATCACTCTCACCAGATTCTTTCTGCTGAAAACAGATATCTAATGATAGTGATAGCAAATGCAGTGCAGGTAGAAGAACACCATCAGGAGCACGAGATTCAGGTGATTTAAAAGTAAAAACAGCATAAAATATCACTGCACGGATAATCTGTAGGATAACTTTGCAAGTGGCTACTCTGGCTATCCCCTTCAGAGGAGGATAAATTTTGGTCCACTTTGGCAGCTGAGCAGTTAGCGCAGAGACGCTACAGAAGCGTAAGTATCTTTCTTCAGCAACTTGTAAATCCTTTGAACTGCAACGTGGATGATACAAATCCAATTCTTTCCAAAACGACCATCGCAGAGAATACATTCCCTAATACAACAGATGAAAATCTAGGTAAATTCCAGCTACCAGAAGAAATTGATAAATTTCTTAAAGAGCTAACAAAACCTGATTGAAGCCAGATGGATTAGAATAAACAGCAACTGCATCCAAAATGTCTTGAAGCTGTTCAAACTTGGAGAGATCACGAGGAAGAGACTTCACTAATTGGCTGCGAGTGGCATCCCCAACGGACAACTTATAAATTAGTTCTCTTTTCAAACTTTCAGCAGTAGTTAACCCACAAAAGCGCCGTTCTTTTATTATTTGAATAATAATAGTAAGCATTTCCTGGACTAGAACAGATTCATACCTGTAAATAAGAAAGTATTCATAATTAAACAAGATATATTTAAAAAATCAGATAGATTGACAAGAAAACATAGAAGTAATTATATATATGAGCAAAATGTAACAGAACAGAATATAAGTAAAATATGATTTATCATTAATCCAATATCTTAAGATATCATCATAAGATCCTGATCAGACTCTAATAGAAGTAAACAAGCAAAACTTTTAATATTTGTTAGACGTATAAAAAACTTTTAATATTTGTTAGAAAATCAGTCAAGAGCATTTACTAACAGCTTAGGCTATTTTGGAGAATTGGTGCATCACATGGTATCCAAACTTGTACTCTATAATCAAGTGATTAGGAAATCGATCACTCCTACCCTCATTCTCAGCAATTAAAATTAAATCTTAACACAAAGTAAAGTAAGCTTGTGCATTATTCACACTCTAATCCCACTGGATTCTTGAGTAAGAAGCATATTAGCGATATAAGTTATAAATAGGCCTGCAACTAACAGCTTAAGCTTTTAGGAAAATTGGTCCTTCACAATATTAATCAATCAAATGAGGACAATTTAGTGAGCAATTGAATTGTCGTGATTTTAAACATAACCACTTGCTTCAGTCACTCAATTAACACATAGTTGCATATGAAATTCTAATAAAAGGTAGTTGCATATGATATTCTAATAAAAGGTGACTTTCATAAATTCAGACTCATGAGGACAACGGATAGGCTGGAGGTAACAATTGTAAATGACTGTGTCTCAAGGAGAACTATAAGATGAGACAAAAATACTGTAAGAACTGGAGGGCCAAAAGGTTCCAATAAGTAACCATTTGCAATTGTGTACAAATCATATAAATAATGAGCTAGAACAGCATACAATTCAGTTAGGTAAGCATTACAAAACGAAGAGCACAAGGATTATAGATTGCATAACTAAGTCTAGTTTCCATCCTGGAATCTTCACTTCAGAACAGAAATTCATAGGAGAGAAATAAGTACAGAAGAAAATGATGAGATATATATATATATATATATATATATAGGAGATAAGAACCACAAGTAAAGCTCACAGTGACTCTGTATGTTTAACAAAGAAAACCTTCCGAAAACAGGGTAGTTAAGAAGACCACTTTATCTTTAAAAACAGTAACAGGCAACAGCAAGAAATTATCCCTGAAATTCTGGTGTTTCTCTCTAACCAAGACAACAACTAACTGCATATAGTGCGCAACGCCAATGAACCTTGCCTTCTTTACTTCTTCCAAAACATCTAAAATGGCACGAGACAAATTGATCTGAATGCTAAAAAGTCAACAACAAAATTTCTATTGTCAGGCACCTTTATCTTATTATATTATTATTATACTACCGGAAAATTTTTCGACAATATGACAATGGGTGAAACTATAGGAACTGTAGGAGAGCATTGTGGGGCTTCAATTTCAATCAGCTTTTTACAGATGATACTTACAAAATGATGCTACGTTAGATGAGTTCAACAAGATAAAATGTGGTAAAGAAAGGCCATCCCATAGAGCAACATGCTTAGAACTCATGAGAGTATTTGCCCATAAAAAATGATTAATAAAAAGTACTACAAACAAACAAAGGAGTGACCAAAGGGGCTGCTAAAGAATCACAACAGAAAAGGACTAATCAAGAAAACAATTTTATCTTTCAAGAAATTATATGCCATTAACTTTCTATACTACATTAAAAAAGATTTAAATTTTAATGGTTTGATTGTTGACATAGTTTATGATAGGACACTATGGTATCGTTTGATCCATATATCCAACCCCACCTAGTGGGATAAAGCTTGGTGGTGGTGGTTGTTGTTGTTGCTGCTGCTGTTGTAACTTCCTATATTATTGCATGTCTAAGCATTTCAACATAACAGAGATACAAGAAAAGGTTGCCATGTTTCAGGAGATGAGGACATACTCGCTAGACGGTTCAAGATTCAGGGATAGGTAGTTTGACAGCCCAAAGCGCTCCAGAATTCTACTGACATATTTATCTTCTGGAGCTAGTGCAGCACACCACTGAAGAAGAAAAAGATCAAGCTCCAGACCTTGTTCAGACCTGTAGAAGTAAAGAACTGATATAAACTAATAATATATGAATTTCAACCCATCAATACAATATATAGTAATACATAACTGACTTACCAACGTACTGATCTATACCATTCACAAGACAGTAAAGCAGCATCTCCATTTTTTCGCCACATTCCAGCATGGACTTCAGCACAAAAGACTCTAATACGCAATGGATGCTCCATAATATAGGCAGAGAAACCATATGGATGACTTCCCCGTAAAGCATGTCCAAAGAAGTCAGTGTAGATTGTTGATTGTGGATGAGAAGAAGAGACATCAGTCACATCTGGCACTTCAGATTCACTAAAATATCTTTTCAGTGCCTTTTGTAACAGCATGGAAAGCAATCTATGTAATGGAGTGTGTAAAGATATATCTTGTGAACTAACATCATAGACTATCTGTGGCCAATCAGACAATGATAGAAAACGTAGACCATCTAATTCTGCAGGAAAATCTTCTTCCATTGCACTATCATCAACACCAGAACGAATGCAGGTATTTTCTGAATCTATTTCACCATTTGTTTTCAGTTTACCATCCTTCACTGCATTTTTACCGATTTCCAGGCCATCAACACAGTAGTCAGAGCATTGCCTATGATGATCTTCGCTTGAACTTGCACGCCTACCAAAAACATATTTACCTCTCCTGAAATTAGATATTGTTCTTTTAAATGCTGAAAAATTGCCATCATAAACACTATCACTGTTTGGAGATAACATGTTAGGAAGTACCCCAGGGGTATTCTCAACTCCCAACCAATTCTCAATAGCCCTTAGACACTCATATATCAACCAGGTGACAGAACATGGAAGTAACAAATGAGAAGAGGCATCGGATTTTATCTCAGGAATCTTTGGTGAAGCAAAGGCACTATTCCTACAGGTCACACTACATGCAGAACTTTCCTGGGACATCCTACCTACCTTTGCATGTCTTAGATCTGCATCATCTGATTCATTCTTATTTGAGCTCCAAACAATTTCATCATCCATCTCTCCATTGCTAGCATCAAAAAACGCCCCATCCACCAACAGAGAGTGAATATTGGCAATCGAATGACCTAAAACAAAAGGCAAATGGACATTCTCATTTTCTTCTTCTACAAGTTGACCTGTTTCTCTCCTTTGAGGGTTCATCCCTTGCACAAAGGACAGAAGTCTCATCCAAGTTCTTGAGATATCCTGCTGGTCATTGGTTACATATTTGGGTACCACCACATGGCTCATAACAAATCGAATATCTTCAACAACACGTATTGTCGTCTCATACAAATTTACCCACCTGGATACCTGCAAAAGGATTCAATATCTCTTAAACAAAACACCATAAAAGAAGAGTAAAAAACATGATTTTAGACGTATAGCTATATTTCACAAATATAAAATTCTTAACAAAACACCATAAAAGAAGAGTAAAACACATGATTTTAAATGTATAGCTATATTTCATAAATATAAAATTCTTAACCAACTTCACAGCAAGAACCACTTAAAATTATTTAAAAGGACGTGAGCCAGACAGACACTCATTATTGTTGCACATCTCAACATTATATCTACCAAAGTAGTATTCCTTTAAAGAGATGCACTAAATCACTACCTGTAAACGTCCGTCTTCAGCACAAGAAGTGAAAATGTTTTCTAAACATCCCAATAGCATGGTTAGTAGGTTGATTTCCTTCACGAGACGTGGGGTGAGAGTGGGCACTGTAAGTATCTGCACAGAGAACGTGGATAGTAGCGGATACCTCTTCAGAGGAAGATCACTGCACTCTTTTACGGCCTCATTTATAACACTAGGATAGTAAGTGAGAAAAACTTTAGCAAACTCATACTTAAAAGTAGGTTCACCCAACAATTTCAGGAGTAGCTCATGGAGTTTCCTTACAACAACATCAGTTAAAAACCTCTCAGCTCTCACCAGGATACCCAATAAACCAGTAGACGAGAACAACAACCTAGCAACAAAACTAAGCAAACTCTCACTATGCTTGCAAAATTCTAAAAGCATATCAACCACAGCAAAAGTTAGCTCATTTGCAGCCTTCTTTCTTTCGGTAACAGAATCACTCGCAAACGTTAGCTTGTCTTTCCAACAATTGAAAAGAAAACCAAGCATAGGTGCAACAGAGTTTGCAATTCCCTCCGGAAGGGGTTGTATCTGCTCAGCACCCTTATGCTTAGAGCAGAACCCCTCACGTTTCCAAGCGGTCACATCCCCACAGTCACAACAACCACCACCCGTGTATATAACAAAGTAATCATGGCCCTTGTGATTACCATTCTCAAAACAAGGAACACATATTGCGCAAGTCGGGTCATGTTCGCACGTCCTGCACCTGTAGGCTATATCATTGTGTCCCCAGACTGCTCCACAGACACCCCTCTGCCCAACAGACATCTTGGAAAGGTTTTTAAGGGCAGCACCCGGGTCACCCTCAAACATCAACCACTGCAACCACACCATGCTCTGATGGAAACTCTTCTTCATTGTAACACCCAACGTCGTCTTCTTTGAACCGGACTTAGATTCTTGCATAGCTTCCGCCACTTCCGCATCAGAAGGCAATATAACAGACACCAGCTCAGGTATCAACTCCCTCTTATCCTTAACAAAAGCAACCAAACCAGGCTGGTCAAGCTGCTCCTCAGGAACTCCAAACTGAGCAAGCCTCTAAAAAAAAGCCAAAAACCAAACATCAATATGCAATCAAACACAAAATAAAAAACGATCAAACCCTAAAAGTTAAACCCCAAAAAAAAAAAAAAAATCAATAATCGGCATGCATGAGCAAAAATCCATTCAATTCAAAAACGGGGTAAAATAAACCGATTAAAAACAGCTAAATTAACCAACAACGATCATATCTTTATCAAATGCAAAGTGAATTGAACAGTGATCAAGTGACTACGAGTGCGAAATTGAAGAGAAAAAAAAAGGCAATGGGGTTGTTGTTACCCGAACGATTCGATCTCGGGGCTTGAAGGACAGGGAATCGGAGGGCGAGTCAATTTCCATGTTATCGGCCATGAGGGAGCGCCAGAACCGAACGAGGCAACAGCACAAAGAGCGAGGACCGAACCGGGAACCTTCGCTCCCCAGGTTTGGTCTCTGAGGAGAAAGGGATTGTTCAATTTCGTGGTTTTTCGCGAAGAAAACAGAGAGCAGAAACAGAATAGAGGAGAAACCCTAATTCCGAAAATCCCCAATTTTCGCTGTGAATTCTAATTCCATAGTAAGACGATGAAGATGATGACGATGCTATGCAGAGCTTTTACACTGATTTCTCGTGCCTTCTTCGTGTAGCGGTTCCATTCCATTCATTCACTGTTTCCATTTAAAAATTAAATTAAAATATAAAATATGGGATAAAAAATGAATATAAGTGTTAGAAAGTGATTTTTTTTTCCCTTGCCGAAAAAAAGTGTTTTGATTTTTGGGGAATAAGGAAAAGTCACACCTTTTTTGTTTTCATAAAAACTAGCAATTTTGTGATTAAATTCATATAAACTAGCAATGACATAGGTTACTAAAGACAAATGGATAAAGACGCTAGTGATATGTCTTAAATTCCGGAAAGAAAAATATTTAGATTGTTAAAATTCTTTGCCAAAGATTTTATTGAATAAATAAGTTAGCATTTTTCGAACAAGTAAATAGTTTTTATTATTCCAATTTATATAATTATTCTTTAATATTGATATATCAATTAAAATGAAAGTTCTTACTTTCCAGATATTTGTGATAATTTAACCAGAAACCGACTATAAAAATTTATGAAATATGATCAGCAGGCACAATAGACAAATTGTTCATAAAGAATAATGAGCCAATTTTTTATTTTTATTTAATTAATTTTAAATAGAAGCCAACTTTTATAGAAATTATCAGAATATAACTAAAAGGATGATTCTAAATTCATGCACATACAAGTGCAGTGGCCTTTGCTTTAACCGACTTACATTGCTAGTCACACGTTATATTGGATATTTAAGAAAAATCACATTAAGTTGAATGTAAACAAAATTTAATTCTTTTTTAATAACCTTTTCGGGCTGCTTTTATTTAATAATTTAATTTTTATATTTTGGTCTTTTTACTAATTTATAATTTTATTTCAACGTAGCGACATTGCATTCATTAGTCTCTCTTGGTTTGGTTGTTACTTCGCTTAGTGGTTCACTCAATCATTATTCTCTTTATATTATATTATATTATGGGTTGGGTGGTGTGGCACTCTTCTTTACACAGCCGGTAAGACTGTTGACCCCAGATATTCGTGGCCAGCCCAAAATAGTTAGGCCCATTTCAAGTGGCCCGCATTTAAGCCCATCCATGATTTTCCAATTTTATACAATTTTTTATGAAAAGAGGCAGAATATTTACAGTCCGCGCAAGATGGGTATAACTTTTGTTTATTTTAGGGTGAATGCTATGATACCTTACTAAAGTTGAACATTTGGTGCCCTTTTTAAGCATTAGCAAATGAAGAGCAGATATGTGGATGGTATTTGTGTGGGCAACTGAAATGTGGGTGTATGGTACTATTACCAAATCATTCTTCCTGCCATGCACCTCGCTTCTCTTCCTTCGCCGCTGCCATCCGTCTCCTCCAGCAGCCTCATCAGTGACATCCTCCACAGCATCCCTAGCATGCTATCGCCCCTCCCCCTCCCCCTCTGTCGCCATCCACCTCCTACAGCCCCCGAAACTGCCGCTCTACCGCCAACGCCGCCGCAAGAATCATACCATGAACCTGCCGGAGTCAGACCCACGCAATCGCGGTCCAAATGGTTCAGATCTCTGCCCGAATTTGTTTCAAGAAGAAGCAATTGTTGCTGTTGGTAACTATGTTGTTGTTGTTCTTGTTCCCTTCTTCATCTGCAGAGACCCACCTCGATTGGAAGCTCGTGGGAGGTGGCAACATCGGGGCTAAGTGAAGAGGGCTGCTATGACAGTGGGTGGCCATTAGTTTCGCGGTGGCAGCAAGCGCTTGCTGGGGCGAGGGTCTCGGGCTTGGCGGGTGTTGCGTGGAGGAGGCCGATGGGTGTGGATTGCATGGAGGAAGTGCAGGGTGGGTGGTTTGTTTAGTTGGAGATTGTGGTGGCGCGACCGATGGTTGTTATGTGGGCGGTTACAGCCACAACTGAGATAGGATGGAAGGAAAGGGTAGGCGTGGCGGTGCCGCGGTGATGGTGGGTTTAGGCGGCTGCTATGGTGGTTGTTGGAGGGTGGCTATCGGCGGCTGTCGGGAGTGAAGGGAAGCAGAGAGAGTTTGTTTTTCAGGTCGGATTTCTAGTATATACCAGAGTGATTAAGGTGCATCCAACTACATGCATATTAATCAATTTTCTATTGGCTAAAAGAAAAAAGGGTACCAAATGCACAATAGTGCAAAGGTACCAGAGAAATGGCCTTATTTTAGAATAAAATTTTCCAATTGTATGATATTTTTTATTTTTATATACCTTTTAGACGTAAAATTAATTATTGATTAACATACTAAAATAGCTCTTCTATACAAATACTTTTATGTGGATTTAAACTGTGTTATTATAGAGGCATCTTAATCGCACAGCTCAAAAATAATATAAAAATTTTGATAATTACATAGCAAAGTATTTGTGTATAACTTGATCAAAATTTTCCCAAATAATATTGCATTTTAAATTAAAGTTTCTTATAATCCAACGCTATACTTGCAATAAAATAAATTCATACTAACTCATGAAAGATTGTTATCAAATTATCTATAAAAACAGATTAATTTTAATACATTGTCAATGAAAAAGTAGGGCTATCATCTAATCATATATTATTAAGTTATTTATGCTTCTAGCATAAAAAATAAATAAATACTGTTTTAAAAAAATTTTCAAAACAAAAGTACTTATTTATTTATGTTTATCAAAAAAAGCAAAAGTAAAAAATATTAGTTTTCTACTTTTTGATGAACAGATAAAGAGCTGCTTCTTATAGAAATAAAAGTAGTAGAAGAGATAATTTTAAAATTTTAGAAGTGCTTTTTTAAAAAAATTAAAAAAGGTATTTTTTCAATTATAGAATCACAAACAAATGGAGTCTTCTTTCTCAAATTTATGAACCGCTAACTTGTCACTTTATTACAATTTTATTTTTAAATTTTTTTAAAAAAAAGATATCACGTTTTCACTCTCATTCTCACTCTACCTCTCTCTATGTTCTTAATTATAATTTTATAAGAAACTCTTATATTTATCACGTTTAAATAGTTTAACAACTTCTAATTTTAATAAAAAAAACTTATATAATTAGGATAATTATTTTTATATGATTTTTATGTGAAAAAATTTGAAAAGTATGATATTTTTGATAAAATTTAAAAAATATGGTATTTTTTATTTTTATTTTTTATTTTTTATTTTTTTCTCTTTCTTACTTTTTTCTCTCTCATTTTTTCTCTTTCCTCTCTCTTTCTTTTCTCTATCCTCTCTCCTCTTTCCTCTCCCCTACACTTTGTGTGCTCTCTCTCCCCCCTCTCTCTCTCACTCCCACTCTCGCACAAACACACACAAAACAAAAACACACACAATTAAAAAAATAATAAAAATAGAATCTGGTTCTCTTTTTACCGAATTCACATTTTGAAAATAATAAAAATAGAATCCAATTCTCTCTCTACTGAATTCCTTTTTTTATTTTTATTTTTTATAATTCGGTAGTGTGGATAGCGAATTCACCTTTTACATTTTATTAAAATAATGGAATTCGGCTGACAACAAATCGGATTCCCTTTAAAATCCTATATTTCTTTAATTTTGTCAAAAATCTCACATATTCTCAATATCACTCTCAAAATCTCATATAAAAAAAAATCACCCATATAATTACATCTAAATGCAAATAATTTTCTATTTTTACTTCTGCTTCTTCTTCTGCTTGTATAGAAGCACTTCTCTTAGAATCTTAACCAAACAAACCCATATGAAAGACTTTTTGACAAGGTTAAGAAAATCGAACCGAATATCAAACCGGTCAAGGTATGGGCTCAAAGGTTCAGAGGTCCAATCGGTTCAACCAGGGGTTCGACCGGAATATAATAAAATATATATTTAATTATTTATATATATATATAATTAACTAAATATATATATATATATTATATATATATATATATATAATTAACTAAAAAGTAAATTTTATATTAAATCATTAACAATAATCACATAAAAATAAAACAATTAAGTAAAGACTACCTGACACTTTAAATAATATGACCCATATTAAAACTCCCTTTTCTTTTTATGCTTCCAGACCCTTCCCCCACTTTTTCTTCCCCGTACCCCCATTATTCCTCATTTTCCTTTTTCTTTTTCTCTGCATTCGTGACTCCTACATTCTTGTTTCTTCTTCTACTTTTTTTTTTTTTCAAAGAAACAACAGTGACACAATCGAGTAAAATATGGCACTGTTCGCACTGAACCTTTTCTACATTCTTCTTCCTTCTTCTTCTTCTTCTTCTTCTTCATTTTTTGGAGTAGAATATGGCACTATTTGCACTACAACTTTTCTTAACTATGCTTTTTGGATAATGAGTGTGAAAGTCAACTACTATTATTGATATAATAATACATAATTGAATGTATAAAATACTTTTATATCGGCAGTACATCAAAATTGCATCCATGTAAAAATCTATAGCTAAACTAGCAAATGAAAAGAATTGATAGAAAAATTTTAACTATGACAATGATAGAAAAATTGAAATAGAAAATGCACAAACAAAGAGGGGGAAAAAATTCTTAATTGATGATGGAAAAGATGGAGAAAATGAAAAAAAGAAAGGAAAGCAAATGGTGAGAATTTGATGATTGTGATGTCTCTATAATCTATATAATCTATACTATAATTTATACAAATATGATGTAACACCCTCCCAAATACAGTACTATGCTTAAGTCATAGTACCACATTCAGGAGTTGTTACGGTTACCTGAGCGGACCTTGACTGACAGTAACTTCAGCCGTCTTTGCAACTTCTCGAATTATTTGGAGATAACACGAAAATAGGGGTGAGAATTTTTGAATTCTCAGTAGGATTCCTCAACTATCATGCATACTGTCATCGATGTCATCTCCAGTTTGCTTTGGCTTATTATGAAAAAGGTGAACATGTTATATAAACTATTTAATTTTATAGTTTGAAAATATTTTATCTGAAGCAAAGTTCCTTTTACTCGTACACTTGCATTTGGGAGAGCCCATACAAAATCAATGCATGAATCATACTAATAATAATAACTGCAACATATTAAGATGTACATAGCATTAATATACTGGAGACATAACATCTACACATGACTTTACTTGTACTTGAAGTTACGCAGATACATAAAATTTACTTTTCCTCTTTATCTTCTGCTTATCATGCCATATTCCAGAGTATGATCACCATATCATACCCCATGGGATGTGATCGCCATGTCACATTCCTTAGGAATATGTTCTTCCTGCCACGTCCCAGAGTATGATCGCCATGTTATACTCCATCAGAATGTGATCGCCATGTCACATTCCTTAGGGTGTGGGATCATTATGCTATATTCCAGAGTATGATCACCATATCATACCCCATCGGGATGTGATCGCCATGTCACGTTCCTTAGGAATATAGACTCATCATCATATCTTTCATCATAAAATCTTTACATGCTACCATGAATTTTCGATACTTACACTAGCTGGGTCGTTGCCATGTCTCATGTGAATGGGGTGCTTGCATATGCTTTAGTCTTTAGTCTTTAGTCTTTACTGCCCTTGGGTAGTCTAATCTAGGAGTGAGCTTGTCAACTCATCTCGTGACCGTCGTCACACAGACTAACCCACAAGGGGATTCACGTGCCTCTAGTCTTGGAGGGATCTCATTTTGGCCACGTGCCTCTAATTGAAAGGATTTCTTTTGGTCATGTGCCTCAAAATTGAGGGATCTCATCTGACCACGTGCCTCCAAGGTAGAGGGATCTCATAGTTTTAGCTGCCTTCACAGGGAGGGATTCAATGTGCAACTGCCTCCAAGTGAAGGGATTCACATTTCATCTTATTTAACTGTCTTCACAGGGAGGGATTCAAAGTGCAACTGCCTCCATGTGAAGGGATTCACATTTAATATATTTATGTCTTCTCATTCTCATGCATAATCAAGCATAGACATGCTGAATACACTTATACATGTGCTTCCTCATTTATTTTCATATACCTCATATCATACTTATATCATTCTTGCATATAGAATTTTCACATACATATTCATAATTGTATAGCTGTTCATATTATAAATTTCTTGAAATATAAACACTCATAATTTCATAGACTTCTGCCGTAAATTCGGTAGCATAACGGATCAGATCCATTTCCCCATGAATAGTGCTAGTTCTCACGGACAAATCAGTCATAGCAGTATAATCAATCTAACATATCTATCAATGTAAAACTTGCAGCCGTCAACTCAAGTCTTATATGTTCACAAACACTTGTGAAACCAACAATTTGGTCATTTCTGCCAATTTTATTCACTTCTACCCGAATTTTGTATAATTCACCTTTACTTCTACTCAACTCATTTAAACCTGAGTTTTGGATATGTCATAGCTCTATGTGTCTAGTTTTCAACTCTTTTGGTCCCATCTCATTTCGATATGTGTAGCTCTAGATATTTGAATTTTGCCTTAACCTATTTAGTTACTGGTCCGAATTATACTCTTGGAAGTAAAAATTCACTAAAAATTGAAAGCAAATCCAAATCATACAAAATTGGTGTCATATCAAAGCTAATAGGACAACCTTTTATTTGCAATAAGTTTCATTTCATTTGCTTCAGTATAACTCGAGTTATAAGTCCTGAAATTTGACCTTCCTGAACTACCCTGTTTTGGCCTGGTTTGGACATAGGGCAACTTCCTCGAATCACTGGGAATAAATTGGATCATAACAAACTCAGAATTTCACTATGGGATGTTCCTCTATGTGTAAGCTTTCTAACAAAATTGGTTTCACTCAATTTGGAGTTGTATAGGGTGAGTTACACTCTTCTCAAGTCACACTGCTCGAATGAAAATCCTGATTCCTAAGTTAACCTTCAAAAATTCATATCTCTCTCAATATTAATCCAATGACCTTATATGATATATGTATGGAAAGCTCTGAATGTCTACTTTCACACAAAAATAGTTTTATCGGATTTAACTGGTTGTAGGCGGAGCCGTACACTTTGCTATCCGGACTGCCGTGGGGCTTCTTACTTAGGCAGCATCTCAATCCTCCATTTCTCCTAGTTTTCATCTTCTAACTTTAATTCCTACTCAAGATTTCATATTAATCCAACCATAATCCATCATATACATTCAACATATCATCAAATACATGAAGAAGAGTAAAATTTCATGCAGCCACAGTTCAAAGAATTTAAGAATAGAGATAGAATCCTACCTCCTTTAGGTGTGAGTATTGATTGGTTGAAATTTTGTGATTGAAGTTCGGCTATGTCTCCCTCTTTTGTGGCTAAACTATCCTCCACGTCGTCCCAGAAGTGGAACTCGCTCCTATTCTATTTCAAGTCGGAACTCGTCCCTATTCTGTATAAGGTCGGAACTCGCGTCCATTTTATCTGAACTTGCAGCTGAAGTCGGATTCCGAAAGTCGTGCCCACCTTTTTTGAGACTTGGAAATAAATTCCGAGATCGAAACTCGTGTAAATCTTGATCGAACTTGGAGATCAATTCAAAGATCTGAGCTCTTGTCTATTCTAGTTGAGTTCAACTCTAAGGTCGGAACTCGTTATATTAAACCCGGAGGTCAAGACTTGTGATCATTCTGTTAAACTATAAACTCGGGGGTCGGGAATCGTGCATACTTTATTTACCGTGAAGTTGGAGGTCGGAAATGAGTGAATACATGGTTAAGGTCAGAACTCGGAAATTAGGAAACATTCATAACTTGGAAGACCAATATGGACTAATGTCGGAAATCGGAAGTCGGTATTTTTACATAAACTTGGAAGTTGGTACCAGAATAGGAAACCTTATGTTTGAATCCTGAAATTTGGAAATTATGCACAATATACTTTAACTCGAAGTCGGAGATTGGAACTCGGAAGCCACTCCATTTAACTCGAAACTAGAACATGAAGTCGGAAATCAGGAAAAATCAAAATTGAAGAGGAAATCGGAAATTGGACATGAAGTCGGAAATCATGGAAATTTGAAGGCGAAGTCGGAACTCGTGGTGGATGTTATACATGAACCCAAATTTTGGAACATTTTGCCAAGTGACAACTCCTAATTCAAAGCTTCTCTAACACATTTCTATATGGATTACTATTTTTTAAATGCTCCAATCATAGAAAAGCAGTTTACCAAGTGGCAAATCCTACTTCAAAACTTCTCGAACACACTTCTTAAACACCCTTATGGCCATCTTACTATAAAAGCAATTATTTAATTTTTTTAAAAAATTAAACCATCATTATCTAGCCTAAATATCTACTAACAATTTCTATTTATTGGATATGCCACCATACATGACCAATCACACACCTCATCCCATTATTTAATATCTTTTCAAATTTAATTAACATGTTTGGTTCTGTTTTTATAGAATTAATTCTGGATAAAATTGATTTGATCTAAGAAGTGATTTATATTTGGATAATATTAATTAAAATCGCTTTTAGATATATAATTTATAAAAAAAAAATGCCCAAAATCAATTCTAATGGAATTGAAAAGTAACAAATTTTCACTTCTATCCAAAATCAATTTTGAAGCAAGCATTTATTATAGTGGAGGAGTTTAATGGGAAATCAAACAAAAATTTGCTTTATCTCTTTGCTAACTCTCTCGAACTCTTGGCTGCATGGAGGTTCTTCGAGTTTTCTTCTTTTGTGAATACCAATCATGCAGCTTTGTTCTACACCTGCGTTACCACCAACACCAGTAATAATACTCCCCTAAATGATGAATCCTTCGTCCTCACAACCCCTCTCTACTACGTCAATATCCTTCCCCATGTGATTAGCACTTACACCACCATTGCCGCCGATGCCATTACTTGCTTTTAGGTGAAAGTTCTGTTTTGTTCTGCCTTTTGCTTACCCTTTTTGATTTTAGTGTAAATTTTGTAAGTTTGGTGGAATCAGAGAAATGGGTTATGATTGAAAATTAGAGTTAGCTGGTATAAATGATTAGAGATATCTATATGATTGTTTCTCTTAACCAAGTTGGGTTTTTTTTTTCCTATTTTATTTAAGGTTTATATCTTTGTGATTTCATTTTTTGGCGGTGGCTATTAGGAAAGAAAGTTATATTTATTATTGGCACACTGATGTGCATGGAGAGAAAATTACAACTATTGTATATATATTTGACTCTAAATTTGCAACCAATTTTGGACTTTATATGAGCTCTTTGTTTTGAAAGATTTGATTTCATCATGTGCAAGAAATTTTTCTGGTCACTATACTTCAAAACATCAAAAGTGATTGGTAGAAAATTTGAATAGAAACCATCTTTCCATGTAAATGAGGTAAGCAACGGGGAATCCATTTTTCTCTTTTTGTCATTGTATATAAGTTCCCTTTACATGTTGCATTTTTTGTGTATTACATATCATGCTGTTTGATAAAATTTTATTTTCAAAACTCATTTAACGGCATTCACTATCAGTACTTTGAGAGAGGATTAATCAGAATGGAAAATTATATGATTCTAGGATTGGCATAGATAGACTAGAATAGTCATGATATACCTAAACTATTTTACTTTTCTGAAGTCTTGAGAGTTTGAATTCACGATGAGACTTGCCCAATAACACTCTTAATATAGCAAGACACATAAAACTATAGGAATCCTCGTATTATAACTACATTTAATATATTTTCATTACAATCTTCAACACTCAAACAAGACTTTATACCTTAGAAGGTTGTGTGACTATGGAGTTTTCACTATAGTAATTTTGCGGTTATAAATCTTATTGGATTTAGAAGATTTTTTGTTGGTTGAACCATTGAAGTACTATTTTTTTTCCCCTAAATGATTTAACTCTCTACCCTCCCCTTCGCCCTCCCCTAGTTGTGTGTGTGTGTTTGTTTTATACTTTAATTGACCTTGAATAACTCAAATATCTCTAATTTGTTAATTTGATCAAATTTTGATTTCATATTATGAGCAAGTCAAACTCAAGCTAGAGTTCGAGTTCCAATTTTTTTTTTTAAAAAGTCAAATATAAATTGCAAAGTGTTTGATTTTGCTTGGTTTGAGTATATACAACCTAATCAACTCCCTCATGCTACTCCAAAAATAGTGAAATATTGCTCTACTGTAGCTACTTAAGCTGGAAAATATAGGTAATTGGGTATTATCCCAGTTTTAATGAACTGCATACGATTTATTTAGGTAAAGTTTAAAATCAATATTATAGTCTGCTTTAAAACTAATTTTTTGTATATACTTCAAGGTTAAGGATTTCTTCTTCCCTAACCATCAAAAACTTTCGTGTATATTCTAATATTTTTTTCAATTTCTTCACAATATTCTATTGGTTATGATCTTCTCCGATATTACTACTGTATTTATATTGCTGCTGCATTTACTTTATGTCAATTTTTGTTTCTATTCCAATGTGTTGAAATAGGTTTTAAAATGTATAGTTTAGTTTAAGTTTTGGCTTCAATCTAATTTTGATATGTTTTCACATGCTTAATTGAGTAACTTTTGTTCTACTACGATTATTTCCTTCGCCATGATTCCTTTTTTTGTAATTTTACCCAATGAATGATTGCTATATTCAATTTCTTCATTTTGTTTCCCATTTGTTCATTTGAACTTTTTGTCCAAATTTTGCTACACTGGGTTCTTTTAAATCCTTATCCATTAATATGCTTAAAGATTTTGTACTTTTGTCTAGCTATATGCATGTTTCTCTTGATTTGAAGATATATGTTGGATGGCATCTATCTATAAGTATGGAAGGATTGCGTAAATACATGATCATGATCTAGTTAGAGAACCTTCGCTGGATAAAGATTGGAGTAAAAGGGTGATATGTCTTACTTAGTTTATATTTATGTTTTGCTATCAAGCTTTGATGTCATGTGCACCTTAATGCAAGACTTTGTTATCAGTGTTTGTTTTTGATCTAGGTTGAACATAAGGCATTTGACCAAATCAAAGAATGCCTTCCAAATCCTCTAATCCTTACACCTCTAACTTTCGATAAGCCTTTAAAAGTATACATATCAACCATTGATGATTCCATCAGTTGCCTATTAGCTCAAGATACCGAAGACAACACTGAGAAAGCTGTATATTATTTGAGCCGATTGCTCAATGATGCAAAGACAAGGTACACGCCAATTGAAAAATTGTGTCTATCCTTGTTTCATGCTTGTACCAAGTTGGAGTATTATCTGTTACCAAGAGAAGTCTTAGTAATGTGCAAGATAAACATTGTCAAGTATTTGCTAAATTGACCAGTTTTACAGAGGAGGCTTATGAAATAGGCTATAAACCTTTAACATTTTTTCCTTGAAGTATGTCCCTCTAAGAGCTATCAAAGGCTAGGCTTTAGTCGATTTTCTGGCAGAGCACCCTTGTGTGGATATCCAGGATCCATTGGATAATTGCCAAGGGTATACTCAGCTAGAACCATGGGTGTTGGTATTCGATGAATCCAAACACCAACAGGGAGCAGGGGCCATAATTGTGGTCACTAGCCCTTTTGAGGTTGAGAGTAAGTACATGTGTTTATTAGACTTACAATGCTCCAATAATCAAGCCGAGTACCAAGCTCTAATTCTCAAGTTGAAAATACTATTGTCCATGGAGGCTAAGGTGATTAAGATTCTAGGAGACTCCCAACTTATGATCAGACAGCTAATTAGGGAATATAAATGCAATAATTTGATGCTGATAAAGTTCTTGGATTTAGCTCATTCTTTGCCACAATTGTTTGCCGAGGTAACAATCTCTCATTTCTCTTGGAGCAACAACGAAGTAGCTAATGAGCTAGCCCAACAAGCCTCTAGTTTTCGACTATGATTGAATGAGATAAATAACATAGAGATAGCCAAGGTACAGCCAAAGAGGAATAAATATTGGAGACAAGAACTCAAACACTATTTGAGCAACCCATCCTCTAAAGCCAAATATAAGCTGAAGCAAAGCCTTTGAAATATGTATTGGTTGATAATGAATTATTCAAAAGGAGCCAGGAAGGATTGTTGCTAAAATGTGTAAATGACATTGAAGCAAAGAGAATCATACATGCAATGCATGAAGGCATTTGTGGAGCATACAAGTCAAGCTTGAAGATGAGATGACTAATCCGTAGATATAGATATTATTGGCCTACTATCATAGTTAATTATTTGGCTTACACAAAAAGATGCAAGGCTTGCCAAGTACACGGACCACTCCAAAGAGTGCCAGCCGAGGAATTACATGTAATTATGAAATGTTGGCCATTCAAGGGTTGGGCCATGGATATAATTGGCAAGATTCATCCTCCATCATCTAAATGTCATGTATTCATCATAGTAGCAACTGATTATTTTACTAAATGGTTGGAGGCTCAATCACTAGTCAATGTGACCCAAGCCAATGTGATTAGGTTCATCAATAATCAAATCATATATCGGTTTGGAGTACCTGAAACCATAATTATGGATCAGGATATTACGTTCATAGGGGAAAAGATGAAATTTGTTGCCCAACAATTTAGCTTTCGACTAGTTTACTATTCTCCTTATTACACTCAAGCCAATAGGCAAGCAGAGGCTACTAATAAATTTTTGATTGACAGGATTAAGAAAACTGTGGAAGAAATATCAAGAAGATGGCATGAGGTCTTGTTTGAGGTCTTATGAGCCAATAGGAATTCTAAGAGCAATGCCACTGGTTTAATTCCTTATTAGCTAACATATGGATAGGATGTTGTGTTGCCTTTGGAATTAGTTGTAAATTCATTCAGGATAGCCCAACAACATAAGCTACAACCAGAAAAATACTCCCAAGCTATGTTCCAAGAGCTAGAATCAGCTGATAAAGACAGGTTGATGGTCTTGGACAATATCCAGGCTAACAAAGCTAAGGATTCAAAGTTATACAATAAAAAGGTCAGGTTGAAACACTTTTCTAAAGGTGATCTAGTGTGGAAAGTTATACTACCCATTAGAACTTGAACTATTAACTTTAGCAAGTGGTCACCAATTAGGAAGGACTTTTTATTATTACCCAAGTTATTTATGGTGGTGTATATAAATTGTTTACTCTCGAGGGAGAAGAATTGACAAGAAGTATAAATAAAAAATATTTGAAGAAATACTACCTTATGATGAGTGAAGCCATTAATATTAAGGAGGATTAAGGCATTGGCCACAAGCTGACTGAATATCTAAAAGAAATACAAAATGACTGATTAAAAAAACAAACAGAGAGCAAAACCTAAGCTACTAAGGTTAGGTCTTAGGAGGATCATTAGGTCAGCCCTCAACTATAATGTCTTATGCAAAATGGCTGGTCTCTTCAGGCTATGCCTCCTTAGGCTGATATTCTCCCTCGGCTCCTTGAGGTTGCAGAATAGGGGCAGGCTTAGGCAACACGCTTAGCAGCCAAAGTCTCAACTTATGCCTGCTTTAGGGAGACTGAGACAGTGATTATGTCAGTCACCACCAAAGCCACAATAGCATCGGCAGCCTTTTTCTCGGCTGAGGACATTAGACTCTTGCACTTTGCCCAAGAGAGCTCTATTTTAGTTAGGTCCTGCACACCACTCTGTACCTTGTGTTATAGGATGGGTTTTCTTTCCTTAAGAGTGTGAATCTCCTTATCCAGTGCCTTGGCCTGGTTGTACAGCTGTAGTTTGCTCTTAGAGTCAGCCTTGAGATCGACTGTGATAGCAGATAGTTCAAGTTGCAGTTAGCTGAGCTCAACTTAGAGCCAAGTAATCTTTGCATGGATTTTATTGATACGACTTGTACTACTTACTACCTTTGTTATTTTGCCTTCTGGTCAAGGGTTACAGTTTAGAACTAGCCCCTAAGGCTTTCCTTCTATGCCTGCAGTTCCAATAGTTAATTCAGACTCTTTAGGCCTGAAGACCTACTTTCTTTATACACCTTGTAGTTGAAGGCCAGCATCTCCAACTTCACCGCCAAATGTTAGCAAGCCTTTTTGACCTCAGGAGCTACTAACGAATCTACTAACTTGGCAACCCTCAGAAGAGACTTTTGCAGTTGAGCAGATAAAGATCCGTAGGAAAGGCCCCATTAAGGTGCTCGTGAACAGTCTCCAGATGCTTAGAGATGGGAGAAGAAGCTGAGCTAGCTGAAGGATAGAGGAAATATCTATCCAACTCAACAAGCACTACTATCTCTTCCTTGCCCTCTCCCACAATAATGGAGATTGATCGAGTTACAGATACTATTAGCATGCTATACTTTGGAATTGGTTGGGTTCCAGCTGCTAGACATATTTCTTCCTCTTCGCCTTCAGACTGGAGGATCATTACCCTCCACTGTGTAGACTGAGTTTTGGTCTTCTTGGTCTTAGTCGACTGAGAAGGAAGGGTGCTACCTTGAACTTGCATTTTTTCTGCCAAAAAAAGAATAAAATTAGAGTCAAAAGAAATATGATGACATGTCTATGGCATTTAACAAAGACTACTTCATATGACTTACTGTGCCAGCTGATTTTGGTGCTGGAATAGTCCCGACCAAAAGAATAGCAACCTTTGGGGAAGCCACATTAATGGGCTAGGCAGAAATTGGTTGCCAAGGACTCTTTCATGATTTATGGCCATTGCTTTCTTGAAGTGCTGGCTTGTTGGCCCTTGTGCCTTTGGATTTCTTGGGAGCTTTTGCAATAGGGAACAAAGAGCATTAAGCTAGCAGTCTAACAATAAAAGATACAAGGAAGCAAAAAATGAGAAGAATACTTATTCTTGGAAGCCGAAGCTTCCTTAGCCGAGGAGGTCCAAATATGAATAGAAATGCTAGTAGCCTCTTTGTTGGTGGGTGGTGGTAAGTGCAAAGCCAATGCAAAAGTGCCCATCTACTTGAGCTTGGGCAAGAGGACACTCAAGGGCTAGCTTAGTAGTTGCTTGAACAATGCTTCCCACCATAAGGCAAATTCTAGTGTAGACAAGGGAGCTATTTTGAACTTCTCAAAACAGAAGTTGTTGATCTTATAGTTGCTGCTCAACTCCTAATCGGCCAGCTTATTGGCATGCCTGTTCATCAAACTTGGCGAATGACTTGTAGGGGAGAAAAATCCCTTGCACAAGATCGAACTGTTGAGCTAAACAATTATGGTTGTACGGCTTAGAACAGGTATGAGTAACCATTTGGTTATACTTCTAGGAGGCCCAGAAAGCCTTTTATTGGATTAAGAATGAGAATGCACAGTAATTAATATGTTTGGGTATATAAAGGCCTCTTTTGGGAGAAGTATCCTTGAAGTTATTTTTCATTCTAGAAAAAAGTCTTTTGAAAAGGAATTGTATTATTACTCTCATATTAACAACCAAAAGTAATTTTACTTTAACCTATCCAAACAAAACTCATTCTCTTAAACTTACTTTTGACATATTCAAACCAAATAAAAATTATTCTTTTAAAAGTAATTCCGGTAAAAGATGTAACATCCCCATTTTCACCTAAGTTAATTAGCTCGGTGTTCCCGGCTAATTAGAGGGATTAACGATTAATTGAGAATTAATCGATTAATCTCGAGAGTAAGGGCTTAGTAAATTAAAGGCAAGTCAACAATTGAGATTTAATATATTAAAGGTTACAATTAAAAGCCTAATTGCCCAATCCCTATTAATTCATAATTTAGAACATAAAAATCAAGATGGTTTAATCTAATTAACTAAGAGCATATAAGATTCGAAACTTAATCATATTAACCCTCATATCTTCTTACAAAATTAATGAGGAAAATCCTTCTTAATTAAAATGAACTAAGGTGTAATTTGAACTAATTAACTCTTAGATAATTGTAACAATTATAAAGATGTAGAAACTTCCCTTTAATTATAGTTTGAAAGTTTGGTCAAGCAGAAATATCCAAGTAGTCAATTTCTTTCATCATACACCACAAGAGTCACGTACATTAGTAGATCCCTTAAGTCATGACAAGAGTTGTCTTCTTCACCAAGATCACGACACTTGGTGTGATCCTGGCCAGCATCCAATCGCCCAATCCTAAGAGAACTGTCTTTTAACCATTTGACAAAAAAACACTACATAGTCTTTACCCACTTCAAGTCCTGAAGGAAACACAACACTCTTTTCTTTTGAGTTTTTCCACTCCACTTGCTTGTTGTAAGAAGAGTCACCTCTACTCCTCTCTCATTTTTTGCATGATCTAATCACCTCCCTCTCTCCCTCATTTCATTTTTCACTTCCTCCCTCAAGACACACACACACACACACTGTGACACACAAAGTGCTCTCTCTCTCCAAATCTCATACTCTTCTTCTTCCAAGCTTCATTGTGTTCTTCCAACCCTCATACTTCCTACTCATCTCCATTCTCACAAGCCCTTCAAGGACCACTCTCTTTGGTTCTTGGAGAAAACAAATGTAAACACTCACCAAGCCCCAAAATCAAGCTCAAGGAGAAGGAGGCCATCTCCAACCATCTTCATCTTCCAAGCCTTCAAAGAGGAACTTTTTGGTAGTGACTCTAACCCTCCCTCTGCATATGTTTTTCAAGAACTAGAACCCCTAAGCTCTTCATAGCTAGGTGGTTTTAGGACTCTTCTCTCATGACCACATCTTGCCTTATGAGTGTCCTTGCCTTGATGAAAATGTTGTTTCGAAAAGAGATTTTGTGGTATGATGGTTTTTATGTATCTTGCTTTATTTTGGTTCAAAATACTGATTTGGTGACTCAAACTTTGAATGTGATGATGAGTTAAAACATGAAAATGGTGATTTGAAGTGATATAACAATTTCTTCATAAGCTTAGTGAAAAAACTTAAAAACTAGTGAATCACTGGAATTCTGGCAGTCTGTAAAGCGTGCGGTATGTTTATTGCTACAAAACTCAAAATGGAGCGAAACTATTTTTCTATGAAAATAGACTCAGAGAGCTTTCCATACATATAAAATACATAAGATTCGGAGTTAAAATGAGTGAGATATGATTTTCAAAGTGGACTGTTCTCAGTTGGTTTTTTGTCTGGGCAGTCTACACTAAAATGTGTATAACTCGAGCTACAAAAATGATTTTTGAGTGAGACCAAGTTTAATTGAAAGCTAAGACATATAGGAACAAACCCATAAAACAGTTTTTCTCAGATTCCTTCTGAGTAATTATAATGAGAAGTAACAATCCACTGTACCAGGAGTGAACTTAGAAACTGAACAGTCAGAATAAAATATGCATAACTCAAGCTACAAAATGAATTTTTAAGTGGGGTTTCTTTTGTTTAAAAATAGACTCAGAGAAGTATATCAACACAAAAATTCGAAATAAAAAGGGTAAAAGATGAAAATTATGGTGAATTTTCAAAGTTACTGCCCCACTGTAAAAGTAAAACTGGTTATGGTAAAAGTTAAAGAATAAGGAGAAATAAGCTTTAAGACATTAATACCCTTACATTAAGCATTAGAGAACCCTCATAATTCAACTTAAAAAGTGTCAAAAGGACATTAGACAAAAAGTGGCATTATGCTCAATAAGAGAAGTTTACACAAGAGACAACCTCAATTAAAAGCTTGCACCTAATTTATCAAGCTAAGCTCATAAAGTATGTTGCTGTGAATATGCCTATGTTTATGTGCAAGCATGATGTTATGATAATGATCATGATGATATGATGATGTTATGATGATGATATGATAATGATGATATGATGATGTTATGATGATGATATGATAATGATGATATGATATGATGCTTGATGATACTATGATGTTGGTTTCTCTGTTTGGCAAAATTTTGGGAAAACCGGTTTAAGCCAGTTATGCTGCCGAAATTTTGTAAGAATTATGGACTTAGAAATATTTTGCATCATAATGCTTAAATAAGAAGAAGTTTAATTCAAGTAAGTGATCCTTTCAGGGAAGGCGATAATTTGTTTCCCCCACAACTCACATGAGGCATGGCGTGGCGGTGGTGGGTATAGGGATAGGTCTTACATGAGGCGTGGCATGGCCGGTGGTGTAAGTACCGTAATTCTATGGTGGCGACGGCCACGGTATGAGCTCATTACCACTTATGTTCAGTGGGTGAAAAGATTAAGTCAAGTTAAGAAAAGAAAAAGGACTTCGGTCCAAAACCCTAAAAGGAAAGAAGTTAAGAGAACCTTCTAGCTTGGACATGCATGTTGTATACAATTACACTTGTACTTATAGTTATTATGATACAAACGATTAGAAGGTATGTTAAAAAGTGAATCCGCTTCGGATACTCATGTTTTCGAAAATCTAAGAATTGAATTTGATGCATGCTCACTGTTTTTATTAATAAAACCGAAGTGGCTGGGACGATGACGATGACACCACATGTCGAGTCGAGTCTACTGAAAATCTTATTCACCCTAGTCGCTTTTCCGTCTCGTCACCAGATACTCATGGCTCACCCCGTGGAATGGAGCATGGACCCTCCCCACCATGAGTGGGCTTACGACGGGGATACACATGCTATTGTGGCCACGACCACCACAGATGCGTACTGGCATTTTTATCTGGGTCGAATTTTGAAGGAAATCTGAAACCCGCCGGCCAAGAGCGCCTCTTGACTCTTCTTGGACAGCCTCTGGGTCCTTGGGACTTTCCGCCCGAGCCATTACCCGACTTCAAGATGGGCCGATGCCATTGGGTTTGCCGCGTAGAAGTTTGCACCTGAGATCCTGTGATGGAGGTGAGCTCGACGACCCTCCTAGACGCCACACCGCCAGTGAGTATCCTTTCTTTGAGTCAGAGGGACCCCTCCGAGGCACGCTCGCCGTGGGCCAGCCATACCGGGTGCGTCGCGTGCGTCTCTTTGAGGTGATTAGTCGGCACCCGATCATTCGCGACTCCTCACGTCCCGAGGCCGAGGAGCGAGGGGAACCAGGCGTTGAGGACTTGAGCCCACTTGATCGAAGGCATGGAATGGGCGAGAGAGGCGTGAGACCCACATGGGTCTATTTTTATTGTGTTCTTATCATTTGTATTTCATTCTGTATCAGATTTATGTATCTTTGACTTCGGGGCCATGGCATGAACATGAGTTCCCTTTTATGTATGGATATTATGAGATTAATTATATTTATGAGTGTTGTAGTAATTGAATGCATGGTATTTTGATTTTATCCTTGTTCCTTTAATTTATACTGAAATCTTTGCGATACGTTCGTTTGTTGCTACTTTCATGTGACTTTACTTTCAAAAAATGACGACGTATTTTAAAGAAAAAAAAAATATTTACCGTATTTTTCGCGTAATTTAATTTCAAATGAAGTTTAGTTTTCCACGAGCATAAGTAACAGCTAATAAAATGCCGTAATACGACTTAAGCGTAGTATGGGTTTATTAGGGTGTTACAAAAGACCTTCTTTTAAAAAATCTTCTCGCAAAAGTTAAACCAAACACACCCTGATTATACTTGGGTCTCACTTCACCCCATTGAGAAGATGATGAGCCGTGAGTATGTTGCTCCATTAGAGAGTGACCTCAGATAGTCGATGGCTGAGAGAAGCCTCTACTGAATCTAAGCTGGTCTACATCCTTAGTCCTGGTATGGGCATAATTAAGTGAATGTCCTGAATTTCATCTTGATGAGGGTATTGGCCACTTTATATGCCGAGAAGGATATGTAGTAATCACCATACATAGCCGGTTCGATTGTGCGTGTGAGGGTGGCTTTAGTAAGAAATTCTGGGAACTATTGTTGGACCTAAAGCTACAAAATCCAAAATGGGTCGAACACTATCTTCACAAATTCTCCTTCCTTCATCCGGTACAAAATTGTAAATATGCCTTTGTACAACAATGAGAAGAAGAGTGGGCTGATATTGAGGTAGCTTTGGCTAAGGATGGCTGACACATAAGGAGCAAATTCTGCTATCATGGCTACTGACTTAGTGCAAATGAAAAATTGGCAAATCCAGAACAAGAGGAATGCCTTGTGTTCTCTCTCGCCTATGGGGTCGCTTCCCTTATTTAAGGCATTGATGAAAGCGGAGTATGCATTGTTGACAGCAGAGTACGCATTGTTCTTCTTGTTGACTTGGAAACCCAAGTTAGTGCCGAGGATGTCATGTAAGAATGGCACCTTATCTCCATCCACGGGCAAACCCGTAATAACCGCCACGTTGTGTAGTGTAGAGTTCATCATACCGAATGGCAAGCAAAAGGCATTTGCTGACGTATTCCAAAAGTTGAGGAAGTCATACAGTAGCCCAATGTTTGGAGGGATCTCCTTCTTAAAAAGATGGATCATATCAAAGATCCCTATCTTCTTCCATTCTTCCCCCTTCTCAATGACCACCCTGTCAAGCTATTAAATGTAAGGTTCTGAAGGACTGGGTCAGGCAGTGGGTTTGGAAGGACATCTGTGGATATGGAACCACAAATTGGCCAATGGTAGCTTATACCTAGATAGGGAAATAAAAGAGTTATCCTCAACTGTCCCATGGTCCACACAGTGAAGGGTGGGGTCAAGAATAAACCTTCGATTCTCTTCATCAAAAAACTCTGAGAGTAAAAGTATTATAAACTTTGGACGAAAAAGCCATTATCTTATTTGGTGAAAGCTCGATAGAAGAAGATGAAGAAAAGAAAGGGGAAGATGAATCACGGGTAGAAGGTTTGCGAGCAAGTTTAGGGTTCGCAGAATTAGAAGAGGTAGAAGACATGCTGAATGTAAAATAGCTGGCTTAAGGCAAAGTAGTAAGTGATAGTAGTTTAAAGAAGATAAAAATAGAATGAAGACTGTCTACTGGCTAGATTATATACTTGCCATGCGAACAACCAACTAGCCATTACTATAGCAAGTAAATAGCTAACAGTTATTTTGATAAGTAGAAGTAAAAATCGAGCTGTTGCATTAAACTAGCCTCAGCAATAAAATCGACTAGCTTAATGCAAGGGGCAATATGTTGACATCAAAAAATTGTTAAGTACCCTTGGCTGAGGACAAAACTTAGCCGAGTATGGTTTTAATGCTACCCCAACACTAGCCAAGCCATAAATTGGTGTGGCCAAAGAAGATTGTGGCCGAGGACATAACATAACCACTAATCGGCATAATACAAGTTCAATTGGCTGGTTGGCTCAAACCAGAAACCAATCTAAAATACAAGATGGTGGATCTGAAAAAGCTGAGACATAGGAGAAAGGTCTTTAAGTCCAATGCTTGGGATGCATATATAGATTAGGCAAACACATGTCAGCCTCTTTATAGCATGGCCTTTAAGGACAAGCCAACCAAGGGAATAAGCACACAGACATGGTAGTTACCAAAGGGCAATTATGGAAGAGGTCTTGCATATAAATAAAGTAAGACTCAGCCATTGCAAAGAACCCTAAAATCCATAACACAAATCCAGACTTATAGCTTCTTTTTTTTTTACTTTATATTACTTGTACTTTTACCCTTTTTCATGCCAATTTAATTTCAACATTTCAGTCTTTCACTTGTACCAATATCTTTCACTAAGCTTTCCACACGAATTGGCTATGGGAGCTTAAGAAAGATACTCATTGTAATTGGTTAGACATTTAATACAAATTCTATCGATTGCATCACCTTTACTCTTTACTCGTGGTTTTGGTCATACTTGTATTTGATCTTAGCTAAGTGCTTTCTTTGAGTAATTAGAGAACCCATATCCAAGGAGTAGATTTCCCTTCTTGGAGTAATCATTTGACTCTCGGAATCGAGGGCTCAGGCTAGCCGATTTCAAAGTTTGGCATGCTTAGCATACTAATTCATCCATAGCCGAAAAATAGCCCGAACAATACTTATGTTGAGACATTTTGGACCCACTCTCAATTTTGTTATTATGCTAATATATTTTGTTGAATCTCAAAGAGCATTTTGGTTGGATGCTTATGTTAAGACATTTTGGACCCATTCTCAATTTTATTATCATACTAATATATTTTGTTGAGTCTCAGAAAGTATCTTGGGCGGATGCTTATGTCATCATATATTGTTATTGTGCGCACTTTTATGTTGATATGGCATATTTTGGAGACATTTCAGAACTAATCTCATTTTATTGCTGTGTTGAGATTTTTTAGATCTTATATAGCATTTGGGCAAATGCTAAGTCATTCTGTGGGGAATTGCACTTTAATCACATATTGACATGCAATTTTGTCGTAAATTTCCATTTACCCATGTACCACCTTTTGTTGGGTTATCAAGAAATGAGTATCTTACATATATGATATCAATACTCCTCTAAATATGACTTTTCTGCGTTGTTAGTATGCTTGTTATTCCATCTTAAACCACTTGATTAAGAGTGCTAGCTCAATTTTAACATCTTATTATGGTCACATATTGTAAATTAATATGAGCTGTTATTTTCATAGTGATTTGATTTATGCTGTCGAAATGGAAGAGTGTTGGATTATTTTGTGAACTAACATAAATCAATATTGGATTTAATTTTGAACCCATATCAATTGGATGTCAAAATAATTAGAGCCTATTGTTTGAACCCAAAAAGTGTGATCACTAGTGTTATTAGGCCTATTATTGTTAAATACTACTAATAGGAAAAAGCTATAAGTAATATTAATTGGACGAATATAGAAGCGATTTAGTAGATGTTGTCTTAATAATTAATAAAAATGATATTTTGAAATGTGTTAATTAATGTTTAAAATTAATATTTAAATGATATATTAATATTTAATATTTGAAGTTAATGATATTTTTGAATGAAGAATGATTTGAAATATGAAGTCGGAAAATAAAAAAGTTTTAATAATTTTGAGTGTGAAATTTAAGGCATATAATTTAGTAATTTAAAATATGTATAACAGAGTGAAAGTTTAAATTAAAGTAAAAGGAATCCAAATTAAGGTATTTTTATGGTTTAATAGAATATTAGGAATTCAGATAATATGATTTAAATTAATATTAATTTTATAATTTTTAATATCATGATTTGGCAATTTATTAAGTTTCTATTGGCTGATAGTGTAAAATTATTTTATATTGTTAATGCATAGAAATTAAACTCATATATGTTTAAAGTTTATATGATATTTGAGTATAAAGCTATAATTTGTTTGTGGTAATATAATGTCCATGCTCTAAATTTTGAGTCTTTTCTCTTGTTACCTTCATGTTTCTGTATTTTACCTTGATTGTAATCGATTACAAGCCCCCTTGTAATTGATTACAAATGCTTGAATCAGATTTTGAACCATTCTGCTTGTCTGTGATTTGCAATTTTTGCAATTCTAATTAATTACATAAGCCTGTAATCGATTACCTGAGGCCTATGGTCCGCAAATTGCAATTTTTACAATTGTAATCGATTACAATTGCCAGGTGTAACATCCTACCAGATATAATACCACACTTAAGTCATAATATTTTACCCGGCAGTCTGTTACGTGAGATTATCTCTCGTATTGATAAATCTTAATTCATTGACATTACACCATTTTGATGTCGAAGTCTTTAATGTTGTTATATTTTATATATATATATATATATATATATATATATATATATATAGTTACTTTATTTATTAATTCATTTGTTTATAACTATTATTTGCTGCTATTCGTGAATGTTATAAACACCTTCAGCGAGGTGCAGCATACTTATAGAAAACAGGTAAGTCAAATAGAAAGCAGTATCATATATCTATAGAAGGAAATATAGTTACTTTATTTATTAATTCATTTATTTATAACTATTATTTCTTGCTGCTATTCGTGAATGTTATAAACACCTTAAGTGAGGTGCAGCATACTAATAGAAAACAGATAAGTCAAATAGAAAGTAGTATCATATATCTATAGAACTTTCCTTATATATATATAAGTGTTGAGTTTAAAGTCATAGCTACATAAACACTGTAGGTACAATAATGTTAGGCCATTACACAAAATAAATCAACCCCTACTCATGAAGTGTAGACCTATATAACTCCAAAAGAAACCTAGATCTGTGGCCTAATTATCATTGCCGTTAAAAAAAGGTCATACTATACACGTATATCAGCTAGTGGATGGATCCCGTTTAACAGGACTTTGAAGAAAGGAATTCGTTGGCCGTGCCAGGGCTGGCCGAGGCATAGTTATCACCGTCTGAACCTGAAGAAGAAGGTGAGGAAGTTGCCACCTCAGATGGATCGCTGTCAGATAAGATAACGGGTACCACCTGTGTGGTGGTGAAGCAGGTGCTGGTGGGGGTGCTGGTGCTGGTGTTGGAGCTAGCTGAGCCATGTGCAAGGGGATGGCTATGTAAGGTGTGGATGGATCAAACATCGAGTGGTGGAGAGGAACAGCGAAGTCTCTATGAGAGGACATATATAAGTGGAAATGACAAGTACCGGCTATGTACATAGAATCAAGCAGGGGGTCATAGTGAGTATGGAAATCAGGTAGCTCGACAAAGAAGGTGAAGGTCGCCTTTGAGTTCATGGTCTAAGAATGAGGCGAAAATATACAATAGTGTGAGAATTTGATGAAATTCTCAGTGGGATTCTAAACTATACTACGCTGATGTCGCAATCATCCTCAGTTGCTTCGGGTTTTATTTGAATTAAAAACAAGTGTAACATAGCTATGATATTCTATTCAATTGATGTTAAGAAATGCAAAACCCGAAACAAGACTTAATTTTACTTGAAATAAGAAGAAATGGACACAGATACATATTCCTAACATGATTTGTGTACTAACCACAATGTAAATAAGGATATAACCGCAAGATATATACAAATAACCATGCATTTAGCTTAGAGTTAATAAACAGAACCATATGAAAGCATGAATGGAAGTGAAATGTACTTAGCTTTAGTGATCCTTTAATTCATATGATTTACACTTTTTCTACACTTGGTCCCTTGGGAGTTTTTGGCTGTATAACTCCTAGGTAATAGTCTGCTTTTTAAGATCGAGTTCACTTCTATATAGGAATGTTGGGTTTACTTTTCCCAACCTTCCCACCAATCTATTCCCCTTAATTTTAATCCGGGGCTAACCCAAGTGTTATGGAAATTTTCTCATAACATGACTCTTATAGGTTCCATGCAAGTATGCACATGCATCAATGTGTATCTCATAATTTATATATAATCTTTGCTAAAATTTTGGCAGCATGACGGATCATTTCCGCTTTTCCATGAATAGTGCCAGTACTCAGACAGCCAATTATTCAGAGAAACCACAATAACATATTCATTTCTCAACATCATTCAATAACATTGCTAAAGACTCAATATTTACACCTAAATATAAGTTTTGCTTATGTTATTCATTCCTACCCGATTTTTATGAAAATAAACCATAATTTCTATTTAACTCCTTTATATCGAAATTTTGAATATGTTGGAATGTTATGTATCTATTTTCTAACCTCTTTAGTCCCATTTAATTTTGTAAATATAGCTCAAGTTATTGAGGTTTTAATTCGGCTTGTCCTGTAGCAAGCCAGAATTACACACCAAAAAGTACAAATCCACCAAAAATAGAAATATACTTGGATTCACATCAAACCTATGTAGATTTAAAGCTTATTGATCAAATTTTCATATCCAAAAAGTTTTATTTCATTTGACTAAGGAGAGCTCAAGTTATGAGTTCACAAAGTTGATAGACTCGAATTGCCCTGTCTCTGTTCCAACATAACAAAAGGAAAATTTAATAATTTGCTAGGAATTATAGAAAATGAATTTGACCATAAAATTTTTATAGTATGTTCTCCTATGTCTCACCTTTCTATCAAATTTTGTTGCGCTCCATTCCAAGTTGTATAGGGCAAGTTTTGCCCTAAACAACCTCCCCTGCTCAAAATCAAACTCAAAAACTTAGGGCCAACTTCTAAAATTTATATCTCCCTCAATACTAACCTAATGGCCTTATAATTTATATGTATGGAAAGCTCTAGAAATCTAGTATCATCTAAAAATAGTTTCATCTCAGTTTGGTGTCTATAGGTGAGTCCGTGCAGTGTGCAAGTATGGACGCCATAGGTATTTTGAGAAAAAACTGGTTCTGTTTTGGTTCTTTCTAATAATTATCATTTAAGCTTCATGCTAACCCAAACAAAACCATGCCCAATCATTCTTAAATCATCCAATAAACATCATACAATGTCACCTTCATGAGAAAAGGATCAACAATAGCCACCAAGTTAAGAACAATAACCAAATCAAGAGGATCCTACCTTGATCTAGTAGAGTAACTAGTAAAAAGAAGTCTTGAAGAAGTATAATGATCAAAGCTCAAGGACAAGGTGAGATGAGATGTGTTAAAGAGAGAAAAGATGGGGGAGCCTACAAGAGAGGAAGAGGAGGCCGAATTTCTGCTTGAAAAGAAAGAAAAAGATTGACCAAAAGTTCAAGGAGGTAGTTGGAAAACTTAATTCTAATTGGTGGGAAGTTTGTAGCTGAATTTCCGCCAACTCCCTTCATTTTTTGTGGCTATTTTGCGCCACCCTTAAAAGGTTAAGGGGATGAATTTTCAGCCATAGAATCTAGGGCTTTGGATGTTTAATTCTATTGATTCGATTCTGATAGTTTAAAATACCGAATCTCTACCGATTTCCTTTACATTGGTAAAATGGTTTTGGAAAATTTTTTTGTGAGGATTTCTAAGTGTCTATTCCTATTCCCTTAAGTCTAATTCATCTAATTAACACCTAATTAATTTCTAATTAGCCTTTAATTGGATTTCAATTAAATATCTGATTGATTTCCAATTAATTTCATTGATTCATTAAAACTAAACAAATCGATTAAAATGATAAAATCTTTCGAATGTTACACTAGTAATGAGTTTCTAATTTTCCTGTTGCTTTCGGGTAATCAAATACACAAACTTGTAATCGATTACAATTTCTGGACATGTGGTAATTGATTATCTAAATTTTGAGTCTTTTCTCTTGTTATCTTTCTATTGCTACTTTTTGTTGTAATTGATTACAAATGCTTGAATCAGATTTCGAACTATTTTGTTTGTCCGCGATTTGCAACTTTTGCAATTATAATTGATTACAAGCCTATGTAATCGATTACCAGAGAGCATTAAGAAAATTAGAAACCCATTCCAGGCAATTGTAATTGATTATGTAATCGATTACAATTTTAAAAATTGCAATTCGCGGACCATAGGCCTTTGGTAATCGATTACAAGCTTGTGCAATCGATTACAATTGGAAATCATGGACAAACAGAATGGTTTGAAATCTAATTTAAGCATTTGTAATCAATTACAAGAAAAAGTAGCAATAGAAAGGTAACAAGAGAAAAGACTCAACTCAAAATTTAGATAATCGATTACCATGTACCCAGAAATTGTAATAGATTACAAGCTTGTGTAATCGATTACCGAAGAGCATCAAGAAAATTAGAATCCCATTCCAGGCAATTGTAATTGATTACAATTGTAAAAATTGCAATTCGCGAAGCATAGGCCTTTGGTAATCGATTACAAGCCTGTGTAATCGATTACAATAGCAAAAATTGCAAATTGCAGACAAACAGAATGGTTTGAAATATGATTCAAACATTTGTAATCGATTGCAAGCCCCTTGTAATCGATTACAATCAAGGAAAAATGCAGCAACAGAAAGGTAACGAGAAAAGACTCAAAATTTAGAGCATGGACATTACATTCTCCCCCTCAAAAGAATTCATCCCCGAATTCTATACAAGCAGGAATTAACTCAAGAATCAATATAGGTGGGGGTATTTTGCTCGCATAGCTTCCTTGATTTCCCAAGTCGCTTCTTCTTTTGAATGGTTATTCCAAATTACCTTTACTGAAGCCACTTCCTTCGAGTGTAGTTTCTTCACTGGACGGTCAACTATTGCTATGGGCTCTTCCTCATAGGTTAAATCTTCATCTAATTGAATAGTGTGCCGAGCAAGTACATGTGATGGATTGGGGAGGTATTTTCGCAACATAGACACATAGAATACAAGATGAATCATGGACAAGTGAGGTGGCTAGGGTAAATGGTTTGCCACTGCACCTAACCTGTCTAAGACCTCAAAAAAACCAATGTAGTGGGGGCTAAGCTTGCCTTCTTCCTAAACCTCATTATGCCTTTCATAGGTGGCACTCGAATAAATACATGGTCCCCTACAGAGAATTCTAGATCTCACCTTCGATAATCAGCATAGGCTTTTTGTCTATTCTGGGCTGCTATTAATTGTTCTTTGATCAACCGATCTTTCTCTATTGAATCTTGAACCAGGTCTGGTCCTAAAAGCTTGACTTAACCAATCTCAAACCATCCAATAGGAGACTTGCAATGTCTCCCATGAAGTGCTTCAAGTGGTGCCATCTGGATACTAGCTTGATAACTGTTATTATACGAGAATTCAACTAAGGGCAAGTAGCTATCCTAATTTCCACCAAAGTCTAGAACATAAGATCTCAGCATATCCTCTAGCATCTGGATGGTCATTTCGAATTGTTCGTCCGTTTAAGGGTGGAACGCCGTACTAAGATCAAGTCGGGTCCCTAAGGCCTTTTAGAAGGCCTTCTAGAAATGAGAGGTGAATTGAGATCCCCGATTCGAGATAATGGACGTTGGAACTCGTGAAGTCAAATGATTCATCTATATAGAGTTTGGCATAACAAGAAGCGCTGTAAGTAGTCTTGGCCACTTTTGAATAGCCTCCAAGAAGCTACGGATTTCCATCACTGTTGCGGGTCTTGGCCACTTTTGAATAGCCTCTATTTTCCTAGGATCCACCATAATCCCTTCTTTAGATACCACATGACCTAGAAAAGTCACCCGGTCCAGCCAGAACTCACATTTAGAGAACTTAGCATAAAGCTAGTAATTTCTCAAGGTCTGTAGGACGACCCTCAAGTGATACTCGTGTTCTTCTTGGCTTTTGGAATATACCAGGATATCATCAATAAAGACAATCATGAAGTAATCTAAAAATGGCTTGAATACTCGGTTCATCAGATCCATGAAAGCAGCTAGGGCATTAGTCAACCCGAAGGACATTACACAGAACTCATAATGTCCATAACGGGTTCGCAGTTTTGGGAACATCTTCTTCCCGAATCCTTAGCTAGTGATATCTAGAGCAGAGATCAATCTTAGAGAAACATGACTCCCTTTGGAGTTGATTAAATAGATCATCGATTCTAGGTAAAGGATACTTATTACGAACAGTCAATTAATTTAACTGTTGATAATCTACACATAACAGTATTGTCCCATCCTTTTTCTTCACAAAGAGTACTGGAGCACCCGACGGTGATGTGCTTGAGTGAATAAAGCCCTTTTCTAGCATATCTTGCAATTGAACCTTTAATTCTCGTAATTCTGTTGGATCCATTCGATAGCGAGGAATCGATATAGGTTGGACATATGGGGCTAAATCAATACAAAATTCAATCTCCCTATTAGGAGACATCCTTGGCAATTCCTCAGGAAATACATATGAAAACTCCCTAGCCACAAAAAACTAGTCAAGGCTTGGCATAATAGTCTCAACATCCCGTATCATTGCAAGATAACCTTCATTCCCCTTGTTCATTAAGTGAATAGCACTCATGGAAGAGATTAAACTAGCGGGAGTTAAACTGTTATTTCCCCATAATATAAAAGATGGTACATTTAGAACCTCAAACTTCACTAATTTAGAGTAGCAATCCACTGTGGCATAGCATGATGATAACCAATCCATACATAGAATAACATCAAATTCCATCATCTCTAGTAGTATTAAATTAGCCAATGTATCTGCTCCATTAACATTGACTATGCATGATGGGAACATCAGTTGAACATTTAAGGGTTCCCCTATAGGGGTACTGACCCAGAACGGGTGATCCAGTATCATTGATTATTTGCCAAAGCGAGAGGCAAAATATGGGGACACATATGAGTGAGTAGAACCCAGATTGAACAATGCATAAGCCTCGAAGAAACAGAAATGCAAGGTGCTTACCACTACAATATTCGAAGCCTGAGTGTATTGTCTTGTCAAGGCAAAAACTCTGAGCTGACCTCTACCTAATCCTCTACCACCAGGACCCTTACTACTAGCTCCCCTGCCTAAACCCCTGCCTACGAGTCTAGATGAACCACTTGGAGACAAAGTTGAGTATGATCGTGTAGGTGCTATAGAAGGTGCAAAAACCTGTCCGAATGCTCCCTTAGAGTAGAGACAATCCTTCTTAAGGTGCTTTGACTGTCCATACCCAAAACAAGCTTCAATGGCCCTATGACACAGCCCAGAGTGGTAGTGCCAACAAAAAAGACATGATTGCTTGGGGAAATTCGACTGCCTAGATCCCCACATGTCTGGCTGAGATACATTGCCCGCCTGAGACCTTGAGGTAGACACATCCATCGAAACAAGCCCAGAAGAAGTAGCCTCGCCCGATGGTGCCTAACGTTGGCCTAGATAACCTTGGGTTCCTCCAAAGCTGGGCCCAGAAGAAAAAGTTCCCTTCATCTTCTGCTTTTTGCTTAACTTCCTAATAGCTATCCGTTCTTTTCTCCCAATTTCATGATCGTAGGCAGCATCCATGATTTCGGCATATAACATTCTTCCAACCATAGGAAGTAGGTTGGAGAATAAGGGGTCAACTAGGCCTTGAACGAATCTCCTAGCCTTCATGGTCTCGGTGGACACTAGAAGATCGGCATATCGAGATAAGTTAGTGAATTGCTCCTCATATTCTGCTACAGACATTCCAGGTGTTTGCCTCAATCTCTCAAAATTAGGAGCATACTTCTCCTTCTTGTTGATAGGGAGACACCTCATCACGAAAATTTCGGTGAATTCTTCCCAAGTAAGGAGAGGTATGCCAGAGGCATCTCTACCTTCGAGAAGGGTTATGTAATGTCCGAAAAATTTTATCGTTAACAACTGAGTTGTTCGGTTTTTATCAAATAAGTGGGTTTAATCAGAATTTGATTAAACATTTACTTAAAGCCAATTAAGTGTGATTTAAAAAGATTAGGCTTGATGGAATTAGATTAGGAGCATAGGAAACCTCACAGAAAATTTTCAAACCGGTTTATCGATTTAAGAGAAATCGGCAAGATTTCGGTATTTTAAACTGTCGAAATTGGACCAATAGAAATTTTTCTATGAGTACCCTAGGATGAATGGCTAAGATTTAGCCAAACCACCCCCTCATGTGATGCCTTGCTCAGCCATTGAGGATGGGAAGCCAAGCTAAATTGGATGATGAGGTGAAATCCACCAATCAAAGAGAAGTGCTTCAAAAAAATCTTCACTTTTTCTTTCCTTCTCTTCTTGTAATTTTTGGCCACCCCTTAGCTGCTGAAGCTCATCTCATTTCTCTTCTCCTCACTCTCATTTTCACTCCATCCTCATCCCTTCTTCAAGTCTCATCAAAAGTTGCTTCCATCAAAGACACTAAATCAACACAAATTCAACTAGACAAGGTAAGAAATCCTACTTCTCTTCTTACTTTCTCTGATTTAGGGCTGCATGGGGGTCATATACACCCTATGATATTGATGTTACGTAGAGTGATGATGATGGTTTATGACTAATTTTGCATATATGTTGTGATTAAAATTGGAATTGATAACAAATAGCTTGAAGAATAGAGGACAATTTAAGAAGCTGTTAGGGTTTTCCTTGGCGGTCTGTACGGCGGAGTATAAAGCTCTACCTACAGCCAATTAAATTTGATGAATTTATTTTTATATGAAACTAGCCAATCAGGACTTTTCATACATATAAAATATAAGGCCATTGGATTAGTATAGAATTAGTTATGAATTTTTGAAGTTTAACCTAGAAATCTGGATTCTTATTTGGGCAGTATGAGTTGAGAAGGGTATAACTCACTCTACACAACTCCAAATTAAGTGAACCTAAGGTTGTTTGAAATCTAGCATGTAAGGGAACATCCCATAAAAATTTCAGAATCAGATTCGTTGCCATTTGTTCCCAGCACACTAATGAAGTTTACTTAAGTTTAAACCGGGCTGGAATAGGGTAGTCCAGTAGGGTCAAGTTTCGGGACTCATAACTCAAAATATACTGCAAATGACATGAAACTTAATTTATTTGAAAGCTTGTTCTATTAGCTTTAATTTGATATAAATTTCATATGATTTTACCTATATTTCTATTTTTAGTGAATTTTCACTTATAAGAGCACAATTCTAGCTAAAAATAGGACAGCCTGAGGTAAAATACTTATATCTTGAGTCATACAAATCAAAATGAGATGAGACTAAAAGGGTTGGAAACTAGATACATAAGGCTATGACATATCCAAAAATTAGATTTAAATGAATTGAATTGAAATAAGGGTGGAGTACACCAAACTTGGGCAGAACAGGAGAAAAGAAATCGAAAACCCTATTAATGCTTGAATTAAAATTGATGAATGATACTATGAATATATATATATATATATATATATATATATATATATATATATATATATATATATATATATATATATTTGCTGGCCCATATTAAATTGCAAGTTTATACAATTGTACTAGTTGTCTGGCACTATTCACGGGGAAGCGAACTCGATCCATTACGCTGCCGAAATTTCGGCAAGAAATTCATATGTGTGTAAATTACAATGGCATGGACACATGATGTTTGAAAGAATAGAGTTACTTATGCATGCAATTCATGAGTATTGCAAAGGATTCCATACCACTTGGGCTAGCCCCTAAACAAATTTAAGGGGAATAGATCAGTGGGAAGGTCGGGGAAAGTAAACCCGGCAATCCTGTATAGAAACAAGCTCGGTCTTGAAAAGCAGACTATTACCCAGGAGTGTATGGCCAATAACTCCCAGGGGACTAAGAATGGAAATAAGTTTTAAGAGGTGAAAGCCTTCAAGGATAAGATGCATTTTCCAATTGCACATTAATATGTACAGTATGATACTCCTTAATTGATTGTTCTAGATACCTGTTTATTATTCTTAATATGCTTGTTCTCTTGTAGTTACTATTTTAATTGCATTATTATATCTGTTAACTAAAATTTAATTTATTTCGGTGTATGTGTTATAAATAAGTATTTAAGTTAAATATTACTATTGTGTCGTACTATTTTGAACTATGGAAAGACCGAAACAACTGGGAATGATAGCGATGACAGATATGTAAAAACTAGGATTCCTACTGAGAAATCTTTATTTCTCACCCCGCTTTATATTTCCGCGTCATTCTCAGACCATGGAGACAGCAGCAACAGGAGTTCTGTTCATTGAGTTCCCCGAGCTCCATATCCACCTTGACCCATTCTTGGACTCTGTGTATATATACGGTAGATGTCAGTTTCGCCTTTACTTTTTCTTCCAAAGAGATTTTGTTGTGCCGCTTATGCATTTGCTTTTTGACCCCGCTGTCCCTTATATTGCCATCCCCCTCTACATGGCCCATCCATTTCCACCTCTACCAGCAGCAGTAGCAGCTCTAGCTCCTATAACCCCTTCTACCTCACCACCGCAGCAGATGCCCTCTGTCTCGATGTCTAAGAAGGATCCGTCTGAGGCAGCGAGTTCCTCTTTCTCGTTCTCTGCTCCGAGCGTGGACCATGTAACACCCTCCTAAGTATAGTACTATGCTTAAGTCATAGTACCACACTCTGGAGTTGTTACTGTTACCTGAGCGAACCTTATCTGATAGCAACTTCAGCCGTCTATGGAACTTCTTGAACTATCTGGAGATAACACGAAAATAGGAGTGAGAATTTTAAATTCTCAGTAGAATTCCTTAAGTATCATACATAAGGTCATCGTTGTCATAGCTCTATGTGTCTAGTTTTCAACCCTTTTGGTCCCATCTCATTTCGATATGTGTAGCTTCAGATATTTAAATTTTGCCTCAGTCTATCCGGTCACTAATCCAAATTACACTATTGGAAATAAAAATTCACTAAAAATCGAAAGCAAATCCAAATCATACGAAATTGGTGTCATATCAATAATAGGACAACCTTTCATTTGCAATAAGCTTCATTCCATTTGCTTTAGTATATCTCGAGTTATAAGTCCTGAAATTCGACCTTCCTGAACTACCCTGTTTTGGCCTAGTTTGGACATAGGGCAACTTCCTTGAATCACTGGGAATAAATCGGATCATAAAAAACTCGAAATTTCACTATGAGATGTTCCTCTATATGTAAGCTTTCTAACAAAATTAGTTTCACTCAATTTGGAGTTGTGTAGGGTGAGTTACACCTTTCTCAAGTCACACTACCTGGATGAAAGTCCTGATTCCTAGGTTAACATTCAAAAATTCATATCTCTCTTAATATTAATTCAATGGCCTTATATGCTATATGTATGGAAAGCTCTGAATGTCTACTTTCATATAAAAATAGTTTCATCATATTTAACTAGCTATAGGTGGAGTCGTACACTCCGCCATACGAACTGCCATGGGGCTCCTTTCGTAGGCAGCATCTCAATCCTCCACTTCTCCTAGTTTTCATCTTCTAACTTTAATTCCTACTCAATATTTTATATTAATCCAACCATAATCCATCATATAAATTCAACATATCATCAAATACATGAAGAAAAGTAAAATTTTATGCAGCCACAGCTCAAAGAATTTAAGAACAGAGATGGAATCCTACCTCCTTTAGGTGTGATCTTGCTGAATTTGAGTTTGGATTGATGGAACCTTGACAAAGCTTGGAGATTTGATGGAGTAGGTTGAGAGGGGAAGAGAAGAAGAGGGCTGGAGCAAGAGGGAGTGGGGCGCAAGTTAGTCAAAAATGAGAAGGAGAGCCTGACTTAAATACACGAGGGTAATTGGAATTGTGAGTATTGATTGGTTGAAATTTTGTGATTGAAGTTCGGCCATGTCTCCCTCTTTTGTGGCTAAATTATCCTCCACGTCGTCCCAGAAGTGGAACTCGTTCCTATTCTATTTCAAGTCGGAACTCGTCCCTATTCTATATAAGGTCGAAACTCGCATCCATTTTATCTGAACTTGCAGCTGAAGTCAGATTCCGAAAATCGTACCCACCTTATTTGAGACTTGGAAATAAATTCCGAGATCGGAGCTCGTGTAAATCTTGATCGAACTTGGAGACCAATTCAAAGATCTGAGCTCTTATCTATTCTAGTTGAGTTCAACTCTAAGGTTGGAACTCGTTATATTAAACCCGGAGGTTGGGACTTGTGATCATTCTGTTAAACTATAAACTCACGGGTCGGGAACCGTGCATACTTTGTTTACTGTGAAGTCGGAGGTCAGAAATGAGTGAATACATGGTTAAGGTCGGAACTCAGGAATTAGGAAACATTCATAACTTGGAAGACCAATATGGACTAATGTCGGAAATCGGAATCACAAGCACATAAAAACACTTTGAAATCGAAAGTCATGGGCAAGAATATCAAACCTAAAATACTTAAACCCGGAAGTCGGTATTTTTACATAAACTTGAAAGTTGGTACCAGAATAGGAAACCTTATGCCCAAATCCCGGAAGTCGGAAATTATGCACAATATACTTTAACTTGAAGTCGGAGATTGGAACTCGAAAGTCATTCCATTTAACTCGAAACTAGAACATGAAGTCGGAAATCAGGAATAACCAAAATTGAAGAGGAAATCGGAAATTGGACATGAAGTCGGAAATCATGGAAATTTGAAGGTGAAGTCGGAACTCGTGGTGGATGTTACAAACCACCCTCCTGTAGACGCCACCATGGCAAATGGATTTCTTTCTTCGGATTCTGTTTAGATAGTATACATGCTGTAGCAGTAGTAGATGTATAGAATGATCCTCTTTTGGCAGTCTGGGTCATGGACAGATGGGTAGAAATTAGGAGTTATACATGAAATGTCCCATGGGGACCAACTAGGGTACTGTTCATAGGGACCGGCCAATTTATTTTGTGTTAGCGGCCTCATTTTTATTTACCCTGTATCATCTTATGTATCGTTTGACAAATTTTGCAAACAGACGTCTATGTATATATTTATGAGGTATTTTGTAGTAGTTCTGTCTATATTGCAACTTATTGCATTTTTTTTTTGTTTCGTTATTTACAATATAACAATTAACTAGTATTGATTCCGCTATCAAGCAGAAAAATTTATTACGCAAATAGTCATCTCTACGTTGGTAATTAATAATGAGACAGAAAATAGAATTTAATCAGCTCACTACACATAATCACTTATTAGATAATTTATTATGACTTAAGCATAGTACTTTGTCTAGTAAGGTGTTACAGGTTACATACCATTGTTCTGTAGGTCCATTCAAGTTGTAAGCTACTAATTCTACTGCCCTTTCACTCGAACATTTGAGGGCTCTGAGGACCTTGTTAGTATGGTCAATGAACTACTTAAGATCATCCATTAGAAGGTTCCGCAAGAAGCTTGGTGGGTTCAGTTTGAGAAAGGATTCAATCTGCACTTTTGCTGCCACATGCGGCTAATGGTGCCCCTTGACAGGTAGGGTGGGCTCAGCATAAGGTTATGGCTCACCCTTCCTCTACTGGGCTTGGAGTTCCACCAAAGTGTTAAGGGTTTGATGGACTTCCCTTATTTCAGCTGCCAGGTTAATCAGCTCATCCTTTGAAACAGACTCTTCTGTTTGTCTAGCCAGTCTTCCACGACCTCTTCCTCGATCACAGCCTCTACCTCTTGGAAGAAGAGAGGCAGTTTGATCGGATTTAGTATCAGAAGCGTCATGGGCTTCGGCCCTTGCAATGCAGATACGAGTTATAGGCGGCAATTCACCTAAGGGAAGGACGATTAAGGTCAAATTTTAATTGAGTTTCAAGACAAAAGAGCACTTGAAGTACATATAACTCAAGATATAAACACAAGAATGACAATCCTAAAGGTCTCTGGTAGCATCACGCTGATAAGTAACATTTTGATACATTAATTAACCCTCATATTCAGTTTATTAGACCTCTTTTGTGCTTAATTGACCAATATTAGACACATCCTTTGAGTTTGGGCTCTACTTGGGTTTAATTGTATTTTTTAGCATTATTACAAATTTATACTGTTTCTGTATTTTGAGCATATCTTGAGTTGTCAACCTCTAAAAATTACAATATTATATTGTAGGAAATTTGAGGGAAAGATCTACAACTTTGATGAAGAAGTCAAAAACTAATTCAGATGTCTATTAGGAAGAATTGGGCCATGAAGTCAAAATAGGGCTGTTGCGTTAGAACCTGAGTAGTGTGCATTAATTGGATGATAACTTGAGTTGTAGACATTGGATTGAGGTGAAACTAATACCATTTGAGAGCTAAGATATAAAGCTTCAATTTATATGAGATCACTCTCTAAAATAATGACATCTTCTTGGACTTATTGGTTGTTAAAATTGACTGACGTGAATAAACATACAACTTGGACATGCTATAAAGATTAAGCCATAACTCTCTTATTTCAAGTCCAAATTAAGCAAATTGGGTGTCCAAGAGGCATAGAATTAATTTGAGCTCTAGGTTATTTTCGATTTTCACATTTGAGGTCTAATAAGAAGAGAGAAAATCGAAACGCGAAAGGGACTCTCATGTCTCCAACATTTTTCATTTTTCTCTTTTCTCTTCTCCTCTCTTCTTCTTTTCTTTTCTTTTCTTTTCCTTTCATTTTGTAAGATACTTGTTTTGGGTTCTAGTTTGTAACCTTCATTGCCATGGAAGAGTAGGGCTTCAAGCTAGTTCAGGGAGACTCCAAGGGTATTATGGTTGTAATCTTGAAACCCTATGCTTAAATTTCAATCATGTTTGTTTTCTTGATTCTTTGCTCTCTTTTATTTGTAAACTTGCATTGAATGATATTGATATGTGGGTTTATGAATGAGGAATTAGTTAGGTGATTGCTAATTGGTCAATTGGTATGAACTTGATTAGTTAAAGAATTAGGAATTAGGTTTAGGTTCAAATCTAGGCTAATACAATTTGGGCTAAAAATCAACATAAGTTAATTAGAGTTGAGGTCTCAATTATCTAATCAATTATGTGTTAGTTGAATTCCTAGAGTTCTCTAGGTAGAATTGTGGGGTTGTTAGTAGAGGTTTCTCTAATAGCTCAAATTAGCCTCATTCCATGTGTTTGATATATTGTGCGTTAATGATTGATTCACCTTATGCCTAAGGAACTCTTTGAGCTAGTATTTTCATTTTCATTTAATTTTCTTTTATAGCTTATTGAGTGCATGTTTGCACATACTCCCTTGTTACTTAACTAGATAGCAATAACATCATTGTGAGATGACCTTGGTTGCACTATATTTCAAATTTAGTGTAATTAAGTATTTTAAAATTATAATTTGGAGCGGGCTACGACACTCGCTACCAAATTTTGGCACCATTGCCAAGGATGTTGATGCTATTTTGTTTGTAAATATATGTGTTTACTTGCTTTTGTTTGAGTTTTGCATGTTTTGGTCATTTTTGGTGTTTTTAGGCTAATTTTGGGTGCTGTCATGTTCTGCTCGTGATTAGATTACCTTGAAACTTTCCAATTCAAAGGTTTTCAATATTCTAAGCAAGACTCACTACTTTGAGTGAGCCCCACCCTATTTTGGCCAAATTCCACTATTTTAACCACTTTTTTTTTTTAAATTTTTAACGGGTTTCAATTAGCTGCAATTTTATTTGTGTGGTGTTCAAAAAAATCAAAAATTTCATTTCCTACTATTTTTTACATTTTATTAGTCATTTTTATTTTTAATTTTTAGTGTAATATCATTTTGTACATAGTTTCTTTTGTTTGTTTCATAGTTTTATTTTGCATTTTTTTTTCATTACTTCCACTTTGTTCATCATGTTTACTAACATACCTCCTAGCTCCTAGATATATGCTACTTGGAATGTTATAGGAACTGGAGCAGTTGATGAGGATTCTTACCAAAGAATGGAACACCAGTTGGATGGGATAAAGTACTTAATAGAGCAATATGCCATGAGGAATCACACCCAACAACTACAATAGGGATATGACCCAAGTTCTAGTATGTACCAGTTTGACTGGTACGATGGAGTTGACTAGGGATATGGGGGGTGTTCCATCACAGTGATTAATAGGATTTTTACATATTTATTTTCTCGCATATTTGGTTCATTAATCTTCTTTTGTGTTTAATTGGATTAATTTGGACCATTTTGTGTTTATTGAGTTTTGTTTGGGCTTGATTTAATCCTTCCAGTATTAGGCTAATTCTGACACTGTTTTGGTTTCTGGGCCATATCTTGAGTTATAGAGCTCATTTGATCATGATCTTTAGTTTGTAGAAAAGCTGAGAGATAGGCCTACAAGTTTTATGCAGAGGTTAGAGGCCAATTTTGGTGTTAAGGAGCTGAATTTGGGCCTAGAAGTGAACTAAAGCGGTGCAATCGCGGATTCTGAGCAAGGTGTGGTGTTTGGGCCATATCTCGATCCACAGAGGTCAATCGAGCCCGTTCCAGTGGCATTTTGAAGCTGACATCCAAGGCTACAATTTTTCCTCAGAGTGAAAATCCAAACGGAACTGTTTTAATAGCCAAAATGGTGGAAGAATGTTACTTATGGAATTAGTGATATTGATTTCATGTTTTTAATGTAACTTTCTTTTTTATAATTCAGATTTTAGCAAATAAGGTGTCTAGATTCAAAGGAGAGAGAGGGGATTAATGTAATAAGCTGTTATGGATTTATTGGAGATGTTTTGATTATGAAAAGGCTGAGTTGAGTAGGGGGTCAGAACCTTGTAACTCATTAGACAGAATTTGAAAAGAATATACAATTTTTCGGTTTTCTTCTTCTGCTCTTTTCTCATGCCCCCTACCTTACAATTTGTTTTCCTCCATTCATGGAGGAGTAAACTTCTATCTAATCCAAAGATTCAAAGACAGCATTAGCATTCTTGAGAGTTGTTGCTTCAGAGTTCATCAATTTGTTTTCTTTTACTCCCTTTTTCCTTGTTTTTAATTCAATTTCAAATTTGAAGGTTTTCAATTCGGTATTGTGATTGACTACTTGATTGTTTGCATATTACTTGATTGGTTAATATTGTAATGCAACCGTTTTGATGAGTAGAATCAGGTTTCAGTTTTGAACTTGGTGATTAATTATATTAGTGCTTGAAAATTAACATGAATTGATTAGATTCTAGAGGTTTCTAGGTTTAATCATTTAGGTGTTAATCGAATGCGTGAAGTTTTTCATGTGTAATGCTGAGGTCGAATTGAGATTTCATTCGAACTTAAAATTAATCAGTGACTGGTTTGTTGATATATGTTTAGAACTCGATGATTGAATGAAAATTGTTTTCTTTTGATTCTTGGATTAGATGTTTCAAATTCTATTCATTTCTTTGTTTCCATTTCGTTTTCTTTAATCTACACAACAAAACCCCCAAATATTCTGATCATATAACATTGTCATCCTTGTGAGACAACCTGGGTTGCACCCTGTATCGAAAACCTGTGTAATTTGATTTTATTGTAATATGACCGAGCTCGGCACTCGAGTCACACAACAACCCCCATATTTTCAGCAGCAGTTCCAATCTTCACTGCTTTTCATTCAACAGCACCTGCATCTACTCCAGGAGCCGTATGAGCAACCACAGCTTGAGTTACCACATATATATCATCAGGCTGATCCACTAGCCACCTCACTTAAGTCTTCTCTAGAAGATTTTGTGAACCAGTTGATGGAGAGCAATCTCCAATGGCGGTAGAGGATTGATACAAACATTCAGGGCTTGCAAACACAATTGAGCCAATTAACTTCTACATTGAGCAAAGTGCAAGCTCATGAGTTCACCCAGCTCTTTTCCCATACTGTTCTGACTCATGAGAGGAATATGCCAGATGTACAATCACATGAGCTAGCTGGGGGGATTGGTGAGAGTCAAGATGTAGTTGGGCCACTAGATGAGACACCACAGGAGACATTGGTTGAGAAAATATCTCATGATCTTGTTAGTGCTGAGGATATTACCATGTCTACATGCATGGAGATTTCAGCTTCTTCAGAAGACTCCCTGAGTGATCTATATGCCGCATTTCCTTATCTGGTCTTTGATGACTCTGCTGGTTTCATATGTACTGATTGTGACAGTGCTAGCATCTACCAAATATGTGCTGAGATTGAGGCATGTCGAAGAGGAGATCCTCTAGTGCCAAGAGATTGTGATGTTGCTTGTGCTAATAGTATGATTGATGATTTGGCTGTGGAGTATTAGGATAGTGCTCGAGAAGGGTTCCCTGATCCATTTAATACTGATAACTCTAGTGGTGACTTTTCTTCTGACCATTGTGTTGGTGTTGAGCTGTGTACAAAAAGTACAGTTGAGGTGAATGATTATTTGAGGGATGATAAGCTTGAGAATGAGAGGTTAACAAAGCATATTCAAGCAATAGAGGCTCAGATAGAAGAATCTATTCTCCTTACCCTATTACCTCCCCCTGTCACCCAGCCATTTTGATTAGAGCTAGAGTTTCCCTCTCTTGAGCACTTTTTGGGTCAGAATGAATATGCATATTTGGAGAACGATGCCCAACTCCGAGCTATCTGTGAGATGCATGAGGAGGTAGTAGTTAATACTTCAAGGGAACTTGATGGAGATAGATCAAGGTGGAAGAATCCTTTTGCGGATGCATATCTTTCCCCACTAGGAGTAGTTTGCTTCTGGGATGTGCGGATTAGGTGGAGCTTCACGGTTCCAAGGGATGCACCACAATCATCAACATTGGGGTTTAAGGAAAAAAAATAGTCTTAAGGCCCACGACATGGTCAACACTTTGTTGGATATTGGTGGAGGCAAAAGATGCAAACCTTGGGGGGAATTCCTAGACCAATTCAAGCATAAGCCACCATGAGCAAATTCTCATCACTTTTTACCTTTTTAATTTTCTGTCTTGCATTTTACTTTTAGAATAAAATATGTTAATTATTAATTTTCGTATGCTAGTTATGTTGTTTAGTTGGATGTTTCCCCATGGTGATTCTTTAGTTGTTAGCTTTAGGCATTAGACATTCATGGCTTGAGACTTCAACATGTTTGACTTTTTATCTCATTCTTTATGTTTTGCATGCTTGGTAGCTTGATCTTCAATTGCTTGGATTGAGTATGTTGGACATGATCCATGTGAGCTTTTGAGCCATATTTGGATGGCTATATTACATGTCATTCTTTTCTTTCTTATGTGTTTTGTTCCCTCATAGGATTTGTCACTCTAGAACTTGCTTTGATTCTTTTTGAGGCTACACCATTCATTTGCATATGTGAATATGATTGAGGCATTCATTTTGTGATTAGCCACATAACCAAATAGCCACCCTTGCAATTTTCCCCTTACTTAGCCCCTTTGAACCTTTTTACCTATTCTTTGTTTTTGACATATTACAAGCCTAAAGCAAAAAACCATGATTCTACGTAGCTTTAAGGATTAGGAGACCATTGGTTACCATTAGCAATGTGAATTCACATAAGTGTAGGGGTTTACATGAGACATGCAAGACTTTAAGTGTGGGGGGTGCAAACTGGTGAAAAGAGAAAAAGGAAAGAAATGAAAAGATTAAAAAAAAAAGAAAAATAAGCAAAGAAAATGTTAAAAAAAAAAAAGCAAATAGAAAAAAAAAAGTCAATAAATTGGGACAATTTCAATGAAAAAAAAAAGAAAGTGAAGAAGTGGGATAAAAAAAGAGTTGTTTGTTGCATTGCTTGGATTTGAGGAGGGCCCTCACATTTGTGACCTCATGTCTTTGCCAATGTTCCTCTATTCTCTTTGGTTTTTACCTTGCATATCCTTACTATTTCCCTACCCTTACCTTGGCCCCATTATAACCTTGAATAAAGTCCTCTTGATTTGTGTATACATATGTTTGAGTGGTGGAGAATTAGATGATAAGTAAGCTTATGGTAGTGCTTTTCCTTTTGAGGTGATTTGAGTGGTATAATTGAACCTTAAACACTTGAGAGTAAGAGTGCTAAACACATTATATTGTGAGATCCTCCATGCTTGATCCATACTTTTTGGAGTGATTTTTGCCTTGCTTGCACCTTTGTAGAGATGTGTCTTGATTGTTGAATTTCTTGATGCCTTGGATGTGCTTTTTGCCTATATGCTTGACACTCTTGAGGATCCATTGGGAATTTGTTTTTCATGGTATTTGGTCATTTTTTGTTTCTAGGACTTGTGTGCTTGTTTTAGATTTTAATGTTTCATTTTCAGTACCCTTGAGTATATTTTGGATTTTGCATGAGGACATGCAAAAAGCTAAGTGTGGGGGAATTTGATAAGTAACATTTTGATACATTAATTAACCCTCATATTTAGTTTATTGGACCTCTTTTGTGCTTAATTGATCAATATTAGACACATCCTATGAGTTTAGGCTCTAATGGGGCTTAATTATATTTTTCAGCATTATTACAAATTTATACTGTTTCTATATTTTAAGCATATCTTGAGTTGTCAACCTCTAAAAATTACAAATTTTATATTGTAGGAAAGCTGAGAGAAAGATCTACAACTTTGATGAAGAAGTCAAAAACTAATTTAGATGTCTATTAGGATGAATTGGTCCACGAAGTCAGAGTAGGGCTGTTCTGCTGGAACCTGAGCAGTGTGCACTAATTGGGCAATAACTTGAGTTGTAGACATTGGATTAGGTGAAACTAGTGCCATTTGAAAGCTAAGATATAAAGCTTCAATTTATATGAAGATCACTCTCCAAAATAATGACATCTTCATGGACTTATTGGCTGTTAAAGTTGATTGATGTGAATAAATGTAAAACCTAGACATGCTATAAAGATTAGGCCCTAACTCTCCCATTTCAAGTCCAAATTAAGCAAATTAGGTGTCCACTTAAAGCTAAGAGGCAGAAGGTTAATTTGGGCTCGAGGATATTTTTGGATTTTCACATTTGAGGTCTGATAAGAAGAGAGAAATCTGAAATGCGAAAGGGACTCTCATATCTCCAACATTTTTCATTTTTCTCTCTTCTCTTCTCCTCTCCTCTTCTTTTCTTTTCTTTTCTTTTCTTTTTCTTTCATTTTGTAAGATACTTGTTTTGGGTTCTGGTTCGTAACCTTCATTGCCATGGAAGAGTAGGGCTTCAAGCTAGTTCAAGGAGACTCCAAGGGTATTATGGTTGTAATCTTGAAACCCTATGCTTGAATTTCAATCATGTTTGTTTTCTTGATTCTTTGCCCTCTTTTATTTGTAAACTTGTATTGAATGGTATTGATATGTGGATTTATGAATGAGGAATTAGTTGGGTGATTACTAATTGGTTAATTGATATGAACTTGATTAGTTAAAGAGTTAGGAATTGGGTGTGGGTTCAAACTTAGGCTAATATAATTGGGGCTAGAAATCAACATAGGTTAATTAGAGTTGAGGTCTCAATTATCTAATCAATTATATGTTGGTTGAATTCCTAGATTTCTCTAGGTAGAATTGTGGGGTTGTTAGTAAACGTCTCTCTAATAGCTCAAATTAGCTGCACTCCATGTGTTCGATATATTGTGTGTTAATGATTGATTCACCTTATGCCTAAGGAACTCTTTGAACTAGTGTTTTTATTTTCATCTAATTTTCTTTATAGCTTATTGATTGTATGTTTGCACATACCCCCTTATTACTTAACTAAATAGCAACAACATTCTTGTGAGACGATCTTGGTTGCACTATACTTCAAATTTAGTGTAATTAAGTATTTTAAAATTATAATTTGGAGCGGGCTGCGACACTCACTACCACACGCCTTGTGAAAATAGGCCGACTTCCATTTACACAATCATGATCCTACTAAAGGACACTTGCTCCATAGTATACAAGTAAATCTAGGCTTTGACACCACTTTGTCATAGCCCAATCCGGGCCGTGACCGACACATAGGAAACAAGTCTCCTAGCAAACCTTTCGATACAAAATTTTTACATAATTTTTACGAAAATTGAATGTTTTATAGGCGGCTGGTAATTGATTGTAATTGTAATCAATTACCAGCGGCCTATAAAATGTTCTAGGACGCTTTCTCTCTCTCTTTTCATTCTCATGTTCTTTTCTCTCTCTTCAACTCGAAAACACTCCTTTATCTCTCTAAATCACCCTATTCTTCATCCTATGCCCCTATATCAAATCCTTCCACTAAAATCACTTAAAAATCGCCATTAAACACTTCAATCTACTCCGAGCTCTTATCAAATCCGCCACTCTCTCCCTCTTTACTTCCACCATTGGAGACCTTGGAGCTTGGAGGAAGAAGATCTCGAAATTCACTCTCTTTCTCTTCCTCATTTGCTTCCCTAGAGTAATTTCTAACATCTTTCCTCCTTCTTTTTTCGAAAACTTCAAATTTCTACTTGAATTTATTATTCCTTCTAAACCTTAGATTAGAAAATTGGGAACTTTTGAGTTTGAAGATAAGTAGTGTAACTCTCTCATGTAAGTAGCTAATATATAGTTATATTGTTATGGTTGTGGTGCTAGATTGTTCTAAGGAACACCCTCTTAGCTCTGTGGCTCCAAAAAATTGAGATTTTTCCTTTGGTCTGGTTATCTGTGAGTAGATAGAACACCTTTGACTTATTTACTATTTTAACTCATGATATTTACATGTTTTCTAGAATGAAATTGCTTTTAGAACATTGCATATGAGTCAATGAGTGATATTTATAAGAAATATTTGAAAATTGATACATGACAGATGATGAAAAGGATCAATAAGATCTATAACAGGATCTGCCTGCTAACGGCATTAGACGTTAGCCCTGACGCACATCGGATTATCATTTTGCACAGCCACTCAAGGGAGTGGTACGTGATGGATATTACAGACCCACACACATAGTGTTGTGCATGACGGATATTACACGGCCACGGGAGAAAGTGGTGTGTGACGGATTATAAGGTCACACAAAGGAAGGGCCACCTAAGTGTGATTCCTGATGGATTATCCTGTTAGATATTTTCTATGATTTCTTTTTGCACTAAATTGAAATTATATTTTTCATGTACATCGATTTATGAGGTTCAAGGGTGTCCTATCTCTCACTGAGTTATACAAACTCACCATATGATTTCTTTCTTTTTTTTAGATTCAGGTGCAAACTTGGGAGCAGACCTTCCCGCCTCACAGCCATAGATCTTCATTCTTGGGTGAGCCCTCATGAATAAGGGCATTATGTGGCTTCTTGGTTGTCTTTGTACTCTTAGTAAGCGTATCTCTATAGTACTACAGGTAGGGCCTGACCTTTACTAGACCATGATAATGTTTATTTTGGTATTATGTATATTGAACTAACTAGATTACTATGTGCTGGAATTATGAATTGGAATGTTGAAGGAGTATTTATAGTTATGTATTTGAATGTGTGTATGATATGAATGGATCTATCTTGATAATTAACTATATTGTGTGCTAAGGGGTGCATTCCGAGAATGCCTGGATCCCTGATGGATGAGTATGTTTGTTGATTGTGCAGGATGAGGACTCGTATTTTGGGAGTTATCCGAAATATAAAAGGGGACTCTGTCCAATTTCCGTAAAAAATTTATATTGAAAGGCTTGCTAGAGGACTTGTTCCCTATGCACCGGTCATAACCCGAATTGGGTTGTGACAGGTAAGACATTGCAAGAGTACGAAATATAATATTAAAGATAAATAAATCTATAGTAATTGAAAAAAGTCTTTATCTGGTCATCTAATAATTTAATTTGTAGTGAGAGTTTATAATTTTGTAAACCTATAATTATATATATTTGTGAATGTGTAGATATATAATGATATTTAGTAGGTGTTGTACTATAGTTGATTTCATTAAATTTTTAATGATTTTGTAGTTGTGTTTTATTCTCAAATTGAATTTATGATAATCAAATGTTATTATAATTTGTTAATGTTGATGGCCGAATGCTTCATGTACAATTAAGTGATGGAAATGGAAGTAAGAAATTGTATAGTTAAAATATAGAGTATTTGCATAAAAAAAATAGAGTATTTATCCATTATTAAAATTTTGTACATAAATGACCAATTATGGTAGTAGAATAAGTATATGCTTACTTAAGAAATAAGGGACTCAATGTAGAATGACAACTCAAATGATATGCTGGTGTGACAACTATTTATAACCTCTAATTTATGAGTTGTCAACAATATAGTTTGGGCCTTAACTTCAATACATTAGATACTTGACCCAGCAAATTATTTTATATGGGAAAAGACTTCTACTCATATCCATAAATAGGTGCCTAATTGCCCTATTGAGACTATGACACAAATTCTAACTATTCGTAAGATAGATAGAATTCTCTTTCTTGAAATACTAACTTGGACTTCTCTTGTCTTGTTATTTAGATCAAGTTACCGGGTGACTCTCTTGTAGTTGATTATGAATATCTCATTTTTAATCTTTCTAGATAACCCTAATTTCCCATTTGTAATTATAAATTGTTAAATTAATCACACAGAAGCTAAAATTTTAAAATTATTTATTTTGTTGAAACCCTTTAAATTCCTATAGAGAATTTTTTTAGTCTTGTATTCTTGGAACATTTGAAGATTACATTACGCTATTAGCTATGCCCCTTTATGATATGTTTGTGAGTTTTATTTTGGAGGGAAAGAGAATAAAAGAGATTTAAAAAAAAAGTTGTAAGTGTATTTTACTTTTCAAACTCCTTCTCTTCAACTCCCAGACATACCCTTAAGTAAAGAATTAGGGGCACAAGCATATTCAAGTAGATTGGAATTGAACTGAGTTCATATTCATAAAGATGGGTGTCAGAACTACGCACATACATTAACAGCTAATACAAATCCCTCGAGTTGTATGAATAGATAGGATACTAATAGACACATGTAATGACATCTTTGAGAATAGGCACAAGAACAAAACTACTGTGTCCATAAACTGCATATAATTCAAGCCACAAAAGCAAAGTACAACTCAATTCTGAATGATGTATCTATCTTCCATTTGGCTCACCAAGCCTGGACCTGCATCCGAATTGCTCTAGAAACTTATGAAGGCGCAAGTGTTTTGCAGTCCACTGCTCAGCCAACTTCTGCTCCTTGGCTTCTGCATCTCTTCTCAACCCTGCCAACTGCTCCTTGTATTCTGCTTCAATTCTCTCCAAGGTGGCGGCTTGCTCTTCCCTGAGAGCTTTAATCTTCGCTTCAATTTCTTCCATCTTCTCCCTCCTTCGACACGCCTTCTCCGACTCCAACTGCAACTCCACCCTACTTAACCGCCAAGCTGCTTCCTTCTTGTGCGCTGCCAAAGCATAATGCACCTCTTCCAACTCCTTGCAGCACTCCACTAACTCAGACATGACCATGTTATCACCAAAAGCTAGAACAGAACCATGAGGTGCTACATTGCCTAGAGAAGCATTCTCAGGTCCTCTTACGGGTTGCAACAGTGGAGGAGGTGCAGCCACAGTGGAGGGAGAAAGACTTAGTGTCACGGAAGGGGAAGGTGGCCTGACAATTGCAGTGCTATTAGAATTGGAGAGCCATGAAGGAAGCAAAGCTGGTGCAGGGGCCGGCGCATCAGTATGCAGAAAAGAACCGTTGGCAGCAACCATAGTGAACAGCGGTGAAGGGCGCCCTTTCACTAGTTTCTCGGCGAAACTCTCCAATATATGCTCGTACTTGCTATCGTTAATTGGGTCAATGTTTCTATTAATCACCTTTGCTTCTCTTTGCTGCTTCTCTTTGAATACTTCCCACCACTTCCCTAACCTCTTTGCAGTGCGACCGGGGATTTCCGCAGCAATTTTCTTCCACTTGTTCCCGTGTTTTGCTTGAAGGTTGATGACAAGACGCTGCTCTTCCTCAGTAAGAGATCCTTTCTTAATACCAGGCTTGAGGTAGTTCTTCCACCTTTCTAAGCATGACTTGGCATCCCTATTAAGAGGTTGGTTCATGCGCTGAGATACAAGATTCCATTCCCTAGGACCATACTGTTTGACATAAGCACGCAATAAAGCATCCTCTTCAGCTCTCCACCGTTGCCTATCCTTCATTTCCAAGTGCAAATCCCACGGCCAGTTTCTGGAAACTTGAACTCTTCATCATGACTCTAGAACATTCATGACAATTTAAGGCATCAATTCACTGGAATAACAGTGAGAAAATAATATCAAGAAGGACAATGTTGGACTTACAAAAATTTCTCATCATATGTCCAAAAATGAGCAAAACTAATCAGGCAGTTCCACTGAAATACCAATGACTTAATACAATACCTAAGATAGGCAAACAACTCAGATAATTACAGAAAATACAAGATAATCCTCCATGAATATATAGCTAAGCTTTATACAAAAACCCCAGTGTTAATGCAGGACCTGAAATAAGAATTGAATAATAGCACTTGGCTCGAGACTAGCTCATACTCAGCTTGAATCAGGAAGAAACAAAAATGATTAGGTCAATGGAAAAAATCAACATGTGGTATCTATTTAAATACAAAGACACAATCTGCCAAAAGAAAAGGATACAGAGACTTAGCAATACCTTCTCTCCTTCCCTTTCATGGCAATCTATTGTTATTGCATTGCCGCAGTATAAAAAAACACAGTACAGATGACAGTGCCAAAGATGTACATGCCATAAAGACAAAACTAACACTGAAAACCAACACACTCAAGGATCAACTTCAACTTCAAAGCAATACAATTTTCCAAGCCCGAGTACCAACAATGTAGCCACAATATTTATTATTTTTTGTCAGCGCTAAGTTATTTGACCAGTAGAAAATCCAGATTGTCAGAACAAAATCACTATATAAATCAACTTGTAATATAGCAATTGCATTGTCTGAAGTAGATTCTAGTAATTATCATTTTTTTAATCATCAAATTTCACTTCCTAGTTTCAATTAGGTAAGAAAAAAGAATTTAAATTCAGGTCAAACGTGTATAAGAAAAAAACTAAAATTTCCATTTATTAGGTAACGAAAATATTCTAAAGCTTGTACAAGTTAGAGTCAAGAATTTTGCCCTTAATTTGGTAAAGAGGCACGGGAACACAATAGTTCTGACTACCAAGAAGTTCCTTTAAATCACAAGAATATCAGCATCACACAAGCATTTGCAAACTATATTGATCTCAATCGAAACAGGAAACTCTAAATTAATTTCATATGCTCTTCTTAGATTGTGATCAAGAACCATGGAATGACAAGAACAACATCAATGTTCAAAAAATGCCCAGATAATTCTAAGATGGTTTCATGTATACAAGAAAGATTTGGACTAATCCTAAGAATGCAATTTCAGATTAGCATACACACATGTAAGAATCGGTTATACACACGTACAGTTCAAAAACAGAGCGAAAAGAGGTTCAGACTTCAAAGAGTGCTGAGCATCAATAGAGCATGTGGATACAAAGGTTAAAGGGTTGAACTTAAAATCTTAATAAAGCCGGGAATACAAGAAAATAGGTGTCCAAAATCATTGAGCAGCTCCAAATTCAGGAATTCTATGAATCAATTTGATGTGCAGCAAAGTAAATGCATAAAACCAACGCTTAATCAAGTGGTTCGGCTCATGTTCACTAAAAGTCTTACAAATAAATTAAAAAAAATAGCGCTGATATAGCCCTTACTCTATGCTCAACCAGATTAGTTGGAGCCTAGATATTAGTGGTTTAAACTAAAAATAAAACCATAAAAATACTGAAATATATAAAGTGACATAACAGCAAACTAACACAGAGATAAAAGCTCAAGAAAGCTTTGGCTGCATTTTTTTCACTGGTAAATTGAAACGATCTAAATCCCTGAAAATGCAAATAAAATGCAAATCATATAACAAATTAACAAAACTTTTGGCTCCGCCAACAACCCGTTTGATGGTAACATTGAGTCATCTAGCACCAACCAAACTTTCCTCCAAAACCCACTAAGCTAAATCCGCAAAAACACACCAAAAAAAAAAAAAAAACAAAGAAATTAAAAAACATAATCCTTATCATACTAAGTAGCAATCCAAATGGTTTTACATCTTACATACCAAAAAGAAATAGTTTGTTCTTTAAGCCACGTAAAAGATGGAACAAACCGAGACGGTTAAAAACGCAAAGTTGAAATGCTTGCCTTGGTGTCTAATAACAAGCTAAACTCTGGTCCATGAAGAAGCACAAGGCACAAGTTGAGCTGCTCTTAAACAAAAAGAAAGTGGAAACGAAGGAGCACTGCACCCACATCAGAGAGAGAGAGAGAGAGAGAGAGAGAGAGAGAGGTGTGAGATTAAAGACAGAGAAATGAAGTGAAATGGACGAGAGAGAAGAAAGCGTGATAAGACAGAACATGGAGACAGACCCCACAGCGAGACAAGGTAAAGAGAGAGAGAGTGTGTGTGTGCAGAAGAGAGTGTACGTCGGTTTCAGCGCTTAATATGCGAGAAAGATGGGCACGCGAATGATAAGGGACAACAAAGACGATAAAGTTCACTCAGCCAGATAAATCCTATAATCCATCATAGCTGTACATTGGGATAAAGTTTTAAGGGCACATGAAATTTAAAGGTGGAAAATGCTCTACTATTTCTGCCATACACTATATACTGTCTGGATTAAAGGATATAATACGTGTTACATCAACGATAAGATGTTTACTGTAAGTCGTTGATTCACGTAAGAGGGGTTTGGATTTCTTAATTATATGATCGGGATTTAATCTCAGAATTTGTGTATTAAAAAAAAATATTGTTAGAAGAGATTTATATAGACGCTAAGCGTCCCAAAAACTTAATCTCTCACCGATCTAGAAAAACCCAAAAAAGAAAAAAAAAAAAACCTGTTACATCATCTACCGTTAGTTATTTTTGTGTGAATGGGAAGAATTGTGATCAGATATTTGAAAAATTTTACATGTATATTTATACTATTATTTTTTTGCGTCCGAGTAAGGTGTCCTAAGGACGGAGCCTCATATATATATATATATATATATATAGACAAAGGGGATAGTGCCCCCTAAAATTCTTTACTTTGCAAATTTTTTTTCTCTTTCTTTTTTAATTTAGCTTTCTCTAAAATTTTTATTTAATTAGTTTTTATAGATTCTTTATTTAATTAAGTATTTAAACACTATAATAAATAATATATTATGGATATATATGTCTCTCTTAAATTTTAATTATAAAATGTTTATTTTATTTTGTATATCGTGACTTTTATTTAATTTTTATTGGTGATACTTTTAATTAAATTTTTAGATAAAAATTAAAAATTAAAAAATTTATATTATTCTTTCACAAAATTAACTATTAAATACTAATCCCTTTTAACAAAAGGGTGTAGCTTTGTCGCTATCATGATCCCATATTATTACACCATTAATCCTTTTTTGGATCAAAACTACAAGTATCATTCTATTATAAGTAATCCTACTCGAGTCGAGTAGAACCACCTGAGTAGCAAAACTCTCCTTTTTGAATATCAACACAGTTACATATCTAGAATGCGAACTCGAAACCACTAAACATGATAGTAAATAAAAGATGTTTTTAAGCTTAATCTCATGAGTATTAAGAAATCCAATGAGAGTATCGAAGCTAAACACATTCAAGTCTTTGGCTTCTTGAATGGCTGTTACCTTAGGGTGCCAAGTCTTGGACAGGCTTCTCAGGATCTTCCTGACCATCTCAATATTGGAATATCTTTTTTCCAATGCCTTTAGTTGACTTATGATGTGCACAAATCTTGTTGTCATATCATCAATATTTTTATGGTCCAGCATTTTAAACATCTCATATTGATGCACTAGCATACTGATATTTATTTCTTTAACTTGATCAGTCCCTTTATGAAAAGTTTGGAGTATGTCCCAAATCCCCTTAGCAGAATCACATGATATGATTTATCATACTCACCTTTGCTCAGAGTATAAGTTAGAAGATATTTAGCCTTGGCATTCATCTAGACTTTAGCCTTGTGTTAGTCGGTCCATTGATTTCTAAGAATCTCTTTAATAACTACTGGAGGAGGCTAGTATGGATCGACAACCACATGAGGCACATGTTGCTCAATGGTTGGAACATAATTTCCATTCTCTATAATCTCCCACATACTAGACTTGTAGACTTAATAAAGAGTCTCATTCTATTCTTCCAATATAGGGTAATCCTCTTCATTGAAATATGGAGGACGATTGATGGAGTGTTCTTTAGCAATATATCTGATCTCTTGTGCCATATCTCAAGATCCTTTTCCTTTACAATCGTTAGGAAGCTCAATCCCATAGGCCAAGCTCTAATACCAATTGAAGTGGAAATAGTATGAAAAGGGGGGTTGAATCATGCTTTTTAAAACTTTTTCGAACTTGAAAACTTTAAACAAATTTTCTCAAGTCTTTGGACTTGGTTTGCAAAAGCAGTTTAATGTTAGAAACGAAAGTTATTGTTTGCACAATAACTTAATTAGATAATTAGCAGAATAAGCACATAGAGATTAAAACACAAATAATGAAGGCAATAAATAAAAGAAAGAGATAGAAGATCAGTCAAGAAGGTTTATACTAGTTTGGCCAAACCACTTGCCTACGTCAAATCCTCAACAAATTAGTTGAGATTTTATAATCACTAGTATTCTTGTACAAGCTTCTCCAAGCTTACGAATGAGTAGTGTTGTCCTAGCCTCTCTAAGCTAAAAAAGTCGAGAGCACTCAAGGGATATTAAAGTATATGTTTGATAAACACTCACACGAGAGCACTCAAGGTGTATAGATCAGTTATGTACAAAGTAAAGTGACTTCTTACAAGTCTCACTAAGAGGATATTTCCTATTACAAAGCAACGAGAAGATTTTTCTTTCATGAAGCTTCAAAAAAAAAAAACAAAAAACTTTCTGGTGGTCCAAAAGGCTGAGAAGGATGAAAGCTTGCAAGAATTTCAATCAGTAGAGTTCCAGCTACTTCTTTGTCTTCAAGATTTATATAGGCTTCAAAATCTTGCTACTAAGACTTCAGTCTTGAGCCCAAAGCTTTTAGATCCAAAGGTCTTAATTTGAAGAAAGAAATAAGTTGTTTTCTTTCTTAACAAGTAAGTACATCATCAAAGAATAAATCTAGCCATTTGAGTCAATCAGGTTTTTAGAGTGTTAGCACTTCTTTTGGATCTCTATCTTGTCACATTTGACCTTTGGAAAGTATCTATGAATCATGCAAGGCAAGTTTTGAGAGTGAGATCTTCTTACTTAGACCAACATTCTAGCGATTACCCTTCTGGTCAAGTCTTATAGAGAGATCTTTGTTCTGATGTGCTTGTGTTCCTTCTAATAATTTGGTATCCTTTTGATGATATACAAATATCCTTCTAATGCTTCTAAATAGTTTTTTTTTAATGAAAGATAGGATTTTTAGAGCATGGATTCTTTTGCCAAAAGCTCTTTCTTTTTGGATTTCATTTAAGATGGGAAAGAAACTTAGAGAATTTGTTTGAAAACTAAATATTGTGTGATCCAAGTCTCTTAAATAAGCATATAAAGTGATCTGTGTTTAATAAAACGAAACACTAAAATAGACCGTTAGTCCATACAAAAGATTTTCATTAAGAGTTAGTTTACTATCCATCAAAACCCTTAAAAATGTATTTTGAAGATCACCTAATAGCTTTTGAAGGGTGTTGGAGCTTACACCAACCTATGGGAGATCAGGTTGGCTTTGCTTAGGTTAAGTGTTAAAATTTCAAAAGATTGATCCAATCCAACCCAATCTCAATTAATTATGTTTAGCCCTTTTTTTTTCCCTTCAACTAGACCCATGAACACCCCTAATAAAAAGTAATTGATTAAATCATAAAAGGATTTAATTTTTATGCACTGTTAAAGTAAGATAATTTTATATTGTTAGCCAATAGAATTTAAGAAAAATTTTGAATCATGATGAATAACTATCGAGCATAATTTATCATTTTCCTCAAATCTTATTCATTGATAGTATAAAATTATTTTATACTGTTACTATTTAGATATTAATCCCTTAATAAAATTGTGTCTCAATGGATTTTGATAATTAAGAATTTTCTGTATGATTTTCTTTTATTGTATGTGAAGAGTATTTTCATTTTATAGTATGATAAAATGTTTTAAAATTAACTTTTGCCTCAATTGATATAATAAAGATATTTTTGTATTTAGAGGTTTAAATAAATTTAATAAGTAAAGAGTCTATAAGTATTAAACAAACTTTGTATATAAATTAAAATCTCTATCACCTTTAAGTAAAAAATACTTGTTAAAAAAAAAAGAGTAAAATTTGAAATTATACATATTTTTAAACTTTTTCACTTTAATTAGAAAGAGGGAGAATGAAAAGTATCTTAATATCTTTTGAGATTTTGGACCTTGCTTTCGATGGGTTTTATTTTATGTTTTTTTTTTTTTTGTGCATTTGGCTCTTAGATTTTGATACTCTAAAGCTTGTTTTGATTCTCTTTGATGCTATCTTTTTTGCATGCATTCATGAATATGATAGAGACATTTGTTTTCATATAGCCACTTTAACCAAAATAGCCATTTTTGCTTTTTCCCTTGCTTATCCCCTCTTGATTTCTTCTTTTTTTTTTTTTGTCTATTCTTTGTTTTTGGCACATTATATGCCAAAGTGCAAAACTATGATTCTACTCAGCCTTAGGGAGTAGGAAAGCATTGTTTATCATCAAAGTGTGCTATAATTTAAGTGTGGGGGTGTTGTCCAAGGTGTGCAACCATTTAAGTGTGAAGCAGTACAAGTTAGTGAAAGAAAGACATAAAAAAAAAGTGAATGGAAAAATAACACAAAAAAAACCAAAATGGGACAATTTTGAAAGAAAAGGGAATGTAGAGAGAATTGTATTTACATTGCATGGATTGGGGTGTACTCACATACTTGTGGCCTTATTTTTTTTTTTTTTATAGATGCTCTTCTATTCTCTTTGATTTTATATTGTTATATCCTCATCATTTTTTCTCATCCCTTACCTTGTGCCCATGGCAATAAAATCATCTTGATTTGTGTAAGCATGTGCCCAAAGTAATGGAGAAGTCAAATTTAAGCAAGCCTATAATAGTGCAATCTCTTACGAGGTGACTTGAATGAGACACCAACCTAAACACTTAAGAGTTGAGAGTGCTTGCTACATATTACATTGTGAAGTCTTTCATGCTTAATCTGTGTATTTTAAGTGAATTTTGTCTTGTTTGCACTTTTGAGAGATGAAGAGATGTATGCCTTAATTATTATAAATCTTTGAATCCTTGTATATAATGAATGTAAAAATACACTCATTTATTACTATGATTTGATATAGATTTAATAGCTATTTTGTACGAATTTTATGAGTTTTTAGCTAAAATTGTTATAAAATCCGATTTCTATTATTTATTGATCTATTAATATTTATTTGGTGAATATTTGGTTATTCTATAGGTTTTATGCTAATTCTAGCTTTACTTGCAAGGAAAGGTAGATATGCATTAATTGGAGTATCTTGGGCCCAAATCTAAAAGATTTTTGGAAGTGCTGATGAAGAAAAATTCATATCTTTTTCTATAAAGATTGGATTTGAATGATTTAGGATGATCTAGAAATATAAGAAGGAGATCTCCAACTTTTCTATTAAGACCAAATTTGGATTCAAATCTTATCTAGAAGAAAAATCAATTGCAAATCTAAAGAGTAAATATGTCCTGATATTGTCCAATCTGACCTTTGCCTAGTATTTCATCAATATCTCAAGCTATAGAACTCATATTAATGCTATTCTTATGGCATTTGAAAGCTAACAAAATTCTCTACAACTTTGTCTCTAATGATAATTTGCTGATTCTTACTATAGAGATAGCTATAGCATCTGCAACTTGGTAGTCAAAATTAAAGACTGCACCTAATCCCAAATTTGGCTTTCCTAACCCAACTGGGACACAACGAAGAGCCAATTGGACATCTCTCACTCACTATCAGTTGTGCCCAACATCATAATCATACTCTTAACCCTAATCTCTATTTTTAATAGAGGAGATAAGAGGCTAAGGAGGGTTCCAACAGTCTACACACTTATATACTTACATATACATCCATACTATCACACTCAAAAAGGAAACTGAGTTATAAAGAGAGAGAGTTAGGAGGTGCCTAATACATTGAGTTCTTGGCAAGGAATTCAAGTGTTCTTAAAAAGAAGAAGAGTGCTTCGAAAAGGATATATTTTTATTCTCTCTTTCTTCTTATCTCATGTTATGAATACTTTATCTATTTGGATTGGATGTTTTTTACTATGAATGGCTAATATTTTATTTTGCTGGGGTGAAGATGTAGTCTAGGATGATGATGTTGTATTGAACCTTCTTTTTATGTTTAAATGAATGTCTTTTTATTTAATTGGCGCTTTTATATTTGTGCTTAATTGGTGTAGCTTCGGCAAGTATACCGAGTCATACATGAAAAAGAGTATCATTCTCACAAAGATAAATCAAGTACCGGATAATATAAGGGAATAACTATTTAGATGGAGTGAATTCACTGGTAAAGGAATTAAAATTTGAATAAAATAAAATAAATAAGAAAAATAGTAATGCAGACAGATGTTGATGGGGTGGACAAATGCAATGGGATAATGCTAGGGCTAATTAATTTTACCTATTGCAGACATATTTACTATGAATTTCTGTTAATCAATTTCTATCCTAATTGACTCATGGTCGATTCCCTTTAATTTATTCCTAGCCTCTCTCAAGGTTAAGCAATACTCTTTATCCTAAATTGGTTGTCTAATCTCTTAGCACAAACTAATCTAGGTAAAGGTTGAAGCTCTATAAGTAAAATTGTCATACAAAAAGAGTCCATTAACACTCTAGCAAAAGAAATTTAGTTCATGACTAAAGCAAAGAAAACAATGGGAGTATGAAGATGAGATGACAAAAGAACTAAGTGCCATGAAGAATTATAGCTAGAGACAAGGAATTCTGATGAATCTAGATCTCTCCGTGTTGAAATTGGCCTCTAGAATCCTTGAATCTTCACTTTCACTATCTACGGTGGAAGCCCTTCAGTCTTGGGAAGTGGTCAGAGGTGTCAAGATCTGTTTTCAAACCATAAGTGTTACCTTTTATAGTCTGTGAGTCCCTATTCATGAATTTAGGCTCGAGCTCATAAATTTCTGCTATCGGGATCATGCTATAGCACAAGGGTTATGCTATAGTGCAAATAAAATATCCTGGAGCCCAAACGCTACTGTGCTATCACACAGTGGCTGTGCTAGCAGCAACCCAAACTAAAGGATTGTGCAAAGACAGCAACGCGCTTTAGCGTGCATGGTTGCGCTATAGCACAGCTAAAAAACTTGAGATGCTCGTCTTCTGTGGCAATATGCTATAGCGCATTCTGTTGCACTACAGCGCAAGGTGCTTCACGTGAATTCTTTCGTTGGCTGCTTCTAGCTTCCTCCTAGCCTACTTGCACCTAACAACCACTACATAAACATAAAATAAGTATCCAAAATATAACAAAATGACAACAACTCAAAATAGCACCTAATCTAAACTACTTAACTAAAATAAAATAAAATATTAACTAAATTAAATAACTACATCCTAAAATTAATTAAAACTAGCTAAAAATATAACTCATTATAGGGAGTTATCATTAATGCTCTTTATGGTTTCACCACCCATAGATTGATTCTAGAGTTGTGCCCACTATGAGGAATCTAGACATATGCTTGGAACATGGTACAAGAACCATTATCCACCTATTTGTCTATGGATAATGTGGGGGTAGCCATAGGACATTAGTCAAGGGGATCATAGAACATTAATTTCTCTTACATTAGAATTCATTGTCTTGGAAATTTGGTTGTCTTTTAAGGTTTAGAATAGAATTGGTATATGAGGGGAACCCACTACTAATTTATTTAAGATCTCTGCCCATCGGTTATATAATTAGAACTAGTTAAACATAGGAGGTCAATACTCATCAAACTCCTAGATGAAATCTAATCCCTAGCGACTTTCTTCCTTTGAAATTAAATTTGTCATTCTCATCATTCCTATATTTAATTGTTATTTTCTTGCAAAGTCTCAAATTGAATTTTCTGTAACATTTTGTGAGCCTAAATAATATCTCTATTAGTAAATTGGTAGGTTAGCTTAACTAATCTTCGTAGGATCAACACTCTATTCAATACTCTATTACTTGGTTAGCCTGGTGAACTTGTCGGTATTTTGGGTTAAAAGAAACAAAATCGCCCATCAGTATATTCTCTTTTCCTTTTGACTTGGCATTATTGAAGATCTATTGTTGAGGATATGTTTTTCTTGGTATTCCGTACTGTGTTTTCTTTTCATGTTTTCTCTTTGTTCTTTTCCTAATCACCCTAGGGATGAATTTTGATTTTGCATGAGGACATGTAAAAAACTAAGTATGGGGAATTTGATAATTGACTTTTGTTATGCTCATTTGCCCTCATATTTGGTGTTTTATCCTCGTTTATGCTTGATTTGTTGTTTGGGCTTCATTCGGCCCTATTTATATTTTTCAACGCCATTGTTAATCTGACATTATTTTAGTGTTTGGTCATATCTTGTGTTCTAACACTTTGAAAATTGTGATTTTTTTTATTTGTAGGAAAGCTAAGAGAATTCCCTACAACTTTTGTGAAGAGGTTAAGAGTTAATTTGATCGTCTAGATAATTTAATTGGGCCTTGAATCAATGTCAGTTTGTTGTTAATGAAACTCGGGTAGAGCTTAATATTTGGATCATAACTCAGGCTACAAGGATCCAATTGAAAATCAATACTAAATGAAAGTTGACATAGGCTACAAGTTTTCTTCAAAACATTTACCAAATGACAACTTTTTGAAGTTCTTTTGCTCACTTCAAAGTAGCAGCCTTTGCAAAGTATATTAGTGAAGTGTTTTGGGCCTATCTTACTCATCAAGGGCCCAATTAGAGCAAATAATACATCTAATGAAAGTTAAGGAGATGATGATTAATCTGCTCAAAAAGAAAATGAGCCTAGGTGTACCCATATAAGGAAAAAAATTGAAACTAAAAGAGTTAGTTTTGCTTTAGGTTATTTTGCATAGTTTTTAGGGTTTTAAGACACAAACTTTCTCTCTTCTTCTTCCTCTCACCTCTTGCATTGTATTCTCTTGTTTTTCTCTATATACTTCTCATTAATGGAGGTTTAAGAGCCCTTTAACTAGTTCAAGAATACTAAAGTTACATTTTTTCTTCCTAAGACCTTGTGCTTCATTAATTTGAATCATGTTTTCTTACTCTTCTTAGTTATGAGTTCTTATTTGCTGGCATGTGAATTAGAATATATGACAGGGATTATTGTTAAATGCATGTTGATTGGTTAACTAATATGGGTTTAATCATTTGAATGAGAAGGAATTGAGTTTAGCTTTGTACTTAGGCTCTATGCATTCTTGTACCAAAAAGTTTTGAGGTTTCATAGCTTATTTGATCTTAAGTTAGTTGAATGCTTGGATGTTTCCATGTTGAATGTTGGGTTAGATGCTGAGGTCTCAATTTAATCTAATTTAGCCATATACTTTGCATATTGATGAATTTTTCGAAGTCAATGATAGAACAACAATTGTTCTAAATGGATTCTTGAACTAATTGCCTTTTAATCTGCATTTTCTCACATTTGAATTGTTGCCTTCAAACTATTTGATAAAATTCCCCATGGATCTTGGTCAATAGTTGTCTAAATCCTTGAGAAACAACCTAGATTGCATCCTATACTTCAAATTTAGCAATCTTGGTTTATTAATTTCTATGAGTCCAATGTAACACCCTACTAATTTAATGTTATGCTTAAGTCATAACATGAAATTAAGTAGATTGTGTTACCGTATTAATACTTCGCTTACGTTTCCTTTTCTGTATCATTTTTTTTTGTAACAGAAGAAACGGAGCGCTGTTAATAATTTAGAACGTAACAGAATTTAATAAAAGTACCATAGAAGAGAATAATGATGTGTAATATAGCATCAGTTGTATATTTACATATATAAGTCGGAAGCCAACGCTTCAATTTATATATATGCTTCAAAAGCAAAGTGAACTAAAGGCATAGCTAAATTTCTGCTGCTAAAAAGTAAGGCCGGGAATGGCGGGAACTAGCTAGGCACAACGAGTGCAAATCGGGGTCCTGGTGGAGCTGCAGGTCAGGGAGCTCAATAAACAGAGTGGCTATCGAGTCCATCACCAGCGTCTGAGAATGATGCAGAAATGCAAAATGAGGTGAGAATTTAAAGAAATTCTCAGTAGGGCTCGCATACGGTATTTAGCTGACGTCACATTCATTCTCAGTTGCCTCGGCTTTTATTTAATTATAAAAACATGGGATCAAACTGAACTATCCATATTCAAATAAGTTTAAGAAAACGTCTGGTCCGAGTCAAGGTTCAGTTTTACTTAAGATAGCATAAGAAGCAGAGTAAGCTACTAACAATAATACACAGGATAATAAGCAGAATAAATGCACATACGGCAGTAGATAAATATAACAGACAAACTGTAAATAACTTGTAATGACTATTTAATGTAACCATGCATTTAATGTAATAATGCAAAACTTATTCTTGAACTTTCTTTCATAAACCTTTCCATTCTTCATAAATTTTTCCATTACTTGGTCTCCTGGGAGTTCTTGGCCACTTTAGACTCCTGGGTAATAATTTACTTTTCAGGATCGAGTTCGTTCCTATATAGGAATGCCAGGTTTGCTTTCCCTGACCTCTCCACTAATCTATTCCCCTTAACTTTATTCCGGGACTGGCCCAAGTATCATGGAACTTTCATCATAACATAATCTTTAGATTCCTCATAACATGACTTTCATAACTTTCTTGAAAATGCACATGCATCTACATGTATATCATAATTCATGCATATACTTTACCGAAATTTCGGTAGCATAATGGAACGTGTCCGCTTCCTCATAAATAGTGCTAGTACTCAGCATATCAACTTATCAAAGAAATCATATCATTCCATTTATAATGCATCATTAACTTCATAGAAACATTAGTTATATCAAGACAAGGATACTACCTCAGCTCAATCATTCAACCCGATTTTTGTAAATCAGGCCATAATCTCTACTTAACTCATCTGGACCTCAATTTTGGATATGTTAAAGTGTTATGTGTCTATTTTCTAACCTCTTTGGTCCCATCTAATTTTGATAAACATAACTCAAGTTATTTAGGTTTTATCCCAGCCTGCCCTGGGGCTGGCTAGAATTGCACACCTAAAAGTAAAAATATACTAAAAATCGAAATCTGACTCAAATCATATGAAATTGGTCTCATATTAAAGCTAACAGGACAATCTTTCATTTACAAAAAGTTCCATTCCATTTGACTTAGTAGGACTCGAGTTATAAGCCTCGAAAGTTGACCTTCCTGAACTACCCTGTTTTGACCTAGTTTAGACATACGCAAATTCTTCGAATCACTAGGAACAAATGAGATAGTAACAAACTCGAAATTTCTTTTTAGGATGTTCTCCTATGTGTAAGCTTTCTAACGAAGTTGGTTTCACTCAATTTGGACTTGTGTAGGGTGAGTTACACCCTTCTCAAGTCACACTACCGGATGAAGGTCCTGATTCCTAGGTTAAACTTCAAAAATTCATATCTCTCTCAATACTAATCCAATACCTTATATGATATATGTATCGAAAGCTCTGAATGTCTAGTTTCATAAAAAAATAGTCTCATTAGATTTAACCGGCTGTAGGCGGAGCCGTACACTCCGCCGTACAGACTGCCGAGGGTTTTTGGTTCTCCAACCCCTCAGCTCTTCCTAATTTCATCCTTTCTTGCTTCCAATTCGAATTTAATCTCACAAACAGCCAATAAACCAGCCATATATCATCATAATCATTCAATCAATACATCAAAAATTGAGAAAATAAACCACCACCAGCCATCCAAGATAAGAAAATCAAGACAAGAATTAAACATCTACCTCTTGTTATGTGATTAAGCTTGAGTTTGGAGTTTGAATCAATAGAACTTGGTTGAGCTTGAAGGTTGGATGGAGTTGGCTGAGTGAAGAAAAGAAGGAGAGAGCTGAAAGAAGGGGGGAAGGCAGCATAGAAATGGGGCTGAAGGAGAGAAAGAAATGAGTTATATAAGCTTGAGGTGGTAGTTGGCTTTGTGAGTTTTGATTGGTTGAAATTTTGTGGGTAAAGTTCAGTCATGTCGTCCTCTTTTGTGACAAAATTGCTCACCACGTCACCTAAAATGTGGAACTCGCTTCCGTTGTATCTAAAAATGACATCAGAACTCGTACTCTACTTAAAGTCAGAACTTGTACACATTTACTCAAAACTTGGAGATGAAATCAGAACTCGGAAATACTGTCTAGTTTATTCATAGCAAAGTTGGATGTTGGAAATCATATCGCACCCAATCACCTTAAAATCGAAAGTCGAGGACAAGAATGTGGAATCAAGACACTTAAACCCGAAAGTCGGGAACATTATGTAAACTTGAATCGATTCTAAGCATAACACCAGAGATCGAGAGTCAAAACATTAATCTTATGTACTAGGAAATCGGAACTCATAGAATCTCAGAACTCCAAATTTAATCTCGGAAGTCTAGGCAAACTCGGGAACATCAATAAAAATGAAAAGCTCTTAGGAATAAACTCAGATATCGGAACTCGTGTAAGTTTTAGGTCGAACTTGGAGACCAATTCAGAGATCTAATCTCCCGTTTATTTCTGGTTGAGCTCAACTCGGATGTCGGATTTTGTGTCCATTCTAACTCAAGCATAAGGTCGGAAATCGGAAAATCCAGCCGGTCCATTTGAGCCTTGGAGATGAAGTCGGAGGTTGGGAATACTGATGAAGTCGGAGGTTGGAAATCGTGGACGTTACATCCAACACTCACATCAGTGTTATGACATATTTCTTTTTCGTATTAATATGGATTTGCCAATTCTTTTTGAGATTTTCATGTGAATTTCTGAATTGGGTATGAAAATTGTTTCATCATTTTCTAAGATGGATTTGTACTTAATGATTGAAATTTTGAATTAGCAACAAAACTACTGCAAGCTCGATAAACCAAATACTAATGATAATTAACAAAATAAATAGTTCTTATTTATGATCCTTGCATGCCTCAAACTTAGATCAACAAAAATTTCATATGAAGGAATAGAATATCAAATTTAATAACAAAAGCATTAAAATTTATTCTTTCTCATAATTTTCAAATACTTCTTGTAGTAGTTTATAACCCCACTTGATAACCGTCCTTGATAAAAACCATCTATTTGGACAAATCAAATTCTAGTTCACATTATGAGAACTCCCATCGTGGCTGTAATTCATCAAATTATCATGAGCTTCCTTAAAGAACTCTTCCACAAGCTTTCTTGTTTTTTCTGGATCATGTGTATCACTGCTAAAAGTTAGCATATGCTTTCTTTTCATTTTTGGTTCTTTTGGCATCATATGTTTGTCCTATCAACATAGTAAAATCAAAGTTAGTTATGGCTAAATTGTGTGTGTGTGTGTACAACTATACTAGTCTCAATTTCATTAGCATCAATTTCGTTTGATTTATCGATTGATATAAGAACAGCTTCTAATGTTTGGTAACAAATATTCTCTATCATTTGAATTTCTAGTGGAAATTTTGCTACAAACATTAATCCCTATTATAGATACGAAGAAGTATGGAGTTTTGGAACTACATATCAAACTAATAGATTTTAATAATAAATTCATGAACACTAGCAATAAAGAAAAGATCGAAATGCATTACTTACAGAGACCATGGGTTTCAAAATCCTGGTGGGTTCATTATGTAGAGTTGGGTTTGTATAATCAACTCCCATTTCTTTGGGAGTAGTGAGCTCAAAATCCTTACTAGTTTTTTGTGATTTGTTTTCTGACTTTGACATGCTTCTATGAGAAAGAATGTAAGATTTCAACCAAGAGATAGTTCTAGTACTAAGAATGTGATGGAGGATGGAGAATATTTAGGAAGCATATATAGTGAAGAGAATTAATGGTGTTTTCTTTGTTCATGTACACCACATTTCCAAGAGGTGTCATTCGGAATATGAAAATATAGCTTATTGATTTTAAGCTACCATGTATGTGAACTTCCCTATTTGACTGAGGATCTGGATATGTCTTGGACCATTGATAGGTAAAGTATTTATTTTACCAAATCTTGTGATTATTCTTTTAACTTTTGAGACCAAATTCCATTGTATACTCTCAACATCTTTCCTTATGATTTGGGGCTAAAATGTTTTGGTTAATAGGAAAGCACGCGCACACACACAAATATACTGACACATGAAGAGAATTAATAGCCTTTTCGATGTTCATGTACATCACTCTCCTAAGAGGCACCTTTTAGAATATGAAAATATAGGTTTTATTGATTTTAAACTACCATATGTGTGCACCTCGCTATTTAGTTGAGGATTTGGATATGCGTGGAATCATTGATATAGGTAAAGTATTTATTTTACCAAATCTTGTGATTATTTTTTAGCTTTTGAGACTATATTGCATTGTATACTCTCAACATCATTCCTTATCATTTAAGGCTAAAATATTCTGTTACATTCACACACGCATGTACGCACACACACATGAAGAGAATTAATTACTTTTTCTTATGTTCATATACACTGCCCTCCTAAAAGGCACCTTTCATAATATGAAAATATAGGTCTTATTGATTTTAAACTAGCATGCATAGTTGTTAAACTCTTGAGTTAACTCGTAAACTCATATAAGTTTCCAAGTTTAGGCACCAAATTGAGCTAATTCGTTTGAAAACTCAAACCTAAGTAAACTCGGGTAAACTTGAATAAACTCGGATAAACTCATGTAAACTCACAAGTTTACTATTTTAGCCAAAATTTGGTCTCTCAAGCCCTAAAACACAATATTTCACAAGCAGGACTTTTTATTAGACCTTTCAAAATCGAATGTATGATTTCTTGACTTAACAACTTGAAATCTCAATTTGTTACATTTTTTGTGATTTTAATTTGTATTTCATACTTTATGACCTATGTTTACCTCATTATGATGTTGCAAATGAAATTTTGACATATGTTTATTTTACATGAATTATTTTATTATGATTAGATGTTATAAATATTCTTTGCTATCGTTTTAAAATTAAGAAAAATCTTATGAGTTTATGAGTCAAGTTTATGATTTGATTTTACCTTGGCTCTTTGAGTTCAGGTAAACTTGTGAGTTTGACAGCCTTACTACCATGTATGTGCAGCTCCCTAGTTAGTTGAGGATTTGGAAAGGAGTTGGATGTTTTTTGGAATTAGGGGAAGCAAAGCTTCAAACAAAGAGGTTGGGCTGTTCACTTCATTTGAGGCAAAAATATTTTGGTGAACATACATAGGCATTATATGACTAAATAAAATAAAATAAAATAACATGACTATTTTTCTAAATAAATTTTAAATGATATTTCTTATGAATTAAACTTTTGTATCCTATAAGAGTGTGTTTGGATAGAGTATTTTCAAAAAGTAAGGTATTTGTTGATAGGATTTCAATTGGCTTAGTATAAAATTCATTACTTGGTTACTAATATAAAGGAATTTGAAAATTTCAAATATTTTTATGAGGTATTTTTTAAATTTTAATACAGTGATTTTTTTTTTGTTTTTTTGTGTATCAAGAGAGTTCACCACCTTACAAGGAATTTTAAAATTTCATCTCTTCTATATTCCTTATCTCTTAATTTCCTCTTTCACCAAGTGTACACCTGTCACCCACAGCCCGCTATCTCCCACCCGTCACCCACTTGTTGTCTGCCTCTCACTGTCCACCGCCCGTTGCCCATCTCTATAGTCATTTACCACCTATTGCCAATCGTCCATTTCCTGCCACTTATTGCTTGCTGCCTGCCATCCTCCACTCACCACCAATTATTCGTTGCCCATCGTTCATCATTTGCCTTCTGCTACTTATAACCCATCGTTCGCAATTTTTTGCTCACTATTTGCCCTTACCTAAAGAGAAGGTAATACAATTTCACTATTCAAACAAACTATTTAGTAAATGAAATTTAATTGAAGCATTAAAGTTTTGGATAAAGTACACTACCTTTCCTAAAGCTTTCGATTAGTGGTTTAGGGTGGACTAGAATGAAGTCTAAGAGAATGTAATCGCTTCTATTATTTAGATTGATAAATTTATGGAGTGCTTAGTGATGGAATAGATTCCATCTTATTCCACTAAAACCCCCACTTTTTGTTCCTCCCAAATCGTGGGATTTGGGATAGGATCCCATTTTATCTAAATAATGGAGTGGAATAATCACTCCACTTTACTTTATTCCATTCCACTTTTTTGAGCTCTATTCTACTACACTCTATTATTTACCACCAATCAAAACATAGTCTTAAGGTTTAGTGAAATTCACCCAATTCTTAACTGAATTTAAAAAATATATAAAATTAAAAAAATTAAAATCAAGTTTTCTTTAAATTTCAAATATGACTAATTTCAAATCTCTCTCATCTTTTATCCCTTATCCATAACCATCTTTTTAATTTTTCTCTATCCCTTTATCCTTCTAGCTTCTTAACAAAACCAAATCTAAATCCTTTCTACTAATGAGATCCCAAAAATATCGACAACAACCCCTTCCTTGAATATCTCTAACTAGTGTACGAACTCAGGCGATCCACAAGTGTACGTTATGTAGAGTATATAAGTATAATAAAGAATTTAATATAAGTAGAGAATTTAATATAGTAATTAATTGCTAAGAATTTATTATACTATATAAGTATGATAAAGAATTATAAAATTTATATTAAAAATGGTTGTATAGAATAACTTTATAAAAAAATGTGGAATGAAACTATTTTAGAAATGAAAAGTATAAGTTGAGAAAATAAATTATTTTAAAGAATAATATATAAATTATATATAACAATTTATTATTGAAGGTGTCATTCATTTAATAAGAATTTTTTTTACAATTTTTAAGTGAGAATGGAATAACTAGACAAACAAACTCATTATTAAAAATATAATTCATTTTATTATGATATTTATTTCTAATTTTTATGTGAAGATTGAACAATCTAAAAAGAATTTATTCCATTTCTCTCTCCCTTCATTTTTTTTCTAGAGCAAATTAACACTTTAGTCCCTAAAAGATTTTCATTTTAACACTTTAATTCTTAAAAGATTACATTTATATACTTTAGTCTTTGAAATATTTTCGTTTTAATACTTTAGTTCTTAAAAGATTAAATTCATATATTTTAGTCCCTGAATAATTTTTTAACACTTTAGTCTATAAAAGATTAAATATATAAACTTCATATATTTTGATATTTTCTATTTTTTACTATAAAATATAACTAGAAAAATAAATTACAATAGAATATAGTTTTTTTTAATTATTTAAATTGCAATTTAAAAGTTAATATAGTTAAATATTTACTATTTTAATTGCAACTATTTTAATTATTTTTAATATTTTCATAATAAATGTAAAAATGAAATTCAGAGAAAGAGAGAGAAAGTGACAGAGAGAAAAAGTTTTTATACATCAAAGTTCAATTGGGTTAATATTACATTTCAAGCTTTAATTGAGTTATACATTATTATATATAATTTTTTTATAACATATAATTAAATATATATTAAATATTCTTTATTAAAAATATTATATAAACGTGCCAAGATTTTCATTAATATGTTTGATGTAACTCTCAAAATAAAATAAATATATATAGATAAATAGTATATTTTAAAAAAGAATATATAATATAAATTTAATTATATATAATAAAAACAATTATGTTTAAGATACATAACTCAATTAAATCTTGAAATGTGAGATCAACCTAATTAAATTTTGATATATAATTAAGACTCTCTTCTCTTTCTCTCTCTCTCTCTCTCTCACACACACACACACTCACACATACATATTTTTATATCTATGAAAATAATAAAAATTAATTATTAAAAATATATAAATAAATAATAAATTATTTTCAATATAAATTTTATATTTTATATAATAGTGTTTTGCACCCGTATGATGCACGGGTTAAAAAATATTTTTAAATGAATATTATTATCAATATTAATTTTTTTGAGTTATTAAAATATAAGTATTAAAAACTTCTATATGAAACAAACGACGTAAATTATAAATATACAATTATAAAATATTATGTTATTATGACTTATTCAACTTAACACTAAATTATAATATAAAAGGAAATAAACAATAACATAAATTCAATAAATAATTTCACTATTCAAGAATTTGATTATACATAAATCAAACTATAAATTTAAAAAGTAATTATTTTAATAAAAATTCTAAAATAAGAAAAAAAGGAGGAAAACCATATATATATATATATATTATATATATATATATATATATATATATATATATATATATATATATATATATATATTATAAAAATGCCATTAAACACTGCAGTTTTAATACAAAACTCTAATTCTATCATCTAGTTTATATACTCTACTTATCAATATTTTTTGAAGAGTTGAAGTTATTGTTATATTTTAAAATAAATAAATAAAGTTACTTACCAATAACCATTTTTTATGTCAGGTTAATGCTAAACTAAAGTTTGAGTTAAGCTTCAAATTCAAGTCATGTTAAAAAAAGGAGAGATGCATAAAATAAATATCAGAATAAATATATGAAAATTTGTGTATTTGAATAAATTGAAAATCATTTTAATTAAAATTTCAAAAATAGTAAGCTTTTTAATTTTAAATACATTTAATTTATTTCCATAATTAGGAATTTAAAAATGGAAACAAATAGAATTTACCAGATTTTGATACATGTAAAAATTTTCTTATAATTTCTTTTGTTTATAAGAAGTATATAGATTGCATTTTTATATAACAACAATTTAAAATAATTACAATTAAAATAGTAAATATTTAAATAACCATATTAGTTTTTAAATTTTAAATTAAATAATTAATTAAAATTATATTCAATTATAATTTACTTTTCTGGTTATATTTTATAGTAAAATATATAAAATATAAAAATATATAAAGTGTATATATTTGATTTTTTAAGAATTAAAATATTAAAAAATATTCAGGGATTAAAGTATATATATTTAATCTTTTAAGGATAAAAGTATAAAAGGAAAATCTTTCATGGACTAAATTATATGCATTTAATCTTTAAGTACTAAAGTGTAGTTTCGCTCTTTTTTTTTTTTTTTTAAATAGTCTTCTACTAAAGTACAAAGTCCATGGAAATGCTTTCCCATTTCCATTCGAGGATTTCTAAGGCTTGTAGCATTCTCGAAGGTTTCTGATGTTCTATCTTTACCTTCTAACAAATGAAGCACTTGTTGACCAGTTCGGCTATGTCCTTCTTCATCCTTAGCCACCAAAACATTCTTCTGAGTTCTTGATCCATCTTGTTTGCTCTCGGGTGTATAGTGAAATCGCTCTTATAGGCCTCTTCTAAGATTTTCTTCTTGTAATCACCACTGGCAGGTACACAGATCCTCCCTTAGTACTTCCACAATTCATCTACACCTTGTGCAAATCCTTTCAGTTTTCCTCCTTGGATCAATGCTAAAGTCTTCTGAAACTCTGAATCACTCTGTTGTGCCTGTGTGACTTGATCCTCGAAATTGCTCGTGATCCTTATTTGGCTCAACTGCATGCTGCTAGGGGTTATAGACTCCCAGGTTAAGGTTTAAGAAATTCTCCACTAATTCAAGCTCCTTAACCATCATCCATGATATGTGCAACAATTTCCTACTCAGAGCATCAGCCACAACATTTGCTTTGCCTGGGTGGTAGTTCAACTTAAAATCATAGTCCTTAAGGAATTCTATCCATTTCTTCTGCCTCATATTCAACTCATTCTGATCAAAGAGGTACTTTAAACTCTTGTGATCAAAGAACACTTTGAATTTTACCCCATACAGGCGATGTCTCCAAATTTTCGAGGCTAACACCACGGCTACTAATTCCAGGTTGTGAGTTAGGTAATTCTCCTTATGGGGCTTTAGCTGTCTAAAGGCATAACAACTACCTTTCAATTTTACATTAATACACATCCTAAGCCTCTCCCCAAGGCATCACAGTAAACTTTGAAGACCGTTGAGGTTGGGTAACACTAAAATAGGAGTGGTGGTCAACTTTTCTTTTAACTCTTGGAAACTTCTTTCATACTCTGCCGTATAATCAAAAGGATTGTTCTTCTTGGTTAGCTTGGTAAGGGGTAAGGCTATCTAAGAGAAACCTCTTGCAAATCTCCGATAATACCGGCTAGATCTCTAATAATACCCGGCTAGCCCCAGAAAACCCTTAATCTCTGTTATTGTGGTTGGCCTTTCATACTTCATCACTGCTTTGACCTTGTTAGGGTCGACGAAAATCCCTCCTTACGATACCACATGCCCCAAGAACTTCACCTCTTTTAACCAAAACTCACATTTGAATATCTTGGAGTAATGCTTTCTTTCCCTCAGGATGCCTAACACTATCCTAAGGTGTTCTACATGCTCCTCCTCTGTCTTTGAATAGATGAGAATATCATCCATGAAGACGATCACAAACTTATCCAAATACAGTCTAAAGATCTAGTTCATGTAATCCATGAACACTGCAGGGCGTTAGTTAGCCCAAAAGACATCATAGTATACTCATAATGTTCGTAATTGGCTCTAAAAGCCATTTTAGAGAAGTCCTCATCCCTGACCCTAATTTGATAGTATCCGGATCTCAAATCGATCTTGAAAAATACTAGTACTCCTTGCAACGGATCCATGAGATCATCGATTCTCGAAATGATACTTGTTCTTGACTGTCACTTTGTTTAGTTGTTGATAATCCACACATAGCCTCATGATGTCGTTCTTCTTCACAAACGAGACAGCAGCTCCCTATGGTGAAGCACTTGGTTTTATGAAGTTCTTCCCTAATAGTTCCTTTATCTGCTTCTTTAGCTCAGCTAATTTCAAAGGTGATATTCGAGAGGGTGCTATTGATATTGGTCCCATCCCAAGAACCAATTCAATAGAGAATTCTATCTCTCTCTCTAAGGGAAACTCAGGTATATCCTCAGGGAACACATCCAGGAATCCCCTAACTATAGTTATCACATCTAGAACTTGGTCTAGCTCAATTTCAATTATTGATAGGAGAATGTACTCTTGACCTTCAGTCTTACAATATTCAGACACTAGGAATTTAAATACAGGCACATGGAAGTGACAAGTTCAATAGGTAGAGTAAGGGGGAAAATTATGGATTTTTCTAAACAATTTAACATGATACAATTGGCTAAGAGCCAATCCATGCCTAAGATCATATCTAATCCAGACAAAATAAGGCATATCAAATCGGCTACAAGGGGTCTATTATTGATCTGAAAGGAACATATTACACAAACTTGACTAGTCCTAACAGGTTTACCGGTAACAGTAGAAACAAGTAAGTTGTAAGGTAATTCAGATATTAACAATCCTAGCTTAGCCACACAGTTATGAGAAACAAAATAATGTGTAGCGCCTGAATCATATAATACAGTTAAAGTATTACAATTTACTTTACACTTATTGTAGATTAGATCTTTAGATTGGGTTAGTTCCTTAGTGTTTAGAGTGAAGACTCTCCCCTAGTGCTTGGGCCTGTGGGCAGGTTGTTGACCCTTGCTCGAGCAGTCTTTAGCCATGTCTCCTAGGTTTTTGCAAGTAAAACACACATTTTACATGACTAGGCAGGCCCTTCCTCCCTGATTCTTCCCACTTGGGGCATTGTTGCTTTGTAGGCATCCTTTGTGGCTACTTGCTTTTAAACCCTCCCGCTTGATGTGGTTTCCTTGACTATTGGGGTTGATGCTTGAATTTCTAGCCTTGGGGTGCTAGCTTCTTTTTGTAAGCTTCGAACTTGGCCATAGCAAGTTTTCGATTGCACTCCTCTACCAATCGACTCTTGTTTACTAGCGCAACATAGTTCTGGACCTCCATTGGCCCCATCGATGCCAGAATATCCTCTCTCAAACCTCCTTCAAACTTAATGCACCTCCAATTTTCATCGAAGTAGCACTTGTAGATAGTAGAAAATTTGCAAAGCTCTTTAAACTAAGCAACATATTCGGAGACATTCATGTTTCCTTGCTGAACTTTCATGAATTCCAACTATTTGGCATTCCTTACCGATGCAGGGAAATATTTCTCATAGAATATGCCCTTGAAAATCTCCCAAGTAATGAGAGTTTGGGCTTCCTTTAGTAATCTCTTAGAGCTTCGCTACTAGAATTCCACATCCACTTCAACCATATAGGTAGCAAAGGCCACCTTTTGTTATTCAGTATAGGGTAAGATAGAGAAAATTTTCTCGATTGCCATCACCCATTCGTCAGCCCTGTCTAGGTTGAAAGTTCCATGAAAACTCGGAGGGTTTGCCTTCTTAAACTTGGAGAACTTTAGATACTCCTAGTCCACTCTAGTTCTTCCAACAGTCATTCTAGGATTCTCTTCAAGTTGTCTTTCTAACCTCTCCATCAAGCGGTTTGTGCCAGCAGCTTGATCCCTCATGGCGAAAGCCATCGCTTGAAAGGTTCGCATCACTTCTACCTCTTCTTTAGGGGTAGGTTTTTGTCGTAGTCTCCCATGCATGTCGGTAGCCATTAGTTCTTATCCAAACAAAACAAAAGATATTGAGTTGATTAGACTCAACACTGAGTTAAGTGTGATAGTAACTAAGTGCATTCACAATAAGGTTGTCAGGCTTACTAAACTTTTATGTCCTATCTAAACAGATAAGAAATATTGCATGACTATTATTGGTACTTTCAGAGTATGTTAAGGTATAGTCGGTCTAATCCTTAGGCTCTACTAGACCAATCTGCTCTGATACCAAAATGTAATATCTTAATACAAGCACATTGCACTTAAGTTGTATTGCAGAAATTACTAGTCGCTACATCTGAACTTAGTGGAATATTTTTGGTCATAAAATATGTTAGCAACAAAAATAGTGTATAATTTTTTTTAAAAATGATAGTTTCTAAAACTGAGCCTTCTAATGCAATTAAGTGGTAATATCATGACGATGCATAGTAACAGGATTCGTAATTAAATTCATATCATAGTAAAGTAAAATAGAGAGACAATAAAAATCACATAGATAATTGTCCATACATATATATATATCTCAAATGTACCCAAGCAAGTCAAATTAGCAAGGTCTTAGACCATGCTAAACAAAATATATGTACAGTCATCCCAAAAGGAAACTAAACTAGCATAAGAGTGACTACAACATCCACATGATCAGCACCCAAGCATGCATAGAATACTATGGCACCTCGAGTATATAGTTTTCAAACCACAGTTAAAGCATTTCAACATATGCACTCACTAGCTCACAGCTCAAGAGTCCATAAATATATACAAAGCAAAAAGTCTAGCCCACACTATAAATCCAAGCCTATGGGGTGTGAAACCCATTCTCTAACACGGGCTCCCCAAGATCCTCTTCCAACTACATCTCTGGAAAAACCTCAATGCCGATAGAGGAAGAATTGGACCCAGCTACATGCAAAATTGAATGAGGAGAACTCCCCTTAGTGGGGTTAGTCTCCATCAAAGAGGCAAAGGAAGTAGGCTCCGGGAAGTACGGCTAGTGAACAAGATGCAAAGGGAGATCAACATATAAGCTGTAAGGGTCGAAGTGCCAGCTACCTATAGGAATGCTAAACGAGCGGCTGAAGAAATATACATTCGAAAGCTACAGTGAGCTACCAGAACCAATGAGTCTCTAGTAGGATCATAATGCCATGTCCACTCAGGCACCTCCAAGAAAATTATAGCGGTCGTCCGCGGACACCATAAGTTACGTCTAAGGATGATATGCGAGCACACAAAGATGAGAAATAAAGTATTTCTCAGCAGGGATTTCTAACTAAACATACAACTGACATTGTCATCGCCTTAGCTACTTCGGTTTATTTAATAAAATCGGTGAATAAGCATAAATAGAATAAAGTTTCTCTTAATAATTTTGAAAACATAAAATCTAGAGTGGGTCAATTTTTACTCAATCACTTAAATCGATACTCTAAAATATAATAGCATTAATAGCACATCAAATCACCACTTCAATATCCACATGCAATGAAAGCCATGCAAATCTTGTAATGAATGTTTATGCACTTTATTCTTTGCCATTAAGGCCTTCTTTTAGTACATGCTTTTATTCTTACGTGCAGATAAACTGTCCTAGGATATGAACTTATTCTGCAACCGTTATCACACAATACTATCTACATTAGACTCTAGCTGACAAGGTTTTTCATGCCTCTAAATTGGAGGGATCTATCTTAGCCATGTGCCTCCAAAGTAGAGGGGTATCTTGGTAGGTCACCTTCCCTAGCCACATGCCTCCAAAGTATAGGGGTATCTTGGTAGGTCACCTTCCTTTATTGAAGAGTCATACCCGATTATCTTGTCTTTGTGGATCACTTTTCCTTATTGAAGGGTCATTTCTAAATCTTAATTAGAGAATTTGTGCGTTACTTAACATATAACATTTTTTAAAAGAGATCTTATGATTCATGGTACAATTTCTCTTTAACCCCATGCTCTTATGCATTAGGATAGAACTCATGAAAACCTTCCAACAAAAAAATCTGACAGCATAATGGTTGTATAAGGAGAAATCTAAAAATTTGAAATAGTAATGGACAACTAAAAAATTCCTAATCATAGCATCAAATCAATAAATACTTATCAATCCATAATTCGAACACATTCTTTACCATAAATAAAACCATTATCATCATAAGTCATAGATAAAGCAAATTAGGGTAAAACCATCAAGGTTCCAAGAATAAAGAATAGGACACATACCTTAGCTTCCATCTTTGGCCTTATTGGCCATAAACAATCATTCCAAACTTTTCAATTCCAAGTGATTCCCCATCATCATACTCACATCACACTTAAATAGGTATGTAACAATACTTGAATGCAACATAACACTTCCACTTAAGAATTATTGGCTTCAAGATTGGAGTTTTGTTTATAGGAGACCATTTTAACCTAATTAATACTTTTATCACAATTAAATTTAAATTCCAAGTCTTTTGCCCACGCTAAGGAGATAGTTTAATGCCCTTATTATTCTAATTTGATAATACCTCCTTTTTCTTGACATACACACCTTCAAACCAACTCTAAACCTTCTTAAACTTACCTCACACCATTATATATGGTCCAAGGCATTTAAATTTATCATAATAACTCTAAATACTCAACTAGAAGAAGGTTTTGGTTCCCCTTCAAGCACATGGCCGAAAATGATTCTATAAGCTAGGAAGCTTGACTAGTTAGCACCCAACTCTCCAACAATTCATCTTAAACCAATTCCAATCATTCAAGGATATTTCTAAGGTCTATATAACCCAAATAATCAAACATAAAAATAGCTTTGCTATCCATTGACAGGTAGGAACGGAAATTCACTCTTCTAGTGGCTTAAAGGAATAATTTAGGTCCAAGATTATTTTTACTTATTCTTTCACCAAACTAACTATTCATGGACAATTTTAGCCTCCATTTATCATATATTTTGATGGGTAAAATCAGTTTGCACTATTTCCTTTGGCATGATAATTAAATCTGCATCTTTTTTACTTGTTGGTATATGATTCTAGCTACCCCTTTTGTGACAAAGCACAAAATAATGATCCCAACAAGTTTTTATCCATGATTACACTTATTTTTAGGGTCAACTAAATTATTTATAACTATAGGAACCTCAATCTCACATTAAATTTTGGGGTCTCAAGCCTTGACACCAAAATCCTATTCTAGCTAGTTTATGCCATAAGTTGATTAATTGTCTTCCTAAGAGTTTCACCTTATAAAAGCCATTTTAGAATACTCACCTAGGCTAACATAAGCTAAATCTAAGCTCAAAACACATCACTATGTGTAACCTCTTGAACCCTAGAATAGTAACTTAAACCATAAAACACAAGTTGCTTCAAGAATCCTACCAAGGAGGTGATAGAAATCCTACCTCTTTCTCTTAGCTCAACAACCCTTCTAGCTCCAAGCTCTAGTTCCTCTAGGATCACCACCACAAGAAAGAAATCCCTTGCTTCTGTCCCCTACCTCCAAGGAGAAAGACAGAGAAGATTTTGCTTCTTCAGTTGATGGAGAAAAAAGGAAATGAGAAGAAGAAGATGGGAGCTTGAGTTTGTGTGTGATTATGGAGGTTGAAGAGAGAAAATGATGAGGGTTTGGGAGGGGGAAGGATGGCCAAAAATTAGAGAGGAGGTGAAGGAGAGTGAGTGTTTTGATATATTTAAAGAGAGTGGGTTTTAGAGTGTAGGTAGTGTTAGTTGAATTGGGTGTCAAAATTCTAGCCCTTAGATTAGTGGCAAGACTTGTGGCTTGCTCTAAGTCCTTAATTAGAAGGTTCGAAGTGATAGATATCACTTTATATCACTCACTTGTACTTTGTGTCATGACATGAGTGCTCGATTATACTTTAAATCCTAAAATCAAACAGTTACAAGGGCTCCAAAAAGTTTTGATAGTAATTCTAAATTGTTTCTAATTATTTTATCAGAAAATACAATTTACTTAATTTTTACCCATGATAAAATTTTAATTATGCAATTTAATATGTCATTATCTTATTTTATTGCTCTATTTAATTTTATTAACTGCATCAAGTAAATAAAATTTTAATTTGTTTTTTTTTTGCCAGTTCTTTATTTAAAATTTATAATCTTTAAATAATCAAATTTCAAATTTAAATATCCCTTAATAATCTACACAATATTATTTATTTAATTTATACCATGGAGTTACAAATACGGCAAAATCAGAGATGTTACACCATCCACCACACTATCATGATACCCTATATCATGCATGGAGTATCCTTATCACTTTTCTTCTTCTGGAATTCATTCCACTGTGCATGAGCTAAACAGCTCATATTTTCTAGAATGGTTTGATTTTCTGCTTCATGTACTTCTTTATTCTGGTCCACTTCCTAAACTTGGTTTACTAACCGAGGTGTGGGATTTTGCGCAATGGGCTTGGGCTTCACGATGGCTAACTGCTTTTCTTAGGCTGGGCTATTCTTTTGACTTCCCTACCTTCGGGACACTTAAGGATTCTTACCGGCTTTGGGATTCAAAACCCGTTTTGGAATATCCCTCCTTTAAGTTGACTCCTTCAATTTTTTTGACTCCTTACTAATAGGAACTTCATGCAAGATCTCAACCACATCTTCCTTTGTATCTTCATTTAAAATTGCATAGTGGGACCCATTGCCCTGGTCAGAATCCAGTCCTTAATTTTCATGCAGGGATTTTGCACTAGGATTCTCCTTAGGATTTGCAAACTCACTTGATGTTGATTTACGCCTATCATTATGCCTCTGTTGTGTTCTCTTGACAAGCATTCAAGGACCACCATGTAGGATAACAAAATCCTGGGATCTCACAATATCCTCCTCAAACTTTGCAGATTGGAAATTCTGATTTCCTATGCTGACGTCAACCCTATCACCTTCCGTACTCGTCACCACCACACTAACCCCACCAGGCACTACCACAAGAACATCATGTAGGCTTCCTACACCACCTCACCTGTTATAGGGACCCCACAACAAGACTCCCTCCTATGTCCATATCTTCCACAATGGAAACATATCAGGTGCAACCCTTCATACGCCAAGTGCAACTCATGTCCCAATGCTTTGACCTTTGGAACTAGTTTCTTAAATAAGTCAATCTCCACACATATTCTAGTGAACTTACCCCTCAAATGGATCAAGGTTAATCTATCAATTTTTACCATGGTTCTAATCTTTGACCATACTCTCCAAAGGAACTTATGATGGTAAAGTTCAAATAGGAGCTTCGGAATCCTAATCCTAATAACAAACTTACGGATGTTGTTGACTCCGATCAAAAAGAAAGGTCACCATCTTTGAATGATCAGATAGTGGTCAGCCACCATTCAAGGCCCCTCAAACAATGCATGTCAGTAATCCTCCTCAGCTATGAAATTAATCGAGACAAAGTCTTGGCTCATATCGATGATGTTAATAGAGCCTTTCTTAACCCACTCCTTCTTCAGTTTAAACTCAATCGTTCGCATGCTAACTCTCTTCCGTAGCACTTTAACAATCACGGAGTTCTTCCATGGTTTACACTACTCCTCATACTCCTCTCTCAAAATAGGGATTTTCGGGCAGGGGTCGAAACTAGCATCCGCTTCTAATTTGTGGTCCCCATTCTCCTCCAAATTGTACCACTTATCCTCTATATTAGACTCTAGGACAATATCATCCATCACCACTACGTCCTTGACCCCCAGTTTAACTAGATTCAATAGCTAATCCTTGTATGGTGTAGCATTACTCTTGGTTTTCTCCTTTTTCATGTTCATCCTCTCCACTCCTTAGTTTGCACCATGATCCATCTCCATCGAGTCCTGAGGCTCTTGCTAGTCAGGATCCAATGTGTTGTCCTCCCTTGTTTTCACTTTTTTGGTACTTTGTTGCACCAGGTCGTCCTCGTGACTAGTGCTCTCTGTTACACTCTCCATTCAAATTTGGATTACTACTAATGTTATCATAATCATTTTTATTTCACAGCATTAATTGTTTAAGGTTCACAAAAATTAATGAACCCATTAAATAACTTTAGTTTTTAAAAAAATAAAACTATATTTAACTAATGCATAAATTACACTGGCTGCCTATAAGGTTTAATGAAATTACACACAACACCCCTTCATTTGTAAAACTAACACCAAAGATCCCTACACTGGATTCTTTTACAACACCGGCTAGCCCTATAGTTACTACTTGGTTAGCACTATTGATAGTGCAAAGTAATTTTATAAGATCATTCAATAGAAATGCAAGAAATTGTCATATCATTATGTGCAGTTGTATGAACTTAAATTTAAAAAATATGACATGATAATTTCTTATATTCCTATTGGATGACATCGTAAAATTACTTTATACTATCAACGAATAATTAAAGTCTTCATTTTTTACTCAAGTACTCAATTAATTCTTTGTCTTATTTTACTTTATATATATATATATATATATATATATATATGCAAGCACTTGTCATTTCCAGTTTCTTATAGGTCAAACGTATGTTGGCATTCTTGTTTTTATTCTAAATGGAGAGGTGGCTAGAATTTTTTTCCTACGAAAAATTTTGTTCGACAGATATTCAGTCGATTTGAGGCAGTGCAACTCAAATCACACCACTGCCACGTCTTAATAAGGAAACATTGGAACTTTTTTTTAATTGAAGGTAGTGAAACTAAAAATTATTTTTAGAGGATATTTTTGAGGAAAGAGGGTAAGAGTTAAACACAAAATATTTCACGATCAAATAAGATATAAGGAGATAATTACTAAGCTATGGGCTTAACTGCAATATTGAAATATATAGACTCTGAAGAGATTAAAGAATGATATATATCAAATGAACGATGTTATTTGTTGTACTTTTAAGTATGTACAATTAAACACCCACTCACAAAGTTGAAAAAAAATTATGAAAGAAAAAGAACAAATGAAAAGCAAGAGGAAAGAGGAAAGAGATAGAAAGAGAATATCAAAATATGTCAATGATAGGTATATGCAAATTACTTTTCTCATATCAAACATAAAAGAAGAAGAGCGAAAGTTTAGAGCTAAGCCGGAAGCACAAGCCAAATTGAAATATTATTGCCTCCTTTTTTGGTACTCGAAAATTGGAAAATTGTTCTCTCTTTTTCTTTTGAATTGGAATATAGTTACCTTTTTATTTTACAACGTGAATGGTTATTTTTTTTTTCTGGGAGAAATTGACATATTTGGTGCTCTTTTCCTGGGAGAAATTGACATATTTCGTAAAGGAAATAGAACTAAAATTTTTAGGCTTCCAATCTGTATATACTTTAGTCTTTTACAATACAAAGGGTTTGATGGGGGAGAAAGAAGTGTTTGATTTTTAACTTATGAAAAAAGAGTATTATAATCAATTGATATGTCAAATATTTTTAAAAAATTACAAAAAATTACAGTTTTGGATCCATGCAATGCACAGGATAAAAAAACCTTTTGACAAATTTAAAAAAAATTATAAAATTTTTGGCAAATATAAAACCTTTATAATAAATAGATTATATATGAAAATTGCATAATTTGATTTGAAACTAACAAAATAATTGATAAATATAAAATTTAGTATACAATTTCATTACAACTTTAATAACTTAAAAAATGAAATCTAATATGAAAGATAATAAAAATTAAAATTAAGAAAACAGTAAAATAAATTATCCGTATTTGACATTTCGTTAAAGTTCAAATTTCTTGTAAGATGTTAAATTAAAATAAGTATAAAAATTACAAATTATATAATAATAAATTATTAAATAATAATAATAAATAAAATAATCTACTTACAATTTTTAAATGATTATCAAACAAATCAAAAAAAATTTCCATTTTTCTCCTTCCCTATATTTCAACATTCTATTAAATTAATTTTAAAATTAAATTATATAAAACTATTCCATATAACTATTAATTATTAAAAATATAATTTATTTTATAAATATATATATGTCTGATTTTTAAGAGATGATTGAAAATACCTAAAATCAATTGATTAAATTTATCATTTATATAGTTTTTGTGTACTCTATTAGAAATAAAAAAAAAGATCAAGTTATATGTTTACTATAATCTAGTAATTTTAATTGTTTCAAAGTTTGGAATTTAAATAAGCCCTCTATTGACCTTGATTAATTCTTTGAAAATTGGTTGTATAAAATCAAAATGAAGGAATTATTAAAGAATATATATTATAAGAATCATTTTTTCAAAACATGATTTCCAAAATTAAAAAAAAAATGCTTGATATAAAAATAAAAACTGTGCAGAAATTTGTTTCAAACTAAAAAGAGAAAATAAACAAACAATTTTTTTTGAAGCAAAATATATTCTTAGAGATAAATTGAAGATAGACAATAAACAATTTTAGATATTATTCCATTACTAATTGATATATATCTATATGGGGGCATTTGATAGAGAAAATGTTTTCACATTCCTGAGAATGTGAAAACATTTTCTTGTTTGGTATAAGAGTTAGAAAAATATTCTTGGGAATACTGTATTCCTGGGATTAATTTTTTTCCAACATTCCCACCAAAATAATTCCATCCTCCACATGGGATTATAACATTCACATGGGAAAGGAATGTTTTCCTTGCAAAAAATAAAACCAAATTACCCTCACCGCCACCCACTATCACCTACGCCCTCCACTACACCACCACCATCGATTGCCACCCTCCGCTGTTGAACCACCACTAGCTATTGCCCTCCTCTGCTACCAGATTGCTATCGGCCGCTACCCTCCATAAGGCTATTTTTGAAAATATGCAAAATATTTCGGGAAATTCAATTAGTCTACCAAATACTTTAAAAAACACATGCTTGGAAAAAAGCTATTCCCGAGAGTAGGACTTCCGGAAATAGAAATTTAAACCTCCTATCAAACGCCCTTGTATAGGGATTGCTAACCTCCGGTGTGGAGATTAACAAGCTTCACATTCTGATTTGGACAATAAATCCACTCCTCTATTTTTTTAATCAAGTAATAATTTGGGTAAATTTGTAATCTTATCCTATCTACATTAATTACTCTTGTAACTTTTTCTTTCTTCTAATTAATTCTCTCTCCCTTATTTTCTCTATTTGAATATTTTTATTCTTTTTCTATTTTTCTGTTTTCTATATAAGTGATTAAAAATTCAAGTTAAATAATATTAATATATGTTAGGTAAATATATTTAATATTATACTTCAATAAAATATTTTTTATTAAGTTTGAAAAATATTAAAATTCAAGTAATATTAAACAATTCACTTAATATGTTACCATATATGACTTGAATATCTTTCTAAAATATATAAAAAATTTACTTGAACAATTTTGGCAAACAATTCATGTTTCTTTACTTGTCGTTTTACTTGTATATTTTTTAATCCAAAATACAACTTGAGCTCTCTTGTATACTTTTACAAAAATGTACCCAATTAGTAAGTGTATATTTACCCAACATAATAATTTACTTAAATTTTTAATCACTTATATATCATTCAGATAAGAGAAAAATAAAAACAAATAATATTATCCAACTAGAGAAAACAGGGGAGATAGAATATTAATTAGGAGAGAGAGAGAATTAAAAGAGTAATTAATATAGATAGGATAAAATTACAAATTTACCCAAAATTATTACTTGATTAAGAAAAGAGAGTAGTGAATTTAATAATTTTAATTTGAAATATTTCCTTTAATAGTAAGTTTCAGAAAGTGGTGAGAATTAGAATTGATATGAAGCTAATATATAATATAACTTTCTATGTTTTAAGTATATATATATATGTGTGTGTGTGTGTGTGTGTGTGTGTGTGTTTGGAAATCACAAAAAACTTAGCATAAATGAAAATATTTGAATTTGACTCGCGTAATGTATTTGACTGCGCACAAGTCCTTGTTTTTACAAATTATTAAAACTATTTTTTTTTTTTTAGTAAAATATAACTCTCTCCCTTAAGAAATGATTTTGTTACACTTCTATCTCCTCTATTTCTAAAATATATACTCCTTTTCCCAAAAAAAATTAAGAAAAGCTACATTTTAATCCATTTTCAAATTTTTTTTTAATTTTGGATTATCTCATATTTATTAATTATTTTATTTTTGACCAAGATATCCTTTATTAATAATTATATATATTAAGTTTTTTTTAAAATAAAATATATGTGATATATATATATATATATATATATATATATATATATATATATATATATATATATATATATATATAATTTAGTTTTTAAACTATTACTATATTAAGGGAGCAAATTATTAATAGTAATAATAAGTTGTAATAATTATTTTTAAAAATAAAAATTATGTATTTTCTCAACTATTAATTTTAGAATATTAATCTATATAAAAATAAAAATTATTTGTTAATATTATATAAAGATGAATCAATAAGAAGGTAACAAGAAAATTTTGTGATTTTAACATTAATATACTAAAATTAATAGCTAAGAAAACATGTTATTTTTTTCAAAAATAATTATTACAAATTATTATTACAATTAGCAATTTATTCTTTTAATATAGTAACAATTTAAAAATTAAATAATATATCAATATTTTTTATTATTATCAAGCATCAACCACATATATTTTATTATGTAAAAAAAATTAATATACAAAACTATTAATAAAGGATATTTTGACCAAAAATAAAATAATAAATATAAGATAATGAGGAGTTAATAAAAAACTTAAGAAGAGATTTAAGTGCCGCTTATCTTAATATTTTAAGGGAAGAAAATATATATTTTAAAAATAGAGGGGAGAAAAAAATAATAAAATAATCTCTCAAAAGAGGAGATTATTTTTTATCCTTTTTTTTTTTAATAGATCACACAATTCATATATAGGGATATTAATATTTGGAGGAAATTATATTTACTTCCCCTTATCGTCCACGCTGGTGTTTAGTGAAAATTTTTAGATCTAATTCAAATTTTGATATCTAATCTCACGTTGGTGGATCTGGCATATGTGGAACGAATTCATATGCAAGGGCAAGAGATTGTTACGTGAGGAAGAAGTGGTTGGAGTTGAAGTCTTCATCAACAAATGGCAACTAGCGGTTTCATCACCGATCCCTGTTTGTGGAAGCGTGTTATCAGAAGGAACTCAAAATCGGCCACCACGGAAGGAAAATTGTGTGAAAATAGATGTCGATGGATTTGGGGTAGTGGCTAGAGACTTCAAAGGAAACTTCACTGAAGCAGCTTGTACCAAGCGTGAGGTACATCAAACCCCACATCATGATGGAAGCGCAGGCACTGTTGGAGGGTTTGAAGAGAGCTGTATCGCGAGGATGGAACTCCATTATTTTAGAGTCAGATCGAAGCTAATCGAAGACCTGAGCAGTGGTGTGGAAATCAACACAGAATTAGGAACGATATTTGTTATTTGATGATACAAGGAGCCTTCAAAGTATGATTAAAGAATGCAATTTTTCCTTTGTCAACAAGAATGTCAATGTTGCTGCACATGTCCTTGCTAGAAGGGTGCAGTGGTATTCTGAACGTGTGGTTTGGCTGTCTGAACCTCCACCTAGTTCCTAGTTCCTTGCTAGAATTTAATACTTGTGATTTCTTCGATGTGCCATTTTACATGTATGTATTTAACCATATTATTACCCAACAAAATATGAAGGCAGTTAAGCCACAAGGATTGGTTTAATGGTAAGAGATTTGAATGGATTGTATGAAATCATATATTCAAACCTTATTATTAATAATATAATAAAAAATAAATGAATAAATAAAAGGCAGCTTAATAGATATGATAGTGCATGTTAAGCTGTTAATAAATATATAATACCAGTATTTTGAACTGTATAATGTGCAGGATAATATAATTTTTTAATCATATTATAATTAAGAAATATTAAGTACAAAGAAAATTATCATAATTAAAATTAATAATAATTAAAAATTAATAATAATTAAAAATTAGCATATAATCAAAATTTATATATAATAATAAAATATAGTCACAGATTGATGTATAATATCTTCAATACATTAATATGAAGAAATAAGAGATACATCAATTTTAGCTATGATAAAAAAATTAACCAAATAAAGTTTAATAAAGCACTATTATGTAAAAGAATTATATCAATGATCTATCTTACTATCGTACATAAATATGAAAAAAAATAGTAAACTCTGAAAATGAAAAAAGAGTTAGAATATATACTAATAATTTAACTTAAATTACAAATGTAAGAATGAATAAAATAATAGCTATAGAATAAACACTAAGACCTTTTCTCTATTCTCCGAATCCATGGAAGTCCGGCGAAAAAGGGCAATCAAATAAAAAAATAATAAAGTATAATAAATTTAAAAATAATAGTCATAGAGATTTTGTAGGATTTTATAATTATTAAAAAATAGTTTAAAAATATATATATAAATACATATTCTTATTAAATAAAAATAATTTATTATAAGATATATATATATATATATATATATATATATATATATATATATAATATTAAATTGATAATAACTATAAGAACATTAAATTATTACTGGTATAATTTATTGTATATTTGGTTCTGTTTTTATAGAATTGATTCTAGATAGAATTGATTTAATTATAATTAATTTTGAAGTAAAATAATTTATATTTGGTAGTTACTCTAAAAGTGACTTTGACAGAAAGTAAAAATTTTTTACTTCTACCAAAATCAATTCTAGATACAAAAATTGATTTTAGGAGTAAAAAACCAAATAACATAAAAAATTATTAGAATTGATTTTGATATCCCAAAATCAATTCTAATCTCCCCATTGCCAATCCAACCACGCTATTACATGTTTGGTGTTGTTTGTTTAATATATCAATATTTGTAAAACACTATTCTACAACTAATTTCATTTATTATGTTAGCATCGTTATTTTAAATAATATTTAATAAAAAAAAACTGATGTATAAGCCATAAAGATCTTTCAACCAAACTTCTTACACATTGTCCTTTTTCTATAATTGCATAAATAATAATAAAGAGGGGAGCAACTCAATACATAAGTAGTACATTTAAAAAAGAAAATAAAAACTCAATAATAAATGTTATGTGCACATCGTATCACTCATTGATGGTAATTATTCAATAAAAATAAACCATTTAGTGCAATCACCCAATGACACGAGTCATCAGGAATCTTAACCACATAGTTGTTGGATGGGAAAGTACGAGAAGGGACGATGAATCGTATTTTCAAGAGATTTTCTTATCTGAAAATTTTCATAAAAAATAATTTATATCAAGTCTTAACATGAATTGCAGAAGCGATTGTGTTAGTTTATGAAATAATTTAGTTATATGTAAAATAGAACTAAATTTTGTTTCAAATATAGTTTAAACGGAGTTGAATCTATGTGATAAATTCAAATAACAAGATAAGAGATAGAGAAAATCATACGAGAGATTTTTATACTAGTTTAGCTAAACCATTTGTCTACTTCTAGTCCCCAACTCTTTGTTAAGATTTTATACTTCGAATATTCTTTGTCTAAACTTCTCCAAGCTTCTTACAAGCGACTAGTATTTTTCTAGCCTCTCCAAGCTTCTTGCTGACCTCTACTGGGTCCAGATACAACTAATATGAATGATATGTTTTGTTTGAATACTCATACTAACTTTCTCAACAGAGATTTGGACAATGAAGTATGATGTCTGAGACTTCTCTAAATTCTCAAAGAGAGAATATTATCTATTATAGACCAGAAGAGACAATTTTCTTATATCCTAAATTTACTATAAGTAACTTTTCGGTTCTTTAGAAACTTAAGAAGGATGAAGAAAGGAACATCTTTTTACATAGAAAGTATTTAAATACTCTAACTATTCTTTCTTCGATTTCCAGCCTTATATAGACTTTGAAATGTGACCATTGAAGCTTGTAGGCCTTCATCCTTGAGATCCTTTTGGTCTGTTGGTCTACGACTAGATAGAGAAGAAATAGCCTTCCTTTTTCTTGTTTTGTTCTTCAAAACTTACACAGAAGTAAAAAAAGTAGCCGTTTGTTGGTTTGCTAACTATTTAGACTTGTCAGTGCTTCTTCTATATCTTGTCAAATCACCTTTTTGATTTTTTGAATTTGTCTATTGAAGCGTGCAGAGGAAGCTTTGAAGGTGTGACACTTCATAAGAAGCATGTCTCTGGAGATTTTCCTTTCTAGACTAAGTCATTTTTTTGGATGAATAGTATTTGCTCTTAAATCACCATTTTCCTTTCTGATGTTGCAGTTTTATCCTTCTGAACTTTCTTGCTTATTTCTTTCATGATAATTTGAGGAGTATACAAAGTATATATTTCATATAAAATATATTCAATTTAAAGTACCAATGTGTACCCTAACTTTGATGATTCTCAAGCATATAATGCACATAATTCACAAAGAAACACTTCCAGAAACAATTTGTTCATATATATACTAAGATTAGCTTAAACTCTGATTTAGTATTCATCAAAACCTTAATTCTCATTTTGGTTCACAACCACAGAACGATTTCTAAAGGGCATTGGAGCTAACAATCTCCCCTTTTTTGATGATGGCAAATCAATATTTAAGAAAAGTTCTTGTTAAAAGAAAAACGAGCACGAATTATTGTTAAGAGAAAATAACTTTCTGAAGAGTGATGACACTCATACTATTAGAAAGATTGAATTCCTTTGATTTTATTCCAAGTAAAAGTACATGGGATTCTTTTGTCATACAAAATTATCATTGAAGCAGAATGACGTTTCAAATCATATCAGAGCAACAGTTCAGATAGTTCAAATTAGATTCAATTAATCAGAAAGATTATGTAACAAGAAATTATATTCATATATATTCCATAATCTTTTAGCAGAATAATCTCAAAGTACCTAAGTAACTTTCATCTCAATCAGTTTAGATATCAGAGCAGGTATCAGAGCATTTAATAACGTACATATCAGATCATATAAAGGCTCACACATAATATAGTTGCAGTGAAAAGAAAAATAAATGATTAAGAGATATGAAATCATAAGTGATAGATAAATAAATATAGCTGAACATAAACTGTAACTGAACTGTAAACTGATGATAAAGTGTTCAAACAGGAATAAAATAAAGAGACGTTTTTGGAATGAATAAATAACTATTTCTTAGATGCAGAAAAGAAAAAATAAGTGCTAAAAACTAATGTGAGCAATGTAACGTTCCGATTTCCGACCTCATAAATAGAATTTCTGATTTCCGACTTAATCTCAAAGACTCAAAAGGACTGGCTTGATTTTCCGATTTCCGACCTTATGTACATAATATACGAGTTCCGACCTTAGTTGAGATGAAACCCGACGTCCAAGTTAATCTCAACCAGAAAGGGACGCGAGATCAGATCTCTAAGTTGGTCTCAAAGTTTGACCAAAATTTGCACAAGTTCTAATCTCGAGTTTATTGCCAAGAGCTTTTCATTTCTATGATTTTCTCGACTTCCGAGATAAAGTTTGGAGTTTCGAGATTCCATAAGTTCCGATTTTCTAGATCATAAGATAATGTTTTGATTCCCGATCTCCGGTGTTATGCTTAGAATCGATTCAAGTTTACCTTATGTCCCCGACTTCCGGGTTTAAGTATTTGGTTTCCCATCTGACTTTGCTTTCAAGTTTCGAATAAACCAGACAATATTTCCAAGTTTCGATTTCATCTCCAAGTTTCGAACAGATGTGCACGAGTTTTGACTTTAAGGAGAGTATGAGTTCTGATGTAATTTTCTGATACAATGGAAGCGAGTTCTACTCCTTAGGCGACGTGGAGAGCAGTTTTGTCACAAAAGAGGGAAACATGACTGAACTTTGCCCACAAAATTTCAGTCAATCAAGACTCACAAAGCCAACTACCACCTCAAGCTTATATAACTCATTCTTTCTCTCCTTCAGCCCCATTTCTACGTTGCCCTCTTCCTTGTTCAGCTCTCTTTTCTCTTCTTCACTCACCCAACTTCATCCAACTTCCAAGTTCAACCAAGTTGTATTTCCAAACTCAAGCCCAATCACATAACAAGAGGTAGAGATTTATTTCTTGCTTGATTTTTTGATTCTTGGATGACTGGTGGTGGCTTATTTTCTCAATCTTTGATGTGTTGATTGATTGATTATGATGATATATGGCTGGTTTATTAGCTGTTTGTGAGATTAAATTCGAATTGGAAGCAAGAAAGAATGAAGATAGGAAGAGCTGAGGTGCTGAGAAACTAAAAACCCTCGATAGTCCATACGGTGGAGTGTACGGCTCCGCCTACAGCCGATTAAATCTGATGAGACTATTTTTCTATGAAACTAGACATTCAGGGCTTTCCATAAATATATCATATAAGACCATTGGATTAATATTGAGAGAGATATGAATTTTTGAAATTCGACCTAAAAATCAGGACATTCACTTGGGCAGTGTAAGTTGAAAAGGGTATAACTCACCCCACACAACTCCAAATTGAGTGAAACCAATTTTATTAGAAAGTTTACACATAGGAGAACATCCTACAAAGAAATTCTGAGTTTGTTACCATCTCAATTGTTCCCAGTGATTCGAATAATTTGCCCTATGTCCAAACTAGGCCAGAACAGGGTAGTTCAGGAAGGTCAGATTTCGGGGCTTATAACTCGAGCTCTACTAAGTCAAATGGAATGGAACTTTTTGCAAATGAAATTTTGTCCTGTTAGCTTCGATATAAGACCAATTTTGTATGATTTGAATCAGTTTTCGATTTTTAGTGGATTTTTACATTTAAGTGTCTGATTCTGGCCAGCCACAGGGCAAGCCGGGATAAAACCTCAATAACTTGAGCTACACTTATCAAAATTAGATGGGACCAAAGAGGTTAGAGAATAGACACACAAAACTTTAACATATCCAAAATTGAGGTCCAAATGAGTTAAATAGAAGTTATGGCTTGATTTACAAAAACTAGGTTGAATGATTATGTTGAGGCTGTAACTCTGCCTTAATGGGACTAATGCTTCTATGAGTTCAATGATGAATCATGCATGCAATATTGTGACTTATATGAGAAATTGGCATTTTAATGTACTGGCACTATTCATGAGGAAGCGGACACATTCCGTTATGCCGCCGAAATTTCGGTACGACCTATGCATGAATTATGATATACATGTAAATACATGTGCATTTTCTAGAAAGTTATGAAAGTTATGTTATGATGAACCTAAAGACTATGTTATAATGAAAGTTCCATGAAACTCCAGCCCTGGAATAAAGTTAAGGGGAATAGATCGGTGGGGAGGTCGGGGAAAGTAAACCCGGCATTCCTGTATAGGAACGAGCTCGATCCTAAAAAGTAGACTATTACCCAGGAGTCTAAAATGGCCAAGAACTCCTAGGGGACCAAGTAATGGAAAAGTTTATGAGGAATGGCAAAGTTTATGAAGAAAGGTTCAAGAATAAGAATTACATGATTACATTAAGTGCATGATTTCATTGAACAGTCATTACAAGATGTTTACAGTTTATCGGTTATATTTACTTACCGCTATATGTTCATTTACCCTGCTCTTTATTTTATGTTTTACTATTAGTAATCTACTCTGTTTCTTATGCTATCTTAAGTAAAACTGAATTTTGCCTCGGGTCAGACGTTTTCTTAAACTTATTAAAAATAGTTTTGTTAGAACTCATGTTTTCATAATTACATAAAAACTGAGGCAACTGAGAATGAACGCGATGTCAGTTAAACACCATATGCGAGCCCTACTGAGAATTTCTTCAAAATTCTCACCTCGTTTTGCATTTCCGCCTCATTCTCAGATGTGGACGATGGACTCGATGGCTACCCTCTTCATTGAGATTCCAGACTTGCAGCTCCACCACGACCCCACAGTGGGCTCACTGTATATAGCCGGCTTTTGTTATTTTCATCTTTACCTTTTCAGTGATAGGAACTTCGCCGTCCCTTTACTCCATCCTGCTTTTGATCCTGCTACCCCTTACTTTGCGGTCCCTTTACATGCGGCACACCCTCCCCCAGCACCTCTTGCACCCGCAGCACCTGCAGCCCCTACTGACCCTACACCAGAGTCACTTCCACAGGTGGTACCTGACATCCCGCTCAGCTCCCAGAGCGACCTTTCAGAGGCCACCAGCTCAGTATCCTCCTCCTCAGGACCCAGTGCAGACTACTCACCAGCCGGGCCTAGCATGGCCAACAGCTATCTGACTGAGTAGGTCAGCCACAGGTGGCGTTGTATAGCATGACCCTCTTTTGACAGTACACATGTTTGGGTCATAGACTTAGTAGCAGGTTTAGCAATAGGTTTGAAATGTCCTCTAAGGACTCCATAGGATCATTTTGACTGATAGGGGCTTTATGTCTTTTTGGTACACCGACCCCACTTCTGTATCTATTTTTAAATTTGTGCAAAAATTGAAGTAGTGGCTTCCTATATATATATATATATACACATATATATATATATATATATATATATATATATATACACATATGATGACATATATGTTATTGGTTCTTGTCTTTTTCATTGTGATATATTAAACTCACATGTTCATTTTACTAGCCTGCTTCTTCATACAAAAAAAAAAAGAAGGGTGATACGAAAAAGGAAATGTAAGCGGAGTATTAACACGGTAACACAATCTACTTAATTTCATGCTATGACTTAAGCATGACATTAAATTAGTAGGGTATTATAAGCAAATTTGTGTATGCAAATTTTTTTTGTATGCTTACTTCCCCTCAGCGTATGCTCTCCCTCAGCTTAGACTTTTCTGAAATATCTTCTCCCCCTTTGACAACATAAAAAAAATGAGCATGTAGGATCATGGAAGAACCATCACTAATTATCCTTGCCTTTCTGAAGAGTCTTCAGAATCTATAACATGAGATTTTCTAGTTTGGCCAATCTTCTCTCCATATTACTTTGATTTACGAAGATTGAATGTTGATTTGACATGAGAGTGATCATGTTTTCCTGAAGCTATTCCAATTGACTTTGGATTGGATCAGGAGTTCTTGCCACTCTAGATGGAGATATCGAGAGAGAATGAGTAGATACTTAAGCAGGAATAGGTGTTAAAGTAGGAAGGGGTGTAGTTTCTGGTACAATCTCTGTGTCTTGATATGCAAGTTCTAGAACAAGGGTTTCGTTTGAACCTGATCCTTCTGGTAAATATCTTTGAGGATTCTGATGGTTGATTTTCAATGAGGTAGCGATCCTTCTAAAATTTTCAGATGAAGCACCTATTCCATCAGCTTCGTCTCTCTGCTGCTGTAACCATTCCTCTTCTTTGAATCTGTGTTTTGTAACTTCGCTTATTGCTCTTTTTAAAGTAGAATGAGCTGAGTCTTTTGCAGGATCATTAGCAAAAATTTTCCTTTTCCCTTTTCTTTTGTAGTTGGAATATATTTTTCTACCATAAGTTTCTTCATCAGCGTGCACATTTGCATGAGTCTGAGGAAGAGGCTCTCTAATTGTAATTCCTTGTTCGAGAGGTCTTGAGACTCTTATTTCAGGTTTACCAAAGGAAGATTCCACTAAGTCCATATTAGTTGCAGATGTTGTATCTTTAACACTAAAAGGAACCAATTTTCTCTTCTTATTTGAGAACTTCCTTCTTTCTCCTTTTTGTCATAGTGTAAAGAACATAGGAGTCGATCTTGAAGCGTTAGAAATAGATAATGATTGTACACTCAATACTAGACACAGTGTATGGTTCAAGATTTGATCAGAAAGGAAGTAGAGGAAAAAGAATACGAAAGGTTTCAAGAAAGCATGAGAAATATTTTAAAGAAGACAGTTTCTGAATGAGAAGAAAGTAGGTAAAAATTTAACTTGATGAGATAAAGGGAACTGGACAGTTGACGTGATAAATGAGGATAATTTTGGGGTGAGACAGAAGATTGAAGTATGTGCAAGGTTTCAAATGAAATGCTACTATTTCAGGTTAAGTATGTCTTTTAGTTTTTCCACTTCTAGAGATCGTGGCAAACGTGTAATCGTGGAGGTAATCAAAACGACGCATGCCATAATACAGTTTTATTTCTCCAGAAATCAGACATTGATGAGAATCTCTAATCATCTTTCTAGAGAGATATGTCAAAATTGTGCCCAATGAGAAGATCTGTTTCTTGAATAAATCAATCTGAAACTATTTTTCTCAAACTCATCTTCACTATGTTATGAAGAAATCTTTCTAAAGTATATCTGATCTCAACTTGAACTTGACTTCAAACTTTCTCAACTAGGTAGATCACCAGTTATGAATTAACTTTCTGAACCATTGCAAGCAAATGTTGGTCTTTGAATCCTTTCTCGAATGTGATCTTTTTGAGCCACATATTTGAGTTGAAGAACTTTCTCTAGAATGCAAATCCAGTAGGATGCAACAATCTCAGTGTTTACTTTTTGCTCAAGAGAGAGGGAGGTACCAGATGCAATGAATATGAATGATTTAAAAACTAATCATGTTCAGAAGGTTCCTTATATGACAGAAACGATCTTCAACTAAGGATTTTGTGAAGATGTCAGCAATCTGACTTTCAGTGTTAATAAATCTTAGCTCAATATCTCCTTTATGAACATGATCTCTTATGAAATAATGCTTAATGTCAATATGCTTAGATCTAGAATGCTGAATGAGATTCTTTGTGAGATTAATTGCACTAGTATTATCACACAGGATAAGGATTTTAGTATATCTCATATTGAAATCTTCTAGTTGTTGCTTAATCCACAAAATTTGAGTACTACAATTTGCAGCAGACACATGTTTAGCCTCTGCAGTTGAAAGAACAATAGTGTTTTGCTTCTTGCTGGACCAAGTTATTAATGATTTTCCAAGAAAGCAATAGTAGCTACTAGTACTTTTCCTTTCAACTCTATCTCTAGCGAAATTAGCATTATAGTAGCCTGTAATAGTGCAAACAATACCTTTCTCGTACCAGAGACCAAGATTAGTAGTACAAACTAAATATCTTAGAATTCTCTTGACAGTATTCAAGTGTGATTGTCTGGGATTAGATTGAAATCTAGCACAAATTCCCACACTGAATTGCAAGTCAGGTCTACTAGCAGTAAGATATAATAGAGATCTAATCATACCTCTATAAAGAGTTTCAGAGACTTTTTCACCATCTTCATCATCTTCTAGAACTTGAGAGGAATGCATGGGGGTACTGATGCTCTTAGCCTTGTCCATGTCAAACTTTCTGAGCAAGTCTTTAGCATATTTTTCTTGATGAATCAGAATTTCATCCTTCTGTTGTTTGATTTGGAGTCCAAGAAATAATTTAAGTTCTCCCATCAAACTTATCTCAAATTCTCCTTGCATAAACTCAGAGAAATTATTGCACAAATTTTGATTAGTTGCACCAAAAATGATATCATCAACATAAATCTAAACAATTAGAAAATCATTTTTGTCATGAAGAATAAATAAGGTAGTATCAACTTTTCCTCTTGTAAAACTATTTCTAATTAGAAAAGAGCTGAGTATATCATACCAAGCTCTAGGAGCTTGCTTTAAACCATATAAGGCTTTTGAAAGCTTAAAGACATGGTGAGAAAATTTTTATTTTCAAAACCAGGAGGTTGACTTACATAAATTTCCTCTGATATGAAACCATTTGAAAAAGTAGACTTTACATCCAATTGAAACAACATAAAACCTTTATATGAGGCATAAGTAGGTAACATTCTGATTGCTTCCAATCTTGCTATGGGAGCAAAGGTTTCATCATAGTTAATGCCTTCTTGCTGATTATAACCTTGTGCCACTAGTCTTGCTTTGTTTCTAATAAATTTTCCATTTTCATTAAGCTTGTTTTTGAATATCCATTTTGTCCCAATAGCAATTTGTCCTTTAGGTAGAGGGACAAAGGTCCAAACTTTGCTTTTCTCAAATTGAGATAGCTCCTCTTTCATTGCTTCAATCCAGTTTTGATCCATCAGAGCTTCATCAATACTTTCTGGTTGGATTTCAGAGATGAGAGCAAGATTTGATTTGCTTCTGAGTGAAGATTTTGTTTTGATTCCTTAAGAAGGTTCACCAATAATTTGGTTTTGAGAGACAGCTCTCAAGTCTCTTATACCAGTGTATCTTTGCTTCAGAGGTAAATCTTCTAGTTCTTCAGAAAGGTTATCAGAAACATGTTGATGAGAAGGAAGTTTAGGAATATCATCCCCGTTATTACTAGTGATAATCTGAATGTTTTGCTAAATCTGGGAGGTGTCATTCAATGACATATTTTCCATTTCTTCTTCCAGATCTGCAATCTTCTTATTAAGGTCATTCTTCTTTTCCGTGAAGCTTATATGGATGGTTTCTTCCACTGCTTGAGTCTTCTTATTGAACACCTTGTAAGCTTTTGAAACAAAAGAATATCCTAGGAAAATTCCAAAATCAGATTTTGGATCAAACTTTGAAAGTTTGTCCTTGGTGTTAAGTACAAAGCATTCAGATCCAAAGACATGAAAATAAGAAATGTTGGATTTTCTTCCTTTCCATAATTCATATAGGGTTTTCTTGAGAATAGACCTTAAGAAAATGTGATTTTGAATATAGTAGGCAGTGTTTACTGCTTCTGCCCAAAAACTTTTTGATAAACCACTTTCAAGAAGCATAGTTCTGGCCATTTCTTACAACGACCTATTCTTCCTTTCCACTATTCCATTTTGCTGAGGAGTTCTAGGAGAAGAGAAGTTATAAGAAGTGCCATTTCTTTACAAAATTTTGCAAAAGAATGATTTTCAAATTCTCCACCATGATCAAATATGATGGAAGTGATGCAAAAACCTTTTCATTTTGAATTCTTTTTGAAAGAGATTTGAAGGCCTCATAAGCTTCATCCTTATGGATCAGGCATATAACCCATGTGAATCGAGAAAAATCATCCATAATAACTAAACCATATTTCTTACCACCAATACTAGCAGTTCTAGTTGGTCCAAAAAGATCAAGATGTAAAAGCTCAAGTGGTTTGGTAGTAGAAACTATATTTTTACTATGAAAAGAACTTTTGGTCTATTTGCCTCTAAGACATAACTCATAAGAAGAGCCATTTTCAAAAAAAATTTTAGGCAAACCTTTTACTAGCTTCTTTCGTGAAATTTCAGAAATCAGTTTCATATGAGCATGACCAAACTTTCTATGCCATAGCCACTTTTCGTCCACAAAGAAAGCTAAGCATTTTACACTTTGATCAAGAAGATTGTAACGTCTGAATTTTTTTTTTAACATTTAAATTTCACTGCAAATTGATTTATTCAATTTTATTAAATGTGTGAAGGTAATTAGGAATGAATTATAAAGAGATTAATGAATGAAGAATTTGAAATAGTTATGTAGAAAATTTTAGACGGTTACTAGCAACGTTTTACCAATTTAAGTTATTAATCAATTTATTCGATTTTAATGCATAAGTAAGGTTAAATAGAAGTTAATTAAGGATTAATTAGAAATTAATTAGATGCTAATTAGAGATATGAGGATTAGAAACAATAAAAATAGAAACATACAAAACCTCATAAAATTCTTCAAAACTGTTTTGTCGATTTGAAAGAAATTGGTAGAATTTCGGTATTTTAACTGCTAGAACCGAATCAATAAAATTATACCAACACAACCCTAATTAGAGCAACCAAAATTTTAGCCCACAAATCCCTCAAGATGGCATCCCAAAGAGCCACACAAAGGGGGAAGACTTGGCTGAATTTTCAGCCAAGTGATTGTAAGCCAATGAGAGTTAAGCTCTCTAACTACCACCTTTATACCAATTGACACAATTCCCTTTCGCTCCCAAAAAGAGTTTCGGCCTCTCCCTTGCAAACTCCCCTTTCATTTTCTCTTATCTTTCTTCCTCCTCAATTCACCCCTCTTCTATTTTCAAGCTCCAAGCAAACCTAATATCAAACTTCTCTATCTAGTCAAGCTATCCTATTATTGTTACTATGGTAGCTAATGAGGACCATATTTCTCCTTTCTTAATTGATGATATACTAGGTTTATATGATGATTCATGGCTGGTTTAGTATGTATTTGCTTGGTTTAGATTGAATATTGAATGAAAAACACAAGAAGCAATAAAATAGAATCTGTATCTCTTGAAATCCCTACGGCATGCGTACCTGCGCATTGTAAGGACTCATCCTTAGCCACCAAAATAAGATGAAACTAATTTTGTATGAAACTAGACATCTAGAGCTTTCCAACGATATAAATTATAAGCCATTGGATTAATATTGAGGGAGATATGATTTTTTGAAGTTTACCTAGGAATCCTGTGTTTTGTTCTAGGCAATATGGCTTGTGAAGGAACAACTCACCCTACATAACTTGAAAATGAGTGCAACTAGTTTTTTTAGAAATTTAAGACATAGGATAATATGTCATAAGAATCAAAATTTAATTCAATCCCAGTTGTTCCTAGTAATTCACGAAATTTGTCCTAAATCCCAGCCAAGCTAGAGTAGGTTAGTGCAGATTACCTCGATTCAAGAGCTCATAACTTGATTTATACTTACTCAAATGAAGTGGAACTTGTTGAAAATAAAAGCTGGGTCAATTAGCTTTAAAATGATATAGGTTTTGTAGGAATTCAAGTAGATTTTGATGTTTAATGAATTTTTACTTTTTGGTGTGCAAATCTGCCTAGTAACAAGATAGATTTAGATAAAATGCTAATAACATGAGTTATACTCATCAAAATCTAATGAGACTAAAGAGGTTAGAAACTAGACATATAACACTTCAACATATCAAAAATTCAAATTTAATTAAGCTATGTAGAAAATTTGGCAAAAATAACAAAGACCAAGTAGAATTGGGTAAGGATTAATCGCATTGCTAAATTGAAGAATTCTATGCTTTAGTGCAAGTATGACCTTAACTTAATCTATTTGTTGCTGAATATATATGAATGATAAGGAGTTGGATATGTTACCTTAATTATGCTATGTTACAGTGATTGTGCTATCGTCATTGATTGGTTGGCTAGCACTATTTATGAGGAATCGGACTTGATCCTTTATACTGCTGAATTTCCAGCAGAAATCAGCAATAGTTCTAAATATTATGTGTTAATATTTATAGGTGATATGTATGAATACCAAGCAAGTATGATTATTTAGGAATAAGATATGAAGTACGTACATTCATGATCCTGTGATTAAAGATATAAAGATAAGTCCATATTTCTAAGGAATGTGACATAGAAATCACACTCTTATGGAGTATGATATGATGATCATACTCTGGGATATGGGAAGACAACCATATCCTAAGGAGTGTGACAAGCGATCACACACCAATGGGGTATGACATGGCACTCATACTCTGAAATGTGTATGATAAGTAAAGGAAAATGACTAATACTGCACCTTGGAGATGGCGATATGTAATGCCTAGGTATGCCAAGTAAAGGAAATTAAAAGAAAGTTATGGGAAAATACAAGTACATATGTTTAATTTGGGTTCCAGTATATTGATGTTATTGTATCTTAATATGTTGCAACTAGCATTCATATTGTGAATTGTGGATTTATTTGTATTGATTCTTTTGACTCAAGTGTGTAATTAAAATGAACTTTGCTTCAGATATTATGTTTTCAAACCTTAAGACTAAACAATTTATATAGCATATTCACCGCTTTCATAAAAAATCAAAGTAGCTAGACAGAATAACAATGACACAGTTTTGTGATAGTTTAGGAAATCCTATTAAAAATTTATAATTCTCACTACTATTTATGTTTTCGTATTATCTTTGGATAGTTCAAGAAATATTGAAGACGACTAGAGGTTGTAGTCAGACAAGGTCCATTCAGATAACAGTAACAACTCTTGAGTATGGTATTATGACTTAAGCATGGTACTGTGCTTGGAAGGGTGTTACAAAGATCATCTAATTATAATACATACATATTATTATACCTTCTAGTAGTAAGAATGATTTTATCAATAGTGAAATATTTAATTATACACTATAAAGGTTCAAACACAATGTTGTAGCCTTGGTAATAGAATTGACTAATGCTCAAAAGGTTGTGAGTTAATCCTTCTACTAACATAACATCAGATATTAGGTTGGAATTGTTCTTACCAACATTACCTATACTAATGACTTTGGATTTGATTTCATTGGCAAATTAAACTATTCCATCATCCTTGGATTTGAGGTTTCTGAACCGGGATTTATTTCCAGTCATGTGTCTGAAGCATCCACTGTCTAGATACCACTTCTTCTCCCTTTGATGTACTGATTTAAGACACACTTGTATCAGAAGAAATTTTAACTTTAGGTACCCATATCTTCTTGGGTCCTTTTGTGTTAGTAGAGTTTTTGGGTTACTTTACTTACTGTCTGGCTTTCCTTTAGAAAAGCATCTTTCAGAAAAGTGTCCCTTTTTGAAACAATATATGCATATAGGAATATGATGTAAGGAACCTTTAGATGATTTTTCGTCATCTTCCTTCTCAATGCCTAGACCAGTTTTGTCAAGATAAAGCTTTTGGCCACCAAGTATAAAATCCATATTTTTAGAGCCATTAACCATTTTCTCAAGATCTGATTTGAGAAGTTTTACGATTTTTTGAAGCTCAGAAACATCAAAAGATGACTTAAAGCAAGTTTTAGAAACTTCGATTTTCAGGGCTATTACATCCTTCTGAAGAAGGATATTGTCAGTTTGCAATCTTTCCTTTTCGTGCCCAACCTTCTTTTTCTCAATCTTGAGTTTTTCAAATTCCAAAGATAATTTTCAAAAATCTTTTTCAGATAGGCATAATGAGAAGCAAGAGACCTAAAATCATCCAAGAGTTCATCATAGACTTTTTGAAGATTTTCAAAAATAAGTTCAAGTTCAAAATCATGTACCTCAGTTTCTTCATCAGAAAAAATGTCAGCCATGAAAAAGAGATTTGCTACTATTTCTTCTTCACTTTGAGATTTTGCATTCTCTTATTCTTCATCCAGATTGTAATGTTCGAAAAAATTTTATCGTTACTAACCGAGTTATTCGGTTTTCATCGAATAATTGGATTAATTAGAATTCGAGTAAGCATTCATTTAAAGCCAATTAAGTGTGATTTAGAAGGATTAGAGTTGATAGAATTAGATTAGAACCATAGAAAACCTCACAGGATTTTTCTAAAACCGGTTTATCGATTTAAAAGAAATCGGTAAGATTTTGTTATTTTAAACTGTCGGAATCGAACCAATAGAAATTATACTGTGAAAACCCTAGGATGGATAGCTAAGATTTAGCCAAGACACCTCCATATGTGGCCCCACTTTCAGCCAAAGGAGGCAGCCACAAATCAAGTTGAATGACCATTACACATCCACCAATCAAATGCAATTTACTTTAGAAGTTTTCACCTTTTTTCCCTTCCTACCCTTGCAAATTCGGCCACTACATGTAGCTGACCCCTTTCCATTCTTTTCTCCCTTATCTCATCTCATCTCTCTCATATCATCTTCATCTCCATCAAACCTTCAAGCCACATCAAGATTTCTTCAACTCAAACACAAATCTAGCAAGAATCACACCTAGGAAAGGTAGGAATCCAACTTCTCTTCTCATTTTTCTTGATTTGGGGCTGTGTAGGGATCTTGTTTTTCTCATGATACTGATGTGATTTGGAGTGATGATGATGGATTATGGTTGATTATACATGTATGTTGTGATTAGAATTAGAATTGGAATTGGTATGAAAGAACTTGAAGAATAGAGAGAATTCAAGAAGCTGTTAGGGTTTTCACTCGACGGTCCATACGGCGGAGTGTACGACTCCACCTATAGCCATTTAAATTTGATGAATCCATTTTTATATGAAATCATACATTCAGGGCTTTCCATACATATAAAATATAAGGCCACTGGATTAGTATAGAGTTAGTTATGGATTTTTGAAGTTTGACCTAAAAATCTGGATTCTCATCTGGGCAGTATGAGTTGAGAAGGGTGTAACTCACCCTACACAACTCTAAATTGAGTGAAACTAATGTTGTTTGAAAGCTAACATATAAGGGAACATCCCATAAACATTTTAGAGTTAGATTCATTGCCAATTATTCCCAGCACATTAATGAAATTACCTTAAGTTTAAACCAGGCTGGAATAGGGTAGTCTAGTAGGGTCAAGTTACGGGGCTTATATCTCAAAATATACTCATGACAATGATATGAAACTTATTTCATTTGAAAGCTTGTTCTATTAGCTTTAATTTGATATAAATTTCATATGATTTCACCTAGATTTCTATTTTTAGTGAATATTCTGAAGTAAAATACTAATAACTTGAGTTATACAAATGAAAATGAGATGGGGTAAAAAAGGGGAAACTAGACACCTAGAGCTATGACATATCCAAAATCCAGGTTTAAATGAGTTGAATTACACTAAAGGTGGAGTATACAAAATTCGGGCAGAATAGGATGAAATAAACAGAAAACTTTATTGATGATTGTATTGACCTTGATGAATGATATTGTGAATATATAATTACTGTTCCATATTGAATTGCATGTTTGAATGACTTTACTGGTAGTCTGGCACTATTCATGGGGAAGTGGACTCGATCCGTTATGCTGCCGAAATTTCGGCAAAGAATTCATATGTTGTGTGAGTTATAAGTGCATGAACACATGATGTTTGAAAGGATAAAGTTAGTTGCGCATGCAATCCATGAATATTATAAAGGATTCCATATTACTTGGGCCAGCCCCTAAATAAGTTTAAGGGGAATAGATTAGTGGGAAGGCCGGGGAAAGTAAACCCGGCAATCCTGTATAGAAATGAGCTCGGTCTTGAAAAACGGACTATTACCCAGGAGTATATGGCCAATAACTCCCACGAGACCAAGGATGGAAATTAAGTATTAGGAGGCGAAAGCCATCAAAGATAAGATGCATTTTCCAGTTTGCACATTTATATACAATGTATGAAAATTCTTAATTCCTTGTCCTAGTTATCTGCTTATTTCTCATGATATGTTACTATTTATTTATGGTTACTGTCTTAGTTGTATTAGCATATCTATTAACTATATTTTCATTGTTCCAATTTAAAATTTAGTTTGTTCCGATATATATTTTCTATAATTACCATTATGTCGTACTATTTAAAATTAAGGAAAAATCGAAACAACTGGGAATGACAGAGATGATAGATGTATATAAACTTAGGATTCCTACTGGGAAATATTTATTTCTTACCCTACTGTATGTTTCCACATCATTCTCAGATCATGGAGAATGCGGTAACAGGTGTCTTGTTCATCGAGTTCCCTAAGCTTCATATCCACTTAGACCCATTTCTAGACTCTATATATATATATATATATATATGATGCAGTTTCAGTAGTTCTGTCTATTTCGCATTTTTATTTATTTTATTTTACTTTCGTTACAATGATTATCTATTATTTATTCTGCAGTCAAACGAAAAATTGTTAAGTGAACAGTTAACACTATTTGGGTAATTAACATTGGATCAGAAAATGGGATTTAATTAGACCGCCACATGTAATAACTTATCAGGTAATATATTATGACTTAAGCATAGTATTTTGTCTGGTAAGTTGTTACACAGATCCTCCTAAGTAGCCATCATTGCTTTCTTCTTTGTGGTCTTCTTTTTCGAGGCTTTCTTCAGTCTCGGACATTCAGATCTGACATGTCTAGGTTCCTTGCACTCGAAGCAAATGATTTCGTCTTATTTGACCTTGCCCTTTTTGTCTTTCTTGGGAACAAGGTTCTTGTTCTTCCTTTTTATCCATGTTCCTGAGATCTTCCTTACTAGGTGAGCAATTCATCACTAGCATCATCATCAAAAGAATCCTCTTCTTCTTCTTCAGATTCTTTTGAGACTTTCAAAGCTTTGGGGAATTGAGTCCTTTTCTGAATGGACTTTAGAGTAATGGATTTTCCTTTCTTGACAACCTCATCAGCAACTTCATTTAACTTAATCTCATGAGTCTTTAATGGCCCAATGAGAGCATCTAAGCTAAGTATGTTTAAGTCTTAATTTCTTGAATAGTCGTGACTTTTGGATGCCAAGCCTTTGAGAGACTTCTCAGAATCTTTCTCACTATTTCTGCATTGGTGTACCTTTTGTCTAAGGCCTTCAGTTGATTTATGATGTGCATGAACTTGGTCGTCATTTCATCAATATTCTCATGCTTTAGCATTTTGAACATTTCATATTGATGAACCAATATGCTGATTTTGGTTTCTTTGACCTGGTCCGTCCCTTCATGCACTGCTTGAAGTCTGTCCTAGATTTCCTTAGTTGAGTTGCAAGATATGATCTTGTCATACTCACTTTTGATCAAGGCACATGTGAGAAGATACTTTGCTTTAGCATTCATTTGGACCTTAGTTTTGTGTTGATCAGTCCATTCATTTCTAGGGATAGTTTTGACTACAATAGATGGAGGTTATTTTCGATCAGCAACTACTTGAGGTACTGCTCAACCATGGGTATATAGTCACCATTTTCTATAATCTCCCACATGTCTAGACTAGCAGACTCTATGAAAAGTCTTATTCTATCCTTCCAATAAGGATAATCTTCACCATTGAAGTAGGAAGGACGATTTATAGAGTGACCTTCTACAATGTGATTAATCTGTTAAGCCATATGATAGGATTTTTTTACCTTTGCAACCATTAGGAAACTCAAGCCTAGAGTTAGGCTCTAATACCAATTGTTGGATGGGATAGTATGAGAAAGGAGGTTGAATCGTGCTTTCAAGAGATTTTCTTATCTGAAAGCTTTTATAAAAATTAATCTATCTTAAGTCTTAACTTGGATTATGGAAAGTTAGTTTATGAAACAGTTTAGTTATGTGTAAAATAGAAATAAACTTTGTTTCAGATATAGTTTAAATGAAGTTGAATCTATGTGATAAATTCAAATAATAAGATCAAAGATAAAGAAAATCACACTAGAGATTTTTATATTAGCTCGACTAAACCACTTGCTTACTTCCAGTTCCCAACTCTTTATTGAGATTTTATACTTCGAGTATTCTTTGTCTAAGCTTCTCCAAGCTTCTTACAAGCGAGTAGTCTTTTTCTAGCCTCTCCAAGCTTTACAAACGAGTAGTATTTTTCTAGCCTCTTTGTAACACCCTCCTAAGTACAGTACTATGCTTAAGTCATAGTACCACACCCTGGAGTTGTTACTATTACTTGAGCGGACCTTATCTGACAGTAACTTCAGCCGTCCTTACAACTTCTCGAACTATTCGGAGATAACACGGAAATAGGAGTGAGAATTATAAATTCTCAGTAGGATTCTCCAATTATCATACATATTGTCATCGTTGTTATCTCCAGTTTGCTTCGGTTTATTATTAAAAAGGTGAATATGCTATACAAACTGTTTAATTTTATAGTTCAAAAATATACTGTCTGAAGTAAAGTTTATTTTACTCATACACTTGGCATTTGGGAGAGCCCATACAAAATCAATTCAGGGATTATATTATGAATAGTAACTGAAACATAATAAAATACAATAGTATCAATATATTGGAGACATAACATCTGCATATAACTTTACTTGTACTTGAATTCATGCATATACATGAAATTTATTTTTCTTTCTTTATCTTCCTTTACTTGTTACACATATTCCAGAGTATGATCGCCATGTCATACTCCATCGGGATGTGATCCCCATGTTAGGAATATGTTCTTCCTGCCACGTCCCAAAGTATGATCGCCATTTCATACTCCATCAGAATGTGATCGCCATGTCACATTCCTTAGGGTGCGAGATCATCGTGCTATATTCCAGAGTATGATCGCCATGTCATACCCCATCAAAGCGTGATCGCCATGTCACGTTCCTTAGGAATATAGACTTATCATCATATTTTTACATGCCACATTCCAGAGTATGATCGTCATGTCATACCCCATTAGAGCGTGATTGCCATGTCATGTTCCTTAGGAATATGGAACCTTCATTCGGTACTTACACTAGCTGGGTCATACCATGCCTCATGTAAGCCCTATCCCCTATACTCACACTAGCTGGGTCAATGCCATGCCTCATGTGAGTAGGGTGCTTGCATATGTTTTAATCTTTTAGTCTTTAGTCTTTAATCTTTACTGCCCTTGGGTAGTCTGATCTAGGAGTGAGCTCGTTAGCTCATCTCATGACCGTCGTCACATAGACTAACCCACAAGGGGATTCACGTGCCTCTAGTCTTGGAGGGATCTCATTTTGGTCACGTGCCTCTAATTAAAGGGATCTCTTCTGGTCACGTACCTCAAAATTGAGGGATCTCATCTGACCACGTGCCTTTAATATAGAGGGATCTCATCTGACCACATGCCTCCAAGGTAGAGGGTAGCTGCCTTCATAGGGAGAGATTCAAAGTGCAACTACCTCCAAGTGAAGGGACCCACATCTTTATCTTTTAACTGCCTTCACAAGGAGGGATTCAATGTGCAATTGCCTCCAAGTGAAGGGATTCACATTTCATCTTATTTAACTGCCTTCACAGGGAGGGATTCAAAGTGCAACTGCCTCCAAGTGAAGGGATTCACATTTAATATACTTATGTCTTTTCATTCTCATGCATAATCAAGCATAGACATGCTGAATACACTCATACATATGCTTTATCATTTGTTTTCATATACCTCATATCATACTTATATCATTCTTGCTTATAGAATTTCCACATACATATTCATAAATTTCTTGTAATATAAACACTCATAGTTTTATAGACTTCTGCCGTAAATTCGGCAGCATAACGGATCAGATCCATTTCCCCATGACTAGTGTCGGTTCTCACGGACAAATCAGTCATAGCAATATGATCAATCTAACATACCTATCAAGGTAAAACTTACAACCGTCAACTCAAGCCTCATATATTCACTAACACTTGTGAAACCATCAATGTGGTCATTCCTGCCAATTCTATTCAACTCATTTAAACCTGAATTTTGGATATGTCATAGATCTATGTGTCTATTTTCTAACCTCTTTAGTCCCATCTCATTTTGATATGTGTAGCTCAAGATATTTAAATTTTGCCTCAGCCTATTCGGTTACTGGTCCGAATTATACTCTTGGAAGTAAAATTCACTAAAAATCGAAACTAAGCTCAAATCATACGAAATTAGTGTCATATCAGCTAACAGGACATCCTTTCATTTGCAACAAGTTTCATTCCATTTGCTTTAGTATAGCTCGAGTTATAAGTCCTGAAATTCGACCTTCCTAAACTACCCTATTTTGGCTTGGTTTGGACATAGGGTAACTTTCTCGAATCATTGGGAGTAAATGGGATCATAACAAACTTGGAATCTCATTATGGGATGTTCCCCTATGTGTAAGCTTTCTAACAAAATTAGTTTCACTCAATTTGGAGTTGTGTAAGGTGAGTTACACCCTTCTCAAGTCACACTGCCCGGATGAAAGTCCTAATTCCTAGGTTAACCTTCAAAAATTCATATCTCTCTCAATACTAATCCAATGGCCTTATATGATATATGCATGGAAAGCTCTGAATGTATACTTTCATCTAAAAATAGTTTCATTGGATTTAACTAACTATAGGCGGAGTCGTATACTTCGCCATCCGGACTGCCGTGGACCTTTTACCAAGACAACATCCTAATTTCTTCACTCCTTCTAGTTTTCTAGTTCTAATCATAATTCCAACTCAAGATTTCATATTAATCCAACCATAATACATCATATTCATCCAATATATCATCAAATACATGAATAGAATTTCATACAGTCATAGTGCAAAGAATTCAAGAACAGAAATGGAATCCTACCTCTTTGGAGTGTGATTTTGCTAGGTGTTGAGCTAAGTGTTGAAGCTTGAATTGATAAAACCTTGTTAAGCTTGAAAGAGTGATGGAGTTAGTTGAGAGAAGAGAAGAAGAAGGCTAGAACAAGAGGGAGAGTGGGAGGCATAAATCAGCCAGAAATGAGAGGGAGAGTTTGACTTAAATACATGAGGATATTTGGAACTGTGAGTGTTGATTGGTTGAAATTTTGTGATTGAAGTTCGGCCATGTTTCCCTCTTTTGTGGCTAAATTGCTTTCCACGTCATCCCAAAAGTGGAACTCGCTTGAATTCTATATGAAATCGGAACTCGTCTCAATTCTACTTAAAGTCGGAACTCGTGCCATTTATTTGACACTCGGGGATGAAATCGGATATCAGAAATCTTGTCTGGTTTATTCATCACTTGGAAGCAAAGTCGGTTGTCGGAAATAATACAGCACACAATCACATAATCTCGGAACTCTCAATTTAAACTCGGGAACACCAATAGAAATGGAAAGCTCCTGGGAATAAACTCGGATATCGGAACTCGTGTACGACGGGAATTCAACTCAAAGATCTGAACTCATGTCCATTCTAGTTGAGTTCAACTCCAAGGACGGAGCTCTTCACATTGAACCCGGAGGTCGCTACCTATGACCATATCTTAAACTATCAACTCAGAAGTCAGAAAACCCATATACTTTATTTTGGAACATAAAGTTGGAAGTAAAAAATGAGTGATTACTGAATATGGTTAAGGTCGGACTCGGAAATTAGGAAACTCATAACTTGGAAGACGAATAGGAGTCCGAAATCGGAATCACAAGCACATAAAACACTTTGAAATCAAACGTCATGGATAAGAATATCAAACCTAAAATATGTAAACCTGGAAGTCGGAAATTATTTACAATATATTTGAAACTCGAAGTCGAAGGTTGGAACTCGGAAACCACTCCATTTAATTTGAAAGTAAAAGATGAAGTCGGAAATCAGAAATGATCAAACTTGAAGATGAAATCAGAAATCGAAACTCGGGGATGTTACACTCTTCAAGCTTCTTACTGACCTCTACTGGGTCCAAATACAATTGATATGAATGATATGTTTTGTTTGAACACTCACACTAACTTTCTCAATAGAGATTTGGACAATGAAGTACAATGCGTGAGACTTCTCTAAATTCTCAAAGAAAGAATATTATTTATTACAGACTAGAAAAGAAGATTTTCTTATATCCTAAAGTTATAATAAGTAACTTTATATTGCTTTAGAAACTTAAGAAGGATGAAGAAAGGAAGTTCTTTTTACATAGAAAGTATTTAAACAGTCTAACTATTCTTTCATCAATTTCCAGCCTTATATAGACTTTGAAATATGGCCGTTGAAGTTTGCAAGCCTTGATCCTTATGATCCTTTTGGTCTACTGGTCTATGACTGGATAGAGAAGAAATAGTCTTCCTTTTTCCTATTCTTGAAAACTTACATAGAAGTAAAAAAGTAGCCGTTTGTTTGTTTGTCAACTATTCAGACTTGTTAGCACCTCTTCTGCATCTTAATAAATCACATTTTTGACATTTTGAATTTGTCTATTGAAGCATGCAGAGGAAGCTTTGAAGGTGTAACACTTCATGAGAAGCATGTCTCTGGAGATTTTCCCCTTCTGGACTAAGTCATCTTTCTGTATGAACAGTGTTTGCTCTCAAGGCACCGTTTTCCCTTCTGATGTTGCAGTTTTATCCTTCTGAACTTTCTTTCTTATTTCTTTCGTGATAATTTTAGAAGTATACAAAGCATATATTCCATATCAAGTATATTCAATTTAAATTACCAATGTATACCCTAACTTTGATGATTCTCAAGCATATAATACATATAATTCACAAAGAAACACTTTTAGAAACAATTCGTTCATATATGTACCAAGATTAGCTTAAACTCTGATTTGGTATTCATCAAAACCTTAATTCTCATTCTGGTTTACAACCATAGAACGTTTTCTAAAGGGCATTGGAGCTAACAATAGCCACAACATAATTATGTGAAAATAAGAGTGGACAACAATAGTAGACTCCAAAATATAATGATATTTACATGAGAGTTGTAGTATATTTATAATGGCCATAAAACCTACTTCAAGTTAGGAACCACACACCGTATGCTCTAGAAAATTTAAAAATCTCCCCAATTCATCATTAGATTCAGTCTAGACCCACCATGTTATTGAAGTATATTTTACAAATTTAAAAATCAATTGCCGTGAAAAGCGCAAAAAAGTGCCTTTTATCAATGTATCTATTTGAAAAAGTGCAACTGTTGGCTTATGATTTGCAAGTTTACAATTGAAACATCATGTTTCTATTGAAGTGACACAACCATTGCAATGTTGCATTAACCACCGGTTCTATAAATAGATGCTGCAGTATTAAAAGGACATGACTATTGCCAAGAGTTGTAAGTAGTCATGGACATACGTAAACTTCCGTAAAGGTCATGTATTTGTCTATAAATAATCCCCACCATCAGACCATTAACATACTTTTACTTTGAGTATTGTGTGAGTTTGAGAATTTTAAAATTTTGCAAGTTTTATTTCTCAAGTTCAAAGAGAGTGAGAAAATTTCTTAGTATTGCTAATCAAGAAATTTATAAAGGTTTCATTGTATCCTGGAGGAGTATTGTCATTAACCCAATAGCAGCTACGTGTAGGGGCGAATATCTTTCTAAAGATAATGAAGTGATTCGTGCTTTGAAACCATAATATTCAAAATTTTATTCATCTTCTAGACCAAATTTCTTGACAAATTTAGAGAGATATTTTCTTGAAGATGGCTAAAGATCATAATACTACTTTCAAGGTTATGAATCAAGAGTTTGTCAAACTAGATTGGTTTTGATGGAACAAATTTTAATCGTTGGAAAGACAAGATAATGTTTCTCTTTTCGGTGCTCAATCTTGCTTATGTACTTGATTCAAATACTACTCCAATTCCTAATGCTACTGAAGATGCTCCCAAGGAAGAAAAAGAAAGAGTTACCCAATTAAAGAAAAAGCATGATAAGGATACTTTTGCATGCCTAGGTCACATTCTTGATACTTTATCAAACAAACTTTATAATCTTTACATGTCAATTCAATTGCTATTGGAGATTTGGAAATCTTTGGAAGAGAAATACAACAAAAGCGACAAGGTACAGATAAATTTATAATTTTAAAGTATTTTGAGTTTAGTATGGTTGATGATGTGCCTATTATGGATCAAGTTCATGAGTTACAAATCCTAGTTATTAGACTCTGCGATCTACAAGTGGTTATTCCTAAAATATTATAACTCAGAGCAATTATTTCAAAATTGCCTTCAACTTGAATGATTATAGGAAGAAACTCTTACATCTTGGTGAAGGCTTCACTGTTGAGAAATTACTAAAGCATTTTTGTATAGAAGAGGAAACTCGAAAACGTGATGCTGTGTATCTTTCTCAAAATTTGAGGTGAATCATGTTGGTGAAGAGAAAGTTAACAAAGATAAAAGAAAGAAAATCTCTATGGATAATAAGAAAGATAAAAAGAGACAAAGATCATGTTATCATTGTCAAAAGAAAGGGCATTATATCAAGGATTGTCGACTTTTGAAAAAGGGTAATAACTCAAAAGAAGCGTCAAGTTCCAAGACCAACTTAATAGAAAAAAAGGACTTGATTGCTATAGTCACCAAGGAAGTTCAATGTATGAATATTGGTATGATCATACAACTCAACATGGAAACACCAGGAAGATCACTTGGGTGGTGGATAGACTTTGCTGCTACCATTCATGTTTGCAATGATCGTCATTAATTCAAGACATATGAAGAAGTGATCAACCGAGAGGTGTTGATGGGAAATGACAACTCGGCTAAAGTATGTGATCAAGGAACAATAGAATTGAACTTTGTATCAAGAAAGAAGTTAAGCTTAGTGAATATACTTCATGTTCTAGATCTAGTGAAGAATTTAGTCTTTGCTTGTCTCTTATGTAAGAGAGGATTCAAAATTATAATAGAATCTGATAAAATTATCTTGCTTAAGAATAAAATGTATGTAGGAAAAGGATATTATACAGAAGACATGTTCAAGCTTAATATTAATGATAAAGTGAATGTTTCTATGTATGTTATTGATTCTTGTGATTTATGTCATGGTAGATTAGCGCATTTAAATTACAAGTCAATTAAGTATATGTATAAACATAACTACATTAATCTTAGTAATAAGGATTTTAATAAGAAATGTGAGATTTGCATGCAATCCAAAATTACCAAGAAACCATTTCCTAAAGTTGAAAGAAATACATATTTATTAGAACTAATAAATAGTGATATTTGTGAATTAAATGGTCATATTACTAGAGGAGGTAAAAGGTATTTTATAACCTTTATTGATGATTGTTCTAGATTTACTTATGTGTATTTGATAAGAAATTAAGATGAAGCATTTGAAATATTTAAGAAGTATAAGTTGGAAGTAGAAAACATGCATGATAAGAAAATAAAAGCTCTTCGTAGTGATAAAGGTGGAGAATATTTTTCTAGTGAATTTGATTCCTTTTGTGAATTACATGGTATTGTCCATGAATCTTCTGCTTCATATACTTCGCAACAAAATGGTTGAGCAGAGAGAAAGAATCGTATCTTAGTGGCCTAAACCCTAAATACCAAGTTACCTTACAATCTTTGGGATGAGGCATTATTGACAGCATGTCATATTCATAATAGGACACCGTCAAGAAATAGAAAGGTTTCTCCATATGAAATATAGAAAGGAAGAAAACCAAACTTAAATTATTTGAAAGTGTAGGGGTATTTAGCCTTTTATCTTCTTCCTGATCATAAGAGAACTAAATTGGGGCCAAGAGCTATAAAAGGCATTTTCATAGGATATGCTCAAAATTCTAAGGCATATAGAATTTGAAACTTAGTGGCTAATATAGTTGTTCAATTAAGAGAGGTAGAATTTATTAAAAATAAATTCATTAATCATTCAACTCCCAATTTAAAATATCTCCAAAAGAATATAGAAGTTTCTTAAGAAAATGTTGTAGATCAAGGTAACAAGCATCTAAGTGAAAAGGAGATAGTAGAACCAAGAAGGAGCCAAAGAATGAGAAAAGTAAGGATATGGGTCCAGATTTTATCTCTTCTTAGGCTATAACTTTTTTGGTTGAAGGAACTAAGAATTCTGTAATAAATAAGATTTCTATTGTGTTAAACATAGAAGGTGATTCTCGAACATTCAAAAAAGCTATGGCCTTTAGAGACTTTGCTTTTTGGAAAAAAGCAACAAATGATGAAATAGACTCTATTATCTAATAATACTTAGATCTTAATTGATTTGCCTCCAGGATCAAAGCCTATAGGATGCCAGTGGGTATTTAGAAGAAAGTATAATACAGATGGTTCACTACAAACCTTTAAGGAAAGGTTGGTTGCAAATGGGTTTAGACAAAAAGAAGGTTTTAATACCTATGCACGCAAAAATGACTTCTATTAGGACTCTTATAGTGTTAGCATCCATTCATAAGCTTCACATACATCAAATGGATGTTAAAACGGGTTTTCTCAATGGAGATCTTAATGAAGAAGTTTATATTGAACAACGAGAAGGCTACGTGCTACCCCGAAATGAAAAAAAAAGTTTGTAAACTAGTTAAGTCTTTATATGGCTTAAAATAGGCGTCTAAATAATGGCATGAGAAATTTGATTTTGTGGTGTTGTCAAATAGCTTCTTACATAATTAATAGTGCAGATAGATGCATACTCCAAATTTACTAAGTACTATGGACTAGTAATTTGCCTGTATATAGATGATATGTTAATCACCGAGACAAATTTAAAAGGGATTTTTCAAACAAAGGAGTATCTAACTTCTAAATTCACGATGAAGGATTTGAATGAAGTAGATACAATATTAGGCATAAAGGTGCATAAGCGTGAAGTTGGTTTTGCTTTAAGTTAATCTCATTATATTAAAAAGGTATTGGAAAAGTTTTAGCATCTTAAAATTAAAGAGTCCAATACAACCTATGATCCTAATTTCAAATTAGAAAAAAAATAGGGAGATCTATATAGCACAATTAGAATATGCAAGTGCTATAGTAAGCCTAATGTATGCAATGTATTGTGCTATAGTAAGCCTAATGTATGCAATGTATTATACTAGGCCTGATATAGCATTTGCTGTGTGAAACTATCAAGGTTTACAGGAAAACCTACTAATCAACATTGGAAAACTATAGCAAGAGTTTTCTATTTTCTTAAGAAAACCATAAACCTAGGATTACATTATAGTGATTATCCTGCAGTACTAGAAGTTATTTTGATGCTAGTTGGATTACAAATTTGAGTGATAATAAATCCACTTCAGGATGGATTTCCACCATAGGTGGTGGAACAATAAGTTGGGCATCAAAGAAACAAACATATATTTCACATTCTACTATGGAGGCTGAGCTGATAGCTTTATCAGTTGCAGGTAAAGAAGCAGAATGGCTTAGGAATTTGTTATATGATATAAAGCAGTGGCCACAACTAATGATTGCCATTTCAATTTTCTGTGATAGTGAATCAACCATATCTCTAGCATATAACAAGGTTTATAATGGAAAGTCTAGACACATAAGCTTGAGACATGAGTTCGTGAGGCAATTAATAGGAAATGGTATAATTACCATCACATATGCAAAATCTAAAGGCAATTTAGCAGACCCATTGATTAAAGGTTTGTCAAGGGATAAAGTCAAAGAGACTATTGTTAACATGGGATCAAAACCTATAGTTGTTAAATGATGGGAACCCAACCTTATTCTAGTAGAACACTAGTTTCAAGGTTTAATGGGTAATAACAAGTTATTTAACAACTAGGACACTAAGATATAGGATTTAGTGCCATATATATAATTAAGAGGGTGAGCTATAGAACTCTTAATAGATTGATAATATTATTTATCAAAAGGATTCCATCTATGTGAATATAGAAGTGGTGCCACTCTGATCGAGAATTTAGAGGTTTTATTCTCATAAATATTCATAAAACTAGGATGAGCACATAGACATAAAAGTGCTTAAAATTCTTAAATCTCTTGAACTGTTAGGCGGTAGAATTATGTGTGTGACTTTCTAGTACTAACACAAGGAGCATGGGTTTAATCGATTGCCGTGAAAAGCACAAAAAGGTGCCTTATATCAATGTATCTATTTGAAAAAGTGCAATTATTGGCTTACGATTTGCAAGGCTGCAATTGAAACATCATGTTTCTATTGAAGTAACATAACCATTGCAATGTTGCATTAACCACCAGCTCCATAAATAGACGTTGCAATATTAAAAGGACATGACTATTGCCAAGGGTTGTAACGAGTCATCGACATATGTGAATTTCCATAAAGGTCATGTGTTTATCTATAAATAATCCCCACCATCAGACCATTAACATACTTTTACTTTGTATCTTGTGTGAATTTGAGAGTTCTAAAATTTTGGCAGTTTTATTTTTTAAGTTCAAAAAGAGTGAGAAAATTTCTTGGTATTGCTAATCAAGAAAATTATAAAGGTCTCATTGTATCCTGGGGGAGTATTATGATCAACCCAATAGCAACTACGTGTGGGGGCAAATATTTTTCTAAAAATAGCGAAGTGATTCGTGCCTTAAAACCACAATATTCAAAATTTTATTCATCTTCTACACCAAATTTCTTAGTTAAACACCTATCAACCCTCATTGAACTGACTTTCTAGTATCTGATGCAAATTATAGCACTTTACCCTGCTTCCAATTAAGGATCGGTCATCCTTTTTCCAAGAGCATACTTCTTAGTTCCCCCACTTATAAACCAATCATCTAATATATTATGCATGTTCTCCCTATATAAATCACTATTCATCACTGATAAAGAAAATACAGAATGACTCCTAAAATAATACTTCAATAACCATCAAATATTACACAAAGAAAAAAAAAATAGAGTTGTATACATTAAATCAAGAAAATTAGCATTTTTTTCACAAAAGAATAAACTATGCCAAAAATTAATTAATAGTAAAACTTAATTTTTCTACATTGACTAATAAATAAAATGAAACTAAAGTAAAGTAGTTGTCTGACTTTAATTCAACTTGTAACTTCAATAAATTATAGGTCCATTGGATTAAAAATGAAAGAGATGACTTTTAGAAGTAAGGTGTTGAAATCTATTCCCTATCATGACCAATATGTGTTGTGAAGGGCATAGCTTACCCTATATAACTTTAAATTGAGTGTAACAAATTTTGTTAGAAAGCTAACATATAATAATCATATCATAAAAATTTTAGATTTAAATTCTAAGTACATTACTTCTAGTAATTCTCCAAAGTTACCTTATGTCCTGTTCAGATTAGAACATGGTGATACAAAATAGCCTACTTGGGGAGCTCATAACTTGAGGTCTACTTACCCATGAGGATGAAACTTGTTGGGATTGAAAGAGGACTCAATTAGCTACAATTTGGTATAAAATTTGTATAAAAATGATAAGAATTGAAATTTTAGTGATTTTCTAAAGTTAGATGGTCCAGTTTGTCTTGAAATAGGGCAATCTTGGGTAAATCTTTAATAATCTCACTTATACACCTCAAAACTTAATGGAACCAAAGAGATTTAAAAATAGATTAATAAGGCTATAACATATTTTAGATCAAGATGAGTTAAAATGAAATTTTCTTGTAATTAATAAAACAAGAAAGATTTGAGATAGTTACGACATTTTGACAGCCTTAATGATCATGAGCCCCATAAGCCACAAGAAACCAATGGCTGAATTATTCATACAATTCCTTATCATATTTATGTGAAATTGATATATAAATACAATGATTCTATTTTCTGTGACTAGCTGACTGGGTTGTATTGTTTGTATGTTGGAAAGTTCCTGTTTTTAGCCATTATGCAGCTAGATTTTTGGCAGAATTATATGTATTATGCATCATGATTATGATTCTTCAAGTATATGCATTCAAGAAAATATGATTAAAGCTATAATGATGATTCCATATTACTTGGGCAAGCCCAAGAATGAATTAAGGGAAATAAATTAGTGGGAGAGTCAAGGAAAGTAAACTTGGTGATCCTGAATAAGAACAAGTTCGATCTTGAAAAGTATACTATTACCTAAGAATTATATGGCCAAAATACTCCGAGGAGACCAAATATGGAAAAAGATGAGGAAAGTTAAGAAATGGCAAGTCAAGCGCACTTGCTTCATGAGTCCAATTGCATTCATATACACATATTATTTACTTGTTCTCTAGTTATTATGTTCATGACTCAGATTCTTTCTCTACTTCCTAAGTGTTTGAATAAAATAAACCCTGCTTCGGATAATATGATTTCAATGATAAAATTGGACATTATGCTCTATTTTTTCATATTGTTCAAATCTTTCTAAAATAAACCAAAGCAACTGGGAATGATTATGATGTCACTATATAATAATCTAGGAAATCCTACTGACAATTTTCTAATTCTCACCCTCCTGTGTCATTCTCAAACAATACTGATGGCAATGGCACTATGACCATACCTTAGACTCATTATACCTGACAACTACTCTCGCATGTGGTCGTATTTATTTTTCAAGCACTCTTTTTTTGAGTCTGTCTTGAGTCCAATGATCAACCCAAAGGCTTCCTTTGATGGGGTTCTGCTGCTCATGGCACACCTTGCTGGCGCACCATTCCCACTAGCATCACCAGAGGATGACCTTTTCGAGGTGGGTGCTTTTACTTCTTCTTCCTCTTTTGCTCTTAGAGATGACCGACCCTCACCTGGAGGTTTCAGGGTCGCAGGTGTCATGGTGAATGGTTTCCTCTCCTCTAGATCGGGTTAGAGGGAGTTACTTGTATCTTTTGTATGGAGTGTAACATCCTCCCAAACTACAGTACTATGCTTAAGTCAGAGTACCGCACTCAGGAGTTGTTACTATTACCTGAGCGGATCTTAACTGACAATAACTTTAGTCGTCTGTGCAACTTCTCGAACTATCTGGAGATAACACGGGAACAGGAATGAGAATTTAAAATTCCCAGTAGGATTCTTTAACTATCATACATAATGTCATCGTTGTCATCTCCAGTTACTTCAGTTTATTATCAAAAAGGTGATCATGTTATACAAACTGTTTAATTTTATAGTTCGAAAACATACTGTCCGAAGCAAGGTTCCTTTTATTCATACACTTGTCATTTGGGTGAGCCAATACAAAGTCAATTCATGAATTATATTATGAATAATAATTGAAACGTATTAAAATACAATAGCACCAATATACTAAAAACATAAAATCTGCATACACCTTTTACTTGTACTTGAATTTATGCAGATACACATAATTTTTCTTTTCTTCCTTTATCTTTCTTTACTTGTTACACATATTCCAGAGTATGATTGCCATGTCATACTCCATCGGGGTGTGATCACCATGTCACACTCCTTAGGAATATGTTCTTCCTGCCACATCCCAGAGTATGATCGTCATGTCATACTCCATTGGGATGTGATTGCCATGTCACATTCCTTAGGGTGTGGGATCATTATGCCATATTCCAGAGTATGATCGCTATGTCATACCCCATTCGAGCATGATCGTCATGTCACATTCCTTAAGAATATGGACTTATCATATCTTTCATCATAGAATCTTTATATGCCACATTCCAGAGTATGATCGCCATGTCATACCCCATCAAAGCGTGATCGCCATGTCACGTTCCTTAGGAATATGGAACCTTCATCATATCTTATTTAACTGTCTTCACGAGGAGGGACCTCATAACTACCTCCAGGTGAAGGGATTCACATTTAATATATTCATATTTATAACTTAAATCTTCATAACACAAGCTATTATAACATCATATGATTTTGCCGAAAATTCGGTAGTATAACGGAATGTGTCCGCTTTCCAATGAATAGTGCTAGTACTCAGAAAACCAATTGTACAGAGAAATCATAACACTTCATTCATATTTCAATCATCAATCTCATAAGAACAATCTTTGCATTTAACACATAGTTGCTGTCCCAGTGTAACACCCTAATAGTTCCATCCTATGCTTAAGTTATATTATGGAATTACTAATTGCTACTTTTGCTCGCGGAACTAACATTACCTTTTAGAAATTACTTTTTAAACGAAAATAGGGGTAGATTTTTTTTTTCTTTTAACAAAACAAGTAAACCGTTTTTGAAATCGAAAGCCATGAGCGCATTGTGAACGTATAATACAGACGTTGCTATCTCATACATACATCGCATTTAACATAAATAGAAGCATTGAGAATAATCACAATCTTAGATAAAGATAACATTCATTCTATAACCATCCCATAGTTAATATAATAGTAGTAATAGCAGTAATCATACACAATGATAATAATGGGTCCAATACCTACTGTCGGCACTACAAAATAACCAAACAAAATACATGGTAAAAGGAAATACATAAGAAATTCCAATCCATCCATATAGGCCGAATGAAAATAATAACCTTTGCTACAACCAAAAAGGGGTTATCGTCATGCTCAGCTCCGCATGCAAATCAACATCTCACTCATCTGGCGGGAGGTAGCTGTTCCTGAACCACCGGGAGGAATATCACCACGTCCGCCTCCTCGAGCACGGCCACGCCTATGAGACACAGCACGAGTACGAATGAACTCGCAACAGCAAACTGGGGGTGAAGTATGACAAGGGGTGAAGAAGACGAATCGGATGACAGGCGAATCAAGGACGAGAAGGAAGGCTCAAACGGGTCCATCTCCAAGCGATAGCTTGAATAAGACGGTTCCAAAGGATCGAAATCCAACGAAACTGTCAGTGTCAAGCGGGTGTCAGAGTCGGAATCTCCGTCAATGGGGTACCTCGGAGGATGGAAAGGCGGGTGAATGTCATCCATAGTGATATCCTCAAATGGCTCATCGGGGCGGAAAAACGGACTCATCACGGGTGCATAGAACTGGCGGCTATGGAATATGTAGACCCGCATCGCTGCCTGAGCAGTTAGCACAGATGTATTCAGCACCAGGTTGAAGTGCCAATGCAATACCGGAAACTCAATGAAAATCACCACTGTGCCCGACGCCGGCATCCTCTGAAGATGACACGAAAACGTAGGAGTGAGAAATACTAAATTTATCAGTAGGATCGCGACTAGACAAACACAGTGTTATTGTCATCGTCCGAGCTACTTCGGGTTTAATATAAAAACAGTGGATAGATATCGGTTCCATTTTAATAGTTTCAAAAAAGGTAAATCTCGAAGCGGGTTACTTTTAACTTTATCATCATATCCATAGTGTCATACATAGGCATACAGGCTAATATACATAATAAACATTCATAATGGACATAAGGAATATAATAGCATGCATGACTATGCAACTCATCAACTTGACCATGGCCCTACATTAATTTCATTTTTAGCACGTGCTTAACATTCTTTACTTTCCTTTGAAATAGACTGCTTTTGGACATGAGCTCATTCCATGATTGTCGTCATGCAGTACTAACCAAATCAGACTAAGCCGATATTGGTTACCTCTAAGTTGGAGGGTCCTCAATGTCACCTTTGCTTCCCTCATAGAGGTTCCTTGAGTCTTTGTGGATTGCCGTCTTTCACTTCCCTGAAGTGATCGAGGGGTCATGTCCCATTCTTCTTTTCTTATCATTATACTTTACATGCATAATACTTCTTTGACTAGACACATACAATGATATGACTAAGTCCATAATTTTGACGGAAATCCGGCAACATAACGGCTAGGTCGGAGCTTCCCCAAAATGCCAATCATAAACTTTCAACCAATGGTTCATCATATCTATATCATATCATCAGACTCATCATTCAATCATGAGACAAGGCTCAATCAAACTCATCATTCATCATGCCAGATGGCATCACACATTCATACCCTAAAGGGGTTTATAGTTGTGTTTTTCTTGGCGAAGAATATTATGAATCATCATATGATTTCTCGTGGTTACCCACGAGAGAATCACATAGTTAGGATATGTGTTTGTGGTCTTTTAGTTACTTACTCCTTGTATGAAAGTAGTCTTTACTTAAGGACATGTCTTATGGAACACTTGCTCAAATTAATTAAGTTAAGTGATTGTTTCCTTTCCTTGAGATAGTGCACTTAGTGATTCCTAGGTTCATGGTATGCTTAGAGGCCCTAATCATACTTCTGTTCCCAAGCAGTTCGAGATCCCTCTAATCCTTGGGTCATGACAATGCATAACCGCATCATGAACCCAACAACACCAATGTTCACTAATCACCAAGGGTGATTTTTAACTTATTCAACTTACAAAGTTTTAAGCTTTCATTATTGACATATCAAGGTTATACCTTAAACATTATTAAAGTTATCATTCTTTATAAAGTAGTCATAAAGTTTTATTCTTTATGAAAGTAAGTGCCTTAAACATTAAGCTCTTATCTTAAAAATTGGATCTTTATGAAATAATGATACAAGTTACTAGCTTTTTAACAAAAAGGTTTGTTCTTATGAAAGTTGGCTCATTTAATTATTCTAAGACCATCAAGGTCTCAACTTTATGACTTAAAGTTGTCTCTACATTAAAAAGATTCCTACTTTATCAACTAGTGATATGAAACATCAACTTTAAGGTTAAAAGTCTTGATCTTTATAAAAGTTAACACCTTTTGGCATTATTTTGGTTCAAGATCTAAACTTTATGGATTAAATGCTACAAAACAACACTTTTATGATTTAAAGGTTTCATTCTTGATTAAAGTTTGAAACTTTATGAAAGGTCTTTTCTTTAAGGTTTGATTCCTAAGGCATAAAGTAATAGGATATCATTTTATAACTCAAAAAGGCTTGTTATTCTAAAAAGCTTAGACTTTTACATGTATCTTTGTCTTCAAAATGAAACAAAAGAAGACTTTATGATGGCACTAAAACTTGCGCCACTTTTTGTGTATCAAGAAGCAAACTTTTTAAAGTTTAAAGCTTTTAGAATGTTCATAGTCTTATCAAATCATGAAAACATAATAAGGTGAAACTTTTGTAATCATCAACTCATCATAAGAAAAGAAACAACTTTAAGCAAGGCACCATCAAGAACATTCAAGAACATATTTTTTTAAAAGTAGAAATTTAAGAACACTTGAAGAACAACAAGAACATATTTTGCCAAAAATGGAAACTTTTGCTCTTAAAGAGTATGAAGGATCTTCTCAAGTTTTCACTTAGATATCTTGGTCATGAAAGAACCAAGCTCTAAGCTTTCTTGAGCAAATAAAATGAAAAAGATGAGGATCACTACCTTTCTTAGAAATGGTGCAAAAATAAGAGAAGAAGAAGATGATGATGGTGTTTCCTTTCCTTGTAGATGGTGGCGGTTTGGCTTGGTGGAAGGAGAAGCTCTTGAAATGTTGTGAAAATGATGGTTCTAGTGTTTAGATCTTGTCTCCAAACACCCAAAGATGAGGTCTTTGAAGGGCTAAGTGAGAAAGGTTTGGCTATGGAGGTGGAGAATGATGAAGAAGATGAAGAAGAAGAAGAAAAAATGTAGAGAGAGGTTGGAGAGTTTGAGAACTTGAGAGAGAGAATGAGAAGTTGAAAATGAAGTGAATGTGTGTGTGTTCATGAAGTGGCCGAAACTTGTAATGGCATGAGGAGGGATATTTTTGCTTCACTTTGTGTTAATTAGTGATTAAGGGGATAAATGGGATGATATGGAGACAAAGCATGGTCAAACTCTTACATAAAGTAGTCTTGTCTAATACTTTTTGCCTTAATGACATCACTCTCTACTTTATTGTCTAGTTGACTAAATTTGAATTTAATCATGTGATTAAGTGCTTATACAACTTAATTAAGATGATTAAGCAAAGATTGGTGATTAACACACAAGAACATGATTAACAAAAATTAATCTTACCATTAAGCTTAATTAACCTTAATTAAACTCGATTAAGCTAATTAAGGGCGATTAGTGCTTAATTAAGCTATAAAGGCTCTGACTTGCTTAATTAGAGATTACCTAATCTCTATTAAGCATCCTCTTGACTCTTCTCATCCAAGTTAACCCCTTAATTAAACCTTAATCTCATAATTTCTCATTAAGTGTCTAATTACTTAGGGTTACTGAGGTAATTTAGCATGACATGAAATTGAGGATGTTACATTTCTCCTCACCTTAAAAAGAATTTTGCCCTCAAAATTCATTACCTATAAACAAATTCGGATACACATTCTTCATTTTGGCCTCCAGCTCCCACATATACTCTTCCATATTCCCTCTACCCCAGGCCACCTTGACCAAGGGTACTGTCTTACTCCTCAGCTATTTTGCCCCACGATCCACGATCTGAGATGGCAGTAGATTGAAAGTTAGGTCATTCCTTAACTGTACACTTTCAGGCTCAAGTAGATGACTAGGATCCAAATGGTATTTTCTCAATTGAGACACATGGAAGACATCATGAAGGTTTGACAAATTTGGAGGTAAGGCCATTCGGTAAGCAATTGACCCGACACGTTTTAAAATTTGAAAAGGGCCAAGGAAACGTGGGCTTAACTTTTTGACCTTGGTGGCTCTACCTATACCGATCATAGGAATGATTTTCAGGAACACATGTTCTCCTTCTTGGAACTCAAGAGGCTTTCTCCTCTTATCTGCATAACTCTTTTGACGGCTCTGGGCTGTAAGGATTCTATCCCTAATCCTTTTGACTTGCTCTGTGGTCTGCCTCACTAGTTCAGGTCCTAATAAGCTTTGTTCACCCGGTTCCAACCAACATAGGGGAGATTGGCATCTCCTTCCATACAAAGCTTCATAGGGTGCCATACCAATACTTGCATGATAGCTATTGTTATAAGCAAACTCAATCAAAGGTAAGTATTTGTCCCAACTTCCTCGGTTGTCCAACACACAAGCTCTCAACATATCCTCCAAAGTTTGGATAGTCCTCTCCGACTGTCCATCTGTCTAGGGGTGGTAAGCTGTACTTAGGCAAAGTTTCGTCCCAAATGCCCTTTGCAAGGCTCCCTAGAATCTAGAGGTAAACCTCGGATCCCTATCTAAGATTATGGTTGAAGGTACACCATGCAGTCTTACTGTCTTTTGAACATACAGTTGGGCTAACTTTTCCAAAGGATAAGTAGCTCGAACGGGCAAAAAGTGAGTAAACTTAGTTAATCTGTCAACAATTAACCATATCGCATCAAAACCAGCTTGCGTTTTGGGTAAACCCATCACAAAGTCCATAGAGATACTTTCCCATTTCCATTCTAGGATCTCCAATAGTTGCAATATACCAGAGGGCTTTTGGTGCTCAATCTTTACTTTTTGGCAAACTAAACACTTGCCTACCAACTCCCCAACATCCCTCTTTAATCTTGGCCACCAGAACATCTTCTTAACGTCTTGGTACATCTTTGTCACACCAGGGTGTATGGTGAAATGGCTCTTATGAGCCTCCTCCAAAATCCTTCTTCGGAGGTCACCACTTGCGGGTACACAGACTCTTCCTTCAAATTTTCGTAGTCCATCTGTACTTTAAACCCTTCAACTTTTCTTCTTTCACCAATGCTAGGGTTTTCAAGAACTCCTCTTCCTCGCCTTGGGCTTGAGCAATTTGACTCTTGAAATCACACGTCACCCTAAGCTGATTCAATCTTAAACTATAGGGGGTCAACATAACTCCAAGGTTAAGGTCTCTAAAGCTCCTTACTAGCTCATCCTCCTTGACCATCATCCATGATGCATGCAAGGATTTTCGACTTAACATGTCAGCCACCACATTGGCTTTCTCAGGATGATAGTTCAACCCAAAATCATAATCCTTTAGAAACTCCATCCATCTCCTTTGCCTCATATTCAACTCCTTTTGATCAAAGAGATACTTCAAACTCTTATGATTAGAGAACACTTCGAACCTCACACTATACAGATAATGCCTCCATATTTTCAGGGCAATCACTACAGCCGCTAATTCCAAGTCATGGGTTGAGTAGTTCACTTCGTGAGGCTTCAACTGTCTATTGACATAAGCCACCACGTTCCTATTCTGTATCAAGACACAACCTAAACCTCTCCCAGAGGTATCACAGTAAATCTCAAATGGTCCACTAGGGTCCGGCAAAACTAATACTGGAGTTAAGGTTAACTTACCTTTTAGCTCTTGAAAGCTCTTCTCATAGTCCATTGTCCACACAAACGGAGCATCCTTCCTCATCAACTTGGTTAAAGGTAAAGATATCTAGGAAAATCCTTTTATAAACCTGCGGTAATAACTGGCTAAACCCAAGAAACTTCGTATCTCAGTCACTGAGGTTAGCCTCTTCTAATTCATCACAGCCTCAACCTTACTTGGGTCCACAGTAATACCCCCTTGTGACACCACATGCCCTAAGAACTTTACTTCCTCCATCCAGAATTCACACTTAGATAACTTGGCATAAAGCTTCTTTTCCTTCAAGATCCTTAACACAACCCTCAAATGTTCTTCATGTTCCTCCTTTGTTCTCGAATAGATGAGAATATCATCTATGAAAACAACTACAAACTTGTCCAAATAGGGTCTAAAGATCCTGTTCATATAATCCATGAAAACAGTAGGAGCATTAGTCAATCCAAATGACATCACCGTAAACTCATAATGCCCACACCTCATCTTAAAAGCCGTCTTGGGTATATCCTCCTCCTTCACCCTTATCTGATGATACCCAGACCTCAGATCAATCTTAGAGAACACAGCCGCACCTCGTAGTTGGTCCATGAGGTCATCTATCCTAGGTAAGGGATACTTGTTTTTAACAGTTACTTTGTTTAATTGCCTATAATCCACATACAACCTCATACTACCATCCTTCTTTTTCACAAATAATACCGGGGCTCCCCAAGGTGAGGCACTAGGTCTTACAAACTTCTTCTCCAACAATTCTTCCAATTGTTCTTTCAACTCTGACAACTCTATTGGAGACATCCTATAGGGTGCTATAGAGATTGGCCCAGTACCCGACACCAACTCTATAGAAAACTCAGTTTCCCTCTCTAGGGGAAACTCGGGTATGTCATCAGGAAACACATGGGGGTATTCCCTGACTATGGGAATCTCATCCAATACCTGCTCGAGTTCCACTTCACTTACCATAAGGAGAACATATCCCTGATCATCCAACTCACTACTTCCTACCTTAACAGAGTTCAAAAACAAACTAACAGGCTCTACGGGCTTAACAGGTATAAGGGGAAGGATAATAGATTTTTCAGAGCAATTTATCATCGCATGGTTAGCCGAAAGCCAATCCATGCCTAGAATCAAATCCAAACCAGACAAAGGCAAGCAAATCAAATTCGCTATGAAAGACCTACCATCAATTTGGAATCGACAACTCAAGCAACAATGACAAGTCTTAACTAGTTTCCCAACAGGAGTAGAAACAATTAACATATAAAGCAATTCAGACACAGACAATCCTAATCTTTCTACACAATCATGAGAAATAAAGGAATGTGTAGCTCCAGAATCATACAACACAGTTAAGGTCCTACAATTAACCTCGCACTTACCTTGGATCAAATCGTCGGACTGAGTGGCCTCCTCAGCATTAAGGGCAAAGACCCTTCCTTGGTGTTGGGGCTTGTTGGTAGAGAACAACAACTTGACAGTGCAGTCTCTAGCCATATGTCCAGGCTTTCTACATCGGAAGCAAGCATTTTGGCCAGCTAAACAAGGGCGTCCTCCATGATGTTTGCCACACTTAGGGCAAGCTTGACCATTTATTAGCTTAGGTGGGTTCCCAGTAGGCTTCTGAGGTTGCTTTCCTTTGAAACTTCCACCTTGAAATGGTCTCCTCAGGGGTTGGGGCATGAACTTCTACCTTTGCGGTGCCAACTTCTTCTTGTAGGCTTCGAACCTTGCCACAGACAGCTTGCAGTTGCAATCCTCCACTAGACGACACTTGTTGATGAGTGCAGCATAGTCACGGATCTCCATTGGTCCTACAGATGCCAATATCTCCTCACGCAATCCCCCTTCAAACTTCACACATTTCCAGCGCTTATCCGGGTTCCCTTGATAGATCGTCGAGAACTTGCACAGCTCCTCAAACTTGGTCGTATACTTAGCAATACTCATGGTCCCTTGTCGTAGACTCATGAACTCCAACTCCTTCGCATTCCTCACCAATGCAGAAAAATACTTCTCATAAAAGTGCGTCTTGAAAACCTACCAGGTGATGTGGGTTTGGGTTCCTCCCAATAGCCTCTTTGTGCCTACCCACTAGAACTCGGCATCAGCTACCAACATATAGGTAGCAAAGGCTACCTTCTGCTCCTCGATGTAGGACAAACATTGTAAAAATCTTCTCAATGGCCTTGATCCACCCATCAGCTCGATTGGGGTTGTATGTTCCTCTGAAGCTCGGCGAGTTTGCCTTCCGAAACTCATCAAACTTGAGGTACTCAAGATCTACCTCAGCTTCTCCATTGAGCCCTTCGGGATTCTCCCCATCCCTTTGCTCCATTCACTCTATCATGCGATGGCCAGCAGCAGCCTACTCCTTCATGGTAGCAGCCATTTCACGGAGTGTCCCCATGACTTCCTCAGGACCTTCCAGCTCGTTATGGGGCCTACCACTTCTTCCTGAAGCCATTAGTTCCTGGTACACAAAATAGAAGATATTAAGTTGATCAGGCTCAATATTTATGTTGGCTGAACCAGTAACTAACCACATTCAGGACAGACGATCATGCACATCTAACTCCTACGTCTCATCATACAGATGAGACTCAAAGCATGACTTAACTAACATGTATGCTTAGAAGCATAGTCAGTCCATCCCCAGGCTCTTCAAGGACGAACTGCTCTGATACCAAAATGTAACACCCTAATAGTTCCATCCTATGCTTAAGTCATATTGTGAAATTATTAGTTGCTACTTTTACTCGTGGAACTAACATTACCTTTTAGAAATTACTTTTTAAACCAAAATAAGGGTAGATTTTTTTTCTTCTTTTAACAAAACAAGCAAGCCGTTTTTGAAATCGAGAGCCATGAGTGCATCGTGAAATTATAATACAAATGTTGCTATCTCATACATACATTGCATTTAACATAAATAGAAGCATTGAGAATAATCACAATCTTAGATAAAGATAACATTCATTCCATAGCCATCACATAGTCAATATAATAGTAGTAATAGCAGCAGTCATACACAATGATAATAATGGGTTTGATACCTACTGTCGGCCCTACAAAATAATCTAACGAAATACATGATAAAAGGAAATATATAAAAAATCCCAATCTGTCCATACATACCGAACGAAAATAATAACTCTCGCTACAACCAAAAAAGGGTTATCCTCATGCTCAGCTCCGCATGCAAATCAACATCTCACTTATCTGGCAGGAGGTAGCCGTTCCCGAATCCATCAGGAGGAATATCACCACGTCCTCCTCCTTGAGCACGGCCATGCCCACGAGGCACAACACAAGTATAAATGAACCCGCGACTGCAAATCGAGGGTGGAGTGTGACGAGGGGCTGCTGAAGAAGAAGACGAATCAGATGACAGGCGAATCACAGACGGGAAGGAAGGCTCAGAAGGGTCCGTCTCCATGCGGTAGTGATCAATTGGATTTTTATATACTTATTTTCCCTCATTCCTAGCTCATTAATTCTCTCTTATACCTAATTGTTTTGAATTGGACCATTTTGTATTGTTTGGATTTTGTTTGGGTTTGAGTTAAATTTTCCAGCATTAAGTGAATTCTGATACTGTTTTGATTTTTGGGTTATATCTTGAGTTGTAGAGCTCATTTTATTGTGATTCTTGATTTGTAGAAAAGTTGAGAGATAGGCCTACAAGTTATATGAAGAGGTCAGAACCAATTCTAGTGTTAAGAAGCTGAAATTGGGCCTAGAAGTGAACTGAAGTGGTGCAGCCATGGATTCTGAGCAGGGTGTGGTATTTGGGCCATATCTCAGTCCACAGATGTCCGATTGAGCCCGTTCCAGTGGCATTTTGAAGCTGGCATCCAAGGCTACAATTCTTCTTCAGAGTGGAAATCCAAACGGAATCATTTTGATGGCCAAAACAGTAGAAGAACGTTACTTATGGAATTAGCTATAATGATTTCATGTTTTTAATGTAACTTTCTTTCTATAATTCGGATTTTAGCTAATAAGATGTCCAAATTCAAAAGAAAGAGAGGGGATTAATGTAGTAATTACAATTTAATAATTTTAGGTATTTTGATTTGGTTTGGGCTTGCTGACTTAAGGGGAAGCCAGAATTGTAACTAGACAGATTTTGGGATAGCAATTTTGGGTTTGGTTGTTCTTCTTCTCCTCTCTTCTCTCACTCACGCCTCCCCCACCTTAACAACTCGTCTTCCTCCATTAATGGAGGAGTAAGCTTTTATCTAATCCAAGGATTCAAAGAAGCATTGGCTATCTTGAGGATTGGCGCAACCAAACTTCATCAACTCAAATCGGTTTTCTACTCCCTTTTCTTTCATTGTTATTAATCCAATTTCGGATTTGAAGGTTTTTGATTCGGAATTGTGGTTGATTATAATTGACTTGCTTGCATATTGCTCGATTGATTAATCTGTAATGCAATTGCGTGAGTAGAATCATTTTCAGGTTTGAATTTGAGATTGATTACATTGGTGCTTGAAAATTAACATGAATTGGTTAGGTTCTAGAGGTTTCTGAATTTAATCATTTATCTGTTAATCGAATGTATGAAGGTTTTCGTGTGCAATGTCGTATCCGAATAGAGGTTTCTTTCAGGTTTGATGTCAGTCACTGATTTGATCTGAATGATTATTTTTAGAATCCGATGATAGATTAGCCACTGTCTTTTTTTGATTCTTGGATTGGATGTTCCAAATTCTGTTTATTTCTTTTATATTCATTTCAATATTTTAAATTCCTAAACAACCCCCAATTTCCTGATCATATAACATTGTCATCGCTGAAAAACGACTCGGGTTGCACCCTTGCTACAAGTTTAGTGTAATTCGATTTTTATTGTAATTTGACCGAGCTCGGTACTCGACTCAAATTTTGGCGCCGTTGCCGGGGATGATTGATGTTATTTGGTCATGTTAATATGTGTTTATAGCATTGCATATTCTATTTTGATGTGTGTTTGGTTAAGTTGTTAGTTTTAATTTATAGTTAGTAGTTTGGTTTTACGGTTTTTTGACAACTAACTCGTTTCAATTGATTTCAGGGGACTTGATGCCATAGCAAAACATCATTTTGAGAAAAACTCAATCCTTTAAGGATTGAGCCCCCCATGTTTTTGTCAAATTCCATCGTTTAGATAGGTTTTTAGAGGTTTTTTGATCTTTGCGGTATTTTTTAGGGACGTAACAGGTATTTTTGTAAAAGATTTTGTGCTCTGATTGACTTGAAAATTGGTCAGTTGAAAGAAAATGGCCTTCTGATCAAGATCAACAAGTTGTTGACTTTTTATTTGTAAGCCAAATTCCTTTATTTAGACCACTTTTTTAATTTTTTAAGATTTTTCTTTGCATTTTCTTACTCTTTGAGGGTAAAATTTTTGAGGTGTGGTGGTCCAATAATTTTTAAAAATTATTTGGTAGTGTTTTTATATTTATTTTGATTATTTTGAGTGTTTGTGTGCATGTTTTAATGCTTTGAGCATATGGTTCTGTTTGCTATTTTGTTAGTGCATGACTAGGTCTGATCCAACTCCTAATTTAGTTGAATTTGATCTTGAATTAGAGAGGACTCTTAGACAAATTATAAGAGCTAAGAGGAGGTTATTTGAGTCTAGTTCTGCTAATAATTCTGTGTTTGATTCTATTCCTGATTTTGTTGAAAATTCTGATTTTTCAGGAAGCATGGCTAATAGAACCTTGAAGGAACTTGCAGCACCTGATGTCAACTATCAAGCTTTGGCCATCCAGTACCCGAATTTGGATGCAGACTTCAAGCTAAAATTAGGACTGATACATCTGCTGCCTAAGTTTCATGGCTTAGCTGGAGAAGACCCTCACAAGCACTTGAAGGACTTCCATATAGTGTGCTCTGTTACCAAGTGGCCTCAAGAACTTAAGAGGGGGGTGAATTAAGTTCTAAAGTTTATCCTAATTCTTTTCCCAAAAATCTCTTTCTTTTAAATCTTGTTAGAAAATAGGTGATTAAGTGATTAACTATTTGAAAATTAATGCAAGTTTCAAATTACTTCAACAATAAACAGTATGAATTTAACTTGCAATTAAGTAAAAGATAAGGGTAGAGAAAAGCAAACTCAGATTTATCCTGGTTCGGTCACCCTTTGTGGCCTACGTCCAGTCCCCAAGCAATCAACTCAGGATTTCTCACTATGTCAAATTCTTCAAGGTTTTAAAACCTTTACAATACTTGAGTACTCACACTTTTGGGATCCCTCACCCTGGTGTTTGAGTTTCTCACAATCAAAGAGGGATACCTCACCCTTTTCTTTCTTGAGAGATGCCTCACCCTCTTACAATTTGATACAGAATAAAGGAAATTGATCACTCTCTAAAAGAGAAAATAATACAACTTGAGGTACTATGAAGCTTTTCAATAGCAACTCTCTTTGGCCACAGAAAACTGAGTTAGAAATCAAGGAATGGAAAAAGTTGATTAAGAGTTTTTAACCCTTTAGTATTCTACTTAAAAATGTGATATGAATGGCTATTTATAGGCTTCAGATTTCGTTCTAGCTGTTTGAGAAAAGTAGCCAACGAACATGACTTTTCATAACTAGCCATTTTTTGCAGTTAGGGCTCTTGGTAATCGATTACAAGACTTTGGTAATCGATTACCATTGTAAAATAACTAATTTCTGGGCAAGTCTTTGAATATGGTAATCGATTACACTTTGTGGTAATCGATTACAAATGTACCCAGAATGGTAATCGATTACAATATGATGGTAATCGATTACAGCTTAAAAAAAATGCGGTTGTAACGACTTTTTGAAAATTCTAACGAACGTAATCGATTGAAAACTTTATGTAATCGATTATACCTTACTAAAACATGCATTTGCTTAATTTAAAAAACATATTTTCCATAAACTATCTTTAAGACAAATTATTTAGAAACTTATAATATGTTTTCAAAAAAAATTAATATCTAACTTGGTAGCTTGTTTAAAAGAAACATTTTTGAAAACACGAATTATAAAGTTTCAAAAAGTTTGGCCATGAGAATTAATAATAAAAAAGCTGTTAACAAAAAGAACCTATGGCCTAAGAATTTATACCAACGATGCTTGAACCCGTTTGTCTTCAAGGATCTTCATGCTCTTTGATTGCTGCCGTTTATCACCCTTTTGGCATCATCAAAACCTATAGTATAAGCATATACATTCTCCCCCCTTTTGATGATGACAAACTTCTTATGTAAGGATACAATAACAAATATAGATATGACAAAGATATGACAAAAGAAAAATAAACTCCCCCTAAGAGTATACACTAAATATATAGTTAGGGAATAAGATACACAATCATATAAAATATAAACTCCCCCTAAACACTGAAATATGTGCATAACATAACCACACCAAATATGTGCATAATATAACTACATCTCACCAATGTCCAATTCTCCCCCTTTTGGCATAATCAAAAAGACCATAAACATAAATGAAAACAAACATAAGGAGCAAAGGTTCATAAGCATAACAAAAGTGCATAGACAGAAGAAAAACAAAAACAACATAGTGAAGGGCATCCGATCATGAACTAAGTCCCATCAGAGTCGCCATCATCCTCAATATCATCAGTCGCAGTAGCATCAGAGTCATCAGAAGTATCAGAATCATCTGAATCACCAGGCTGAAGTATAGTGCGACCTGTAGGAGGGAGTAAATCAGAGGGGTCAATAGTATCACGACTACCTAAGGTCTCATGATCCTCAGAAGCTGCAGGAAAGGGACGATGAGATGCATGAGAAGTCGAAGTAAAGTGAGCCGGAAAAGTGGAGAAGCAAAACCAGACGGGATAAAATGCTGACGTAGGGCATGAAGATCATTCTCCACACTATCCATCCGACTCCCATAACCAACTAAGGTAGTCTCATAGTGGTCCAGACGAGTCTCAAGGTGATCAAAACGCTCTCCAACATAGGTGCGAAGACCTCGGAACTCCTCAAGCATCACCGCCATATAATCTGAGGGAGGTGGAGGAATAGAGGTGGAAGCGGAAGCAGGACCAGGAGCTGAGGGAGGAGGAGGGACATTTCCTGTAGGCCTATTAGGAATATACCATTGGCCAGCATAGTTCTTGAAGCCCATTTTGGTCAGTGTCCCTTCATTAATGGGATAATGAGGAGTCTCGTCTAAAGTAATCTCACCATTGAGAGGTATGCAAAAATGCTGAAGAAAACGAGTAATGAGCATCCCATAAGGTAAAGCGCACCTAGCCTTCTTCTTAACCTTTAACATGTGTTGAATGATATAGTATCCCAAGTTTATTGGACGCTCAGTAGTCATAACCCACATAACCAGAATATCATCAGAAGATATTTGAGCATAATTAACAGCTCTAGGAATCAAGACACGCACAAGGATATAATGAAGAATATGGTCTTCTAAGGAAAGCCTACCCACTAAAGTTCTCTTATTTGTTGTGTCACCTTCTCCTATGAACTGTGCTAAGGCCAAGTCATGATTATAATCCTCCTTCCAATCATCAGGAGCAGTGCCCTTCCCAGGTAAAGTTTCTCCATCAAAAGACAGACCAGTGAATTGATAAAACAGTCCCCTATCAATGACTATTTGGACATGCTTCACTTCAAAAAATAAGCAGGCATCCTTATACTTCAAATTGGAATAGAAAACTTTAACCAATTCAAGATATATCTTGTCTTTCATAGTAAGGAACTAAACCAACTCCCATCTATTTAGAAGAGCAAACACTCCTAAATTGGTTTGATTGAAGAAGTCCGAATCTAAATACCTTGGAGTGACAAGTTCACAAGTCTGGAAATGAGCAATGTAGGAGTCCATTTGCTTTTTGGATGAGAAGAATTGCGACAAATCCACAGAAGGAAGAGAGGAAGTGGTAGTTTCGGCATTCTTGGCGGAGGCCTTCCTCTTCCTAAGAGCCCTAGATGACTTAGCCATGGAATCATGGATTTTCGGGATAGAGAGTGTATGGGTTTTGTGAAGAGGAAGAAAAGAAGCAGTGTGGTCAAGAAACGGAGAGATTTGATGCAGAAATGAGGGAGTAATGTTAGAGAGAAGGGAGAGCTTCGACAATGGCGTTTTGGGAGAGAAAGAGAGAGAGCACGAAGAGAGAGAAGTTGAAGTTTGAAATGAGGAGAGAGAATGCGGACGCGGAGGCTTTAGACCCGTCTTGTAATCGATTACCAAATTGGTGTAATCGATTACCAGTTGCCCAGATTTTGTAATCGATTAAAATAGACATATAATCGATTACTATAGTGTTATTTTTCCAGCACCAATAATCGATTACTAAATATTGTAATCGATTACACTAAAATTAAAATTGAACTCGGGGGTAACAGAGACGGATGTAATCGATTACCTTGCCTCTCGTAATCGATTACCAAACCTTAAACTGCATAGACCTTCAAGTTATTTCAGATTATGAGCCGTAAGGAACTTAACAATGACAGAGTTCCTGCAAAATAATTTTAGTGAAATCTCTAATGCTGAAGTTAGTGATTTGAAAAGAAATTGAATAAATAATAAAAAAAATGTAATAAAGAAAAACTATATATGTGAAGAAGCAATTATTCCTAATTCTCTTCTTATATTGAAAAAACTTTCCCTAGGTAAAGGTTTAGTAAATATGTCTGCTAGTTGTTCACTTATCTCAACAAATTCTAAGATACAATCACCATTTTGCACATGATCGCGTAGAAAATGATGTCTAATTTCAATGTGTTTGGTTCTAGAGTGCAAAATAGGATTTTTAGATAGATTTATAGCACTTGTGTTATCACATCTTATAGGTATATGGTCAAGGTGTAATCCATAGTCTGAAAGTTGTTGCTTCATCCAAAGAATTTGAGCACAACAACTTCCAGCTGCTATGTATTCCGCCTCTATAGTAGACAATGCCACACTATTTTGTTTCTTGTTATGCCAAGAGACTAAAGCACTACCAATTAATTGACAGGTTCCACTGGTGCTTTTCCTATCCATTTTACAGCCAGCAAAATCTGAATCAGAGTAACCAATTAGACTGCATGTGGTTCTCTTGGGATACCATAAACCTATATTCACTGTTCCAATAAGATATCTCATAATTCTTTTTACTGCAGTTAAATGAGATTCTTTAGGATTAGCTTGATATCTAGCACACATACATACACTAAACATTATATCAGGTCTACTAGCAGTAAGATAAAGGAGAGAGCCAATCATACCTCTATATTTTGTTACTTCTACAGGCTTACCTTCATCATCCTTATCTAAGTAACAGGAAGTGCTCATAGGAGTAGTAATTTCCTTTGCATTATCCATTCCAAACCTTTTGAGCAATTCCTTGCAATATTTTGATTGATTTATGAATATTCCGTCCTTTGCTTGCTTAATTTGGAGTCCAAGAAAGTAATTAAGTTGTCCCATCATGGACATATCAAATTCATTCTACATTATCTTAGAAAATTCTTGACATAAAGAATCATTAGTAGCACCAAAGATAATATCATCCATATATATTTGTACTAACAGAATATCATGCTCCTTACTTTTAATAAATAGTGTAGTGTCAACTTTTCCTCTTGAAAAACCATTTTCTAGGAGATATTTACTTAATCTATCATACCAAGCTCTAGGAACTTGTTTTAGCCCATAAAGAGCCTTTTTCAATTTGAAAACATGATTGGGTAAGTCAAAACTTTCAAAACCAGGAGGTTGATCAACATATACTTCTTCTTGTATATAAGAAATGCACTTTTTACATCCATTTGATAAAGTTTGAAATCCATGATAGATGCAAATGCTAGTAACATTCTAATGGCTTCAAATCTGGCTACAGGAGCATATGTTTCTTCATAATTTATTCCTTCTTCTTGATTATATCCTTTAGCTACTAATCTAGCTTTATTCCTTACGATGACACTATTTTCATCAAGTTTGTTCCTAAAGACCCATTTGGTACCTATGATAGAATGATCACTAGGTCTTGGCACAAGTTCCCAAACTTGATTTCTTTCAAATTGATTTAATTCTTCTTGCATCGCTTAAATCCAATGTTCATCAATAATGGCTTCTTCTATATTTTTAGGTTCAACTTGAGAGACAAATGCCATGTGATTACATGTATTACTAAGAGAGTTTCGAGTTGTTACCCCTTTTGAGATGTCACCTATAATATTGTCAAGTGAATGGTGTTTAGAAGTCCTCCACTCTTTTGGGAGATCATTTGTCCTTGTTTGCTCTTGTGGTGGAGCTTTTTTCTCACCTTCTTCCTCTTTCTTTTGCTCCTTTTCTTTTTCACTGATGTGAGAGTTTTCCAAAGCTTCTACAACATCATCAATAATATCCTTTCTTGGACCAAATAGGTTAGTCTCATCAAAAGCAACATGAACAGACTCTTCTATAGTCATAGTTCGCTTATTATAGATTCCATAAGCTTTACTATGCAATGAGTATCCAAGAAATATTCCTGCATCAGCTTTAGCATCAAATTTACCTAAGTTATCCTTTCCATTATTTAAAACAAAACATTTACAACCAAAAATGTGAAGATGGGATATATTTGGTTTCCTTCCTTTGTATAGTTCATAGGGGGTTTTCTTTAAAATAGGTCTTGTTAAGGCTCTATTCATTACATAATAAGCGGTACTAACCGCAGCTGCCCAAAAATACTTAGGAAGATTTGATTCATTTAGCATAGTTCTTGCCATTTCTTCTAAAGAACGATTTTTTCTTTCAACTACTCCATTTTGTTGTGGAGTTCTTGGTGCAGAAAAATTATGTTCAATGCCATGCTCATCACAAAAGGTTTCAAAGGACTCATTTTCAAATTCCCCTCCATGATCACTTCTTATAGATGCAATGTTAAGATTTTTCTCGTTTTGAATAACCTTACGAGTTTTCTAAATGCTCGAAATGCTTCACTTTTATTAGATAGAAATAATGTCCATGTAAATCTAGAATAATCATCCACAATTACCAAAGCATAATAATTTCCTCCAAAACTCATAGTTCTAGAAGGGCCAAAGAGATCCATGTGTAATAATTGCAAGGGTCTTGAAGTTGAAACAATATTCTTTGATTTAAAGGATACCCTTACTTGTTTACCCTTTTGACAGGCATTACAAAGCTTGCCTTTTTCAAATCTAAGTTTTGGTAGTCCAATTACTAATTCTTTCTTAACTAGCCTATTTAAGTGATCCATGTGAATGTGTGCAATTCTTCTATGCCATAACCATGAATCATCTTCTTTACTCATGAGACATTGAATATTATTTGACGGAATATTATCTAGGCTAATCATATATATGTTGTCTACTCTGTGTCCAACAAATTTAACCTTTTTATCACTAATTCCTTCTATAATGCAACAGTTTGAATCAAAGATTACACTATTTCCTTTATCACACAATTGACTAATGCTAAGTAAATTATGCTTAAGGCCATCAACAAATAAGACATTTTCTATAGAAGCAGAAGGAGTGTTACCAATTTTACCAACTCCAAGTATTTTTCCTTTATTGTTGTCTCCATAGGTCACATGTCCATGCTTCTTAGGAGTTATTTGTGAAAACTTTGATACATCTCCTGTCATGTGCTAGGAGCATCCACTATCAAGGTACCAATTTGAGCTCGTGATCTTTAAGCATACCTACATCACAAGTTTAATTTTTGGATTTAGGTACCCAAATTTTCTTGGGTCCTTGATTGTCAGACTTGGGTAATATTCCCTTTGGAACCTATATCATTTTTCCACTTGCATGTCCATACTTTCTAACATAACATGTTGAAGCACTATGCCCTTTCTTACCACATTAAAAACATGTTATGAAAGGAGAGCTAGAGGTAGATGATAATGAAAAGAAGTTTTTATAATACTTTTGTTGTTTCTTTGGATTATAACCTAATCCAGCTTTATCAAACATACATCTTTGTTTTCCCAATAATATGTCTAGGTTATTTCTACCAAAAGTGAACTTAGCAAGCACATTTTTCAGATCAATAATTTCTTTTTCAAAATTCTTACATGATGAACATGAAATTGATGTAGTTGTATTTTCATATGATAGACATTTAGAGCAAGTGGATTTTGTATCAATTAATCCAAGTGTTTCATTTTCAATTTTTAGTTCCTCTAATTTTTTGTTCAGCCTAGTAATCTCTTCTTCCAAAGATAAAATTATTTTCTTAGAACAAGCAACAATTTTAGTAAGTCTTAAAGACTCTTCATGCAAATCATTAAAAGCATCTTGTAATTCATCAAAAGAAGGAGAAAGATCAATATTTGAAGTTGTTACCTCTTCATCACTTTCGCCATCTATAGCCATGAGACTAAGGTTAGCAACTTCATTCTCGGAGTCACTAGATGATTCAGTGTCATTCTCCTCCCAAGTTATATATGCTTTCTTGCCTTTCTTTTCTTTGTTTGATTTCTTCCCTAATTTCTCTAATTTCTTCAAATAGATTGGACACTCCATCTTTATATGGCTAGGTTGACCACATTCATAACATTTTGGAATGGATGAAGTATCTTCGCCTTTGTTGATATTCTTCTTTGGGATAAAGGGGACTTTTCTTTGTTTTCCTTTCTTTCTAAGGAATGTTCCAAATTTCTTCACAAGGAGACTAAAGTTTTCATCATCTGCTTCTACTTCTTCCAAATTTTCTTTTTCATCTTCATCACTTCTTTCATGAGTGGAAGAGGTAGCTTTTAAGGCTATTCCTTTCTTCCTTTTGTCACTTTCCTCATTTTGATTAAGCCTGTTGAGTTCCAACTCATGCTCTTGAAGTTTTCCAAAGAGGGTAGCAAGAGTCATTGTAGCCAAGTTCCTTGATTCTGATATTGCTGTTACTTTTGGTTGCCATTGCCTGTTCAAGCATCTTAAAACTTTGTTAATTAAATCTTCATTTGGAAATGTCTTTCCCAATGAAGCAAGATGATTAACAATATGTGTAAATCTCTTTTGCATATCTTGAATGCTTTCATTTTGAGTCATTCTAAATAATTCATATTCGTGTGTTAGAGTGTTAATCCTAGCCCTTTTAACTTCACTAGTTCCTTCATGAGTAACTTGTAATATCCCACATTTCTTGGGCTATTTTACAATTAGACACACGAAAGAATTCATCATGTCCTAAAGCAGAAGTAATGATATTTTTTGCTTTCAAATTATATTGAACCTTCTTTTTATCCTCATCAGTCCATTCATTTCTAATCTTTTCAACTATTTTCCCTTCAACCAGTTTTGTTGGAACAAAAGGTCCTTTCTCCATTGCATCCCAAACATCTAAGTCTATGGCTTCAATAAAGATTCTCATACGGGTTTTCCAATATGAATATCCATCCCCATTAAAAACAGGTGGCCTATTTATGGAGGTACCTTCTGACAAAAAAGAGTTTGATGAGGCCATTACTCTTGAAGCGGTTAAGCCTTTACAAGAATTGGGCTCTGATACCACTTGTTACCAAGTGGCCTCAAGAACTTAAGAAGGGGGTGAATTAAGTTCTAAAGTTTATCCTAATTCTTTTCCCAAAAATCTCTTTCTTTTAAATCTTATTAGAAAATAGGTGATTAAGTGATTAACTATTTGAAAATTAATGCAAGTTTCAAATTACTTCAACAATAAACAGTATGAATTTAACTTGCAATTAAGTAAAAGATAAGGGTAGAGAAGAGCAAACTCAGATTTATCCTGATTCGGTCACCCTTTGTGGCCTACGTCCAGTCCCCAAGCAATCAACTCAGGATTTCTCACTATGTCAAATTCTTCAAGGTTTTAAAACCTTTACAATACTTGAGTACTCACACTTTTGGGATCCCTCACCCTAGTGTTTGAGTTTCTCACAATCAAAGAGGGATACCTCACCCTTTTCTTTCTTGAGGGATGCCTCACCCTCTTACAATTTGATACAGAATAAATGAAATTGATCACTCTCTAAAAGAGAAAATAATACAACTTGAAGTACTATGAAGCTTTTCAATAGCAACTCTCTTTGGCCACAGAAAACTGAGTTAGAAATCAAGGAATGGAAAAAGTTGATTAAGAGTTTTTAACCCTTTAGTATTCTACTTAAAACTGTGATATGAATGGCTATTTATAGGCTTCAAATTTTATTCTAGCTGGTTGAGAAAAGTAGCCAACGAACATGACTTTTCATAACTAGCCGTTTTTTGCAGTTAGGGCTCGTGGTAATCAATTACAGGACTTTGGTAATCGATTACCATTGTAAAATAACTAATTTCTGGGCAAGTCTTTGAATATGGTAATCGATTACACTTTGTGGTAATCGATTACAAATGTACCCAGAATGGTAATCGATTACAATATGATGGTAATCGATTATAGCTTAAAAAAAGCGCAGTTGTAACGACTTTTTGAAAATTCTAACGAACGTAATCGATTGAAAACTTTATGTAATCGATTATACCTTACTAAAACATGCATTTGTTTAATTTAAAAAACATATTTTCCATAAACTATCTTTAAGACAAATTATTTAGAAACTTATAATATGTTTTCAAAAAAAATTAATATCTAACTTGGTAGCTTGTTTAAAAGAAACATTTTTGAAAACACGAATTATAAAGTTTCAAAAAGTTTGGCCATGAGAATTAATAATAGAAAAGCTGTTAACAAAAAGAACCTATGGCCTAAGAGATTATACCAACGATGCTTGAACCCGTTTGTCTTCAAGGATCTTCATGCTCTTTGATTGCAGTCGTTTATCACCCTTTTGGCATCATCAAAACCTACAGTATAAGCATACACATTCTCAACCATGAAGCCACATGGAGTGGAGGAAGACCACATCAAGCTAAGGGCATTTCCTTTTTCTCTAGATGGATCTGCCAAGGATTGGTTGTACTACTTGCATCCAAGTTCCATCACGAGCTGGCAAGACATGAAGAGGATGTTCTTGGAGAAATTCTTCCCTGCCTCAAGAGCTGCTTCCATCAGAAAAGAAATTTGTGGCATAAGGCAGATTAGTGGAGAGACATTGCATGAGTATTGGGAGAGGTTCAAGAAATTGTGTGCAAGCTGTCCATACCATCAGATTAGTGACCAGCTTCTCATTCAATATTTTTATGAAGGTCTCATGCCAATGGACAGAAGTATGGTTGATGCTACTTCTGGAGGGGCTTTGGTAGATAAAACACCTGCTGCAGCTCGTGAATTAATTGCAAACATGGCTACCAATGCACAACAATTTGGTACCCGAGCCATAGTGTTAAGAAGTGGAGTAAATGAAGTGCATACATCTGATACAAACCAGCAAAGGATGGAGAACCGCATAGATAAGTTGACAACCTTGGTGAGGTAATTGGCACTTGCCCAGCAGCCCCAGCAACCAGTAGCTATGATTTGTGGCATTTGCTCTATACCAGGACATCGAACAGATCAATGTCTGCATCTGCAGGAGAGCAATGAAACTGTTGCAGGAATTTTTCCTGGTAGGCCTTATCAACAGCAACAGCAGAAGAGTTATGATCCATTCTCCAACACATACAATCCTGGCTGGAGAGATCACCTGAATTTGAGGTATGGCAACAACTTCAATCAGTTTCAACAACCTTAGTTCAAGCAAAATTCTGCTGGACCAAGCTCAGGACAATACTATCCAACAATTCAGCAAAATAAACCACAAAGCAGTAGCAGCAACAGCTTAGAGCCAAGCTTGGCAGAATTGGTGAAGCAGATGGCAACCAGCAGTGTTCAATTTCAGCAACGAATAGAAGCCAGCATTCAAAATCTGCAAACACAGATTGGTCAATTGGCTACAACAGTAAATGAGATGAAGTCTCAAGGTTCTGGCAACCTTCCCTCCTAATCCGTGAGCAACTAAAAGAATGTGAGTTCCATCACTTTGAGAAGCGACAAGCAGCTTAAGGTCCCTGATGTTACAGATTTTGTAGAACAACCAGAGGTGGTAGCAGAAAAATCTGATTCTGCAAAAATAAAGACAAATGGGGCAGAACCAAGCAGTAGCAACAGCAAGCAACCTGAACAAATTGTTCCACTGCCTTTCCCCAACAGAGTGACACAAAACAAGAAGCGGACAGAAGCTGAATTGGACAAGGAGATCATGGACACATTCAGAAAAGTGGAGGTCAATATTCCGCTCCTAGAAGCCATCAAACAGATTCCAAAGTATGCCAAATTTCTCAAGGATTTGTGCACTCATAGAAGGAGGCTGAAAGGAAATGAGAAGGTGAGCATGGGCAGAAATGTTTCTGCAATCATTCAGCCAAATATTCCTCCGAAATGCAAGGATCCGGGGACTTTCACCACTCCATGCATCATAGGAAGTAAGCAGTTCAGTCAAGCTATGTTGGATCTTGGAGCTTCAATAAATGTCATGCCAAAATCAATTTACCAGTCTTTGTGCATTTGAGAGCTCAAGCTAATAAGAGTGGTCATCCAACTTGCCAACCGAAGCACCACTCGCCCTGAGGGAGTTTTAGAAGATGTGTTGGTAAGAGTAAATGACCTTATTTTTCCTGCTGATTTCTATGTGCTAAATATGGAGGATGAATTGCATGCTAATCAACCAACATTAATCTTAGGTAGGCCATTTTTGAAAACTGCTAAGACTAAGATTGATGTGCATTCTAGTATATTATCCATGGAATTTGGAGATAGTAAAGTGCAATTTAATCTATTTGATGCCATGAGATACCCACCGGAAGAGCATTCTATTTTTCATATAGACATTATTGATTCATTGATTGATGAAGTGCATGAGAACATGTTTGCTGAATTATATTGTGTTGATTGTGATTGTGATGGTAGTAATGACTTATGTGCTGTTTGTGCTATTTATGCTGAATTTGCTGCATGCTTACAAGCTGAAAATGCTGTTTCTGCTATTTCTGTTTCTGTTGAATCTGAATCTGCTGAATCTGTTTCTGCTGAATCTATTTCTGCTGAATCTATTTCTGCTGTTTTTGCTGTTTCTGCTATTTCTGATGAATCTGTTTCTGTTTCTGTTTCTGCTGTTAATTGCAAATCTGAAAATTCTGGTCCTATTTTTTAAGCTAAAAATTCTGAAGGTGCTGTCACATTATTTTCTATTGCAGAAAATTTTGTTTCCACTGATTTAATTTCTGCTATCGCATCTGTTTCTAGCAATTCTGCTACTGTTCATTCTAGTTGTGCAAATTCTAGCTGTGCAAATTCTGGTTGTGCACATGCTGTTTCTGCTGTTTCTGGTGAATCTGCTGTTTCTGCTGAAAATTCTATTTTTAATTATACAGATTTTGCTGTTCCTATTTTTTCTGATGTTCCAAATGTTTCTGCAAATCCTATTTTTGCTGCAAATTCTGTTTCTGCAGATTCTGATGTTGATGTGCAAATTTTTAATTTTGAATTTTTAGATTCTGTGATTTTGAATTCTATACATCATTTTGACTCTGCTGATTTTGTTTTAGCTGCCATAGGATATGATGATGCTGTTGTGCAAAATTTTTCACAGATTGCAGGTGCTGAACCTAAACCATCAGAAGTAACTCCAAGATTAGCACTTTCTATCATAGCGCCACCTACCTTGGAATTGAAGCCATTGCCAGAAAATTTGAAGTATGCATTTCTAGCACCAAATGAGAAGCTACCAGTCATCATAGCCAAAGATTTGCAACCAGAGCAAGAAAAGAAGCTGCTGAACATCCTGAGGCAGAACATGAAGGCTATAGGCTGGACATTGGCAGACATACCTAGGATTAGCCCCTCTACATGCATGCACAGAATTCAGTTAGAGGAGGGAGTGAAACCAGTGAGGCAACCTCAGAGAAGGCTCAACCTGCTTATCTTGGATTTGGTGAAGAAAGAAGTGAGCAAATTGCTAGCTGCAGGAATTATTTATCCAATTTCAGACAGCAAGTGGGTGAGCTCGGTGCAAGTGGTTCCAAAGAAGGCTGGAATAACAGTGGTGAAAAACTCAAAGGAGGAGTTGATGCCTACAAGAATGCAGAACAGCTGGAGAGTCTGCATAGATTACCGGAAACTGAACCAGGCCACCAGGAAGGACCACTTCCCATTACCCTTCATTGATCAGATGCTGGAGAGATTGGCAGGTCAGTCACACTACTATTTTCTTGATGGGTTTTCTGGCTATTTTCAGATCCACATTGCACCAGAAGATCAGGAGAAGACCACCTTTACATGCCCATTTGGCACATTTGCATACCGGAGGATGCCTTTTGGTTTATGCAATGCCCCAGGTACATTTCAGAGGTGCATGGTGAGTATTTTTTCTGATTTTCTAGAGAATTGTATGGAAGTCTTTATGGATGATTTTACTGTTTATGGCACTTCATTTGATGCATGCTTGGATAGCCTAGCCAGGGTATTACATAGATGTGTTGAGTCTCACCTTGTTTTGAATTATGAGAAATGTCATTTTATGGTTAGGCAAGGTGTAGTTTTAGGACATGTGATTTCTAATGAGGGTATTGCTATTGATAGGTCCAAGATTGATGTTATTGCTTCTTTACCTTACCCCACATGTCTGCGGGAAGTACGTTCTTTTCTTGGACATACAGGTTTTTACAGGCGATTTATCCAGGACTTCAGCAAAATTGCCCTTCCACATTCCAAGCTGCTACAGAAGGATATAGACTTCCAGTTTGATGATAACTGCAAGAAAGCTTTTGATCAGTTAAAGTGGCACCTGATTTCTGCTCCTGTTCTTCAGCCGCCGAATTGGGAATACCCGTTCGAGCTCATGTGTGATGCATCGAACCTTGCTGTTGGAGCTGTTCTTTCCCAGAGGGTTGGGAAGATTCCTTATGTCATAGCATATGCTTCCCGAACCCTAGACTCTGCACAGGCTAACTGCACCACCATGGAGAAGAAGCTTTTAGCCATTATTTTTGCTTTAGATAAATTTCGTGCTTATCTGTTAGGAACTAAAGTAACTATTTTTTCTAATCATGCAGCCTTGAAGTTCTTACTGAAGAAGCCGGATGCAAAGCCTAGACACATCAGGTGGATGTTGCTATTGCAAGAATTTGATATTGAGATCAGGGACAAGAGTGGAGCTGAGAATCTCGTAGCAGACCACTTGAGTCGCATTTCACAGACCTTGGAGCCTCTACCTATCCGTGAGACCTTTCCAGATGAGCAGCTTTTGAAGTTACGAGGTAAGGATCCATGGTATGCTGATTTGGTTAACTATCTAGTTGCTTCTGAGTTGCCTGCTTATTTTAAAAAGCATCAGATAGACAAACTTAAGAGTGAGGCTAAATATTATGTCTAGGATGATCCTTATTTGTGGCGCATGTGTAGTGATCAGATTATTAGGTGCTGTGTGCATGAGCTTGAGATTCCTTCCATTTTGCATTTCTGTCACACACTTGCTTGTGGTGGTCACTTTGGATCACAACGCACTACTAGGAAAGTCTTAGATGCAGGTTTTTATTGGCCCACATTGTTTCGCGATTCTTATACTTATTGTAAGAATTGTGAACAGTGTCAAAAGACAAGTTCTATTTCCTGTAGGAATAAGATGCCTCAACAAACATTATTATTTTGTAAGATATTTGATGTTTGGGGTATTGACTTTATGGGTCGATTTCCTGTCTCATTTGGTTTTGTTTATATTCTGCTGGCTGTTGATTATGTCTCCAAGTGGATGGAGGCCAAGGCCACCCAAACTGATGACTCTCATGTTATTGTAGATTTTGTCAGATCACACATTTTTTCCAGGTTTGGAGTGCCTAGAGCAATCATCAGGGATCAAGGGAGCCATTTCTGTAACAGGAACATGGCAACTCTATTGAAGAAATATGGTGTCACCCACAAGGTCTCAACTCCATACCATCCGCAGACTAATGGACAGGCAGAGGTATCAAATAGGGAATTGAAGCAGATTTTGGAGAAAACAGTGCAGCCCAGTAGGAAGGATTGGAGCAAGAGGCTGGAGGATGCATTATGGGCTTATCGTACTGCCTGTAAGACTCCTTTGGGGATGTCCCCTTATAGGATTGTCTTTGGCAAGGCATGCCACTTTCCGGTGGAAATTGAGTATAAAGCATATTGGGCAGTCAAGAACTGCAACCTTGATATGAGCCAATCTGGACTTCATAGGAAGTTCCAACTTCAGGAGTTGGAGGAGATCCGGTTGGAAGCCTATGAGAACTCCCGCATGTACAAGGAGAAGACAAAACTCATTCATGATAAAAAGTTGCTGCGGAAGGAGTTCTTCATTGGCCAGAAAGTGCTTCTCTACAATTCTCGCCTCAAGCTCTTTTCTGGTAAGCTTCGTTCTAGGTGGCTAGGTCCTTATATAGTGACTAAGATTTTTCCATATGGTGCTGTGCAGATTTTGGAGCCTGGGACTGATAAAGCTTTCACGGTGAATGGCCACCACCTAAAGCCATTTCATGAAGATACACCTTTGGAGACCATTGAGGAGGTCCGCTTGCTAGCGGCCACTTACACTTGATAGGGGAGTTTCTCTTTTCTTTCCCTCACCTCATTTTACTTGGTTTGCATTTCTATTGTGTGTATTACATAGAGGATAATGTAAAGTTGAAGTGTGGGGGAGTGGTTTCGACATAGGTTGTAGGTTGTGTTATTTGGTCATTAGTCTTGCATTATAGATTTGTTTCATAGTTGTTTTTACTTCATTTTTGCTTAAAAAAAATAATTTCTGCTTTGTTTTACTTCGATTCTCCATTGTTGAATTGAAAGTTGTTTAGTTAAGGCATTAGGCTATAGGGAGGATAGAGTTCCAACATAATTTCATTTTTCTATCCCCTCTTGATATGTGTGAGTTGGGTGGTTGATCTTGATTTGCAAGGATTGAGTATGTTGGACTTTACCTTTGTGAGCTTTTGAGCCTTATTTTGGATGGTAACAATTCATGCCATTCTTTTCTTTCTTGTGTGTTTTCCCTCATAGATTTTGTTATTCTAGAACTTGCTTTGATTCTTCTTTGAGGCTACATTTTTTCATACGCATTCATGAACATGATAGAGGCATTTCTTTGATTTTAACCACTTGGTCATATATCTTACCTTGCATTTTGCCCTTGTTTAGCCCCTTTGAGCCTTATTGACCATTTCTTGGTTTCTAGCACATTATAAACTTTAAGTGGAAAACCATATTATACCCAACCTTAGGGAATAGGAAGTGCATTGGCTTCATCATTATTGTTGCATTTCAAGTGTGGGGGTTTGAAAGGATGCAAGGAAAGCGAAAAAAAAAAACAAAAAAAAAAGAAAAAGGAAAAGAAAAAGAAAAAAACTATAAAATAAAATAAAATGGGGAATATTGATAAAAGGAAAAGAAAGTTCAAAGAGAGTAAGCGTGTGATGGCTTGATTTGTCTAATTACCAATGTCACTTCTATTCTCTTAGGTGTATCTTGTCATATCCTCATATTTTCATACCCTTACCTTGGCCCCATTACAACCTTAAATAAAGTCCTCTTAATTTGTGTTTGCATATGATTGTGAGTAGTGGAGAAGTAGAAGATTAACAAGCTTATGGTAATGCATTGTCTATTGAGGTGACTTGAGTGAAACACTTTTGCCCATACACTTGAGAGTTGAGAGATTTAAACACCATCTTGTTAACCCTTTCATGCTTGATTGAAGGATATTGCTTAACTTGCACTTTTGAGAGATGGAATGTTGAATGATTTGATTGTTGGAAACTCTTGATGCCTTATATGCTCTTATGTTCCTAAGCTTGGCACTTTTGATAATTCATTGGAAAATTTGCTTGTTCATTTTGGGTTATTCCATGATTTTTATGTTGCATGTCTCTATGTCCTTAGTTGAATCTTGCATGAGGACATGCAAGAGTTAAGTATGGGGGAATTTGATCAATTAGATTTTTATATACTTATTTTCCCTCATTCCTATCTCATTAATTCTCTCTTGTGCCTAATTGTTTTGAATTGGACCGTTTTGTATTGTTTGGATTTTGTTTGGGTTTGAGTTAAATTTTCCAACATTAGGTGAATTCTGATACTATTTTGGTCTTTGGGTTATATCTTGAGTTGTAGAGCTCATTTTATTGTGATTCTTAATTTGTAGAAAAGCTGAGAGATAGGCCTACAAGTTATATGAAGAGGTCAGAAGCCAATTCTGGTGTTAAGAAGCTGAAATTAGGCCTAGAAGTGAACTGAAGTGGTGTAGCCGCGGATTCTGAGCAGGGTGTGGTATTTGGGCCATATCTCAGTCCATAGATGTCCGATTGAGCCCGTTCTAGTGGCATTTTGAAGCTGGCATCCAAGGCTACAATTCTTCTTCAGAGTGGAAATCCAAACAGAATCGTTTTGATGGCCAAAATGGTAGAAGAACGTTACTCACGGAATTAGCTATAATGATTTCATGTTTTTAATGTAACTTTCTTTCTATAATTTGGATTTTAGCAAATAAGATGTCCATATTCAAAGGAGAGAGAGAGGATTAATGTAGTAATTACAATTTAATAATTTTAGGCATTTTGATTTGGTTTTGGCTGGCTGACTTAGGGGGAAGCCAGAATTGTAACTAGACAGATTTTGGGATAGCAATTTTGGGTTTGGTTGTTCTTCTTCTCCTCTCTTCTCTCACTCACGCCCCCCCCCCCACCCACCTTAACAACTCGTCTTCCTCCATTAATGGAGGAGTAAGCTTTTATCTAATCCAAGGATTCAAAGAAGCATTGGCTATCTTGAGGATTGGCGCAACCAAACTTCATCAACTCAAATCGGTTTTCTACTCCCTTTTCTTTCATTGTTATTAATCCAATTTCGGATTTGAAGGTTTTTGATTTGGAATTGTGGTTGATTATAATTGATTGCTTACTTACTTGCTTGCATATTGCTCAATTGATTAATGTGTAATGCAATTGCGTGAGTAGAATCATTTTCAGGTTTGAATTTGAGATTGATTACATTGGTGCTTGAAAATTAACATGAATTGGTTAGGTTCTAGAGGTTTCTGAATTTAATCATTTATCTGTTAATCGAATGCATGAAGATTTTCGTGTGCAATGTCGTATCCGAACAGAGGTTTCTTTCGGGTTTGATGTCAGTCACTAATTTGATTTGAATGATTATTTTTAGAATCCGATGATAGATTAGCCACTGTCTTTTTTTTATTCTTGGATTGGATGTTCCAAATTCTGTTCATTTCTTTTATATTCATTTCAGTATTTTAAATTCCTAAACACCCCCTGTAATTTCCTGATCATATAACATTGTCATCGCTGGGAAATGACCCGGGTTGCACCCTTGCTACAAGTTTAATGTAATTCGGTTTTTATTGTAATTTGACCAAGCTCAGCACTCGAGTCAGGTAGCTCGGATAAGACGGTTCCGAAGGATCGAAATCCAACGAAACTGTCGGTATCAAGCGGGTGTCCGAGTTAGAATCTCCATCAGTGGGGTACCTCGGAGGATGGAAAGGCGAGCAAACGTCATCCATAGTGATGTCTTTGAACAGCTCATGGAAGTGGAAAAACGGACTCATCACGGGTGCACGGAACTGGTGGCTATGGAACATGTAGACCCACATCGCTACCTGAGTGGTCAGCACAGATGCATTCAGCACCGGGTCGAAGTGCCAATGCATCACCGGAAACTCAATGAAAATCACCACTGTGCCCGACGCTGGCATCCTCTAAAGATGACACGGAAACGTAAAAGTGAGAAATACTAAATTTCTCAGTAAGATCGCGACTAGACAAACACAGTGTCATCGTCATCGTCCCAGCCACTTCGAGTTTAATATAAAAATAGTGGACAGATATCAGTTCAATTTTAATAGTTTCAGAAAACGTAAATCTCGAAGCGGGTTACTCTTAACTTTGTCATCATATCCATAGTGTCATATATAGGCATATAGGCTAATATACATAATAAACATTCATAATGCACATAAGGAATATAATAGCATGCATGACTATGCAACTCATCAACTTGACCATGGCCCTACATTAACTTTCATTTTTAGCACGTGCTTAACAATCTTTACTTTCCTTTGAAATAGACTGCTTTTGGACATGAGCTCATTCCGTGGCCGTCATCACGCAATACTAACCAAATCAGACTAAGCCGATATTAGTGACCTCTAAGTTGGAGGGTCCTCCATGTCACCCTTGCCTCCCTCATATAGGTTTCTTGAGTCTTTGTGGATCGTCGTCTTTCACTTCCCTAAAGTGATCGAGGGGTCATGTCCCATTCTTCTTTTCTTATCATTATACTTTACATGCATAATACTTCTTTGACTAGACACATGCAATAATATAACTAAGTCCATAATTTTGAAGGAAATTCGGCAGCATAACGGCTAAGCCGGAGCTTCCTCAAAATGTCAATCATAAACTTTCAATCAACGGTTCATCATATCTATATCATATCATCACACTCATCATTCAATCATGAGACAAGGCTGATAAGCAATATTTTGATACATTGATTGACTCTTATATTTAGTTTATTGAACCTCTTTTGTGCTTAATTGAATAATATTGGACACATTTTATAAGTTTGGACTCTAATTGGGCTCAATTGTATTTTTCAGCATTATTGTGAATTTATACTATTTTTGTATTATGGCTGTATCTTGAGTTGTACATATCTAAAAATTACAAATTTTATATTGCAGGAAAGTTGAGAGAAAGATCTACAACTTTGATGAAAAAGTCAAAAACTAATTCAGATGTCTAGTGGGTCGAATTGGGCCACGAAGTCAGAACAGGGCTTTTATGCTGGAACCTGATCATTGTACACTAATTGGGCCACAACGTGAGTTGTAGACATTGGATTGAGGCAAAACTAGTGCCATTTGAAAGCTAAGACATAAAGCTTCAATTTATATGAAGACCATTCTTCAAAATAATGACATCTTCATGGATTTATTGGCTGTTGAATTTGCCTGATGCGGATAGAGATACAACCTAGACATGCTATAAAGATTGGGCCATAACTCTCTCATTTTAAGTCCAAATTAAGCAAATTGGGTGTCCACTTAAAGCTAAGAGGCAGAGGATTAAGTTGGGCTCAAGGATATTTTTGAATTTTGACATTTGAGGTCTGATATGAAGAGAGAAAAGAGAGACGCGAAAGAGGACTCATCTCCAACATTTTTCATTTTTTCTTTCTTCTCTTCTCCTCTCCTCTTCTTTTCTTTTTCTTTTCCTTTCATTTTGTAAGATACTTGTTTTGGGTTCTATTTTGTAACCTTCATTACTATGGAGGAGTAAGATTTCAAGCTAGTTCAAGGAGACTCCAAGGGCATTATGGTTGTAATCTTGAAACCCTATGCTTGAATTTCAATCATGTTTATTTTCTTGATTCTTTGCCCTCTTTTATTTGTAAATTTGTATTGAATGGTATTGATATGTGAGTTTATGAATGAGGAATTAGTTGGTTGATTGCTAATTGGTCAATTGGTATGAACTTGATTAGTTAAAGAATTAGGAATTAGGTTTGGGTTCAAACCTAGGCTAATACAATTGGGGCTAAAAATCAACATAGGTTAATTAGAGTTGAGGTCTCAATTATCTAATCAATTATGTGTTGGTTGAATTCCTAAAGTTCTCTAGGTAGAATCGTGGGGTTGTTAGTAGAGGTCTCTCTAATAGCTCAAATTAGTCGCACTCCACGTGTTTGATATATTGTGCGTTAATGATTGATTCACCTTATGCCTAAGGAACTCTTTGAACTAGTGTTTTTATTTTCATCTAATTTTCTTTTATAGCTTATTGACTACATGTTTGCACATACCCCCTTGTTACTTAACTAGATAGCAAGAACATCCTTGTGAGACGGCCTTGGTTGCACTATACTTCAAATTTAGTGTAATTAAGTATTTTAAAATTGTAATTTGGAGCAGGCTGCGACACTTGCTACCAAAGGCTCAATCAAACTCATCATTTATCATGTTGGATGGCATCACGCATTCATACCCTAAAGGGGTTTATAGTTGTGTTTTTCTTGGCGAAGAATATTATGAATCATCATATGATTTCTCGTGATTACCCACGAAAGAATCACAAAGTTAGGATATGTGTTTGTGGTCTTTTGGTTACTTAGTCCGCATATGAAAGTATTCTTTACTTAAGTACATGTCTTATGGAACACTTGTTCAAATTAATTAAGTTAAGTGATTGTTTCCTTTCCTTGAGATAGTGCACTTAGTGATTCCTAGGTTCATGGTATGCTCAGAGGCCCTAATCATACTTCTGTTCCCAAGCAGTTCGAGATCCCTCTAATCCTTGGGTCATGACAACGCATAACCACATCATGAACCCAACAACACCAATGTTCACTAATCATCAAGGGTGATTTTTAACTTATTCAACTTACAAAGTTTTAAGCTTTTGTTATTGACATATCAAGGTTATACCTTAAACATTATTAAAGTTATCATTCTTTATAAAGTAGTCATAAAGTTTTATTCTTTATGAAAGTAAGTGCCTTAAACATTAAGCTCTTATCTTAAAAATTGGATCTTTATGAAATAATGATACAAGTTACCAGCTTTTTAACAAAAAGGTTTGTTCTTATGAAAGTTAGCTCATTTAGTTATTCTAAGACTATCAAGGTCTCAACTTTATGACTTAAAGTTGTCTCTACATTAAAAAGGTTCCTACTTTATCAACTAGTGATATGAAATATCAACTTTAAGGTTATAAGTCTTGATCTTTATAAAAGTTAACACCTTTTGGCATTATTTTAGTTCAAGATCTAAACTTTATGGATTAAATGCTACAAAACAACACTTTTATGACTTAAAGGTTTCATTCTTGATTAAAGTTTGAAACTTTATGAAAGGTCTTTTCTTTAAGGTTTGATTCCTAAGACATAAAGTAATAGGATATCATTTTATAACTCAAAAAAGCTTGTTATTCTAAAAGCTTAGACTTTTACATGTATCTTTGTTTTCAAAATGAAACAAAAGAAGACTTTATGATGGCACTAAAACTTGCGCCACTTTTTGTGTATCAAGAAGCAAACTTTTTAAAGTTTAAAGCTTTTAGAATGTTCATAGTCTTATCAAATCATGAAAACATAATAAGATAAAACTTTTCTAATCATCAACTCATCATAAGAAAAGGAACAACTTTAAGCAAGGCACCATCAAGAACATTCAAGAACATATTTTTTTAAACGTAGAAATTTAAGAACACTTGAAGAACAACAAGAACATATTTTGCCAAAAATGGAAACTTTTGCTCTTGAAGAGCATGAAGGATCTTCTCAAGTTTTCACTTAGAGATCTTGGTCATGAAAGAACCAAGCTCTAAGCTTTCTTGAGCAAACAAAATGAAAAAGATGAGGATCACTGCCTTTCTTAGAAATGGTACAAAAACAAGAGAAGAAGAAGAAGATGATGGTGGTTCCTTTCCTTGTAGATGGTGACGGTTTGGCTTGGTGGAAGCAGAAGCTCTTGAGATCTTGTGAAAATGATGGTTTTAGTGTTTAGATCTTGTCTCCAAAGACCCAAAGATGAGGTCTTTGAAGGGCTAAGTGAGGAAGGTTTGGTTATGGAGGTGGAGAATGATGAAGAAGATGAAGAAGAAGAAGAGGAAATGTAGAGAGAGATTGGAGAGTTTGAGAACTTTAGAGAGAGAATGAGAAGTTGAAAATGAAGTGAATGTGTGTGTGTATATGCATGAAGTGGCCGAAACTTGTAATGGCATGAGGAGGGATATTTTTGCTTCACTTTGTGTTAATTAGTGATTAAGGGGACAAATGGGATGAAAAGGAGACAAAGCATGGTCAAACTCTTACATAAAGTAGTCTTGTCTAATGCTTTTTGCTTTAATGACATCACTCTCTACTTTATTGTCTAGTTGACTAAATTTGAATTTAATCATGTGATTAAGTGCTCATACAACTTAATTAAGATGATTAAGCAAGAATTAGTGATTAACACACAAGAACATGATTAACAAAAATTAATCTTACGATTAAGCTTAATTAACCTTAATTAAATTCGATTAAGTTAATTAAGAATGATTAGTACTTAATTAAGCTATAAAGGCTCTGACTTACTTAATTAGAGATTATCTAATCTCCATTAAGCATCCTCTTGACTCTTCTCATCCAACTTAACCCCTTAATTAAGCCTTAATCTCATAATTTCTCATTAAGTGCCTAATTACTCAGGGTTACTGAGGTAATTTAGCACGACATGAAATTGAGGATGTTACACCCAGCACATCTATTCAACCTGATTTTTGTAATTCAAGCTAAAATTTATATTTAACACATTTTGACCTCAATTTTGGATATGTTAGAGTGTTATGTGTCTATTTTCTAACCTCTTTGGTCCCATCTAATTTTGATAAGTATAGCTCAAGTTATTTAAGTTTTATTCCGGCCTACCCTGAAGCTGGCCAGAATTATACACTTAAAAGTAAAAATCCACTAAAAATTGAAATCTAGTTCAAATCATACGAAATTAGTCTTATATTAAAAATAACAGGACAAGCTTTCATTTTCAACAAGTTCCATTTCATTTGCCTTAGTAGAGTTTGAGTTATAAGTCCCGAAATTTGACCTTCTTGCACTGTCCTGTTTTGGCCTGGTTTGGACATAGGGCAATTTTCTCGAACCACTCGGAGCAAATGGGACCTTATCTAACTCTAAAATTTTTATGGGATATTCTCCTATGTGTAAGATTTCTAACAAAGTTAGTTTCATTCAATTCCAAGTAGTATAGGGCAAGTTTTGCCTTGAACAACCTAGTCTGCCTAGAATCAAACTCAAAAACCTAAGTTGAATTTCCAAAATTCATATCTCTTTCAATACTAATCCAATGGCCTTATATGATAGATGTATGGAAATCCCTGAATGTCTAGTTTCATATAAAAATGGTTTCATCAAATTTAAATGGCGGTAGGCGGAGCTGTACACTCTGCCGTACGGACTGCTGAGGGATTTTGGATTTTCAGCTCCTCACATCTTCCTACTTTCACCTTTTCTTACTTCCTAATCGATTTTAACATTAACAAAAGCCAACAAACCAGCCAAATGTCATCATATTCATTCAATCATCATATCAAGAAGTGAGAAAATAAAATCCCAATCAGCCACCCATACCCAAGAAAATAAGAACAAGTTGAATCTCTACCTCTAGATTGAAAGATAGCTTGACTAAATGAAGAGCTTTGATGTTGGAGGTGCTTGGAGCTTGAAAATGGATGAGAAATGAAGTGAAAAGGAAAGAAGATGAGAGGGAATGATGAAAGGTCTGTGAGGGAGAGAGGGAGGCCGAAAATTTGAAGAAGTAAGAAAGGATTATATGAAAAAGATATAGAGGTGGTGGGTGGGAGGAGTGGCTCATAAGTGAGCCAACCATGCTCACTCTTTGTGGCATGGGTGGCACCACTTGGGTGAGGGAGATGGCTAAATTCTAGCCACTTGAAGTAGGGTTTAGTAGGTTAAATTTGGTTGGTTTGGGTTTTGACAGTTGAAAATACCGAAATTTTACCGATTTCTTTCAAATCGGTAAAATGGTTTTGAAGAATTTTGTGAGGTTTTATATGTTTCTATTTTAATTCTTCTTAATCCTAATCTCTCTAATTAACTTCTAATCAACTCCTAGTTAACCTCTAATTAACTTTTAATTAACTTTACAAATTCAATAAAATTGAATAAATCAATTAACAGGGTAACTTAAATGTTTTGCAAATTTAGGGCCTTATATTTTCTGTTTTCCATGGCTAATGGCATTTTCGTAGTTATGGGTAAGTCTAGGGGTATCCCATGTCATTTCACATATGGATACCTCTGTGGCTTAATCAACCAAGATTTAGGTTTATACGTTTTCACTATGTGATTCTGCTTCATTTAAAACCTTATTCTACTAATTCTATTGATATAAGGACCTAAATATCATTTTCTAAAAAGTTTAGGGGCAAGGCTATAAATAATAAAAATTTGCTCAATGATGTTTTCATTATTTTCTATAACATTATATGGGGATGTTACATGGAGACTTAGCTAGAGTAGTATTGACTAGTACCTATTGCATAGAGTAGCTCTCTTTTGATACCTTTTGTATAACCTTGAGCCACAAATGTAGTTCTTATTGTCTTTTGTTCTCATGTATCCCTGATGATTACTCAGGGTCCCTATGAGGACTTGTATTAAGTCTGGGATTAGTGTCACAAGATGAATATATGTATGTTTTGACGGCTGTTTGTATTGTACTTGGAACTTACGATGGTTATATGAGATTTGTACATTATTTATGAATGTTCTGAAGATATTTATTATAAAATTTATTTTTGTGCTTTTATTTCTTACTTTTTAACATATAATGTTGTAGCCTGCAAAATTTATATCACACGCTTATCTTATGAATAAGCATAATATTAACTTCACAATTTAGACAATTTAATCTGTGCTATGACCTAGATAATGAAATTGTAATAAAGGTAAATTAGTACATGTAACAAACTACTGAGTATAATATTATGACTTAAGCATAATATTATATTTAAAAAGGTATTACATTATTTCTCTATTACAATTGTCATATGATAGTTCTCTAATTTATTTTTATTACTATTAATTATATCTATTTTATTTTACTTTAGTTTGACCTTTCATTTTTTTAATAAATTTTTCTTAACTCTTTGACTCCTATCATAATTTTTTATAAAATGTATAAAACTTCTTAAATATATATACAATAAAATAATAAACTGACATATTACTTATTACCTAATGTCTTTTAAAAAAATTAATATAGAAATTGAATTTTGTAAAATAAAATAATAAAGAGAGAATTGTAAAGGTTTTAAAGATCATTAAAAAAATCATTTAAATAAATATAGTAAATTTTCATTTAATTTATGTATATAAATTGAAAATGCAGATAATATCATTCTAAAATAAATTCATTCAAATAATTATCAAAGTTCATATATAAGACTTTTTATTATACTTTAAAATATTATAATTGTTATGAACTAAGAACATGAAGTCCAATTCGTCTTCATATGAGAAGCCCATATTGGATAGGTCTCCATCAAAACCAAAAGACCAATTTGGAGCCCATAAATGTCATTCTGAGGCCCATGTAAGAACCCACCAACCGGGAGTAGTTTGGATGGCATCCACGGCCTAGCCAGAACGGCATCCGGCTAATGTGTTGCTGCCTAGTTTCCACTAAACAATAGGCCTCATGCTGTTACCAGTCCTAAGATATTCCCAGGAGTTATGGAACGACCTGAGCCATCCAAATTATCTACTATAAATAGTGAATCATTCATTGAAATCAGGTATGCAATATACACCTTACTTAGCACTTCTAGCATTCTCTGACTTGAGTGTCAGAGTCCTTACAGATACACCACCGCCGCCGTGGGGATTCATCTCCAACCACAACACACTCAACGTCGGATCAGCCTTTGGTGCCCAAAACTAAAGTTCGAATCTCTATCAGGTACCCACCTCCAAACATTGGCATCGTCTGTAACATCCTCAATTTCTTGTCATGATAAATTACCTTAGTAACCCTGAATAATTAGACACTTGATGAGAAATTATGAGATTAAGACTTAATAAGGGATTAACGAAGTGATTATGAGTTAATTATGAGGAGAAGAGTTAAGAGAATACTTACTTAAGATTAGAGAATCTCTAATTAAGCAAGTCAAAACCTTAATAGCTTAATTAAGCATTAATCACACATAACTAGCTTAATCAGGTTTAATTAAGGATAATTAAGCTTAATCACAAGATTAATTTTTGTTAATCATGATCACATGAGTTAATCACTAATTATTGCTTAATCATGTTAATTAAGTTTCAAGAGCACTTAATCACGTCATTAAAATTCAAATTAAGTCAACTAGACAATAAAGCAAAAATGATGTCACTAAAGCATAAAGCATGAAACAAAGTTACTTTTTGAAAAAGTTGACCATGCTTTGTCTCCTTTATTATCCAATTTGTCTCCTTAATCCTTAATTAACACAAAGTGAAGCAAAATATCTTCTCCCCACCCTCTTAGAAGTTACAGCCACAACAACAACAACACACACTCATCCATTTTCATTTTGTGTCATATCATTCTCTCTCTTGTTTTCAAATTATCTAACTTCTCTCTACATCCTCTATTCTTCTTCTTCATCTTCTTCATCATTCACCACCTCTATAACCAAACCTTCTTCACTTAGCCCTTCAAAGACCACATCTTTTGGTCTTTGAAGAAAATATTCAAATACTACAAGACTCATTTTTATCAAGAACTCAGGAGCTTCCATCTTCATCTCCTAAAACTGCCACCACTATCATCAAAGGAAGAGTCTTCTTCATCTTCTTTTTCTCCTTCAAGGCCGCTACTTTTTGCCTTAGGTAGTGATCTTTACTTTTTTCTTTTGTTTAAGAAAGCTTGAAGCTTGGTTCCTACCATGATTAAGATATGCAAGTGAAAGCTTGAGAAAAACCTTCATGCTCTTCATGAGCAAAACTTTCCAATTTTAGCAAAATATGTTCATGCTTTTGTTCATAAGTTGTTTGTTCATAAGTTGTTCTTGATCATTCGAAAGTTCCTTTCTTGAAAGCTTCAAAGTTTCTGTTTTTCTTTCTTGAGGCATGAGATCTAGATGATTCTTGTGAGTTGTTGGAAAAAGAATGATATTCTTGGTGGTGTTGGTTTAAAAGTTGTTTGTTTTCTTATGATGATGCTTATGATTAGAAAAGTTTTCATCTTTACATGTTTTTCATGACTTGATAAGACTATGAACATTCCACAAGTATAAAGCTTTAAAAGTTTGCTTCTTGATACATGAAAAGTGGTGCTATTTGTATGGATGTCACATGGTTTTATTTTATTCTTCTTGAAGACAAGAATATATGTAAAAGTCTAAACTTTTGAAACATGAAGCTTTTAAGTCATAAAAATTAGAATTTGTCACTTCATATCTTAAAAATAGAAGCTTGAGTACAAGACCTTTCATAAAGTCTCAAACTTTAGTAAGAAAGTGACCTTAAGCCATAAAGTTGAAGATTTGCACTTAATCTTGTAAAGGTTGAACCTTGAGGTGAAAATATTAAGTAAAGTTCTAAGCTTTTGTCAAGAACGTCACTTATTAGTCCTAAAAGTGTTAACTTGCAACTTTTAATTTATAAAGTTTGTATCTTGAGTCAAAATAATGCATAAAGTGTTAACTTTTATAAAGAATAAGACTTTCTAATTCTAAAGTTAATGTCTTGTATCATTATTTCATAAAGAAGGAATTTTTTAGACTTTAAGGCAACTTTAAATCATAAAGTTGGAGTCTTGATTATCTTACAATGATTAAAAGTGTCAACTTTCTTAAAAAATAAATCTTTTAAATCATAAAGCTAGCAACTTGTATTATTTTCTTATAAGGGTTGAACATTTAAGACAAGAATATAATTTTAGAGACTCATACTTTCATAAAGGATAAAACTTTATAATCATAAAAGTGAAATCTTGCTATTCTAATTACTAAAGTTTGAATCTTATACTTGTTGAAATAAGAACTATCCCTTGGTGATTGGTGAACATGTTGTTGTTGGGTTTATGAGTATGGTTATGCATTGTCATGACCCAAGGACTAGAGGAATCTCGAAATCCTTGGGAATAGAAGTATGATTAAGGCCTCTGAGCATACTATGAATCTAGGAATCACTAAGTGCACTATCTCAAGGAAAAGAAATAATTATCTAACTTAGTTAATTTGAACAAGTGTCCATAAGACATGTACACAAGTAAAAAGTAATTTCACATAAGGACTAAGTAACTAAAAGACTACACATATTTATTTAACTACGTGGTTCTCTTAAGACATGAAAAATCATATTATTGCTCTTAAGACTTTCCATAAAGAATAACGCAACTATGAAACCTCTTAGGGTAAGAATGTATGATGTCATTCGGCATGATGTATAACAAGTTTGATTGAGCATTGTCTCATGATTGAATGATTGGTATGATAATATGAGGTGGATATAATGGATTGTTGGTTGAAAGTTTTATGATTGGCATTTTGGAGAAGCTCCGGTTTAGCCGTCATGCTGCCGGATTTCCGTCAAAATTATGGACTTAGTCATATCATTGCATATCCACATGTGTCTTGTCAAGATGTACTATGCATGTTAGGTATAATGATAAGAAAAAAAAGAATGAGATATGACCCTTCAATCACTTTCGGTAATGAAATTGAGAGATGGTGATCCACAAAAACTCAAGAAACCTCTATGGGGGAAGCAAAGGTGACATGGAAAACCCTCCAACTTAGAGGTAACCATTATCAACTTAGTCTGATTTGGTTAGTACTGCATGACGACGGTCACGGAATGAGCTCATGTCCAAAAGCAGTCTATTTCAAAGGAAAAGCAAAGAATGTTAAGCACGTGTTAAATATGAAAGTAAAGTTAAAGAAAGACTCGTGTCTAGTTTAAGAAGTTACATGAATGTGCATGCATCTTTATTCTCTCATTTGTATGGTCATGAATATTTATACTATGCTTTCACATGTATATGCTCTTATATTGTAGCTTTGAGTTTCTTTATATTATATTTATATGAGAAAGATTAAAAGAAACCCATTTCAGGAGCCTATGATTTTAAACCCTTTAAAAATGGAATCTATGCATACTCACTATTTTCATAATTGAACCCAAAGTGGCTGGGACGACGACGATGACACATTAATGGTCTAGTGAGGATCCTACTGAGAAATCTTGTATTTCTCAGTCTTACATTTTTGTATCATCTTCAAAAGGAGTTGATAGCATCCATGACAGCACTTCCGGTGATACCTAACTGGATAAGACGAGGAGGTGTCATGTTACTTCACCTACCTAAGAAGGATCAAGAGAGTAGCATAGTATTTTCACTTTCTTAAGAGCCCTAGTTGGGCAGTTTATGTGTAATTAAGAGCATATGGGAATTTATGCTACTTAATTTGACCTATTATATATATGATAATTATTAAATGTAATGATGACTCTTGATTATCTATGATTACATTATTGACTTAAGGTATTATGTTATGTTATTTCAATTTTGTCATACGTTTTTCTAGTAACTCAATGATATGAGGAACAACGTCCATATGTATGCGAGTAAGTAAGCGCTTAAAGGCTTAGTTTTCAAGCATAAAGGTTTTACAAAAAAAAATTACAAGCTATTTTCGTATATTACGCTAATTTCAACTATAAGAATTTCCGCCAGTTAAGAGTAACAACTAGTAATGCCATAAAATGACTTAAGTATAGTATGGTATTATTAGGGGGTTACACCGTCTGTGGGAAACCAAGCATTATCTTCAACCACTCCATGGTATCCTTGACCCAATGTCCAACCAACACAAACATGAGCACATGGCGGCTCATGGCCCCGTTGACAGCCAGTATTCCCTTCACCCGGAATAGGTGGATGGCCGGACATCCTTTGGGTCAGCATCTGATGCTGGAGATCAACATCACGCCCAGAATTTATATCGCTCTCTCATCCCAACGGCAAGTAACATCTTACCATCCTGGGTGGAACTCCACCCACAGGGGAATCCCGACCCACTCGCTTAGGTGGTAGCTCAAATTAAGGAACAAGCTGCCCGCATCCAACATCTGGAACGAAACACGGAGCGCATGCAGGATTTAGATGAAAGGAGATGTCACAAGTGGCATTGCCGACATAGAAGGAGTCCAAACAATGATGAAACTCGACACCATAGGAATCACAGTCATAGTGCCAAAAACCGATATTATAAGGATGAAAGTCTTAGTCAGAGCATTAAAGACGACAAAAGAGAACCTCGAAGAGAACACACATGAGCTGAACACTCCAAGGTTAGGCCATTTCATGGAAAGAGTATTGAACGGCCACCGAGATATGGCTCTGAGATGTATGAGCATTTTGAGGACAGTGACGAGATGCCATTCCCTAACTACATCATGAGCATTGACTCGAGTGCCGAGTTCGGTCAAATTACAATAAAATCGAATTACAAAAAAAAAAATTGCAGTAAAGGATGCGATCCGAGTAATTTTCCAATGATGATAATGTTATATGGTCAGAAATTCGGGGGGTTGTTTATAACTCAAAGAAAATATGAAATAAACAGAAACTGAAATAGAATTGAACAGAAATTGTAACATTTAACCCAAGAATCAAAGGGATCAACCATAGACACTCAATCATTGAATTATAAAAATAACTCAGCAACCAAAATCAGTGATTGACATTGAATCCGAATGAAACCTCAAGTCAAACCCAGTATTCACATGAAAACCTTCACGTATTCAATTAACACAGATTCAATTAAAATTCAGAAACCTCTAGAACCTAATTGAATTATGTTAATTTCGAGTGTCAATGCAGTTAACTGTGGAACTCAAACCTGAAATTCTAATTCATACTCCTTCAATAATCTAATTACATACATCAATCTAGTAATATGCAACCAATCAAATTTCAATCATCAATTCAGAATGAAGAACTTCAATTCAAAATGAGATTAAAAATATGAGAAGAAGGAGCAGATGAAACCGATTGCATGCTGAGTTTGATCAAACCAATTCTCAAGAGTGTTGTTGTTTCTTTAATCCTTGAATCAAGTAGAACATTAAGCCTCCATGGATGGAGGAAAAATGAAATGTGAAGGTGGGGAGGGCATGAGAGAAGAGAAAGAAGAGATAAAACCGAAAAAAATTCTATTCCCAAAATTCTATTCAATGTTTACAAAATTCTAGCCTCCCTCTTAACTTGGGTAATTATAGAATCAAAACCCCTACACTAATTCCATAACAGTCATTGAATTAATTCGCTGTCTCTAAGATGAATCTAGACACCTTATTTGCTAAATTCCAAATTATATACATAAAGTTACACTAAAAACATGTAATGAAGTTCCTTAATTCCATTAGTAACATTCTTTTGCCATTTTGGCTATGAAAGCAGTTTTGTTTGGATTTGTGGTCTGAAGGAGAATTGTAGCCTTGGATTTCAAGTTCAAAACACCACTGAAATGGGCTAAATTGGACTTCTATGGACCAAGATATGGTCTCCATAATGCATGCTGTTCAGGATCTGTGGTTGCAGTCAAGACTCTACTTCCAAGCCCAATTTTAGCTCCAATACTTCTGAGTTTGCCTCTGACCTCTCATAAGAGTTGTAGACCTATCTCTCAGCTTTTCTACAAACTAAAAATCATGATCAAATGAGCTCTCCAACTCAAGATATGGCCCAAAAACCAAAATAGTGTCAGAATTAGCCTAATGCTAGAAAATTTAACTCAAGCCCAACTAAAATCCAATTAACACAAAATGGTCCAAATTAATCCAATTAAACACAAAAGAGGATTAATGAGCTAGGAATTAAGGAAAATAAGTATATAAAAATCCAATTGATCAAGCATCCAACCACCCAAGGGTTTCAAGCCACCAACTGACATGGACCCTTATGATAGGAGCACCGATCCCCAGGATCACCTGGACGCTTTCAAGTCCAGAATAGCCTTGGCCGGGGCGTCTAACCCCGTCAAGTGTCGTGCTTCCCAATCACGTTGAATAAAGCGGCCTTGAAATGGTTCAATTCCCTTCCTCCAAGGTCCATCAATCGATTCTACGACCTTTCGTCAATATTTTTGGTGCATTTTACAACTCGAAAATTTAAGCCAAAACCGGTATCTAGTTTACTCGGAATATCCTAATGGCAAGGCAACTTGCTTCGAGATTTTCTCAAGCGATACAACATCGAGATGTTGCTGGTGGAAGAATTACAGATCCAGGCAGCAATCCTCACTTTGCTTATCGGACTATGATCTAGGCCTTTTAAAAGCTTGCTGTCCAAGCGTCCTACCCGAACCCCCGAGGAAATTCAGATGAGGGCTGAAAAATATATTTGCCTTGAAGAAACTGAGAAAGCCACGCCAACCTGGGAAGGAATCAGCTTGTGAAAAAGCATGCCAGTCAGGATTAGCGATCGAGAAGGGAATCGCGTTTGAGGGCTGGTAAGTACAATGAGTACACCCCCCTCAACGTGTCCCTTGCCGATTTGTTCCAAGAGGCCGAACAAGTGGAAAGATTCCCTAAGCCAAAAACCCTCAAAAATAGGGCTAGCACTGATAAGTCCCTATTTTGTGAGTATCACAATGGCTATGGACATAGAACGGAAGATTGTTATGAACTTGGGGACACCATAGAGCAATTGATAAGAGAAGGAAGGTTGGCAAAATACATTGTTCCCAAAGGAGTTCGAGAAGAAGAACAACATTCCCTCTGAGGGATGAGGAGAAATGGAATCCGAGGAACCAAAGAACCTCGGAACCTAAAAAGAACCAAGGAGAAGACGAGAATGAGGACATGTTACTAGGACCATCAATGTCATTGCCGAAGGCTTTGCAGGCGGAGGCACGACAAAGTAGGCCCAAACAAAGTACCTCCAGGAGGTCCTCAGCTTGTCCTCTAAAAACATGAAGACCCAAAAGCTTCCCCCCATCTCCGAGATCACCTTCTCTAGTTCAGTTTGGAAGGAGTTATCCCAGGGCATGATAATCCGATGATCATCTCAGCAGTGATGGTCAATGCCAAAGTGAAAAAGGTATTTGTAAACCAAGGGAGCTTAGCTGATATTATCTTTCGAGATATGTTTGACAAATTCAAATTAAAAAATTCTAACCTGCAAACTTACAAAGACGAACTTATCAATTTCTCTAGAGAAAAGGTCCACCCAGACAGGTTTGTAACCGTCCATCTAACTTTGGGAAACCAACCTCATACCCAAATGATTAAAGTCGACATTTTAATTGTGGATTGCCCCTCAACCTACAACATAATTCTTGCTCGGTCATTGCTGAACAAAATTGGAGCCGTTATATCCATGGCATGTTTAATGATGAAGTTTTCTGCTAATAACGGGGAAATCACTGTCATGACGGCGGATCAAGCCGTAGATGAAGAGGCTACAACTCCAGCCTTGTGATTTAGAGGGGGAAAAAGAAGAAAAAAGAAACTGTCACTTCATCGAAGGTCCTAATAGTAGACCTTGACTTGAGGCTAAGGCAAGGAAGAAGGCCAAAACGCGATGGTGACTTGGATGAAATCCAAATCGGGAAAGAACAGGGTCAGACGACCAAAATCAATAAGAGCCTCCCAACTTACCTGAAGTTAGATCTGATAACTCTACTCAAGTCTAACACAGACCTATTTGCTTGGACAGCTGCCGACATGCCCAAGATTGATCAGGAATTCATGTCTTATCAACTTTTGGTGTTTCTAGGGGCCCAACTAGTTGCCCAAAAAAGAAGAAGAATCAGCCCAGACAGAGCCCTCGCTGTCCCAAAGCAAGTCCAAAAGCTCTTACAGGTGGGGTTCATCCAAGAAATAGTCTATTCGACATGGCTCTCTAATGTCGTAATGGTGAAGAAGTCCAGCAAAAAGTGGCGAATGTGTGTAGAAAACTCCGACTTAAATAAAGCCTGCCTAAAGGACCCATTTTCGTTACCGAGCATAGATGGTCTTGTAGACGCTGCCTCAGGGTTCCGTTTTCTCTCTTTTATGGATGCCTACTTAGGATACAACCAAATTCCAATACACCCGCTTGATGAAGAAAAAATGGTGTTCATAACGCCTATGGTTAACTGCTGCCATAGAGTTATGCCATTTGGATTGAAAAATGTGGGGGCTACCTACATCGATGACATATTGGTCAAGACTAAAGAAGAAGACAACCTCCTTTCCGACCTTGAAGTCGTTTTCAATTGCTTACGACAACACAACATGAGGCTTAACCCACAAAAATGTGCTTTTGCTGTCGAGGCTGGAAAGGTTTTGGGGTTTATGCTTACACATCAAGGCATTGAGGCAAATCCTGATAAATGTCGTACTATCCTAAAAATGAAGAGTCTGACGTCGGTTAAGGAAGTACAACGCCTAACTGGAAGGATTGCATCCCTCTCCAGATTTATGGCAGCTTCGGCACAGAAGGCTCTACCATTTTTCTCTCTCTTGAAAAAGGACAGTCCCTTTGAATGGACGTCGGAATATGAACTTGCGTTCTCCAAGTTCAAGAGGCACCTATCCTGTCCCCCGATATTGAGCAAGCCGGATGTTGGCAGGCTGTTGTTCCTATATCTTTCTGTAAGCAATGTGGCCATGGCCAGCGGTCTAGTCAAGGAAGATGCTAGACAATAATATCTTGTATACTTCGTTAGCAAAGTATTACAGGGACCTGAAGTCAGATGTCGGAAGATAGAGAAGGTCATAGAAAAGGTTACCTTGGCTTTAGTCATTACTACGGAAGGCTTCATCAGTATTCCCAAGCCTACACCATCATTGTCAAAATCGACCAACCAATTCGGCGGATGCTTCAAAAGCCCGGACTTGGTGGAGCAGATGGTTTCATGGTCGATCGAGCTATCAGAATTTGACATTCAGTATGAATCAAGAATGGCCATAAAATCCCAAGTCTTAGCGGATTTTTTAGTCGAAATGATGGAAGACGAGCACTCTTAGGAGCCGAGGTGGACATTATATGTAGATGGTGCCTCTAGCTCTAAGGGAAGTAGGGCCGGAGTAATATTTGAAATGGAAAGGAAGATCATAGTAGAGCTTTCTATAAAGTTTGACTTCCCTAATTCAAACAACCAAGCCGAATACGAGGCATTAGTAGTCGGGCTTAATCTAGCCAATGACATAAGAGCAAATCGACTCACGATTTGTAATGATTCCCAAATTGTGATGTTGCAAATCAACGAGGCATATCAAGCTAAGGATGCACTACTCTAAAAGTAACTTGAGAAAGCCAAAGATTTAATGAAGCCACTTAACGACATAGAGGTCCGACATGTCCCTAGAAAGGAAAACGTTAGCGTCGATATCCTCTCTAAGCTGGTTAGCACGAAACCAGGAGGGAACAACCAATCATTAATTCAAGAGACATTAAAATCTTCATCAATAGCTGAAACCCTTTTGACTTTGGCTATCGATGTGATCTCGAGCTGGATGAGTTCGATCATTCAATTTCTTCAAAATGGAACAAGACTCGAGGACCCTGTTGAGGCTAAGAGACTTAGCAAAGAAGCCTCATATTACACAATCATTGATGGACAATTGTCCAGGAGAGGTTTGTCTCAACTGCTATTAAAGTGTTTGGGGCCAGATCGGATTCTTATCATTCTTGAAGAAGTCCATGAAGGATCCTGTGGCCATCACCTCAAAGGAAAGGCACTGCTTCTAAAAGTCTTGTGAGCTAGCTATTATTGTCCCTCAATGAACAAAGACTTACTGGAATACGTGACGAAATGTCCGATGTGTCAAAAGAACACCTGCTCCATGTCATTCCCGCCGAGGAACTCTCATTCGTCATGTCCCCCTGGCCATTTTGTAAGTAGGGAATCGATCTCCTTGGTCCTTTCCCACTCACCTTGGGACAAGTAAAATATTTGATTATGGCTATAGATAATTTCACAAAGTGGGTGGAAGCAGAACCATTGTCTTCCATCACGCTTGCCCAGGCCTAGAAGTTTGTCTGGAGAAACGTATTTACCCAATTTGGTATCTTGGATTCGGTGGTAACCGACAACGGAACTCAATTCATCGATCAAAAGTTCCGAGGTTTCCTCACAAGCTACAAAGTTAAGCATCACTTCACCTCCATTGAGCACCCTTAAGCCAATGGTCAAGTCGAGGTAGCTAACAAGGTTGTACTCCAAGGTTTGAGAAAAAGACTTAGTAAAGCAAAAAGGGCATGGACTGATGAACTTGGTAATGTCCTATGGTCCTATCAAACCACTCCATAGTCCACAACAAGTGAAATTCCTTTCAAATTAACCTATGGGGTAGAAACAATGATTCCAATTGAAGTCAAAGAGCCCAACACGCAGGTAATGTTCCAACGTATGAATTCACAGGCTTTGCTAGAGGAGGCTGACCTCGCCAATAAAACAAAAGAAATGGCACCTATGAAAAAATGCATCAAAACATTGGATAACCAATCGATATAAAGCCGATGTTATTCCCCGAAAGTTCGAAAGAGGGGACTCTGACCCGCCAACATCGGGCCACCTCCTCCCAAGCAAGGAAAATTAGCAACCAATTGGAAAGGCCCTTACAGATTGCTGAAGTATTGAGAAAGAGGGCATATAAGCTCTCTAAACTGTTAGAATCTGAAATTCCGAGGTCCTGAAATTCCTTTAACCTCCAGAAATTTTTTGTTTGATGTAAACCATGCTTGTAACTGTACTCTTTTTCCTACTTCAGGTTTTGTCCCACTGGGTTTTCCCGAAGAGGTTTCAACGAGGTGGGACTTTGTGGGCCGAGTAGTATTCACACACTTTTGCTCGATTTTCAATATTATAATACTTTATTTGTATTCCATTTTATATTTGAAGTTTCTCTAACTTTGCAGGTTTATTCATTGCTTTAGCATTCCGTTAGTTCCTAAGGGACTAATCACCTCTTAGTTGAAATAAAAGCCTAGGCCCAACACCTTGGGAGTTACGATATCATAAGATCCAAATTTTCATCTCGAATCATTTTGAGTTAAGCAAAATTAAGATTCCTTAAGTACTAAGCTTAAGCAAAATTTAAACCCGATTATTAAAGACCTCAGAAAATCCAATTCAGTCATAATTAGTTTGGAAGGCCAGGTTTTCTCTATAACATCAGATTAATTTTTAAAGCGAGTTAACAAGCCAATCGAAATGTCACTAATATTCCCTTCAAGTTATTTAACTTAGGCAAAAAGAAGAGCACATATAATTGGCAATGTTAATTTCATTAATAAACTCGGAAACCGAGAAATGTCAAACTACAAAGGTCAATGTTAAGGCAAACAAGAAATGCAAAAGCATAAAGACATCAAGGGTTAGACACCGGATCTGCAAGGCCATCATCGTCATCATTGAGAGCAATCTCAATACGACCATTGATGACGATCTTATCTAGCCCGACTTCGCTGAAATTAGCATCTGGGCATATGACTTGACATTGCTCTAGAAGGTTGTTTTTGCTCTCATGGGCCGACTGTGCCCATAGCCACTCCATATGTGCCACTTCAGCCTTTGCTTTAGCAACAGCTTTAGATGACTCAGCACAAGCCTTCTGCAGCTCTGATATTTGAGCCTGTGACTCCTCTAACTATTTGTCCCTTGACTGCAATTGCTCTCTCAGCTCATCTGTCTCAACCCATTTGGCCTTCTCTAAGGCTGACTTTTCATTTTGAAGAAGGGAGAGTTTTTCCTTCAAGTCTTTGACCACACCTAGGGCTTGGATATCGGAAGTGATTACCAACTCAGAGTATCTAAGCAAGGTCATTGACTTCAGCATCGCCCTACCAACCCATTGAAATTTGTTCGCCAAATTCTCATCATCACCTTGGAGGCACTCGAGGAAGGTGGGGACCATTAGCTTCTTATCCATGAACTCGGAATAAGGAAAATCCCTCTCCATTACATGAAACTCCGACCTTTCCTTTGATGTCGGATCATCTTCTGGATCTACAATGATGGTTTTTTCGTTAGCCGCCTTTTTCCCCTTGCGTTTTTTGGGGGGATTAGCCTCAGGAATGGAGGAGTTGGGAGCAGTAATAAAAATTGGCTCTCCTGATCCGAAGGATGCCGGGCTATTGCTTCCGTCCCCTTCTAATGGTCTTTATAGGGTGCGACATCGAAACTCGGCCAAAGCGGACCTTGGAGGTGCCATTTCATCTACAAAAGAAATTCAAGTAAGAAATGACAAGTTAAGAAAAGAAAACAATTAGCAAAAGCAAGGATAAAGACCTAAATGTCTTCTAGCCTCCCCGAGATCCATGCCAACAAGGTTCTTCAAGTTCAAGTGATTTTTCTTGAAACATTGAAGGAAAAATTGCGCTATAGCTTATTCCTCGGGTTTGAGGTTTCTCTCCTTGACCTGAGGTGCACTAGTGTGCTTGCACCAGAAGCAATTAAATTGGAGCTTGCTTTCCAACGTCTCCTAGAACATAATGAAGCCAAAGCTCCAAAAACTTTGAAGAACATGGGTTTGAAGTGGTGGAAAGACTCCTCATAAAGAAAGAACACATTCCGGTTGGTATGCGCCCGAAATGATGGCCAGCCCATGGTTAAACCGCTGCCAATAAGGCGAGTTAAGATAAAAAGGAAGAATAATACATCGGGTAAGGGTAGCACTCCGAGATATTCGCACACGATCTCAAAGCCCCGCATCATGGCCCAGCTATTTAAGTGTAGTTGAGTACGAGCAACTTCGTTCATTGTAATATGGTGACTTGAAAATGGGTAAACAGAATTCGGACGCCTAGTTTCATGATAAGGATGTCGTACATCCACAGCCATCTCGAACCACCATCATGGTTGATGTAGCATACCTTGTCACTCATGCTTGGAGCTTCTAGAACATACCCTTCCTCATATTCACCTTCTAGAGTGATCAAATTTTCTTCTCAGAAGTGATGCAAAAACTCGAGGGTTACGGTTGAAGGAACTCCCAACACCTCAGGCTCCACCCATCTATATATCCACAGAATTGATGGAAAAAAAATGAGTGTTTTTTGTTTTCTAGCCATCATGGGTTCCAAGATAGACCTACAAAGGAAACCACCTCTAAATCATGAACTCAGAAAATGAGGGTCGAAAAGAAATTGGACAAAAAAGAAAACGAAGCCTATGGTGGTTTCCCCTCTAACGGATTAAGTCACTGGCAGATGGAGGAACAAAATGAAATGAAAAAGGCAAGGATAGCAACCACTACCCCACAGCCCAAAAATAGGGAACCAAATTTGCCACTACCAAACCATATTTCGCTACAAAAATAGTGAATAAATACAAAATATAGGAAAAGGAAGAGAAAGGAACGTACCTCTAGTGTTGGTTGAAAACTCGAAATATCAAGGAAAGTGGTAACACCACTCGAAAGCCCTCTGCAAACCTCTCTTCAGAAGCAGAACCCTCTCACGTGAATGCTATAGCTTTGGACAAAAGTGAATGAAAGAGGGAAGAAGAAACAGCGAAGGTATTTAAAGGGGTTCATATGTCCTTTATCGCGCATCCCAAATGTCGCCGGGGGCAAAACCTATCCTTTCAGTGCAACAAGTTGTGGGCTAACTAGGAAAAGCATCCCTCTTCAAATGATGAAAGCACGTAAAACGAGGTGCCAAAATGCCAAGTGTCTCCTCAGGATGAATCGACATGACGATTCAACTAAGAAGGGAAAACAACGCATCCCTAGGAAGAGATCGGATCATAAATAGATTGATTATTCCATCTTCGATTCTGAGAAACTCGGCAACCGAAGTTGCCACCTTAGTTACCGAGTTAGGGCCACTATTACGGACTAAGAACATGAAGCCCAATTCGGCTTGATATGAGAAGCCCATATTGGATAGGTCTCCATCAAAACCAAAGGCCTAATTCGGAGCCCATAAATATCATTTCGAGGCCCATGTCAAAACCCACTAACCGTGAGTAGTTTGGATGGTATCCATGGCTTCCCCGGAACGATATTCGCCTAATGTGCTACCGCCTAGTTTGGACTAAATGATAAGCCTCATGCCTTTACCAGTCCCGAGATATTCCTCGAAGTTGTGGAATGACCTGAGCCATCCTAAATTATCTACTATAAATAGTCAATCAATCATTGAAATCAAGTACGCAATATACACCTTACTTAGCACCTCTAGCATTCTCTGACTTGAGCATCAGAGTCTTTGCAGGTACACCATCACTGCCGCGAGGATTCAACTTCAACCACAACACACTCAACGTTGGATCAGCCTTTGGGGCACAAAACCAAAGTTCGGATCTCGTATCAGGTACCCACCTCCGAATAATAATTATATTAACACTAATGTGTTCTTTGTTAAATAAATGTTTTGACTAAATATTTTATTTGAATCTTTAATTTCTCATTGCATTAATGCTTTTCTATTACAATTATTATGCAATATTTAACTTATGCATATTTTAATTACTAATAATTTGATTTATTTGAATTTATTTTATTTTGACCTTTCATTTCTCTCAATAAATCTTTTTTGATTTTTCATCTTCTATAATCATTTAATCATTTAGCATAAGATGCATGTACTAAACTGAGATTTTACTCGATAATTGATATCTTTAAAAAAATTAAAATACAATTAAGATTGAATTTTGTAAAATTTAAAAAAAAAATAAAGAGAACAATTGCAAAGATCTTTTGCATGCATAAAAAACTCTCTTAATTATTCTTTAATTTTTCATTTATTTTATTGATGTTTCTCTATTGAAATTATTATGTGACATCTCTTTAATTAATTTTATTTCAATTACTATAAATTATATTTATTTTGACCTTTCAATTGCTTCAAAAATTCTTTCTTAATCTCTTATCTTCTATAGATAATATGATAAACTAGAATTTCATTTAAATGTATTTTAAAAAAGTTATCAAAATACAATTAAGGTCAAGTATTATAAAATTAAAAAAAATTGAATAGTAACAATTGTAAAAAATTTTCACATCATAAAAGAATTAGCTTAAATTGTTAAAATAAACATAAGAATTTTTATTTAATATATTTATGTAAAGTTGAAAGATAGATGTAAATATTCTTCCAAATAAACAATAAAAATTTAAAAAGATAACTATTAAATTTTGGATAGAGTCTTTTTGTTTTGTTTTGAAATATTATTTATATATTTACTTTATTTCACTTTGTTTTAAACGAAAATCTTAACTAAATATTTTAGTAAAAATAAACAAATTGAAATATACATACATATATATATATATATATATATATATATACATACATATATATATATATATATATTAGAATTTTATTTATTTATTTAATAAAAATTATAATAATGAATAGTTAACTTATATAACCCATACACCGCACCACATAAATAATTAGTATAATACATAAGGGGTTAATTAGTTTTACCATTTGTTTTGTATAACGGAACACAGATAATATGGGCATTTGTAATTCAGTTTTGATAGTTGATTGTAGCTCACATGATACTGACTGCTCTGTGCTCAAGTTTTCACTAGTCTCAAAAAGAAAAAGTGTCACGTTATGTTGACTCTTTAAATTTCCCTTTTTTCTTTTTGTCTCTTTTTCTTTATCGGATCTTATTTGCAATTATTCGTTTGACCTGGTTGACTTGCACGTGCCGTGAAGCTTCGTCTTTCTTAGAAATACTGGGCTGTTTGGCAATGACTTTTAAAAACAGTTTTCAATTTTAAAAAACGAAAAAACAAAAAACCTGTTTGGTAAGATGATTTTTTGACATTGATTTTAAAAACTAAAAAATACAATGTGATTTTTAAAAGTAAGAAATGGAAAACAGGTTCAAGGATGTTTTTTGTTTTTTTTTTTTTCCAAAAAAACAAAGGGAAACGCGGTGACATTATTATAATAATGTTGTTTTATTGGTTTTGTTCCCTATTCGAATCTCACATCTTCAATTTTAGCATTTGCGTTTAAGCACGAACAGGAGCCCACGGTTCCTCCTGTCAGTGCAAGAATGCACCCGTAGATAGCATAGGAAACACAATATTACATCTTCACATACAACTTTGGAAGAGTGCATTGCTCGTAGACACAAGCCTCCTGAACATCGCGAGGAGCAGTATGCTCGACAATGCTCCTTACCAGATTTTTTTATCTATTAGTTGTGAAATTTTTATTTTCAATTTAAAGGTGAGCCTACACAGCGAAAAATTTTTAGTAGAAATAACATTTTTCTATAAATTCTCAAGCATGTGATTTGCGTATAAGACACTGCCGGCTGAAGTCAACCATAAGAGTCTCAAAACTTTGTCACAATTAATTGTTTTGTTTTGTATTCTTTTTTTTTTTTTCCTTTTCTTTTTCGCTTTTAGTTAACCGTGGTTTACGCTTTGAATAATCATTGGAAGCAGTTTTAATCATCAAAACAGGAATACACATGCACATGATTTGAATATTCCGCCAAACATTCACCTACATGACACGAACTTTCCAACTAGTAACTGGGAAGGTTTATAATAAGATTCGAATGATCTTTGGGTGGGCTTAAATTCTAAGATCAAATCTGTCATTTATTATTTAAAAGTCAAGTGTTGTTGACAAAAAAACCTTACAATTTCATTTATCTCCGTCTATAAGTTTCTGATCCACCGAGTCATGAGAGACATCATCAAATAATGTAAATTAGTTCTGTTCACACCAGTATAAGCCAATAAAAAGTTGATAAATCATTTACTTTGTGCAGTTTTTTTAAATTTGAATTAAAATTTGTTTTAAAATAAATTATATGGCAATTTTTTATTAACTAATTGTATAAAGATATTTTACACAGTTAATATATTAAGATTAGACTCTATGTTCAAACTATTTTCTATTGTAAACTTCTTACACACATAATAAACAAAAGTTAGACTCTTATATAAAAATTAGTCATATAATTTGAACCGCAAAATCCAGGACTTTATCCGCTAAGCTGGTCTAATTGGAATTTTGAATCAGATTTTGACGGAGTGAGTGAGGGCCTATTTGAGTTTGTGACCAACTTGATCCTTGATGATATTATAATAACTAAAAAGCAAATTACTATTTTATCCTTATTATATCTTTCTCTTCCAACTCTCTCCCTCTTTGTCTTATCTCGTCCTCTTTTCTTTCCCATCTCTCCACTATATTAAGTTCTTCTTCTTCTCCTTCTTCTCCTTCTTCTTCTTTTCACTTTTTCAATTTCTTTCTTGATTTTTTTTAATCAATTTGACCCACCTTGTTATTTTAATCAATGAAGAAAAACAAATATTGGAGATACAAATTGCAAGCAGCACCTCCACCATTGAAATTAGACAATCCCCCCTGAAATATGTCTGCTTTGTCCTCTGCTGCTACCATCTTTGCCTTCTCTGTTGGCATCTTCACCACCCTCTTATTCTTCTACAACAACAACTCTTTCGTGGGCTTCTCGAGTAGCAGCACTTTAGCAAAAATGAAAAAATGTTCATCCTGCAGTACGATAGAGGCCAACTCACTGCCATGGCTGTCCAAAGGGAGGTCGAAGCTCCTTCCATCGCTGCCATTAGTCGGGTGTGAAGGATTTTTTAAGGTGATATGGTAAAACTCAATATTGTACGATATGATAAAATAGCCAGCAGTAGTGCCATGGCTGGCGATGGGGCACTGGTGCCGAGTGATAGGGGAGAGGACTGTTGGTGGTGTTGGTATTAAGGAAAAGGGCGATAGTGTGGTAGAGTGATAGTAGAGAAATGAGAAAAATAAGAAAGATAAAATAAACAAATCACATAAAATTATTTTTTAAAATATAAATATAATTATTTTAGGATTTTTTTATAATATAAAATTTCAATCTCAACCATTAAATATAATTTTAATGATTAAGATTCAAGGACCAAATTAGTCCCTAACTTATAATGCACCATCACAAAATCCACCTTGGATTTTGCATCAAACTAAGTTCACTCAATACTAACCTTTGTCTTTTTAAAAAGTGTAAATTACACCTACCTCCCCTAATGTTTGGTGAAATTCACCCCGACTCTCCTCTATCTACAAAAATATACATTGACCTTTGCTAAGTTTTAAATAATATTATACTCGATACCCTTGTATTTTGTAAAATGTGATACTAAATATCTCTATAAACATAACATTGACCTCTCTTAACCTTTCCCAAAGGCACGTTAGTGTAGCTTGGACAAATACAAGGGAGTCAAGGCGAATTTCACCAAATCTCAAGGGAGGTCAGTGTAATTTACCCTTTTAAAAATTATTGTTAAAATGATTGTGTATGATTTTTTACTTTTTAAGTTAATTTATTATACATGAGAAGGTTTTTCCTCATATTAGGGAACTCTTTTCTCTTTTTCTACTTGTATATATAACTCATTATTTTTGCTCAATTATTTAATAAAAATTTATAAGATTCATTTTTATATTTATATTATGTTGTATCTAACTATAATAATGAATTTAGCATAGAACTAAGTTATGTTTTATTGAAATAATAAAATACTTTTTATATTGCACAATTTTGAAAATTTTTCTTCTTTATCTAACTCTTTCATTTTGATTAGTTGATTTGCGGCCGAACTGCCATCCAAGTTGTATAACTTTGATTAAAAATCAATACATATACATTAATGTAGCGTAAACTAAACGGAAAAGAAAAAAAATAAAATTAAGTGTATACCACTAAAGTAGTCCCTATCAATTTTTATATCAAATAAATTAATCTCTAATAAAAATAAATTAACAAATTGGTCCATAACCTTTTAAAATGTTGAATAAATTAGTTCAAAACAAAAATAAATTGATAAATTAGTCCCTAGTTTTTTAAAAATTAGACAATTTAGTCTCTCTATCAAGTTTTTTTCATTAAATACTATGATGGACTAAATTATTTGATTTTTAAAAAGTTAAAGACTAATTTGTCAATTTATTTTTGTTAGAAACTAATTTATCCTATATTTTAAAAAATTAGGAATCAATTTATCAATTTATTTTTATTAAGAACTAATTTATTCGACGTAAAAATCGATAAGGACAATTTTGGGGGGTTTACTTTAAAATTAAGTCGACTTCTTCATTATAAGCCACTTCATCATCTATGCTACTAATAATTAAGACTCAAAACATAAAAACTTTTGCCATGTGTGAGCTTCACATCAACTCTAGCCCATCACTTTCTCACACTTACTAATAAAGAAAATATTTCAAACTAAAACTATTAAAAAAATATTTAATTTCAAAATTTAACTTACAATAAATATAAACCCCTGATTTGCTCCTTTACTAACTCTTTTTAAATGTTCACTACTCAAATATCTCTATATCATTTCAACCACAAAGTTGATTAAATTAATTTAAATAAATTTATATTATATTATATTTCTTTATAAAATTAAAATAATTTGAAATAAAAATTTCAAATTTAATGAATGTTAATATAACTGTTACCAACCCCATTACCCTTCTACTACTAAGCTAATTATTTCATATTTTTTTAAAAAAATATAAAACTAAATTTAAAAATTAATGTTGGCAATTGTTAGCATGAATTACCAATGTATTTTGCCCAATCAATTTTAACTACTCATCTTTTTGTTATCAAGAACTAATTTTTAGTCTTTCTAAAAGTCAATTACTTGTACTACTATTTTTCTTTGAGTACTTTATTATATAATTAGTCAACACGTCAAATTTCTCTCCCAATTTTTATGTATTTATTTATTATTTAAGAATTTATTACCTAACTATATCATTTCCTTTTTATTTTTTCAGAATTAGAGTACCATCCATCTATAAAATAATATTTTGTCATCTTTTATTTTTGCAAAATGATTTTGATTCTTGACATAGTAATTCACACACGAATGCCCTTAGAAAAACATCACATATTTTTATTTTTTTTTTTCAAGTATTGAGGCCAATGATAATTTATTGAGATACATTACTAAAAATTAAGAGATAGTAGAAGCATCATTATTTTTATCTTTAAGCTTTCATGAGAAGCTTTTATATATCTTATATATATGTCCATTCATATATTTTTTTCTTTTATCAAAATCCCAAAATCTCCTTCTTTCTATAATGGCTAATTTGTATTTTCTATCTTCTACTAGATGTTGTCATCGGAGTTATTCCTACATAGCCAATGAATGAAACAATAAGAGCTCTTGCGGTTAATAGCAAGGAAATGGAGATTTATTTCACTATTTTTTTTTCTATATATATGACCACAAACATGTAAATTGAGTTTGTATCGCAACTTTTGTCCCTATCATTGAATCTATGTTTTTTATTTATATGGTTTAATGTTGTTTGTTGGTTTAAGAATTTGATTTTGGAAATTTTTGGTTTCTTGTTTTTGATTTTTCTACAAGATGGATACAAGTTTGATGTTGTAAAGGAGATTTTTTATTGTGCTTTACTATTCAATCGTGAGCTACTCTCCAAACCTTTAAACTCTCTTTATATTGTTTAGAATTTTCTAATTCCTTTAAAAGAAGATGGTGCATTCTCATTGGCAAAGATATATAACAATTAGCAATGGAATAATATCTGTACTTGTTGATTCTTTATCTTCAATTTATCTCTAAAAAAATGTATTTTGCTCTAAAAGAAGGCGTTTATTTATTTATTTTCTTTTTTAGTTTGAAATAAATTTCTATACGATTTTTATTTTTATATCAAGCATTTTTTTTTTAAATTTTGGAAATCAAGTTTTGGGAAAACGATTCATATAACATATATTATTCAAATAATTCCTTCATTTTATTTTTATACAACCACTTTTTCAAGAATTAATCAATGTCAACATAGGGTTTATTTAAATTTCTAACTTTGAAACAAATAAAAATACAAGGTTAAGTAAACATATAACTCAACCTTCTCTATTTCTGACAGAGTATACAAAAACTATATAAATTGTAAAGTTAATAAATTAATTTTAAGTATTTTCAATCATATCTTTTAAAAATTAGAAGTATATATTTTTATAAAATAAGTTATACTTTTAATAATTAATTATTTTTATATGATTAATTAATTAATTGTTATATGGAATAGTTTTATATAATTTTATTTTTAAAATTAATTTACTAGAATATTAAAAAATAGAGAAGGAGAAAAAATGAAACATTTTTGAGTTGTTTGATAATCATTTAAAAATTGAGATTAGATGATTTTATTTTTTATTATTATATAATATGTAATTTTATGCTTATTTAAATTTAGTGTCTTACAAGAAGTTTCAATTTTAAACATAATGTCAAACATGAAAAATTTATTTTACTTTTTTATTATTTTTGCTTTTTATTATCTTTTATATTAGATTTTATTTTTCAAATTATTAAAGTTGTAATAAAATTGTATATTAAATTTTATATTTATCAATTATTTTTTCAATTTCAAATCAAATTACGTAATTTTTATACATAATCTTTTTTATATAAAATTTTTATATTTGTAAAAAATTTTACAATTTTTTTTTATTTGTCAAATGTTTTTTATTCTCTACGTTGCACTGTTTCAAAAACTACGGATATTATTATATCATAGATGACTAAATTAGCGAATGTATCATAATATCTTTCTTGCCTTAATGTCTGTTAGGTGTTAAGCAAGATGACAAAATAGAAAAGAAACTCCCAAAGTGAAGAAGTCAATGTTCCATTCTACTTTCTCTGGTTTGCCCCAATAATGGTCCAAAAAGGCTAACCAAAATTAAAGCCTCCAACCATTAACAAAAGTGACCAAAGTTCCATTTTTAACCCTTCATTGCTGTTTCCTTGATCCTTCTCATCAAAACCCAAATCATCAAAAAGTTGAATAGTTCCTCAAACCTCAGCTATACTCAGCGCGCAATCACTGGGATCTGCCTTAAACCCAAGTGGGTCGTTTTTTCTTCTGTTTGGATAGCGTTTCATTCTGGGGTTGTTGCTCTTTTTGCCACCATTTATGCAAATTTGCCTTTTTATCCTTTCAAGTTTGAGACTTTTTTGGCTTCCTTTCAAGTTGCATCTGAAAAAGCCTTAACCTTTGAAACCTTTTTCTGGGTCATTGGGGTGATTTTTGTTGATGGGCGCTTGTTGGAGCAACCGGATTAAGGCTATAAGTCATTCTAATACAGGTCAGCTTCTTGTTGACTTGCATCTTCACATTCTTGTTTCCTCTGTCAATACTTGCATAAGCTAATGTTAGTTTTTCTTCAGATTTTGGGTCTGTGTGGGGTTGGAAATGGAATATGGGTTTGGTTGTCACAGACCCGAGTTGTTAACTTTATGGATATCTGTGCAATCATGTGCATGTATCCTATAGTCTATGGAACATGCTTGAGAATTGAAATCCTTGCAAGTTAAGGCTGCTATGCCTTTTTTCTGATATGGTGATTTGTGCTTCATAAAGACAGAGTTTGATTTGGGAAACCCATTGGATTGTTAAACTCTAGATTATGTTGTAGGTTTTGTAGTTCATACCCCTTTGTAAATCCCCACACAGAAGAATGGTTTTCTTAAGATAGTTCCTATGGAGAAAAAAAAATTTATTTAAGTCTGAGGGTAATTTTTGTCAAAAACAACATAAGGATAATTTGGGGTTTTTATGGAGTCCATGTAAATTTGGTATTATGAGTGAAAGCTTTGTTTATTTTGTTAGTTTTAAGGCCAAAGATGGACAGTGAGCTTTTGTAAACTTTCTTTCTTGGTATTGATGATGTGATGTAGGTTTCACTTCTAGAAGTGTCAGCAGGAATGGCTATGACATCAGCTCAAGTAGCAGGAACTCATCAACCTCCATAACCTCCGCTCCTCGAAGTGAGGGTGAGATCTTACAATCTTCCAATTTGAAGAGCTTCAGCTACAATGATCTAAGAGCTGCCACAAAAAATTTCCGCCCGGATAGTGTCTTAGGGGAGGGTGGGTTCGGTTCAGTTTTTAAGGGCTGGATTGATGAGCATTCACTAGTTGCTACCAAACCAGGAATAGGCATGGTTATTGCTGTGAAGAGGCTTAACCAGGATGGGTTGCAGGGTCACAAGGAATGGCTGGTTAGTATCAATTATTTTGTGGAAACTTGGTCAGTTACCCCTCTGGTGCATACTTTCTGGCTTTTCAAACTTTAATTCATCAAATATTAACAAAGTTCTAGGCAACTTCAAGATTTTAGGGATACTCATTCACTTTCCCTGTCTGAACCTGTTTGAGGGATTTTCTATGGAACTGTATGTTCTCCTTGATCTTAGGTTCAATATTGACCAAATCGTATAACTTTAATAGCTCAATTTGGATGGACTTAATTATAATACTGAAGTTCAACCACAATCCAAAACTGGTTTCATAATAGTTAACGTTCTTTTTGTTTTGTATTGGTGGACTCACAGGCTGAAATCAACTATCTTGGGCAACTGCAACATCCTAATCTTGTCAAGTTGATAGGATACTGCTTGGAGGATGAGCACCGGCTTCTGGTTTATGAATTTATGCCTAAGGGTAGTGTGGAGAATCATCTGTTCCGAAGTTAGTACTTTCAATTTTAGCCGAATTTTTTATTTCTCCTTTTCTCTTTGTTCCCCTTAAAAGAATTATTATTACTAATTTTTTGGTTGAATAGTAATAATTTGAACTTAAACGCCAGAGTTCTAATACTGATGTTGCCTGAAATCACCATTAATGCAGGAGGTTCTTATTTTCAGCCATTCTCTTGGAGTATGCGAATGAAAATAGCCCTTGGGGCTGCAAGGGGTCTTGCCTTTCTGCATAGTACAGAAGTTAAAGTCATATACCGTGACTTGAAGACTTCGAATATCCTGCTTGATATTGTATGTACATAATTTCAGACCTGAGCATGTCCTTTTATAGTCGAATATAATGGGTTAAGTAGTTGATTACTAAGTTGCTTCACTGTATGCTGCTTTGCAGAATTACAATGCCAAACTTTCTGACTTTGGGTTGGCCAGAGATGGTCCAACCGGTGATAGAAGCCATGTCTCTACTAGGGTCATGGGAACCCGTGGATATGCAGCACCAGAGTATCTAGCAACAGGTGTTCTCTCTGGTGTTTGTCAAATTCTGTTCCAAACTTTAATTTTGGGTTTCCTGCACCAATCTTCCATGCTAAAACTATGCGTTTTGGTTGATAGACTGTATTTTCACATGATCTTTTATGGTCACTTTCTTTATCTAGTACTCAAATTTTCTGAAGTGGTTGGTTTTAGCACATTGTTGCATCGGTAGGGTTTTCAGCATCCTTTCATGTACATAGTACCTGAATCTTCAAGTTTTTTGGAATACTAACTACCAAGGTTCCCCATTGTCACTTTTCTTGGGATACATCTGCACAATCCCTGTATCTTCATAACATGTTCTGTTTCAATTGTCATTTATTTTGTTGCTGTCCATTGTGATTTGTGAACTTAGATTTGAGCAGCTTCTAGTTTTTCATATTAATATGCAAACAAGTAAGTGATGCCTACTATGTTTTCATCACTGAATAATTTTTGTTGTGCTAGGTCATCTCACTGCCAAGAGTGATGTGTATAGTTTTGGAGTAGTTCTTCTGGAAATGATATCGGGTAGACGAGCTATTGACAAGAACCAGCCATCCGGAGAACATAACCTAGTTGATTGGGCCAGGCCTTATCTATCTAATAAACGCAGAGTTTTTCGTATAATGGATCCCCGTCTTGAAGGTCAATATTCCCAAAGTCGAGCTCAAGCTGCGGCCGCCCTTGCTGTGCAATGTCTTGCTGCGGAGCCTAAGGCCAGGCCAAATATGGATGAGGTGGTAAAAGCATTGGAACAGCTTCAAGAACCAAAAGACTTGCACAAAAAGAGTTCTGATCCGAAAGAACATCGTGTGCATGGTTCTGGCCTCAGCCATCCCAATGGCCACCCTGCACCTGGCAAAGATAGCGCAGATGCTCACAGAAAGGCTTCAGCTTATCCCAGACCTTCTGCTTCTCTTCTTCAGTGATGAAAGAATTTTGTGACGCGGCAAGTAGTAGGCAGAACGCAAGAAGTTCAGAAGTTTAGGGGTGGCATGAACCATATTTATGCAAGCAATGTATAGTTTTTGCTTCTCGTGTTGTATTTTTATGTTACATTAGAAATTTTTTTCTTGTGGTCCTAATTGTTAGGCATATACAAGTCTAATATAATATGGAATTATGCATACCCAAGGGGTTCATTACTTTTGAACCTTGTATAAAACAGCTACAATACCTATGTGGATGGTGCACTACTTTTTCATCTTGCATTTAATACAATAGAAGTCGTCACCGTGTTGACTACTTCACTTGAATCACTTCCATCCCAACCACCAAACCCTGTTGACTCAGCCTTCTAAATTTTGCTTCCAAATCGTGGCAGCATTGCCGAGATGAGTTTCTTCAACCATTCTTCTCCTTTACCTTTTGAAATTGAAGCATAACTAACTTCTCAGCAGTTGGCATTAGTTACAACTAATATGAATTTGGAAATTTATTTTATTGTAAAATAAAACTAATGAAGTTTCATTTGGCTCGAAATTTTAAATGGAATCCTAGCTTTGTACTATTATTCGTTGAGAAAATGGCCAATAACAATATGGGAGTATTGATAAGTTATTTATCATTAAATTCAGATCCAAGCCTAATATTACTTCCCATCTACAAGTTCAAGCCTAATATTTGATTTGTAATCAGTAATCGCTTTGGCACTCCTACCTAAAACATGATGCCTAGTCTGTATGTTTTCTTTTGTATTTAGGAGCCCCTACAAGGAGAAGTATAGGCGGAAAGAGAGGATGGGTACATGGGGAGTTGAACTTAGATCCAAATCACATCAACCCAAATTGTCATTAAGTTACAGCTCATTGGCGTTGCTTTGATATCATCATTAGGATTGATCCCCCCACCCCCCAAAAAAAAATCATTATTTGGAAGGGAATTCTAACCTATTCTTAAGGAATTTTGGCCCCCTCAAGTGATGAGTGATGTCATATGGTTAATACTTAATTCAATTGGTGAAATAGTTAATTGCGTCATTCTCTCCTAGAGACTAAGTTATTTAGATAAATTATTAATTAATTTATGATTTAAGTGGCTCAATATTTGTTTCTCTTAAATAATATTTCATTTCCTAACTTGTGAAAGTAAAAAATTAGTATTTAGAGAACTTTATCATATAATAGATAGATTCGATTTGTGTCAAATTTCTTAAAGGGAAGTGAAATCTAGATATTAGTGATTAAAAAAAAAGAGACAATTAATTAATAATATATTTATATCTTATCACTTGAGAAAAAGTTAGTGAGGTGATGTGACCTAAGAAGAAGGAGGGTAGTAGAAGGTAGGGCAACCCAAAAATGAAAGTAAAAAAATTGGAGAACTTTAGAACCCATTTGACACACTTGAAGGATAACATCTAATAGTATAAGAGTTTATAATAAAGCACTAATTGAAATTTTATACTATATAATATTTGATATATCACTTCATAAAATATTATATTATATAAGATAATATTATCTTTTTACTATCACTATCACTTGTTTATTTTCAATATAAGCCTATGTAACACCCTTTTATTATTTTTTTTGGGCCAACAATTTTCATTGATTGATAATCCAAGATAATAAAATGTTCACAATAGAGAATCTAATATATCAGAACCAGATTAAACAAAAGCTAAGCCGAATATTATAATCAATAGACTCTATACAATTCATAAAATACGCAACAAAATACATAGTCATTTTTGTATGACACTTTAGATAAACATGAGAGCACAAGTGAGCTCATCAAATCTCTTATCTTGGTTTTAAAGTTTCTAAATGCCAACTGTATAGAAAAAGGACAATGAACATGATCACCAACTAAACACTGCATTCACATATTCTATGGAACCAACACACCAAACACGGGGCTATGTCTATTTTGTGGTACATAATAGCACATCAATAATTGTATGAAACAAGAGCATTGAGCATGAGGGCACTAAGCCTACACCATGGTATATATCAACACGCCAATAATCATACAAAAGCAAAGCATTGAGCATGGGGCAACAAGCCAACATCGTGGTATACATCAGAAAATTAGCAACCATTGAGCTTAAATGGACTATCCAAAATATAGGCCTACTGCCTTAGGCTATGTGCTGTCACACATAGACATAAAACAAAACAAACACAAATCCAACTATCTACTATAAGTAGATGTATTTGATGTATTACCTAATCCAAGTGCAATCCTCTAACAAGGTATGAAGCATAAGCTACTGCGAGATCTATGAGATTGTGAAATAGCCTCACACTATTTCTCACAATACAAATACCACCACTATCAACAAAACACACTAGACAATAGACATTAAACAAATCATCATGGAAAGGAGAAGTTTTTATTTGGGGGGGGGGGATACTATACACACTATAAAGAGAAGGGGGTTGTCAAATACCATAGAGGAAAAAGCCACCTTCATGGCACCGGCTCCCCCTTCAAGAAAGGATGAGGAAAGGATGCTTTTGGTTGAGGAAGAGAATCATAGGGTGGCTTTGGACACCTATGTAACATCTTTGTTGTTATATCTTATCCCATTTATGTGGGTCTATTGAAAAAATTTTCTTTTGAGTTCTGTTATTTGAACATGAGGTTGGGACACCCAAATAAAATATATTCTCATATAAATATATAATATATTATCTTATCTCGATATATGTGTATCTTAAAACTTATCCACACTCATATAAATATATTATATCCAATATTATGTCTATAGATAGTACGTACCATTGGTGGAATTCAAAAAAAGTTAAAACCAAATATGTTGAGCATTGTTGACTTGTGAGATTGCTGAACGAAATTCAATGCAATATTTCGTAAATTTAATTGGAAAGGCCCACAAGTTAATAAAAATGCTCTACTTTAGCACATGCAGCAAATTCAGTTTTAGTACGAAATAAAATTATCCAAAAATTACTTTTAAGTATTTCTTATTCAGAGCTTCTAAATTTTGAAATGTTGAAACTTTTCTCAAACGCATGAGAAGATATACGTCATTATCGGAGTAAAGAGTAGAATGATTCTTTCTATACATTAGTTTCACTTGGTAATAAAATCAACATTTTATTCTTAACTTCTACTTTGTCCAATGAGTCCCATCGAGCTTGTGTTATCAGTGGATGTGGTAACCTCTCTTCTCATCTTGATCAAAGTCAATACTTATCCATATAAGTATATATTCGTGTAGACTCATGTTCCAAGTTGCCATGTAGGAGCTGCCAATAGTCACCAATTTTAGCCCGCAGAATGCAAAGAGATGCCTCCTCTCTGTAGTGCTTCTCTTTCAAGTGTGTCTGAAAAGACCATATTTCTTCATTTATGGCATCAAAATCTTTCTTAGCAAACTTGATTTTGGTTTCAAGTGCCCGTTTTTCCTTCCTCATCACCATTAACTCATTCAATACGGCCTTGCAGAAGTAAATCAGAAATAAATGTAGCTATTATGAAATTGAAAGGGTGCAATGCAACAATGTGAATCCAAAAACAATATCCAAAGTGTATATATTCCACCTACCTTAATTGTGTTTCTCACTCTATTTTTTGTGGTCTTTGAGTTCCAAACTTTTCCACTCATAGTAGCACTACTAGGAGCCTTTCTATTGGCCGCTTCAGATAATTTGATTTCTTCAAACAATCGATCACAATTCTTCTGGTTGTGGTTCTTATGGTGGCAAGCATCAACTGGGGAAGTTGAAATAGCTCTCTTTTGTCTCAACTTTTTCTCCCTCAAGATTTTCTTTTCCTCTGATAAATTTTTGCTCCCATGTAGCATCCAGTGGTTTAACTTCTAAAGCCATCAATTGGACCATCAAAAATCAGAACAGAAAAAAAAAAAAAAAAGAAATTTGGTTTCTATTCTTACATGGTTATCAACCTCTTCGGTTCTGCTTAACTTAGTAGTTCTCCCCCTACATGCATTATTTGGAAAAGCGAATTTGTCTAGCTCCAAATACAAGTTTCTCAGCATCTCCTTTTTAAAATCAACTGTTAGATTGAGAGTGTAAGTGTAATAGTTCTTCAGACCTTCCAACCTTGAAAGCACCTGTTCCCGCTCAAACTGTACGACAGATATTTTCCATAGAATGAAATTCTTGACATCATCAGTAAAATCCTTCTCGATAACTCAATTTTTGATAAACCATGTATAGATTTAAGAAAATCTTGATCACTAAATTATTAACACAATCTATCCAAGTTTTTTCCCGTTAGGTTAATAGGCACATTCACACCTCAGTTCAAACCACATAAAAACACCACCAAGCCTATCAGTATCTTTACATACCACTTTTTCTTTGATCTTTTCTGAAAGTGCTCCTTGTCCATCTCAAACAACCTAACTGCCTCTTTGATTCTGATCATGTGATCGGCTTCTTTCGGCCAAACTTCGACAAAACAAAATGGCAGGACTTTCTTGGATACATGTTCTGCATCAGCAACACCCTTTGATGCCCGGCCAAGATCTGATCTCAGATTGTGTTTTTCGCATCTGTCACTTTCAACTTCTCTTTCAGTAAGTGATGATGTCTTCCGTATCAGACTGGATTCTGTTTTATCCATATAGCCGACTTTCCTGTGCCAAGGCTCACTTCAATTCAAAATTTGCAAGTTAGTTCAATGTTAATCTTGACTCTGACGCAGCCATAGACTCTAGTCAATGGAAATTGACCAAGACAAATATTTATTTTGCATTCATTGAAAATTTATGCCAGAAGATACTAACCTCAGTCTTTGGAATTGTCTATGCAGGTTCTTCCAATAAATGAGAAAATTGATCACAGCTTGAATTATCTGATTATAGTTTGAAGACAAAAGAAACAATGTTGTCACATATATATAGGCCCTGCATCAAATATATATTGTAATAGTCAACTCCCTTGCAGGCCACGCCAAGGAAGTCAACATTACCTTTAATATTGTTTGGTTATAAAACATTGCACAACTATGATGCAGGCACAAGGTGCAAGTTTCTAAACTCAAGATTGGTGTTGTCTGGACTGGACCAGATATGGTTCATTCCCATAATTATATTCATGGACCAGCCGATCATTATTCAAAAGGGGGGGAAAAAAACCTTTAATTCCATAAATTCTATCTTGTTGCATGTTAACTTTTTTAGTAAGTTATATATGAATCACAATGAGATGAAAGAAGATACGAGGATCAAAAGAGCACCAGCTTGGAAGCATGATTTCCACTAAAACTAAAATGCTAAGGTGGCAAGCAAGGTAGAAGAAGCTAATGAGTAGTTATAAGTTGTTTATGTAAATTGTAACAGTCAGTAAGAAGGTTGTAGTAGTTCATAATTGTCATTTGCAAGAATTTTATCTTATCACGAGAGTTCACGTTGACTCAAAAAAGAAGAAGAAGAAGAAGAAGAAGAAAATAGAAACATATTCAATTCACCTCAATTCTTACAGTTTCTTAGTTCCAATAATGTCATCCAATCTGACTAATCACAACATTGTTCAAGATTTCAATTGTTTTTCAAGATAATGTTCATTTATGTTATTGCTGCTCCATAACATACCTCAACACAGGAACCATTTCCAGCAGAGTACTGTTAGTTTCACGGACTCCCCTATCACGGATATCACACAGGCAAAATTTTTAATGGTTCGTTACTCTTTTTCTCAATAAACCACCTTAAGCTTCAAAAAAGTCGTGACAAAAAAAAAAAGGCTCAAAAAAATTGACATCAATAACTATTTTTTTCTGGGTCGAATATATCAATAATTATTTGCATCGATTTTTTTCCAGAAAGAAGGGGAGTTGCTTTGGGCTTCCATTGGGCCCAAACCAAGGCAACAAAAACGCCCACTAGCACCTGTCCGTTGAAGCCCACCGAACACTCCTGGGACCATCTTCTCCATTTCCAAAAACCCTACAAAACCCGCTCATTTCCAGCAACCACCCAAAAACCCTACTCCCCCTTCCACTCGCCTCCACCCCAAAACCCTAATCCCCCATTTCTTCCTACCATATCCACCAAACCCCCCACAACCATGACCGAGCTCGACCCATCTCTCTCCGACAAGAAGAAGAAGAAGAAGAACAAGCATGCCGATTCCAACACCACCACCGAGCCAACCCAGAAAGACACCACTGACTTCATGATCAAACCCCAAAGCTTCACCCCAACCCTCGACACCTCCCAGTGGCCGATCCTCCTCAAGAACTACGACCGCCTCAACGTACGAACCGGACACTACACCCCAATCCCGTCCGGTTACTCCCCTCTGAAGCGCCCCCTCGCCGATTACCTCAAGTACGGCGTCCTCAACCTCGACAAGCCCGCCAACCCTTCCTCCCACGAGGTCGTCGCCTGGATCAAGCGCATTCTCCGCGTCGAAAAAACCGGCCACAGCGGAACCCTCGACCCCAAGGTCACCGGAAACCTCATCGTCTGCATCGACCGCGCCACTCGCCTCGTGAAATCACAGCAGGGAGCAGGTAAGGAGTATGTCTGCGTCGCCCGGCTCCACTCTTCGGTGCCGGACTCCGCAAAGGTCGCCAGGGCCCTTGAAGCCCTCACTGGGGCGGTTTTTCAGCGGCCGCCGCTTATTTCGGCGGTGAAGCGGCAGCTTAGGATTAGGACTATTTATGAGAGTAAGTTGCTTGAGTATGATCCTGATAGGCACTTGGTTGTGTTTTGGATTTCCTGTGAGGCTGGGACTTATGTTAGGACAATGTGTGTGCATTTGGGTTTGATTCTTGGTGTTGGAGGGCATATGCAGGAGCTGAGGAGGGTTAGGTCTGGGATCATGGGGGAGAAGGATAACATGGTGACTATGCATGATGTGATGGATGCTCAATGGGTTTATGATAATTATAGGGATGAGAGCTACTTGAGGAGGGTTGTGATGCCCTTGGAGGTGTTGTTGACTAGCTATAAAAGGCTGGTTGTTAAGGACTCGGCTGTTAATGCGATTTGCTATGGGGCGAAGCTGATGATTCCGGGGTTGTTGAGGTTTGAGAATGATATTGAGGTTGGGGAGGAGGTTGTGCTTATGACGACCAAAGGGGAGGCGATCGCGTTGGGGATCGCGGAGATGACTACTGCGGTGATGGCAACTTGCGATCATGGGGTTGTGGCGAAGATTAAGAGGGTGGTGATGGATAGGGATACTTACCCCAGGAAATGGGGGTTGGGGCCAAGGGCTTCGTTGAAGAAGAAGTTGATTGCGGATGGGAAGCTTGATAAGCATGGGAAGCCGAATGAGAAGACTCCTGCAGAGTGGATGAGGAATCTGGTTTTGCCGACGGGTGGGGACAGTATAGTTGCAGGGATGGCTGCTTCGGCTGAGCCGAACTCGGTGAAGAAGGGGGAGGATGATGGAGAGGGGCGGAAAAGGAAAGCGGTTGAGGGCAACGGAAACCCTGCTGCTGTTCTGGCTAAGAAGGTTAAAGTTGAGGAAGTTGAAAAGGTTGAGAGGGAAGAAAAGGTGAAGGTTAAGAAGGTGAAGGATGAGGTTGTGGATGTTGAAGTTGAGAGGAAGGAGAAGAAGAAGAATAAGAAGAAGAAGGATAAAGAAAATGATGAAGTGGCATCTTCGGATGAGGAGAAAACTGAAAAAGAAAAGAAAAAGAAACACAAAGAAAAGGCAGAAGCTACTTCACCGGAGAAGGACAAATCTGAGAAGAAGAAAAAGAAGAAGGACAAACATGCTGATGAGAACGGGAAGGATGCTAGTGATGCTGATCGAAGTGAGAAGAAGAAGCATAAAAAGAAGAAAAATAAAGATGCTAATGAAGAATAGACAAATATGTACTTAGAAGTTCGGTTGATTAATTGCTTCTGAGTTGTCTATCTTCCAAATTTTCCCTATTTGCAGTGAGTTTGCTATTTCTCTTTAATATGTTGATGTTTTTTGTAGTCATTTTTCCCCTTCTCCAGCAGTTATGCTTCAGAAAATCTGTGGGATGCTTAATGTACTTTGGTTGCCTATGGTTTATGACTTTGGATGAGCATCCACCACTGGTTGTATTGGCTAGTGAATATCTGTAGGACCTTTGAATTGAAGAAGTTCTAATTTATCATCATTGACCTGTTTCGGGGCCCCTTGAATTTGCCTGCATTGATCTCTAGCGGTTTCTTTTATTGTCATCCCTTTCACTGGTTAAAATCTTCCTGCTGAATTTGTTCTTTCATCCATGCAGTCTGAGTTTTGTAAATACAGCTGCTAAAAGCAGAAAGTATAAACTGATGATTATGTTCTGCCTGTCATTTTATTAAAGTGTCTTACCCGTTTTTGATTTGCCACTCGCATTTTTTTCTTAAGTTTTCAGTTAGGAATGAATGCATTAGAGAGAAAGTTAGTGTTGGAACTATTGTAGAAAAGATGGTAGAATTTCTCCATTAAAGAAAGTAGATTAGATGGAGAGTGGTCCAATAACTAGAGCTAGAGTGAGACTAAGGTTGTGTTCATGAGTTGAGGCTTTAGAGGAGAAAGGAGAGAAGAGGAGAATTTGAAGAGTAAAATAGACTCAGTTATTTTTCAAACTTTTCTCTTTCCCTTTAAAATCTTAATTCACAAGCACACCATTAAAGAGATTTAAATTTTAATTATTCGATTGTAGACAGTTTATAATAGGACACTGGCGTCATTTGATCCATGTATCTGACTCAGTCTAGTGGTATAAGCCTTTGTTGTGGAAACTGATACTCAAATTTTATTGTTTATTTATCGATAAATGTAGATGATGTGAATGTGGCTGTAAATTTTCTTGGCTAAGCAGTTCTTCTCCAAGAGATAATCTAATGGTCCTTCTGTCCCGTATTGATATATTTTTCTGTAGTTTGCTGATGGTAAACCTTCACATTAACAGTCAGGAAGCAACAGCAGGGCTTTTTATTGAATGTGATGCTTCTGGAATTTGTGTTTACTGCTATTAGTAACTCTATCATTTGGCCATCACAAACTTTCCTAATTACCTCAGCATGAGAGGTTGTTGTGCGGTTGCTGATCGGCAATAGTATATTCTTTGTTAAGATAGAAATCTGGAAGTATTTACTAGCAGCAACCATCAAGAAATTGTTCTTAGTTCTTTCTGTTGAATAGGATTCGGCCACTATCATCTTTCAACAAATTACGTAGCTTTTGGTACGGATAATTCATTTGGATTATTGGTAATATTTGATTAAATTATTAGAGCCCACAATATTATCTCGTTTGGTTGGACAATATTATTGATAATTTAGATTTTTAATGTAACATGAATTACCATCAATGGAGTAATATGGATTGCTCTTTTGAAAGGTGGTAATGTGAATTATCACTAATATGGCAATCTTTTTATTATTATTATTATTATTATTAAAAATAATATTAATTATTAATAATTAATAATAATATTATTATTATCAATAAATAATTATTATTTATTATTATTAAAAATAAATGTTATTATTAATTATTGTAATTGTTATTATTATTGTTAATATTATCATGATTAATTAATAATAATAATTATAATAATTATTATGATTAAATATTAATTATTACATTTAATATTACTAATAATTTAAAATGTGACAATATTTTTAAATAGTAATTTATATTATTGATGATTTAAATAGATAATATACCAAACACTATCTCACACTCTAAAGAAGCGCCCGTTGCCGGTCAATTACGTCCTTCCTTTGTATGTCTCTTATGTTGAAGGCCAGGGAAACTCAGATCAGGAGACCTGGAAAGACGTGAGTTTTACACTTATAAATGGCGAGTTGGATTTAGACTGCATGCTCTCATGCAGTGGAAGTAAACTATAAATTTGGAAGAGTTTAACCCAATCATGATTGGGAATTAAGTGAGCAATTATAAAGGACCAAAAAACCGAAAACAAAATCTATGGTGAATATTAAATTTGTGCCCTTTGCCTTTTGGTGCGGATCTTGTTTAATTGTTTTTTTCAATTGGTAGCATAACATATCAATTGTACGAGTGTTTCAAATTAGCCCGTCGTATTTAGCAGGATATCCCGTTTTGGATGCCTCTTTGGGCGAGATAAGCTTGAGGAACTGACCCAAATCGGTAATGGGGCCTAATTCTGCGATCTGTGGTTAGCAATAGCCTCTGTGGCACTCTCGGTAAAATAAGATTTGATAATATAAAATTTGATAGTATCATATAAGTTAAAATTTTAATATTACATGATATTTGATAATATTGTATAAGATTTATATTTTTCATTAACAAGTAATTTTAATCAAGTGTAAAATTTGAAAAGTAAATAATAACATACTAATATGATTAATCATTTAATTATAAATTTAAAACTAAAGATTATTTTACAATTATATTAAAATTTTAGAGGAAGACCCTTAGCGCAATTGTAATGTTAGTGTCTTATGATCAGGAGATCATGAGCTTAAATACTAAAATTAGACTCTCCATTTATGGGTAAGGTTACATAAATTCACTCTTTCAAGATCCCACAAGATGGGAGCCTTATGCCCTGAGTTGTCCTTTTTGTTATTATATTGAATATATTTAAACTTTTTATTGTATACAATAATAATAACTAAGTCTTATTCTACAAGTTAGGATCAATTTAATGGGCCAAACATCATCATAGTATTCTATCATAATCATATGCTATGTAAAATATTTATATTTAAACTATTAAAATGTTTACTATGTAAAGTTATAATTTAATTAAATGATATTCATTATATAACTACTTTTTGTCATTATTATTTATTTTAACAAAGTAGAAAAATGTAACAAATATGAAGTATCTTTTTTTTCATATATTTTATATTTTTTGTTTGTACCTCTTATTATAGAATACAACATGAAAAACTTATAATTAAATGTTAATTTTTGTTACTTATTCAACAGTAAATTTGAAAATAAATAATATTATTTAAAATTTTATTATCTTTAATTATAATTATTTTAGATATCCTTAAATTTTTTATGTATAATTATAATCTTTATTAAGTATTGTTTATTATTTGTTCATATATTTTTAATATTAAATTTTTGTTATTTTAATAAAATATGATAAAACGAATGAAAAAGAGGGACTACTTATACATCAAAATGTAATTAGGTTTGATTCAACATTTTAATGTGTGATTAAGTTGTCTACTATTTTAATTTATAAGAAGGTTTTAATAGATAAATTAATACAATATATTACCTATACTAAATAATAAATAAAGTTATAATATATTATATTAATTTATTTTGTTAGACTTAATACGGTATGCCAAATACTGTGTTTTTACATGTTGAAAGTATAGTATAGGGTGACAAGATATATGATTTATGAGCTGATATTGAGAATGTTGAATTATTTTCATATCAATTATATCAGTAGAAATTGAACCTACAATCTTATGTAAAATTCTACATGGGATGCTTTGGAGAAATCTATCATGAGATAAATCAGTTAAAATTTTCTTAGATATATTTGGAGTTGAGAAACTTGAAAACTAAAGATTGTTGAAGACCAAGGGATTTGCTTGAAACCAAGGAATTTTAACTATAAATACTTAAATAGATACAATGGCTTAGGTATGTGGTGAAATGGTGAAGACAAGTCAGAGAGGTTCTTTGAATTATAAGAAAAGGTGTATAAGCGATTTTGGGTCAGGTGTGGTTAGGTTGTTGACTCCATGATTATTCTTGTACTAGATCATTCGATGTCATCTAATGTGGATGCAAGCATATGATTTACCAAACCAAGGTAAGTTTCTATGTCTTCATATTCCATGGTTTTTTTTTTTTTTTTTTTTTCTGTCAACTTCATATTCCATTTTTTTTTTTTTGGTCGAACTTCATATTCCATGTTGTCAACTTACTTATTGCTTCCCCATATTGGCGCCAACATGACTTTGCCTAGTGTCTAATGAATTTCACCAGTTGCTTCAATTTTCTTTTTTGCAAAAAAAAAAAAAAAAAACAAAGAAATTTTCAATATTTAACCGTCATAAAAAAAATTAGAAGCCATCGATGTTAAAATAAGTGTTTTTAGATGATAAAACTTAAGAAAAGTGATTGAGATGCCTAAGATTTTCTTTTTTAACAAAAATATAAAAAGGGCATTTTTTTTTGTCATCCCATTCGTTTTTTATTAAAAAAAAATACACTTTATATTTTTATTAAAGAACAGCACCACAAGTAATTAAAGAACTTAACTCAAAATTTTCTATTTTTAAAACAGACATAAATTTATATGTAAAAATACCAAATAGAAGATCTTTTAGTTGACATTGTTCTGTTAAGAGAATTACTACTCTTCTATCACTTCAGCTTATTTTCATTTAGCGTTTTTTCTGCTTTTATCATGGACTTAGGTAAGAATTTCCCCTTAATGATTTTTGACCAAGTCTTTGGAATACCCCATTAGTCAAACACAAAGCTATGAAAAAAAGGGTCAAACACAAAGCTTTTGCATATATTCATGTCCGACCGTCTTTGTTCCAAGAAAAACTCCGAACCTTCTGTCTGCATCCGTACATGACCACTGCAGATGCTCCATTCCCAGTTCTACCTGAAAGCTTATAGCAATTGGATTCAAAAGTTTCTGATACCAACAGATATTGAATCAATTGGATCAGATATTTTCTATATATCAACCAATCAACTTGTTCACAACCTCAAGTATAAATGCCTCCCTATTTTACTTGGTGACCAAACAGAGTTTTCTTTTACCCTTTATGGATTTGTACTTTGTACGTTATCTTATCAGAACCAATCTAGTACCGTGCATCCTATCCTTTATCTCTTAAGATAAATTCCTTTTGTACAACTTAAGCCATTTGAATAATGAAACGTGTGTAGCAGAAACGAGATTCTGGATATGAGAAGCTAGCAAACACACATTGGATGGGCACAATGCAAAGATACTTCATTAATGGTTAAACTTTATTGGGCTGTGCATTTCCATTGACCACTGTGGAACATATATGTGTGGCTTGAGGTTTTCTATTTTCTTAAATATAATTTTTGGTTTCATGGTACAATATTCCGCCGCTAATTAACAATATTTTAACTGCAAAGTTCAGTTCAAAAAAAAAAAAAAAAACACTGCAAAGTTGAATCCACAATCGAGCTCTACTCATTTTACTATAAGCTTGGTCAAGTCAATGGTGGGTAAATATAAATCCGGAATCAAGATATAGTTCCACACAAAGCTTAAAGGCCCACAAATCTATTATGAAATAGCAATCAACCAGCGAAGTAGGAGCAAATTTTTTTGATAGGGTTGAACAGAATATGCAACGTGTAAACTTTGACAGGCACATACCAAAATTCATTGCGTTGATATTGTGCGCTAAATCTTTTTCTTCAATTTGGCTGGATATTTTTTTGTCACTATCTGTGTGTGATGTGTAACAAACGCCCATAAGAGGGAATATAGTTTTGTAATTTTGTTAATCTAAACTAGAAGGAGACACACCCATACATGAAAGTTTAAATAGTAAGATAATAATTAAAAAAAAAAGGGGCAATCCTATGGTGCTCGCAAAAATAACCGATCATGGATACCTGGTTCAAATGGTTCAATCAATGTTTGCCATATGGTTATGCTTTTTAATAGCAAAAATGAAATGAAAAAAAAATAGAAATAAAAAACTACATAATTGAAATCTAAAATAGATTCCTTTATTTTTAAACCTTAATTCCAATTACTAAATCCCAATTAGTAAATTGATTAGACTTTATCTCTGCCTTCTACCTCAACTTTGTTGCTCAATTTTTTGACTTTGTTGCTTCATTTCATGACCATCGAAGGAGCAAGTTTTCGTTCAATGGTTTTGACCCAGTTTTTGATACTACACCTCCTTCGAGCATCTTATGAGAGTGCGATTGCTGGTCATGAAATGGAGCAATGAGATTGAGGCAGATGAAATTAAGGTAGAGATAAAGTCGAATACTGCTCTTACTAAAAGTTGATCATGAAATGGACCAATGAGATTGAGATCGATGAAACGAAGATAAAGATGAAGTTAGGTGCTATTCTCACCAAAAGATGAAATGGAGAGGATATATATTAGGGTTTCATGTTAGGAAGATCTGGTCAGGGTTATAGTAATTCTGATTAGGATTTAAAAATAAAGGAATTTGTTTTATATTTTAATTCTATAACTTTTATTTTTGTTTTTTCCATTTTCATTTCATTTTTGCGGTTAAAAAACATTATCATATGGTAAACATTGATTGAACCACTTCAACTAGGCATTGATGCTGGATTATGTTCGCAACCACCATAGAAAGAACCTAAGTAAAATAAAGAAAAGATGGAGATGAGGTACAGTTATTTTAAATGGTTTTCTTTTATTTCAATATTTAATCATATTTATGAGCTCATATTTTTCTATTAGTCAATAAGATCATAAAAATAACATTTAAAAAATTAAAAATTAAGGAATATAAGATTAAATTTATGAAAAAATGTTGCTTATTTAATAAAAAAAAGGAACTAGAAAATTACAGGACAAAGTCTCGGACTTGGTGATTACCCACTTATTAATAAATATGTTTTCTCTCAATGTAATTCGACTTATAAACTCAAATAAACGAAAATGAAGAAGAGTAATTTTAAGTTATGTATTTAGAAATATGGCAAAAATATTTCGCTATATTTTGATGAGTTCAGTAATTTTTGCTATATTTCTTTTTTTTTTTTTACTCAACTCATCAATTTAAATAAGCAATTAAAATTCACTTAATAAAAAAAGATTAATTTTAATACATTATCAATATAAAAAGTTTTATGTTATCATTTAATTATATGTTGTGATATGTGAAACTTTTTAAATAGGAGATGTGAAAGTCAAAAGCTTTTACTGATATGATAATACATGATTGAATATTTGTGTAAAATATTTTTATACTGATAGTACATTAAAGTTAAATCCAAATAAAAATCTATGTCTATATGCAAAGAATTAAACAAGCATATAAAGTATTTGAGATGTATTGCACAGGCCACGGTGGACTAATTATTCATACCATACAACTATTTTACAGAGAAAATTTTGATAAAATTAAAATTAAGTTCTCATTAATTTGGTAGATAACTATACTAATTAATATAGTTTATGAGTTTTAAAAAAATTTATCTGAAAAAAATACTCAAAAGAGCTAAGTTTTATCTTTTTCTTTTCCCTCTATTTATGTACCCGTAATAATATGATTTCCATGATACAATGGCCTGTAAACATGGATTTAGTATACTAAGGATACAAATAACAGCATTTTATTCCTATAAAAGTTTATATTAAATTCGTTTCTCAAACATAAAAAATAATGTCAATTTGATTGTAGAAAATGATATCATTTTTGTCGTTAACGATAAAAAAAAATAGCATCAATTCAGCATATCGGTTTTCGGTTGTACAATCTTAATATCACTTTAATACGGTGATATTTATAATGCTTCACTTAATAAATTGGATATTGATGTACCAATTTTTTTGCCGGTGAATCATGGGTTACAATTTTTTGACAATATGTAAAGACAAAATAACCCACATCTAAACACACAACTACCACTTGCATTTGAAAATCAGAACATGCCCAGAAAATATCAAATCAACAATATCTTATATATGACAATCAATAATTACAAATTTTTATTTATTTTAATAATATAATATTAATCTTTTATTAATGTTACTACATCAAATTAAAAATAGCTACAAAAATTAATTTTACGCTTTAAGTAATTACTTACAAATTACAAAATTACAAACTAGTTATTACCAGTTATTAATTAATTACTTTTTCTTAACTCCACACTCATTATTATTAATTATTATCCACCAACAATTCTCATTTTTATTTTTATAAAATATACATATATGACTATATCAGGTCACAGTATATATACTAATTACAGTGTATATATACAGTAAAGTTTATAATGGAATGGATATAGATTTTACATATACAATATAGATAGTTAAACATATAATATGAAAATAAGATAACTATTAATTTAATATTTATACATTACTATTCAACATTTAATTGAAATTTTGATAATTATTAATTATTACTTTTTAACAGAAAATGTTATTATACATATTACATACATATATTATATAATACATCATATCATATAGAATAAGTTATATATAATCATTTATTAAATTATTTAATACAATTTACACTAATTTATATATTGTATCTTACATATAACATATATGTTTAATTAATCTGTAAGTCTTTATAGTTTGAATCAATTTTTAATTAGATCCTTATAGTTAAAAAATTTTAATCAGGTCTCTATATCACATAAATTTTCATAATTAAGTCCCAAAAGCAATTAATCGTTACAAAACTTTCAATTAAATTGAATAAATTTTTACATTTGACTTTATAAAATTGGGTAAAAAACTATTAAACTACATGAAATTTAAAAAAAAAAATTGTAATATTCGGTTACTTCAAAGACTTAATTACAAAAACTTATCCAATGTAAAAACTTAATTAAATATTTTTAAACTATAAGAACCTAACTAAAAATTTGATTAAATTATAGGGATCTACTAATTAATTAAACCTAACATATACTATATAATATTTTTTATGACACATTTATATAGTTATACATTCAAATTCAATTTTTTCATTCAATATATAACTAATACATTTCACACACACACACACATATATATTTTAAAACTTTTTTCCCTGTTTATAACGAAACACTAATTTTACCATCACCTGTTTCCAACTTCCATTTTATTATGGTTTTTTCCATCATAACATAAAGCTGTTTTTATTTTATTAAAAATGGTTTAGGGTTTAGGGTAGCTTCACCTATGATTTATTGAAATGCCTTATATATTAATTAAAATCTTATACAATTATACTATCCTCCGTAATTTTAAAGTTTGATTTGGTAGTATTTTTTGAGGGAGTTCAGCTTATGAAAAATAGAAGGTAATTTATTCTATTTAGTAAATAAAAAGACTATAATGCTTGTGTTTCTAGCTTTTAAAAGTCAAGAATATTTTTGAGAGCACCTCATGTAGTACTTTTTAGGATTGAGTTATGTTATCTAAAATTTAAAAGATTAATATATTTTTACTCTCTTTAATAAGAATGAAACTAAAAATTATTCTTTTTAATATTTATGTTCATTATAGTTATTTTAGATTTTAATAACAACCTTATAATATATTCACTGAATACTACTCTTGTGGCTTCTTTTTACTTAAAGGGTCCATTTGGTTTAATTTTTGGGAGAAGGTCTCATAAAAAAATCTTTTAAAAGAAGGCCTTTTAGAAAAATTACTTTTAAAAGAATGATTTTTATTTTGTTTGAATATGTCAAAAGTAAGTTTAGAAAAATAAGTTTTATTTGAATAGGATAAAGTAAAATTACTTTTAATTGTTGATGTGAGAGTAATAGTAAGATTTCTTTTCAAAAAGTCTTTTTCTAGAATAAAAGGTAACCTCAAAGATACTTCTCCCAAAAGACCTTTTAGAATTTAAAAAGACCTTATAAAAAAAGGCCTTTACATACCAAATATATTAGTTACTGTATATTTTCATTCTTATTCTAATAAAAGGCCTTCTGACCTCCTAGTATTGTAACCAAATAGGTACAAAGTAACTTTTATATTATTTCACCAAATAATATTATTATAACTTTTTAAGAATAATTTTTAAAGAATCTAAAGAGCTGAGCAATTCTAAAAAAGCCATGATATTACCCAACCAAATCTAAATCAAATACATTAAGTTTATTTTACATTTACAGTGAAATTAATTAACTCAACTCATTATATTATATTTTTAGTAAAATAAATCAACTCATTATACTACACCTGACTTGCTGAGAGAGAGAAAGAGATAGAGAAAACACCTTTGTGGACTTTTCGGCGACGTCTATACAGTACAACAAAAATATTGTGCCGCGAATGCTTTCATAGAATCGGTTTCATATCTATGGACAAGGAGTGTGTCCATTTAAGTCATTTTAAATATTGTCATTTTTTATTTATTAAATAATTTATAGTTCACTGCTTGTGTATGCTTAATCTTGTACTATTTGATACTATGTAAGAATTGTCTCATCCAATGTACCAAGATTAGGCCTGGATCATTGTAAACGTCACCCTTTAATATTTTAATTATAGAAAATGATACCAACTTGTAGCATGTTTGTGTGAAATATTTTTAAACACCAACAAACGTTCACTAAAAAGAAGTAATTTTACCCCTTCTATGGAACATGATTGGGGAAACAATGTTCTAACTTCTATTTGCAGTGATTACAATATCAAACAAACACACAGTCAGTTCATGATGTCATAGCCCATATAAAGAATAGTAATTTTGATGTCATCTTCTATTATTCATATGTAGACTAAATTAATTTCAAATTTCTTTCTAGAATTTACTCATAAACTTCACCATTCCTTTCTCTAGCTAAGATTTTGCTCTTGGTACATGACACTTCTTCGTTGTCTATTTCTTACATTTTTACCGAACACCGATACAACATGAGGTCATGAGTAATGAAAAAAATTCATTGTGATCTAATGAAAAAAATTCATTGTGATCTGAGAGCAAAGCATGTTCTTCTGAGCAGCAAGGTTACATTTTTGTCAAATATCTGTTTCCCCATTCCATTCTTTTGTGGCGGAGTGCAGTGACTGTTAGCCGACTCTTGATTTTAGTTTAAAAATATTCCGTAAATAGCATCATAAAATATTCCTTTGATGAACAAGAATAATTTGATATATTATAATATGTTAATTAGCACACAATGTAGTACAAAATAAATAGCGCTTTTTGCCTATGTTCTAGGATTCGTTTAGTTGGACCACTAACATAAACTTTTTAAGAAGGGAAAGGGTTGTCCAAGCAAGTCTTGAATAAACATCAAAAGAAGCTTACGCTAGCTTTTGTCATTTGAACGACTCAAGCTCTTTCTTAAAGGTTTTGGTGCGAGACTGGTTCTACTTTTGTAGAATTGATTTTGAGATAAAGTAATTTATATTTAATAGTATATTTATAAGTAATTCTGACATAAAATAAAAAGTTTTCACTTCTTTCAAAATTAATTTTAGAAGTAAGAATTAATTTGGGTAATAATTAACCAAACAAAATAAAAATACTGCATAATTGATCCTGCCTCTTGAGAATTGATTTTGAGGGGTTCCAACGTGGAACCAAACACACACTCGGTCTATTTGTTTTAGATTTTAGGAGAAGTATTTTTTGAAAAGTAGAATTGGAAGTAGGAATAAAAATAGAAGCAGAAAATTATTTTATATTTGGATGTAATTATAGAAATATTTTTTATCAAAATCACAAGTTGTTAAATTGTTTAGATGATAAATATAAAGGTACTTTTCAGTGTAAAGTTATAATTTAGTGAATAAAAAGTGGTATTAAAAAAAAAAGTGAAGGATAAAATGGAAAAATAATATGAAAAAAAATGGTGGATTGAAAATTCGAGATAATTTTCTCTCGTCTATTGTTTCTGCTTTTGAAAAAATAGAAAAACTGATTATTTTCTATTTTTGTTTCTTTGGAGAAACATAAATAAATAATATTAGAAGTATTTTTTTTTAAATTGAAAAAAAAGTACTTCTCTCCATCTAAACACACCCTTTGTCAGCAACTCTTATTTTAAAATAATCCAACCATATTCTAACTTTTAATCTAAGAAAAGTGATGAGAAGTCAATTAACGATTAGATTTCAAAGATTATTTAACCACCATTTTATCATTTCATGGAGGTGTAAGTAATTTGTTTAATAAAGAATGTGATTTTCAAGAGTCGATGGTCATATACACAGCAAGAGGTGTGCCTGAAAGATGGCTTCCTTCACATCTTATGTAGCCAAATTTGTAATGAAAAATTATATTATCCTTTCACTAATTTTGTTAAGATTTTATTAAACTTTCTTATAATTTAAAAAACCACACTGATTATAAAATCATATAGCTAATTACTTCCCACTAACTTGAAAAGAGTCACATAAATTATCTAAAGCTTCTACCACATCCATGAACTTTGAACTGAAACGAGGACCACACAGTGCAAAAGAATTAAGATTCATGAGTCACAACGCCCAAATATTCCACTTACTTTAACTCCCAAATGTCATTCTCACGATTCCCTTTTTTTCTTTTCCATTTGCATCATGTTCACATTTGGTGACCATGCAATTGCAAGAACGGTAAAAAGATTGAATGCATCAATCTGTAGACAATCAATACGCAAGCAGCTCTTTTTTTTTTTTTTTTTTGCTGCTTAAGCCTTTTGGCAACAACTTTACAACAAATATATGCTCTAAGATGGGTCTAGGAGTTATTATATAAACAAATTCTTTTTTTGGGAGCAAGTGCATTTGATGTATAATTTTCATTTTTATTTTTTTCCTACAAGCATGCATCATCACTCCTACCATGTGTCTGCAATTCTTATCATCCCATTCACATCCAGTAGCTAGCCTAGCTATATGCAGCCCCATTATTCCCTTGAGCCATATATATAAAAACTAGAGTAGGTAATTATCATTATGTATTGAATTCAACTATGGCAAGGCACCAAAAAAAATCACCAATGCGTCTCAGTTTACCATTAGGCAGTTGAAAACGACCCAGAATAAGATCGGTAAAATGAAATATTTAAACAAATGCTCTATCGCCATTCTCATTCCCATGAAAGTGAAATAAAAGAATCACATTATAGTTCCCTTAATTTCTTTTCACTTGCTTTTTTAACTAACAATCTGCGTAGCAACCCTATATATAGATCATGTTTGTGGAAACAGAATGTGACCACACTTGAAAATGATTGTTTTTGCTCATGTAATTCTCCCAAATTTCTTTTTCTTTATTTTGTTTCTTGGATATGAATTTATCGAATATTTTTTGGTATATCAGTGGCACTGAAAATTGAACTTATTACTTTATGTAAATTGTCAAATCCCTTATGCATACTACTCATTCGTAAAAGGAAAACCATCCTATTGCTTTTAGTTTATCTAAATCATATCTTTCTCTTTTTTTCTTTTGAAGCGCCTATATAAAAGGTTATGCAAAGATGTACGTTACTGACTAACTGAAAGATGGTGAAGGATTATGTAAACAGTTTAGAAATCAGATTTACTTCTTAGTTTACATAATTTTAAGTATATGTGTCTAGAATCGATCATCGCATTTAATACTTTTCATCACAAATATATATTGTCAGACTTCCATCAAATAATATTCATATGAATTCAAAAGCAATTTGTTTCTAGGTATGCATGTGTGGCGTGATTGCGTCTCCTTTTCAATGAAATCCGCATAAGTCATTGCAAAAAGATGAAAAACAAAATTTTAGAAAGCAAAAAGTTGGAATGACCTTTCTTTTTTCCTGAATAAAACGGTTAGCATGTTTTTATTAAGAAAAAAAAAGTCATGATAACTTTTTTTTTTTAAAGATAAAAAAGGCAAAAGGATCACTGTCACTTAGCATAGAGTGTGATTGTCAATCTCTGTGGGGACTGCGGCTACTTCTGAGTTCTCACCTTAAGCTTTTACATTTTTAATTTTAACTGAATTGTAGACATATAGATATCAATTAAAGAAGAAGTAATACTTTTGGTCAATGAAATCAATTGTTGCTATATAGTTTTATCTAGCACCAGTATTAGGCACGTGTTAATTAATTAAAGAGAAGTTAGTTATTAGTTAGTTCAATTGGTTGTTAACCGGTTGTTATTCTGTTATTAGGAGTTAGTTTAGTAGCATGTACACTTCATGTGTATACCAGTTGTATACAAGCCCTCTGTATTGTTTCATTCATCAGATTCATATCATTTTTATAGATCAACTCTTCTCTCCCAATTCTCTCTTCTTTCACCCTCAACCTTGATATGGTATCAGAACCAATGGCGGCTGTTACCCATTGCCGGTGACCTGTCTTTTCCAGCCGACGACACCACCATTAGAGTTGCCTACTCTATGCAGCCAAACCCCTTAAGTCGTGTACTATCCGGCAAATCATGCACCTCTGCTAGCTTCTACAACACTATTTACCAGCCTTGATAGGTGTTTTGTTTTGTGTGTTCTTTCTTTTTCCCACAAATACCAGGAAGTGCACCGAACCAATCAAGTAATAAAGTAGTAAGTAGAGTGCTGTTTTCACTAGGATTGATTAAATCAACTATAGCAATTACCATTGAGAAACTATTCAGGCTAAACAAAGGACGTTTAGATCATAACGAAGCAATTTGAAAGTAAGGAAATAAGAAAGCAATGCAAAGTAAAATATGATAGCTTGACATACCTATAAATTGAATTCTAAGGTAAAAGACACGAATGATTTGTGATTTCTTTTTTTATTCCACGATTATCCCACACTATTCCACTACTAGAAATGCGCCATTTACCGACAGAATTACTAATAGAAAAGTCGCCAAAATTTGTTGGTAAGAATTTTACCGACGAAATTACTAATGATTCGAATTCATTGGTAATCTACATGTCAGAAATAAAAAAATTTAATATTATTGACAGAATATTTTGTCGATACTATTAACAAAAGCATCGGTAATATGAACGTCAAAAACCATTAGTAAATCAATTACATTGACGAATTACTTATAATTACCAACGGAATATTTGCCGGTAATTTAAGCATATATTTATTATTATTAATTAATTATCAACCGATAGCTATTAGCAAATCAATTACATCAACGAATTACTTATAAATACCAACAAAATATTCAATGGTAATTTAAGCATATATTTATTATTGTTATTATTAATTAATTATTGATGGAATATCTGTCGATAAATAAAAAATAATATTATAATGTATATAATTACTAATGGCAAATCCATCGGTAAAAGGGGAAGATTATTATTTGCTTATAAAATATTACTGACATAATTTCCATTGATTATATAATATTTCTCTTTTTTTTTGGCTTATATTATTAAAATTTGAAATTAGTATTTAAATATTTCATATTATTATTTTAGCTATGCATAAATCCATATCATTAAAAATATAATAAAATATAAGAAATATAGACTGTTAATTAAAATAAAAACTATCAATAATAGAAGAAATAAAATATAACTGTCAATATACAATTTTGATCATTGTTAGTATTTGAAATGCCATCCGAGTCTTCGAGTGTGTGGTCATGTGGAGAATGTGGAGGTGGAGGTTGTGGACTAGATAATGAACCGCCACTCCGCATTTGCTTGAAGTAGCTGTACATGGTCATCATCTTCTACTCCATGGACTGCATCTGTTGCATCCACTACTCTTTATCCCTCTCATGTCGCTTACACAGCTCCATGTACCTCTTATTAGCCTCCTCGAGCTACTTCTGCACTGATTTATTCAGTGTATATACCCGATCATGGATGTCCTCCATATCGGTCACAGCAAGCCTAACTCCAGACACAGAGGTTGGAGAATGTGACCTGCTGTAAGTAGTCCCCATGCCGTAAATTCGCCCCTTGTAGCTGCTACCAACCATCTTGGCCCATATCTCACATCATAAATAAGTGGGCTGGCAGGAGTGCTCCCATCCCTCTACTACAACTCGTGATCAGGCGTCGGTTAGTCGCTAGGTGAACTCATGCTATAATTGGAAGAAACAAAACAAATCAATTTAGAGTTAAATAGCAGCGAAGATAATAAATTAAAAGTATTGAAAACTAAAATTATAAGTACTTACGTATGTGGTCTCCGACCAAATATCAACCATTGGGAATTGTCCTACTTCTGGGTGTGGCTCTCCCGAAATAGCTCCCTCTAACTCGGCGGCCTATTCATCGTCTTCTCCTACATTTCAAACAATTTTCACATGATCATATAATAATCAATACAGAAAATGAATAGTTAAATGAGTGCAAAGGATGATATTTACCATACTCAATTGCGTGCCCTCATTGGTAGTGAAGCCTTCAGTGTGCAGTGAGCTGCCTTGGGCTGATCTTTTCCTCGCCTGAGCCTTCACTTGCTTCGCCTTGAACTTGGGCGAGTCCTAGTAGGCCCTTAGTGCTTGGAGGATGTCATCAATGAGCCAATGGGTGCTAGTATCATTCTCGCAAATGTCGCGAAACATATCGTGCCATTTCCTAGCCTTAGTCCTCCATGCCTTGTATATCATAACCTCCTTACGTGGATCAATAATGAACATACGCTACACATAAATAACACAATAGTCAGCTCAATTATAATAAATAAGCATGCATAAGAATACAAATCAAAATTAATAATTAAAAAATAATGATTATTTTACCATTCACTCTCTCCACCATATTTGATGTACAGCTTCAAGGGCCTACACAAAACTGGCATACAGGCCGCAAAAGTTCTCCTCAAACACCTGTGTAGGCCCGAACTTGGTGGAAGCCAACAATGTCATGAATAATAAATTAAATCAGGTATCTATTAATTAAATTTTCTATAACAATTAAAAATTTATAATAAATTTAAATTTGAAGTTACTTACTAGGATTTACCGTCATATTTGAGCTACACGCCCTAGTTTATGGAGCCCTGTGAGGGGGTGGACAATGAGTTTTGGGCACCCTACAAACCAAGTTAGCTGGGGGTAGAGGAAGGAATTGAACCAAGTACAGGTAATGTACGAGCCTCACTTCCTGGAAGTGGGGTGGAGATAGAGAAGGCTAAGGGAGGAATGAGGGTTGAGACCTTAGCTCCACATACCCATGGTTGGATATCATAACAAACTCTTAGGTATATGGAGGATGACCAGGAAGGGTGGAGCTAGTAATAGTGGTGGGAGTTATGGATACAGGTGTAATGGAGGTGTCAGGTGGGGTACGAGTGTGAGGACGTAGACTATACTTCCTTAGTTTACCCTTGCCTCATTTAGAACTAGATCCTTGTCCTCCATAAATGACCTATATAACATATGCATAAATCAATAAATGTATACAACGAATATAACATGCATATAACTATGAATGCAAATAATTAAGCTATAATATCAAAATAGATATTCACAAAATTAAAAACATAAGACATATAATAACTAAATAAAGGCATAACACACTTGGCACCTCGTTAATATGAAAGTTGAGGACTATTTTCATTACTCTTGGTTTCAACGTCCTCATTGAATTCCTCATCCTCATCCTTATCCTTAGTGCTGCCCCCACTCATTAGATTGGCTTACTAAATATTGCCTTTGGAGTTCAATTATGTTAACTTTCCCTGAGATAGAACATAGATTAGAGGGGATGTCGGTATCAACAATAACCCTAGAAAGAAATGGATCATTGATTTGGTCAGCTTGCTAAAATACCTCTTTAACTTCTACTTGACCCTTTTGTTTGCATTTTATTATCACCTTCCAGTTAGATTTGCACCTTCTAAGGCATGGCAGGTAATAAACTTGTCTTGCATTCTTTTTCATATATTTTAATATGGTTAATCTCAATTATTTTGTTGTGATTGTGTTTACGTGTTCCCCCAGAACGTGTTGGATTATACCATTCACAATTGAATAACACAACCATTTAAGAGGTTCACCAGGGTACCCCAACTCAAGTATTTCATTAAGTATTCCATGCCAATCACTTTCTCCATCTCCAATATCTCCTCTAGCACAAGTCCTAATATTGTCAGTTTTCTTCTCCTTTCCCAATTCAATTGTATGAAACTTATAACCATTGACATGGTACATTGGCCAACTCATAGCTCTAGTTTTCAGACCCCAAGATAAATTGTACAAGTGAAGATTGGTTACACTATTCCTCTGATTATGCATATAAGTATAAAGATTGGAACATCAATCACATAATAATACAAAAATAAAAACACAACCAGTAAGATAAAATCACTGTGTCACATACAAATAATTTGACCCATTTGGGAAATTATTCAAGGAATTGTTAACCGTATAGTTGTTCAAAATACCTGTAAACATTGAACAAAGTACAAGAGAAGACACTTTGTCACAATTTATCATTATACAAGATTTGGGGAATTAGAGAATAAAAAATACAAGATAATAGTATATTAGTTACACTCCCAGTCAAGCATTAGTCTTTGCATCATCCAGCAGCAAGGCTAGGTTAGTTGAATACTAACAAAGTTGGTTTGATTAAGCTTTCACCACCATCATTATTCCAACCAACTTTGGTTCTCCTAGATTGGACATGCGCTCAAAGTATAGGAGCAAAAGTTAGATGTCTCTTTTGAAATATATGTCTGACATATCAATCCTTCTACTTTAGCTCTATTCTTTATCGTTCTTTTGATTCGTCTGATTTCCCACTTGAATAGGTACATCCACCTATATTGGACTGGCCCGTATGCTCGTGCTTCGTAGGCCAAGCATACAGGTAAGTGCTCTATAGAGTCAAAAAATTTAGGAGGAAATATACTTTCTAACTTATAAAGAATAATGGGAATATTCTTCTCCATCACCAAAAGATCATCAACCCTGAGAGTGGATGAACATAAATCTCTGAAATACTCACTTAACACAGTTAACGACCTTTAAACATGATCATGCATCTCTTAATGTAATAGGCAGCAAACACTCCATAAATATATGATAGTTGTGACTTTTCATACCAAAAAACTTTCCTTGTGCAACATTCACACAGTTACCCAAGTTTGAGACATAACCATCAAGCATTTTTAACTCTTGCATCCACTTATACACATCTTCTCTCTACACAAAAGTCAATGTATAATTGGCCTTAGGCTTAGGCCAATGATCATCTCTTAAGGGTTATAAATTTAACTCATGGCATATACAGTACTCCTCTAAATCCATCCTTGCTATCTCATTGTATTTAGTTTGGTCACTATTCATCACAATATGTATAATATTATCAAATACATTCTTCTCAACGTGCATCACTTCTAAATAATGATGGAATAATTGATCCTTTTAATAGGGTAACTCCCAGAATATAATTTGTTTGATCTAATTATGTTCTACCTCATAGCCAGGCAATCTAATATTTTTCCCAACTTCTGTAATCTTTGGAAGTTGCCTAACCTTGTCCCAAGTTTGCTGACTGGTAAGTCTAACAGGAGCCTCCTTACTTTTTATAGTGTTCTTTCTAAATCCATACCTATTGCACCTATAATTATGATCAATATCTAAAAACCTTTTATGACAATCAAATCAAGAATTCTTTCCATCATATTTCATATTAAATGCTTTTGTATTCTCCATGCAAATTAGACACGCCAATTTCCCTTGCGTCATCCATCCAGACAACATTCTATAAGCTAAAAAACCATTGATAGTCCACATCAATGATGTTCTTATCATAAAATTCTACTTGGTTGAGATATCATAAGTTAAAACATATCACAACATAACTCATTCAATTTATTAATTAAAAATTGGATATAGACATCAATCTTGGCCTTTGGATCGGGACCGGGGATTATACAAGTGAAGAATAAGTAAGGATATTTCATGTACATTTTAGGTAGAAGATTGTAAGAAGTAACAATCATAGGCTAACAAGAATATGGTTTACTAAATTGATTGATAGGAATAAAACCATCGGCACATAGCCCTAACCTAATATTGTAGGGATCAGATGCAAAATCAAGATATGTTCGATCAAAATGTTGCCAAGCTATACCATGAGAAAGATATGTCATTACACCATCGCTCCTTCGATTCTCAAAGAGCCATTTCATGTAAGGTGCTAAACTTATTAATACATACAACCTTTTAAGTCTAGGGATTAGGGCAAATAGTGCATTGTGTTATACAAAACATCCTTATATGCCATACTTCGTCATCTCTTCCGCTTAAATCTAGGCTCTCCACAGAATTTACAATGAGTCAGGGGCAACATCATCTTTGTAATAAATGTTACATCTATTCAAATAGTAATCAATCTTCACTTCATTCAACCTAAGCTTAGACACTAACCTTTTGGCTTAGTAAAAGTCCTTTGGGATAGTTTCTAGTTGTGGACTAATCTCACTCATTAATAAAGCCCACTCATCAAAGAAAATTTGGCTTTGGTTTGCCTTTGACTTATTACTCAACATTCTTACTGCCAAAGACAACTGGGAATACACACGCCCTTACCGTAAAGGCCTATTCACCGCCTCTAACAGACTATAAAATCTCTCATCATCCGAATTAGGAACCTTTTCTGAAGGTTTGGAATACATTTCAAACTCATGGCCAGCAGCATAAAAATTCATTCTCTAATAATGACTAAGGTTATCTTCTAAGTCATATTACCACATTCTTCATTACCTACATGGACCCCCAATCGAACTACTTCCAACATAACCCACACCAAATTGATTCTCTGGTGGAAAGACTTCCCCATGTTCAGTCCAAACCTAGTAATCATGCTTTAACCCATCCTTGTACATGTGATATCTAATAGACTATATCTAAAAATCTCCTCCATTTACATTTACAACAGGGACACCTAATTGTCCCTTCATGTGTAAACTGCTCTGCTCGAACATAAGCCGTTATGAATTCTTCAACCCCTTCATAAATTTGTGGTTTAATCCCATCAAATTGGGTGCAATCTATCATCCATTCATGCTTGATTTAGAGCAAACATTGCATTTCAACAATATTACATACCTACAGAGCAATATAATCATACATCAATAAAAAATATTAGATAGAGTATCCCCATTAATATGGAGTCCCCACTAATGCTTCTTACAATAATTTTTTAGTTCATAGCAATATTTTAGTCTATACTTATGATATTTATTTAAATCAAGCAATATTTTAAATGCTCAAAAAGATTTGGGTAGAGTCTCCCCTTAAATTAGGAGCCTAAACACAAATTAATTCATCGATTAAACACAAATAATAATTATTTATTTCATTACAATAATTATTTAATTCAAACAATATTCTAAATGATCAAAAAAATTGAGCAGAGTTTCCTCTTAATTATTTAATTCAAACAATATTTTAAATAATCGAAAAAATTTGGGCAGATCTCCTCTTAATTTAGGAGGCCCACAAAAATTAATTCATTAATTAAACACAAATAAAAATTATTTATTTCATTACAACAATTATTTAATTCAAATAATATTCTAAATGATAAAAAAAACTTGGGCAAAGTCTTCCCTTAATTTAAGAGCTTTCACAAAAATTATTTTATTAGTCAAACACAAATAACAAACACATGTATTAATGCAAATTAATCAGTTAATCCTTAAAATTGTTCTACCGCGCATCCCTTTACTTCATATCATGCAGGCATATAACACCACAACACATAATTCAAACAGAGGGAAAGAACTCTAGCCTATCCCCTTTCTCCTATGCTACGACTCTAGCCTAAAAATTTTAAGTCTCTAATATTTTAGAAAACATAAAGTTAAAAAAGGGTACAATAATACATACCTACTGCTATCCAACTCACTCCAATAAGCACTAATCACCAAGTGTTCCAAACAAGATCTATAACAATCAGCACAATGAAATAAGTTAGTTAAGTAACTTAGAAACTGAAAACTTTGAGTAAAGAAATAGAATAAAAAAAAGAGACTAAGTAAAAAAATTAAACTGATTAAAATACTCAATGACATACCATGAATACAATGGTGGTTTCCAGCAGCGAAATGGAAGCTCTAATGACAATCAAATGGCTAATGCTCATATAAAGGGACGAGAGAAAGAGAGTGTGTGTGTGAGTGAGACACAAATGAAGAAGAAGAAAAAGGTGTCGCACGTTTAAATGTTATGGTTTAATATTACCAATGGATTTTTCTATTAGTAATGATTTAATGAAATGAATAGTTTCATTAAAAACATTTTATTCGTTGGTAAAAAAGACAATGAAATGAATCATTTCATTAATCAACCATTACCGATGCAAAATCCATCGGTAATATGGAAACCAAACAAGCTTAGGTGGTATCCTTAAAATTTCAAATAACGATGGATTTTCTGTAGGTAACAATTTATGTTTTTAATTGATAATAAAAAGGAAAATACAATTCAATACCAACAGTTATGCCATTGGTAATTTACTTTATTTACCGATGGAATTATCGTCGGTAAAATATTGAATGTTAACAAACTAAAATAGAAAATGTTTCCGATGGCAGATCCATCGGTAATGATTTGGTGCTATTAGGCACAAACATTTATCAATGATTTTATCGACGGATTGTGTATTTATCAGTAAAATTCAAAGTCAATCTTGGGAATTTTACCGACAGTAAATCCATTGGTATTTTCGATGGATTGGTTCCATTCGTAAAATCCATCAGTTGTAAGCCCATTTCTAGTAGTGTTCATAGATAAATAGATGAATAACAATCTTTATTCTACATTCCAAGTGTCTACCTAGATTCCTCCTAGTCTACACAACCCAAGAATCATCTCTATGGGTGATCAGGTTAAGAAAAGTGTTAATCACAGAAATAAAACACAATTGAAATAGAAAAGATATAAATTAAATCTAATATAAGTCAATACATCATCATTCACAAAGGCTACATCTTCACCCAAGCATATGAGAGTTTGGCCACTCATGAATATTTAATAAAGAAACAAATATCATAAACATGAGTAAAGATAAAAGATAAGAAATATGTGATCTATGATGATGAATACTCTTTTCTTCAAAGCTCTAAGAATGCCCTAACTTCAAGTTTCCTTGTGTCTCTCCAACATAAGGATTTGTATCTAAGTCTGTAAGAAGTGTTAAAGTCCAAAAGTCTTCTAGGGTTAGACTTTAATTCCTTTTTTATATCCAAAATTAGGGCCAAAATAATTGTCCTCTTTAGTAAGGAAGCAAGGAGTGTAGCTGAGGGTCTGAGAAAGAGGTCCAATTAACCTTTTGTTGGATCTCAATTAAGCTAGGGAAGCATAATTCACATTTGGGTAAAGGGCTTAATTTATAAGCTTTGTAGTCTTCTTTATAGTTGGAGCTAGCCCTCAAAGGTAAAGATAGCAATTATAGACCTTTTAGTTAGCTTTCGAATGCCACCAAAACCGCATCAATTGGACTTCTATAACTCAAAATATTGGCAAAACTGAGCAGAGATCATACTAAACAAAGTTAGGATAAATCTGATTCTTAATATTGTAACTTGATTTTGTGATCAACATTGGAGATCTGCTCTTGATCTTTTATGGAACATTTTGAATCATCTAAATCCAATTTTTGTAGAAAGAGCTATGAACTTTGCTTGCTTAGCACTTTCTCGAAATAATTGGATTTCGTCCCAAGATACTCCAATAAATTGCTATAAATTCTTTTGTAACATCCCCAATTTTTCTTGTGCTAAATTATTCCATTTTACCTCCACCATGAGTTCCGAGTTCCGACTTCACTAGTTTTCATGATTCCCGACTTCATCTTCGAGTTTCACATAAAACGGGATAATTTTCGACTTCCGAGTTAGTCTTCGAATTTCAGCCTAATTTCCCATTTCCGACCTTAACCATATCCATCATTCCTCATTTCCCGACTTCCGTGATTCCCGATATCCGACTTCGCATCTCAAAGAAAATGTACCCTATTTCCAATCTCATAATTTATCTTCAAGAGGTACTCGAGTTCCGACCTCAGACTACATGGTTTCTGACCTCAGAAGTTACAATTTAACACAATGGTGCACGTACTGACTTCTGAGTTTAATGTAACGAGTTCTCGCCTTAGAGTTGAACCCAATTAGAATGGACACGAGTTCGGATCCTTGAGTTGATTTCCACGTCATACACGAGTTCTGATCTCTGAAATTATTCCCAGGAGCCTCCCATTTCTGTTGGTATTTTCGAGTTTGAATGGGGAGTCCCGAGATTATATGATTATAAGCTGTATGATTTCCGACATCCGACTTTGCTTCCAAGCTTCAAATAAAACCAGACAAGATTTCCGATATTCGAATTTACTTCTAAGTCTCAAATAAGATAGGACGAGTTCTGACATCCGGTTTCAGCCCCTAGCTCAAGTAAAAAGGCACGAGTTTCGACTTTAAGTAGAATAGGGATGAGTTCCAATTTCAGTAGAATGGAAGCGAGCTCCACTTTTGGAACGACGTGGAGAGCAATTTGGCCACAAAAGTGGGAGACATGGCCGAACTTCAATCACAAAATTTCAATCAATGAACACTCATAATCCCAACTACCCCCATGTATTTAAGTCAGACTCTCCCCCTCATTTCTGACTGATCTATGCCACTCTTCCTCTCCCTGTTGTTCCAGCCTCATTCTTCCTTTCTCTCAATCAACTCCATCACTCCTTCAAGCTTCACAAGGTTCTAACAATTCAAGCTTCAACACTTAGCTCAAATCACACTACAAAGAGGTATGATTCTATTTCTGTTCTTGAATTACTTGCAATATAATTGCATGAAATTGTATTCTTCTTTATGTATTTGATGAATTATTGGCTGTATTATCATGGATTATGATAGGATTAATATGAAATCTTGAGTTGAAATTAGAGTTAGAAGAAGAAAACTAGGAGAAATGGAGGATTGGGATGCTGTCTTAGTGAGGAATTTCATGGCAGTCCATACAGCGGAGTGTACGGCGCCGCCTAAAACTGGTTAAATATGATGAAACTATTTTTAGATGAAAGTAGACATTCAGGGCTTTCTATACATGTATATATGAGGTCATTGGATTAGTATTGAGAGATATATGAATTTTTGAAGTTTGACCTAGGAAACAGGACTTTCATCCGGGCAGGGTGACTTAAGGAGGGTATATCTCACCCTGTACAACTCCAAATTGAGTGAAACCAACTTTGTTAGAAAGCTTACACACAGGGGAACATCCGAATATGAAATTCCGAGTTTTTTATGGTCCCAATTGTTCCTAGTGATTCAAGGAAGGTGCCCTATGTCCAATCTAGGCCAAAATAGGGTAATTTAGGAAGGTCGACTTTCAGGACTTATAACTCAAGGTATACTTAAGCAAATAAAGTGAAACTTGTTGCAAATAAAAGGTTGTCCTGTTAGCTTTGATATGGCACCAATTTCGTATGATTTGAGGTTAGTTTCGATTTTTAGTGTATTTATACTTCCAAGTGTGTAATTCGGGCCAGTGACTGAATAGGTTAAGGCAAAAGTTAGATATCTTGAGTTATATAAATCAAAATGATATGGGACCAAAGAATTTATAAAGTAGACACATAGAGCTATGATATATCCAAAATTTAGATTTAAATGAGTTGAATGGAGGTAAAGGTGACTTATGCATAATTCAGTCAGAATTGGATAGGATTGGTGGATTGACCAAATTGATAGTTTCACAAGTGTTAGTGAACATACAAAGTTTGAGTTGAGGATTGCAAGTTTTGCATTAAAAAATATGTTAGATTGATTATACTACTATGGCTGATTTGTCTGTGAGAGCTGGTACTATTCATGAGGAAATGGATCTGATCCGTTATGCTGCCAAATTTACAGCAGAATTCTATGAAACTATGGATGTTATGAATATCTATATGTTATGCTCATAAGGTTCAGGTATGCAAGGATGAATTTAAGTATGATATAAGTAATGAAAGCTTATGCTATGGGAGATTATACTTTGAATATATTACATTCACATGTTATGTTCATGTATGCCATGCATGCAAACATAATTAGAATATAACATGAGAAATAAAGTATGAGGCATATTCATGTATGCACAAAGTATTTGCATGCATGATGAGATATGGAAAGGAAAGATGATAAGAACTTGAAAGAGGGACGTACTAGCTACCATGTGAGGCATGGCATAGACCCAGCTAGCATGGACCAGAGTAGTACTGTCTAAGACTTGGGCCAGTCCTTGACCAGATTAGTGGGAATAGACCGGTGTGAGGGTCGGGGAAAGTAAACCCGTCACTCATGTATAGGTATGAGCTCGGACCTGAAAAGTAGGCTATTGCCCAGAGGTGAGAGAGGCCATTCATCTCCGGGGGACCAAGCACAGGAAAGTAAGATCAAGTTGCAAGTTAAAGAAAGACATGAATTAAGTCATGTGCACTTGCATATAGTTAAGTACAAGCATCTATAAGTACCTCTTCAATTATCTCATTAAGTCATACTATTATTATGATTCTGGTTGAAGCATATCATATTATTCATATTTCTATGTCTGTCATATAATATGGTAAGTGATTGTTAAGATATAACCCGCTTCGAGAAAGGTATTTTCAACTTAAAATTGAACCACTATTTGTTTATATGTGCTCATATTTTCATAATAAACCGAAGCGGCTGGAATGTTTATGACGACAATATAAGATTGGTTTAAGTTTATCTACCAAGAACCCTAGGTTCTCACTGCCTGCTTGTATGTTTTTCTTTTCCGTAAGTTGGACATCCAGTGCAAGGCGGAATGCAGGGCCACCCATTGAGCACGACTCAGGCGCTAGCCAGATCAAGAGACTATCGAAGCTAGCTAACGATTAGTCAGAAGTAGACGCTGTTTACTATGTCAGTCATAATTTTCTTTTAAAGTGTAATTATTTTATTCTCTATGTATCAGAGACTAGTAGTTAGTAATAAAGTGGACAATTAAAGGGCCATGTATTATATTTTCCATATTTTAAAGAATTTTTCAGCACCGTGACAACTTTTTAATGTAACTCCATGACTCGAGCATGGCTTATATGATAGAGGTTGTTACATCTTTCCTTGCAATAGTTGAACAAAATCAGCCATGAAGCCTACAAAATCAATAAATAATCACTAGATTAATATTAAACTCAACCAATCTACAAAAAAACTAAATATCACATAAAATAGGCCAAAATCTCTACAAATCATGCACAAATCTAAGCAATAAATGACTGTATATTTACACTAATCACCATCATTTCAGTCGCGTGTAACTGCACTTTCGGTGACATCTCTGACTACTGCCTCCACCGCTGAGCTCGAGTTAGTCTATTTTCCCAGATCTACCTCCACTTGCTCATCTAGCCACTATTCCGTCAACCCATTTTTCAGGTTTTCATTTTTGCTAATAGTGGAAACAGGCCAGGCTAAGCCAGGCTTTCGCCTTAACATGTCAGGCCTGTATAGTAATAAGTTGACTTGGCTCTAGCTTGTGGCCTATTATAGGCTTTTTTCTTGGCCTAAGTCTGGCTTGTTCATAAGTTTGGCCTAGCCTGCGACCTGTTTAGTAAGCCTGTAATTTAGAACATTATATATAGGCCAACAGGCTAAAGCATTAAACAAGCTGAAAACCAGGCCTTTATATAATCAAGCCTTACATATCAAACAGGCTGCCCTTCGTGTAGGCCTCCAAATAGGCCAGACCTCCAAATATGCCTTGAAAGGCCACTAAACAACTATGTATCTATCCATAATGATAAAATTAAACTACATCCAATTTTCAAATTACAACAACCCAGTCGAATTATCTAAAATACTAGTTTAACAAGTTAACTAAGACCCAAATTATCCAAATATAACAATAAACACAACAATTCAAACCAAGACAAAGTAAAGCTAATATCTCTGAACAAAGCATCAAATCTTCAATTTAATTTCTTCTTCTTGTTCAAACACCTTAAAGAATAAGAAATCAAATATATCATTAGATCATAGCACAATTTAACAAGTAATAACTATAAGAAAAAGGTAATATCTAAATAGTGCAAAATGTACCTTTGGTTTTTTCTTTAAACCATACTTGTTACGAAGCCAATCCCCACCACAAATAAGTGCTTCAATCGAGTCTTCATTTAATCTGGAATGATATTCATCTATAACTTTTTCTCCAATACTAAATGTGGACTCTGATGCCACTGTTGAAATTGGAATAGCTAATATGTCAGCAACCATTTTAGATAAAATTTTATACTTGAGGCTATTCCTTTTCCGCTATTCCAAGGCACTGAAGAAGTTAGAACTACCCTCAGGAATGTAAACACCTTCTTCAAGGTAAAGTTCCAATTCTGATTTCATTGGGGGAATTGCTTGCTTCTCATGAACAATGCTCATGATTTGGTCAAATCCAATGACTATAGAACTAGTCACATTAGAGGAAGAGTTGTTGCCACTAATGTCAACTTCATGAGTAGTAGTTGTTTATCCCCTATACATGTCAGCATACTCATCATACATCAATTGCAAACAATTCATCACTTTATCCATATTCTCAAAAGCCACATAATTAGGTTTATAAATCAAAGGAAAGCAATAATTAATAACATATAATTTGTATCTAGGATCCAAACTGCTTGCAAGGGCCATTACCATATTGCACTCCCCCCAATATTTGTCAAACTTTTCTTTCATTGAGATTGCCATGTCTCTTATGAAGAAATCATCATCCTCTGTGGTATTGTCAATTACTTGTTTCATCTTCCGAACCTCAAGAAGATACAAATTTGTAGTAAGGTAGTCATTACCTGAAATGACATGAGTGGCTAAATTGAACACCTCTAGAAGTTTACAAATATTCTCAACTTTCTTCCAATCCTCTTTTGATGGTGCATAATTGTAGTGTGGCTCTCTTTCCTTATAAGCGGGAAAGATAGTCTTGAACTTCAATGTAGTAGATAATATCTTATATGTAGAATTCCACCTTGTTAGACAATCAATGATGAGCTTCTTTTCTTTCAAATGTTTTTGCTTAACAATATCACAAAATGCTTTTAGCCTTGAATCATTATACTTGATATACTTAACACTCTCATGAACATTATAATTAATGCCCTTAATTCTACCAAGGCCATCTTGCACCAACAAGTTTAGAATGTGTGTACAACATCTAACATGAAACAAGCTACCACCAGCAGATAATGAACTACTATCCGATGTGCTATCCTTAAGAGCCCTTCGACATGAATCATTATAGGAAGCATTATCAATTGATACTGAAAACACCTTGTTTTCAATCTCCCAAGCCTTCAAACACTTGAAAATAGCATCCGCCACATCAATTCCATGTCTTGGAGCAGGCACTTTCACAAAACTTAAAACTCTTTTTTGAAGATTCCATCCTGCATCAATGAAGTGCCCCGTGATAACCATATATTCAGCTACTTGGTGACTTGATCTCCATATATTAGTGGTCAAACTAATCTTGCTCATGCTTTGTAACAAGACTTCAATTGTTTCTTCTCTGCCTCATAAATAGCCAAACAATTACTTCTAGCTGTTTTGCGAGAAATCTTCTGAAATTCATAATTTGCATACTGAAAGTCCCACATTCAAATTTATCCTCAACAATGTTAAAAGGATGCTCATGTACCATGATTGTAGTAGCGATTATTTGTCTCATCTTCTCATTAGAATATCTGGCACCCGGGGTCACAAATGGATTAATTCTCAAATTGGAAGGTTGAAATGGAATGGTGGGTTGTTTCTGCTATGAAGCAACATGCAACCTCCTTTAATGTCTCCAGAGATGCGCAGTGCTAGCTCCCTTTCCCGAGTAAGAGAATACATGTTTGCAATACTTGCAAATAGCTTTTACCCTTTCAAAACTTTCAACTTGATCAAAATCATCCCAAATTGGTGAGATTTTTTGCCTTTTCTTCTTAATGATACTATCATCACCATCATTTTAATCATTAGTTTGTTGACTTGAATTTGTTGGTGTTGGTGTTGGTTGACTAACCTCATTAGCATTAGGAGGAGCAAAAGTAGATGACATTGTTCCATTCTCGAAGTTAAATGACATTAACTAGACCTGTGATATAAAAACAACCCATATTTAGTAAAATTTCAATTGCATTTAAACAATTAAACAAGAAATATACAGAAATAATGACAACCACTTCTTAAAAATAAATATATCAAAATTATTAAATATTTCCTTATATTACAACAAAGAGTTGTTACCTAATTAGATTTAAAAGTAACATAAATTCAACCAACACTTTAGTTTATTAATACCAAGTAGAACATATCACAACTCAATGAAGTAAACAAAGATACCTCAATTATGAAACAGAACAACATTTAAGTTTGAAAAATGACATAATCAGAGCAGACCCATTATTAATAGTAATTAGAATAGAGAATGTGTTACCTTCCCCCAATTTTGATTTTCATTCAGTGTCTATTTATAGACAATCAAAAGAACTAAAAGCTCCAAGCTCAACCCAAAAAAAAAAAACAAGGAAAGAAAGAAACACAAACAATCATAATACAATAACCAAAAAAGAAAGAACTACAAGAACCAATAATGATTTGGGTAATTGGATTTTGGCCAAAAAAAAAAATGTACAAAAACAGAATAGCAATAAGAATGTTACTATTGATGGAAATTTCCACAAAATACAAACTTCATCAAAATAGCAACCTATAATGTGAGTGAGAGTTGATTCTTACCCAATGTTAAGACAAATCCAAAACTAGTGAGGAAGCTCTGGCGGTGTAAGCAGCTTTGGCGATGACGACTCTATTGCATGTGCAGCAGCAGGATATGGCAGCTTGTGCAGCTTGAAAGGGGCCTTGAGAGAAAAGGACGAAGTGGCATAGGAACTAGGAAGTGAGTTTGAAGAGTGAAGAGAGAATAGATAGGTTAGGGTTTGTTTTGTTTTAAATGTAATAATATGAAAACATAAAGTTCTAAAATATGTATATTATTACTAAAAGGGAGTAGTGGTGTAGCAGCAAGGTGGCTGTTAAGTCTCTTGAGGTGCATGGGTTCGAATCACAAGTTTGAAGTTTTAGTAATTTATGCAATATATATATATGTGTACATAACCGTAACAGGCCCAGACCGGTCTATCAAGCTCAATAGGCTTTAAATTGATCCTGGGTCTGGCCTGATAAGGAAAATAGGCCACAAGCCCCTAGCAGGCTGCTTGGCCTATTTCCACCCCTAATTTTTGCCTTGTGCGTGAGCCATGGCTGCTGATAACACCACCAAAAGTTTCAAGGATGTCTAGAAAGCTAACCCTCCTAGTTTTACTAGCTATGTCAATGTCCTTCTCTTTACTAACAAACTAGATAAAGTAATTATGATTCTTGGGCTTCTGATATCAAGCTATGGTTCACTAATCAAGACTACATCAACCACCTCTCTAAGAAGGCTGATGATATTCCTAAACAAGAGTGCTCTTAATGGTCTACGATTGATGCCCAACTTTGCAATATCATCAAATCCACCATTTATCTATTTATCAAACAGATTTTCTAAGCTCTATTACTTATGAATCAATTTGGGCACAAGCGAAGGTCTTGTACACCAATGATACCCAACATTTGTATGGGGTCCTAACATTTGTATAGGCTTGATGGCCCTATTTTTGCCTATCTAAGGAAGATTTATGGTGCTTTCCTTAATTCTAATGAACTTTTATCCCTAGCTGATATATCCAACGAAGGATTTGGAGCAGCAAAGCACCTTTTTCATGCTTATGGCCCTATATGACTTGCTTTCTGAATATTTTGCTACTCGATATCAGATTTTGGGGTCACTTACTATACTTATCCTTTCTATGGTGTGGTCTTCTTTTCTTCAAGTTCCTACTAAATAGCTAGTTGAGACTGTCACTAACTTGACTCCGGTTGATACTTTAGCCCTTCTTTCCTAGAATAACAATTGTGGTTGATCTCATAGTGGACGACCTCATCCAAAGTGCGATCACAGCCACCGTTTGGGCTACACTAGAGACAAATGTTATGCTTTACATGGTTGGCCCCCATGGACTGTCAATGTTGTCTAGGCAGCTACCCCCATTGCCTTGAATTCTCTTAATTAGAATAAACCATCTTTTGCTGACTACGCCAATTTCCTAAAATGGTATAGGGAGCGTCAGAGCTCTAGTTTCACTACCTTTGTTTTGCATACTGGTGATTCTTTTGCTTACCTTTCTCAATTTACTTCCTTGGGTCATGAGTCCTTGATTCTGCTGTCACTAATCATATATCTGGTAATAAAGCTCTTCTTTCTAGTCTTTATACTTTTGGTTATTTGCCCATTGGTACCTTTACCAATGGATCTAAAGTACTGTCTCAAGGGGTTGGCACAACCCATCCTTTGCCATCGATGTCAGTTGATTATGTCCTATTTTCTTGGCTTTCCATTTAACCTCCTATCCATTAGTCATTTAACTCATTCTCTTAATTGTGTTGTTTTATTCACTAAAGACTCTGTCTTTTTGAATGACTAGAGCTTGGGATAGACGATTGGTGCCAAAAATATGTCCAATGACTTCTATTGGCTCTCCTACCCATCTTGTGCTTGCTCTCTCTCCACATGTCCTTTCACTGTCCATGCTTGGTTAGGTCATGCTAATCTGGCCAAGCTTCAAAAGATGGTGTTGTAATATCCCCATATAACGTTATAAGGAATAATGAAAGCGTCCTTGGGCAAACTTTTATTATTTATAGCCTTGCCCCTGAATATTTTTTAAAATGACATTTAGGTCCTTATATCAATTGAATTAGCAGAATAAGGTTTTAAACAAAGCAGAACCATGTAGTGGAAACGTAGAAACTAAATTCTTAGCCAATTGGGCCACAGAGGTGTCCACATGTAAAATGATGTGGGATGCTCCAGACTTGTTTAAAATTATGAAAATGCCATTAGCCATGAAAAAAAAAATAGAAAATAGAAGGCCTTAAATTTGCAAAACGTTTAATTTACACTATTAATCGATTTATTCGATTTTATTGAGTTTGTAAAGTTAATTAAAAATTGAATTAGAGGTTAACTAGGAGTTAATTAGAAGTTAATTAGAGAGATTAGGATTAAGAAGAATTAAAATAGAAACACATAAAACCTCACAATATTCTTCAAAACCGTTTTACCGATTTGAAGGAAATTGGTAGAATTTCGGTATTTTCAACTGTTAAAACCCAAACCAACCAAATTTAACCTACTAAACCCTATTTTAAGTGGCTAGAATTTAGCCACCTCCTTCATCAAAGTGGCGCCACCCATGCTACAAAGAGTGAGCATGGTTGGCTCATTTATGAGCCACTTCTTCCGCCCACCACCTCTATATTAAATTCATATAATCCTTTCTTACTTCCTTCAAATTTTTGGCCTCCTTCTCTCCCTTACAGACCTCCCATCATTCCCTCTCATCTTCCTTCCTTTTCACTTCATTTCTCTTCCATTTCCAAGCTCCAAGCACCTCCAACATCAAAACTCTTCATCTAGTGAAGCTATTTTTCAATCTAGAGGTAGAATTCAATTTCTGTTCTTGATTTCTCTGAACTGTGGCTGCATGAAGTTTCACTTTTCTTCATTTTTTTGATGATATATTGGATGTATTTGATGGTATATGGTTGGATTAACATGAAATTTTGAGTTGGGATTAAAGTTAGAAGGAGAAAACTAGAAGAAGTGGAGAATTAGGATGCTGTCTAGGTGAAGAACCTATGATGGTCCGTATGGCGGAGTGTACGAATATGCCTACAGCCATTTAAATTTGATGAACCTATTTTTATATCAAACTAGATATTCAAGGCTTTCCATACATATAAAATATAAGGTCATTGGATTAGTATAGAATTAGTTATGAAATTTTGAAATTTGACCTAGAAATCTGGATTCTCATCTGGGCAGTATGAGTTGAGAAAGGTGTAACTCACCCTACACAACTCTAAATTGAGTTAAACCAATGTTTTTTGGAAGCTAACATATAAGAGAATATTGCATAAAAATTTTAGAGTCAGATTCCTTGCTAATTATTCCCAGCACATCAATGAATTTACCTTAAGTTCAAACCAGGCTGGAACATGGTAGTCTAGAATAGTCAAGTTACGAGGCTTATATTTCAAAATATACTCATGAAAATGATATGTAACTTCTTTCATTTGAAAGCTTGTTCTGTTACCTTTAAATTGATATAAATTTTGTATGATTTCACTGAGATTTCTATTTATAGTGAATTTTTACTTATAAGGGTACAGTTCTGGCTAAGTACAGGGCAATCTGAGGTAAAATACTAATAACTTGAGTTATACAAATCAAAATGAGATGGGGCCAAAAGGGTTGGAAACTAGACACATAGAGCTACGACATATTGAAAATTTAGGTCTAAATGAGTTAAAATGAATTTAAGGTCTAAGTTACAAAAACTGGGTAGAATCAAAAGGAAGTGGCAGAAAACTAATTCAAGATCAAGGTTATGAAACTTTGTTTCATTATTAGAGCATCTATACCTTGCATTGATTTTTCTGTATGAATAACTGTATGGTGAATTGGTACTATTCACGGGGAAGCAAACTTGATCCATTATGCTACCGAAATTTTGGCAAAAATATGTGAATTATATGAATGTGATAAATATTTATGTGTTATGCTTATAAGATTCATATATGCAAGAATGATTTAAGTATGATATAAAGTATATTAATGAAATTATGATAGTTTCTGTTATGAATATTCATGATATGAACATGAAATTCTATATGTAAGGATATATGAAAGTAAATGATGAAGCATATGTATGAGAATAAAAGGATATGAACATATTAAATGTGGATCCCTTCACCTGGAGACAGTTATGAGATCCCTCCTTGTGAAGGCAGTTAAATAAGATAAGATTAGGTCCTTTCACTTGGAGGTAGTTAATTAGGTCCCTTCCTGTGAAGGCAGTTAAAAGATATGATGAAGGTCCCATATTCCTAAGGAGTGTGACATGGCGATCACATCCCGATGGGGTATGACATGACGATTATACTCTGGAATATGGCATGATGAGCACATCCTAAGGAGTGTAACATGCCGATCACACCCCGATGGGGTATGACATGGTGATAATACTTTGGAATATGACATGATGAGCACATCCTAAGGAATGTGACATGGCGATCACACTCCGATGGAGTATGACATGGCGATCATACTCTAGAATGTGCAAAACGAAATTAAGAAAAACTGCACTCTGAGGACGGCGATATATAACGCTTAGGTGTGTCAAGAAAGAGAGTTATAGAAAAGTAAAGGAAGGTTAAATAAGCGCCTTTGTGTGTATATATATATATATATATGTATATATTCCGATATTCTTGTTATGCTAAAATTTACTATATTTGTGAGTGTTGTGACTGCTATGCTAATTATGAAATAGGAATTGATCATATAATTGCAATGTGATTCAAGTGCTTGAATAAAATGAACTCTGCCTCAGATAATATATTTTCAAACTATAAAACTGAACAGTCTATATAACATGCTAACCTTTTTCATAATAAACCGAAACAACTGGAGATAATAACAATGACACGGTATGAAATTTCTTAGTGAATTCTACTGAGAATTTAAAGTTCTCACTCCTATTTCCGTATTTTCTCCAGATAGTTCGAGAAGATTCAAAAACAACTGAAGTTACTATCAATTAAGGTCCGCTTAAGTAATAGCAACAACTCTAGAGTGGGGTACTATGATTTAAGCATAGTACTGTATAGAGGAGGACGTTACAGGTGCCAAGTCTATTCAAATTGTCTAGTTTACCTTGTGAGTTATGTCAACTTGGGAAAGATACTCATAGTCCATTTCCTGATAGTGTTGGTAGTCGTGCTTTGTCATCTTTTAATTTAGTTCACTTTGATATTTTAGGTCCTAGTTATATTGAGTCTACATTAGGGTCAAGATATTTTCAATTTCATTGGTGACTATTCTGGTTGTACTTGGTTATTTTTCAAGAAGAATAAATCTTAGTTGTTTTCAATCCTTACAAATTTTTGTCAAGAAATAAAGACTCAATTTGGTGTTTCAATTTATACTTTGCATAGTGATAATACCAAAGTGTTTATCTCACCAATTTCAAACTTTTATGGCTTCTCATGGTGTTCTTTATCAAATATCGTGTGCCTATACCCCTCAACAAAATGGGGTTATTGAGTGCAAAAACCATCATCTAATTGAAATAACTAGTACTCTTCTTCTTCATGGTCATTTTCCTTTTCTTTTTTGGTGAGTTATCGTTCTTGTTGCTTGTTACTTAATTAATTAGATGCCTTCTTCTATTATGTGAAACCATTCTACTCACTTTGCGTTATTTCCTCATACACCGTTACATTCTCTCCCCTCGCATGTCTTTAGGTCCACTTGTTTTGTCCATAACTTTACCCCTGGTCTTGACAAGTTTTCTGCCTAGACCATCAAATGCGTTTTCCTTGGGTACATGAGGTCGCAAAAAGGTTATGGTTGTTTTTCTCCTACTTTGCATTGTTACCTTGTCTTAGTTGATGTCACCTTCTTTCACAATGTTCCCTTCTTCGAGTTTCCCTCCCTAAATGCTTCACTTATGTTTGAGGTCTTGCCCTTCCTCCATTACCTATGGCCTTTGCACCCACTGTCCCAATGCCTTCTGCTATCCTGAAACCTTTTCCCTCAACTCGCCCAATTCAAGTTTACTATCGTCCAATAATGTCCCAACTACCATTTGAGCTAGATGCCTAACCATTAGTCAGACCTGAACCCCAACAACCCTTGGAATTGTTACCACCTTCAAAGCATGTTTTAATTGCTACAGACTATCCTGTGGTGCCCACTCTTATAGTGACTCCAACCCCACCTCTTGAGCCTGACCTTCCTATTGCACTTCATAAAGGTATATACTCTACACATAACCCATCGCCTTGTTATGTTGCTTTGAGTAACCACCGTTTACCTTCTTGGTATTATGCTTGTTTGTCTTCTTTGTCTTCTGTGTCTATCCTCAAATCTCCAGGTGAAGCTTTATCTCATCCTAGGTGGAGACCAGCTATGATTGATGAAATGTATGCACTTCAGAATAGTTGTACTTATAAGCTCCAGTACCCTTAAGAAACCACTAAATAGTTTGAGTTATATCAAGCTAAGGGTTTTGATAAACAACAAATCAATTCTTAATAAATTCTTTTATGTTGACTAATGGTTTGTTTAAGTGTTTGTTCTCATTTAATTACATCACACTATATGCATGAGGATGAGAATTGGAATCATGCAAAATTAAAAGTTCCTACATATCTTATACTTATCATCCAAAGAAAAAGGACTTTTTATCAAGAAAGCCTATTATTCTAAAATTTTCTCTCACAATAAAGCATATCAAAAGGATCAGAAGAATGTATTTATGTCATCAGAAGGATATCAAGCTATCAGAATGATCACTAGCACATCAGAAGGATAAATTATCTAGAAGGCTTTGACCAGAAGGGTGACCTCTAGAAAGTTAATTTACATGAAGTACCTCACCCTCAAAGCTTGTTCTGCACAATTCATGGATCATTCCTAAAGGTCAAATTTGACAAGGCAAGATCCAAGAGAAGCGCTAACAACTCTGAAAAGAAGGTAGACCCAAATGGCTAATTTTCTTCTTTGGTGATACTCTTGCTTGTTGAGAAAGAAAACAACCTATTCTCCTTTCAGTCTTAGACCAGTGGATTAAAAAGCTCTAGGCTTAAGGTCTAAAATCTCAATGGCTAGATTTGAAGCCCATATAAACCTAGAAGATGATGAAGAAGTGGTTAGAACTCTATGCATTTGAATATCTATCAAGCTTTCATCTTTCTCAACCTTCTAACGTCCAGAAAGTTACTTGTTGTAACTTCTTGTTAAGAAAATCTTCTCATTTACTTTGTATTAGCTAATATCCTCTTGGTGAGATAATTGAGAAGTCACTGTATACTGAATTTAATTGTTTCGAGTGATTTAGTGTGAGTGTTATCCAAACATAAATCTTTTCAATTCATTTTGTAACTTGACTTAGTAGTAGTCATTGTAAGCTTGGAAAGGCTATGATAAAATACTACTCATTGTTAGCTTGGAGAGGCTTTGTAAAGACTACTTGTTTGGCTACCTTTGAGAAGCTAGGAAGAACTACTTGGTTGTAAAGCTTGGAGAAGCTTGGACAAAGAATGCTCTTATTTATAAAATCTCAACTATTTTGTTAGGGACTGGACATAGGCAAGTGGTTAGCCGAACCAATATAAATTCTTCTTGTATGATCTTCTATTCTTATCATCTTTTGCAATTTTTCATAGTTTGTATATTTTTCTGTGTGCTTATTTTATTTGCTCTCAAACAAAGTTACTATGAAAATAATAACTTCTGTTTCTAACTCAAAATGCTTCCGCATTCCAAGTCTAAAGACTTGAGAAAGAATGTTCAAAAGTTTCAGGAACCGAAAAATTTTTAAGAAGCATGATTCAACCGCCCTTTTTGTGTGACTTCCACCTTCAGTACTTAGGAATTGGTTTCTTTTCCTTCAGGCTAATTGGTGGTTGGTTGTCAATGGATTTATATTATGAAGGTTGGTCCTAATGGTGCTATTGATCACCTTAAGGATAGCTTGGTCACTAAGGGTTACACTCAAATCTTTGATCTAGATTATGGTGATATTTTCTCCCTCGTTGCTAAGATAGCCTCTGTTTGCCTTTTTTTTTCTATGGCTACCATGTGGCATTGGTCGCTTCATTAGTTAGACATCAAGAATGCCTTCTTCCTTGGTAGTCCAAAAAAGAAGAAGTCTATATGGAGCAACCTCTAGGATTCATTGCTTAGGGGGGAGTCTTTTGGCCTTATCTGTCGTCTTTTTAAGTCTCTTTATGGTCTTAAGCAATCTCCTCAAGCTTGGTTTGATAGATTATCGATTGTGGTTCAATAGTTTGGTATGGTCCAAAGTGAAGTTGATCACTCTGTGTTTTACTGTCATACTCCACAAGGCTACATCTATTTGATTATATATGTCAATGATAGTGTCATTACTAGCAATGATAGTGATAGCAAAACTTAGGTCAAATAGCATCTATGTCATTATTTTCAAACCAAAGACCTTGGCAAACTTCATTACTTTATGGGCATTGAAGTAGCACAATCTAAAGACAACATACTTCTCTCATATAGAAAGTATGCGATGGATATCCTAGAAGAAACAGACTTACTTAGGGCAAAGCCTATTGATACTCCTATGGATCTTAAAGTCAAGCTCATACCAGATAATGGGAAGCCACTATCTAGCCCAGGGAGATGCAGAAGACTAGATGGGAAACTAAACTATTTCATAGTCAGTCATCTAGACATATCCTTTGCAGTGAGTATGGTTAGTCAGTTCCTAAACTCACCATGTAAAGGTCATTGGGATACTATGATTCGCATTCTTAAGTATGTCAAAGAAGTACTGGGAAAAAGCCTTATTTATGAAGATAAAGGGCATACCAATACAGTCGGGTGTTTAGATGCTATTGAGTAGGATCTCCTACTAATATATGTTCCACTTTCAAATATTGCATACTCATTGGCAGCAATCTTATTTCCTAGAAGAGTAAAAAGTAGAATATGGTTTCAAGGTCTAGTATTAGGGCAGAGTATCGTGCCATGGTATCCACCAAATGTGAACTCATTTGGCTTAAGCAACTCCTTAAGGAGTCTCAATTTAGGGAGATCAGACATATGATACTTGTTTATGACAATCATGCTCTTTTGCATATTTCCTCTAACCTAATTTTTCATGAGAGGACCAAACACATTGAAGTTGACTATCACTTCATCAAAGAAAAGATTCTATCCCAAGACATCACTCCAAGCTTTGTCAATTCAAATGATCAACTAGCAAATGTGCTCACTAAATCTTTAAGAGGTCCTAGATTAAGTTACCTATATAATAAGCTTGGTGCATATGATCTATATACTCCAACTTGAGGGGGAGTGTTAAAATCTATAGATGGAATAATTAGCACATCAAATCATGTATTTAGAAAAACTATATATCCCTGTATATCTATACATATCCTTGTAATTATTACTCATTGTCTATATAATCCAACCTCTGCTATGTAGCTTAGATAAATGGATTTCATAAGTTTTTCTCTTTTCTCTCTTTCTCTTAACACTATTCCTAAACCTCCTAATTCTCAAATTAAAAAAAAGGTTGATTTGTCATGTATTTATTTAAAAAATAAAATAATTCTCTTATTTCGTTTAATATCTTGGTTTAGCTCTAGTACTCTTCCTATTACTTTTTTTGTTTTTTTAGAATGAGATGGTTTTATTTAAGTTATTGAAATTGTTCATTCCTCATGGATAAATTCACCATATTGTAATATGTCAAAAATGTTGAAAACATAGAAGGTGAAGCCTGATATAATTTAGTTCAATTTCAGAATTTAGCCTTCAGCCTTATGACACAAGCGTTGTCTAATATCCTCTCAAACGGTGCAAAGGACTGGATGCTTCCTAAACAACAAAAATGGGAGATGCATCGAGTTGCATGAAGGTCGATATAAGGGGGATTCATGTAGAATTTTAGGGGGATTTACAATTATATAAAGGGGGAAGTTGTATTTTATACTCTTTTCAATATGTATATCATATCAATGGTTGGATGGAGATTTATGCATAAAACTTGGGAGATTTTTGGTTGAAGAGTGGGGATTTTTACCATATATTCAAAATCATAGTCAAGTACAAGCTTGGTTATAAAAAGAACCCATTGCATAATTATAAATCCCAGAAAATTTGAACATAGATTCTTATTATGTACTCGAATACAAGCTTCAAAATAAATTCTCTCTCCAATGATGATTTATTATCTCTCCAAAATTTCTATCATATTATTGGTTGGATGCAGATTTATGTATAAAATTTTGGAGGATTTTCAATTGAAGAGTGAGAATTTTTAGTAGTATTTGATATTGTATTCGAATACAAGCTTGTTTACGATAATAATGAATCTTCAAAAATTTGAACTATTATCCCTATTATATACTCGAATACAAAATTCAAAGTTTTATTTTTCTTTATGGTTGAAAAAGAGAGAACGCTAGAGAGAGACATTTTCTGTTCTTATTATATAACTAAAAATCTCCCAAAATTTGTTCATAACTCCCCATTGTACTATTTATCAAACTTTTGCAAAAAAAAAAAAAAATGATTGTGAGGACTGGATACTCTCAAAACATTTGGGTGACAAGGCATTTCTCAAATAAATATAGTCTTATCCAAGGACTCATTAAAATCTTCCGTAAACACTGTGAAATTTCATATGGTCACTGAAGATTTTAAGACAGACAATATCCACAAAGTGTAATGAAAAGTAGTATCGAGAGTTAAGCCCATTAGGAGACCAATCAAGTTGTAATCATGTAAACGTAATGACGTACTTGGGGTGAAAACGCCTTGTCCAAAACCTGTAGCTTTACATACACCTTTTTTTTGAAAAAAAAATTGATGCGAACTTTACATGCCCTTTTTTATATACACTACACCATATTAAACTTTTAAAAATATTTATCAATAAAAAGTGTTATTAAACTCTTTAGTAATCAACAAGTGTGCAACTTAGTTGACGGAAGGTTGTGGTAACTTAACAAAAGGTCTGAGTTTTTGGCTTCGACCAAAAAAAAAAAAAAACTCTTTCTTAATATTTTTAAAAGTGCCGTATATAAGTTATGTTACTAAAAAGTTTTACCAACACTACTTTTATATGATTATGTAATAAAAAATAAAAAATAAAAAACTAAATGACCATCGCAAGATCCATAACCATTTCAAAGGAGCAATATAACAAGTAAAACATTTATTATTTATATGATGGTGGATTTATGTTTATAATAATCAAACCAGAGCTGCGGGCTACATGTATCTTCTTGCAACCTCCTCAGCCCCCCTCAGCCTTCACACAGTAAAACAAAGAAAAAGGGTTGCTAATGCTGGGTAATTAATATACCAGCAGCACCAAGCACATTACACTTTAGAAACACATACATATTTAGTACCAACACCCCCGCTCACATTTATATTAATTATACTATATAACTTTTCCTAAAACTAGCGATTTCTTAACTTTCCTTTAACATCACCCACTTCAAAACTTTCCGGGAAAATAGAGGAAAGTTAGAAGATGGGAAACTGAAACAAACAAGCCAAAAATACAAAGAGGAGCCATTCAATTCAAGAGTGTTGAATTTAGTTTTTCTTAGACGCGGAAATTCTTTCCCATGAAGGTTTGTCCGAACTGCCAATTAGGTGGTGCCACGTTGGATGAGGTTGACGTACGTCTGTCACTGCCGGTGACTCTAAAGGAGAGAGCCTGGCCCACCAAAATGGAGTTGGATTGCCAATTTTGCCCCCAGTTGCGGCTCATGCTCATCCACGCAGTGTTGGTACCTTTCACACTCACGCGCACGATATCCCCTGCACCCGCGACGTTGGTGATCAGGACCAGGTTGAAGTAACGGAAGCCGTTGATTGTGAATCTGATGCCTCCTCCCTTTCTGCATGGCACCCTGTAACCAAAATGAAAATACATTAAAAAGCAATGAATAAGTATTTTTATTTTATCCTCATTTTCCAATTTTTCTCTTTCAAGTTTCAATCCAATAGATATATTTAAAATAGTTTGTTAAAAATGATAACGAAAAAATACACTCGCATTTGAGTATTTATACAATATGAATGAAATTAATGTATAATAGTATGCTTTAAATGAAATTGATGAATCGAAAGATAACAATACAGGGAGTGAGGATTTAATTAAGCTAATTAAAATAAGAAAATATATATACCAAAAAATTGGGGGAAAAAAAACAAACTAACATCAATCACTGTGACGGTTAAAAATCCTAGGTTTGATTTGACTATGCTTTGGCAATTTTAATGTGCTTCCGAAACCCCACAAAATTGTACCTTTTCTGAGGATGTATGACCCAAAGTCGGCGACTCGGCATGGAACAACGTAAGATGTTGAAATTTTTTAATAACAAAATATCCAGTTTTATTTTGATGAAAGTTTTGAGAAGTAAATGAATCTAAAAATTTATAAATAATTTTTTATTATTTAAAAATAAAAATATATTAATTTTTTTATATAAAATTTATTTATATTTATATTATTAAAAAATTTGTATAAATATCATATGATGAAATTAATATATTTTTTATTTTTAAATAATAAAAAATTATTTATAAATTTTTAAGTTTTGATAGATTAATTTATTTTTTAAAATTTTTGTCACAGGATAAAATGGATATTTTGTCCTTTTCAATTTTCTCAGGGCTCATTTTACTAGTATGCCCTCGACTTACTGATTGATTTACTATGGAATATACATCGAGTATTTGAAAGACTATAATACCCTATGACAACTGGCACATGTGATGCGATAGAGGGTACTTTGGTCAATCGGAGGTAACCACAGGGTCTAAGCCGGTAGTGTGTACTACCTCCAAGCCAAAATACTGAGAGGGCCCAAAAGCAGAAAAAGGGCAAACAAAAAGAGTAGAGGTTCTTGTCAAATATTGATTGGACAACATCTCGCAAATTAATTGTTCAAATCAAAATCCACTTTCAGAAAAATTAATGGTTAAACAAGATTAATTGTTTACTAAAATAATGGTAACTATTATTTTAAAATTTTGAAACCGTTAAGCCACATGTTTGAAAGCGTTATTATTACTCAATGTATACATACAGTTAAGTAATGAGGCTGTCCGGTGAGGTATGTAATGTATGTAGCAAAATTTAAGTCTTCTGGACAAAGTAAAATGGGTCTTTCTGTTGGTTTCTATTTTTGTAGTTGACAAAACACCTGAATAGGGATTCTTGTGAAACTGCTGAGGACATTCTAATAGAAGTTTTTTGTTTGTTCCCCAAGAAATCAGCTGGTATTGGGAAGAAGACAATGTGAAGAAAGCAAGAATTTTCAACATTTTCTGCGCTGTTTTATATGTAGTATGGTAAATCAGTACATATGCAGACCATTATTGAATAATTATATTTGTGATAAAAACAATAGACATTTTTAGTAGATATTACAAAGAAAAAAAAGTATATAAAATTAATATTTTATCAGTATAAAATAATTATAAAATAATTTTATATTATTAATTAATGAAATTTTAACAAATTATCAAATTATGATATAATAGATAATTAATTATTATAATTTAATAATTTTCTAAAATTCTATTAATTAATTTTATATAATTATTTTACAATTATCAGTACATGAAATTATCCTTTAAACAAGTAATAAGTGAAATTAAGGGTTTGTATCTTTTTCTTAATGGTCTCCACTGTACGCCAATGTGCACGTAATACTTACTCATCATAATTTCATTAGAACTCGAAAATGGGGAACAAGAGAAAAATTAAAAGGTGGAGACTTAAATTTTCTCAAGGTTTCTGACTACTTCCCCCCCTTATTTTCTGGGGATCCAAACAGCAAAATCATGTGAAAACGAGACAAATCACAAACCGACCCATTAAAGCTAAAGCAAAGGGAAAGAAAAGACTAAAGAGGTAGTGGTTGGACTCACCGGCGGTAAGCAACAGGGACGATTCCGGCACGGTACTGAGCGATCTTGAGGAACATTGGCATGGCGAGATCGAAGTGTGGCCTTGGCGGGTTGCACCAGCCGCCATTGTCACTGGGGAGAGCGAAGTTCGGTGGGCAGAAGTTTGTGGCGGTGACAATGATTGAAGGGTTGCCAGGGTTGCACCAATGGGGATCTTGGTCGCACTTGATCTCAAAGCATGCACCACAGCTCAGACCATCGTTGAAGAGCGCTGTGCTCAGTGCTGCGGTGTTCACCCCGTAGCCTTGGCTGTACAAGTTCCCATACCCACAAGCACCGCCTGAAAAGAACCCAAACACAAAGGTTACATGTCAAATCATGAAATAATAACAAAAAAAAAAAAATGGTAGTTGAATCGGCATATTTTTAGAAAATTTGATGAAAATTTGATTTTTTTTTTTAAATTTTTGCTAGGGGTTACTTTTGAGTTGAGCGTGTTTTGGATTTTACTGGTGAATGGGAAAATGTGAGGGGAAGACGGAAAATTTATGTTCTGCTGGGGGGTTTTGAGTTTGTGGTTTGGATAAATGATAACAATTGTGTGGGTTTTGAAAAGAGAAAAAGAGACCAGAAATGGGTGTGCAAAATGGGTCATTAAAATGTTGTTTTTGATATATAATATGATGAGACATGAAACACAACGACAGTTTCATGAGTGGAAAGCCCAAACAAACGAAAGCTTGACTTAGAATGCTGCAGAACTGTACTTGCAGAATTGTACTAAGAGATTAGACTTTTAATGAAAATTCTGAAAAATGCAAAATGGCTAGTGAGTAATAAGCAGGAAGCTGAAGGTGATTTAGCCATTTAGGTAAGAAGGGTAGAAGAAAACAGAGAAAAAACAGAGGAAAAGAGGGGTGGTTGATGAAGAATGAGAAGAATTTGAGGAAAATGTGGAGGGAGGGTTTTACCCATTGTTCCAGATGCATCACTGCCACCGTAGAAAGTGGCATGAGCACTCTGCCAGGGGCCACCGGTGTAAACTCCAGGGATTCGAGCACTGGTTGCAGCAAAGAGAGAGGCCAGTGATGCAATGCAGAGCAGAACCATTCCAGCCATTGCAGGGGAGAGAGAGACAGAGAGAGAGATTGGAGGGGTTGGTTAGTTGTGTTGGTTTGAGGCTGAATGGAAAATGAGGGGAAGATGAGGGGGGTACTTATGGAGGGAGGAGGCTAGGGAGTGGGGGGAATCTGGTGAGGGACCTGCAGGCTGCACTCGTTTCTGAACGAATTACCGTCTAATTAACGGAGCCTCTCAGTTTCACTCTCTCTCCCTCTTTCTCTCTCTATATGTAATCTTAATCTTTTTTTTTCTTTTTTAGTTTTTTTAGAGTATCTTTTAACCATGCAAATTAATCTCTTTTAATATAATCAAATATTTAAATAAGTATTTTTTTAATAATTTTTTTTTTTATACACAGATTTTGGGTTGAATTCATATCACTTGCTTAAAGAATTCGAGTTCTTTTCATTTGGACCACTATCTTGTTAGTTATATGATCTCAATTTCAAGAACATGAAATAACTTTCCTTTTTTTTTTTATGAATCGATAATTTAAATTGGTTCAAGTTTTTATTTTATTTTTTTCCTTATCCTACAAGAAATTTTTGGGGTCGCTGTTATGTATGGAGAATGAATTGGTGATATGCATGTGCATCACACATGGTCCTTCCTCATGCTAGTTTTGTTTGGGGTCAGAGTGAGGAAAGCAAGTTGAGGTTCAATTCCGGGAGAAGAAATAGGAAAAAGCACATGAACGCATCTTGGCAGCACATAGCAAAAAATTGACATGAAATAGGGAGGCCCAGCTCTTGAATTTCATGCTAAAACGATGATTCATGTTTATCTACAATGCAAGCAAAGTCTAGTCACATTTAGCTTCTACTATGAGAAAGTTCCTTGACATCCAATTTATAGCCTCTCAAATGAGCAATGAAAACTATAAATGCTTACTTGAATCAAAAAGAAGGAAATATCATAACGTTTATAGCATCGTAATAAAATGGCATGCTCTTCATAATTTGGCAAAAAAAGAACAAATAACAACATGAAAATAGTGAAGTCACTATTATAATTAATAATATATTATATAATAAGTTAGAATATATTAATTAGATGAGATATCAATTTGATTTTTTTATGTGACAAATTGATTGAAATGTTAATAGTATATTATTAAATATAGATATATAATATTTTTACACCAACAATTCATAAGATTAAGTTTATAACATTTTTCTGTTAGGGCACTGGTTAAAGTTTTAACAGTGTTAATTTTTATAAAAAAAAAATTAAGTTTTTAATGCATTTTCTTTTAAAAATTTACCACTTTTGAAACTTTAACCAACGAGTGCCGGTTTAAAAAACCATTTTCTATTATATTAAAAAAAAAAGGGACAGATAGTTGTTGTAGGGAACATCTGCTTTTCTCTCAACTTGTTTGACTTGGAATAAATATCAAGTAATCGTTTGGCGAAAGTTCATGCATTATCATCTTTCTTTTTTAATTTTTTTAATCTTTCTTTTCCACTAGTGAATCAATGTTAACCATGGAGATGCCCTTTTCTTGTTTGGGGACTGGGCGTATGTCTTTTATATTTAAAACTAAATCCAAGATTCTCAAAGTCAGTCGACAAATTAATTCCATCAACAACGGGAAGCGCTTCGTGTGAACTTTCCAATGGTTGTGATTTGTTCAAATCTCGACCTACCCATATTTGCTAAGTTTTGCCCTCAAATTTAACAAAGAAATGGAGAAAAGAGAAAAAAGCGAATAGAGAATGGGAATCCAAAGGTCCCATGGCGTGAAGGATCATGTTATTATTTTATTTTTAATTTTTAACATAAAGAAAATAATAATAACCACCAGTTTAGCTTAGGTGAGTCGATTACCTCAAGAAAGCGCCGCAGCGAGAAAGTTGTACAGTGTAAACCCTTGAATGAAAAGTAAAATCAAAAGAGGGCCGTTCAAAAAATAAATAATTACACATTTTAAGGAAATGGATTACCTAAATTTTTTTTAAAAGGAAACGGATCACTTGTTGCTTTAAAAAGAAAAAATTATAGATGATCTTGGCCATGCCAATTAATTCAGAGAGGATAAGATATAAATGGCTTAACAAAATTTGACCCATTAGTTTTTTTTTTTAACTCCTAATACGTAGAATTGATTAGATTTCAATTAATATAATTTAAATTGTGTTAGTCTACTATAAAGATAATACTCTATCAATATTATTTTTTTTATTTATAAAACTTAAACATAAAACCTTGTATAAAATAAATAAGTATCAAACCACTTAAATTATCTGAGTATTATTCTTTAATCATTACATTTAAAGCTGCATGTAGTGTAGTTTGTTTTCTATTTGTGAAGGATCACCATCCCAATTTAAACCTTTAATATCATGTCAATTCTTCATGAGAAATTATATTTATACTTAGTTTTTTAGGAGTCGATCAACATAGGGGACTTGTATATAAATAACTAAAAATTGCATGTTTATGATTGGGAAATCAGGTGATTACAGGTGATAAGTGATAATATTATCATCCGCTAAGAATTCATATACAAATAAATGAGGAATTCACGTATATGATTGAGGAATCAGATGGCAGTATTATCACTTACCACCAACAGTTATCCAATTCCTTAACCATAAACATGAAATTCCCAATAATTTGCACATGAATCTCTTATACCGATGGATACTATAGATCCAATGTCCAAATAACAAAAATTGTTCTTTATTTATTAGCAATAGAAAAATGATTATTTATTTATAATTAATGCCACCATTTTGTCTTTTTTTATTTTGTATGGACCATAGTATCCCAAAGTTTATTGGACTCCAACTAATTTGATTTAAGTCGGGGCAAAACTCTCCTAACACTAAATTTTTCTATCCACAAGACTCGAATCTGGGACCTTACTCAAGGGAAGTAAGTACCAAATCACTTGAATCAACTTAGCATCAGATCACCATTTTGTCTTTAATAATAATTTAAAAATTAATTCAATAAGAAAAATAAAATATTGAATGATTAATTTGACATCCTATCTACTTTGAAATGGGGTAATAATAAGCAAGATAACCTATCAAAACCCTATATCTTAATTTTTCAAACATACTTTGATCTAGTCTATTTTTAGCAAATAAGATTTGGGCTTCTACAAACAACATAATTATGTCGACTAAGGTTTAGCCATTCGAAGAAAAAAATCTATTTGATATGCCAAATTGGTCTATTTATATATTACTTAGATATATAATTAATACTTTACATTATTTACACAATACATTAATTACAAATTAATATAACATGAATTTTGTACAATGTACAATACTTTCATAAAATATTACAACAACATGAAAACTAAGAAGTGTAAGTTTTTTGCAATGTTTGAAGTCTTATAGTTATATCTAATTGTAGTCCCTAAATAAGTTTTTAGGTTATGGCAAACTTTAATGTTTTTTTAATAAAATAGATCAAGTTGGAATTAGGAAAAAAAAAACATAATATTAAGTAATAGATTAGATTAGAGGTCACAACCCACCTCTGAGTCGTGACCGGCACTTGGAGATAATGGACCTCTAGCAAGCCTAAAATAAACATTTCTCGTGAGAAACGAACAAAACTTTCCCTGTTTTCCCAGCTTCCTCATAATAACTAGACCTATATTAGACAGCCAACCAGCCATAATTCCAAAATTGAGGTTCTCAGAGTACTCTCAAATAGCTTGCATACTTATTTACACATATGTACATATCCATTACACTACTTACAAAGAAACATAATTCCAAAATAAAAGACTTATATACAAAGATTTCATTCAAAAAGGAATATCAAGCCACATTATCCTGTCTGTGGATTGTGGAGCAACTCTAAGCGGCATCTATAACCAAAATATTAAAATGAAAGTCTAAAGAAGACCCTCACAAGCAAAAGGCTATCAAAATGTCTGCACTCCATGAGACTAGGAGAACGGAACCAGGTGCTACGCTAGGATCTAAAACAGGAAGGGAAAATAGGTGAGTCCAACCGACTCAATGAGATATAATAAAATTATGACATATGAGGACAAGCCCCAGTAGCAAAACAAACTATGATTTAATAAGGAAAATACTATCATAAATCAAGTTTAAATAAGAAGTTATCATTTAAATGATATATATATAAAGAACCAACAATATTTCATAAACCAGAATTTATATTTCTCAAATATAAGTGCCAAATGGGGAGGATTCCGATTCTGAGGAATTTCTAGATAATGATTAGTCCCTTTTCAGATTCATCAGAGTCGGCGGTGTGTGTTGGCTATACACGCACATACACACCGAGCTAGCAACACCCCTGCTAGCTGGGTTCTGATCAAGATGCACCAAGGCTAACGCCACGGCTGCTAGTTACCGATAATCTGAGAATCCTCCCACCAAAATACCAATCAAGTTTGAAAATATTAACAGAGTTTCAAAGGTGAAAGTACCAAATAATGTTTCTAAAATTACATAAATTCTCAACAACTCAGTCTAGTAATTTAAACAATTGTTCAAGAGCTTGTTCTAACATTTATAACTTCGTAATCTCTTTCAAAAAGCTTTCAAAACACTCAACACTTGAACATTGGTAAAAGTTTCTCAAAACTGAATCAGAGGTCTACGATTAGATAAATATATTCAACCATAATTATATCACTAAACAAAGTATTCATAACTAACTAGATATATAAAAATAAGTTGTCAATAAATTTACTAAAATCAAACCAATATTAATTGCATAAAATAAAACCATATGTCACAGAGGCACTGTCCACTCACACAATATTAGGGAATGTCCGATTTAGGTCCTAGGGGTTGTTGAACTTACCGGTTGATCTCCTGGAAAATATGAAATCATACATAAGTGATTATTTGCAATTTGAACACAAATTTGGTTTAGAATATAATCTTCACCCTCTCTATTTAACTCTACAATTAAACTTTAAATTCCTTGTCATTTACTAAAACTCTTGTTTAATTTATTCCCAAAATCAATTAAAACACCTTTTTGCTACTTTTGATGCTAATTAAATTAGTTACTTGTACAACACTAGTTTCATTTCTTCATGATTTGGTTCCACTTAGAGCAATCTCTCACTTACCAGTTTCAACTCTCACTCTCACATAATCACTACTATTAATTTAACTAAGAATTAGCAAGTCAATCTAATTTACTTCCAAAGTCAAGTAAAATCTAAATTATTAACTCACAAACTCTTTTAATCTTCTTAATTTAAAATCAAGGTTTCCAAGTCCTATATACTCTTTACAACAAACTCACCCCAAAATCCCTCTATCCGCGATTAAAATTACAAAATCACAGACCAATAACTTACTAGGAAAAGCCATGAATTTGGAAGGAGCAAAAACCACGTTAGCCATTTAAAAGCAGAGCAACCAAAAATTGAAAGAGAGAGAAACTAGTGAGAGAGAGATGCAATAGAGAGAATACGGAAAAGAAGAGATTCTATGGTGGTGGAGGTGGCGAAGATAGGCGGTGTGGGGTGAGTGAGAGGAATGAAATTGAGAGCAAGAGAGAGGGATGAGGTTGAGAGAGTAACAGAGAGAAAGAACATAACAAAGTGAAAGGAAAATGAAAGAAAGAATGAAGACATGAAGCCGGGGAAAGCTTCAGGCAGTGGAATCAAATAAAAGGGGGCCTACGGTGTACCATATCAGTTATGGTGCACTGTGGTCTTCCCTTCCTATTTTTTTTTTCTTTTACACATACTTCAAAAACTTTACCTAACAATTTTAATTCCTCTATTACTATATTCTTGAAAGAAAATAAAGGAAATACCCAAAGAATAAGTTATGTAAAATTTTTAAAATTTCGGTTACCAATATTTTATTCTAAATAGACATTTTATTTTTAAACAGGGTATTACATTAGACCTTCATAGAACAGGCATAGACTCATTTAGACAAAGTCTATTGTATTTAAGAAATTGCTCACATAATTTTAAATTGGGATGGTAGTTAGATAAATACCCTTTTTTTAAGGTGGTGATTTCAAAAATTAAACCCCCTAATATTGCAGGTAAAATTTGTTTAGGTTTAGAATTCACTTCCACTGTGACCAACTACTTTTAGCTATACAAAGTCTAATCCAAACTAGCCCAATTTTGCCAAACATTCTTCCTTACTCATTCTCTCCTTTTTATTTGTACCATGCACACAAGGTTTTGAAAAAGAAGAAGATAATAAAGTTGGCCATTTAGGCTGTAATACCACTAGAGCCAAGAGCTTCATTATCCTAGACATACAATGCTTACTTTGGTAAGACAAGTCTTTTAACATGATCAATAAGCTTGCTTTGGCAGGCTCCAGTTACTCATAAAAACCTTTTATCTAAGATAAAGAGGATCAGATACAATGAATTGTAGATTGAATATGTTTTTGATTTATAGAATCCTCATAGAGAGGCAAGTGTAAAGCATACTTTGTATCCAATTTGTTCATTATCTTCTTCTTTTACTTCTTTGTTAACTTAGAGATAAATGGCAAGAATATAAGGGATTGAACTTTTACGAAGAAGAGAAGAAGTTTAGAAGAACATGGTTTATGAAAGCATGCTAACTATTACTCAAACTAGAATTCGATTACAATACAATTGGAAGTCTCTTCCTTATATAGATGATGAAAGAATCTTCTACACCTATATCAGACAACTATTAGTACAATTATTTTTGACACTCTGTATGCTACTTTTTCTACTTTAACTTTTTCACCATACACATTTGCATGTAAGTACAATTATTTCTAGTGCCATCATTTGGGTCCAGACCCTGCCTTTTTTCTGAAGACCGGCACTGCACATGTGTACCATACTAGTACAATTATTCTGGATGTGGCTTCTGACAGTTTTCCTATTTACTAGGCATGCTTGCTGATAGGTTAATGGCTTGGAGAGAGATTCAAATAGCAGTACTCTTCATCACTTGTGGCACTTTCGAACAAGTTTTCCCACCATGCCTTGTTTGATTGTGACATATCAACATCCTTCATGTCTTCACCTAGGTCTTCAGAATCTTGCATTAGGATATGAGGTTGTGTTTCCATACTTCCTGAACCAAAAGGATGGCTACTGGATTGTCCTTGGTTAGCTTAGCTAATTGGTTTCATTTCTTCATGGAGTAAGTCTTAGGGTAATTACCATTATGGGAAATAAATAATATTTAAGGGCTTCAATTTGGTACAAGTTGAATTCACTAATGGCACATTAACTGGAAAGCTATTTACTTCATGGAGAGGGACGATCAATTCTTCTTTGTACAAGGGAGAACTTTAATCTCTAGCAAACATCTTAAAACTAGGATAGGTTTGAAAAGGCACTATATGATCCTAGGTCCATAGCATCTTGGTATGTGGATGTTGGAAATATGGATGATGAATGATATAAATTGACAATAGATCTTTCACTTGATATTAATATAATTTCCAAATGTTGAACCTTGAAAGTTCTGTGTTAGATTGTCTTAACCACCAAGAACTAAGTGCATATTACTCTAATGCAGTATAGAGTAATGACTTATTTTCTGGGTCTTCAAAGAAATTTCTCATTCTAATGGTTAGGAAAATGATGGGATAAGTGTATAGCATGGAGACACATGATGAGTTGAATTTAGATACTAATTTATCCCTCATATTTAGCATTTTAGTCTTTTTTTAATGAATGTTTGCTTTCCAATTATATGAATTTCATAGTTTGGTGCCAATTTGCCTCTTTTGCTAATTCTTATATAAATATGCCTTTTTCCTTGATTTTGTGTTTTAACAAGTTCCAATAGTTTCGAATCCTTATGTATGTTGTTTTTGACTTGTAGGAACCCTTTTTGGAGGGATTTGAGGCTTACAAATGACTGGAAACTCAATTTCACGATTACTGAAATTTTAGCTTGAACATGTTGCAAAGATCAAGTCATAACTCTCTTATCCCAAATCCAAATGAAGCAAATGAGCTGTCCATTTTGAATCCAAGAAAAAGATCTACAACTTTCATGAAGAAACCAAGAGTTAATTCAGAGGTCTGGGGGCTCAAACGGGGCTTGGAAATGACTAGAATGTCAAATCCTACATAATTGCCGTTAAGAGCTTGCACTATAGCATGACCTACAGCTGAGATATAGCTTTAATTGATTGATTATTGTGCTATAGCACAGCATGTTGCGCTATAGCGCAACCAGAAAAGTGCAAAATAGCAAAACAAGCGTAATCTCAAGTTTTGGGCCACTTAGGCCTACTTTTGGAAAACAAATGCACAGAAATTCATGTACTAATACTTAAGACATTACCTAATTAAGAAACAAGTCTCATTTTTAGGATTTTGGCTTTTCTCCTTAGGTTAGAATAGGTTAGTTTTCTTTCTTTTCTCTCTTCTTTCTCTTGTCCTCTCTTCTTCTCACCCTCTCATCTTTTCACCACCACTCTTCATCTTCTGTTTTGGTTGTAAAGTCCCATGGAGAAGTAGAGTTGGAGGCTAGCTTAGGGATTTTCCAAAGGGCTTCAAGGGTTGTATCTTGAAACCTTACGCTTTAATTTCAATGCATAATGTGTTTTCTTAATTCTTTGCCTCTTACTCTTTACATGCTTGCATTGAATGATATTGATGTGTGAGTATATGATTGGATAATTAGTTGGGTGATTATTAATTGGTTGATTAATATGAACTTGGTTAGTTGAGGACTCCTAATTATGAAACTTGATTGAATGGTATTAAGATTGGGCTTTATGATTGGGATAATCTTGATTATATGTCCTTATTGAATGGTATTGATATGAGAATGCATGACTAATATGTTAATTAGATGTATATTGATTGATTGATTGATGTATATTTAATTAATTAAAGAATTGATAATTAAGTCTTGATTGAGAGTTAGGCTAATGCAATTAGGGCTAAAGGTTACCATGAGTTAATTAGTGGTTGAGGTCTCAATTATCTACTAATTGTGTGTTAATCGAATGCTTGGCGATCGTTAAGTGAATTGTGGAGTTGCTAGTAGCAGTTGCACTGGCAACTCAAGTTAGCCACACTTCATGTGTTTGATCATATGCATGTTTGTGATAGATATGCCTTTGGCCTTAGGAAATCCTTGAGCTAGTGTCCATTTTAATTGTTAGTTTCTTTTCTTAATTAGTTTTCTTACATGCAAACAAAACCCCTTTGTTGCTAATCAAGTAGTTGTTGACATCATTGTGAGAGATGACCTTGGTTGAACTATAGTGTAATTAAGTATTTAAAATTATGATTTGGAGCGGGCTACGACAATCACTGTCAACATGCCAAAGGGACCACATGTTAGATTCAATGAAATGTCTTCCAATGAAAATGGAGAAAATGTTCAAGTACGGTGCTACTGGGATGAATCAGGTGGGTTTTGTAACATCCTATCAATTGAATGTTATGCTTAAATCATAGTATGAAATTGAGTAGATTGTATTACTGTGTTAGTGTTCTGTTTATAGCTGTATTCATTGTATTATATTCTCTTTTTCTTTGATATGTATATTTATATATTTGACGAAACACATCTCGGGGTGCAGAGATCTCATAGATATATGTAAACAGAAGAAACAGTGCGCTGTATATAATAAACGTGATCAACATCGCAGAATATAATAAAATTTAACAAAAAGCACATTAGAAGAGATAAAGACAAGTAATATATCATCAATTGTATACATATATATATATATATATGTGTGTATATATATATATTTATATATGTGTGTGTGTGTGTGTGTGTGTGTGTGTTTATGTTGGAAGCCAACACTTCAATTTATATATAGGTTCAAAGAGGAGACATAAGAGCGTGGTGTACCAAAAAGACATAAGGCCCGTGTTAGTCAAAACGATCCTACGAGGTCCTTAGAGGACATTTCAAACTAGCTGATATACCTATGGCTAAGTCCATGGCCCAATGCTACACACTACCAAAAGAGAGCCATACTATAAAATATAACCCGCAGTTGGGACCTACTCGGTTATGTAGCTGTTGCCCATACTAGGCCTGGCTGGGGTGTAGTCAGCACTCGGTCCCGAAGAGGAGGATGATGAGCTGGCAACCTCGGAAGGATCGCTCTTAGGACTGAGAGAAATGTCTGGAACCACCTGCGGAGGTGACTCTGGTGGAGGGCTGGCAGGAGCTGCAAGTGCTGCGGGTGCTGGAGGAAGGTGTGCTACATGCAACGAGACCGCAAAATACGGAGTGGCAGGGTCGAAAGTAGGGTGAAATAAAGGAACAACAAAATTCTTATTACTAAAAAGATAGAAATGGAAATGGTAGGAGCCGACTATGTACAATGAGTCCAACACAGGGTCATGGTGGAGCTGCAGGTCAAGGATCTCTATAAATAGAGTAGCTATTGAGTCCATTACCAGAGTTTGAGAATGATGCGGAAGTACAAAGTGGGGTGAGAATTTAAAGAAATACTCAGTAGGATTCGAGTATGGTATTAAACTGACTTCATATTCATTCTCAGTTACCTCAATTTTTATTTAATTATAAAAAAAACATAGCATCAAATTGAACTATCCACATTTAATAAGTTTAAGAAAATGTTTGGTCCGAGGTAATATTCAATTTTACTTAAGACAACATAAGAAACAAAATAACCTACTAAATAGTGTTACACAGAATAATGAGCAGAATAAATGAACATACAGCAGTAAGTAAACATAACAGTTAAATTGTAAACAACTTGTAATGACTATTCAATGCAACCATACATAAACTCATTCTTAAACTTATCATCATAAACTTTTTCATTATTTGGTCCCCTGGGAGTTCTTGGCCATTCAGACTCCTGGGTAATAGTCTGCTTTTTAGGATCGAGCTCGTTCCTATACAGGAATGCCGAGTTTACTTTCTCCGACCTTCCCACCAATCTATTCCCCTTAACTTTAATTCGGGGCTGGTCCAAGTATTATGGAACTGTCATCATAACATAACCTTTATGAATTTCTTGAAAATGCACATGTATCTGAATGTATATTATAACTCATGCATAGACTTTACCGAAATTTCGGCAACATAACGGAACGTGTTCACTTCCCCATGAATAGTGCCAGTACTCAGGAAAATAATTTTTCAGATAAATCATAACATTTCATTTATAATTCAATCATTAATCTCATAGGAACAATTATTGCCTTTAAAACATAGTTGCTATCTTAGCACATTCATTCAACCCGATTTTTATAAATCAAGCGAAAATTTCTATTCAACTTATCTGGGACTAAATTTTGGATATGTTAGAGTGTTAGGTGTCTATTTTCTAACCTCTTTAGTCCCATCTAATTTTGATAAATATAACTCAAGTTATTTAAGTTTTATCTCGGCCTGCCCTATAGTTGGCCAGAATTATACACTTAAAAGTAAAAATTCACTAAAAATCGAAAATCGGCTCAAATCAAAATTAGTATCATATTAAAGCTAATAGGACAAGATTTCATTTGCAACAAGTTCCATTTCATTTGCTTTAGTAGAGCTTGAGTTATAAGCCCCGAAATTTGACCTTTTTGAACTGCCTTATTTTAGCCCGGTTTGGACATAGGGCAACTTCCTCAAACCACTGGGAACAAACGGGACCGTATCTAACTCTGAAATTTTTATGGGATATTCTCCTTTGTGTAAGCTTTCTAAAAAAGTTCGTTCCATTCAATTCCAAGTCATATAGGGCAAGTTTTTCCCTGAACAACCTAGTCCACCCAAAATTAAACTCAAAAACCTAGGTCCAATTTCCAAAATTCATATCTCTCTATATACTAATCCAATGGTCTTATATTGTATATGTATGGGGCTCTGAATGTCTAGTTTCATATAAAAATAATTTCATCAAATTTAAACAGCTGTAGGCGGAGTTGTACACTCTGCCGTATGGACTACCGAGGGATTTTGGTCTTCTAGCCCCTCACTTCTTTCTATTCTCATCCTTTTCTACTTCTTAATCAATTTTAAACACAAAATAACCATCAAACCAGCCAATAACCATCGTATACATCCAACACCACATCAAGAAATGAGAAAAACAAAAACTCTAATCAGCCACCCATGCCCAAGAAGACAAGAACAAAGTTGAATCTCTACCTCCTTGTATATGATCTTGTTAGATTTTGAAGTTTGGTGGGTTGAACCTTGTTAAGACTTGAAGGTTGTTGGAGTAGATTGAAGGGAGAAGAGAAGAAGAAGGCTGGAAGAGGAGAAGAGGGGGCGAAGTTAGCAGGGAATAAGGGAGAAAAATTTGATTCAAGTAATTAAAGGGTAGTTGGAATTGTTGGTTTTGATTGGTTGAGATTTTGTAGCTAAATTTTAGCCATATCTCCCTATTTTGTGGCTTTTCTTACGCCACCAATAGCTGAGTAAATGGCTGAGTATTCAGCCTTTGAGTCGTAGGGTTTTGGGTATATAATTCTATTGATTTGGTTCCGACAGTTTAAAATACTGAAATCTTATCGATTTCTTTTAAATCGGTAAATCAATTTTAAGAAAATTTCTATGGAATCTTCTATGCTTCTAACATAATTCTCTTACATCTAAACTCAATCAATTGCTATTTAATTGATCCTAAGTAAATATTTAGTCAAATTTTAATTAATCTCAATTATTCGATAAAAACCGAACAACTAGGCGAAAAACGAAAAAAAAATCCGGTGGATGTTACAAGTTTTAGTTCAATGTTGTATTTTTTATGAGAAATGGTGACGTGGTAGAATTGGTGACCCAAGGTTTGTTCTTTTGGATGACCTAGAGTTAGATATATATTTGGTGGAATTATCAAAGGGAAATATTTCACATCAGTGGCTATATCAAAGGAAGTGGAAGGGTTATCATGATTAGGGGATATAACTGTATGGAAGACAAAATAGTGATAAGTTTGGAAGGTTTTGGTGGTAGTCTAGAAAGGAAATCCAGGATGAGGTTATGTGTTCCTTGGATATATTTCACAGTGCAATCATATCTAGAGAACCATTCTTTTAATCTCAAGATCTATGGATTAGGCGGGACTCTATTTTTGAATTCTAGAAGTTTGGGAAAAGAGCAACTATCAAGTTGAACCTTAAATTGATGACCCTTGAGGTGGAAGTCAAATCTTTGGATACCATATTTGACCACGAGGGTCACCTTAAAGGTAGTGTGATAGTGTAATTAGGATAGCTTGAATTGTCTGCTAGCATAGTCACAATAAAAATTCTATCCTTTAATCTCTTAGATTAAAATAGCTTCCTAATAGTGGTTATTGGCATCTGTGTGCAAAATCCTTTTGCTTTCTCTACGAATCTTGAAAAGGTGTTGGATTTTTGCTACCTACTTTTGGAACTTAACTGCTACAATCTATTCAGACCTCAAGGAAAGGTATTCTTCTTAAGAAGGTTGGACAGTTTTGTGGTAAACTTCGAGATTTCAGGAATGGAATCTCCAATGTAATTCAAAATTTCCAATAATTGTTGGATATGCTTTGTGGTTATGTTTCCATCAAGGAATTTTGGAAGTTTTATAACCATGTGTGGTTAAGGAACATCCTTTCCTCAAGTAAAATGCATTCCTAGGAAGTCAACTTCCATCTTGCCTATTTTGGATTTTCTTGAAGAAAGCATGACTCCATGTTCATCAGAGATTCTATAAAATTTATAGAAAAACTCTTTATGACTATCTTCATCTGTTGAGAATAAGAGTATCTTATCAATGTATGTGAGGGCACCATCAAGGAGTGGCTCAAAAATCCTCATCAATCTGCTAGTCATGAGCATTTGGAATACAGAAGGTTATTTTTGGTCTATCTTTTGGTTAAGCCCCAATTAACAAAATTTTGACTTCAAGTCAAAATTTGAAATGATATGGACATTCTTTATGTATGAATAAACAAAGTAGATTTTTGGAAAGGGAAATTTATCATCTTTAAGTAATTAGTTCTTGTCATCATCCTTAGCTAAATTGAAGGAATGAACAAGTTTTGATGCCTTCTCCTTTTCATTAGGATAATTCTTTAAAAAATGTCCTTTCTTACCATAGACAGAACACCTCTTGTTTTTCCTTCGAAAAGGTTTTTTTTCTTGAAGGACTTAATCATTTTCTTCTTCCAACCTTATTATTATTATTTTTTGCTTGATGGCTTGTACCAGCAAATGCAATTCTTTGGTTTACACTTGATTTCTAAATAATTGTTTTTGCAAGCTTGGTATACTTGCCTCGATTATTGAGGATATTTTCAATGAGTCATTACTAGCTGCAAAGTTTGTCAAGGGTTGTTAGGCATGTGTAGTGGATTTCTCTGATGGTCATATTGACAATGTTTCTTTGTATTGCTGTAATCAACCTGTACATTTCACTTGGAGTTCTTTTGAAAGTGAACTGACATAAGTGTTCTTGAGACTAAGATCATTATAGTCATTTAGCTAATAAAATCTTTAAGTTATTCTTTGATAATAGTCTTCAATGTTTGGTATCTTTAAAGAGTAACACTTCATGTGAAAATATTCTTTTTGGAATTCCTTTAGAACAAGGGTCTAGTCTCCAAGAAAATCATGGTGAAGGGCAATGATAGCCATGTTAATATTTTCCACCTAATGGAGTTGGTCTTGTTTAATAGGTCCAAGAGTGTGGTACCATTCTTTTAAGATACTAGCCATATGAGCATAACCTTCCTTAATGTCCTGGTACCTATATTCATCTGGGGCTACCATCTTTGCATCCATAGAGTATTGATTTCTTGCGAGTTTAGAGATCATATCAGCTTTGTGGTTTTTGTATCTATTGATTAGCCATTAATATCCCTGTAATATCTGCATACCCTTCTTCACTTGAGACTCAAATGGAGGATTAGATACTTTGAGTATCCTCATCTAATTAGTCAGATTGAGGAGTGGCTGCAAAAATTTGTTCGAAATAACCATGGCCTGAGAAAGAGAAGTTGTGTTAGGCTCTATGCTAGAGAAATCAATCTATGTTTTCTTTGGGAAGGCTATGGAGATTCAAGTTATCCTAGATAGTTTCTATAGAAGTATGAAAGGCCGATTAAACTACTTCTTTCCTTGCTTGATTTCTCTAGATAGCCTTTCTCCAAAGATAGTTGTTTTTAGTGGAAATTTTAGTGGAAGCATAGGTGGTGGCTAGAAGGGTTATGACATGGCATTGGGAAATACTTTTGGAAAAAGAGTAAAGTAGGGAAAGGATTCTATTTTGGTTGTTTTTGGAAGGTTTTGATATCATTTTAGTTCATCAAACTAGCTATGAAGCTTTTACAATTCTCTTTCCTTTTGATTAAAAATCCTATCATGGATATTTTATATAAGAAACTATTGGATTTCCATCCCTAAGACTTTGATCCTAGCTTTTGTTTCTTTGTAATATCTCTATAGTTTCTCTAACAACACTTCTATCCTCTACTTAATTGCTTTAGTAAAATGATCAACCTTTCTATCAATCTTGTGTAGTAGTTTATTTTGTGCTAGAGAATTTTTAGTTGCTAATTAAGAACTTCTTCAACTTGGGATGGTGGTTTGAGCTTTCCATCATGCTAGACTTTAGTAGGTTGGATGAAAGGTTTGGATTGAACATTTGTTACAAGGTTCATTATTCTTTCTAAGGATGGAAATTCAGAATCATAAGTGGTTGAGGAGAAAGCGAACATCATGCATGGGATTCGAGTCTTTTGTGGAGTAGTAAAGGTTGGATCTTTGCAAGAGAAAGAATTTAAAATATTTTTTAAAGGCAACCAGGTGATGAGGTCAAGATCCTTTGATAGAGGTGGATACTTTTTTCTTTTGAGGATTTTAAGCACTTCTTCATAGAAAGGTAATGACTCTCTCTTTTTTCTGATCCTAACCTAGGGACCATTATTTGGATTTGACCTTCTTCTCAGTGGAGGAGGAGATTTGCAGGAGCTTTTCTTTTTTCCTTTTCACTACTTACCATTATACCAATCTTCGAATCACCCGATGTCTTTGTCATTTCTACTATTATAGCCATATCAATATTGACAATCTACGTCCTAGAAAAAGTGACCATCAAGTTTGTTTGAATAAATAGTGTCCCAACTACTTTGAATGAATAGATTGGTGCCCAATCTTCTACTTCTCCTAGGGTAATCATCATAATGTGAAAGAACAGTAAAGTTCCACTTGAAGATAAAGGCTTTTCTTTTAATTTTTACTTTGCTTCTATTTGTCAAAGTAACTTCTTTTTTTGTCGAAGTTTCTTCTGTTTTTTTATCTAACTTACTTCCTTTTTTCGATGTTCTGATAGTATCATTAGTGAATCTCCTAATGGTTGCTTCAATGGTTGTAACAAGGACCTTGAAACTTGCATAGTTACTTATCTACTCAATAGCTTCTGGGGATCTATTTGAAGGGACTTACTCTTCATAATCACCAAAAACTAGCAAAGCATTCTTAGTAAAGCTCTTTTCAACTAGTAGGTCAAAATAGTGATCTTGGAATATATAAATGAGCTGCTGGATCAAAAAAGCTCCAAAAGCAATTTTGTCTCAAGGTGCTCCTACATTCTGGGCAAGGACTTTGAATCTTTTTGGAAGAGTAGGATCCCTAAAATGGACATTGAAATTATGGAACATTATCAAAACAACACTTCTTGCATTAAGTGTGGTCAAAACAGTTCCAATGATGACATGTTTATAATGATAGAATATAAAGCCTAGGAGAGAGACCCTTGCTATGATTAGGAGATCTTTCTGGCCATGAAGAATGAGGACTAACATGATGACCCCAAAGTGGAGGCAAATATATATCAGTATCGGGCTAATTTCTAAATTAACATATTGTTCAACACTAGTGGCTTGAAGGGCATATTGATCTAACTCGGTGGTTTGGATATACTCTTTGATATTAGCACGAGGGGTAGAGTTGAGTTTTTCAAAATGGTCATATAAAGTTAGATTTGTGTCTTCGAAAGACATGATAGAGGCTAAGGAGAAGTCGTATAGTACTATCAATTTGAGCATCTTTCGGAACATAGGAGTACTCCATGAGGTTTTCAATCTTGGAAGAGAGAGTTTTTATACAAGAATCCGAGATTGAGAGTCTTAAGGATAGACTTACAAGGGCTGGTATATGATAGAGTAATTGAACAGGATTCTATTTGTCACGACCCAACCTAGGCCGTGATTGGCACATAGGGACAAGTCCATATGCAAGGCTTCCACCATAGAATTTTTCAGAAAAATTTGGGCAGAGTCTCCTCTATATTCAAGACTATTCCCAAATACAGATCCTCTCCTTGAGCAAAAGAAACACAAACACACAATCCATTGGGGATCCAGGCATTCTCAGAATGCACCCCATAACACACAATATAAAAGTAGAATATATAATTACAATTTATTCATCTGAAATACATAACTTTAATTCTTTAGAAAATCAAATCTTTTTAAACAACTTTCAGTCAAACACATAATTCCAATCCTTTAGGAAATCCAACAGTTTTGATAAACATAAATAAAATACAATAACAACAACAATCAGGACAAGGTCAGATCCTGCCTGTAGTACCATGGAGCTAACACAATCTAAGAAGTTTCTAGACTTAAACAATTTACAAAAATATGGCCCTTGAATAGAGAAGGTGTCATGCCTTAGGATTAGATATATGTGTAGAAAAGTGTGTGTATTTAAAAAAAAAAAAAAAATTTCAGGGTGCCAGCGCCTAGGCGCCAGATTTGTGCTTAGGCGCCAGTGATGTTATCAAAGATGTTAGGTTTCAGGGGTTTGGGCGCCCAGGCGCTAGAAACCGCCGCCCAGGCGCCCGCTGTCAATACAATTGAAGGCGTTTCAGGCTGTTAGGCGCCCAGGCGCCCAAAGATGGCCGCCAGAGCGCCATTGTCAAGATAATTGAAGGCGTTTGGTGTTGGCGCCCGAAGATGACCGCCTAGGCGCCCACTGTCCGACTTTTTGAGAAAGTTTCGGCTCTCTCTCCCTCATTTTCACTCAAACTCTCTCTCTCTTAGGTTTATCTTTCAAACAAAACCCTCCACTCTCACTTATCTCTCCAATCCATCATCCTTCTCTTTGGATTTCCTCATAAATCCATCCTCTCACATCTTCTTCTTCATCACCATCATCCTCCTTGAGCTCTCTCTCTCTCTCTCTCTCTCTCTACCCTCTTGAAGTGAGAGAAAGAGGAAGGTGGAGGAGACCCAAAACTCCTCCCTTGCTCCACTCCTCCTTCCAAGGCTTTAAGGTAAATTATCATTACTCTCTACCTAGTTTTAGTCATAGATTGGTTAGCTTTTTTGTTGCTTGGAGTGGAGTATGGGTTTTGGGGTGAAGAAAGTTAGGCTCAATTTGGGGATTTTATGTTTGGGGGTTGATTGGGGTTGAGTTTGATTTCTAGAAGCTTATTATGTTAGTTTTATATGTTTTGTAGCTTTGGACTCTTCCGGGGAGGCTCCGGTTGGGTCAGAGGCACCACCCACTTAAGCTGTTGAATTGAAATCTTGGCTGTGAGTGAATAGTGTACTCATAGATAAATTTCATATGAAATTATGCATGTATGGTACAAGTTCATGTTGTTAACCACTTTGAAAAATGATTCAAATTTATATTGTTTTTAGTTTGGAACTAAATTCTTCATGAAACTATGTTAAACTCTAGTTTAATAATTAGAATTTACATTCAGTTTATGTTAAATGTTATGAGCATGAGACAAGACTTAAGAATTTCATGTATAAGTTATATTTAAAGAAGAGTTGTTGACAAGGATTTTATTATTAGTAAAGTTTTCCAAAAGGGAGGAAAGCAGAATGAATCGTTTGCTAATGACAAGTATCATTAGCCTTGGTGCACCTCGTATAACCCAGCTAGCAGGGTGATTGCTAGCCGGCATGTCGGCCAACATGTCCGGAAGATTATAGACATGCACAGGCGTGAAGTTAGTATTTACTGCTGGAGTTAGGCCATAGGGCCACCCAGTCAGGCAGCTATGTCTGGAATAGGATTCTCCCTTGAAGTTTTATCATGATATGAACTTAATATTTCAGAACTTCTTTTGTTGAGAGAAAATATTTATATTCTGTCTTCATAATTTAAAGTATGGTTTGGATATTTTTGCTTGTCTCATGCCACCTATGAGTACCTTATTTCTCACTGAGTTTTATAACTCACCCTGTGGTTTCCTTATCTATTTCAGATTTAGCCGTTGAGGCAGGTTCTGCTCCTCCTGCTCACTAGGAATTCTGCTTGCCCTTTATTTTGGTGAGCCACTGGAAGGGCCTTGGCTTCTCTTTTGGATTATTGTTTGTTTAGCCATGGCTTGTGTTGATATAGTGCTCCATGAACTACAAAGCGTGGTCCTGTTGGATTAGAATCATGTTGTATCAATCTAGTTTTTCATTTTGAGCCTAATAAAGCAAATATGTTATTTTGTTGAACTTACTTTAGCTACACAACTCTTTTTGATAGCCTTATGTATGTAAGGTTTCCAAACTATAATTATATGTATGTACATAGACATGTGTAATTGTGTTTAAGTCAGTCTTTGGATTGTCTGGACATTTTTGCAGATTTTGTATATTTGGGAATGTCCTAGTTTTAGGGGAAACTCCGTCAGTTTTTACGTAGATTTTTTTTTTGGTTAGGCTTGCTAGGGAATGGAAATTCCCTATGCGCCGGTCACGGCTATGGAGGGTCGTGACAGAAGTGGTATCAGAGCCTAGGTTTCCCTGTGATTCATGGAGCAAGTGTCCTTAGGTGTAGTCACGACTGTGTAAATGGAAGCCGGCCCATTTTCACCAGACGTGACACCATCCGAGGCCTTTAGGATGTTCATTCTTGTATTCTTGTTTTAAGTATTCTTGTCTTGGTCTTGTTAATCTTAAGAATGTGTTAATCAAGCTCTCTTTTAATAGGCGGAGATGCCACCAAGGAGACGTACTCAGGCTCGAAGAGCCTCAAATCAAGAAACCCCTGATGCTGAGTCAGACCGAGCCCCTTCTCCAGTGTTAAGAGGGAGGGGTCGTGGTCGACCAGGCGCAGGCCGTGGAAGAACGGCCAGGCAAGCAGAGGAGCTTTGCCCTCATCCGGGCTATGCTCGAGGTGGTTGCGGAGATCCATGAGTCCACCAGGCTATTGAAACTCGTGGGAATGATGGTCGATCGTGAGGCGGGTTGGAGGACAACCCCAAGAGGCAGCTGCAACATCAGTAGCCCCGGAACGAGTGCAAGTTTTACCTCCAGTGGGACGGGATGTCACGGTCCAAGACTTTCTTAAGTTGGACCCCCCTATTTTTACGGGGAATCTTATGACGGAGGACCCTCAACTATTTCTGGACAAGACTCTCAAGGCTCTTCGGGTCCTTGAATGTTCAACCACAAAGGCGGTGGAGTTAGCGGCCTATCGTTTGGACGGGATAGCAGAGCAGTGGTTTGAAACCCTCCGAAGGGGGAGATCAGTTGCTTTGCCTCCTCTTACTTGGGAGGAATTTTCAGAGATTTTCATGGCTCGATTTCTCCCTGCTAGCAAGAGGGCAAATCTTGCAGCCGACTTTGAGAAGCTCAAGCAGACACCAGGAATGTCAGTTACAGAATATGACATGGAGTTTACACGGCTCTCTCGCTATGCATTTCATCTAGTGGCCACTGAAGCATTGCGAGTCGAGAGATTCATTCGCGGGTTGGTAGATCCTTTATTCACCACCCTAGCTCCTCAGATTGGCAAGATTACATATGCTGAAGCGGTGAATGCCGCATTGCTAATTGAGTCTGGTAAAATGGAGAGGAAGGCCTCTAAGGAAGCAACTAAGAAGCCAAAGACTAAGGGTTTCTTTTCTGGTGGTTCGAGTTCTGGAGGAGTTCAGGTTCCTCAGGGCCAGCAACGGGTTCACTTGGGAGGGGCTGCACCATCTAGGCCTAACCCAGTGAACTTTCCTATCACAGCATCTCAAGCCGGTGGTGCATCATATCAAAGTACACTAGGACTCGAACATTCTGGCCAAGCCCGGCCACATTGCCAGAGTTGTGGCAAACCGCATTCAGGCGCGTGTCGTAAGGGATCAACAGCTTGTTTTGGCTGCGGTCAAGAAGGCCATTTTAAGAAAGATTGCCCCCAACTGATAGGAGGGTCTAGTCGAGGTTCTGCTCCGCTAGTTGCTCCATCTACTTCTTTCTCCCCACCATCTCAGGGTGCTACTTCTGGGGTATCTGGTAGAGGGACTGGTGGCAGGAATACCAGCGGTAGAGGAGCCGGGAGGGCAGGAAGAGGACAGCCACGCCTCTATGCTTTGACACGTCAGGATGCTCAAGCTTCTAATGCAGTAGTGGCAGGTATACTTCAAGTGCATTCATATAATGCTCATGTGTTGTTTGATTCGGGGTCTACACATTCATATGTGTCCCCTTACTTTGCCTCTCGATTTGGTGAGCGTCCCATAAAATTAGATGATCCATTCTTGGTTGGTACCCCTATGGGGCAATCACTCTTGGTTCAGTTGGTATTCAAATCTTGCGTGGTCTGTGTGTGCGGTATGGACACCCTAATTGATTTAATGCTCTTAGATATGGTTGATTTTGACGTTATCCTAGGAATGGATTGGTTAACTTCTTGTCATGCCACAGTGGATTGTCATTCGAAGGAAGTGAGATTTGAGATTCCTGGGCAGTTACAATGTGTTTATAGAGGGAGTCATTGTATCACTCCTACCAGCTTAATTTCTTCTTTTAATGCTCTACAGCTTATGAGCAAGGGAAATGAGGGTTATATTGCTGTGGTTAAGGATGTTAAGGCCGAAATCCCAAATGTAAAACAAGTGCCCGTGGTCTAGGAGTTTCAGGATGTATTTCCAGAAGAATTGCCTGGAATGCCGCCAAACAGAGAAATTGAGTTTGGAATCGATGTATTCCCGAACACTCAACCTGTTTCTATACCCCCTTATCGCATGGCACCGACAGAATTAAAAGAATTGAAAGAGCAGTTGCAAGACTTGTTAGACAAGGGTTTCATACGTCCGAGTACTTCTCCGTGGGGTGCTCCCGTCTTATTTGTAAGAAAGAAGGATGGGTCTCTAAGGTTGTGTGTGGATTACCGTCAACTGAACAAGGTGACAATGCTTAATAAGTACCCTTTGCCTCGCATTGATGACCTGTTTGACCAACTCCAAGGAGCTTCTTGTTTTTCCAAGATCGACCTTCGTTCTGGGTATCACCAGTTGAAGGTTAAAGAAGCGGATATTCCAAAAGCGCCAGAGCTCGTTATGGACATTACGAGTTCCTAGTAATGTCCTTTGGGTTAACCAATGCCCCAGCTGCTTTTATGGACTTGATGAACCGTGTCTTTAAACCTTTCTTGGACCGCTTCATAATTGTCTTTATCGATGATATCCTTGTGTACTCCAAAAGCCAAGAAGAGCATGAGCAGCATTTGCGAATTGCCCTTCAAACTCTAAGAGATCATCATCTATATGCTAAATTCTCTAAATGCGAATTTTGGTTGGACAAGGTAGCATTTCTGGGTCATATAGTGTCTAAGGAAGGAATTATGGTGGACCCTAAAAAGGTTGAAGCTATACAACAGTGGCCAAGACCTACCACGATCCACAGAATCGTAGTTTCTTAGGGTTAGTGGCTATTATCGTCGTTTTGTCAAAGATTTTTCCAAGATTGCAGCACCATTGACTCAGCTAACCCAAAAGAATGTGAAGTTTCAGTGGACGGATGCTTGTGAGGAGAGTTTTCAGAAGCTCAAGACTTGCTTAACCACAGCTCCGGTTCTTGTTTTGCCTTCAGGTCTAGGTGGATTTTCGGTGTATTGTGATGCTTCAAGGGTAGGTCTTGGGTGTGTTTTGATGCAGCATGGTCGGGTAATTGCTTACGCTTCAAGACAACTTAAGAAGCATGAGCAAAATTATCCCACCCATGACTTGGAGATGGCAGCAGTTGTTTTTGCCTTAAAGATATGGCGGCATTATCTATATGGCGAGGCTTGTGAGATTTACACGGATCACAAAAGCCTTAAGTATATTTTCCAGCAAAAAGATTTGAACTTGAGGCAGCGGAGGTGGGTGGAATTGTTAAAGGATTATGATTGCTCAATATTGTACCACCCGGGAAAAGCAAATGTTGTGGCAGATGCTTTGAGTAGGAAATCAATGGGTAGTTTAGCCCACATAACTCCTATTAAAAGACCTTTAATAGAAGAAATTCACAAGTTGGAGTTAGAAGGTGTACAGTTTGAATTGAAGGAGTCTGGAGCACTTGTGGCTTGTCTTAGAGCTCGGTCTTCTTTAATTGAACAAATTAGAGAAGCTCAAAGCAAGGATCCCAAGTTAAGGAAGCTAATAGAAGATGTTCAAAGTGGCAAGAATTCTAATTTCACCTTAGATCAAGAAGGTGCTTTAAGGCATGGTAACCGTTTGTGTGTGCCTGATGTGAGTGAGTTGAGAAGAATCATTCTTGAAGAAGCTCATAATTCCAGATACACCATTCATCCGGGTTCGACTAAGATGTACCAAGACCTGAAGCAATTGTATTGGTGGGAAGGTCTGAAGAAAGATGTTGGTGACTTTATTTCTCGATGCTTAGTCTGCCAGCAAGTCAAGGCAGAACATCAAAGGCCAGCTGGTCTTCACCAACAAATAGAAATACCAGAATGGAAGTGGGAGCGCATTACAATGGATTTCGTCACCGGATTACCAAGAACCTCTAAGGGATTTGATTCCATCTGGGTGATAGTTGACCGATTGACAAAGTCTGCTCATTTTCTCCCAGTGAAAACTACTTTCAGTGTGGTTCAGTATGCACAAATGTATATTGATGAGATAGTTAAATTGCATGGGGTACCCGTATCCATCATCTCAGATCGGGGGCCTCAATTCACCTCTCATTTCTGGAAAGCCTTTCAGGAAGCCCTAGGCACACGTCTGGATCTCAGCACTGCTTTTCATCCTCAGACGGATGGACAATCTGAGAGGACTATTCAAATTTTAGAGGATATGCTAAGGGCCTGTGTCTTGGATTTTGGTGGGAATTGGAGCCGTTTCTTGCCTCTGATTGAATTCTCCTATAACAATAGCTACCAATCAAGCATTCAAATGGCACCTTTTGAAGCTTTATATGGAAGGCGTTGTCGATCTCCGATTGGTTGGTTTGAAATTGGTGAGGCTAAGCTTCTGGGGCCAGATTTAGTCCAAGACTCCTTGGAAAAAGTTCGTATCATAAAGGAAAGACTTTTAGCCGCTCAAAGTAGGCAAAAAGCGTATGTGGACAATCGAAGACGAGAATTAGAGTTTTCGGTTGGAGACCGTGTTTTTCTTAGAGTTTCTCCTATGAAGGGTGTGATGAGGTTTGGCAAGAAGGGAAAACTTAGCCCACGTTATATCGGTCCCTTTGAAATTCTTGAGCGGATCGGTGCAGTAGCTTATAGATTAGCCTTGTCACCCAATTTATCCTTGATTCACCCAGTCTTCCATGTTTCTATGCTTCGAAAGTATATACATGATCCTTCTCATGTCCTTGAACCACAAATGGTTCAACTAGATGAGAATCTATGCTATGAAGAGGAACCGATAGCTATAGTGGATCGGCAAGTAAAGAAACTGCGCTCAAAGGAAGTAACTTCAGTAAAGGTGATCTGGAGGAATCATACAACTGAGGAAGCCACTTGGGAATCCGAAGATGCAATGCGTTCTAAGTATCCATACTTATTTAAGCCTCAAGGTAAATATAGCATAATTTGGAGGACCAAATTTCTTTAAGGGGGAGAGAATGTCATGCCTTAGGATTAGATATATGTGTAGAAAAGTGTGTATAAAAAATAAAAAAATAAAAAAATTTAAGGTGCCAGCGCCTAGGCGCCAGATTTGGGCGCCTGGGCGCCAGTTATCGAGATGTTAGGTTTCAGGGTTTGGCGCCAGCGCTAGAAACCGCCTCCAGCGCCATTGTCAATACAATTGAAGGCGTTTCAGGCTGTTAGCGCCAGCGCCAAAGATGGCGCCAGCGCCATTGTCAAAGATAATTGAAGGCGTTTGCTGTTGGCGCCAGCGCTCAAGATGACCGCCTAGCGCCACTGTCCGACTTTTTGAGAAAGTTTCGGCTCTCTCTCCCTCATTTTCACTCAAACTCTCTCTCTCTTAGGTTTATCTTTCAAACAAAACCCTCCACTCTCATTTATCTCTCCAATCCATCATCCTTCTCTTTGGATTTCCTCATAAATCCATCCTCTCACATCTTCTTCTTCATCACCATCATCCTCCTTGAGCTCTCTCTCTCTCTCTCTCTCTCTCTCTACCCTCTTGAAGTGAGAGAAAGAGGAAGGTGGAGGAGACCCAAAACTCCTCCCTTGCTCCACTCCTCCTTCCAAGGCTTTAAGGTAAATTATCATTACTCTCTACCTAGTTTTAGTCATAGATTGGTTAGCTTTTTTGTTGCTTGGAGTGGAGTATTGGTTTTGGGGTGAAGAAAGTTAGGCTCAATTTGGGGATTTTATGTTTGGGGGTTGATTGGGGTTGAGTTTGATTTCTAGAAGCTTATTATGTTAGTTTTATATGTTTTGTAGCTTTGGACTCTTCCGGGGAGGCTCCGGTTGGGTCAGAGGCACCACCCACTAAGCTGTTGAATTGAAATCTTGGCTGTGAGTGAATAGTGTACTCATAGATAAATTTCATATGAAATTATGCATGTATGGTACAAGTTCATGTTGTTAACCACTTTGAAAAATGATTCAAATTTATATTGTTTTTAGTTTGGAACTAAATTCTTCATGAAACTATGTTAAACTCTAGTTTAATAATTAGAATTTACATTCAGTGTATGTTAAATGTTATGAGCATGAGACAAGACTTAAGAATTTCATGTATAAGTTATATTTAAAGAAGAGTTGTTGACAAGGATTTTATTATTAGTAAAGTTTTCCAAAAGGGAGGAAATCAGAATAGAATCGCTTGCTAATGACAAGATTATTAGCCTTGTGCACTCTGTGATAACCCAGCCTAAAGGTAGTGATTGCTAGTCAAGCATGTCGGCCAACATGTCCTGAAGATTATAGACACGCACAAAGTGAAGTTAGTATTTATCACTGGAGTTAGGCCACGGGGCCACCCGGTCGGCGATTATGTCTGGAATAGGATTCTCCCTTGAAGTTTTATCATGATATGAACTTAATATTTCAGAACTTCTTTTGTTGAGAGAAAATATTTATATTCTGTCTTCATAATTTAAAGTATGGTTTGGATATTTTTGCTTGTCTCATGCCACCTATGAGTATCTTATTTCTCACTGAGTTTTATAACTTACCCTGTGGTTTCCTTATCTATTTCAGATTTAGCCGTTGAGGTGTGCTCGCTTCTCCTCCCCGCCACTAGGAATTTCTGCTTGCCCTTTATTTTGGTGAGCCACTGGAAGGGCCTTGGCTTCTCTTTTGGATTATTGTTTGTTTAGCCATGGCTTGTGTTGATATAGTGCTCCATGAACTATAGGCAGGGTCCGGGGTTGGATTAGAATCATGTTGTATCAATCTAGTTTTTCATTTTGAGCCTAATAAAGCAAATATGTTATTTTGTTGAACTTACTTTAGCTACACAACTCTTTTTGATAGCCTTATGTATGTAAGGTTTCCAAACTATAATTATATGTATGTACATAGACATGTGTAATTGTGTTTAAGCTGTGCTGGATTGTCTGGACATTTTTGCAGATTTTGTATATTTGGGAATGTCCTAGTTTTAGGGGAAACTCCGTCAGTTTTTACGTAGATTTTTTTTTTTTGGTTAGGCTTGCTAGGGAAAGGAAATTCCCTATGCGCCGGTCACGGCTATGGAGGGTCGTGACAGAAGGGCTCACCAAGATTACAAAAATACTCTACTGAGGGACAAATGCTCAGGTCAATTGAACACTTGCAACTGAAAAAGAAAAGGAAACAACAGAATGAGTTTATGAAACTCAATGAGAGATAGAGTGTCCCTAAACCACATAAGACAATGTGCAAACTTATAGATATTAAGATAATATAATAATATGTATAATAAAACCAGAATAAAAATCTTAATCAAACATTATCCAAATTTCCTTTTCCAAAACATAAAGTCCATCTATTCCAGGGTAATCAGGTAGGAATCACATGTAGGTGGCTCTTCCTTCGTGTGAATCCCGTAATCAAGCACGCACCACTCCCTTGAGTGGTTGTGAAATTCATAATTCAAGATGCACCAGGGCTAACGTCTACTACTGTTAGCAGGCAGATCCTGGTCTAGATTTCCTAAGTCTTTCCTTTTCATCATACATAACATATGCTACTAAGTCTCATAAAATATACCAATATATCATAAATAAAGTATAAAATCGTATCCTCAGAGAACATAAAGCTTTATTCAGAAAACCTTTCATTCATCTCTTACTCAGTTATTCACAATTCAGATGCAGAGCAAATCCATACCAAGCTATAGACCATTATGTATATCAAATCCTTTCAAAACAAGATTCATTTTCCAAAGTTTAATAGGAAACCAATATAACAACAATTACTATACTTTTTGAAAATCAAGTCATTATTTCATGTGGTAAATTTTGAATAAATAGGCTAGCAAGTTTAAATCAAGATTCTAAGATATACTAAATCATTTGCACACACACACACACACACACACACACACACACATATATATATATATATATATATATAATATTGGAAACTAAGATAGGGATAAACTATCTACTCACAGTTCACCAGCCCAAAGGTGAAATACGATCCTACGAAGCTTCAGGGCTTATATAGCGGTCATCGGAGTCATCTAGCATCACAATTTCGATAGATTTACCAACCATCAGTTGTTGACACAAGGAATTAATGCTAACCACCCCCAAAACATAAAATCCCCCAATTCCTAGCTTAGGGTTCAAGAACAACTTCAATCTAAGTAGAGATTCAAATTTCTCGGAAAAGGAAGGAGGAAGGATGTTAGGATTTACCTTTGGGAAACCAATGGAAGTGAGAATCGTGGTGGATTTCGAGTTCTTCCTCCTCCAAGCTCCAAGCTCATCCATGGAGGTAGAGAGAGAGAGAGCGAAAAAGAGAGAGTAAGATGGATTGAAAATGAGTTTAGGTAGATTGAAGTGTTTAATCAGTGTTTTGAAGTGTGTTTAGTGAAAAGATTTGATATGGAGGTGTTGGAGTAAGGTTAGGGTTAGTTTAGAGAGAGAGAGAGACATTTTTGAGTGGAGGAGAGGGAAAAATGCGAGAAAAATGAGAGAAAGAGCATCCCAGATGTATTTATAGACAGCTAGTAATCGATTACAACTCCTTGTAATCGATTACCAAGAATCCAGAAATTGTAATCGATTACAAGCCTGTGTAATCAATTACCAGAGAGCATCAGGAACCTAAGAACCTATTCAGCCATATTTAATCGATTACAAGTGAATAAATATTTATTTTCGTATATCATCAGTCACTGGTAATCGATTACAAGCCCTTGTAATCAATTACCATAGGGAAAAATGCAGCATCAGAACACCTCAAAACAGACTCACAGCATAGAGGCCTGGGTATCATACACTTATTTACATTTCTTAACTTTAGAATATAAATGTAAATAAGGAAATACCCCCCATTTGGATTTAATAAAAATATCCAAAAATTCAAAATCCTTAAGATTCAGAATCCAACTTTTGGGTTTTAGTTCAAATATCCGAAAACTCGCATTTTTATAAACCGGTAAGTTGAAATCGAAAGGTTTATCCATTCTCTAAAATTCATTAAAAATTCCTCTTCAACTTATTGATGCCCAGGGAACCATTACCGGGACTTTTGATCTTAAGAAAATGCCTTAGTCCTATAACCCTCAGTCCTATGGCCCACTAGTGGCTATGTGTTCATTTTGGGATGGTGTTGTTACTTGGAGATCAACAAAGTAAACAATAATTGCGAAGTCCATAGTGGAGCAAGAGTTTATTACTTTAGAAAAAGCTGGAAATGAAGTTGAATGGTTAAAAAATTTCTTGAGCAATATTCCATCAAGAATCAAGTCGATGCCTTCTTTGTCTATACACTATGATAACAAAGCAACAATAGCTATTGCAAATAACAAGCCATATAATTGTAATAGTAGACATATTAGATTGATATATAAGGTAATAAAAGCAGTTGTTGAAATATGGAACTATATCCATAGGTTATGTGAGGTTAGAAGCAAATATTGCAGATCTTCTGACTAAACCTCTTGGAATGAATTTTGTTAATGACACATTGAGGAGAATGTGGCTTAAGCCAATTTAAAATTAATAATAATGGAAACCCAACCTTTCTAAATGGAGATCCCATGAATAATCTCATATTGGTAATAACAAGTCACTTGTTAGCTCTTTCTAGCACTTTAAATGTCCCTTCCTATGATGTGAGAAATATGAGTCATGATAGATTGCATTTAATGAGAGGATAAACTAAATGCTTTTAATGAATATCATAGCCGATATGAATTGTGTAAAAAGTGCATTATACACTTAATAAAATCACCTACACGAGTGTCGAGTAGGGCTACTCCTATATCATAGCCCTAATGCTTTTATTTTTTAATTCTATAGTTGTAATGTCCATGCTCTAAATTTTGAATCTTTTCTCTTGTTATATTTTTGTTGCTGCATTTTCCTTAATTGTAATTGATTACATGAGGCTTGTAATCGATTACAAATGCTTGAATCAGGCTTCAATCCATTCTGTTTGTCGGCAATTTGCAATTCTTGCAATTGTAATCGATTACACAGGCCTGTAATCGATTATATACTCGATTACAATTTCCTGGAATGGGTTTCTAATTTTCCTGATGCTCTGTGGTAATCGATCACACAGGCTTGTAATCGATTACAATTTCTAAGCGTGTGGTAATCAATTACAAAGACTTGTAATCAATTACCAGCTGCCTATAAAATATTTTGGGACGCTCTCTCTCTCTTTCTCTCTCTCTCTCCACTCATTCTTGCATTTTCTTCTCTCTCTTCAACATGAAAACACTTTTTTCTCTCTTTAAATCACGCTATTCTTCATCCCATGCCTACATATCAAATCCTTCCACTAAAATCACTTCAAAACCCGCATTAAACACTTCAATCTACTCCAAACTTAGATCAAATCCGCCACTATCTTTCTCTACTTCCACCATTGGAGACCTTGGAGCTTGGAGAAAGAAGATCTCAAAATCCACTTGTAACATCCTCAATTTCATGTCGTGCTAAATTACCGTAGTAACCCTGAGTAATTAGGCACTTAATGAGGAATTTCGAGATTAGGGCTTAATTAAGGGGTTGACTCGGACGAGAAGGGTCAAGAGAATGCCTAATCGAGGGTAGATAATCTCTAATTAAGCAAGTTAGAGCCCCTATAGCTTACTTAAGCACTAATCGCCCTTAATTAGCTTACTCGAGTTTAATTAAGGTTAATTAAGCTTAATCGTGAGATTAATTTTTGTTAATCATGTTCTTGTGTGTTAATCACTAATTCTTGCTTAATCACCTTAATTAAGTTGTATGAGCACTTAATCACATGATTAAATTCAAATTTAGTCAACTAGACAATAAAGTAGAGAGTGATGCCATAAAAGCAAAAAGCATGAGACAAGACTACTTTATGTAAGAGTTTGACCATGCTTTGTCTCCCCATCATCCCATTTGTCCCCTTAATCACTAATTAACACAAGATAACACAAAGTGAAGCAAAAATATCTCATCCTCCCTCCTTAAAGTGGACGCCACTTTCTCTCTCTCTCTCCCTCCTCATTCATTTTCATTTTCACTCATCCTATTCTCTCTCTTCAAGCCAAATTCTCTAACTTCTCTCTAAACACTTCTTCATCTTCTTCATCTTCCTCTTCCTTTCTCCACCACCACCACCCTAAACCACTCACTTAGCCCTTCAAAGACCTCATCTTTGGGTCTTTGGAGACAAGATCAAAACACTACAACCTCCATTTCCACAAGATTTCAAGAGCTTCTCCTTCCTTCTTGCAAAACCGCCACCTTCATTATCAAGAGGAGTCATCATCTTCTTCTTCCATTTCTCTTGTTTTTGCGCCATCTTCAAGAAAGGTAGTGATCTTCATCTTTTTCATTTTGTTTGCTCAAGAAAGCTTGGAGCTTGGGTCTTTCATGACCAAGATCTCTAAGTGAAAACTTGAGAAGATCCTTCATGTTCTTCATGTGTTCTTAAGTTTCCTCTTTTAGGAAAATATGTTCTTGATGTTCTTCATGTGTTATTAAGTTTCCTCTTTTGGAAAAATATGTTCTTGATGTTCTTCATGTGTTCTTAAGTTTCCTCTTTTAGTAAAATATGTTCTTGATGTTCTTCATGTGTTCTTAAGTTTCTTCTTTTGGAAACCTATGTTCTTATTAATCTCTAGCTTAAAGTTGTTCCTTTCTCTTTATGATGAGTGAATGATTAGAAAAGCTTCACCTTTCTATGTTTCCATGATTTGATAAGACTATGAACCTTCTCAAAGTTTTAGACTTTAAAAAGTTTGCTTCATGATTTCTTCAAAGTGGGGCAACTTTTAAGCTTCCATAAAGTTTTATTTTGTTTTGTTTTGAAGACAAGAATACATGTGAAAGTCTAAACTTTTTGAGTTAGAAAAAACGATATCTTGTCACTTTAGGCTTTAGAAATCAAACCTTAAAGAAAAGACCTTTCACAAAGTTTCAAACTTTATTCAAGAATGAGATCATTAAGTTATAAAAATGTTGTTCTATAACATTTCATTCATAAAGTTTAGACTTTGAACCCAACTAATGCAAAAGGTGTTAACTTTTATAAAGAACAAGACTTTTTACTCAAAAAGCTAGTAGCTTGTATCATTATTTCATAAAGATCCAATCTTAAGATAAGAGCTTAATGTCAAAGGCACTTACTTTCATAAAGAATAAGACTTTATGACTACTTTATAAAGAATGACAACTTTAATAATGTTTAAGGCAAAACCTTGGTATGTTATTAGTAAAAGTTTAAAACTTTGCAACTTGACTAAGTTAAAAGTCACCCTTGGTGATTGGTGAACATTGGTGTTGTTGGGTTCATGATGTGGTTATGCGTTGTCATGACCCAAGGATTAGAGGGATCTCGAACTCCTTGGGAACAGTATGATTAGGGCCTCTAAGCATACCATGAACCTAGGAATCATTAAGTGCGCTATCTCAAGGAAAGGAAACAATCACATAATTTAATTAATTTGAACAAGTGTTTCATAAGACATGTACTTAAGTAAAGCATACTTTCATCCAAGGACCAAGTAACTAAAAGACTATAAACACATATCCTAACTATGTGATTCTATCATGGGAAATCGTGTGATGATTCATAATATTCTTCACAAAGAACAACACAACTATAAACCCCTTTAGGGTATGAATGTGTGATGCCACTTGGCATGATGAATGATGAGATTGATTGAGCTTTGTCTCATGATTGAATGATAAGTGTGATGATATGATATAGATATGATGAACTATTGGTTGAATGCTGATGATTGGCATTTTGGGGAAGCTCCGGTCTAGCCGTTATGCTGCCGAATTTCCGTCAAAATTATGGACTTAGTCATATCATTGCATGCGTCTAGTCAAGGAGTTATGCATATAAAGTATAAAGATAAGAAAAGAATCAATGGGACGTGACCTTCAATCACTTTAAGGGAAGTGAGAGACGGCGATCCACAAGGAACCTCTATGAGGGAGGCAAGGGTGTTTTGGAGGACCCTCCAACTTAGAGGTAACCAATATCGGCTTAGTCTGATTTGGTTAGTATCAAGTGACGACGGTCACGGAATGAGCTCATGTCCAAAAGCGCCTATTTCAAAGGAAAGTAAAGAATGTTAAGCACGTGCTAGAAATGAAAGTAAAGTCTAAGTATGACCATGGTTACATCTGTGATGATGCGTGTCTTTGCATGAAAGTATATGGCCCATTTGCATTATGGATGTTATTCTATGTTTTAGTACGGATGTTAGTCATGATGATGTGTTTATGATGTTAAGTTTAAAAGCAACCCGCTTCGGGGTTTAAGCTTTCAAAACCATTAAAAATTGAACTTATATCATCCTGTTTTTGTAATTAAACCCGTGGTGAGACGATGACGATGACACCGTGTTTGTTCAGCGCGATCCTCCGAGAAATTTAGTATTTCTCATTCCTACGCTTCGTCGTCTTCAGAGGATGTCGACGTCGGGCACGGTGGTGATCTACATTGAGTTCCCGATGTGGCATTGGCGCTTTGACCCGGTGCTGAACGCCTCAGTGCTGTCGGCGAGCGCAGCGATGAGGGTCTACATCTTCCACGATCGCCAGTTCCAGACTCCCGTGATGAGCCCATTTTTCCGACCGCATCAGCCATTTGGCGAGGTTACTATGGATGACATTCGCCTACTTTCAGCCACCGAGATACCCCATCGATGATGATGAGGATCGACTCGGATACCCGTTTGACTCGATCGTTTCACCGATTCCGATCCCTCGGAGCCGTCTTATCCGAGCTTCCATGTGGAGACCGATCCGTCCGAGCCCCTCTATCCGACTCATTCTGGGGGTTCTCACCGTTCGGGTTCGTCGCAGCCTTCAGTGATTCGTCTATCTTCTGATTCTTCTGCTTCATCTGCTGGCCCATTTTCACCCCCGGTTCACGGGCGTGGGTTCATTCGTACCCGCGCTATGCCCCGTGGGCGAGGACGTGCTCGAGGAGGAGGACGTGGTAGTACTTCTCCTGGTGGATATGGGAACGGTTTCCTCCCGCCAGATGCTTGATGTGACGACTGCATGCGGAGCCGAGCACGAGGATAGCCCCCTTTTGGTAGTAGTTATAGGGTTATCATTCTGTTATGTGGCATGCTTGGGTAGTAGGATTCTCTGATGTATCTCCTTTTATTATGTATTGGTAGGCTTTTGTGTAGGGCCGACGATAGATATCGGACCCATTATTATCTTATGTATGAACTGGTACGACTCTTATTGTATTATCATGGTTGGCCGTGGAATGAATGTTACATTATTCTAAGAATTGTGGTTACTCTTATGGTCTCTATGCTTGTTAAATGCGATATATGTGTGGGATAGCGGTGTTACTTTATATGTTCACAATGCGCTCATGGCTCTCGATTTCAAAAATGGTTTACTTGTTTTGTAGAAAAAAATTTTACCCCTATTTTCGGTATAAAGTAATTTCTAAAAGGTAATGATAGTTCCGCGAGCAAAAGTAGCAACTAGTAATTCCACAATATGACTTAAGCATAGAATGGAACTACTAGGGTGTTACACCACTCTCCTCCCCATCCTCATTGGCTGCCCTAGGATAATCTCTAATATCTTTCCTCCTTCCTTTTTTTGAAAACATTGAATTTCTGCTTGGATTTATTGTTCCTTCTAAACCCTAGGTTAGAAAATTGGGAACCTTGAGTTTGAAGATAATTAGTGTAACTCTATCGTATTAATAGCTAATATATAGTTATGTTGTTGTGGTTATAGTGCTAGACTATTCTAAGGAACACTCTCTTAGCTCTGTGGCTCCGAAGAATTGAAATATTTTCTTTGGGCTGATAATCTGTGAGTAGGTAGAATACCTTTGACTTGTTTATTGTTTTAAACCATGATATTTACATATTTTATGGAATGAAATTGCTTTTAGAACATTACAAATGAGTCAATGATTGATATTTATGAGGAATATTTGAAAATTGATACATGATGGATAATGAAAAGGATTAGTAAGATCTATAACAGGATCTGCCTACTAACTGCAGTAGACATTAGCCCTGGTGTACCTTGGATTATTATTTTACACAGCTAGACACATAGTACGGTATGTGACGGATTACAGGATTCACACGAAAGAGCAGCCACCTAAGTGTGAATTATCTTATTAGATATTTCCTATGGTTTTTAAATTAAGTCAAAATTTTATTTGTATGTGTACATTGACTCATGAGGTTCAAAGGTGTCTTGTCTCTCACTGAGTTGTATAAACTCACCTCGCGATTTTTTTTCTCTTTTTCAGATTCAGATGCAGACTTGGGGGCAGACCCTCCCGCCTCACAGCTATAGTTCTCCATCCTTGGGTGAGCCCTTATGTATAAGGGCATTAGAGGTTTTCTTGATTATTAATGTTATCTTAGTAAGTGTAGCTCCATAGTATTATAGGCAGGGTCTGACCCTTGCTAGACCATGATAATGTTATTTCGGTATTATGTATATTGAACTGACCGGGTTACTATGTGTTGGAATTTTGAATTGGAATATTGAAGGAGTATTTATAGTTATATATATGTCTGTGTATATGATGTGATTGGTTATGTCTTGATAGTTAACTATACTATGTGTTGAGGGGTGTATTATGAAAATATCTAAATCCCCGATGGAAGAATGTGCTTGTTGATTGTGCAGGATGAGTACTCATATTTGGAAAATATCCTAAATGCAAACGAGACTTTGTCCAATTTTCATGAAATCTTTGTGGTGAAAGGCTTGTGTAGGGACTTGTCCCTATGCGTCGGTCACAGCTTGGATTGGCTCGTGACAAAGTTGGTATCAAAGCCTAGGTTTCCTTGTGTACTATAGAGCAAGTGTCCTTTAGTAGGATTATGATTGTGTGAATGGAAGCCAGCCTATTTTCACAAGATGTGATGCTACTAGAGGCCTTTAGGATTATCATTCTTATGTTTATATCTTGAGTTATATGCATTTCAAGTGCCCTCTTATCTTGAAACTTAATTGAAATTTGACCTTAATCATCCTTTCTTTAGATGAAATGCCGCCTAGAACTCGTATTTGTGTTGCAAGGGCCGAAGCCCATGAGGCTTCTAATACTGAATCTGATTAGGCCCCTTCTCCTCCTCTAAGAGGGAGAGGCCTTGGTCGGGAAAGGGGTTGTGGAAGACTAGTTAGACAAACAAAAGAGCCCATTCCAGAGGATGAGCCAGTTAACTAGGCTGCTGAAATAAGGAGAGTCCATTAAACCTTTAACATTTTGGTGGAACTCTTAGCCCAACAGAGGAGGGGTGAGCCACAACCTCATGCTAAGCCCGCCCTACCTGTCAGGGGCCACCATAAGCTACATGTGATGATGGAAGTGCAAATTTAATCCTTCCTCAAACTGAACCCACCAAGCTTGTCAGGGAACCCTCTAATGGATGATCCCCAACAATTCATTAATTGCATTAACAAGGTCCTTAGAGCCCTCAGATGTTTGAGTGGTAGTGGAATTAGTAGCTTACAACATGAATGGGCCTGCAGAACAATGGTATGCAATCTTTCTTGAAGGTAGGGATGCCTTTGGCCTGCCTCCCCTTATTTGGGAAGAATTCACCGAAATTTTCATGATGAGGTTTCTCCTCATTAACAAGAAGGAGAATTATGCTACTAATTTTGAGAGATTAAGGCAAATACCTTAATGTCTGTAGCAAATATGAGGAGCAATTCACTAACTTATCCTGATACACCGATCATCTTGTGTCTGTCGAGACCATGAGGGCCAAGAAATTTGATCGAGACCTAGCTAACCCCTTATTCTATAACCTACTTCCTATATTCGGAAGAATGTTATATGCCTAAATCGTGGGTGTTGCTTACGATCTTGAAATTAGGAGAGAAGAATGAAAAGCTGCTAAAGAGTCAGGCAAGAAGCAGAAGATGAAGGGAACCTTTTCTGGTGGATCCAACTCTGGAGAAAACCATGGTTATCCGAGCTGACATTAGACACCATCAGGCGGGGCTACTCCTTCTGGCCCTGTTCCAATGAGTGTGTCTGCCGTAGGGTCCCAGGTGGGCAGTGTATCTTAACTAGGCATGCAGGAATCCGAGCAGTCAAATTTCCCTGGGCAATCTTGCCATTTTTGTGGGAACAACCACTCCAGGTCGTGTCAAAGGCCAACTAGAGCTTGTTTTGGGTGTGGACAGCCAGGGTATCTTAAGAAGGATTATCCTTACTCTAAGGGAGCATTTGGATAGGTTTTTGCACCTTGTCCAACATCTGCACCATTATACTCAGCTTTATCTCTAGGTGGTTCATCTGGACCCACAAACAGGGGTTCAGGCAGGGGAGCTAATGCTAGGGGTTTTGATAGTAGAGGATCAAGTAGAGGCCAACCCAGAGTTTTTGCCTTGATAAGATAAGATGCTCAGGCTTCGAATGCTGTGGTGACAGGTACTTTACATATCTGTTTCTTTAAGGCTTATGTGTTGTGTGATCCAGGTTCTACTCATTCATACATGTCCCCATATTTTTCCTCTCGTTTTGGCAAACAACTGGTGATGCTGGATCACCAATTCTGGGTCAGTACTCCTATGAGAGAACCTTTAAATGTTCAACTAATGTTCCTATCATGCATAGTCAGTGTTAATGGAGTAGATACTTTGGCTGATTTAATGCTACTGGAGATGGTGGATTTTGATATTATCCTAGGTATGGATTGGTTATCTTCATGCCACAATGGATTACTACTCTAAATCAGTAAAGTTTGAGGTTCTGGACAGACCATCTTTTGTATTCTGGGAAAATAGTTGTTTAACTCCCGCCAGTTTAATTTCCTCCATGAGTGCTATGCACTTAATGAACAAGGGGAATGAAGGTTATCTTGCAATAGTACAAGATGTTGAGACTGCTGTGCCAAGCCTTAACTAGGTTTCTATGGTCAGGGAGTTTCCAGATGTATTTCCTGAGGAATTGCCAGGGATGCCTCTTGATAGGGAGATTGAATTTTGCATTAATCTAGCCCCAGATATCCAACCTGTATCCATTCCACCCTATCGAATGGCACCATCAGAATTACGAGAGTTAAAGGTTCAATTGCAAGATATGTCGAAGAAGGGCTTTATTCGCCCAAGTACACCATTGTAGGGTGCTCTAGTATTCTTAGTAAAGAAAAAAGATGGGACAATGCGGTTATGTGTGGATTATCGATAGTTAAATCGATTGACTATTCGTAATAAGTATACTTTACCCAAAATTGATGACTTGTTTGATCAGCTGTAAAGGGCGGCATGCTTCTGTAAGATTGACCTCTATTCTAGATATCACCAACTGAGGATTCGAGAAAAAGATGTTCCTAAAACTGCCTTCCAAACTCGTTATTCACATTATGAGTTCTTAGTAATATCCTTTGGGTTGACCAATGCCCCAGCTGCTTTCATGGATCTAATGAGCCAAGTGTTCAGGCCATTCTTAGATCACTTCATGATTATTTTTATTGATGATATCTTGGTATATTCCTAAAGCCAAGAAGAAATGAGTATCACCTAAAGGTCATCCTACAAACCTTGAGGAATCACCAGCTTTATGCTAAGTTCTCTAGATGTGAGTTCTAGTTGGTCCAAGTGACCTTTCTAGGTTACGTAGTATCTAAAGAGGGGATTATGGTGGATCCTAGGAAAGTGGAGGCTATTCAAAGGTGGCCAAGGCCCACAACCATGATGAAAATCAGTAGCTTCTTCGGTTTGGCAAGCTACTATAAGAGATTTTTTAAAGATTTCTCTAAGATCTCTACTCCTCTGACCAAGTTGACCCAAAATGGGGTGTCATTCCAATGGTCTGGCTTGTGAAGAGAGCTTTCAAAGACTTAAGGATTGGTTAACCTCAGTCCCAGTGCTCGTTTTACCTTTGGGATTTGGAGGTTATTCGATTTATAGTGATGCTTCCCAAGTAGGGCTCGGATGTGTTCTCATGCAATAATGCCGAATCATTGCCTATGCCTCAAGACAATTAAAGAAGTATGAGTAGAATTACCCCACCCATGATCTAGAAATGGCAGTGGTCGTCTTTGTACTGAAGACTTGGAGGCATTACCTGTATGGTGAAAGATGTGAGATTTACATTGACCGTAAGAGCCTAAAATACATTTTCTAACAAAAGGACTTAAACTTGAGGCAACGTAGGTGGATGGAATCACTCAAGGACTACGAATGTACTATTTTATACCATCTAGGCAAGGCCAATGTGGTGGCAGATGTTTTGAGCAGGAAGTCCATAGGTAGTTTGGCACATATTGCTCTTGTGAGGAGACCTTTAGTAGAGGAGATCCACAAATTCAAAGTTGAAGGTGTGCACTTTGAGCTTGGAGGTTCCGGGCTGCTTATAGCCCATGTGCAGGCTCAATCTTCCTTGATTGAGCAAATCAAGGCTATTCAGTATGAAGATACAAAATTATGTAAATTGATGGAGGGCATTCGTAATGGGAAAGAATTTGAGTTTTCCCTTGACCAAATAGGTGTATTAAGGTGTGCCAACCACTTATGTGTACCAAATATAGGCAATCTGAGAAGAATTCTTCTAGAGGAAGCCCACAGCTCTGGTTACACGATCCACCTTGGTTCTAATAAAATGTATCAAGATTTGAAACAGTTATTCTGGTGGGAAGGCATGAAAAAGGATATAGGAGACTTTGTGTCTCATTGCTTAGTGTGTTAACATGTCAAAGCTGAACATCAAAGGCCCGCTGGGTTACTACAACTGATTGAGATACCTGAGTGGAAATGGGAGAGAATTACCATGGACTTTGTGACCGGGTTACCTCACAACTCTAGAGGTTTTGATTCCATTTGGTTAATAGTAGATAGAATAATCAAGTCAGCTCATTTTCTCCCAATCAAGACTACCTACAACACTTCCCGTTATGCCAAACTCTATGTAGATGAGATCATTTGACTTCACAAGATTCCAATATCCATTGTCTCGAACCAGGGACACCAATTCACCTCTCATTTTTGGAAGGCTTTCCAAAAGGCCTTAGGGACCTAACTTGTTCTTAGTACGGCGTTCAATCCTCAAACTGATGGGCAATACGAAAGGACCATCCAGATACTAGAAGATATGCTGAGATCCAGCATTCTAGACTTTGGTGGAAATTGGGATAGTTACTTGCCTTTAGTTGAATTCTCCTACAATAACAGTTATCAAGCTAGTATCAAGATGGCACCGTTTGAAGCACTTTATGGAAGATGTTGTAGGTCTTATATTGGATGGTTTGAGATTGGTGAGGTCAAACTTTTGGGACCCGACCTTGCTCAAGATTCCATTGATAAGGTTCGTTTGATTAGGGAGCAGCTTTTAGCAGCTCAAAGTAGGTAGAGAGCCTATGTTGACCACAGGAGATGTGATCTAGAATTCTCTATGGGGGATCATATATTTATTCGGGTGTCACCTATGAAGGCATAATGAGGTTTGGGAAGAAAGGTAGGCTCAGCTCCTGCTACATTGGTCTTTTTTAGATTCTAGACAGGGTAAGTGCAGTGGCCTACCATTTAGCCCTGCTACCTAACCTGTCCATGATTCATCCAGTGCTCCACATGTCAGTGTTGCGAAAGTACCTCCCTGATCCATCACATGTGCTTGCTTGACACACTATTCAACTAGACAAAGATTTAACCTATAAGGAAGAGCCTATAGCCATAGTCGACTGTCAAGTGAAGAAGTTACGTACGAAGGAGGTGGCCTCAGTAAAGGTGATATGGAAGAACCACTCAGGAGAGGAAGCAACATGGGATGCTGAAGAAGCAATGCAATGAAAGTACCCCTAACTATTTGACTCTAGAGGAAATTCCTTGTTTAGAATTCGGGGACGAATTCTATTGGGAGGGAGAATGTAATATTCATGCTCTAAATTTTGAATCTTTCTCTTGTTACTTTTTTGTTGCAATATTTTCCTTAATTTTAATCGATTACAAAGGGCTTGTAATCGATTACAAATGCTTGAATCATGTTTCAAACCATTCTATTTGTCCATGATTTGCAATTCTTGCAATTGTAATCGATTACACAGACTTATAATCGATTACCAAAGGCCTATGTTTCGCGAATTTCAATTTTTACAATTGTAATCAATTACAAATGCCTGGAATCGGTTTCTGATTTTCCTGATGCTCTCGAGTAATTGATTACACAAGCTTGTAATCATTTACAATTTCTAGGCACGTGGTGATCGATTACAAAGACTTGTAATCGATTACCAGCTGACTATAAAATGTTTTGGGATGCTCTTTCTCTCCTTATTCTTGCATTTTCTTCTCTCTTTTCAACTCGAAAACACTCATTTCTCTCTCTAAATCACTCTATTCTTCATCCCATGGCCCTATATCAAATCCTTCCACTAAAATCACTTCAAAACCTGCATTAAACACTTCAATCCACTTCGAACTCTAATCAAATCCGCCATTATCTCTCTCTACTTCCACCATGGGAGACCTTAGAGCTTGGAGGAAGAAGATCTCGAAATCCACTCTCCTCCCCATCCTCATTGGCTGCCCTAGGGTAATCTCAACATCTTTCCTCCTTCCTTTTTCAAAAACTTTGAATTTTTGGTTGGATCTATTGTTCCTTCTAAATCCTAGGTTAGAAATTGGGAAACCTTTGAGTTTGAAGATAATTAGTGTAACTCTCTCATGTTAGTAGCTAATATATAGTTCTGTTGTTGTGGTTGTGGTGCTAGACTATTCTAAGGAACATTCTCTTACCTCTATGGCTCCGGAGAATTGAGATCTTTCCTTTGGGCTGGTGATCTGTGAGTAAATAGAACACCTTTGACTTATTTATTGTTTTAAACCATGATATTTACATATTTTATGGAATGAAATTGCTTTTAGAACATTGCACATGAGGCAATGATTGATATTTATGTGGAAAATTTGAAAATTGATATATGATGGATGATGAAAAGGATTAGGAAAATCTATAATAGGATCTGCCTGCTAACAGTAGTAGACGTTAGCCCTGGTGCACCTTGGATTATCATTTTACACAGCCACTTAAGGGACTGTGTGACGGATTTACACAGCCACTCTAAGAGTGATGCATGATGGATTATGGGATTCACACGAAGAAGCGGCCACCTAAGTGTTAATCTTGATAGATTATCTTGTTAGACATTTCCTATGGTTTTTAAATTAAGTCAAAATTTTATCTGTATGTGTACATTGACTCATGAGGTTCAAGGGTATCTTGTCTCTCACTAAGTTGTATAAACTCACCCATGGTTTCTTTCTCTTTTTCAGATTCAAGTGCAGACTTAGGGGTAGACCCTCCTGCCTCGCAGCTATAGTTCTCTATTCTTAGGTGAGCCCTCATGGATAAGGGTATTAGAGGTTTTCTTGATCGTTAATATACTCTTAGTAAGTGTAGCTCCATAGTATTACAGGCAGGGTCTGACCCTTGCTAGACCATGATAATGTTTATTTTGGTATTATGTATATTGAACTGACTAGGTTACTATGTGTTCGAATTTTGAATTGGAATGTTGAAGGAGTATTTATGGCTATGTATATGTCTGTGTATATTATGTGATTGGTTATGCCTTGATATTTAGCTATACTATGTGCTAAGGAGTGTATTATGAGAATACTTAAATTCTCAATGGAAGAGTGTGCTTGTTGATTATGTAGGATGAGTACTCGTATTTAGAAAATATCCTAAATACAAAGGGGATTCTGTCCAATTTTCATGAAATCTTTAAGGTGAAAGCCCCTATGGTCACAACCCAAATTGGGTCGTGACAATAGTAGTTATCCACTAAAATTAGAAAGAAAATAATTCAAGTAATTTTTGAAAAATAATGAGATAAATAGTTATTCTTAGCATGTTTACAATGCAAGATTATTGAAATTTAAATATCAACGAATATATATTATCAGTAATATAGATAATAAAAAAATAACTAAAAAAGTAATTAAAGTCACCTAGAGCATTTGCATTATATATATATATATATATATATATATATATATATATATATATATATATATATATATATATATAATTTTTAATTTACACAGAGTGGTATATATTGGTCTTAAAAATAATTATAAAATATACATGCAGTTATATTTTGTCAAGATTCTTTCTATATATCTCCACATATATATTTTATTATAATTTTATTTTGACCGCTATATTTATTTAGATATAAATGTACAATAGCATTAATATATAGCATTAATATAATTTATTTTAAAGAAAAAATATTTTATGGAAAGGACAAGGAAGAATGTAAGTTAGTCACAATCTAATGTGGAAAAGAAAACAATTTTGTCGTAATTGCTAAGGCCGAAGGGCCAAGAACCCTAGTCGATGCCAAAAGGCAGATAAAATAAAATAAAATACAGTGCTAAAAATTGAAAAATAATAAAATAGGAATCAGAAAAAAGAAGAAGAAAGAAATAGAACACAGGCAGAGGCATAGGGCTGATGGTCACAGCAGAACCCTAATCCCATGTGCGGCGTAACCCCACAATTTCTAAACTGATTACGTGTAAAAAGGCCGAAACGCAGCCTTCTACTTCAGTGTCTCAAATCCTATGTCCCATTCAAACAATTCAATGACACAAACCATTTGATTCTGCAATTGAATTTTTTTTTTCACAGGGCATATTTACTTGCACTTTTAACTTAACATCACTTTCTTCACACTAGTTAATCCTCAGCTTATTTGCAGTTTTTTTGGTGCTTACATATTTAATAAATATTTGCGAAAGTATTTTCAAAAATTACAGAAACAATCTTATTAAGCCAGTTTTTAAAAAATTACAGATGTGGTTTTAAACCTCATTTTATTAGATAAAATTTTAATAAAAATTCGTTTGCAGGAACTAAAAACAAGTTTGGCAATTTGTCCTTTTATTATAATTATATAAAATTATTAAATTAACTATATTCAACTAATTTTATGCTGTATCTGTAACAGTAGTTTGTTTAATAACTTTTAGTTAAGCATTTATTTACCTTATGTATAAAGAATATCGTAGGTGACGATCGCCATATTGCCTAACAAGAGTATTAATATTTTAAATTATCACTTAAAAAGATTTTTACTTTTTAAATTTCTCGTAATACTAAATGCATAATCTAACTAGTAATTTATATTTTTTTATTTGATATATCAAAAAAATTACTAGATAATATATATTATTGTTATTATTATTATTAATTAATTAATTAATTAATTAACTAATTAATAATAATAATAAAAAAATTGCTACATAAATAATAATCCACATGAATATCTCATTATCCACATTGCCACTATAAAGGCAATATGAATTGTTTTAAAAAATTTAAATTATTAGCAATAATAAAGCCTCACCAAACAAAGTAATGTTATAATTTCTGACAATATATATATATATTCCTTTTCTTTTTTTTTTTTAAATTAAAAGCTCATGAGATATTTTTACACCTTTTAAGATCAATTTATGTTTGAACATCGGCTTAATCCTCAGATGCTTTTAATGTGTTTTTGAAAAACCCATTTAGTAAATTTTGAAGTCTCATTTTGCATGATTCATAAGTATATGATCGTGCTCACTCTTTATTTGAAATTCAACATTTCAGTTATAACAATGAGATATATTATTAACTTACTGATTTATAATTTTTACGCTTGCACATTTTAAATAATATTTAAATAATAAATGTACTAATTAATACTAAATATTTTTTTAATTATAATTGAAATGTCACTATAACATTGTTTGATTTATGTATTTGATTCCATTTAGTAAGATGAAATTTAGTTATTAATTGTTGACTGATCATGTCAAATAATAAATAAAGTCGTAACAATCTTATATATACAATAATTTCTATTTTGTATTTTTATGAAACAAAATTTAGATAAACAGAAAGATTCGTTTTAATTCAAATGAACTCAATAAAAACTTACAATATAAATGATCATAAAAAATAAACTTAAGAGTCAAATCCAAGTTGTCATGTGAGCCAATTCTGGGTCATAATTTCTGCTTAGTTGTTACCTTAACCTTTCCCTATTTCTTGTCTTATGACCTCTTTTGTATAACTCAAAAAATTTAACAAGATTATCATTGAACACACATACACGTCAAGCAGGGGGGACACAAGTTGCTTTCAGTCTCACGAAGCTTGTGGCATTATTATTGATTTGGCATGTAAATTTGAGAAATGAAGGGATCATTGATGAGTCTCACACCTACCCCATCCACAATAACATAACGGTGCCAGTGTTTATTACTGCTCGAGTGCTCTCTCTAGTCACCTCATTAAATTCCAAAGGGAGTATGGGTGCAGAGTGACACATAAGCCATGGAAAAGTTGAAAAGCGCCCCAGTCACCGACGAACCAGATCTTACAAATCTTCCACGTCAGCACGTGGCTCAACCACAAATCACCAACCAACGCATGCCAAGACATGTGAACGTGCTACCAAGATCGCGTTCCCACGTTGTCGTTAGCCATGTGACTCTTTCTTTTTGCCACAATCTTCTCCATTCTCTAATTGGCTCTATTTCCATCCAATTTTTGTTTAATTTCATCCATCTCTCTCGTTCAAGCCTTCCCATGACCAAACATTTTGTATATTTGACTAGTCTTATCTATACAATTATCACATTCACAATTGCACACCATTGTGCACGTGATCTTGTTTTTATTAACAAAATTAATATATAGGATAAATTACATTGATCTTCTCGGAGATCAAGTGATGTTATACACGGCATCATTCAATTTTTAAAAATATATACTAATATTTCCCAAGATATAGAAGATATTATATACAGCATCTTTGTATCTTGAAAAATATGATACTAAACACTATTATAGACATGAAAAATTAAAAAATATCATATATAATATCACCTAATTTCAAAAATATCAGTGTAATTCATCTTATAAAATGTATCAAGTGAAGGAATTATTTTTATGGGATGATCCTAGAAAAATAAATTTATGGTCAAGATTAGAAAGTAAAAACTGTTTAATGTTTACATAATTAGCAAAAATAATCATATAAATTTATATTTTAATCTTAATCTTTTATGTAAAATTTTAATAGTTAAGCTTTACTTCTCAGTCATACAATTAATTATTCCTCTCAATTGACATGCACGTTCTAAAGCTTTACTTATCATAAAAATATACAAGTCTTAATATTTTTTATTATATTGGTGATATTAAAGTTTGAACTTATGATCTCATATAAATTATTTAATCTTCTCACCACTAGCTCACTCTTGATATACTTATTCTTTAATAATTATTTAGAAAATTAAATCTTATCAATTTAAATATCAAGAAATAATAATTGAAAGACTTTGCATTTTGTATGCTTTCTTTTATGAGGAAAAAGGTAAACTAGTCTAGCTATGGGAAGCTTCATGATCTCTTTATAGATCTTTTAGTCCGGCTGTTTTTCACTTCTTGTATTTGGATTGAGCTTTATCCTTAAGCAAACTGGTTATATCATTTGATGTTGTAATTTTCAATGCACTTTCTAACTTGTTTCTTCTTTTGGGTTCGACAATTAGATTCTGATGATCTAAGAATGAAGAGACCTAGCACTTTATATCGAATCATCATAAAGTGCCCCGAAATTCTAAGATCAAGTATCACCATACTATAGAAGTACACACCACCATAAAATGACCCCATTACCAGTGTATTATAACATCAAATTAAAATCAATCTGAAGAGTGTTAATTGTAATCTATCTATCTATACATGCAATAAAATCGACTTTGGTAAATAATTTTTATTAATTCTTTAAGGAACTCAAATTTGAGTTAATAATAAGCTCTTCTAATTTTATAATATATACATTAAAAACTGATTCAACTTATATAAAGTTTAGAGTAAAATATACTTAACACTCCTAAGGCATCAAGAAATAACATTCCACCCTATTTGTTTATAAAATATACATTCCACCCCAATCTATTAAGAATACATTTGGATTGATTTTTATAGAAAAAAAGCATTTTTTTTAAAAAGGTGTTTTTTTATATGTTTTTAAGTGTATTTGAATACAACTTTAAAAAAAAAAAATTGTCAAAAAAATGTTAATTTATCACTTTTTAAAAATTAGTAATACTTAGCTTCTGAAAAAGGTTGAAGCAAAAGTCTTTTTTAATAAAGAATCCATTTGCTTAAGATTATAGAAAAAGGTACTTTTTCAAATCAAAAGCAAAAGTAGACGCAGAAAAATTTTTTGCATTTAGATATATAATTGTGCAAGTATTTTTTTTTTATCAAAATTAGAATTTGTTAAATTATTTGAATGTGATAAATAGAGAAGTAATTTTTTCTGATAAAATTATAATTAATGACAAGGAGAAAGAAAAAGAGAGTGAGAACAAGAGTGAAAAGAGAGTAGTATTTTTTAAAAAATTTTAAGAATAAAATCGTAATAGAATGAGAAGATAGTAGCTCCTAAATTTGAAGGATAAAATTATCTCTTATATTGATTCTTCTTCTGAGAGAAGCAGAGATCAAAAAAACAAAAAAAATTACTTATGTTTTGCTTCTATTTTTTTTTTTAAGAAGCACAAACAATGTTAAGAATTTTATAAGTGATTTTCTTAAAAAAAAATTTTGGGAAAAAAGTACTTTTTTATGCTAGAGAAGCACAAACAAATGCAATCAAAATCATCTTTCAGCTTCTACTTTTTTTTCTTTTTTAAAGTTAGGTATTGCTAACTCTTAAAAAAAGGGTAAATTGGCTTTTTTTTTACAAGTATTTTTTTTTCTAAAATTATATCCAAATAAACTTTCTAAAACTTATAAAAGCACTTTTTCAAACAAAAAATAATTAAAAAATGTTTTTTTTCCAGAAAACAAAAAACCCAATCCAAACACGTCTTAGTAGATTGAGGTAGAGTACATATTTTGTAAACAAATAGGATGGAGTATTATTTTTTGATATCTCAAGGGGGTCAAGTGTATTTTACTCTAAAATTTAATTTTAATATGGGTCATCAATAATTTTTTTTTTCTTGTAGCTAAATGTCATGATCATTTGTATTTTTAAAATTAAAATATTTTTATAAAAATTATAAAATACATATAAAAACTCGTATATTGTATAAGTAGTATAGTATTCTTTATAGGGGCAAGAAATAATCTCATTGTTGTTGTAAGTAAAAAATAAATGTTTGTATATAATACAGTACTACCTTGGGAGTAAATTTTTTTTTTTTTCAAAGTTTCTGTGGGCTTTGTCTTCTCTTCGGGGCTGTGGTTACCAAAAGATACATTAATTTTCACAAACAAATAAAAATAGGAAACTTCTAGCAATATTACATGTGAACACTAACAACTAGTTCCTAAGCAAACAAAGCTTGAATAAAACAAGTATGACACAATCCATCTTTCTATCCAAAACAAGAAAAGGAAAGACCACACTGGTTAAAACAAAAGTAAAACTTTTTTTTTTTTGATAAGTAGATAATGCTCAAACTCTCAATGGGGAGAGGAGCAGTAAAATATTTTACCACAAAGTGGGTGCAAAACATGGACAAATTCGGACAAAGAAACACAATCCAATAAAAGACCAACACAAACAAGACACTACCCCACTAAAACAATGACACAAATGCAACTTCTAGAATCTAGGAATAAAAATGAAGACTCAACATGACAACCCGGCTAAACACATTGATGAAACGAGGATGTCAACTCATAGAAACACATGCATGGCCACGATAGAAGCACAAAGCTAGTAGACCACTTTTTCTTTCCTTTACATCTCTTCCTCTTACTTTTCTTAGACTCGTCTCTCATCGAAATTCTTCCTTTCACCAAAGTTGTCAAAACTTCCTCGTCATTTTCAGCATATAAGCCAAGTTGTTTTCCAATATCCCAAGTTTTTCTTACTTCCTTCATCTTATTAGACTCCTAACATAGGGGATCCATAGTCTCCATATTTGGATTTAGTCCATTTTGACCTTCTTTTAAAGGCAGCGTTCTCTTTATTTCTCTTTTTTACATCCTTATTCTTTCCTTAGCATTGCATTTGGCAGCCAAAGCTGCAACAAAAGTAAAACATTTTCCTATATTCATTGGTGATTTTAAGGTTTTGGCTTTTGAATGTGTATTAGCTAGTAGCCAAACACAGTTATTCGCTATCCAAAACCACATGGGAATTATCATTATATTTTGAAGAAAAGAAAAAGTTCATCCAAGCAGAAAATCCTTCTTTTCGATCTTAGGACTACGATTACGAAAAATGCAATGCACTAATTAAGACAGACCTAATCATGAGTTCTTCTATACTTTAAAAGTTGGTGAGTGAGTACACCCGATTTATATGTCATTAGCTCAGCTGCTCATGTGTATCAGTTTTGCTTAAAAAATAAGTCTATGAATAGTTCTACCATATGCTAAAGTAGGTTGTTGGCACTGTAAACTAGGGTGGTTTTGGGCTGACACTTGACCCATAAATGGTCCTAGTTGAAAGCTAAAGTGGAACAAAGAAGAGGAGTGGCTTCAGCTGGGGAAAAGAGATAAGGCTCAAAGGAGTGAGCGAGCCTAATAGCTAGGCAAAGAAAGGTAGTTGGAGATTGAGAACATTATGGAGCAATGGTTATCATTACCAAGAATGTGGGTGTATGAAGACTCAGCCAAAGGCCATTATGTGCATGACTTGAGAAAGTGGCGAGATTTTATGAGAGCTATAAAAGTTCATTCTTACACAGAAGAAAAGAGCATCACTTGGATCAACAGACATTATGTTATTTTAATTATCAACTTTTATTTCTCTTTTAGTTTCCTTTTTAGTTTTATGTTATTTCTTTAGTTTCACTATTAATCTTCAAGGCTTTGTATGGACTTATGGTTAATTAATAGAAATCATACTTCTATTCCAATTATTTGTTGACCAATCCTGCTCAAAGGCTTGCTCCAGTGAGTCGTTTGAGAAGTCCATTTGCTAAGGAGCAGAGTACCCTCCTTAGCGTTAATCATCTAAATATTGGTAATTTTTGGGAGTTTGCTTTTCAGATAAGTTTCTTTAGAGAAATTTAGCTGATTGCATTTTCATCCAGCATAAAATTGGCACGTCTGATGGGACCATCAAGATGAGGGTAGCGAAAGTTTCCTGTTACTGAATTGGATTATACTTCGCGTATGAATTTGAGATCCGAGAAGGTAATCAACATGAGTTCAACAAACTAAAATCCAAGTTCTACCCCAAGGCAGAAAGCAGGGGGGCAATCAACCACATATGCGGCAGCCTTAACTACACCCCAAGGGGTGACTTCAGAGCAACCAAATATAGCTACTACCTCTCAGGCGCCAAGGGCTTCGGCAGCCTCTCCTGACGTGACTAGCTCCATGCAGACTGGATACAAGGAGAAGAATCCATTAGTCATGTCTACATCCTTTATCCAGCAACAGATCAAAGTAGGAGTGAATGATCTGATGCAGGAAGTATTCAAGTAATTGGCTGAAATAGTAAAGTTGATGGTGCGAAATGAGTTGCAGATATTTCAGCAGCAACAGCAGAGGGAAATGTTGCAAATTCATGGTCAATCAACTGAGTCCATACATGCAAATGAACATGAGACCATTAGTGAAATAACGGCCTACACTAGGGGGCATCAAGGGCCACAACTTGGCTAAGTACAGATAATGAAAGGGCCCTCAAATGCACCAGGGAACTTGGGATTGCCGTTGAGTAATACAAAGTTTCGGAATAGTCTCAATAGTAATTGGGAACAACCTATTTACACAAGCCCCATGCCTACAGTTGATCCGGTAGGTCAAACAAGTTGGCCCCAGGGAGATAATCAAGGGAATTCGTATAATTAAGGCTAAATGTTTAGCCGATTAGTGGATACTCGGCTCAACCTGGAAGATTTGCCCAGCCAACGTATGTACAACTACCAAATTATATGTCTCAGCTAATGAATATACCCCAACAGTCGATGTACCCTCTACCATACATGCAACCACTGCATGGGATCAGTAACATCTTGAAGAAATGGTACTTCTAATTAACACTGTTGATTGAATTATTTTGTTTCATTAAAGAGATACATCTAATTAAGAAATGAGAAAAAACACCCCTGTGTAAACTTTTGGTAATTGCAGCCTTGCTCAGAACTTTTAGTAATTACATGTTGATCCCTAAAGTTTTTTTCCATAATTACCCCTAAACTTTTTAAAAAATGACATTTAGGTCCCTAAATAAATAGAATCAGTAGAATAAGGTTTTAAACGAAGCAGAATCACATAGCGGAAACGTAGAAACTAAATTCTTAGCTAATTGGATCGCGAAGGTGTCCACAGGTGAAATGACGTGGGATGCCCCTAAACTTGCCCAAAATTACGAAAATGTCATTAGCCACGAGAAATAGAAAATAGAAAGGGCTTGAAACGCAAAATGTTTAATTTATGCCGTTAGTCGATCTATTCAATTTTATTAAATATGTAAGGATAATTAGAAATTAACTAAATGTTAATTAGAAATTAATTAGATGTTAATTAGAGGGATTATGATTGAGAAGTATTAGAGTAGACAATTAGAAAACCTTAGCAAAAATAGATAGAAAATGATTTTGCCGATTTGATAGAAATCGGTAAAGATTCGGTATTTTAAACTGCCGAAACCGAATCAATAGAATTACGCATTGGAAACCCTAGATCCAAGGGCTTACAGCCCATCCACCCACACCTCCTAAGTGACGCCATCCAAGGGCCAAGATTGATCCTTGTGGCTCACTTGTGAGCCACAAAAGCAACAACCAATGAGAGTTAAAAGACTTCAACCACCATTAATTACCCAAGATTTTTTTCTCTCTTCCTTTCTCCTTGAGTTACTATAGCTCTCTTTCTCTTGCATCTTCTCCTTCATTTCTTCTTCTCTTACTTCATTTCACTTCCTCTCAAACTCTCATCCACTTCCTTACCCACAAACACCAATCTTGATCAAGAATCTCACTTGCTAGAGGTAGGATTCAACTTCTTTATTTGAGTATATTGAGTTGATGGCTGTTGAGAAGTTCTTCTCTATTCATGTAATTGATGATATATGATGGTTATATGATGAATTATGGCGATTTAACAAGTATTTGATGGGATTGAGATTGAATCTTGCATGAAAAACAAGATAGATAACAAACTAGAATCTGAAACCTAGAAAATCTTATGACGTCCATACTGGTGGAGTGTACGGCTCTGCCTACAGCCATCGAAACTTTATGAATCTATTTTTATGTGAAACTATACATTTAGAGCTTTCCAACTATATATAATATAAGGCCATTGGATTAGTATTGAGTGAGATATGAATTTTTGAAGTTTACCCTAGGATTCTGAGCAGACTGGATTTCGAGGGGCATAACTCGCCCTATACTCCTTCAAATTGAATGATCAATTTTTTTAAAAATTTAAGACATAGAGTAACATTCCATAAAAATTTTAGAACTTAACTCAATCCCTGTTGTTCTCAGTAATTCATGAAAATTGCCCTAAGTCCCAGCCAGGCTAGAACAGGGCAATGAAGGTTACCCAAATTCATGGGCTCATAACTTGAGTTCCACTTGATCAAATGAAATAAAACTTCTTGGAAATAAAATTTAGGTCAATTAGACAATGTAGATTTCGTATAGTTTCAACCAATTTTCTATTTTTAGTAAATTTTTAGTTTTTGATAGGCAAATCTGCCTAGTAACTGGACATACCCAAGTAAAATGTTAATAACTTGAGATACATATATCAAAACTTGATGGAACCAAACAAGTTAGAAAGTAGACACATAATACTTCAACATATACAAAATTCAGGTCTAAATGAATTAAAATGAATTTAAGGCTTAATTTCTAAAAATGGGTAGAGTTGAAGAATATGAGCAAGATTTCCAAAATTAAAGGATTGGCACCTTAATGCATATATGAGTTCAATTAAAGTCTAAGTGTTGCAATTCCATGTTGGTGTTTGAAAGATTAATGCATTATATTTGATCTCTTACTGTGACTGACTGTCTGTTGAAATTGGCACTATTCATAGGGAAACGGATCCGATCCGTTATACTGCCAAAATTTCGGTAGAAATATGTGAGAGTTAGGGATGTTCATATGATGAGTACATGGCTATCATGCAAGTATGAGATGTTTAAAAATAAGGCATGAAGCATATGCTTCCATGAACCCTATGATTAAGGATAGGATGATGATTGCACATCCTAAGAAGTGTGACATGGCAATCACACCCCGATAGGGGTATGACATGGCGATCATACTCTGGCATGTGACATGACAATGAGATCCCTCTACTTGAAGGCACATAGCCAGATGAGATCCCTCTACCTCGAAGGTACGTAGCTAGATGAGATCCCTCCGAATTAGAGGCACGTGGTCAAAATGAGATCCCTCCAATTAGAGGCACGTCTAAGCTTACACCCTAGGGACAGCGATACGTAATGCCTAGGTGTGCCAAAAAAAAGAAAGTAAAGAAAACTAACGATAGATGAATGCACTTACATCAAGATGTTAATTGCATCCATCTCTGCATGTTATTCAATTGTGTCGTATCTTATTATGAATCATTACATTATGATTACTTGTCCTTCATGTTGATAAGTTAATTGTTTGAAGTTCATCTTTGTTTATCAAGTGGACGACTAAAATGAACTCTACTTCGGATAATACATTTTCGAACTATAAAATTGAAAAGTCTATTAACATGTTCACCTTTTTCATAATAAACCGAAGCAGCTGGAGATAATAATGATGACATGGTATGTGATCGTTAATTGAATCCTACTAAAAATTTATAATTCTCACTATATTTTCATATTATCTCCATATAGTTTAAGGAATATTGGGGACGACCAAATGTTGTTATTAGACAAGGTCCATTCAAGTAACAGTAACAACTCTTGAGTATGGTGCTATGAGTTAAGCATAGTACTGTACTTGGGAGAGTGTTACAGAATCCCTCAAGGAACCAAACAGGGGGTCAATCGGCAGGCAGCACTCGTTCAACCTCAGCCTTGTGTTCAGCCGACAGGAGTTGGGTCTCAACTGATTGATCCAAACATGATCACTGAGGCTACGAAAAGGTATTTTGGGATACAATTGAGACATTTGGAGAGGCTAGTTTATAAGAGACCATATCCAAAGTGGGTAGATAGAGTTTAATTTCCCAAAAGCTTCAAAACTCCAGACTTTACCATATTTTCTGAAGAGGAAGGCAAATCAACTATGGAGCATGTTAGCTGATTTATAGCTCAATGCACTGAGGCGAGTCAAAATGATTTTCTAAGGCTACAATTGTTCCATTTATCCTTAACTAGGGCAGCATTCACTTGGTACTCATCATTACCCCCAATCTCTGTACAAAGTTAGGCTGATATGGAGTGATTATTCCATGATAGATTTTATAAGCTCGAGCCAGAGGCTTCTGTTCTGGATTTGTTAGGGATCAAACAACAAGTAAATGAGTCTATGATAGAGTTTCTGGAAAGATTCAGAAAGGTTAAAGGGAAATGCAGCTGCAATTACCATATGCTAAATGTGCCTCTATTGCTATGAATAATATGAACCCTCAATTGAGAGAAAAACTCATTATCTCGGAGTACTGTGACCTGGCTCAGCTTTCTTGGAAAGCAACCTGGTTAAACAGTTCATAATAAAAAGAGAGCATAGAAGGTTTAAAAAAGTGGGGCCTAGATGTTCCCAGTTGGTGGCTATAGTCGATTGTAACTTAGCCGACGAGGAAGGAAATGATGAAGAAGGGGCAGTCCAAGGAAAAATTATGATAGTCAAATTATTGGGGGGCAAGCCATACACTTGTCCTACTCTTACTCCTACCAAAGAGAAAGAAAAGGTCAAAACGGAGGAAAAGGAGACATATCTGTTTGACATTACAAAAGCAGATCAGATCTTTGACTTCTTAGTTAAAGATAAACAGATCAAGCCTCCAGAAGGGCATAAGTTATCTCCAATAAATCAAATTCAAAATTTGAAAACAAGTGGCATAATTCATACTCCCATTATACGAATAACCATACGATTTTTCATAATGTGATTCAAAAAGCCTTGAAAGAAGGAAGGTTCAAACTTACAAATAAAAAGGGAGGTGGTAAGACTTTTGATACCAATCCGTTTCCTTCAGCCACCGTCAATATGGTTTCCATATCTGCAGAGAACAAGCATACCAACAAAGAAGTTTCATCTTCTCAGCCTGTCCAACATTCTAAGTATGGAGACCAAAATCGGTGATGGTCAAGGAAAAGACCAGAGCCATAAGCTATGGTGCATCCAGCAATATGGAAAGGAGATAATGGATGCCTAAGCTCCAAGGCAACTCAGAGATTGCAGGGCAGTATGAACAACCTTAGCAGAGTATATTCCAAATAATACAGCTTCCACAACAGAGGGATCAGCCGAGGAAAGGACAATATGAACAACCTCGGCTGAATATATTCTAAAGAATACAGTTTTGTCAACAAAGATACCAGCCGGGAAAAGAATGGTATAAGCAAAGGCAAGTCCCATAAATCTTAGATCATCCTATGCTTAGAGACTCCAAGCAAATCGTTAAAGTAAACTATAGTGAATAAAGGTCTACGGTAAGACTCACGGTAAGAAACAATGAATCGGCTAGGGAGGCAAGAATGATTCAGTCGAAGGTTAAGTCTAACAAGAGAGAATGGTTCATGAATAAGTATTGCAAAGGAAAGCAAGTTGAGCCACAATCTGTTCAGCTGACAAGGACCTAGAAAAGGAGAATACAAAGGAAAAGGTCTATCCAAAGAATGAGAAACATGAAGACTGTGCCCGATCAAGCTAAACATGTGGAAATAAAAGAAGTTGCTAGCCCAAAAGCGAAAGTCATGCAGGAAATACAAGGGCAGATTCAAGACTTAAATTATGTTCAAACAGTTGAGACATCAGCCGAGAAAGTACAGATTCTAGAAATAGAATTATCAGAGAGTTTGATTGATCAAATTCTCAATGATGATAATCTGCTCATTTTGACTGATGATCTACAAGATGATGTGAATTTAGCAGCTACCATAGGGGTTCTACCTGCTGAGTTTGTCATAAGAGAGAATTAGCCGATATGGCTAGATGGTGACATCTTGGCTAAAAAGGCGGCATGGGCTACTTTAGCCGATGAGATAGATGCAACAAAAAGTCAATAGGAAAGAAAAGAAGGAAAGGATAACATAGAAAGAGTCATTAAGATCGAAAAGGCTCAGCTGGTAAGACATTTAAAGCCACTTTACATAAGGGCTCATATTGATAGAAGGCCTATCAGCCGAGTATTGATTGATGGGGGTACCATCATGAATGTTATGCCAGTAGGGATCTTAAAGAAACTAGGTAAGTCTCAGAAGAATCTCATAGAGACTAACATGAAAATGACAAACTTCACAGGGGAGAACATAAATGCTCAAGGATTCTACATTGCTGAATTAACTGTGGGAACTAAAACATCCACCACAGCGTTTTTTTGTCTTGGATGCCAAACCAAGATACTCTTTGCCATTGGGAAGAGATTGGATTCATTCCAATATGTATGTCCCATCCACCTTACATCAGCAGTTAATGTTTTGGAATAAAGGTCAGGTGGATGTTGAGCCAGCAGATCAAAAGCCCTTTTTAGTTGATGTTAAGGTAGCAGAAGCGATGTATTACACCCCTGAATTCTAGCCGATGCAATGGCCTCTAGGAGTCACCCAGGATGCTATTCATGCTGTCAATTTTACCAATCAAGGTTTCAAGGTGGAGATAAAGGGTGGCAGTTCAAACAATCTACTAATTGATATGCCAAATAATGATGACTTATCAGATGAATTCCAAGATAACTCAACTATTATAGCTACAGTGGGGATTAGTCCTAGGGAGTTTGCCGATCAAGATGGCAACTCTTGGTACTTTAAGGGAGATATAATGGTAAATGTAGCCGAGTGTAAAGCTTTGGTACTAGCAGCGCCAAGAGAAATAAAATTCAAGAAGTGGATCAAAGCTAAACACTTCAAACCTTTCTACATCACGACTCATATGAACAGGAAACCTATCACTAGAGTTCTGGTTGATAAAGGAGCTATGTTTAATGTGATGCCTTACAGTATGGTTGAGAAGCTTGGGAAAAGCCATAAAGACCTCAAGAATACTAATATTGCTATGTCCAACTTTATTGGGGAAAGTACTCTGGCATTGGGTTTCCTTATCACCGAGCTCAGAGTAGGGTCTAGGACCATTGACACATTGTTTTTTGTGATAGATGGCAAACCAAGGTACACTATCTTACTAGGTAGAGTGTGGATTCATACTAACTAATGTGCATTTTCCACACTCCACCAGCAACTTCAATTTTGTAATGAAGGCTATGTTGAAGTAGTGAATACTGACCGCTTCCCTTTCACAGCTGATGTAAGGATGCAAGATGTCATGCTCTACTCTTTAAACATCGAGCCTATTTCTTAGCCCGAAGATGTTCCGCTAGACTCCATTAAGAAATTTGACTTATCATTCGACAAGTTTGAAGTCACAGTAAAGGCCGAGACACGGCCTCAACTAGAATCTATCAATGGATAGTCATGAAATAGTGGCAAAGGATATCCTGCAACAGCTAGCCTTGTATTCAGTCAAAGCAAGACTTGAAGAGTTTTTGTTTTAGTAGGAACTAGCTGAGAAGGATGATGAGGTTATAAAAAAGAAAGAAAACCAAGTAGCAGATTTGTTTATGTCACCTATTAAGAGAGAGATTCCAAGCTTTGAAGCCCAAGACCCCCTAATTGAAGTTAATCTTGGAACTACTGGTGAGCCGAGGATGACTAAGATTAGTGGCTTACTTAGTTAGGGTGAGCGAGATCAACTAATTTAGCTGATAACCAAGTATAAAGATTGTTTTGCATGAGACTACTATGAAATGCTTGGATTGTCTAGGGAATTAGTTGAGCACCGTTTGCCTATCAAAGAAGGTTTTAAGCCATTCAAGCAACCATCCAGAAGATTTAATCTAGTATTAATATCAGAGATAAAGCAGGAAATAGAGAGATTGTTGAAAGCAGATTTTATTAGGACTGTTAGATATGTACAATGGCTTTCAAATATTGTTCCTGTAATCAAGAAGAATAGCCAAGTTAGGATTTGTATAGATTTTTGTAATTTAAATTTAGCTACCCCTAAAAATGAATATGTTATGCATATTGCGGATATATTAATTGAGGCCACAGCAAATAATGGAATTTTATCCTTTATAGATAGTTATTCTAAGTACAATCAAATCCATTTAGCTAAGGAAGATGTACATAAAACTGCATGTCATTACCCAAGAGCCATTGGTATTTTTGAGTGGGTGGTCATGCCATTCAGCCTCAAGAATGCTAAGCCTGCCTAACAAAGGGCAATGAATTTGATATTTCATGATTTGATTGGAAAATGTGTGGAGGTTTATATCGACGATGTGGTTGTGAAGTCAGCCGATTTCCAAAACCACTTGGCTAACTTAGAACAAGCATTTCTTAGAATGAGGAAGCATTCACTTAAGATGAATCCTACCAAGTGTCCATTTGGGGTATCGGCTGGGAACTTCCTTGGATTTTTAGTCCACCAAAAAGAATTGAAGTGGATAAGAACAAAGTGAAAACTATGTTCAAAGCTAGGCCTCCAAGAAATAAGAAGGAATTGCAAAGCTTAATAGGTGAGATAAACTTCATGAGGAGATTTATTACTAACTCGGCTGGCAAGATGAAGGCATTTTCACCTTTGTTAAGGCTTAAGCAAGTTGAGGAATTCATTTAGGGTAGTAAACAGCAAGATGCTTTTGAACAAATCAAGAACTGCTTAGCAACACCTCCGGTACTAGTACCATCAGCATGTGGAAGACCTCTCAAGTTATACATATCAGAAGCTGAGGACTCCATCGGAAACTTGCCAGCTCAACATTTAGAGGATGGAATTGAGCGGGCTATTTGTTATTTGACTAGGTTGCTAAATGATGCCGAAACTAGATATACTCCAACAGAGAAGTTATGTTTATCACTATTCCATGAATGTACAAATTTGGAGTATTATCTATTGCCTAGGGAGGTGTTAGTGGTCTGTAAGAAAGATATACTGAAGTATTTACTAAATCGGCCAGTTCTTCAAGGGTGGTTGATGAAATAGGCCATTAAGTTGAATGTGTTTGCCCTAAAATATGTGACATTGAAGGTCATGAAAGGACAAGTACTGGCCGATTTCTTAGCATAACATCCCTGTGTAAAAGTGCAGAGCCCATCAGCTGAGGATCAAGGTTATGTGCAAATTAAACCATCGACTTTGGGTTTTGATGGTTCGAAACATCAAAAGGGAATTGGTGCAAGAGTAGTAATTACTAGTCCTGAGAGAGTGGACAAGAAGTTTATGTATCAACTGGATGTTCAATGTTCTAATAACCAAGCAGAATATGAAGCTCTCATAATCGGCTTAAAATTACTTAAGTCGTTGGATGTGAAGGCTGTATAGATTATGGGAGACTCACAATTAGTGATCAATCAATTGTTGGGAGAGTATAAGTACAATAGCCCAACATTAGAAGGGTATCTTGAAGAAGCGAAGACTATTGGAACAATTTGCTGATGTCATAATATCACATGTTCCCAGGACGTATAACAAAATAGCAAATGACTTAGCAGAGCATGCCTCTAGATATAAGTTCATGATACCAGAGGTCAATACTATTGAAGATAGAAAAGCATTGGTAATTGACCATTAGTTAGGGATATCAGTCAATTGGATGCAAGAGTTGATCCAATATTTGGCTAACCCGCCGGCTCAGGTGGATTACAAACTTAAACAGAAAGCATTAATAGTGAGTTAATTAGAAGAAGTCAAGAAGGGTATTGCTCAAATGCCAAAACAAAGATGAAGCCTTGAAAGTGATGGGAGAAATCCATGAAGATGTGTGTGGAGCTCACAAATCTGGCTCTAATATGAAATAGCTAATCTACCGATATGGGTCTTATTGGCCAACTATTACAGCCGATTGCTTTGTCTATGCTAAAGGCTGTGATGCTTGTCAGATCCATGGACCCATACAGAGAGTGGCAGCCAAGGAGTTGCATGTCATTGTCAAACCTTGGCCATTTATGGGTTGGGCAATGGACCTCATAGGCAAGATATATCTTTCATCTTCTAAAAGGCACACTTTCATTATAGTTGCCACTTACTACTTCACAAAATGGGTGGAGGCTCAGCCGATGACGAACGTATCACAAGCTGATGTGATAAGATTTATTGAAAGACAAATTATACATCAATTTGGCATTCCAGAGACCATAACGGCTGACCAAGGCACCATGTTTACAAGGGATAAGGTGAAAGCATTTATGCAAGACTATGGAATTAAACTCATTCATTCATCACCTTATTATGAGGTAACTAACAAGTTCTTAATTGACATGATTAAAAGAACCGTTGAAGATTAGCTGAGAAAGTGGCACGAAGCATTGTCCACGGTTCTTTGGGCTACAAAATGCAAAGAATAAGGCTACAGGTTCGACTCCCTTTAGACGAAACTTTGGCCAAGATGCAGTTTTGTCCATGGAGATAAATATTAAATCATTGAGAGTAGCAAAACAAGCTAGATTACAGCCTGAAGAGTATTCTCAGGCCATGTTCCAAGAGTTGGAACTAGCCAATGATGATAGAATCATGGCTTTAGAGAATATTAAGCTAAATAAAGAAAAAGTTGCAAAGTCCTACAATAAGAAGGTAAAGAGGAAACAATTTGCCGAGGGAGATATTATATGGAAGGCAATATTGCCTATTGGAACTAAAAATCCTAGCTTCAGCAAATGGTCTCCAAATTGGGAATATCCTTATATCGTTAACCAAGTTATATATGGGGGAGCATATAGATTGGTTAATATGCAAGGAAAAGAATTAACTAAGAGTATCAATGGGAAATTTTTGAAGAAATATTATCCATCTATTTGGGAATCAATTTCTAAATGATTAAAGTGTTCAAAAATAATAGCCACAAGCCGACTATTTAACTCTAATACAAACAAAGAAAATAAGATCCTAGCCTAAATCAAGGGTTTGTAGGGGTTGTATTGGTAGGATTGCCTTCTGCGTTGGTTGAATAGACTCGCTCCCTTACTTCAGCCGATTGGTCTACGGCAGATTTGGCGGTTGTTTTTGTAGCTAAGTCTTCTTCCAAGAAAGCTGTTAATGCATCTCCTACAGCAACTAGGATGTTGTCCTGTAAGTCTTCTAGTCCGAGCACTAGGATTAGGAGAGCAGATACCTCACCCATATAAGGAATAATGGCTGAACTAGAAGCTGGAGAGATTTCTATTAAATGTTAGTGAGAGTTAAGAAGGATAAATCATGAGAAGTATACAAATGTGTGAATAAGATGGTTGATATAAATACCTGCAGGAGGAGGTAATTGAGAGCTACTTGGAATTTATGATACAAAGAAGTCCAAGATGCCTTAGCCTTGGTTAGGCCCTCGTTGCCCATCTCCACTACATGCTCCACAGGTTTTTGCTTCTCGGCCAAAGGGACAATCTTGTGACCCAGGGCCTTAGCTTGGGAATAAAGCTAAAGCCGTTGAGCATCTTCAGCTTTAATGTGAACTTTCACCGTGGCCAGTTCAGGTTCTAGAATCCCTAACTTAGCCTGCAGCTTGGTAATCTCTTCATGAATGGACGCAATCCTGTTAGTAAGTTGAGTTTGCCGCTGCTAATGCTAGTCTCGGCTAGATTTCATAGTGTGGTATTGAAATAAATATGCATTCTTCTACATTTTGAGATATGCCAATTCCTCCATAACTTTGAAGCTATGATCTCAGTAGGTTTTGAACCTGTGGTAATCTGATAATGTATCTAAAAAAGTCAGAGCAATGTCAGTATACACTTGTCGAAGTGAAGCAGGTACCTCAGCTCCTTAGGACTCAGAAACTTCAATAAAGACCTTTTTAAGTTATCTGAGAATGCAGGTTCAAGAGGGAATGGTTGTTGTAACCCTTCTTCAATTATCTTCAAATGATGATGCACGAGTGAAGAGCTACCATGAGGAGGTTAAGTGATTAGAGCCCTGAAGTATGCCTCTAACTCCTTGTTAGGAATCAAAACTGGGGAAGCAAGAGGAGTAGGAGGTTGCTAAGGTAAGTTGCTTAACTCATGTAAAGTTGAATAAGTCTCTGCTACTAGACTCCTTGGCTGGATGATGGGCTGGTTATCAGAAAAGTCGATATCAGCTGAGAGATTTGCTGATACTGCTACAATAATGGAAGGAGATTGGACAGCAAGATTAGCCACAGCAGGTTCATTCGGCTCAGGCTGTAATGCTTGATCTTGAGGATTAGCTTAAGTAGAAGCTGAGGGAGGCTGAGGCCAAGAAATAGCTCTGGTTCGCCTCTTAAGAGGGCATTCTTCTTCTTTTTCCTCTTCTTCAGAATCATGTACGATAGCCTTCCTCTTCTGAACTGTAGGCTTAGATGACGGAGGTAGAGGAGAATTTAGGTAAGCCCTTTTCTTGTTTCTTCATTCCTTCTGCAAAATGAGGGTATAAGTCAGATAAGGAAATAAAGTCTAATAGAAACATCAACGCAATTTACTTACTTTGATAGGGGGAAGTATCTTGTAAATGAGCTGTAGGTAAAGCTGTGACCCTTAAGGGAGTAGCCGAGACAATATTTCTTGGGCTCTTTCGAACTAGAACCCTGCCTCGGCTAAGTAGGGACAAGAGTCTCTACATTTACAACTTAAGAGTCTACATTATAAATACCTCAAGGTTAAATAAGGAGCAATGGATCAATTGAGAAGAAGTAGGGATTGAGATAGTTACCTTCGACAAATTTGGATTAAGGTGTGAGTTTGGAACCAGCCTACTGAAATGCAGTTGTAGTAATTAGCCGAGAAGGTTGAGAAGGTTTATTTTGACTGCCACTTATCAGTTTGGATAAATAGTGGTTAGGAGCAAGAAGAAATGCTTGATTAAAGACAGTGGTCCACCAATTGGCATAAGTTGGAACTGTCCCAGGATTGATTACAAAAGGTTTAAAATGAAATTAAGCTAGCTTGCTGCTATTGGAAAACACCAGTTGCTTTATCTCAAGGGGCAAAAGTGTAGGCCGGGTATCATCTGAAGCCACTACAAACAGGTAAGGAGCAGGGATACCTTGGATTAGTCCGAACTACTGAGAAAAGCAATTTGGATTATATGGTTTGGTTGAGAGTTTGTTGGCTCGGGCATTGGGACGAACCCTATTCAATAGATCTCGGTTGGTTAGAACATTGCCCTAATAGGAAGCCACTTCAGCTAGTTCTTCAGCCAAGGCCGTCGACAAATCTACATGAACCCAAGTAGGGCTATAAGAGCAGTAAAGGAAGGGACAAACCTCCAGATATAATCTAGGAGACATTTTGAAGAGTCGATCGGCTAATTGGAAAGTCTGAGAAAGTTGAAACTGGTACAGTCTTGTAATGAAGGGTATAAGTTGAAGCGTCTTGGACTGTTTCAATGGTGAGAGAACACTAGCAATAAAATTCTAGAAAATACTTATTCACTCATAAAAATAGGAACCAGATTGGACAAGGAATAGCCTTGGTGTCTCGGGCTTTTAGCTGATTTATCCACATCTTCATGCCCACATAAAAAGAGGAAAGGAACAAAGTGTAACAACCTCTATCATATAAGCCATGCTCGAGTCATGGAGTTACATTAAAAGGTTGTCACGGTGCTGAGAAATTCTTTAAGATATGGAAAATATAATACACGGCCCTTTAACTGTTCACTTTTTTACTAACTACTAGTCTCTAATACATAGAGAATAAAATAATTACACTTTAAAAGAAAATTGTGACCGACATAGTACACAGCGTCTACTTCCGACTAATCGTTAGCTAGATTCGATAGTCTCTTGATCTGGCTAGCGCCCGATTCGTGCTCAATGAGTGGCCCTGCACTCCGCCTCGCACTTGATTTCCAACTTGGGTGCTGGAATGTTTATGGAAAAGAAAAACATACAAGCAGGTAGTGAGAACCTAGGGTTCTCAGTAGGTAAACTTAAACCAATCTTATAGTATCATCATAAACATTCTAGCCGCTTCAGTTTATTATGAAAATATGAGCACATATAAATAAATAGTGGTTCAATTTTAAGTTGAAAATACCTTTCTCAAAGCGGGTTATATTTTAACAACCACTTACCATATTATATGACAGACATAGAAATATGAATAGCATAATATGCTTCAACCATAATCATAATAACAGTATGACTTAATGAGATAACTGAAGATGCACTTATAGATGCTTATACTTAACTGTATGCAAGAGCACTTGACTTAATACATGTCTTTCTTTAACTTGCAACTTGATCTTACTTTTCTATGCTTGGTCCCCCGGAGGTGAATGGCCTTTCTCACCCCTGGGCAATAACTTGCTTTTTAGGTCTGAGCTCGTACCTATACATGAGTGACGGGTTAACTTTCCTCGACCCTCACACCGGTCTATTCCTACTAATCTGGTTGAGGGCTGGCCCAAGTCTTAGACAGTACCGCTCTGGTCCACATTAGCTGGGTCTATGCCATGCCTCACGTGGTAGCTTAGTACGTCCCTTTTTCAAGTTCTTATCATCTTTCCTTTCCATATCTCATCATGCGTGCAAATGCTTTGTGCATACATGAATATATCTCATACTTTATTTCTCATATCATATTCTAATTATGCTTGCATGCATGGCATACATGAACATAACATGTAAATATAATATATTCAAAGTATAATCTCCCATAGCATAAGCTCTCATAACTCATATCATACTTAAATTCATCCTTGCATATCTGAACCTTATGAGCATAACATATAGATATTCATAACATTCATAGTTTCATAGACTTTTGCCGTAAATTCGGCAGCATAACGGATCAGATCCGTTTCCCCATGAATAGTGCCAGTTCTCATAGACAAATCAGTCATAGTAGTATAATCAAGCTAACATATTTCTTAATGCAAAACTTGCAATCCTCAACTCAAACCTTATATGTTCACTAACACTTGTGTAACCATCAATTTGGTCCTTTTTGCCAATTCTACTCAGTTCTGCCTAAATTTTGTATAATCCACCTTTAGTTCTATTCAACTCATTTAAACCTAAATTTTGGATATGTCATAGCTCTATGTGTCTATTTTCTAACCTCATTGGTCCCATCTCATTTTGATCTGTATAACTCAACATATTTAAAGTTTGCCTCAGCTTATTTGGTCACTGGTCCGAATTATACTCTTGGAAGTATAAATTCACTAAAAATTGAAACTAAGCTCAAATCATACGAAATTGGTCTCATAATAAATCTAACAGGACAACCTTTCATTTGCAACAAGTTTCACTTGATTTGCTCAAGTATAGCTTGAGATATAAGTCCTGAAATTCAACTTTTCTAAACTACCCTGTTTTGGCTTGGTTTGAACATAGGATAATTTTATCGAATCATTGGGAACAACTGGGACCATAAAAAACTCGAAATTTTATATTGGGATGTTCCCCTATGTGTAAGCTTTCTAACAAAGTTAGTTTCACTCAATTTGGAGTTGTGTAGGGCAAGTTACACCTTCCTCAAGTTACCCTGCCCGGATGAAAGTCCTGGTTCCTAGGTCAAACTTAAAAAATTCATACCTCTCTCAATAATAATCCAATAACCTTATATGATATATGTATGAAAAGCCCTGAATGTCTACTTTTTTCTAAAAATAGTTTCATCAGATTTAACCAACTATAGGCGGAGTCGTACACTCTGCCATACAGACTGCCGTGGAATTCCTCAACCAGACAGCATCCTAATCCTCCATTTCTTCTAGTTTTCTCCTTCTAACTTTAATTACAACTCAAGATTTCATATGAATCCAATCATACTCCATCATAATACATCCAATATATTATCAAATACATGAAGAAGAGTAAAATTTCATGCAATCATAGTCCAAAGAATTTAATAACAGAAATGGAATCCTACCTCTTTGGAGTGTGATCTTGCTAGATTTGAGTTTGGATTGAATGGAGCCTTGACAAAGCTTGGAGATTTGATAGAGTAGATTGAGAGAGGAAGGGAAGAAGAAGGTTGGAGCAAGAGGGAGAGAGAGTGGCATAAATCAGCTGGGAATGAGGAGAGGAGTCTGACGTAAATACATGGGGATAGTTGGAATTGTGAGTGTTGATTGGTTGAGATTTTGTGATTGAAGTTCGGCCATGTCTCCCTCTTTTGTGGCCAAATTGCTCTCCATGTCGTCCTAAAAGTGGGACTCACTTCCATTCTATCTGAACTCGGAACTCATCTCGATTCTGCTTAAAGTCGGAACTCGTTCCATTTTACTTGAGCTTGGAGCTGAAGCCAGATGTCGGAAGTCATACAGCTTACAATTACATAATCTTGGAACTCCCCATTCAAACTTGGGAATACCAACAGAAATGGAAGGCTCCTGAGAATAAACTCGGACATCGAAACTCGTGTATGACTGGAAATCAACTCGAAGATTCGAACTCATGTCCATTGAGTTCAACTCCAAGGCGGGAACTCGTTATACTCAACTCGGAGGTCGGTACTTGCATCATTGTGTTAAACTATAACTTCAGAGGTCGGAAACCATGTATACTATTTTGAAACATGAGGTCTGAGGTCGGAACTCGGTACATCTTGAACTTGGAGATAAATTATGAGATCGGAAATCGGGTACATTGCCTTTAAGACATGAAATCGAATATCGAGAATCACTCCATGTTGTTTTGGACCTAACTATTAAGTCGGAAGTCAGTAAATTATAGACGAACTCAGAAGTCGGAAATAATTCATTTTGTGTGTGAAATTCGAAGATTAAGTCGGAAATCATGAAATCTTGAACGTGAAGTCGGAAATCGAAACTCGTGGTGGAGGCAAAATGGAATAATTTAGCACAAGGAAAATTGGGATGTTACACAAAGCTCCTAGGTTCACTTGCCTACCAAAAATTATAGCCGAGCAATAGTAGGAGAATTCATTTACCATTGAAAGTGATTTGCTGTAGAGGAAGAACTTACAGAGTCAAAAGAAAAGAAAGGCATGATGCTTAGTTTTGCTTAGCCCACCTTGAGTGCGCTGATGTGTTTCCATATACTTGCCGTAGGCAGAATTCTCTTTGGAAACAAGGTAGCTGAGTTCTTCAAAGACTTTATCATAGAGAGATGAGATGTCTTCCCTAATAATCGGTAGCCCCAACATTACGGCAACATCAATTAAGGAAGGAGACATGATCCTAAAGGGGAAAACGAAAGCATTGATAGAGGTATTCTAGAAACCGAGGAGGGTAATAAACATATCAATATTGGGGGAGAAGTTAAGCTTGGAAAGCATAATCATGTCATAAATGCCCTAGGTTTTCCATTCTTCTCCACGTTGTTCCGAGACTTTGTCCAGCCACTGCAGGTATTTCGGACTTGGTTTAGGGAAGCCGTGAAGCTCTTTTGGATGAAAGGTAAGAGAAAACCAATCTTCGGTAATGGGAAGCTTAAATCCATTGGGAAGAATGAAAGATTCTGTAATATGGGTATATAGAGGATGTTCTGTGCAAATCAAACCCAAGATGTATGTGTAATGAGCTCGATCATGAGGAATCAAAATCTCATCTCCAAGACTTTCTTCCGAAGACAAATCCTCTGCTAGGCGAGATGAAGAGGCCATTTGAGATGACTTTGGCTTGCTAGCAAGAGCCTTGAGGGCTTGAATAGATTCCCGAACCTTATCTGTTAATTGAGGAGAATCTAATGACGAGCTGGTAGAGGAGCTTTCAAAGCTTGACAAAGACAAGCTCTCGGATGGAATACGAACAATTGAGCTAGAAAGGTTTTCAGAGTTAGAATGTTCAGAAGACATTGAAAGGAGTAAAGAATAATGGAAACTTGAGATTACATAGAAATCCTGAAAGGTTGTTGAGAAGAAAGAGAGTGAGAAACTAAATCGCGAAAAAGAAGCAAATGGATACCAAGTGCAACGAACAGTAACGGTAATAATCCTTAATACATTACCTAACTCAGTAAATAGTCGTTAGCCAAATAGCTAGGTAATGTATGGGGGGCATATGTTGGCACCGTAAACTAGGGTGGTTTTGGACTGACACTTGTCCCATAAATGGGCCTGTTTGAAAGCTGAATTGGGCCAAAGAAGAGGAGTGGCTTCAGCCGAGGACAAGAGATTAGGCCAAAAGGAGTGAGTGAAAGCAATAGCTAGGGAAAGAAAGGTAGTTAGAGACTGAGAACATTATGGAGCAACGATTACCACGGCCAAGAATGTGGGTGTATGAAGACTTAGACAAAGGCCACTGTGTTCATGACTTGAGAAAGTGGTAAGATTTTAGGAGAGCTATTAAAGCTCATGCTTACATAGAAGAAAAGAACATCACTCAAATCAACACACATTATGTCATTTTAATTATCAACGTTTATTTCTCATTTAGTTTTCGTTTTAGTTTTATGTTATTTCTTTAGTTTCACTGTTAATCTTCAAAGCTTTGTATGAACTCATAGTTGATTAATAGAAATCATACTTCTATTCCAATTTTTTCTTGACCGATCTTGCTCAAAGACTTGCTCCCGTGAGCCATTTGAGGAGTCCATTTGCTAAGGAGCGGAGTACCCTCCTTAGCGTTAATCGTCTGAACATTGGTAATCTTTGGGAGTTTACTTTTCGAATAAGTTTCTTCAGAGAAATTTAGCCAATTGCATTTTCATCCAACACAGGTAAACCATATTTTATGAATTATGATGTCTGCCATAAAATATTATAGGAAAATATTACACTTTATTTGATCTCAACAATTGAGGGAGTTCTATAATTTCAGGATTCAAGCTTGTAAAAAAAAAAAAAATTAGATAATTGAGCATAGTACTCGACTCATCATTCAATGAGAAGTCAACAAAATGAAAGGTTCAGACAACAAAAAACAACATAACGAGTATCCCTGAAAACATAATAGAACACAACACATAGTTTATCACCTACGAATCCTCCCCGTCAAAATGGTTTGGACAACAACTAGTATCTGCTATCAATTAAACCATAACACTTTTCTTTGACTTGTTTTTTTTCTGCCAAATCTCCAAGAGTCAAACCAGCAGAAATCCGATTTCTTCGCATAAGATATATTACCATGTGGTAGCCACTTCTTCATGTTCTATAATTTGTTGAAGGTAAATTTGCACTCCGAAGCAATATTGTCACCTTGATGCCACCACTGGATCATTTCCTTAGATTTGGATTTAATGGATATATGCTCCTCTATGACACCAACATCTTCTGGTAGGAAGTGAATTCCTTTTAAGAATGTGAAAACTCCTGCCTTATTGTCCGAAGAAGCATCTATAGAATCAATCATGCTTGTAAAAAAGTACTTATAAAGAGCGATTCTTAAGTGAAAATGAATCAATTATACACTCATAGAATTGAAAAGCACTTTATTATATTGATTATGATGTTTATTTGTTTATTTCAATAGTTGTGGTAATAACTCAAAAAAGCTCCCAGTCTTAAAATTGAATAGGTCTAACTTAACTCTAAAAGTTAGCTTATAGGAAAAGGGTTGCCAAAATTCTTATAAAGACTATATTGGTCATATCCTTAAGCGATATGGAACTCTAATATATCCCCCTTATGCCCAGGACTAGACATTTGGATCATGAAGTTTGCAAGAATAAACATCCATGGGTGACCTAACAACTACCATAGGTTAGACTCTAATACCATTTTAGAATTGAGTAGGTCTAACTCACCCTTAAAAGCTAGCTCATGAGAAGAGGAATACCCAAACTCTTATAAAGGCTATTTCAAGTTCTTATAAAGGTTATCTTGACTATATTATTAAGTGATGTAGGACTCTATCACTTAGGGAGTGTCATGACCCAACTCGAGCTATGACCGATGCATAGGGGTCACATCCCTTAGCAAGCCTCCCACATAATCTTTTGTAGCTAAAAAGACAGAGTTTCCTCTCACCTGTATTTGGGGTAATCTCCCAAATGTAGAAGCTCTTCCTGTAGAATACAGCATAATATTCAATCATCGGGGATCCAGACATTCTTTGAATGCACCTCACAGCATGCATATTATAGTTGTAATAATATAACTCTAACCATCTGTTAAACTTTAACATAACATAAAATTTAACCAACCACGAGGCTACTTAACATTTTTCCAACACATCGGAAGCAAGAACCTGCCTGTGGGCTAATGGAGCATCTCTAAAGATTATATATAGACAATGGTACACCAACAATAATAAACCTTAAATCTAAACAACCTTTGGAAATCACACGAATAAGAGTGTGGATTTAATGGAAACCTAATGACTTCTACTACCTGGAGGCACTCAAGGATAAATATATACCTGTCTAAAAACATGGAGAAAGGAGAAGAGTGAGTTATACAAACTCAATGAGAGATAATATACCTATAACTAGAGTGAGACAAGCTTAAACATAAGTTTTTTCATAAAACATATAGTTATTACGAAAGATACATTCTTGAGGAATCATGGCTATAAGACTTAAAAAACAAAACCACATAAAAATTTCACTACATTTGTGAACTCGTAATTCACTTTACATATCCCTTTTAAATAATCTTTTAGCAAAATAAAACTTTATAAAACTTCTTAAGAACCTCATACGTCATTTCTCAAGTAAAAATACTCATCTGTTATATATATATATATATATATTGAAAATACCATAAAAATTTTTGATAAAAAATACCTAATATATGATCTGTCTCTAAAATAGCCATAGTTTGTTAGCTAACCTTTTGTATTTAACTAGATATAAATTTCTTTGTATACATAACCATAGAACATTTAAAAATAACTGTAGCAAATTAGTTATAATGAAGATATAATACTATATACTTATGGGGAGGTTTCTACTCTAGAATCTCTGTTGGGTCTGACAACCTAACCCCAACAATACTGAATCTAATCCACAATTGGCCGACCCCGACAATGTGACCCCGGTGTGTCCATCACTTGTTTCTGGTCGTGTCAGTTAAACACGCCAAGCTAGCATCCCCCTTGCTAGCTAGGGTTCTACCAAGGTGCACCATGGGCTAACGTACCTACCGTTAGCATACAGTTCTATTAAAGAATCCCCCCATTAAGAAAACCATGCACTCAATATCTAATATAAGATTCCTTAAATAACTTTACTCCAGACATCAAGTTCTTGATATTCTAAATACATTGCTCAACCCCTTCAAACATTAGAATTTCATAGTTCTCAACATATCATGCTTCAATATTCACAATACTGATTCTTGAATCCTCTTTAGTTCTTTAATCATTATAGTCTCGCATAATCAAAAAATAAGTTTCATAATTCTTTAGAATTTCTATATTACCAAATATAACTTCTAAGGTAACTTGTCCCACATATATATACATATATACATACATATATATATATATATATAGAAGAGTAATATCTTTTATCTGTCAAGGAATCAAGAAGTAATTTAATGAAATGCTATTTTAACTTTCGACCTTTAACAATTCAAACCATAAATATAACATTTCTAAAATCATATATTTACTTAAAATAATTTATAGATATATTATCAACTCACAGATCAAATCTGGAAATGAAGGAGCTCAAGCTCTGCAAAGCCTCGAAGCCACCAAGGGATCCTCGAGAGTATTTAACATGACAAATATATGAATTAGAATCCCACAACTTAACTACTGTAAAAATTACTTGGATTTGTCTCACAAAGCAAAATCTCCCAATTCTTGAACCCTAACCCCCCTCTCATATGCTTAAACCTTGAATTCATAAAGAAACTAGTTAATCCATAGTATTATAAGGAGGGTTAAGCTCAAGAATTACTTTAGAGAATGGAGGAAAGCGGTGGAACGCGAGGAGAGTAATGGGTCTCCTCCCACCTTCATTTTCTTTCATTAAAAGAGGAAAGAGAGAGAGAGAGAGAGAGAGAGAGAGAGAGAGAGAGCTCCAAGAAAAAAAAAGCCCAAAGCTATGATGATGATGATGATGATGTGAAAAGGATGGATTTGGTGGTAGATTTAAAAAAAAATTGGTAAAGAATTGATGGGATTCATGTGGAAGGAGAGAAAGAAGAGAGAGAGATTTGGCGGAAAAATAGAGAAGGGTTGAGAACCCTTCTTTATCCCGTCCACATGGGCCTGGGCGCCCACTTGCCTGAAACTAATCATCCTGTAGCGCAGCCATCGCCTAGGCGCCAGTCCCCCCCCCCCCTTTTTACACTTCTCAAATATTACCATATGCTTATTCACATTTATTAATTTTAAGTTAATGTCCATTAACTTTAAAATATAAATATAAATAAGAGAATAACCCCATTTTAATCCAATAAAAATATTAAAAAAAATCAAAATCCTTAAGCAAAATCAAACTTTTAGATTTTAGTACAAATTTCTGGAAATTCGCATTTTCTTAAACTTCCAGGCTATAAACAAAAGGGTTAATTATTTTTTAAAATTCATTAAAAATCACTTTTCAATTTTTGGATATCTAAGGTACAATTACCGGGACTTTTGATCCCCTGAAAATATCCCAATCATATAGTCTTTCAAGGAGACATAAGATCCAGACTTAGGGCTTCTATGGAGTTTGACAATACAAGATATCACAATTTATGTAATTCTCAAATTAGGCGTTACAGGGAGAGAGATTATTATGTTTAATTTTTTATTTGTGTGATATTATGTGGGAATGTTTATTTATTTGTTACATATTACACAATCAAAGAATTATCTATTTATTATCTCCTTTCATATCACACTTCACCAGTTTCTAATAAGGATTGAACTCTTTGAATGAAATACTAAGACTTTAATTTACTAAACTGTACCATTAAAACTATATGAGAAAATTATTTACGAATACGCTCTTCAATATGAGAAATGGCACTGTATTATTTAGTATACATTCGCAAAAACAACCACTATAATTCAAATATTAGGGATAGAACCAATAAAGGATTTTAACATACTGTGGTATAAGTCAATTGTGCTTATAGGGAAGGATAAAGGTTCGGCCTTTAAAAACATCACTTATGGGATGACTAATTACTTTGTGTTAAAAGAAATTAGTCTAACTCTTGAATACAAAAATAACATGAAAATGCATGCAACTAAACTCCAACGTTGAAATACTGTAGATTATATATAGGGAAGAATAAGTTGGGTTTGCATGAACAGATTCGTCGGTTTATTCAAGAAAAAGGGACACAGAATTATTAATGATTACAATAAATTGTTCTAATTAAAATACCCCAAACACATGGTATTTCCTTTTCATTACCTTTATGAGTTGGCCATTAAATGAAAAGCATATATATATATATATAGACACCAGCTGATAACTTAAAAGAAAGAAACAAAAATTCAGTGAAAACCATATGCTATAACCCTTAATCTAGGTTGTCCGCGAGAGCTTAATTAGTTTAAATAGAAAATAAAAAAAAAATTTCATGAGCAAATTGTAAAAATGCATCTAATTGCTCATATTAGCCATTAAAGAAATGGATTGCTCATATTAGCCATTAGAGAAATGAAGTACATTTAATTGTTCTCTACGCGAAGGACTGTACCTCACAATCCAACTGTTCCGTACCACTTCACGTGGCGAAGAAATGTCAATGTTCAACTTGCTGGTGATTCAAATTTTTTAATGCGAGTGTTTATTTATTCTAGAATGCGTAAACAATTGCACTTATAGAATATACTAACATGCATTTTGGCTTCCAGTGCTGACTTTCAGATAATTTCAAAGGCACTTTTGTTTTTAAATTGATCAACTGCCGTTTGACTTTTACATTTGTATTATATTTTGGCCATGCTTAACTTGTAGTTCAGTTAATGTATTATGTATGCATCACCACTAAGTAATCATGCAGTAGCTTCATTTCTTAAGCTTCATTAATTAGTATTATTTATAATTATTTTAGTTTCAAAAGAACTATAATGTTTACTTCATGACTGTCAGATCAATTATAATCGTTTATCGCATAATTATGGAAATATTATTCCATTTCAAGAATGCTTATAATGTATAATATACGTAATCGGGGGGATCGGAGGTTTATATCACAATAATATAATATTTATTATATATACTATTTAGTCCAATACTTCACTTGCCATATGATATATATTCTCATATTCAACCATTTTTTTCCAAAAGCAATTTGTTTCATAAATTATTTCTTTAACATCATATATAATTTTAACTTTAATAAATATTAGGCTTATTATTTATGGTTTGTTAATTGATTAAAAATTTGAAGATGTTTACAAACATTAGATTTATCAAATATTCTTTAATCCATCAGATTTTACAATTCCAAATTTAAGTCTAAATGTTATTTTACAAAAGAAAAAGCATAATCTATAGTCGTTAAAAATCTTAATTTTAATAATATTATATTTATCATATTTATAGATTGTTAACACTAGAAAATTTAATGTTGTTTATTAATTTCTTATTTTGTAAAGAAGTTTTTTCTAATAAAATATTTTTTGATTCATCTAATTAAATTATAAATTTTTTACAACAAATAATAATAATAATAATTATTATTATATAAAGCAATGTTTGGTCCATCAGGTCCCACGCTACCGGCATTCTCGTTTTCATCTATTTCTTTAACACCATATTTAATTATAATTTTAATATTATATTTATCATATTTATGGTTTGCTAACCGGCAATGTTAATAATCATTTCCTCATTTCTAAAGGAATTCATTCTTATCAAATATTCTTTCATCAATCAGACATTTTTTAAATTAAACTCCAAATGTTTGCTTTCAGAAAATTAATTATCTCAAGCCAGTAAAAATATAAATATCTTTTTTTTTTTTTTGGTTAAAGGAATGTTGGCTAACAATAATACAAATGGAATATAATCAATTTTCAGACATTATAATAGCTATCAATAAAATAATGCTATTATGTTTCGAAAAAATATTTATTGTAATTTGATTTGTAGAAAAAACGCATGAAATCAAGTACAAAATTAAAATACTTACATATTGAACAAAAAATAGCATGCTGATTAGATTTTACATGTTGATTAGATTAATTTTAAATTAATTTATAGCACATATTATCAAACCTATTTAAAGTGTAATGGTAAGTGAGTTGCACTCTCAAAAAAAGAATATGGTTTAAAAAAAAAACCTATTTCATATATCACTAAAAAAAACCTATTTTCTTTTTTTTTTTTTTTTAGTGTGAAACGTATTTCAGATATCCCTCCAACTTGCATGTTATCAAACATAAATATACCAACAATTTTAAATTTTATTGATTATATTGGTTGGCTCATACCTAAAATTACTTACTATTACTTGCAGTATCAAAAATAAATTGATTAAATCGATAGATTTATACCTAAAGGTAGATTTTTTTATTCGTATACATAAAAGTGCTTTTATTTCTTGTTCAACGAGAAAATAAACATTATATTCTATAAACTTTGTTTGCTTGTTATTAAAAACAACTACAACAAAAAGATCATTATAGATCATTTCAACGGCAGCCATTTTTATACTATTACTACAGTGAATACGGACCACACTAAAAAGATATGAAAGTTTCATATAATGATACTTTACCTTTGGAGGGTAGCCAAATTTAAGCAACTGGGCTAAAATGATTTTATGGAAATGATCTTTATAGGTGAGAATCTCCAGTTTACACCCCTTTTTTTTTTACTTTTTTTTATTTGTATTTTATAATCTTTTTATGTTATTTTGAATTTACATGTACACTCAAGGAGACGAGATTCAATGCACGATATAGAATAAACATAATTCATACTTTAAGGGGCTCTTGAAAGTAAGAAATTGTTATGAATTTTCAAATATTCCCTTGCAATAATTGGATCTAAGTATAGAACAAGTCACCATATATAAAGGTTTTATACTTTAAACTAAAATAGGTGTGAAGCCAGAAGTTGAATCCCGCCTAATTAATTAGTACGGATTCAGCTTTACTTTTTATTTAAAAATTTCTCAGTCCAATCCAAGAGTGAAGCTTTATATTCATATAGTTAGTGAGATACTAAATTATGAATTTACCCTTATAATATGTTAAATTATTATATAAAAAATCATTTTGCTAATGTTACTCTCTGCTCCGAGATATATGTAATTGGCTTGCTCATTGCTAAGGGAGCTTGACTAAGTACACATGAACTGAGAAACTTAACATATGCGATGGTCCAGTTAATATTTCATGCTACTTTTTTAATGCCTTCAATATTTTATCTTCCAAGAAGCTTTCATTTAAATAAGGCAATAAAATATTAACTGTTATGAAAATAATAGTAAAAGATAATAGAAAAAGAGGAGAAAGAGATAATTTTATTATTGATATTTTGAAAAGGGTGTCATACATGGAGCACCCAAATGGCTATTTATAGCCAAAGAGTGAGATCTATAAGATATGATTAAATAAAAGATTCTATCTAATCAAATCTTAATCGAATCAAGATAAATATATAGATATCCACATTCAAATTTAAATAATATTTTACAACACTCTCGTTTGGATATCCAATAGGGATATGCATCATTAAAACCTTACTAAGAAAAAACCTTTTGGGAAAAAAAATCATAGTGAAGGAAAAAGAATATAATATCCTCTCAATAGAAACTGTCTCGTTAAAAACCTTATCAAGAAAAATCTAGTGGGACAAAAATTTTGATTAAGGAAAAAAAAATACAACATTTTCTCCCCTCTTCAAATGATCATTTAAGGTCTTGGAATTGATGCATTCCAATCTTATGAACTAGTTTATCAAAGGAAGAAATAGGTAGTGACTTGGTAAATAAGTCTACAAAATTATCATCCGAAAGAATTTGTTGGACATCAATCTCCTTATTTTGAAGATCATGCATAAAAAAAAAAACTTTTAAAAAAATATATTCTCTTTGTAACTGAACTATGCATGCTATATTGTCCTCGTATAAAGTTATGGGAGTTTCTTCCTTATAAGATAATCCACATGACACTTGAACATATTGATCCATTGCCTTTTACATGTAAATAATTTGTTTGAGACCTGCATTAATGTGGATCTAACAAATATTCTGCATCTGCATAGCTAACTAATTGTAACTTGGATTCATATGAATAACCACATGTCAACCGTTCCATGGAGGCATATGTTTAATTCCATTCCAATGCCTCTCTAGCTAGTTTGGAAAGGAAATACACATGCTAATATATACACTTATAGTGAATATTATATCAAGTCATATATTGTTAGCAAGATATATAAGTGCTACTATGGCACTAAGGTATGGTACTTTAAGACCAAGAATTTCATTACCTTCCCGAGGACAAAATGAGCCCTTTTTCACATCCAACAATTCTTTATAATCATTGGGGGTACTTAATGAATGTGATTTATCCATATAAAATATCTTAAAGATTTTCTCTATGTAAATTGATTGACGAACAAATGTTTGAATTGTCAAATGTTCAATCTACAGGTTGAGGCAAAATTTTGAACTTCGAGGACTTTTTATCACCAACTCTTCTTGTAGATTTTCTATGACTATAGGAACTTCTTCATGAGTCCTAATAATATTTAATTCATCAACATACACAGCAATTATAATGAATTCAAATGCAAAGTTTTTTATATAAACATAGGGGCAAATAGCATCATTTTTAAACCCCTTCTTGATCAAATACTCATTGAGACGGTTATACTACATCCGTCCATATTGCTTTAGACCATATAAAGATCCTTGCAACTTGATTGAATAGATTCCTTGGGAACGTTCATTAGATGCTGATATCTTTAGTCCTTCAGAGATTTTTATTTAAATATCAGTATCTAATGAACCATATAGATAGGCCATGACAACATCCATTTTAGCTTATTATATGCAAATAAACTTATCAAATATCGAAATGTAATTGCATCCACTACTGGGGAACACGTTTCACTTTGTGACAAGCATTGTGCTACAAGTCGAGCTTTATAGCATACAATATCATTTTTCTCATTTCGTTTTCTCACAAATACCCATTTGTATCCCATAGATTTTACACCTTTTGGTGTTTGGACTACAGGTCCAAAGACTTCACATTTTGTAAGTTAGTCTAATTCAGCCTGCAGGGATTCTTTCCATTCTAGCCATTCATTTCTACAATGATTCTTAACTCAAGATCCTCATTTCATGCATAATATTTAGCGATACATTATATGCAAATATATTGTCGACAATAATTTCTCATCTGTTCTATAATTTTCATGTGGAGACATAATTTATTGAGATCTCATCATCTTGATTACTTTCAAGTACTTGAACATCTTCTAGCATTTCAATTATATTAGAAATTTGGACTATTGGAGGAGTCCTTACTATGTCTCTGTCCTCTTTTACAATAAGAGTATCACTATTAGAATCATTTGCCTCAATAAAATCACTTGTCCTATTTCTTTTTCAAGGATTTTCATTTATGAAACCTATTGGTCTACCACGCTTCTGGCATGTGATTGTCTAATAGGGACATTAATTGAATTGGGGCATTTTTAGCTGACATATAGGATCTAGTTATCCTTTTCGTGTCAAGAAATGCATCCAATCTTTGCAAATATATAATACTTTGAACTTCTAATTCTGTTACCTTATTTAAGAATCTAAATAAAGTAAGGATGATGCATTCCAATTTATTTCCTTTTTTAGCTATTTAATCCCTCCCCCTAATGTTCGAAACATTATTAAATTAGCATTCTACAAATTGAACCTTAAAGAAATCTCTCATTTGTATTTCAAGAAACTTGATTTTATATATATATATATATATATATATATATAGAGAGAGAGAGAGAGAGAGAGAGAGAGAGAGAGTCATATCCAACATATATTCCCAATTTTCTTTGGGGTCCCATTTTGGTGCAATAAAGTGTGGCAAATATATATCGCATATCCAAAAATTCTTAAATGGAAAATATTTGCCTGCTAGCCAAAAGCTAATTATAGTGTAAAGAATTGATGGCAACTTATTTGCCTTATATAAAGAAGTGCTGCAGCATATAAAATAACATGCATTCAAGCAAAATTTGAGAGATTGGTTCTCATAAGTATTGATCTAGTGACCAATTAGAGGTATTTCATAAATGATTCTTGCAACCCATTATATATATGAACATAAGCAACTAGATGCTCAATATTTATATCACCAACCATACAATAAGCATTAAAAGCTTGAAGAGTAAATTCACTAGCATCATCAAGATGAATTATTTTGATTGGATTATCTAGAAATTTTGCTCTTAATTGAATAACTTGCACTAGTAATCTCGCAAACTCGAGGTTCCGAGATAATAATAAAAATGCATGCGACTATTTCATAGATACATCTATTAAAATCATAAAATATTTGAAAAGTCTACATGGTAGATGAATTTGTCGACATATATCACCTGAAATTTCTTCTAGGAATTTAGGAGATTCAAATCCAATCTTTGCTAGTGATGGCCTTATAAGTGGTTTAACTTGAGAATACATAGCACAAGAAAACTTATTAGATTGAAGAATCTTTTGGTTCTTCAATGAGTGCCCATATGAGTTTTCAATAATTTTTTTTTTCACATCATTATTACTCCCAAATTTCCTAACCAATCATGCCAAATGATAAATTAAATCATTTGGGTTAGTAAACTTCTGGTTTACTATAAAATGTATTCACTTGTACTAATATTAATTAGTAAACTTCTAGTTTACTATAACATGTACTCAATTGTACTAATATTAGTGTAATATAGATTGAAAGGAAGTATAAATAATTTTTTTACTACAACTTTCGTTATTGGAGCATAAGTTATAATATGGAAGTACTCATTACTTCCCTCACTCTTCATCTCAATATGATATTCATTTCGATGAATATATTTAAAACTTAATAAATTTCTTCAAGAAACAAAATAGTAGCTCTTCTGGAGCTTACAAATATATTAAAACTCAATAAATTTCTTTAAGAAATAAAATAGTAACTCTTCAAGAAGTTACAAATATATTTAAAACTAAAAATGAATTTTATTCAAGAAACAAAATAATAGCTTTTTTGGAGCCTTTAGTCATCTAATAATTGTATTAAAATATATCTTACTTTTAAGAATAGTGTGCATACTTGCACTATCCACAAGACAGATATTTATACTATTTATCTTGATCATTTTCTTTGAAGAAGTATATCAATATGGAAATTTGTACATGATAATTATAATAAAAAAGAATAAATAAATATTGAGTGCACTTGTACATGAGTATTCACATAACTTTGAATAATAGCAAAATATATATACATATATACAATGACACTATCAACATTATCAATTTACGTTAATTGACATAAATTTAAATCTCAAATTATATTCAAGCAAATCAATGACTTCTATTCCTTCATATCTCAAAAGCTTTAAAATTTTAAAAACTTGGATTAAAAAAAATATATTGATCAACAATAAGAAATTATCAACAACTTATATTTAAAAAAGAAAGTAACGATTTGAAATTCGTAAAAATTATGAACTTGAATTTAAAAAGATATTAACAATTTGAAAATTCAAATATAATAACTCTAATTGATACTTGATAAAGATCAAGCAAAATGTCTCCATGTATGACAGGTACATGACCAATGTACTTTGATGCCACAGTGATAGTATTTATTTTCTTCTAACTCAATCATGATTTTAATTGGAATCATGACCTTTGTCGCTGCTAGGGCTATAATTTGTTATATTCACTTCAGGGAATGGAGTAGAGCCAACTAGGGTGGGTTTCATGTTTTTTTTTCATGGACAACTCATTATTTCATTCAGCTACAATAAGGCATAAAATTAATTCAAAATATTTTGTAAAGTCCTTTTACTTAATGTTGTTAATGTAGGAGCACATTCACGGCATGAAAAGTCAAGAATGTCTTTTTCTAACATATCTCTATCAGTAATATCTACTCCCATAATTTAAATTAGGAGGTAATTCTATAACATTGCGGTGTTGTATTTACTAATAGATTTAAAATCTTGCAACCCACAAATAAATCCAATTTATATACTGCTTCAAGCAGCTCTAAAGATTGACAGGATCTTTTAAAATAAAATATTCAAATATAAATCTTTTATGAAAATGACAATGAAGAAAAATCAATACTTTTGCGCAATCATTTTAGGATGCAGCGTTTCTTTAATGGTATTTTCAAGATCTACTGAATCAAGTTAGATTTTGCGCAATCTTTACTGGGATGCGATGACATTTTCTTATTTAATGGTGTCTCCATGATCCATTGAATCAAAATATATTTTACACAATCCTGCTAGGATGCGATATTTTCTTCTTTAATAGTGTCTCCAATACCAATTAAATCAAGATCAATTTTGTGCTATTCTTCTAGAATGCGATGTTTTATTATTTAACGGTGCCTTCAAGGCCCATTGAATCAAGATGAATTTTACACGATCCTGCTGGGATGCAATGTTCATTGTTTAATGATGTCTTCAGGACCCATTAAGTCAATATGAATTTTAACATCTATAATTCAAGACAAATATGTCTTTCGCGAAATAACAAGAATTACAAATTCATGATTGAAAGAGCTTGACATGGTTAGAGTGTCTTACTTTAAGCCTTCACTTTGTTAAAGTATCTCACTTCAAGCTTTCACATAAATGGTAGAGTTTCATACTGATAACGTGTTTTGAAAATAATAGTAAAAAAGAATAAAGAAAGAGGAGAAAGAGAAAATTCTATTATTGATATTCTCAAGGGGATGTCATACATACATGGAGTACCCAAAAGGCTATTTATAGCCAAAGAGTGAGATATACAAGATATGATTAAATAATAGATTTTATCTAATCAAATCTTAACCAAATTAAGATAAAAATATGGATATCCACATTCAAATTTAAATAATATTTCACAACATTAACCAAAAAAAGTCATTAATATAGGAATATCATTGTATCTCACTATGAGTTTTATCTCATTTTACTTTTTTCATCACATTTCATGAAAATATATCATTTATTGTGTCTTAACAAAAAATTATCGTTATTTTATTTTGCAAGAAGAAAGAGAAATAGCTTCCATGCAAGTTGTGTGAAGATTACACATATCAGCTATATATTAAGGTATGTCATTAGAAATCTACGTGTTTTGATAATAATAATTCTGCGCCTATCTAATAATGTCATTTTTTAAAGGTATTATTTTATATTTAAATTAAATTAAATTACAATTTTTATCATTAATAGTACTTTATTCTTAGTTATTGATAGTATAGTTTTACTTTTATATATTTAAGGTTTTGTTTATTTAATTAAATTATAGTAATAATAATTTAATTATAAAATTTATATTATTTACTTAATAATTTTGTGCATCTCACGGTTAAAAACCTAATTTATTTAAATAGAGTTTGGATGTATATGAAGCGCAATTAAAAATATTATTTGTACTTACCTTTTTTCGACCTCTATAATGGCTTAATTCCACCTATCATTAAATAATATATGAATTTTATTTAATTTAAATTTTATATCTTATTTAATAATAAATGAGAGTAAGTAGACATAAAATCGAAAAAAGATGAGTACGAATAACAATATTGGAAGAACACTATCAAATAATCACAGTATTTTGATGGACGTGCTTTTAATTTAAGTTACGTGCAAACATGTCCAAATGCATGATTTCTGGATAAGCATCCTAAAGTTTTTGTCTTATATCCACGCTTTAATTGAAGGCTACCTTCCATGTCTTCATTAACCTTATCACGATCATGATGCTGTCCACAAATTTATACTAAATCAAGTGTAGAAAGCCTGGAGAAAGCATGCATTCCTAACTTTATTCACTTGATAATAGTGGTATTCTTGGCATTTCTTGTAAGCTGTAATCAAGTTGACCAACCACATCACAACTTCATTTTTTGCGTACTTAATTATGTCTGCTAATAGGAGCTTAAGTCTTATAAAAGAACATTCTAACTTGACCTTAGTTAGCACAATTGTTTTATCCTATCCTATACATATAAGCAAAATATACTAACAGATCAACGAGTTATTGTTATTTTAACTCACCCTAACCACTTGAATTAAATGTGAGTTTAGAAATGGAAACAGTAAATAATAACCACTAACACAATAAACATTTTTATAGTAATTGTTAATCATTTTTCATCCACCACTAGACACATGATTGCTAGATCTAATGATTGCTACATAAAGCACAAGCCCCTGACATTAAGGGCCGTTTATCTTAAAATTTGAAATTATATTTTCAAAAATCATATTTTTAGAAATATTATATTTGGAAATATCATACTTGAATATTTTAAAAAAATTTATTTATTTATTATTAAAAGGTTTTAGGGATATTTTTTGAGACCTTTAGGAATAAGTTAAAACTTATTTGATTTATAATGCATATTTGTGGCAATATACGTGATAATTTTAACATACCCCTAATATATTTAATTTTTTATTCACTTAAAAAAATTAATTTTTCATAATTGAAAGAAATAAAATAATTGAGGGATATGTTGATATTTATATAATAATTTTCATTCCACTTGTATAGAAATATTTTATTCCTAACCTCTATGATAAGAATGAAATATTATCTAAATATAAGAATATAACTCTTTTTGGAAATGGTTAATATTTGAGTATATTTTTTAAAAATTGAAAAGAAATATAAAAATAAATCATTTCCAAATAATTATTCCTAAAAATAACTTCACATACCTTATAACAAACGTCGTAAGGAAATTATGTGAGTTGACATGTCCTGTAATCTTTTTTGACTGATGCTCCCCATATGTTTTCCATGGGCTGAACATATTTCGATATTTATCGTAAAGAAAAGGAAATTATATGTGAGTAGAATTTGATGTACTGTTACTGACTTGCTGTGACTTATCTTTTATTTGCTTCTCTTTAAAAAGTTAAGCCTAATACGAAAGAGAAATATTATTTATATTAAAAAAATTTTAATTTTTATATGATTCACTTTTATTTATTATAGATGCAATATGAATTCTATTTAATCTAAATTTTATATTTCTTTTAATAGTAAATAGAAATAAATTGACACAAAAATAAATAAAAATTTTTAGTATAAATAACATAATTTTTGTGAAAAAGATGAGTAGAATTTGAGCTGAAAGTACAAGTACAATCTCTAATGTACTAAATTGTGTTGCTAATTTGCAATTACAGTAACAATAGTAATAATTTAGCAATATTAAAATTGCATTAAGGACGTTCCACTCGTTCTTCGGTATAAAGTACAGACACGTGTACAAAAATAAAATAGCGAAAAAAATATTAAAACAGAAAAGAAGATAATTAAAAAAATAAAGTGAAAAAGGGGACATTAAAAGGAAACTAGAAAGAGAAAATGTATTAAACGAAGACAAAATATGAAAAAAATAACAACAAATGCAGATAATACATTAAGCTTTACCATTTTTAGATTTTTTTTAAATAAAAAGTAACCATATTGGAATAAAAATATATATTCATTTATAAAATTGGTTAAACTAGTAGTACATTGTCATTTTCGGTTTTTTACAGCAAAATTTAAAAGTAAAAAGTTGTTTGAGGGCTTTCTTTATTATTTATATAATAATGCAATAAAACCTCCAAATAATTACGACGGATACTTCATTCTAAGCACTAAGCATATAAACTTTTTCCGGTGAATTAGTAAAATTTCAAAGTGTCTGTGTTGTATAAAGCCAAAATCTCACAGTTGGTTCAAAGGATTGATTTTCTGTAGCAAGCTCAAATAAAAGTGTCAAAAATATTTATTTTACTTATGATATTAAATAAGCATTTACAAGTTGAAAAAAATAAAAAAAGAGAGATAGAAAGAAAGATCAACCAGATCGTGCATGAAAAAGACATGGAAGATGAGAACATAGGAGCATGTGGGAAGCCTGGCGAATGGGGGACAATAGCCACCATTTAAGACTTGAAATTTGGTTTTCATAATTTCCCCCAAGGAATGAATTCATTGAGGACCAGTCAACTGGGATTTGACGTTGCATGTGCTATCTCTGTTCTCCGCATCAAAATTTGACAGATTGATGCAGCGCTTCTGAGTATTTGGCCTCACTCGTCACTTCCATTTGTTGGTCCAGTTGGTATTCAATTCCATTTATATTTGAGAACTTCTTCAAGATATTGTGGGGCTCAACAATACGACGGAGGAAAAAGATGCATGAAAAGTAATTATCAAATCTTGAAGCAGTTACGTTTCTAATATCATAAATAGATTTGACATATTTTAACTTTTGTTATTTTAGTTGCATAAATCTTAGTTGCTTTTTTTATATTCATAAGAACTGCTCACGCAGTTTACTTTATATTCAGCAAAGAAAAGTAATCTTATTCTAATCAAACTATGACAGATGTAAGAGTCGGGTGGTATAATGAATTTTCTATTAACGGTTCACATTTGAACCTCACAATTGGAGACTTTAGCCTGGATATGAAATTATAGTTTTCTTATAAAAAATATATTGTATACACATGCTGGAAGTTACACGTTTTCGGTAGGGGTTAACAATTTGGAGCTCATTTGGGTTAAGCCTATCAGAAGCCGGATTAATTAAATACAGGCTGACCCGTTACTGACAAAGGAGGGTTGGTCAGTAGGGTTGGGCATTTGCTGGCCTAATTTGACTTTATATGGGCTGCTGGTTATTTAGATTAGCGTACTGACCATATTTTATTTAAATATTTAAATTATTAGAATCTATAAATATTAAATTTTAATAATTTTTTGGTTAATCTCTTATTATAAAAGCTAGTGTTAGCCAATCCCACTTTTTTTGCTCTTTTCGAAGGCATTTTAATAATTTTGTTTATCTTCTCTTTCTGCCTTTCTTTTCTCTTTCATCCACTTTCTCTTACTTCTCTCTCTCTCTCTCTCTCTCTTGCGCTCTCCTGACCGATTTTAGAGACTCCTCCCTTTCTCTCTCGTCTATCTTCTCCCACAGTGCTCATTTTCCCTTTCTTCTTTGTCTTCCTTCATACGATTTTCTTTCATCCATTTTCCCACTCTTTCCCTCTCTAGTAAGTGGTGCTATGCTCCATTTCCCTACAAGTGCTACGTTCCCTAGTAAGTGGTGTTGTGTTCCAACAACCAAGGCTCCATCATCGTCGTCCCCGACAGCAACTTCGGTGAGCTCATGACCGACATCGAATCTTGTGAGTTCTCCACCACGGGTCTGTCTATTTTTTTTTTTTTCCATGTGGATAACCCATTACTGGACTCTATTTAGGGATGATGAAAAGTTTGGTTTTTGGGGTTTTGGATTAATGGGTTCTGACATTTGCGTGAATGGTTCTTGCTGTGTTCTATGAATGGTTCTCTGTCCATACTCTTCGTTAGTGATGGCGAAGCACATGAAGCCTAAGCTGATCGATCGACAAGTTTCAACTTTCGAGTTAGACGACCTTCCGAGTTCGACAGAGCTCGACAAGTCCATCATGCAACTTCATCTTTCAAGTTAGATGTCCTTCCAAGTTCGATGGAGCTCAATAACATCGATTTTGTCTCTGTCACAGAACTCCGCTTTTGGAGTTCGGTGTTGAACTTTTGATTCTTATAAGGCAGCAGAGCATATGAAGCGGAATGTGAAAATCAAAATTTCTTCTAATGTTTTATTTTAGTATTGCATTATTGCTCCCTATGCAGCATTAAAGCACATGCAGCGGAACAAATGGACTCTCCATGTGGAAATCGAAATTTCCTATTTCATGGTTTCCAATTTCCGATTTTGATGTTGAATTTTTTATCCAATGTGGTAGCAGACCACATGCAGCAGAATGCAGGAAATTTGAATTCCTTCCAATTTTTTTTTTCAGTGATGCATTGTTCCAAGTTCTTCTTTGATTTGAGTTCCAAGTTAACAAGACAGAAGATGAGGAAGTTGAGGCTATACTTGATGCGAGTTTCGAGTTTCATTTTTATTTAAATTCCTAGTTTACTTGACAGAAGATGAGGAAGATGAGAAAGCTGAGGTTGGATTTGATGTGAGTTTCAAGTTCCATTTGATTTGAGTTCTAAATTCACGGGACAGAAGATGAGAAAATTATGGCTGGACTTGATGCGAGTTTCAAGTTTCATTTGACTAGAGTTCTGAGTTCATGTGACAGAAGATGAGGAAGCTGAGGCTAGACATGATGCAGGTTCCGAATTTCGTTAGATTCGAGTTTTGTGTTCACGTGATCGAAGATGAGGAAGCTGAGGTTGGAATGATGCAAGTTCCAAGTTCTATTCAATTTGAGTTCTTAATTCAAGTGACAGAAAAATGAAGCTAAGGCTAGACTTGATGTGAGTTTTGAGTTTCACTTTGATTTGAGTTTCAAATTAACTTGATAGAAGATGAGAAAGCTGAGGCTATACTTGATGCAAGTTCTGAGTTCCTTTTACTTCCAGTTTCGAGTTCACGTGACAGAAGATGAGGAAGTTGAGGCTGGACTTGATGCGAGTTCTAAGTTTTGTTTTCAAGTTCCGAGTTCGCCTTTGATTTTAGTTCCTTCTTGGGCTGAAGCATAGCTGAATTGGGCTTTGGTGATGGGTTGTGTTTTAAAAATATGTCAACCATATTACCAAATTACCATTAATAAGCATGTGCAGATCACATGCTATAATTTTGTTAAGCTCCATTAACAGGTTCTTAACAATAGGAGAGGTCAGTGCAAGTTTTCATAAAGTTTAAGGACTTAAGGAAATAATTTTGCAAATAGAGTGGTGCTGGATATAATTACACTAAATCTCATAGGATGTCAATGTAATTCTCCCTATATATCACATAAATTTATTGTATAATAATAATAAGTCATACTAATAGTATAATTATAATGATAGATGATGATAAATATTAGAATATATCTTGAATTTGATACTAATCACTAATAAATGATAATTAACAAATAATTAAATTTAATAATAATTATTAATATTAAAAAAATATATAGTCATCCGTCCATTGGATTGACGCAAAATCTAGAATGTATTAGAAGATATAGGTTAATTTATATTGAACGATTTAAAATTAATTACATTACTTAAAGTAGATAAGTATTACTTTTAAAATAATATTTGAATGAATTTTAAAAATGAGAAAATTAACAGTTTTACCACTTAATTTTGATATTTTTAAATTTGCAAGCCAACCTGGCCCATTGTAGGCTAGCCCAAGCTAGGTTGGGTCATATTAGGCGATGCTCAAATCATGCCAAAATCATTCTGCTTCACTTTTAATGTCTTAATCCACCCAGTTCATTAGGTTCTTTAGGCTGACATATTAGGCTTGCGCAGTTTGACGTCTCTAATTCTTGATAAGCTTTTGCATTCATAAAAATTAAGTTTATTTTGAACGACATAAGGAATATATAATATTGTCATATATATTTAAAGAAAATTAAACCTGAATAATCATGGATCACATGCTTTTTTCAAGAATTAAATCAACTCTTAGCTTACAATATTCTATACATCCAATTTCCTTCCAAAATGCATCGCTGATATGGAGCTATTTCGTTGGTTGCATCACTTATCTTATTGCTACATGACATTAATTTTGTGGTTGTGAAATCCTTAACACATTATATGATTAGTTACTACAGGTTCCTTTTATGTTGTTGGCCATGTAGCAATTGTGTCTTTACGTCATCCAAATGAGAAAGCTTAGTAAGATTTTAAAAAACAAAGAGAAGCTTTTACATCTCTCAACTTTTCCCATTACCTATGTTATAAATCAGAGTATATAAAACGGAAGTATAGGCATAAATGTGGTTTATCTTAAAGCCAACATCCACATGCAAAGACAACTGCCATATATATATATATATTACAAAATATGACAAAATACAAGAATGATTATCACACTACACTCAAATCCCAAAGTCCAAATACACCCAAATACCTTTTAGCATTTTCTTACCGATTTATAACTCAACTCTCAATAAATACACAAAGAGAAGATAAAAGAAACAAAACTTCTCGGAGAGATACTTGTGATGGGATGTTACAAAATGAAATTGTTTTCTGAATTTATAGGTTTTAGCTTTTACTCTTACCCATCCAATAAGCTACAAAAGAAATTGTTTTCTCCACACCATGAATTGCTAGTTGCCTAAACTAAAGGAGAGGCTTTCACCTTTTATTTCCAAAAATATTGAGAGAAAGGAAAGCCACACATCTTAACAAATCTCCACCTTGACTTGAACTTTCTTCATGCCACCTTTACCAAGTTGCTCACTAGGACTAACTCAAAGGAACGAACATCAATTATTTCCAAACAGTGCTTGAACTTAGAAACTGGAATTGGCTTTATTAGCATGTCTGCTGGATTATCAGAGGTATCAACTTTCTTCACAAGAATGGCACCTTGTAAAATAATCTCCCGTAGAAAATTATACCGAACATCAATTTGTTTGATCCTTTCATGGTACATTTGATTTTTACTCAAATGTATGGCACTTTGATGATCACAGTATACAATTGTGGTGTCTTGATTCAATCCCAAGCTGTCTATCATTGGTATTATGATTCCTATCATATGCCAAGCAAATGTTAGTAGTGCCTCGTAGATACCGAAGTATCCATTTTATAGCTCGCCAATGCAACTTGCTAGGATTTCCCATATACTTGCTAACGATGCTAACTGCTTGTGAAATGTCTGGGCGAGTGCAAATTATAGCATACATTATGCTTCCAATTGCAGTAGCATAAGGAACATATATCATCTGCTCCTTTTCTTCATCATTTTGTGGTGACATTGTAGTTGAGAGTCTGAAATGAGCAGCTAGTAGAGTACTTAGGTTTTGCATTTTGCATTCCAAAATGCTCCAATACTTTATCAATGTATTTCTTCTATGACAAATATAATTTTCCAATACTCCAATCTCTGTGAATTTCCATGCCCAAAATTTTCTTAGCTGCTCCCAAATCTTTCATTTCAAATTCACCACTAAGCTGAGACTTTAACTTGTTGATCTCATATATACTCTTAGAAGCAATGAGCATATCATCAATATAAAGCAACAAATAGAGAAATGAACCATCTAGTAGCTTCTTGTGGTGTACACAACTATCATTATCACTTCTCAAGTAACCATGACCCAACATAAAAGAATCAAATCTTTTATACCACTGTCGCGGAGAGTGCTTCAAGCCATATAATGACTTCTTCAAAAGACAAACATCATCTTCCTTGGCTTGAACTATAAAACCTTCTGGTTACTTCATATAGATCTGTTCTTCAAGCTCTCCATGCAAAAAAGATGTCTTTGCATCAAGCTGCTAGAGCTCTAAGTCAAACGATGCCACCATGGCGAGTAACACCCAGATGGAGCTATATTTGACAACTGAAGAGAATACTTCATTGAAGTCTATTCCTTCTCTTTGGCTAAGCCTTTTGCAACTAAGCGTGCTTTGTAATGGGCTACTTTAACTCCAGGGGATCCTTCCTTCTTCTTGAAGACCCACTTGCAACCAATGACCTTTTGCCCTTTCGGCAGTTTTACCAACTCCTAAGTATGATTCTTGTAAAGAGACTCCAATTCTTCATTCATAGCAACAATCCAATGTGCACACTCATTACTTGTGATAGCCTCATGATATGTTATAGGGTCCTGACTTTCAATATCCTTTACAACTGATAATGTAAAAGAGACTATGTCTACATAAGCATATCTCTAAAGAGGTCTAATTAACCTCCTTGCTATATCTCTTGCAATACTGTATTGTTGTTGTGCTGGTGGAATCTTCTCTTGCTCTTTAACAAACTCTTGCTTCTGCTCTTCTTCATGAATGGGCTGTTCAGAAGTATCTTCAGGTACTTTCTGTGGACATTCAACTTCAAACTCCACCTGCTTGTTGACATTCTGCTCCTTTTCTGCATCTGTAATCTCCTTTGTCGAATGAAGCATGATTGATTCATTGAACTTGACATCTTTGCTGATTACAAACTTGGGTGGTCTAAGTTCAGTACACCATAACCTGTAACCTTTCACTCTTGATGCATACCCAAGAAATATACATTTTTGTGCCATTTGCTTGAGTTTACCATCATTAGTATGAGCATATGCAGGACAACCAAATATTCTTAGATCAAAATAATCAATAGGAGTACCAGACCATACCTCAAATGGAGTTTTATAGTCAATTGCAGTTGAAGGAAACCAGTTCACCAAATAACAAACCATATTAACTACTTCAGCCCAAAACTCTTCTAGCAAGTTGGCATCAGATAGCATGCAACGAGCCCTTTCCAGAAGAGTTCTATTCATACGTTCTGCAACACCATTTTGTTGTGGTGTCTTTCGCACAGTACAATATCTTACGATGCCTTCATTCTTGCAAAACTCGTTGAATTGGCCTTCATAGAACTCCACATCATTGTCTGTTTGAAGATACTTGATCTTCTTGCCAGTTTGGTTTTCAATGAGCACTTTCCACTTCTTGAAAGTAGGAAAAACATCACCTTATACTTTAGAAAACAGACCTAAACTTTCCTTAAGAAATCATCAATGAAAGTCAATAAGTATTTGACACCACCTTTTGACAGAACAGGTGCAAGGCCCCACATATCAGAGTGAATGTAGTCAACTATACCCTTAGTCCTGTGAATGGCAGTGCTAAACTTGACTCTAGTCTGCTTCCCGTAGACACAATGTTCACAAAAGTCAAGTTTCTCAATTTCATCGTCACCTAATAAGTCAAGCTTGCTCAAAATAGACATTCCAGCTTCACTCATATGCCCCAAACGCATATGCCATAAACGAGTAGTATCTGACTTAGAATTATGAGAGGATGATACAGCTATAGAACCAACAATTGTGCTGCCTGAAGCAAGTAGAGATCGTTGACTAATTTTCCTTTGATTACAATGAGAGCACCTCTAGAGACCTTTAAAACTCCACCTTCAGCAAAATACTTACACCATTGGGAATCAAAAGCGCCCAAAGAAATAAGATTCTTCTTTAGGTCAGGTATGTGCCGAGCCTTAGTCAATGTTCTCACGACTCCATCATGCATCTTGATTCTCACTGTACTAATACCAATAACCTTACAAGACATATTGTTGCCCATAAGAACGACACCACCTTCAATTGATTGATAAGTTGTAAACTAGTCTTGATTTGGACACGTGGTAGGAGCAGCCAAAATCAACGATCCATGCATCACCAACTAAAGTCATAGAAACAAAGAGAACATTGTCGGTACCTTCAACAACAATTACTGCAGTACCGATATCAACCTCTTTCTTTTCTTTGAGCTTTGGACATTCTGCTTTCCAATGCCCTTATTTCTTGCAGTAATGACATCTTCCTTTACGATGTCTAGATTTAGATCTAGACTTGCCTCTGCTATAACTACTCGAACCTACCTCCCTTAATCTTCCTCTAGCAAACAAGCTAGCTACAGGGTCATCGTGTCCACTGTTATTGTGCTCCATCTTCTCATGACTCATTAATGCAGACTTCACCTTATCAATATCAAGGCGTTCATGCCCATATATGAGTGTTTCCCAAAAGTGCTTGTAGGAAAAAGGTAGAGAACAAAGCAACATCATTGCCTGTTGCTCACTAGAAAATGTCTCATCCATATTTTTCAGATCCATAATGAGTGAAGTAAACTCAGAAATATGTGTTCTAATGGATGTGCCTTCAGCCATGTGAAGCAGGTATAAGCGTTGTAATACTCCAAGACAATTGGCCACCGTCTTCTTCATATACAATGACTCCAACTTGGTCCATAATGTTGCCGCTGTTTTCTCCAACAAGACCTCCTGTAATACATCATTTGTGATGGATAATTGAAAGGTAAAAAAGAGCTTTTTGATCAGCTTCTTCCCATTTAGAGTCCATCATTGTAGTGGGCTTCTTGTCTTTACCATCTAGTGCTATATTCAAATTTTGTTGTATGAGAACAGCCACCATACAGACTTTCCACATCCCGAAGTTGATGTGCCCATCGAACTATTGAATATCAATTTTCGTCATCGCCATATTTTTCTTTTATTAGGTCTGACCAGAATGCTATAAATGCTCTAATACCAGTTTGTTCTAAATTAGAGTATATAAAGTGGAAGCATAGACATAAATATGGTTCAGCTTAAAGTCTACGTCCACATGCAAAGACAACTGCCATATATATATATATATATATATATATATATATATATATATATATATATATATATATATTCTACAAAATATGACAGAATACAAGAATGATTATCACACTACACTCTAATCTCAAAGCCCAAATACAACCAAATACCTTTTAGTATTTCCTCACCAGTGTATAACTCAACTCTCAACAAATACACAAAGAGAAGATAAAAGAAACAAAACGTCTCTGAAAGATGCTTGTAATGGGATGTTGCAAAATGAAATTGTTTTCTGAATTTGTAGGCTTTAGCTTTTACTCTTAGCCATCCAATAAGATACGAAAGAAATTGTTTTTCTCCACACCATGAATTGCCAGTTGCCTAAACTAAAAGAGAGGCTTTGACCTTTTATTTCCAAAAATAATAAGAGAAAGGAAAGCCACAGATCTTAACAACCTATACATGTTTTCTATTCTACCCAACTTTTTCCTTTTTCATCCCCTTTCTCATTTTCTGATTCCTACAAGTGATTCTTCAATTTTTTTTTTTTTGGTGACATCTCTGTAGTTCTCCTCCATTTAGCTGATGGAAACTCTTCATTACTTCTCAATGAGTCTTATCTTTATTATCCACCTCAAGTTTATTGTTTATCAGTATTCCTTCCCATAACTGTTTTAGGTATGGTGGCATTCTCTATCTATAGCTTAGTATGTAAATTAAGACCTAACATTAAGAATTAACTGAGTAAATTAGTTTAATTTAATTTAATTTAATTTTACATTTTTATTCACACAATGATTATGGAAGGACATTTGTGGCATCATTCAACTATAAGGGGAGACTCTTTATTAATGCTGGGAAAGGTTTAAAAAGTTTTATGCAAGTTATTCTCGCTACCAAATTAGTGATCAGCTCCTGATTCAGTACTTTTATGAGGGTATGTTGCCAATGGATAGCAGTATGGTGGATGTTGCAAGTGATGCAGACTTAGTTGTCAAGATATCTACTGGTGCAAGGAATCTAATCGCAAATGTGGCAAAGAATTCTCAACAGTTTGGTTCTAGGGTGATCATAGGCACAAGAAAAAGTTGAAGAGATTGCATATGCAAACTACTAGAAAATGGAGCATAGATTCGAGGAGCTGATAGATAGCCATGGCATAGCATAGAGCACCTACACCTACGCTTACATTAGAGCTTGCTAGAGCTTGTGGTATCTACGCATGTCCATCACACCCCATTGATGCTTGCCCCTAGCTTTAGGAGGATTGCTCGTGTTTTCAAGATTATACAATGGCTATTGTAGGAGTATTTCCAAGGAAATGTCAATATCAACAACCACAATAGTTTTAGCAGAAATATCGACCACAACCTCTGAGGTAGCTAAATATACAACCATTCTAGTAGATATATCAGCAACCTAGGCCACCTATAGTGCAGTAGCTGATAAAATCAGTAGCTACCTCTCCAAAGTCCTCTTTATATAGAGGATTTGATGAAGTAGCTAGTGGTGACTAATTTCTAGTACTAGCAGAAAATTGATGTAGCTATTTTAGAATTTGGAGGCTCAGTTAGGCCAGATTGCTATAATTGAGCCAATTATAGTCTCAAGGGTTTGCCCAACTTGCTTCCTAGACCATCCTTAACTTGAAGAAGAGTGTTTGTGCTATTACATTGAGGTCTAATTACTTAAGCCAATTGAGTGGCACGTTTGAGAGCTCTGATGATATTGAGATAGCAAATGAGGTGAGGTTGAAACCCAGGAGAGTTGAGCTTGTTCAATAGCAGAAGTTAGTGGCTTTGAACTTGAGAAGTGACTTTTTTTTTTTTAAGGAAGCTTGAAAAGAGATTTTATTTTTGATGAGTTGATTACTTATGTAGTTCTAGTTATTATCATTGTGATGAGAAATTCTTGCATGGACACATGTTTAACAACTCATATTTAGCTATATTTACAATAAAGTAGGTCCCACAAACTTTTTTACGACAAACTCATTTGTTTGGGGGTCCCTCTAATTTTATTATGAGTATGCCTAAATATGAGTAGCTAAAATTGTGTTCATCCAAAAACATTTCCAGTGTGATATACATAATATGGATTCAAGATTAGCCATGCAAATTTTGTTTTTAACCCAACCTGACAATGACAACTAAAGAGTGGATGAGAGTATTTAATTCTCATTTAGCCAAGAAGTGTTCAGCTTGCAAATTTGGTCCAAATGATTTTTGATCATGGGTGCAATCCAATCACACACAAGTTAATTTGTGAGAAACTGAAATATGATAATGTATAGCATTAACTTATCCTATCATATCTAATCTAGCATGTCAAATACACCCTTAATATGAGAAAGTTAGAGGTATTTACTCTTGGTTCGTTTGGATGTTAGAATTGAAATTGTAATCTAGAATTTTTATTTCAATTCCAATTCTAAAAGAATTGATAGAATTTTAAATTTTATATTTTATATTTGGGGTTGTTAAAGAATTACAACACAAATTGTAATACACTGAACGCTTGCTCAGTGAGCTTTATTGTAGAAGTTTTTCCTATTAGTGAAAGTCTGAATCGATTTTTCTTTTCATTAATTGATCTTATTGAATGCTTTTTGGTTAAGATAGTTGAAGGATCCATTGCCAAGGAGCAGAGTATCATTCTTGACTCAATCGCTTGAGTTTAAAGGTATTCGTAGGACATTGCTCGGTTAGATTTTCCTTAGTTAATTTAGCTAATTTTAGTCAAATAGCAATAACAATTTTATATCATAGCAATATTTTTTATTATCAATTCTTTGTGAAATTTATTTATATATAAAATAATAAATTTGAATTTAGAGATTTTTTATATTATATTTTTCATAAACATTAAATTTTAATAAATATGATTTCTAGTAAATAGACAAGAAAGAAAAATAATCGTATTCAATTTAAGGAGCATTGATAATTCATATAATATAGATATAAATTAAGAAAATTAATTCATGGAATTATGACTTTAATTTTATATGTCATTCCAAACATAAACATAAAAATTAGAATTGAGACGTACAATTTCAATTCCAAGTTTTAATTTAATGCTCAATTCTAGACGCTAAATAGAACATTAAATTATTTAATAAAATTATAATTACAATCCACTTTATTAACTTGATGGTGAACACTTTGGCACTTCTCACTTTATGTATAAGATCACTTTAGCGAAGTTTTTTTTTCTCCCATTTTGTTTGTATATCTATATTAAGTGTACCATTTAACATTAGCACAAACCAAATTTCAATAACATTTGAAGACATTCAATTTCGAAACGTCACCTCAAGTAAATTAAAATTGGATTTAATAAAAATAATTTTTATTTTATTTTTGAAATATACATTGAAATATATATTCAAGTGCGGGGACATGAGAGAGTATCTTTTGCTCAAAACAAGATACAGAAATGCGACCCAGTCGTCTTCCATGAGTTGATGTCATGTCCACCCTTTTAAGGCATTGCGCCGCAATCATTCCCTTAATTTGAGTATTCGACAATCAACCATTTCCAGGATAATTTATTAGTCATTTTCACCTTGAAGGTGAAATAAAAGAACCAATTATAAGAATTGGAGAAAGAAATTCCATTTATATTATTTGAATGATCATAATTAAATTATGAAACGTACTTGTAATTACACAAAAGAAAAAAAAGGATTTGTATAACTATATGATTTTTAAGAAATTTGGATTTTTCATAATATATATATTTTTTATTTCTCAAAGTATCTCACCCCTTACGAGATCTGAACTTTTTTACTTGGATCAATTTTTTATTAATTTTTGCATAATATTTATTTTCATAAATTTAGAAAAAAGAAGCTTTTATATATATATATATATATATATATATATATATATATATATATATATATATATTGATTTTTTTAGAAACTATTCTTTTTAACTTATAAGAATAGTATTATAACTTTATTAAAATTTTAGTTTTTTTAAAAGCTTGTTTAATTATGTTAAAAAATTTTACACAGTGTCTTTTAATTAAAACTTAAAATTCCTCTAATATAAAAGCATTAACAAACCAGCCTATAGTGCTCTAACTAGCTAAATGCAACTTCTAATTTGAATGATTCATGTATTATTCAACATATAGTCAACACTTCACGTTCATGTTTTTACTGAACACTTTCCCTCTTAAAAGAGGTTCATGATCCCTATTGACTCTTGGATGCTTTGTCATGCTGCTTAAGGCAAATCATCTTAGAAGTTAGAAGATAGGTAGTGAATTGCTGCCAGTGAGAACCTATGTTGGATGGTTTGAACTTATGAATGAAAGCAAAGCCAGGAGTACAGTAGGCCAAGACTAAGAACTAAATATATGCCTTATCGGAGAAACCACATTTAGTACAATAAGTGTATACAGGAAATTTTAAATGTAATGGGGCTATGGTTCACACATGCCCCCCTTGACTCTGCCGCTGCTTATGAAGATCAACAAAACTGTCCTTCACATCATGACCAAAAGGAAAAGGTCCACAAGATCTAGCACTCACAGATCATTAGAAAGCAACAGAGACAATACTCTACTGCTTGTGTAGTGGCCACAACCGGATGTCATGCTAGGATAATAAATGCACTTTGGCTTAAGTGCAAGTAGGCATGCACACAAGTCACAAGCACACCACATGCATTGTGCATGATGAATCTCAGTGCTTGTCGAGGCAAACCATCTAATGCATCTTTCAATGCTTGTTTTGGTGATGCAAATCTCGCGAAAGCTCTGGAATCGTTAAATACAAATTCTCTCTCAGTCATCATCGTGTAATTAACATCGAGTTTGGTATAGTATAGTAGTTTGACTTTGGAACTGTTCTTAGCCTATGGATTCTTAAATATCTTGTTTTACATATCCTCATGGAAAGACATGAACCCCCATTTTCCGTTTTTCTGTTTTCGCATTTACGAGCGCCCTCCCCCCCTCCCCCCAAACACCACAAACACACAACCCCAAAACCAACAACAAAAAAGTAAACCAAAGATTCAACATTGATAATCTTGCAAAGCGTAGCGTGCCCGTTGCTAACAGAAGGCGCTAGTTGCACTGAAGATTTCCAAAACTTCACACAAACCTGTCATCCGTTTATTTTGTTACGTAACAAATTAAATGAAAGTTAAATGAAAATTGTCCCCTCGAAGACATCCGCTAAATTTGAATGAAAATTAGAGGCTGTGAAAAGCCTCTGCATGCTCTATCTTTTTCTAAAGATATAGTTGCCAATGTCTCAAAAGGTTGAGAAAGGATCTAGCAATTGTTAGCTATGCACAAAATTGAAGCCTGCCCAAAAAAATACTGTTTTCTTTTCAAGTGATCAAAGATATCCTAGATTAACATCATGGTATACCGGATTTTCCAATCAGATGCAAAACCTTTTAGTATATTGGATAAAAATGTGATCGGCTAAATTTATCTAAGAAACTTATCTGATAACAAAATTTCAAAGATTATCAATGTTCAAGTAACTTAAGCTAAGAAGGATACTCTGCTCCTTAGCAAATAGATTCTTCAACTGACTCACGAGAATAAGTTTTGGAGCAAGATCGATCAACGAAAATAAAAATGAAAATTGAACTTGAATTAATCAATTTAAGAGTTTATACAAACTGGAATCTCAAAAATGAGTATAAAGAAATAATATAATACTGAAACCAAAATGATCAAAGAAAATAATAAAAGTTAATAATCAAAGTGGCATGATGTATGTGTTATTCGCCTGTCCTTAATTCTGCATGTAGAGCTCTTATATCCCTTCTTAATTTTTGCCACATCCTAATTGCATCTTTATACTGGCCCTCAGCTAAACTCTCATGCAGCTACGTTCATTGTTAATGGTAACTATTATTCAAATATGATGTTAGCCTCCAACCAACTTCCTTCCTTCAATCATTGACCTTAGTCATCTCCTAGTCCAGCATTCCCTTTGGCTTATGTGCTCCTATTAGGCCTAAAACCACTTTTTAGCTAATGAACATTTTCTAGGGCCCAAATGCTTTTCTTGGCCCCCTCCAACCAAACCCAATTCAAGTCGTTTGTCAACCCATAATCAATCACTCTTAGCTTTTAACATTGATCTTCAATTAATTATGGTGCCAACTCAGTATCAAATGCAATGCAAGTAATTTGGACATTAGGATCAAGAATTCCCCAAATACAGTGTTGCACATCATTGTGTTCTCCTTTTAAGTTAACTATTTGTTTAATTTTTAACTAATGCAATGGAGGTATTGTAAGTACAAAACCGCATTGACAAGTTCAAATAATATACCAAATAAAAATTTGTATGAAGCACTTTGATCGAACTGCCAAACTTTAAGCTGTGATGCATGAAACATATTTTGTCTCCTTAGCATGTTTAGCAACACATCCTTTATTGCTGGGGCTTTCGAGTTCCACCTGATTTGGAGGGTCTTCAAAAGCCTTAACCTTTGGTACTCAGCGAGAATACAGTTAATTTGGATTTATTTATTTGAGACCGAATCATTTGCTATTGATCTGCCTGTAACTTCTGTTGTTGTGGCACAATCAGGATTCTTACTTAACCTTGGGTTACATCATCAATTGGATGGATGGAATAGCCTTCAGCCACTAAGGAACTTTATGGAAGCAGGGTTCCTAGTTACAGTTCTCACATCCTTCATTATAGCCTGAGCTTTAGAAATTAGTTAAAAGTTTAAACCTCTGGAAGCGTTTTGAGCTGTTTAATCTAACTCCTGCTACCAACTGCCAACAGAGGTTGCAGACAGCGGAATAAAGGAATTGAAATAATAATCTAGTGAATCCATATCAATTTGAACCTATGCTTTTGTAATACGATTCTGCTTGACAATATAATAGGTAGCAAAAATACAAATCAATCAATATTATTTGCACTAAAGGATATAAACAAACGTAATATTAGGCAAACGGTTTCACTTTTTTACATTGAATAAGGCAAAAGGAATCGTCATCTCTTTTTGACAAAATCAACCACAAATCTGAACACACAATTCATTGATCTGGGAATCGGTTGGGTCTGCCGAATAATATAGGCTGGATTTACCATTGCTAAGGCATGTCACGTTCAATTGGCTACCGATCTGCCCTATCTGCAGTATGGGATTTAAACAACATTAATATACACACACAAACACAATCACAACGATAATATCACGCACTTTGAATGGGACAGGGAAATGGTTAACATTAAGAAAGCAGAGAGCATTTTTCATCATTAAAATATATCATGTGCTGAAAACATTGGTCTACTTGATGATAACATCTATATGTTTTGAGTTTGTTTTTAGGGCACTAGTTAAGGAATAAAGAAAATGCAAGTTTTGAGATTTTCAATGTATTCAAATATATTAAAAACTTAAATATCTTACTTTTTCAATGAAAAATTTCCCTTTTTGATTCCTTAACCAGTGTCCTAAAAGCTAAGATACTAGTTAGATAAACATTTTGTTTTTTGGCATACATATCAATAAAATTGTTAATAAGAGTCTATCATGCCCAAGAAATTATTGAAAGATTGCATTCTCAAGCTCCTCGAGAAGTGTTATTATGAATGTTAAATCAGGGAGTGAAAAAAATATCATGGTATTGGTATCTATTAATATTCTTAAACCAAAAGGGATATATATCATGGAGAACATAATACAGTAAGGGTGTGTTTGGCGTAATATATTATGCATGATGGGATAGAAAATAAAAAAAGGCAATTTCATGGGATCGAGTACTGTTGTACAGATGAACTCGTTTCAGCAAAAAATGCTCACCGAACAAGATGCATGATTTGTATTGCATTGCCATCTGGAAGTCGGAAGACAAGACAAATAATGGCACCAGGAGCAATAACCATTTACATTAACACCGCGGAGAAGTGCAACCAAGCCAACAGTGAACCTGTCAAGTTAACAATTTTACGTACACATAACTAGGAGTGAAAAAGAAAAGCAAGGATTCCAGTAAGATGAAGAACAAGGAAGAAGTTTCAATGCAATCAAGCACAAAACTGAATTTCATACATACACACGTATATTTACATTAAGGGCAGATCTATTTTCTGCATCAATCTTCGGTTGCTTTGTTCTGTGAGAAAAAAAAAATAGTGTTTCATGATGATAACTCCAACAAAATAGTGTATCATTCCTAGCTATCATAGTTCCCCGTAAGTATCCCTAGAGTTTGTAAAAGTGTGCCTCAACAAATCCTATTTATGTGCTATACTTTATTATCAACTAATAGAAGCATCCCTCCTGCACATCACAATTGCTACTGTAAGCAGCGGCATCTGGCATTCTTATTACCTAGTACAAACCAGGGAAAAAGAAAATTGTTATGATTACGATGGAGAACTCAGATATGGCATTCATGGCAGTAAAACCCCTCCCTTGACCTTTCAGGTAGCAATGATCAACATAATTTGATGTGAGAAATTAGCCAAGAGATTAAGATTCACAATATAAAGATAGAAGAAACTATCGATCTATGCTCCTTGCTAGGATCCATCTTGCGAAAATCATATACTTCATTGTAGCCAGAATCTGATCATATAACATTTGTAGCAAACACAAATAAAATTTCGCATAACTGGTTTCTTTTGTGCCACTTGAAATGACGAGTTTGAGTAGTTCACTCCAATCTGCTGAGACTTAAGTAGAATTGACGATTTCAAAACTGAACATCATTACTATCATTTTCTTTAGGTGTCTTTCTTTTCATGCCACTCTTTTTCTTGCTTTTAGTACTTCAACTCACTTGTTGAAAATGTGAACAGTTGATTTATTAACAGTCTCCAACCAATTATTTGAACAGTTGTAAAACTGTGATTGAATAACTGGGACTAGGAAATCGAGTATAATTTCAATATCTAATAAATGTATCAGAAGATTTTGATAGGTTTGATATGTTTCTAGATTCTACCTTAAGGTAAAATAACTTGCCTTCAATAGATCCTTTTATCTTAGTACGCAAGAAACTGAATCTGAAACCTTTGCCCAAAACTTTGCCTACCCCAAGATGTAAACCAAGTTCATGCTATATGTCAACAAGGTTAATAATGCTAGCTCAAGTCTTTCATATACTTTTGCTGGATCAACTTAATATAGAAAGTGTGACACTTCAGCTTACCCAACAATTATCAGGATCAGGGAAAGAACCCATAACATGCACTGATATTTCCTGAATTTAGGTTTAACTGATGCTGGAGAAGGGGGAGCATATTGTTGCTTAACCCATCCAAACTGCGGACGGATCAAAAACACAAATCCAAGAAGAAATCCTGAGAGAAAGCCTCCAATATGAGCAAAGTTGTCCACGTGCGGGAGAAGCCCCATAGCAAGATTGATAACGATGACAAACACAAGGGTGAAGAGTGCTCCTAGCTGCACATGACAAGATATTAATCAAGTCAATAGTTGGCCTTTAAGGTCATCATAACTTGTTCCCTTTGAGATATTGTCATTTGAAATATAAGCAAATTTAGTAAGCACCTTCTTATCATATATAGACCAGTTAGTAATGAGTTCTGAAAGCATGCCTCCCAGCAAGCCAAAAAGTGCACCAGAAGCACCAACAGCGATGTTTTTCTGAATAAAGAGTGCAGAGAGCAAACTCCCCCCAAATCCAGAAATGACAAATAGCAATCCAATAAGCACTGTAATATACAACTATGCTAGGATTAGGAAAGAATTTAAAACTAAAACATGTGAAAAATAATGAAATCAGAAAAATAAGTCTGTGAGGGGATTTTGATCCATTTATCTGATAATACAATACAGTTCATATTATTACTCAAATCAGATTTTAAATGTTAATGTTCAATATTTTCATGTCTAGAGACTACCATGTTCTTTTTCTTTACATCAACTATAAATTACTAAGTCAAGCCCAGATATCTCAGTCAGTTGCCCTTCAATAGGTTTTGTTGAAAATGGAGGACTAAGGATATATATGGTTTCAGAGAACATTTCTTGTTTTCTATATTAATTACAAAATTGTCACCTTGTTTTCATTCTGTTTCCTGTTTTCAAAACAAAAAAATAAGTTGGCAGCTTTGTAATTAATAATAGAAACAGGAAATGAAGTCAGAAAACATTTTCTGAAACCAAATAAATCTTAATCTTCTTACTATCTAGTTAGTTTTACCATACGACATTTCTAGTCTAGTTCTATCATTCTACTTTTCTAATCAAATCCACGTTAAGAGAACAACATAAACTTTTATGCTTGGTTGCCAGTGTTACATGATGTTCTGTCTCAGAAAAAGATAACACAGTCATGATTTTGAATGTGCCACACATACCAAACCCAAACTCTTGCTCAAGCCGAATTCCAATGACTAGAATACCGAACATATTTGCCAGTAAATGGAACACCCCACCATGTAACCATATGCAAGTGAAGAGGCGCCAAATCTGGTGCCTGTGAACCACTCTTGGCACATCCAAAGCCCCCATAATGTTCAGCCTGAACAGTAAACAAGCACTAGTAGTTTAGTCATAGCAACAAACAAGGGGAAATTAGCATTTTGAATTTTTTATCAATATTTTGTTTCATTTGACAAAATTCCTTCATAACAGCAACACCAATATCCATAAATTTCTGAACCAAATATAAAAATGGACAGCAACTAGGACAAAAACTCACGTCCATGTCGAAGGCCCCAGAAGGGGGTTCTCATGGAAAGGCTGAAAGGAGAAACGGCCCAGGAACTTGGCAATGCAGGAGGACGAGGCTTCGGGACAGTTGTTGACATACATGGTGATGATGAGCACAAAGACATTGGCAATGCCAAAGATTGGTATCAACCAAGGAACCCATTTCTTGAAATGCTTCATTTCCTTGTGTTCAACTGTGGCTGCAGCTTTTGAAGGCAATGGTTGGTCTATCTCCACTGGGAGCACCACATTCCTGCTCTTCCTAGAGTTGACCCTGAGGCACACCTCTGATGAGGGTGGCGGTGGTTCTCCCTCCATAGACAAAGAACTCTGTGGAACAATACGGAGAAATCCAAAAAACCAAATTGTTGAACTATTTCTCAGGCCAATTTTGATCAGACTCTAGGCATAGCATTGCAATAATGAAGATGATGATTTGATAAGTCAAAGGTTTTCATGGGCAGACACCCACAATTTGATTATGATTAGGGACACTATTTGTCTATATATTTTGTTGCAAACTCTTGTTTTTCATCACTGCACATTATTTAGTAGCAGGTTTGGAGGGTTGTGCTTGGAGGTTCCTTTGATAAAGAAAAGAACAGAACGTTTGGAACATATGTAACAATGTTTCATGCTTTGGTTGGAACAAGTAAACAGAGAAAAAATAACATTGTTTTTAACCCAATTGACATTTGGAGGCTTACGGTTTAGAAACAGAATAATTATTACTGGATTATATGACACATATAAGATAAATAGGAAGAGGTAAAAGTTGAAGCTGGCTGATTCAATGAGTCCAGCCATAACAAACAGATACTGGGCCTGCGTGACGTGAGAGTACTAGCGAGGCAATAAAACGCAGATTGGCTTATAAGAATGTTAACATCTTTGGATTTAATTTAGATTTATTGTTTGCATAGGAATTATTTATGCTATCATGAGTTATACTGAAATATCATTAAATAAATTTGATAATTATTATTATTATTTTAAAATATTTCTTAATGATGTATTAAAACACAATTTAATAATAATAATAATAATAATAACAAAAATTTTACACTAACAATAAGAAATTAAAATTAAACTCGCATTCTTTATAACATATTTTTTTCTAGTAAGAAATAATTAAGATTTCGTCTCCAATTATTATAAAAAGAAATATCAGTTGAATTGACTTGTGCATTTTTTATCTATATCTTTACAATTTATTTTTCTCTATAGTTTTTATCCTTTTCGGAAGTCGCACCCTTAGTATAACTCATGCTAATTATTGGGTAAATATCATACATTCCCCTTAAGTTTTCTTAAAATGACACTACACCCTATTTTTCTTTCAAAATAACACTTCATTCCATTGATAAATTTTACCAACGGATTCTTACTTTTTTGTATCAAACTAATAGATTCTCATTTAACCTCATTTACCTATACCTATGCCTTTGTTAAAAAAAAAAAATGAGAAGTGATAGAGGGACTTACTTCTTTTGGGATATCGTCCTGACTCACCACTCATCCACTATTGGATGGAGTATAGATCCAACTATTGGATGGGGTGTGGATCGCACTTAGATTGGATCCACACCCCATCCAATGATGGATAAGTGATGCGTCGGCACGATATCTCACAAAAAGTGAGTCACCTCGACATTCCTCTGAAAAAAAAAAATAAAGGAAAGAAGGTTCAATAGCCAAGGTTGGTGATGTTGGTGGCTCTGAGGGTCATCACCCGTGGAACATGTCACTTACTACTCCTCAGAAAGCTTCTCTATCTCTAGCTGCAGAATCGCCACCCCTGGTAGATCTTTGGAGACATGTGAAGTGGGATGTCAGCATTGAAGGTTTCTATGCCAACTAGGAGATCAACTTGCGAAGCTAGGAAATTCACTTTAAAGGTTTCTACAGTAATCATCTTGAAATGGCTTTATACTAAACCAACTTTCTCCTACAAAATTCATTGCCCACATTTACCCTCTTCTGCACACACACCCTGTTTTGTCCATGAGTTTTACAACCTTCAACTTGCACACATTTACTCTTTTTCTCTCTACCTTCCATTTTTTAGTAATGACCGCTACTACACTCCCATAATGCAGGCAAAGTAAGCTATCTACAAAGCTCCAAATCACTCTTCATCTCCCATCCATTACTCAACAGAAAATTGCAAAACTCACAAACAAGTGATTAAGCAGGGAAGTAAAACTCACAATCAAGTGCAAATTATTAAGAAATTTCGATTAAGAAGCATTTTATCAAATAGAGGAAATGCAAATAATTATCTTATATAAAGCATAATACATTTCTACAATAATCAAATCCATATCAATTTACACAATGAGGTGAAAATGAAATGAAAGCCCCTTTCAATCTAATGCAAGCTAATCCAAGAGGGCTTCCCATCATTTTGATTTGGGGTTGATAGCTTTCATTTGCAGGCAGTGGTTGGCACCAAACCTAAATGTTATGAGATTGAAATTCACAATTCTAGTAGCCTTACTTATTACTCCACTTCTTATTGAACATGCATGTTATCGAATTGAAATTCAAAACTTTTGAAGAATAGGTACAATTATTCCGTTTGCAAACTTAACAATCTTGTACAGCAAAGATAAAGTAAATAGGTGAATGGTTAACGCATAGGTGAATGAAGAGTTGAGAGTTAGAGCAAGGACCCTTGCTCTGTCTTGCTAGTAATCTACTCGTAAGTTGTAACTCAAGGATAGTTAGCTGTGGTTAGCTTTGTGAGGAGGAGTGGGTTACTTTGTCTAACCATAGTTTACTACACCGACGGCACCGTTGCTTTTTACTTCCTTATGGGGTGGGTTGCATTTTTCTCAAAAGCTTAAGGGGTGGAGTATTTATTTCTTAAAAGTTCCGGGTTAAGTGTCATTTCCACAAACTTCAAGGGGTGTGAGTGTTATTTACCCTATCACTTATAATAAAGTTGAACACAATCAAGTGACTACATAATCTCGCAAGGATTATCGGTCTCAATAATGTCACTTTAATCCCTTTAGTTTTATGCTTCAGTCTTATAGTTGTCTATCAATAGCAAAAATAATGGATACTTCCTTCGTAATTATCATTTAACCTTATATATTGTGAGTTAAAGGTTTATCAATAGTGTTTGTTCTTACTGTAGTATTAGAGCTTTTATTACTAGGTGATAAAGAGTTCAATCCTTGTCACATGCAATCTTTAAGATGAAGTTGAATTTTCACACAATATATAGTGCAGTTGTGTATGACATTTCAAGTCTAAATTACTCTTACACAAGGATAATTCATATATACAAAGTCATTTATATGCTTGCGTTGCTAGCTAAAGGTTCACAAACAATTTTAATACATCCCTAGGATATGTGATGTGACATGGAATCACATCCCTCGAGAAGCATTTTTCTTCATTCATATTTTACTAGTTCTTGTCATCATCACATTTGTAGTAAGTGTGTAGAAACGGATGTCATAATTTCCACTGAGCATATACTATTAATTCTATAGGCATTACTTCCTGCTATAACTAATTAAGTTCTTGCTTTATATTTCTCTGTTCTTCATGCAGAAAGTTGAATGATGTAGGAAAACAACTCAGCTGCGACAAACTAGTAGCAATTTGTGTTGTGTACTCTGATATGGATTTTCATGGCCCTTAATGTTGAGGACCAATTATCAATCTCATAGGTTTTTAAGTGAGCTTGTAATGCTGCTGAAATTTGGAATAAACTTGACCTAAATACATTGAACTTAAGCCTCTCAATTTGCCCAAGAAACCATTAGCGTGGCCTGATGCTTATTTAGGTGCAACATTGACTGAAATCATGGTGTTTGCTCTAAGTATGAGCAATGGAAATACAAGTTGCTTAATGTTTCACAATTTTGAACCCAAAAAGGATGTGCACAAAGGCTCCATAGCTGAAAGGTAATATTTTTACTTCTCTCGTGTTACTTAAAGAGTAAACAAGTATTTTGGTTCTACTTTTTCTGTATAAGATTCAACACTCAAAGTACACAAATTCTTTTTATGTTATTCCTAATTCAAATTATACTTTTCTTATATTTCTTTTATTGAATTTGGGTAAGAGCAACGTGCATAATTTAAGAATTAAACCATAGATATAAGTTAAATGGGAACTAAATTAAGAATGTCTCGTATTTGGAAGGACCAACATTTAATCTTGATTGATTTTCTAAAACCAAAACGGTAAGTTGCTTTACTAGCAAGTTATATCATGTATGTTTCTCTTTTTTGTAGGACCCTAAATCTCAAAAAGACTAGTTTTACCAGGATGGGGATATGTAACAAGGCCTAGATTCTCTCAAGTTATTAGGTTGTCGGTGCATTGTCCAAATTTGGCAAGCCTTATATTGCAATTGGCACGTATTGCAAGAACTTAACTAACCCGAAAATCACACACAACTTTGAAATGGAGATTGTTGAGGCCTTGATCTAACAAATACCAAATATCAACGTCTTTAGCACTTGGTATGTAGCATTGAATTGGAAAGCTTTGATTAGGGGCATAATCGGGTCGGGTTGGTTCAGTTTGGTTCGGGTTGATGAAAACTTTTTTATGAAATCCAAACCAAATCGAACCAATCAAAATCAGGTTGGTTTGGTTTGGATACTCAGGTACCCGATCTCAAAAACCTACCTTAAGCATCCAAACTAGAATCTAAATAGCAAAATGAAGCAAAACCATTGAAATTATGTGGATTACATAAAATCATAAATTCCCATGCTTAAAAACCTCCCAACCATCATGATCTTAGAACTATCATAATCAATAGAAACAAAGCAAGTACCGAAATCTCCAATCTCAAAAAATTAATTAAACTAAATGATACAATTATATACACAAAAAAAATAAAAAATAAAAGACTAGATAATAAGAGACAAGAGTTGTGGCTACTTAGTGCTGTAGAAGAACAGGACCAGGATATGGGTGGAAGAATAGGAGGAGGTATGACAGTGGAGCTTGTTACAAATTACAGCAGCCCAAATCTGGGTGATTGGCTTATTGTAGTTGCAATGATGGTGGGGGAATACGAGTGACGGGTGGAAGATGAACATCAACATAGTGCGGTGGTGGCTGGTGGAAGGCAACACTGACCACGGTAGAGGCGACGCTAACCATGGTGGAGGCGACATTGACCACTGCAATGTGCGGATTGATGGTGCTATCGTGTTGTGCTCTCACTAGAGTTTGGAACTAATCTCGTGACCTATGCAGTGGTAGTCAGAGATAAAGAGTAGGTCATGCGGTGGGTGATGGCAGATTGGTGATGGCAGACTGGCAGTGGCAAGGGTTGTGGGTGAGTTGTTCTTCAAATTTTAGAATGAGAGGGGGTGTGCATGCGAGGTTGTGAGGGTTATTGAGTTGGGTTTGGAACTTAGGATAGAGATGGATATTGGATGGGCCAACAGATTGTTTTTTCAAAAAATATCTATGGTCCCTTTGTGTCAAGTCGAGTATCGAGTCTGTTATCCCAAAATCTGATGATCGAACTAGACATCAATCGGTTTAAATTGGGTTATGTTCAATTGACTCGAATCAAACCAAACCAATTTAATCAATTCAATTCGGATTGATAGGATTGGTCGGGTTGTCCCGATCCGCTTACACCCTTAACTTTAATATTTATTCTTAACTGCATGGAACTTTTGGGGGTAGTAGACAAATGCTAGAATTGCATTCTAGAGCAAAAGGAAGAAAGTTGTATCGTGATGCTGTACTCTCTTAATGAAGTGAGAAACTTCTTAAACGAGTTGTGTCTAGCTTATCACAAGTGAAACACACAACTGCATTATGTTCAATAGTGGGCTTGTCGACGATCGAAGATAGAAATAACATAAATTCAATGAGACTAATTGAAGGGCAGATGAAAGAGACTCTCACTAAAAATGGTCAATGATGCTTGAACCATGTCAACTTTAAGTGAGTGGTTATTCCCACTTCTATTTATCTATTATCACTCCTCATTTTTTACTTTTATATGTAACATTTCTAAAATGCCCTTAACATAAAAAACATAACATAGTAATTATAAGAAAAACTAATTTAATATAGTATAAAACAAAACTAATTATGTTAATTTGTATAAAAATAAAGTTGTTTATAATTATTTTTTGATGCTAGAACTAGTTTATAATTGTATTTAATTTAAAACTAACTTAAAAATTAGTTTGATTAATTTTTCAAACTATTATTAGGAAAGGACAAGACGAAGATGGAAAGAGAAAAAAATGAGATCAGATAAAATTATTTTTTAATAATTAGTTTTAGACTAAAATTGATTTAAATAAAAACTAATTTTAAAATATTTTATTAATTATCAAACAATATCTATATAAAAACCCAACCGCATTATACCTATATATTTTGTTCTTCAAATAATATTGATGAATGTTTTTAATATATATATATATATATATATTGTGTGTATAAAAAGATAATTTCTTTTTTTTTTTTCACTGGGGTTATTGATACCTACGTCATTTCATATTTCATTCTTTGTCGTATATCTCACACCAAATTAAGGATTCACTTTTCACGTTATTTTACTTTTAGTTATATCAAACTTTGGAATCACAATAGGATTCTTAATTTATTTTACTGGTTTCTATTCTTTTTCTTTTTCACTTATCCCGTACGATTTTTCTCTAAAACATATGAAACATAGCATAAAGGAATGTTATATGTTTAATAAATAATACTACTATTTTTTTTATAATTATTTAAAAAAAATTAATGTTAAGAGAGCTTTACCTTTATAGTAGATTGACCAAACTCAAATAAGATTAGTTGAAATCTAATAGACTTCAAATACGGATAGTTTGTACCAAAGCAAAAAGAAAAATGTATTAATGTACCAAAAATATAAAATGCACTAAAAGGGGATTTTTTTTATTGGAGTTAATGATTATATTTAACATAGGAGTTTTTTGCGTTAAAAGTTTAGTTATAGTTAATTTTTATATTTAATATTAAATTAATATAATTATTAAATATAAATTTAGAATATAACAGTGCTAATATACTACAAATTTAAAACAAGTTTTTAATTAAGGATATTTTAAGAATATCACAAATAAAAGTAATAAATGAAGAGTGACAATAATAAATTAGGAGCCACTCCCCAAATTTAATCATCAAGACTTTTCTAGGTTGTGAACTAGTTGTAAATATTTATATTTTCAGTAATAATGTATTTATATTGTATATGCAAAACTAGATGTGTGATAGCATTAATACACAAATTGAAGACATTTACTTAATAACTTTGATGCAAGAACATGCATATTTTGAATCTTTTTCTGTTTTTCCTTATTTCTCTTTTTTTAATTATTTATTATAGATGGAACATTTTATTAGAAAGAGTGGTCATTTTTGTACAATATATCTTTTAAATAAACAAAATTCATTTGGTTATGGGAAAGTGAAACTTAGATCTAGAGGCCGAGGAGGATAGCGAAATTCGTCAATTAATATAAATAGAATCATACAATATAGAAACTATTATAAATGTTCAAAAAAATCTATTTAATGCCTTTGAACTCTATTTCTTTTCCTAACCCCATGACAATACAATTTTTTTTATTTGAAATTAATTTTTGTAATTGATTATGCAATATTTTAATTATTCTATGAGTTTAATTCACATGCACTGATAATGTAGAATAATTTTATATTATCATCTAATAAAAATTTTGGGAAGTGTCATGTCTTCAGAGGTAAAGTTATCTAAATATGGATCATGTTGGTAGTTTATTTGATTTCTATTGGATAATAATATAAAATTATTTTATACTATCACTGTAAATAAATTAAATTCTTATTCTATTTATTATAAACATTTTATTGAAAATGAATATAGTTCAATTGTCATTTGTCAAAAAAATTTAAAATAACAATTTTAAAAGTTTAGACAAAAAAGTCTGAAAAATATAAATAAGAAATGTGTTACCAAAGCACAAAATAAAATAATTATTGAAATGTAAAAGGAATAAGAAAATAATAAGAGAAAAATTAGATAAAATATATGTTTTTAATATTTTTGATAGATTTATATTTTAACTGAAATTTAAATGAAAAGATTCCATTTTAATTTTTTTTTATAAGAAGTTGATCAATAAAACATGCATTTTTATTTTTGCATTTATCTATGCCTTAGACAAACCTTTAAGAAATATACATTGGCCATTATTGATTAACATTTTTCTTGTAAAAAGTTAAGATAAATATAAGTTTAAATAAATTTATAAATAATAATAGAGTAAGTTGATTAAAAATAAAATAATTATATATTTGATCAATTTTCTTTAAAGTTGACGTAATTCTATGTTATAAAAAAGAGAGTTGATCCATTAACTTTAATTATTACATAAATCCATAAAAAAAATTAATTGTATATTTGGTATATATAAATAGAAAAATAATGTACTTTGTTAGAAAAAGCATATACAAAACATATGAAAAATAGTAAAATATTAAGATTTATTATTATTATTACTATTATACAATACTATAGAGCTGTTAAAATGAATTAAACCTATTGAGCCAAATTGTTTACCTGTCAATATTAGTGGTTGAACTTAAAGATTGTGGTTCTTCTTGCCTTGCTTTTTACTTTTTTAGTACACAACCTAGTCTACTTCTTCTTCTTCTTCTTCTTCTTTCAATCAACCGTGGCCCTTGCCTTGCTTTTTCCTTTCTTATTACACAATCCATCCTTCTTACTACAACCCATATCTAGTGGGTCATGTCCAATCCATTAAATTCACTGTCAAAGGTGTCAAAAGCTTGATATATCAATTACTTTTAATATATTAAAATTATTTTTTAATTTTAGTTGAATTTAAAAAAGAGGATAAAAATATTTTAAAATAAAACAAAATTTATCTGTATAATTTTAAAATTAAACAAAACTTTTTAGAGATATTCTCAACAATATTAGAGTATCATAAAATATTTTTATGATATTTTTACATGATCTTAAAATTAAATAAAATTATCTTGCAATTAAACATACTTTTTTTAGGATATTTTTGATAATTTCAAAATCACATAAATAAATTTTGATCACTTTAAAAATATATTTAACTATATTTTTGAAGTATGAATAAAATTAAAGAACCACTATAATATACCACAAATGATTGGTATATTTATATATCTCATAATTTTTATTGTGAATTGTAAACTGTATGATGTACCTTGACTTGCACGGTGCAAAATAGCAGTCACCAAAGTCATTACCCAATTCCAAATCCCAATTACACTTGGCTTAAAATTAAGATTTATAAAATAAATACTCATTTTAATTTTTGATAAAAATTTTAAGAAATAAATTAATCATTTAAAATTTAAAAATTTTTAATAATCTTTTGCTGACATTTTACTTTCTTTATACAAAATTTTTTTAAAGGATTAATGCACGTCTATTTTTAAATGGTACGAGACTATTAGATAGTTTTTAAATTCTAGAGGTTAATTTATTTCCTAAAATATTTTTCAGACCAAAATGAGTATTTGAACAACAAAAACAGAATCCCTGACCTGAAATTAAGGAACCCTAAACCTTTCTCACTTCCTCTTCTCCTTTGCCCCGCGTCCCGCTACCTCTCTGCCTCACCTCGCAAGCCGGTCGGCCCCCTCTGTCTTGAAACCTTCCTGCTGGCTGTCTCGACACTCATCTCGTGGTCATATCGTCTCGTCTCTCTCGCTCGTCTCGTGGTCAATTCATCCCCTCGCTGTCTCTCTCTCTCTCTCTCTCTCTCTCGCGCGCGCGCCTAACCATCGGTCGCTGTTCTGGCCCTAGTGCTGTGGAGTTAGTTAGTTACTTACTCTCGCATTACAAATGATAATCATAAATAAAATTGCCTTGCCAGAAAACTTCAATTTTTGGGTAAATGACTCCATTTCTGTATAACTCAGGTCACAGCTGTTCCAACATAGCCATTGCAACAACGTAGAGAGCTGCTTCAGTACGAAATGAGTGCCAACGACGATTCCAAGAATCTGAAGCTCGACGACACCCCTATGCAAATGGATTCCACTGATTCTTCCGCCGTTCAAGTACCCACTCCAAACATGACTCTCTCTTCCTACGATTTTTTGTTCGTTTTGGAAAATGAAAGAAACTGAAATGAAAACTGAATCCTCCCAGTTAGGTTGTGTTGACTTCAGGCGAGTACGCCCTGCTAGCCTCACAGCATAGTTAACCCTAACATTTTTTTTAATTATTAATTGGGTGGGTTTAATCTGGAAATTTGGATTGTGGGAATCTTTTGTGCTCATTTTTTTTTTGGTTTTGGGTTTGGTTTTGAAGGCAAAAGACAAAGAAAAGGTGGAGCTCGCAGAGACTATGAACAAACTGCATATTGAAGGATCATCATCTGGGAATGGATCACCTAACTTCAAAAGAAAACCGGTCATTATCATAGTTGTAGGAATGGCAGGTTATTATATTTCACTTTATGAACTTAGTGGTTCTTGCCTAGTTGCTTTGTTTTTTCATTTTATTTTATTTTTATTATTTTTTTTCTTAAATTTAGTTTTGCTTTATGAATAAAGACTCAAAGAATAAAACCACATTTGTGCTTAGGTAGTGGGAAAACAACATTCCTCCATAGGTTGGTTTGCCATACACAAATGTCGAACATTCGGGGTTACGTGATGAATCTCGATCCAGCTGTCATGACACTGCCATTTGCTGCTAACATTGATATTAGAGACACTGTTAAGTACAAGGAAGTCATGAAGCAGTTCAACCTAGGCCCTAATGGTGGCATTTTGACTTCCCTTAACTTGTTTGCTACCAAGTTTGATGAGGTAAAGATTGCTAATTACTCTCCGAAACTTTTTGTTTTTTTTTTTTTTGTACAGATCTTACTCACTAGTTACTGCCTTTTGAATTAAGTTTTGCTCATATATTGCAATTCTCTAATAACTGTAGTGTCCCTGCCTCGTTTTTACTTTTGGAGGGGCAGCTTCCCTTGAGCTCGTTCGATCTTATGCTCTGGTTTTAGTTTTCTTAATTAAGCTCTTAGCGCAATGTTTGAGATTGTAGTGTGTACCATGATGCCATGATGCACTGACATTCGATCAGTGGCTCATTGTTAGGTCCTTATTTGTTTTTTGTTTTACGATACTTTTGCTAGTTGATATGTTTTGTTGCCATTTCCAGCACTTCAATGCAGTTTAAGAAGTGCTTATGCTCCTCGATTTCAGGTAATTTCTGTTATTGAGAGGCGAGCGGATCAACTTGACTATGTTCTTGTGGATACCCCTGGGCAGATCGAGATATTCACCTGGTCAGCTTCTGGTGCTATCATTACAGAAGCTTTTGCCTCCACATTTCCCACCGTAGTCACCTATGTAGTTGATACACCTCGTTCAGAAAATCCCACCACTTTCATGAGCAACATGCTTTATGCTTGTAGTATCCTCTACAAGACCAGGTTACCTCTCATCTTGGCATTCAACAAGGTTGATGTAGCACAACATGAATTCGCCTTGGAGGTATAGTTTATTTCTGACGAAGCTTCTTGTCTTTAGTGTTAACTACATATGATGTGCTGTGGAGATTAGTTACTTGTAGTTAACAAAATGATCAGATGTGTTGATATGTTAATTCATTAACAACTAATTGAAATTAATTTGTAAATCTATTTGTGCAACAGATTATCATATTACATTGAATCACATTTCACCTATTTTGGTAGTTTTAGCTTCAAAGTTGTTTAAACCACAAAATATTGTTGGCTTTTTAGAACTTGGTTTGTTGGCCATGTGTTTAAAGTATAAGATGGATAAATAAAGACATTTGGGCTGTATCTATGATGAAGTTGGGCTGCACGGTAGAAGATATCCAAAGACCAGAAAAGGAAAGATTCAAGTTGATGGCATTATTTTCCTTTAAAGTGGGAGGTGGACAGAATTGTTACTCTTTTAAATTATCACTTTGGGATTTTTATTTGTATCACCCTTGTGTTGCATGCCCAGACTTTGACAGTGTCACATGTATAACACTAATCAAGAGGCCTTATGCTTAATGGAGTTAAGGTAAATACATAATTTCAATTTTAACATATTGGAGTGAAATTTAAATATTGATGGACAAAATATATGTTTCCCCTTTCACATTGGAGAATTTCTTGCGTAGAGAGGTTGAACTACTTTCTTTTAAACCTGGGTTTTATGGGTTCCTTCCATTGCATCTTTGAGCTGAATCTCTTTGTTTCTGCTCACGAAAATATAATGAGACTACTCTGTGTGCTGCAATTCCCCACCAGTTCATTGTTGATTTCATATTGATCCACTCCTCTCCCTGTCTGTTGAACTTGCTGTTCTGGCTTGTTTTTGTATCTTGCCAAATTTGTTTTGATTAATACCTTTTGTTGAATTTGTTATATCTAGTGGATGGAAGATTTTGAGGCATTCCAAGCAGCAGTAAGTTCAGATCACTCGTACACGTCAACTTTAACTCAGAGCCTTTCTCTTGTGCTAGATGAATTCTACAAGAATTTAAGATCAGTTGGAGTTTCTGCAGTTTCTGGTGTAGGAATTGAAGCCTTCTTCAAGGCTGTTGAAGCTAGTGCAGAGGAATACATGGAAAACTATAAGTATTGTCTAAGCTTGGCAGTTTTTTTTATTAGTTAGCTTCACCATCATGTCACTATTAATTTAGCATTATTGCTATTGTGATTTGTTTCTAATGGTTAACCTATTAACTTTATTGTGTTGTGCTATGTTTAGGGCTGATCTTGATAAAAGACGCGAAGAGAAGCAGCGTTTGGAGGAAGACCGAAGGAGGGAGAACATGGATAAACTGAGGAGGGACATGGAGAAATCTGGGGGAGAAACTGTAGTCTTGAGCACTGGTTTGAAAGACAAAGAAACAAGTAAAAGCATGATGGATGAGGTTGCAGAGGATGAGGAAATGGATGATGATGATGATTTGGGTATATATACCGAAGAGGAAGATGATATAGATGAGGACGAAGATGAGGAGGTTGATAGGTTTGCCTTGTAATGTGATTTCATCACTAGCTCTGTTTTATCGGAGCTCTACCTTTGTATAGGACCTTGACTTTCATTTGGTACATGAATACGACCTTGAGAGTTTGACTACTAAATACTAATTAATGAACCATTTTGTTTCCTATATTCTGTTAGCGTTTGACTAGGCTCTTTTCTTGTGTGATAAGGGATTTTGAGAGGCTTTTCCATAGTTTGGTTTAATTAATTGGTTGGTCTTTATATTTTCGCTGGTTTTTCAAATAGGTCTTTATAAGAGGAGAACAAGAAGAAGGCCCCCCCGCCCCCCGGGTTTATCTCTATTAGTCTGAAAATATGTAAATTAACTTCTGAATTTTCTTCAACATGCATTTTAGTCTTTGTTAAATTTTCATTAATTATTAATGAAAAATAAATGTATTATATCCTGTCTGAGCTTTGGATTATATGCACTTAAGTCTTTAAACTAAAAAATGACATACAATTTGATATTTTAAACTTTTTTGAACATGTATTGTTTTTGTTAATAACAAATGAAAAAGTTAATAGAAAAGTTAATTTATACATTTAAAAAAGTTTATGAGTCAATTTATACGTTTTTAAAATGCTGGAGATGAAGTGGACATGATTTATAAATTATAGGGTAAATTGTTTTTTTCCCCTTAGTTCAAAGGTCTACTCAAGAACAATTGTTAATATTTGTTAGAGTAAGACTCAAATTGATTTTCAAAAAAATTGTGAGAGATAATAAATTAGAAAGTGATAAATTGGGTTTCAATTTTCAAGTTTTAATACATAATAATTAAAAAAATCTCATCACTAAGCCATACTAACAGATTTTTTTTTTTTTGGGTTTAAAAAACTATAAGTTATATCCATGATCTTTTTTTTAACAAAAAAACCATTACTATAAGTTATACCTATGGAATATAACATTTTTCAAATTTGATAATAAAAGATATAGTGATAGAATAGTTTCGGTGGGTAATTACTAAGGTATTTTTTTTATGGTTTGTATTACTGTCCCTAAAACTTATAGTGGCACACTAATAATTGTGGGTATATGTGTATGACTTTCTCTAGCAATCATGTGTACAATTACTAAATATTATAGTGATAGTAGAAAAAAACATGTGACGGACCCAGCTATCCATCGGTATAAGTTTTTGGGACTATATCCATAGTTTTTAGGTAATTGATTCGTTGGTCCTTCCATGTTATGGACTAACGTTAGTCTCACTTAAGATAATCCCAAATGAACCCCTCAACATTCTCCAATGATATTGTGGAATAGGGTCTCATTTTTTTTTTTTTTTTTTATTTACAAACAAATTCTTTCTTTGCTTATCCTTTTCTTGTTGGAGCAACTTTTATGGCAATGTAAATCCTAAACCTGCCAGATCCATCGAGATTGACAGCTTGATGTTTGTGTGGGTGGTTGCGGACGGCATTTTTGGAGTTGCTGCAGGAGACAGGGTTTCCATCTGCAAAGAACCCTCCTTTAGTTTACATTGAATAGCCTTGGAGAGAGGTTATTTGATGTTGAGAGCATTTGGAATGAGAAAAAATAGGAATTGATTTGATTTATAAATCAAATTTTATGTTTAGATATTTTAAAAATGAGAAATAATTTTATTTGTCAAATTCCATGGATTTAATTGTTTTGTAATTAAAATCTTATCACAATTGAAAGGATTTGATAGGAATTGATTTGATTTTAAATTTTAAGTATAAATAAAATCAAATTAATTCCATTTTAGTTATTCCAAATGCTATCTTTTGTATTTTAAACATAAAAATGAATTTCTAAATAATTTTAAAACCTATTTTATATAATTATTCCAAATATATGATTTAACTTATAAATCAAATCAATTCAAATTATTTCAAATTAAATCAAATCAAATCCTATTTTAAACCATTTCAAACACTACCAAAGGGATTTGGGGATACACTTTAAAGGATTCCGACCTGGACAATATGTTTCATTACCTACATTGAATGTTTGAAGGGGGAATCAAATCATGGTGCTTTTGGGTTGACAGGTTATTGCAGAAGAAGAAACAGAAGAGAGATAGCTCATGTTAGATAAGATGTGGATTTCCAATGCTTGAAAATGTTTGGACATGATTATATAAGATGTGGACTTCCAACTGATGACTTGAATCAATGAACAAGCAATATCATTCAATACCAGCGTCTAGGTGAAGGCAACACTAGTCATTGTTCAACAATTACAAGGTCAATGTTCTTATGCACTTTGTGTGGGTAGATCTGTGATTGTAGGTGTTAACAACATTTTTATGTGCTTCCAAAGACCTTTCCAAGGGTTATCCATGTGTGATAGCCAGAACCATGGTAATCAATTGTTCTAACTGGAAGTTGGTGGAAGCCGTCAGCTAGCCATTCCACCACTCGTGACAAAGAGATAAGGACTCGCATGCAAATATTAAACACTTTAAACATTTAAAATTGATTTCTTTGTGCTAAAACACAGGCAGCATAATTGCCGTTCGATTTTAAATAAAAGGCATCGAACGGATGTGATCATCCTACACGCGGGTGGGACTAACATTAGTCCATAACTTGAGCGGACCAATGAATCGGTCACCTTTTATACCTGTGCCTGTAGGTTTTTTTTTTTTTTTTTGGGTGTTACTAAGTGTCAATTTTTTTTATGGTGGACGTGGATATATGGTAATAATGCAACATATTAATCATGCGCTGCAAGTTTGCATTATAACAATGGAATGTGGCTATCAATTCTTCTTTATAAATGCTTTAAACTTTATTTCTTTAACTAGCCTTTAGAGATTTTAATGTTAAACTTATTTTTATTCATACATTTTAATTATTGTTTATTCCTAATCATATAGATTATGAAGTGTGATATGATCATGCGAATAGCAAATTCTATTGCGGATGCCCTTGCGAAGCTTGGAGCAACCTCTTCCGATGGCCTTCATTTGTGGTCCGAGCCACCAACGAGTATTTAGCATATGGTCACCTCAGACTATATAGGGAGTAGTTAGTGGGGTTGTTTTCTTTTGTTTCGTTTTCTTTAATCTACCAAAAAAAAAAAAAAATAGATTATCCTTTAATATTTTTTTTATAATAAGTCATGACAGTAATTTTTTAAAATACTCTTATATGATAATATGATTCTCCATAAGATTATATATTAAATAATTGTATAATTGAGTGTGGGATTGTATAATTAAATACAACTTACTCCAGGAACAGTATGCTGATTGTACAATGCTCTAATTACTTGGGATATGTTTGATTTAATTTTTAGAAGAATTACTTTTGAAATAGTTAAATTGAAAGATATTTTTTAGAGGAATTACTTTTAAAAAAATTGATTTATATTTAATTTGAGTATATCAAAAATAAGTTTAAGAAAATAATTTTATTTAGATATAATAAAATAAAATTATTTTTAGTTGTTAATATGAGAATAATAGTAAATTTTTTTCTTAAAAGTACTTTTTCTAAAATGAAAAATAATTTTAAGAATACTTATCCTAAAAGTATTTTTAGTTACTTAAAAAATACTTTTGATGACATAAAAAATTGCCAAATAAATAGAATTATTATATAATTTCATTTTCATATCAATAAAAATACTTTTGGTGATCCTAAAAATGTAACCAAATGGGCTCCTAATCAGCTTCTTCTAAGGTAGCATATTTTATGAAAACAATAACATGCACGACAAACATCTTTTATGACAGGCATTAAAAATTATAATCCACCCCTTTTCCACAGATAGATTAATATATATAGATCCACAACCAAATAAGTCATTTGGCGGAAAAAGGATAGAGTCAAGAAAGTAATTTGATAGAGTATGGGCTACCATATTGATACTTTTATTGTTTTACTAAACTATTTTCAAACACATAATTGGGTGCCAATAATTCTAAAAGAAATTGTTTATAGAATAATTGTATAAAAGTCATGTCCATAGTTATTATTTATCAAATAAATGAGATCAAAAGTCTTAGTGTTATGACGGACCACCTCCAGCTATGAATTAATCACTCAAAGTAAAGATTGAAAATCAAAATCCACCCCTCCTTTATGTTTATTTGTAACTCCCAGTCACTCTGATTTGTTTTAAATGTATAAAACTAGTATGGTAACTCGTATGATGCATTTGGTTTATTATTCTAACATAGTCATAAAAATATAAAACTATTTATAAAAGGGATATAAACTTTTAAATTTATAAATAAATAATAACTAACAAATGATATCTATAGAAATCAATATTATTTGTTTGCAAAAGCATACTCTAGATTGCAATGTAGTAAATAATTTAACTAATGTATATGAGATTCATTTATATGCATTGATAGTATAAAAGAACTTTACACTATCAACCAACAGGAATGCAAGAAAGTACCAAATTATGGTGGGTCTCTCATCATAGTGGGTGGTTACCTAGTATGATTTGACATTTCTTTTGCATTTCTATTGGTTGACAGTATAAAGTCAGTGCATGCATACAAATTAAACTCCAAATGCAAATACACGAAAAAAAAAAGTAGAGTATTAATCATGTATATATAAAAAGAACTAAATGTACACACGAACCAAACTGTTGAAGCTTATAAAATTTTATAATAGGAAGATCATACAACAAAAATATGCATTTGAAGTATATAGTGCTTCAAGTGTTTATGATAATATTCATTCCTTAGTCAACTTGAGTTATCCCACATATATATGAAGTAAATTCCAAGGTGGAAACAGGAAAAGAATTGTCAATCACCACACTATTAGACTGGAATGTACTCCCAACTTGAGAACCTAAGGCAGGAGCACTCACAGGGGAGGGTTCGGAAGATGTGACTCCTCACAGAGGGATGTGCTATGCACTATGGTAGCTAGGTGCTCCACTAAATTCGGAGCGACCGAAGTAAGAATCTTGAGTCTTGACTTTCTTAGTTGCCTTCCTAACAGCCTTTCTATCCGCCTTGCCAATTTCAATCTCTAAGGTGGCGTTCACTGCTTCTGCATATGTAAGCTTCCCAATCTGAGGTGACAATGTCGTAAAATATGGATCAGCCAATTCCCTCATAAATCTGGCAGCTCTCATGTGCTCAGTATCCACTAGATGTGGAGCATAACGTGACAACTAGGTAAACTTTGCGTCATACTCCGCAATGGTCATCCCTTGAGTTTGTGTCTTAAACTCGGAGGCAAATCTTTCTCTTGTACTTGCAGAAAGGAATCTCATTATAAAAGCATCAGTAAATTCTTCCCATGTCATATGTAACATCCCGAAGAAATGGTACTTCTAATTAGCACTATTAATTGAATTATTTTGTTTTATTAAAGAGATACATCTAATTAAGAAATAAGAAAAAATGCCCCTGTGTAAACTTTTGGTAATTGCAGCCTTGCCCAGAATTTTTAATAATAACATGTTGACCCCTAAAGATTTTTTTCCATAATTACCCCTAAACTTTTTAGAAAATAATATTTAGGTCCCTAGATTAATATAATTAGCAGAATAAGGTTTTAAACGAAGCAGAACCACGTAGCGGAAACGTAGAAACCCAATTCTTGGCCAATTGGGCCACGGAAGTGTCCACATGTGAAATGACGTGGGATGCCCCTAGACTTGCCCATAATTACGAAAATGCCATTAGTTACGGAAACCAAACAGAAAATATTAAAGGATTTACAAAAAAGCGAAAAGATAACAATCCCAAAGAAACAGTGCAATTGATTTGTGCTGTTAATCAATTTATTAGAAAAATAAGAGTAATTAGGGATGAATTATAAATACTAAAGCAAAAAGGAATTTATATTGTTATATAAAAGACTATAAGAAATTATTTAGTATAATGTCCGGAATTACGCTAAGTTTAATATACGTTATTAATCGATTTATTTGACTTTATTGACTGTGTAGAATTAATTAGAAGTTAATGAAAGGTTAATTAGGATTTAATTAGATGTTAATTAGAGAGATTTGGATTAGAAACAATTAAAATAGAAACATAGTAAACCTCATAAAATTCTTCATAATTGTTTTGCCGATTTGAAGGAAATCGGTAGAATTTCCGTATTTTAAATTGTCGGAACCGAATCAATAGGATTATGTGATGAAAACCCTAGGATAAGTGGCTGAAATTCAGCCACCATTCTTCCACCTAAGTGGTGCCAAGTAGCTGCCCAAAGAGTGGAGAAACTTGGCTCACTCACCACCACCACCAAAGCCTCCACCAATCACAAGCCACAATACTTAACTAACCACATTTTAAAATATCATAATCTTTCTCAACTCCCCTTATTTTTGTGCTCCCTCCATCAGCTACCCATTCTTCTTTCTCTCTTCTCCAATTCCACTCCTTCTTCCTCCCATCTCCAAGCTCTACCTACTTCCTCCACCAAAAACTCAAATCTAGCTAGTTTCTACATTAATTTGAGATAGGATTCAACTTTTGTTCTTGATTTCTATGGATTGTGGCTGTTTGAAATTCTACTTTGCTTCATTCATTTGGTGATATATTGGATGTATTTGATGGTTTATGGTTGGATGATCATGAAATCTTGAGTTGGAATTGAAGTTAGAAGGAGAGAACTAGAAGAAGTGGAGAATCAAGATGCTGTCTAGATGAGAAACCCTACAGCAGTCCATACAATGGAGTGTATGGCTCCGTCTATAGCCATTTAAATTTAATGAAATTATTTTTATATGAAACTAGACATCTAGGGCTTTCCAACCATATAAATTATAAGGCCATTGGATTAGTATTGAGTGAGATACGAATTTTTGAAGTTTACCTTAAAATTTTGACCCCGATTTTGAGTAGACTCGAATTCGAGGGACATAACTTGCCCTATACTCCTTCAAATTGAGTGAAACTATTTTACTAGAAAGCTAAGACATAGATAAAAGTGCAATAAAAATTTCAGAGTTAGATTCGATCTCAATTGCTCCTAGTAGTTCAAGGAATTTGTCCTACGTCCAAACTTGGCTAAAATAGGGTAGTCCAGAGGGGTCCAATTTTGGAGCTTATAACTCAAGCTATACTCAAGAAAATGAAATGGGACTTCTTGAAAATGAAAAGCTTTAATATGATACAACTTTCGTATGATTTAAACTAGTTTTCAATTTTTAGTGAATTTTTACTTTTGAGTGTTTAATTTTGGCCAACTACAGGGCAGACTGAGATAGAATTTAAATAACTTAAGCTACATTTATCAAAATTAGATGGGACTAAAGAGGTTAGAAAATAGACACATAACATTTCAACATATCCAAAATTCAGGTCTAAATGAGTTCAAATGAATTTATGGCCTAAGTTACAAAAACCAGGTAAAATCAAAAGGAAGTGGCAGAAAACTAATTCAAGATCAAGGTTATGAAACTTTGTCTGATTTTTGGAGCATCTATACCTTGCATTGATTTTTCTGTATGAATGACTGTCTGGTTGACTGGTACTATTCATGGAAAATCGGATTTGATCCGTCATGCTGCCGATTTCGGCAGAAGCATATGAAGTTATGATAGCTTGTGTTAGGAAGATTTAAGTTATGAATATGAAATTCTAAAAGCAAGAATGTTCGAAAGTAAGTGCACTATAATGCATATAAACATTGTATGATGATATGATCATGATTCCTTTTATGAAAGACGGCATCTTTGCATGCAAAAGAAGAGATATATAAATATATAAGGATGAATCCCTTCACTCGGAGGTAGTTATTTGGATCCTCCCTATGAAGGCAGTTAAAAGATATGATGAAGGTTCCATATTCCTAAGGAGTATGACATGGTGATCACACCTTGATGGGGTATGACATAGCGATCATACTCTGGAATATGGCATGATGAGCACATCCTAAGTTATGTGATATGGTGATCATACTCTGGAATGTGCATGACAAGTAAAGGAAATTAAGAAAAATTGCACTCTGAGGATGGCGATAAGTAATGCCTAGGTGTGTCAAGAAAGAGAGTTATAGAAAAGTAAAGGAAGGTTAAATAAGTGCCTTTGTGTGTGTGTGTGTGTGTGTGTGTGTATATATATATATTTTCCGATATTCTTGTTATGCTAAAATTTACTATATTTGTGAGTGTTGTGACTGCCATACTAATTATGAAATAGGAATTGATCATATAATTGCAATGTGATTCAAGCTTGAATAAAATGAACTCTGCTTCGGATAATATATTTTTGAACTATAAAACTGAACAGTCTATATAACATGCTCACCTTTTTCATAATAAACTGAAGCAGTTAGAGATAATAACAATGATACGGTATGAAATTTCTTAGTGAATCATACTAAGAATTTAAAATTTTCACTCCTGTTTCCGTATTATCTCTAGATAGTTCGAGAAGATTCAAAGATGGCTGAAGTTACTGTCAAATAAGGTTCGCTCAGGTAATAGTAATAACTCCAGAGTGTGGTCCTATGACTTAAGTATAGTACTATACAGAGGAGGACGTTACATCATAGGTGGTGACCCAACTGGTCTCGCCTATAGCATATTCTTGTACCACTGCTGAGCCAAACCTTCTAATTGATAACCGACGAGTTCAAACACTCTGGTGGTGGAACACCTTGATGTTCTAATGGCTTTACCCACCTTGCCTATAAACAACTGTGGATTTTCCATCACCAAATTACCAGAGAATGTGGGTGACTTCAAATTAAGGAATTCTTGCACGGACACCTTTGTGCCTAGAAAGGGTGGAGCCTGTCTCTGAGCATGTGGACTAGCCTTCACCCGAGGCTATGGCCACAACCCCTACTGGAGTCCCAACAGCTTGATGCAACTTGCGCATTCTAGCAATTACTTTGGCCATACTCTTTTCAAGGGCTGGCTTTGCTACCCGCTGAACTATTTGACCTTAGCCTCAGGTCCTGCCTCTGCCTCTACCTCTGCCCCTATCCCCATGCATAGGGGAAAAGGCCCTCTCTGATCCAATGTCTAAGGGCTCGTTTTCCTTAATCCGTTGCCCCTGGGGTTGCACCCTAGGTGTCATCTCCACCTATTCAAAAGAAGAAACATTTTAGATTCTAAACAGAGATTACAAGAATTCAAATTTTTAGGGAAAATCAAAGGCAAACAAAAAGAAGTTCCCTAAAGCCTCTGGTAGCATTGCGTTTTGTGGAAATGGGTTGACAACCATTTACACAATAGTAATCCTATTAAAAGACATTTGCTCCATCAATTGCAGAAAGACCTAACTAGGCTCTCATACCACCTTTATTATGATCCACCTCGGAGTCATGACCAATGCTTAAAGATAATGGACCTCTAGCAAGCCTAGGATATCCAATTTTTCACAAAAATACGATCTTTCCCTTGTTTTCTGGCTTCCCTATTATAGCCAGACCTATACCAACCAATCAATCAGCATATATCCAAAAGTGAGGCTCTTAGAGTACTCTTAAGTAGTTTGCATGCATACTAATATTCCTTTCCCATAATAGCAACATATTTGGATATACATATATACATGTGCTTTACACATCACATGTACAAGGGAACATTGTTTTAAAGCAGTAAGGCTCTGACACAAACATTCCTTCTAAAATGAATCATCAGATCATAAGAACCCTATATGTGGGTCATGAAACAACTCTAAGGTGGCAGCTATGTCCAAAATCTTAAAACAAAAGTTTACAAAAGGCCTTCACGTGTAGAGGGGCTATCCAAAAGTGTCTGCACTCTATGAAGTTGGAGGAACGAAATCAGGTGCAACACTAGAGTTTGAAATAGGAAGGGAAAGTGGGTGAGTCCAACTAACTCAATAAAGGGCAATGAAGCTATAACATATGAGGACAAGCTCGAGGAGGTTTCCAATTCTGAGAAACATCCAAACAAGGGTTAGCCTTTTTAGATTCAACTAAGTCGATGGTGTGTGTTGGCCTTACACACACGCACCGAGCTACATCTTTGCTAGCTAGGTTCGGATTAAGGTGCACCAAGGCTAGCATTAGCTACCTTTCAACTAAGATTCCTCCTGCAATATATATAAAAGTAAAGTAATATAAATTAATAAAAGCTAAAGTAATAAATAGCAAATCAAATTCCTAATAAGCAGAAGTAATTAGCAAGGATCAGAAATCCAGAATATAATGTACTCCATAATTCAGTTCACTAATCCAAACAATAGTTTAGAGCTTGTCCTTTCGTTCATAAAATTTGTAATTTGTTTTTGAAAATCTTTTAGATCTTCAATAAGTTCCTACCGGTTTGTTTCTCAAAATCGAATTAAAACAATTATTCATAAAAGGTTGGGTATACAAAATTATATAGCACTTATGCAACTTGGCAAAGTATTCATAATTGACCAATCATATAGGAATAACTTTAAATATATATTCAAAAATCAAACCAACATTAATGGCATAAATCATGTAACATCCCCATACAACATAATAGAAAATGATAAAAACATCCATGGGCAAAGTTTTGTTATTCATAACCTTGCCCTTGAACTTTTTAGAAAATGATATTTAGATCCCTATACCAATTAAATTAGCAGAATAAGATTTTAAACGAAGTAGAACAACGTAGCGAAAACACAGAAACTTAAACCTCGGTTGATTGAGCCACAAAGGTATCCACATGTGAAATGATGCGGGATGCCCCTAGACTTGCCCATAATTACGAAAATGCCATTAGTCATGGAAAACAGAAAACAGAAGGCCCTAAACTTGCACAACATTTAAGTTACCCCGTTAATCGATTTATTCGATTTTATTGAGTTTGTAAAGTTAATTAAAAAGTTAATTAAAGGTTAACTAGGAGTTGATTAGAAGTTAATTAGAGAGATTAGGATTAATAAGAATTAAAATAGAAACATATAAAACCTCACAAAATTCTTCAAAACCGTTTTACCGATTTGAAGGAAATCAGTAGAATTTCGGTATTTTTAACTGTCAAAATCTAAACCAACCAAATTTAACCTACTAAACCCTATTTCAAGTGGCTAGAATTTAGCCACCTCCCTCATCAAAGTGGTGCCACTCATGCCACAAAAAGTGAGCATAGTTGGCTCACTTATGAGCCACTTCTTCCACCTACCACCTCTATATCAAATTCATAAATCCTTTCTTACTTCCTTCAAATTTTTGGCTTCCTTCTCTCCCTTACAGACCTCTCATCATTCTTTCTCATCTTCCTTCCGTTTCACTTCATTTCTCTTCCATTTCCAAGCTCCAAGCACCTCCAACATCAAAACTCTTCATCTAGTCAAGCTATCTTTCAATCTAGAGGTAGAGATTCAACTTTGTTCTTGTCTTCTTGGGCATGGGTGACTGATTTGGGGCTTTCGTTTCTTACTTCTTGATGTGATAATTGGATGTATATGATGATTATTGGTTGGTTTAATGGCTGTTTTTGTGTTTAAAATCGATTAAGGAGTAGAAGAGGATGAGAATAGAAACATGTGAGAGGCTGAAAGACCAAAATTCCTCGGCAGTCCATACGGTAGAGTGTACGGCTATGCCTACAGCAGTTTAACTTTAATGAAACTATTTTTATGTGAAACTTGTAACACCCTAATAAACCCATACTACGCTTAAGTCGTATTACGGCGTTTTATTAGTTGTTACTTATACTCGTGGAAAACTAAACTTCGCTTGAAATTAAATTACGCGGAAAACACGGTAAAATTTTTTTCTTTTTCTTTGAAATACGTCATCACTTTTGGAAAGTAAAGCCTTGCGCGAGAAGATAGCACTAAACGAGCGTATCGCAAAGATTTCAGTATAAATTGAAGGAACAAGGGATAAATCAAAATATCATGCATTCAAATTACTACTACAACCACATAAATATAATTAATCTCATAATATCCAACAATACATAAAAAGGGAACTCATGGTCATGCCATGGCCCCAAAATCAAAGGTACATAAGTCTGACAAGGTCCAATACAAAATGAAATACAACGGATAAGGAGTAATAAATGGAATAGGCCCACGTAGACATAAGCTGACTTCTCTGTCCTTTCCACGCCCTTCAATCGGATGGACTCAGGTTCTCGAGTGTCTGGTCCCCCTCGCTCCTTGGCCTCGGGGAACACGAGGAGTACGGATGATGCGAGGGTGCCTACTGATCACCTCAATGCGACGAAAACGATGACCTGGGGTATGGCTGGCCACAGAAGAACGTGCCTCGGAGGGGTCCTCCTTAGACTCGGCAGGGTGATACTCGGGGAGCGGCGGCGAAGCGGCCCTAGGAGTGGCCGTCGAGCTCACCTCTATCACAGGGATCTCCAGCGAGGGTGCGAACTCGGCTGCGGGCAAACCCGGCGACATCGGCTCCATCTCGATGTCGGGTAATGGCTCGGGCGGAAAATCCCAAGGACCTAGGGGCTGTCCAAGGTGAGCTGAAGAGACGTCTACGGGGGCTGGCGGGTTTTCTGGCTCCTCTTCCTCAAAAATTTGACCCAGATAAAAATGTGTACGAACTACTGTGGTGGTCGTGGCCACAATAGCGTGAGTATCCCCGCCATAAGCCCACTCATGGTGGGGAGGGTCCATGCTCCATTCCACGGGGTGAGCCATGAGTATCTGGTGACGAGACGGAAAAACAACTAGGGTGAGAAATAAGATTTCTCAGTAGGACTCGACCCTAACACGTAAGTGTCATCGTCATCGTCCCAGCCACTTCGGTTTTATAAATAAAAATAGTGAGCATGCATCAAATTCAATTCTTAGATTTTCGAAAACATGAGTATCCGAAGCGGATTCAATTTTTAACATACCTTCTAATCATTTGTATCATAATAATCATAAGCACAAGTGTAATCGTATAAAACATGCATGTCCAAGCTAGAAGATTCTCTTAACTTCTTTCCTTTTCTAGGGTTTTGGACCGAAGTCCGTTTTTCTTTTCTTAACTTGACTTTATCTTTTCACCCACTAAACATAAATGGTAATGAGCTCATACCGTGGCCGTCGCCACCATAGAATTTCGGTACTTACACTAGCTGGGTCATGCCATGCCTCATGTAAGACCTATCCCCTATACTCACACTAGCTGGGTCATGCCATGCCTCATGTGGGTCGTGGGTGAGGGGAAACTTAAATTAGGTTACCTTCCCTTTTGAATGATCACTTACTTGAATTAAACTTCTTCTTATTTAAGCATTATGATGCAAAATATTTCTAAGTCCATAATTCTTACAAAATTTCGGCGGCATAATGGCTAGACCGAAGCTTCCCAAAATTTTGCCAAACAGAGAAACCAATATCATAGTATCATCAAGCATCATATCATATCATCATTATCATATCATCATCATCATATCATCATATCATCGTCATCATGATCATCATCATAACATCATGCTTGCACATAAACATAGGCATATTCTCAAGCAACATTTTATGAGCTTAGCTTAATAAATTGGGTGCAAGCTTTTAATTGAGGTTGTCTCTTGTGTAAACTTCTTTTATTGGGCATAATGCCAATTTTGTCTAATGTCCTTTTTGATACTTTTTAAGTTGAATTATGAGGGTTCTCTAATGCTTAATGTAAGGGTATTAATGTCTTAAAGCTTATTTCTTCTTATTCTTTAACTTTTACCCTAACCAGTTTTACTTTTACAGTGGGGCAATAACTTTGAACATTCACCATAATTTCATCTTTTACTCTTTTATTTCGAATTTTTGTGTGGATATACTTCTCTGAGTCTATTTTTAAACAAAACAAACCCCACTTAAAAATTCATTTTGTAGCTTGAGTTATGCATATTTTATTCTGACTGTTCAGGATTGAAAGTTTATCTCGGGTTAGTGGCTTGTCCACTTCACTGGGAGTTTCTCACATGGAATCTGACAAAACTATTTTATGGGAGTGTTCCTCTATGTCTTAGCTTTCTAACAAACTTGGTCCCACTCAAAAATGTTATGTATAACTTGAGTTATGCATGTTTTATTACCTACTGCCCGGACAGAAACCCATCCAGGAACAGCAAACTTTGAAAAATCATATCTCTCTCGTTTTAAGGCCAAATCTCACATATTTTACATGTATGAAAAGCTCTTTGAGTCTACTTTCATAGAAAATTAGTTTCGTTGCATTTTGAGTTTTGTAGCAATAAATATACTGCACGCTTTACAGACTGCCAGAATTCTAGATTTACTAGTTTTTAAGTTTTTCACTTCAAGCTTATGGAGAAATTGTTATATCACTTCAAATCACCATTTTCATGTTTTAACTCATCATCATACTCAAAGTTTTAGTCACCAAAATCAGTATTTTGAAACAAACTAAAGCATGATACATAAAAACCACCATACCACAAAATCTCTTTTCAAAACAACATTTTCATCAAGGCAAGAACACTCATAAGGCAAGATGTGGTCATGAGACCTTGAAGCAAGTCCTAAAACCACCTAGCTATAAAGAGCATAGGAGATTCTAGGGCTTGAAAAATACATGAGAAAGAAGAGTTAGAATCACCACCCAAAGTGTTTCTCTTGGAAGTTTGAAAAATGAAGTGGTTGGAGATGGCCTCCTTCTCCTTGAGCTTGATATGGGGGCTAGGTGAGTGTTTGTTTTATTTCTCCAAGAACCAAAGAGGGTGGTCTTTGAAGGGCTTGTGAGAATGGTAAATGGAGATGAGTAGGAAGTAGTATGAGGGTTGGAAGAACACAATGAAGCTTGGAAGAAGAAGAGAGTATGAGACTTGGAGAGAGGAGAGAGAAGAGAGCTTTATGTTTTAGTGAGAGGAATGGAAAATGAAAATGGGGGAGAGAGAATGGGCTGATGGTGGCGCAAAAATGAGGGAGAAAGGTGATGTGATTTTGCTTCTTACACAAGCTAGGGAGTGGAAAAATCTTGGGGCAAAAGGTTGTGTTGTGTTTCCTTTGAGTCTTGGAAATTGGGTAAAGACTATGTAGTGTTTTTGTCAAGTGGTTAAAAGCATGAGCTCTCTTAGGATTTGGCATTGGATGGCTAGGATCACACCAAGTGTCATTATCTTGATGAAGGAGAGTACAACTCTTGTCATGACTTAAGGGATCTACTAATATGGACTCTTGATCTTGTGGTGTATGATGAGAAAGTAAATGGATGGTTGGATATGGCTCTTGCTTTGACCAAACTTTAAAACCATAATTAAAGGGAAGTTTCTACATCTTTATAATTGTTGTAATTATCTAAATGTTAATTAATTCACTTGGTTTAAATTACTCGTTAGCACATTTTAATTAAGAAGGATTTTCCTCATTAATTTTGTAAGAAGATGTGAAGGTTAATGTGATTAAGTTTTGAGACTTATATGCTCTTAGTTAATTAGATTAGATCACCTTGATTTTATGTTCTAAATCATGGATTAATAAGGATTGGGCAATTAGGCTTTTAATTGTAACTTTTAATGCATTAAATCTCAATTGTCGACTTGTCTTTAATTTACTAAGCTCTTGCTCTCGAGATTAATCGATTAATTCTCAATTAATTGTTAACCCCTCTAATTAGCCGGGAACACCGAGCTAATTAACTTGGGTGAAAATGGGGATGTTACAAAACTAGACATTCAAGGCTTTCCATACATATATAATATAAGGCCATTGGATTAGTATTGAGAGAGATATGAATTTTTGAAGTTTGACATAAGTTTTTGAGTTTGATTTTGGGCAAACTAGGTTGTTCAGGGCAAAACTCACCCTATACAGCTTGGAATTGAATGAAACGAACTTTTTTAGAAAGCTTAAGAATATCCCATAAAAATTTCAGAGTTAGATAAGGTCCCATTTGCTCCCAGTGGCTCGAGAAAGTTGCCTTATGTCCAAACCGGGCCAAAATAGGGTAGTTTAGGAAGGTCAAATTTCGGGGCTTATAACTCAAGCTCCACTAAAGAAAATGAAATGGAACTTGTTGAAATGAAAGCTTGTCCTGTTAGCTTTAATATGATACCAATTTCGTATGATTTGAACTGATTTTCGACTTTTAGTGGATTTTTACTTTTAAGGGTGTAATTCTGGCCAGCTACAGGGTAGGTCGGGATAAAACTTACATAACTTGAGCTACATTTATCAAAATTAGATGGGACCAAAGAGGTTAAAAAATAAACACATAACACTTTAACATATCCAAAATTCAGATTTAAATGAGTTAAAATGAATTTAAGGCTTAATTTCTAAAAACGGGCAGAGTTGAAGAATATGAGCAGGATTTCCAAAATTAAAGGATTTGGCACCTTAATGCATATATGAGTTCAATTAAAGTCTAAGTGTTGCAATTCCATGTTGGTACTTGAAAGATTAATGCATTATATTTGATCTCTTACTGTGACTGACTGTCTTCTGAAACTGGCACTATTCATGAAAAAACGGATCTGATCCGTTATGCTGTCGAATTTACGGTAGAATTGTAAGGAAGATATGAGCATTTGTATGTTATGAATATGTATGTGGAAATCATGTATGCAAGAATATATGAAAGTAAGCGATGAAGCATATGCATGATTATGTATGAAAATAAAAGGATATGAACATATTAAATGTGGATCCCTTCACTTGGAGGCAGTTATGAGATCCCTCCTTGTGAAGGCATTTAAATAAGACAAGATTGGGTCCTTTCACTTGGAGGCAGTTATTTGCGTCCCTCCAGGTAAAGGCAATTAAAAGATAAAGATATGGGTCCCTTCGCTTGGTGGCAGTTGCACATTAGGTCCCTTCCTGTGAACTAAAACTTTTGGGTCCCTCTATGTTGAAGGCAGATAGCCAACTGAGTGCCTTCGACCTAGAGGCATGTGGGTCCCTTTGCGGGTCAGTACTGTGTGACGACAGTCACGAGTTGAACTCACTCCTAGATCAAACTACCCAAGGGCAGTAAAGATGAAAGATTAAAACATATGCAAGCACCCTAGGGACAGCGATGCATAACGCCTAGGTGTGCCAAGAAAAGAAAGCAAAGAAAGTTAAAGGAAAACACCAGTGTACTTGCATGAATTCAAGTATGAATATTTGCATAATTATATCTCATGTTTTATTGATGCTGAGACTGTTCTATCTACTTATGTTATGATTATTATTCTAAATATGAAATATTGCCCATGTGACTTAAGTGCGTGAATAAAATGAACTCTGCTTTGGACAATATATTTTCAAACTATAAAACTGAACAGTCTATTTGACATGCTCACATTTTTCATAATAAACCGAAGCAACTGGAGATAATAACGATGACACAGCATATGGTAATTTAATGAATCCTACTGAGAATTTATAATTCTCACTCCTATGTTTATTTCCGTGTTATCTCCAGATAGTTCAGAAGTATCGAAGAAGGTCCTCCGAGGTGGAGTTGACTAGTAAGATTGAAGGTGGCTGAAGGTTGCTGCCAGACAAGGTCCGATTAAGTGACAGTAACAACTCCTAGTTGGGGTATTATGACTTAAGCATAGTACCATACTTGAGAGGGTGTTACAAATCACATATGCCATGGAAGTATTGTCCACTCACAGAACATCAGAGAACGTCCAATCTACATATATGAAGGCCTAGTAATCAATACTACATCTTATTAACTCCTTTAGTAGCTAGGGCACTTAAATAACTCTACCCATGGTCATTAACGCCCCAAAAGATCAGAAACAAAGCATAGAGAGAGGATGACTCACCACTGCCAAGGGTGTAAACGGATTGGTTTGGATTGGGTTTGGGGAGAAAGCAAATCTGAACTGATTAATTTTAATTAGTTTGGTTTGGTTTGGATTCATGAATTTTTTTGATCAAATTCAAACCAAACCGAACCAATTAAATTCGGGTTGGTTCAGTTCGGGTGATTGGATTACCCGTTTAATTTTTTTTTTCTCAATTTTAGCCAAAAAAAATCCAACAAAAAAATCACAAAACATCAAAATTTTCACATAAGCAAACTTCCAATTCTATTCTAATATCCAAATTTTATATCATTCTAATATTAGCATTAACATAATTAAAAGAAACACACGTCAAACAATTTTCATTCCAATCCATTACTACCAAGGGGCATTAACATCACAGCCCAACTTTAACACCCATACATAATTAGAGACACAAATTATCTATGCTCAAGTTCATACATCAAATAGAAATACAACATAACTTGAATTACAAGTCCATCAAGTCATAGACACAAATTTTAAATTGATGACAATAAGAGACAAAATAAATTCATCTCCAATTCATTATTTGAATACTTCATCTACTTCCTGAAAATTGGGTGGGGGACAAAAGAAATGTTATATATAAGCTTGACTTGCAAAATAAAATATAACACTAATTCACAAATCACAATTAATGAGCTTGCAAATTAAAAATGTTACCTTAATTGGTAACAAATGACAATAAAATCAGTGGAAGATCAAGTAAAGCATCATTCAAGAACCAAGTTGTGACCTTTAACAATTATCATATTAAATATATGAATTAATTGATGATAATTGATATGAACTGAATAAAAATAATGATTTAGTATAAAAATAGCAAAAATAGTAAATGTAACCTCAAATTATTAAAAACAGTACCAAGTCTAACTTTAGGATCTAAAGATAATCCAGATAACTCTGCAATACATGAACATAAAACAAAAGCAATATTAATAAGTAGTAATAATAAAGTTTAAGCAATTCTTGCAAAAAATAATTTTCAATATATGCTTGATTTAACTTTCTCAACTTCATCTATTTCTCCCTTATATCTATAGTCTTCTTACGAATCCTCAACCAGTTTTGAGTACAAATTAAACCCTCTATAGTAGTAGGATGCAAAGAGCTACGAAATGGATCAAGAACTTGACCTCCCGTGCTAAATTCAGATTCAGATGAAACAGTATATCCTGGAACAACCAATATATCCCTAGCCATATGAGAAAGAGCATAATACTTCATTTTTTTTCCCTTTCCACCATTTCAAAATATCAAATCCAGCAACGTTGTCCTCAACATCATCCTCCAAATATCTCTCTAACTCATTCCTTTTCACCTCACCTTGCTTCTTCCTTACTTTCATCCTAAACTCACAACCACCATTATCATCATCATTATTATCATTTCTAGCATGAGATTGAGAGGCAAAACCAGAGGCTATGCTACTAGAATCACTAGTATCAGGAATGGGATACAATGCCATATAATGCTCAAACAATTTGTTAACAATATCTTTCAACTTTTTCAACATATCATTACACTTATCAGTGCCATACATCCGTTGAAAACAAAACTCAATATAATCAAGCTTATAGCGAGGATCAAGAAAAATAGCCACAAATAAGAGGTAGTTTATCCCACCACATTCCCAATATTTATCAAACTTGACTTTCATATTTGTAGCCATTCTTTGTAGCCCTAGATTATTGCTTAGCCTCCACTTATTCAATGTCTTTTGAATGTCACATTATTGGTGGAAAAAAATATTAGATGTGACATGCAAGGATGTAGAAAAAGAAAGAGTTGCAAAAAAAAAAATCTTCAAAAACTTCACAAAAACACAGACACGACTCCAATCATCACCATTAGGAGGTCCTCCATCATTATCAAAAGCCACCAAAAATGAATCCTCATATTCAAGGAGAGAAAATGCCATTTCAAATTTTTCAGCAGCCTTTAGCATTAAATAAGTGGAATTCCACCTAGTTGGAACATCAAGTAAAACCATAGCCTTAGAATCTATATATGCCTCTTGGGCATACCTCTTAAAAGTGGCCAATCTAGCCGGAGATGACCTAACAAACTTGCATGCAGCCCTTATTTTAGCAATGGAAGTATCTATTTCCTTTAAACCATCATTAACAATTAAGTTCAAGATGTGTGCACAACATCTCATATGCATGAACTGTCTATTCAACAATGTACTGCCATTCCAATCTCTCATACGTCGAAGTAAATATGCAATAACCAAATTGTTAACACTTGCATTATTAACAGTTACACAACAAATCTTTGTGATTCCTCATTCTTTCAAACATTGCTCTAAGGCTCTCCTTATAGTTTCACCTTTGTGGTCAATAATCAAGTTAAAGCTAAGTATTTTTTAATTTAACTCCCACTCATCATCAACATAATGTACAGTTACACAAATATAATTCATATTCTGAATTGAGGTCCAAGTGTCAATTGTGAGTGACACCATTTTATGATTTTTAGACAAGTAGCTTTTCAATTTCTCTTTCTCTTATTTAAACATGTTCATGCAATCTTTAGCAACAGTAACACGAGAAGGAACTTTAAATCTTGGTTGTGCCTCATTCATGAAATCTCTAAATCCTTGATTTTCAACAAACTTAAAAGAAAGTTCATCCACAACAATCGTTTTGGCAAGAGCAAGGCGAGTTTCCTCTTGTTTAAATTCAATAAGCTTGAAACTAACAGAGTTTGGATCATCCTCAAATTGCTTTCCAAGAGAAATTGTTTTTTGTTTTTTTATCAATTTTCTTGTTAGGATTTTTAACACAAACCTTCAAATATTTTAGCATATTTGAGGTTCCATGACTAGAACTATTGCATGCATATGCCTTACAATAATTACAAGTAGCTATATCATTTTGTTTAGTAAAATGAGCCCAAGCACTGCTAAGCCCTCTACTTGGTTTTCTTTTTAGTACCTCTTTTTGTGATGGTGGAGCTTCTTGTCCTTGTGTTGGAGCTTCGGCTTCTTGTCGTTGTGGTGGTGGAGGAGGAGTTGGTGGTAGAGCTTGTTGCGGAGCCTCTTCTTTTATTTCCATCAATTGCATGTCTGCTATTGATGCTGTGAAAGTACTCCCAACTTAGAGTCCCACTACTGTTTGGAGTCCCCATTGTTGGTCTCAAGAAACCTAACAATAAGAATCAAATACATTTAATGAGTGTGTCATACAAATAGTAATTGCCAAATAGGCCTAAGCAAAACAATCAACTTTCTCATACAGCTCTCATATCATAATTTGATTCATCATGCCAAAAAGAGAAAAAACACACTTTACTTTCTATTTTTGTCAATTTGGTAAATTTAATCATGTAAGAAGTTTGATCCAAATTAACAATTATAAACATAGAGGATACAAAGGATCAAACAAGCAAAAAAAGCTACATAAACAATAGTCACAAAAATTGCAACAAATATCTACCACTAAGCAATCTAATATAGTATTTTCATAATGCTACACAGACCACAGTTACTAAAATTTGAGGAAAACAATTTTGCAAACATGAATATCAATCTTTCCCCCACTAAGCAATCTAGTACAATATTTCTTCCATAGATTTTTGAGGCAAAAAAAAAAAAAAAAAGAGACTAACACCATAATAACAAGAAAGGGACCGTGATTTTTCTCACAAAAAAAAAAAAGACAACACTTGAACCTATCACCATAATAACAGGACAAGGTTGATGCAAGAACAGAGGCCTTGAAGACATGTAGATTCTATTTAGGCACTGAATGATTTTTCATGTTCATACCACCCTTTAATTTGCTTTCAATATTAAAAATATTTGAATGCAAATAACGGTCGTTTACAAAATTATCTTTTACTATTCGTTCGCTAGTTTTCAATTCTGAAGTTGGATGCTACAGGTCGCAGCGAGAAGTGAAGCAATTTTTAACTTTTTATTAACTTTACACCATCACAAGTTCTAAAAAAGGGAATTAACATAAACCTCAACTTGTTTCCATTGGCAATGCAGTGAATGTAGGATTGCAACATTTCAAATTACAATAGTCTCTTGGCCCCCCCAAAAAAAATATACAATAGTCATAAGTATCAATACTGTTGTGCTTGTACTGCAGGGACAAGAAGGTGGCAGAGATCGATGGTGCTATAGGCTGTGCTAGGTGGAGAGCTATCGGCGATGCTATCCTCGGTGGAGATCTACCGGCAATGCTGTCCTAGGTAGAGTTTGGCATCCCAACTTTTGCCTTCTGCAACGGTGTGTTGGTCTGCGTCCGAGACTGAAGTTTTGGTGTTGCAGCGGCAGTTGACCGGCGGGCATGGAAGGTGGCAGTGAGCTTTGCAGATGGTGGCACGCGGCTAGGGCTTTGTAAAAGGTGAGTGAGTGTGAGGGAGTTGGGTATTTGGGATGGGGAAAAAGAAAGAGTAAAGTGAAGAGTGAAAACAATGAGAAAGAAGTGAGAGAGTAAAGTGAAGTGAGTGTCAGTGTCTAGACAATAGTAATGTAACGTGTTTAAAAAAAAAAACATGTATGGTCGGGTCAGGTCGGGTAACGAATTGGAAATCTCTTAATCCGATACCCGAACCAAATATTGATTAGATTCAATTGGATTAGGCCCGATTGACCAGAATCAAACCGAACCAATTTAATCAGTTCGATTCGGATTTGTCGAGTTCATCGGATTTACTTAATCCACTTACAACCCTAACCACTGCAGTGGTGGTTGGTTTAGGGAGCAAAGCCGAAGTCCCCAGCTGCTGGGAAGGTTGAATTGCGGTCTAGGGAAGCACCACAACGAAGAGAACCCATAGAGAAAGAGAAAGAGAACCGAAAGGGAGTTTGAGTCTTCTCCCAGGACTTCCAAAACTTCTCTTTACTTGCTCATAGACTAAAATCAATTGGTAGAAAGGCTAAGAATATCACTAATAAGAAGTAGGTAGTGATAAATGGCAGTATAAGATGGTAAAACTACCATATATGAGTAATGTTAGAGAGAGAAGAAAGAGAGGCTCAAGGGACAAGAGAGAGAAAGTCTCATCCCTATTTTGGGGGCGAAGCCGCCTTTAATATTTTTTTCCACCAACTTCACTGTGCTCGAGCATAACTTGCAACACTCGAGCATAGCCTAGATCCAAAAACTTCCTCGAGTCTGGTTAGTAGCATGCTCCATTATAAGATGCTGTGCTCAAGCATACCCCCTCGAGTTCAAAATATTCAAATGAGTTTATGTAATTCTTGGCTTGGGTATTACACATAATCTGTTCATAATTGTATATGAGGATACTTGATGCAATTATGCTTGTGCTGAATAACTTACTTTCAAAACATTCCTACTAAAAATTTGGCAGTATGATGATTGTAATGTAAGGATTCCCAAAAATTACAACAACAACTAAGCCAACCAATCAACAGAGAAAGCAATCTCCATCACATATAATAAGTCTCTTATCACAAGGATTCCAAGGAGTAGCAGTACAATTGCATAGATCTCAATTTAGGAGTAAAATCAATATATATTTTTCAATCTTTCAATTAGTTTTGGTCCCATATAGTTTGGGGGCCACTAAGTTAAGTGACATGCACTTTAACTATAAATTTGACTTAAGTTCTCCAAATTCTACCCAAATTTTTAAATTTTGCCAAAATTTCAATTGAAACTATTTTGATCTCAAATTCTACAAAAATATTACTCTATTAGTCTAGTTTCAAATCTCTTGGTCCCACTAAATTTTTTTAACTTGATTTATTTGCATTTGATTCGCTACTGCCCTATTTTAGGACAGACCGAGACACCTATAAATGAAAAATCACTAAAAATCTATTATTTATCAGTTTTCACTTAAATTTTACATTCTAATACTCATTTGAACCCTCTTTCAAAAGACAATGTCTTACTCAATTTGGCTAAGCAGAACTTAAGTTATAAGCTCTATATTAAGGCTATCTTGTATTGACATTTATATAGAGCATAGGATAATTTCATGGAATTACTGGGAGCAACTCATTGGGATTTTGAATCTAAAAATTTACAAGCTTATTCTTCTATATGTTAATTTCTGAAAAAATTGGTTGCACTAAATTTAAAGGTCTATAAGGCAACTTATGCCCATTAGAGTACATTTTGCTCAAGTCCAACTTACTACACTTATAGCCTAATTCAAAAATTTATAACTTATTCATCTTAAGTCCAATGGATCTCAAATTTCTTGGCTATACTCTCCTATGAGTTATGTTTTGAATAAAATTGGTTTCACTTCAATTGAATGTCCCTAGCTTGGCTGTCGTAGTTGTCCTATTTTTTATTTGTGGACATCTTTGAGTTCTTAGCTTGTTTCTCTCTCTAACTCAAGGTTCACTAGTTCTAACTCATTAATATAAGCCTAAAGAACATCATCCTTATCCAAAATTTATGAAAAACAAAAAGGATAAAAACCCTAGCTCATTTAGCCATATAATCACATTTAAGGTGGTTTAGGAGCCTCTATTACTTCTAAGCTTAAAGGTGCTTTAAATCTTGCTTTTAACAACTCCAAAACTCTCTTGGAGTCACAAAACCACACCTAAGCTCCTCCTTTCTCTTCCTTGGCTAACGCTTATTATGGTCTAAAGAGGAGAGATTTGGCTCTTATGTAGTGTAGAAAACAATAAACAAGCTCAATAATCAAGTAGATGGTGAAAGAACAAGAAGGAACCAAGCGTTTGTGAGTTTGTGTGAGGAAAAATAGAGGAGAGTGGGTGAGAGAGGGAGTTCAACCAGTGCTTTTGGAAGAGAAGAAATTATGAGATTTGTAGGGTTTTTAGGGAGATATTTGTAGCAAAAGTAAAGGTGATTTGTAATATCCCGAGTTTTGAGGGTTGGCCGGGATAGAAAGAAGCTCGATTCCGAGACAACGACAAAATTGTAATTAGATAAACCATAGTAAAACTAGGGGAGAAATTGTACTTTCTAGGTTACAATGGCAAAATTGTAATTAAGGCTTTATGGTTGTCAAGAGAGGCATCCATAGAAAAACTCAATGTCTGACGTTTATTCTTGGATCTCATGACCCCAGTAGATAATTAAAATACATGTCATAACTATAAGTTGAGATTCTCTACCCACAATTCTAAATAAAAGTGTGAGATTACTCACACAATGTTACATTAACTCAGATAAATCAGAATACCCGAATTGATAACCAGACACCTTGAAATAATCTTCAAGGGTCCTATATTGTTTGTGGGCATGAGTATTAATTTAAAACTCTCTTAGTGGCTAAAGATGAGCCACTCAAATTCAAGTTTAGGAGAATTTAATTTTGTTCGAAACCAACCAGTAGGATTTAACCCCAAAGGCTTCTACAACAAGCCACACCAACTTGTCAAAGAAATCAATTATTTTCCCTATCTTCTCTTTCAAGTTTCAGCCATCACCACCACATCTCCTTTCTCATATTTTTCTTTCTTTCTTCTCTTCCATGGCTATGAGCTTCAAGTTGATAGTTCATGGCCTTCTTGGCCTCAAAATCACTTGCTCTTTTTATAAAAACTAATCCTCATCCTCTCCTCCACAATATTCCTCTATCAATTTGATGATTAAACGTCAAGTGGAGTCTCTTTACTTCCATGTGAGCTGCTGCCATGGTGAGGAAGGAAAGCTAAATGCTACTTTTGTCTTCCTTGCTTCCATAGTTTCAAGAATTTTGAGGTAGGTAGCTCAAATCCTTAGCTTTTAGTGTCTTGTATAAGTTATGTGGCTAATGTGGTTCTCTTGTGATATCCTTAATTCATGTATATATGATGATATTATGGATGTTTTCTAGTGATTTGAGATAGGAAAACTTAATTTGGGTTGGTGAATAGCTCAAAAGATCAAAAAGAAACCAAAATAGAATAGGCTATGAGATGAAGCCCTAGGCAATGTCTGTATGGAGGAGCTTATATCTCAATCTATGAAACTTAAATTTGAACAAGACTAATTTTATAAGAAACTATACTTTAAGAGAAATCCAAGGATATAAATTATAGAACTATTGGATTTAAAATAAATTAGTTTTGAATTTTTAAAATTTGCAATTGGAATTCACTTTTTGCCTTGACCAGAGGGTGATGAGAAGGCCATAACTCTCCCTATTTAACTTTAAATTAAGTAAAACTAATTTTTTTATGAAGCTAATACATAGAGGAACACGTCACACAAATTTCAGGACTAGCTAATGAGTAAGTTTCCCTCAATAATTCTTTGAAGTTGAAACAGTGCTCTGCTCAGGTTGAAACAAGACAGCCCACTTGAGGAGCTCATAATTCGAGATCTAGTTACCCAATTAAAGTGAAACCTGTGAGGATTGAAAGATGGTTATAATAGCTAGAATTTGATACCAATTTCGAATTGATACGGGATGGATTTTTAGTGACTTTCTAAAGTTAACTTGGGTAAACCTTTAATAACTTAAGTTATAGACCTCAAAATTTAGTGAGACCAAAAAGGTTTAAAAATAAACAAATAGAGCTACAACATATTAAATTTCTATATCAAAATGAATTAAAATGGAATTATGGTATAATTTAGAAAATAGGATAGATTTAAGGTAAGTGAGTTAACTTGAAGGATTACCTTAACTTAGAGGTTCCACAAATTATGAAAGGTTCAAGGACATAAGGCTTAATACACTTCTATACCAATGTAAGATTATATTGGTATAATGTTGATGAGAAATATTATGATTGATACAACTGGTTGGTTGACTAAGTACACTGTCTATTTTTGGGAACCCTCCACATTTAGTCGTCATGTTACCGAAATTCTAGCAAAAATATGTGAAAGTTATGAATGTTTATATGTTATGTACATGAACATCATGCAAGCATGAATATTTGAATGTAAAATATGAGACACATGTATGGTGCATATAGCATGTGCATGCATGATGATGCCAAGAAAGAATAAAGATATAAGAACTTGCAAGGAGACATACCGAGCCTCCACCTTGTAGTGGGCCAGGGCGGTATTATCTAAAACTTTGGCCAGCCCTTGAACATATTTAAGAGGAATAGACCGATTTGAGGGTTGGGGAAAGTAAATCCACACTCATGTATAGACACGAGCTATGACCTGAGAAGCAAGCTATTACCCAAAGGTCAGAGAGGCTGTTCACCTCTAGGGGACTAAGTACAGAAGAGCTGTCACAACCCCACTCAGGCCGTGACTGACGCATAGGCACACATCGCTAGCAAGCCTATATTAGACCATTTTCTGAAAAAAATTGGGTAGAGTCTCCCTTGTATTTAGGACTATTCCCAAATACAGATCCTCTGCCTACACAACAATCCAAACAAACAAAATCATTGAGGATCCAGGCATTCTCCGAATGCACCTTACAGCACACAATATAGGAGTTTAAAACATAATCATACTTATGAAAATATGTATACGTGTATATTCTTGAAGCTTAATTCATAAACATTAAAACTCAAGTTGGTCATAACTAAATTAACATACTATTACTACAAATTATAAATGACACGGGAAGGACCCTGCTTGTGGATTAATGGAGCACTATTGGGAAAATAATATACACACTTGTATACAATAAACATAACTCTCAACATAGATACCTTTTGGAAAACCACATGAACAAGGGTGTGGAATTTCTGAAAATCCAATGACTTTAGCATACTGGAGGCACATATGCATAACTTTGTACCTATCTAAAAATATGGAGAAAGAGAAGAGTGAGTCATACAGACTCAGTGAGAGATAATATATCTATAACAAGAGTGGAACAAGCTTTAACATTAAGTTTTAGCAAAAGTATAACTTTACAAAACCTCTTCAAAACCTTATGCCTCATTTCATAGTTAAAATGCATTGTCTACATATGGAATACCATAAACACTTCCTGTAAAACGTAACTATGTATATATAATCTATCTTTAAAGCATCTTTTGGTCCTTAATCACCTCTTTAATTCAATTGGATAAAAACATCTTTGTAAACATATATAGGCATAACACTTTTACAGCTAGATGTACTAAATCATATATATAATAAGGATACAAAAACTGGACTTAAAAATAGAAATACTTTCTCATAACATGAAAAGTAAATACTTGTTTTAAAATCAAAATAAAACTTAAAGGAGGATGCCATTTCAGAAATAGTTACCTGACTAGGTGCAGTAAATGATAACTGCACGCCTGTGCGTATCTATATATTCCGGACATGTCGGCCAAACATGTCGGGCTAGCAATCACCCTGCTAGCCGGGTTACTCAAGGTGTACCAAGGCTAATGCTGCTACCATTAGCAAACAGTTCCTGTCACAGTTCCCTCCCCCTTGGAAACCTTTGCACATTTCTAATTCATTATCATTAAGATTCCTTAAATAACTTTACTCCAGACATCAAGTTTTGGATTCTAAATACATTGCTTAAGCTCTTAAAGCATTTAAAATTTCATAGTTCTTAACATATCAAACTTTAAAATCCGAACATCAATTTGGAAATAATTCATAAGAATCAATATTAAGCTTACTTCATAGAAATCTATAATTTCTAAACATTATATCAACTTCAAGCCTTTATATAGTTAAAATTTAATAACTTGAAACCATATCTTTCTCTATCAAACTGTTCAAGTATCAAAAATTACTTCTAAGGCACTTGTTCCACACACATACATAATCATATATATATAGAGAGAGAGAGAAGAGTAATATCTTTTGTCTTTCAAGAACTCACTAAGATCATACATTAAAATGCTATTTCAATTTCTTTGTCCTTTAATAACTCAAACCATAAACATAACATTTATGAATTCATGGATATACTTAAAACAAACTATACATTACACTTATACTTATAACAAACTACTTATAGATATGTTATCAATTCATAGTTCAAGCTTGGGACAAAAGAAGCTCAAGCTCTACGATGCCTTAGAGCCACCAAGGGATTCTGGAGAGTAACTATCATGATAAATATATGAATTAGACTCTCACAATTTAACTATTGTGAGGATTTACTAGGATTAGCCTCCTAGGACAAAAACCCCCAATTATAGAACCTAACCCCTTCCTCATGAGCTCAAATCTTGATTTCATAGATAAACTAACTAATCCATGGTACAATAACGAGGATCAAGCTCAAAATTTACCTTAGAGAGTGGAGGAAGGCGGTGGAATACGAGAAGAGTGATGGGTCTCCTCCCTCCATGATTTTCTCTCTCTAGAGGAGGATAGAGAAAGCTCCAAGAAAGAAAATCCCAATTAAAATGATGATGATGAAGAGAATAAGATGGATTGGGTGGTGGATTTGAGTGAAATTTGATGAAGAAATTATAGATTCCATAGAGAAAGAAGAAGGATGAGAGAGGGAGAAGAAAGAGAGAGATTTGGGTGAAAATGGTGGAAAAGAGTCGAGACCCTTCCTTTATTTTTGTCCAGTGGGCACTTGGGCGCTGCGACCTGGCCGCCTGGGTGCCCACCCACCTGAAGGCAAATCATTTAGCAGCACAGGCGCTGGCCTTTGGTGCCTAGGCACCCAGTCCCTTTTTTTTTCTCTTCTTCATCTATACTTTTTAAATATTATCATATGCTTATTTACATAAATGTAAATAAAAGAATAAGGAGTTTGTCCTCATTTATTTTACTCTCCATTAACTTTAAAACATAAATGTAAATAAGAGAATATCCCCCATTTGAATCCAATGAAAATATTGGAAAAATCAAACTCTTTAAGAATCAAAATCCAACTTTTGGATTTTAGTACAAACTTTTGAAAACTTGCATCTTCTTAAACTTCAAGCTTGAAAACGAAAGGGTTAATAACTTTCAAAAATTCATTAAAACTCACTCTTCGATTCTTGGATACTTAAGGAACAATTACCGAGACTTTTGATCCCATGAAAATGTCCCAATCATATAGCCCTCCAAGGAAGCCCAGGGTCCAGACTTGGAACTTCGCGGGGTCTGACAAGGTAGCGCATCACGATTTATGTATTCCTATACTTGGTTATTACAAGACCAAGATCAAGTTGCAAGTTAAAGAAAGAGATAAATCAAGTCAAGTCAAATGCACTTGCATAAGTTCAAGTATAAGCATTAGCATAGGTATATTCCATTCTCTTAGTGTATTGTGATTGTTATGTCTGAGTATACTACAACTACTATTATAATTGTGATTTGTGAGTTTATAATGTTATTGCCATTATGATTGTTATGAAATATACCAAGTGATTGCTAAAAGAAATCCTACTTCGAGAAATATGTTTTAAAACTTAAAATTGAACCAGTATTTATGTGTGTGTATTCACGTTTTCATAAGAAACTGAAGCAACTGGAATGTTTATGATGACACTATATAATTAGTGGATTGAATGTACCTACTAAGGACCCCAAAGTCCTTAGTACCTATTTGTGTTTTTTTTTTTTCTCCGTAAACATTCCAATATACAGAATAGCAAGTTGGCAATAGATGTTATGGAATACTTGCAAGAAAAAAGACCTGGACTTGAGCCTAGTTTGGGAGACCAAAGTGGGCAATCAATAGCCACAGAGTGACGACAATAGGCCAAGACAAGATTTATATACAATGTTAGTTAAGTTTCCTTTAAGTTTAATTATTTTACCTTATATGTATGGATATTCGGGATTATAAACCCTTATTCAGTAAAGGATTTTGAAGTTTTAGGGCCATATGTATAATATTTTTCTTAGTTAAAAGTCTTTTACAGTAGCAATAACAATCTCTAGATATAGCTCCCTGACTCGAGCATGGCATGTATGTTGGGCAAATGTTACATGACTCACCGTCGGTTTGTGATCCATATTGCCCCATGAAATTTTGGCCGTGTGGTTCACTCTGAGCCATATATAAGAGGTGTGATCTCTTGATAATTAAGCTTTCTCATATTTTAAGTTCTTATTGAATCAATTTGTTATATTTTGAGAAATTATTCTTAAAGTTTTTATGGTGCAGTTAAAATCCTATTTTCGTAGGAATGCTAATCGCATGCTGCTACTATTTGCATTATTCCACACTCTCATCTCTATTTTATAAATTCAATGTTAATTAATCTCTAAAAATATTAATTATAGATATAGCTAAATCGGGATGTTATATAAATTTTCATTAATATAAGTTATTTATCCTTTTTTGTCAAAGGAAAAAAAATTCTTGAGCATCATATTTTGTACACCATATTAATATTGTGACTTGCATGAACAAGTGATCAACATGTTGACGTAAGTGTCTCCCTTAGGCAAATTAATTAAGCAAAGTTTCACAAAATGTAGTGAAAGGTGTAACTAGCATTATCTCTCGAGGACCTAAGTGACTATTTTATCAAATTTAAGGGGGTTTTCTTCAAATAGGTTATATGCAGTAATTAAAGAAGGATTAAATTCAAATACAAAGACACCAGCTCAAGGATTTCCTTAGACACATGCTTGTCTCTATCATCAACCAATAGCACATAAATCGCAAGTTTAGTGGTTAATTTGGTTTTTATGTGAGACCTTAACATGCAATCTTACAATTCAACTTAGAAATCTCTAAGATTTTGATCAACAATCATTAGGAAGTTGAAACCTCAACTCTAATTGACTTATGTTAATTTTTAGCCCCATTTGTAATAACCTAGGTTTGGACTCAAACCCAATTTTCATCCCTTCCATTAATCAAAATCATATTAATTAACCAACTAGCAATCATTTAATCAATGGGTCATTTACAAATCCACATGTCCATACCATTCAATAGAGATTAATGAATTCAAGAAGACAAGAGGAATAAGAAAACAGAACTTGCATTAAACATTAAGAGCAAAGTTTCAAGATATAACCATATGTCTTTGGAGGATCCTTGAACTATCTTGATCAGAGTTTACTTTTCCATGTAAGAAAAGAGAAAAACCTGGAGAGAAAAGCTTCAATCTCCCAAAAAAAAAATGAGATATGATATGAAAAGATATACTCGAGTGTGCTAATACAAGGCTTTTCTACTTCTATCATAAAATTGACCTAAAAACTACCTAAAGCCTATTCAAAATTCGGTTTTCCTTTCCCTAATAGGGCTAACCCAAGCCCTACAACTAATAACACCAAAATATTTAGTTTTTGAGCTTTCTTTTGATATATCATTTGCCTTGGTTGGGCTCTTAATGGGAATTAAATGCTGAAAACAATGCTATATATGCTTCAAGTAAAAAACGTTGAATTGCAATGAGCCAAAGACATCCAAAACAACCTTGTTTACAAAAGTGACCTGAATGAAAGTTGTAGGATTTTATCTTATCTTTCCAATGGCACTAGTTTTGTCTTATTCCATTTTTGTAACCAAAGATATAGACCAATAATTGCATGACCAAATTTAGTTATCCAAATGATAGAATTAGCCTTAGACTTCTTCATGAAAGGTGTAGAATTTTCTTTTAGCTTTCCTACAATTCAAGAACCAACATTTTTAGATGTCTAGAAATTAAGATATGGTCAAAATACCAAATAGGGTCAAATTAGGCATAACGTTTAAGAAAATAACAATAAGCCAAGTGAAGTCCAAACATCAATTATAACCTAAAACTCAATAATTAAGCCAATTGGATGATTAATTCACTAAATATGAGGAAAATATAATATATTAAATATTCAATTATCAAATGTATTACTATAACATCCTCCCAAATATAATACTATGCTTAAGTCATAATATTATAATAAGGAGCCTGCTACTTACTCTAATTTACCTTTATCAGTTTATTTAGAATAAGTCATAGTGCGGATCACTACAATTTCATAATCATGTGTTTATTTATCCGTTGAAATAAACACGCACTGTTAAATTCATAAAATAACACTTGATACGCCAGGAAGTAAGAAAATAAAAGTATGGAAGCAAAATTGATAGTAAATATTTACAAAACATTCATCAAACATATATATGTCTCAGTACATGTTCCTCTAGTAACAACCATAAGGAGTTAGTGTAGATACATAAAGACCCAAAAACTAAAGGCTAAGTCTGTGGCCCATACTCTTATAAAGAGATACTCAAAAGAGGACCACTCTGTACATCTAACGTTGTGGTTTTAAAGGTCTATCAATCTCCCCCAAATAGACACCGTAGAAGGAAACCCACTCTCCACAGAATCTGCAGACCTAGAACCACTATACAGACCATCGCCACTTCTAGAAGCATGGAGAAATAGGGAAGCTAAAGTGTCTATCTCTAAGGCATTAAACTCTGAAAAAGCTGGAGGAGAGGGTTGAGGTGATAGAGTAAGTGGAAGAGTCTCGTATAGTGGGGGTCCCGTCAGACGGAGTCTAAGGGTCGAGAGTGGACTTGAGATAGAAACAGTAAAAACATGCTGAAGAAATGTGTACACATGCACACGAGACATCGCTGACAAAAGCAAAGAGTTACCCTCGAGCCATCATGTTAGAATTGAAACCAAACCACTCAGTAAATCAACAATTCAAAGTTGATAGTTCCATAACAAACAGATGAGATCAAATGAGGTGACTACTCCTTATGCCATTAAGACTTTAGTGGGGGTGCACCAATAAATATATAACACATGGAGGCAACTCTCTTACCCATAACTACCAAATTAAAACGTCCAGAAATTCAAACGACTCAGCTTCCGAAACACTCTTGAGGGATTGGGCCTTACCTTGGAAGAACCTTGCTCTGGGGAGCTAGCCTCAATTAGGACTTGCCAACAATCTAGAGTTCTGCACGCAATTCTTGAATTCTAACAAGCTTGGGGGCAGTGGACTAGACTAGCTCCTTGGAGCCCTATGCTTGCTGCAAGGAAACTCCTCAACCTTTTAGGCCAATGCTTGCCTGAGTACCTCCTAGAGCACTAGCTTACCTTGCCTTATCATACCCATTATTCCATATGTATATGCTATCATGGTTACTATTATGATATAACTCTCACGTAATTTGTAACACTTTACCAGACAAAATACTATGCTTAAGTCATAATATATTACCTGATAAGTTATTACGTGTGGTGAACTAAGAGTTAACTATTTACTTTAATCAATTTCGGTTTGGCAGTGAGATATACACTAAATAGTCGTTGTATCAGAAATAAAGTAACATAAACAAAATTGCGAAATTAACAAACTGCATCATATATATATATGTACATTCTTATACCTTTATTTTCAAAGTTGTCAAAAGAAATACAATACAGTAGAAGGTAAAAGAAATGAGGCTGCTAACACAAAATAAATTGGCTTGACTATATGAACATTCCCCCCTACTGGTCCCCATGGGACATTTCGTGTACAACTACTAACTCCTACCCATATGCCTAGGACCGAAACTGCCAAAAGAGGGTTATCCTGTACATTTACTGCTGCTACGGCGGGTACTCTAGATGGACTCCAAAGAAAGGAATCCATTCGCAATACCGGCATCGGCAGGGGCATAGTCTATACTCGGGGCAAAAGATGAGGACGACGAGCTCGCGGCCTCCAATAGATCCTCCTCAAACATAGAGGCAGAGGGGATCGGCTACGGTGGTGCGACTGGAGGAGCCATGGCTGGTGCTGGTGCTGGTGCTGCAGGCGGAGGTGGAAAGGAATGAGCCACGTGGAGAGGGATGGCGATGTAAGGGACGGTAGGGTCAAAAAGCGGGTGCATAAGAGGTATAGCAAAATCTCTCCGGAAAAAGAAGTAAAGACAAAACTGGCATCTACCAGATATGTACACGGAATCTATGAATGGATCGAGATGGATGTGGAGCTCTGGAAACTCAATGAATAGGATGCAGGTTGCCGCGTTCTCCATGATCTGAGAATGATGTGGGAGTATATAATAGGGTGAGAAATAAAGATTTCTCAATAGGAATTCCTAAATCTTTGTGCATATTTCATCACTATCATTCTCAGATGTTTCGGATTTTTGGTTAATTAGGAGAAAATGTTACATCGCCTGAATGTCCTACTCTCTACTCAATTAATCATGTAAATCATAGCCCGAAACACAACTTTGTTTTACTTACGAAAATAATGGAAATTAAATAGAAATTAAATAACCCAATCTGTGTATTGATATAACTGAATGACAGCTATAAAGTGAGCAATAATATGTATATAACATCCAATGGTGCAATTTAGCTCAATGCTTAAAAACTGAAATTATGGATATGCATGAAAAATGATGCGCTTGATCTTAACTCATATTTTTCCATACTTGGTCGCCTGGGAGTATATTGGCCATAAGACTCCTGGGTAATAATCCGCTTTTCAGGATCGAGCCCGTTCCTATACAGGGTCGCCGGGTTTGTTTTTCCCGATTTTTCCACTGATCTATTCCCCTTAACTTTGTTCAGGGGCTGGCCTAAGTCACATGAAAATCCTTTCTCATACTTATAGAGTAGCATTGCTTGTCTAACACTTTGACCAATGCATGCATAACTTGTAAATTCACTTCAATTGCATTTTCTGCTGAAATCTCAGCAACATAACGGATCATGTCCGCTTCCCCATGAATACTGCCAGACAACAAGGATATTTTAATCAAATAGTAAACTCAATACAAAACATCATATTCATATCAAGAATATAACAATATTGATAAGTGCAAAATTTAGAATCTTAAGTATCACTCTATCTTGCAAGCTTTTAGTTTCTATTAAGGTTCCTGAGTTCGACTTCCAATATTTAATGGGTTCCGAGTTCCGATCTTATACAAATTTCTGACTTCTCTACATTAAGTTCGGTCTCCCGAGATTACATAATTCCCGACTTCCAGGGTTGTGCGATTTCTGACCTTACCACACTATTGGTCTTTTGAGACTTTAATTTGTTTCCTAAATCCCGAGCTTCCTATTTACTAAGTCCCGAGTTCAACATCAAATATACCTATTCTAGCTCTCTTTCTACTAAGTTTCGAGTTCAGCCTTAAACATACCCGATATGGATTCCTATTCACTAAGTCCGAGTTCAATCATTAAGTAAACCCCTCCAAGTTCAACCTTAAGTATACCCTTCTGGGTTCAGCCTTAAATGTACCCTTTCGAGTTCAGCCTTAAATACTTCCGACCTAGTTTTTTGTTTTACTGAGTCTCGACTTCAACTTCAAGTATTCCCGACCTAGTCCCTTATTTACTAAGTTTAGAGTTCGATTTTAAGTGTACCGACCTAGCTTTCTATTTACTAAATCCCGACTTCCGACATTAACTCAAGTTGTTTGTGTCTTACCCTAGACTTGTCATACTTCTAGCCAAAATTGCACTCTTATGAGGGAAAATTCACTAAAAATAGAAATATGGGTGAAATCATGCATTTATATCCATGTAAAGCTAACAGAACAAGCTTTTAAATGAATGAAGTTTCATATCATTTGAATGAGTATAATTTGAGATATAAGCTCTGAAACTTGACTCTACTGGACTATCTTATTCTAACCCAAATTGGACATAGGGAAACTTTCTCGACTCACTGGGAACAAACGGGACCTTATCAAATTCGAAAATTTTTATGAGATATTCTCCTATGTGTAAGCTTTCTAACAACGTTAGTTTCACTCAATTTGGAGTTGTATAGGGTGAGTTACACCCTTCTCAACTCATACTATTCGGATGGAAGTCCTAATTTCTAGGTTAAACTTCAAAAATTCATAACTTCCTCTTTACTAATCCAATGGCCTTATATTATATATGTATGGAAAGCCCTGAATGTCTAGTTTCATCTGAAAATAGATTCATGGAGTTTAAACGGCTGTAGGTGGAGCCGCACACTCCGCCGTACGGACCGCCGAGGAAAAACCCTACTAGCTTCTTGAGTTTTCTCCTTTCTTCAAGTTATTTCATACCAATTCTATTACCAATCACAACACACATGCAAAATCAGCCATAAAACATCATCATCACTCCACATATTATCAATAGCACAAAGTATACAAGATCCATGTAACACCCTCCCAAGTACAGTACTATGCTTAAGTCATAGTACCACACCCTGGAGTTGTTACGGTTATCTGAACGGACCTTATCTGACAGCAACTTCCGCTGCGCTACTCTGATACCTCTTGAACTTTCTGGAGACAACACGGAAAAATAGGAGTGAGAATCATAAATTCTCAGTAGGATTCTCTATGATACACATGTAATGTCATTGTTGTCATCTCCAGTTTGCTTCGGTTTATTATGAAAAAGGTGAACATGCTGCACAAACTGTTTAATTTTACATTTCAAAAAAAATGTCTTATCTGAAGCAAAGTTCATTTTTACTCATATACTGGTCATTTGGGGAAGTCTACACAAGATTAATTCATGAATGATACCATGGATAATAACTTCAACATATAAAGCACACATAACATTAATCTACTGGTAACATAACCTCTGTACATAACTTAACTTGCACTTGAATTCATACATATACATAAAATTTTACTTTTCTTTCATTCGACACACCTAGGCGTTACGTATCGCCGTCCCTAGGGTGCTTGCATCTGTCTACACTTGAGCGTTACGTATCGCCCTCCTTAAGTGCAGCATCATACCACATCCCAGAGTATGATCGCCATATCATACCCCATCAGAGCGTGATCGCCATGTCACGTTCCTTAGGAATACGGTATCCTCATGCTATATTCCAGAGTATGATCGCCATGTCATACCCCGTCAGAGCGTGATCGCCATGTCACGTTCCTTAGGAATATAGACTCATCATCATATCTTTGCATGCCACATTCCAGAGTATGATCGCCATGTCATACCCCGTCGGAGCGTGATCGCCATGTCACGTTCCTTAGGAATATGGGGTCTTCATGCTATATTCCAGAGTATGATCGCCATGTCATACCCCGTCAGAGCGTGATCGGCATGTCACGTTCCTTAGGAATATAGGACCTTCATTTAGTACTTACACTAGCTGGGTCATGCCATGCCTCTTGTAAGTCCTACCCCCCATATACTCACACTAGCTGGGTCGATGCCATGCCTGATGTGAGTGGGGCATATACTTAATTCTTTGGTCTTTAAGTCTTTACTCTTTAACCTTTACTGCCCTTGGGTAGCCTGGCCTTGGAGTGAGCTTGTCAGCTCAACTCGTGATCGTCGTCACACCGACTCACCCACAAGGGAATTCACATTTAATATACTTATGTCTTTTCATTCTTATACATGATCATGCGTAGGCATGCTGAATGTACTTATATATATATATATATATATATATATATATATATATATATATATATATACTTCATCATTTATTCTCATATACCTCATATCATACTGCTTCTTGATTTATTCTCATATATCTCATATCACACTCATATCATTCTTGCATATAAATATCTCTAGTTTCATGGACTTCAGCCGTAAATTCGGCAGCATAACGGATCGGATCCGTTTCCCCATGAATAGTACCAGCTCTCACAGATAAATCAGTCATAGCAACATAATCAACTAACACACACACACACACACACACACACACACACACATATATATATATATATATATATATATATATATCACTGCAAAACTGGCAATCCTCACTTAAACCTTATATGTGCACTAACCCTTGTAAAATTATCAACTTGGCCATTCTGCCAATCTTGCTCAGTTCTGCCCGGATTTTGTATAATCCACCTTTATTTCTATTCAACTCATTTAAATCTGAAATTTGAATATATCATAGCTCTATGTGTCTACTTTCTAACCTCTTTGGTCCCATATCATTTTGATTTATAAAACTCAAGATATTCAACTTTTACCTCAGCCTGTCAGCCACTAGCCCGAATTACACTCCTGGAAGTATAAATTCACTAAAAATCGAAACTAAGCTCAAATCATGTGAATTTGGTCTCATATTGAAGCTAACAGGACAATCTTTCATTTTCCACAGGTTTCATTCCATCTGCTTAAGTATACCTCGAGTTATAAGTCCTGAAAGTCGACCTTCCTGAACTACTTTGTTTTGGCCTGGATTGAACATAAGACAACTTCCTTGAATCACTGGGACCAATTGGGACCATAACAAACTCAGAATCTTATATTGGGATGTTCCCCTATGTGTAAGCTTTCTAACAAAATTAGTTTCACTCAATTTGGAGTTGTATAGGGTGAGTTATACCCTCCATAAGTCACCCTGCCCGGATGAAATTCCTGAACCCTAGGTCAAACTTCAAAAATTCATATCTCTCTCAATACTAATCCAATGGCCTTGTATTATATGTCTATGGAAAGCCCTTAATGTCTACTTTCATCTAAAAATAGTTTCATTGGATTTAACCAGTTGTAGGCGGCGCCGTACACTCCGTCATACGGACTGCCGTGGCATTCTCACTCAGACAGCATCCCACTTCTCCATTCCTTCTAATTTTCTCCTTCTAATCATAATCCTAACTCAAAATTTCCTATTAATTCAATCATAATTCATCATAATCCATCATAATACAGCCAATAATTCACCGAATACATAGGGAAGAATACAATTTCATGCAATCATATTGCAAGTAATTCAAGGACAGAATGGAATCCTACCTCTTTGGAGTGTGATCTTGCTGAATTTGAGTTTTGGATTGATGGAACCTTGACCAAGCTTAGAGATTTGATGGAGTTGGATTGAGAGAGGAAAGGAAGAAGAAGAAGGCTGGAGCAAGGAGAAGGAGAACGTAATCAGCTGGGAATGAAGGGGGGAGTCTGACTTAAATACAAGAAAATTGTGGTGTTGATTGGCTGAAGATTTGTGGTTGAAGTTCGGCCATGTCTCTCACTTTTGTGGCCAATTTGCTCTCCACGTCGTCCAAAAACTGGGATACGCTTCCGCTCTACCTGAAATCGGAACTCGTCCCTATATTACTTGAAGTCGGAACTCGTGACCTTTTACATTGCTTGAAGCTGAAACCGGATGTCGGAACTCGTACCGTGTTGTTGGTGACTTGAGGAAATCTTGTTTATTCTGATACTTGGAATCAAGGTCGGATATCGGAAGTTATAATCTCGGAACTCCCTATTTGAACTTGGGAACGCCAGCAGAGACGAAAGGCTCCTGGGACTAATCTCGAATATCGGAACTCGTGTATTACTTGGAAATCAACCCAAAGATTTGAACTCATGTCCATTCTAGTTGAGCTCAACTCCAAGGACGAAGCTCTCCATATTGAACCCGGAGGTCGCTTCTATAAAATATTAAGTCGGAAACCGTGCAATTGAAGTCGGAACTCTCGTGTTAGGTACATTGAACTTGGGTAAAGTAGGAAGTCGTAATGGTAAGATGGATTAAGGTCGGAACTCGTTTCCTTTGTATTTGAAGCATAAGGTCGGAAATCGTGAATTCTATAACGTCTTAGGTCGGAAATCGAGACCATTGCCTTGAGACATGAAGTCGGATATCGGTAATTGCGTGGATACTAAGGTTAAATCGGAAGTTGGGAGTTGGGGAGTGCTGGCTAAGGTCGGAAGTCGGAAATTAATGCTGAAAGTTGAACACGAACACGGAAATCGGGAATAATCAAACTTAAACGTAATCGGAAGTCGTACAATACATGAAGTCGGGAATTCAGCCATACAAACTCAGAAATCGGAAATAATATTCTAACTGATATTCCAAAATGAAGCCGGAAATCATGGGCTTGAAGGTTAGGTTGGAAATCGGAACTCGGGATGTTACAATCCACACACAAATCCAAACCAAGGAAAATAAGAAAAGAAGTAGGATTCCTACCTTTACTAGGTATAATTCTTATTGAATTTATGGTTGGAGTTGAAGAAATCTTGTTATGGCTTGAAGGTTTGTGGAAGAGGAAGATGATATGAGTTGAGATGAGATGAGATAATAGAGAAAACAATGAAGAGGGGTCAGCTTAGATAGGACCAAAAATGTGCAAGGATAGAAAAGGAAGAATTTAAAAACTTCTAAAGCAAGTTACATGTGATTGGTGGATTTGAGAGGGTTATGTAACTTGGTTTGGCAGCCTATTTGGAGGGTTGAGATGGCACCACTTACATGGGTAAGTTGGCTAAATCTTGGCCATCCATCCTAGGGTTCTCACAGTGTAATTTCTATTGATCCGGTTTCGACAGTTTAACTTACCGAAATCTTACCGATTTCTCTTAAATCGGTAAACCGGTTTTTAGAAAAAAATTCAGTGAGGTTTCCTATGTTCCTACTCCAATTCCATCAAGCCTAATCACTTCTAAATCACACTTAATTGGCTTTAAGTAAATGCTTAATCGAATTTCAATTAAACCCACTTATACAATAAAAATCGAACAACTCGGTTATTAACGATAAAATTCTTTAGACGTTACATAATTCATGCAGCCAATGACAGGTTACGCTAAATAAGTAAACCACCTTGATTCCAGACATTAATGGTAACGAGTCAATGCCTATCATATCTTTAGAGTTAATGAAGATCCTGTGATTGACTCTCTAGCATAATAAGAGAAGATCTCACTCGCTCATAAACCTTAGAGATATAAAGGGCCTTGTGCCCCCAACGTACAATCGAATCCCTTTTTCCATACACTCAACCTCTTAGACCTTATCTGACTTGAGAGTCAAAGTGTTTTTGCAAGTACCCCGCTAGCATCAATCACTGTACTAATGAAGAACTTGCTCCACTCCACCCTCAGGCAAGAACAAAAGGCGAAAAAATTATATTGTTTTTTATATAAAAAATAACTAATACAACATTAAGAAAATTTAAATTACTTTTGAGAAGAGAAAATATTGTATTATTGCAAAATCTAAGCAAATCTATTTTTTAAGGAGTTACATTTTAGATTTAAAACATTATTTGTTAATTTAATTTTATTAATTCTTCTATACAATATATAATGGCAATTCAAGTTTTGATATCCAATTTTTCTTTTGAGAAAAACGCCATTAGTTATTTATTTAAATAGGTGTAAATTTAAATCAACATAGCTTAACTTACATCATTCATATTCGTTTGCTACAATTGCACAAATATACAATAGATGTCCCACTTACTCCAAAATAAACTTGTCAGTAGTCATTATTCTTTATAGACACTTTACTTTTTTAACCAGCAGTAAATGAGGCGTAATTTTTTTCAATTAAATGACTCTCTAATTCTTAATGAAAGTAAGAGTTTACAAACTACTATAACATACATAAAAAAAACCAATATATGATATAAATAATTTTGCATCAATTGATGGTATAATTGACAGGGCTTACAATGAGGTATTTGTTATTCTTTATTTATAATGTTGGGGTAAAAAATTATAAATAATCATGAAGTTGAAAGAAATTAACATTTGGATCCAACTTATGTGCCCCATCCATTGATGCAAAAACCTTTGCACATTGCACATCAAGTTTCAAAGGATGAAGTAGAAAAAAAATAACAATCTATTAAGTCATACACTTTGGTGTATATATTGTGGCATAGATATCCATGGATGTAGCATAAGGTCAAATTGTCACAACCTCTATCACATGAGCCATGCTCGAGTCATGGGGTTATATTAAAATGTTGTCACCGTGTTAAGAAAGCTTTATGATGTGGAAAATATAATATATGACCCTTTAAATGCATACTTTATTACTGAATAATAGTTCATAAACTTCTTTGTCTCTGATATATAGAGAACAAAATGATTACAATTTAAAAGAAATTGTGACTAACATAATACACAGCATTTACTTCCAACTAGTCGTTAGCTAGTTTCAGTAGTCTCTTGGTCTGGTTTACGCCCGAATCTTGCTTAATGAATGTCCTTATACTCTGCCTCGCACTTGATTTCCAACTTGGATGCTGAAATATTTACGGAAAAGGAAAATATACAAGTAGGCAGTGAAAACCTAAGGTTCTCAGTAGGTAAACTCAAACAATCTTACAATGTCATCATAAACATTCCAGCTACTTCGATTTATTATGGAAATATGAGCACATATACTCAAATAATGGTTCAATTTTAAGTTGAAAACACTTTTCTCGAAGCGGGTTATATTTTAATAATCATTTACCATATCATATGACAGACATAGGAATATGAATAATATAATGTGCTTCAACAAGAATCATAATAACATTACTACTTAACGAGGTAATTAAAGATACACATATAGATGCTTATACTTGACTGTATGCAAGTGCACTTGACTTAATTTGTATCTTTCTTTAACTTGTAACTTAACCTTGCTCTTCTATACTTGGTCCCCTGGAGGTGAATGACTTCTCTCAACCCTAGGTAATAACCTGCTTTTCAGGTCCGAACTCATACATATACATGAGTGATAGGTTTACTTTCCCCGACCCTTACACCGGTCTATTCCCCTTAAATCTGGTTGAGGGCTGGCCCAAGTCTTAGACAGTACCGCTCTGGCCCACGCTAACTGGGTCTATGCCATGCCTCACGTGGTAGCTTGGTATGTCTTTCTTGCAAGTTCTCATAAATCTTATTCTTCTTTGGACATGATTATATGTGCATATGCGACATGCATTTATTCATATACTTCATATCATACTTAAATCATTCTTGCATATATGAATCTTATGAGCATAACATATAAATGTATAACATTCATATAATTCACATATTTCTGCCGAAATTTTGACAGCATAACGGATCGAGTTTGCTTCCCCATGAATAGTGCCAGACTACCAGAAGGATCAATCAAGTAGCAAAACCAACATAGAGCATCAAGTTTTATAACAATAATATCAATCATGTAACATGTCAACACAAATACATAACTTAAGTTTTCTGCTCATTCTACTCAATTCTACTCGATTTTGTAAAATTCACCATAATTTCTATTCAATTCATTTAGACCTGAATTTTATATGTCATAGCTCTATGTGTCTAGTTTTCAACCCTTTTAGTTCCATCTCATTTTGATTTGTATAACTCAAGTTATTCAAAGTTTACTTCTGTCTGCCCTACAACTAGCCAGAATTGCACTCTTAGAAGTAAAAATTCACTAAAAATAGAAAACTAGGTGAAATCATACTAAATTTATATCAAATTAAAGATAACAGGACAAGATTTCAAATGAAATAAGTTTCATATCATTTGCATGAGTATATTTTGAGATATAAGCCCCGAAACTTGACCCTACTGGACTACCCTGTTTCAGCCCGATTTGAACTTAAGGTAACTTCATTGATGTGCTAGAATAATTGGCAATGAATATGACTCTGAAATTTTTATGGGATGTTTCTTCACATGTTAGCTTTCAAAGAGCGTTATTTTCACTCAATTTAGAGTTGTGTAGGGTGAGTTGCACCCTTTTCCATTCATACTACCCAAATGAGAATCCAGATTTCTAGGTCAAACTTCAAAAATTCATAACAAATTCTACACTAATCCAATGGCCTTATCTTTTATATGTATGGAAAGCCCTGAATGTCTATTTTCATATAAAAATATATTCATTAAATTTAAATGGCTATAGGGGGAGCCGTACACTCCGCCGTACGGACCATCGAGGGGAAAACCCTACCAGTTTCTTGGATTCTTCTTGAATTCATGTTTTCCTTAAATCTATCCATTCAATCTTCAATTCAAACTCACATATACACCTTAAACCAACCTTAATTCATCATCCCCATCCATCACAACATCAGAATCATGGATGAATAAGGGACCCTAGGTAGCCCCAATTCAAAGAAAAGAAGGAGAAAGTTAAGATTCCTACCTTCGTGGTGTGAAATCTTGGTAGAACTTGATCTTGGAGTGAAGTTGATGGTTGGAGCTTGAGCTTGGGGATGAGAGGAAAGGGAAGAAGATGAAGGAAAGTGGGAAAATGAGGCTGGTTATGGGGAGGCCAAAAATTTAAGGGGAGAACGAGGAAAAAAAAATGAAAACTTATGAAGGAAGCTAGCTTTTGATTGGTGGACTTCAATCCTTATTCAAACTTGGCTTGGCTTCCCTCTTTATGGCTGATTTGTGCGCCTCTTGTGAGGAGTGTTGGCTGAATCTTGGCCATCCATTCTAGGATTCTCACAGTATAATTTCTATTGGTTCGGTTTCAACAGTTTAAAATACCGAAATCTTATCGATTTCTTTTAAATCGGTAAGCTGGTTTTAGAAAACTCCTATGAGGTTTCCTATGGTTCTAATCTAATTACATCAAGCCTAATCTTTCTCAATCACATTTAATTGGCTTTAAGTGAATGCTTAACCGAATCCTAATTAATCCCAATTATCCTATGAAAATCAAACAACTCGATTAATAATGATAAAATTTTTCGAATGTTACACTCTCCACTCACTTGGCAGCCAATTGGCGCCATCCATAGGGGTAGAAGTGGCTCAATTTTCAGCCACTCAAACTAGTGGTGCTAGTGTGAAATTGTATTGATTTGGTTCTGACGGTTTAAAATATCGAATCTTCACCGATTTTTTTCAAATCGACAAAACTTTATTAAATGACTCTGAGAGAATTTCTATATCTCTATTCTAATTGTTCCTAAGCCTCATCCCTCTAATTAATATCTAATTAACTCCTAATTAATATTTAATTAACTCCTAATTGCCCTTACATAACTATTAAAACCGAATAAATAGATTAACGGCATAAATTAGACATTTTCGCAAATTCGGAGCCTTTTTGTTTTCTGTTTTCTATAACTAATGGCATTTCCGTAATTTTGAGTAAGCTTAGGGGCACCCCACGTCATTTCACACCAGACTGCCTCTATGGCCTAATCGGCAAAGATTTAAACTTCTATAGTTTCGCCACGTGATTCTGCTCTGTTTAAAATCTCATTTTGCTAATTCTACAGATGTGGGGACATGAAGCTCATTTTATGAAAAGTTCTAGGGTTATTGTAGGAATAAGTTTTTGGGGTCAAAACATAATTTCTAAAAATTTAGGATATCACTACGATTAACAACAGTTTGTAGGGGCACTTTTGTCATTTTTTAATTTTTAACATATGGCAGTGTCATATTTTCAATGGTAGTATTACATTACCCTATAATTCCAAGTGTGAGGATCGTCATGGCATAGCGCTGCCTGAGAAATTCTTACACTGCTTAAGCAAAATAATTCAAAGTTTCTATTACGTTCTATTTACGAAAGTGAGGATGTTACACAAATCACCTCTCATGTTAAATGTCAATGTCAAAATGTACTTTCTTCTTTTTCTCTGCTTTCTTTTTTAACTTTTCTGTTTTTATTCTATCTTAAGGTGGAGAAATTGCACAAAAAGGTCATTGTTATACTATTTAATGTTTAACCCTTCAAATATAGGTTAGGAGGCATATAATTAATATAAAGAATAATAATAATCTAAAAAATTATAGCATTAAATATATAATCATGATAATATTTTTTTGTTATTTTAAAAATATTTTTTTCCTTACACTCACATCATTTTCCATTTTCAAATTGAAAAAAACCAAGAGTTTATTACGCTAATTTATCACATACCTTTCTTGAAAAAAGGGGAGTTATGCCTTGCATATAGAATAAAATCATCATGATATATTAGTTACTTAGTGTATTGATTTGTCTACTTATCATAATCTATAATCTGACAAACTTTTCTATGAACTCATTTATAAATCAAGTATAAGCTAATAGTAAGTCAAAAAGATTATATAAGTTTTGTTTTTATATGTACATGAGTTATATGTACATAAATTTTTTTTTTTTAACATCGGCAGTAACACCATCAAAATTATGATGAGTTATTGCATTTTAATGTGTACATGTTATATATGCCTATAAATATAAGTAAAATTGTTTCTTTGCAACTCTATCTTTCGAAAACATGTTGCCCATGAGTGTAAATAAATTATATAGATTCTTATAATTTGTGTGATTAGTTATTTTTTCATGTATTAACATCAATATGTTTATTTGTTGGAATATCCTAAGTTAGTACTTTGTTATAAAATAGAGGTCATCTTACTACAAAATATTTAAAATAGGGTTAGAATCAAGTTATACTAATATAACTTTAAGTATAGTTACACCACTTAATAATTTTTCATAGAATATACTTTTTATTAATCCAATCATTAAATCACAATTACCTATCATGAAGACCATTTGTGCCAACTTTCATAAAAATTGAACATTAATAAGAGCATAATCAAATAGCTCTTATTCTCATATATATATATATATATATATATATATATATATATATATATATATATATATATATATATATATATATATATATATATTATGTTAATTTTAATATATATAAAAGTATATCAAACAATTTTAGATTTACATAAAATTTTATAAAGATGATGTATAAGATATAAACTTCTAATCCAATAGTTTACACCAATAAAAACTTATTAAGTGATATAACTATACTTAAAGTTATACCAGCATAAGTTGATCCTAACCCTTTAACATAAACCACTTGCATACCCTATCAAATTACTTAATATGCGCCTACAATCGATAGTACAAGCAAAAATAATAAATTGAAACATTAATATTGGTGCAAAAGTACTAACCCTAACCAAAAAAATGTTGACTGCAAAAAAATCAAGTGGCCTTTAGTTTTGAAAAGAAAACAATTGATGATAAAGTGTGTTATACAGTGACAATAAACAAAATTTGTCAAAACCAATCATAGGACTAGATAGCGTTATAATTTTTTCAAAACATGTATTTTGTCTAAACGAAGTGTGAATTGGATCGGATATAAGTTAAACTCAGCCCATTATGGATTCTAGTTGCTCCATTCGACTTGGGCATTCACCAAGAACGATTGTCAGACCAGATCAAAAAACAAAAAAAGAACGATTGTCAGACGTACCCTTTGGGGAAAAAAAATAAAAAGGAGTTTAGACTTGCTAACATCATGGTTTCATTTCTTTGAAACCAAAATATGAGCTGATAAAAATTTTAAAATTTCTTTTAATAAAAATATTTATGAAGAAGCATTTATTAAAAGGATCCAAATTTTAAACCATTAAAAAATATTTGTCAATATTTCCTTTACAACATTTAAAAAAAAAAGGAAATATATTTATTAGAGAATCAGGAATAATTTTTTTGTAGGTATAATGAGAACAAGGAAAACATGATAATGATTTCTCAATTGGTATAAATAAGATAAAATGTTAATGGTGAGATGCATAAAAAAAAAAAGAGAGGCTATGATCCGTCAATGACACAGGATAAATCCTTTCTTCAACTTGAGGTTTGTAATTTTGTTCTTCCATTTTCATTTGTGATGGTTTTCCTCCTCTTTTGGTTTCTCATCATGCCTGTTGGCAAACATGTTAGCTACAATTGAAACTTTCTTTGTTTAAGTTTTTCATACCTTCAAGTGACCATTTTAATACTTGATTTTGTGTTATAGTTCAATAATTTTCAGGCAAATGAAATTTATCCAAGTTTTGCATTCGAGTTTGGTTTAGTTTTTCTTTCAATTGTTGTGATGATTCCCATATTCTTACATACACTTATTGAAATTTTTTGTTTTATACATTTTGTGATATAACATTTTGCTTAGCAAACTCCTATGATACCCATATTTATTTGAAGATTTTATCATTATATCTCACACCAAACTTAATACTAGAGATGGCAAAATTAATTTGACCTATCGAGCCAACTCGTTTGATTTGCTATTTTTGGCTTGTTGAGTTGTATTATTTAACCTGTTAAAAATTTCAACCCTTTTAACTTATCTCATATAACTCATGGGTTTAAAGGGGTTGAGGCAACTCAACCCATTGGTTTTTATCTTTTTATTCTTATTTTTTTTGGTATTTGCCGCTCTCATTGGGCCAAAGCCCACAAACCACATCAACGCTTTAACCCACCTTTCCTTCTTGTCACTCACCAAATTAGGGTTATCTTTTCTCTCACAACCATTTCTCTTCGCTATGATTATGGTGACGGCTACCTCACTACATAAATCTCTCATCTTGTCTTACTGCCTCACATGATTACTAGACACTAATGACACATTCGCCCTCATCTTCCCTCACTCTTATAGTCTCAGCTTCTTGCTCACCTCTGCCTATCTACTTGCTTCACCGATTGCTCGCCTTCTTCCTCTTCCTACACCATTTTTGCCTTAATTGACTTCCTTTCTGATTCTTCTTGAGTCGACTCATTCTTTATTATTTCTACCATAGTCCTTTATATGGTACTATTTGGACAGCAACCTCTCACAGCGGACAGCCTTGGGACAAGACCGGCAGTGGTGTAGCAGACAAAAGAATTTCGATAAGGCAATAACAACATATTTGAATTATTTTTTTCTTCTTTTTCTTTTACTTTTGGTTCATGTTTGTGGATTTGGTTGTGTGTGTTCATCTAGTGTGAAAGAGAATAATTAAAATAATGATCAATTTGCGCTAGATTGTGTTTAATTTTTCTAAATTGTTTGGTTTTTTATTTTTTATTTCTTTCTCCTTGATCCATTAACTCGCCAACCAACCAAACATTGGGTAGGTTAAGCCTCTCAACCAATTTTTTTAAAGTGGGTCAGCCTACCTTGCTATGACAAGTCAAGGCAAGTCAACCCATTTGCCATCTCCAGTTAATACCTCCCTCATTTTGTGATTTGAATTTTGGATTTGATTGGCATTTAGTTAAGATTTTTTAGTATGAAATATTCTAAGAAACTATTGTGGACTTGTAATTTATTGTTATTTGATGAATTTGAATTTATATTTTGATAAATTCTAAAGAATTGGTGTCTTTTTAAAAACTCTATCATAAATAAATAAATAAAAGTCAATCTAATCCAAACAAAATTGAATTTGATTGAGTATAATTGATTCAAGTTCTCTTTAACAAATATTTAGAATAACATGAAAAAGCCACCTAAACTAGATTTGTTCACTTTTTCCCTCAAAACCAATTGATGTGATCCAGGATGACTCTATTTTTTTTTTTTTTTTTTGTTCATGTCCTTATTTCAATTCAATGTGTCTTTGGTATATTTTTAATATTAATATGAAAAAAGTTCAAAAATACACCAATGACAACATAGAGTAGCTACAAGTTTAGAAGGTATTGGTATTGATAGTATTCGAATTATCTAAGTTACATGTGTTAAAAAAGCATTGGATACAAAAATGGAAAAATATAATTAGTCAATATATTTACAATGAAGGATTTTGATTATTTCAATAAGACTTATTTGATTGATTTTATGTCGTGTTTTTTTTTTTTTTGTAGTCTAGTTGAATTCAATTAAGTTGACTTTTGCTCAATCAAGAGTTTGCTAGTTCATGAGCTCAACGAGCACTTGCAGTAGTGTTCTTTAGAGATGACTCATCGATACGAGAACCCAAAAATCGAGTCCAAGTGACGACAAAGCATGATTGAAAGGCCGATCAGGTGAATCAACCCTTCTTAGCTTATAATGGATCTTAATATTTAGCATATTTTTTTCAGTTGAAACCGCAAGTATCTTTTTAGTGGAGGCAATCCTGCTCAGGCCAGATGGTTAATATTTAGCATAAGCAGTTAACTATATTAATAAAGCTCTTTTTATATATATTGATTGAAAATTTTATCGTTTTAAACCTTTTCTATATTTTATTTATTTGGTCCCTCATTTTTTATTTTTTTAATTTAGTCCCGAAGCTTCTATTTTTCCTAAAATAAAAATGCTTAGTCAGATATTTATTTAGGCTTTTGTTATATTAAAAATAAATAACTTTTCTATTTCACAAGATGTTATTGTGAATGGTACAGAAAGCTTACAATCATCTAAGTCAGTTAATAGTTATTTTGTAGATACGTGGAGTCAACTATCTTTAACTATATATTTGAAATGCAAAAATTCTTTTGTTAAATTTGAAGCACATAGAATTTTGTGACCATATTATTTATAATAAAATTGAACACGCTCTAGTGACTCCACAATCTCGCAAGGATTATCGATCTCAACAATGTCATTTTCATCCTTCCAATCACTATGCTTCAGCCTTATTGTTGTCTATCAATAATAAAAAATATTGGATACTTTTTCCGTAATTAGCATTTAAACTTATATATTGCTAGTTGAAGTTTATGAATAGTGTTTTTTTTTTTTTTACCATAGAATTAGAGCTTATATTATAAAAATTCCTAAAAAAACTGTGGATTAGTTGCAAAATTTTTCTGCGGATTTTATTCACGGGTAATAGCCACAGATTTTGCTGTAAATTTTCGTTTTCAAGTGAGGCAGTTAAATTTTGCCGTGAATTCCAAAATCACTAGCAAAATATGTGACAATGTGAGAAAGTTTTAGTTGTGGACTTTTTATGCGATTTATTTCATAGGTAACATATCGATAGATAATTTTGCAAGTAACTAGAGAAATAATGTCAAAAGTTTCAGTCAACACCATGTTTGCAGCTAAATCCGCATGAAACTATATCTGCAAATTTAGTCGCCGACAGTTATTGCAGATTTAGTTGCGACTTTTTTCATGTGATTTTTACTGTGAATTTTCATGTAAATCGTTTGTTGTGGATTCCCTTGGAATATTTTCATGCAAAAATTGCTACATATTATTTATTGGTTATATTGTTGTGAATTTTGCTGCATTTAATTTTTTTGAATTATTAAAGAAACTTTCAGGAATATTGGTGGAGAAATTTCAGCAAGTATTATAAACTTTCATGGATTTTCAGGAAGTTTATGTGTTTAAGTTTGTTTTAAAAGATTACATCAAAAAAAAAAAAGTTTGGTTTTAAAGTTGCCTTTTAAGAAAAATAAATTAGTTATTAAATTAATTTAGAGTTTAATAGATATGTACTGTCTTTTATCCTAATATCCAATTATGTATTGCCATATAAATAAAAGTGGTTTGGCAACACATGATAAAAGAGTTTTATAGCATACCAATTAAACCCATTAATTTTTATTAAGTTTAAATGAAATTACATTTAACTCTAACTAACCCATACCAAAAATCAAGCCCTAACTCTTTACTCCTCTTTTATTACGAGAGAGAGAGAGAGATAACTCGACCAGAAATCGCTTGCTATTAATATTTTATGACACATATTTCTCTGGCACATATAATGGAAGCTACTTGTGGTGTATTAGGATTCGTACATGAGGTTAATTGTTTTGAAGAACAGATTCCTATTCTTTCAAGATGCAACTAGCATATTTTCATTATCCTTGTGCTTTAAATTAAAGGGGAGAGTTAATAGGAGACTTTGAATTAGTTGAAAAAAGTGTTGTGGAATGAGACTTTGCTCTTGAACTTCTGATTATGAAATAGTTACTAAGATTTTAATTGAGCTATTGTGGCTAGATCTAACAGCTGAGTTATTCTGTTCTCAGTTGTATATTTTTTTCTTGACTAATCACGTATGTTGCGATTATACAAAAATGAATTTTGCTCGGTAACTAGCAAATTGCCTTGACACAGTTTAGCTAATCTGTACCTTATTGAGTATCCAATTACATTTTCTATGCTCACCACATTTCCTAGTTATCTATCTATATATAGTCTTTAATGTGGTGATGAATAATTAGCTTATGAGCTATGTTATTTATACATTGAGGTGAGACATCCAAATACAACACCCTCTCACATAAATATACAATTTATTACCTTATCTCGATACATGTGCACCTCGATATTCACCCACACTTACATAAATCTACTATATCCCATACTATGTCTATACATAGTATGTTCAAAAAACATTTCTCATTAGCTTATCTAGTATCCAATTCCAATTGATTTAAATAATACCTGAACTGTACGGTTGTCTTTGTTGTGCTTTGAAATGTGCAGCTGTTGTACTAACTACTAACTTATGGAAGTATGATATTACGTATTTGTTTTATGAAGTGTACCATATGCTTTAACTTGAAGTATCATTCATTGTCATCGAAAAATTCATCGTTGCTGAGATCCGTTTGTTTGCAATTTTATTTAGATATATATCTTTTTCATTTTTTTTGGGTCATGAGAGATATATCTCTTAACTCCATTGAACATGTCAAAATTTTGGGCTCTTTGAATTTGGAACAAGAATTGATACTTTGTAGCCATTATTCTTTGTTCTTCTACAGGAATGCATTTTTGGTTTTGCTAAAAGGTTTAGGAGGATAAGTTTCATAAAAATTGGACTACTTCAACCTTTGAACGAAACCTCTGTTGCGAAGGTAAGTGACAGAAGTACTTTATAAATATTAAATAGTGACATATGTTAGTTGCAAATGTTAGCTAGCATATTTCAAATATCCTAAGATGGGATTTGAAGCCATAATAAATCATTACAAATAATTATATTGATGGGTGGTACATTTGCTGTTTTTAATTTTATTCATCATTTACCCTGCTATGTGGGAGCTCCATTTTCAGATACTATGTTATAATGTTGATAATTTTTTTAACCATTGAAATTTGTTTACTATTGAAGTATGCAGTTACCACTTAAATTTAATTCAACAATCAGAAAAGCCGTTAACAATTACTGAGCATTCCTAAAATGAACTATGTGAATAATTCTTTAATTTCTATTTCTAGGTCGTTTCATTGATTTTCCTTTACTATAGTGAATAACTCTTTAATTGGTTATTAAATTTATAAATTCTTTATTTAAGTTTTAGAGTTTTTTTATAGATTTTTTTCTTTTCTTGATTTTTTTAATTTTTTTGGATTTTATGCATATACCGCAAGTATCTATGAGGATTTGAATCCCCAGCGGTCGCTACCTGCCTTCTTTGAAACTTGAATTTTTGCTAAGTTTATTTGGCTACTAGCTGAACAGTTTTTGTTTATTATGGCAGAACTTTCAAAAGAAAAAATTTGAATTATCTTCAAAAACCACTATTGACACTGAGACTATTTTGGAGAAGCTACTGCACAATTGCAAACTATGCCATCTGATTAACATATTTGGGTAGATTCAATGGGTGGAAATTGAAAAGGTAGAGTTACTGGGCTTGATTCTTTGGGAAAATTAATGAAAACTTTCTCTTCTAGAGCTTCATAATTGGAGACCATATCCAAGGCGATTAAGGAAAGGACAAGGAGTGAAATTCATTCATTTAATGCTTCCCTACAAACTCAACGGCAAAAAGAGAGATAGAAAAAAGAAGAAATGAGGAAGGACTTGTTTGACACAAGGAACACATGAAATCTATTGATGAAAAAGTTAGGTTTTAAAGCAAGTTTTTCTCATTTACAGTATATACCACATGAGGAAAATTATTCAAGTGATGGAGAAGAGGACAAGGAGAATGCATTTGAAGACTCCACATCCATTTGGAGTAGAAATCTCATAGGAGGTTTAGACTATAAACAAGACCTTTGGTTTTTTGTTTAGTCACCCTCCAAGAGTTGGAGGTGATCCTTTGTATATGTAGTTTATAGGAGTGGTTTATGTGATGTAATATTTTGAAAAGATGGTTAGCAACTTTTTCATGCAAAAGTTGTGGATAGTGAAAAATTTAGTACTCTTTGTAAGGGTCATGGATGTAGGTTAAGAGTAATCGAATTATGTTTAATTTTGTGTATTGTCTCCTTTATGCTTTAAGTTCAAATACCCCTAGTAGTGCTAATAACCCAAATAGTATTTATCACTTGGCATGGGCTGAAGCTAATTGAGCTAGTTTCAATTCCTAAAAGATAGATCAAGTGTATAGTGAGGTTTAGGTATAATCCAAGTTGACTCAACCTGGTAAGTATAAGAGTTCATTACTTAAATTAACAACTTTTTGCATAATATTATAATTTTTTTATATTGACTAAAGTCATATATCGTATTGTAAACTATTCATTAGTTTTAGTTTCTTACTTTTAAAACATTATAACTTTACTATATCTAATATCTTAATATGTGCAGGTTGTTAAAATATCATGTCAAGCCAATCCCAACTCTGTTATTACCATTGTTCTAAAAATTGGACTAGACCGGCTGGTTCGACTGGTTGAACCGAAAATTGGTCAGGTATTCGGTTCAGCTATGTCTAAAGAATCGCTTCATTCAAAAATTGGTATTGAATTGATTAAACCGGCCAAAAATCGGTAAACCGACCAAACCGGACCAGTTTTACTGGTTGGCAAATTTTTTTGTTTTTAGAAAAAAGAAATAAAAAAATTATTTTTTTTTATCATTAATAGTGAAATTACCTACTTCATTATGATTAAAAATGACCAAAAATACATTTTAGTTGGCCAAACAAAAAATTACTACATCTCTTACTATTTAGAAAAGAGCTTAGAGATAATAAATATATTAAATATAAGAAAAAATAATACATGGGTACTATTATAGAAGTCTTAAGAGTAAAAAAATTTTATTTTAAATAATATGGGACTTCTTGAATGCTTTAGAGTAATTTTAAGAATAAAAAATTCAAAATCTAAGCAATATGGGACTTAATATGTTACTTGTAGTAGTTATATTAATATGACTTAATATAGTGATTTTGATTTCTAAAATTATTTTTATCATATTAAATTTTTTTAATCATATATATATATATATATATATATATATATATATATATATATATGATTGAATCATTTGGTTGAACCAGTTGAATCATTGAATCTCTGAACTAGTAGCTTATCTGATTCAATGTCCAGTTTGATTTTCAAAACCTTGGTTATTACTCAAACAAGTTCAAATTTTTTTTTTGGGTCCTCGAGTGGAGGGGGAATGAGGGACTGGGGCTCTGCCCCTAGGTCCGAAGCTGTGTCCCTCTTTGATTTAAAAAAAGAAAGACCTAGTCAAAATATTAGATTGGATTAAACTTGACCATGATAGATTCTAGTTGCGCCATTCCACTTGGGCATTCCTCAACAATGATTGTCAGACATATCCATGACTGACCAAATAAAAAAAAACATATCCATTGAGAAAAAACAAAAACAAAAAGAGAAGTTCAAGCCTGCTAACATCATGGCTTCAGTTTCTTTGAAACCAAAATATGAGTTGATAAAATTTTAAAATTTCTTTTAATAAAAATGTTTATAAAGAAACATTTATTAAAAGGATTCAAATTTAAAACCATTAAAACATATTTTTCAATATTTCCTTTACAACAATTTTAAAAAGGAAATATATCTATCAAAGAATCAAGAATAAATTTTTTGTAGGTATAATGAGAACAAGGAAAACACAATAATGACTTGTTAATTGGTATAAATAAGGCTTAAATATATTTTTAGTCCTTGTAAATATAGGTCGTTTTGGTTTTAGTTTCTCTGAAAATTTTTTTTGCCATTTAGTCTTTTTTTCAATATTATGTTTTTGGTCCCTATTGTTAGTCAGTACTGTTAAATAATGATACTTATAAGGACCAAAAGAGAATTATTATAATATCTATAAGGATAAAACAAAATTTTCAATATTTATAAAACTTAAACGTATGTTTTAAAATAATTTTCGGACTTAAATTTAGAACGATAAGGACTAAAAATATAATATTGAAAAAATGAGGGATCAAAAATGAAGAAATTTTTTTACAGGGATTAAAATCAAAATGACCCATATTTATAAGGACTAGAAATATATTTAAGCTTTTAATAGAAACTGTTAATGGTAAGATGCATAAAAAAAGAGAGAGGGAGAGACAGAGAGAGGCAATTATCTGTCAATGATTCAAGTTGAACCGTTTCTTCAACTTTAGGTTTGTAATTTTGTTCTTCCATTTTCATTTGTGGTGGTTTTCCTCTTCTTTTCGTTTCTCATCATACCTATTACAAAAGTGCTAGCTACAATTGAAACTTTCTTTGTTTAAGTTTTGCATGCCTTCAATTGAGTCATTTTAATATTTGATTTTGTGCTATGCTTCAATAATTTTTAGGTAAATGAAACTTAGCCAAATTTTGCATTTGAGTTAGGTTTTGCTTTTCTTTCAATTGTTCTGACGATTCCCATATTTTTACATACACTTATTGAAATTTTTTGTTTTATACATTTTGGGATATAAAATTTTACTTAATAAACTACTGTGATTCACTATTTTTATTAGAGGTGGCAAAATTGGTCTAAACCATTGAGCTATACCCGTTTGATTTGCTATTTTTGGCATGTTGAGTTGCATTATTTAACCTATTTAAAATTTCAACCCTTTGCTCTCTCTCTCTCTCTCTCTTCGATATTTGCCACTCTTGTTGGTCCAAAGCCTACAAATCACATCAACGCTTAAATGCACCTATCCCTCTTGTCACTTACCAAAATAGGGTTGTCTTTTCTCTCACAAACATTTCACTTCTCTATGATTGCGATGGTGGCTACCTTACTACGTAAATCTTTCATCCCTGTCTTGCTGCCTTACATGATTATTAGCGCCAATGACACATTCACCCTCATCATCTTCCCTCACCCTTATAATCTCATCTTCTTGCTCACCTTTGCTTATATGCTTAACCACCATAGGAACTGTACAATAGGACCATCTTCAATATGTTACTAACAAGAAAGTAAAGTTGTCCATAAATGAAAAGGAGAAATATAATGTTTATTATCAGACACTGCTGTGAGTGCTATGAGTGAACTAACTCGACCAGGAATGTATCTAGATTCAAGAAGGGATCATAAAGATTTAAAATTGTAACTGGGCATGTTGTAACTAAGAAAAGTGTGTCTAATCTCAATAGATTGAGATAGAAGTGAAGTAGAAGGTCCTAATCGACTGAGATGAAAATAAGCTTTTTTGCAAGAATAATAGGATATCACAAGAAGGAAAAGAAGAAGTTTGACTTCTAACGTGGCCCATTAGAGGGAGGAATGCTATCTAGTATGGATTGAGGGTACTAGTGAAGGTTTATAGGAGTTAATGAGTTGGCTTGTCCTAGCATCAGTAGTGATGCTATTGAATCCGAAGGACTCCTTAGGATGGCTTGATGCACCCGAAGAAGGACTAGGTGATACACCAATATAAGATCAAAGAGTTCAAAGCTACACCCTGTCGAGGTTATGACGTGGGATTAGAGGACTCTCAAACGCAGGTAGTTAAAGTCTCCACACTTGAGGCTAGATTAAGTGTGACATATGGAGACCCACTGCAACATCGAAGGACAACATGATATATGGTAGATAAGACCAACAAAGACTCCCTAAGGAAACTAGTGATGAATGGAGATGTTATCTAAGCGAGAGAAAGATAGGCGCAAATATAACAAACTAGAAAGCTCCGTGTTAATACATCAAAAGGAATAGGTGAGGGCAAAACCTTTGCAGCCGAACAGGGAAACGAGGCTATCACTTCCTTCCCTCACATTGAATTGATCATATCTTGGGAACAAGATATTGTGATAGGCATTAAGAGGTTCGATAGTGAAAGCGACATGAAACTTAGCCACTGTGACTAGTACATATTGAAGCTAACCACCAATGTAAATGGTAACTTTAGTGACCTCAAGACTTCTTGAATTGGTATCTAAGATCCAGAGCACAGGTAGCGGAAGGTTTATCAAGAATAGTCAATACATGGTAAAGGAGATAAAGAACTTTCTTGATGAACTTAACAATGGATCAAGACGTTATCCAGACAAGGTGACCTTAGGCCCTAATATAATCCCCGAGGATTCTCTGCACATATTGGAATAATACCTTGTAAGAAAAATGAAGTGATGGAACTTTGCAACTTCAATAAGGAAATAAGATTGTTAATTTTCTTTTTCACACTAAGTTGTCTATACCTTGATGACCAGAAATCAAAAATGAAAGTTTGAAGAAATTCAGTGATGAAGTGGAGTAAACTCCTCAAGGAATTACACTTTGAAGTGATGACGTGTGGGCAGAAATTCTGGAAAGTAGACTAAGAAGAGGATTGAGGCGAACCATATTCAAAAAGAAAGGATGCTTACTTTTAGGCCAACAAATGGTAAAGTAAATAAAATCAGGGAACGACAATTAAGTTGACTTCCAAGGGAATCTTAATAAAGCCATTGTAACTGCTGCACATCTGAGATTAGTAACAGAGACAAGCAAGAATGCCAGAGATAACCGAATTTCTGGATATTTTCCCCAAAAGCTTAGTAGAAAGACTGGATGAAAATTCCCCAACCAACCAAAGAATGGAGATATCTACATTATAGACCAAATGTAACTCCACTGGAATGGTAGTAAGGCGACCGACTAATGCAATATACTCATTGTTAGTCAGCACAAGATTTTCTCTAAAGACAGGTAGCAAAGAATCATTGGACAAGTTGATATTCCACCCACAACCTCATGTATCCAATAACTTGGGTTGATCCACAAAGTTAGGAAGATTTTACAAGGAAAATTTTTCAAAATGAAAATTTCATAATGTGTCTTTGGTATATTTTGAACATTAACATGAAAAAAGTTAAAAAATACACCAATGACAACATAGAGTAGCTACAAGTTTAGAAGGTATTGGTATTGATAGTATTTGAATTGTCTAAGTTACATGTGTTGAAAAAGCATTGGTTATTACAAAAATGGGAGAATACAATTAGTCAATATATTTGCAATAAAGAATTTGGATTATTTCAATAAAATTTATTTGTTTGATGTCATGTCATGGTTTTTGTAGTCTAGTTGAATTCAACTAAGTAGAGCTTAGTTTTTTAATAAATATTATTTAGGTTATCCAGAAAGTTTAGCTTAGTCAAAGGTCAAGGCTAGTTCATGGGCTAAACGAGCACTTACAATGGTCCTTAGAAATGACTCATCGATACGTGAACCCAAAAATCGAGTCCAAGTGATGACAAAGCATGATTGAAAGCCTGATCAAGTGAATCAAACCTTCTTAGCGTATTGTGGATCTTAATATTTAGCATATGCATGTTGACTATATTAATAGAGCATTGAAATATTTAATGTAAGCCTGTTCTTACTTGAGCAAAATTTAAGAAAATGTTTAAGTAAGCAATAAAATCCATAAGCTTTTAATGTAAGCCTATTCTTACTTGAGATCTGAGGTCAATGTAGATTTTCCTCTTCAAGCTTGAAAAGGCTTTAGTGGAGACCTATAGAACGACTTTGATGCTTAAGTGAGTCTCATAATAGTTGAGCTAGTATGTATAAGATGTATATCATACTTGTTTAGAAATCAACCGTATTTAAAATAAGAAAGAGGATGGTTCTCGCTCAAGGAAGTTCTCAAAGGCAATTCCGATATTCTTGGAATGTCCATAATATGGGGGAGGTTCAAGATTCCATGGTTCTATTGGCATATCCGGATTCAAGACTTAACAAAACAGCTCGAAAGTGTTAGGTCTGAGTTCTTGTAAAAAGGCCTGTAAAGAAGAGAGCTAGGCCAAGCTTCTTCAAGCCTTTCAAGGCTCCTAAGACTTAAGCAACCTCATTGAGTCACTCTCTCCATTTTCCTCTCACTATCACTTCTCTTGTAGGTTCTTTTTTAGTTCCCTTTTCTCCGTTAAGTTCTCCCTTTTGTTGCTTAATATTTTGTATAGAACACTACGGTGAGAGATTCTCAATGTTGTATATAATGTTGCAATAAATGTAGTAGACATGGTCTAATAATAGTACATGAGCTTAGGACAATGGCTCCTAAGAAGCAAGATGTAAGATAGAGTTCCTAAGTTGGTAACCATCCTCACTTAGTTCTAGCCAACCCTCTTCAGGTTCAAATACTGCTAAGAGACTTTATAAGCTCGAGAGGCCCTCTTCACTATGGTGCAAAGAGTTATCGTTCGAGCATTTATTGACAAGCATCTGGTGACCCTCAAGGACATGAGATGCATGTTAGGGTTATTGAGTTATGTCACCACTTGGAGATCCAAAGTTTTTGTATAGTGGGAATAATTGGGCTACTAGAGAAGTACATGGGCTTGATAGAAGAATGACCATATTCTCTAAGGTAGGAGCACAATTTAAAGCTTGACAGGTTAAAGGCGACCTGTAACCTCGAGGTCTTAAGAAAGACGAAAGAGATCTTAGACGTTGAGTTGAGAGCACTATTATAAGGGCCAATAATGAAAAGCTCTTGGCCAAGATAAAGAAGTTGAAAGAAGAAGGGTAGTCCAAGGAAGGACTTCACCAAATCGCTCTGAATGCAACCCTATAAAAGGATGCCACTCTAGAAGGAGGTGGAGAAACTAAAGGATAAGCTGCAGGGACTAAGGAGGAAGCCATTGATCAATATAGCAGCAGTTTGAAAGGCTCTAGCAAAAGCTCATTTCATTAGTTTGAGTTCCAAGTTCTTTACTACTAGTCCCTTCAAGATCATCGAGGAAAACCATTTTGTAGATGAGCTGCCTGCTAAGTAGAATGAGAAGTAAGAAACTACTTGGAAGGAACAAGCTTAGGAGGATCTCGAGCTTGTTGAAGGCATTGAGGGAAACACCACGATGGATCAAGCTTAGCTGGTGATTCTTTTTAAAACCATAGCTCTAGATGCCACCAAGAACCTTACTTGGGATGGGGTTGTGGATGACTCCCTTGCCATCTAGGATCTTATTTATATTTTGTTTGAATGTATTGAAGTTTTAAAAGGATTTCATCCTTTTATTTTTGTAAACTCTTTGACTACTATGGGGTTATTTTGCCCTTTGTTAATACTCTATTGACTTGGGATTATTGTGCTCAGTCGCTATATCTATGCAACCTCAATTCAACACCAGCACTAATTGATAACAGCACCAACAAGTATATTGGGTTGTATAGCTAACAAAAGTGTGAGTAAAGTAACGTCCCATAGAGATTGGGTAACCAAGTACCAATTCTCAGATTCAAATATTATCTAGACTACTAAATTTGAAATAACAATATCAAATAAGAATCTATAAAGCAAATCTAATCAAATCTAAACTAAATCTAAGTTATACTAACTTCTAACTACCTAACTTGGAATGCAAGCAATCAATGGGTGATGGGAAATTCAACAAGATATGAGGTACTAGGGCTTTGATTCACCTAATTATTCCTATGAGCATTGAATTCTTAATCTAACAAAGTTCAATCAATTTAATTGATGGGGGATTTCGTAATTTAATTAATACACAATTTCTTGGCATATTAATCCTCTTTAATCTCTAAAATTAAATTAATTCCTTAACTTGAACCTAGAGCTAAAGGTTTTATGTTCTATAAAATCCTAGATAGATTAATCCCACACAATCATTAATCTTTATTCCTAGACAATTAATAATTATGGTTCCTATCCCTAGGTTTAAGTTGTGTACCAATTTCCCAATTGTCTACACAACTCATGGTATCAATTCATGGGTGGCCAATCCAAGAAAACATTAAGAACAAAAATAGAAACTCAATTAAAAAAAAGAAACATTTAGTAGACTAAAGAAAATAGCAACTCATCATCCCAACATTGGTTACATCATCACCCTAGCTAAAAGAGATTCTAGCCACTAAACATGTTTACAACATCAAAGTTCAAAAAGAAAAAGAATATGATAAACATGAATCAAAAGAGAAGAAGAAGAAGAAAAGATGAATCCAACAGCATAGGTTTTCTTCTTTTGATAAAGAGACCAAACCCAAGCAGAGCTAAGTGTAGAGAATTCCCAAATCCTCTTGTGTTGTCTCTAAAATTCAAAAATTGATTCTTGTAACCCCTAAGAGACCACTCTAATATTATTCTCTTTTGGGTCTGGGCTAACTCTAATTTTTGGAGTTCTTTAGAAGTCATAGATGAATCCAAATAACTCAAATTCATGCACCTTTAGGCCCAAAATTGGCTTACTTTGTGTTTTACACCAGACAACATCTAAACCATCAGATTCTAGGCTTTGCAGCACTCAATATAATTGGAATTAGCTCTCAAAGGTAGATAAAAGTTTTATAGCTCTGAGTATGTTTTCCAATGCCACAAGAAGCACCTCAATTGGACTTTTGTAGCTCAAGACATTGGAAAAATTTGAGGCAGAGGTCAAGCTGCATAACATCAAGATAGCAGCAACTTTCAATCTTGCAACTGGAGTTTTATCAAGAAACTCTAAGAACTGGGCTTTCGATTGAACATCAAAGTTTTAGAGCACTTCCTGAGATTTTCATAATATCCTCATTTGTCTCAATTTGATCTCTATATAGAGAGATATGAATTTTCTACTATAATGCTTTTTAGAAATCACCTCAAATATGCTCTAAAACTCTTCTATTTAACTCCAAAAATGCCTCTCTTGTAAAATTAAATAAAATAAGCTTCCAAGCCATCAAATTCACCTAGAAATTACCAAATTAACATTAGTTCCGATAATTTCCTAAAAGTGCAAATACCACATGTAAATTGACTAATTTTTTAACAATTAAGCACAAAAGTATTCAAATTAAGCACTAAATGAGTGTGTAAAGGTGATAGTAACTTAACCAAATATTGAAACTACAAAGGTCATAATCTAGCTTGTGAACTTGAATTAAAACTCGTAACTCCTATACATAAATTTATAGGTGCTAAGTCCATGACTCATTCTAATTTCTTAGACTTCAAGATTTTGCCTATTTAGTATGGCCTTTGTTTCAACCTTTACTTGTTCAATTTAGGCCTTATGCTTGGCTTTGCTCATTTAATTTTGGGCTTAATTCTTAGCTTATTGTTCATTAATCATGGATCCTTATTCATGACTTATAAACTTTGGCTTTAATCCCAACATTCTCATTTTTCCTATTAGATGCATTATTCTCGACTTTAATCCCTTTTCAATTTGAAGCCTTACTCTTAACTTGTTACTCTCTGCCTTAATCTTAGCCTATTGTTTATCGAACTCGGAGCCTTAATCGTGATTCATTATTCTTGACTGTTCTTCTCGACCATATTATCAATCATAATTATTTATTAGATTACGAGCCTTATTCTCAACTTATTGTTTTCATTTGGCCTTATTCTTGACCTTATCTTTCATGCCTAACTCTTAGCTATAGGAATATAAAAATCAACAAGTGTAAGATTCAATATCAAATATTCATAATTTTACTAAAATTGAGCATTACATCAAGAGCTCCACCAAGATTTTTTAAATACTCGGCTTATACATTTTATACTTTGTTAAAACCTCCATTGGGAAAGCCTTGTGAAAGAAACTCGATGCAGGAAAAAGAGTACACACCTACAATGCATAATTTAAGAAAAATGATTTAGCTATAATATCTTCTACGTGAGGCCATGTACTAAGTTGTGGTAGCTCCTTCCAATGAGCTCAACAATCTTGTAAGCTCCTTTGCCAACATCTTTAACTACTCTATATGGGCCTTCCCAGTTCAAGGCATCTTTTTCTTCTTTTGTTGATTTCCTCTAAAGCTTGATATTCCTTAGTACTAAGTTCCCTTCTTTGAAACTCCCCGAACTCTCACTCTTGTTATACTTCCAAGCTATTTTTTGTTTCATGACCTCTTATTTGATCCGAGCCAATTCTCTATCTTCTTCAACTAAATCAAGCTCACCCTCCCTTATTGCTAGGTCGGCTTCCTCATCAAACTTTTGCCTTCGTAAGCTAGGTTTTGAAACTTCAATGGAAATCATTATTTTTGCTCCCCAAACAAGCCTATAGCAAGTCTCGTTTGTTGCAAATTGGGCTATAGTGTGATAAGCCAATAACATAGTGGGCAACTTATTGGCTCAAAGACCTTTAGCTTTATCTAACTTCCTTTTTAGTCCTATTAGAATCACTTTATTAGCAAATTCTTCCAATTCATTCGTCGTATATTAAAAAGCTAATATATGCCAAAGTCTAATCAGAAGTCTTCAAATCTTCTATATGTGAATTGAGTATCATTGTCACTTACAGTCTACAATAGAATTCCATACCAGCACATGATCCATTTTGAAATAAACTTTCAAACTTTCTCTGTGCCAATGGAGGCTAATGATTTAATCTCTATCCACTTTGTGAAGTAATATATAGCTACCACGAGGAACTTTAACTATTTGGTGGTAAGGGGAAAGGCTAAAGATGTTAATTCCCTATTTATGGAATGGTAAACTCACTTCTAAACAATGCAACTGCTTAGGGTGTCTCTATATTGCTTTTGAAAACTACTACCATTTAGGGTGTATTTAGCATGCTGTATTAGGCATGATAAGATAAGGTAATACAATACATTATGACCTTACCATTATTTGGTGCAGTCAACATATTATATAAGCTAATCCATTAAATCTCCCTTATACGTCAAAATGATGGATAACTTAATTCAGCTTAGGGATGTTGTATTAGGCCTGATTAGCTGTTGACGTATAAAGGTTCTTTTACTTTTATATTTTTTAATATATTTTATTAAAGAAAAATAATTATTAAATAAAAAATAAAAAATAAAAAATAAAAATAATATAAACAAAAAATATTATTATTTAATAAAAAATTTAATAATAAATAAATATTTTTAAAAAATAATAATTATAAAATAATTATTCAAACTAATATAAAAATATAAGAATAAAAATTTATTAATAAAATATAAAAGTAATATTTAATATAAATTTAATTATATATAATAAAAAATATAACTAAATATAAAAATATAATATTAAATTTGCTGGAGTTTTAATTAATAAAAACTCTCTCTCTATTTCTTTCTCTTTCTTTCTCTCACACACACTCACTCATACTTTTTATATTATGAAAAACTATTAAAAATAAATAAATAATTTTTAATATAAAATTATATTTATATATAATAAAAAATAGCTAAAATAATTATAATAAATATTTAAATAATTATATTAATTTTTAAATTTTAAATTTAATATTCAAAAATTATATTTATTATAATATCTTTTTTTAGTTATATTGTACATAATATAATATCTTATATAATGACATATCAAATACTGTATAATATTAATTTTTTATCAGATTTTATATAATTAGGTTTTATATTATTAGCCCTTATCCTTTCAGATCTTATACTATTAGGTGTGCCAAACGGCTCTTATCATAATTTTTTAACAAATATGGTGCAATCCAACTTCATTGTCGACCAAAAATATCATGTTCGGAGGACCTTTGCTACTAATAGTTTACAAATTAGAATGCTTAAGAGCTCGAGCATACAATAATATTCTCCAATTTTGAAAACTGTCTAACTAGGAGTTGTAAATATTAAAAGAATAATTATTATTAATTAATCAAATAATAACAAGATGGTATATGAACATGACATGATGACACCGTATGAAGCCGGCAAAGGCAAGTGGTGCTCCTCGTCATTTCATTCCAATGCCACAACAGCACTAGTTGTTCCTCGTAAAGCCGCCAATTTGGATTCTCTGAACACAACACAACTCAATCTCAACCCCTGCAACCCACGCGCTATGCCACGCGCGTGAAACACAAACCCTACCTTTGAATTGCATTAACATCACCTTAACGCGGATGGGAAAGGAAATATCCTTCCCACTTTCCATCGGTTTGGACTTTTCAAATTCAAGAACCGCCAACCAGAATCGTTGCCTTTCTTCGCTGTTCTCTATATTGTTTTAATATGATATAATAATATCATTATATAAATAATCATATAAATAATATTATTCGTTCCAACATTTTTTTTTATATATATATATGTGATTATAATCCCAGACTTTAGTACCCTATTGCCCCGTTAGATCGAGTTTGCTACAAAAAAGTATCAGAGACCTTCTCTTTTTCAATTGGGTTTCCAGAGTTCGTTGAATTTTTTCCGTCGAGGTTTCATTGCCATGGCTCCAAAGGATCCCAAGCAAGCTGCTGCTTCTGGTAGTGGGGGTGGCTTCTTTGCTACAATTGCTTCCAGTTTGTCCAGTTTTGGCAGTGCCATGTCCAAATCCGTTAATGGGTATGGATCTTTTGGAGCCTCAGATTTGAAAGTAGTTAATTTTATATGCTTTGATGTTGCTGTTTTGTGAATTCATTTATGTGGGGTTGGTTCAAGATCATTGATTTACCCCTTCTGCTAGATGGAAGCGATAACATGCTTTGGATGATCGTCGATCTAACTTGGTTTTGTTTGTTTGTTGGATAAATCATGATGTATCTCATCTTTATTGTATGTGCTTGCTTCATGGTTATTGTACAATTTCTAGATGTATAATTTAATGTAAGAGCCGTTTAACTGTGTTGTGACTTGCGATTATTTCCAGCTATTGTGGTTTCATTTGATTTATTTCTTGAAGCTTGTGTTAGACTGATCTAGTTCCATGAGCATATAAGATTTGTTTTGTTGACAATTTGTGATGTTCGTACTCAGCTTGGTGGACTATGAAGGGCTGGAGGTTATTAATCCAGAAGGAGGAACTGAAGATGCCGAAGAGGAAGCAAAAAAGGGACGATGGAAGCAAGAGGTATAATATCTATCACCATCTTTGTATAGTATGGTGCAGTGAAAGTAAAGGAAAGGTCACAAGACTTGTAGTCATGACCTCCAAACAAAATATGAGGACCGATAAGGAATGAAAGAATCAACTGTGTCAAAGCACATTTATTAAGTGAGGAAGTTGTTGCTGATGCAATCTGGATTCTATAATAAGCATAAAGCTAGTGCTTGTCATTTTTGTGAAAAAGAGATGGGAACTTGCATTTTGAAACTTGCTGTTTTCCACTTTTATACTTTAGTCAGCCTATAAGGTCTGCTTGGCGTGTTGAGGCAAGCTTCCTGTTAAGTCATGCCATGGTCTGCTGATAACATGCAATGTAAAACCAATAACCTCTTTGATTACCTGGATAAAAGTTTACATTTATTCCATGGTATACTTTGGAGAAATTGTTGTCTTCAAATTTATAATGTATTTTTTCTTCATTTTGTCCCTCAAATGTTCCTTTGTACTTAACAGGAACGGGATAGTTACTGGAAAATGATGCAAAACTACGTAGGCTCTGATATCACTTCAATGGTGACACTTCCAGTTATCATTTTTGAGCCAATGACGATGCTACAGAAAATGGCTGAGGTCCGTATTATATCACGTGCGACATTGGTGCATTTGCTTTTGCTATTACATTGTCACAAACTATGTATAGCAAGTCTTCTGTCTGTAGGATCTCATTGATTGTGAATTTATGATACAATTTTACAGCTTATGGAGTACTCTTACCTGTTAGATATGGCGGATGAGACTGAGGATCCATACATGAGACTAGTATATGCTTGTAAGGATTATTTTCATGTTCTTTCTCTTGTCGTTTGTGCATGCATTACGTAGCATGTGACCTTATGGATGATTTTTGCAGCATCATTCTTTATATCTGTCTACTATGCCTACCAACGCACATGGAAGCCGTTCAATCCAATTCTTGGTGAGACTTATGAAATGGTTAACCATGGTGGCCTAACATTTATAGCAGAGCAGGTATGTTATGTTTCTGTTTATTTTTCTGCCAGTTATTTAACAAAATGCTGAACTAAGTTTCTTAGCTCTTTTTATTTCATTTTTTTTTCAATTTTGGCTTGGCCTCCCTTGCTGTCCATATTATAATGGAAATGTACATAATTTTCACCGTAATTTGTGTGATGCTCCCATATCGACTGTGATTCTGACTTGCGGTTACATGTGAAACAAATTGTTACAGGTCAGCCATCACCCTCCAATGAGTGCTGGGCATGCTGAAAATGACCATTTCACTTATGATGTGACATCAAAATTGAAAACCAAATTTCTTGGCAACTCAGTTGATGTATATCCTCTTGGAAGGTAATACTTATTCTGTTTTTTGTATCTCTTCGTTTTTGCTTAGATTTGTGGAACTCAATGTTGGAAACTCCCATTCAATCCTTTTTGGTCTCTCAAGTCTGGGTTCTTTTATGATTTCACTTATTTACTTAAAAGAAAAGATAAATTGCAGAAAAATCTTTGCCACATATCTTGTCTTTAAGAGCTACAGGACTTGGGATTAATTACCTTTTCACCCCTTTGGCATGGATTTTAAATTGTGTATCCAGTGATTAACAATGTTCCATATGTTTTTATTACAATGTAATTTGAGTTTATTTTGTAACGCCGGGTGTCTGCTGCTATCAGTTCATTAGTGGACATTTTTCTGTGTGTGTGCATATGTAATGTGCTGTTACTTACTTCGATGCAGAACACGAGTTACCCTCAAAAGAGATGGTGTGGTCCTTGATTTGGTGCCTCCTCCTACCAAAGTTAGCAACTTGATTTTTGGACGAACTTGGATCGATTCACCAGGGGAGATGGTCCTGACAAATCTGACTACAGGGGATAAAGTGGTGCTGTACTTTCAACCATGTGGTTGGTTTGGGTATGACTACTTTCTCTTGAAGTACTGCCTATCATATGTTCACTAGTAATCTACAGTCTGTGTAGTGGATTCCGTCAGCAATGAGAATCTTTTTTAAAGGATCCAAGTTTGTATTTTGATTTCTGGATCTTGATTATATCCCTTGAAGTTGACCAGTGGCTCCACGAGTCAATGTTCATATAAGAAGACATTGATTTTCTATCATGCATTCCTTCTCGTTCATGTTTTTCTGTTTGTTCTAGGAAGTTTCCTATTTACTTGTTTGCATTCTATATATTGAATATTTTAGGTCCTGAAAAGCATAAATCATGATCTGATCATAGCTTCCTAAAAGCATTCACTAAGAAGCAGAGTTTTTGTATATTTCATTCAAGCTGTCAATTATTAACTCTCCTAAAATCTTAAGCTATTCGGTGGACGCCCGGGAACCCTTTGGGCTTGAAGCATAGACAAGGCATATACCTACTTTATCTTGTGCATACTTATAATTTAATTATGAAGACTGGGAGCTACGAGGATTGAACTCTTGACAGTGTCAAGGACCAAATCTCATCAATGCTATGTTTTGATTATTATATCTCTAACACAAACCTTATGCATATTTGTCTGCCAACTACCACATTCTTGCTCAGTATGTGGACTTTTAATTTCATAATTTCTTCGGCGCTGCTGTTATGTATATTATCCTACCTAAACGGCATTTCCATTTGCAGAGCTGGCCGGTATGAAGTGGATGGATATGTGTATAATGCTGCCGATGAGCCCAAGATACTGATTACTGGAAAATGGAATGAGGCTATGAGTTATCAACCTTGTGACATAGAGGGAGAACCACTTCCAGGCACTGAGCTGAAAGAGGTTTGTTATTCAACTTTCATTGGTCTTGTGCCCAATTGGTGGTTACAAAGATGCTATGCTATCAAATAGTAGCAAGCCACTTTTTACTCATTGCATTTGTAGGTGATAAGATTTGAATTATCTGATGATTTTGGTTAAACTGGATGGATTGTGTCTGTTGATTCTGACTGCAATTGACTGAAACTTGAATACAGATGAATGCTTGGTGACGAAAATCAAGAAATGAACTATTCAAAGCGTCTTTAGGCAGCTTTTAAACCATTTTTCTCTGAGCATATTTTTATACTTTTCAGCGCTCCTGACTCTTCAACTCCTCACCCCATTCAACATAAAATTGTATGATTTTCAGGAGAGAGAGAGAGAGAGAGAGAGAGAGAGTATTGTTTAGTGTCACTGTTTATACGATTTCGTTTTTATTGGGTTGTCACACTTTTTGTTCTTCTGGCAACATTGAGTTATTTTAGTGATTTAAGTTGTGATCCATTCTGCAGTCGTGGAGAGTTGCCGACACTCCCAAAAACGACAAATTCCAGTACACTTATTTTGCACACAAGATTAACAACTTTGACACTGCTCCCAAGAAGTTGTTGGCATCTGATTCTCGACTGCGTCCCGATAGAATGGCCCTTGAGAAGGGTGACCTTTCCACATCTGGTTATGAGAAGAGCAGGTAACTACTCTACTCACTCTCTCCACAAACAAAAGATGTACAATATGTGTGCTTATAGCTTTCATTGTTCTTTATAAGCATTACCTGGTAGGTCTTAAATCTTTACCAATATGTGTGTTGAAACTTGTTTTTCAGTTTGGAGGAGAGGCAAAGAGCTGAGAAGAGAAACAGAGAGGCCAAGGGCCATAAGTTCACTTCCAAATGGTTTGATTTAACAGATGAAGTAACTACTACACCATGGGGTGACTTGGAAGTTTACCAATACAACGGTAAATACACTGCACATCGCGCTGCTATCGATAGTTCTCATTGTGTTGAGGAGCCTGACAGCAGACCAGAGTTCAACCCTTGGCAATATGATAACTTGGATGTAGAATAAGCATCCTTGGGAAATTCTTTCTATTATTTTTTTATCCGTCAGATTGTTATTAAGTTTGTATGTATCTTGATATGATGCTTAAAATTTGGTTTTGTTTTGTTTTTCTTTTTTCTTTTTTCCTCTCTCTTGGATTTTGATTGTGTTTTGCTATTGTAGCATTTGATCGATTAATATTAGCCATGTTAGTTCAATCTACTTTGCATGGATAAATTTTAGTAGGGAACTAGAGCTATCTTCCTTGATCCTGTGACCCTTCTAGCTCACTGTAGAGGTATACCATATTTACTACTATTGTTCTTTGAATTAATAGTTGTTGCGTGATATTTTTTTTTTTTTTGTTTTTGTTTTCAGGAGATAGTTGCATGATTGTTACTTCAACTTCATTACTTCCATTAACCTAACAAATTTTACCTATGATGTAATTCAGTGCAAGTAGTATGACTGATTATTTTGCGAAACGTTGTAATAAAGTTCATGTATGTCGTGTTTATTTAATAAGTCGTGTATATATCTATATGCTCTTTATCATAAACACAATAATTATAGAAAGATTTTACTTAAGTCCTAGTTTTCAGTGATTACTAATGATTTTCAAATACTTAATTGAAACAATAACTTGATTATAAATGGCATTATGCCGTTAGAATATACGAAGTTTTCTAAGATTATATTGATCACAGGAAAAGCCAAAGTATAATGTTTCGAGGCAGGTCCCGCAGCTGCATATATTGTGTGTGTGTGTGTGTGTGTATTTTTATAAGTTGATTTTTAGGAATTTATATATAGCTTAAATTAATCCACAGGTTTTCACCAAAAAAAAAAAAAGGTAGAAATTTCACCAAAAAAATCCACAGGTCCCTATAGTTTTAATATGTTTTTAAATAAGTTCTTATTAACTTGGTCTTTATACTTTAAAAACTTTGTAATTGAATTATTCTTCATTATACCATGCACGTGGCTGTTAATCATGTTTTGTTATACCATACATATCAAATAAACTTTCAGTTAAATTTGCTAATGCTGATATTCTTGTCTAATTTTCGCATATATTAGTTTTTCTTACTAATTTTCTTCTCATACATGCTCTAACAATAATTAAAAAATTATGATATTTAGTTTTTATGTTTATTATGTTCTTTCTTTGTTTTTATTCTCCGTCTATCTCACTAAATCATTAATACCTCTCTATGGCTAACTACCATATGTATATGGTGTAACAAAGAATGGATAGTCAACTCAGGATAAGAATTCAATTATGGAATTTTTAAAGTATAAAGATTCAATTAAAAACTTTTAAAGTATAGGAATTTATTTAAAAATATGCTAAAAATATAAGGACCTGCCGGTTAGGAAAAAAAAAAAAATGTAACCGTAGGATAAAATGGTAGTAAAACAATTGCTTATTTTTATGCATGTCTTATAATTTGCACAACTATAACAACAACTTCAGTAAAAACTTGCAAATGCAAATCTTTTGAAAATGCACAACTCATAACTTCTGCTTATGCAACATTGCAAACCATTATGAATAATCAAAATGGTTAAAACTGATTAGAAAATCCTACAATTGTATTCTGAAAATAGTCAAATAGCGAAGTACTGAACTCTTCATTAAGTACTTCTATTATTTTTCAAAAAAAAAAAAAAAACCCACATCTCTATTATTGTATAATTGAAACTCACCTGAACATTTAGCATTAATATTGTATTTGCTGGTCTAAAATTGGGAGTAGCTATTGTCACACCTCTTTTGTTGTTTTTATTTTGATATTTCTAAAATATCCTTAATTAAAAGTTATGTTAAACTTTTGTTTATTGCCACTTCCATATTCTAAATTATATTTAATAATTATAATAACGAATATTAAATATGATAATTAACTATTTAATTTAATAATTTTAATTAACTATTACACTAATTATTAATTATACTTCTAGTGAATTATGTTTTTGATGAAGTTACAACATAATAAAATTTGAATGTATTATTCTTGTACAAATATGATATGAAAGGAGTGTTATATTTTTATTTGATCAAACTTGATTAGTTATTTAGATTTTATTTTACTATATTTTTTTATACAAGTTAATTATTTGGATTTTTTTTTTTTTTGTGCCGAGTTAATATTACAAGCCAAGGCACCACACAGTCAGGTTCACAAGCTAGGAAGGCCCTGGTTGGGTAAAGGATTATGTAATTTGAATTTAAATTGAGTTTGTTGTAACTGAAAGTAGTTTAGGATTGAAAACAGAAAATAACTTTTATATCATGCATGAGATTAGGTCGTAGTTATGCATATAGGCAATCGTAATTAGAGACACCATGCAAGTATAAAAGTATAAAAGGGACTTGAACCTTCATTGTATGATATTGTTGTGATAATCAATAAAATTCCAGAGAGTATCGTCCTCCTTTTCTTGGAGCATCAGAGCTAGGCTTGAACATTATTCTAACAAAAATGGCCCTCCTTCAGGGATTTCGAGTTGCATTTGTCACCGTGAATTCAAACAAGATTTGCCAACTTTTGACGGTGACAATGCAGAAGATTGGATTTTCCACCAAAAGAATTCTTTGATCTTGTTGGAACTTCTATGGAACAACGTATCAAGAAAGCTTCTTTCCACATGGTTGGTCTAGCTAATGCTTCGTACAAGTGGAGGATCCGCAACAAATATTGTAACAACCGAGTTAAGAATTACATGAATTGTGATACTTTGTTCTTTCGGATTCTGTAGAAGTTCTAAATTTGAACTCTATGCCTCTTTGGAGGGCTATATGATTGGGACATTTTCATAAGATCGAAAGTCTTGGTAATTATTCTTTAGTATTTTTATTGAATTTTAAGAAGTCGTTATCCCTTTTGATTTTAGCCCAGAAATTTAAGAAAACACAAGTTTTCAGGAATTTGTACTAAAATTCAAAAGTTGGATCTTGATTCTTAAGGATTTTGATTTTTGTAATATTTTTATTGGAGTCAAATGGGGGGTATTCCCTTATTTACATTTATATTTTAAAGTTAACAAAACGTAAAGTTAAATGGTACATTAACTTATAAATAAGTGTGTAAGACTATGGCTTGGGGAGTATTGAAAATTAGAAGAGGAAGAAAAACCAAGATTAGGAACCTGGGAGTCATGATCAAGCGCAGCTTCCTGCGCTCCAACGCGGCCGCACACTTGAGTGCAGGCCCTTATGCTCTAGCGTGCTCCCAGGGCAGAGTGAGGAAGGATCTAGAACCGGGCCATGCTCGAGCGCGGCCCTCTGCACTCGAGTGTGCTAATGTCGGCAAGAAAAATAAAAACGGGGCTTCTAGCCTAATCTCTCATTTTCTCTTTCCTCTCTCATTCCTCTCTCTTCTTCCTCAAGCTATCTCTCTTCCTTCTCCAAAAATTTCTCATCTATGGTATTTTCGCGATCTTATACCACCGTTTGTCCCTAGCCACTTCCTAACAGTTATATTCCTAGCTTATCTATCGATTGATTTTCTCCTTTAAACAAGTAAGGGAAGCTATGGGATGTCCTAGGAGGAGACCTAAGCCCTCCACCACGTCTCTTTCTGTTCTTTGATACTCAAAGGTAAGTGCTAAGCTTAAAACCTTTTCTATGTCAAGATTTAGGAAACTTTTCTCAAAGAATTTTCTCTTGGGTTAGGATCTGGAGTCCTAGTCTTAAATCTCGGGGTCTTTCATGTTTAAAGGTAGTCTAAGTTTATCTTTTATCTCTATGGGTGCGATTTAGTTATATTGCCCTGTTATGGTGTCAGATCTGTTCCTAGAGCGACTGGTTGTCTCGGTGGTTTCATCAAGAAGCTTTCACATTTTTGGCTGGTGTACTATGAGTAGACAATTTATCTCTAGTAGATTTTGAAATGAATATAACTATAAGATTTATATAATGCTATGGATATATCTTTTATATATTATATGAATTTATCAAGAAAGTTGGATAGTAAAACAAAGGTTTGAGAAATTTAGTTTTCCTATAACTAAAAAGCTATTGAGTATAAATAAATGTATGCTATAGAATTTCTATGTAAAGAGCATGGGACCGACTACTCTATATGTAGTTTCTAATTGGATTTAAAATGGTTATTGTTCGGAAGTGGGTTACCTGAAGAAAATTCGAACAATAATTGGGATCTCAAACTGCTCCGATATGATTGATGGGCTATTGGAGCTGGGATTCCACGGCGGTAGGGGTACCTACAAGGACTTCGATGCTCAAGTCAGTGAATGCAGGATAGTGTACGAGAGGGTAGAAAAAATACCTGAAGTCCGTAATTGGACTCATATTTATATAGGTAGGTAGTTGAGAATATAAGGGTTTGATTCCGTAATAGTAAGGGATAACTCGGGATGTCCAGTAGCTGGAGGTTAGTGGATGGGTCCGAGTTTATCGGCAACACGCGAGGTGAGTATCACTTCGCCGTATTAGGGAACTCTATTATACATAATTCGAATTTGGGCCTTAGCACGCATGTGGGCCTGAATTGCACATCAGATAGTGATCAATTCGACCTCGTATTAGGCTTAGTTGTTAGGCCGACCTAGGCTCGCTTATTCTAGTCCGAAATAGTGCCCCTAACTCAGCGACCAAGCTGACTTCATCAGGTGCCGAGTTCTTCGTTTTTCTCCGATGTCACAATCCATGTCCTGAGAAGAGTAAGCCATTTCCCTTCTGATTTGACGTTTACTTGTGGTAACATCCTATATCCTTGGAGAGTGGCGATGTCTTTTTGCCTTGTAAGTCGCATCATGTTATCTTGAGTGGACATGTGTTATTTTGACACCTCGATTTGAACGCCTTTATCATTTGAGTTAGGGTTCTTTTTTCACTTTTGCCCCCAACTCTTTGATGCGAAAAGTCATACCATGCCCTTGGTGATGTTTGGTATGCGCTGTAAAGGGGCATTTTTACCCTTATAAATGCCTATTCTCTTATTCTTTCCTTCATTTCCTTGCTTGTCTAAAACTTTTGCAATGAAAAAGGAGGAAGTGCTTCACTTTGTGACAAGGTAATCCACCATATTTGAGCATTCATCCTTTGTAGTAGGTATGTCTTTCTTTCCATTTCTTATTTTCAGTGTTTATAGTGTTCTTCTTATGGAATGAAATGTGATATCGGTGGTGGTTTGAGTTCTTTCCACCATTCATTTGCATTTTCTCCACTACTTGGGGGTGGTTTTAGCCCCTATTTTTCTACATTTCCTTGCTTCTGTTGCCCATCGGTGGCTTTATGTTTAGAGGAAAATCACTGTAGGGAGCTTGTTTTTTTAGTTTCCATTCTGTTTGAAAGTTTCCGACTTAGGTTTTTTCTGAGTTCGTGATGTAAGGGTGGTTTCTTTTGTAGGTTATCCGGGATCTCAAGATGGTAAAAATACAAAGGGTTCTAACATTTCCTTCTGAGATCAACTTTATCTATTGGTGGGTCGATCCTGAAGTCCTTGGGACCCCATCAACCGTAACCCTCGACTTCTTGACCCATTTTAGAGAGGAAAACTTGATTTCGTTGGAGGGCAAGTACGAGGGGGAGTGTTATTTGGAGGCTCCTGGCCCGAGCGAGAGAGTGAGCGATCTCAATCTTGAAAGGAGCCAAGGTAGATATGGATGTATGATGTCCTTATATCCAAGCTAGGAGTTCGGATTCCATTTACCCACTTTCAAGAGGAGATTTTGAATCGGACTGAGGCCATTCCTTCCCAACTACACCCAAATAGCTAGGCGATGATTCGCGGATTTGAGATTATCCAGAAATACCTCGGAGTAATGCCTTCTCCAGAAGCGTTCTTTTTCCTCTTTACTCTGACCCGGCCCACTGGCGGTGGTTTGACCTCGGGATGGTTATCCTTCCAAGATCACGTTAACCGGAAGGTGCTCCTTCTCTTCGAGGAATCCTTTCACAATTTCAAGCCCATTTACTTTAAAGTATTCGGGCTTCCGAATTTGATTCCTTTTTAGGAGACATTGGAGGAAGAGCTCCGGTTTAATGTTTTCTAGTGCAAGCACTTTGATGCTTCTTGGATAGAGGAAAGTTCCTTTAAGACCGAAGAGAAGGCTATTGTTCAGTTCTTTCTCAAAAGCTTTTGGAAAAACCATTTAAACTTGAAGAATATAGTTGGTGTAGAGACTGGGGAGGCTAGGCAATATTTAGGTTCTTATCTTTTTCTTTTGTGATTCTATTTTTTCTCCCCCCTTTGTATATGTATACTTATTACTCATTTTTATTTTGTAGACGAAAAGGCTCCGAAGTTTGCTCTCACCGAGTTCCATCATAGAATATTAAAGAGGCCCCACGAGGGGGATGAGAGTAACAGCCCTAAATTGGTGGGATATGGAGAACCATTATTCACTTTGGCTCCCAACGAGGTAGCTCCTGTGGTCCAACCTTCGAAGAAACACAAATCGAAGAAAGCGGCCAAAGAGAAAACTATCATCATTGATCCTGATGATCCTTCATCGTTGAAAGATAGGTCGAAATTCCATGTGATGTAGAAGGACTTTCCTCATCCTGAATTTATGGATAAGGAGCTGAAGGTCCCTGCCCTCCTCGAGCACCTACAAGAGGATGACAAGAATTTGGCCGCTAAATTCCAATGGGCTGGGCGTGCTATGCTAAAGTCAGTGGCCTTACTCCGATACTCGAAGTCGGTCATTACTTATAGTGTTCTAGCGACGAAGGAGGTTAAAGTCTTGAAGGAGAAACTCTCCCTTTTTCAGGGCGAGAAGTTGACTTTGGAGAAGGCTAAACAGGTCGAAATTGACACATTGAGGGAGAGGCTGTAATCAAGGGACAAGCAGTTGGAGGATTCTCGGGCTCAGATATTGGAGCTTGAGAAGGCTTATGCTGATTTATCTGAGACTGCTACCAAAGCAAAGGCTGAGGTGGCACGAGTGGAGGAGCTATGGGCGAAGTTAGCTGAAGAGACTAAAGAGAACCTTCTAGAGCAAAGCCAAGTTATTTGCCCCAACACTGATTTCGGCAAGGTTGGGTTAGATAAGGTTGTAATTGATGGCCATGTTGAGATAGCTCTAGATGATGACGAATCTCCTGAGGATCCAAAAGTTGAACCGACGAATCTGGCGTCGGACCCTTGATATATTGTTACTTTTGTTTTGTTTGTCCTATCGTGGACTTGTCATTGTACTGAATATTTTCTGGGTCTCCAGGTTCCTGAAATGGAATTTCCCGCTTTACTGGTTTTGTTAGATTTCTCTTGCCAATTAATGTGCCTATTTTCCGCCTAAGTCATATAACTTGAAGGGAATATCGACGTCATCTTATTGTCTTATCGAACTGGATTTTATCTAAGTTGGATTTCCCTTGTAGGCTAGAACTTAGGGATCTCTTTTTCGGTTAAGTTATCATCAAGGACATGATTGACCTAAGCTCTAACATTGGATTTTGCACAGCTGTCTGAGTTTCGGTTACTAGCGTGTGTATCCGAGTTGTTAGGCCAGGGCTTGTTTTTATCGACTAAGGAATGATCAATTCCTTAGGAGAATTAAAGCAAATTGAGAGCCTCGAATAATGAGCATAATAAGTATGACGACAAGTGAAAAGGGTGATAAAGTGATAATAACAATGAATGTAAAACAAGATAAAATTGTAACAGATATATAAAAGCAGAAAATTGAGAAGAAGTTTGTGAATTTTGCTTGGCTCACGGAGTCTGGCCTCATTAAAACCTTCTCGGGAAAACCCAGTGGGACAAAACCTGAGGTAGAAAAAAGAGTACGGCTATTTCGAGTGGTTTACACTTCGATGAAAAATTTCTAAAGATTGGAAGAATTCCATGACCTTGGAATTTTTGAGCTTGATAGTGGGAAGAGCTTGTATACTGCCTTTTCCTAAGACGTTAATGACTTTGTATGGGCCTTCCCAATTCATAGCCAATTTCCCATGACCCAAGAGAGACTTTTCGATGTTAGCATGTTGAAGAACCAATTCACCTTTGTCGAACTTCCAAGGTATCACCTTGGTGTTGTATCTTTGTGAGATTGGATGTTTTAGCGCCGTCTCCCATAAATGAGCCATTTCCCTTACTTCGTTAGATAGGTCGGATTCTTCCTGAAGTGCTTGTTGGCATGTGGGTTGGAACATGATGCGTGGGCTGAACTCTTCGACTTCGATCGGTATCATTGCATTCACCCCATAAGTAAACTTAAAGAGAGTTTCTCCTATCATCGAATACGAGGTGGTTCGGTAGGACCGCAAAACGCTCTTGAGCTCATCGGCCCATGCCCCTTTTACTTTGTTGAGTCTCTTCTTCAACCCTTATAGTATGACTTTGTTGGTAGCTTCTGCTTGATTGTTGGCTTGTGGGTGCTCAACGGAAGTCAAGTGATGTTTGACCATATAGCTAGTGAGGAATCTTTGGAACTTTTGATCTATAAACTAGGTTCCATTATTAGTAACTACAGAGTCGGATATTCCAAAACTGGTGAAGATATTCCCCCATATGAACTTCCAAACTTGCACAGTAGTAATGGTGGAAAGCGGCTCTGCCTCTATCCACTTGGTAAAGTAGTCGATAGCCACTATTAGGCACTTTACTTATCCCGAGGCGAGTGGGAAAGGACCTAGGAGGTTGAGTCCCCATTTGTTGAAAGGCCAGGGGGACATCATTGAGGTTAGTTCCTTGTAAGGGGCGAGGTGGAATTTGGCATGTTTTTGGCAACCGGAGCATTTCCTTGTATACTCGACCAAGTCTTTGATCATTGTCAGCCAATAGAAACCGGCTCGCAATACTTTCAATGTGAGTGATTTTCCTCCGAGGTGGTGGCTACAAGAACCTTCGTAAACTTCCTCAAGAATGGTGGGAAATCGATCTGGTCCCATACACTTTAGTAATGGTTAGGATAGTCCTCTTCTGAATAATTGTTCATTGATGATGGTGTAATAAGAGTCGTCTCTAGCTAGCCTTTTTGCATCCACGGGGTCTTTTGGTCGAGTTCTGTTATGCAAGTATTGGACATTCAGGGTCATCCAGTTTGAAACCCCGTCGATGGATAAGGTCGGAAGAGATTCCGTTATTGAAGGGAGCTTCAATGTCTCTTGGATCAAGATTTGGTTGTTTCCTTCGGGCTTAGTGCTTGCTAGATTGGAGAGGATATCGGCCCTGACATTCTCTTTTCTAGGAATGTGTTGGAAGTCAATGCTTGAGAACTCCTTTATTAGCTCTCTAACTTTTAGAAGATACTTTTACAACAAAGCATCTTTAGCTTGATACGTCTCATTTACTTGGGAGTTCACGATTAGAGAGTCGCTGCATATCGAGACTCGGGTTACTCCGAGGTCTTTTGCTAACTTCAAGCCAGCTATGAGGGCTTCATACTCGGCTTGGTTATTTGAAATTGGGAAGTCGAACTTTATGCAGAGCTCGATGATTATTTCACTTCTTTTTCAAGTATCGCTCCGGCTCCACTTCCCTTAGAGTTGGAGGCTCCGTCCACATGTAGCGTCCATCCCGGTTCATGGAAATCTACATAGTCCACTATTTCGGCTAAGAAATCTACTAATACTTGAGCTTTAATGGCCGTCCTTGGTTCATACTAGATGTCAAATTTCGAAAGTCTATGGACCACGATACCATCCTGCCTGCTAAGTTCGATTTTTGGAGGATTTGCCAAATTGGCTGGTTGGTTTGGACGATGATCGTATGAGCTTGGAAGTACTGACAGAGCCTATGTGCCACTACAACCAAGGCTAGAGCGACTTTCTCAATCTTCTGATATCTAATCTCAGGGCCTTGGAATGCTTTGCTGATGAAGTATACGGGGTACTGTTGTTAGGAATCTTCCCAGAACAATGCCCCAGCTATGGCCGCATTGCTAACAGACAAGTACAAGAACAAAGGTTTCCCGATTTCTGGCTTACTTAATATTGGTGGGCGGGAAAGGAACTCTTTGAACTCAGAAAAACGGCTTCATAATCTAGCATCCATTCAAAGGTATTCCCCTTTTTTAAGAGAGAGAAAAAGGGAATGGCTTTTCGAGCAGACATAGCCATGAATCTCGAGAGGGAGGCAATTCTTCTGATGAGACGTTGTACTTCTTTCATTGTTGTCGGGCTTTTCATTTCAATGATGGCTTGACACTTGTCAGGGTTTGCCTCGATTCCTCGATGTGTGAACATGAATCCCAAGAATTGTTCAGCTTCCACAACAAATGCACATTTATGTGGGTTTAATCTCATTTTGTGTTGTTGGAGACGACCGAATACAACTTCAAGGTCGGATAGGAGACTTTATTCTTCTCTGGTCTGGATTAACATGTTGTCGATGTGGACCTCCTTCAGACTTCTGATGAGCTTTGTAAATACTTTGTTCATGAGCCTTTGGTATGTGGCTCTCGCGTTCTTCAACCCAAATGACATAACCTTGTAACAATAGTTAGCCATTGGAGTTATGAACGCCGTTTTTTTCATCGAGATGATGCATCGGGATCTGGTTATACCTTAAGTAGGCATCCATGAAGGTGAGAAATTGGAAGCCGGAGGCTGCATCTACTAACCCATCAATGCTTGGTAAGGGGTATGAATCCTTTGGACAGGCTTTGTTTAGGTCGATGTAATCGACGCATATACGTCATTTCCCATAGGACTTTTTGACCATGACGGCTTTAGATAACCATGTTGGATATACTATCTCACATATGAACTTGACGTCTAGGAGACTTTGGACTTGCTCTTGGACTGCGAGGGCTCTGTCTGGGCTCATTCTTCTCCTTTTTTGAGCTACAAATCTTACATTGGGGAAAACGGAGAGCTGGTAGGACATAAACTCTGGGTTAACTTCGGGCATATCTGCCACAGTCCAAGCGAATAAATTGGCATTAGACCTCAGAAAGGCGACTAGATCTTGCTTCAACATGCTTGGGAGATCTTTGTTGAGCTGAGTTGTTTGCCCAAATTCGTTTTCAATTTGAACTTCTTCCAGTTCTCCATCCGGTTTAGGTCTTATTCGTTCGACTTCTCTTGTGTCCACCTCTACCATCATGACTTTTAAGGAATTGGGAGGCCGAGAATTGTCTTGAGATACCTCTTTCTATTGTCTTTGGATCTCGAGGCTGGCATTCTAGTATCACCGCATGACTTGATCGGCCTTTATTGTGGCAATTTCTCCTTTTTGGTGAAAAACTTCATGTTTAAGGATGCCGTTGAGATAACGGCGCCTATCTTATTCAATGTCGGTCTTCCGAGTATAAAATTGTAAGCCGAGGGGCAGTCGACAACTAAGAAATCGACTTTAACGATTTGGGTTTTAGGTCGGGAACTCAGGGTTAAGTGAAGGGTGACGAACCCCTCAAGGTGCACTTTCTCCCCAGAAAAACTAATCAACTCTTCTTTGTGTGTTTGGAGGTCAGTGTTCTCTAGCCCGAGCTTATCAAAAGCATCTCGGAATAAAATATCTGTAGAGCTCCCTTGGTCAACAAATAACCTTTTTACTTCGGCATTGACTATTACTGCAGAAATCATTATGAGGTCATCGTGTTCGGGAATCATGCCTTCCAAGTCCGAGTTGGAGAAGACTATCTCCGGTGTAGATGGTAATGTCATCATTGGCTTCTTTATTTTTCCTTTGGACGCATTAAGGACTTCTTGTAGGTGCTTTTTTTTCAAGCCAATTTCATCATCCCACCTCCTGCAAATCCTCTAGCAATGATGTTGATAGTTTTGGTAATAGGTTCTTCCTCGTCATTGTCTTGGTTTCTTTCCTGTTCCGAGGTTCTTTGACTTCACGGATTCCGCTTTTCCTCGTCTCCTTGATCGGGGGCTCGTCTTCTTCGTGGACTTCTTTGAGAAACCACGTACTTAGCAATCTGCCTTCCCTTATCAGCTATTCTATGATGTCTCAAAGATTGTAGCAATCCTTTGTTCTGTGGCCAAAACCGTTATGGTATTTGCAAAATAAGGACTTGTTTGTGTTGACCCTCATCTTGAGAATTTTCAGCTTCGGACACCTTTTGACTTGACTAACTTTCTGGAATAGTTCAGAGAGGGATACGTTAAGTGGGGTATACTCGTTGTATTTACGGGCCCTTGAATGTATGTCCTTCCTTAGGCACTCATCTTGGCCACCAGCTCTCTTGTCGGACTGGTACCTTCCTGAGTTTGCTCTGGTTTTCTCAGTGGCTTTCTCAGTTTCTTTGAGGAAAATATATTTCTCATCTCTAGTTTGTATTTCCTCCGGGGATTGAGGTGGCCTCTTTAACAATGAAGTTTTAAAAAGCCTAGGTCGTAGCCCGTTCATCAACGTGAGGATTATTGCTTGAGTCTACAATTCTTCGACAAGCAGAGTTTCGGCATTATATCGCTCGAGGAAATCTCGGAGCAACTCATTCTGCCGTTGATGTAATTCGAGAAGGCTGGAAACCGGCTTAGGCTTGAGCTTCTTAGTAGTGAAGTGAGCCAAAGATAGTGAAGCAAGGTCGGAGAATCAGTTGATTGACCTTATCAAGAGGGAGTTGAACCACTTGAGTGCTGCTTTTTTCAAAGTAATCGGGAATACTTGGCATTTATCTGAGACTCCAGCCAGCACCATCCTTGACTTGAAAGCATCTATTTGCTCCTGAGGGTTAGTGCTCCCGCCATAGGGCTCCATGCTAGATAGGGGCTTGAAACCTTGTAGTGGTTGAGTTCCCATAATGTAGTTAGCGAATAGCGTGTCATCGCCACACTCGAGGTCCTTGTGCTCTGAGCCACACCTCGAATGCCTATCAATGTACCCAAATTGAGGTCAGGATTCGGAATGTTCAAGGTGGTGTCAAGCATTTTCCGCCCAAGGTTCTTTATAATTGTTGACAATGCTCCGATGTTGTGAGTTTCCACGATGTCGATGTTCTGTGCTGTGGCTGTGTTCTCTAGGACTTTGGCCTCCGTAGTGCTCTGGGCTCTTGTCATGCTGACGATGTTGTTCCTGACATCATTTTCGGTCGGCATCTTTCATGCAGTCCAAGTTCTGTTCTAGCTCCTGAATGCGGGTGGCTTATTCCTGCATTAATGTTTCCATGTCGGCCACCAGGTCGGTGTTGGCCCGAGGGTGGAATTCCACCCTGGAGGCGACCACGTTTCCTACAGCCTGGTGAGAGAATGATAAGCTGTTGAGTTCTGCTCATGGCAGCAATCTCGGGCGTCTGAAGCTGAATTGGAAGTCGTCCGACCATGTTCTAGTGGTTGTTGGTTACTCGTAGGGTTGTATGCCGCCATGTTTTCCTGTCTTGGGTGTGAAGACATTGGTATGATTTTTGCCATGGAATGATGGAAAGGCATTTGGTTCCCCATAGACGGCGCCAATATTCGGAAGTTGGTTACCTGAAAAAAATTTGAATCGTAATCGGGACCTCAAACTGCTCTGATATGATTAATGGGCTGTTGGAGCTGGGATTCCATGGCGATGGGGGTATCTGCGAGGAATCCGATGCTCAAGTCAATGAATGCAGGAAAGTGTACAAGAGGATAAAAAAAAATACTTGAAGTCCGTAATTGGACTCATATTTATATAGATAGATAGTTGAGAATATAGGGTTTTGGTTCTCTGATAGTAGGGGATAACTCGGGATGTCCAGTAGCTGGAGGTTAGTGGATAGGTCCGAGTTTATCAGCAACATGCAAGGTGAGTACCGCTCCACCATATTAGGGAACTCTATTACACATAATTCGGATTTGGGCCTTAGCATGCATGTAGGCCTGAACTACACATCAGATAGTGATCAATCCAACTTTGTATTGGGCTTAGTTGTTGGGCTGACCTAGGCTCACTTATTCTAGTCCGAAATAGTTATAATTTTCGAAGTTACTAGCTAATTATTGAAGAAAGGAAATGCTGTAGAGTGAGCAAATAAGCTGGATCTATTTAACCCATCTTCTAGGACAAAATGACACTGGCAAAGTTTAGGAGAAAAGTAATTTATGTTTCCTAAAGAAAGTAATCATGGTCAAGTTGATACAATCCCAAAACTGCAGTAGCAAAGAGGGAAGAAAAAGAAGAAGATGAGAATATTGTATAGATGGAGATAATCTCAAGGTAGGACAGGGAAGTAGTGCGAGGTTTAATGGTTAAGTCAAAATGTCCTTGGAGGCCTAGCAACAATTCCTCCAAAGTTAAACTAATGAGTGTTATTAAGGAGACCAAAGGAAGTAAATTCAAAAAGTAGTATCAGTAAGGAAGCAGCTTTCAAGTTCTGATTTTAAGGATGGAGTAGGTGATGAAATTTTAGTGTAAGGTGGAAATGTGGTAGATATTGATAAAGGACCTGAAGGTTAGAAGCATGAGAAGCATAAGCGAGAAGATATTGCTTGAAGAACCGTAGTGGGAAGAAGAATTTTGTTAAGGTGACTTATACTCAAAATCTATGGACAGGAAGTGTAAAACGTATGTTTGATGAACAACACCTAGTGGAGTCATGTTGATCAGATATAGGACCTTAGGCAAGGTTGGATTATAGATTTTGATGATGAAGAATCTTAAACTAATTACAGCTTACTTTGAAGGTAGTAGAGAAATCTAAACAGTTCAAAGGAGGAAAGAATGTCAATCACTAGTGGATGTTTGATACAAAGAAAGGTTGTTCTAGTCAAGCAATCGGAAGAAGCTTACTTGGTAGGTGTACCCAAAGGGTGCCACTATCATTTCTACAGTTACCCTAATAGGTCATGCTCCCCTAAAGGTAACTCAGAAATGATAGTTTATGGAGTTGAAGGACAAATTAGAGATTATTCAAGCCATGGCAGCTTCCAATTGTGTAGTAAAGTGGGAAGCATTACGTAAGGACTATAGGAAAAGTTAAAACCATGTTGAAAGTAATTGGAATTCGATTGGATGGCCCTTGTTCCATGGTAGGTAAGGTAGGTGGAAATGGTTAGATAGTAACTTGCATACATCTTAAGGAATCCTTAGCAAATAAAGGTGTTTCAAGAGGACTAACCTCAAGTTGGGGTTGGTAGAAGATAAGATTTCCATCTAGCAATCCAGTAAAGACATGCCCCAGGAAGGAAGTGTATAAGGCATCCGTTAGTAGGAATAAAAAGAGAGAAAAGAAGAAAGAATATTAGAATCGCTTTTTAAATTTAGGGATTGAATTTCTCATGGGGGAGAATGTAATACCTAAGTTGAGAATTACATGAATTGTGATACTTTGTCTTGTCGAACCCAGCGGAAGTTCTAAGTTTGAATCCCATGCCTTATTGGAGTGCTGTACGATTGGGATATTTTCAAGGGATTGAAAGTTCCAGTAATTATTCCTTAGATATCCAAGAATTTAAGAGTTATTTTTAATGAATTTTAAGAAGTCGTTATCCCTTTCGTTTTTAGCCCGAAAGTTTAAAAAAACACAAGTTTTCGGGAATTTGTATTAAAATCCAAAAGTTGGATCTTGATTTTTGAAGATTTTGAATTTTCTAATATTTTTATTGGATTTAAATGGAGGGTATTCCCTTATTTACATTTATATTTTAAACTTGGGAGTTACACTCGAGCACAGTCCCCTACGCTCCAGCGTGCTCCCAGGGTAGAGCAAGGAAGGATCTAGAACCGGGCCATACTTGAGCGCGATCCTCTATGCTCGAGTGTGGCCATGTCGGTGATAGAGCATTCATTTATACATTATTCTAGTATTATTCCTAGCTTGTTTACATCATAATTGTGTTTTAATTGATGCAAATAAATGAGTTTGATGACATTGACCTTCATTGAGAACTTGTATAAATGTGTGCTAATTTTCGGATTTCATACGTATTTTGACCTTTCTATCTTCTGCAGCCCATATCTTGAGCTACAAGTATCAAAATTAAGCAATCTTTAGCTCGTTGGAAAAATAACGAAAAATCCTACAACTTTGATGAAGACCTCAAGACCAAAATCTATCAGATTCTATATGTAATTTTCATTATAAAGAGGCTATAGTAAACGGGCCCAGAATTGAGTCTTTCTTGGGCCTATTTGTTTTAGATGGGCTTGGCCCTCTTTTGAGGTTTTTAGTTTTCTGAAAATACTATTAGAAAGGGATGGACGAGTGGGAAAAGGGAGGAATTTGAAGGAGTTTAGGTTTTTCATTAGAAAGTAAGTTTTTATTATTTTATTTTTCGATTTTCATTTCTTTTTCTGGACATTTCTATTTTATTTGTCCATGGAGATGGAAGGCTGAATTTTTCTTTCAACTTAGGAGATTCATCACTTAATGCATGGATTCTGAGGTTTAGCATTTAATTAGATTCAATTTCAGTTTCTATTCTTATCTTTCTTTCTACAATTCTGATTTTTCATTTTGTCTCTCAAACATTGATCAATGCTTGATGAAGCTATTCCGATTAGAATAGAATTCTTTGTTTTAGAATTGAATCCTAATTAGATTTGGATTGATTAATTCGAATTGGATTAGAGACTAATCTCAGATTTGAGAATTAGGTTAAAATCGAATTAAAAACTTGAAGATCTTCTTGTGTTTAGTTTGAAATTAACAGAATGGAACTGAATGCGAAATGCTTCTTGTGAATCTATGACGAATCCTAATTGATGTGAATGAATTTCCTAAGTTGATCCTTAATCAAGTGATTTTTTTGCAACTATTTTTAATTCAATTAGATTTCTGAGTTCTTGTTAATGAAACCCCCCCATCTTGGTTATCCTAATATATCACAAAATTTAGATTAATTCCTTGGGAAACGATCTAGGTTTGCACCTACTACTACATTCTTTTGTTCAAAACCTAGTCTATTTGAGTGCATTGCGACAGTGCGCGTCAGTCGGCGAGAAAAATAAAAAAAAGGGGCAATCTCTCATTTTCTCTCTCCTCTTTCATTCCTCTCTCTTCTTCCTTGAGCTCTCTCTTTTCCTTCTCATAAAATTTCTCATCTATGGCATTTTTACCATCTTATGCCACCATTTGTCCCTAACCACTTCCTAACATTTATATTCCTAGCCTATTTACCGATTGATTTTATCCTTTAAGCAAGTGAGGAAAGCTATGAGATGTCCTAGGAGGAGGCCCAAGCTCTCCACCACATCCCTTTCCGTTCTTTAGTACTCAAAGGTAAGTTCTTAGCTTAAAATCTTTGTTATGTCAAAATTTAAGAAACTTTTCTTGAAGGATTTGTTCTTGGGCTATGATCCAGAGCCCTAGAGTCCTAAATCCTGGGGTCTTTCATGTTTAAAGGTAGTCTAAGTTAATCTTTTATCTTTATGGGTGAGATTTAGTTATACTGCCCTGTTATAGTATCAGATTTGTTCCTGGAGCGACTGGTTGGCTCGGTGATTTCACCAAGAAGCTTCCACTTTTCTGGTTGGTGTACTATGAGTAGATAGTTTATCTATAGTAGATTTTGAAATGAATATAACTATAAGATTTATGTATACTATGAACATATCTTTTATTCATTATATGAATTTATCAAAAAAGTTGGACAATAAAGCAAAGGTTTGAGAAATTTAGTTTTCCTATAACTGAAAAGCTATTGAGTATAAATAAATGTATGCCATAGAATTTCTATGTAAAGAGCATAAGACTGACTACTCTATGTATAGTTTCTGATTGGATTTGAAATGGCTATAATTTTCGAAGTTACTAGCTGATTATACAAGAAAGGAAATAATTCTTTTTAGCTATACCATGTAGAAAAGTTTTAACTATGTTTATTAAAGAAAAGAGTTTATTTGTGTTATATTTCAAACCAGCTTTGAAATTAGATGTATTCTGGTGAAAGGAAACGAGTTTGTGGGATGAACACTTCATAGAACTGTAGTTAATGGCGGGTACATTGGACTTGGTGCACCTTGTAAGCTCCAATGTTCAATTGAAACAGTCTTATAACTTTAGACGTTTCAAGCTTTAAGGTTTTGATGAATATCAAATCAAACTTTAAGTAAATTTCTTGGACAGTAAATGATATGTTTTAGCTAAATGCATTCTTCGATGAGTAATATCATCTACTTTGTAAATTAATGATTATTGTGCCAAATAAAGCATCAAAATCCATGGTACTTCACTTGAATATGATTATATTGGAACAACCGTTTTGTGTCCTATATGTTTACTCACTCAGGAATGAGATAGAAAGTTCAGAGGAATGATGATATAATACCAGAAAGAAAAAACATACCACAAAAAGTAATACACCTCATTTAGAAGGTTGACTTGATCTAAAAAGGTGACTTTCATGAAGTATCTCAACTTGAAAGCTTCTTCCATATGCTTCTTTTGTAATTGACAAGTTGCAAAAGAAGCATTGACAAGTTTGAAAAGTTAGCGAAAACTTCAACAGTTACTTTTCCTCTTCGGTCTCATCACAACTTGTTGAAGAAGAAAGCTGTATCTTTTCTTTCCAGTCATAAACTAGTGGATCAAGGTAGCACAAGGCCAAAGATCTACAAGCCCAATGGTAACGTCCAAAAGTCTATATAAAGTTGGAATACGAAGAAGAAGATAGTGACACTGTTCAAATATTTTTCAAAGCTGCAAATTTTCATTCTTCAACCTTCTGAACTTTCAAATCCTCTAAAAAGTTACTTATTGTAACTTCTATTTTAAAATCTTCTCTATTGATGTGTAATAGATAACATTCTCTATTTGAGAATTTAGAGAAGTCACACGCACTATACGTATTTGATCAATTCTTTGTAAAGAGCTTGTAGTGTGAGTGTAAACACAAAACTTTGTATCAAATCTCTTGTAACCAGACCTGATAGTGGTCAGACTGAGCTTGTAGAGGCTAGGATAAATACTACTCGGTTGTAAAGTTTGGAGAGGCTAAAGAAAGACTACTCAATTGTAAAAGCTTGGAGAGGCTTGGAAAATGGACACTCGTGGTCTAAAATTCTCAACAAAGAGTTGGGGACTAGACATAGGCATTGATTTAGTTGAACCAAGATAAATCTTGCTGTGTGATCATTCTATCTCTCTCTCTTTACTTGCTGCCTTTAAATCATTCAAATACATTCTAGCATAGAATATACACCTATTATTTCTAACCACATTGCTTCCGCATTCCAAGTCTAGGACTTGAGAAAGTTGTTTTAAAATGTTTTCAAGTTCAAAATTTTTAGTTAAGACATGATTCAATCTCCCTTCTCGTGCCATCTCTTGCAACACACCTTGTATGAACCCTAACTAGCAAGGGAGATGCTATCCTGGCGTGTTAGGCCAACACGACTGGATGATAGATCAATGAGGGCTGTGCCGATGTTACCGCTTAGGATATTACAGCAGGAACTCTATAATTGCAACTTCCAACCAGCTATAAATACATGTGTTAGATTCCTAAGTTTTATGAAAGTGTGTTTCAATGAGATTTCCAAAAGAAAATATGATTTCTGATTCTTTCCAGTTGTCTCAAATGATTTCCACAAATACCAAATGTATAGGAGGGCTATGCCTCAAGTAATTTTGCATAGCTTAAAACAAGGTTACTTTAAATATATTACATGATGGAATTGCTATCAAATACCTTGTAAGGCAAGCATATTTTTAGTTGTTCAAAAGAGGTTTATAACCATAATTTTCTCCAACTATTTACAAAATTAAAGAGGGAACTATCTTCCCCTAGGCATTTTATATGTAAGGCATATTTTCAATGATCCTTTAGTTACAGAGATATTTTCTTACATTTACTAAGTTGAATAAATATATTTTAACTGTGTCCCATGCTAGCTATAGGTAAATTATTTCTCACTAAGTTGTTTAACTCACTTAGTTGCCTCCCCATATTTTAGGTGCCAATAGTTAGCTGCCAACGACCTTCCAGTAAGCCCAATGCTAAAGTGGGCCTTCTTTGGTCATCATAAGGAGTACGGTAATTGATATGGTTTAATGCTTCATTGAACTACAGGCAGGGTCCCAAACTATGGTAGTTAGGGCCTATTTGTGTTGAAAGACTTATATGTATATATATTTTTTGTATACCTAATTAAGTATTCAGGAATTATTTATCGAAAATGTCCATTTTTTTCAAGCAACCTTACCAGTTTTCATTAAAGTTTCAGTTGAGACTTGTTAGGGAACCAAGGCTCCCTACGCACTGGTCATGGCCTGGTTGGGTCATGACAACTATACATAAGATTGGTTAGTTTTTGTCGAGGCTTTATAGAAGCGATTGGAGCAGACTTGTACAATAACCCACAAGAAGCATCAAAAGAATTGAAACAAAATGGCAGAGTATCAACAACAATTTGAATCTTTATCAACAAGGTAATAGGTTTATGTGAGTTGTGTAACACCCTCCCAAGTACAGTACTATGCTTAAGTCATAGTACCACACCTTGGAGTTGTTACTGTTACCTGAACGGACCTTATCTGACAGCAACTTCAGCCGTCTTCGGAACTTCTTGAACTATCTGGAGATAACACGAAAATAGGAGTGAGAATTATAAATTCTCAGTAGGATTCATTAACTGTCATACATACTGTCATCGTTGTCATCTCCAGTTTGCTTCGATTTATTATGAAAAAGGTGAATATGTTATGTAAACTGTTTAATTTTACAGTTCGAAAAATATATTATCCGAAGTAAAGTTTATTTTATTTATACACTTGTCATTTGGGAGAGCACATACAAGGTCAATTCATGAATTGTATTATGAATAATAACTGAAATATAAATAAAATACAATAGTAATAATATACTAGAGACATAACATCTGCACATGCCTTTACTTGTACTTGAATTTATGCAGATACATAAAATTTACTTTTCTTTCTTTATCTTCCTTTACTTGTTACACATATTCCAGAATATGATCACCATGTCATACTCCATCAGGATGTGATCGCCATGTCACATTCCTTAGGAATATGTTCTTCCTGCTACGTCCCAAAGTATGATCGCCATGTCATACTCCATTAGAATGTGATTGCCATGTCACATTCCTTAGGGATATGGGATCTTCATTCGGTACTTATACTAGCTGGGTGTCATGCCTCATGTAAGTCCTATCCCCTATACTCACACTAGCTGGTCAACGCCATGCTTCATGTGAGTGGGGTGCTTGCATATATTTTAATCTTTTAGTCTTTGGTCTTTAATCTTTACTACCCTTGGGTAGCCTGATCTTGAAGTGAGCTCATCAGCTCAACTCGTGACCGTCGTCACATTGACTCACCCACAAGGGGATTCACGTGCCTCTAGTCTTGGAGGGATCTCATTTTGGCCACGTGCCTCTAATTAAAGGGATCTCTTCTAGTCATGTGCCTCAAAATTGAGGGATCTCATCTGATCACGTGCCTTCAATATAGAGGGATCTCATCTGACCACGTGCCTCCAAGATAGAGGGTAGCTGCCTTCACAGGGAGGGATTCAAAGTGCAACTGCCTCCAAGTGAAGGGACCCACATCTTTATCTTTTAACTGCCTTCACAAGGAGGGATTCAAGGTGCAACTGCCTCCAGGTGAAGGGATTCACATTTAATATATTCATGTCTTTTCATCCTCATACATGGTCGTGCATAAACATGCTGAATGCACTCATACATATGCTTCATCATTTATTTTCATATACGTCATAACTCATATCATATTTAAATTCATCCTTGCATATAAACAGTCATAGTTTTATAGACTTCTGCCGTAAATTCGGCAGCATAATGGATCAGATCTGTTTTTCCATGAATAGTGCCAGTCCTCATGGACAAATCAATCATAGCAGTATAATCATTCTAACATATATATCAATGTAAAACTTGCAACCTTCAACTCAAGCCTCATATGTTCACTAACACTTGTGAAACCTTCAATTTGGTCATTTCTACCAAGTCTATTCAGTTCTGCCCGAATTTTGTATAATCCACCTTTACTTCTATTCAACCCATTTAAACCTGAATCTTGGATATGTTATAGCTCTATATGTCTATTTTCTAACCTCTTTGGTCCCATCTCATTTTGATTTGTATTACTCAAGATATTTACGTTTTAACCCGACCTACCCTATGGCTGGCCAGAATTACACACCTAAAAGTAAAAATCTACTATAAATGGAAAACAAGTCCAAATTATATGAAATTGGTGTCATATCAAAGCTAACATGACAACCTTTTATTTTCAAGAAGTTTCATTTCATTTGCTTTAGTATACCTCGAGTTATAAGTTTGGAAATTTGACCTTCCTGAACTACCCTGTTTTGGCCTAGTTTAGACATAAGGCAACTTTCTTGAACCACTGGGAACAATGGGAATCATAACAAACTCGAAATTTTATTGTGGGATATTCCCCTATGTGTAAGCTTTCTAATAAAGTTAATTTCACTCAATTTGGAGTTGTGTAGGGTGAGTTACACCCTCCTCAAGTCACATTGCCCGGATGAAAGTCTTGATTCCTAGGTCAAATTTCAAAAATTCATATCTCCCTCAATACTAATCCAATGGCCTTATATTATCTATGTATGGAAAGCTCTGAATGTCTACTTTCATGTAAAAATAGTTTCATCGGGCTTAACAGCTGTAGATAGAGTTGCACACTCCGCCATACGGAATGCCGTGGGATTCCTCACTTAAGCAGCATCTCAATCCTCCACCTCTCCTAGTTTTCTTCTTCTAACTCTAATTCCAACTCAAGATTTCATATTAATCCAACCATAATCTATCACATACATCCAATATATCATCAAATACATGAAGAAGAATAAAATTTCATACAACCATAGTGCAAAGAATTCAAGAATAGAAATGGAATTCCTACCTCTTTGGAGTGTAATTTTGCTAGGTGTTGAGCTAAGTGTTGAAGCTTGAATTGATAGAACCTTGTTAAGCTTGAAGGAGTGATGGAGTTGGTTGGGAGAAGAGAAGAAGAAGGCTGGCACAAGAGGGAGAGGGAGAGGCATAAATCAATTAGAAATGAGAAGGAGAGTTTGACTTAAATACATGAGGGTAGTTGGAATTGTGAGTGTTGACTGGTTGAAATTTTGTGATTGAAGTTCGGTCATGTTTCCCTCTTTTGTGGCTAAATTATCCTCCATGTCGTCCCAAAAGTGGAACTCGCTTCCATTCTATCTGAAATCGGAACTCGTCTCGATTCTGCTTAAAGTAAGAACTATTGCTATTTATTTGCCCCTCGGAGATGAAATCGGATATCGGAAAACTTGTCTGGTTTATTCGAAACTCGGAAGCAAAGTCGGATGTCGGAAGTTATACAACTTACAATCACATAATCTCGGAACTCCCCATTCAAACTCGAGAATACTAACAGAAATGGAAAGCTCTAGGGAATAAACTCAGAGATCGGAACTCATGTATGACTTGGAAATCCACTCAAAGATCCGAACTCGTGTCCATTCTAGTTGAGTTCAACTCTAAGGCCGGAACTTGTTACATTCAACTTGGAGGTCGGTAATTGTATCCATTGTGTTAAACTATCAATTCTGAGGTCGGAAACCGTGTACTATTTTGAAACATGAGGTCTAAGGTCGGAACTTGCGTACATCTTGCTTGAAACTTGGAAATAAATTATGAGATCGGAAATCGGGTCGGGAATCACTTCCATGTTGTTTGGACTTGAAGGTTTAAGTTGGGAAATAGGAAATTATGCCATATGCAGTCGGAAGTCAGAAATTATGCTGAAATTTGAAGACGAACTCAAAAGTCGGAAATTATCCCATTTTACGTGAAATTCGAAGATGAAGTCGGAAATCATAGAAATGATCAAACTTGAAGATGAAATCGAAAATCGGAACTTGGAAATGTTACAAATTGGTTTGAATGATTACCTTAAATGCCAATTGAGATAAGCCAAACCCTCCATTTAAATGGTTCATGGTGGCAGAATTGTGTGAGTGGCAACCAAGGAAGCATGGGTATGAATGTGACACAGATACGATGTGACATAGATACGAGGACATGGCAATTTTTAAAAAATACAAGACACGATACACTGAGTGTAACACCTTACCAAACAAAGTACTATGCTTAAGTCATAATAATTTATCTGATAAGAGATTACGTGTAATACTGATTAAATTTTTCTTTCTGTATTAGTATTAATTTCTCGTATAAGACTACTTGATCTCATAACAAATTTTTCTGCGGGATGGCGGAATAAATACTAATCAATCCAGAATCAGAATAACTTAGCATAAATAAAAATACAATAAGAACAGAATAACTGCAAACGGCATCATAGACATGTACATAGATATCTGATTTTAAAGTTTGTCAAAAGTACAAGGTGTCAAAATGAGGCCGCTAATACAAAATGAAACGGCTAGTATCTATGAACAGCACCCCAAGTGGTCCCCATGGGACATTTCATGTACATCTCCTAATATCTATCCATCTACCCATGACCCAGACTACCAAAAGAGGGCCATTCTATACATCTACTACCACTACGGTATGCCCACTGTCTAACCAGAATCCGAAGAAAGAAACCCATTCGCCATGGGTGCATCTGCAGGAGGGTGGCCCATGCTGGGAGCAGAGGATGAGGAGGAACTCGTTGCCTCCGATGGATCCTCCTCTGATGTCGAGGCAAAAAGCATCGGATGTGGTGGTGAAGTAGGAGGAGCCATAGGAGCGGGGGCTGGTGCTGGTGCTGGTGCTGGTGCTGCTGCGGGAGGAGGTGCAAACAGATGGGCCATATGAAGTGGAATGGCAATGTACGGGACAGCGGGATCAAACAGTGGGTGCATCAGAGGTACGGCGAAGTCTCTCTGGAAGAAGAAATATAAACGAAACTGGCACCTGCCAGATATATATACAAAGTCTAGAAATGGATCAAGGTGTATGTGAAGCTCGGGGAACTCAATGAAGAGAACTCCTGTCGCGGCGTGCTCCATGGTCTGAGAATGACGCGAAATATATAATATGGTGAGAAATGAATATTTCTCAGTAGAAAATCCTAACTTCTATACATCTGTCATCGCTGTCATTCCCAGTTATTTCGGTCGCGCAAAATTTTCACATAGTCCGGTAAATGATAATATTTAACTTAAATACTCATTTGTAAAGCATACACCGAAACAAGTTCAATTTTTAATTAACAAATATACTAATGTACTCAAACAGCAATCACAGCGAAACACTAGCATGTTATGAATAGTAAATAGAGATCTAGAATAATTAATAGAAAAGTACTACACTGTACATATGCGTGTACAATGAGAGGATGCATTTTATTCTTGGAGGCTTTCGCCTTTTATAACTTATTTCCATCCTTGGTCCCCTGGGAGTCATTGGCTATATACTCCTGGGTAATAGTCCGCTTTTCAGAACCGAGCTCGTTCCTATATAGGATGGCCGGGTTTACTTTCCCCGACCTTCCCACTGATCTATTCCCCTTAATTTATTCCGGGGCTGGCCCAAGTGATATGAACTTCTTTATAAATGTCATGAAATGAATGCATATCTAACTTGTCTCTTTACTTCTGAAGTACTCAAGTTGTCATGAATTTCATAACTTATGAATTTCTTACCGAAATTTCGGTAGCATAACAGATCGAGTCCGCTTCCCCGTGAATAGTGCCAGACAACCAGTACATTTATACACTTATAATTTCAGTATAGAGCAACAATTATACATGTACATTCATAACATCAATCAACAATCTCAAGTATACATGTACATTCATAATCTCAATCAACAATTTGAATTTAAACATCAATAGAGTTTCAATTTAACCCCCTTTGTTCTGCCCGAATTTGGTGTGCCTCATTTTTCATTCAATTCAACTCATTTAAACCTAATTTTTAGATATGTCATAGTCTCATATGTCTAGATTCTAACCCTTTTGGTCCCTTCTCATTTTGATGTGTATAACTCTAGATATAAACATTTTATCTCAACATGTCCTGTTCTTAGCTAGAAGTAGGTTCCTATAGAAGAAAGTTCACTAAAAATCGAAAAATAGATGAAATTATGCGAATTTTATACCAAAATGAAGCTAACACAACAAGCTTTAGAATGAATTAAGTTTCATGTCATTTGCCTAAGTGGATTTTGAGTTATGAATCTCGAAACATTACCCTACTAGGCTGTCCTGTTCTAGTCCAGTTTAAACCTAGGCCAACTTCATTGATGTGCTCGGAACAAATGACTACGAATTAAATTCTGAAATTTTTATGGGATGTTCTATCATGTGTTAGCTTTCAAACATCTTTAGTTTCACTCAATTTGGAGTTATATAGTGTGAGTTACACCCTTCTCAACTCATGCTGCCCGGGTGAGAACCCAGATTTCTAGATCTAACTTCAAAAATTCATAACTAATTCTATACTAATCCAATGGCCTATTATGATATCTATATGGAAAGCCCTAAATATCTAGTTTCATTTAAAAATAGTTTCATTAAATTTAAACTGTGGTAGGCGGAGCCGTACGCTCCGCCGTACGGACCGCCGAGGGAAATTCTATCCTGCTTCTAGGTTTGTCTCCTCCCTTCAAGCTATTTGCCCCCAAATCCAATTTTAATCACAACACACATGCAAAATCAATCATAAAACATCATCATCACTCTATAAAACATCCAAATCTCATATTAAGCATGCTCCTCACACAGCCCCAAATCAGAGAGAATAAAAGAAGAAGTAGGATTCCTTACCTTGTCTTGAGTAGTTTAGGCTGATTTTGTGTTCTTGGTGCAAGTAGTTTATGATGGGGCTTGAAGAAGAGATGAAAATGGAGTAGAGGAGAGAATGAGGAGAAGAAGAATGAAGAGAGCTCAGCTGGGAGAGTGGCCGAACTTTTTTTGGATGAGGATGCAAGGAGAAAAGTGAAGATATTTCAAGGTAGCTTAAATTTGATTGGTGGACCTTCCTTGGTCATAAAATCTGATTCAATCCTCTTCATCCATGGTTGTCTAGGCGCCACTTGGGGGAGTATTTGGCTGAATCTTGTCTATTGATTCTAGGGCACTCATGGTTTAATTCCTATTGAAACTTCAACAAGATCAGAACTGCTATATCATCATCTCTAACATCCCACATTTTGGGAGCTCCTTGTTTGTAGTCTTCACTTCTCCTATATAAGAGTCAAAGATTAGTATGTACATATACCAGATCTTTAACTCTTGAGGGATTCAACTTGTTCCTTCTTTTAGACTCAATGAATAAATGGATGAATATGTGCTCTAACTCCTTTCACAACATGATGAAGAGGAGGGTTGCACTAAAATCTTCAATGCTAGCTTTGAAGAAGAGGAGCAGAAGACCCGTAGTTCACCCACCAAGATTTTGGGTCCAACTCCCATCTATCTTCAATTGAATCAAACTTTGAAAACACATTTGCATCTAATGAGAATCTAGAGAATTCAATAGCAACCTTCTTCTTATCGTCAGGGTTAGGAAAATATCTTCTTAAACACTTGTTCCTCTCTATAGAAATTTCTTCATCCTAATGAGGAGCAACTCTATTTGGAGCTCCTTGAAGCCACTCTGCATATAGTACCTATACAAAATAAAGTTAATTAAATGTTACATAATAATAAAGTTCAACAACCAATTTAATAAAATATAAACTTACTTTGGGTTCAAAGAATGTGCCATACAATGGAGTGGGGTATTACTTAGTCCATCTATCAATGAATATAGAATAAACCACTTCATAAAATGCTGAGTGCTCATCTGCTCTCTTTCCTTCATGCCTATAAATAGCTACTTTCACCTTTTCTATCATTGTGTCCCACATATCATATACCAAGTGAAGAGTAGGAGCATCTGTGTCACAAACTCGAAGCATTTCATAGATTGGATCTGTGAAATTTATTATGTAGTCTATTCTATCCCACCACAGATCATCTAAGATAAAAGCCTTTATAATTACAGCTCTCCGATGATCATCTTCTCTATAAGTATTCCATTCTTAACTAATCACCATTTCTTGCAAAGATAGCTTTATTTGTTGGAAACTTTTTAACATCACTATAACTTATGCAAATCTTGTGTCAGCAATAGGAAGAATTTTCAATGGAACAAACACATTAAAGATGGCCAATGTTATAGAATGTTTCATGATGAAATTTCTAATAAATGAAACATCATCAGCTATCTGTGAGATCCAATGACACTCAACATATGCAACTTCATTCCTTTTTGTATTCTTTGCATAACATATATTCTTCAAGGCCCAGTTCAATATATACACCACACAAGGAGTCAAAAAAATATGAGGATAATCATCTTCAATCAGCAACCCCGCAGCTTTATGTACAACAACATATTCAATTATAAGTTGCACAACATTTTGAACTTCTACCTCAATGATGGCTTCTTTAAACAAGCAAGCCATATAGTGTCTATCCATATATTCCATAGTGCCATCGACATGGACTTCAAGAAAATAGGACCTCCTTCACTTGTAGCCATAAAATTGATTAAGGGTCTTCTTTGGGAATCGATCCACCCATCAACAACAATACTAACATCTTTTGAGCTCCACAAACTTTTAATTAGCTGAAGCATCCTTTCAACAATTGGTTTCTCCTTTTGTAACAATGTTGTTCTCAAAGCATTATAACCAGGAGGTGTATAGGCAGATATAGAATGACTTGCAGCAAAAGTACATGAGCTCATATAATAAGGATTTCCAGCAACATGGAAAGGCAAGCCAAAAGAATAGAACATACTGGCATTTTGTTCTGTAAGTTGGGCTCTATCTTCATCATATCAAAGGCCTTTTCTAAAGGATAAGCTTTTTTCCCTTTTCCTGTTAAACTGTCCACGCCAATGCTAGAAGGAACATGCCTAGTTTTAGAAGGCAACAAAACATGGGGATGTTCTAATGCTTTTGTAGCCTTTTCATCAATTTTTTTTTTCAATTTTGACAGATAGTTGGCATTCACTTTCTTATAGATAGCAACCCCACCCCAAGGTATCTTTAGTAAATGTGACTTGACTATTGAATATAAACTAGCAATCACCCTATCACAAAAATTACATTGCCAACTTTTGTTTCCTCTACTAGAAATTGGATTCTTGTCTAGAATTTTGACATATGCCCCAAAGAGCATTTTTGGGATCTTGATCTTGAGCAGCAATTACATATTTGCTTGGAATAATAGAATTGGAAGCAGCACTTGAATTCGAAGACATCATTATTCTATATAAGAAAAAAAAATCAATAATTATAAAATAAACTTGGAATATGTTATAAAAATATCACAAAAGCCAAAAATTAAATATAAAATTATTGTTAAAAAAGAGTGAATTTTTGAAATTGAAGAATGCATTGTGTTCGAATTGACCAAAAAACAAGTCTTATTCCAAGTTTTTTTAAATTCCAAATCATATTCTATATAAAACATGTGAATAGTTCTTAATATACGTGTGTAACAAAAATAAAGTAATAATAAAAGTCTAAGTGGAAATAAATTGCCATCAAACTTGTAAATATTTTTTTATTCAAAGAAAAGTCTTACGGCTAAGAATTGACCTTAATAAGGAATTGGCGAAAAAAAATCTAAAAGGTGAGATAATAATAGTCACATAAAAGCTAGTATTATATTTATAAAAGTTTAAGCCACTTACCCAATAAGTGGTGACCCATGAGTCCGTGAACGAAAGATGTAGCGGAGATGGAGGTTGTAAATGAGAATAAAAGCAATCCGTGTAAACAGATTCCCTTGGAAGAGCACAACATCAGAGGAGGAACTTTGAAAATAAGAACATAAGATGCAGATTGCAAAGTGGCAGAAGAGAAACAGTTTGTTTAATTATTTATATGTGTGTTTTGTGTAAATATAAATTCATTATATCTTATCAATATCTATTGAAAATCTTATCATATCTTCTAGATTGCATTCGAAAATCTTGCAGGCATATCGTATCTAACTCTTTTGGCAATTTTTTTTTTTCAAAAAATAAAATAAAATAGCTTTAACTCGAGTTATCGTATTCGCCTGAGTAAGACCTATGTCTGCGATGTGTTGGGATTCTTGAGATCGAAAGTTGAAGGGCCACGGCACAGGACACATCTCCGACACGCATGTATATGATGTCACTGGCATGTTGATGTCGCCGGTGTGTCCAACACTATTACGGCAGTCTTTCCGCCATATCCGTGCTACCTTGATAGCGATGTCAAGTATTATGCTACTATTGTGATGAAAAATACAATCCATCTCATAATTAGCAATCACAATGCGACCTTCTTTTGACTCAATGATTTTGTGGAAATGTGCCAAATTTGGGATAAGAAGCCTATGTCCAAGGAACATCTGATTGGTGTACCAAAGATAAATTTTAATGCTCTATCTGGTGAATACAATCCATGTACGTTGCAATTGAAAGGATTGTACCAAGGTTAGTTGCTTAATAATTTGGATGATAGTGGTAGCACATTTAACTTCATTAAATCGGGGGTAGCTACACAATTAGGATTACCATATGCTGTATTGATCCTTTTAAAGTCTATATGGATAGTCGAGATTTTGTATGGTGCATAATGATTAGATATGCTATCCCTATGATTATGGTTGTTGAACTCTTGATTAAACTCTAAAGTTCTTACAACTTTAAGATTCTACTTTATAAAAATAAGTTAATTCACATACAAACATTGTTTCTGATAAACTCATAGGAGTTTAAGTAAGCTCTAACAAAATAAATAAACTTTCACTTCTATTAGTGAGTTTATAAGTTTAAATTTGCTTGATTTTGAATCAATTTACAAGTGACTGATCTTAAATAATTTAACAAAAATATTCAAATAACAATCATATATATATATATATATATATATTGGAATAATACTTCCTTTAAAATTTTCATACAAAGTTTGTTTTCTATTCATATTGCATGATTAGAAGTTCTAAGGTTTTCATGTAAAATTTGTTTATCATATACATGCAAAATTTACTCATAATTCATTCAATTTAAGGCAAACATCATAAAGATACTATTAAAAAATTACTCTATTAAAAATGTCACATAAAAATTATTTCATTCTCACATTACATGATTGATAATTTCAACAAAAAAACAAACCTAATACAATTATTTCCTTTTATAATTTATTAAATAATATAACATATTTACTGAAAATGAAAACATGAAAAGGGCAAAGAAACCAAAGAAAATAACAAAAGATTAAAATTAGAAAAGTTATATAATTTAAAATTTTTAATAGGTTTCATATTTAATTTAAATAAAAATAAAAATTTTCCTTTTGATTATTTTTGGGTAATTAGCAATCACACCTCTTGATGTTTCAAAACATAGCAATAACCCCAAATTTGTGTAAATATTGCACTCCACCCCAAATTTGTATAAATATTACACTCTATATACCCTAAGCAGGTGGCTTTTTAACATTGAGACACAATGTTTGGGTCCATGATGGACCCACGCAATATATCACTCTTAGATTTTCATTAAAAAAAAAAAAAACAATGATTGATGTTGCATTTCAAATTTTTGCATCTTAACTATTCTCACTCCACCATTTCATTCTCCCTACTCTTAGACCACTACACACTATCAATCCGCCATTAGCCCTCACTCTCCTCCGCTAGTTCCTTCTCTGTGCCATTCTCGCAATAGTCATTGCCTCCTCCTCCTACTGCAATCCCACCTTCTTGGCCACCTTTCACTAAAGGCTAAAATTATATTCCAAGTTTTTGCAGTTTAATTTTTCTCACTCCTTAGTTTCATTTTCCTTCTTTCTACACTGCCATCGGCTTCTTCTGCACCTTCTCAACCACCTTCAGTCCATTTTTGTTTTTCCAATTATCAAATTACATGCTTGATAGAGGGGTGGGAGGCTTGTTGTGGAGTTGTGAAGTGAAGATATAGGGTCTTAGATGGGATGACAATGTCATAACACTAAGCATTAAGCAATCTTTAGCTAATTACTGTTTCACACAAAACTTCCATAGGAACAATACCTCTCAAAAACTTTTATACTCTTTTGTAGAGCATTAAAACCACTTTTCCTTAGAAATTCTAACTGCATAAAATAAAAAATAAGAAAAAAACTTTGAGTTGAGAATAGTAAATAAGTAATTCTCATATCCTAGTCGAAGGGAGTGCTTGAATTGTGGCTTTGTCCTCTTCAGTGGTGGCTTCTTTAGTTGATTTGAAACACAATCATTATTCTTTGGAATGCATGTTTAGCTCTTCATGAAAGGTAGCTGAAAAGGTGGGGTCATAATGAAGAAAGGAGGAATATTTGGCAACAGCTGTCATGGGGCGGCACGAAGAAGGAAGTGGCATATGAGGGTAAGGGAGCAATGTCATCATGATAGTTGAGTTATGAGGCAACGGGGTCGTACTGCTGTGAACGAGGCTAGTGATGGATTGGTGGTGTGTGTGACAGTGTAGAAACAGGAATAGTAAAATTGTGAAATGAGAATAATTAAGATACAAAAACTTGAAATACAATATCAACCATTGATGTTTTAAGATAAAATCTAAAAGTTAATATTAATTGGCTCTATCATAAACCCAAACATTGTGTCTTTATGTTAAAAGTTATCTAGTTGGTGTAGAGTGCAATATTTGCATAAGTTTATGGTAAAGTACAATATTTATACAAGTTTGAGTTTTAGTACTATATCTTAAAACTTCAAGCGGTGTGATTGCCAATTTTCCATTATTTTTTATAGCAAGTTGACTAATGAAAATCACATTTTTATTTTTCATTCATCTATGTCTAAGGACAAACTATTAAGAAATGTATATTTATCATTATTGATCAACATTTTCCTTCTAAAAGGTTAAGATGAATATAAGTTCAAATAAATTTTATAAATAATAATAGAATATTTTGATTGGAAATAAAATAGTTATATATTTGATTAATTTCTCTTCGAAGTTGACATAAGTCTATGTCACTCAAAGGGGAGACTTGATTTAACAACTTTAATTATCACATAAATCCATAAAAAGTAAAAAAGGTTGATTGTAGATTTTGGATGTATAGATGAAGAAATTAAGTGATTTGTTACAAAAAGCAAAGATAAAAAATATATGAAAAAAATGATAAAATATTATAATTAATAATCATTACTATTACATTTTATTGCTTAATAAATTGCCTAATGAACCATTACAATTCTTTTTTAAAATTTCTCACAAGTATCCTCCCTAGAAGCAACCTTGTTTGAGGCATGGTCGGGTACTAAATGTGGGAATCTCTCCTAGCTAGCATTCGAACCATTGTTCGCCATGTTGTGAGGGACTTCTCCTTTCCGCTAGACTCAATCTCTATTGATGAATCATTACAAACTTAAGTAATAGACCATTTTTCAATACTTGTAATTGAAACATTATTACTTCATGAACCATTACACTTTTTTTTACCATTAAAATTTTAAGTAGAGGATAACCATTATTAATATACTATCTAATTATGCTTAGTTACCATAATATTTTTTTTTTGAAAAAAAAAATTCCTCAATATGTAAGTTCTTACGACTCTACGAGTTGAGTTTATAATTTGAGTTTAATGATATTTCACAAGTTTACCTAAACTCTCGAGTTTGTCTACATAGCCTATGATTGTGCAAGCAGTTGTTTTTCATGTTGATGTCTATCATTTAGACATATCAAGTGCTAATTTAGTTTTTGGCATATCTTGGTTACAAAACTTGGGAAGAGTTTTAACATATTACAACTTATTAACCATGGAATTTGTTCATAATAATAATCCTACTATTTTGTATGCTGAGAATTTATTGTATATGCATCCAATTAAGGGACGTTGTGTTTATAAACTATTTCTTAGTGAAAATGTCTCTTCCTTATATTGCCTACACACCCTTGACAATGTGCAGGAAGAAATAAAGCACAATATACCCGTATTAGTACAAGGAATATTGGAGCGGTTTGCTTTCATTTTTTAGGAACCAAGTACCTCCCAAGCATGAAATTTCTCATCACATTGACTTGCATTCGGGATCAAGACCTGTTGAAGTAAAACCATATAAATATCCATATTTTCATAAGGAGGAAATTGACAAATTGGTGGTTGAAATGCAAAAATCTGGTATCATCCAAAACAATAATAGTTGTTTTTCTTTTCTAATTCTATTGATTTGAAAGAAATATGCATGGGTCTTGGCACTTTTGTGTAGACTATTGCTCCTTGAATGCAATTACTATTAGAGATGTGTTCCTAATGCCAACCTTAGAGGAAATTTTGGATGAGTTACATCAGTGGTTATTTTTTCAAAGTTGAATCTCTATTCTGGATATCATCAGATTGGATGTATAAAGAGGATGTTTGTAAAATAGTGTTTTGCACACACAATATCACTATGAATTCTTAGTGATGCCATTTGGTCTCACAAATGTTCCTTTTACCTTTTCAAGTGACCATGAATAAGATCTTTAAATCTTTTCTTTACAACTTTGTTGCTGTATTTTTTGATGAAATTTTGATTTATAGCAAGTATTGGGAGGATCACATTTCTCATCTTAGTTTGGTATTGAAAACTATGCAAAATCATTCATTGTTTGCAAAGCTTTATAAATGTGAGTTTTGCAAAGAATTGATGAATTATTTATGACATCTGGTCTTAACTAAGGGAGTTCAAGTGGATATGTCCAAAATTGAAGTTATTGTTGATTGACCTCTTCCTTATAACATTAAATAGCTTAGGGGGTTCTTGGGCCATATAAGTTATTATAGGCATTTCTTTAAGGGTTATGCAAGTATTACTTGGCCTCTAAATGAGATGCTTAAGTGTGATTCTTTTCATTGGACTCCCAAATCTGAATTAGCATTTTGACAACCAAAATAGGCCATGACATCAACACCAATCCTGGCACTTCTGGGTTTTTCACAAATATTCGTGGTGGAAACTGATACTAGTACTCAAGGAATTACTTAGCCTCTAAATGAGATGCTTAAGCATGATTCTTTTCATTAGACTCCCAAATTTGAATTGGCATTTCAACAACCAAAATAGGCTATGACATCAACACTAATCCTGGCACTTCTAGCTTTTTCACAAATATTTGTGGTGGAAACTGATACTCGTACTAAAGGGATTAGAGCAATTTTATCTCAAAAGGACATCCATTAACCTATTTTTGTAATAAGCTCTCTCCTAGAATGACCAAGGCTTTAGCTTGTGCACAAGAGCTCTTTGCCCTAACTTCGACAGTCGCCTGTTGGAGACATTATTTGCTTGCAAAAAAATTCATTATCAAAATAGATCATCAAACCCTTAAAGAATTAATGTCCCAAGTGATTCAGACACTAGAACAATAATATTACCTTATGAAACTTCTAGGATATGAATTTGCCATTGAGTATCAATCCGGGGAAGGCAACGTGGCTACCGATGCCTTGTCAACGTTACCTGCAGAACATATGCAAATGTACCCTAGGCTAAAAAGTACTATAATGCCAAAAATACATGCAGTAAGTAAATCAAATCTAGGACTTCTCATATTGCATCAGCTACATCATGGTGGCCGGCTCCCTATAGATTTTTCAATGCAAAATAGGTTAATCTTGTTTAATACTCGAGTGTTCATTCCTATAAACTCACCTTTAATTGAAAAAGTGCTCACTAAATTTCATGCCACACCACAAGGTGGACATATTGGAGTTTTGAAGACCTGCAAGCGTATGGCAAAATGATTCTACTGGACAGGTATGAAACAATCTGTAGAAAGGTTTTTGATTGCTTATTTAATTGTCAACAAACAAAGTATGGTACTACACAGTTTGCAGGATTGCTTTAGCCTTTACCTATACCTATTACACCATGGAAAGAAATATAAATGGATTTTATTTTAAGTTTGCCCTCTTCTCATGGTTACATGACAATTTTTGTAGTTATGGATTGGCTAACAATGTGCTTATTTCAATCCACTAAAACCAAGCTTTATAGCCAAAAGTGTGGCCACAAGCTTCTTGGATTCGGTGGTTAAGCTCCACGGCTTTCCTCAGGGAATTGTCTCAAATTAGGATCCTATTTTGTTGAGTGCTTTTTCAAAGCAAATGATGAAATCAAGAGGAACTATATTACACTTTTCTATTGCGTACCATCCACAGAATGATGGCCAAACCGAAGTAGTCAATCAGTTTTTGGAGCAATATCTTCAAGCATTCACTTATGAAAATCCTCAGGAATGGTATAGCTACTTATTATGGGCTGAGTTTTGTTATAACACCACATTTCACAATGCCATATGAATGACTCCACATTAAGCCTTATATGGCCTAAATTCGAAATTTCTCCTTGCTTATATTCCAGGAGCAGCCACAGTTGAGGAATTGTATTTGGCATTAATTGGTAGACAAAAAATGCAACAACTATAAGAAAGCCTTGCTCGAGCTTAAACATGCATGCAGAAATTTGCAAATTCTAAAGTTGTCTAAAAATTATGAAGTTGGTCAATGGGTTTAGGCCAAGTTTCACAAATATAAATAATAACCTACAACACATAGACTCAATTTCAAGCTCTTTAAAAGATAGTTTGGACTTTTTCATGAATAGCCAAAATTGGCCCGTTAGCCTATAAATTAGACTTGCCATCTGACTGCCAAATTCATTTAGTACTACATGTTTCATTGTTAAAAGCTTATTAGGGTCCCCTTCTCTCCCTCAGCTTTGGGCAAATTGTTGACAGAACAAGCACAACAATAGCAAGAAACAAATTTCAAGTCTTGGTGAAGTTGGAAAGATAGCCAAAAAAAGAAGCTACATGGGAAGATTGGGACAATTTAGGGGAGCTATATACATATCCGACCCTTAAAGGGCTTTTTAACCTTTTAATTGTATTGTTACAAACATTTTACCAATCTTTAGTAGTTTTGAAACATATTTCGTATCTATGGTTGTTTTGGCCACATGAATGGTGATTGGAATTTTTTAATGGTTTTCTAAAGCAGGTGGCACAGGTTGATCTAACACCACCATTGATTCTAATAAAAATAATCCGATCAAACCACTTTGGCCATGTGGCGAGCCTTGGGGATGGCACCCCTGCAACCTGTGCCACCAATAAGAGGAAGATGCTAGTCCATGTAGCGCCACTTTTCTGATAGGTTTGACCCAAACTGGTGGCGCCCCTTCAACCTACACCAATTGTAATCTGATTGATGCACTATTGTGACTATTGTATGAGTGATAGACGAGTCGAATGCTATCAAATTAAAATTAGGCTCTCGATAATTTTTTAGTATAAGGATCAACATAAGTCATTTCCCAAGGATTTTTGGATTATTTTCAACCAAAAATTAGTGAATTATAGGTGGTTGAACAATTAATAGAGTAATTAACACAGAATTAAAGGAATTAAACAAATTGTAAAAATACCAATCCAGAATGTATCTAATCAATAGGTAAGACCTATCATGGATCAACAAGAGTAACATAATTTAGTGGTTAGGAGGATTGAACTGGAATCTCAATTTATCCTTGACACTCTACTAGATGATCATCCAGAATATGGTCAAACACTTAACATGTACTACATATAATCCAATGAAGTGCATTGAACTAGTGTTGAGCTAGATCCTTGAGTCACCTAACCCATAATTCCAATTAGAATTAAGTTTTTCTCATCAACAAGAAATGTAATTAAGAATAATCCATCAAAATTATATTAATGCACAATTTTGAAATCATCAATTAAAATCATAATTAACAATTCAGAAATTAGAAAGGAGAAGAAAAGAAACTAAACCATGTGTTATTGAAGAACTAGGATCTCAAGATCTTGACCCAAGAAGATCTTCAAGGCCTAGATTGTTTTAAAGGTTTTACACTAAAATTTTTAATTGAAAATGTAGAAAAATAAAGGAAGGGATAAAGAACACTATGAACAAGAGAGAGAGAGAGAGAGAGAGAGAGAGAGAGAGAGAGTTTGATCCAAAAAACTATTAAATGAAAAACTATTTTCGTGTTTCTACTTCCAGCTCTATAAAACTAGGCTTCTTATTTTTTTCTCTCTTTTAGCCAATTTAATAGTGGTGTGTCTTAGCTTCCAAATGGCTTTGGTTCCATGCAATTTGGACCCAAAATGAGTGACTCATGGCCTAAAAACTACCCAAAAGTCAACAACATGCTTATTTTGACTTCAACAGTCCAACTAACATTCAAAATGGTGGAATTGGCTCTAAGTGTCTGGATCACATTTGTAGCCCATTAAGTTAGCTTTCCTACAAAATAACTTTGGCATTAATTAGACATCTAGAACACAAGATATAGTCAATTTATTACAACAGTTTTAAGAACAAAAATGCTCAAGAAAAGCAGTAAAAGCCAATTAAAAGCCCAATTAATTATTTGGCCCAAAATTGCTCAATTAAACCATTTGGAGGCCCAAAACCCTAAATGTGAAAGGTTAATTAATAAATAAAAATGCTAAGTATTAATGAGAGGTGCACAATTTTATTCCCCATTCCTTTTCATTAAACAGATAATTTAACAATTAAGTAAGGAAAAGAACAAATAATCAACATGTGTAGTGTTGCTTCTTAGCTCTATATTATTTTCACTTCCTAGTATCTCTTGTTTGGCCTATGTGACTTGCTAGTTTAATGTTTAGACTTTAGAGTATTTACTATACCATCTTCTTCTCTATCTTTTTGTGTTGCAGTAGCAATTGAAGACGGGAATTGAAAGGCAACGTAAATTGTTTGAATAATTTAAATAGACTAACTAATTGTTGCATAGATTGTAATAAATTAACTGAGTCTACCAAAAACAAATTTAACTAATAGGTGTTAAGTAATATAATGAAGTCAATTGGGAATACAAAATATTTTCTAAATTGATACTAATAAGTGCTACTAGCGTTAGTTCAGTAGCATCGGTAAAGAAATTTCCATGATAGCGAATATTGTATATATGTTAACTTGCTTAAGTATGAGTATATGACATTATTTTTCCCTATTTTTTTTAGCTATTTTTCCTTGCAGGAGCGCCGCTGGTTTGGGTCAAAAAAGGTGGCACTACTTGGACTCGCATCATCCTCTTGTTGGTGGCATAGGTTGTAGAGACGCCATCCCAAGGGTTTGCCACGTGACCAAAGTGGTTTGACTGGATTATTTTTATTGGGATCAATGGTGCTATTAGATCAACCTACACCACCTGCTTTAGAAAACCATTAAAAAATTCTAGCCGCTATCCACATGGCCAAAACAACCATACATAGGAAATATGTTTCAAAACCACTATATATTGGTAAAATATTTTTAAAAGTACAATTAAGGGGTCAAAAAGCCTCCTTGAGAACAAGATCCTTCTCCTTGGGGGGTAATGTTACAACCCAAGACATAGCACAGTTAGGTTCATAATCAATTAGATTTTTATATACTTATTTTCCCTCATTCCTAGCTCATTAATCCTCTTTTGTGCCTAATTGGATTGATTTGGACCATTTTGTATTAACTGGATTTTAATTGGGCTTGAGTTAAATTTTCCAGTATTAGGCCAATTCTGACACTGTTTTGATTTTTGGGCTATATTTTGAGTTGTAGAGCTCATTTTATTGTGATCTTTGACTTGTAGGAAAGCTGAGAGATAGGCCTACAATTCTTATGAAGAGGTCAGAGACAAGTTTTGATATTAAGGACCTGGAATTGGGACTAGAAACAGAGTGAAAGGCTGCAGCGGGGTTTCTGAATAGGGTGGACGCTTAAGGCCATATCTCGATCCACAGAAGCCCGATTGAGCCGGTTCCACTGGCATTTTGAAGTTAACATCTAGGCCTTCAATTCATTTTAGAGTACATGTCCAAATGGGTGTGTTTTCATAGCCAAAACCGCAGCAAAACTTTATTGATTATTTATGGAACTTGATTACATGTTTTTAGTGTAATTTCCTTTCTATAAGTCAGAATTAAACAAATTAGGTGTCCAAATTCATCTTAGAGACAGGGGATTAATGTAATAGGCTGTTACTATAACGTCCTTCCTGGTACCGTAGTATGCTTAAGCCATAGTACCATACTCAGGAATTGTTATTATTACCTGAGCGAATCTTTTCTGACAGCAACTTCAGCCGTCTTCAAAACTCTCGAGTTATCTAGAGATAACACGGAAATAGGAGTGAGAATTTTAAATTCTCAATAGGATTCACTAAGAAATTTCATGCCGTGTCATTGTTATTATCTCCAGCTGCTTCGGTTTATTAAAAAAAGTGAACATGTTAGACAAACAATTCCGTTTGATAGTTTGAAAACATATGATCCGAAGCAGAGTTAATTTTATTCATGCACTTGTTAAACAGAGTAAGGATTCAAGCACGAGCACAACAATATTTCGTAATAATAATAATAATATTGATAACAAGAGCCTACTTGCAATGTCATAATGATGATAATAACAAACATTATTTGTGTGTATGCACCATTTATCATAAAATTATGCATATACTTTTGTGTTTCCTTTGCTTTCTTTACTTGACACACCTAGGCGTTACGTATTGCCATCCCTAAGATGTTTGCATACATATGTCCTTGCCTTTAATCTTTGCTGCCCTTGGATAGCCTGATCTAGGAGTGAGCTCAGCTCGTGACCATCGTCACACAGTACTAACCCGTAAGGGGACCCACATGCCTCTAGGTCGAAGGGACTGAGTTGGCCAACTGCCTCCAATATAGAGGGATCCAAAAGTTTTTGTTGCCTTCACAGGGAGGGACCCAATGTGCAACTGCCTCCGAGTGAAGGAACCCACATGTTTATCTTTTAACTGCCTTCACCTAGAGGGACCCAAATAATTGCCTTCAAGTGAAGGGATCTCATAGATTCTTCCTTCATTCATATGAAAATATGCATGCTCTCATAAGAATAATTCATGATCATATCACCATAACATATGCATAATTATATAGCTGTTCATATCATAAATTTCTCATAAAATAAACACTCATAGTTTCATAGACTTCTGCTAAAAATTCGGTAGCATAACAGATCGAGTCCGCTTCCTCGTGAATAGTGCTAGTACTCAAACAATCAATTATCCAAAAAAATCACAATAGTGCATCCCATATCAATATCAATCTCATAGACATAATAGTTGCCCTTGAATTTTAGTTGCTGCCTATTTACCTTCACTCCACCCGATTTTTGTAAAATAAGCCATAATTTCTGTTTAATTCATTTAGACCTAAATTTTGGATATGTAGGAGTGTTGTGTGTCTATTTTCTAACCTTTTTGGTGCCATCCAATTTGGATAAATGTAGCCCAAGTTATTAGGGTTCTATCTTGGTATGCCCTGTAGTTGGCCAGAATTGCACACCTAAAAGTAAAAATTCACTAAAAATCAAAAATTAGTTAAAATCATACAAAATTTGTATCATATTAAATCTAACATGACAAGCTTTCATTTTCAATAAGTCCCATTTTATTTTCTTGAGTAGAGCTTGAGTTATAAGCTCCAAAATTTGACCCCTCTGGACTGCCCTGTTTTAGGCCGATTTGGACTTAGGGCGACTTCCTTGAACTACTGGGAGCAATTGGGGTCGAATCTAACTCTAAAATTTTTATGGGATGTTCTTCTATGTGTAATATTTCTAACAAAGTTGTTCTCACTCAATTCCAAGTTGTATAGGGCAAGTTTTACCTTGAACAATCTTATTTGCCCATAATTAAACTCAAAAACCTAGGTCAAATTCTCAAAATTCATATCTCCCTCAATACTAATCCAATGGCCTTATAATTTATATGGTTAGAAAGCCCTAGATATCTAGTTTCAATAAAATAGTTTCATTAAATTTAAACGGCTGTAGGCGGAGCTGTACACTCTGCCATAGGGTTTCTTACCTAAACAGCATCCTGATTCTCTACTTCTTCTAGTTTTCTCCTTCTCAAAATTTCATGATAATACAACCATAAACCATCAAATACATCCAATATATCACGAAATGAATGAAGCAAAGTATAATTTCAAATAGCCACAATCCATAGAAATCAAGAACAAAAGTTGAATCCTACCACAAAACTTGAGTTGTAGTGGAAAGAAAGTAAAGTTTGGTGAAGGCATGGAAGTGAGGTGAAGAAGTGAGGATCAGGAGATGAAGAAGAAGAAGAAGAAAAAGGGAGAGAAAGAGGGCTGCTGAAGGAAGCACGAAAAATAGGAAGAGAAAGAAGGAAAAATCTGATTTGATGGTGGTGGTAGTTGGCTCCTTTGATTCCTATTGATTGCTACCTCAATTGGCTCATAAGTGAGCCAACAATGCTTATGTTGTTGTGGTATGAATGATGCCACTTGAGGGGTGAAGTGGCTGAATTCTTAGCCACAAAACCTTAGGGTTTTTTATGTGTAATTTTATTGATTTAGTTCCGGTGATTTAAAATACCGAATATCTACCGATTTCCTTCAAACCGGCAAAACATTACTAAATAGTTTTGTAAGAGTTTCTATATGTCTATTTTAATTCTTCTTAATCCTAATCTCTCTAATTAACTTTTAATCAACTCCTAGTTAACCTTTAGTTAACTTTTAATTAACTTTATAAACTCAATAAAATCGAATAAATTGATTAACGATGTAACTTAAATGTTTTGCAAATTTAGGGCATTATGTTTTCTGTTTTCCATGGCTAATGGCATTTTCATAATTTTAAACAAGTCTGGGGCATCCCACGTCATTTCACATGTGGACACCTCCGTGGCCCAATTAGCCAAGAATTGGGTTTCTACGTTTCTGCTACGTGGTTCTATTTCGTTTAAAACCTTATTCTGCTAATTCAATTGATATAAGGACCTAAATATCATTTTAAAAAAATGTTCAGGGGTAAGGCTGTAAATAATAAAAGCTTGCCTAAGAACGTCTTCATTATTTTCTATAATGTTATATGGGGATGTTATAGTTACGGATTCATTGGAGACGTTTTGATTCTGAAATGGCCGAGTGCAGTAAGAGGCTAGAACTTGTAACAAATTAGAGAGATTTTGGAATAACATGTTTTGGAGTAGGAGAATTTGCTTGTCCATTTTAGTTGTTCCATGATTTTTAGGTTGTGTAACACCCTCCCAAGTACAGTATTATGCTTAAGTTATAGTACCATACCCTGGAGTTGTTACTATTACCTGAGCGGACCTTGTCTGACAGCAACTTTAGCCGTCTTTGGAAACTTCTGAAACTATCTGGAGACAACATGGAAATAGGAGTGAGAATTATAAATTCTCAGTAGGATTCTCTATAATACACATAATGTCATCATTGTCATCTCCAGTTTGCTTCGGTTTATTATGAAAAAGGTGAGTATGCTATACAAACTGTTTAATTTTACATTTCGAAAAATATATCTATTATCCGAAGCAAAATTTATTTTACTTATACACTTGGCATTTGGGTGAGCCCATACAAATCAAATCATGAATACTGATTGAAACATAATGAAATATAATAGCATTAATACACTGGAAACATAACATCTACTCATAACTTTACTTGTACTTGAATGCATGCATATACATAAAGATTTACTTCTCTTTCTTTACCTTTCTTTTCATCATAAAATCTTTACATGCCACATTCTAGAGTATGATCGCCATGTCATACCCCATCAGAGCGTGATCGCCATGTCACGTTCCTTAGGAATATAGGACCTTCATTCGGTACTTACACTAGCTGGGTCATGCCATGCCTTATGTAAGTTCTGTCCCCTATACTCACACTAGCTGGGTCGATGCCATGCCTCATGTGAGTGGGTTACCTGCATATGCTTTAATCTTTAGTCTTTAGTCTTTAATCTTTAGCTTTCACTTGGCACACCTAGGCGTTACGTATCGCCGTCCCTAGGGTGCTATTACGGCCCTTGGGTAGCCTGGCCTTGGAGTGAGCTCATCAGCTCCACCCGTGACCGTCGTCACATCGACTCACCCACAAGGGGACCTACTGCCTCTAGGTTGGAGGGACCCAATGTGCAACTGCCTCCACCATAGAGGGACCCAAGTTTCAGCTGCCTTCACAAGGAGGGATTCAATATGCAACTGCCTCCAAGTGAAGGGACCCATGTCTTTATCATTTAACTGCCTTCACAGGGAGGGACCTCAAATAACTGCCTCCAAGTGAAGGGACCCACATTCAATATATTAAACATTTAATATATTCATGTCTTTTCATTCTCATACATGGTCATGCATAGGCATGCTAAATGTACTCTTACATATACTTCGTGTATTTTCATATATCATTGCACATATGATCTTCACATACATATTCATGATATATAAAGGCCCATAACCTCTTCACTATTCTACCGGCACTCATACTACTTCTTGGTTTATTCTCATATATCTCATGTCATGCTTATATTATTCTTGCATATAAACATTCCTCCTAGTTTCATAGACTTCTACCAGAATCCAAAGAAAGATAACGGATCGGGCCTGCTTTCCCATGAATAGTGCCAGTTCTTACCAACAGATCAGTCGTAGCAATATAATCCATCTAACATATATATATATATATATATATATATATATATATATATATATATATATCAATGTAAAACTGGCAATCCTCAACTCAAACCTTATATGTTTCACTAACACCTGTGAAATCATCAATTGGGTCACTTCCGTCAATTCTATTCAATTATGCCCGAATCTTGTATAATCCACCTTTATTTCTATTCAACTCATTTAAGCTTGAATTTTGGATATGTCATAGCTCTATATGTCTACTTTCTATCCTCTTTAGTCCCATATCATTTTGATCTATATAACTCAAGATATTCAAATTTTGCCTCAGACTATTCAGTCACTAACCCGAATTACACTCCTGGAAGTATAAATTCACTAAAAATCGAAACTAAGCTCAAATCAAACAAAATTAGTCTCATATTGAAGCTAGCAGGACAACCTTTCATTTGCCATAAGTTTCACTTGATTTGCTTAAGTATACCTCGAGTTATAAGTCTTGAAATTTGACATTCCTGAACTATCCTGTTTTGGCTCGGTTTGAGCATCAGGTAATTTCCTCGAACCACTGGGATCAATTAGGGTCATAACAAACTCATAATTTCATATTGGGATGTTCCCATATGTGTAAGCTTTCTAACAAAGTTAGTTTCACTCAATTTGGAGTTGTATAGGGTGAGTTATACTCTACTCAAGTCACCCTGCCCGGATGAAAGTCCTGGTTCCTAGATCAAACTTCAAAAATTCATATCTCTCTCAATACTAATCCAATAACCTTATATGATATATGTATGGAAATCCCTGAATGTCTACTTTCATCTAAAAATAGTTTCATTGGATTTAACCAATTGTAGGCAGAGCCGTACACTCCGCTGTATGGTCTGCCGTGGAATCTCCACTAAAACAGCATCCTGATTCTTCTCTCCTTCTAATTTTTCTCCTTCTAACCATAATTTCAACTCAAGGTTTCCTATTAATCCTATCATAATCCATCATATACATCCAATATATCATCCAATACATGAAGAAGAGTACAATTTAATACAACCATAGTACAAGAAATTCAAGAATAGAAGTAGAATCCTACCTCTTTAGAGTATGATTTGAGCTAAGTGCTGAAACTTGAAGTATTGGAACCTTGCTAAGCTTGAAGGAGTGATGGAGTTGGGTGAGTGGAGAAGAGAAAAGAGAGCTGAACCAGGGAGAAGGCAATGTAAAGATGAGGCTGAAGGAGAGAAAGAGATGAGTTTATAAGCTTGAGGTGGTGGTTAACTTGGAGGGCTTTGATTGGCCTAAAAACACAAGGCTGAATTTCAGCTAACCTTCCCCTACAATTGCTCTCCACGTCTTCCTCTTTTTGTGGCCAAATTGCTCTCCACGTCGCCCTCTTTTTGTGACAAAATTGCTCTCTACATCGCCTAAAAGTGGAACTTGTTTCCACTGTATTCTGAAAAATGACGTCGGAACTCGTACTCTACATGTGTAAAGTCGGAACCTGCGTCCCTTTCATTTGAGCTTGAAGCTGAAGCTGAATGTCGGAACTCTTTCAATCCTTATTTGAGACTTGGAAGCAAGGTCGGATGTCGGAAGTCATGCAGCTTACCATCACATAATCTCGGAACTCCCATTCAAACTCGGGAACGCAAGCAGAGATAGAAGCTGCTGGGAATAAGCTCAGAGATCGGAACTTGTGTATGACTTGGAAATCGACTCAAAGATTCGAACTCGTGTCCATTCCAATTGAGTTCAACTTTAAGGCCGGAACTTGTTACATTAAACTCGGAGTTCGTAACTTGTAACCATTGTGTTAAACTATAACTTCTGAGGTCAGAAACTACGTATACTATTTTGAAACATGAGGTCTGAGGTCGGAACTCGGGTACCTCGGCTGAAACTCGAGGCTACATTATGAGACTGGAAATCGGTACGTTTTCTTTGAAACATGAAGTCGGATATCGGTAATCACGTTTATATTGTTTGTACTTGAAGGTTAAGTCGTAAGTCGGGAAATGAGGAATGCTAGTTAAGGTCGGAAGTTGGAAATTATGCAGAAAGTTGAACACAAACACGGAAATCGGGAATAATCCTCATTGGAGACCTGGACGTCAGTTTGGAGATTGGAAATTATGTCCGTTTTTATGTGAAGCTCCAGAATAAAGTATGAGGTCAGAACCCGTATAAATTTTGGTCGAACTTAGAGACCAACTCAAAGATCCGATCTTACGTCCATTAACTTGTGGGTCGGGAATCGTGTCTTATTCTGGTTGAACCATCAATCATGAAGTCGGAACTCGTATTCTATGTATTTGAAGCATAAGGTCGGAAATCATAAATAATACCACTTTATTTGGGACTTAGGATGAAGCCGGAGATCAAAAATAAATCCAACTTGCTGAGATGAGGTCGGAAAATTAAGCCAGCCAATTAACAAAGTCAGAAATCGGAAATTCTAGGTAATAAGTCGGAAATCGGGACATTACAGGTTGCATGTGTTTATGTCCTTAGTTGAATCTTGCATGAGAACATGCAAGAGCTAAGGATGGGGGAATTTGATCAATTAGATTTTTATATACTTATTTTCCCTCATTCCTAGCTCATTAATCCTCTTTTATGCCTAATTGGATTGATTTGGACCATTTTGTATTAATTGGATTTTAATTGGGTTTGAGTTAAATTTTCTAACATTAGGCCAATTTCTGACACTATTTTGGTTTTTGGGCCATATCTTGAGTTATAAAGCTCATTTTATTGTGACCTTTGGCTTGTAGAAAGCTGAGAGATAGGCCTACAATTCTTATGAAGAGGTCCGAGACAATTTCTGATGTTAAGGAGCTGGAATTAGGCCTAGCAACAGAGTGAAAGGCTGCAGCGCAATTTCTGAACAGGGCGGACTCTTAAGGCCATATCTCGGTCCACAGAGGCCCGATTGAGCCCGCTCCAATGGAATTTTGAAGCTAACATCAAGGCCTTCAATTCACTTTAAAGTACAAGTCCAAGAGGATGTGTTTTCATAGCCAAAACCACAGCAGAACATTACTGATTATTTATGGAACTTGATTACATGTTTTTAGTGTAATTCCCTTTCTATAACTCGAAATTAAACAAATTAGGTGTCCAGATTCATCTTAGAGATAGGGGATTAATGTAATAGGCTGTTACGGATTTATTGGAGATGTTTTGATTATGAAATGGCTGAGTAGAGTAGGAGGCCAGAACTTGTAACAGATTTGAGAGATTTTGGAATAACACGTTTTGGGTTCTTTTCTCTCTTCCTTCTCTTCTTTCACGCCCCCTTACCTTTACAATTCGTCTTCCTCCATTCATGGAGGCTTAAGCTTCTATCTGATCCAAGAATTCAAAGAAGCATTGGCTATCTTGAGGATTGGATCAACCGAACTCATCAATTCAAATCGATTTTCTACTCCCTTTTTTTTTTTTCATTGTTATTAATCCAATTTCGGGTTTGAAGGTTTTTGATTCGGAATTGTGGTTGATTATAATTGATTGATTGCTTACTTGCTTGCATATTATTCGGTTGATTAATGTTGTAATGCAATTGCATGAGTAGAATCATTTTCAGGTTTGAATTTGAGATTGATTACATTGGTGCTTGAAATTTAACACGAATTGGTTAGGTTCTAGAGGTTTTTGAATTTAATCATTTATCTATTAATTGAATGCATGAAGGTTTTTGTGTGTAATGTCGTATCTGAATTGAGGTTTCTTTTGGGTTTCATGTCAGTCACTGATTTAGTTTGAATGATTATTTTTAGAATCCAATGATAGATTAGCCACTATTTTTCTTGGTTCTTGGATTAGAGTTCCAATTTCTATTCACTTCCATTTTAAATAGTTACGTTTTTATTTGATAAACAACCCCCCCGGGAAATTCTTGATCATATAACATTGTCATCACTGGGAGACAACTTAGATTACATCCTTTACTGCAAGTTTTTTTTTTTTTTTTTTTTGTAATTCAGTTTTATTGTAATTGGATCGAGCTCGGCACTCGAGTCAGTTCACGAATTAGCAATGCCCCTAGTTGAGTAAAGGATTATGTAATTTGAATTTTAATTGATTTATTGTAACTAAAAGTAGTTTGGGATTGAAAACAAAAAGTAACTTCTATAACATACATGGGATTAGGTGGCAGTTATGTAAATAGGCAATTGTAATTAAGAGAAATTCTTAGTTGCTCTTGGAGCAAGAGAAATCTCTTGCTGTGATCTATTCAAAGCTTGAGACACAAGTGGATGTTGATAATTTAGGAAACATGAGTGACCTACATTTACTTATGTGTCAAACAATGAATAGATTAGAGTAAGAGAATTCTCTTACTCGAAGGGCAACTAAGAATTGCTCATTAATTAGAGTCACCATGCAAGTATAAAAGGGACTTGAACCTTCATTATATGATACTCTTTTGATAATCAATAAAATTCTCAAAGAGTACCATTCTTTCTTTCTTGGAGTTTCAAAACTAGGCTTAAACATAGTTTTAAGGTGGCGTTTGGTAGATTACCTATTAAGATTGTCAGTAATGTAGATTATTACTTAGAAAGATTGCCATCTTTTAAATTACTGGTAATGTTAAATGCAGTGCTTGGTATGCATAGATAATCTAAGTGGCAATTTACATTATCCTGTTTAGTATATCAAAAAGATTACTAAGTAATATATGCATTAAACCAATATAATAATAATAATAAAATAGTTAATTATTATTATTATTAGTTATAATAATATTAATAATTAATAATAATAATTAATTAATAAGAATAAGAAAATTTAATTATTAATTATGATTATAATAGTTAATTTTATTAATAATTATTATTAAAAAATAATGAATATTATTTAATAATAATATTAATAATAATAATTACAATAATTAATAATAATATTTATTTTTAATAATAATAATAAATTATTATTATTATTATTATGTATTGATTATAATATTATTATTTTAATTAATGATAATTAATATTATTTTTAATAATTAACAACAACAATAACAACAACAACAACAACAGCAATAATAATAATGAATGGTGTAACACCCTCCATTATATAAGCTATGCTCGAGTCATGAAGTTATATTAAGAGGTTGTTACTGTACTAAGAGAATCTTTGAAATGTGAAAAATATAATATATGGCCCGTTAAATGCACCCTTTATTTACTAAATAATAATTCATAAATTTCATCTTTGATACATAGAGAATAAAATAGTTACAATTTAAGAAACTTTTGTAACTAACGTTATACGTAGAAACTGCCTCTACATTGCGGCTATCGCTCTTTCTGAACTTCAACCAGCTTTTATGGTCTTCAGGGCTGATGTAAGCCTGAGTCTTGCATGATGAATGCCCCAGTATTTTGCCTTGTTGTTAAGTTTTAGCCTATGATCTAGAATGTTTATGGGAAGTAGAACATACAGGCAAGCAATGAGAACCTAAAGCTCTCAGTAGGTAAACTCAAACCATACAGTGCTGTCATAAACATTCCGGCTGCTTCGGTTTCTTATAAAAACGTGAGCACATATACACAACCAGTGGTTCAATTTTAAGTTGAAAACATCTTCCTCGAAGCGGGTTATATTTTAACAATCACTTGTCATATTATATGACAGACATAGAATTACGAATAGTATAATATGCTTTAACAAGAATCATAATAACATTATGACTTAATAAGATAATTGAAGATGCACATAAAGATGCTTATACTTGACTGTATGCAAATGTACTAGACTTGATTTATCTCTTTCTTTAACTTGCAACTTGATCTTGCTCTGCTATGTTTGGTCCCCCGGAGGTGAATGGCCTCTCTCACCCCTGGGTAATAGCTTGCTTTTCAAGTCCGAGCTCATACCTATACATGAGTGACGGGTTTGCTTTCCCTAACCCTCACACCGGTCTATTCCCCTTAAATCTAGTCGAGGGCTAGCCCAAGTCTTAGACAGTACCGCTCTGGCCCACGTTAGCTGGGTCTATGCCATGCCTAACGTGGTAGCTTGGTACATCTTTCTTGCAAGTTCTCATAAATCTTATTCTTCTTTGAACATGATTATACACGCATATGCTACATGTATTCATTCATATACTTCATATCATACTTAAATCATTCTTGCATATATGAATCTTATGAGCATAACATATAAATATTCATAATAGTCATATAATTCACATGTTTTTGCCAGAATTTCGGCAGCCTAACGGATCATATCTACTTCCCCCGTGAATAGTGCCAGGCAACCAAGGAACTTTAATTAAATAGCAAACTCAATATAGAACATTATAATCATTCCAAGAATATAACAAATCAATAAGTGCAAGCTTTAAAATCTTAAGTTTTAATCTATCTTGCAAGCTTTTAACTTCTAATGATGTTCTCGAGTTTGAGCTCATAACCGACTTCCGAGTTCCGATATCATATCGGCTTCAACTTCCAGAGCTATAAGTCTATGTCTTGATTCCCGACTTCCAGAGTTACATATATAATGTCCATGTTTTGATTCCCGTCTTCCAGGATCATGTATTCAATGTCTTAATTCTCGACTTCCGGGTTATATATGTAAGGTCAATGTCTCGATTCCGATTTCCGACTTTAACCCATAATTGGTCTTCCAAGACTCTTATGAATGTTTTTCTAAGTCTCGCCTTCTAACATTAACTATACTCCATCTTCCCTAATTTTCGAGTTACGATATTAACTATGCCCGACTAGTTTCCTATTTGCTCAATCCCGAGTTCAACATCAAATATACCTGATCTAGCTCTCTCTACTAAGTTCCGAGTTCAATCATTAAGTATACCCTTCCAAGTTTAACCTTAAGTATACCCTTCTGAATTCATCCTTAAGTGTACCCTTCCGAGTTCAACTTAAATATCCCCGACCTAGTCCTTTATTTACTAAGTTTAGAGTTCAATTTTAAGTGTATCAACCTAGCTCTTTGTTTACTAAATCCTGACTTCCGACATTAACTCAAGTTGTTTGTATCTTATCCCAAACTTGTCCTACTTCTAGCCAGAATTGCACCCTTATAAGGGAAAATTCACTAAAAATAGAAATTTGGGTGAAATCATGCAAAATTTATATCCATGTAAAGCTAACAGAAAAAGCTTTCAAATGAAGCAAGTTTCATATCATTTGAATGAGTATAATTTGAGATATAAACTCTGAAACTTGACCCTACTAGACTATCCTGTTCTAGCCCGGATTGGACATAGGGCAACTTTCTCGACTCACTGGGAACAAATGGGACCTTATCTAATTCAAAAATTTTTATGGGATATTCTCCTATGTGTAAGCTTTCTAACAAAGTTGCTTTCACTCAATTTGGAGTTGTATAAGGTGAGTTACACCCTTCTCACCTCATACTACTCGGATGAAAGTCCTGATTTCTAGGTCAAACTTCAAAAATTCATAACTTCCTCTTTACTAATCCAATGGTCTTATATTATATATATATGAAAATATTTGAATGTCTAGTTTCACATAAAAATAGATTCATGGAGTTTAAATGGCTGTAAGCAGAGCCGTCCACTCCGACATACGGATTGCCGAGGAAAAACTCTAACAGCTTCTTGAGTTTTTTTTCTTTTCTACAAGCTCTTTCATACCAGTTCTATTTCCAATCATAACACACATGCAAAATCAGCCATAAAACATCATCATCACTCCACATATCATCAGTAGCACAAAGTATACAAGACCCACACACAACTCCAAACCAAGGAAAATAAGAAGAGAAGTAGGATTCCTAACTTGGTGGTATGAAATCTTGGTGGAACTTGATCCTGGAGTGAAGTTGATGGTTGGAGCTTAAGCTTGGGGATGAGAGGAAGTGAAAAAAAAAAATGAGGAAAGTGGGAAAATTGAGGCTGGTTATGGGGAGGCCAAAAATTTAAGGGGAGAAGGAAGAAAAAGAAAATGAAAACATATGAAGGAAGCTAGCTTTTGATTGGTGGACTTCAATCCTCATTCAAACTTGGCTTGGCTTCCCTCTTTTATGGCTGATGGAGGCGCCACCTGTAGGGATGTTTTGGCTAAATCTTGGCCCTCCATCATAGGGTTCTCATAGTATAATTTCTATTGGCTCGATTTCGAAAATTTAAATTACCAAAATCTTACCGATTTCTCTTAAATCGGTAAACCGGTTTTAGAAAAATTCTGTGAGGTTTTCTATGTTCCTAATCCAATTCCATCAAGCCTAATTACTTCTAAATCACACTTAATTGGCTTTAAGTAAATGCTTAATCGAATTTCGATTAAACCCACTTATTCGATAAAAATCGAACAGCTTGGTTACTAACGATAAAATTCTTCGGATGTTACAAAAGGATTGCTACATTGGTGGTAATCTACATTACCTTGGAAATCTGGATTGCCAGTAATGTTGCCCAGACAAATAGGGTAATGTTGTGGGTCCAAGTAATTTAATTAAATATTGTCGGTAATCCAGATGGATTACCCCATACCAAACACCACCTAATAGTTGAGTTTAATTATAATCAATTTTATTTATTACTAGTTAGTATGCTTATTAAATGTAGTTTTGGAATATGAGATTGGCAATAGATAAAAATTTAAAATACGTTTTAATCTCAAAATTTGTAAGATTAAAAATACCCGATATCCAAAATATATAAGAAACACAATCTCAAAAAATTTAAAAATAAGAAAATGTCTTGGAATCATACAAAATAGAGGCAACACACCTTTTCAATGTTACCTTGTGTCAAGCAATGAAAGGGACCTTACTTTTCTTTAGTTAAAATAGTGATTGAAAGTATTCAAAGGGTTGGAAAAAAAAATTCAAAAGAGACCAAGAGTTAATGAGATTAGTAATATAGGAGACATGGCCATTGGAAGCCAAGTACCAGAGAAATATTATATCAAGAAAAGTATGAAATAGAAGTCTATTACAAAAACCTTTGATTTAGTTTATAAACAAATTAGATGTAGTATGAGCTTAATTTAATAGGTTAGTTTTAATTTAAAATTGTTAAATTAAAAATAGTCAATTTTTGTGTTTAATATTCATTAATATAATTATTAAATATAACTTAGAATATGGGTGTGACAATAAGCAAAAATTTAGCACAACTTTTCATTAAAAATATTTTAGGAAATCAAATTGAAAGCATTATGTTATTCATATTTTGACACGTAAAATATAGTGGTCCACATGTCCTAATTTTCATTCATACTAAATAACTTATTAATTGATATGCATTTATTATATCTATTTATTAATAATTATCAATATCAAAATATAGTAATTATCATTTGTTAAATTACTTTCTCAGTAATTTTTTAAATAATCATTATTATTAATTTATAAAAATTTAATGTAAAAAAGGTATAACTATATGTTATTTAATTTTAATTAATTTAAAATGCTTTTAAATTTTTATTATATCGTTATAATTCAGTTTAAATAATGATAAATATAATTTTTTATATTAACAAATGTGATCAGCAAAATAGATTATATTAATTAGTAATATCTATATATTATTATTAATAAAATATTACAATATAAAAATTATTTTTTAAAATTATTATTTTTAAATTACATGGAATGAAATAATATATAACTAAACAATGACATATATAGCATTTTAATCGATATTTACTAAGCTACACGAGCAATGGTGAAAAAGACCATTGACTATGTGTTTCGAGTATATATTCCTTTTCTTTTCACAATTATGTAAAGCAAAATTTATATAAAGTTTAAGGATTTAAAAACAACACATAAAAAATTACAAAAACATCAAAATATGATAACAAAATTATCTCCTACCCTAATGTTTCTATATATTCTTGAGTAAAAAATAACAATATAAAAATGGTAAATATTATATTTTGATACTAGTAACTATTAATAAATAGATATAATAAATAGATATTAGTAACTATTAATAGATAGATATAATAAATAGATATCAATTAATTAGCTATATAGTATTTGTTGATACTCAGAGAGAATCAGAGGTTGAGAGAAAAAGAGAAGATCTGATTAATGAAATCTCAAGGTTGATACAGACTAAGCAGAGTATTTATACTCTTATACAACACTATTGGATGAGATTACTCATAACTAATTGATAGGTCAAACTCTAACTTACTAAAACTATGTCTAACAGCCATAATTATCCCCACACCCACCCCCACCTGGGAAACTTAGAGAGGGATTGTTTCCAACTCTAAGTTTGGATATCAAATAAGGAAATTGACAAGATGACATTGACTTTGTTAATATGTCAACAGCTTGCTCCTGAGTTGGAATGTGACTAACATGAATAAGCTATTGGACAACATTCTCTCTAACAAAATGAAAGTTCGTTTCCAAATGTTTTGATCCTTGATGAAGGATATGTAGGATTGGTAGTCATCATAACTGCATTGAGATTATCACAATAGGTTATCACAGAAGAAACTTTAGCCAAATTAATTCTTCTACAATTATTGCTAATCTGCGATACTTAGCCTCTACGTTGGACCGTGAGCCTAAAGAGTTTTTCTTTGACATCCATGAGACTAGGTTGCAACCATAATAAACACAAAACCCTGTTATTGATCTCCTATCATCTAGATATGAGCACTAGTCAGCATCGTAGAAGGTAAAGAGATTGAGATAAAAGCATGGCTGTAAGTGACGACAATAAGACTAGTCCCTTGTAAGTTGCGCAAAATTCTCTTGATTGCCTTCAATTAGTTTGGAGTGGTTGATGAATAAATTAACACATGTTGTTGATACAAAAGGCTATCTCTGATCTTGTGATAGTAAAATATTGGAGCGCAACTAGAATTGATCTATAGAGTGAAAGGTCTTCAAAAAAATCTATACCATGTTTGGACAGCTTGAAACTCGAAGTCATAGCTGTGAGGGAAGGATCGCAATAAGTCATGTGAGCTTTCTGTAGCAAGTTTGTGATGTATTTTGTCTGGGACAAGTGCAAGTCCTAATCTAATGTATGAAAAGCTTCAATTCCAAAAAAATAGTGGAGTTGGCCAAGATCTTTAAGTGTGAAAGTATCATTGAGAATAGTGATCAGAGTTTGAATAGTTGACTTTGAGCTTCCTATGATAATAACATCATTAGCATAAACAAGCACATACAAAGAGTGATCAAAGGTAACTTGGATGAACAGGGAGGAATCACATTTGGTATATCTAAAGCCCAAGGAAATAAGAGTTGTATGCAATTTTTCAAACCAAGCCCAGCATGTTTGTTTGAGACCATAAAAGGCTATATTGAGTTTGCACACAAACTATTTCTCTCCAACAATGAATTCTTTAAGTTGAGACATGTATATAGATTCTTAAAGATCACCATGTAAGAAAGCATTGTTAAAATCCACTTGATGCAATGGCATCCCTTGGAAACAACAATAGTTACAATAACTCTCACAATAGTAGGTTTAACTACAAGACTAAAGGTCCCATGAAATTCAAATCCACTTGATCCACTCGAGCCTTGTATTTGTTTATGAAGCCATCTATGTTATATTTGACCCTAAAAATCCATTTGTAACTGATAGGATCTTTGTTATGTGGAAGGGGGTACTAAAGTCCAGGTGTTGTCAAGTAGTGCTACATATTCATCTTTCACCAATTTGGATTAGCTAGGGCCTTTTAATAGACATAGGTTCAAGGGAGGCTATGCATGCTTTCGATTTGAATATCCTATTTCTGGCTATAATGATAATGGGATAAGTGTTAACAGTTGCAGGTAGAGGAAGCTGAGCACGGTTTGGAATAAGATATCTAGTTTCATCATATATGGGAGTAAAACTATGTAATTCTAAATTAACACTATTGGCTACATCTAACTTGGAATTCCCATCAAAATTTTGATATACTAGGATACTGAGCTACATTCACAATAGACTTTGGTTGGCTCGTGGAATGTGTAATGAACCTAACAAAATCAAATAAGGTAGTAACACAGATGATGTAGAATGAGAATGAGCATAAGGGGCATTTCCAGAATGTGACTTTGATATGAGAGAGATGGATGGAAGTTGTGATGGAGAACAATATTTAGATTGAGAATAAACACCAAAATTGTCTTTGTAGGGAAATGAAAACTCATAAAAAAAATTACATGTCTTGAGCCATATACCTCACCAGATATAGCCAAGCACTTGTAACCTTTGCAATTATCAAAATAGCCAACGAAAACAAATTCTTCTGATTTCATATCTAATTTGTGTTTCATATAAGGTCACAATAAAGGATAGCAAGCACACCCAAAGGATTTGAGGAATGTGTGCTGGAAAAACATGTATGTAAGAAAGTGGTGATAACCAAGTCCCACATTGGATGAATTAGAGATGAGAAAAGAGTTTATAAGGTGTTGGATTGGAAAAAGACTTGAAGGTTAATCTTTTGATCAAGAGTCCAATCCACATCAAAATCCAAGAATGAGTCCAACACCCCCTTATGCCAAATTTTAATACAATCCAAATCACACCTCCTAAACCCAAATAACCTAATCCCAAAAATTTCCAGCATGGTATTAAAGCTTAAATAATCTTAGATAGGCCTGTGCTGGAAAAATATAAAGGGGAGATTGCTGCAAAGCCCACGTAACAAGTGATTGGGTTGACTACATATAACCAGAACCAATGATTGGCTACCACAAGGAGAACTAGTCATGGATGCAAGCCTAGCTGAGGGTCATAACCAATTAAGTTTAAAGGTTCCCCAATATGAAAAAAATGAAAATAAAAAAGATTAAATGACACATACATATGAAGGGGAGTATTGGAAAACTACATCTGTGTAAGAAAGTGGTGATAGCCAAGTCCTACATTAGATGAATTAGAGATGAGAAAAGAGTTTATAAGATATTGGATTGGAACAAGACTTGAATGTTAACCTTTTGGTCAAGTCCTCTAATCCATACCCAAGCCCAAATTGAGTCCAACACCTCCTAAGCCCAAATAACCTAATACCAAAATTTCCACAATGTGTAGTCTATTGCTTTATTGAACAGTTTTGGATAAGGTGATATGTTTCCAATTACTAGTGATGGTAAGAGATTGATAAGATTGGTTGCTGTAAGAAAAGCTTCCCCCTAAAATGACATTGGCAAATAGACATGAGCTAATACAGTGAAACCTACAATTGTGATATGCCTATGATTTCGCTCTGTACTTCCATTTTGTGCATGTATATGAGGACAAGTGAGTCTATGGACAATCCCTTCTTCCTTGAGAAATTTAAAGAAGAAAAGAAACTCCTTGGTATTATCAGTTTGAATAGCTTTAATTTTCTTTCCAAGTTGATTTTCAACAAGTGTTTTGAACTACACAAATGTGTCAAATGCTTGGGATTTCTAATTAAGGAGATTGATCCAACTATGTTTAGTGAAAGCATCCATGAAAGTGATATATTATCTAGGTCCTAAGGTATAAGCTAACAGTGATGGACCCTAAATATTAGAAAAAATGAGTTCTAATGGTTTAGTCTACACAGTATTGGAATTTGTAAAAAGAAGTTGATGGTGTTTGCCAAGACAATAGGACTCACAAACAATAGAAATTTTATTTGCATCAAAAGGAATATTACAAAATTTTAGAACTTGGTGTACAATCTTGATAAAAGGATGCCCAAGATGAGCATGCCAAAGAAGAAAATTATTGTCCTTAGCAGTCCTTATCTTATTCACATGATAAGCAAAAGGTATGATTAATGGAAACAACAAAAGAACTTTGCATGCTATGGGGACTTGGTTGTGGATCTGGAAAAGCATACAATCCATCCTTAATGATGCCTTAGAGAAGTATCTCCTTGGAATCCTAGGATTTGACATAGCAGACATTAACATGAAATTCAAAGAAGACTTTATTTTCTTTGGCAAACTTAGACACACTCATTAGGTTTTTAGCGAGACCAGACACATAATAAATTTTTCAGAACAAAATCTTTTATTTGAGGAATTATAATGAAGGTTGGAATGCCCAGTATACAAGATGCTCATACCTAACCCATAGCCTATTTGCACTTTGTCACAGCCTTTATCATAACACCCTACTAGTTAATTATTAATCTAATCCTTTCTAATTATAATTAATAACTAAACTAGCATGTGTCACATGTCTCCTTATGAAATTTAATTTATTGTTATTATTATTATTATTTTCTTTTATTACCATTCTTGTCAATTAAATAATGACCACTATCCAAACTAGCTTTTTAAGTACACATGCTAGTCGGAAGCAACATACAACATACTAAATAACCTCATCGTACATAATATAACAATATGTCTAGTAGTCTACATGTCATCCCCTGTATATATATATATATATATATATATATACAGTCATCCAAAAGTAAAGTCTAAAGCCTAGGATGTCAAATATGTGTATAGTCATCCAACAAAATAAACGCTATTCCGCTTGATCCATACACAGATCGATGGACAACAGAGAGATTTGTTTATCCATCAAGCAAAGACAAAACTATCAACATAAAGAGATCTACATTACATGACGAGGTAAAATAAGGGACGAATGTCCTATAGCATGATGACTGCATGACCTATGAGTGGGTCAATCACAATGATCATCTCCACCTCCAGTATGATCATAATGCGAGTCATCTAAAAGCACCAAGGATTGAATCTCAGTAGGGGGTGTTGTTTCCAAAGGTCTGTCGTGCACCCAAAAACTCCCAGGTTTATATAGGCAAGTTCAAGTAAAAATAATATATCACATAATTGTAGCAAATAAACCAATAGGCAATGGATACATGGACAATAAATAAGTAAATAGACAATAAGTAGTTAGATAGGCAATCAATAAATAGATAAATAAGTAGATGGCAGTTTAGGTATGTATAGGTTAAAATAATATGCAATGACAAATAGTAAAATGAGAAATATGAATGTTATGCATGAGACATTTTTCTTCCTTATTGCTCTTTCGCTTATCTTTTTTTATCCTTTTCCTTCTCATGGCTCGGTCGGAAGGACCCCATCTTATCTCCTGCCACAATCTGCCAAGAGCTCTTTACTAGGACGTTCTCTGATCCCATATCAAAACCATGGATACCAACCCTATGCTCAAGCTAAACCATCCACTCCAAACAAAGCGATGAATGTCCTACCGATCTACGACAAGGTGGGGCTAAGACATTCATCTTACATTTCATAAAAATTCTATTCATTTATGCATGTTCACACAATCACCATGTCGTGCTTAGAGATCTTTAGTATATAGGCATTTCACACATAAGCTCATGCACCATAACATATGCTTCACTCAACATATGAAAATGTGGTTCACATGCATTGGGATACACACATATGGTCATGAATGTTTATGTAGATTTATGATGCACATACAAGCTCATATAAAGTAAGTAAAGCATTGAGAAGTAGCTAATGAGTTTAGTTTTCCTTAAGCAATTTGGGCCAACATTTTAGGACTCACTTAATTTCTTTTATTCATTACCAATTTGGGCTATTATTATATTAATTGTACTCTAGAATGATTTTCCATAGGCTTAAAACACTTTATGGGTCAAACTTAACACTAAGATATGGATTTTCATATTTGGGCTAGAAAAATAGCAACCTGCACATCAATTAGTCCAGAAAATAATTATAATTAAAATAGTATATTATCTTTAAAATTCATGAAATTTTTCTAGTTGGTCCTTTGGGATGTTAATAGTATCCTATAAAAATTTTGTGGCAATTTCTTGAGAATAAGTATGGTAATCAGAATCCAGTTTTTAGCCAGGAAGTTCCAGATTCAAAAATTTATTTAATATAGTTAAAAATTTCTAAAAATATCATAAAATTCTTAGTCATGTTTTCATGTGTTATTTACATTCTGTAACAATTTGAGGTCAAAATTTGAAGAATTACTGTATTAACAAAAATGGAAAATTTCAACGTTTCCATAAATCCATCACAGGTTCAATAATAGGGCAGTTCTGTCCGAAATTTTTGAAAATAGCAAACCTTCACAAAAAATTATGAAAATTTATAGAAAAGCACATCAACATGTTATCTTCAATATATAAAATTTCCAGGTCAAAATAATGAGATATAATAGGGTGAAAAATTCACGCAATCACAGCAGTTCAAAGAAAGATGCTAAGCTCCAGTAGCACACTTTATCAGTAGCACACTTTATCAAAGGATTAAGCAATAAGCACATAATCACCATCAAACACACACAAACCAAGCATTTTCATGCATACACATACGAAAGGCAGAATGTAAGGAATCAAGCAAGTAAGATCAACAAGCATAACAACCTAAAATCCTACCCTTAACAATGATAATTTAGTCTCACCATGAGACTACCCCCAAATAATCCCTTATAAACTTACAAACCAATACTCCTCCTCACCACACATCTCCTCACCAAATTTATATCATTTCACACTCTCAAATATGACACAAAAACACCCAAACTTCCTCCAAAAAGCTAGCTCCAGCCGTAGCCACAAGAGAAGAAGTTGAGCCCAAAATTAATCCAAACCAACATCAACAAGAGCAAGGATTAGAATCAATCAAAATTATAAGGTCCTTGTGAGAGTTAAAAAAAAAAAAAAAAACCCCTACCTTGAATGATGAAGAGGGAGCACAAAATGGTGTAGGGATGGTGACGATCATGATCAACTTGGAAGAGAAGCAAGAAGGTGAAAAGAACACAAGATCACTCAAGTGTTTTAGCTCACTAAATTTTTCCTTCTTCCTAAAGATGAAGAAAGAGCATGTGGACACTCACACACACAAACACACTTGTCTTCTGCTCTCCTTCTATTGCTGCTGGCATGAGTTTTCTGCTAAGGGGGAGTAGGGTGAATGACTAATAGCACTCTTGCACACTCGATCTCTCACATGCACACACCAATGACACTATTCATGTACTTATTTAATTATTTTCTTTCAAACTTGATCACCAAGTTTAAGGCTGGTGTGGACAAGTGTCTTAGATCAATGGATGACAATTTTTCTGATTATATGTCTCTCATACTTTATTTAGCCATTTCTCTTATGATTTTAAGCATTTAACTTGTGATAATTAAGTTGAATTTAGTTAATCAATGTGCCCTAAATTTTAATTATCCAAAAAATTATATTTGGTCCTTCTAATTATTCTAAGTATACCTCCAAATTTTTATAATTTTTCTTAATCATTTGCCTATTTTTAAATTATTTTTCTTAATCCTACAATTTACTAATTAACAACCAAAAATCACAGAAAATTCAAACAAGCTTAAAAAATTCTGATTTTTATTTTTTAAGGTAATATGACCCTAATTAACCTTCAAAAAAATTTTCATGATTTTTCAAAAATTATTCCTATTTTTTTCTAAATTATTATTGAGTTCTAGTTACAAATAATTCAATTAATAATTGCTTAATTACCTAGAAAAATTACAATAATTTTCCTATTGTCTATTAACCTTATTTAGGGTTGAGCTAGCAAGAAAAATTATTAATATGGATTTTTTATAATTATTTTAAAATTTTGATTCTTTATATTAATATTAAAGCACAATAATTTTATATTAAAGTATTAAGCTAATGACTATAGGGGATGTTACATTTATAACCATTGTTGACACTAACGACTGATGAATCCAGCGTTGAATGGTGTGAAGCTCATGAGTTTGGGTACCAAAGTATGTCATAAATTGTTGCAAATGTAGTGACTAATGCTTTAGATTAATGGAAGATTATGGTGGAGAGCAGCAAGATAAGTATGCAAGGAAAAAGATTGCACTTGCTAAGTCTAAGGTTAAGCAGCAAGAAGTTGAAAATTGGGACTAAAATGATGATAGCATTGCTTTATGTTCAACCTCTTCCATGAGAATTGGTGTAACTTCTTCCATGAGCACCATTTGCATTAGTAAAGCCACGACCATGAGCCTGTGCAACATTTGCCTGCACCTAAGTATGAAATGCCTAAGTACCAATTTTTGTAGTGTGACCCCTCTCAATCCTAGATTTTATTGCCAAGAATAAAGCTTCCATTTCTTCAATTGAATATGGATCCAATCTAAAAATAAGAGATGTAATCAAGGGGGTACAATATGATGGTAAGCCATCAAAAATGGTCTCAATGTGCTCCTTAGTGCCTATTTGAGCACCAACTAGCAACGACAATGAGTTGATCCATGATCTTTTTGATTTCAAGAAGATACTGATTCATGGAGGAACCTTTCTTGGTGCCTCTCAATTGAAGTTTCAATTGCCTAATCTTTGCTCTAGTTTGAGACAGAATTTCTCGACTTTTTCCCAAACTTTGTAAGAAAACATACATCCAACCATTCTAACATGAACAAGTTCAATCAAGGAAGCAAGAAGCCAAGCTAGAAGAACACTAGCTTGTTGCTTCTAATAAGAAAATGCAGGATTGTAGTTACCTAAAGCTGCATCTTCATCAATGAGATACATCTGAGCAAGGTTTTAAATTGCGGTTGCGGTCGCTATGATTATGGGTGTTGCGACTGCTACGATGCGGATTGCGGCCATTACGGCATGATTTTTTTTTTTTTTTGGGTTCACAAAATATAAAAATAAAAGAAATACAACAATTGTAGGACTAAAAGATAAGGTGTCAAACATATTTGATACAAACTTGTGTCTCTAATATATTCAAATATAAACTTCTCATGTTGTTAGAATAATACAATAAAATTAGAAATTCTAAGAGAAATACAACTTACTCCAGTTATGATCAAGTCCCTAATTGTCCAATCCAATGAACAAACCACCAATTTAGATATATGACTTCACTACAGAAAACATGAAAATAAATTAGAATTAGAATCTTAAGATTTTAAGAAAATCAATGTTTTCTTTTAAATATAAATATAATTAACTAAAAATATCATTTAAAACTAAAAAATAAAGCAAAATAATTTAATTAAAATAAATGGGAGATAAATCAAATAAAACTTACATGATGCTTATTACCACATGGTAGAATGACGCGGTAGATCATATCCTCCACTTTTATTATGACTGTCACTTTGTGTATCTCTTTGTCCAAAGACATAATTGAAAAATCCACTGCTTAATTGTTGATAATAAGGATTTTGGTAACTCATTGGTAATTGGTAGTATGGTGGAGCTTGACCACTTGTATATTGGTCATATATGCTCAAATAAGAATGCTGATAATATGGTGGATACCCTTGACTACTTTGAGATGATTCATCAATACCAAAGTCACTGAAACTTTGTTCAATATTAAAAGTGAAAGACTCTTCATTTGCAATATTTTATTGTCTTCTTCCTTCTTTAGAATGTGATCCACCCCTTCTACTATCTCCAAGTGAACTATCAGAAGGCATATCTGGCCTATAAGATCTCATATCAATCACTAGGCTCCTATCACGCCTATTGTATGGTACCTCCTGATATGGATCATTATATATCTGTTCATCACCATCATCCTCATCATCACTTTTTTCAGCTTCTACATTATCACCACCATTACCACTGTTATTACTTGGTGGACTTAAACTGCCATTGTTTTCATTAGAATCAGCATCATCATTACCAACTTCCATATTTTCATCATCAGAATCGATTATAGGTAACCACTCAGCATTTTGTACTCACTCTAACAGTGAATTTTCTCTTTCTTCAATCCATGGTGACAATGGATCATCATCTTAAAATATGTAGTCAAGATTAATTAGATTGAAACTAGATTAAATCTCTTCTTGACTTCTTCTCATTTCATGTCTCATTTTCAGCTTCATATTATAAAATGTAAAGACAAGTTTTTTGCAACTTTTTGTACTTTAGTATATTCCTTATGATATAACTAAATGTGCTCCAATTTCTCTCACAATTTGTGGCTGAAGTTGTTTGACTAAGAACTTTTATTGCCACATGCTGAAGTTGAGGGAGCACATGAACCAAATATCAACTACCATTCAACTATTTTAATTAATCAAGCAAAACAAATAAATTATTAGTTATATAAAACATAACGTCGAAATAAATTTATTTTATCAAAATGTAAACAAAGACAAATAATAGTTTACCTGGATTCATTTCATGCCAAGCTCTTTTAGCTTGTGGTGTGCCAAATGTCTCGCCTATTTCTCTAAAAAGTATCAACTATAAAGCATAATATAATATGTTAATATGTAAATATAATATTAAGTTATAAATGTATTAAATTTTAATCTAAACATTTATTACTAACCTAATTTAATGCTTTAATTTGATCATCTAAATTTCTTTCCAATTTAAGGATCACATTCCTTGTTCCATCAAATGTTTCTTTATAAATATCAGTCCCATGTTCAACTCCATATTGAAATTGCGGGTTAAGAAAATAGCTTAAAAAGAAAGTTAATCAATTAAAGTGTCCTGAAAAGGAAGTTAATCAAATAAAGTATGCAAAGTCATGAATATAAAGTTTTAGAAATAATATAAATTAATAATTAAACTGATGTACTTGCAGAATGAAGATCACAATGCATGAATCTCCAACGTTCATCTATTATTTCATTGTACTTGGAATAATAACGACAATTTTGTTCAATAGATTGCTTCACTTGATCAATGGCTTCATATATAAAACCCATTGTTGGCTTCTCGTCACCATCAACCAACCTCAAAACTTTTACTATAGGCTCAAATACTTTTAGTATATCATTAGCCTTGGTCCAGAATTCACTACTTACAACAATGTTTCATGCTTCACATGCTGGTCCATTCTTCTCTCTCCCAAATTTAGATCTTCTAAATTCTTCAGAGTTGAACATATTTCTTAACCCTTGCTTTTGCTTCACAATTGGCTGAAGTTGCAAGAATTGTGCTGCAAACCTAGTAATTCCAGGATGAATAATCTCTTTATCTCCAGTGTATTTTTTCATGAGATTTACAGTCCATATGTGGTTATAGATAAAAGATGTCACTATCTTTGCTTCATCCAATATTTTTTTCACATTTTTCCTTTTTCCTATGTCTTCCAAGCAAAGATCCAAATAGTGAGTTGCACATGCAGTCCAATAAAGATGTGGCCTTTTTTCCATCAATTTTTTACTTGTTGCTTTCAGTGCTTTTTCATTATCTGTAACCACTTGAACCACATATTCTTCTCCTACTTCCTGTATAACTTTATCAAACAATTGGAAGTAATAATCTGTATTTCTGGTATCAACACTAGAAGCATCAACAAATTTTAAGAAAATTGTCGCCCTACTGCAATACACCAAAAAATTCATAATGTGTGTATGGTTTATACTATCTGTCCAACCATCACACATTATCATGACTCCTTTCTCCTTCCATGTACTTTTCAACTTATTTATCCATACCCGCATGTTTTGAAATTCATTTTCTAAATATACATCTGAAATTTCATAAGGAGTTGGGCACTTAACTCCTCGCCCTACTTCAGCAGCAGCAACAATCAAATTATGCAACCAAGGAGAGTTAGATAAATTCATAAGCAAATGCTCATAAATAATAAATTTGCTTACAGCTTCTCCGAGCTTCTTCCTTAGCGTTTTCATAAAGCTAGTGTTAACTTTTGGTTGCTTTGTGCTTTTGCTTCTAACAAGATTAATATCAGTAGACCTCAAACCAAAAGAGACATCTTGTGACATTGCTGCTCCACTAGCACTTGCATGAAAGTTCCACCAGGCTCATATATATTATGAAGTCCTCCTGTTTGTTGTCTAAATCTTTGTCTATCTTCCTACTCATGATGTGATCTTCTACTTTCTTGTGTGGCTAGCCTTATCTGCTCATCAATATGGTCTTCAATTTCATCTTCATCATCTCCTCTTAAATGTGCTTCAAATTCTTCTTTTCTTTTTTTGGAGTCATTTCTTTTTGCTTTTGCATCCATAAGGAACTTCATCATACTTTGTTGAACCAATGTGGTAACTCTAGCACATCCTGCCACTTGGCCTTTAACATGTGCAATGTGCTCCTTCAACCTAGTAATACCACCCTTTATGACTTTTTCACAAAGTTTACACTTGACATTATTTCGATTTCTAGCCACAGGATCTCCAAAATGCCATCCAATATCATCACTTGGAGCACCTTCCAATCTTCCTGCTGGAAACTCTTCTCTTGGTGGCATTGTAAAATTTGACAATTTCTGCTCACAGAAATAATTACTAACAATTAAATTAAACAATGATTTTGATATAAAATACTAATTAATTGAACTTAACTAGCTTAACTAAATAAAATACATTATACATAAATGTAAACTTATAATTAGTCATTTTAACTATTAATTTCCTAACTTTTAATTATATATTTTCAGATAAAAATTATTACATATATCTCAAACAAACCCAATGTCCCACTCCCACCCAAATCCCAAAGAAAAAAAAAAGGGAAAAGTCACCCCACCCAACGTCCCACTTCCACCTTCTTGTTGCTTCTACATTCTTCTATACCTTCGCCACCCATCAAAACATACAGGTAGCCAAACCAAAGGGAAAAGAAAAAAAAAGGGGGGGGGGGAGACCACCTTTCCCAATCCACCCCCACTTTCTTGTCTTCTTCTACATCTACTTTCCCACCCCAAGAAATCGAACAACAACAACAGCTCTCCCCTTCCCTCTCAACAAACCGAACAGCAGTGTCTCCTTCCCCCAACAAACAGAGCACAATAGATATGATCAGATCTACATAGTGGAAAAATCGAAAAACCAAAAGAAAGACCACAAAGAGGCAAAGAGCTTACTTTGCTTCGGTGATTCAAGATCTGGAAGCGGAAAAAAAGGATGAAGACGGGAAGAGCTTCGAAGTGGAAGAGAAGATGAAGAGTCAGAGATAATCTTGAGCTAGAAAAAAAATGTTGTGAGTATTTTGCAATGTTCAATAGATCGGATCAGATTAATCTGTAATTCTAAATGTGTAATTGTGTAGTGTGTATTGATACTAAATATGTAGTGCTGTTAGCTTTCGTCTTTTGTCATTTTTACTGTATGAGAATCTTTTACTTTTGGAAAAAAAAATAAAATAAAATTTGACTCACGGGAAAGAGTAGGAAAACTAACCTGAAAGGGAAGGGGAAGAACTAACGGCAGTATGGATCTGCTATGCTCCGCTAGACCGCAAACACACGCTACATTGCGCTGCAATGCCGCTAAGGCCGTAGTTATTCTTGTGAATCGGAATCACTTTGCAATTGCGGTCCGATGCTGTTGTGGCCACTGCTGTAACCGTAATATTGCGGCGGCATCATCTAATGCAGTCCACATTAGAATGCTGCATCTGAGGAATTTGATCTTTACAAAGGTGAGACTGGAGCTTGTGCCCCTTAATCATTGTAAGGGCTTCTTGTTGCCACAGGAGATATTTGTCATTGGTTAACTTGTAGGAAATAGGAATGGACAACTTGATAGGAGAAAATGGTGGCGAAGATAAAATGGAAGATGCAGGTGGAGCTGCCATTGATGGAGGTGGTTAAGCTTCCATGGATCGAAGAAAAGAAAGGAAAAATAAAAAAAAAGCTCTATGATGCCATGTTGAGATTCAGAGAGAATAAGAGGTTGAGAGAAATGGAGCAAATACGATTAATGAAATCTCAAGTCTGATACGCATTGAGTAGACTATTTATACTCTGATACAACACTAGTCGGGGTGGCTACTCATAACTAGCTGACAACTCAACCTTCAACTAAGAATAACTGTGCTTAACAGACGTAGTTATCCTTAACAGCATTAACTAGTTGTAGTACCCATGCTTTGCACGGCTTATGGGTAAAAATAAATAAAATATTTTAAAATATAATTTTTTAAAAAATTTATCAGCTATTATGCATTAATTATTACATAAATTTAACCAAAAATATATTATAGTAAAAATAAGAAAAATGCATATCTTGAAAGAATAAATTTATAATTTTTATTTATACCTTTTTTTATAATGCATAAAAAAATAAAATTATATTTAAATAATATTATGTATTATTTTTAATTTAATAATAAATATTATACATAAAATATTTGATTATTTATTATAATTATTTTAAATATAATTACTGCATTTAATTTAATTTAATTTAATTTATATTAAATATTATTTATTATTAATACTTTTTATTATTTTATTAAAATTTATATTAACTATTATTCATCGAAAATATTTATTTATTATTAATATTCTTTGTTAAAAATATTTTGTGTATAATTTATTTTTTTTGGTTTAATAATTATTTTTATTGGAATAAAGTATAAAAAAATCAAAGAGTAAAGAGACTTTCCCATTTGGCACAATGTATAATACCTAATTGTATAAATAAATATAATATATTATGATTTTATCAGTCATTTGGTATAACAAATATGTTGCAATAGCTTATTCATTGAAGTCTCCTTATATATCGAAATAACATATAATTCAATATGGGGCATTTGTTTTAAGGTTTGAAAATATATTTTTGGGAATTATATTCATGGGAATGTTTTACCTAGGAACTAGTGTATTTAACCCGTGCAATGCGCGGGTTTAAATTGTGAGAAGTATATATAATATAATTTGATATAATAATATATTATTGATATTCTATTTTATTGTATAAATATAATAAATAATAAAATATAAAATAATCATTTCTTCATCCTCATACTTTTAAATTTAATTATATTGTATAAAAAATTTCAATCTCATATATAATATAATTAGTTCTCAGTATTACATAATAATATATATATCTTAATAGATATATATCAAAAAATAAAAAATAATATACTGCTATTGGCGCTCCCAATTGCCTGTCTATACTTCATATTAATTACTTATTTTTTTATTTCCTAAGTTGCCCTAACTTAAATATTTCTTTTATTAAAGTCAAGACTTTGATCATGCACATTAATCTTTGTTTATTTATACTTTAAATTATTAATTATTTTATATTTTTATTTATATATTCAAACTATTAAAATTAATTAAATTTTTTATTAATTGTCTTTCTCGTAATACCTAATTTGTATAAGTCATAACAATATATCTACTAAATGTGTATTCGTTTAATTTTAGAAAAAAAAATTTCTTATGATGTAATAAGTTGTATTACTACTATTTTATCTATTTGTATTTTTAATAAAATTTAATAAAACTTGTATTTGAAGTGTAAATAAACAAAGATTAATATGTTTGATTAAAGTTTGACTTTAATTTAAAAAGTGGTTAGGTTAGGGCAATTTAGGAAATCAAAATAATAGTTAATTAATGGGGAGTATAGATATGCAATCGGGAGTGCCAATAGCATCATCCTAAAAAATATAATTGTGCAATTATTATTGAAGAAAATAAGTAATTTTATAAAAATCAACATCAATGTATTTTTGAAAGCATATTCAATCATATAGATCTATTTTTAATTTTTAAATAAGGATCAAACAACTAAAACAAAAAGGCATTCCACTTCTTAATCTCACCCCTTAATTAAAAAGATCATTTTATTGTTTTTTCACTCATTTTTATGTAACCTCTTTATATAGCTTCCTAATAAGAATATATGACAACTATAAGAGTTTAATTGGCATGCACTGACACTGTCATCCAATAAAAATCATGAAAAGTATTATATCATTATAGATAGTTATTTAAATATGGACCATATTAGCAATTCTCTTTATTTCTATTGGATAATAGTAATGTAAAGAATATATATTAATTATAAAAAATAAAATTTAATTTAAAAAATCATAATGTAAAGAATATATATTTATTATAAAAACTAAAATTAAAATTAATTGATGCAATATTTATATAGACATTCAACATTTTATATGAGGTGTATCAAATGAGAGAAGTTATTAACTATCCTTGTATATTTTATCTAATAATTAAAAATATAAAAAGTATTTGATATTACAAACTATCACTGATCTCTCTTTTATATTTCCCTTTATATTTTTAAAATTTTCTTTCTTCTATTTCTTCCTATTTTCAAATCTCAAAAGCTTCTTCAATAAGCTTTAATGGCTATTTCATTTTCCAATAAGATTTAATGCCTTTTATAGGCTTTCTTGAAATAGAAATTTTTTGAATTTTTTAGATAATCAACAGCATTTGAAGCTGACACTTGGTAGTAGTTTCCAAATAATACTTCTGAAATATTATGATAGTAGATTTTTAGATAATCAAGAGTATTTGAAGCTGACACTTGGCACTTGTTTCCAAATAATGCTTCTGAAATATTATGATAGTAGATGTTATTCTTGGGTATTCTATAAAATTTATCTGTTTAACATTAAAAATTCCTCAAATTATTTGTTGAGATTCCTAAGAAGAAATTAAAAATTTGTTTGGTTTATAATACATATTCTTGGGAATATATATGATAATTCCCCAAACACCTCTAACATAATTAATTGTTTTAATTATTATTATTAATTGAAGGATATTTTATTATTTTTGTTCAATAATTTTTATTTCCATGTTATGGGAATGTTTCATCCCAATCTGATGGAAGTAAAAAGCTATCAAAATATGAGAATATAACCTTTCTTGGAATGATTAGTACTGAGAATATTTTTAAAAACTTGAAATAAATATGAGAATGTATTATTCCCAAGCGATTATTCCCAAGAATAATTTCACATACTTTGAAACAAACACCCCATTAGGATAGAGATTAGACCTGATTAGAATTTAATATATAAGAACTTTTCCTTTCATTTTTATTTCTTTCTTGTATTTTCATATTTATGTAATAAAAAATAATTTTAAGACACACACACACATATATATGTATGTATGTATGTATGTATAAATAAATAATAAATTATTTCAAAATAATATATTTATATAATAAAATTAAAAAAAATATTTAAGTTATTTATAAGTAAAATAATAAATATTTAAAGAATTATATTAAATTTTCAATTTATAAATAAATAATTAATAAAAATTACTATTTTATAATAAATTCATTTTTTTATATTTATAGAAGGCATGGAAAATATCGATAAAGAAAAAAGAGAGTATTATGTATTTCTTTTTTGTATGTTTTATTAAAATAAAAAATATTTATTAAAAATATATAAATAAATAACAAATATTATTTAATATAAACAAAATTAAACATAACAAAAATAAGAAATGTTTAAAATATTTATACTTGAAGGTAAAAATTATTTGAATAATAATATTTATTTGTTAATTTGTAGTTAATAAAAATTACTATTTTTGTTATAATTTTATTTTTATATTATATTTATGTTTTTATTATAATCATTTATTATAGTGAAAGGATAATATTATTTATGTAATTAAATATTTAATACAATGGTATATCAAATATTGCATAATATCGAAATTTTATTTAAGTCTTTTACAATCAAACCATATATAATCTGGTATTGCGATATCCTATTAGTTGTGCAAAACAAACCCTAAAGATTGCTTTGATATGCATGATAAGTTAATATGTGATAATACAAAATACAATTATGTAAGGCCTAATAATATAGAATTTGACAAAATTTTAATACTATATAATGTTTAGTGCAATATTATATAAAATACTATATTATACAAGAAAATAATATCATCCTTTTATTATCACATATAATACTTTTTTTCATGGGACATATAATACTTTTAATCACAAGAAAAAATAAGAAAAAATAAACCTATGATAGAATAGCAAATTTTATTAATTATATAATCTAAATTTAAAAAATAAATAACATTCTTTAAATATTTATCATTTTTTGCTTATAATTTTAAAATGTGATTGTTATTAATTATTTAAAATATATTATTAATAAAATGTTTAATTATTTTTATTTAAATTAGTTTATTTAATAAATTATTAATTTTTAATAAATATTTTTATTTACATAAAATATTAAATATATATAGTGTGTCAATAATCAATAGTTAAAAAAAGAAAAATATTCAACAAAAAGAAAATAATAATAATAATAATAATTAATTCGATAATTTTGAATGGGAAAAGTACTATTTGGAATGTTTACAGATTTATAAATTATATATAGAATATAGATGAGAATTGAAATAGGTAAGTTACTATTATTTTCACACATATCAAAATATAAATAGCATTTCTAAATACTAATATCGTAATCAGTGTTTACCTAAAAATTTCTCTCTTTTATAGGAGAGGAAGCATACTAAACTGGCACACATGTTAAGGTATGATTCCAGAATCCAAGCTATTAAAAATTTGAAGTAGGATACAATTAATGTTTTAGAGGTTGAATAAGAAATAGGATTGACAAGACTTACCATTTATGATTTGATTGATTGATTTAAATATATAGGTAATAATTAAATACAAATTAAACTGAAATATACGATTAGTTCACAATCTAACTTATTCAACCAGACATTTTGCGCCTATTCTTAAACATGGGTAGAATTGTCGTGCAATCACTTTGTAAAATAGTGCATAAATAATTAGGTAAAATATACTGACTTTCTCTAAAATTAAGTAATATTATATATATTTTTTGATTTATCATGTTTATATTAACATTTTTGTAGACCTATTTAATGTTATATTTATAAGAGAGTTTAATATCATATTCAATAAAATATAAAGATATCAAGTATAATATCATATAAATTTTAGGAGAGTTTAATATATATTATTTTAAATTGAAAGATATTGTGTATTAATATTACCTAACCTAAAGGGAGGTAGGGTAAATAATTAATTTGTATACATAGCTAATATCAATTAAAAAGTTATGCAAATTATACAATTTTCTAACATATAATGGAGGTCGAAAAGCCTAAGAAGAAATTGAAAAGAGTAAGCCAAATTAAATATGAGAAATAAGGCATCCTTGAGATTGAATCCTAGATCAAGTGAATTCACTACGAGGGCATTCCATTGCCTGCATGTGCAATCATTTACAGCTAAACTTATAAATCTTTGTGTACTGTTAACATATGTCAATCTATATTGTAAAGTTAACCATAACAATGTAAGAATTGTATACGCAGATTATTTTCTTATTTATTTTCTTTGAAAATTATCCACGTAGTATTTCTTTTTAATTAAAAAGATAGTACGTACGTATAACTACGAAAGTACGTTTTGTCAAAGGCAAAGTACATCGCAAGGAAGAAGTTGACGGAGGAAAGAGAGGTGAGGACCAAAGTGTACTTAGGCAAAGAAAGTGGAGCACCAATGTTTTTGGTGGTGGCGAGCCACAATTGTAGGAAGGTATTGGCAGATGAGAAGGTGTCAACCTAAGATTAAAACTTGAATCACGAACACTCTTTTGATGTTTGAGTGACGAATTAACAGTTTGTTACGAAGTACAGTTACATAGCATTAGGCTGACACTGGTCACTCTCCGGGTCTCACTATCATAATCTTCTTTCCTTCACCCACTTTCCTCTTCTCATGTCTCACCACACAATGCTTTATCACGGTTTCTCTTTCTCACCTGAGTCTTAGGTCCTTTTCTCTTTATTTCCAAATTAATTTAAAAATAAGCGTTTTTTTAACTTATTTATGTCAATTTTTTTGTGAGGATTATTGATGTTTATTTAACAAAGGAAATGTTTCCCTATTTTTAGTGCAAGAAGAATATTTTCCTAATTGATGAATCCAAACTGTAATAAAAAATAGGAAATTTCCTGCATGAATCAAATACTAAAGGACGTTCATAAGATTACGTATTATTTCCATTTTTTGGGTTTGGATTTTTCATGTTTATTACTAAAAATAATTATCTCTTTTGGTCTTGACTAATAAGATTTTCAAAATTATATTATTTTTCATCTCCTTTTTGTTCTGAAATTCATTTTTTAACTTTTTCTTTGGTTTTTCTGTTTCATTCTTAGATCAATGATAGAATATTTAAAACATTTGTTTTGGTACATCTGAAGTTATATTTAATACATTTAAGTATAGCAAAAGATGGATTTCATTCTTTGCAAATGTATAAAAATATAGAGTTTAATTAGGGTGCACTGACAGTATAAAATTTTTTTACACTGTCATCTAATCAAAACCTTCCATTTGCATGACCATTCAAATAGTGGGTGGTTATGTCAAAGACTTTTGCTGATATGGTAATATATAATTGAATGTCTGTGTAAAAAACTTTTACACTGACAATGTATTCAAATTAAATCAAAAAACATAAATAGAAGCAGACTACTAAACCAGAAAAAGTTTCGTTGCTAATTACATCCCACAACAATTTTGCTTATCATCTAAGCATCGCTTTAATAAACGATAGATAGTTTGCGTCATCATAACTTGGAATGCATCCACCTTTAGATTGTTTTCATGTTTCGATTATTTTTGGAAAAAAAAAATAGCATACATTATTGGTAAGTGAATGTTCTAATTTCATTTGTTTAATATTTTAAGATTTATGGTTCATATGAATTTGATATATATGACATTATATATGCATTCCTCAACTTCTTTTTGTTTGAATGGGTTAAAATCTTCATGTAAATAATAAAGTAAATTATTTGTAATTTCATTAATTCACACAAAATCTAACCATTAACATTATATTGAGGGAAAAAAAAAATCAAATCCCTTACTTCAAATTATGCATTGATTTCCCTTGTTACCAAAAAATTATGCATTACTTGAGTTCATTTTTTTATGAAATCAAAATAATGCATTAATTAAGTTCCCATTTGCTTCCTGCATTTACTAAATGGTCAATAATTCAAAAGAATTAATCTCATTCTTTTTAGCGCCATCGAAAATTTCTTTATTTTTTTTTTTAAAAAAAGATAAGTAGTTAATCTTATTTGTATTACTTTGTCAAAGAGCTTGAAAATTTGATTATTGAGGGCCTAGTTGGGAAATTTGGAGATGAAGTGGCTCAAGTTTTGAAACTCATTCAATCATTTGTGTGTTGTTAATGTGAACGAGATAAGATGAACCCAAATGAGTGGAGAGTCTTCCACGTGGGAAACAAAGAACTGCCATGGGGGGAGGAGTGAGTGGATCACCCCAAACGAAGGGAACTGGTCCAATCCAAGTGGTTTTGCTGAGGCAACCTGCTATAGCCGGTATACTCACATGATGCAACCGGTTAGACCCTTCCTAGGATATGAGTGGTCAAACTTTTAGAAACAGTTAGTTGGGGTTGTGAGGGGTTTAAGAACACAAGGCTTGGGTGGTTTTCAGGGGGTTTTTGTTGATCAGACACAGCCCAACTTTCTAGGTGAGAATTGGTTTGTTGCCTTCCCATGAACATTCTTTTTAAGAAAGTGTTGTTCTTTTTTTGTGCAAAATAATTCAACACTGATGTACCACCACAGCAAAATGGGGTATTGTACTGTGTTGTTTATCACTCCTTCAATTGTGCCAGTTTCAGCAATTGTGGTGTTTTTCTTCCTCTGTTAGTGTGGGAATTTGCATTGCTTATCTCCCTTCTCCAATTGTTTTTTGGGTTCATTGTTGACTCATTTCATTTTATGTAAATTCAATATTCCTACTTTTTATTTTGTTTTTTTTTAAATGATCTCTCTCTCTCTCTCTCTCTCTCTATGCACAGTGGTAATAAATTTATTTAAATTGTTTGTCAGGAGTTGTCTCCTTAAAACTATCACCAAGGTTCTGAAAGATCCATTTGGCCGACATCTTGTGAAAAATGATGACATATATTCAATATTTTTTTTCTAACCCTTGGTGTTGTCTAGTGTTCTATTTTCTTATCGTTGTTGTTATCTTTAACTGTGTTCCATACAATTGTGCATGGACAACAATGATCATTATGTTGCAATTTCTGGCTTTTGAGTGTTTGTGTTTGAAAATTAACTAACAAGGCTTTATTTATTTTTATCCCCTTCTTCTTGTTTTTTTTCTGCTTATTTGATTTTTATTTTTTTCAAGGGTATGTTATCTGCTTGAGCTTCAAAACTGATGAAAGTGTCTTCAACATGGGGTGAAGTGGTGTGATTCTAATACCCGTAAGCGTTTCAGTACCTATTCTTTTTATTTATAATTTTGTGATTACTTTATAATGGCGGAACCTTATCTCAACTGGGAGCTTCAGGATTGCTGCAACTGCTAATGTCATTATCATATAAACTATTTCTTAAGAGTTGCTATCATGCATGTGATGCCATGCTATCTTTCATTCAATTTTGGTGCAAATATTGGTATTTTCTCTTCTACTTACTTTTCTTTTAAATGGTTCATTGTTTTCTTTTATTTTAGTTTCATTTTTACTCCTTACGTTGTAAAAGTATTTTCTGGGTTTTACCAATTGTAGCAAATTTCTTGTGTGCAAACTTTCTTAATTAGGAATATCAATTAGGCACAGTATGAAGCTTGTTATTTTGCTTTCCCTTTTGCAAAAAGGAAATGCCAAGCCTTTGCATTGGAACTGGTTTTGCACTAAATGAGTTAACCCCCAAAAGCATTTGCATATGCAGCTTGTTACAATGTTGCCTCTTGAGACTCATTAGTCAAATGTAATGACTATTGACTAATATTTTATTGTGCTGACAGGCTCTGATCTTAGGTGTCTGCAAAACTCAAGGAAGCTGGTTATATTTTATCTAATGACTTTTTCTTATAGGAATGATTGTCTGAGATATGGTGTTGCAGAAGAGGTTGAACTATAGTTTTGATGGCTATCAGGTGCCTGTCATTCCCAGAGCTTCAAGATCTGCTAGGGTAATCAAATGATCTTTTATCCCAACAACCTGTTGATTTCTATTATGTATAGAGTTTCAACAACCTTATCATTCCAATAAATGGTTTAGGGGAGGGGTACAATCAGGAAGAAGCGTGACAGCAGCCAGATACATGCTTTCGAAATTCTGGCTAGTGTAGCTGGCAATTTTTTGCATGCGAACAAGAGTTCCAATCCAGATAATGTTGCTTCTGCGAAAGATCCTGATGTTTTTCCCGGTAATGATATAAAGGACAAACTAGAGGATGAAGCAGGGTCATTTAAGGGGGACTCATTTGAGCATGGAACTTGCAGTGAAATTGCCACTGCCTATGGATTGCAAGGGAAACATGACAACCAAAGGTACATGTTGAATAGCTATTTGTTTGCAAATGAAAAATTTTAGTTCAATGATCTTGGTGCATTGGAAAGTGGTCATCGCTCAGCAATATTGTTCTGTGAAACTGTGAACAGAGTCATGGATGATTCATCTTTTCTTGACAACCGTCTTGAAGGCCAAGGACAAAATGTCCTTGAGAGGGAAGATGGAGGGATGAAACGGAGAAATTCAAATGAGAAAACCATCCACATTAAAGGCAGCTCTGATGGATTAATTGAACCAGGCCATAGAGCATCTAAAGATTGCAATTCAGACAATAAAGTAGAAAAGCCTTCACGGGAGGACCACAGGCATCTTGATTCTTTACCCAGTGGTTCCACTATTAGGAAATTAGTTAATAGAGATGATGACGAAAACTTTGTTAGGTGCACTCAACTGAGCTCCAGGAATAAGATATCTGGCACACCACCAGATATGCTAAAATTGAAGGATGCAAGTCCTATTGCAAGTGGTATGAAGCTTTACTTGCTGTTGATTTTTAATTTTGATTTAAATGTCATAACCAGTCTGTTGAGTTCCTAAGTGGTATTCATGATTGTCAAATTAACTTATAAAAATTCGCTCATTCTGTATAGCATTGACAGTTCCTTGAATTGTTGTGTTGTCATAGATGAGAACAATAGTAGAGACAATTCTGCGCTTGAAAATTCACAAAGGATGTATCCATTTAAGAAGAGGAAGTTCTTTAATCAGACCTCATCATCTGCATCTGATAGGGGGTCTCAATGTCAAGGCATATTTGATTCTTCTGACACCAAAGTTAATGGCGCAAACCATGGTGCAGGTGCAAGAATGCATCACTGCCTACTTTGTTTTTCGTTTTGTAATCTATGTTCCCTTTTAGGCTTTAGGGATGTATTCAGTTCTGGCTGAATGATCCAAACTATCGCATGCAGCTATTGAAGAATCATCCTCTATAGCTGGTCAGCAAGTACATCCTGGGTCCAAGGGTTGTAATGGTAGGAGAATTAGTGAAATGATTGACAACATTTAATCCTAATTTAATCTGACATCTTGTTACATAAGGTTCCAAATGGTTTTCATCTGTACTTTGCAGTGAAGCTTAGCATAAAATCCTTTAAAGTCCCGGAGCTTTTCATTGATATACCAGAAACTGCAACTATTGGTTCACTGAAGGTATGTGATAAACTTAGTCTGAGAGACACAGTAATAATATGATTTATCCACTATTTTATGAGTTATATAGTTGAATCCATGTAAGGAGACTTACTATTAGGAAACTAGAGCGGCATGATTATGGACTATTTTATGGAATTATCTGAGCCTTAAATAACACCAAACCACCTTAAAATGTCCTCTCGTCTCCAAAACAAAGGCAAATAGATTTCAAATATACAAATTATAGTAACTATAGTAAGCAATTCATTGTACTTTTCCCCCATGCTCACTAGTATCTTGTTTTGTTTTTGTCATTTTATTATTGCTGTTATTATTTTGCAGAGGACAGTAATGGAGGCTGTGTCAGCTATACTTGGAGATGAACTACATGTGGGCATCCTTCTTCAGGGAAAGAAGGTCCGAGATGACAACAAAACTCTAATTCAGACAGGGATATCTCAAGATGACAAACGTCATAGGTTGGGGTTCATGCTGGAGCCAAGGCATACTAGGATTTCGACACCTTCATACAATGAAGACTCTTGTTTTCTAACCACTGGTCCACGACAAAAATTATCCAGGTAGCTATTCAACCTAGCATTAACTTATTTTTATGTTGTTATCTATCTTCTTTGGCCCTTTCATCCACGGAATTACTTATCATTTTGTCAGTACCTGGCAGTTCTATCAGCGGTTACTAATTTGATCATCTTCAATAAACAGGCAATCAACATCTTTAATGTTACAGCAAGGATCATATAATGTATCCCAGGAGCGTTCTCTGATCAAAATTGAAAGCTGTGCTGAAGGTGATCTTAATGTGGTCTCCTCTATAGCAGATACTTCAGCTAACAATAACATGTCAAAGTGTCGCACTCTCGTAGCAGTTCCGGCCATTAACATGGAGGCATTAGCTGTGGTTCCATTACGGCGCAAATCTGGGAATCCTGATTTTGCACAGCGCCGAATTAGGAGGCCTTTCTCTGTTCTTGAAGTAGAAGCATTGGTCCAGGCAGTTGAAAAACTTGGAACCGGAAGGTTTATTTAATGAGACGTTTCATTTTAGCTTCAGCTAATGAGTAGTGCTAAAAAACTGCATGGTATTAAGCATTACTTGTGGATTGCAGGTGGCGTGATGTCAAACAGCGTGCTTTTGACAATGCAAAGCATCGAACTTATGTGGATTTGAAGGTGAGTTGTTCATTTGATGCACTATGGATTGCTGGGGTGTAGTCTCCCACAAGAAGCTAAAATGTCATAATTTGCATGGTCTAACCCATGATGCTTCTTCTCAGCAGTTGTTTACCATTTATTTATTTATTATTATTATTATCATTTTGATAGAAAAAGAAATTTATAAATGAGAAAGAAAATAGTAAAAAGTGAGAAGATGAGGTATCCTCACAAGAAAGCAAAAGGAAGCATGTAGGTTCTAAGAGATTGAACAATGTAACCAGACAGAATCTTTCTGCATATCTAAACAGATAAACACCTCTAAACAATCAGAAGGTCACCACACAGAAGCTGGAAAAATAACCGTATACCAAATGTTGTGTAAAGATGAAGTTCCCTTGAAGATTCTAACATTCCGTTCCAGTCAAGACACCAGAGAATAGCAAAAACTAAACACTTCCACAGAAACTTGACTGGAACATCTAAATTTGGTGCAGAAAAATGCAACAGAGAGAGAGAGAGAGTAGTGAGAGTAATAGCGCAGTTTCCATCAGAGTAGTGAGTTATCCTCAAAAAGCTTGTTTCAAAGATAATTTGCAATAGAAAAATGCAAAATTAGATGTCACAGTTTCCAAACTAGGACAGCACAGATCACATATATCATTAGGAGTAAAAGCTATTTCTCTGTCAAATTGTGTAAGAGATGGCATATAACACTGGATAGTTCCATTGATGAATTATCGTTTAAAGTACTTCTAAAGTTTGCTAATTATTTCTTGCATATTTTTATTATGCTTCCCATGTTGTAAAACCTTTTGAAGTGCTAGGATTGTCCCTCCACACACACACACACACACACACACTAACACGAAAAAGGAGAGAGCAAACTGATTGCAGTTAAGAAATATGCAATATTTGCATTCTGGTAACTCTTCCGTGACTATGCGAATGCTGCAGGATAAGTGGAAGACATTGGTGCACACAGCAAGAATCTCCCCTCAGCAAAGGAGAGGAGAACCTGTTCCTCAGGAGCTTCTGGACAGGGTCTTGGCTGCTCATGCCTACTGGTCTCAACAACAATGTAAGCACCAGCTTAAACCACTGTGAGCCTCTTGAATATTGAGGCATGCAGAAGAACAAGTACATTGCTGCAATAGTAGAAGTTTTTCAGAGTCATGTAGTGTAGTTATTCAAAAAGTTGATAGTATTTACGTCTACATAAATATGATCACAGACATTTGATCCATAATTTAGCTTTCCTAAGCCTGAAAGTAATTTGGTGATTTGTACATGGGTGTTTGACCAAAAGGGAACATGTTATCACTCTTTCCATCCCTTGTGGTCAATTGTTGGTATGCTATCAATAGCAGACTGGAATAATGGAATATGTATAGAAGTTAACCTTATCTGAATTTGTTACAAGTAATTTGTTTATCTTTCAAGCGACAAACATTTATATGATATTAGACATAAAGGATGACCTATGAACTATTAGAAATGAATATCTTTCCCTGCAAAAATGTTCTCAGGTAAAGTTGCTGCAATGATATAGATGTGGGATTTTTCTCGATGTCCTTATTTTTATAAGGATACTGATACCTTTTATATTTAATGGCTGTAATTTAATCATAAATTTTGTAGATTTTTAAAATAATTTAAAAAATTTAGTAATTTGAATTAGTGAGACACCACAAATAACTAAAGGGTAGCAATACCATTGAATTTTATTGGGGCCTCACAGGAATCCCCTAGAGATGGTCTTTTGATTTTTTTAATCCCTTCGGCCAGTTCTTTGCCTACAAAGCTCTCCAGCTACTTTTTGGGCTATAACTTTTCATTATATGGGAATGAGGCACACAAAGTCTGCAGATGTTGGCATATTTCCGTTGGTTTTTGTAAGGCGTTTAACGCGCAAAATGTAAGGTGCTTATGCATTTTTTAAAGGTTTTTTTCGTTTTTTTTGTTGGTGTTTTAGCAGAAAATATTTTATATTTGAATATAATTATATAAATATATTTTATCAAAATTAGAAAGTATTAAATTGTTTGAATGTAATAAATATAGAAGTGGTTTATTTAATAAAATTGTAATTAAGGAGAGAGAGAGAGAGAGAGTGGGAAGAGAGTAATAGTTTTAAAAAATTTTAAGGATGAAATTATAATTGAGTAAGAAGAAAGTAATTACTAATTTCAAGAAGCAATATTTCCTTTTACATTGTTTCTGATTTTTGGAAAAAACAACTTCTTATCTACTTCTTAAAAAATAATTAAAAAATTATTTTTTTAGCTTCTACTTTTTTTTAAAAAAAAATACAAATAAATAATATTAAAAATTTTATAAATATCTTTTTTTTTAATTTAAAAGAAAAAAACTTCTTTTTATAAAAAAAAAATACGAACAAACGCACCCAATGTCACTAGCCCAGGTGTTATATAATGACTGGCATACTTTATCGTAATTTCAAAATGTAGCAGATCTTCATGTAATTCATATTTCTAAGCCTGGTGTTCCGAAATTGAGGATGAACCTCCTCATCACACTCCAAGTAACCACGTGCAAAGCGCATCATATTGGCCATGTTGATGACAAGATATTTAACAATGAAATAACAAATTTCTTGGTGAACTTTTATTACCAGCAATGCTATTTGGCATGAAAAAATTTTCGCGCAAATAATACAAAGAACATGTTCAATCAATTAGAAAAGAGGTAAAATAATAGAGAGAGAGAAAAGGGATATGGGACGAAAATTATAGGTGATTGGCCAATCAAAATTTTCATATTACAGTTATGAAAGATAACTTTCATATCAAAAAGTATTTTCCTTTTATTATATGTTCAACCTCATAGTTTCATTTCGTGAGATTTGGCAAATTGCTCTTACACTTTGCTTGCACGTGAAAAAAAAATGAGAGGAAAAAATGAAAAAAAAAAGAGAAAAGTATATTTTTTTTCTATATTTAAATCAAAAGAAAATTAAAAAAAAAAGAAAATATAAGTTATATTAAAATAATAGTAAAATAAAGTATAATAAGATAAAATGATATATATATATATATATATATATATATATATATATATATATATAGTATAAATATGTTATTTTATCTTATTTTTATTTGATTTTTAAACACTTTTTAAAGATTATATAAATAAATAATTTTATAATAAATATTAATTACAAAATTTAATTTATTAATATTTAAATTACAAATTTGTTATAAAATTTGTTTTCATACCAACTTTTTTTTTTGTATGTCTTTTTTATCTATTGACAAGACTTTCTTTCTTTTATATAAGATAAAATTGTAATTTTAGCGGCTTTCTTTGTTACTGACCATTTTTCTACGCAAAACATAGAGGAAAACCGGCAACATAGGTCCCACGCCTATTTTCTATCTTTGCTCACTATTCATCAACAACCAAATGAACAAAAAATTTGATAATTATCTCAATTTCTCTCCACCCATTTTCTATCGTCGCTAGTTCCTCAAACCAAACAGACGCTTAAGCACACATCTCCAACTTCAGTCTTAGGGTGATGCCAAGGAAAAAACTTTTATGACCCATTTGATCAACAACAGCATTCAATGATGAGCTTTTTGGGCCATGTAGATGGGAAGCCAATCAAATTGTTGTACTCATCACTCCCGAAATATCACCAATGTCTCCCTATAAACACGTTCCAGGGCATGAAATGCCTACTTTGTCATGACTCGTGTCTACAAGGCCCTTCACTGATCCAACAGCTTTCTGCAAGACCGCATCACAACCATTAATACCGTGTTTGGAACCCCAAAATGACAAGCTTTTGCCCAAATCATAGTTTGGTGCTTTGCAAATGCTAAATCAAACATGCTATGTAAGTTGCTAGGAAACTTGGCTGACAAGACTATGTAACAAAGAACAAGAAATTGCCTCCTCTTCAAAGATCAAATTAAACTCTGTTCTATAAAATTGATCTCAGTGTCTGTACTGTCAAAACCAATAAATAAATAAATAATACAAATGCTAAATAGGCATTGTGTTAGTCTACTGGTAGAATTGAACCAATAGCAGATCCTAAGGAGCAAACATGAAAACTATATACCAAAGGCATAGTTTCCACCACGATGCTTTTAAAAAATGGCATCAATATAAACATTGCACAGAAGTCCATGGCACCAATTTGATGCTTGGTTGTTTATGTACAGAGAATGATTTCATTCTTTCAAATATGTCAAAAGGTAGACTTTTCAAACCTTTCAACAGAGAGGCACTAAAGCTCTTGGAAACGGTTTTCAATACTTGATAGTGTAAAGATTAGTCAAATTCCTAACACGGTTTTCAATTCTTGATATTATACATAATTTATTAAAAAAGCCTCTGGTTGTGTCAAAAAGCTATGGCTAAGATTCCAAGAAATTGCATCAGTTAGTTTATTCAGTTAGGAAAGCATAAATTCACTACAATGTTCTACTGTGAGAAAGCAACTTAAGTCCCACTTTGCAAAACCAAGGTGCAGGGAAGAGTAGGGTGCTTACTGCATGGATTCCACAAAATTGTGAAATTAAACCAACTATCTTCTGAATAAATCATTCATAATGTATTTAAAATCTTTCACTAAAACTTCTAGATTAGCAAGTTAGAGATTTGCTCTCATAATATATGAGCAATCAAAGAAAATGGCATAAAAAAGATACCCATGCATATTTTAACAAAAATAAGTAGAACTGCAGCAACAGCCAATAGCTAAGAAACTAAATCATAATCTGTTAAAAGAGACAAAAACTGAGAGTATTGGTTATTTACTGCCATTAACAAGAGACATACCAGACTGGTTGGACATCTCAAGTTTTAGCAACTCAACCTTCATCATTTGGAATCCAAGTATTCATGATACTCAGCATTCAGCAACAAGATCATTCATGTTGTTCCCCGCTTAACTGAATTTCATCTCATCCATTGTTTCCGTAATATACCACTGAAGAATATCCTTCCTTCAGAACATAGCTATAGACTTCACTCACTCTCCAGGATATCTCGTTTATAGAGGACAGACTCCCAATAATGTTGAACTCATGGCAGAATCTTAAGATGGGACGCGAGGGACAGACACTAACTTTAACACTGTCTGAGTCCACATAAGAAATTAGGAAGATAAGATAAGAACTAAGCTCACCCGTACGTCATACTTGTCAATATACCAACTTATGTGAATATCCAACTGGAACACAGATAACTCTTAAGGAAAGTGATATGCGAATGCGAGGTACAAAAGGTCAAAGTAAATTCAGTAAATAAGAAAATTGGTACATCAAAAAGAAACTCCTGACCATCCATTAAAAATTTATCGAAAGCATAATTACATGAGTATCACTAAAATTAGAACTAAATTATCTAAACTTGTGCTATCATTATAAGAGATCTCCAAAAATCATTTCATGAAGAAATTTCTTCCGTGTATCATTCTTTTTTAATTTCCCCGTAAGAGTCCAAATAATCATTCTTTTCTAGAAAGCATAGTGTTGCTTCATAAAAGAGAACCTCTTCAGAAACTCTGTTCCAAGTCCGGGGAATTGCAGATTCAGAATCAAAATTTGAAAAGTGGGAAATGGAGAAAAAGAAAAGCTTCTATCAAGGCCAAGGAGCACAGAGCCACTACTGCAAATCTCAAAGTTCTATAAAGGAAATTAGTCAACCTCTATGTGCAGAGTATACCATACGTAGCATTTGTGAATCAATTTATGGCTATAACAAGTACCAATCGCCAAACCGGTACCAATGGATGGTCACAACCATATATCAAAAAAACACACCACGAAATAACCCCCTGTCATCTTCCGCTATTTCAGGATATTCAAAGAGATTGGGCAGCCCTGTTGCATTCTTCAGTTTTTCTTTTTCTTTTTCGTTTTTTCTTGTACTATATAAGTTTCATATTTTTGGAGTATATCTTATCCTCCCCTAGTTGTAAATTCCTTCCTTCACTCTAATATAAATTTCTTTTCCTATCAAAATGATTTAAAATAATAACCTTCGTCCTTATATCTCACTTGTTTATTCTTTTCTATATTCAAGGAGAGATGTCATTCTTTTCTAATATTAAAAATGTTAGATGGCAATTACTTTAAATAACATTTTCACTGCCATGACTACAAACATACTTTTCAAAAGATCCAACTAGTTCAGGGCCAAGCACCTAAGAAAACAAATCAATCTATTGCAATGTCTTAATAAGTCCATGCTACGTTTAAGTTGTATTATGGTGCATCATTAGTTTGTTATCCTTTGCTTTGTGGAAACTTAAGTCATTTTAGAAAATACTTTAAGCAAAAATAGGGGGATTTTTTTTTTTAAACAAACATAGCACATTTTATCTTAGGAAAATGTAAGCCATTAATGTGTAGGATATGTGAGCGTGACATGCGTGGATATTCAAATGCTTGATAAGATAAAGCATTAACGGAATATTAAACATACATGAAAGGCAGATAATCACATCTCATACAAAAGGGCACCATCATATATATATATAATAATAAACTGCTGATACTATAAACACTAGTTATCACCTGTCATAACATAACATCCATAAAAACTAAATAGAGTAATGACATTATAACCATAAGGAAAAAGATCTATAACCTAGAAACATAACATGCCATCAAGTGTAGCACAAACATATAAAACAAAAGAGAAGCCACATCCTCAAGAAGCGCGGGCATGCAAAATGGTCATCCACTCCACCCAGCTACCACAATTGATGACCACAACCCTAAAATGAAATGAAATCATTTCCCCAACCTCCAAATAAATCCCCATATCTACAGCCCCAGTCACGTCCTCGCCTACCTGAAACTGCGCGAGTGTGAATGAAGCCTCATCCACAAAACTCTGCCGCTAACATGGCTCCCCATGGTTGAGGTTACTACCATAGAGTTAGAAGGAAACAAGAATGGGAAAGTAGGCTCAGAAGGATCCGTCTCGAGAGAGTAGTTAGGCATCGCCATGGAAAGCTTCGACTTGGAGTCCTCGGAAGAAGCATCATCATCAGGCTCATAGAAATATGGCTGAAGCTTCAAATCAATACTCAGGTACGAGTCCATAGGGTTGAACTGCCGACTCATCATTGATACTCCGAAATGATGCCGAAAGAAATTGTGCACTTGGACCGCCACTCTTGCTATAAGAAGAAGCGTGTCAAGATCCGAGTCGTATCGCACGTCCCAAGTGGAAAGCTGAACGAACACTATCATTATCGCCATCGATCTCGTCCAAAGACAACATGGAAAGCAAGGGTGAGAAATATGAAATTTCTCAGTACGGCTCTAACGAAGCAATTAGGTGCCATCATTATCATCCTTACACACTCCGATTTCTTAATAAAATATGAGCATGCATAGGGTTCAATTTGATTAGTTTCAAAACATACTTTAGCCAAAGTGGGTTCCTTTTATTCATGCATTCTTAGCATGCTATAACTATGCAATAGAAACATAAGTAGACATGGATAGGTATAATCATATCATGCAACCATTCAAGAGCAAAGGCATAATAAAACACAAAAGGCTTAAAAGTCTCGGGACATTCTTTACTTTCTTTGGCTTTACTTCAACTTGACTTCAATTTTGACGTTGACTTAACTTTGACTAAAACTTGACTTTTAGCATGTGCCTTAACTTTATTTTACATGCCCTCATAAAGAACCGAAGTTTCCAAGAGATGAGCTCATTCCTGATAGTGACCATTGTCACCTATGGTCAAACTTAAAGTTGACAATCTAGAAGGGGTCTTGGTGGGTCAGCTTCCCTTCTAGAAGGATTACACTCGATTATTTTATCTTTGAGTCACCTTTCCTTATCAAAGGATCACACCCAAGTGCCTTTTTAATCATAGAGATTAACATTTAAGTCTTATGACATTTGTGCCTTTAGATAAAGGACTTAAGTCTTTCTTTCTCTTAACACATGATATTATCATTATTCTCAGCAAAAATATTCTTAGTCCACAAGTTTGGTGAAAATCTGATAGCATAATGGCTAGACCAGGAGATTCCCCAAAATTGCAAACAATCAATGAACAACATATAGGCATATACATCATAATTGTGCATTCATAACTCATCAATCACATGCAAAGTCAAGATCCTTGAGGATTATTCCTCATGAATCCCAGCACTCATTTCCAGTCATGGTTATGCCAATCATATCGATAATCACAATCACATATCATAAAAGATAAGGTACATAAATGCACTCAAGAGTCTTATGAGCATTTATTAAGTTCTTATGTGCAAGCTTTTAATTTGAATTGTACCTTTAAGTCTTGTTTAGTCCCTAAGGAGATTTTCTTACACATTTCACTTAATTTGACTTTCAACTTAAAGTGTTGACTTTAGTGGCTTGTGTAACACCCTACCAAATATAATATTATACTTAAGTCATAATATTCTATCTAGTAGTTTGTCACTCATGCATAGCTTCTACTTTATTTTAATTTTTAATTCTTTAACTTAGTTTAGTAAGCTCCCTATATTGAAATATGGTGCACTAGCTTGACGTTAATTTTACTGGATATATATATGTACATCTTTTTTTTTTTTGGATAGCATGGCGCAATAAAAGAAAATTAAATTAAGCAGGTAGAAATAATCTCATAATATCGTTGAACCATCTCTCTCTCTCTCTCTCTCTCTCTCTCTCTCTATATATATATGGTCAAAGTTTTCAGAAGTACATGCACACATAAGATAGTGGGTACAAAATCATGGGGTCGTCAAACAAAATAACCCGGCCCGCGCTCATGAAGTACTACCTTATATGGTCCTCGAAGGACATTTCATCTAGTAACATTCCCTGAGAACACAAAAAGAAACTAAATCTATGGCCCAAGGTTATAAACATGCTAAAAGAGGGTCATACTGTACATTACAGTTAGTTGGGTGGATGATACCTCTAGTCGGATGCCGAGGACAGAAAGGGAGGGAACTACCTAAGGTGATGAGGCAAGTGGTGGAGCTACTAGTGCTATTGCAGGTGGAGTGAGATGTGCCATCTACAGTGGGATGGCTAGGAAGAGTGCAGCGGGGTCGAACAGAGAGTGAGAAAGAGGAATAGCGAAGTCTCTACGGAAAAAAATATAGACGAAAATAGCAGTTACCTGTGATATACATGGAATCTATCACCAGGTCTAGGTGGATCTGCAGCTCAAGAAACTCGATGAAGAGGATGGCTGTCGCTGCCATGTCCATAGTCTGAGAATAACGCGGATAAATATAGTAGGGTGAGAATTTAGGAAATTCTCGATAGTATTCTCATAACTATTCTACGTTGATATCGTGTTTACTCTCAGTTGCATCGGTTTTTATTTAGTTATAAAAAGGTGAATAATAGATGGAATGACTTTATTTATCATTGTTGAATTATAGCTGAAGCAAGGTTCAATTTTACTTAAGGCAGTAAAAAAATCGAATAATTATCACACAAAATATCATACGAAACAAAACACAATGGAAGTGAACAATAATAGTCATAAAGAAGGGCATATGATTATAGTCATACAGAACTACATATATAAATAGCGCAATTTAAATCACAAACCATCATCACAACTTCATAGTGCATTAATGCATGGAAATGGAATGCACTTTATCATCATGGGTCCTTAAGCTTATACTTCATAAGTTTTTCATACTTGATCCTCTGAGAGTTTTAAGCCATATAACTCCTAATTAATCTCTAATTAACTTTACAAATTCGATAAAAGTGAATAAATTGATGAATAGCGTAAACTAAATGTTTTAAAAATTTTCAGACGTTACAGCTTGTGATCATTCATGATTAATCTTTAAGTTCAATTAAGTAGTTAAAACATGTTTTCTTACATTCGTACATGCTTAGGCCGAATTGCCCTATAAGGTTTATAAGGTCTCTTACTTTGTTTTTCTATTGATAAATTATTCAAATCTCTTAGTTAGGCATTATGGAACCTAATTCATTTCTTGCATGAATTAAATATTTTGCTTTTCCTTATTTAAGGTTATGAGGTCGTGGCCTCTTTAGCTTAGGGTTCTAATTCTTTTCTCCATGTTTTCACTCAAGAAGGTTATTGACTTTATTGAATTAGGTATTTTGAAGCTTAAAGTTCACATTATTGTTAATTAATATTTCTTTTCCTTTTTAATTAAAACCTTAGGCCTTAAATTTCTTTTAAATTTTTATTCTTCTTAAAATCTTGTTTAGTCATTTAGTCTTATCAAGATCCATGCTTTGACTTAGCCAAAAACATTTTGTTTCCCTTTGTTTCCCTTATGGCCAAACCTACACCATATTTTTCACCCCAAGTCTTATCTTTATTTTCTTTGTTACAAAGTATATCATTATTACATGTAGATTAAGGATCAACCTTTAAAAACTCATCATCAAGCATCCATTTTTATTTTATTTTTCTTCATGGAACTTCATTAACTTGTGTCCTTAAGTCTTATCGGACTTAGATCCTAGGGATTCTAAAGCTTTAAACTTTATGAAGGGTAATAAACATAAAAAGCCTTTTATGCTCATATCTTTTTATAAAATTTAGTTTCTTGTGGGTGTAAAACTTAGCCTCACCAAATTCAACTTCAAGGAAGCAACTTTATAAGAAAACATCTTAAGAATGACAAAACCAAGCAACTATATGCATATAGGAGAGTGTAGAGACTTGAAACTAGACAAGGCACTCATAGCCATGACTAGAGCTAGAGTGTTCTTATCTTCTAAGAACAAAATGTGAAAGCTTTTTTTGACAAGAAGACACAATAACACTTTTAGAAGCATGTAAATCATAAAAAGAGACATCTTTACAACTCCAAAAGGCTAGAAAACTCTAGACAAAACTCATCACTCAAACCCATGGAAAAGCTTGAGCTTCTGAGCTTTTGTCTAAAAAGAAAGAAACTTTAGAGTAGAGAACCCTATCAAACTAGAAGGAAACTCCTCGAAGAAAGGCTTCAAGCTCCAAGACACCACCTTTGAGAAGAAAAACTCTTCCTTGAAGGTGTATGTGGCAACATGTTCAATAGCAAGGAGAGGGGGATTTTTGGGGTTTCTTAGCTTTGTGTTTCCAAGTGTTTGTGATTGTGAAAGCTAAAAAAGGTAGCTCTCACAATGGTGTTTAGGAAACGGGTAGAGTTGCGGGGAAGAAGATGAAGAGAAAGCTTGAGACTTGAGAAAATGAGAAGATGAAGAGAATAAAGAGAATAGAGTGTTTGAAAAAGAGAAAATGAGAGGCAAGAGAGAAGGAGTGGCTCATGGCTACTTAAAGGAATAGGAGGTTAAGGGTTGATTTTTCTCTTTTTCTAATAAGGGGTGTAACACCTTTCCAAATATGATATTATGTTGAAGTCATAACATCATATTTAAGAGCTTCTACTAATCATTGAACGGATCTTGATTCATTATTCACTTTATTTTACGTGAAAATAACACAATATCCTCTTTTATTTCACAAATATTGTGTAACAAGACAGCCTTTCAAATTACATGAATAGCTCTACTAGGAGATTCAACTAGGTAAAATGCCATCTAGTGCTAACATGTACATATATATATATTTCTCAATTGTCTTCTGCAATCAATCCAAACATAATCAAATTCTCCTTGTTGGGTCCTCATCAAGATTCTCCTGAGTTATCTGGAGATGACACGGGAACATATATAGGAGTGAGAAATTTACATTCTCAGTAGGCTTCCTAAGCTACTTGACAATCCATCTCATCGTCGCCCTCCCAATTGCTTCAGTTTGTTTAGAAAACGTGATCTCATACAAAGGGATAGAAGTTCATTTATTAAGTTTAGAAAATGTATCCTTCCGAAGTAGGTTAATTTTAATTCATACACTTTATTCCAGCATGGCAATAATCTTAAAGTTGATAGTTATGCTTTGTTCTAACATATTACTGATCAAATAAAGGTAAACACTACACATATTCATGAATGTATGAATTGATACACTTTCTCATTTACTTTTATACTTAGCATATGCCTTAAACCTTTGCTACCCTTGGATAGCCTGATCTGAGAAATGAGCTTATCTCGTGACCGTTGTCACACAGTACTATTCAACAAGGGGACTTAAGTGCCTCTAAATTGGAGGGACTCATTTTGGCCAATTGCCTCCAAAGTAGAGGGATCTCATGGTTTTCATATAACTGCTTTCACGTGGAGGGACCTCGTAACTGCCTCCAAGTGAAATGATCTTACCTTATTTGTTCACATACTAGTTGAATTCACATGCTCATATGCATTCCTTCAATAAGAAAACATAGTCATGTCATATATACATATCACATGCTCATATATTCATGTATAAATAAACTTGATATGCTTATGATTATGCTACATAGTTCATATACTCCTGCCGAAAATCTGGCAGCATAATAGCTAAAATAGGAAGGGTACTAAAATAGACAGCACAATTAACAACTAGCCAGTCACAAAAATTATGATCATCATAAATAATATGCCAACACGACATCATTTTGGTGTGTAATTGCATAAATATTCAGTTCAGTTCATTTCATTCCTCATGGTTTATGGAACCTCTAAGTCATGAAATTCTCAAGTTGTCCTACTTTCCTTAAATCTGTCCAGAACTTCTAAATTGCACTAAAATTCTATTTTAATTTATTTTAATCTCAAAATTTAAGAGAATATAGCCCTGTTAGTATACATTTAAAGCTCTTTTCTTTCACTAAATTTTGAGGTATATAGCATAAGTTATTAAGATTTTACTCAAAGCTATCATGTTTCAGGATAAACTTGCATACCTAAAATTAGAAAATCACTAAAAATTCATCTTACATTCTTTTGATCCGAAATTATACTAGGATTACCTATATAGACCCTCTTTCAAATGCAACAAACTTCACCCTAATTGAGTAGGTAGAGCTGGAGTTATGAGCTCCTTATTATGGCTACCTTGTTTCAACCCAAACAGAGCATAGATCAAATTTAAGAATTATTGGGAGCAATCTACTAATGATTTGATTATGAAATTTTCAAATTTATCTTCGAGTTAAGTTTCATCTAAAATTAGTTTCACTTTAATTTGAATTTTATAGGTTCGGATATACCTCTTGCCATATGGACTACTCCTAAGCTCCCCTGCAATAATTTTTTTGTTTTGTGACTGTTTTGGTTTTCTAATATATTTTTCAACGCTAATCAAGTTTCCCTAACCTTAAAACACTAGAAATGGGCCTATTAACATCATACAAAATTCTAAATGAATATATCACAAATGATACAAGAAAATCCTAACTACAAGAAAACCCTAAAATACCATAAGTCTTAGGAATCTTACCTCAAATTCAAAGTTTGTAGCTCTTTGACTTGAATCTTTTGGTGTCTTTACTTCTCTAAACCCTCAAGATGAGCACCAGTCCCTTCTTGCTCCTTACTTGGTTCAGGTTATATGACTCAAAAGAAGGAACTTTTTGGCTCGTATTGGGTTTTCTTTAGGATAAACAAGCTAAAGAGTTGAAGACTTGGGCAAGAGCAAGAAGACACAAGAACAAGAGTAAGCTTGGGTAGTGTGAGAATGAAAATAGAAGTAGAGAGAAAGGAGAAGAAGGTTGATAACTTCCCATAGTGAGTTATTTTTTTTTTCTATTTTATTTAGATTTAGGCTTTAGTTACATGAATTTACTTGGGTATTTTAGTTGTTTTTAGTTGGATATTTTGATTTAGGTTCTTTTCTAGTTTGTTTGTCATTTTCTCATATTTTGGTTAGTTATTTATGTTTTCATTGTGTTTCAATTAGGTACAAGCACTCAAGTGGAAGAAGAGTTCAATTGAAGTCTTAAGCAGTCCATTTTGCTGGATTTCAAGACCATGTCATAAGAGAAAATTAATATCTAACTCTGTGGAAGTCAACTTGACATGATTTAGGACTCTTTGGAAAGATGAGAAGGACACATCTAACTTTGTTGCTGACCACTTTTCAGGATTCTCAAGTCTCCTAGTAGAAAAAGGCAAAACAAGATTGAAGTTACATTTTGTCTCTGATGCTATCAAGCCTAACCATTTCATCAGTATTTTGACTATATATTGAGCTATAGAACTCCAATTGAGGTGATTCTTATTGCCTTGGAAAGCTTACTCAAATATCTATAATTGCTATTTCTACCTCCGAGGGCAAAGTCCAATTATTCTGATAGCTATTAAGCCTGGAATTGAGTAAAAGAGGCAAATATGCAAAGTTGCTATTTTAAATGCACGCTCGAGCATGAGACCCCACGCTTTAGCATGGATTGCACTCTAGCATGCGACCTTGCGCTCGAGCACAGCCCAAAATAGAGAGAACAAGTATATGGTGTAGTGGAGAACACTCGAGCGTGAATAGAGCGCTTGAGCATGGCTGCGATAAATATGGAAAATCTGTTTTTTGAAGCAACCTTGCGGGAGAAGATCTTGGGGCCTTATTTAAAGGATTTGGACGACCTTTTTGACACTTTTTGACACTCTAAACACTAGAGGTAACCTTAGAGGAAAGGCTTGAAAATTCAAGGAGCATTGTGGAGAGTTTTGTGAAGAGTTGGAGACATCCTTTACCCTTAAGACATAGGAATCCTTGTTCTTCTTCATGGCTACTCCTTCTTTTGTTCTTTCTTTTACTTTTTTTGTTGTTTGTGATTCCATCATGAACAAAACCCCATTCTAGGGCGTTGATGGATCCAACTATGTGATGATTTTACTCATGGATTGATTTTATTTATATTTTTATCTTGATTATTAAGTGTTTATGATTATTCCTAATGCTTTTGAATGATTGGCCACCATTCAACTAATTTGTTGGTTTGCAATAACTAGAGATAGGGTTTGTAAACAAAGCTTCTCATCATAAATACCATGAGTTGAGCAAAAACTAGAGATAAATAAATACGACTATTGTGGTCATCTTAGGAATCCATAAAGCTTTAACTTTTTCCTAAATTAGTTTGTAACTAAGAGATTAGGCAATCAATTTAGGATGAAGAAATTTCTTGACCTTGAAAAGGCTTGGAATTAGTTTAGGGAATCCGACCATTAATCAATTGAGGTAAAAACTAGATAATTGAGATCCATGGTAATTGAGTCCATAGTTAATTAAAGTCAGTTAGCCCTAGTGTCCATCCTAGTGATTTAAGTTGTCTTTAAGTGCAGTTTGTTCTCTTGTTCTATTTGATTTGTTTTAGTTTTCTCTACCCATTCCATTCTTCTAGTCCAAATAGTCATTCCTGTTAATTACTCGATAATTGATCTATCTTCGTGGGAATGATACTTTTCTCATCACTTTATTACTTGTACGATCCGATATATTTGCCAGAGCTGCATCAAAGGCTATCGAATTGGTGAAGAAAAAGGAGAGAAAAATGTGTGCCTTGCTTCTTGTTAACCGACTTTGTTGTTGGTTAGTTCCTATTGGTGGATATGAAAGAAAATTTAAATTTCTTTAAGCTTCAACTTTTGGGTGGTCCTCCTTTGGCCACCAAGAGGGTTGGTGTAGCTAATTTCTAGCCACATCCTAGGGTTTTCAACAGATATTTATGCTATCTTGCAGTATGGATTCATATAAGATTAGTTTCTTATATTACAAGACACTGCTGGTAAAAAATTTCTCCGGCTACCAAAATATTATTATTTTTCCATAAAAAAGATTTGAAATCACATCTTATAATTAACATTTTTCTTATTACCTTCTTATATATCTATAATGTATCTAAAGTTAATTATTTAATAGTGTTGATTATATATACTATTATGCTGGATGTTACAATACTACCACCCTTTTACAAAAAAAAATTCCTCAAAATTCATCCACAAAATTAACTATTTATAATCACAAGAGTTTAACAAAAGAGTCTACATATAGGCATATGGAGATTTGATAGGTAGGGTAGAAGAAAATACAGTCGACTTATTTGAATAACTTAACATGGTTGATCGAAAGCCAATCCATGTTCTATATTATACCTAATCCTGCATTGGTGTTTCAGCACTCAAGGTAAAATCCCTTCCTTGATGTTGCAGTTTAGGGATAGGTGGCTAGCGCCCAAGGCATTCTTCGATCATATGCCCTAGCTTTCTACATTTGAAGCACATATTTTGACCAGCTAGCAAGGTCTACTCCATGATCCTTTCCACATTTTGAGCACTTTTGCCTCACAATTGGCCTCTACAAGTAATTACCCTCATACTGACTAGGTGGAAACTGCTTTTTTGGTGGCGGGGTGTACTGAGATTCTTGGCTCTCGGGTGCTAGCCTCTTCCTCTGAGCATCTGACTTGGCGTCGGTGAGCTTTTTGTTATATTCTTCCACTAATAAGCTCTTATTCACTAATCTCACAAAATCTCTGATCTCCATTGGTCCCACTAACACTAGGATATCCTCCCTTAGTCCACCCTCAAACTTGATGCATTTCCAATTTTCATCAGGATTATGCTGATAAATGGTGGAAAACTTGCAAAGCTCTTCGAATTTGACAATTTACTCTTAGACGCTCAGGTTTCCCTATGGAAGCCTCATGAACTCCAACTCCTTGGCATTTCTAATAGAAGCAAGGAAGTACTTTTGATAAAATGCCTCCTTAAATACCTCTTGAGTAAGAACTTTCCAGTAACCTTCTTACACTAGTCCACAAAAATTCCGCATCTGCCTCCAATATAGAGGTAGCAAATGCCACCTTTTGGTACCCGATACATGCTAATATCGAAAAGATTTTCTCATTGCCTTCATTCACTCTTCAGCCTTATTTGGATTGAAAGTACCCCGAAAACTTGGTAGATTATCCTTCCGGAACTCTACAAATTTTAGATATTCCAAATAAGTTTTTGCGCCATTAGGATTGGCATCATGGCCTTCCATAGGTTGCTTTCCTATTTGTTCTATCATTTGATCTACCATCGCAGCCTGTTCTCTCATAGCGTAATCCATTTTTAGCAATGTGCCCATAATGTTCTAAAGGCCTTTGTGAGCAAGTTCTCTTCGCAGCCTACCATGCCTCCTAAAAGCCACTAGTTCCTAATTACACAGAACAAAGACATTGAATTGATTAGGCTCAATATAGAGCTAAGTGTGGCAATAGCTAATTACATTCACAGTCAGACGATTATGCATATCTAATTCCTATATCCAATCTGAATAGATAAGATTCATCGCATGACATTTATTAAGAATTTCAGAGTGAGTTGGAAGCATATCCAGTCCAATCCCTACGTCTAGTTAGGACATACTACTCTGATACCAAAATGTAACACCTTCCCTAGTACAATATTATGCTTAAGCCATAATATCATACTTAGGAGCTACTACTAAGAATTGAACAGACCTTGATTCATTATTCACTTTATTTTCCATGAAAATAATGCAATATCCTCTTGTATTTCACAAATATTGTATAACAAGATAGCCTTTCAAATTACATGAATAGCTCTACTAGGAGCTTTAATTAGGGAAAATGTCATCTACTGCTAGCATGTACATATATATTCATCAATTGTCTTTGTAATCAGTTCAGTCTCGATCAAATTCTCCTTTGTGGGTTCTCATCAAGATTCTCCTGAGCTGTCAGGAGATGACACGAGAACACATATAGGAGTGAGAAATTTGCATTCTCGGTAGGTTTTGCAAGCTATTTTGTAACATCCGTTTTCCGAGCTCCGACTTAGCCCAGGGTGATTAATTAGATTTAGATTTAGTCTTTGAAAATCGAATGAAAGGTTATTCTACGAGTTCAAAGTTCATTCATGTCATAACGATTTCCGATTCATCATATTCGACTTCACGTCTCAAGTCATAGACGATTCCAGATCTCGTACTATTGGAATTCGATATCCGACTTATGTTTCAAGGAAAATATACACGGTTTGATCTCATCAAACACCTTGTATGTAAATGCGACTTAGATTTAGACTTTCAAGCCTTGGTCATGAGTTCCAACTTGAGTAATATATAGGGCGAGTTTCGATTTCAGGTAGAAGCGGGCGTATCTCAGTTTTGGGACGTGGAGAGCAACTCAGCCACTGGCGGCGACATGGCGAACTTGATCACAAAACTTCAACCAATCGCACCCACAATTCCAACTATCCCCATCTATTTAAGTCAGAGACCCTTCCCCTCATTTACGGTGATCTACGCCACTCTCCCTCTTCCTCTGGTTCCAGCCTCCTCCTCCCCTTCTCTCAATCAACTCCATCATTCCTCCAAGCATAGCAAGGTTCTAACACTGCAAGTTTCAGCACTTAGCTCAAGTCATACTCCAAAGAGGTAGGATTCCATTCTGTCCTTGAATTACTTGCAATATGATTGCATGAAATTGTATTCTTCTCTATGTATTCGATGAATTATTGGCTGTATTATGATGGGTTATGATGAATTATGATTGAATTAATAGGAGATTTTGAGTTAGGATTATGATTAGAAGGAGAAAATTAGAAGGAATGGAAAAGTGAGATGCTGTCTGAGTGAGAATTTCACGGCAGTCCGTACGACGGAGTGTACGGCGCCACCTACAACTGGTTAAATCCAATGAAACCATTTTTAGATAAAAGTAGACATTCAAGGATTTCTATAGACATATAATATAAGGCCATTGGATTAGTATTGAGAGAGATATGAATTTTTGAAGTTTGACCTAGGGTTCAGGAATTTCATTCGGGCAGGGTGACTTGTGGAGGGTATAACTCACCCTATACAACTCCAAATTGAGTGAAACCAATTTTGTTAGAAAGCTTACACATAGGGAAACATCCCAATATAAGATTTCGAGTTTGTTATGGTCCCAATTGTTCCCAGTGATTCGAGGAAGTTACTCTATGTCTAAACCGAGTCAAAACAGGGTAGCTCAGGAAGGTCGACTTTTAGGACTTATAACTCGAGGTATACTCAAGCAAATGGAGTGAAACTTATGGCAAATGAAAGGTTGTCCTGTTAGCTTCCATATGAGGCCAATTTCGCAGGATTTGAGCTTATTTTCGATTTTTAGTGAATTTATAATTCTAGGAGTGTGATTCGGGCTAGAGACTGAATAGGCTGAGGTAAAAGTTAAATATCTTGAGTTATATAAATCAAAATGATATGGGACCAAAGAGGTTAGAAAGTAGACATATAGAGCTATGACATATCCAAATTTCAGATTTAAATGAGTTGAATAGAGATAAAGGTGGATTATACGAGATTCGGGCAGAACCGAATAGAATTAGTAGGATGGCCAAAATGATAATTTTACAAATGCTAGTGAAACCTATAAAGTTTGAGTTGAGGATTGCCAGCTTGACTTTGATATATATATGTTAAGTTGATTTATGTTGCTATGATTGACCTGTCTGTGAGAGCTGGCACTATTCATGGGGAAACGAACCTAATCCGTTATGTTGCCGGATTTATGGCGGAAGTCTAAGAAGTTATGAATGTTTAGATGTAAGGAAGAATTAGAGTATGAATGGGTATATAGAAACCCTATATTTGAGAATGACATAAGTATAATAAAGGATATATGAGAATAAACTATGAAGCATATGCATGAGTCTGAGTAAAAATGGTAAAGGAGCTCACGGGCCTTTATATGAAATAAACATATATGTGAAAATCATGAAAATAAATGAGATATATGTGCGAGTACGCTCAGTATGACTATGCTTGATTATGCATGAGAATGAAAGAATGTAAATGTATTGAATGTGGGTCCCTTCACTCGGAGGTAGTTAATTGAGGTCCCTCCTGTGAAGCGGTTAAATGATAAAGACATGGGTCCGCTTCACCTGGAGGCAATTGCACATTGAATCCTCCTTGTGAAGGTAGCTAAAGACTTGGGTCCCTCATGTTGGGCGGTTGCACATTGGGTCCCTCCAACCTAGAGCAGTGGGTCCCCCTTGCGGGTGAGTCGGTGTGGCGAAGGTCACGGGTGAAGGCTGGCGAGCTCACTCCAAGGCCAGGCTACCCAAGAGGCGTGTAGCACCCTAGGGACGTCATGCTTTAGGTGTGAGTAAAATAAAGATTAAAGACTAAAGGCCCAGAGATTAAAACTAGCGGGCACCCCACTCACATGAGGCATGGCATCGACCCGGCTAGTGTGAGTATCGAGACAGAACTTACATGAGGCATGGCATGACCCAGCTAGTGTAAGTACCAAAGAAAGATCCCACATTCCTAAGGAACGTGACATGGCGATCATGCTCTGATGGGGTATGACATGGCGATCATACTTTGGAATGTGGCACGTAAAGATTTTATGATGAAAAGAGAGATAAAGAAAGAAAGGCAAGTTCTATGTCTATGCATGAATCTAAAATACAAGATAAGTTATGTGCAGATGTTATGTTCTCAGCATATTGATGCCATGTGGGCCTCATCTTAATATGATGTAGCTCCAGTAAAGTATATGTCGAAGTTATGCCTCTAGTACATTGATGCTATCGTACTTATTGTATTTCAGTTATTAGTCCCAATATGATTCATGACATGAATTTTTATGGATTCTCTCAAATGCCAAGTGTATGATTAAAATGAACTTTGCTTCGGATAAGACATGCTTTTTTTTAAATGTAAAATTAAACAGTTGTGCAGCATGTTCACCTTTTTCATAACAAGCTGAAGCAACTGGAGATGACAACAATGACATTACATATGTATTATAGAGAATCCTACTGAGAATTTATAATTCTCACTCCTATTTCTGTGTTGTCTCCAGAAAGTTCAAGAGGTATTAGAGTAGCGGAGTTCTTTGTCGAGATAAGGTCCGTTCAGGTAACCGTAACAACTCCAGGGTGTGGTACTATGACTTTAGCATAGTACTGTACTTAGGAGGGTGTTACATACTTGACAATCCAAGTCATTGTCACCGTCCCAGCTGCATCGGTTTGTTTAAAAAATGTGATCACTTATATAGGGATAGAAGTTCATTTATTAAATTTAAAAAATGTATCCTTCTGAAGCAGGTTAATTTTAATTCATACACTTTACTCTAGCATGGCAATAATCTTACAATTGATAGTTATGCATTGTTCTAATAGATTACTGATCAAATAAAGGTAAACATTACACATGTTCATGAATGCATGAATTGATGCACTTTCTCATTTACTTTCATACTTAGCATATGCCTTAAACCTTGTTGCCCTTGGATAACTTGATCTAGAAAATGAGTTCATCTTGTGACCATCATCACACAGTACTACTCGATAAAGGGACTGAAGTGCCTCTAAATTGGAAGGACTCATTTTGGCCAACTGCCTTTAAAGTAGAGGGATTTCATAGTTTTCATATAATTGCTTTCACATGGAGGGACCTCATAATTGCCTTCAAGTGAAGGGATCTTATCTTATTTGTTCATATCCTGTCTAAATTAACATTCTCATATGCATTCTTTCATTAAGAAAACATAGTCATATCACATATACATATCATATGCTCATATATTCATGTATGAATAAGCTTGATATGCTTATGATTATGTTACATAGTTCATATACTCCTGCCAAAAATTCGGTAACATGACAGTTGAAATAGGAAGGGTCCCAAAATAGACAGCACAATTAACAACCAGCCAGTTGTAGTAATCATGATCATCATAAATAATATGACAACACAACATCATTTTGGTATGTAATTGCATAAATATTCAGTCCATTTGATTCCTCATGGTTTATGGAACCTCTAAGTCATGAAATTCTCAAGTTGCCCTACTTTCCTTAAATCTGCACTGAACTTCTAAATTACACCAAAATTCCATTTTAATTCATTTTAATCTCAAAATTTAATAGGATGTATCCTTGTTAGTATACTTTCAAACCTCTTTACTTTCCCTAAATTTCGAGATGTATAGCTTAAGTTATTAAGTTTCTACTCAAGGCTGCCCTATTTCAAAATAGACTTGCACACCTAAAATTAGAAAATCACTCAAAATTCATCTTACATTCTTTTGATCCAAAATTACAACAAAATGTACTTGTATGGACCCTCTTTCAAATCTAACAAGTTTCACTCTAATTGAGTAGGTAAAGCTCAAGTTATGAGCTCATTATAGCTACCGTGCTTCAACCTGATTAGAGCATAGGTCAAATTTAAGAATTTACTAGTAGCAATCTACTAATGATATGATTCTAAAATGTTATAGTCATGATTCTTTATGTATTAGATTTCTAACAAAAGTGGTCTCACTCAAGTTGAAGTTATATAAGGCGAGTTATGCCTACTTCACCACACACTGGTCTAGATAAGGGATGTTAACTAATAGCCTAATTGCAAAAATCACAACTCCTTCATCCTAAGTCCAACGGACTATAATTTATATTATTGGATTCATCTTTGAGTTAGGTTTCATCTAAAATTAGTTTCACTTCAATTTGAATTTTATAAGTTAAGATAGACTCCTCACTGTATGGACTACTCCTAAGTTCCCCTGCAACAACTTTTCTGTTTTGTGACTATTTTGGTTTTCTAATATATTTTTAACACTAATCAAGTTTCCCTAACCTTAAAACACTAGAAAGGGTCCTATTAACATTATACAAAACTCCAAATGAACATATCACAAATGATACAAGAAAACCTTAGAATACCATAAGTCTTAGGAATCCTAACTCAAATTTAAAGTTTGTTGCTCTTTAGCTTGAATGTTTTGATGGTTTTACTTCTCTAAATCCTCAAGATGAGCACCAATCCCTTCTTGCTCTTTGCTTGTTTGAGGTTGTATGACTCAATAGAAGGAGCTTTTTGACTTGTATTAAGGCTTTTTTGATGATAAACAAGCTAAAAAGTTGAAGACTTGGGCAACAACAAGCAAGACACAAGAACAAGAGCGAGTTTGGGTAGTGTGAGAATGAAAATGGAAGTAGAGAGAAAGGAGAAGAGGGCTGCCAAATTGGTGAAGAAAAAGGAGAGAAAAATATGTGTCTTGCTTCTTGTTAACTCAATTTGTTGTTGGTTTGTTCCTATTGGTGGATTTGAAAGAAAATATAAATTTCCTTAAGCTTCAACTTTTGGGTGGTCCTCCTTTAGCCTCCAAGAGGATTGGTGTGGCTAATTTATAGCCGCATCCTAGGATTTTTAATAGATATTTATGCAATCTTGCAATATGGATTCCTACCAGATAAATTTCTAGTATTACAAGACACTGTTAATAAGAAATTTCTCCGACTAGCAAAATATCATTATTTTTCTACCAAGAAGATTTGAAATCGCATTACCCTATAATTAACATTTTCCTTGTTAGCTTCTTATATATCTATAATGTATCTAAAATTAATTATTTAACAGTATTAATTATATACATTGTTATGATGGATGTTACAAAGGGGACAAATTAGGGCATTAGGATTAGGGTTTAAATTTTGATGATCACTTTTAACCTTACATTAGACAAAAGCTAAAAGCTTGCATTTTCATACATAAAGCATTATTGTCTTCTACTTTTTACTTTAGCGACATCTTCATATTTTCTCTGTCTATTTGACTTTGTTAATTTGAATTTTATGATGAGATTAAGTGTTCATACTACTTAATTAATCATGGGTTAGTGATTAACTCATATTTCTATAATTAGTATAATTAAATTCTTAACTATTCTTAATTAATTTTAATTTAGTAAATTCTTGGTGATTAGTAATTAATTAGTCTCTTTAAGGTTGGTTTTTCTTAATTAGCTAGTTTCTCATTTTAATTAAGCATTCTCTTAATCTTTCTTTTCTTAATTACCCATTTTTAGCTCTTGATTAAGCTTTTATTTCTTAATTTCTCATTAAATTCCTAATTATTCCAGATCACTAAGGTAATTTAACATAGAGAAAATTGAGGATGTTATACTGATCACAACATATAAAGAGCTTGATTTAGTAATGAAAACATGTGAGTTTTGTAACACCCTACTAATTTAATGTTATGCTTAAGTCATAACATATAACTTAGCAGTTGAGTTATCGTGTTAGTATTTCGTTTGTCTTTTTACCTTGACGAAATATACCTTAGGGTGCAAGGGGTATCTAAATAGAAGACATGATGCTTCATATATAAGAAACATGATCGGCATTGCAAAGCGTTATAAATAAATAAATAATATAATAGAAAAGATGGGGGTAAAGTAGTATATCATCCGCTATACATATATATATCAGAAGCTAAAGCTTCAATTTTTACACATGTGCAAAAGATGGATACAAATGCTAGGCCAGTACACACAACAAGACATATGGCCCGTGTTAGTGAAGTGCAATCCTATTTGATCTCCAAGGGATGTTTCAAGTTAGTGTACCTACTAAAATGCTACTCTTGTGGCCCAGTGTCAAGTACTACCAAAAGAGGGCCATGCTATACAACATAGTCTGCAAATCAGAGTCTACTCCGTCAAGTAGCCGTTGGCCATACCAAGCCCGGCCGAAGCGTAATTTGCGTCAAGTCCAGAGGAGGAGGAAGGTGAATCAGTAACCTCGAAAGGGTTGCTCTCAGAGCTAAACAGAATATCTAGGACCATATGTGGAGGGGAAGTTGGTGGAGGAGCTGCTAGGGCTGCAGGTGCTACGGGTGGTGGAGTGCAGGGTGTGCTACATGCAGAGAGATGGCAAAATATGGAACAGCAGGGTCAAACGTGGGGTAAAATTAGGGAATCCCAAAGTCTCTATGACTAAAAAGGTAAAGAGGGAAACGACAAAAGCCAACTATATACAGTGAGTCGAACATCGGATTGTAATGCAGCTACATATCAAGGATCTCGAGGAAAAGTACGGTCGTCACTTTCATCGCCAAAGTTTGAAAATGACGCAGAAATATGAAACAAAGTGAGAATTTGAAGAAATTCTCAGTAGGATTTGTGTGTTGTGTTATATTGACGTTGCATTCATTCTCAGTTACTTCAATTTTTATTTGATTATAAAAAGATTAATATCAAAGTAAACTGCCCTCATTTATTAAGTTTAAGAAATACTTGGTCCAAAGCAAGATTCAATTTTACTTAAGACAGTAAAAATAGAGTAAGCAATTATATGACAATATATAGTATAAAGAGTAGAATGAACAAGCAGGTAGTAGTAGAAGAACATAATATTCAACTCATAAACAGCTAACATAACTATGAAATGCAATCATGTATGTGCTCATGAGTCCTCTTTTTCTGTTTAGTTCCTAAACTTGGTGTCATAAACTTTTATGTTACTTGGTCCCCTAGGAGTTCTTGGCCATACAACTCCTGGGTAATAGTCTACATTTCAGGACCGAGCTCATTCCTATACAGGAATATTGGGTTTGCTTTCTCCAACTTTCCCATTGATCTATTCCCCTTTACTTTAATTCTAGGCTAGCCCAAGCATTATAGAACCTTTCTCATGACATAACTCATATAAGAATTCATACTAGTAGCACATGCATCAAAGTATATTTCATGATTTATGCATAATTTCTACCGAAATTTGACAGCATGCCGGATCGTGTCCGCTTTTCCATGAATAGTACCAGTACCATAGACAATTAATTATTCATAAAATCACAAGAGTGCATCCACATATCAATATCAAACTCATAGAGATAATATTTGCACTTGAATTTTAAGTTGCTATCTATGTACCTTCATTCTGCCCAATTTTTGTAAAATAAACCATAATTTCTATTTAATTCATTTAGATATAAATTTTGAATATGTTAGAGTACTATTTGTCTAGTTTCCAATCCTTTTGGTCCCATCTCATTTTGATACATGTAGTTCAAGTTATTGGAAATTTACCTCGGACTGCCCTGCAACTAGCCAGAATTGCACACTCAAAAGTAAAAATCCACTAAAAATCAAAACTTAATTGGATTCTTATCAAACCTATGTTGATTTAAAGCTTATTGATCAAATTTTCATATCCAAAAAGTTTCACTTCATTTGACTAAGGAAAGATCAAGTTATGAGCTCACAAATTTGATAGACTCAGATTGCCCTGTCTCTACTCCAACAAAACAAAAGGAAACTTCAATAATTTATGGGAATAATAAAACATGAATTTGACCATGAAATTTTTATAGCATATTCTTCTATTCTTACCTTTCTAATAAATTTTGTTTCACTCTATTCCAAGTTATCTAGAGCAAGTTTTGCTCTGAACAACCTCCTCTGTCCAGAATCAAACTTAGAAACCTAAAGCAAACTTCCAAAATTCATATCTCCCTTAATACCAATCCAATGACCTTAGAATTTATATGTATGGAAAGCTCTAAATGTATAGTTTCATATAAAAATAGATTGATCAGGTTTTAGTGGCTATAGGCGAGTCCATACAGTACACAAGTACGGACGCAGATGTGTTTTCTACTTAAATAGATCTTGTGTTACTTCTCCTTATGTTTTTCATTCAAGTTTCAAGCCTATCCCAACAATTTCTTGTAAATCCATTCCCAAATCATCACATACATACAATATATCATCAAATGAATAAAGAGAAACAAGAGCTCATGTAACCACTAGCCAATAGAAATCACATGAGAAAGTTGAATCCTACCTTTAGCAAGTAAGTTTCTTGATCAAAGTGGGTGTTTATGGGTAAGAGAGTGGATGAGAGCTTGAGAGGAAGTAATATGAAGTAGGAAAAAAAGAAGAAAATGAAAAAGGGAAGAAAAAGGAGAAGTAACCGTAGCAACCAAGGAAAAAGGAAGAAAAAGGGCACTTTAAATTAATGATGGTGGTTGGCAAACTTAATTTTAATCGGATGAGAGTTAGTGGCTGAAATTCAGCCAACCTTCTTCATTTTGTGGCTGTTTTGCACCACCATTTAAGTGGTTATGTGGCTGAGTATTTAGCCATTAAACATCAGGTTTAGGGTGTGTAATTCTATTAATTCGGTTCTGACAATTAAAAATACCGAATCTCTACCAATTTCCTTTAAATCAGTAAAACGGTTATGAAGAATTTTGTGAAGCTTTTTATATTGCTATTCAAATTATTCTTAAGCCTATTCTCTCTAGTTTATACTTAATTGGCCTTAAATAAATACTTAATCGATTTCTATTTAATTTCACTTATTCGATAAAAACCCAACAATTTAGTTAAAAAAACAATAAGATTTTTCGGATGTTACAAGTTTCAAAGTTTTTGCAAATACAAAAAGAATACAAGAAATATAATGGAAAAGAAAAAATAGTATTTATTTTCTAACCATACTCTTCAACTTCTGTAGTTTAAGGTAAACAAATGATCAGGTCAGTTGCTAGAGTTGTATAATAAAAGAGATAGCATGAGATAGTAACAACTAAGAATTCAATGTGCATACTATCAGCACTTTGAAGTACTATCAAATGAGCAATGGTTGGCAATGACATAGAAGTTTCTTAAACATCATAAAGCCCATTTAAAGGATGAAAGATATTAACCATGTGAAGTTTTAGATGATCAACCAACACAAACAACAACAACAATACATGGTCTAAAAAATATCTTGTAAACAAAATCTTGGCTAAGGTTTAGCTAAAGTGAGGCCACTGCATATTGCAAACCAAAAGAAAATGAAATTACCTAACTATTCATACAATTTGAAATTAATTCACTTGCAACATGAAATGGGATTAATGTGTCTCATGTCACTTACCAGACCTTTAGCTTTCATCTCACGAAGAAGCTTCTCTTCCTTTTCATTCTCTTTTTTTTTTTTTTTTCCTAGAAGGGCACAAATAATTGTTTCGACAGTCATGAAATCAGGGGTGCAACCACCATCATCCACTTTAGAAATCAAGGCCATTGCTTCATCAAACAAGCCTTGTTTGCAAACCCCACTGAGCATGGTGGCATATATTCTAACATCTAATCAATGACCTTTAATAAGAAGATGCTAATTTTGCAATATCTAGTTTTCCACCCTTGCACAAACCATCAATAAGAATAGTGTATGTGCACACATATGGACAAATTTCTTTGTCACAAATTTTCCAAAATAAATCAATGGCCTTGTTAAGATGTTGGCTTTTGCAAGGTGCAGGCAACAAGTGTAACATCCTCCTCAATATAATATTATAATTAAGTCATAATATTATAATCAAGAGCTTGCTACTTACTCTAATTTACCTTTATCAATTTATTTAGAATAACTCGTAGGGCAAATCACTAAAATTGCATAATCATATGTTTACTTATCCATGGAAATAAATGTGCATTGTTAAATTCATAAGATAACATGTGATACGTCGAAAAGTAAGAAAATAAAAGTGCGGCAATAAAATTTGCAGTAAATATTTACAGAACATCTCATAAAATATATACAAATCTCATATAACCATTATAAGTTATGAGTACAAAGTAGAAGGCCATCAAAACATATACTCAACCCATGTCCTTAAGTACAGACTTAGTAAAAGCCCTCACAAGGACTATAGGTAGTCATCAGAGATACATGAGAGCAAAAGACAACAGAAACTATATCTGAGGCCTAGGGTCATATAAAAATACCAAAAAAAAGGTCACTCTACACAATAGGTAATAGTCAATGCTGCTCTGGCTATGTCTTTCTACAAAAGATACAACTAACTCCCTCTAGCCTGATCTAGAGGAGAAGAAACCATTCGCCATGACACTTGCGGCCTCGAGAGCTCCAGATGAAGGTCCGTCATCTCTAGGTGCAAAAGAAGAAGAAAAAGCAAAGGCACTCACCAAGAAAAAGTTGGTCTTTGGTGAAGCTGGTAGGAAAGGCTGAAGTGGTATGTCGACAGGGTGTGCCATGAACAGTGGAACCTTGTCGAAGGAAGCCTCTGGGTTGAACATCAGACTCAGGACAGACTCAAAAAAAGAACACTCGAAAAATATATACAATCATATGTGAGAGGTAACCACCAAGTATAAGGAGTCTACGACGTGGTTATAATGCCACTGCTACTTTGGTATGTCAGCAAAGAAGACCAGTACTGCTACCACTATCGCCTGAGAATGACATGAAAGGATGAGAATTAAAAAATTCTCAGTAGGATTTCCTAAACTATCATACAGTGACATCGCATTCATTCCTAGTTGCTTCGGTTTATTGTAGAAAAAGGTGAACAATATAAATGATAGAATGTATATGCCAATTTTGTAGTTCAAAATCATATTATCCAAAGCATGGTTCATTTTATTCATGCACTTGGTGAATTGAGAAAGAATCTCAACATAACTATGACAGACCAAAACATAAATAAATGATGTGCATAAAGGAATGCAACTGAACTCTTGATGCAAGTGCACTTGACTTTTCATTTCTTAACTTTCATCATCTTTTCCCATACTTAGTCCCCTAGGAGTATTTTGGCCATATAACTCCTAGGTAATAGTCTACTTTTCAGAATCGAGCTCGTTCCTATACAGGATCACCTAGTTTACTTTCCCTAACTCTCCCACCGATCTATTCCCCTTATTACGAGGTTGGCCCAAGTAATATGGAATCATCATTATATTTTTAATTATAGAATCATGAATGCATATGCTAGAGGAAATCATATTTATGATGCATGACTCATATAATTCTACTGGAATTCCGTAGCATAATGACTAAAAACAGGAAACTTTCCAATATACAAACAATACAATTCCAGTTAGTCAGTCACAGATAATAGAATCATTATATTTATACATCAATATGATAAGTAAGTGTAGCAATAATTCGGCCATTGGCTTCTTGTGGCTTATAGGGCTTATAATCATTGAAGTTGTCAACATGTCTTAATTGTCTCAAATCTACCCTGTTTTATTAATTGCACTAAAATTTCATTTTTGCTCATATTAATCTGAAAATTTAATATGTTGTAGCTCTATTAGTCTACTTTTAAATCTCTTTGATCCCATTAAGTTTTGAGGTGTAGAATTTGAGTTATTAAGGTTTTACTCAAGACTGTCCTATTTTACGATAGACTCAAGCACCAAATTTCAGAAAATCACTAAAATTTCACGTTTTATCATTTTATACAAATTTTATACCGTAGCTAATTGAATCATATTTTAATCCTAATAAGTTTCATCCTTATTGGATAAGTAGAGTTCAAGTTACGAGCTCCCCAAATAGACTACTCTATTTCAACCCAAATAGGGCATAGAGTAACTTTGATGAATTACAAGCAATAGTGTACATAAGATCTAAACCTAAAATTTTTCATGGCATAGTTATCTATGTGTTAGCTTTCTAAAAATTGGTTTAACTCAATTTGAAGTTGTATATGACGAGTTATGCCCTTCACAACACATACTGGTTAGGACAGGGAATGGATTTCAATGCCTTACTTCTAAAAATCATAACTCTCTCATATTAAATCCGATGAACCTATAATCTATATAGTTGGAAAGCTTTGGGAGTTTAGTTTCATGAAAGTGGTTTCACTTGATTTTGATATCTATAGGTAGAGAAACACTATTTGATGTACAGATGGTTAATCTAGGGTTTTCTCTCAACTTTTCTATTTGTGTATTTTTTTGGTATTTTGATCAACTCATCAAACTAAACCAATGATCCTCATCTTAAATCACTCAAAATCAGTCATATTAGCATCAAATATCATTAAACAAAAGATAGCATAAGAAACCTTCACAATCATATAAACCATAAGATTCCAAGAAATCTAAGAAATCCTACCTAAAACATCACTTGTAGCTTGTAAATTTGAAGTGTCTTGGTAGTTTCTCCTAAGTAAGGCTCCAATATGGTGATAGTTTCTCTCTTTTCTTCTTGAGGTTAAAGCTATATGACTCAAGGATAAGAGGATTATGGGGTGTGTTGAGGTTTTCTTGAGAGAATATAAGGAAAAAGTGAAAATTTGAGAAAAAGAAGACAAAGTCCACTTAGAAGCTTAGAAGGAGATGGTGAGGATAAAGGAAGGAATGAAATGGAAGAAAGAAATAGATTGTGTTAGGTTAACTGGGCTGGCCGACATTTTATGAACAAGGAGGAAAGATTTTGATGACTTATGGACTAGTTAGAAGGATGGAAAAAGAATGCGATTGGTAGACCTAAGTGGCAATTTGAATTTTGTTAAGTCTTCAATTCATGTGGCCACCATTTACGAACATGATGAGGTGAGTGGCTAGTTTCTGGCCATATATTTTAGGGTTTTTAACTGGTACTCATATCATCCTACAGTACAGATTTCAACCGATTCGGTTCTTGCACTATAAAACATCGTAATTCACCCGATTTCACTTAAGCTAGCAAAACATTGGTAATTGTCTACATGAAATTTTTCTTCAAGGACATTCAAATTCATCTAACCTTAATAGACACATTTCGATATTGATCACTCGTATATCTATAATGCATCGAAATAAATTAGTTAATAGTATTAGTTGGATGCATAATTCTTCGGGATTTACAACAAGATACTGTAAGTGATTACATCAACTGCTAGACCACAATCATGCATCTCATCAATAAGATTCTGTGAACATGAGATTCTCCTTGATTTGGTTAAGCCGTCAATAAGAGAATTGTAAGTTATAGTAGTAGATACTACATTTCTTTAATACATTTCTTTGAATTGTATCATGGTGTCATCCACCCTTTTAGCTTTGCAATATCCATTAATCATAATGTTATGACACTGAACATTAGGTACCATACCATATCTTGCCATAGTATCAAATAACATTTTTGCCTTTTTCACTTGATTTTTGAAGATATATCCTTTAATTAAAGCACCATAAGTTACAACATCAGGCTTCTGACCTTTTTCCAATATCTTATCATACATATCTTTGGCTTCCATAAACCTTCCTTCTTTACATAATGCATGAATTAGTGTGTTAAAGGTATATACATCAAGGCTAATGTTTATCTGAACCATTTCACTAAGCAATCGAGCTACCTCTTTTGATTCACAATCGCTGCAGAAACCATGAATTAGAGAATTTTAAGTGACAACATTAGGAGAAATTCCCCTATTAATCATCTGTGCAAACAACTTTCGTGCATTGATCATAAGCCTATCTTTACATAAGCTATCGATGATTATGTTGTACATATCCAAATCAGGCTCAACAACATGTCTTTCCATCTTCTGCACAATTGAACGGCAGCTCTTATTTCACCTATTTTACGTAGATTATTGATCAAGATCCTATAACTAACCTCATCAAATCGAAACCCTTTTGTTCTTACACTATCATGCAATTGAAGTGCCTTCCTACCCACCACCATTAATACAAAACCCTTTCATCAAAGTTTTCAAACTCATAGTATCCAATTCACAATCACTCTTGATAATCTTCCCCAACATAGAGAAGGCAAAACCTATCAGACCTAAATGACAGTAACAATTAATCAATATATTAAAGGTACAAATGCATGGGGAGATGCCCATTAACCCCCTTTGTTTATAAAGTGATATAGCAATTAGGTAGTGTTTCATAGTGTTTCATCTTTAGAATAGACCCCCCTAAAATCTTGTTAGTTTCTGCAAGAGGACGCTTGATGTTGATACCAGTGAGCAAGGAAACAGGTTCATCAATGTTAACAAAATGAAACCCAGGAAATTTCTTGTTGTTCGTATGGTGGTGGGGTGGGGAATGAGTATATGGTCTCACATGGGTAGCAAGAGCATCATAAAGGAAACAACGAAAAAAGTGAGATTTTATGAGAACGGGAAAAAAGTTGAGTGAGCCATACCTTGGACTCAGCATCTTCAAATCATATAATCTCAGATTCAGCACTGTTGTCAAATGTCCTTTCTCAGTTGCAGGTTATACCACTCAAGTCCATATATAATACCTTTTCGTTTGTTTTGTCTACTGAGCGAGATTTTTTTTTCCTACTTTGGACTTGCTAGTGATTGAGTAAGTTGTATAACAACAATAACGTGAATAAGCAACATAAAAATCTATAGATATTTGGATAGGGATGTGCCCCGATTCAGGTTAATGTCCTAATAGACTGATATTTTGTTAGCTGGATCCATCTAAGACTAATTTGTTTTTGGTCTAAACCGTTGGTTGGAGGCAATCTTACTTAAATTGGATAGAACTATTTGGATAGTAAAGCTCTATCTTCCAAGTTTTATCACAACTAAGTATCCAAGGCTCAAACTCAAGACCTTTAGTTAAATTAGGACAAGACCTTGTCAACTGACATGCACGCTCATTGGTATCTAAGACTAACTTTGAGCGTAAATGGGTTAAATCTTTTTTAAAAATATTTTTCCAAATAAAAATTCATAAACACTACTATAACCATTCATAAGGGTGAGGTATAGTGCTAAGTGAGCCACTCAAGAAGAGGATAAAGTTTAAGACCTTAGAAAAGATAATTGTTGTGAGGAGCTCTAAGTTGTGATAGTGTCTTGAGGGTTTAATCTCACAAAAGTGTCTGCAGAAATGCTTTAAAAGCCCCCAAAAGAAAAAAAAAAAAACATTCTTACACCCCAAATATTAATCAAATTTAAACCCAAACTTTAAGTTCAACAAATTAAATATTGATTTGCATAAATTTAAAAGAAACTAAATATAAAAATCTAAATTAAAAGTCTTAAGTGTCAAAGTTTAACACATTAAAAGTGATTAAATGTAAGTTCCAATTTTTCAACCAAAAACAAAAAACAAAAAAGGTAAATAAGTCAACCTATTTAACCTGCAGATTAAACAATGCAAGCTTAAAAAATGAATTAATTTAAATGTGGCAAGATTTTTAAAGTCTAATCCACCTTATTTTAAAGAGTAAATGAGCTAGCTGACAAATTTGACCCATTTTAACAACTTTGCTTCGTGGCTCAATGCCAATGAAGCCTTTCTTCATATGTTAGGTTTGGGTAAATTCATTCTAACACTTTAAAAAAAAATAAAGAATTATCATAGGTGTCCCATAACACCCTACTAGATTATTATTAGTTTGCCGAATTTATTTATTTTGTTTAATTATTTACATTTATTAATCAAGGTCCATCTAGGGTGTGTTACTAATATAAGGAAATCATTCCAATGAATTTTATTTTTTCTCAAATAATGGTGAGTTACAGTCTGTTTATTCATCCTTTAAACTAACTAGGACATATATATACAACTCTATAGTCATGCCCACTAATTAGATACATAAGATAAAATTAACATATATAGTCTATAATTGTTGAGTTTCCTACTGCTCCTTGACCTTCAAGAATATCCTGATGTTGCCATCACTTTGCATGTCTGAAAACACCAAAGAAAAATCATCATGACATATGAAATCTTAGTAGGAGACGGTGCTTCCAAGGGTTTGTCGGGCACCCAAAAACTCCCAAGTTTATATACGTAGATTTAAAATAAAGAAAAAATAACAAACAACACACTATGGCAGGTATAACAGCAGGTAATTATGAAATTAAAATAGATAAATAATTCAAGGCTAAATGGAAGATAAAGTAAACTCAATAAAAAATGCAATAGATAGAATTAAATATGTTGATTGCATGGTATGTCATAAGATGCACTTTTCTTTAATTTATTGAGTGTTTCTACTTTTCTTTAGCTCTATAAGAGGGAATCCAGATGGCAAAACAACGATATGACGAGAGCTCTCCTTTTAGGGCATCCCTTGAGTCAAATCCAACATCATAACCATAGGGCCTTTGCCTTAATATCCATGGTCATTCTCAACATCATATCTGTAAGGCCCTTGCCTGGATACCATTTCAACCCATGTGACCCTTGCTTTGGTATCACGCGATTGTCCTCAACAAACCAAAGAATCATATCTTTTATAATTTCTCAAGTCACTTTCTTATGTATGCACATTCACACATTCACCATGCCATACTATGAAGTCCACACATATGCTAATGCATGGCATATAAATAACTCATGAAATTATGTCATGTCTCACATGTCATGTGGATTTAAAATCACATGCATTCTAATCATAAGCACATGTATATGCATGAAAATGCTTTATGGCCAACTATACAAAATTAATCACACACACAATATAAGATTATGGTAGGACATTATCTTGGTTCCCAAAATTTTGTCTTGGCCGAATGCTCTCTCTCTTTGTTTATGCTTGGAAAGTTTTCTTTATCTTTTGCTAATTGGTCTCATAACTTATTATATTTATTCTAATCCCTCATAACTAAGGAAATTCACTCTTTACGTCCTGATTATCTTATTGGGCCAAAACATATACAAAAAAGTTACACAATAGCAGAAGTTACTCAATTGTTATTAACATTATATCCAAAAATTAGGCCAAAATTCACAGATTTAATATGGTGGCAAAATTAAGCTACAAAAAAAATTATAATTTTTTGAGACCTATTTTTATTTTTCTTGAATTTTTTATTAAATTTCAGTCTCTTTAAAATTAATTAAAAATTACTAAATAGCCTAGAAAAATTCTAATAAATTTTCTACTAGTTAGTTATATTCTTTAAGGTCAAACTAGCAAAAAATAATTTTATTAAGACCTATCTATAATTTTTAATGAGTTCTCGAATTTATTCCTTTATCTAGAATTATTGTTACATAAAACTAAGGGATTAATTAGTTTAATATACCTTATAACTATCACTGTAGTTTTGGATTATCTCAAATTAATTATGTGTCAGTTTATGGTTTTAACGGGATGCTACATGTCCTCTACTAGAGACAATCGTTCTCTTAACACAATCGAGTATTAAATATAAGCACATCTCCCAATTAGGAATTGAATCATGGTTAGCTACTTGTGGGGGACTAGCCCCTTTTGCTAGACCCAGCTCCCGCCCATTCTTACACTTATTTGTTTAAAAAGAAAAAAAAAGTCACTTTTAGTATTCTATTCTCATATTTCAATGTAATTTAAAAAATTAATATTCTATTTTATTATTAACTACCACATAACAGAATTTCAAATCATATGTTCTGGTCTAATGTAAGTGGGGTGCTTACATATATTTTAATCTTTAATCTTTACTACCCTTGGGTAGTCTGATCTAGGAGTGAGCTCGTCAGCTTAACTCGTGACCATCGTCACACAAACTAACCTACAAGGGGATTCACGTGCCTCTAGTCTTGGAGGGATCTCATTTTGGTCACGTGCCTTTAAATTGAAGGGATCTCTTCTGGTCACGTGCCTCAAGAATAGAGGGATATCATCTGACCACGTACCTTCAATGTAGAGGGATCACATCTGACCACGTGCCTCCAAGGTAAAGGGATCTCATAGTTTTAGCTGCCTTCATAAGGAAGGGATTCAATGTGCAACTGCCTCCAAGTGAAGGGATTCACATTTATCTTATTTAACTGCCTTCACAAGGAGGGATCTCATAACTGCCTTCACAAGGAGGGATCTCATAACTGCCTCCAAGTGCAAGGATTCACATTTAATATATTCATGTCCTTTCATTCTCATAAATAGTCATGCATAAACATACTGAATGCACTCATACATATGCTTCACCATTTACTTTCATATACCTCATATCATACTTAAATCATTCTAGCATATAGAATTTCCACATACATATTCATAACATACAAATGCTCATAGCCTCTTTACTATTCTACCAAAAAATCAGCAACATAACGGATCATGTCTTCCTTCCCATGAATAGTGTCGGTTTCAGCAAACAGTCAGTCAGAGTAAGAGATCAAATATAATGCATTCATCTTTCAAGCACCAACATGGAATTGCAACACTTAGGCTTTACTTGAACTCATTTGTGAATTAAGGTGCCAAATCCTTTAACTTTAGGAATCTTGCTCATATTCTTCAACTCTGCCCATTTTTAGAAATTAAGCCTTAAATTCATCTTAACCCATTTTGATCTGAATTTCGGATATGTCAAAGTGTTATGTGTCTATTTTCTTACCTCTTTGGTCCCATCTAGTTTTGATAAATATAATACAAGTTACTTATGTTTTAACCTGGCCTGTCCTGTGGCTGGCTAGAATTACACACCTAAAAGTAAAAATCTACTAAAAATAGAAAACAGGTCCAAATCATACAAAATTGGTGTCAAAGCTAACAGGACAAGCTTTCATTTGCAATAAGTTTCATTTCATTTGCTTTAGTAGAGATCAAGTTATAAGCCTCGAAATTTGACCTTCCTGAACTGCCCTGCTTGGGCTTGGTTTGGATATAGGGAAAATTCCTCGAACCACTGGGAACAAATGGGACCTTAACTAACTCAGAAATTTTGATGGGATATTCTCCTATGTGTAAACTTTCTAAAAAAGTTGGTTTCACTCAATTTGGAGTTGTGTAGGGTGAGTTACACCCTTCTCAATTCACACTGCCCGAATGAAAGTCCTGATTCTTAGGTCAAACTTCAAAAATTCATATCTCTCTCAATACTAATCCAATGGCCTTATATTATATATGTATGGAAAGCCCTGAATGTCTACTTTCATATAAAAATAGCTACATCAAATTTTAACAGCGGCAGGTAGAGCCGTACTCTCCACCATACGGACTGCCATGGGGCTTCTCACTTAGGCAGCATCCCAATCCTCCACTTCTCCAAGTTTTTCTTCTTCTAACTTTAATTCCAACTCAATATTTCATATTAATTCAACCATAATACATTATATACATTTAATATATCATCAAATACATGAAGAAGAGTGAAATTTCATACAGCCACAGTTTAGAGAAGTTAAGGACAGAAACTGAATCCTATCTTCTTTAGGTGTGATCTTGCTGAATTTGAGTTTGGATTGATGGAACCTTGACAAAGCTTGGAGATTTGATGGAGTAGGTTGAGAGGAGAAGAGAAGAAGAAGGCTGGAATAAGGGGGAGAAGGAGGTGCAAGTCAGCAAGAAGTGAGAAGAAAAATCTGACTTAAATAGACGAGGGTAGTTCGAATTGTGAGTATTGATTGGTTGAAATTTTGTGAGTGAAGTTCAGCCATGTCTCGCTCTTTTGTGGCTAAATTATTCTCCATGTCACCTAATGAAATCAAAACTCGTCTCGATTTTGCTTAAAGTTGGAACTCGTGCCCATCTATTTGAAACTTGGAGATGAAATCGGATATCGGAAATATTGTTTGGTTTATTCGAAACTTGGAAGCAAAGTCGTATGTCGGAAATCATGTACAACTTATTTGAAACATAAGGTCGGAGGTCGGAAATCATACAACACACATTCACCTTAAAATCGAAAGTTAAGGACAAGAATGTGAAACCTAAAATACTTAAACCCGGAAGTCGGGGATGTTAACGTAAACTTGGAAGTCGAGAACTAGGATGCTTTAAAACTCTTGTTACACGAAATTCTAAAACTCGGTCCAGGATTAATCTCGGAGATCGATTCTAAGCATAATACTGGAAATCGGGAATCAAAACCTTAACTTATATAATCTCGGAACTCCCAATTTAATCTCGGAAGTTGGTCATAGGTAAACTCGAGAACACCAATAGAAATGAAAAGCTCTTGGGAATAAACTCGAAGATCAGAACTCGTGTAAAATTTTGATCGAACTTGGAGATCAACTGAAAGATCTGAACTCATGTCCATTCTAGTTGAGTTCAACCCTAAAGTCAAAACTCGTTACATTCAACCCGGAAGTCGGTGCTTGTGACCATTCTGTTAAATTATCAACTCGGAGATCGGAAATCAGTCTAAGTCATGCCCATTGTATTTGAAACATGGAAATAAGGTCGGCTATCGGAAAATCATGTAACTTGGAAATAAAGTCAGATATCGAAAATCACGTCCATTTTGTTTGGACCTTGAAGGTTAACTCAGAAGTTGGAAAATGTGAAATTCGAAGATGAAGTCAGAACTCGGAACTCGTGGTGGATGTTACAATAGACATTTTTTTCCTTGGTATTATTATCAATCAGAATATAAAATCATAAAAATAGTAAAATGCAAAAAAATGAAAATGGAATTGAAAAAAAAAATTAGAGAATCAAAATTTTGGTTCAATTTTGTTTACTTGAATGATGTTACATACTTGTTTTGGTAAGTCTTACCATTTTTTTTAATCTAAAAACTACCCTTATTTACAAACCAAAAAAAAAAAAATCGCAATTTTTTTAACTGAACAGAAAAAATAATTACTATGCGTTTCAAATTATTTGGGATTTATGAAATTATTAAAATATCCACTTACATGAAAATTTTTGATATTTACAATTTTTAAACGTAATAAAAAGTGATTTTATGGATATGAATTATGTTAATACTTTTTGCAACTGTTACTTAAATTATGATTTTTTTTTTTAACATTTGAGTCATATATTAAAAAATTAAGCTTAGAAATTATTTTTCATATATAAAAGAATTGACTGTAATTTGATGACAAAATTAAAAGATTAAAAATATAAATATATTAAAATAATTTTTTCGTTTCTTTCAAATATAATTTTATAAATGTGATTTTCTTAGGACCTTTAAGATGACTATTACTTGTTGCAGGTAAAAAAAGAATGAAACTATTTTAGTTAAATAAATTAAAGTAAAAATCGATAAACGAAAAGAAAACATAAATAAAGGAAGAAAATATAACCATAGAATTAAATATTTGATTTAAATTAATAAAATTTAATCATGTATATATATAATAATTAAGCATAAGTAATAAAAAATTGACTTATTAAAGAAATAAATGTAATAAAAAGTATTTTAAGTAATTAAATTTCGAAATTATTACGAAAAAATACGAATAAATAGATAAAACTGTCAATCAGACATCCAAATATTGCACGACTATTTTGTATTTTAGAGAGGGATGAGCAGCAGGGGCAGAAAACGACAACAATAGCTGCAAACCACTCGAGCTGTAGCATTTTTCTTTGTTGAAGGTTTTTTTTTTTTTTTCGCATTAAAAGTTCGCTGTAACTTTTTCATAAATATATCTCTTAAACCGAGTGCATGTTTTAGCACATGTCAGCCCGTAGCTTTTGCTGGTGGTCCACTACATAACCAACAAATCCCCAATATTACGTTGATAAATGACCGAGATTTATGGAATCAGTTTAATTAATAAATTAAAAGGCATTTCCGTGTTCAACGATAGATATATATATATATATAGAGAGAGAGAGAGAGAGAGAGAGAGAGAGAGAGAGAGTTTAGAAACTCAACCCAACAGGCCATGGTCAAGGGGAGCAAGAGTAAATAAAGAGTTTAATTGGTATGAATTGATAGTGTAAAATTATTTTATATTATCAATTAATAAAAATAAGGGAAAATGAGAAATAATGGTGGGTCTTTCATTATAATGAATAGTTATTTATGTGAATTGATACTTTTCATTATTTTTATTGATTGATAATATAAAATTATTTTACACTGTTAATATATTTAAATTGAATTCATAAATACATAAACAATAAATAAAAGAGTTTAATTAAGGTACACTGACAATGTAAAATTTTTTTACACTGTCATCTAATCAAAACTTTCCATTTGCATGACCATTCAAGTAGTGGATGATTATATCAAAGATTTTTACTGATATGGTAATATATGATTGGATATCTATGTAAAAAATTTTTATACTGACAGTATATTCAAATTAAATCCTAAATAAAATATCATGTATAACATCGAATAAATAAATTAACCAACATGCTTGTATGATGTAATAATGTCGGAGGGAGATTCCATCTTTTATAAGAATATTTATTGTTATCTCCCAAGTTTGAATTATAAGTGTGTACGGAGTGGTTTGATTGGAATTTAACGAAATATTTAAATTAATTTAATTTAATTAATTTAATTTTAAAATCTTTTTATTAAATTTGAATTAAATTAACTTGATCAAGATTGAGCTAGTTTAGTTTAAGTTATTGAATTCAAATAATAAATTAATTAAAATTTATAAATTTTTATTTTTGTGATAAACAAATAATAATATAAAATTTGATTATGAAATATTTTATAATAGTTTAGATAAGCAAATGCTTTAAATAAATGTGAAAAATAAAAATAAAGAGTGATTTAATTATTAAATTTTAAGTATAAAATTTTACAATCTTAAAAACAAAACTAAAAAATATATATTTGATTAAGTGAGTATTTAGTTTCTAGTTGAATAACATAAAAGAAAAAATTGAACTAATAATAATGTTCTAACTTGTTTTCCAGCTTCCGAGGAGTTCTTCATTAGTCCTAGCCATTCACGACTTTCATAGGAGACTTACAAAGAACTTTGATACTTAATTTAGAACAAATTTCACATGGATACAAGCGAAAATGAATTTGTTACTTACCTTCCTTCCTGAAGGAGGATCCTATTTAAAATTGAGGATCAAGTCCCAGAAAAGCTTGGGTGCTATTGTGGTTTGATTTTGAACTTCCCTAAGGATCTCAACTTGAGATTGTGCGTGTTGCACAGCACTTGGAGGAGGAGGCGCACTTCTTCAAGTTAAAGGTTTATGACCTTAGGAAGAGTGACCTAGAGGAATTAGAGGAGCTGAAGACAGCACATGTGAAAAAGGTGTAGTCTTTGACTAATAAGGTCAAGAAGGCAAAGGAGGGTCACTCCTCCAACACGAAATAATGGGCAGCCAAGTAGAAGAAACAATCAAAGATAATTTAGTAGCTAGAAGAGAGGGCCAAAGAGGAGAAAAAGCAATACTTTCGTACTCTAAAGGAGATAGAGGAAAAGGAGTCTGTCTCGAGGCCTAGCTTGAGGGTTTGCAAGATGTTGACTAATACTTGGCTGGCTTCAATCAGGTCCTGGAGCAAGTTTGAGTTATTTATCCAAACTTGGATGCTTCTGCCTATGATCCCTTTAAATTTATACAAGGGAACCAGTTAGTGCATAACACTCTAGCCCAAGATTGCATGCATGATCGGACTAATCCTGTGGATGAGATTGAGTTGATCAATCCCACGGAGCTCACACCATCTCGAATTGAGTTGACTTCTAATGCCAATAAATGTTGTTGATCCTTGTGGCTTCTCCAAACTTACTTGTATCTATATTTCTTTTGTTGGAAACTCTATAATGCACATTTAATATTTGAATGAGCTGTTCTATTCTGTCATATCTCATTCTTCTTAGCCATGTTAGTAGAAGTGTAAATTTGTATCTTCACACTGCAATTTTTCCAAGTTGTGCTCAGTTTAGATGTAGGTAACCAATGCTCAGTGATGGTTATATGCTCATGTTATCCTTCATAATACGATAAAATTTCTTCATGCTATTCTCAATACTAGCACCTTTAACTCTTGGTGTTCAAACTCTTGGACTAGGAATTCAACTTAACCTTTATTTCAGCTAAGGTTTAATTCTACCTAACCATATTTTCAGTTAATGTTTAATTTCACTTAACCTTCTTCGGCTAAGGTTTATTCTTGCATAGCTTTCTTTCTTGCTAAGACTTAATCTCACTTAACCTTAGTTTTAACCTTAGTTCTCGACTAAGAATTGGTTTCCACTTAACCTCAATTCTCGGCTAAGGTTATAATTTGCTTAAACTTAATTCTCATCTAAGATTGTAACACATGGATATCATGAAATAAAAATTCTATTCAAAATTTGATTAGTACATCAAAGGAGTCCAGTGAGCTCTCTTCATTCTCAACCTATGCGAGTTGTGCCTCTTTAAAACCTCTAATAGAAAAAGTCAATAGGAAAAAAATCCATAAGAGAAAAAAGAGTGTACCAACTTGCATAATTTATGGAAAATGGATCAATTATAATACTGTCCCAATGAGGATGCATTCCAAGGGCTCAGGAATTCTTGTTTTTCCAATGTAACAATTCGATAAGCTCATTTTTCTGAGCTTCTAAACAATCTAGTAAGCTCCTTCCCAATTAGGTGCTAACTTTTTTTCTCCTCGAGGCTTTCTCTACATCTCAATCTTCTTCAGTACTAAGTTTCCTTCTTCAAAACTCTTTGACATCACCCGCTTGTTGTATCCTCTTGCAATTTGCAACTTGATGCCTTCATCTTTTATCTAAGCTCTTTCCTTTTTTTCCTTGATCAAGTCTAACTTAGCTTTTCGAATGGCTTCATTATTTTATTCATCTATTGTTGTGAATCTTGCACTTGGTTCAACAATTTTTATAGGAATCATAGCATCTAACCTATACACCAACCTATGGAGTTTCTCTAATAGAGGTTTGTGGTGTAGCGTGACAAGCATATAACACTGTTGGTAACTCCTTGACCCAGATGCATTTTTCTTTCTCCAGTCTCTTCTTAGGTCCATCAAGAATAATTTTATTCGCTACCTTTACTAACCTATTTGTGTGTAGGTGCTCAATAGAGGTGAAGAGCTAGGATATTTCAAGCCCATGGCAAAGTCTCTGAATCTCCTACTCGAAAATTAGGTGCCATGGTCACTCACCAGCTGATGTGGAGCACCATACCTGCATATGATTCTTCACCATACAAACTTCCTCACCTTTTTACTCATGATATTCGAGAAGTCTATCTGACAAAGTAGTCAATGGGTACCACCAAGTATTCAACTGTCTTGGTGCTAAGGGGAAAGGTCCAAGGATATCAATTCCCCACTTTTGGAATGGTCAGCTTACTTTTAAGCAATAAAGTTCCTCAGAAGGGGTGTGTTGTAATTCTGTAAATCTTTGACATTTGTCACTTCTTCATGAATTGAAAGCAATTTCTTTTCATGGTGAGCCAAAATAAACTAGCCCAGAGCACTTTAGCCACCAAAGCTCACCTACCAGCGTGATTTCCATAATTCCTTCATGGAGCTCATTGATAACACTCTTAGCTTGCACTTTATCGATGCACTTCAATTCAAGAATGGTTAGGAACATCTTCGATGGAAGAGATCTCTTGCAACTATAGTATAAAAGCTAGCTGCTCTCTTTAACTTCTTTGCTTTCTTTTCATCCTCAAGGAGTATTCCCCAGAATAAATAATCTTTAATTGGCTACTACAAACTCTCCTTGTTTCTTCTATTGAGCATATGACTTCATCGTCCTTGTTAATGCTTGTTTTAGTGACTTTTTCCTATATTATATTTTGGTATATGGACATTATCTTAATTTGGTTTTTTTTTAGTATCTTTCTTTATTTGTGATATTCCTTTATAAGCATATTTTTGTGAAAAACTCATGCTTGAACTTATCCTATAGTAGTGTCCTACATGTTTTAGATCCTGGTACAGGTCAAAGTTAAAATGCTTCAGCCAGGTATAGTCTTACTTCATCTTGGTGAGCCCAACACATATCCTCTAGACCTCTTGATATTATATCTATGGTTAAAATATGTTTTGGATATTTTGATATATAAGAACTCTTGGTTATCCTCCATTGGCTATAGGCAAGATCTTGCTTCCTATGTGCCCACTCTGATGTTATGATGTTGATGTATTTTGTTTGTATGGTGCATTCTGAGATTGCACTTTTAATTTTGTTGCTAGATTATATATTATGAACTATTATCAAGAAATTTTATGTATTTTGGGATGTCCCTATAAACCATAGACAGGGACATAGACATAGGACATGACATATACACTGATAAGGAGACACACACATCATAAAATTAAGGACACAAATATATAATTAAAATTTAACAAAGATTCATGATTCATATAAAGTCAAGATTTACAATACTTTCAAATATTTATAAATGTCAAACTACTAATTTCCGTTACTTTCTAAACCCCTTTCAAAAAACATGGATCATTCTTAATCTACATCATGTGCACTTTCTATTTCTAAGCCCCTTTCAAAAACCACAGGGCATCATTTCTATTAACATATCAGAAAAATTCGTAAATGAACCAGTCACATACAAGTATATGTACATCAAAAAGACTAACTAAAGTGATCATCTAAGGATTAACTTTATTTCCTTCTTTGGCATAGATTATGCTTTCTAACTTTCGCTTATCAAGAGGAAGATTAGCATCTTCTAGGATTCCATGATCTTCATCAATTGGTGAAAATTTGTCTCTCACAACTCTCGCAACATACCACATTATTGTTTCTCCTTTCTTATAGTAGGGAGTTTTTCCTGAAATGAGGCAAAGATTAGTATGGACAAATATCAAATTCTTAGCACGTTTGGGTTTCATCTTACTCCTTAAAAGGGAATGGATATAAGAGCAAGTGCTCCAATTTCTTTCACAATAAGAGGATGAAGAGGGTTGTCTAAGTAGCTTAAGAGCAATCTTTTGAATATTTGGAGCATGAACACCATGAATTAGCCACCAAGCTTTTTGCATCAAGCACCACTATATCATTTTAAAGAGTCACAATTATCAAATCCCTCTTTACTATCTGAAACATTAGCAAACTTCGAGTTCACTTTCTCCTATTTTCCGCATTAGGAAAGTATCTCTTCAAGCATTTCACTCTCTCATTAGTGAGCTCCACATCTTGATGAGGAGGAACTTGTTTGGAGCCTTGTCTTGGACATTGATGGCTATAATACCTATATAATTGAGAAGAAAAAATATTATAGATTATTCAAGGTTTAATTAATCTGCATATCCCTATAGTTTGACTCAATTTTCAATTAGATCCGTATAGTTTACAAGTTTTCAATCATGTATTTACGTTAAATAAATTTTTGTAATCAATTCTCTACAACAATCCATTGTTACAAAATTTCCGGTTAGTTTGAATAAATTTTTATATTTGAGCTTAAAAATTGAGCAAGGACCTAACAAACTATATGAAATTTTAAAAACTTTTGTAATATTAGGTTGCTCCAAGGACATGATTACAAAAATTTATCCAATATAGAGACCTAATTAAAAATTTTTAAATTATAGAGATCTAATTTAAAATTTGATCAAATTATAGGGATTTACTGATTAATTAAACCATATTCAATCATCTCTAATCGGCTAATTGAAAGGAAAAAAAATTCTAAATTTAAATATCCACCTTGGGTTTAATGAATGTGTGAAATAATGAAGAGATGTACTATTTTTTTTGTCCAATGCCCAGTTACAACATTGTAAAAGGTTGATGCCTCATTTTCATCATTTTTGTTTTTTTTTACTATGGCCTTTTTCTCCATCTCATACACTAAATGGAGTGTAGGTGCATCCATATCAGTACTTTGTAGGACATTGTAGCTAGGATTAGTGAAAGAAAGGATGTAATCAACCTTTTGTCACCAACTATTGTTGTATATATATGGGTCTTAGTGTGTTTCAAACTTAGTTTGCCTATATATATTTTAGCTAAAAAAGAAGTCTCACATTGCTTATGAAAATGTTTTAATAAGCATTCATATATGATGGTACTTAATCAGTAAATACCTTATGGTATTAAGATAGCATTGTGGAGTTGGGCCTTAGTTATATACACGCGCCCCCCACCCCGTCTCGTCCGCTCGCGTGTGGGCCTGCCAAGCTTTTACTACTCGTACAAATTTTTATTTTTATTTTATCCAAATTTCCTTTTCACCGTTGCAGCTCTTTAATGCTCCAACGGCTCTTTTTCTGACCATTATCCAATAGCTCTTTTTCAACGGCTATGTTGCAACATCTCTTTCCTGACTCTATATAAAGCCCATTGGATAGCCTAAACAGTATGTACACCAACCATCTCATCTCTTTCTCCTCCCTTCTACACAAAAGAAGTCACCCCCATTGTTTTTGCTGCATTTTTGGTTTCTGCAAGATTTGTTGCTCAACGTACTAGGAACATCATGTGAACGAATTTCTGTGGAGATCCACGTCTAATCTTGGAGGGTTAACCATCAACGCCATTCCACTAAGCATATCTTTGGGTAAGGCGAAATTAAACTCTTAAGGATAGTACTTTGCACGATTCATGGTAATTTTGTTCCACTACTCTTTTATTGTTGCTATCATGCTGTTCTTATTTTCTATTTTTGCAAAGCGAAAATACTATTGTTCTAAATTATTTTACAACTATCACTCAAAATCTTTTCTTTAACAAATTTAACCCTCCCAACATCATCTTCCTTATAGGAAGAACACTTTTCACTTATAACCATCTCTTGGAGTCCATGTTTCAAAAGTTTAAACCTCTTGAGCTTCATAATTATAGAGGCAAATCGTGTTAGAGTAGCGTTAAGAAACAATGGTACAATTTCATTAAAAATGGATAACTTCATTTGACGATTCATAATGAAGTTTTTTCTTTATTATTATTATAAAAGAAGCATCTTGAGCAACTTGCGTAATCCAAGAATAGTCTTAATAAACAAGATTGTTCTTCTTCATGTTCTTAGATGCACAAACGTTACTCAAGGCAAGATTAAGAGTATGGACAACACAACGAGTCCAATAATAGTAGAAAGTTTAGTCTCAATCAATAAACCAGCCTACATACAAATCGGTGCATTGTTAGTCACAATTTGCACTACATTTCAGATACTAACTTCTATAATCATATCTCTCATTTTTTTTTTTTAGCAATAAACTCTTTGTCTTTGATCTCATTTGAACAATATATGACCTTTAGAAACAATGGTCCACTTTCAGTCACAATTGTAAAATTAAGAAGAGGCCTTCCTTACGAATCACTCCACGCATTACTTACAATGCTCATTTCTTTTTGACTCTGTATTTTTTATTGGGTTTAACATCTGCTCTATACACTCCCTTTTTTTTTTCAAGTAAACTTGTCCTTAACTTATTATAGTCTGGAGGAACATAGCCACCAATATAATTATTAGAGGCATAAGAAAAAGTTTTGATAAAATGAAGATTTTTTGCTAGATGAAATGGCAGCTTAGAAGAGTAAAACATTCTAATAATATCTAAATCTAGAGTTTCTCTAGCTTGCATACGGAAGGCATTCTCTAAAGTTCAAATAGCCCTTCTTTTTCTTGAATCAAGACAACTTGTACTTTCTTCAACAATAGCAAGATTGTTAGATTGACCAGATAGGGGTGGAAGAGGAATAAGTTTTGGCTTTGCACTTTCTATCAACAATATGGTTTCTTTATTTAATTTTTTGAGTTCATGAAGCTTTGAGGCTATACTTTTCTAACATATTCAAATTCCCTTCCAAAAATTTTCAATAAGCGTGCTCTCACTCTAATGTAGTTAGGGGTGCTTGCGGTGCGATTTGAATTGGTTTTAAGCAAAAAATTTATCCGATCCAAATAATAAAATATATAGCTGTTTGAATTGGATCGATTTAGTTTAGATTTTAAATCTAATTTATTCCAAACCAATCTTTTGCGGTTTAGATTGGATCGGTTTAATCAATTTTTTATAAAAGAAAATTTTAAGTTTAAAATATTATAAATATAAAATAACTTAAATTAATAAAATAAATTGATAAAAATAAAAATAAAAATGACTAATGTAATATGCATAACATGATATTTAAATGAAAATGACATACAAATATAGAAAATAATGTGATAAATTAAAATTATTATAAGTAAAAGTATAAAATTAAAAATAAAAAATTATATTAAATGGTATTATTCGATTTGAATTGGATTGGATCGGTTTTAAAAATTAAATTCGAAATCCGATCCAATCCAAATGGTTTATAAAAAATAAGATCCAATCCAATTCAAACTTTTGCTGTTTTGATCAATTTTCAATTTGGATTGGATTGGTTTAGCAGTTTTGATTGGATTGGATGGGATTTGAACAGTTCTAAATGTAGTAGCCTCTAAATCAAACATAACAAAATCTGCACTCAAACTTGAAGTACCCAATCCTCCAACTTTATTTTTCTTCACTACAAAATTCCATAGAGGCTATTCTGGATTCTCTTTATTTTTATTTTTATCACCATTAGCACTCGTCTATAATAGTTTCCTACAATAATTTCATAATAAAAAATAATGATTTTCAAAACATTAATTTCAAATGAGGTAGAATCACAACGTATAGCAGAATTAGATTGGAAGAGACTAGAGAATTCAGAGTCACTACAAACTAAGAATCCTTGTAACTAGAAATTGGAAAGTATAGCCTTACCTCTTCAAGAGCAAAGCAACAACAGGGAAGTAGGACTGGGCTGTCTTTTTCCATATAAAGGAAGAGTAGTGGAGGAACAATGGCAGCGAAAGAGCAATGGGTGAGATAGAGCAGCAGACGCGGATGAGCAACGTGCATGAAAAAGAAGCGGCACGTGCGAAGCAACGACACGCAGAGGAGCAGCGGCATGTGGAAGAGAACCGCTTGGAGCAACGACGCATGAACAAGCAAGCCGCACAGAGTCGTGGCACACGCAGAGATGTGACACGTAAAGGAGCAGCGTGCGGAGGAACAGCAGGTGCGAACAAATTGACAACGAAGCAATGGGTTGCTGTTGTCTTGACAGCTCTTTGAATTTTGAGATGAAGAGAAAAAATCTCAACTTTTTTACCTAAATTTTTTATTATTTTTCTTTCTGGTCAATTTTTTTATGACTTTAAACTTGGTTTATTTTTTTCTTTTGGGTCAAAGGGCTCATTAGGCTTGGTCCATCTCAAGCAAATGATAAAAAAAATGCACTTGGTCTGTCTGGACCGTATTTGGGCTGTGTCCCCAAAATCAGATTATTTTTTTGATATGAACACATATAAACATTTGTCAGACATATGTTACGTAGGTGTCTAGCAAACATCTATGTCGCATGGAGAAATTCTTACATGGTTCGGGAGCATTACGTAATTATGCTTCCGACCAATCATATAAGTATATTTTCATAGGATTGTGTATTAGTGGTAGATCTTATGTAAAATACACTTATATGATTGATCCGGGAGCATAGCCACGTATTGCTCCCAAACCATATAAATATTTCTCATGTCTTATATGTGTTAGACACATGCACATGGTGTGTCCTGTTCTTTCTACGGATGTCTTAATATTAGGGGACACCCTATCAAATTTTCTGTAAGAATCAATGTTATTGGTTAAATGTTAGTTACTGCTCTCACCTTGTTAGAACTATTTTTCACAAAGCTGATTCCTCTCCCATGTAGCAGAGCATACTCATGGTTGGCCTCTTTAAACTCCTCAAGTCATGCAAATTCCATGCCCAACTGAAAATTGTTTGCACATATCTTGGCTTCTATATTGTGGGTACATGGGTCTTCCTTTAATATCAGAGTCTGACCCTCACCTTCACTGTGCAGTTCATCACTTTAATAATCAGATTCTAAAATATTCATATCATCTTCTATTGGAGGAGCAAGGCTTGAATTGTCTATACCATATCCATCCATTTTCCTTTTTAGGAGCATTTGTCTCCTTTTTGGAACCAAAGCCTTCTCTATGAATTTCGAATTTTTCTCATTATCTTCATCATTATTTCTGCATCTATTCTCAATAACTTTCTCCTTGCCTTTCTTCAAGTGCTTTTTCTCGTTTGCAGGCATATTGTCTTTAACGACTTCTTCAATGTACAATTCAAAGGAATCTTGCTTAACCCTCTCTTCATCACTATCATCAAAGTGTATATCCTTGCAACTACTACCTGAAGATTTGGAGCTATCATACCCATCCTCTTCCTCGCCTTCATTGTCCCATTCTATAAGCTCAATCAATTTCATAGGGACTTCATAATTAATATTACTTGTTACTTACCAATGGCACATAATCTGGCACATTATGCTCTATGTACAAGTTAATTACTTTAGCTTTAGTTTGCATAGCAGCAGTTGACATTTCAGGCAGTGAGCTTTAAACTATTTTCCATGCTTGAACCAGGTGCTTTCCACCACATTCTAACAGAACCATTATGGCCAAGAGATTTTACAAGATCCATGCCACTAAAGTAAGACCACTCATCAATGTCAAACCCACCCATTCTAGTTAGCTCAGCCCCTTCATAACTAACACAAGGGTTACGAATGAATCGGCCCCCGTGATGTACATTAATATAAAACTCCAATTTAGCCACTACTACTTTTACCAAAAAAAAAAAAAAAAACATCATTAAAAATTGATTAGCTATAATTTTATACTAAAAGATCGCATAACACCATGAATGCTAATGGACAACAGCTTATGTAAGCCTACACGGCAACAGTTTAGTATGCACAATGACCCTCTAAACAACCTATCATACCCATGCTCTTTACATTTGTTCTAGTTTATTTTTTAAAAAACTATTGAGACACAACCATATATATGATTCATGATATGTTGCTTGGTCATCTATCGTTGTTGAGCCTTTGCATGCTTTTTCTTTCTCTTATTTCTTCTCCCTTTCTGTAACCCTCAAAGGAATATGTGTTGCATAAACCATTTTGAGAGAAATTATTTATACCAACTTATTACTGACTTTTTATTCTTGTGTTTGTGCGTGTATTGCTGTAAATTTGGATCTATCAAAATGATGGGGAATTGCCAACTGTTGGCATATAATAAATACACAGACTTTGGTCATGGCAAACAAATTATGTAGCATGCTCCACTTCTTTTCTGAGATGATTTCCTTCAAAACAAAAAGTACCGAAAATTTGGGATTCATGATTGTGTATAGATTCAGGGAAAGGGACAAAAAGACCAAAAGTTATATTCATCCGCAGATTGCATTGACATTAAAGGAATACCATGCTACTAGAGCTTATGCATTACTTAGGAATTATTGAGGAATATGCTACTATTCTAAAAATTTCGAATATAAATAATTAACTCCTTTTTTATTTGATATTTTGTAGGGGCCACCACTTGCTGGAAAGTATGATATGGGAGCTTGATGCATGCATGAGCATTCTAAAAAGCTTGAAGGCCTTTGTCAATGATGCTTTAGACAAGGAAGCTAAAATTGTTGCACGTGGTAGAATTTTGACCTTAAATATTTGCATTGTATGTAATAAAAAAAACAAATCAATAAATAGAATTTCTCATGAACCGTGCCACTAATAGAATTGTCGTGCATTAAACAATCAAATAAAGAACTAAGGAGGCAATGACACAGATGAATTAATATTTGTTGCACAATCTCAGCTTAAAGAAAATAATAGCTGGGTAGAAGCTCCAAAACATTCCAAAAAGAGGAGGCACACAATTGCTTTGTGTAATCATATATAGATAAGTTCATCCATCTTGAATTTAATTTGAAAATTTCAAAATAAACATACCCGTACCTATTTTTACTTCTTGTTATTCTTGCTTCATGAATGTCGTCACACTATTTCAAAGCACAAGGAGTAATCAATTAGGGCTATATGAATTAAGAATTACAAGGATCGATGTTGGATTAAAATTTGTTATGGCGGAATTTTTTTTATTTTAAATGGTAGAAATTGTTAATTTCCATCTAAGATGATGTCATTTGACATGTCATAATGAAGCCATTTGAATAAAAATCGGTTAATGACAATATTGAATATAAAATTAATAAATCAAGGTATTAGTATGAGTAAATTGAAAATGCAAGGACTATAATGGATATGCATGATTAAAATATAAGGACCAAAAATTCATTTAAGCCTTAAATATTTTTTAAAATTCTGAAATTAGATATTTTGGAAATATATTTAGAGAGAGAAATATATAAGGGTAGTGGTGCTTTCTCTGATGAATTTCATTTATGGAATTCATAGTGAAGCTTGTGATCTGGACCAATAAAAGGATTACATGTGGAGTGGACCATTATGTGATGTATTGGTGATCTAATCATATATGATATACGATAATTTCTCTCTCTCTCTCCTTGGCTGCCCCCCATCACCTCCTATCTTCGTTCTCTCTTTCTCTCTCTCTCTCGCTCTTTTTATAATCACCATCAACCCATATAGATGATATAATATATTTTTTTATTCTGTCTTTGCAATCCTAATCCAAATCTTAAGATAAACACAAGTATCCATATTTTATCTAAAATACAGGATTTATGGAATGGAATTGATGCTAACAAGCTGAAAAATACTTTTTTTTTTTTTTGGTAATATTCATTATCACCTATTGATATTATTAGGGGCAGAAATATTAGATTCAACGAGGTGCATATTCTTGGGCTTTTGCTATTGTGCAAGGGTGAGGCAGTTGGATATAGTAGCATACCAGTGTACCCTTTTCAAAAGTTTCCAATATTTTAAGCATCTAAATCAATGTTTCAAAAAAAAAAAAATGGGGGTTAAGGGAGACTCACCCCTGATGTTTTTCTACACTCATGGACATTAGGCACAAAATGAATAGCAATTTGAGGTTTTGTGTAAAGTTATCTGTGCTTGCAGAAAACTGGATTTTAGCATCTGGGCATGAGTTTAAATTTTTATTTTCTTTCGATGAGGGTTAAAGTGACTAAAGTTTGGATTTTATTTTAACTTAAGGGGAGCAATATTGGGGCTTAAAGCAAGATAAGTTTGTAGTGAGTGTATTTAGAAAGGGGATAGAGAGAGTAAATACCAGTCGGAAGTAGAAGGGAGAAGGAAATGGGGCCGCTGGTAAAGATAAAGGAAAAATTTAAAATGTATTATATGTAATTAGTTTATTGATATAGCGCTCAATAGCCACTCCACAGGTAATTATTTTATTGAATCAGATCACAAGTTTCACCATAATTAGCCAACACTGAGAAGCGAGAACCCTTGTCTGATTATAAAAAGAGCGAGAGAGAGAGAGAGAAAGAGAGAATGAAGATAAAAGGTGATGGGGGGCAGCCAAAGAGAGAGAGAGAAATTATGGTGTATAGTATATGATTAATTCACCAATACATCACATAATGGTTCACTCCACGTGTAATCCTTTTATTGATCCAGATCACAAGCTTCACTATGAATTCCATAAATGAAATTCATCAGAGAAAGCACCAAGGGTAGTGGATTGAATTTACCATACTACTCTCTCTCTCTCTCTCTCTCTCTCTCTCCACTATAGGATAAAATACTTCTAGTGTTAGTTAGTTTTTTCTTTCTTTTTTCCATTCATGAAAATTGAATTTAAAATTTTACTTAAGAAGATTAAGTGCTGAACTACTTGAATCAATCAATCGTTGGTACCTCCTATTCTCTATTAAGACTCATTAATTTTATATTGTTTTCTCTCAAAGTACTATCTCTATGATCTTTAGTTTTTATATGAAAAAATATATCATTTCTCAATCATTAAATACTTATATTTTAAAATGATATAAAAAAAAAGTGATTATTAACTAAAGAATAAACCCCAATGTCACCTCTATCAAAAATATGGTAAGATAAATTGGTTCGTCCGGGGAAAAAAATGTTTCGTGGTTCCTCACCATAAAAAAATGTGGGTTAAGTTAGTCCTTTTTCAAAAAATTTATAAGATAAAATGGTCCTAAAAAATTTATAAATAATTCAAATTGATTCATAATAAAAAGTGAAATAAGACAAAAAAGTCATTCTAAAGATAATAAGGGGGGACTAACATGTCTTATACAGTTAATAGTGAGGGACCATAAGATTTTTTTTTTTTTTTTAAGGAATCAATTTGTACTATATTCAATAGGCATGACATTGGGATTTACTCTTTAACTAAATACTTGTATGAGTAAATCTGTATTTTTATTCCTGAAAGCTTTTTATTTTGATATGTTAATTCTTAAAAAATTAAATATATATATTTTAGTTATTAAAAAATTTTAGTTATAATATTTTAGTTCTTAAAAGATTAAAAAATATATATTTTAATCCTCAAAAAATTTAATCTTTTAAGAATTAAAATATTAAAACAAAAAATTTTTAGGGATCAAAGTGCATGTATTTAATTTGTTGAGGATTAAAGTGTATGTATCTATTCTTCTAAGAACTAAATTGTTAAAATAAAAATATTTCAAAAATTAAAGTGTATATATTTAATCTTTTAAATATTAAAATGTTAAAAATAAAAAATTTTTAGAAACTAAAATATAGATTTACTCTATTAATACATCATTTATGTTAGAATACTATTTTTTTATAAAATATTTTTAAAAAAAATAATATTATTTATACTCATTTTATTTAAAATATCATGTTAATTCATCCCATATCCATCCTTGATAATAAAAAAATAATTTAAAATAAAAAAAATATAATTTTTAATAATAAATAAATCAATATAATATTTCAAAATACAAATAATATTACTTTTATATGAATAAATATTCTCTTGTTTGACGGTAGACAACATCGGACTCCACCCCGAACGTCCCACAAACGTGGCTCCCTGAGAAAGGCCTTCAACCTTTCTAGAGTCCACTCACACGCACCCATGATACTTCACTTTTTCTTCTTTTCCGCTGGCTATAGCCGGTCATCCTGCCCGGTTAGCAAAACTCAACGGCTATGATTGACCCTCACCATTTGTTTTTTTTTTACCACTCTTTCTCTCTCTCTCTTCTCTTTCCCTTGTAGCCTAGACAACTCAGCTACATAAAAGCTCTCTCAGCACCCTTTTCGCGCTCTCTCTTTCTCTTTCTCTCTCTAAAACTCCTGTGCTGCTTCCTCTGGGAACTTGTGCTGTGGTGGGTCTCTGGGAGGTATGCATTGTTCTCTTCTGGGTCAATGACTCAATGCCTGTTTCAACGTTTTTGTGTTTCTAGCTTGTGTTCATTCTCATTAGCATCACTAGTTGTATATGGGTTTTCATCCTTTTCTTTTTTGTTTCAATTTTTAATTTGCGCTAATGTTATGCCTATTTGATTTTCTCTCACTAATTGAGAGCTTCATGTTTGAAACTTAGCAGCTTCTTGGTGTCATCTAATGTGGAAAAACTAGTGGCTACTTTTTATGTGTTTCTCTTCTTTGTCTTGCTTTGATGCCCCTCTTATTTTCTTGTTCTTTTGTATTTTTCATCTTTTTTTTTTCTTCTCTCTTTTTGATACGAAAAAGTTTCTTTTTTTGTTGTACCCCACATGAGGATTCATGTAGAGAGGGTTTGGTGTGTATCTATCTTGATGGTTTTGTTTTGGTTTTGAAGGACTTTCTGTTCTTGTGAGAGGGAGAGACCAAGTTCTTTAAAGAGAAGAAGGAGGGGGTGTTGTTGAAGATTGGTTAGGACTTTAAGTTTGAATTTTTATGTTAAAAGAAAAAAAAGTTTGAATAATAGATGATAATGGATCCACGGCTTCGTGGGTTTAGTGGTTCCACAAATGAAATCCGGTTTGGGGATCAGTCTTTGCCAAATCTGCAGAATCAGAGATTTGAAAATGGTTTCTTTGATCAAAGTAGTGAATTTGGTTACCTTCAGTCCAATCTAATGCCCCCAGCTAATACACCTTCTTCATCCTCGATTTTGACGCATGAGGAGCCTTCTCCGGAGGACTGTGATTTTTCTGATGCAGTTTTGAGCTACATCGGTCAGATCCTCATGGAAGAAGACATGGAAGATAAGACATGCATGCTTCAAGATTCTTTGGATCTTCAAGTTGCCGAGAAATCATTCTATGAGGTGATAGGCGAAAGGTACCCGCCTCAGCCGTTAGGAAATCATGGTCTTATTAATCCAAATAATGGGGAAGGAGATAATGATTTGTTTGAAAATTACGGTAGTGGTCTTGGTAATGATGGTGATCTCAGTAGCATTGTTACCAATAGTTCATTTCTTCGAAACTCGGGGGAAGTCCCTCACCGGAATTTTCAAGGCAATAGCATTTCACAATCATCTTATAGTTCTTCAAATAGTGTAATAAGTAGTGTGGAAGGACCTGTGGAATCTCCAAACAGTATTCTTCAGGTCCCTGATATGAGCAGTGAGAGTCAATCTATTCTGCAATTTCAGAAGGGTGTTGAGGAGGCTAGTAAGTTTCTTCCAAGTGGAAATGGGCTCTTTGCCAAATTGAATGTGGCCAATTTGTCACCACTAGAGCATAAACTGGGGACTAATGCATTGTCTGTTAAGATGGAGAAGGATGAGGGGGAGTCTTTTCTTGCTGGATCCAAGGGAAGAAAGCATTCTCACAGGGAAGAGGTTGATGTTGAAGAAAATAGAAGCAGCAAGCAAGCTGCAGTTTACTCAGAACCTACACTGCGGTCAGATATGATTGATATGTTCCTGCTTCATAGTGCAGGTGATGGTAAGAAACATTATATGGCTCGTCGTGAGGCTCTACAGAATAAGAACAACAAGATAGTGCTGTCAAATGGGAAGTCAAAAACATCCAATACTGCGAAGGGACGCACTAAGAAACAAAATGGGAAAAAAGAAGTGGTTGATTTGAGAACACTTCTGATTCTTTGTGCACAAGCTGTTGCAGCTGATGACTTCAAAAGTGCACAGGAGTTGCTAAAGCAGATCAGGAACCACTCAAGTCCTTTTGGGGATGGAAATCAGAGGTTGGCTCATATCTTTGCAGATGGCCTTGAGGCACGCTTGGCTGGTACTGGAAGCCAAATCTATAAAGGACTTGTTGGGAAAAGAACATCAGCAGCTGATGTTCTTAAAGCTTACCATCTTTACCTTGCTGCTTGCCCTTTTAGGAAGATTTCTAATTTTATCTCAAACATCAAAATAAGGACGTCTTCAGCAAACTCAATGAGGGTCCATGTTATAGATTTTGGTATCCTTTATGGTTTCCAGTGGCCCACTTTTATACAGAGGCTTTCATGGAGACCTGGAGGACCACCAAAACTTCGGATTACAGGAATAGACTTCCCACAACCTGGTTTCAGGCCTGCAGAGAGAATTATAGAAACAGGACGCCGCCTGGCAGCTTATGCTGAAACTTTCAATGTCCCATTTGAGTATAATGCCATAGCAAAAAAGTGGGAAACAATTCAACTTGAGGAGCTGAAGATTGATAGGGATGAGTACCTTGTTGTTACCTGTTTATATCGAGGCAAAAATTTGCTGGATGAATCTGTGGTAGTGGACAGTCCAAGGAATAAATTCCTCAGTTTGATAAGGAAGATCAACCCGGATATATTCATTCATGGCATTATTAATGGGGGCTTTAATGCCCCTTTCTTTGTTACTCGATTCAGAGAAGCGTTGTTTCACTATTCTTCGCTATTTGATATGCTTGAAACTATTGTCCCTCGAGAAGACTGGGAGAGGATGCTAATTGAGAAGGAGATATTTGGGAGGGAAGCATTGAATGTTATAGCTTGTGAAGGCTGTGAGAGAGTTGAGAGGCCAGAGACATATAAGCAGTGGCAAGTCCGTATACTACGGGCCGGGTTTTCGCAACAACCTTTTGATCGTAAGTTTGTAGAGATGGCAATGGAGAAAGTAAGGTCTAGCTTCCACAAGGATTTTGTAATTGATGAAGATAGCCGGTGGTTGTTGCAAGGTTGGAAGGGGCGAATAATTTATGCCCTTTCTTGTTGGAAACCTGCATGACGAAGATGGTACAGGTGCATCTCACTAGGGCTTTGTGAAGTAGTTCGACTTATGAGGACTGCAGGTACTGTAGCCACCCCATTTCTCAGTTCTATTCAACAATGATGGTTTTTGTCATTCTTGTTATGCATTTTGAACTAACTCTAATGTGACAATTGTACAGGCAATCCCAATTTTATATGGTCAATGATCTAAAGTAAAGGTTCAAGCTGTGAAGTCAGTTAGGTAAACATGGTTACTGAATAGCCTGGTAAGAAAGTAGACTATGCTGTGACCATTCGTCGCCGCACAAGCCTTTTGCCCATTGATCATTTAGGAAGTTTGTAGTTTGATAGTTAACTTGAGGATTGTCAGATGAACATGATACAATTTAATGTTGCAGATTAGTTTAGCATGTAATAAGACCAATCTTTTGATTGCTGTTGCCCATTTTGAGGCTTCTACCTCAATCCTTCTGATTGGTTTACTTAACTGAAGATGATAGCTTGTGTACTTCATCTTGTGAACAGAATGTAACGAGACATATGTTCTCTGGTTCTCATAAGAATTAAGGAGTATTTACTTTGGAGAAATAGCAGACTTCTTTGCATTTGCTGTAGAAGGCTTGTCTCAACATTGGACCTGTAATGGGGGGTGGGAGCCTCCTTTATTCAGAATTTTAATCTCCAATGTTATACAGATCTTTGTTGAGTAAATGCTGGGAAGGAGAACCCATTTTCTTACTATAGTGTGTAGCTTCTTTTTTCCCCCCTTTTATTTTTATTTTTATCTTTGGATACAACGGCAGGAAGAAAATTTGAACTTGCGACCTCATAAACTATTCAAATCCATCGTCAATCACCGCTAGCTCATTCTTAGTTGCTTGTAGTTATAAGAAGTTACCAAAAGGGAAGCTGTTTTATACAACCTGTCCTGACAAATTGTCATGGAATTAATTTTTTTAAACTATCATGTAATTTTATGTTAAGACATTAAAAGTGTTTAAATGGTTTGATGATATCATGATATTCTTTCTTACATCGAGAGTGGATTAAAACTAAAATCAATTGTTAACGTATTTATTTTTGAGTTTGGCAGCTAGTGTGGCTGCATCATTGGTTCATGCATAGCTTGTGAGAAAGCAATCAAACATAATTACTTCTGTGACATTTCTTTCATTAATGCTTGTTGCAGTTGCACTTGCACACTTCATTAAATTCGCCGGTCAGCTATAAACAGCACTTTCGACTTTTGTTTCCTTGACTAAAAAAATACCTGGTTTTCTTATTTGTTTTGGACTTTTCCTAATGGTATAGAACATTGTATAGTGGTGGACCTAGCGATCCTCATTCCTAGATTGTGATTGATTTTCCAAGATTCCCACGAGTAGTTGAACTTATTCATGAAAACCATAGACCTGGCGTGTCTAAGGAGATATTATATTTAGAAAGATGCTCTCACAGTATAACGGTTTTTCAATTTAATAGTTAAAAAGTTTTGAGTAGAGTAGGATTTTAGATCTTCACATAAAATCATGCTTGCCGCTATGATTTTAAAAATAACAGTTCTTTTGGTTGAAATCACCGTTATGAGTTTACTATATTGTAACTAATCTTAACTCAAATTATGTTGGTTCACTATAAGTGAAAATAACAATGCTAAATATATAGTTACACTCATATCATCTAAGCTACTGGAAGGTGAGTTAATAGTGAGGGATTTAGAGATAGATTCAAAATTTAATGTCACTGATGTATTTAAAAAAAGAAAGATTACATCATCTTATATTTTCAGGTCTTTATTATGTGACTACAACTAATTTATTTCGTTTTTTGCATTGCAACAAATTAATCTAGTCACATAAACATGTGAGAGAAACATCTAAAAAGATTTGTATATAATATTTTCCTTGTGAAAATTTGTTAATAAAATGATTATTGCAGCAAAACATGTTGAATGATGCAACGAATGTAACAAGAAAAACAGAAAAAAGGAAATGACTGCATATTGACTTTCATGTGGATAGCAGACAGCACGTTGATGCGTTCACAATGCCATAATGGAAAAACATTAGACTACTGACAGTGACAAATGTCATGTACTTCCAATAAAACGCGCTTTGAGATAGAAAACAAAAAAAAAATTTAGTGGGAAAGGTTTTGTATTTTGGTATGTCCATTCTTGTGATAAAGAAAGTTTGATGACTTTACTGGTGATCTAGCTAGAAGGCAAACAAAAGTGCATCAAACAATAATTTTCCGGATGAAATTTTAGAGCTTTTGATTCTTTCCATGATTGCATAGCATAGGTGTACATTAAAAGCACTAGCTCCTTTCCATGTGTTTTCTGGATTCAGCATTATCCTCTGGTTTACATTTTTTATCCTTTTTTGGTTATAAGTTTTTTTATTAAGGAGAGGATGATTATGAGAGACGCCTACAAACATATTGTTTGGCCCTCATTTATCAATGAATGACGAATGGCTTGCAAAATCAATACTACTTGACTCTATTTAAAGTTGCCAATCTCTAATTGGCTTATCAAATGCTATACAAGGGGATTTGCTTATCTTTCCATCTATATGGATTCGAATATAGAACTTTTTATTTTAAGCTCAAATAATAAAGACTTGACTATTGAGGCGTCTGAATCAGTTGATTGATTAATTAAACATGATTGTTGCTGTCGTAGATATCTTTTTTGAAAAATGCTACTTTTACATATTTTTGAATTTTGACATCGTTTGCCAACCGTTGATGGGAGGAGGGAGAAAAAAAGGGAAAAAAAAATGGCCAAAAAAAATCTGTATAACCTCTATGATTTCAATCTTGATGTAAATTGCATTAATTTTACGGTTAATTATAGTTTACCTCTGCATTATAGGTCATGTGCATTTTACTTTTTATATTTAAAAAATATGTAACTCGATACCCTGCATTTTTATTTATAATTAATGAAAAAAACAATTGAAGGGGTCAAAGTGCATATTATGAAAATGCAGGGTGTCGGATTGCATATTTTTAAAATATAGAGGGTAAAGTGCACATAACATATAATGCAGGAGGTAAACTACAATTAACCCTTAATTTTATTTGATTAAATTAAGTTTTTGATTTTTACACTTTACATCAATTTTTAAATAAGTCATATATCAAAAAAGAAATAAATTAATCTCTCTCTCTCTCTCTCTCTCTCTCTATAATTAAGTCTCTCAATTATAACACTGCTATCCTTGGCTTGAATTAGGCACCAATGCTTTGCCTATTCATGGCCAAGAAAAATTTTAAGTTAACGTTAATTTGATCTAGAAATTTTTTTTGACATTTAGTCCGAATTTTGAATTTTTACATCAATTCCATTCTTTTGTAAAATTATTAGTAACTTCCATTATGATTTATCTTAGTTGGCATGTTAGTGTTGAACTATGTTGCTTATTTGTCTTCCTTAACTTTTATGAGTGATAAAATTTTCACCTCATCAACTTGAAAATAAAAAATATTAAAAAGTAAATGGTTAAAAATTAAAATCTTGTCATCTAAATCACTAAATATCAATGTAGATAAACCTTAATTCCTAAATCAATCGCCCATTTCGTGGACACCCAAATTAGCATAAATAGAGCACAATGTCATGGATGGATAGTTCAAACCCTCCCCAAGTTGGTACAACATGGATTCTATAAGTTGTGTACTAGTATCTTGAATATATGCAGGCTAACATGTGGCTAGATGAGATAGGTACATACTCACATTACACTACTGTCTCTTAAGATTCTTACTTATTTTCCTGCCAACCCCAGGGAAGGCTGGCTTGAGGCCCTATAAAGGCGCCACACGAATTGAAACTTTTAAGCCTATGACAAATGGTATTAGCGCGGGATTGGTGAGCGAGAAACCATCATGACTGAATGTTAATTAGGATTTCGAGTGAAAAGCATGGGAATGTTAGGTCTCAAGAGATAATGTTGTTGTTCAATAGGGTTGGAGGCAATGCAAAGATGTGGGGTAAACACCATATTTGGTCATGTTGTCTCTCTAGGACAATCTCAGGTATGCCTTATGATTTTTACCATTTGCTCGTTGATTATAGGGAGGGCTAGCTTAGGGCCCTGTGAAGGGGTGCCTTGAATGTCGCACGGGCTTAAACCTCACAGGCTCACAACAACTATATAGCTTCTCTTGCCAATAGTGGCCTTCAACTGTGGTGAATGAGAAGGACAACCTAGTGAGAATCCATAACATCCCCGAAAATAGCTTACAAAAGTTCCTAAACCCTAAACACTAATATGTCCAAGGCCTAGGTTCTTACAAGTAGATATTATAATAAAGAGTCATAAAGTGGAATACACATGTTATATGGAAACAAAAACATAAACATGTAACACTTAGAATTAGGCCCAACCTGAAATTGTTCTTGCAATGCATGTGGTAGGTCACTACAAATAAGAACCTCCTAAGCTTCTACCGAGTCATTGCCAAGTACAACAACTATTTGTTCATTAGTGACTGCAATGTCATTTGTTGCTTGTGAGAATGCCTTTTTCTTCTTATTCTTACTTGATTCTCATGGGCCCCCTTGTAGGTCCTTACATTAAAGTCTTGCCACACTTGCTACACTCGCTTTTCTTGTATTTCTTCTTAATTTTGTATGGGTTTTCAGTTGATTCTTTAGGAGCCCTTCTTCTTTTCTTCTTTAGTATACCAAGTTGCGTTTTAATTGGTGGTGGTTGTATAGGGTCAAGATTTATCATGTCCCAGTACTCCTTACTTGCACAACTTGAATAGAATTTGCATAAGTCTACTTTGCCTTTGACAAATTGTGGTGAATAAAATCTTCTGGCTTCAAGTTCCTATATCTAATATATAGTAGCATAGGCACGTAGACAAGGCATATTAGACAACCATCATGCACTACATGTGCTGGTTTGTTCATCGAAGTCAACAGACAATTTGGTTTGCAAGCAAATGACCTCAAACTTATTTCCATTTGCATCTCCAATCCATTGGGGAGTCCATTTAAAACTATCTTTTTTAACAATTTCAAGTTTCTACATAATAAATCAAATCCACTATGGTGTGATTAATGAAAAAATAAAGAAAACAATAAAATATAAAACAAAACAAACCTTCTATGTATGAGGGGCAATATGTCCCATATATTTGACTTGAAGTTGTCTCTCTTTGTTCATCTTTCTCATTATATAGCATCTAATTTCCTTCTTCATTGAGATAAAAGCAATCCCCTATATCTAGCTATCTAGCCATTGAATTAATCAGAGACATTATTTCACTACTAGAAATTCGTCAAAAATCGATGGATATTACTGACAGCTATTATCCATTGAAATTGTCAGTAAAAATGTCAGTAAACGTTCCCACCATTTTGCACCTTTTGTCAGTAAATAATTATTATTATTTTTTATTTAATTAAAAATATGGTTATATATTACCAATGAAAAATCCGTTGGTAATTTTGAAATAAATTAAAATTTTTTTATTTTGTCATCAGAAATTTGAATTTCTGTATTTCCAATGGATTATCCGTTAATATTTGAAAATTAGGATTGACCGCCATTGTCGGTTGATGTTCTATTTTACCAATGTATTTTTCGCCGGTAAAATTCGATTAATGAAATGATTTATCTCATTACAATATTACCCACGGAAATTTTGTCGGTAATATAGAATTAATAAAACGAATTGTTTCATTAATGTTTTACCGATAGAAAATCCATCAGGAAAAAAGATACAGAATATTAAAGCACGAGCCTACTTTTTCTTCTTCCTCATTTTTCTTTGTCGTTCTCTAAGTTGTATTTTACTTTTTTTGCCATTTCACCACCATTAGAGCTTCCATTTTGCTATCAGAGACCGCCATTATGTTCTTGGTATATTAATTAACATTTTAATCGATTTAGTTTTTTAGTTTAGCCTCTTTTTTTTTCAATTCCATTTCTGTACTCAAAGTTCTAGGTTTTTTAGTTAGTTAATTGACTTATTTTGTTATTTTGAATTGTTAAAAATCTCTTTTGGAGCACTTGGAGCGCTTTTATTTCGGTGCTTTAGTTTTGTGATATTTTAGATATGTACAATGTTCTTTGTTTTTTAACTTTATATTTTTTGGAAGTATTTGAGATTTAAATTTTCTAGGATAGAATTGTAGGATTGGATTGCGTGATTGGGGGAAGGCTTAGAGTTCCTTCCCATTATTTAAATTGTGTGTTGTAATGTTATGCACTCTAGAACGGTTATTGGGATTAACTTTGGAATGCTATGGTTATGCAATTTATTTTTGTTATATTATGATATTGAAATACTAAATTAATTTTTGTGTTCAAATACTGAATTAATTTTTATAAGGGCTTCTAAATTAAGGAGAGACACTACTCAAATTTTTTTGGTCATTTAAAATATTCTTAGAATTAAATAATTATTGCTATGATAAATGTATTATATCTTTATTTAGTTAATATATGTCTTATATTTCTATTTTGTATATATTATACAGATTGGTTATGGCAGGATGGATACCTAATTCTGGACAAGGTAGGGTTAGACTAAGGAAACATGGTTTAACCCCTGGCATCCATGCCCCACCCACCACCTCCACTACACCTACGTCCACCACTCTCGTGAGTGATGCCTCCTATAACACCTTCCCAAGCACAGTACTATGCTTAAGTTATAGCACCATACGCAGGAATTGTTATTATTACCTGAATGAACCTTGTCTGACAACAACCTCTAGCCGTCTTCAATATCTCTTGAACTATCTGGAGATAATATGAAAATAAACATAAGATTGAGAATTTTAAAACTCTCAATAGGATTCACTAGACTATCACATACCATGTCATCGTTATTATCTCCAACTGCTTCGGTTTATTATATTAAAAAAAAAGTGAACATATTATAGAAACTGTTCATTTTTATAGTTTTGTAAACATATAGTCCGAAGCAGATTAATTTTCTTCACACACTTATCATTTGAGAGACCAGTTTCACAATAGTAATAACAAGAACATAATGTGCAATTTCATAATAATATAAAAAACATAGCTTAGCATATACTATTGCTCATCATAAAATCATGCAAATGCATTTATGCTTCCTTTGCTTCCTTTACTCGAGACACCTATGCATTACGTATCGTCATCCTTAGGGTGTCTATATGCATATGTCTTTATCTTTAATCTTTACTGCACTTGGGTAGTTTGATCTAGGAGTGAGCTCAACTCGTGACCATCATCACACAGAACTAACCTACAAAGGGATCCACATGCCTTTAACTCGGAGGGATCTTATTTGGCCATGTGCCTTCGCGGTAAAGGGATCTCATAGTTTAACTACCTTCACAATGAGGGACCCAAATAACTACCTTCAAGTAAAGGGACCCATATCTTATCTTATTTAACTGCCTTCACAGAGAGCGATCCAATAACTGCCTCTAAGTGAAGGGATCTCATATATATACTTTCTTCATTCATATGCAAATGTGCATTCTGTCATAAGACTAATCATGATCATATCATAATGCATGAGCTTAACATGTAAATATAATCATATCATAATTACTCATTCATGACATAAGATTCTTATAATTTTATATTTTTTTGCCGAAAATTCGGTAGCATAACGAATCAACTCTACTTTCCCGTGAATAGTGCCAATCAACTAGACAGTCATTCATACAGAAAATCAATATAATGCGTCAAACATCCAATACTTATACAAAATTTACAACCTTTGAACTTGAATGGAGTTTTTACCAATTTCCTTCAGTTCTGCCCGGTTTTATAAATTAAGCCATAATTTCTATTTAAGTCATTTAGACCTGAATTTTGTGTATGTTGAAGTGTTATGTGTCTAGTTTTAACCTCTTTGATCCCATTAAGTTTTGGTAAGTATAACTCATGTTATTAATATTTTACTTAGGTCTGTCCTGTTACTAGGTAGATTTGCATACCGAAAAGTAAAAATTCACTAAAAATAGAAAACTAGTTGAAATTATACTAAAATCTTAAATATAACTGAAGCATCTTTCATTTCCAATAAGTTTCATTCTATTTGAGTAAGTAAAGCTCAAGTTATGAGTTTTTGAAATTGGCTAATCTGAATTGCCTTATTCTAGCTTGGTTAAGACATGGTGAAACGTTAATAAATTACTGGGAGCAACTGGGACCGAATTTGATTTGAAATTTTTATAGGATATTTTTCTATATGTAAACTTTTTAACAAAATTAGTTGCACTCAAATTGAAGGTGTATAGGGCGAGTTATGTCTCTCGAAATGCAGTCTGCTTAAAATCAGGGATAGAATTCTATGATTAACCTCAAAAAATTATCTCATTTAATACTAACCCAATGACCTTATATTTTATATGGTTGAAAGCTCTAAATGTCTATTTTTAGTTAAAATTGGTTTCATCTCATCTATAGACAAGTCCATACACTACACAAATATGGACCTCGTAGGGATTTGCTAGTTACTCCATTTTGGTTATCTTCTATTTGGTCCTTTCATTAATCAATTCACCAAAACTCAATCTATACATCATAACCTAGCTAAGAAGACTTACATAATTTCAATAAAACATTAAATACATGCAAACAATTGCATGAATCAACAGCCATCAATCACAATAAATAAATTAGAAAAGTGGAATCCTACCTCAAATTGAAGCTTAAGCTAGGGGGGAAGCAAGTCTTGAGTGAAAACATGGAGGTCGGGTGAAGAATTGAAGATAAATAGATGGAATTGAGAAAGGAAAAGAGAGAGAAGGACGTCTGATGGGTGAAGGCCAAAAATTGAAGGAGGAGAAATGAGAATTATGTGGATTATAATTAGAATAGAAAGTGGAGGGCGGTAAGTGTCATGGGTGATGGGATTTTTGGCCCCATCTCCTCCATCTTGTGGCGACACATGGCGCCACATTGAGTGATGAGAGTGGCTAAGCTTTCAGCCAATTAAGCTAAGGTTCCAGTGTAAAATTTCATTAATTCGGTTTTGACAGTATAAAATACCAAATTTCCTTCAAACTAGCAACATATTGCTAGCAACATTTTTAAAATTCTCTGGATATCTACTTTAACTTTCCTTAATCCTAATATCTTTAATTAACTTCCAATTACCCTCTAATTAATCTCTAATTAAATTCTAATTAACTTTACTTATCCAATAAAATTGAATTAATCAATTAACAGTGTAAATTAAACATTTTACAAATTCAGAGTATTTTCTATTTTCTATTTTCGTAGCTAATGGCATCTCTGTAATTTTGATTAAGTCTAGGGGCATCCCATGTTATATCACATGTGGACACCTCCGTGGCACAATTGGTTAAGAATTTGGTTTCTATATTTTCGCTACGTGATTCTGCTCTATTTAAAATATTATTCTGCTAATTCTATTGATATAGAGACTTAAATGTCATTTTTTAAAAAGTTCAGGAGTAATTATGGAAAGGATCTTTAGGGGTTAATATGTAATTATTAAAAGTTCTAGGCAAAGCTGCAAATAATCGAAATTTGCCTAGGGACAATTTCATTATTTCCTATTACGTTATATGGGGATGTCACACCTCCTTCGTCCCTGCTGGTCCACGTACCCAGGAATTTGTTATGATATCCAACCGTGGGTATCATAACCTCACCTATACCTAGTACTACGCCTTCCCCTATCCCTAATCAACCTGGTTCGCAGGGTGTCTAAGCCTCCTCATCCAACCCCCTCACAAGGCTCCATAAACCAACGAGTGCAGCTTAGATATGATGGTAAATCTTGATAAGTAGTTTAAAATTCAAATTTTTTGTAAATTTTTAATTGTAATAAAACATTTAACTAACAAATATCTGACATAATCTATTATTTTATGACACAGCTAGATTTTACCATGGCCGAGGCTAAGCAGAATTATCGAGGTATTTGAGGGGAATTTTCATGCCCCACGTGCCAATTTTTTTTTAGGCCCTTAAGGCCACACAGGAGTTATAGTAAAATGAGTAGAAGGTAAAAAATTATTATTTTTTTACTTTTTATTATTAGTTTTGATTTTTACTTCACCTGTTGACTTTTGTGTTACATGTATGCAGCGTGTGTTTATTATTGATCTACATGAAGAGGTTGCCATCTACTGGGTGTGAAAGACCAGGGCCGGGAAGTGCATCCACGATATATTTCATGACATTCGCAAGCACCCATTAGCTCACGGATGAGATCCTCCAGGCCTTAAGGGGCCATTGGGACTCATCTGCATTTAAGGCGAAGTAGGTAAAGGCTTGGATGAGCAAATGATCAGTTCGCAGTGGCTCTCTGCACACTGGAGACTCCATCACCATCGAGGGCACACGGCTGAGGATGGTAAATATCGTCCTTTTCTAATTTAGTTTTTCTATTTTCATATTAAAGATTATATATATAATCATGTAAAAATTCTTTAAAATATAGGAGAATGCGATAAGTAGGCCGTCGATTTAGGGGGAGCTGTTCCAGGAAACCCACACCTAGAAGCAGGACAAGTCCTAGTGGGTTGATACGCAGTCAAAGACCACATACATAAGTACTTATAATTTTAGTTTTCAATATTTTTAATTTATTATTATTATTTAAATCTAATTTGTTTTATTTCTTCTAATTGTAGCATGAGTTCATCCAATAGCTGACTGAGGTCTGATTGCAGCATTGCAGTAGGGGGACAGGGGCACTATTGCTAACCCACCTATTAGCGATGATGAAGTATGGGCCCAGATGGTCGGTGACCGTTACAAAGGGCAAATTTACGGGATAGAGATCTCTTATAGCAGATCATATTCTCTAGGCTCTGTATATGGAGCTGGGCTTACTCAGACCGATTTAGAGTCCATCTATGATCAAGTCCATACACTAAATAAGTCAATGCAAAGACAGCTTAAGGAGGCCGATAAGAGGTACATGGAGTTGTATGAGCACCACGAGAGAGACAAGTAGCTGTGGATGCAGCAGATACAGTCCATAGAGCAGAGAGTGATGACTCTGTACAACTTCTACATGCAGATGCAAAGCAGAAATTCTTCATCTGCTACACCACCTTCACCCCTGCCTCCACCACCTCTGCCCCTACCTGCACCGCCTCAGCCTTCTCCACATGGCCACCCATTCGGAGTCAGAAACGACGATGATGACAGCGACATCTCGGATACCAACAATGATCAATATTCATAGATTTTAGATTTTTTTTTTTAGGAATTGTATTGTAAATTTTTTTGAATGACATTGTATATATTTTTATTTAATTAATTATTTTTTTAATTTCTTCTGCAATTAAAACCAAAAAATAAAATTCTAGATTTAAATAACAAAAAAATTAATTTATTTACAATAATATTTATCAATAATTAAAAAATAAATAATCATTGACAAAAAAAATAATTAATAGATTTTTACTAATGAATTTTATGTCGGTAAATTTATAATATAAAATATTAGTTTTAGGTATTTATTACCAATTCGTCATTATAATACTGTCAATGATATTTTTTTATGCTATTATTACCAACGTATTTTTGTTTTTACCAATGGATAACTTTTCCATTGGTAATATTAATATTTTTTTATTATCGATAGATTTTTTACGTCAATTAATCTATCAGTAAAATTAATACCGACAGTTTTATTTTTTAGTTTTTCGTTGGTAAATTCGTTGGTAATGAACGCATTTCTAGTAGTGTTTGTCATTTTATATTTTTTTTTTTGTGAAAGTACTGTTTTGACCAATTGGACAGCTAAAACATAGACAACCATTCCCATGCCTTGATATCAACCCTCTTCATTTCTTCTATGTTTTCATTGAGTTTAGTTAATGTAGTAGAATTTGCTCATGCTTAGAATAAGTTCAAATGTTGCAACCCCTTCAATTACTAGATAAAGTTGGTAAATCCATGCTTTGTGCAAAAGCTATGTGGAGTACAATGCATTTGGGCTTCCATGGCAAGCAACAATCCGTAAACTTAGAAAACAACACCACAAAAATTAGAAAATTAGAAAATTGAAAACATTGCTACTAAGTGCAAACAAACACAAAAATTGAAAAAGAATGATGTTAACTTTTGTTGGTCTAACACAAATTAATAACCATGCTTCTTGGGGCAACCAATGTCTTTAATAAGTAAACTAGAAAACAAAACCATGACTCTATGCAAAACATACAATTCATAAATCACTTGATCAAAACTTAGATACAACAACGAAAAAAAAAAAGAAAATGGATTTTCAATTTGAGAATTTAAATACAAGCCGTACTTCTATTTCCTGTATTAACAATGCCATAAGTAATGAGATAGGAGGCATTATTTCTATCTTGAGTCACAACAACGAGTAGTTAACCTCTATAGTACCCTTTCAAGAAGCATCCATCTAAACATATCAAGGGCCTACAACCAACCAAAAACCCCTTCTTGCATACATCCAAACAAACATATAACATCTTAAATGTGGGTTGAATACCCAATGTTGGCCTTTCCACATTAATCAAAACAGTTGGCCCAATGTTAAACCTTTTTGATTCCCCACAATAATCCCACAATTTAGCATATTGCTCAATTCAAAATCCATCACAATTTTACTTGCTTCCTTCATTACTCTAAAAATTTATGCACTAGGAATATGGATATTGTACTTACATTTCATATGGTGAAATGCTTCTTCACATGTTAGGTTAGGCTTCTCTCTAATTTATTGTAATAACTTAGTAGCTCATTTCTTTGATGCTAGTTTGTTTTTAAATGAGTGGCTACATGTGCGGACATTAGTAAGTTTGACAACTTGGAATGATTTTGAAGCATTATGAAGAACGCATGTTATTTCCCATGGGCACCCATCTTAACAAATTGCCCTTGCCCTAATGCTATCTTTTTTTCCACTTATAACCTCTCTTCTCAAGTGAATATTATAGTTCTTCACAGCACCCTTAAATTCAAAAAGTGAACAAAAAGTTATTCCTAATTCAATTTTTACATGACCAAATGGAGCCCCCGGAAAAAAAATGACGAAAACACATCTCCCTGTTCATCATCCTCCTTATTGTTCATTGAACACAAGTCATCATTGTCATCACCATCCTCATCACTTTTAGATTGCGCTCCCGCCCTCTCTTCAAACTCTCCTTCCTCTATCAACCTCTCCTTAAACCTACACTTAGTATTTGTAGGATATTTCTTCTTTCTAATTGGTGAGTCTTGAGGGTTATTTGTGGGGTCAAACTTAATAGAAGTATTAATTAATGGATTATCAATTTGATAGAGTAAGGCAAAATTAGGTTCATTTTGTGGGAATGAAGCAGAAATAGGTTCATTTTTAGGGAGTGAGATAGAAATAGTATCAATTGCGCCCTCTCTAAACTTATCTTCAATAGATATTAGAAGTTCCTCAAACTCCACATCAATTTCAAATAAACCATTGAATTCACACTTAGTTTCAGTTTGACATTTAGGGATTGGTTGAGATTCAATTTCAATTTCTACTTCATGGTCAAGTTCACATTTAGGGATAGGTTCATATTCTATTATAAGTTTAATTTCATGTTCATTTTCAGTTTCACCTATTGTTCTTGGTTTCAATTTCATGTTTAGTTTCATCAATAAAAGAAGGTCCCCATCTAATATAAGGTAATTCATCATCAATGTTAGGTCCATCAACTCTAAGTAAGAATAAATGCAAATCATCATCTTCTTGAGCATCATTAATGATCCTTATTCATTCACTATCACCTTTGAGTTATAGTAAACCCTCATCCATTGTCATGCTAGGCATTAGATAAAACACTGGCAATTTTCAAATAGAAAAGGCTTATGGTTATTAATCAATGGTTCAAGAATTTGTAAGGATATGTAATATGAAAGTACACCATCTCATACATCCTCTTCTCCATTTAAATACTCCCCATTTTCAATAAACCTACTTTGCTACAACACAATCTGTGTTCCATAACCAAAAAAAGATATTGAAAAATTCATTAAAATCACACACCATATGTAGAACAGACAAAACACAAGTGACCACATGCATATGATTCAAATAACAAAAATTGTTTGATGTTTCATTTTTAATTTGAGAAAATGGGAGTAACATTTACTATGCGAGAATCTTTGGGAGTTGTTCCTTAACAATTGCATGGTCCACAATGCTTACTGTAATGACAATTCCATGGTCCACCAAGGAATCTATCTTACACGCTCAATCTCCATAATAACTAAAGGCTCTTTGAGGGAACTTGCAATTTTGGATGGAATTGCTATATATTTTTACTTAGGCTTTCTAAATAAGGGATATTGGTGAGAGAAATTAGGGAAATTGGTAACCAAAATTAGGGTTAAGATGAGAAAAATTAGTAAGGGGAAATTTAAAAAATTCATACATATAATGACTATGTTAAATGATGATTACACCTAGGATGCCAAGTAGCATATGCAGCCACATACGATATTGTAGACGGAAAATTATTGATTATTTGATAAAAGGATCAAATTAATGTCAAAATTTAAAATGTTACGATTAAATTGATATCAATTTTTTTTAAGACCAAACTAATGTCAACTTCAAAATGTTAGACTAAAAATGTTATTTACTCTATTTTTTAGGATTGCTACTTTTACATACTTTTGAGTTTTGACTAAATGGCATAAATCTTTTGCCAACTGTTGGTGGGAGAAGAAAAAAGAGGGAAAGACAGGAATAAAATATGTATAATTTCTATGATTTCAATGTTTGTGTAAGTAGGATTATTTTGTTTGATTAATTTAAGTTTTGGGTCCATACACTTTACATCAATTTTTAAATTAGTCTTCCTTCTTTTCTTAAAAAAAAAATTATTAAGTCCCTCAATTATAACAGCACTAACTTTGGCTTGGATTAGCCATGGATACTTATTCATGGTTGAGAGGAAGGATAAAGTATATGGGAGGATGAAAATTGGTTGTTAAAGTGAGAACGATGGCTAAACAATTTTCTTCAACTTTTGTTGAGTGAAAATGCTTTTGTTAGGTTTTACATAAGTTGATATTAGAGATAAAGATGACAAGGATTATACATTTGATTGGCATTTGACATAAAACAACAAAAGACCAAACTATTTGCTATGTTAGACTTTAGTTTACGATATTATAATTGAAGTAAAAGGGAGGGATTTATTTAGAAATGTTTATAACTATAGGGACTCAATTAAAAAAAATATGAACCAATTTAATAATTGATGCAAAGTGTAGGGAGAAAAGATTTAATTTAACCATTTTATTTTTTCTCTTAGGGTGGACAAATATAAAAGTCCATTATAGATAATATGATTTCTAGTGACCGAATATTGTTGTAGAATATGGTTTCCTAGAGAGAGGGTGCATTTAGCTTTGTTTTTGTTGCTAAGTTGTTGAAAAGGAGTTTATGCTTTGGTTGGATTTAGAGAGAAAATGAGAGAAAATAAAATGGACAGAAGGAAAACAAAGAGAAAAATAAGTTTTCTCTCAAATTTTCTATTTTTCATTTTAAGAATTGTTCACTCAATTTCAGGTTGAGAGAAGCCCTCCCAAAATGGTGACTTCAAGATTAAAACCCTTGACAATGTGGGTAAAATTTGCCTATGATAGCATTCTATTTTTACGTGAGCAACTACTTACGGGTTTTCTCTTCCATTATTTAGATTGAAGAGAAAATGAAAAATATATAAAATAGCATGTATATATTTTTATTATAATAGAGTATAAACATGTTATTTTAATTTAATTTCTAAGTACTTTCTACAAGCATAAATAAATAAATAATTTTATAATGAACACTAATTAAATAATTTAATTAAATTATAAAACTTAGTTTGAAATGATTTGTAAATTTGATATAAATTTAATTTATGATATTTTCATATATAAGAACTATATAAGTTTTAATTTTTAATATATTTTTTATGAAATTATTCTTTTTGGTCAATTTTTTTATGACATGGTATGATGTACCTAAACTCTTCCCATTCTAGTAGGAAAAATGTTATTCAACTTGAAAAGTTACCCGGACAGAATTACGCTGCACTAATATATCATCACATATTCTCACATGCCAAATTTAGATCCCTAATTACGGCTAGCATTCCACGATTTGTTCTATGGCAGAACCAAGCTCTGCATCCTCACTTACAGACACTTAGAGATAAATCCATCCAGGTCTTGATCTCACAGTAATGACCCGCAAGCTAAGGCTAGAACCATGATTCATGCCACGATGCCTTTGTCCATATCCTTCAATTTATCGCCTCCAAAATCCAAATATGTGTTTCAACCCATCGAGATCTTCAATTTTATTTATTTTTTGTTCTTGGACACCCTTCTGAAAACTCTCTTTGGGTAGTATTATGCCTTTTGTGAATTTGGGTAAACCAATTTTTTGTTTTGGTTATGGTCTTGTGGTGCAATACTATAATTATCACTTTGTTGGGTTCTTTTTTTAGGTTGAAGCCCTTCAAGGATGAATGTGTAGTGCTTGATTTTCATTTTTCATCTACTCAAAAACAAAAACCTTTGTGGGTTTCTCCATTGAATTGAAGGCGAATAGCATACTTCATCAAGAATAACTTTTTTCTTTGGGTATAATGGAATTTGGAACAAAAGAACAATTGGCAAATATAAACCACCCCTGTAGATTCCGCTAAAGGCAAGTGGCAAGGCATTTTTTCTTTATAACAAGGAACATGACATTTGAATAAGCCCTTTTAATTTGTTGTAACAAAAAATTAAAGGCTATGTGACAGGCCACCTCACCTAAGTAAGTTGTCAAATGTTTCTGGCAAACATGAATTGGGTTAATTACTCTGGCTACATAGCAACACTCTTCTAGAAGTAGGGTATATTTCTCATTTCAGTAGTTTTCTCCTTTTCTCTTACGTTTTCTTAGATGAAGTAAAGAGGACAACTTTATGTGAATTCCGTGTATTTTTCCCCCTCTTCTTTTTGTTTTCTCTTCTAAACTAAATATGAGAAAAACTCAAGAATCACCTCATTGTCTCTCCATATATTTTTTTCATTCATTTTTCTTGAAAATATAATGGATGAGGGAAAAAGAAAATTTGTGTATTTTTTTTTATCTTAACATGAGACTATAATATTCATAAAATAAGGAGAAAAATCAAGTCCATTGAAAATATTTTTTTGAAATGCAACTTGTAAACACCTTTAGAAGACAAAAATGAATGTTGAATGTGTCTGGTTACTTTATTGCAAAGTTTTGAAACCAATAATGGTCCATTTGGACACTAGAATAGGAATTGTAACATATAATTAAACTTTAAAATTTTATATTTGGGTTTGTTAAAGAATTGAAACATGAATCATAATTTTAAGTTTAAATTTAATTTTATTATTTAAATGTATGATTCAAAATTTAAAACTAACAAAAATACCAATAAGCAACAATTTTGTACTATAGTAATTTATTTATGAAAATTATTTATATATAAAATAATATTTTTTTTGGATTTGGATATATAAAATAATAAGTTAAAATTTAGGAAATTTTTTGTATTATCATTTTTTTATAAAAATATTATATTTGAATAAATATGATATTTAGCATATAAATGGGAAAAAAAAGGGAGAGAATCATATAAACTTCAATGAGGAGAGAGATATTTAATAAGCCTTTGAATTAATAGTTTATGTGGCATGGACTAAGAATTAGTAAGAGCTCATCTTAGTTATATTTCAATTCCATGAAATTGAAAGTGGAACTATAGTTTCAATTCTATGGGGATATTTGGCAAAATAGAAAAATCGGATATCTTGGTGCAATGGAGCTCAATTTTTAATAAACATTTGATAACTGCCCAAATATTTTTAAAACTAGTTTTTATTTAAATCAATTTGGGCCTAAAATTAGTTCCGGAAAAAATTAATTTTAAATTAATTTTATTTCATCCCAAATATTTCTTCTTTTATTTTATGTCTTTCCACTACTTTTTTCTCACTTTTGCACCAACCTTTTCTTTCTCCATTGACTTTGTCAACCAATCCTTGGTTTATCTCCATGAATCCTAATTTTATTTCTAGATGCATTACTATTTGAGGGAATTTCAATATGGTAATATACCAACTAATTCCAAAGAATTGCTTAATCATTGCCACCCCTCCTTATGTAACCTTAAAGGTTGGATTACCTATATTAATAACATGCGCAAGGAGAAAAAGGTATCGAAGAAGAACAATATATCTGTTAAAACTAATTTTTAAGTTGCCAAATATCATTTAATAAAAACTGGTTCATTTTTATGCAAATTAACATAACTAGTTCTATTTTGTATCACATTAACTTGATTTTTCAAGTTGTCAAACACCCCTATATGTTACTCCAAACATGAAAGTTGAAATTGAAGAGCCTAATTCCAATTCCAAGCTCTAATTTTATGTCCAATTCCATACACCAAACGGGATGTGAAGGATTTAGAGGTGTTAATGACTCGATCCAGCCTGATAAACCATCCCACCTCGAAGCTTATTGGGTTGGTTGGAAAGTTTAACCTGATGCTTTTTTTGAGTCGGGTTCATGTCATACTTCAGATTAGCCCAACTCAAAATCAAATAATTCTTTAAAGTTAATATGTTTTTGAAAAAAAATTAACGATAAATTATAAAATTTTCATACTTCAATTAATATATTTTATACAATATGATATTATTTTTATATTGATATAATTTATTTTGAACAATATATTGTAAAATATCTATTGAACTTTGTTTCTTATCTCTAAAATTTTATGATTTTACTATGTATAATATCTCAATCTTTATATATAGTCTAAATATCGAGTTGACCCTATCTCACCCAATTATTACTCAATTAGATTTGAGTTAAAAAAATGATCCGATCAAAAAATTAGGTCAAGTTTGGGTTGATTTAACCTAATCCAATCCATTCTTTATACAGCGCCTAGGAGGATTCTCTCATATCTCCATCTTTAATTAGTGACATAATATTGGTGCTGCAGGTGACATGGTCTTCCTTGCGTTGGGTTGCTGAAAATGGTTACAAAGGTTTCTCCAACGTGGCCTCAAATGAGGTTCTGGTAGTCTTAGGCCCAATGAGAAGTTAGGATAATAATAATGATAATAATAATAATAAGGGCCAGTTTTTTTTGGGGGGTGTCTGTAATTGTAGTTCTTTTATTTTTATTGTAATTACAAAAATTACAATGTTTCATTACATTTTGTGTGTTTAAATTTTATGAAAAAATGGCGATATATAGAAGTGGAAATATATTAGGATAGATTAGACTTTAACTTAAACAAGTCTAACCTGTATTTTACATATACAACCCAAACCTAGACCTATTACTTGACATATGTTTTTCTTCAAAGTCTAGCATGGCATTTTAAAAAAAATGATCTAGCCCAAAAACATATTTAAATATCTACTTGATAATAAGACTTTTAGATACATAAAAAAACTTTCCCTTAAATAGGCCAAAAACATAATCCTAAATAGGCTAAAATTTTTTCTAAATATACCAAAAGTCTATGTTTCTATTATCATTAGGTTTTTGAAGTAATAACATAATTTAATAATATGATTTAATTTACAAGATTTATATAACAACGACAACAACAATAGTAATAATAACATAACATAATAAGCCTGCTTAATAGATTTTGGCATAACCTAACCATTTTGGTTAAAAATATTTTTTGAAAAGTTTTAAGTCAACTTGTTTATTAGACAAGTTAGGTCAAAATAGGTTTAATGTAGGCTAGTCTAAAGACCTCCAAGCCACCTAGCCTATTTTCGTCTCTAGTTACACAATTTTTGGTCAGATAAACGACCAAAACACTTCTACCAATTAAAATGATTGTCACAAGGGCCTAGTGTAAAAGATGCATTTGATACTGACAAGATAATACACGTTTGAATTAAGTAATTGTGTCAACAGAAACATATAATCAAACATCAAAATGCTGCAAGAAAAAACAAAAAGAAATAAAACTTCTAGCTAAGCAGAATATTTTTGTTGCAAAAATTAGGCAAAACAGAACCTGCCCACAATCAGTAGCAATAATAATTTCTCCAGATAGTAACAATTATCAACAGTGCTTTTTCTTAGGAAATTGATAACCCGTAAACACCATAGTTCTGACAACAAAGGCAGTTATATTTTTGTCCCCTAAAAAATTCATGCGAACATAATTTTCATTTTTACGTCATGAAATTGAGAACACTGCTAGGAATAAATTATGAAGGAATCATAACCACTCACACGTCATTACCACGTAGAAAAGGAGCTGACATGCTGATTAGAAACACTTTAATTTACCTTAAGGCTTGCGGTACCGGGGAAGTCTATAATTTGCTTTAGACAATCTTAATTAAATTGCCATGACTCAAAGTATCTTGTTTTAGATAAAACTAATAGCCCTATGGTTCAATCCCGAACGTGGATAAGAATGATTTTGGATCATGACAACAACATTCAAAAATCAAAAACGAGTAGTGATCTGGGAAAATAAGGCCTTGAAGTCCTTTGTTGGTGAACCTGCTCCCTCAGGTTTTGATGCCAAGTCAAATGCCTTAAATTGAGCCTCCTCAAAATTTAGTGCCTGTTAAACCAAATGAATGAAGGGACATGGAAATCTCAGAGTTGAACAAGAATTTAAAAAAGTGGGAATTATGGGGGAGCTGATACAAACAACAACAACATCAACAGAGTCTTGTCTCACTAAATGGAATCGCATGGATCAAATGACGCCATAGTTTTCTATAATAAACCATGTCTACAATTTATAATAATAATAATAATAATAATAACAACAACAACAACAATAATAATAATAAGATACCTGAATGCAGACTTCTGCAACATCAGTTCTAGCTATGGTTCTGGTTTCAGTTTTGAGAAGTTCATCATCCTTCCCTACGAGGAGTTCCCGAAGGCCTCCCTCCTTATCTTGCAAGCCACCAGCCCTGATTCAGCACAGAAGGTTGGAAAAGATGGAAAAGAAAGAAGAAAAGGAAAAAAATATCAGCATGTTCATAAGAATGCCCCTACCCCAGAAGTGCCCTCAAAATATTGAAAAGAATGTATATTGAAGACAAGTAGCTAGGTAATTAAATGTAAACAGAAGTGATTTACATCAATATTTCTAAGCATGAGACAAAGTAGAAACTTTTGATGTGATGGGTGCACTAGAGAGTAACATGAAAGTGATAACTGTTAATGAGAAAATCAAATGGTTAGATTTTCAAATATCCTTGTGCATGTACTCTTATAAGTTTTAAATAGTTGATTTTATCATCAATGGTTATTAGTGCTGCGTTCTTCTCTCTAAAGTGCACCTCTAAGATCTAAATCCAAGTAAAATATACTCTGGAAGAAGATACTTCTATCATTTGTCATTCAGTAAAAACTATTTTTCATATGCAAGGCACGCTATAAAAAAAGGGGCAGCTCAGTGCACAATTAAACTCAAGAAAACAATATGATAATGTTCATTTGTATGATTAAACTTAGCACTGTTTCCTTTCATTTTCGGAAAATAACGCCAAGAATTCTAAAAGTGTTCCACCAAAACAACCAGGTATGAAGATAATACTTAGTATTGACTGAGCATTTCTGGGTGATGCTAAGTTTTAGTGGACTGAAAGTATTAACATTTTATTTAAAACGCAATTTCAAGGAAATGGTCAATGAAGCATTCTAAAATCTGATAAATTCTTCCATTGAATGAACAAAAATAGGAACACACATACAAGAAAAATCCTAGGACAGCTATATGTCTCAGTATGGACTATGGATAGGAATTGGTTTACCTTATGATTGTGTACGGAATACCGGAGTCAGCCAGATATTGCTCAGCCTTTCTTTTCCAAACCTGCAATCAAAATGAAATAATATATTTTTTCCCCTATCAAAAAGGAAATAATTGAAGGATACAGCCATACAGGGGAAGAAAAAGGATACTATCTTTCTTTCTTTTCTTTTTTTTGCAAACTTGCATCATGCTTTAAAATGAAATGCAAGCTCTATTCACATAACAAGCAAGGTTAAGATATGGAGTAAAAATGACTAACCAATATATTCCCATTACCCAAGCTGTTCAAAGGATGGTTAAGGTCTGTTCCACCCATAGACCCTACCAACACAATCTGCTTCACTCCCGCAGCCTTAGCTGTTCATATATATAAAAATAATTTGAATATGACAAGCATGAATTTGTTATGATCTATAATTAATGGAAAGAACGTGCGGATCCTTACCAGCATCTATTTGATTTTTCTGCCCAATCCAGTCAACCTAATATGCAAAAATACAGTATAGTATGAACGAAAAGGAGATAAATGTCAAAAATTACTTAAGCATACATAACACATGGAAAATGTAATAGCACCTGCTCAGGATATGCACCATCTTCAAAATAGAACTCAGGTCTTTGACCTTTGGTTGGATCAAACCCAGGTTTCATCAGTGGCACTGCACTTGTGAGAATTATGAGAGCATTTACACCTTGAATTGCAGGAACAATACTTTCAACATCTCTTATGTCCCCAACAAAAACATCATCTGCACCACCAATTTTCTGTTTGCTTTCTTCTGTTCTGACCAGGCCTCTAGCAACATATTGGTTTGGCCTCTCTTTTAGTTTTTTGTAGACTATTTGTCCTGAAAAGGTGACACAAATGAAACCAGATTAAGAATTCTCAATTAGTGATAAAAAGGACAAAGTGTTTATCCTGTTTTGGCTACTGTCAATGAAAGCATGCAGTCATGAATTGAATTTAATTCAACTTTAAGATCAAAGAAAGAAGCCAACTCATGTGAAATAGATTGACCAGAAAGATGACTATGTGACATTTTGCGTAATCATAGGTCAAGGTGTGTTTATTTCTTGTCCAACTTATATATCATATAATATATGACCCATTTAAATGATCTAGGAAAATAGATTGGTTTGAAGCCTTTAAAAATCAAAATACAACTACCTTCAAGCTAGACCTGTCTCTTCTACTTTTGCTACTGAAGACGAGCAAAAGACTGCGGTCAGGATATAAGTTAAAATCCAACTTTCAGGTAAGCTAGTGTGGAAGAATTGAATAACAATTATGTGATTAACGACGTGAAACTTCACATTTTGATGATCTAACCAGAGGACGGTTGCAATCTTATATGTAATTTGTGAGAAAAAGTTTATTAATAAAGCCATCATCAACCAACAACCTTAACCACTTGAAACTAATAAAACTAAGAAGATTTTATAAGAAGAAATGTATAGATCCCCACATTTGATAATCTGTCCTTAAGCCTGTCCAAACGGTACATTAAAATTAAATCCATATAATTACTATCCATTCGACATTGTAAACAAAACCTCAGTAAACTGAGGTTCTTAGCATACATTTTGCAAGCTGAAAGTATATTTCAGAAGGACAGGCTGTAAACAGGTTCCTACAACATCTGCAGTACTAACAGATCACCTAATAAAATGCCAGCATTTTTAAGTTAATGTAAAGTTACAAACATTTACCCTGACTCAAAAAATATCGACTTCACCTAAACCATCAAAACCCACCATATTCACAGCCACTAAATTTTACAAATTCCAACAACCTGTCATCCAACTCACATGAAATCCACACACCCCACATTTTAAATTCCATAAATTTCACTTTTCAGCAGGAACCCCCAAAAAATAAAAACAAAAAAGAAATTAAAACCTGCATTGTCATTTTCTGGTCCAAATTTTCTCTCTCTCTCTTCTTTTTTTTTCGCAGACCAAGAAAGCAAAGAATTTGAAGAAAAACCATGAAAGAACACAACAAAAAGAGTGCACCTGTGCGGCCTCCAGCTCCAGTAACAAGCACAGTTCTCTTTGAAGTTTCAGCCATGGCTACAACACTGATTCCAACCCTCACCTTCAGACCCTTGTGGTCCCTCCTTGTTGCAAGTGATAGCAAAGAAAACGAAGAAGAAGAATAAGAAGAAAGAAGCCGTAATGAGGAAGAAGAAACTGGTAAGGGAAGTGACTGTGGTAAAGAGTATTTATGGCATTGGTTGAGAGAAGGAGTACTAGTAGAGGAAAGAAAGGGGACACGTGTAGCCATAGCTATCACAGTAGTTCACACAGTTGCATGGTGCCGTCGGTGATTAAAAAGAATCTGGAAAAAAGGCTCTAAACCAATTCTAAGCTCAATGAATGAACGAAGAATTATGAAACCCTTAGCATTGTGGCTCATAGGCACTAGACGGTTGAAACTTCGTTGGTTGGCGCCTCAGTCGTTGTTGAAGCACTTAATAAGGTTTCCTTCTTTCGATGCTTTCTATGTGTACTTGGCTTCTTTCGGATTTTCTTATCCCTTTACCTTATCTCAGATGATGACGTAACGTGACCCTTGTAACTGGGCTTCATATTTTCTTTTTGTGAGTCAGATAATTTGTGTGAGAAATTTATAAGGAGCCGATTGGAGGTTAGAAATTTAGGGTAAATTTTATTACTTTATTATATAAGTTTAACCAAAAAAATTATAAAATTTGAATTAAAATATAGTTATATAAAGTAATTAAAAATACGCAAGAATGAAATGATTATATTAAAAAAAGTATAATTATAAAATTTGTATTGAATAAATGAATTTATTTTAAAGAATATTTTTATAAATTCGTTTTATATAATAAATAATTATTCAAAGTGTAATTTATTTTATTAAGATACGTATTTTCACTTTTCAAATAGGAACTAAATAACTAAAAAAATTAATTTATCCCTTTCTCTTCAATTTATCTAGCCTAGTAATTTGAAAAAAAAAATTCATAGATGCATTTTGAATAAATTATTATTTAAAATATAATTTATTTTATAAAGATATTTATTTTTAATTTTTAAGTAGGGTTCAAACAACTCTAAAAAAAAAAAAATTTATTCTATTTACATGCTTCTTCCCTTTCTCCAAACACTAAATAATGTAATATTAAAAAAAATTGTATAGAACTGTTCCATATAATTGCTCATTTTAAAAGTATAATATATTTTATGAGAATATATATGTCTAATTTTTAGTTGAGCATTAAACAACTTAAAATATTAATTTATTTTCTCTCACCATCCTCTTTTTTCAACCTTATAATAAAATGAATTTGAAGAAAAAATTTTACGCAAGCATGTTGTTTGACAAGTCATTATCAAAACTAAAATTCACTTTATAAGGATATCTACTTCTAATTATTTAAGTGGAGATAGAATAACTCAAAAAAAAAAATTACTATTAAAAATATAATTTGTTTTATAAAAATATTCTCTTCCTATTTTTAAGTGAGAATTGAACAACTAAAAAAATTCATTTTCCATGTCTCTTTCATTTCTTTAGTCTCATAGAACAAAAGTTATAAAGAAAAAATTTCATAAAAGTATTTCATATAATAACTCATTATTGGAAGTATAATTCCTTTGTTAAGTATATCATTTTCCAACCTTTAAATGAAGCCCAAACAAGTCAAAAAACAAATCATTATGTTTTTCTCTCTCCTTCCTTTCATTAGCTTTTAGCAAAGCAGTTTAAAAAAAAAATCTATACAACCACTTCATATAGCAATTATTTATTAAAAATATCATTTATTTGGTAAGAATATATGCTTTCAACTTTTAAATATGAATTGAACAACTTAAAAAGATAATTTCGTTTCCCTCACCCTCCCATTTCTTTGATCTCATAGGAAAGTAATTTTAAGAAGTTCCACGGAAATATTTTTGTATAATAGCTCATTATTGAAAATATAATTTATTTTATAAAAACACTGGCTTAAAATTTTTTAATGAGGATTAAACAATATAGATAAATTTGTTTCATTTTCTTCTCATCTTATTCAGTTATTCTTCAGTCTTCTAGTAAAGTAATTTCAAGTAAAAATGTATAATTTAGTTTCATATCTTATATGAATATAGACTTATAATTTTTAAACAAAGACTCAACAACTAAAAAATAAATTAATTTCTTTTCTTTCTTCATTCCCTTTTTTAGCCTCATAATAAAGTAATTTTAAAAAAATGATATCTTGCAGAGCAATTAGTAATTTGTTTTACCTTTTTAATTTTAAAATCATTTTATTACCTCAATTCGTAAATTTATTTAATTTAATTTCAAATATTTAAATTTAAATTTTTTATTTTAAATTTTTTATAATTTATTTATAAATAATATCTTCAGTTTAACCCAAATAGATATCGTTTATTAAGCTATTCTTAATTTAGATTTTAATCAAAGATTGAATTAAATTGAAAAATATCCCGACATTGCACAATCACATATGTGATATATTTGCTAGAAGAAAATTGAAGTGTAAGTTCTTGAACTCAATCGAAAACCAATTGGGTAACAAACAGGTTCACAAAAAGTTGGGAAAAATAATTTAATGAGAAATGTGTAGTGGAGGTAGTGGATTTCTTGAGAAAGATGAGTGGAAAATAAATGGGTTGTAGATCTTTTAATCAATGAAATTTTAATTTATTTATTTTTTGTTTAATAAGGAGAATAATTTTTGCGTAGTTTTCTTAAATAGCAACTATTTGAATTTGGAGAGAATTAAAACTACAGGAAGTTATCAATTGACAAAATTTTTTATGATATGCTTCTAAAATATTATATGTACAAATAGATTTTAAAATATTATATGTGTAGATAGACTCTTGATTATAAAAAGGAGTTGATGGTAATTTTTTTTTTTTTTTTTGTCTACTTGTTGGTAGTAGGCTTTTCTTTCTTTCTTTCTTTCTTTCTTTCTTTCTTTCTTTTTTTGGGGGCCAGGCAAATTACAATAATCTTTTTTGACATCAGTTCGTATTACACTTATTCTTTCCTTATTTTTAAAATTACACCTAACTTTCCTAAAGACAAGGGGGGTCAATTTTTCTTAACATAATTTTTGAAATTCCTAAATTAGCCTTATAGCAAAAATAAACCCTAACACTCCAAACTTCTCCTTTCTCCGTCCATGATAGCCACCTTATTCCTTCATTTTCCTTCACTACACCCCCATCATCGCCATCCACATAATCTTCTTCTCTCTTCAACTCTCACCCAGTCCCCTCCCATCCTTCGGTAGTGGTGAGGCAATTGCATGCTTGTGAGTTGATGGTGGAGGACGCGATGGTTTATAGCTCACAACGAGGTGCTATTGTAGGCGGTAATGTTGCATGGTGCAGTGGAGCTTCACGGTTGCTGTAAAGTAGAAGGGAAGTCTAAGGTAGAGGTAAGGGCGTGGTGGTAGTTTAGTGGTAGTGGAGGTCAATGATGGTAGTGGAGGTGGTTTGTGGTGGTAACTTTAGTCATGGGTTTTGATTTTTTTCATTTTTTTAGGGATAATTTTCGATCTGAAAATTTTGGTCTTTTGGTGAAATTTGTTCTAGTTTTGGCTTAGTGCTTAGAGGATGATTTTAGAGTGTGGTTTACTCACAGTGGTTTGGTCTATGGTGGAAGGTGATCTTAATGTTGGCGGTTCCATGGTGATGTTTCCTTTAGTAATGATAGGATTGCAGATTGGAATGGGGCAAAGAAGATTGGTTTTATACTTGTGGTATAGGAATGGCATTCAATAGAAATTGAAAAAATAATTAAGGGCATAAAAATTATTTCATGTGTTTTTTCAAATTTTTAAAAATTATTTTTTCTATTATCATTAACATTGGGGATGTCATGGTATTGACTTTTAAACAATTAGGAGAGTCGGGTATAATTTTAAAAACAAGGAGGGGGTGAGCGTATTATCAACTGGCCTTAAGAGAAGTTATTATAATTTGAACTTCTTTCTTTTTTTTTTTTTGGTTGGACAACGTCAGTTGTAGTTAAGTTAGTGCGAATATGTAAGTCATTTCGTGGGCCAAAATTTTTTAATCTTTAGTGATTGTCATTATTCATTATCTACCAACAAAGGTAGGATGTAATGACAAATGAATTACACTCCTAAGAAGAGAACAAGTGTCAAATCTTGGAGAAGCAATTATTGGAAAGGCCTGTTAGTCACAATAGTGCTCAAGGAAGAATTATCTTAAAAACCAAAAACTAAATCATTTGTCACTATCTATTTTGCTTTTGGGTTAGCCATCACAATCCAACTTTTTTTTGGTCTCTTGGGGGATGGAGGGGAATGGGGTTCTCAGACCCTTCAAGTCGACATGCTTCTCTTAGCTCCGGGGTGTATCCTTCTTTGAGGCTGCGAGATGGGTCATCTGAGTTGGCCTCAGTCCACTCACAATCTAATTTAAAATACCATTCAAAAGAATCTCAATTGTCCGAAAGATTGATGAAGTTGACATAAAAACAAAGCAGAATGACAAAGGCCCATAATTACTCAGAGCCCAATTAAAAATCATAATTCAGAGGGAGCCCATCTTTCGACCAAAAAATTAATAATTTAGAGGGTTCCCATCTAGTCCGGCAGCAAAGGACGAAAAAAATAAAGCCGCTACGCCGCCTGACATTGATTGTGTCTGTTCAGCTGTTATCAGGACATTATTATCTTCATCTAATTTCATCCATAAAATAGTAAGCATGAAATACCGTGGCCAATACGGTTGGAAAAATAATCTGTAAGGTTTTCATTAGTTCACTATTCGAAATGATCTTTCATGCCGTTTAGTTCATTTGGTACCTTTCAGAATATTTGCGGGAGATATGTTCCTCTTTTAATTTCTTTTGTTTTTTTTCTTTTTATCCTTTAAGGCTTTCGATCATTTCAAGTGTATATGTGATGGTGCATTATTCATTTTCTTTCACTCAATCATAATTTATTTCAAGTTGGTAAACACTGTCGTTAGCGACAGCTTTGTTTATGTCTAACCTGAAGCACGAAATGTTATATTCCAAAGGGGAGACCATGGTCTATAGCTTGATGCTTTTACAATTCTGAGTTTTGAAACCCTAATATATCTGTGTACTTTATACTGTTTTAGATTTATAAATAGACTAACATATCATAATCACAGTTAACTTTTCCATCAGACAGTGGTGGATGTTAAATTTAGTTCTCTACTTGAATCCTGGCACTTGTACCACATAATAACATTCTTTATTTTGAAGTGGAGATTGATTAGACTCTTGCAGCAAGTAGCCTATTGTTGTTGCTGAACTAATTATAAATTCTAATGCATTAATGCATGATGGAGCTTTGATTTAGGACTATAATATTACTTTATTAATTGAAGCAACTTGCGTATCAACCAAATCCCTTTATGAATTGAGATATGTTTCGCATTTAAAACACGTTAACCTACTTAGTAGTTTGCGTTATATAATTAACAAACAGCGTGGCGGGATTGTCCAATTAATTTGACCATTTCATTATCTTCTAATTATGATTGCTATGAATGATTGATGAAAATAATATTCTTGATAGGAATCATGTGAAATGATTTGTTGTTAATTAATTCTTGAATCAAAGCGAATGTCAAAAGCTTACAATGTTAACCGATGAGGATTGACGCAATTGGTAAAGAGCGGTCTCATATCCCAGAATACCGTGAAGGAGTTGAACACATTTATATGAAGGGAAAGCTTTTCTAAACATGACAAAAGTTAATGCCTTAGCAATTCCTCTATCCCATGCATTTCACTTTCACCTTCAATTATATATGACATTTATAATTAAATATCTTGTTCCTAACGTTTTTATGTTAATTAAATTAACAATGCAGCCGATGAATTTATAAGATATTGACCACTGTCTTAATTATATCGTTATATTCAGTGTCACCGGTTCAATTTCTGTTATATCTCCTTTCACTTTCATTTTTGTAAGTGTAAATTAATATGTAACAAAATATAATCAATGAAGCAAACATGTTATGGCAAAGTTCTTGAGTTGAATTCTAATTCCATCGATTTTATGATTGTTTTAAGAAGATTAGTTGTTTCACATCACAATTAACTAGATCACAATTGAGCTTACATTTTATTAGATTTCCTTTTCAATTTATTTATGAATTTAATTTGAATACATTGTCAGTGTAAATTTTTTTTACACAGACATCGAATCATAAATTGTCACATCAGCAAAACTCTTTGATATAACCATCTACTACTTGAATGGTTATGCAAATGGAAGATTTTGATTGGATAGCAGTGTAAAATTTTTTTACACTGTCAGTGCATCTAAATTAAACTATTTATTTATTTATTTATTTTTTATTCTTACTAAGTTTTTTCATAGAGAAATATTTGAGGGACTTATTTTTCATGGGACATCGTGCCGATTCACACCCCATCCACTATTGGACGACTCACACCCCATCCACCATCGGACAAAGAGTGTAAGATCGCTGTTCCATGAAAAATAAATTCATTGGATGAGGTGTGAGTTAATACGGTATCCCATGAAGAATAAATCCCTCTATCACTTCTCTTTTTCATATATTATGAGTATGAGATCAAGGTTGCGTTTACAAGCCTAAATTACAAACTTCAAAAGTAAATTTTTTATCAAGAAAAATATTTTTTTCTGTCAAAATAATACACACAAATGCATCCTATAATTCTCATCACTTGGGGGTGCGGAGACTATCTTCACTTATTTTCTTATATTTTATGTTTATTTATTTATCTATCAAGTTTAATGCTTTTTATATACAGAAGTAGTTAGTCAAAGTAGGAGTGAAATGTAATTTTAAGTAAATTTCACTTACAGTAATTAGAACCCTAAAATTGCCACTTTTAAATTAAAAAGACTTTACCTAGTTATCATCTGATAAAAAATTGTATGTCATACTTTTTATGACAAAAAAATAATAATGCTTTATCTCACAGTTTAATGGGTGTAAAAGTTTACTTTTCTTAACTCAGTGCATCAATTGTAGTAATCGGAAAATTTCTTTATCCCGAAATTGATTCTTTATCTCCCTTGGTAGTGACGGGAAAATTTCTTCTCTATATAAGTAAGGCCTAAAAGGAGAACATATTATTTATATTAATTAATTTATTATAATCTGATCAAAGCATCTACATCATCTACAGTCACTACATCTTAACTAGGGGAATTACCATTGGGCTTCTCTTTTTTTTTTTTTTTATATATATATTTGTTTTCCTTTTTCTTTCTGGCTTTTATTGAATATTTTTTTCATCAATGATTAAGGGGGCTTCCTTGTACATATTCCTAATTAAGCAGTCACAGATGTCTCAACAGCAAGCTGATTGCCAGGGTAAGCAACTTCTGATTTTATGTCAGCTTCCCATAATTCAGGCACTGCCTCCCTAAGATTGTGGATGCTTTCTAAGGCATAATCTGCAACCTTAACTCTTTGAGAAGTGCCAACCTGCAAGATATAGTAACCAATAATTAGAGGCTCATATTAATTAATTAGGCACACACAATATTAATTATTTGCCACAAGGCAATTAGTTCCTGCTAGAGAACAAAATTACCAGTGACTTACCAGCACTGTGTGAAGACCCACACGTTTTCCAGCTTGTATGTTGCGGACGCTATCCTCAAAGAACAACTGAAAGTCACATATACAAACAAAGAAAATGTAAGAAAAATAAGTGGCAGCAAAATCAGATCATAAAGTTCAATGAAAAATTTTTAGGTGCTCTTAGAATGAGAGAAATCTTTTGCTCTGATCCATTCTCTATTTGCCATATCAATGAATGTTGGTAGCTAAGGAAACGAGGAAGACTCATATTCACCAATGTGGCAAATAGTGTATGGATCATACAAGAGATTTCTCTTGTATGAATAAGGTTTGTTTGGTTTTCTTACAGTTCTTTGTGGGTTAAGGTTGGCTATCTTGAGAGCCAATTCAATGGCATTTTCTGATGGTTTGCAAATAATTGGTGTCTTTGGCAAAGCTGCACGTGGATTAGGATGAGCAAAGTGCCCTATGATGTCAAAGATTTGGACGCTACTAGCATTATTGCTTGTGTTTGGATTGGTGCTTCTCGAACCAATGAAGTCAATGTCATCTTCGTCATCTGAAACAGTGCACTTGTGGATGGGATTAAGGGTCTCAAAGCATATTATCCCTTCAAAGCAGTCTTCTAATCCAAGCCTGTTAAGTGCCTTAACTGCATGGACTTTGTCTGCATTTGTGAAGATCTGTAGGGAGAAAGAAAAAGAAACATCAGGTCTATATTATGCTCAAATTTTCTGGCTTGATTCTAGTGCTTCCATTTGGTTATAAACAACTTACTAGTTTCCTATAGGGCAGGCTCAGCAAGAGGTTCCTCAGAACTGGGTCTGGTTTTATGTTCTCATAAGGCAGTCTCCCATGAACATAACTGTAACATAAAATATTAAAAAATCAATGTCACCACTTCAAAATACTCAAAAGGAAAATAAAAATAAGTAAATAACTCACTAGAAATTTAGAAGTGATGGAATGGAAAAAGTAAAACTAAATGTCATGTACCTGTGATATTCATCATAGTCAAAGTCATATCCAATTGCCTGAATTGACAATGAAACAAAACAATAATAGGTTATCAGTGTGTTCTGAATCCATCAATGAAACCCATTTTGAGAAAGGAAAATAGGAAAATGAAAAAGGGGGAAAAAAAAAAGGGCAATCGTACCCTTAGGCCAGCCATAGTTGTTCCATAGTTCTTGTAGAGGAGGTTGGACAACTCATCAATTTTGCTTCTGTCTATGCCAAGCTTCTCCACCATATAGTCTATATATCAATGGTAGCACTTATGTCATTACCAGAACATGCAACAGCAAAGACATTACTGAGAACATTATAGGCTAAGACACTCTTACCTTTAATATTTTGGCCACATGCTTTTGCAATACCACAGCTTAGTGGATACAAGGTATCATCTAAATCTGCAACAAAATATCACAATTATAATCATACCCAGATGAAGTTTCAGATTTTGCAATTAATGAATGATCATCTCACTGAAAGGCTTACCAAAAAGAAGGCAATCATATTTTGGTCTCTGACCCTGTCTGAAGCAGTCCTGGTACTCCATTTCAGGCAGAAAAACCTTCCTAAGACAACACAAAGAAAGTGAGCACTATTTTGCATGACAACCTGAACCAATCGAAATTTATATGGGAATTCATTGTGATTCTCAACCTACAACATCTTCATGATGGCTTTTGCAATAACAATTGAAAAAAAAAATTATGGTCTTATTGACTCAGATTAGCACCAAAAGAAGCAAAAGCATCTTAAAGGCAAACAATCAAGGTGCCAATCCAATCCCTTTGGGATAAGGCTTTGTTAAGATTCTGAGTGGACATTCCACAACCAATGGAATAGATTGAATTAAAAAAACTGGTTCAACAGTGCCCCTTTGGGGGCACAGAACTTAAAGAAACGTGTGTAGGTTCTAAAGTTGCCTTCAATTATTAACATTGGAAACAAAATTTAAAAAAAGATTCCTAAGAAAGAAGAGCTAATAGAAAACGGCACAAACCCAAAAACCCCTTATTATAATCTTTTGATCAGGGCTTATGAGACACAGAAAATCTCTTTCCAAAGTCCATCAACTTTTGGAATCATGGAATCAATCATTACAAAAACTTTCTAGAAACCTGATTGTTTAAACAAAAACACAACACTTGATAACAATGTTGAATTTTCAAGCCTCTGAATAAAAAGGAAAATGGTATAAAATAAAGAACAGGGGCGCATTCTGGAGAACAAGACGAATGGTTCTGAATACCAAACATTTGTTCACTGCTTAATGACTTTGAGATTTTAAAAATGCAAAACCTCAAACACAAACTCATGGTTAACATTTTCTATTTTCTTTAAATATGAATGACTAAGAAGCCATGGTTTAGATGGATTATTGGCAATGAGTGAAGAATGAAACAGAGGAAACTCCAAAATGCTAAGAGCAAAAAGGAACAACTGGAGTCAATGGCTTACCAGTTACCACGAAGATAACAAGAATGTGTGAGAAAGGGGGTACGAAGAAACAAAGCTTTAGAGAGCAATACAATACAATGGTATTGTAGGATGCAAGGTAGAGAGGGAGGAGGAGCTTGAGATGCAAATAGGAGTATATATAGAGAAATGGTTGCTTCTGTGGCAGGGATTTTTGAATATAATATTGATTCATTTATTATTCAATTACTTTTAATTTCTGAAATATAATAATAAACAATGAAATTTTCACAATGATTACTTTGATTTTTCAATTAAAAAATATTATTTTAACATAATTTATTTCATATTTTGAGTCAATATATTATTTATTTATTATGAACTATATTATTTATATATAAAAATGGGATATTTAAATATAACATCTTCTCATATAAATATATAATTTATTATCTTATCTCGATATATGTATATCTTGATATTCACCTATACTTATATAAATATATTATATCTTATACTATATCTATATATGATATGTCCAAAAAATATTTCTCATTTATTATTGAATGGTTATAAAATCTAATTTAAATGAAGGTCATACCCTATTTAATAATTGATGAATAATATATCAATTTAAAATATGAGATAAATTATATCAAAATAACGTTACTCTTTTCACTTCTCTTAGAAAGAACAGCAATTAGCAAATTTAAATTTGTTGATTTTCTGTTCTTTTCTTTTCTTCTTTTTGGATCGAATCCAAGAATCAATGTCTGTCCTTACAGATCACACCGTCTTGCATTAAATGGGCATTAAGTATTATGTTTTCTAATGTAGTACAACGTTGGAATTTTATTGAAAAGTACGCTTACCCTACGAACAAAAATTATGATATTAATGCTTTGTTTGAATGAAAGTTGAAAATAGAAAATGAGAGGAAAGAAATTAGAAAAAAAAAATGAAAAGAAAAATATATTTTTATTTTTATTATTTAAATGTAAAGAAAATGAGAAGAAAAAAAAGTTTATATTGTATAAAATAACATTTATTCTTAACAAATACAAATATATATTTAAATGAAATAATATATATAATATATAATAAAATATAAGCATGTTATTTTAATTTTATTTATCTCATAATTAAACATAATTAAACATTTTTTTTTATAAATTTTATCATCTAAATAAATATATTTTATAATAAGTATTAAATTAAAACTAACTATTTGATGGTTTCATTTTAGTATTGTCGAAAGATAATATTCAATGGGTAAAATAGTAAAGTTCTGCACTTCTTTCGTGTGTGTCGGAATTTTCTTCACACATTTGCGGAGGAAATTTTCATGTGAATCCCACTCATTATGTTTTCTATCCTCCTTGATTTTCTTTGCATCCAAACTAAGAGAAAATATTAACTTCTCTTCCTTTTCTTTTCCCTCAACTTCTTTCTATTTTCTCTCAATCCAAATGAACTCTAAGAGTATTTAATATAATATAAGTATCTATTTTTTAAAAAATCTTATTAACCGCATACTTTTTAACTTATCTCTTAATAAATATTCTTTTTTTTTTTTGGGTACACAATAAATATTCTAAATATGATAACTTTTCTATTTTATACCGTAATTTTTTTATTCCAAGTTTAACTTTCGAAAAAAGTTTTGTAGTGCCTCTGAAAAAGTTAATACCAAAATAGGCCCGTTGAAAAATCTACATTTACATTGCTATTATTAAAAACAAGATGAATATAATGAAGAAAAACATACAAACTATCTTATGTATAATTGGTGGTCCTCCTGAAAGTAATTGAAGTTTTTTCATAATACAATTTCAATTTGACTCTCTCTCTTTTTTTTTTTTTTGCTTATATAATTGAACTTTCTTAACATATCAACTCAATTAAAGAAAAACTTTTGTTTTATATTTGTAAAATATTTTCTTAATAATCATTCTAATAATCTTTTATATGTAAAAAATATGAATGTTGATATATTTTTCTAAAATATCTTTAATAGTTTTCTTAATATTTAATAACAAACATCAAATAAAAATTGAATAATATCTTAATACCATAAAAACATTAGATGCTTTTGTTCTTAATAATTTTGAAGATTATGATAGGATTTAACATTTTAGTTTTTACTTTACAAATTTTATTATTAGAAATATTACTAAAGTGATATTTTATAAACATACAACATAGCTCTATGGCAAAAATCTCATTCAAAATTAAAAGTAAGAAAACATTCAAGTGTCATAAATGTAGTTTAATATATCAATCTCATTTAAAGATTCTATCATGAAACTTTGAGTGATCCTCAGCATTTTCGGAAAAAATAAAAATTACATAAGGTAAGTTCTTAATTTCACCATAAACTTTGCTAAATTATATCGATTACTAACACTTTAGTATACAACATCATATTTTTTGTGTTGTTTTTCAAGAGTTACATATGATCTATTTCTGGAATTTTAGGTACATCAGAAAGTTTAATTTAAAGTTTAGTAACTTTAATTTTTATTTTTTGTCTTCTTTTATTTTCTTTCTTGTTAAAATTTAGCAGTTAAATTATACATAGAAGATTAAAATTAAAAATTATTTAAAAACTATATGAACATTTAAAATAATAACATGAATTTATGTTTGATACCATTTATATAAAATTTAGTGATCAAGATTTATTCCTTGCACTCTTATAATTAATCACTTCTTCTGTTATTTGATATGCTTCCTATATAGAGGGAACATAGATAAAAATATAATGTTATGTGTCTATTTTACAATGATCATATAACCTTTGATCATTTATGTAAGACTTAATAATTAAAATCTATTTTTCCCACTTTCATAGAAGCAATCTCTTCTCTCGTTAAAACCTTAATTTCTAAATAAATTATAAAAATGGATAAGAAGTGAATAAGGTATGCAAAATGACATTTTAATTTTGCGTTCAAAAACAAAACTGAACCCAAATAACATGCAAGTGTGTTATAAGCTTTCTTAACAGTTGTTCATCAATTATTATCCAAATAAATTTATACTATTTTTAAAAGTAGCTTAAGAAAAGCTCCATGATTTTCTTAGTAAATATCAAGGAGGGATTCGGGCAAAGAAAATGTTTGCCGTGTTCTCTTTGTTCAACTTCCTGTAAACTGCAACAAAAACAATATTAGATGCATTTTGCATCTTTATAATGCTTTTGCCTTTGTTTAGCTGATATGAAGCAGTTACACGCAATAAAGGAAGGAAAAGAAGATGCTTATTGATTATGCAGCATCATCTCAACTTTCGTCCACAAATTTTCTAGCACTAGTACCACAATAATACCGTCCTTGAAGTTTTCAATATTGGGGCTCTGCCCCTCATGTGGAAGTATCTTACTCTGCCAAAAAGCAATTGGAAGCCACCTGCATGACAGGGTCGAAGAACAACCTCAACCAAAATCATCTTCTGATTATAATCATATATTAATATAAAGGGCATTTACCCTTTTGCGTACGGGACTCATTTTTTTTTTTAACCTAAAATCATGTTTTGTAGGGAATAGTGTGGTGACATTTGGAGACACCAAGTTGCATACAGCTCAATTTTAACATCAACACCATCCCTGCCAATTTGGGGTGGTAAATTTGAATGAACTTTGTTATAGATCGAGAGCGTTGAGTTTCAAATTTTGGAATGATTTTTTCTTAAAATGGATTTTCGGCAAAGATATTTTGGGGTATTTTGGTCAAAAGGGAAATATTGTACTGGTTACATGATCATTCATCTGGACTCTTCTGGATGCTTTAGCACGTAAGTGGACTTCTAAGTTCAAACAAACAGCTTACAGCTAATTGGACCACGACGTTTACTGTCCTTTATATTAAGGACAAAAGTTACGGTTTCTTGGCAATTGTGATTAATGACGAAGATCCTTTTGCATTTTTCTCATGCACAAATGTACTAGAGGGGACTAGTAAATTAACCACATTTCTTTATTTTTGTGTAGTACACTTTTGTGACTTTGTATACGTGGTCGGTAAAATATTTACAGCCCTGAGTGCATGGAAATGATCATGATTTATATGTCCACATATGTTTTTAACTCTTTTATCCTTCTGTTAAATAAACCACTTCCGATGGGGGCTGTTTATTTATTTAAGCTGTAACAGCGCAGGTATGATAAAATACCCTTACTTATTACTCGTTGAGTAATAATTAAGGGTGCTCAACAACATGTCCTTCATAGACCTCAGGTTCATGTTCAGTTTCTTTTTTTTTTAATAAACCGACAGTATCTTAATTAATTCCAGCTGATAGAACAATTCAAGTAATTTATATATATAAATCACCAGTTATCTGTTTATTTATTTCTTACTGAACAGAAAAGCATGGTGGCCTGCCAACATGTAAAAATAATAATATTATATGAAGAGAACATTATATGCACACAAACATAACATATTTATTTAAAGTACTCATATTTATCTCTTTTAAAATAGCACGATCATATGAATAAGAAACACCAGAGAATTTGTTTCATAAAAATCTTCCTAGCCCAGCAATGATGAGATTATCTATGTAGGAAAACCTCTTACTAGGAAATTGAAAAAGAAACTCTCATTTGAGTTCACTAATTTTGAGTATTACTCACTTTATCACATTCTAGTTCATGCATAGCAATAATATTGAAGATACTTTGTTCATAAGTCACTAACTTAAGGCATCTCGTATTTCTCAATGGGTGGGTTGCCCCCACCCCCCACACCTCCCCCTTCCCCTTTTTCAGTTCTTGCATCACTGTCACCAAACGAGGTCAGTCACAGAGGTAAGTACGTAGCGAAAGTAAAAAGAAAATATCCCATTTTTAAGGAGAGTACGTTCAATCGTATGAGGATTCAGGACAGCTGTGTTCTTCAGTATGGCTCATCACTTTTGCATGTCGGATTCGGATATATTAAAGTTCTAATGGAATTTGGTTTTATCTACCGACATTTTATTTTTATTTTATAAAAAAGTCGTTACCACGAAGAGAATTTAATTAAATATTTAGATACATAAGCTATATATATTTTTATATTTAGGATATTTTTATAGATATTGTTATAAGATTGAACTCCAGAATATTATTGCAACTATTAGATCCTCCAATAATAACTTTCTTTAGAGTTTAAACCTATGTTTTTTTTTTTTTGAGAATGCAATTCACTTATTATTATAGCCAAGCTTTGTTGGTCATAAAAGCTATAGACTTTTTTTTTTTTAAATTTTTTTAAATGAATTAAAAGCTATAGACTTTGACAGTTTTGTTTTTCTTTTTAATACAAATTTAACCCAAAAAAAGACCTAAGTCTAAGTTGTAATTTATTTATTTATTTTTTTAACTATAATCAAGGTGCAAGATCCATTCTTATTTCATATATGAAATTCCATAAACCCAGATTGTATTTGTATTACACTGGTTAGAATTTTAAAGGATCCAAATCGTCCTAATTCTTTCCTAATTCTTTCATTTTCAATTTTTTTTTTCGTGTGGGGGCTGATGCGAAGTAGCAGCAGCACAAATTCTGAACTGTCATGTCCTCTGTCTTGTTGGTGATATTTACAATAAAAAAATCTGGCAAAATCTAAAGATCTAAGGTAATCTAAGATGTATATAATCTGAGAAGTCATTATGTAACAGCCCCACAATCAGCACGTAGTTCACGTTAATAATAATAATAATAATAATAGTTGTAATAATTATCCAACATAAACCTATTAAGTAATTTGATCAATATGTCGGTATCCTCGTTTGCATAATCATCCAAAGAATTTCAGGTTAAGCCCTCTATAATTTTTTTTTTTTTTTTTTGATTAACCAGATTAAGCCCTCTTTGATTGAGGTGTTGAGAAATATAGATAGACACATGAGCGTAGCAGAGTTTACAGTAAAATCGTTTTAGAGATCTTGCGCTTTTGAAGTAACTCTTGCCTACCTTGACCATAGCAGTAGCTATACCCAGTTTCCAAAGCAAAAAAGGTACTGTTGCTTCCATCTATGGAATACATGATGCAATAAAAGACCCTTAAATTCTTTTCCTCAGCTTGGGGTGGTTGAATGTTTGGACCACTTCTATCAATAATTAAGTGAAAATGACCATCCTAATGCAAAACATGGCACGTCTATTTCGCCCTTATTTAATTCATTGGGAGCAAATAATTGGAGCCCAAGATTACATGCTAGCAAGAGTGCATCCGAAGTAGATGAAAAAAGCTGGAGAGCAAAATAAGGAGGAAAATGCCAAGTGTTTGGAAATTTTTACGGAATGAGTTGACATGCTTATCAATTTTTGTAGATGCATATAAATGTTGTATAATTTTTTCATCCAACCCTTAGTATTAAATCTAAATTCAGTCAAAATTTTGATTTTTTTTTTTTAGCTATTTAACACTAGAAAAAGCAAAGGGAAAGGGGTAAAGTAAATGCTACTGATTCCCTGTGTCATTGAATCCTGAAAATATGGAGAAATTATGATTAAGTATTTATCAAAACCTTGTGGTGGGCAGTGAGCCACTCTTCGCTGTGTCTCTATGAAAGCTCCATTTCAATCTTTCCTTCCCTCAATAATTCGAACCACCTGGTTTGGCTGTGATTGTGACCTTTAATTTAAATTTATTACTGTTAATAAATACTATTAATTAAACTAAACTTTGTGTATAATATAAGCCATTATGATTAATTTAATGGGGAGAGATTTGAAATTGTCATGGATATTTAAAAAAAAAAAACCGTGTATAATACATTATTTTGTTGCATTGAATTAGCAGCCCACTAGTTCAATGTTCGCGAATCGTTCAATTGAATATAGTTTAAACCTCCAAAAAAAAAAAAAGGGAAGAAAGAAGGTTTTGTGAAGATTTTTACTACAAAACCAGGAAAAGGTAGTAACATTCATTCAAAGGATTAATGAATAAATTAAATATAATTGGTAAATTCGCCTTGGTTCTAGACCCGAAAAGCATTGATTCATTCTTCATAAAATTAACTGTCTTGTAACTTTTTCACTGTTGTTATGTGAAGCCTTCTCATTGTTATCGCAAAGTCTACTAACTGTGTATTTGAACTTCATAAATTTGACGAAACTTTTTTGTGTGATACATAATTAATCTCAATTTAGAATCAAATTTAATCTAGTGACATAAGGAGTTGATCATATATCGCCTTCAGATCATTGGATTCTATATTTGGTTTCGCTAGAAGGTCTTTTTGTCAACAGAACATTGCAGTATAAAATTGGTCTATATGCTTATTATTGGAGCATTTTAGACTACATTAGTTGATGCTTACTGAAAAAGGAATTGGCTTAACTAGGTGAATTTGGTTGACCCAGAAAGCTACAACAAAGAAGACTCTACAAAGTGTGATGTGGAAAGCAATTAAATATAGTCACACAAAATGCCATGACACAACAATATTTTACTTTCACTTTGGCTTTGAGCATCTGGGAAGTTCTTGGATTTCAAAGTTTACACACATCATGTAATGGATTCTGTAGCTTTTGGTTTTCATGCTGCTCTTGCCAGAATTGATTATTGCACAATTTGGGGAGAGATTTTTAAACCATAATTGGCAGATTTAAAATCTTCAATTGCTAAAAACTGAAACGTGGCTAGATTCAGCAGGTGAGGTGAAGATAGTGGCACTGCAAAATCCAATAATGGCAAACAGAAGACAAAAAGTAAAACGAAGCACTGATCACAGCATTTGTATGCATTTGTCTTTGCACTGTAAAAAGTAGTTTTAAATTCTAACAAAATAAATATAGGGCACTTGACGTAGAGAGCACTTTGAACCGTGCTCATTGCTTGTTAAGCCAGCCTAAAAGTGACATTTTTATATTAAAAAATGCATAGGGGTGATTACTGATCTAACCTGTTCTAGAAACTACTTCCCATTCCTTTATTTTATTTTTATTTTTATTTTTATTTTTTAAATGATTTAGATCAAACCTTTCATGTCTAACTTGATTTTAGATGAGACGCCACAGTTACAATTATCTAAATATGTACCAATGATTTCCAACACATTGAGTCATGATTAACAATGCTTTTGTTTTTAAGTAGAGTAGGTATATATGTTAATGAGTTGTTAAAACATTTAATTGATTACTTATCTCACAATAAGGGCTGTGTTGAAAGGTATTCGATCACTGGAACAATCACAATGAACAATTATCAACAAAACCTTTCTACAATAAATAGTGCGTATAAAATGCAAATAGCAATAAACAAATATTTGATAATTAATTAATATATTAGATTAAACAGTGGAAGCACCATGTAGCTGCTTCCAATAAACAATTATCATATGCTACTCAATTTAAATAGACACATAACAGCAATATTTGCATCATTTTTAAGTATCCACGCATTTTCGCAGTTACTGTTCACTTCTAAACTCCTAAAAATGGAAGTTTTGCCCTTAATTATGATTTGTTTCCAATATTGCATTCAATAAGACGATACACAGCCAAAAGCTTACTTGCATTTGTCAAATTATTACGACACTCATTGAAACTAACCAACCACTCAAAATTCAACGCAAGCCCTCAATGAACGCCAGATCATATATCCCTAATTAAAGTTCTGGACCATTTTAATTGTGAATTCACCACCTCCAGATAAAATTTGAGGTTGAGAGAAAACCCCAGCTCCATAGTTATCTATCTACTTAATTTGTGCACAGGAAATAAATCTTCATGATAACCGGCCTAGAGGTATCTTTCAAACACCACTCATTTAATTCAACCCTCAAATCAAACCAAGTGATGCGAAGTGATTGTGAAAGCTGTATGGTTCTATTCACCACCAGTTTGGTAGCTCTACAATGCACATATCACCATCAAAGATATGAAACATGTGAACACAAGGGTACCTCAGTACCTTGTGGCGGGCAACTTCCAACAATCATCATTAAATAAGCCAAAAGCTCAGAAATTAAAATTGGGGAAATGACGACAGGGACGGGTGATGATGACGATAATGATATTACTATGAATGATACTAATAGTACTTTTATAATTATGATGAAATATCTGCGATAATGAATCTCTAATAATTAGAATATGGTGGATCAATAATTTCATTCTATAAAGCCTTGATAATAAGAGTAGCTGGGTTCCATTTGATATTCACATGTTATATTATTCCAAGCATATTCACACCATCTTATCGCCATCATGGCTTGTTATTTGACCTTCTGTTAACAAATTAGACATTTTACATAAAAAGTTGTACTTCATTTCAATCTTGTATCAAGGTCTGCTTAATTCGTTAAATACGACATACTTTATGTGTGAGCCAGGTAAAAGCCCATTTGCCACAAATCACTTATCTTAACAATCATGAAAAAAAATTAAATAGTATCTACTGTTTGTATAGTTTGAAAATACTCAAGTAATGAGAAATTAAGAAATTAAATTGTAATTCAGAAAGTATAGCTAATTAAGGAGTTAGCCATGAACATGACCTTAATTAAACATGGCCCGGAAACTCGATCCCTGGCAACATGCATTTGGCAAGGCATTCACTTTAGCTATATGCTTTTCTTGATGCCCGTAGCCAGAATTGGAAAATAAAATTAAATAAAAGAACATATGCAGAAAAAATTCACGGTATTTTTTTGATCACTCAATCCTGGAACCCTTACATAGAATTAAAATGTAAATAATAACAAGATATAAGAAAAATCCACCTTTTAATTATTTAGTAAGAACTTATTAAAACCTTTTAAAAATGGGTAATATTATTTGTACATTAAGTGGATATTTAAGAGTAGATATCATAGAAAGAGGTACAAAGTCTTTGTCTTACCCATTACCATTAAATACTTTATTTCTCTCTCTATAGTATTCATTCTTAATATTCATTTTTGATACACAAATAATATTTTGAAAATTTTATTCTACCTTTTGAATAAGGAAATCGTAATATGGAAATCAGAGACATCGACTGACGCGCCCATCAAAGCTTTATTTTGAGCATTCAACTTAATATTTACTTACAATTATATGCCATGCCCCATCCTATCCAGTTTACGTAACTGATTCATATGAAACAGTGCCAATTGTGTAAATTCATTTCTAAAGCAAAATCTTTTGAAAAATTTATAAGAAAAATTGCAAATGAGGTGACTTTGTGTGTTGTTTTGTTTTGACACTAAGATGGAAGAGTTGAAAATTCTTGTATCATCAAGTGAAAGAGTATACAAGAAAAAATATTTAAGGATATCATATCTTATTGAATTTGAGGAAAGTTTCTTTTTCCCAGTTAATTTTGATAATTATATATTAGGCAGTCATACTCATTCAAAGTTAGGACTCTATTTTTTCCAAAAAAATTGAGCTACACGCGCGAGAATATCTATCATTTTTGTCCTAATTCAAAAGGAAAAAAAATAAAAACAACGTACTATAATTTTCTTCTTTTACGATATTTTGCACAAAGATTCCTAAACCATAAAACTCAAATTTATTTATTACTTGAAACACGTTAGTTGTGTTTTTAGATTGAAGTTTGTAGACTTGATTTTATAATTAACTTGATTTAAAATCAACTTAATTTATTACACAGTGATTTATATTTGGGAACATTTAACTTAAAAGTGAGTTTAACAAAATAAATATTGTTTAGATAATATTAATCAAAATTACTTTTGCTTTTATAGTTACAAAAGGTATATATTTCAATATTAATTTTGCCCTTTTTCGTTTCATTATTTTTCAAATATACTTAAACAAATTATATAAATGTTATTATATTTTAAATACTTTTCGGTCTTGTACTAAATTAATAATAAAAGAATATATAAAAAAATGCTACATATAAGAAATTACAATTTAATATTTAATTAAAAATTGATTAATCAATATTTTTATGTAGTAAGCAGTAGTATACATGAATCAATATAATTATTTTATTTATAGAACAAGTAATTTGTCATATAGCAGTTTTTTTTTTTTTTTTATAGAAGATACAGGTAGAAACAAATTATATGATGAATAAAATATGACAAGGTAGTAAGTGGCAAAAGTATTTTAAATCAAACGTAATGAAAACAAATATGGAAGAAAAAAATGTTCTATTGAAACTTTTATGGATTTTTTAAGAAGAATACAAAACTTAACGTATTTGGTTATCATAAAAGCAATGGAAAGATGTTTTATTCAAACCTTGATTTAAAGGTAAAAGGTGCATTTGTTTATGTTTCTGGTATAAAAAAAAGTATTTTTTTTTTTCAAATTTTTTGAAAATAAAAGTGTTTATAGAATTTTTAATATTATTTATACTTCTCAAAAAAAGTAGAAGTAGAAAATAATTATATTTTCTATTTTTTTGAAAAGTAGATAGAGAGCTATTTTTCTTAAAAGTAGAAGTAGTAAAAGAGAGAGAATGTTACTCTTTAAAATTAGTAACCACTTTTTTTCTACTCAATTATAATTTTATCTTTGAAACTACAAAAAATATCAGTCTTTTTCAGCTCTCATTCTTTTTTTATATCCGTAATTATAATTTTATAAAATAATATATTTCTATATTTATTATATCTAAGTTAATTAATAATTTCTAATTTTAATAAAAAACATTTATATAATTATATCTAAATATAAAATAATTTTTTATTTATACTTGTATTTCTACTTTTTTAAAAATACTTCTTATTAGAATCTTAATGAAAAGAGCCCAAAATTACGTTTAACAGTTTGCAATGTAGTTTTCACCCAACATCATCAATTGAGTGTTAACGTCGGCTTAAATGTTGCGAACTAAGATTTGCGTTGTCTAAAGAACTAAACAGACTCTAAATGTTCTTTTATAAACATGTTTAATTATGTTTTGGTTACTTGAAATATTACAATTATTTTTTGTTTAGTTCCTATTTTAAAAATGTTTTGGTTTTATCACTAAAAAATTTATTGCATTCCCATTTGATCCATTCGCTAATCTGTTGTTGATTTTTATGGTCAAGTGTTCGCACGATGTCCCGCACGTAGAGGTTGACATGAACTAAAGGAAAAAAAGGGGGACCAAATAAAAAAAGAATTACGATATTTTGGACTACAAAAGAAAATTATGATATTTTAAATGATGAAATGAGAAATAGTGACATATTAAAGTATTTATATTTACATATATGGAGATTAAAAAATTCAATTAAAATTTAATAAAGCCAAGTTATGTATTATTACTATTATTATGAAATGAAATTATTATATCAGGTACTTTTAAAAGAATTATTTCTATAAAATTATATGTTTTAGCTTATAATATTTGAAATATTTTATATTATAGTTTATGAGATTGAAAACTTTACATAAAATACGTGAACATTAATTAATTTATAATTTTAAATTTAAATTGAAGCAATATATAATGATTTCTAGGAATTTATACTTTAAATATTTTATTATTATAACAATAATAATAATAAAATGATTATAATAAATTAATAATTAATAATTAGTTAGCATTTTTTAGGTTCATAAAAGAAGTAATAATATTTTTTACACAAATTCGAACTCCTTCCGTAATAAAATGTTTTTTTCTCGCATCTTGTACATTTGGTTTCAATTATCTATCATGTAATATATTTTTTTTAATTTTTTAAATATAATATAAAAGATTTTAAACTGTATATTTTTTAGAAATAGTTATTTAAAAATTTTTTAATATAATAATTTAATTTCATAATAATAATATTTACATGTAAATTAATCTTAGTAAATTTTAAAATTAAATTTTTATTTCTGTACGTAAATATAAATAATTTTTACACGTAAAGTGTCAGATTTTTATTTGATTTTTCTTTTTTTTTTCTCCTTTAATCCACCCTCGACATAGAATGTCACGTGGACACTTAGCAATAAAAAATAACAGGAGACTAACAAAATGACCAAACAAAAATAATAAAAAAGTTTTAAAAATTAAACAATTTTTTTTTTAAAATAAAGACCAAACGGAAGGTTATAATATTTTAAACAAATAAAAATATAATTGAGCCAAAAAATTATTTTCAGAATCTAGGGGTTACATTGTACATTAAAGGAGGACATATCTTTTTACCCCTCGTTCTGTAATTCTGTTTGACTTCTGTGCCTCCGCACTAAAGTTCTTAACGAGAGTTTTTTCATGTGAAAACGATTTGCCGTAAAGCTCTGCAACAAGCCAATAAATACCACCTTTGACATCTTAACGATGGTGGGGTTCGTACGCTGTCAAACTTAATCTTCTGCACACTGACATTTTTTTTTTATTTTTAACAATGAAAGAGGGCTCAAAACAACTTCATATGAAAGGAAGGAGCTAAGGTAACATAGTAAGATAAACAAGATCACAAAACCAACCCCAAAAAAAAAAAAAAAAACAACAACAACAACAAAGAAACACAACCAGAAAAGCTATTCAAAATTTTAAAATAAAAAAGTGAAAATAAAAACATTAAAAATAGAGAGGAAAGAAATGATATATCTACTCCATAATTATACCACATAATTCTGGCCGAGGAGCATTTTTTGTTCTTTAGATTGTATTTGACATGACATCCACACGGAAGTTTATTCCATACCAAACCACCATTTAAAATCGTTGGATCTACATGTTCATGGATTCAAATTTAAAGAAGAGTCTAATATAAAAGATTTATTTATTGGGTGAAAAAGTCTTTAGACATCAATACTATACTAGAATGGCATGATTCATGATGTAGGATTTATAATATTATCACCCCCATTTCAAGACCAATGATTATGACTGCACATTTTAGGTTGCCCCCTTTGAATGGCTTCATTTTGATCTTTTTTAGATCGTCCTTTTTTTGAGAGGAAATTTTTAGATATTCATAGAGTACCATATAGATGTATTCATTGTCAACAATAAAATAATATTTTAAGATAAGATTTATCACTAATTTATATTCTTATCTAAAATATTATTTTATTATTGATGATGAGTATAATCCATGTGACATGGTCCATAAATATTTAAGAATTTCTCCTCCTTTGAGTTCAACTTTCAACAAAACCTATATTTATGAATTTAAATTTAAGGGATAACCTAACCCAAAATAATCTAATAAACGAGAGAGCTCTTAAATTTAAATATCATATTTGAATGATATCACTCTGTGTCGAAGGACAAATATACTATACATAAGGTTTATCAGTCTTACCGTTAGGTGCGAAGATTGACTTTCGCACGATGCAAGAGACAACTCATTTAGTACATGCAAATAAATAAAAAGGGAGACGAGGTAATAAGCTGTTTGCTGCTTGGCCGGTTGATGGCTTCTTGCCATTGATGTATTTCACGTGCCATTGTATTCGTACTATTAATCTTTTTCCAAACGGTCCAAAAGGTTATAGTGTTTATATTTATATAAAATTTTAACAACCCAATATTTTTTTTAAGCCATTTTTTATTAATTATTTTATTTTTTTTTATTTTTTTTATAATTTTTTTTCTCCTTTTTATCTATAGATGTCTAAGGTATCTACTTCCTTCAGTGCTACAAAAAAAATATTTCTCTAATCCAAAAGGAGAGTTTTCTAAGAGTGAAAACGTGATGCCATAACTTCATTGGTTTCACACTGCCAGCGAGCTAAAGAAACCGGATATTCTCCGTTTGTTCACCAAGAAGAAGAGTAAGCAAGTAAAACGTGTTTCTGCAGTGCCACGTTGAGTGAAAGAAATATTAGGAAACGATAATTAGAAGTTACCGTTACATGTGTTATTAAAATATAATTAATGCATATTCTAAAAAGAAAAATATTAATATAAGAACTATTAAAACGAAGTGTTTAGGTTTAAAGAATAAAAAATATTTAAATTATTAAAAATAATTACATAAATTTTTTTTTTCCGATAAGTATTACATAAATTTTATTTAAAGAGAAAGACAACTGAATTTTACTAAATAGACACAAATACCCTTATAAAAATTACAAATAAATATTGCTTGTTGGTAAGTGTTTATTTATTTTCACTGAATGGTTAATAACGGTAGAAGAATTTATAAATTATATTCATAAAGTTAGGAAGAAATTCTGAACTATTAATTTTTTAGTTTATTTTTATCAAGTAGCTAATAATGACAAATGAAATTTTGTAACAAATACATAAAATTTAGAATAAATTTACAAGTTGCTATTGTTCGTTATTGAGTGATAATTTGTTCCAATTAAATGGATCCAATTAATAAATGATACTTTTGTAAAGATATGTGAAGTTGCCAATAAATTATAGTTCAAGTGGCATTTTTCTTGATCCTTATGTCAAAGGGTTGTTGGTGTTGGGTTAGGGATTCCATCCCCACATATCCATCCTTTTTTCTATCCCCTAACTCCCCTAAAAACTCTTTAGAATCCCATATATATATATATATATATATATATGTGTGTGTGTGTGTGTGTATCTTGTATGTGTACAAGAAGTTATCTTTGGAATTTGTGAGACTATCATTGTTACAAGTGGTTATTTGATTTTACTTATTCACCAAAAGTTATTTTAGATGAAATTATATATTAAACCCACAATGTTAAAACCACTTTTTGTTCCCTATACATCCTAGATTTTGGTTTTAAGCCTTACATTATAAAAGTTTTAATTTAGGTCCTTACAGTAGAATTATATTAACGAATTAGTATTTGTTGTTAGATATACGATATTAGTTTTTATTGACATAGCTAACGTGATTTGATATAGATATGATATATTATTTATGCAGTCTTGAAAGATAATTTTTTGGCTTTTTTATGCTTAAAATAGCATTTTTTTTCAAAAATAAAAAAAGCAATTGAAATACTACCGAAACAACATTTTTTAGGCTTGAAAGACCTCCTCCAGGTGTCACCATGTCCCACATCATATTCTTTAACTATATCAGTAAAAACTAATACTGTTTAGTAATTTTTCAAATGGCAAGAACTAACTCAATACCACTATAAGGACAAATGATGGATCCAAAAAATTTTGGTAATAAGGGAAAACATACTAAAATTTAACAAAAAGTTTCACATAATTTTTATTTTATTATCAGGTCAAATACAGTAAAATAATGGGGGGAAGATATGTAGATTCTTATATACTACTAACAAATTCCCAAATTTTGGTGGGGGAATGTACATAGCTTTGTCTTTAATAAGGACCTAAATCAAAAGTTTTTTAATTTATAGAAATCTAAATAAAAATTTCTTTAGTATAGAAACTAAAACCAAAATCCAAAACACATGCACGGACCAAAATGTAGTTTTAATCGACCAATAAATAAAGAATTCTGTAAGTGAGTATCTATCGTTATTGAGTAGTCATTTGTTTTCTTTAAATGATTAATGGAAATAAATAAAGTTATTTTGTAATTAAGCATAAATTCATTTAAAAAAATTGTGAATGACTATTACTATATGATGAGTGATAATTTTTATTCCATTAAATGGTTATTATTTTTATTAAAGAAAATTACACTAATCTCCTTTAAAGTTTAGAATAATTACACTTAACACACCTTTTATTTTAGAAATTATATTGGGTTCTCTTGAAATTTATGATGTTATTACACTTATCTGCCTTGACATTAATTAGTTGTTCATCAAGAGAATAGATGAAGTTAACATTACATGTGTTGCACATAATTTTTAATGACAATGATAATTTTTTGTACTTCCAGTATAGTTTAAAATAACAATTATGCCCTTAGGACATCTTTAAGGCTTTTGCAACTTCTCTCCTCTCAATGGATTGAAACCCATTTGAGAAGTGCAAACCATCTTTTACATTATTTGGGAAAAAATCGTTTCCTTTTAGTTGTATTTTTTGAGCTTCCATTCAATTTGATTAATGATTTACACACAAAAATATCCGTAGTCTTGGAAGATTTAAGGCCAAGAACCAATAGAGTTTACATGATTCTCAATCTAGCTTTATTTTATCCATCAAAGTTACCTATTTTAGCTTCATTAATGATTAGTTGCTTCTATCAATGCAAGGCTTGGGCAATGGTCTATTGACATTCATGTTGTCAATTGGTGGCACTCCAAGCACTGAATGCATTTGCCAATGAACTTCTTCTCCATATATTTGATTATGTTTATGTTGCGAGGGCTTAATTAGTTCTCCCTCCTTCACCATCTTCTTTTCTTCTTTGTTATAGCTTACCACTCCAATTCTCACCTTCTCCTGCTTGTCGTTAACAAGCTTCATTGTTATTATCAGAGGAACTCAATAAGTCTAGCCTTGTCCATTAGCAAGAAGGAAATAGATTCAATCCAAATAAAAGCCCAATGAAGATGGATAATGAAGACAACTCTAAGCCCAAAATATTGGAACCAAGCTAAGTGCAGTTTGTCTCCTTGATATGGCATTCCAGAAGTTTTGTTCTTCTGCTGAGTCATTCTTTTTCTGCTATGCTGTGCTGTTTTTCATTTTGTTATCGTAGAATGAGGAGTTTGCTAGGATTTCTTTCCTTTTGCTGATTTTTGCTAGATTTGATTTTATCCTAATGAGGTGTAGGATCTAGTATCCGATTTAGGTTGTATATATACTTTGTAAATGTTCATTTCTGTTGCAATGAAATACACCGCTATTCAATCAATTGTTCCAATCTTTATTTTCTTGTTATGGTACCATAGCCATTCTTGAGGCTTTGCTGACACCCACCATGCCCAAACACACTTCCCATAGTAATCCCACCAATACTACGGCTATTTCTAGCCCTTCTACTGCATTTCCTTCTTCTGCTTCAGTGGTAAATGACCCAAATGACTCCCAGAACCCTTCTAGTCCATTTTATGTCCACCCAAGTGAAAGTCCTTCCACGGTTCTTATCACCCCTATCCTAACTAGTAACAACTATCATTCCTGGTCCACGTCCTTCAAGATGGCTCTTGTCTCTAAAAACAAAATGGGATTTCTCAATGGTGCCATTCCTATTCTAGCTTCAACTGATCCTCTTTTTCCATCTTGGGAGCATTGCAACATTCTCATTATGTCCTGGTTATTGAACTCCCTTTCTTCCTCTATTGCTCAAAGTGTTATCTAATTTAATCATGTCATTGCTATATGATCTGACCTTCAAGAATGTTTTTCTCAAGTTGATCTTTTGCGCATAGCTGAGTTACAAGAGGAGTCTATGCACTTAAACAAGGGTCTCAATCCGTGACTAATTATTTCACCCAGCTGAAATCCTTGTGGGAAGAGCTTGACAATTATCGACCAATGACACCCTGCACCTGCCCTTCACAAACTTATCACAAGTAGGATTTCATCATTCGGTTCCTTAAAGGACTTGATGAGCGATTCTCAATTGTTAGCTCTCAGGTTCTCCTCTTGGATCCCCTACTTTCCGTGAACCATATCTTCTTGATGGTGATTCAACACGAACACCAATTGCTTAATTCCATCTTTATCCCTGATGACTAGAAGATTGTACTCAATTTTGCTAATGCACGAAGGCCACCATTTGGATGCAGATGTGGAGCACCCTTTGGGGAGGCCGTGGCATCAAACAAACTATGCACGTACTGTGGTTGCATAGGACATACCATTGATGTGTGCTTTGGCAAGCACGGTTATCCCCAGGGACAGCCTCGCTATCCGGGTCGTCCCCATTTTCATGATCGCAGCTCAAGTGCAGTATCAATCAATAGCTCCATTGTGAATGAGTTTGAGAATGTCATTGAGGGTGAAACGGTGCACAAGAATGCTCTACTTGGACTCGGGTTGCAACTCACTCTAGCCCAACGCCAAAGCCTCTTGGCTCTCCTTCAACCTGCTGAATGTTCAAGGCCAATGGATTCTTCCCAGCTGAATAAGTCTGTCATCTCCCAAGTTAGGCCAACCACACCTATTCCGGGTGACCTAAGTTTGGGTAACACTTCAATTTGTTGTTCCTTCCACACTACACACAACCTCACACACCCACAGGTTGACCCTCTTGGACAACATGGCCCTTGGATAATTGATTCTGGGGCCACGGACCATATCACTTCATCTTTAATTTATTTTCCACATACTACAAAATCAAACCTGTGTCTATCACTCTCCCTAATGGTTCTTTAGTCACAGCATATTACTCTGGTATTATTCAATTTTCTCCATCTATTGTTCTTCATGATGTTCTTTATGTTCCTGGTTTCCATTTTAATCTTATCTTTATTTCCAAAATTATTTCCACTATTTCTTGTTATCTCACTTTTTATGGTCACTACTGCAAAATACAGGATATGAACTCTTTGAAGACGATTGGTTTGGCTAAGTTGAAAGAAGGTTTATATCATCTTGAAGTCAGCAAGAAGGAATGGTTGCCACTCCCCCTACTGCCTTTGTTAACTCCTCCATATCCACACTTGTTACCACTACCAATCTTTGGCATTTCCGATTAGGCCACTTGTCTGGACAATGTTTGAATGTTCTACATCAACAATTTCCATTTATTCCTAAACATACTGTTGATCAATGTGATGTATGTTATTTAGCTAGACAAAGAAAATTGTCATTTTCTACTAGTTTGAACAAGTCATCAAAAATATTTGAGTTACTTCATTTAGATATTTGGGGTCCTTTCTGTAAAATTTCCATCCATGGTCGTAAATACTTTCTTATAATTGTTGATGATTTTAGTCGTTACACTTGGATTATTCTCTTAAAGACAAAGGCTGCTATTAAAATCAATATGCAGAATTTTGTTTCCCTTGTTGAAAATCAATTTGATACGAAGGTTAAGTGTATAAGATCTGATAATGGCCTAGAATTTTTCTTCAAAGACTTGTATGCCCCCAAAGGTATATTACACCAAACAAGTTGTGTACAGACCCCCTAACAAAATGGGAGAGTTGAGAGAAAAAATCAACATATTCTCAATATGGCAAGAGCCCTTATGTTTCAATCAAATTTACCCTTTTATTTTTGGTCTTAAGCTATTAATCATGCATTTTTTCTTATTAATAGAGTGCCCTTTCCTATTATAAACAATAAAACTCCCGTTGAACTTTTATACAATAAACCTCCAGATTTTCAATTAATTAAAGTTTTTGGTTGTCTTTGTTACGCCACAACATGCATTGCTCATCGTAACAAGTTTGATCCCTATTCTAGAAAGGGAATATTTCTTGCTTTAAAATAGGAATAAAGGAATTTATTATTTTTGATTTGGATGCTAAAGAAATTGTTGTCTCCAGGCATGTCCTTTCAATGAAATGCACTTTCCTTTCTCACAATCTTTCTTACAAACTTCTCACCCTTACCACAATCCCTTATCTTGTCCTACTGGCCTTTCAATCACTTCTTTTGAGCCCACTTCATATCCTAACACACCCCTTTCATCAGCAAGAAGTAAGCTCACAACACAATCTGAACCCAAGCACTCTTACCCCGTCTCCTCTTCCCTTGACCTCGTCATTCTTCCTAACTAAACCCTAAGTGCTCCACCCCAACCTCAGCTGTGACATTCAACTCGTCCTACCCAGCCACTGCGCCGTCTTGCTGATTACCTTTGCAACCTCTCCTTCGATGCTCCAAACCATTCGTCTCCAAGGTGCACATATCCCCCCTCTGATGTCCTTGATTATTCCCATCTTTCTTATCCCTATCATCATTTCATCATGTCTCTATCCACTAACCAAGAACCATACAGTTTTAAGGAGGCTAGCAAACATCCTTGTTGGTACCAAGCTATGAAGTTTGAGGCTGAGGCTCGGAGCTGAACAAGACTTGGGTCCTTGTTGATCTTCCATCTAATGTCAAACTTATCGGCTGTAAGTAGGTTTACAAGATCAAGCACTGCCCTGATGGTTCTGTGGAACACTATAAAGCGCGCTTGTGGCGAAGGGTTATGCCCAGACTGAAGGTATTGACCATTTCAAGATGTTTTCCCTTGTAGTCAAAATGGCCATCATTAGAGTCATTCTTACCCTGACTTCAGTTCACAGATGACCTATTCAACAACTTGATATCAACAATGCTTTTCTTCACAGGGACCTCTCTAAAGATGTATATATGACATTGCTCCCTGGTATTACTTCTTCTTCGCCTAATCAGTGTTGCAAGTTACTCAAATCAATTTAGAGTCTTAAACAATCTAGCCGTAAGTGGTATGAGAAACTATCTCTTTTGCTTCTTTCATATGGTTATCAGCAGGCCCAAGTTGATCACAATTTGTTTGTTAAAGCTATTGGTTCTAATTTTATTGCATTATTAGTTTATGTTGATGATATTGTTCTTACTGGTAATTCTATCTCTGAAATGGTCAACATCAAGCATATACTTCATTCCACATTTCGAATTAAAGATCTTGGTTCTCTAAAATATTTTCTAGGTATAGAGGTCGCTTATTCAGAGATTGCTTTTTGTCAAGGGAAATATTGTCTTTATTTGTTGTAAGATTCTGGATTACTTGGTTCCAAGCCCTCTTTTGTTCCCATGGATAATACTACTCGGTTACACCAAGATTCTAGCTCTCTTTTTGATGATGTCTTTTCTTACAGGCATTTGGTTGGGCATTTACTATATCTTACAATGACTCATCATGACATCACTTTTGCCACCCAATAGCTTAGCCAGTTTATGGCCACGCTTAACCAAGCTCATTATCGGACAGTAATCAAAGATTCTGCGTTATCTCAAGGGTTGTCTTAGCCATGGTTTGTTTTTCCCATGAGATTCCTCTATTCAGCTTCTTGGATTTAGTGATGCTTATTGGGGAACTTATTTTGATTCCAGGAAATCTATCACTGGTTATTGCTTCTTTCTTGATAACTCTCTAATTTCCTGGAAGTCAAAGAAATAGAGTATCATGTCTCGTTCTTCTTTCGAAGTAGAGTATAGAGCTCTTGCAACTACCACATGTGAGTTGGAATAGCTTGTTTACTTATTAAAGGATTTATGGGTTACTTTCATTCGTTCCCCTATTTTATACTATGACAACCAAAGTGCTTTGCACATTGCCGCAAATCCTGTGTTTCATGAGTGGACAAAGCATTTGGATATCGATTGTCACCTTGTTTAAGAAAAGACGTAGGTCGAATTAATGAAGTTGTTACCTGTTTCTTTTGTGAACCAGTTAGCTGATGTCTTTACAAAGGCTTTCTCACCTAAGCCTTTTACCTCAATTCTTTCCAAGCTAGGGTTAGTAGACATCTTCCAACCTCTAGCTTATGTGGGGGTATCAGAGGAACTTAATAAGTCTAGCCTTGTCCATCAGCAAGAAGGAAATAGATTCAGCCCAAATAAAAGCACCCCATGAAGATGGCTAATGAAGATAGCTCCAAGCCCAAAATATTGGAACCAAGCTACGTGCAGTCAGTCTCCTTGATATGGCATTCCAGAAGCTTCGTTCTTTTGTTGAGTCATTCTTTTTCTACTATGCTGTGCTATTTTTCATTTTGTTATTGTAGAATGAGGAGTCTGTTAGGATTTCTTTCCTTTTACTAATTTTTGGTAGATTTGATTTTATCCTAATGAGGTGTAGGAACTAGTATCCGATTCAGGTTGTATACATACTCTATAAATGTTCATTTCTGTTGCAATGAAATACACTGCTATTCAAGCAATTGTTCCAGTCTCTATTTTCTTGCTAGTTATTGTTCTTATTCAAGCCAAGGGGTAAGACACAATGGAAGTGGGTTGTTGGATGGCCTCCTACGAGGGGCAAAGGGAGTGGTGCCCGGTGGAGGAGAATAGAAAATGGAGCCATATAGTGAGAGGTAGGATAAGTAATGTATGAGCTGAAAGCAAATGTACTTATTAACATTGTTTCTAAAGGTTTTATACTGCGGGGCACATGTCATGGCATGGATAGTGGGATTCAAGTGATAAATCCTTACCTATATTAGGTGGAGACATGCATGGCATAGGGTACCCCAGACCATACAGGAAGCATAAGACCAAGTGTTCGAGCTAAAGGAGAGGGGATTGTTTAAGCATGGTTAGTGGGGAAGGACAACCCGAGCTAAGCAACAATGAGGATATTTGAGTTAAAGGAGAAAGGGGCATTTGGGCCAAGGTGGACGGAAGTCCAAACAGTCTAATTATACTTCAAATTCTTGTTGCCTATAGTCGTCAGCATAAGTTTTTCTTTTAATCATTGTAAATTTGTTTTTAATTAACCAGAAAGTGAAGTTAAACAAGAAGGTATAATGGAAAAATATGCCTTACATTAACATCATTTATAAAAGTCAAAAATACAAGAGGACTTTGTAAGAGTACAAAAGCACTGCAAGAAACACGTGAAATTTCCTACGAATAGGGTAAGTAATTGAACATTTTCAATTTTCCATAAGTACAAAATTCCATAAGTAATACTGTCGATACTATTTCGTGCCAATACACGCCAATTGATGTGTGTATATTATCGACTACATTACCAATGGATTGCACCTCGAAATGCTCATAATTATCTTTTTTTTACCAATAGATAAAGAAAATGCTTGACCCTAACAAGAGCAGGGGAGCATAGTCACAAACTAGAAATAGACATGAACAAAAGTACAAACATCTACAAACTATAACCGCTGTGGTAAATCACTACAAGAACAATGCTTAATTATGCAACAACTAACAGAAATGAGCCAAGATTTAAAGCATACCCTACCTCATTGAACCAAAACCGAGAGAAACACCATAGAGGTTTGACCTAATTGAACCATCCAATATCAATCGATGATATCCTTTTCTACAACAGAGTTCTCTCATTTGATTGATTGCAATGATCCAACCAAGACTGCAGGCACATGAAATCAGCTTTCTTATACCATGAGATGGAAGTATTTTTAAACCATGATTTGAAACTCCTTAGCTTATTGATTGTGAATTTATTCTCCTAACTCTACACCTTTTCATTTGAAACCCATACTACCATTAACTATCTATTGCTAAATTATCGACGAAAAATCTATTGGGAATTATCAATTTATTTTATTTTTTTGAGAAAAATACCGATGGACTAGCCGTCGGTAATATTTATTTTTTGAATTTTTTAATTGAAATTATTGATGAATTATCTGTTAATATTTGAAATTATAGATGTTGATGAAGGCACCTCTTTGTTAGTTAATGAAACTATGCATTTCATTTATTTTATTACCGATGATCATGCAAAGAGGGGGCGTTAAAATGCGACACTCCCTTTTTTCTCCATTTTCCTTTCTTCTTTTCCTCTCTCTCTAGTGCTCCACCCCCCACGGCCAACCCCTCCCCCACTATCGTTGGAGTCTTGTCATCACTGCTGTAGACCAGCATTATTTTTTAGGTACTTTCTTGAGCATTTTAATTGATTTGGAGGAGGTCAGGTTGGTTGAAAGATGGTTATTGGTTCAAAGATGTAATGGACCTCTGTGTTTTCAAGGTAAGATAGGTTAAAGAAAATGCCTCTAGTTTTTTTTTTTTTTCATTTGGTTATATATATATATATATACCATTCCATCTCTTTACTCAAAATTGTTGGTTGAGAACCTTAGTTAACTAAAGGTTCTTCTTCTTTTGTTCATTAGGGAGCACATTTGGAGCATATTTTGGTGCTTATGACTTGGAGCATACAGTTTGAAGTATATGTAAATACAATGTCTAGTTCTTATATTTATGTTTTTTGCAGAATTAGATACTTATGGTTTTTAGGATAGAGTTATAAGAATATGATTGCACGATTGGAAGAAGGCTTAATATTCCTTCCCAATTCTGTAAATTGTTTGTTGTGATGTTGTTTACTTGCATGTAATGGAGTAAGAGAAATTTAAACTTTAGAACGGACATAGTATTCACTGAATTATTTAAGTTGATTGATTTGGTACTGATTAAGTTGTTGTTTTTGAATTAAAATTGGTTGAATGTAATAAAGGGAGACTCCTAATTTAAGGGTAGATTCTGCCAAAATTTTTGTTATTGTTTAGATTGTTGTTATCAATCAAAAAGTGTAGTAATTTAATAAGTAAAGACTCCTAATCTAAGGGGAGACTACCCAAATTTTTGTTGTTTGTTAAATTGTTTTCAATAAAAAAAAGTATCATAATCTAACAAAGGGGACCCCTAATGTAAAAGAAAACTCTGCCCACATTTTGGTGGCAATTAAAAGTGATCATGTTATGCAATTTGTGATTGATAATTGTTCATGTAATTTTTATAGTTAAAATTGTTCAACAACAGTGTCCGTAGAAACTAATCATGGATGTATGATAGGTTGCATCTTGATTGGGGGATTAAATAAGAATTTTATGAGGGTATTGACCAATTTATTAGTATTATGTGTCTTACACAATATTTCATAGGTGAAAGAAAGGTTAGGTGTCCCCGTGGAAAGTGCAGATGTAGGAAGTATTTAGATATTGAGAGCATTAGGTATCATATGTACAAATATGGGTTCAAGCGCCTAAATATTGAGTCTAGACTGAGCTTGGGGAAGTTGCAACGAACAATCAGTTCAATGTGGATTATATCAGAGGTAGTTCCAGTAGGGTCACATATGTAACATCCCTATTTCCGAGCTCCGACTTCGCCCCAGGACGATCAATTCCGATTTCCGATTTCATCTTCGAAATTCAGATAGAAATGATTATTTCCGATTTCTGAGTTTGTATGGCTGAATTCCCGACTTCACGTGTTATCGACTTAGATTTCGTTTAAGTTTGATTATTCCCGATTTGCTCGTTCGTGTTCAACTTTCAGCATTAATTTCCGACTTCCGACCTTATCCAGCACTCCTCAACTCCAACTTCCGATTTAACCTTGGTATCCACGCACCCCGATTCGATATCCGACCTCATGTCTCAAGGCAATGGTCTCGATTTCCGACCTTATGCTTCAAATACAAAGGAAAGCGAAGTTCGATTTCATCTCATGAAGTGCACGAAGTTTCGATGTAAATGCTTAATATACTGGAAACTTGAGTCCCACTGTTAGAGCGATGTGGAGAGCAAATTGTCACAAAGAAGGGAAGGTTGGCGAAATTTCACTGTGTTTTAAGGCCAATCAGAACCCTCCAAGTTGACTACCACTCATGCCTATATAACACCTTCTTCTCCCCTCATTCAGACCCATTTTCTGCGCCCTCTCTTCTCCCTCACTTCAGCTCTCTTTTCCCTTCTCCATTCACCCAACTCCATCACTCCTTCAAGCTTGGCCAGGTCCTAATAATTCAGGCTTCAATACTTAACTGAAGATCGCACTCCAAAGAGGTAGGATTCAATCTCTAATCTTAATTTCTCTAAACTAAGGATGCATGAAAGATTACTTTTTATGGTTATTTGATGATATATTGGATGTGTATGATTGGATTAATATGGGATTAATATGAAATCTTGAGTGGCAATTAGAATTAGAAGAAGAAAACTAAGAGAAAATGGATGGATGAGGGTGCTGTCTTGGTGGAGATTCCACGGCAGTCCGTACGGCGGAGTGTACGGCTCCGCCTACAATCGGTCAAATCCGATGAAACCATTTTTAGATGAAAGTAGACATACAGGGCTTTTCATAGATATATTATATGAGGTTATTGGATTCGTATTGAGGGAGATACGAATTTTTGAAGTTTAACCTAGGTTTCAGGACTTTCATCTGGGCAGGGTGACTTATGGAGGGTATAACTCACCCTATACAACTCCAAATTGAGTGAGACCAATTTTGTTAGAAAGCTTACACATAGGGAAATATCCCAATATGAAATTTCGAGTTTGTTATGCTCCCAATTGATCCCAGTAATTTGAGAAAGTTGCTCTATGTCCAATCCAGACTAATACAGAGTAGTTCAGGAAGGTCGACTTTCAGGACTTATAACTCGAGGTGTACTTAAGTAAATCAAGTGAAACTTGTGGCAAATGAAAGGTTATCCTGTTAGCTTCAATATGAGACCAATTTCGCATAATTTGAGCTTAGTTTCGATTTTTAGTGAATTTATATTTCCAGGAGTGTAATTCGGGCTAGTGACTGAACCAGCTGAGGCAAAAGTTAAATATCTTGAGTTATATAAATCAAAATGATATGGGACTAAAGAGGTTAGAAAGTAGACATGTAGATCTATGACATATCCAAGTTTCAGATTTAAATGATTTGAATAGAGATAAAGGTGGATTATACAAGATTCGGGCAGAACCAAATAGAATTGGCAGAATGGCCATATTGATAATTTTACAAGTATTGGTGAAACCTATAAGGTTTGAGTTGAGGATTGCCAGTTTTACATTGATATGTATATATTAGATTGATTATGTTGCTATGACTGGTTTGTCTGTGAAGCCACTATTCATGGGGAGATGGAACTGATCCGTTATCTTTGTCAATTTCTGTGAAGTTTATGAAACTAGGAATATTTACATGCAAGGATGAACTGGAAGATGATATGGGTTATCAAGGATGAATTAGAATATGAATGGGTATATAGAAACCCTAAATTCAAGAATGACATGAGTATGAGATGAGGTATATGAAAGTAAGGACAAGGCATATGTATGAGTGCAGAGAATGGTAAAGAGGCTCTACGGGCCTTTATATGTCACTATGCATAACCATGTATGAGAATGAAAAGACATGAGTATATTAAATGTGAATCCACTTCACTCGAGGCGCGATTAATTGAGATCCCTCCCTGCGAAGGCAGTTAAAAGATAAAGATATGAATCCCTTCACTTGGAGGCAGTGCACTTTGAATCCCTCCTTGTGAAGGCAATTAAGACTATGAGATCCCTCTACCTTGGATGCAAGTGGTCAGATGTGATCCCTCTATGTTGAAACATTGCGTGGTCGATGAGATCCCCTCAATTTTGAGGCACGTGACCGAAGAGATCCCTTCAATTAGAGGCCACGTGACTTAATGAGATCCCTCAAGACTAGAGGCACGTGGGTCCCCTTGCGGGTGAGTCGATTGTGATGATGGTCACGGGTGAAGGCGAGCTCACTCCCAAGGCCGTCACGAAAGGCGATAATAGCACCCTAGGGATGGCGATACGTAACGTCTAGGTGTGCCAAGTAAAGATTAAAGATTAAAGTATATGCAGACACCCCACTCACATGAGGCATGGGTTCGACCAATAGTGTGAGTACCAAGTGAAGATCCCATATTCTAAGGAACGTGACATGGCGATCACGCTCACGATGGGGTATGACATGGCGATCATACTACGGAATGTGTACGTAAAGATTTTATGATGAAAAGAAAAATTTTGAAGAAAAGAAAAAGCAAGTTTTATGAATAGGCATACGTTTAAATATGAGTAAAGTTATGTGCGATTGTTATGTTCTCAACATATTAATGTCATGTGGGCATCATTTTAATATCTCAGTAGTTTCCAGTAAAGTATATGTAGAAGTTATGTCTCTAGTGCATTGATGCTATCGTACTTTATTGTATTTCAGTTATTAGTCCCAATATGATTCATGACTTGAATTTTTATGGATTCTCTCAGATGCCAAGTGTATGATAAAAATGAACGTTGCTTCGGATAATATATTTTCGAATCAGAAATTAAATAGTCCACATTATATGATCCCCTTTTCATACTAAACCGAAGCAAACTGGAGATGACAACGATGACACTACATGTGTATTATAGAGAATCCTATTGAGAATTTATAATTCTCACCCCTATTTTCCGTGTTGTCTCCAGATAATTACAAAAGTTTCCGAAGGTGACGGAAGTTGTTGATAGACAAGGTCCGTTCAGGTAACAGTAACAACTCCAGGGTGTGGTACTATGACTTAAGCATAGTACTGTACTTAGGAGGGTGTTACAACATAGGTGGTTAGGATACAGGTAATGTGATTTGGGAGTATAACTTTAGTCATTATGGATTGTTAATGATGAGAAATAAGCCTTTACGGGAAGGGTGTGTGTATTTAGAGTTGTCTCTAACAGTAAGGAAGTTGACTATTAAGTTAGAAGGGAACTGGAGCTAAAGTTTACTTGATCATTTGGAATCATCAACCAATAAGCTTAGTCCATAACCTAACTCCACCTCAAAGGACTTTTACCAAGTTAAAAAGGTTAGTTTCTAAACTAGGATTGAAAGGAGAAAAGATTCATTGTTGTTTGAAAGGGTGTATACTTTATTATAAAGATGATATTGCCTTGACTTAATGTGAATTCTGTGGCAAGCCTAAGTTTAAGCTTAAGAGAGGGGAAAAGTATAAGAATGTTTCTTATAAAAGAATATACTATTTACCCCTAATCCTAGTTTTAATAAATTGTATACATCATGAGCTTAGCACCTTACATGAGATGGCATTGTGAAAATAAGAGAAATGAGAGTATAATGACACTTTTTTTTTTTTAAAATTTAATTTCAATGTTTTACTTCCATATATGAGTTAAATGACTAATGTGTTACTTTTGTATGTGCAACAAAATTTTATCATAGACCTACATGAGGAGCCGTTTATTAAGATGGCTTGGAAGAAGAGGCCAGCGAAGCACTTAAAGGATATGTACTATGATATCCGTGAGCGGGTGGCTAGCCATGATTGATTAGCAGATGCCCACTTATAGGTATTGCAAGAGTATTAGGCAATGAACTCCTTCAAGTCAAAGTTAGTGAAGGACAAGGCAAATAGAACCTTGACTAGGGGTGGTTTACTTTACATAGGTGGCTCCACCACCATGGAGGGTAGTAGGTGTAACATCTCCTTTTGTCATAAAGTATTTAGTGTAGAATAAATTTGTTTAATTTGCTTAAGTTGATTTGTTTGACTCATTTAAATTGATTTGTGACAATAATTTATTGACCAAATAGTTAAATCATAGACACTAACTTTCTAAAATAAGGCCATGAATTAGCCATAATAACTCTAGATTATATTACTCTATATAAGTCAAAATAATGTTGATATTAATATTTATTGGGATAAGGAATCATACTAAATATCTTTAATTAGAGAATATGAAACAATAATACCATCAAGTTTGACTAAACTTTTAAAGGTTAAAAAAAAAAGAAAAAAGAAATGAAGTAACATATGTGAAGGACTTTGAAGTCAAGGCGTGTAACATGGTTTTTTTTTTTTTTAAGTCAAAAACTACAATTACAATAAGACTAAAAATAGTGAAAAGAAAGACTTTAAATGTTAATAGCAGAATAGAAGGCTTCAAGTCTTTGAGTTAAAAAAAAAAAAAAAAGAAGAAGAAGAAAAAGAAAGAACAAACATTTGTCAACAATGTGACACTAACCAAAGGCATTAGGTAAGAAAAAGTTATATAGAAATAAATGTAAGTAATAATATACAAATAAAACAATAACTAAAAATGTCATCAATAATGTTTTCACCTGCTACAAAAACTCTATAAAAAGGGGAAAAAGGGGTCACGGTGAAAGGAAATAAACAAACAAAGAATGAGAATTAGCATTGTGAGAAAAGAAAGTGAGGGCCAAGAGAAGAGAAGAAAGGGGAAGGAGGAAAGAGTAGAGTCTGCTAAACAAATTAGTGATGACACACTAATTTCATGCCTATCGAATATAAAAGGTAGATAATGAAATTATTTGCGAAGTAAAACCATGGTTACATTTACTCATTGCAATTTATGTTATTGTATATTATTACTCATTATTATTCTCTATCACAATTTATTTTATGTTTCAAGTTCTTTTATTTATTAAATTTGCTTAGTATTACTACTTAGTATTACTATCTCAAGTTATTTTATTTACTATTCCTTTATATTATTGCTTCTTATCATTTGTCATTGCCAGACATTCTATTTATTGTTTCAAGTTATTTCCACTAATGTTAATTTATATTATTGCTCATTATCATTCCTATTTATTGTATTCATCTTGTCAAGTTAATTTATTTAATATTTCTTTATTATTATTATTATTATTATTATTATTATTATTATTGTGCTGATACATTATTTTAAGGTGTCAATTTTTATGGTAATTTCTCTACGGGACCAATATTAACAATAAAATATTATATCTAACCATAAGTAAAATTTATTCTACATGATCTTAAGCTATTAAATTGTCAAATACCTTTACTTGAAATTTTATAACTTGACTAATAAATGATATGATGACTCTTGGCTTATGGACATTACTGTAACTTTATGGTGACCATTGCAAGGACATGACCTGTAACATCCCCAATTTCACTATCAATTAATTGAAATTTTAGACACATTTTAGAGATACAAATAGACAACAAGGAAATACAAATTCTAGGGTAATAATATTACAAACCTTCTTATAGAAAAAATTAAGAAATAACAAAAATACCCTTATAAATTTTATTCTTTGCAGTGTTGCCCAAGACTTTTTGAAATTACACTTTGACCCCGAATGGTTATTTACACAATGACCTTAGAACTTTTTAGAAAATGACATTTGGGTCTCCACATTTGTAGAATTAGTAGAATAAAGTTTTAAACGAAGCAGAATCATGTAGCGAAAACGTAGAAACTTAATTCTTAGCCAATTGGGCCACGGCGGTGTCCACATGTGAAATGATGTGGGATGCCCCTAGACTGTCCAAAATTATGAAAATGCCATTAACTATGAAAAATAGAAAACAGAAAGGCCTTGATTTTGCAAAACGATTAACTTACGCTGTTAATCAGTTTATTCAATTTTATCCAATAAGTAAGAATAATTAGAAGTTAATTAAAGGTTAATTAGAGGGATTAAGCTTAGGAAAAATTAAGATAGATATATATAGAAACTTTTACAAAACTATTTAGTAACATTTTGCCAATTCGAAGAAAATTGGTAAAGATTCGATATTTTAAACTGCCGGAACCGAATCAATAGAATTATGCACTGAAAACCCTAAATTTAGTGGCTAAGAACTCAGCCACTTTCTCCCACAAAGTGGCACCACTTGCTGCCACACCTGAGTAGAAAACTTGGGTGAATCATAGCCACCGAAAGAGCAACTAATGAGGAGCAACTACCCCATAAACCTAGAATTATAACAACTTCATATTTTCCTTTCTACTCTCAAACAAATTTGGCCTCTTTTCTGTAGAGAACTTTCCTTCATCTCTTCATCTATTCCATCTCTTTCTTCCATTTCCAACCTCTAACAACATCTTGCATCCCAAATCATCAACATCTAGCTAGTTTTGTATGAAGTAGAAGTAGGATTCAAGTTCTTGTTTGATTTTAGTGAATTTGTGGTTGTTGAGAAATCTTGCTCTACTCATATAATTGAGGATATATGATGTGATTATGATGTTTATGGTTGGTTTGACAAGTATTTGGTTGAATTGGGATTGAATCTTGCATAAAAAATAAGAAAGATAGCAAATTAGAATCTAAAAACCTAGAAAGCTTCATAGCGTTCGTACTTTAGGAGTGTACGGCTCTGCCTATGACCACTAAAACTTGATAAACCTATCTTTATGTAATAACCAGGTATAGGAATACATAATTTGTGATGTGCTGTCTTGTCCGACCTCGCGAAGTTCCAAGTTTGGATCCTAGGCCTCCTTAGAGGGCTATATGATTGGGACATTTTCATGGGATTAAAAAACTCGGTAATTGTTCCTTAAGTATCCAAGAATTGAAGAGTATTTTTTAATGATTTTTGGAAGCTATTAACCCTTTCATTTTCAAGCTTGAAGTTTAAGAAAATGCAAGTTTTCGGAAGTTTGTATTAAAATCCAAAAGTTGGATTTTCATTCTTAAGGAGTTTGATTTTTTCAATATTTTTATTGGACTAAAATGGGGGGTATTTTCTTATTTACATTTATATTTTAAAGTTAATAGAGAGTAAAATAAATGAGGACAATGATAATGTTTGAGAAGTGTTTGGATGAAGAGAAAAAAAAAAAAAAGGATGTTGGGCGTCTGGTGCCTAAGGCCAGCGACCAGGCGCTGGCTGCACTGCTAAATATTGAGTTTCAGGTGAGTGGGTGCCTAGGCAGCCAAGCTGCAGCGCCCAAGCGCTCACACACGTAATTAAAAGATGAAGATTTATGCTTTTCCCTCATTCTTCACTAATCTCTCTCTCTTCCTTCCTATCTCATCCTTCTTCTTCCTTCATGGATTCCATCAATCTTTCACCTATTTTTACTCAAAATCCATCATTTCCTCATTATTATCCAAGCTTTAGGGGTTGATTTTCTCTTTGAAGCTTTCTCTCTCATCTTCTAGTGAGAGAAAGTGATAGTGGGAGGAGACCCACCACTCTCCTCATGCTCCACCAACTTCCTCCACTTCCTAAGGTAATTCTTGAGCTCAACCCTCCTTATTAGACCATAGATTAGATAGTTTTTTTCCATGAATTCCATGTTTAAGGTTATGAAGGGAGGGTTAGGGATCTCAAAATTGAGGGTTTTGCCCTATGGGGCTAATCCTGGTAAATTGTTACAATAGTTAAGCGGTAAAAGTCTAACATATGTATTTCTCATGCTAGACACTCTTCGGAATCCCTTGGTAGTTCTAAGGCATCGTAGAGCTTGAGCTTTTTCCTTCCCAAGCTTAGACTGTGAGTTGATAATATATTTATAGCATATTTTAAAATGTATGTATGATTTTAGAAATATATATATGTTGATGTAAATCTTGAAAACAAGTATGTTAGTTAAGTATATGTATGAATATATGTGTTTATGTGTAGTTATGGAACAAGCTACCTTGAAAGTTGATTTCCGGTAATTAAATGATTTGATCGAAAGAGAAGAAGTTTTCATCTGACTAGAAATTATAATATTCTTCAAGCTAATGTTTGAGTTACTTGATTTCAGGAGATAGTTTAAATTTAATATTTACAGAATACTATAGATGCTTAAAGGATTTGAAAGTGTTACACTTTGAACCTATGTTGATAGTATAGTTATTTGAATATCTGGTAAGTCTGATAGCTATGTTTACTAAGAATACGGAGAATTCTTGAATCTTATTATGCATTTTTAGTTATGAGTAAGAGGTATATGTTTTAAGCTAAAGAAAAGTTTTAGTGGCAATAATTTAGAAAGGAGCATAGTTTTCCAAAGGAAAGGAAACTATAGCAGAACTGTTTACTAATGGCAGCAGCATTAGCCTTGGTGCACCTTGAGTAACCTAACTAGTAGGGTGATTGCTAGCCTAGCATATTTGGCCAACATGACCGGAATAAATATGAACACCCTGGGGACGACGATATGTAATGCCCAGATGTGGAAAAGAATTGGAATATAGATTCTGAATGATAAAGGAACCACATTTGGGAATGGTGATACGTAACGCCCAAAGGTGGAAAGGAATTAGAATGTAGATTCTAAATAGAATCTTTCCTTAAGCTTTATTATGATTTTGAAATAAGTATTCACTTTTCATATTATGAGAAAGTATTTCTATCTAGTTAGATTTAAAAGTATTATGCCTATATATGTTTACAAAGAAGTTATGATTCAATTGAATTAAAAAGGCAATTTACTGAATTATGTAGGTTTTACCGAAAATCTTATAGTATTGGATATATAGACGAAGTATTTTCAATATCAAATGTGGTATGAGGTTTTTTAAGAAACTTATAAAGTTTTTGGTTTGCAAAAGACGTGCTTCAACTTGTCCCACCCTTGTTATAGGTGTATTATTCCTCATTGAGTCTCTATGACTCACTCTTTCTTTCTCTCCATGTTTTAGGTAGGTGTGGGGTCGTGCTCAAGCTTCTACAGTTAACTAGAAGATTCAGCATTTAGATTTAATTATATAATCTCTAGAAGTGCTCCAAGAACCCACAGGCAGGGTCCTCCCTGTGTTAGTCTATAATTATGTAATAAAAGTATGTTGTTTTAGTTATGTTAAGTCTGAAGTTTAATGATGATTGGTTAGTGTTTTGGATTGTGATATATATATATATATATATATATATATATATATATATATATATATATATATATATATATATATGTTTTCACTAGCATGAATATGTTTTAAACTCTGATATTGTGTGCTGTGGGGTGCATTCGAAGAATGCTTGGATTTGCGTGTTTGGATTGTTGTGCATGTGGAGGTTCCATATTTGGGAAAAGTCCTAAGTACAAGGGAGACTCTGTCCAATTTTTTTTAGAAAAGGTCTAGTGTAGGCTTGCTAAGGGATATGTCCCCTATGTGCCAGTCACGTCCTGGGTTAGGTCGTGATACTTTATGTGAAACTAGACATCTAGGGCTTTCTAATCATATAAATTATAAGACCATTGGATTAGTATTGAGTGAGATATGATTTTTTGAAATTTACCCCATATTTCTGCCTCTAGATCTGACTAGAGTGGATTGTGCAGGGCATAACTCGCCTTATACAACTTCAAATTGAGTGCAACCAATTTTATTAGAAAGCTTACACTCATAAAAATTCTAGAGTTAAATTTGGTCTCTATTGCTCTCAATAATTTATTGAAGTTGCCCAATCTCTTGACTAGGCTAGAACAAGGCAATTCAAGTTAGCTAACTTCAAGAGCTCATAACTTGAGCTCTACTTACTCAAATGAAATGAAACTTATTGGAAGTGAAAGCTAGTTTAGTCAGCTTCAAAATGATATAGATCTCGTATCATTCCAAGAAGTTTCCTATTTTTAGTGAATTTTTACTTTTTAGTTCCTAAATTTGCCTAACAATAGGATAGACCTAGGTTAAGCTTTAATAACTTGAGTTACACTTATCAAAACTTAATGGAACGAAAGAGGTTAAAAACTAGACACATAACACTTCAACATAGAACAAATTCAGAATTAAACAAGTCAAGTAAAAATTATGGAATAATTTACAAAACCAAGCATAATTTACAAAATCGGGCAAAATCTAGAACATAAGGCAGGATGAGCAACTTTAAGAAATAGCAAGCTCTTGAACTCCAACTTGTAAACTTAGCTAGTTTCTATAGCAAGCTCTTGAACTCCAACTTGTAAACTTAGCTAGTTTCTTTGAACAAAACCCTTATTAAACCATTGAAATGATGATATATGACTATGATGTTTCTGTCATGTGAATTGGCTAACTGTCTTTACTGAAGAGCATTATTCATGGGGAAAAGGATCTAATCCATTATGCTGCCCAAATTCTGACAGATACATGTGAATGTTAAGCATGTTTATATGTTATGTATATGAAGATATATCATGCAAGCATGAATGTTTGAAAATAAGGTATGGAGCATGTGCCTAAGGCTCTCAAGCATATGTATACATAAATACATGAGCATATGAACAATAAAGGAATATGAAGGACAAAAAGAGATCCCTTCACTTAGAGGTAGTTGTTTAGATCCCTCCTTGTGAAGACAGTTAAACTATGAGATCCTTCTACCTTAGAGGTACATGGCCAAATAAGATCCCTCCGAATTAGAAGCATGTGGATCCCCTTGTAAGTTAGTTTTGTGTGATGACGGTCACAAGTTGAGCTCACCCCTAGATCAGATTACCCAAGGGTAGTAATGATTAAAAATAAAGACATATGAATGCAGACACCCTAGGGACTATGATACATAATGCATAGGTATGTCGAGTAATGGAAGCAAAGGAAGCATAAAGGCATATGCATGATTTTATGATAAGCAATTGTATATGCATAAGCTATGTTTTTGATATTATTATGAAATTGCAAATTATGTTCTTGTTATTACTATTATGAAACTAATAAAATTAACTTGCTTCAGACTTCAAAACTTTAAAACTGAATAGTTTCTATAATATGTTCACTTTTTTATAATAAACTGAAGCAGCTGGAGATAATAACGATGACACTATGTGTGATCTTTCAGAGAATCTTATTGAGAATTTTAAATTCTCACTTCTATGTTTATTTCCGTATTATCTCTAGATAGTTCAAGAAATATTAAAGATGGCCAGAGGTTGTTGTCAGACAAGGTCTGTTTAGGTAACAGTAACATTTCCTGACTATGGTGCTATGACTTAAGTATGGTACTATGCTTTGGAGGGTGTTACATGACCTATATGTGCTAAATGTGCCATGATGACAAGGACGGACTAATGGACCATGGTAAGAAAGTTTAAAAGAAATTAAATAAGTATGATATTAGATTCAGTCCCTTTAAAAATTAACATTTAGAATTGACAACTCTATATTTTGAGAAATTTTATTGAGATTTGATGTCATTTACTTAACTCAAGTTTATATCATTTAAACTCTTATGCAGTTCATTTATTTTAAGTTTATGAATTAATTTATAACTTCTACACTTTATTTGTTTTATGGCTTAATTTTATGTTTTATTGTTTAATTTATTATGAGATAAATTTATTTATATTATGCAAGTTATTGATTATTTTATGTTACTTGAGTCTTTTATTTAAATTGTATTTATGGCTTCAGTTTATGCATCTATATATCTATTATGAATTTATGCATAATGGTAAGTAAGTAATTTGAAAAAAAAACATTTAAAATTTGCTGTTAACTTCCAAGAAGGCAAAGGGATAAGATGTAAGATCCTTTTATATTACCTACTTTAGTTAGTGTGGTGTAAAAGTCTAGCTTTATCGTCACATTGTTAAGTGTAACATTAGAGAATGAGAATTTCCAAAGAGAAACCTTTCGAATATATGAGACAAGCAGACAAAGAAAAGTTGAAATTAGAGCAAAGAGATTATAATCATATTAATACTTGCCCCCTTATGTATTGCATAGCATATATTTGGTTTTAGCATTTACTGCTCATAATATTATAAAATATGATTTTTTTTAGTAATGTGATGAGATCATGATATAGTAACAGTGTGGATTTTCATTCTAAAAGGCGGTTGGAATCGCCATAGCTCAAATACTTTAGAACTTTTCATTATCTATTGAGAATTTTTAATTCTCACTTTATTTTTGGTGCTTTCAAATTAGTCCAGTAATGTCCTAGAGGAAGGAAAACTCTTCCAGCTATAAGGAACGTGCAGAGTTGTAAATTAAATAAATTGTAGTTTCTTTATTTGGCTTAAAAATGTGTAACCCATGGCCAATAAAGCCTTATTTTATCTTGTGAACACTTTAGTGTATTTATGCACATCAATGTTCAACCTAGAATTCCTTGTGTAATATTTTGTAGCATGAGCTTCCTTGGTGTTACATTTTTGAAATTAGAGCCTCGTTTTAGGCATAAATAAATGTTAAGTGTTAGTTGAATCTCTATAATCTACATGGTGGTTCCAAATTTTTTTTTACATGCATTATAGTATTTTCAATGCACTAATTATACAATATTGAGCCTCATCAAACAATATTGGGTTGCTTATGCATTTGTAGGACTATATGGTATCAGAAGGAGAAGAGATCCCAAAAGTACAGAGTATACCAAATAATACTCAACCGAGGATAGTAAGAGCTATAAAGAGTTTAGCTGAAGCCATCATGGCCCAGACAAAATCAAATAGAATAGTTCTGCAATGCATGCATGAGACTCAAGACAGGAATAATAATCACCACGATGAAGGAAGTGGAAACTTAGTAAGAGAAGCCCTTATAGAAAATCCTTGTTACTAAGGACTTTCTAAATTTAGGAAGGCCACACCACCCTCATTCCATGGAGATTACAACCTAGTTTTAGCTAAAAAAGGAATCATGCAATTAGAGAAAATCTTTACAGTCATGGGATGTGCGAATTCCCAGAAGGTAGTCTTTGCCACCTATATTCTAGAAGGAGAGGCAGAACATTAGTGGAGGTGCGAGAAGTCTATTAGAATCTAGTGGAACTGCAATCACCTGGGAAGTATTCTTAACCATTTTCTTTGACAAATTCTTTCCGATAATGTTAAGAATGAAAAGGAAGTTCAATTCATACAACTGAAGTAGGGAAATATGACCATAGGTTAGTATGTAGACAAATTTGATGAACTCTCCAAATCCTTTCTTACTTGAAAAATAACCCTAATGGTTGCTGGAAGGATACAAAATTTGAGTAGGGTTAATGCCTGAGATAAGGGAGAAGGTATCCACCTTGGATGTAACACCCTAGCCTGAGTTGTAGTTACCCGTCGAAATTGGATCCTGAAAAATTCTAACTCTGAAACTTATGCCTCCTTGGAGGGCTATAGGTTTGAGGCATTTTCTTAAGATCAAAAGTCTCGGTAATGGTTCCCTAGGCATCAATGAGTTGAAGAGGGATTTTTAACGAATTTTAGTGAATGGATAACCCCTTCCTTTTCAACCCTCAAGTTCATAAAAAAGCAAGTTTTCGGAGAATTGTACTAAAACCCAAAAGTTGGATTCTGATTCCTAAGGATTTTGAATTTTTAGATATTTTTATTGAATCCAAATGGGGGGTATTCCCTTATTTACATTTATGTTTTAAAGTTAATAGAGAGTAAAGTTAAAAGGGACATTAACTTAAAGTGTAAATAAGTCTGTGCAATATCTTAGACTTGGGAAAGGACTGTAGAAGGAGAGAACCAAATTTTTGGAGTTGGTAATCAATTACAATCCTCTTTTTATGCCCACGGGTTAAAATTTTTTGCGTGGTAATTGATTACCAAAGATGATAATCAATTTCTAGTTCTGGGTTTGTGGTAATCGGTTACCAGCATTAGTAATCAATTACCAGCTTTTTGGCTGTGGTAATCGATTACCAGAAATTGTAATCGATTACCAGTTCTTCATGGTAATGGATTACTAGCCCTTGGTAATCGATTACCACAGGTCAATATATAAGCCGAGACGCGTCCCCCCCTCCCCCTATTTCGTGATTTTCCTTCTCTCTCTACCTCTCAAATTCTTTCCCTTTTCTCTAAAACACGTCTCCCTTCCTTCTTAAACCCAATCCTTCATATCTTTCCATCAAATTACACCATTCCCATTCACTTAAACTCAATTTCTTTCTTTAATCTCAAATCATACCCTTATCCAAAAATCAACACATTTGGTCTTGGAGCTTGGAGGAGGTGACACCAAGGCTCCTAAAGATTTCTTCTTCATTTTTCCCTTCTAAAAAGTAATCTTCAAACTACCTTCCTCTTCTTTTCCTATGATTATGGGTTATCTATCCAATAGTGAGTTCTTGGAGAACCATAGGTTAGAAGAATTGAAGATTTTCTTATCTAAGCATAAAGTTAGATTGATCCTTAGTCTAAGTGATTGACTCTGAATTAAACTGCCATATTATTGATAGTAGATGCCACTGGAAGACTAGCTTTGGCTCTTAGAGTTCATGGGATTAGGATTCCGCTTTTGGCGTTAAGTCTATGAGTATATAGTTTATCCCTATCTTAGTTTTAACATATTTTGTCATATACAAATGATTTGATATGTCTTAGCAATATAACTTAATTTTGGTAGCTTATTTATTTCTACTTGATCACGTGAGAAAATGACTTGATTTTCAGGAAGAAAATATGATAAATGTTTATTGCGTTGGTTTCCTATTAAACTTTGGAAATTATCTTGGTTTTGAAAGGATTTGATATACTTAATGGGTTATGGTTTGGTATGGATTGCTCCGCATCTGATTTATGAATGATTATGTAAAAAGTGAAGTGAAAAGTTTTTGAATAAAAGCTTTGGATTTTTGTTCACTTTTGATTTATTGAAGTGTTAAAGCTCTATTTTTCTTGAAGTTACAATTTTATTATTTTATGTAAGGTATATTGATATGTTTTATAAGAATCTTTATTAAATGTTCTGTATAATGGAAAAGAAAGACTTGGGAAAGTCTAGGCTAGGATCTGTAGGCTAATGGCAGTAGGCGTTAGCCCTGGGTGCACCTAGGATGTTGTATTTCACAACCACTCAAGGGAGTAGTGCGTGCTTGATTACGGGAGTCACACGAAGGAAAGGCCACCTAAGTGTGATTCCTGCCTGATTATCCTGGAATAGATGGACTCTGTTTTTGGAAAAGAAAATTTGGATAATATTTGATTGAGATTTCTATTTTGGTTTTGTTATACATATTATTGTATTACCTTAATATCTATAAGTTTGTACATTGTCTCATGTGTGGGTTAGGGACACTCTACCTCTCACTGAGTTTCATAAACTCACCTAATTGTTTCTTTCTCTTTTTCAGATATAGGTATTCCGGTAGGATCTTATCCTTCAGCCCTCGTGATTAAATTCTGAGTTTTGTGGATAAACCCTTTTCTATTCAAGGGCATATTGTAAACATTTGAATTTTGAGAAATCCTTATATTGTGTAGCTCCATAGTACTGCAGGCAAGGTTCGGCCTTGACTTGATTGTATTGATTTTGTTATATTTTACTTGTTTATAATATGTTGTTGGATTTCCTAAAGGATTTGGTTTTCTAAATAATTTAATGTTATGTATTTTGGATGAATACTTGTATATACAAATATATATATTTCATTGTTATACTGTGTGTTGAGGGGTGTATTCTAAGAATACTTGGATCCCCATTGGAAGATTGTGTTTGCTTATCTTGCAGGGTAACCTTTTGTAATTGGGAAATATCCTGATTACAAAGGGGACTCTGTCGAAGTTTTTATAAAAATTCTGTGGTAGAAGGCTTGCGTGGGGACTTGTCCCTATGCACTGGTCACGGCCCGGGTTGGGTCGTGACACTAGAAATCAAGGATTTTGCTACTCTAGTGGATAAGCGTAGGATAATTGAAAAGAGTTACCTAGAGATAGAGTTTGAGAGGGAAAGGTAGAAATTTCTTAAGAAAAAGAGAATGGCAGAAATACAACAACCAAAAAAAAAAAAAATTTAAAGTAGAGTGAACCCGGGAAAGGGTAAGCAGATGCCAGCTAGGGAACTTCTACCTCTGTGCAACAAGTGTAGAAAATCTCATGGCTCCAAATCTTGCCTTTTTGGCCAAAATGTTTGCTACCAATGTGGGAAGCCAGGACACCATGCCAAAGATTGCAACACTGGAAAGCCACTGCACAATCTTATACCCAGGTCACAAACTAAAGGAAAAGTATTCACTCTAAGTTAAGAAGAGGTAACTCAGTCTCCTGACATGATCAAAGGTACATGTTTTATCAAAAACACTCTCTTAATTACATTGTTTGAATCAAGAGCTATGCACTCATTTATATCTATTGATTTTATGAAGAAGTTAAATTTACCTTTATCTTCCTTACCTTTTGATTTGTTAGTCTCTACTCCTGTAGGGGAAAAGTTTCTACTTCTCAAGCCTGTTTGAATTGTCCCATTTTAGTTAAGGAAAACCTTGCTTTTGACTTTATTTGTTTGCCTTTGACTGGTATTGATATTATAATTGGAAGGGTGGTTATCCAGTAATGACATTATTCTAGATTGTTTTAGAAGACTTGCCTATTGTTTCAATGACCTACTCAATAAACAAAAATCTTTTGATTCCCTATTTCTTAATGCTACCCAAGTAGAGAAGTGCCTTTCAGAAGGAGCTCAAGGATTTCTACTTTATTCTTTAAATTCTGAGGTTGAATAAGAAGTAGACAGCATACCTATAATGAGTGAATTCCCAGAAGTGTTTCCCAAGGATACAGTGAACCTACCATCTGAAAGAGAGGTTGAGTTTTCCATTGTTCTCATACCACGAGCAAGACCTCTATTCTTTACAGCTTATAGAATGTCTTCTTTAGAATTGACTGAACTTGTGAAACAAATTAAGAAACTATTAGCTAAGGGATTTATTAGGCCAAGTGTGTTTCCCTCGAGTGCACTTGTTCTTTTAGTTAAGAAGAAAGATAGGAGCATGAGGTTATGTATAGACTACAAGCAGTTGAATGAAGTCATAGTCAAGAATAAATATTCACTCCCAGGATAGATGACTTCTTGGATTAGTTGCTCGGAACTTCAGTATTCTCCAAAATAGACTTGAGGTCGGGATACCATCAAATAAGAGTGAAACAAGAAGATATACCTAAAACAGCCTTCAGAACCAAGTATAGGCATTATGAATATCTTGTAATATCTTTTAGACTTCCTGTACTACTTTAATATTCATGGATTATATGAATAGAGTCTTTAGGCCCTACCTTGACCAGTTTGTGGTAGTATTCATAGATGATATTCTCATCTATTCTAAGACTATGGAGGGGCATGAACAACACCTTAGAATAGTGCTGGAAAACTTGAAGGAGAAGCAATTGTATGCCAAGTTAGGAAAATATGAGTTCTGGTTGAGTGAGGTAAGATTCTTAGGCCATGTGATCACTCAAGAACGGGTAAGAGTGGATTCAAGTAAAGTTGAAGCTGTAGTTCACTAGGAAGGACCAAAAATAGTCATTGAAGTTAGGAGTTTTCTCAGATTAATAGGTTATTATATGAGATTTATTAAAGGATTTTCTCAACTAATTTTACCTTTGACTAGGTTAACTAGGAAAAATCAGCCTTTTGAATGGAACCCAACATGTGAAGCCAGCTTTCAAGAGTTGAAGTATAGACTTACCTTTATCCCAGTCTTAATAATTCTTGATCCTAGGAAAAACTTTGTAATATACTGTGATGCATCCAAGAAAGGACTAGGTTGTGTGTGGATACCAGAAGATAGAGTTGTCGCTTATGCCTCTAGGCAACTTAGATTTCATGAAGAGAGTTACCCAATCCATGACCTATAGCTTGTTGCTATAGTGTTTGCCTTGAAAATTTGGAGACATTATTTGTATGGAATGAGATTTGAGGTATATAGTAACCAAAAATGTTTGAGATATTTTGATAAAAAAGAATTAAATATGAGACAAAAGAGATGGATAGAGTTTTTGAAATACTATGATTTTGAATTAATATCTCATGCTGGCAAGGCTATGTGGTCGCCAATGCACTAAGTTGAAAATCCTTACATATGTTTCCAATGATGATAAAGGAGCATAAGGTAGTGGAGAAATTTACGAATTTGAAGATTTCGATGTCGTTGAAACCCTATTTTCCATATCGTAGTGAGATTAGGGTAGAGTATGACTTGAGAGATCAAATAATGCAAACCCAAGAAAGTGATGAATTTCTGAAATCACTAAAAAATAGGATTCAAACAAAATAGCTTGAGCATTTCCATGTTAATCAAAAGGGGACTGTAACATATGAGGGAAGACTATGTGTGCCTAATAATGAAGAACTGAGGAATAAGATTTTATCTGAATCATATTGTAGTAAGTTCACTATGCATCCTGCTACAAGTAAGATGTATCAAGGCATTAGAAGGTTGTTTTGGTGGAATGGGATGAAGCTAGACATAGCTAGTTTTGTAGCTAGATATCTTACCTGTCAGAAGATTAAGATAAAGCACTAGAAATCTCTAGGACTGTTATAACCTTTGGATATTCCTAAATGGAAATGGGATAGTATATCAGTGGATTTTGTGATAGGATTACCTAAGACTCCTTTACGATATGATACAACATGGGTGATAGTTGACAGATTAACCAAGTCAACCTATATCTTGCCAATAAAGATTAGTTGCCCATTGTATAAGTTAGCTCAAGTTTATATCCAAAAAATTGTAAGATTGCATGGGATACCAATAAGCATAGTTTCATATAGGGATCCTAAATTTACCTCTAAGGTTTGGGTAGTTTCACAAGAAACCTTAGGTACTAAACTTTGTTTTAGTATAGCTTACCACCCTCAAATAAATGGTCAAACAGAGAGGACTATTTAGACTTTGGAGAACATGCTTAGGGCTTGTGTATTAGAACTTCAGGGAAGTTGGGATACTCTTCTACCATTGATAGAGTTTGCCTATAACAATAGTTATCATTCCAGCATAAGCATGGCACCATTTGAAGGTCTATAGGGTGGAAAATATAGGTCACCCTTGTGTTAGTCTGAAGTGGGAGAGAAAAGTTTGCAAAGACCTAATTTAGTGCAACAGACCACAAAAAAGATCAAATTCATAAGGGAAAGATTACTCACTACTCAAAGTAGACAGAAAACTATGCTGATCACCGAAGGAGACCTCTAGAATTTGAAAAAGGAAATCATGTTTTCCTTAGAGTCACTCTTAGTACTGAGATTGGCAAAACCCTTAAATCCAAAATTCATTAGTCCATTTCAAATCCTCAAAAGAGTAGGACCTGTTATATATCAAATTGCACTTCCCCCTAATCTTTCAAATCTCCATAATCCCTTCCATGTTTCTAAACTCAAAACATATTATTTTGACCCTTCACACATCATAGAATATGAAAAAATGCAAGTAAGAGATGATTTGATTTATGAAACTACACTAGCGCAAATTATAGATAGATCTATCAAACACTTAAGAGGAAAAGAAATCTCTTTAGTTAGAGTGGTTTGGAAGGGATTGTCAGACGAAAAAGTAACATGGGAATTAGAAGATGAAATTAAGAAGTTATATCCAAAAATACTCCCAGCAAGTTAGTAAATTTTGGGAACACAATTCCTAAAAGGAGGGAAGAGTTGTAACATCCCCTTTTGTCATAAAGTATTTGGTGTAGAATAACTTAATTTGTTTAAGTTGATTTGTTTGATTCATTTAAGTTGATTTGTGACAATAATTTATTGACCAAATAATTAAATCATAGACACTAACTTTCTAAAATAAGGCCATGAATTAGCCATAGTAACTCCAAACTATATTGCTTTGTACAAGTCAAAATAATTTTGATAGTAATATTTATTAACAAAAGGAATCATAGTAAATGTCTTTAATTAGAGAATATAAAACAATAATACCATGAAGCCTAACTAAACTTTTAAAGTTTACAAAAAAAAAAAAAAAAAGAAAACAGAAGAAAGAAATGAAGTAATGTATGTTAAGGACTTTGAAGTCAAGTCGTAGATGTTTTTTTTTTTTTTTAAAGTCAAAAACTATAATTACAATAGGACTACTAATAATGAAAAGAAGGACTTTAGATGTTAATAGCAGAATAGAGGGCTTCAACTCTTTAAGTTAAAAAAAAGAAGTAAAAGTAAGAACAAACATTTGTCAACAATGTGAATACTAGGCCAAGGCATTAGGTAAGAAAAAGTTATATAGAAATAAATGTAAGTAATAAGATAAGAATAAAACAATAACTAAAAACGTTATCAATCACGTTTCCTGTAACATCCCCAAATAACGTAATAGGAAATAATTACAACAAACTTTTATTATTGACCACCTTGCCCCTAAACTTTTTAGAAAATGACATTTAGGTCCCTATATCAATAGAATTAGCAGAATAAGGTTTTAAACGAAGCAGAATCACGTAGCAAAAACATACAAACCTAAACCCCGGCTGATTGAGCCACGGAGATACCCATATGTGAAATGACATGGGATGCCCCTAGACTTATTCATAATTATGAAAATGCCATTGGCCTTGAAAAATAGAAACAGAAGGCCCCAAAATGTGCAAAATGTTTAATGTACACTGTTAATCGATTTACTCGATTTGATTGAGTTTGTAGGGTTAATTAAAAAGTTAATTAGAGGTTAACTAGGAGTTGATTAGAAGTTAAATTAAAGAAATTAGGATTATAGAAACTTATAAAAACCTCACAAAATTCTTTTATCGTTTTTCGTTCAATTGTTCGGTTTTTATCGAATAATTGAGATTAATTAACATTCGGTTAAATAATTATTTAGGATCAATTGATTAGAAATTAATTGAGATTAGGTACAAGTTAATTAGGTTAGAAATATAGAAGATTTCATAAGAATTTTCATGAAACCGATTTACCGATTTAAAAGGAATCGGTAAGTTTACGGTATTTTAAACTGTCGGAACCGAACCAGTAGAATTTCAACCCATCAACCCTACTTTGAGTGGCTGATAACTCAGCCACTTAATCCCTCAAGTTGGCGCCACTTTGGCCACAAGAAAGGAGGCAAGCTTGGCTGAATTTCAGCCATGCAAAGCCAACCAATCAAAAGCCAAAACAAATCAACAACAACCACTCAAATGCAATCAGATTTTTCTCTCCTTTTCTCACCCATTCAGACCCACACTTCTATGCCACTTTCTTCTTTTCTTTCAGCTCTCTTTTCCTTTCTTCTACTGACATAACTCCAGCCAACATCAAGCCAACATCAAGCTTTGCTCATCCAAGCCTACAAAATCCAGCAAAATCACTTAGAACAAAGGTAGGAGTTCTATTATTGTATCAATTTTGTGGTCTTGGCTGGTTGAGCTTGATTATTTTCATGATCTTTGAAGTGTTAAATGAATGATTATGATGATATGTGATTGGTTTTGGGCTGTTGGTTTGGTTAAAACCGAATTGGAATCAAGAAAGAGTGAAAGTAGGAAGAGCTGATGGGTGGGAGAACCAAAAACCCTCGGCAGTCCGTACGGCGGAGTGTACGGCTAGGCCTACAGCCGATTAAATTTAATGAAACCAATTTTAAATGAAACTAGACATCCAGGGATTTCCATACATATATCATATAAGGCTTTTGGATTAGTATTGAGAGATATATGAATTTTTGAATTTTGACCTAGGTTTCTGACTCTGATTCTGGGCAAATTGGGTTCCTCAGGGTAGAACTCGCCCTATAGTACTTGAAAATGAGTGAAACTAACTTTTTTAGAAAGCTTACACATATGAGAATGTCCCATTAAAATTTCAGAATTAGATAAGGTCCCAGTTACTCCCAGTGATCCAAGAAAATTACCCTATGTCCCAACTGGGTCAGAATAGGGCAGTTTAGAAAGGTCAGAATTCGGGGCTTATAACTCGAGTCCTACTAAGTCAATTGCAATGCAACTTTTTGAAAATGAAACCTTATCCTGTTAGATTTAATATGACTCCAATTTCGTATCATTTGAGTTAGTTTTCGATTTTTACTGGATTTTTACTTTTAGGTGTTTGATTCCGGCTAGCCACTGGACAGGCCAGGATAAACTCTAAATATCTTGAGCTATAGATATCGAAATTAGATGGGACTAAAGAGGTTAGAAACTAGACACATAAAAATTTAACATATCCAAATTTGAGAACCAAATGAGTTAAATAGAAGTAATATCCTAAATTATAAAAATCAGGTTGGTAGATTATGCTGAGGCAGAAACTCTGCCTTGAAGAGTTTAATGCTATTATGGGTTCCATAATTGAAATATGTGGGTAATGTTGTGGCCTTTATGATAAATTGATGTTCTGATCTACTGGCACTATTCATGGGGAAGCGGACTCATTCCGTTATGCTGTCGAATTTTCGGTAGAATTGTAAGAAGGTTATAAACACTTGTATATTATGAATAGGTATGTAGAAGACATGTATGTAAGGATATATGAACGTAAGCGATGAAGCATATGCATGAGTGCATTCAGTATGTCTATGCATGATTATGTATGCGAATGAAAGGACAGTAAAGAATAAAGATTTAAGCATGTGCAAGCATCCCACTCACATGAGGCATGGCATCGACCCAGCTAGTGTGAGTTTCGGGGACAGAACTTACATGAGGCATGGCATGACCCAGCTAGTGTAAGTACCGAATAAAGGTCCCACACCCTAAAGAATGTGACATGGCAATCACATTCTAATGGAGTATGACATGACGATCATACTCTCGGACGTGGCAGGAAGAATATATTCCTAAGGAATGTGACATGGCGATCACATTCTAATGGAGTATGACATGGCGATCATACTTTGGAACATGGCATGATGATTACATCCTAAGGAATGTGACATGGCGATCATACTCCGATGGAATATGACATGGCAATCATATTCTGGAATGTGCATAACAAGTAAAGCAAGACCAAGAAAGAAAAGAAAATTATGTATATTTGCAGAAATTCAAGTACAAGTGAAGGCAGATGCTAATTTCAAGTTTCCCATATGTTAGTGTTATTATATCTTAATATGTTATAGTTATTATTCATAATATGCTTCATGACTTTTTTGTGTATTAGCTCTCCCAAATGACAAGTGCATGAATAAAACGAATTCTGCTTCGGACAAGGTATTTTTCGAACTATAAAATTGAACAGTCTAGTTAACATGTTCACATTTTTCATAATAAACCGAAGCAGCTGGAGATAATAATGATGATACTGTACAAGATGTCTTAGCGAACCCTACTGAGAATTTAAAATTCTCACTCTTGTTTCCATGTTATCTCCAGATAGTTCGAGAAAATTCTAAGGCAATTTGAAGTTCTTTGTCGGATAAGATCTGCTCAGTAATGATAACAACTCTAGGGTGTAGTACTATGACTTAAGCATAGTATTGTACTTGGGAGGGTGTTACATTTCCACCTACTGATAACTCTCTTTGGTAAGTTATTTTTTTAGTTAGTTTTTGTATAATTTAAGTTATGGTTGTTTAATTTAGCTTTTGTTTTGTTTTATTCTAGTATATAGTTTAAGTTAATTGGTATTCTTAGATTTTTGTTATTTTCTTATGTGTTTGGATACTTATTTTGGGTTTATTCGATTTATTGTAAGCGTAAGCGAGTTCGGAAGAAGTTGGAAGAGGCCAAAGGGTGAATTCAGACTCAACAGCTTGCACTATAGCATAAGCTAGTGGGCTATAGCACACTGCCGCAGAAGGAAAAAAATGGCCAAGTTTCATGTTGCGCTATAGTGCAACCAAGTGCCTTATAGTGCACTCCTGTTTCATCAACTTCCTAATGTTTTATGTTATGCTATAGCATAACCAAGCGCACTATAGCTCGCTCTCGTGTGCAAACTCTGTCAAACTTTTGTGTTGCGCTATAGCACAATAAGCTGTTCTATAGCGCACCATAATTTTCGCAAGTGACACCAAAAGATGGGTGTTGCGCTATAGCACGACCCTTTGTGCTATAGCACAACCCCATTTGCAGTAGTACTCTGTTTAAACAGAAATTTTAAAAAAAAAAACAGAAGGGATTCGGGAACTATTAAAGGAACTACTCATATCAGAAATAGATCCGGAGACATTCTACATACTTCCCAAAGTAGAAGACTTCTTCTAAAGAGATTGAAGATCAAGATCCAAGGATTCCAGAGCTCAACTTCAACATAGAGAAATCCATATTCTTCTGAATTTCTCATCTCTAGCCAGAAATCTTTATAGCTCTTTGTTTTTCTGTCTTCTCATCTTTATACTCTTTTGTTATTTTCTGTTTTTTAGTCATGAACTAAGTTTCTCTTGCTAAGGCGTTAATGGACCTTTTTGTATGACAAATTTACTTATGGATTAATGTTAATCTTGTTTCTATTTTAATTACTTAGTGTTTTTGTTTGTGTTTAATGCTTCTGAGTAATTGGCCACCATTCAATTGATTTGTTGGTTTGCAATAATTAGAGATAGGATTTGCAACCAAAGCTTCTTAACATAAACACCGTGAGCTGAGTGAAAACTAGAGATAGACAAATGTTGTTCATTCGATCAACATAGGAACCGATATATCTTCAATCTTTACCTAGATTAGCTTGTGCTAACAGAATAGGCAATCAATTTAGGATAAAGAGTATTGCTTGACCTTGAGAGAGGCTAGAAATAAATTAAGGGGAACCGACCGTGAGTTTATTAGGATAGGAACTGATTAACGGAAATCTATAGTAAATATATCTACAATAGGTGAAATTAATTGGTCCTAGTGTTCATCCCATTGCATTTAGTCAATCTTTTTGCATCCGTCTTGATTACTATTTTTCTTATTTATTTTATTAAATTTTTATTTTAAATTTTCTATATCCATAATTTCATTCCTTCCAAATAGTTATTCTCGTAAACTTTTCGATATTTGACCTATCCTCGTGGGAACGGTAATTAATTTATCACTTTATTACTTCTACGATATGGTATACTTGCCGGAGCTACATCAAGTTTTTGGTGCCGTTTCCGGAGATAGTATCAATATCATTCTTAGTTGATGGGATCCTAAATTGGATTTTTATTTTGTTTTGTTTTGTTTTTAGTTTTCTTTTGCTTTATTTTATTTTTTTATTCCATACTTCACCCGCTTTCTGTGTTTTGTTTGGTAGTTTATGCGAGGGAGCCAATCTGCGGGAGACTTGCTCTTTGATCTAGAGATCGAATGTTCCTTGCATCAACTCAGGAAAACATGGAGAGTAGTTAAAGAAGTCCCTGAAATCACCATGGCTAATGAAAATGAACGTGATGACAGAGCCATGAAGGATTACTTGGCACCTACTCTTGAAGGGTGCTTGTCAAGTATTGTGAGGCCGTCTATCTAAACAAACAATTTTGAGCTGAAGACGCCACTCATTCAATTCGTGCAACAAAGCTGCCAATTTGCTGGACTACCGAATTATGACCCTAATGAACACCTTAGCAACTTCCTGGAGATTTGTGACACCATAAAAACTAATGGTGCCACGGATGATGCTATTTGATTAAGGTTATTTCACTTTTCATTGAGGGACAAGGCCAGATCTTGGTTGAAGTCACTACCATAAGAGAAGCTCATTACCTAGGATATGGTGGCCACGAAATTCTTAGAGAAGTACTTTCCTCCTGCCAAGTCTGCCAAGATGATGAACGACATCATTTCCTTCACCTAAGCGGATAGAGAATCCTTCTATGAGTCTTGAGAGAGGTATAAGGAGTTATTGGCCAAGTTTCCACATCATGGTATCTTGCTCTGGATACAAATTCAGACATTCTACAATGGTCTCCTTATGCCCACCCAAATCATGGTTGATGCAGTAGCTGGTGGCTCTTTGAATAATAAGACACTAGAGCAGTCCTAGAAGCTACTTGAAACAATGGCTAGCAATAATTACCAGAGGCCTAGTGAGAGAACTCAAAAGAGGGGAGTCTTCGAAGTTGACATTACCACTACCCTTTTGGCCTAGATGCGAGCCTTTTCTATCCAGAATGCAGCCATTTAGAAGCAATTGGATATGTTCAGTACCACTTCCCTAGCACCGATCTTGCGGTATGACTTTTGCCAAGGGAATTATCCTAATGGAGAGTGTGCCATAGAGCCTACTTCTGATGAATAAGTCAATTACATGAATGGTCAAAGGCATAATTTCCATTCCAACAGTTATGTTCCTGGATACAGAGACCATGGTCATTCTAGTCAGTACCATGGGAATCAGGGTGCTCTTAGGCATTCAAACAACCCACTTGTTCAAGAGAAAAAGTCTAACCTGGAAGAAATGTTCGAACAATTTATGCAGACTCATTTTTATTTTGTGGATAGAATTGAAGCATAATTCAAGCACCAGGAGGCTTCCATTAGAAATCTTGAGACTCAGTTGGGGCAGATATCTGAACAACTCACTGAGAGACCATAGGTACTTTGCCTAACAATACAGTGAAAAATCCAAGAAAGCAAATTAAGGCAATTACCCTGCAAAGTGGTAAAGAACTAGAAGAACTTGAGACACCAGAAGTGGAAGAAGAGCCACCTGTTGAGACTGAAGTGAAAACTACCAAAAGGAAGAAATATGAGATCCCTATGAGGTGTAGCAAGGGTGTGGGGGAAGACGAAAAGACTTTAGAGTATGTGGCACCACCTACCTATGACCCTCCTATTCCCTATCCAAAGAGGGTGAAGCAACTGAAGAAGGAACAATAAGATAAACAATTTACAAAATTTCTAGAAGTATTCAAGAGGCTGCAAATCAATATACACGTCATGGAGGCATGACTTAGATGCCTAGTTATGATAAGTTTATGAAGAAGATCCTTTCACAGAAAAGAAAAATTAGAGATGATGAGATTATCCTACTTACTGAGGAGTGCAACGCCATCTTACAAAATAAGCTACCTCCTAAGCTTAAAGATCCAAGGAGTTTTACTATTCCATGTGTCATTGGTGAAATTTATTTTAATAAAGCTCTTTGTGATCTTGGTGCCAGTATTAACTTAATGCCATTATCTATTTTTAAGAAGCTTGGAGTTGGAGAAGTCAAGCCTACCATGATGTCTTTACAACTGGCTGATAGATCAATCAAGCATCCAAGAGGTATTATTGAAGATGTTCTGGTCAAAGTGGACAAGCATGTATAAAATCTTCATGGAAGATAACTTCAAGTCACTAGTCTAACCACAGAGAAGGCTGAACCCAACCATGACAGATGTTGTGAAGAAGGAAGTGGTGAAGCTCCTAGATGTAGGGATCATATATCCTATTTCAGATAGTATTTGAGTGAGCCCAGTTTTGGTGGTATCCAAGAAGGGAGGAATTACAATGATGAAGAATGAGAATAATGAGCTCATTCCAACTCGTACGGTCATCGGGTGGAGGAAGTGTATTGACTACCGGAAGCTCAATGATGTCACCTGAAAGGACCACTTCCCACTACCCTTCATGGACCAGATATTGGAGAGGATAGTAGGCCATGCTTACTATTGCTTCTTGGATGGCTACTTTGGTTACAACCAAAAACACATTACCCTAGAGGATAAGGAGAAGACCATATTCACTTGCCCATATAGGACATTTGCTTATAGGAGAATGCCATTTTGGTTATGCAATGCCTCAGCTAGCTTCCAAAGATGCACGCTAGCCATTTTCGATGATATGGTGGAGAGGTTTATAGAGGTTTTTATGGATGATTTTTCAGTTTTTGGTTCTTCTTTTGATAATTCTTTATATCATTTATCTTTGGTTTTAAAATGATGTCAAGAAACTAACCTTGTTTTAAATTAGGAGAAGTGCCATTTCATGGTGCAGGAAGGCATAGTTCTTGGATATTGGATCTTAGCCAAAAGAATTGAAGTGGATAGAGCCAAAATCGAAGTCATTGAGAAACTACCTCCACCAGCCAATATAAAGGGAGTTAGAAGTTGCTTAGGCCATGCTGGATTCTATAGGAGATTTATTAAGGATTTCTCTAAAATTGCTAAACCTTTGAGTAATCTGTTAGTTAGAGATGTTTCTTTTAATTTTGATAATGAATGCTTGCATGCCTTTGAACTTTTGAAAAGCAAATTAGTTTTAGCTCCCATTCTTGTTGCACCTAATTGGGATTTGCCATTTGAGCTCATGTGTAATGCTAGTGATTATGCCATAGGTGCTATTTTAGGACAGAGAAAAGATAAGTTGTTGTATGTTATTTATTATGCCAGTAGAACTTTGAATGATGCACAACTTAATTATGCTACCACTGAAAAAGAACTTTTGGTTGTTGTATTTGCTTTTGACAAGTTCTGTTCTTATTTAATAGGTGCCAAGGTGATTGTCTACACGGACCATGCAGCCCTCAAGTTCTTGTTGGACAAGAAGGATGCCAAGCCTAAGCTCCTTAGATGGATTCTACTACTTCAAGAATTTGATTTGGAGATTAGAGATAAAAAAAAAAAAGAGTAAAGAATTTGGTAGCTGACCATATTTCCATACTGACCCCTCCTTTTTTACATGAGAAGGAAGAGATTAGAGAGACGTTTCCTGATGAGCAGTTATGGGTAGCACAAACAGCACCATGGTTTGCAAACTATGCCAATTATTTGGTGAAAAAAAATTCTGCCTGAGGGCCTTTCACACTCTCAGAAGAAGAAATTCTTTTCTGACCTCAAATACTATTTCTGGGAGGAGCCATTTCTTTATAGACACTGCTCAGATTAGATTATCAAAAGATGTGTCCCTCAAGAAGAAGTGGCTAGCATTCTTTACCATTGTCACACATCACTAGTTGGGGTCACTTCGGAGCCACCTAAACAGTTGCTAAGGTCCTTCAGTGTGGGTTTTACTAGCCAACTATCTTCAGAGATGCCAATGATTACGTTAGAAGGTGAATGAGTGCCAAAGGACTAGGAATGTTTCTAGAAAACATGAGATGCCATTGAATAACATTTTGGTGGTTAAGCTATTTGATGTTTGGGGTATTGACTTCATGGGCCCCTTTCCCACTTCCTTTCGCAACAAATATATATATTGGTGGCGGTTGATTATGTGTCCAAATGGGTGAAAGCCATGGCTTCTTCTACCAATGATGCCCGGATTGTCACAAAGTTCCTAAAGAAGAATATTTTCTCAAGATTTGGCACCCCAAGAGAAATGATAAGTGACGGAGGCACACACTTTTGCAACTGCCAATTTGAAGCCCTTCTTGCAAAATATGGAGTGGATCACAAGGTTGCCACTCTCTACCACCATCAAACAAGTGGCTAAGTGGAGGTATCCAATAGAAAGTTGAAAAGAATCCTTGAGAAGATGGTTAATTCCTTGTCAATTGAGTTAGATGATGCTTTCTGGGCTTATAGGATAGCTTTCAAGACTCCTATTAGGATGTCTCTATATAGATTGATCTTTGGGAAGGCTTGTCATTTGTCAGTTGAGTTGGAGCACAAGGCATATTAGGCAATAAAACTACTCAATTTTGATCTCAAAGCGGTAAGTGAGAAAAGATTGTTATAACTTAATGAGTTGGATGAGTTTAGACAGGAAGCCTATGAGAATGCTAAGCTCTACAAGGAGAAAATCAAGAAATGGCATGATAAGAATATTATGAGAAGAGACTTCCACATAGGTCAGAAAGTCTTGCTTTTCAATTCTAAATTGAAGCTATTCCTTGGGAAGCTGAGGTCAAGGTGATCAGGACCCTTCGAGATCACTAAAGTGTCCCTTTTGGAGCTATTGAGGTCACATATCCTATAAAGGGTACTTTTAAAGGGAATGGCCAAAGGTTGAAGCCATATGTTGATGGGAGCTATGACAAACTCAAGGCTTTAACTATTCTCTCTTATCCATGCTGATAGATAAAGTCATGTCCAACTTAGGGATATTAAACCAAAGTACTTGTTGGGAGACAACCTAATTTTTCTAACCTTCCTTTGATTTCTTTTAATTTTTCTTATTTAGAATCATTTTAGTTCTTCTTTTAATTTAGGTAGAATTTTGTTTGGAATAAATTTAATTTATTTAAGTTTGGTCTATTTTTGTTTTGTAGGTTTGTGGAGCAATTTGGAAGTACATAAGTGGAGGAACAGATCAAATTGGGTATGCAGCAGAGAAAATGCAGAAGTTGCAACAGCAACAATGCATTATAGCGCGCTGGGTTGCACTATAGCATACTTCCTTGAGCTATAGCGCATGCTCGTGTCTGCAAAATGTGTAAAAGAACATTTGGCTGCGCTATAGTGTGATGCCTTGAGTTATAGCACAAGCCCATTTCAGTGCATGCATCAAAGGGTATTTTGGCTATAGTGCGCTGTCTTGCGCTATAGTGCAAGCCCATTTTCATAGCATGATTAAAATCGCGCTGTAGCACAAACATACACTACAAGTCACGATTTCCTCTTTCCTCTTATTCCCTCACACACTCAAAAACAAAACCTTCCACTTCTACTCCACTCCTTCCTTCCAAATTCACTCTTCACTTGAAAACCACCTCCCTACCACTCATATTTCCACTCACCTCATCATCAAAGCCGCGATTTCTCTTCTCTCTAAACCTTAACTCGTAGATTTTTTGTGGGTTTTGGGTAGGAAGCCAAATTCTCACTAAGTCTTGTAGGGAGTTGTTGCCCTTGAGTAAGAGAGGATCATTTTCATTGGTTTGCACATTTTCCCTCTTGCATTTTCAATTTTTGCTGTTGCATGTGATGCCTCTGTTACTCTACTTGATTCTTGTCTTGAATTTTGTTCAACAACATATGTTTTTCAATATGTTGAATGCACTTACTTAGCTAATTGTGATTATATGCTTGTTTTATGATACTCTTAACTTGAGACTAAAGTGTTATCCTTTGGTTGAAGGTTTTGGGTTGATTCATATGGATTATTATTGACTATGCCAGTAAATAAGTTGGGGGTCATTTCTTGGAATTTTCTTTTGTGATTTATTCTTTCTGACTAGATTACTCTATGGATTCTTGTTTTATTCATTGTGCTTAGATATGGCATCTAGAGAGAGAACCAAGACTATTGGAGCCTCATCTTCTTCCCAGCCTTCTCATGCCGATGTAGACTTTAACAGACATCGATTTATCCAGGCGAACTATCAGAATCGTTATGCTTCCTCCCTCCACAAACAAGAGTTAGTGATTAAGAAAGGTATTCAGCTGAGTTACGTCACCTTCAGAGTACATGTGGAAGAGATAGAGAGGAGAGGGTGGCATAACCTATTAGATGAACCACCATTAGGTTGTATCAACTTAGTCAGAGAATTTTATGCCAACCTAATGGTGGTTAATAGAGCTAACCAACCTGAAGGCCATGTCTGGGTGAGAGGCTAGTGGATAGACATCCATCCCTCTAGTATCAACGCCTTCCTACGCACTCCTAATATCCAGCAAGATGACTTCTCTACATTGAGAGGGAAGAATGTAGATTAGGGCGAGATACTTCAGACCATAGCGTTGCCAAATGGTGAGTGGACCTATTTTGAGACTCCATCTATCAGGCCGAAGCATTTGTTGAACAAGTACCTTAACCCGACAGCCAGAGTGTAAGCCCAGATTATGTTCTCTTGCCTTATGCCTAGCAGGCACACCCATTCTATCACTAGGGAGAGGTGCTTGCTACTCTATTTGTCTCATCACTTAGAGGGAGGTGAACTTAGGGCAATTGATCAAGGACCAGATGATGATTATATAGAGCAGTAACTATTCCTTGCCTTACCCATCCTTGATTAGTACGTTAGCCTTACAGGCGGGTGTTATTGTAGATCCCGCAGAGCGCATGACAGACAGAGGTCCAAAGATCTCTGATGAGAGCCTTTCTATGACACTAAACAGAGCGACTCGAAGGACTAGAAGGACCCAACAGGCTAAGAGACAAGGAGATACATCATCACCATCACCACCACCATCACAAGTCAAAGGCACTAATGCATCCTAGCCGCCATGGCTTCAGTTTCAGGCCGAGATTGATGAGCTACACCTAGACATGAGGAGCACTTAGGCCACTCTCTAAAATTGAGCGAGCAGGTAGTATTCCTCTATTTATAGAGGCATCTAGGGTCTAGAGGCACTTATGAGGCAGTAACTATCACCAAAGCTCTTCCAGCAAATTCCACCTCTATCTCTAGCTGATACAGAGCTTGAGTGCCTCACTGATGAGGAAGCCTATGCACAGGAGGAGTCAGAGGAAGACTAGAATCGGGGAGTCTTTTCCTTTTCCTTTCCTTCTTGATTTTTATTTCAATGCATTAAGGACAATGCACAATTTTTAAGTTGGGGGTTGGGAAAATCCATAATTGTATTTTTGCTTTTTGCTCCTATTTATTTTCTCTTTGTTGTCTTGGGTTATTTAGTTTTCTAGTTCCCTAGTTTTTTTTTCTATCCTTACTTTTATTGTAAAAAAAAAAAACCAAAAAAAAAAGAATTTTCAGTTTTTAGTGTCTCTTGTTAGTCAAGTAGTTGTAATGCTTATGCTTATAATATGAAAGACTACTCTATTTGTTAAGCCTAAAGTAATTTTGGATCCTGATTTGAGTCTTAAAAATCTTTTTGTGCTTTCATTACTAAATTGAGAATGATCATTTTCTTGCACTTTGATAAGAGTCAGCAACTTAGGACAGGTGATCTTTATGCTTTTATGCTTTATTTAGGTTTAGACATGCATTCTTATTCATGTGATTCTCTCTTGAAATATATATGAGTGAATCTTGGCCATAGAGATGATTTAGCCATGTTTGGTCGCCACAATTGAGCCTTATTGCCCACCCTTGATCATTGATCCTTAGTTATCCCATTTGAGCCTTAAAGCCTATTCTTGGATTGAATCACAATATGAGCCTAATGCCTTTCCTTTCTTTTCCCTTTTTGATCCCATGGTTTACCTTCAAGCCCTAGCTTCAAAACTGATTTGAATAGGGTAATACCTCCACTACCACAACCTCATGCTAGCTAAAGTCAAAAGTTGGAGTGAAAAAAAAAGGGAGAAAGAAGGTGAAAGAATGAAGGAGTAATGAAAATGAAAGAAAAGGAGAAAAGTTGGCAATACAAGAAAAATATAATGCCAACATTAAACAAGAAAAGCATGATAGTTGCCAAGCAACTAAGTTGGAGGTACCCCAAGGAGAATGAATTAGGATTAAGGGTTCCTTAAGTTGAAGGTAATATTGAACTTAAATGACTATTTCATCATACCTTATACCTTGGCCTACCATTACAAGCTGATAAAAAGTCCTTTTGATCTTTGGCTAAGTGATACTCATGTAGAAATAGAGAGAGAGAGAGAGAGAGAGAGAGAGAGGATTGTGGATATTGTGATGTTTTTATCTTTTCTTAAACATTACATAAGTATAAGGTGAGCCTATTCTTTTGACAATGTGGTTGTACAATTAGATGGTCTTGATACTTAGACTTGGATTCTTGGTAACTTTTGACTTAAATTATGGAGCAGTGATGAGGAAGTCTATAGGCAACAACTTCTATCTTTAACTATTTTGTTTAGTGAGTTCCCTTTGGTCAAGTGTTTTGGTTTGAGTCTTTTATTTTTCTATTGTTAGTCCTTGTTTGAGTCTTGCTTGGGGACAAGCAAGTTCTTAAATTAGGGGTTGTGATAACTTCTTTTGGTGAGTTATTTTTTTAGTTAGTTTTTATATAATTTAAGTTATGGTTGTTTAATTTAGCTTTTGTTTTGTTTTATTCTAGTATATAGTTTAAGTTAATTGGTATTCTTAATTTTTTGTTATTTTCTTATGTGTTTGGATACTTATTTTGGGTTTATTTGATTTATTGTAGGTGCAAGCGGGTTCAAAAGAAGTTGGAAGAGGCCAAAGAGTGAATTCAAACTCAACGGCTTATGCTATACCTCACTGCCTGCAGAAAGAAGAAAATGGCCAAGTTTCTTATTGCGCTATAGTGTAACAAAGTGCCCTATAGCGCACTCCTATTTCATCAACTTCTTAATGTTTTATGTTGCGCTATAGCACAACCAAGCACGCTATAGCACGCTCCCATGTTTGCAAACTCTGTCAAACTTTTGTGTTGCAATATAGAGCAACCAGGCGCACTATAGTGCGACCCTTTGCACTATAGTGCAACCTCGTCTGCTGTAGTACACTGCTCAAACGAAAATTTAAAAAAAAGAAGGGATCCGAGAACTATAAAAAGAACTACTCATGTCAGAAACAGATCCGGAGACACTCTACATACTTCCCAAGGCAGAAGACTTCTTTCAGAGAGATTGAAGGTGAAGATTCAAGGATTCTAGAGCTCAACTTCAACACGGAGAGATCCAGATTCTTCCGAATTTCTTGTCTTTAGCTAGAAATCATTATGGCTCTTTGTTTTTTGTCTTCTCATCTTTACACTCTTTTGTTATTTTCTGTTCTTTAGTCATGAACTAAGTTTCTCTTGCTAAGGTGTTAATGGACCCTTTTGTATGACAAATTTACTTATGGATTAATGCTTTTGAGTGATTGGCCACCATTCAATTGATTTATTGGTTTGCAATACCTAGAGATAGGGTTTGTAAACAAAGCTTCTTAACATAAATATCGAGCTGAGCGAAAACTAGAAATAGACAAACGCGGCTCATGCGGTCAACATAGGAGCTCATAGATCTTCAACCTTTACCTAGATTAGCTTGTGCCAAGAGATTAGGCAATTAGTTTAGGATAAAGAGTATTGCTTGACCTCGAGAGAGGCTAGGAATAAATTAAGAGTTACCAACCATGAGTCAATTAGGATAGGAACTGATTAATGGAAATCTATAGTAAATTCGTCTATAATATGTGAAATTAATTAGCCTTAGCATTCATCCCATTGCATTTTGTCAATCCTTTTGCATCAGTCCTGATTACTATTTTTCTTATTTATTTTATTAAATTTTTATTTTAAATTTTCTACATCCATAATTTCATTCCTTCCAAATAGTTATTCCCGTAAATTTTTCGGTATTTGACCTATCCTCGTAGGAATGTTACTTTACTCATCACTTTGTTAATTGTACGATCTGATATACTTGTCGGAGCCGCATCACCTGCTACAAAAACTCTATAAAAAGGGGAGAATAGGTCACAATGAAGGGAAATAAACAAACAAATAGTGAGAATTAGCATTGTGAGAAAAAAAAAAGTGAGGGCCAAGAGGAGAAAAGAGAGGGGAAGGACGAAATAGTAGAGTTTGCTAAATAGATTAGTGGTGACACACTAATTTCATCCTTACAAAAAATAAAGGTAGATAATGAAATTATTTATGAAGTAAAAATATGGCTACATTTACTCATTGCAAGTTATATTATTTTATATTATTACTCATTATTATTTACTATTGCAGTTTGTTTTATATTCTAAGTTGTTTTATTTATTAAAGTTGCTTAGTATTACTCTTATTGCAATTTATTTACTATCTCAAGTTATTTTGTTTACTATTCCTTTATTTTAGGGCTCCTTATTATTTATCATTGCCATATATTTTATTTATTGTTCCAAGTTATTTTCACTAATGTTAATTTATATTATTGCTCATTATTATTCCTATTTACTGTATTCGTCTTATCAAGTTAATTTATTTAATATTCCTTTATTATTATTATTATTATTACTATTATTATGCTGATACATTATTTTAAGGTGTCAATTTTTATAGTAATTTCTCTAAGGAACCAATATTAACCGTAAAATATTATATCTAACCATAATTAAAATTTATTATACACGAACTTAAACTATTAAATTATCAATATCTTGCTTGAAATTTTGTACATTGACTTATGAATAATATAATGACTCTTTACTTATGGATATTACTGTGACTTTATGGTGATCATTGTAAGAACATGACCTATATGCGCTAAATATGTCATGATGACAGGGACGAATTCATGGACCATGAAAAAAAATGTTTAAAAGAAATTAAATAAATATGATCTTAGATTCAGTTCCTTTAGAAATTAATATTTAGAATTGACAACTCTATATTTTGAGAAATTTTATTGAGATATTATGCTATTTACTTTACTCAAGTTTATATCATTTCAGCTCTTATACACTTTGTTTATTTTAAGTTTATGAACTAATTTATAACTTCTACACTTTATTTCTTTTTATGGCTTAATTCTATGTTTCATTGATTAATTTATTATGAGATAAGTTTATTTATATTATGCAAGTTATTGTTTATTTTATGTTACTTGAGTCTTTTATTTAAGTTATATTTATAGCTTAAGTTTCTACATCTATATATTTATTATGAATATATGCATAATGGTAAGTAAGTAATTTGAAAATAAGATATTTAAGATTTGCCGCTAACCGCCAAGAAGACAGATGGATAAGATGTAAGATCCTTTTATGTTACCTGCATTGGGTAGTGTAGCATAAAGTCTCACTTTGTCATCATGATATTAACTAACACCAGAGAATGGGAATTCCCAAAGAGAAGGCCTTCGAATATGAGTGAGAAAAGCAGATGAAGGAAAATGGAAATTAAAGCAAAAAAATTATAATCATATTAATGCTTGCCGCCTTATCTATTTCATACCATTTGTTTTTTAGCATTTACTGCATATAATGTTATCAAATATGGTTTTCTTTTAAGTAATGTGATGAGATTATGATATAGTAGTGTAACATCCGTTTTCCGAGCTCCGACTTAGCCCAGGGTGATTAATTCCGATTTCCGATTTCGTCTTTGAAAATCAGACAAAGGGGTTATTTACGAGTTCCGAGTTCATTCATGTCATAACGATTTCCAATTTCATCCTATTCCAGCTTCACGTCTCAAGTCATAGACCGATTTCGATCTCGTACTATTGGAATTCCGATATCCGACTTATGTTTCAAGGAAAATATACACTGTTCGATCTCATCAAACACCTTTGTATGTAAAGTACCGACTTCTAGGTTTAGTCTAAGTTTGATTGTTCACGATTTCCGACTTCGTAATAAGAGGCGAGGTTCCAATATCGACTTGATGAGGTTCGATTTCGATATGGTTCCACCTCGGAGTAATAGTTCAACACCATGGTACAAGTCACTAACTCGAAGTTTGATAACGAGTTCCGATATCCAGAGTATACATCCATCATTGACATTCCCAGGGTTCAAATAGGGAATTCGAGGGTTATATGATTGTCGTGCTTGACTTTCGATCTCACCTTGATTCAAAGTGTCGACAAACAAGATTTCCTCAAGTCACCAACAACATGGTACGAGTTCCGACGTCCGGTTTCAGCTTCAAGCACTGTCAAAGGTCACGAGTTCCCACTTAAAGTAATATAGGAACGAGTTGGAATTCCGTAGAAGCGGGCGTGTCCCATTTTGGACGACGTGGAGAGCAGTTGGCCACAAAGCGAGCGGACATGGCCGAACTTCAATCACAAAACTTCAACCAATCAACACCCACAATTCCATCTACCCCTATCTATTTAAGTCAGACCCTTCCCCTCACTTCTGGCTGATCTACGCCACTCTCCCTCTTCCTCTGGTTCCAGCCTCCTCCTCCCCTTCTCTCAATCAACTCCATCATTCCTCCAAGTTTAGCAAGGTTCTAACACTCCAAGTTTCAGCACTTAGCTCAAGTCATACTCCAAAGAGGTAGGATTCAATCTCTAATCTTAATTTCTCCAAACTAAAGATGCATGAAAGATTACTTTTTATGATTATTTGATGATATATTGGATGTGTATGATTGGATTAATATGGGATTAATATGAAATCTTGAGTGGCAATTAGAATTAGAAGAAGAAAACTAAGAGAAATGGATGGATGAGGGTGCTGTCTTGGTGGAGATTCCACGGCAGTCTGTACGGCGGAGAGTACGGCTCTGCCTACAATCGGTTAAATCTGATGAAACCATTTTCAGATGAAAGTAGACATCCAGGGGTTTCCATAGATATGTCATATAAGGTTATTGGATTAGTATTGAGAGAGATACAAATTTTTGAAGTTTGACCTAGGGTTCAGGACTTTCATCCGGGCAGGGTGACTTAAGGAGGGTATAACTCGCCCTACACAACTCCAAATTGAGTGAAACTAACTTTGTTAGAAAGCTTACACATAGCGGAACATCCCAATATAAGATTCCAAGTTTGTTATGGTCCCAATTGTTCCCAGTGATTCGAGTAAGTTACTCTATGTCTAAACCGAGCCAAAGCAGGGTAGCTCAGGAAGGTCGACTTTCAGGACTTATAACTCGAGGTATACTCAAGCAAATGGAGTGAAACTTGTGGCAAATGAAAGTTTGTCCTGTTAGATTCCATATGAGGCCAATTTCGCAAGATTTGAGCTTAGTTTCGATTTTTAGTGAATTTATGATTCCAGGAGTGTGATTCGGGCTAGAGACTGAATAGGCTGAGGTAAAAGTTAAATATCTTGAGTTATATAAATCAAAATGATATGGGACCAAAGAGGCTAGAAAGTAGACATATAAAGCTATGACATATCTAAATTTCAGATTTAAATGAGTTGAATAGAGATAAAGATGGATTATACAAGATTCGGGCAGAACTGAATAGAATTGGCAGGATGGCCAAAATGATAATTTTACAAATGTTAGTGAAACCTATAAAGTTTGAGTTGAGGATACTGCCAAGCTTAGCTTTGATATATATATGTGTTAAGTTGATTTATGTTGCTATGATTGAACTTCTGTGAGAGCTGGCACTATTCATGGGAAAGCGGACTGATCCGTTATGTTGCAGTTATGGCGAAGTCTAGAAGTTATGAATGTTTTAGATGTAAGGAAGAATTAGAGTATGAATGGGTATATAGAAACCCTATATTTGAGAATGACATAAGTAAAATAAAGGATATATGAGAATAAACTATGAAGCATATGCATGAGTACCGGTAAAAATGGTAAGGAGGCTACGGCCTTTATATGAAATAAACATGTATGTGAAAATCATGAAAATAGATGAGATATATGTGCGAGTCGCTCAGTGACTATTCTGCTGATTATGCATGAGAATGAAAGAATGTAAATATATTGAATGTGGAGTCCCCTTCACTCGGGCGCACATGGGTCCCTCCTTGTGAAAGCGACTAAAGACTTAGGTCCTCATGTTAGGAAACAGTTGCACATTAGGTCCCTCAACGTAGAAGCGGTGGGTCCCCACCTGCGGGTGAGTCGGTGTGACGGCGGTCACGGGTGGCGACGAGCTCACTCCAAGGCAGGCTACCCAAGAGCGATAATAGCACCCTAGGGACGGCGTCATGCGCCTAGGTGTGCCAAGTAAAAACTAAAGATTAAAGACTAAAGACTAGAGATTAAAGCTTAGCGAGGCACCCCAGCTCATGAGGCATGGCATCGACCCAGAGTGTGAGTATCGGGGATGAACTTACATGAGGCATGGCATGACCCAAAGGTAGTGTAAGTACCAAAGAAAGATCCCACATTCCTAAGGAACGTGACATGGCGATCACGCTCTGATGGGGTATGACATGGCGATCATACTCTGGAATGTGGCACATAAAGATTTTATGATGAAAAGAGAGATAAAGAAAGAAAAGCAAGTTCTATGTCTATGCATGAATCTAAAATACAAGATAAGTTATGTGCAGATGTTATGTTCTCAGCATATTGATGTCATGTGGGCATCATCTTAATATGATGTAGTTCCAATAAAGTATATGTCGAAGTTATGCCTCTAGTACATTGATGCTATCGTACTTATTGTATTTTAGTTATTAGTCCCAATATGATTCATGACATGAATTTTTATGGATTCTCTCAAATGCCAAGTGTATGATTAAAATGAACTTTACTTCGGATAAGACATGCTTTTTTTGAAATGTAAAATTAAACAGTTGTGCAGCATGTTCAACTTTTTCATAACAAGCCGAAGCAAACTGGAGATGACAACGATGACATTACATGTGTATTATAGAGAATCCTACTGAGAATTTATAATTCTCACTCCTATTTCCGTGTTGTCTCCAGAAAGTTCAAGAGGTATCGAGTAGCGCAATGGAAGTTCTTTGTCAGATAAGGTCCATTCAGGTAACCGTAACAACTCTAGGGTGTGGTACTATGACTTAAGCATAGTACTGTACTTAGGAGGGTGTTACAAGTAGCCGCTTGGATTTCCATGCTAAGATATGGGTGAAACCACCATGGCTCAAATACTTTAGAACTCTTCATTATCTACTGAGAATTTTCAATTTTCACTCTTTCTCTGGTGGTTTCATATTAGTTAAGTAATGCTCTAGAGGAAGGCAGACTCTTCTTGCTGAGAGGAACATATAGAGTTATAAATTAAATAAACTATAGTTTCTTTATCTAGCTTAGAAATATGTTACCTACGGCTAGTAAAGCCTTATTTTATCTCGTAAATACTTCGGTGGATTTATGTACAATAATGTTCAATCTAAAATTCCCTATATAATATTTTGTACCATTAGCTTTCTTATGAATAGGTGTTACACTTGTAATGTCCGAAAAATTTTATCTTTAATAACCGAGTTGTTCGATTTTTATCGAATAAGTGGGTTTAATCGGAATTCGATTAAGCATTTACTTAAAGCCAATTAAGTGTGATTTAGGAGTGATTAGGCTTGATGGAATTAGATTAAGAACATAGGAAACCTCACAGAATTTTTCTAAAACTGGTTTACCGATTTAAGAGAAATCGGTAAGATTTTGATATTTTAAACTGTCGGAACCGGACCAATAGAAGGATCATTATGAGTGCCCTAGCATGAATGGCTGGGATTTAGCCAAAACACCCATATATGTGGCACCATCTTCAGCTAAGGATGGCAGCCACAAAACCAAATTGAAACCCCAACATACATCCACTAATCACATAACTCCTTGCTCCACAAGTTTGTATTCAATTCCTTCTTTGCCCTTGTGAATTCTGGTCAAGATAAGGGGCTGAATCCCCTTCATTTCTCTTCCATTCACACTCCTCTCTACTCCATCTTCAACCTCTCTTCAAGTCTCATCAAGAGTAGCTTCTATCTAAGGCACCAAATCAACTAAATTTCAACTAGACAAGGTAGGAATCTTACTTCTCTCCTTACTTTCCTTGGTTTGGCGTTGTATGGGGGTCTTAGGTATCTTGTGATACTGATGAGATTTGAAGTGATGATGAAGAATTATAGTTGATTATGCATGTATGTTGTGATTAGAATTGGAAGTGGTATGAAAGAACTTGAAGAAAAGAGAAAACTCAAGAAGCTGTTAGGGTTTTTCCTCGGTGATCTGTACAGTGGAGTGTACGACTCTGGCTACAGCCATTTAAATTTCATGGATCTATTTTTATATGAAACTAGACATTCAGGGCTTTCCATACATAGATAATATAAGGTCATTGGATCAGTATAGAGGTAGTTATGAATTTTTGAAGTTTGACCTAGGAATCAGGACCTTCATCTAGGCAGTGTGAGTTGAGAAGGGTGTAACTCACCCTACACAACTCCAAATTGAGTGAATCTAACATTTTTTGAAAGCTAACATATGAAGGAACATCCTATAAAAATTTCAACTTCAGATTCGTTGCCAGCTATCCCCAGTACATCAATGAATTTACCTTAAGTTCAACTCAGGTTGGAACAGGGTGGTCTAGTAGGGTCAAGTTTCAGGACTTATATCTCGAATTATACTCACTCAAATGATATGCAACTTCTTTCATTTGAAAACTTGCTTTGTTAGCTTTACATTGATTTAAATTTTGTATGATTTCACCCAGATTTCTATTTTTGGTGAATTTTCTTTTATAAGGGTGCAATTCTGGCTAGAAGTAGGGTGGTCTGGGATAAAACCCAAATAACTTGAGTTAATCTCGGGACTCGGAAACTTAGTAGACAGAGAGCTAGATCGGGTATGCTTAAGCTTGAGCTTGGAAACTTAGTAGACAGAGGGCTAGATCGGGTACACTTAAGGTTAAACTCGGAAACTTAGTAGACAGAGAGCTAGATCGGATATATTTAATGTTGAACTCGGAACTTAGTGAATAGGAAACTAGAACGGGTACAGTTAATGTCAGAAACTTGGAATTTAGGAAACACACTTATAAAAGCCTTAGAAGACCAATGGTGGGATAAGGTCGGAAATCGAACATAACCCTGGAAGTCGGAAATTATATAATCTCGGAAGATCGAACATAACCCCGAAGGTCGGAACTTGTATAAGCTCGGAACTCGGACCCCATTTAATCTTGGAAGTTGAACTCGGGAACATCAATAGAAATTAAAAGCTTGCAAGATAGATTAAGACTTAAGGTTTTAAAACTTGCGCCTATTGATATTGTTATATTCTTGGTATGAATATGATATTCTATATTGGATTTACTGTTTGATTAAAAATTTCTTGGTTGTCTGGCACTATTCATGGGAAAGCGGATATGATCCGTTATGCTGCTGAGATTTCGGCAGAGATTGCAATTAATATAAATTTACAAGTTATGCATGCATTGGTCAAAGTATTAGTCAAGCAATGCTATCCTTATAAGAATGAGGAAGAATTTCCATGTGACTTGGGCCAGCCCCTAAACAAAGTTAAGGGGAATAGATCAGTGGGGAAGTCCGGGAAAGTAAACCTGGCGACCCTGAATAGGAACGAGCTTGATTCTGAAAAACAGATTATTACCCAGGAGTTTTATGGCTAATAGACTCCCAGGGGACCAAGTATGGAAAAATATGAGTTAAGGTCAAGTGCATTATTCCTTATGCATATCCACAGTTTTAGTTATCATGCATTGAGTTAATTGCACCATTGGATGTTATGTATATATATATTATTGTTCACTTTATGGCTGTCACTTAACTATGTCAAAAATATAGGTTTGGTTGCTTATTCCTCTATTTAATTTCCTTTATATCCTTAAGTAAAACTAAACTGTATTTCGGGCTATGATTTCTATAACAAATTGAGTAGAACCTCCTGGTGATGTAACATTTTCTTTTAATTAACCAAAATCTGAAACACCTGAGAATGACAGCGATGACAGAAATGCATAGATTTAGGAATTCCTACTGAGAAATCTCTATTTCTCACCCTACTATATGTTTCCACGCCATTCTCAGATCATGGAGAACGCAGCAACCGGAGTTCTATTCATTGAGTTCCATGAGCTCCACATCCACCTGGACCTGTTTCTGGATTGTATATATGTATCTGGCAGATGTTATTTCCATTTTTATTTCTTTTTCCATAGAGATTTTGCTGTTCCCCTTACTCATCTACTCTTCGACCCCGCTGCACCTTACATTGCTATTCCGCTATACATGGCCCATCCCTTTCCACCTCCACACGCTGCGGCAGCAACATTGGTAGCAGCAGCAGCTCCCATGGCTCCGCCAGCCTCACCATCGTAGCAGATACCCTTGATCTCGATGTTTGAGGAGGATCCATCTGAGGCAGAGAGATCATCTTCCTCGTCCTCTACTCCGAGCATGGACTATACTCCTACGGATGCCGGCATGGCGAGCAGATTCTTTTCCTCGGAGTCCATCTAGTTAGAGTACCCGCCGTAGCAGCAGTAAGTGTACAGAATGACCCTCTTTTGGCAGTCTGGGTTATGGGCAGATGAGTAGGAATTAGGAATGGTACATGAAATGTCCCGTGGTGATCAGTTAGGGTACTATCCATATATAGACAGGCCGAATCATTTTGCGTTAGCCGCTTCATTTCTTTACTACCCTGTTTCATTTTTTTGTTATTGTCAAATTTGAAAAAAAAAATAGACGTATATATACATATATATATGATGATGCAATTTTCAGTAGTTCTATCTGTTTCGTATTTTTATTTATGTTACTTTACTTCCGGTTCACGATTATCTAGTATTTATTCCGCTACCATACAGAAAATTTTGAAAAGTGAACAGTTAACTCTATATGGGTAATTAATAATGAAACCGAAAATAGAATTTAATTAGTTCGCCACACGAAATAACTTATTAGGTAATATATTATGACTTAAGCATAGTATTTTGTCTGTAAGGTGTTACATTTTGGTATCAGAGCAGTTTGTCCTAATATAGGCCTGAGAATTGAACTGACTATGCTTCGCATATGCTTTGTGTTCCTTAGACATTATCATGCACTGAGTCTTGTCCATATGGATAAGATGCATGTGAGAGGATTTTCTAACCGTATGCTGTTATTTACTAGCACACCAAACTTAGTATTGAGCCTGATCAACTAAATTGCTCTTGTTTTGTGTGTTCAGAACTTGATGGCTTCCGGAAGGCGAGGTAGGCCATGAATGAATCCAGCCCAGGAGGAATCTACTGAGTTCCTAGACACAATACGAGAAATAGTGCACGCTATGCGCGAGCAGGCAGCTGCGGCAACACAAATGATGGGCCAACTAGGAAGGCAGCCAGAGGTAGGTCTTGGAGGGAATCATAATGGCCCTGGAGTGGATCTGGAATACCTCAAATTTGCTGAATTCAGGAAGGCCAACCCACCCAGCTTCAGGGGAGCCTTTAACCCAAATAAGGCAGATAAGTGGGTTAAAGCTATGGAGAAGGTCTTCTCCATATTAGATTGCACAGATGGTCAGAAGGTGACCTTTGCCACCTATATATTGCAAGCAGATGCAGAGTTCTGGTGGAATGGTGCTCGCCAGTTATTAAAAGGATCCCAAATAGATATTACTTGGGATGTATTTAGAGATGCGTTCTATCAGAAGTACTTCCCTGCCTTTGTTCGCAATGCTAAGGAATTGGGGTTCATGCACCTCCGTCAAGGGAATAGTAGTGTATCGAAATACATTGCTAAATTTGAGGAGTTGTGCAAATTTTTCACCATTTATCAACGACACCTCGACGAAGCCTGGAAATGCATGAAGTTCAAAGGTGGGCTGAGAGAAGACATCCTTACCACCATAGGACCAATGGAGATCAGAGATTTCCCTACGTTGGTGAACAAGTGCCGCCTAGTGGAGGATTGTAATAAGAAGTTGGTTGCTGCTAGGTCAACTGGTAGTAAATTTAAGAAGGGGTAGCTCGGCAAGGCCCAAGGTTCAAGCCCAACTTTTATCAGCAGAGAAAGTTTCAGCCTGCGGGCAACAAAGGCAAGCAATCTCAAAGGCCTTTTGGGAACCAGACATGCAGCTTGTGCGGTAGGAATCATGGCAACTGCCCCTGCTTGGCAGGTCAATATGTCTGTTTTGGATGTGGTAAGCCAGGCCACAAAATCTATGAATATCCTGCCAGAAACCCTCAGATGACTCCCAGGCCACAACGCCAGGGAAGAGTTTTCACTATGGATGCACAGGAGGTCAACAAGTCAGAAGATTTGATTCAAGATACGTGTGAAGTGAATGGTAAGACCTTGATTGTTTTATACGATTCAGATGCATCTCACTCTTTCATCTCTCATAATTACATGTCAGCCTTATAGTTACCTATTTATGAATTAGTCTATGACTTACTAGTTTCTACTCCTACAAGTAAGCCCGTTAAGATCCATCATATTTGTATGAGTATTCCTCTTCAGATAGGAGGTTGGACTTTTTCAGCTAATTTAATTTGTCTCCCCTTGTCCTGACTTGACATTATTTTGGGTATGGATTGGCTCCCTACCAACCAAGCCTTGTTAAATTGCTTTGATAAATCCATTGTGCTTCCCTCTGTTTCATCTTCTGAATCAGTAATCCCTGTAAGCCTTTATTTAAGCTCCTTAGCCATACAACACTGTAGGGATAAAAGTCAAGGGTATATTCTCTTATCAACCAATGTAGCGGAGGTTGATCAGAAGTTAGATAATATTCCAGTTGTTAGGGAATATCCCGATGTGTTCCATGAAGATATTCTTGATTTTCCTCCCAAGAGAGAAATTAAGTTCGCCATTGAATTAGTACAGGGAGCAGGACCAATATCTATAGCGCTATATCGAATGTCACCCTGGGAATTAACCGAACTTAAGAAGTAGATTGAAGAACTCTTAGAAAAGAAATTTATTAGGCCAAGTGCATCACCATGGGGAGCCCCAGTCCTGTTAGTTAAGAAGAAAGACGGAGGCATGCGACTATGTGTGGATTACAGGCAGCTGAATAAGGCGACGATAAAAAATAAGTATCCATTGCCAAGGATTGATGATCTCATGGATCAACTACAAGGGGCTACTGTATTTTTCAAGATTGATCTACGGTCTGGATATCACCAGATTCGAGTTCGAGAAGAAGATATTCCGAAGACGGCATTTCAAACTCGTTATGGACATTATGAATACACTGTGATGTCTTTCGGATTGACAAATGCATCGGCAATATTCATGGATTACATGAATCGGATATTTCAACCATAGCTTGACAAATTTGTGGTGGTATTCATTGATGACATTCTTGTTTGCTCCAAAACGGAGCAAGAACACACAGAACATTTGTGGTTGGTTCTGCAAATTCTAAGAGAAAAGAAACTTTACGCCAAGCTATCCAAATGTGAATTTTGGATGGACCAAGTAAAATTTCTTAGCCATATGGTATCCCATGGGTGAATTTAGTGGATCCCAGTAAGGTAGAAGTAGTAATAAACTGGGAACAGCCAACGATAGTTATGGAAGTCAGTAGCTTCTTAGGATTGGCCAGATATTACAAGAGATTTGTTAAGAACTTCTCTCAAATAGCCCTATCCCTAACAAAGTTAACTAGGAAGAACGCCCCATTCGAATGGACACCAGAATGTGAGCAGAGTTTTCAAGAATTAAAAGAAAGGTGGACAACAGCCCCAGTACTTACTCTACCAAATCCTCATTGACCATTCGAAGTCTACTGTGATGCTTCTAAGAAAGGATTACGGTGCGTATTAATGCAGAACAGAAACATCGTCACGTATGCTTCCAGGCAATTGAAAACTCATGAAAGAAATTATCCAACACATGACCAAGAGTTAGCGGCGGTGGTATTTGCTCTGAAGATATGGAGGCACCATCTCTACGGGGTGAAGTTTGAAGTATTTTCTGATCATTAAAGCTTATTATACCTTTTTGATAAGAAGGAATTGAACCTGAGGCAGCGAAAGTGGATAGAGTTTCTTAAAGATAATGAATTTGAGCTAAAGTACCACCCTGGCAAAGCAAATGTGGTGGCAGATGCCCTGAACAGGAAATCCTTAACTGTGGCATGGATGATAATCATGGAGACGGAGCTCCTAGAGAGTTTCCGAGACCTCAACTTGGGAATCTCTATGAACCCCAATGCTATTCAGTTAAACCAACTTAAGATAACCAGTAATTTCAAAGACCAAATCCAGCAAGCACAACAAAGAAATGATGAATTCCAGCATATAGTGCAACTAGTGCAATCTGGCAAGCTAACAGGATTTACTCGGGATGCAGAAGGAATATGGCGATATCAAGAGAGAATATGCGTACCTGAGAAGGATAACCTCAGAAAGAAGATCTTGGAGGAAGCCCATAAGAGCGAGTTTACTATACATCCTGGCATTAACAAAATGTATCAAGATCTCAAGATGATGTTTTGGTGGCCAGGCCTTAAGATAGATATGGCAAATTTCATGAATAAATGTCCAACCTGTCATAAGGTAAAAATAGAGCATCAGAAACCAGTCGGGACAATACAACCCTTAGAGATTCCGGAATGGAAGTGGGAGAGCATTTCTATGGATTTCGTGATGGGCTTACCAAGAACACCCTCAGGATATGACGCTATATGGGTCATAGTGGATAGACTAACTAAGTCCACTCACTTGTTGCCCATTCGAGTGAATTACCCTCTAGAGAAGCTAGCTCAATTGTACATTCAAGAAGTGGTATAACTACATGGTATTCCTTCGACAATCATTTCAGATCGAGATCCAAGGTTCACCTCATGGTTTTGGGGAGCACTCCAGAAGGCGTTCGGTACTAGGCTATGTTTAAGTACTGTGTACCATCCATAAACATATGGTCAGACCGAGCGAACTGTTCAGACTTTGGAAGATATGCTACGAGCGTATATTCTGGAACAGCGTGGAAGTTGGGATCAATACTTACCGTTAGCTGAGTTTGCATACAACAATAGTTACCATGCTAGCATCAACATGGCTCCGTATGAAGCTTTATATAGATGGAAGTGTCAATCTCCCCTGTATTGATATGAATAAGGAGAACAGAGTCTGTTAGGACCGAAATTAGTCAGGCAAATTACAGAGCAAATCAAAAGGATCCGTAGCAAAATACTTGCAGCTTAGAGCCATCAGAAGAGCTACGCGGACGTCAAGAGAAAGCCATTGGAGTTCCAAGAAGGAGACCATGTGTTTCTAAAGATCACACCTATAACTGGAGTAGGTAGAGCCATTAAAGTTAGAAAGCTAAGCCCTCGCTTTATAGGTCCTTTTCAAATTTTGAAACGAATTGGGCCAGTGGCGTATCGAGTCGCTTTACCTCTACATCTGTCAAATATGCATGATGTTTTCCATATTTTTCAATTCAGAAAATACCAGCCTAACCCTACTCATTTCTTGGAACTTGAATCAATCCAGTTAAGGGATGACTTAACTTTTCATGTACCCCTAACACAGATAGTGGATAGTAGCATCAAGCACCTTTGGAACAAAGCCGTACAGTTAGTGAATATGGCATGGGGACACGAAGACTCAGTGGACTATACACGGGAATTAGAATCTGACATGAAGAGAGAGTATCCTGAATTATTCTCAGGTACTAAATTTTGAGGACCAATTTTTTTTTAGGAGGGTAGAAATGTAACGTCCGAAAAATTTTATCGTTAATAACCGAGTTGTTCGATTTTTATCGAATAAGTGGGTTTAAGCGGAATTTGATTAAGCATTTACTTAAAGCCAATTAAGTGTGATTTAGGAATGATTAGACTTGATGGAATTAGATTAGGAACATAGGAAACCTCACAAAATTTTTCTAAAACCGGTTTATCGATTTAAGAGAAATCGGTAAGATTTCAGTATTTTAAACTATCGGAACCGGATCAATAGAAGAATCATTATGAGTGCCCTAGCATGAATGACTGAGATTTAGCCAAAACACCCATATATGTGGCGCCACCTTCAACCAAGTATGGCAGCCACAACCAAATTGAAACCCCAATACACATCCACTAATCACACAATTCCTTGCTCCACAAGTTTGTGTTCAATTTCTTCTTTGCCCTTGTGAATTTCGGTCAAGATAAGGGGTTGACTCCCCTTCATTTCTCTTCCATTCACACTCTTCTCTACTCCATCTTCAACCTCTCTTCAAGTCTCATCACGAGTAGCTTCTATCTAAGGCACCAAATCAACTAAATTTCAACTAGACAAGGTAGGAATCCTACTTCTCTCCTTACTTTCCTTGGTTTGGGATTGTATGGGGGTCTTAGGTATCTTGTGATACATATGAGATTTGAAGTGATAATGATGAATTATAGTTGATTATACATGTATGTTGTGATTAGAATTGAAAGTGGTATGAAAGAACTTGAAGAAAAGAGAAAACTCAAGAAGTTGTTAGGGTTTTTCCTTGGTGGTCTGTACAGCGGAGTATATAGCTCTGCCTATAGCCATTTAAATTTCATGAATCTATTTTTACATGAAACTAGACATTCAGGGCTTTCCATACATATATAATATAAGGTCATTGGATCAATATAGAGGTAGTAATGAATTTTTGAAGTTTGACCTAGGAATCAGGACCTTCATCCGGGTAGTGTGAGTTGAGAAGGGTATAACTCACCCTACACAACTCCAAATTGAGTGAATCTAATATTTTTTGAAAGCTAACATATGAGGGAACACTTATAAAAATTTTAGATTCAGATAAGTTGCCAGCTGTCCCTAGTACATCAATGAATTTACCTTAAGTTCAACCCGGGTTAGAATAGGGTAGTCCAGTAGGGTCAAGTTTCAGGACTTATACCTCGAATTATACTCACTCAAATGATATGCAACTTCTTCCGTTTGAAAACTTGCTCTGTTAGCTTTACATTGATATAAATTTCGTATGATTTCACCCAGATTTCTATTTTTGGTGAATTTTCTTTTATAAGGATGTAATTCTGGCTAGAAGTAGGGCAGTCTGCGATAAAACCCAAATAACTTGAGTTAATCTCGGGACTCGAAAACTTAGTAGACAGAAAGCTAGATCGGGTATGCTTAAGGTTGAGCTCAGAAATTAGTAGACAAAGAGCTAGATCGGATATATTTAATGTTGAACTCGGAACTTAGTGAATAGGAAACCAGAACGGGTACAATTAATGTCAGAAACTCGGAATTTAGGAAACACACTTATAAAAGCCTTAGAAGACCAGTGGTGGGATAAGGTCGGAAATCAAACATAACCCCGGAAGTCAGAAATCATATAATCTCGGAAGATCGAACATAACCCCGAAGGTCGGAACATGTATAAGCTCAAAACTCGGACCCCATTTAATCTTGGAAGTTGAACTCGAGAACATCAATAGAAATTAAAAGCTTGCAAGATAGATTAAGACTTAAGGTCTTAAAATTTGTACCTATTGACATTGTTATATTCTTGGTATGAACCAGCCTGAGAGAGCTGCTTGGCAGGAAGAACTAAAGGGCTTGAAGACTAGCTTATAGAAAAGGGTAAAGAAGGACAAGAAAAGGATTGAGCAGAGGCTAATGTCAAAGATGCATGTCTACTTTTATAAGATGCAAGCTGGTGGGTCATTTGCGACTCTAGCATGACTTTCAATAGTGTCTGAGCATTCCAACAATGATAGTGACATGTATAATGTTGAGGATGCTGAGGAGCATCACTAAGTTTGTATTTTTTTTTTTTTTTTTTGGATTTGAATATTTGAACATTTTGTTTGTTGATTTGAATTTTTTTTCTTAATATACAATGATTTGAATATTTTATTAGTAATTTCTAATGAATAAATAATATAATTAAAAATAACTAATTAAAAATAAATTGCAATTAGTAATTTCAATTAATTAATTAATTAATTAATTCAAGGTTACAAATAAGTAAAAAATAAATAAATTCTAACATTATCAACAGATCCATTGGTATTGTTATTAATTATAATTATAATATCATTTATAAACTGTAGTTATTGACGAAATTTTTTGTTAGTAATCGTAATTAAAAATATTATTAAGCCCAAATTATGGATGAAAAAAATCCGTCCGTATATTTTAAAAATTCGTCAGAAATAATTTTCAAAACAACGAAATTGTCGAATTTTCTAAATAACGGAATTTTATTATATTTCGTTGATAACATTGTTTGTAATTTACTGACAAACATTAAATTCTGTCGATATTTGTTGCCGACATGTTTTTAATCGAAATTATTTATCTGTCGTTAATTTCATCGATAATTAATTTGTTGATGAATTTCTTAATATTTTCCGTCAAGAATTTCAACAATTTTTTGCGTATTTCTTGTAATGAAGAGATATTAAGTGTAATTACATCAAATCCTAAGGAAAGTTGATGTAATTTTTTCTTTTTATTAATAATTTTTTTGTCCATAAAATACAATAATTTTTGTGTCTAAATAATTTTATATGACATTTCTTATAATTTAAATTTTTAATATTCTTTAAAATAAATATCTACTTTTAACTGTCTAATTTTTTTCTTCTAATTGTTAGATAGTGGTTTTGGAAAATTGAGTGTTTTATAAGCTCATGTCCTAGACCGCTGATTTCATGAAACTTAGTGCCTATTTGGCATACTATATTACTCCTAATAGAATAAGTTAATATATTATATGTATAGTACATTATAATTTTATAAATTATTTGGTACAAGTAAGTACTCCATCAAGTCAAAATCATTTGGCATTTTGGGAAAAATTTTGGTTTATAATATTTGTCATTTTCACATATCAGCAAAGCATTTATGATTAACACTTCAGTTTTACATTTTGTGGTTAATTGAAAAACCTAATGTTTAATATAGTGGTTTAATTGCCAGTAAGGGTTGGCACAATTGGTAAGGAACGAGCTCGTATCCTATATAGATGCGAGTTCGATTCTCATGTGAGGACTCTGTTGGTAGGCTTATATCCTACATAACCTCAGATGATTGTTATTTTCTCTAATAATAATAGAAAAATTAAATAATAAAAGAAAAAGAAAAAGATCCAACACAACGTTTAAAAAAAAAAAAAGAGATACGGTTCAAAATTCCATTGAAGCCCAACACACATGACAAAAAAAAAAAAAGAGACAAAAGTTGCCTGACTCAAGCCCAATCCAAATCTGTACTCAGCATTTCACAGCAAAGGTAGTTGTGGTTGTCCCATGAGAAAATATGGGCCAGGGTGAGTAAAGGGCAAGTAGAACCCTTCATTTGTGATAATTAGATTGTTTGACTCCTCATTGGAACTCTCAACCTGCTTTTTGGCACTGCGCCTTGGGTTGGTGCACCTATAAGAGCTTCTGTTTGTTCCATGACATCCAAATTAATATCAAACAAGTAAAATTTTGTCCTTGATTAACTTAAGCAATATCCAGTAGTTGTAGAGGCTTGTCCAACCCAAAAGTTGCTTTTATGCAAATTTGACAAGGGATTGAACTTTACTAACTTGGTATATCATCAATAAATATTATATTGGGAGTGTAGGCAATATTCGTAATGCGCCTGATTAAAGATGGTGTTTGAAGCACCCTTAAGTTGTTCAAATCATAAGGTTGTGAGGTATTGATACTTTCTTCTTGTGATTACACCATAATTTTTCTCACAATGTCTCTTCTCCCTTCACATTGCTGCCTCCTCCCCTTCCTGCTTCTTTAACGCCATCAAGATTTGCCACTACATCGATGTTTCCCCCAATAACCACAAACCTGATGCCGCTTATGACAACCGCAACCTCGATGTCGCAGTCGAGTGGGCAAGTTGTTGAAGTCAGAACTCACTAAGATTTTCGTAAATAAAAAAGGATGGAAACAAACATGTTAGATTTGAGTAAGAAAGGAATGGACAAACAACACCACCAACAACAACACTTCCCACAACCAACTAACACTGAGGAAGACGAGAGCTATCAATATAAACAACCATAACTTCATGCAACCCAGCAATGGCGTCAACCACAACCTCGTGAAGCCCGATGGTGGCAGAGGAACCAGCCACTGGAAGCCAAGTGGCAGGCAACGAGGGTCCAAGAACAAAGTCAGAACCCCTCCCCCACCGTGATCATGAAAGAGAGTGCAAGTTGTTGGGAAAATGGTATGCTTGTCCTGTTGTGCAAGATGTTGGCTTACGTGGCACCCAAAGGAGGAGGCATCATTGACCCATGGTCGGGCCACTAGAGGTGCAATTAATGAGTCAAGGGGGAAAGTGACTGAGGGCATGCGGAAGGGAGGAAGAGAGAGAACGAATAGGGGGAGGGAAGGGGGAGAGAGATTGTGAGAGTGAGAAACTTTATCATACATCATAGATATTGGTTGCACCAATACACCATTTAATCTATGCCGTTAAACGACAAGGCACATTTTGCACCATTTTCATCAAGGAGCATAGTAAAATACGCCATGGAAGCTTATTGTCTTGCCTTGCGGAAAATATTTGTTATTCTTGATGGATCAATACCAGCAATGATTTCCATAAAATGGATTGAGATACAGACAGAAATGGCACACTTGATTCTCCCGCAATTGCCTTTGCAAGAAGAGCACCTTTTGGAATCTTTGCCTCATCACAACTAGTTACATTTTTTAAGAGCACCTCGGTCAACAAATGCATCATTTATAGGAAGATGATGAAAGAGACGGTGCTGGATAATATGATCCAACACAAGTTTTGGACCATCTCATGATCCACTGTTAATGATTGTTGGATTTTGTTTGGACCGTTCAAATTTAAAAATGAAATAATTATATAAAATTATAAAATAAAATAGTAATTTTTAAAGGACCAAATTAACCCTTCAACTTTAATTCCTCCCCTTTCCTTCCCCACCACCACCATCTCCTCTATCCAAACCACTACCACCACCCAAATTACCACTGAAGCTCCCTAACCACCGCCAATCGACAACTAGAAAAAGAGAACAAGAAAAGAAAAGAGGCACAACATCACCACCACCTACCACTCCCCCAAATCACTCCTCAAACTCTTCTGCCACTCAAAAGACCACCATCGTCCTAACTACTACCACCACCACAAATCACCATCGCCACCCCCAAACAAATGACAACCTTATTTTTTTATCTAGGCATGCACTAATAATTATGAATTTAGGTGTAATGGAGACACAAAGGCATAAGAGAGTTACTCTAATATTAACAAAGAATAAAAAATACAAAATAAATCTTATATCTTGAACTCCAACTTCCAAAGCAACTATAACAAAACGACAAGTTCTACTATAGTCAAGACCAGGCTTCTACAGTCTAAAAATGGTGCTTGGGTTTGATGAGATGAAGCACTGTGAGTTAGATGCCCAGATCTATGTAGTAGCGAGGTTGTGCTAAGTAGTGCAGTGCTATGGGAGGTAGCGCTTGCATGAAGGCTGACCACAACCAAGGCTACATCGAGGACAGGCGTGAACGGTGGTCGCGCATGTAGTTTACAGCGTCATGGTGGAAGGCATTTGTTCATGACATGAGCTGCGATGGAGCTTGGCATGGCGGTGGCTCTGTCACAAACTTGGATGTTGAGGGGAGAGAAAGTTGGTGATAGTTGTGGTGAGTGTGGGGTTTGGATGCAACAGTACAGGGGTTGTGGTGATTGGAAGAGTAGAAAGGTAGAAGAAAGAATTAAAAATTAAGAGGGGTCATTTTAGTAATTTAAAGAAGCTAACGGCGGGCCATGTGAAATTCTCAAACATGTGGTGGACTATAATAACACACACTTGAAAGAGACATATCACATATGGTAAGGCAACAAAGAACTATGAATTAGAATATTTCTTCTAACCTCATTCTTGACATCTCATTCACCTTTGTGATATTTGCTTTTACAATATTGAATAAACCACTGCCTCCTTTTCCACCAGAGCTACCTGGACCACGTCTAATATGTTTCATGATAAGCAAGGATAATAAGATCAAGGGGGATAGTAAAGCACTCATATGTATCGAAAAGGTTGATATTTCTGAGTCGTATATAATAGGAACATAATCATGTGGGTCAACTTGTAACGATTTCCGGACTTTCTCCATCTCCTCTTCCAATGATTCAACGCTTCCGATCTTGAAATAGTACTTATATTGGTTGATATTTTCTCGCAAAAGAATCATCAGTGGGACCTTGGACATTGTGTTCTGTCTTTATTTTCACTATGTGGTGAGCTCCTGATATACACTTGTGCAACTGATTTGTCAACAACAATATGATCCACCAGACCAGGCTTACGTAGCATTTTCTCGAACGTTTCAAAATCAATCTGAGGAAATACATATCAGCTTACAAAAGAATGATTGCAAAATGCTAAACTAGAAAGCGCAGGCAAATACAATAACACACGCCACAAAATACAACAAAATCTTTACTTGTAGATATTAAATCGCAAAAGTTAACAATAATAATACCAATAAGTTTATTGTCTTCATTAGAAGAGCCAATCACATGTGTTTTGCAACATTCTGCTACATTTATACAAAAGGGAAAGGCAAATCAGCAGGATTACACAAGATAAGCTTGGGCCATGGAGAAAGAACTAGATGTGTGTAGATCATATCAAGCGAGAGCAATGTCTTATTACGATTTACGAGCGAGAGAGAGAGAGGAATAAATCTTAACTGTGAAATTTAAAGGTTCATATTTGCTCGTTTTGCTTTTCATTATAAAATGGTGCTCTCATTTGATACACCACCGTGAAATATATATGAGCCTTGCTATATGGTAAGAAAACAAGATACGAATTTGTATCCAAATCCGATTTCAATAAATGAAATTCATCAAAGCATTCCTCTCTCTCAATCATTTTAATTATCGATTCCTAATATCAGCCATACATATTTCTCCTACATATCACCAATTCACCATAAATCCAACAGAATCAAAAGGGAATATGAAATGAAAATTCTCTGAACTTTGGAAAGATTAGATCTACTAAAAGTTCATAGTATAAGATCGCTGGTAGAAACCAAATCATGGAATCCGTTGCATCTTCATGGTCTCGTTGGTCTATGACCATAACAAACAAAAAGAACATCAAAAACCGACGACGTGATTTCTTCTTACCTCTAGTTTCGGGTTTTTCTTCTTTTGCTTTTGGAATTCCTTTGTCATCGTTGGGGTCTTAACTCCCATATCTATATGTATACTACTAATAATTTAGACTCAAAACATGGAAATTTTTGCCATGTGTTAGCTTCACATCAATTTTGACCCCACCACTTTCTCAAACTTACTATTAAAGGAAACATTTCAAATTAAAATTATTAAAAAGAAATATTTAATTTTAGAATTTAACTTACAATAAATATAAACCCTTAATTTTCTTCTCTATTAACTCTTATTAAATGATCCATTATGCAAATATCTCTATGTAATTTCATTTCAACCACAAAAGTTGATTAAGTTAATTTATATTAAATTTTCTTTATAAAATTAAAAATAACTTGAAATAAAAATTTTAAATTTAATGAGCATTAATACAACTATTACCAACCCTATTACCTTTCTACTACTCAACCAATTATTTCATATTATAAAAAATTAAATTAAATTTAAAAATTAATGTTGACAATTGTTAGCTTGCCCAATCAATTTTTACTACTCATCATTTTGTCATCATAAGTTAATTTTTAGTCTCTCTAAAAGTCAATTACTTTTACTACCATTCTTCTTTGAGCACTTTATTACATAATTAGTCAATAAGTCAAATTTATCACCTAATTTTTTAAAAACTTATTTATTATTTAAGAATTCATTACCTAACTATATTGTTTCCATTTTTTTTTTTTTCAGAATTAGAGTATCGTCCATCTATGGAATAATAGCCTTTTATTTTTACAAAATGATTTTGGTTCTTGACATGGAAACTCACACATGCATATCCTTAGAAAAACACCACATATTTTTATTTTTTTTTCAAGTATTATGGCTAATAATAATTTATTGAGATACATCATCAAAAATTAAAAGGTAGTGGAAGCATCATTATTTTTATCTTTAAGATTTTATGAGAAGCTATTATATCTTTTATATATCTGTCCCTTCATATTTTTTTTCTTTTACCAAAATCACAGAATCTCCTTCTTTTTATAATAGTTGCTTTGCATTTTCTATTTTCTACTAGATGTTGTCGTCGGAGTTAGCCAATAGATGGAACATTAAGAGCTCTTACAGTTAACAGCAAGGAAATGGAGATTTGTTCTACTATTTCTTTCTATATCTATGACCACAACCATGTAAATTGAGTTTGCATCATAATTTTTGTTCCCACCATTGAATCTATGGTTTTTATTTATATGGTTTAATGTTGTTTATGGTTTAGGAGTTCGAGTTTGGGGATTTTTTATTTTTTGTTTTTGATTTTTCTACAAGATGGATACAGGTTTGATGTTATGAAGGAGATTTTTTTATTGTGCTTTGCTATTCGGTTGTGGGCTACTCTTCAAACCTATAAATTCTCTTTAGAACTGTAATTTCTTTAAAAGAAAGTGGTCCATTCACATTGGCAAAAATATATATCAATTAACAATGGAATGATATTTGTATTTATTTATTCTCTGTCTTCAATTTATCTCTAAAAGAATGTTTTTGCTATAAAAGAATGCATTTATTTATTTATATTCTCTCAATTACTAATGGAAATGATATATACGTTTGTTTATTCTTTGTTTTTAGTTTGAAATGAATTTATATATGATTTTTATCTTTATATCAAGCTTTTTTTTTAATTTTGGAAATCATGTTTTGAGAAAATGATTCTAGATATAAATTATTCAAACAATTCCTTCATTTTGCTTTTATGCAATCAATTTTCTAATAATTAATCAATGTCAATATAAACCTTATTCAAATTCTTAACTTTGAAACAAATAAAAATACTAGGTTATAGTAAAGATATAATTCGACTTTCTCTATTTCTAATAGAGTACACAAAAGCTATATAAATTATAAATTTAATAAATCGATATTAAGTATCTTCAATCATCTCTTTTAAAAATTAGAAGCATATAAATAATAGGTTATAGTAAAGATATAACTCGACCTTCTCTATTTCTAATAGAGTACGCAAAAGCTATACAAATTATAAATTTAATAAATCGATGTTAAATATCTTCAATCATCTCTTTTAAAAATTAGAAGTATATATTTTTATAAAATAAGTTATATTTTTAATAAATAATTTTTTATGTGAATAATTAATTAATTGTTATATGGAATAGTTTTATACAATTTTATTTAACATTAATTTACTACAATATTGAAAAACAAGGAAGGAGAAAAAATAGAATTTTTTTTGAGTTGTTTGATAATCATCTAAAATTTGAGATTAGATCATTTTTATTTATTTATTATTATTTAATAATTTATTATTATATAATATGTAATTTTATACTTATTTCAATTTAGTATCTTATAGAAAGTTTGAATTTTTAACATAACGTCAAACATGAAGAATTTATTTTACTGTTTCTTATTTTTATTTTTTATTATCTTTTATACTATATTTTAATTTTCGAGTTATTGAAGTTGGAACGAAATTATTTATTAAAGTTTATCTTTATCAATCATTTTGTTAGTTTCATATCAATTTATGTAATTTTTATACATAATCTTTTTATTATAAAATTTTATATTTGCCAAAAATTTTACAAAAGCTTTTTTCATATTTGTCAAATGTTTTTTATCCCATGCATTGCACGGATCAAAAAACTCTAAGGGTCTATTTGCATGCCTGATTACATAAGGCTTGATAGTATAAGGTCTAATAAAAATTTAATACTATACAGTATTTGGTATGTCACTGTATAAGATATTGTATTACATAAAATATAACCAGAAAAGGAGATTATAATAAATAAATTTTTTAAATATTAAATATTAACTTTAAAAATTAAAAATTAATATAATTATTTAAATATTTATTATAATTATTTTAGATTTTTTTATTATATATAAATATAATTTTATATTAAAAATTATTTATTTTTTTATTATTAATATTTTTCATAAATATAAAAAATATGCGAGAGGGAGAGAGAGAGAGAGAAAGAGATAGAGAGGGAGTTTTTATACATCGAAATCCAAGCATGCCAATATCATATTTTGATATTTAGCTGTATTTTTTATTATATATAATTAAATTTATATTAAATATTATTTATTATTATTTATATATCTTAATAATAAATTTTTATATCTATATTTTTATATTAGTTTGAATAGTTATTTTATAATTATTATTTTTTTAAAATATTTATTTATTATTAAATATTTTTATTAAATAATATTTTTTTGTTTATATGTTTTTAGTATTTATTTAATAATTATTTTTCTTTTAATAAAATATATTAAAACTAAAAAAGTGAAAGAGCCCTTATACATCAAAAGCTAATCAGGCCTAATACGGCTTCTCTAAGTCGGATTAAGTTATACATCATTTTGACGTATAAGGGAGGTTTGATAGATAAACTTATACAATATATTGACTGTACCAAACAACGAATAAGATCATAGCGTATTGTATTACGTTATCCTATCATATGCCTAATATGGCATAATGTCAAACACACCCTAATTCTAGAATAAAACACCACATAATAGTACAACAGACAAAAGCTAAGGTTGATTAGAAAGGTTTCGTAGAGAAGAAGCACCACACAATTAATGAAAGAATGAAGAATGCCCTTTCTATTTACTTCTCATTTAGGAAGCAAGTAGCTTCCCGACTTTAATGAGTGAGTAAACCCCTCAAATGCATTGAACACCCACCAACACTCATAATGGGTGGAATGCATGCATTTTTCAGAGATGATGAAGGTAAATACCATGCCCCTGATTGTGAAATTTCTCCACAAATCATGTTTTAAAAAAATAATAATAATAATAGTAAATAAATAAAAAGTGAATTCAACAAGGGAGAAAGTTAGAAAGCAGAATACAAAAAAAGACCAAAAAAAAAAATGCAAAGCATAGATAATGGTGAAAAAAAATGGAAGAAAGATTTCACCTTTTGGAAACTTGTTTGAGCAGAGCGCGAAACAAAAGAGTGCCAAACTCTTGTGAAAATCATCCTCGGTGAAGAGCTTGAAGAATTTTCTTAGGGCAGGGGTCAACCGATATGCATTGTATTTTACTGAGTTAAATAGCGAACTATTGTAATTTTAACAGATTTAGGAATATATGATATTTTAGGGGGAAAAAAAGTAGAAGGAAGAACTCACAATAGGTAGCCACAAATTCTAAGAATTTGTGGGTCACTATTGCAAGTTCAATAGAACTCACAATAAGGCCTAACAAATTTTTTAAATTTGTGGTCCCATACTGCGATTTCACAAAAAAGTTGTACTTTGTTACGATTTTAGAAAAATAAATAATAAAAAATTAATGAAGCTCGTCTATAAATAGAGTGGCATTCTACTAAAGTGTTTACAAGGCATTGTTGAGTGATTGATAGTGGTTCCTAATACTAAGAATATTTGAGAGTGTAAGATAGTTTTAAAAAAAGCAAGTGAAAAATATATGGGTAGGTGTAATTATCTATCCATGGGTATATCTTCCTGATACTATATCGTTAGAGGAACTAAAAGTAGAGCTTTTGCAAAGCATAAATCTTGATTTTCAAAAGAGAGTGGAAAATGTAACATCTTGAAGAAACGGTACTTCTAATTAGCATTGTTGATTAAATTATTTTGTTTCATTAAAGAGATACACCCAATTAGGAAATGAGAAAAACGTCAATATGTAAACTTTTGTTAACTGCAGTCTAGCCCTAGAGCTTTTAGTAATTACATATTGACCCCTAAAGATTATTTTCATAATGACCCCTAAACTTCTTAGAAAATGACCTTTACATCCCTGCCTCTATAGAATTAGTAGAATAAGGTTTTAAATGAAGCAGAATCACGTAACGAAAACGTAAAATCCTAATTCTTGGCCAATTGGGCCACGGAGATATTTACATGTAAAATGACATGGGATGCCCCTAGACTTGCCCAAAATTTTTAAAATGTTGTTAGTTACAGAAAACAAACAGTAAATACTCATAGGCTTATGGAAAGTCAAAATTGTGACACTATGAAACATGATATGTTTGAATTTTATCATTTTCTAATCTATTCGATTACATTAGAAAATTTAGGGCAATAAGGATTAAAATATAAACACTAGGCATAGAAAAAGTTGAGTTTGTTATATATAGAAAATTAAAGAAGGTTATTATAACATCTGAAAATTTTAAAACATTTAATTTATGTTGTTAATCGATTTATTCAATTTTATTGAATATGTAAGGTTAATTAGGATTAGATTAAAGGTTAATTAGGAAATAATTAGAAGTTAATTACAGAGATTAAGATTAGAAACAATCAGAATAGAAATATAGAAAATCTGACAAAATTTTTCAAAACTATTTTGTCGATTTGTAGGAAATCAATAAAGACTTGGTATTTTAAATCACCAGAACTGAATCAATAGAAATACATAGCAAAAACCCTAAGATTAGTAACTAAGAACTTAGTTACATTTCCCCCTTAAGTGGCGCCACCCCTAGTCTTAGAAGAAGAGAAGAGTTGGCTCAATAATAGCCACCCAAGCCAAGAGCCAAGAGCCAATAGGAAGCTAATATGCCAACTACCTCATTTATCAACTTCATTCTTTTCCTTCCTTATCCCTCCATTTTGTGTCCCAATACTAGAAGCCTTTTCTCCTTCTTTTTTTCCTCCATTTCCTCCTATCTCATCTTGCTTTCAAGCTCCAATCACCCCACTCCCTCAAGAACTCCACTTCTTGCTAGTTATTCCACTAAATTGAGGTAGGATTTAAGTTCTTGTTTGATTTTAGTGAATTTGCAATTGTTGAGAAATCTTACTATACTCATCTAATTGAGGATATATGATGTGATTATGATGATTTATGGCTGGTTTAGCAAGTATTTGGTTGAACTGGGATTGAATCTTGCATGAAAAAAAAGAAAGGTAACAAATTAGAATATGAAAACCTAGAAAATTTCACGGCATCCATGTTTTTGGAGAGTATGACTTCGCCTACAACCATTGAAACTTAATAAAACTAAACTAGACATCTAAGGCTTTCCAACCATATAAATTATAAACAATTGGATTAGTATTGAGGGAGATATGATTTTTTGAAGTTTACCCTAGGTTTTTGTCTCTAGATCAGACTAGAGTAGGTTGAGTAGGGCATAACTCACCTTATACTCCTTCAAATTGAGTGCAACAAATTTTTTTACAAAGTTAAGACATAGGGTAACTTCCTATAAAAATTTTAGAACCAAATTCAATTCCTGTTGTTCCTAGTAATTCATAAAATTTGTCCCAAGTCCTAACTAGGTTGGAACAGGGTAATTCAAGTTATCCAACTTCAAGAGCTCATAACTTAAGTTCTGTTTATTCAAAAGGGATTATCTCTTGGAAATGAAAATTTGTTCAGTTAGATTTCAAACCATATAGGTTTCATATAGTTTCAGCTACTTTTCCATTTTTAGTGAATCTTTACTTTTCAAGACTTAAATCTGTCTAGTGCATAGGCCTAGGTAAATATTAAATAACTTGAGTTATATCTATCAAAACTTAATGAGACCAAAGAGGTTAGAAACTAGACAAATAACACTTTAACATATCCAAAATTCAAGTCTAAATGAATTAAATAGAATTTATGGCTTAATTTATAATAGTGGGCAAAATTGAAAGAAAGTGACCGGAACTTAATTCAAGTTCAAATTTGCAAATTCTGTTTAATTATTGAAAGATTGATGCCTTGTATTGATTTTCTGTATGAATGACAATCTAGTTGATTGGTACTATTCACGAGGAAGTGGACTTGATTCGTTATGTTGCCGAAATTCAGGTAGAATTATGTGAAAGTTATAGAAAGTTTATACATTATATACATGATTATCATGCAAGTATGAATATTTGAAAGTAAGATATGAAGCCTATGCATTCATGATTCTACAATTAAAGATATGATGGTGATTCCATATTCCTAAGGAGTGTGACATGGCAATCATGCTTTGATGGGGTAAGACATGGTAATCATACTCTGGAATATGTATAACAAGTAAAGGTTGCACTATAGAGACGGCGATACATAGCGCCTAGGTGTGCCAAGAAAAGAAAATAAAGAAAGCTAAAGAAAGACAAGGTGGGCACATCCTAAGGAGTGTAACATTGCAATCACACCCCGATAGAGTATGACATAGTGATCATACTATGGAATGTATATGATGAGTAAAGGAAGTAAAGAAAGATTGCATACGTACAAGTTGTGTTTTGTTATTATTACTATTATTATCATGAAATTTACAAATTATGTTGTCATTATTATTATTATTGTTATTATTATTATGAGACTGTTCTCTCAAATGACAAGTATGTGAATAAAATGAACTCTATTTTAGACAATATATTTTTCAAAATATAAAATTGAGTAGTTCATATAATATATTCACCTTTTTCATAATAAACCGAAGTAACTGGAGATAATAACAATGACACAGTATGTAATTTCTTAGTGAACCCTATTGAGAATTTTATAGTTCTTACTTCTGTATATTTCCGTGTTATCTCCAGATATTTCAGAGGAGCTAAGAGGTAATTGTTCGGGACAAAGTTAGAAAAATTAAAGACAACCAAAGAGCGTTGTCATACGAGGTCTGTTGAAGTAACAGTAACAACTCTTGAGTATAGTACTATGACTTAAGCATAATGCTGTATTTGGAAGGGTGTTACAGAAAAAATACGATATAGATGTCCAATCACAAATGTTAACGGGAAGATAAAATTTTGAGTTGTTACAATTAATAGTGTTAAGGATATGAGAGTTATGTTTAGGATGTATTGCCAATATCAAACTTTCAATGCGGTCATGGAGTTATATGTTGACTTCGAAGAAATTATTGCTCAAGCTGGTCCTAGCTCATATCTGGCTAACCAACATTACGATGAATTTGTTTCAAATTCATACCTGGTAAGTGCTATTATATTTTGCTTTGCTAATTTTTATTTCAAAATTAATATGCATTTATTTTATTATGATTATTATTGTTTATTATTATTATTATATGATATAAAAAGTATGATCGACAATTGCCTCGTATTGAGGATCTTGTGTATAAAAAATATATATGACTAATAATCTTTATTAATTATTATTCTTTTTGTTACTATTATTATTAATATTCCTATTATTGTTGTTGTTGTTGTTGTTGTTGTTGTTATTATTATTATTACTACTATTATTATTATTATTATTATATTAAATACAAAATATGCTCTACACTTATCTCTTGTTGAGGATTCTATATATCAGAAATGTATATAGTTAATGATCTTTATCAATTATTATTCCTTTTACTACTATTATTATTATTATTATTATTAATGTTTCTATTATTATGATGATTATTATTATTGTTAATTTTATTATTATATGAGATACAAAGTATGCTCTACACTTCCTCTTTTTGGGGATCATATGTATCAGAAATATATCGAACTAATAATCTTTTGTATTTATAATTATTAATTGTTAGTACTAACATTATGAAGAAGGCCTACTGAGCCCGTTTCCATTAAGAGGTGCAAAATGCAAAATTAGAGACAGTGAAAGTGATGGTGATTACTTAGAAGGGGAACATGAAGCGGGGAATGATGGTGCGAAAGACGATGATGAAATACCAAATGTAACATCCTAAGTTCTAAGGGTAAACCAAAATAAGAGAAATCTTAAGCCCGAGGTAAGAGCAAAACAGTAAATAGGTGAGCTATAGCAGGATTGGGGGCAAAATTGTAATTATCGGATCATAATGGCAAAGTTGTAATTAAGGGATTTTGGTTGTCATGAAGGTTATTAGAAAAAAAAACCCGATTATGGAAATGTGTGGGCCCCACAACACTGATAGACAGCTAAAATACAAGTACAAACAGAGTACAGTTAGAATTTCTCTAGAGGTGAAATTGTTCAGGTAATGGCATAAGATACTAAAGAGTTTAGTCATCAGAAAGTTACATCTATTATATGTGGCCCAAAGTGGGCCACGTGGCTAGAACACAGAGCACAACGTGGGCCCCACACCTAGCCAAGTGAGTCACCCTCACCTTTTCTACAAATATCTTCCCTATATACCCAAATTAATAGTCGGATACTTTGAATTAATCATCAAGGATCCTGTATTGTCCCGAGGCATGACAAATCCAGGGAAATAATCCTCCAAAGACTAGATAGACCTGGCAAGGAAATAGCTAGAGTATGTGGCTAGAGATGAGCCACACCAACGCTCTAGTTGGACAAACCAGGGCCACCTAAAACTCAAACTTAAGTGAATTTAAATTTTGTCTCATATCCACCAATAGAATTTGAGCCACCAACTTACAAAAGAAGCCAACATTTTTTCTTTTTTCTCCTTCATTTTGCGCCACCACTACCATCACCATATCTTCCTCATCTTCTTCTTCTTCCATCACCTCTATGGCTATGAGCTCCAAGCTCATAGTTGATGGCCTTCTTGGCCTCAAATCCATTTGCTTCTTTTATGAAAATTAATCCTCATCTCCTCCTCTACAAAACCCCTTTATCAATTTGATGATTAAACCTCAAGTGGAGTCTCTCCACCTCGACCTATGCCATTGCCATGATGAGGAGGGAAGGCTAGGATGTTGCTTTGGTCTTCCTTGCTTCCATGGTTCCAAGAATTTTGAGGTAAGTAGCTCAAATCCTAAGCTATTTGATGTGTTGTGTGGTTATGTGGCTGATGTGATTTTCTTGTGCTACCCTTGATTTATGCTTGTATGATGAAGTTATGACTTGTTTCTAGTGATTTAAGATATGAAAACTTGGTTTAGGTTAAGAAATACTTCACAAGATTAAAAGAAAAGCAAAATAGAAAAGTTAAGTAATGAAACCCTAAGGGACGGACCGTACGGCGAACAATTCCTCTAGACATACATAACTCAAAATTTAGTGAAACCATTTATATATGAAACTAAACTTTCAGAGCTTTTCAACCATATAAATGATAAGCCATTGGACTTTAAATGAATTAGTTGTGATTTTTAGAAGTTGGCTATGGAAATTCACACTCTATCCTGACTACAGTGTGATAGGAAAAGCATAACTCACCCTATATAAATTCAAATTAAGTGAAACTAATTTTGTTAGAAAGCTAAGACATAGGAGATTATGCCATAAAAATTTCAAAATTTTATCATGAGTAAAAACTCCCCAATAATTCCTTGAAATTAACCCATGCTCTGTTTAGGTTGAAATAAGGAAACACACTTGAGGAGCTTATAACTTGAGCTCTAGTTACTCAATTTGAGTAAAAATTGTGAGGATTGAAAGAGGTTTCTAATAGCTACATTTTAATATAAATTTGGATGAAAATGATAAAGATATATTTTTAGTGATTTTCAAAAGTTAAGTGTGCAAGTCTGTCCTTAAACAAGGTAGCCTTTGGTAAAATTTTAATAACTCAACTTATACACCTCAAAACTTAATAGGACCTAAGAGGTTTAAAAGTAGACAAATAAGGCTACAATATATTAAATTTCTAGATTAAAATGAATTAAAATGAAATTTTAGTGGAATTTATAAGAACAGGACAAATTTAGAGGAAGTGGGACAACTTGAGCAATGTCTTGGTCTAAAGGTCTCATAAGTTGTGAAATATTCAAAGACATAGGTTTTAGCGAATTCCACACCAATATAATGTTATATTAATATATTATCTATAATGAATATAAGTGATATGACTGGTTGGCTGATTGCACATATTGTTTAGTTTAGGACCTTCTGTATTTCAGCTGTTATGCTGCTGAATTTCCGGTAGAAATTCATGAATACTATCATCATACACACACACACACAGACACACAGACACACAGACACACACACACACACACACACACATATATATATATATATATATATATATATATATATATATATATATATATATATATATATATATATTATGTTATGTACATAAAAATCATGCATGCAAGAATGATTAAAGTATAATATGAAGCATATGCATAAGTGCATATAGCATGTGCATGTATGATCATGTTCAAGAAAGAAGAAAGATTATAAGAACTTGCAAAGGGATGTACTGAGCCTCCACCTCGTAATGGGCCAAGGCAGCACTGTCTGAGACTTGGGCCAGTCCTAACCAGATTTAAGGAGAATAAATCGGTGTGAAGGTCAGAAAAAGTAAACTTGTCACTCATGTATAGGTACGAGCTCGGACTTGAGGAGCAGGTTATTACCCAGGGGTAAGAAAGGCCATTCAACTCCGGGGAACCAAGTACAAGGAAGCAAGATGGAAGTTAAAGAAAGAAAGAGATAAGAAAGTTAAGTGCACCTGTATAAAGTCAAGTATGAGCATTTGTATATGGACATTTAAGCATATCATTTTGCTACAATGTTTTGCAATTCTGATTGAAATGATATATTATCATTGTTATTATGTCTGTCATGGAATATGCTAAGTGGTTGCTAAAATATAACCTGATTCGAGAAACGTGTTTTTAAACTTAAAGTTGAACCAGTGCTTATATGTATGTGTTCATGTTTTTATAAGAAACTGAAGCGGTTAGAGTGTTTATGATGACACTATATGATTGATGGTTTGAGTTTACCTACTGAGGACTTCCTCATTACCTGTTTGTGTGTCTTTCTGTAAGAATTCTAGTATATAGAATAGACGTCAAGTCAGCAATGGATGTCTCAGAATAATTACAAGACACAAGACCTGGACCTGAGCTCAGTTCGGGAGACCAAAGTAGGCGACTGATAGCCACGGAGTGACTATATCAGACCAAGGCAAGAGTAATATATAATATTAGTTAAGTTTCTTATAAGTTATAGTTATTTCACCTTATATGTATAAATATTTGGGATAATAAACCCTTATTCAATAAAGAATTTTGAAGGTTCATGACCATGTGCATAATATTTTTTTATTTAATATTCTTTTATAGCAACAGTAACAATCTCTAAATATAGCCCCACGACTCAAGTATGGAATATATGTTTGGAGGATGTTACACTAAATACATAGGCTATTATTTAGTATCTAGAGGATCCTCCATCTTTCAGGCGTACATTGGATCTTGAAGCAATACATGCACCTAAGTTTCCCGATTATGCAAACAGGGCTAGTGATTATACTATAGATGGTGAAATACATATGGGAATGCAATTCAATGATAGGGAAGCTGTAGTTCAAGCAATAAAGAACTGCAGTATATCTAAATCGGTAGACTATGGCTTAGGGTGTAATTGGCTTGTTATTTATAGTGCAAATACTATAGTGCAAATACTATGGCTTGGGGTGTAATTGGCTTGTTAGGGTCAATCTCAAAAAAAAAAAGGGACATTTGGGAAGTCAGAAAGTACAATGGTCCGCACACTTGTACTACAACGATTATTTCTCAATATCACACAAAGTTAGATGCTGATATGATTGCAAGATATATAGAGCCCATAATATGAGCTGATGTATCCATTAAAGTAAAATTGTGACAGCAAAAATTCAATCTTGGTATGGATACACACATGTTGGGTAGGATAGCACGAGAAGGGTGGTTGAATCGTGCTTTCTAGTAGGTTTCTTATCTGGAAACTTTTGCAAAAATATCTATATCAAGTTCAAGACTTGGATTGGGGAAGCGATAGAGTTAGTCTAAAAATAGTTTAGTTCTATATAAAATTGAAATAAACTTTTGTTTTTGATAAAGTTTTAAATAGATTTCAACCTAAGTTATAAAATCAAATAACACGAGATAGAGATAATCACACAGCAAATTTTATATTGGTTTGGCCAAATCACTTACCTACTTCCAGTCCCCAACCTTTCGTTGAGATTTTATATACTCTAAGTATTCTTTGTCCAAGCTTCTCGAAGCTTCTTACACATGAGTATTCTTTCTACAAGCCTCTCCAAGTTTCACAAACGAGTAGTATTTTCCTAGCCTCTCCAAGCTTTACACTGACCACTACTGGGTCTAGATACAAAAAATGTGAATGAAGTATTTTGTTTATACACTCACACTAACTTTCTCAACACAGAAGTAGAAAAGTAGTTGTTTATTGGTTTGCCAACTATTCAGACTTGTCAGTGCCTCTTCTACATCTTGTCAAATCACCTTTTTGACTTTTTGAATTTGTCTATTGGAGCGTGTAGAGGAAGCTTTGAAGATGTAATACTTCATGAGAAGCATGCCTCTGATGATTTCCTTTCTGGACAAGGTCATCTTTCTGAATGAATAGTATTTGCTCTTGAGCCACCATTTTCTCTTTTGATGTTGTAGTTTCATCCTTCTGAACCTTCTTTCTTGTTTCTTGCATGATAATTGAGAGAAGTATATAAAGCATATATTCCATATCAAATATATTCAATTTAAAGTATTAATGGATATCCTGACTTTCAAGATTCTCAATCATATAATGCACATAATTTACAAAGAAACGCTTCTAGAAACAATTCATTTATATATAGCAGGATTAACTTAAATTCTAATTTGATATCTATCAAAACTTTAATTCTCATTTCGGTTTACAACCACATAATAGTTTCTTAAGGGCATTGGAGCTAACAATCTCCCTTTTTTTATGATGGCAAATCAGTATTTAAGAAAAGTTCATGTTAAAATACAAATGAGCATGAATTACTGTTTAGAGAAAATAACTTTTTGAAGAGTGATTGAAACTCATACTAACAGAAAGATTGAATCCTTCTTATATTATTCTAAGTAAAAATGCATGAGACTCTTTTATTATATAAAATTATCATTGAAGCAGAAATAAGTTTCAAATTATATCAGAGCAACAGTTCAAATAGTTCAAATTAGATTTGAATAATTAGAAAGATTATGTAGCAGGAAATTATATTCATACATATTCCATAATCTTTTATCAGAATAATCTCAGAGTACCTAGGCAACTTTCATCTCAAATAGTTTGAATATCAAAGTAGGTAACAAAGCAACTATCAGAGCATTTGATAACTTCACATATCAAATCAAATAATAGCTCACAATTAATATATTTTCAGTAGAAATTTATGAAGAGATATGAAAGCATGAGTGATAGAAATAAATATAACTAAGCATAAATAGTAACTAAACTATAAGCTAGAGATAAGGTGTTCAAAAAGGAATAAAGTAAATAGATGTTTCTGAAATAAATACCTGTTTCTGAAATACAGAAAAGAAAGGAAATGAATCCTAAAAACTAATGTATGTAAAATTTTTGTATGCTTGCTCCCTCTCAGTGTATGCTCCATGCTAGCTCTATGCTCTACACTCCCCCTCAGCTTGGACTTTTCTGAAATATCTTTTCCCCTTTTGACATCATCAAAATGTGGGATCAGGGAAGAACTATCATTGATTGCCTTTGCCTTTCTGAAGAGTCTTCAAAATCTCTAGCATGAGTGTTTCTAGTTTGGCCAACTTCTTTCCATGTTACTTTGATTTACCAAGATTGAATGTTGATTTGACATGAGAGTGAACATGTTTTCTTGAAGTTGTTCCAATTGAATTTGGATTGGATCAGGAGTTCCTTCTACTATGGATGGTGACATTGAGAGAGAATGAGCAGATATTGAAGCAGGCATGGGTGTTGAAGTAGGAAGGGGTGCGGTTTCTAGTACAAACTTTGTGTCTTCAAATGCAAGTTCAACAACGAGAGTTTTGTCTAAACCTGATCTTTCTAATAGATATCTTTGAGTATTTTGACAGCTAATTTCCAATAGGATAGCAATCCTTCTGAAATTTTCAGATGAAGCACCTATTCCATCCACTCTGTCTTTCTACAGCTATAACCATTCTTCCTCTCTAAATATGTGTTCTGTAGCTTCTCTTATTGTTCTTTTTAAAGTAGAATGAGCTGAGTTGTTTGGAGGATCATTAGCCAGAATTTTCCTTTTTCCTTTTCTTTTATAGTTAGAATGAATATTTCCATCATGAGTGTCGTCATCAGCTTGTACATTTGCATGAGTCTGAGGAAGAGATTCTCTGATTGAAATTCGTTGTTCGGGAGGTCTTGAGACTCTTCTTTTTGATTTACTAAATGACGATTTCATTGAGTCTATATTAGTTGCAGATGTTGTATCCTTAACATCAGAAGGAACCACTAGTGTCTTTTTATTTGACAACTTCTTTCTAGAAAAGTGAGATAGATTTTTCTTTGACTTGTCAATGCTTTTCTTTTTGTTCTTCTTTCTCCTCTTTGTCATGGTGTAAAGAACTCAAGAGTTGATTTTGGAAAGTCAGAGATGGATAATGATTGAAGGAAATATAATATGAAAGGGTTCAAGTAAATGTGAGAGGTTTTTTTTAAAGAAGACAATTTCTGAATGAGGTGAAGGTAGGTAATAATTTAAGTTGATGAGATAAAGGGAAGTGAAAGGTTAATGTGATAGATAAGGATAGTTTTGAGAGAGACCAAAGGTTAAAGTATATGAAAAGTTTCAAATAAAATGCTACCATTTTAGGTTAAGAGAGTCTTTTAGTTTTCCCGCTTCTAGAGATCATGGTAAACGTGGAATCATGGAAGTAACGAAAACGACGCATGTCACAATGTAGTTTTACTTCCCTAGAAACCAAACATTGATGAGATCCTCTAATCATCTTTCCAGAAAGATATGGCAATTTTTCCCATTAAGAAGATCTAATCTCTTGAATAAATCAATATGGAACATTTTTCCCAAACTCATGTTCACTTTGCTCTGAAGTAATCTTTCTGAAGCACATCTGATCCCAACTTGAACTTGACTTCAAACTTTCTCAACTAAGTAGATCATCAACTCTGTATTTACTTTCTAAACTATTCAAGAATAAGAACATTCTGAGTTGATTCTTTGAACTCTTTTTTGAAAGTGATTTTTCTTAGCCATATATTTGAGTTAAAGAACTTTCTCCAGAAGGCAAATCTAGTTGGATGCGGCAATCTCAACGTTTTACCGTTTTGCTCAAGAGAATGGGAGGTACCAAATGCAATAAATATGAATGATTTTAAAAGCTAATCATGTTCAGAAGGTTCCTTATATGACATAAATGATCTTCAATTAAGGGTTTTGAGAAAATGTCAGCAATCTGACTTTCAGTGTTAATAAATCTTAGCTCAATATCTCCTTTCTGAACGTGATCTCTTATGAAATGATGCTTAATGTGCTTAGATCTAGAATGCTGAATGGGATTTTTAGTGAGATTAATTGCACTAATATTATCACACAAGATAAGGATTTTAGCATACCTTAGATTGAAATCTTCTAGTTGTTGTTTAATCCACAAAATTTGAGTACTGCAATTTGCAGTAGACACATATTTAATTTCTACAGTTGAAAGTGCAATAGTGTTTTGCTTCTTGCTTAACCAAGTTATCAACAACTTTCCAAGAAAGCAATAGCAGCCACTAGTACTTTTCCTTTCAACTCTGTCTCCAGCGAAATTAGCATCAAAGTAGCTTACATAGTGCAAATAGTACCTTTCTTGTACTAGAGACCAAGATTAGTAGTACCAACTAAATATCTTAGAATTCTTCTGACAGTATTTAAGTGTGATTGTTTGGGATTAGATCGAAATCTAGCACAAATTCTCACACTTAATTGCAAATCAGGTCTACTAGCAGTAAGACATAGTAGATATCGAATCATACCTCTATAAAGAGTGTTAGAGACTGTATCACCATCTTCATCAGCCTCTAGAACTTGAGAAGGATGCATGGGGGTACTGATGCTCTTAGCCTTGTCCGCGTCAAAATTTCTGAGCAAATCTTTAGCATATTTTTCTTGATGAATCAGAATTCCATCCTTCTATTGTTTGATTTGGAGTCCAAAAAAGAATTTAAGTTCTCCTATCAGACTCATTTCAAATTCTCCTTGCATAAGTTTAGAGAAATTCTTGCACAAATTTTGATTAGTTGCACCAAAAATGATATCGTCAACATAAATCTGAACAATTAGATAATCATTTTTGTCATAAAGAATAAATAAGGTAGTATCAACTACTCCTCTTTTAAAACTATTTTTTATTAGAAATGAGCTAAGTCTATCATACTAAGCTCAAGGAGCCTGCTTTAAACCATATAAGGCTTTTGATAGCTTAAAGACATGATGACGAAAAATTTTCACTTTCAAAACCAGGAGGTTGATTCACATAAACTTCCTCTGATATGAAATCATTTAAAAAAGCAAATTTAACATCCATCTGAAATAACATAAAACCTTTATATGAGGCATAAGCAAGTACCATTCTGATTGCTTTCAATCCTACTACGGGAGCAAAGATTTCAGCATAGTCAATGCCTTCTTGTTGATTATAATCTTGTGCCACCAGTCTTGTTTTGTTTCTGATAACTTTTCCATTTTCATCAAGCTTGTTTCTGAACACCCATTTTGTCCCTATAGCAATTTGTCCTTTAGGTAGCAGGACAAGGGTCCAAACTTTGCTCTTCTCAAATTGAGATAGCTCCTCTTTCATTGTTTCAATCCCGTTTGATCAATCAGAGCTTCATCAATACTTTCTAGTTGAATTTCAGAGATAAGAGCAAGATTGGAGTTGTTTCTGAATGAAGATCTTGTTCTAATTCCTTGAGAGAGTTCACCAATAATTTGATTTTAAGAGACAGCTCTCAAATCTCTTATACCAGTGTATCTTCGCTTCAGAGATACACCTTCTGGTTCTTTAGAAAGATTATCAGAAACATGTTGATGTGCAGGAAGTTTAGGAACATCATCCTCATTATTTCTAGTGACAATCTGAATGTTTTGTTGATTTTGGGAAGTGTCATTTAACGACATAGTCTCCATCTCTTCTTTTAGATCTACAACTTTTTTATTAAAGTTATGTTTCTTTTCCATGAAGCTTATATGGATGGTTTTTTCCATTGTTTGAATCTTCTTGTTGGACGCCCTGTAAGCTTTTGGAACAAAAGAATATCCTAGAGAAATTCTAGGATCAGATTTCGGATCAAACTTTGAAAGTTTATGCTTAGTGTTAAGTACAAATCATTCATATCCAAAGACATGAAAATAAGAAATGTTGGGTTTTCTTCCTTTCCATAATTCATATGGAGTTTTATTGAGAGTAGGCCTTAAGAAAATGCAATTTTGAATATAGCAGGCAATGTTTAGTGCTTCTACCCAAAAATCTTTTGATAAACAGCTTTCAAGAAGTATAGTTCTGGCCATTTCTTGCAACAACCGATTGTTCCTTTCCAGTATTCCATTTTGCTGAAGAGTTCTAAGAGAAGAGAAGTTATGAGAGATGCCATTTTCATTACAAAATTTTTCAAAAGAATGATTTTCAAATTCTCCACCATGATTTGATTTGATGCAAGTGATGCAAAAACTTTTTCATTTTGAGTTCTTTATGAAAACAATTCGAAAGCCTCACAAGCTTCATCCTTATAGATTAGGAATATAACCCATATGAATCTAGAATCATCCACAATGACTGAACCATATTTTTTTACTACCAAGACTAGCAGTTCTAGTTGGTCCAAAAAGATCAAGATGTAAAAGCTCAAGTGGTATGGTAGTAGAGACTACATTTTTACTATAAAAAGAACTTTTTGTTTGTTTGCCTCTAAGACAGAACGCATAAGAAGAGTCATTTTTAAATTTATTTTAGGCAAACCTTTTACTAGTTCCTTCCGAGAAATTTTAAAAATCAGTTTCATATGAGCTGACCAAACTTTCTGTGTCATAGCCACTTTTCGTTCATAAAGGAAGCTAAGCATTTTACACTTTGGTTAAGAAGGTCATCTAGATATAATACATACATATTATTGTGCCTTCTAGCAGTAAGAATGATTTTATCAGTAGTGGAATCTTTAATTATACATTGTCAAGGTTCACACACAACTTTGTATCCTTGGTCACAGAATTGACTAATGCTCCGAAGGTTGTGGTTAATCCTTCTACTAACATAACATCAAATATTAAGTTGGAATTGTTCTTACCAATGTTGCCTATACCAATGACTTTGCATTTGATTCCGTCAGTAAACTTAACTATGCCACCATCCTTGGATCTGAGGTTTCTGAACCAAGATATTTCTCCAATCATGTGTCTGGAGCATCCACTATCCAGATACCACTTCTTCTCCTTTTGATGTGCTGAATTAAGACACACCTTAGTTTCTTCATCAGAAACAATGTCAACGATGAAGTAGAGATTTGCTACAATTTCTTTTTCACTCTGTGATTCTTCATTTTCTTGTTCTTCGTCCAGATCCTCCTAAGTAGCCATCATTGGTTTTTTCTTTGGGGTCTTCTTTTTCGAGGCTTTCTTCAGTCTTCGACATTTAGATCTGACATGTCCGGGTTCTTTGCACTCGAAACAAATGATTTCATCTTACTTGACCTTGCCCTTTTTGTCTTTCTTGGGAACAAGGTTCTTCTTCTTCCTTTTTATCCATGCTCTTGAAATCTTCCTAACTAAGTGAGCAATTTCATCACTCTCGTCATCATCGGAAGAGTCTTCTTCTTTTTCTTTAGATTCTTCTGAGACTTTCAAGGCTTTTGGAGATTGAGTCCTTTTCTTCGTAGACTTCAGAGCAATGGATTTTCCTTTCTTGATAACCTCATTAGCGACTACATTTAGCTCGATTTCATGAGTCTTTAATAACCTAATGAGAGCATCCAAGCTAAGTATGTAACACCCTCCCAAGTACGGCACTATGCTTAAGTCATAGTACCACACCTGAGTTATTATCTACACTGAAAGCACCTTGACCGACAAAGAACTTCAAATTGCCTTTACAACTTCTCGAACTATCTGGAGATAACACGGAAATAAGAGTGAGAATTTTGAATTCTTAGTAGGATTCCTTAACTATCATACATACTATCATCTTTGTCATCTCTAGTTTGCTTCGGTTTATTATGAAAAGGGTGAACATGTTATGTAAACCGTTATATTTTATGGTTCAAAAATATATTATTCAAAGCAAAGTTCGTTTTACTCATACACTTGGCATTTGGGAGAGCCCATACAAAGTCAATTCATGAATTATACTATGAATAATAACTGCAAACATATTAAGATACTATAGCATCAATATATTGGAGACATAACATCTACACATGACTTTACTTGTACTTGAAGCTATGCAGATACATAAAATTTACTTTTCTTTCTTTATCTTCTGTTTATCATGCCATATTCCAAAGTATGATCGCCATATCATACCCTATCAGAGCGTGATCGCCATGTCACGTTCCTTAGGAATATAGACTCATCATCATATCTTTCATCATAAAATCTTTACATGCCATCATAAATGTTCAGTACTTACACTAATTGGGTCATGCTATGCTTTATGTAAGCCCTATCCCCTATACTCACACTAGCTAGGTCGATGCCATGCCTCATGTGAGTGGGGTGCTTGCATATGCTTTAATCTTTAGTCTTTAGTCTTTAATCTTTAGCCTTTACTGCCCTTGGGTAGCCTGATCTGGGAGTGAGCTCGTCAGCTCAACTCGTAATCGTCGTCACACAGACTAACCCACAAGGGACCCACTGCCTCTAGGTCGAAGGGACTCAGTTGGCCATCTGCCTCCAACATAGAGGGACCCAAGTTTTAGCTGCCTTCACAAGGAGAGAACCAATATGCAACTGCCTCCAAGTGAAGGGACTCACATCTTTATCGTTTAACTATCTTCACAGGGAGGAATTTAATGTGCAACTGCCTCCAAGTAAAGGGACCCACATCTTATCTTATTTAACTGCCTTCACAGGGAGGGATTCAATGTGCAACTGCCTCCAAGTGAAGGGACCCATATTCAAAATATTCATATTATTTCATTTTCATACATAATCATGCATAGTCATGCTGAATGTACTCATACATATATGCTTCATTTATTTTCATATATCCTTGTACACATGATCTTCACATACATATTCATAACATATAAAGGCTCGTAGCCTCTTTACCATTCTACTGGCACTCATACATATGCTGCATCATTTACTCTCTTATATCTTTACATATAGAATTTTCACATACATATTCATAATTGTATAGCTATTCATATCATAAATTTCTTGTAATATAAACATTCATAGTTTCATAGACTTCTACCGTAAATTCGGCAGCATAACGGATCAGATCTGTTTTCCCATGAATAGTGCCAATTCTTATGGACAAATTAGTCATAGCAATATAATCAATCTAACATATCTATTAATGTAAAACTTGCAACCATCAACTTAAGCCTTATATGTTCACTAACACTTGTAAAACCATCAATTTGGTCATTTTTGCCAATTCTACTCAGTTCTGCCCGAATTTTGCATAATCCACCTTTACTTCTATTCAACTCATTTAAACCTAAATTTTGGATATGTCATACTCTATGTGTCTAGTTTTCAACCCTTTTGGTCCCATCTCATTTTGATATATGTAGCTCAAGATATTTAAATTTTGGCTTAGCCTATTCGGTCACTGGTCCGAATTATACTCTTGGAAGTATAAATTCACTAAAAATCGAAACCAAGAAAATTGGCCTCATATTAAAGCTAACAGGACAACCTTTCATTTGAAAGAAGTTGCATTCCATTTGCTTTAGTATAGCTCAAGTTATAAGTCCTGAAATTTGACCTTCCTGAACTACCCTGTTTTGGCCTAGTTTGGACATAGGGTAACTTCCTCAAACCACTGGGAACAATTGGGATCATAAAAAACTTGAAATTTCATTATGGGATGTTCCTATGTGTAAGCTTTCTAAAAAAGTTGGTTTCACTCAATTTGGAGTTGTGTAGGGTGAGTTACACCCTTCTCAAGTCACACTGCCCAGATGAAGGTCCTAATTCCTATGTTAAACTTCAAAAATTCATATCTCTCTCAATATTAATCCAATGGCCTTATATTATATATGTATGGAAAGCCCTAAATGTCTACTTTCATATAAAAATAGTTTCATTAGATTTAACTACCTATAGGAGGAGCCGTACACTCCGCCATCTGGACTGCCGTGGATGTTTCACCCATATAGCATCCTAATTCTCCACTCCTTCTAGTTTTTCTCCTTCTAACCATAATTCCAACTCAAGATTTCATATTAATCCAACCATAATACATCATATGTATCCAATATATCATCAATTACATGAAGAAGAGTAAACTTTCATGCAGCCACAGTTCAAAGAATTTAAGAACAGAAGTGGAATCCTACCTCCTTTAGGTGTGATCTTGCTGAATTTGAGTTTGGATTGATGGAACCTTGACAAATCTTGGAGATTTGATGGAGTAGGTTGAGGGGAGAGAGAAGAAGAAGGCTGGAGTAAGAGGGAGAGGGAGGCGTTAGTCAGCCAGAAATGAGAAGGAGAGTCTGACTTAAATACACAAGGGTAGTTGGAATTGTGAGTATTGATTGGTTGAAATTTTGTGATTGAAGTTCGGCCATGTCTCCCTCCTTTGTGGCTAAATTATCCTCCACGTCATCCTAGAAGTGGAACTCGCTTCCATTCTATCTGAAATCGGAACTCATCATGAATCTGCTTAAAGTCGGAAATCGTGCTATTTATTTGCCATGGAGATGAAATCGGATATCGAAAATCCTGCCTGGTTTATTCAAAACTTGGAAGCAAAGTCGGGTGTCGAAAATAATATAGCACACAATCACATAATCTCGGAACTCCCAATTCAAACTCGGGAACACCAACAGAAATGGAAAGCTCCTTGGAATAAACTCGTAGATCGGAAATCGTTTATAACTTGGAAATCAACTCAAAGATATGAACTCGTGTTCATTCCAATTGAGTTCAACTCTAAGGTCGTAACTCGTTACAGTAAACTCGGAGCTCGGTACTTGTAACCATTGTGTTAAACTATCAATTCGGAGGTCAGAAACCTTGTACACTATATGAGGTCAAAACTCGCATACATCTTGCTTGAAGCTTAGAAATAAATTATGAGATCGGAAATCGTGTCCATTTTCTTTGAGACATAAAGTCGGATATCGGGATGGACTTGAAGGTTAAGTCGGAAGTCGGTAAATTATGCTGAAATTTGAAGATGAACTTTGAAGTTGGGAATTATCCATTTTATGTAAAATTCGAAGATTAAGTCGGAACTTAGAACTCGTGGTGGATGTTACAAAGTACACTTAAGTCCTTCGCTTCTTGAATAGCCGTGACTTTTGGACACCAAGCCTTGGACAAATTTCTCAAAATCTTTCTCACCATTTCTGCATTGGTGTATCTTTTGCCTAAGGCCTTCATCTGGTTTATGATACGCATGAATCTGGTAGTCATTTCATCAATATTCTCATGTTCTAGCATTCTAAACATTTCATATTGATGAACCAACATGTTGATCTTGATTTCTTTGACCTAGTCCTTTCCTTTATGTAGCACTTAAAATCTATCCCAGATTTCCTTAGCTGATTTGCAGGATATGATCTTGTCATATTCAGTCTTGCTCAAGGCACATGTAAGAAGATATTTTTCCTTGGCATTCAGCTGGACCTTGGTTTTGTGTTGATCAATCCATTCATTTCTAAAGATGGTTCTAACTACAATGTGGGCCTTGATTACGGATCAGCAACTACTTGAGGTACTGGTTACTCAACTGTGGGTATATAGTCATCATTTTCTATAATCTCTCACATGTCCAAACTGGTGGACTTTATGAAGAGTCTCATTCTATCCTTCCAATAAGGACAATCTTCACCATTGAAGTATGGAGGACGATTTATAGAGTGACCTTCTGCAATATGATTTATTTGTTGAGCCATCGTGCTTTCTAGTAGGTTTCTTATATGAAAACTTTTGCAAAAATATCTATCTCAAGTTCAAGACTTGGATTGTGGAAGCAATAGCATTAGTTTAAAAATAGTTTAGTTCCATATAAAACTGAAATAAACTTTTGTTTCTGATAAAGTTTTAAACAGATTTGAACCTAAGTTATAAAATCAAATAACAAGATAAGAGATAAAGATAATCACACAGTAGATTTTATACTAGTTTGGCCAAACCACTTGCCTACTTCTAGTCCCCAATCTTTCATTAAGATTTTATATACTCTGAGTATTCTTTGCCCAAGGTTCTTACATGTGAGTGTTCTTTCTACAAGCCTCTCTAAGCTTATAATCAAGTAGTATTTTCCTATCCTCTCCAAACTTCACAAAGTAGCGTTTTCCTAGCCTCTCCAAGCTTTAAACTGACCACTATTGGGTCCAGATACAAATAATGTGAATGAAGTATTTTGTTTGTACATTCACACTAATTTTCTCAACAGAGAATGACTATAAAGTGCTTTATGTGAGACTTCTCTAAATTCTCAAAAAGAGAATATATCTATTGCAGACCAAAAGAGAAGATTTTTATGTCCTAAAGTTACAATAAGTAACTTCTGATGTTCTAGACAGTTGAGAAGGATGAAGAAAGGAAGCTCTTTTACACGGAAAATATTCAAATAGTCTTACTCTTCTTTCTTCAATTTTCAACCTTTTATAGACTTCGAGATATGACCATTGAAGCTTACAAGCCTTGATCCTTGTGAACCTCTTAGTCTACCGGTCTATGACTGTATAGAGAAGAAATGGCCTTCCTTTTTTCCATTATTCAAAACTTACATAGAAGTAGAAAAGTAGTCATTTGTTGATTTGCCAACTATTCAGACTTGTCAGCACCTCTTCTGCATCTTGTCAAATCACCTTTTTGACTTTTTGAATTTGTCTATTGAAGAGTGCAGAGGAAGCTTTGAAGATGTAATACTTCATGAGAAGCATGTCTCTGATGATTTCCCTTCTAGACAAGGTCATCTTTCTGAATGAATAGTATTCACTCTTGAGCTACCATTTTCTCTTCTGATATTGCAGTTTCATCCTTCTGAACCTTATTTCTTGTTTCTTGCATGATAATTGAGAGAAGTATACAAAGCATATATTCCATATTAAACATATTCGATTTAGAGTGTCAATGGATGTCCTGACTTTGAAGATTCTCAATCATATAATGCACATAATTTACAAAGAAATGCTTCTAGAAACAATTCATTTATATATAGTAGGATTAGCTTAAATTTTGATTTGGTATTCATCAAAACATTAATTCTCATGTTGGTTTATAGCCACAAAATGGTTTTTGAAGGGCATTGGAGCTAACAGCACCGACATACTGGAAAGCATGGATAGTGAAGCAAAAGCCAATTGAAAGAATTATGGTAGTTAGGAATAGTCATATGTAGTTTTACCTAAGTGGTTGGAAGCAATGTGTCATTTTACGAGAGGTTCATATATTGAGTTCATATATTGAGTTCGATATTATTCCAACTTACCATGACACCAAGGAACAATCGAATGATTGAATATTCCACCAAATATTTTGGCCTTTTGGTACTTGCATAAGAGCTTTCAGACACTATAAACCATTAGTCCCGATCGATAGGACACATTTGTATGGATAATATAAAAGCACTTTATTGGTGGCAGTTGCACAAGACGGCAATCAGAACATATTGCCAGTTGCATTTGCAATAGTCAAGGGTGAAACTGTAGATGAGTACAATTTTTTTTGTATTATCTACATAGATATATGGTGATTAGAGACAGAGTTGGCATTATTTCTGATCGACACAAGTCAATTAAAATAGCAATTCGATGTTGCCATGGTTAGTGGGAACCTCCAAGAGCATTTCATATGTACTGTATCAGACACATTGTAGCCAATTTCTTGCAAAGATTCAAGAAGCCTTACTTACACTGACTTGTCATGACTATAGGTAATTCCCAATTTAATTATCTTTATTTCTATTATTTTTTTTTCTTTTTATAATACACTGAACACATTATGATTTGTAGACTATTCAAGGATGAAGCATGAATTTAATCTTCACTACAAGTGGATGCGCCAGCATGGTGAGATATATACAAATTGGCTTGACAAAATAACAAGAGAAAAGTGGTCCAAGCCTTTGATGAAGGACATTGGCATGGACATATGACCATGAACCTAGTCAAGTGCATTAACTCTATTAAAGGGGCTCACAATCAACCCATTACTGCGTTAGTTAGAGCAATGTACTTTCGATTGGCTGAGTTGTTTGCTACTAAAGGTAGGGAGGCATATGAACGAAAAGCTATAGATAGTGTTTTCTCTGAAGCCATCACGACACGACTGCAAGAAAACTAGCAAGCAGCTAGAGGCGTACACATTACTACTTTTGCAAGACAATATGAGAGTTTCCACATCGACGACCTATCAAACGGAGCACAATTCAAAGTTGATCAAAGGCAAAGGTACCATGACTTTGGCAGTTTTAAAATAGATCGATATCCATGTTGTCATATAATTGCTTGTTGTTTTAATCAAAACGTTCACTGACAAGTTTATGTGGATGATGTTTATAAGATGGATAGGACTTGCAAAGTGTACAAGTAGGAATTCAGGGTTGTGGGACACAAAATCACATAGCCATCGTATAATGGCCTAAGAATTCATCCTAACTCCCAGTTGAAACACACAGAGAAAGATCGGCCTAGATAAACTCGTTTCCTCAATGAAATAGATATGACAGAGATGTGGGGACCGAAACATTGTGACCTGTGTCAAGATGAAGGACATTGTAACATCCTCCAGAATTTTCTTATCATTTTTCACCTAATTATTCGATTTTTATCAAATAATTGCGATTAATTAAAAATCAACTAAATATTTATTTAGGATCAATTAATTAGCAACTAAATGAGTTTAGATATGAGGGAATTAGGCTAGAAGTATAGAAGTTTTCATAAGAATCTTCTCGAAATCGATTTACCGATTTAAAGGAAATCTGTAAGATTACGGTAATTTAAACTGTTAGAACCGAACCAATAAGATTTTCAACCCATTAACCCTACATTAACTAGCTGAGAACTCAGCCACTTATCACCTAAAAATGGCGCCACTTTGGCCACAAGAAAGGAGGAAAGTTGGCTGAAATTCAGCCTTGCATTTTTTTAACCAATCATGTCGCAAGATTCTACCTACCTCCTCCATGTTTTTATAACACATCCTCTCCTTTCCTTCAGCCATTTCTGCGCTACCTTTCTCCCTCATTTCAGCTCCATTCTTCTCTTCTCCACTTACCCAACTCCATCAAACCATCTAGCTCAACCAAGTTTTATTCATCCAAGCTCCAAAATCAAGCTAAATCACACACAATAAGAGGTAGAGGTTTAATTCTTGTCTTGATTTTCTGATTGTGGGTGGCTGGTGGTGGTTTATTTTCTCAATTCTTGATGTGATGATTGAGTGACTATGATGATATTTGGCTGGTTTGTTGGCTGTTTGTGATGTTGAATTCGAATAGGAAGTAAGAAAGGATGAAAATAGGAAGAGCCGAGGGGCTGGAGCACCAAAACCCTCGGCAGTCCATATGGCGGAGTGTACGGCTCCGCCTACCGCCTTTTAAATTTGATGAAACCATTTTTAAATGAAACTAGGCATTAGGACTTTCCACACATATATCATATAAGGCCATTGGATTAGTATTGAGAGAGGTATGAATTTTTGAAGTTCGACCTAGGTTTTTGATTTTGATTCTAGGCAGACTGAGTTGTTCAGGGTAGAACTCACCCTATACTACTTGGAATTGAATGAAACTAACTTTGTTAGAAAGCTTACACATAAGATAATATCCCATAAAAAGTTCAGAGTTAGATAAGATTCCGTTTGCTCCCAACAATCCAATAAAGTTGCCCTATGTCCAAATCAGGCCAAAATAGGGTAGTTTATGATAGTCAACTTTTGGGGCTTATAACTCGAGCCCTACCAAGGTAAATGGAATGAAACTTTTTGCAAAGGAAAGGTTGTCCTGTTAGCTTTAATATGAGACCAATTTTGTATGATTTGAATCAATTTTCAATTTTTAGTGGATTTTTACTTTTAAGTGTGTAATTCTGGCTAGCTACAGGGCAGACCGGGATAAAACCTAAATAACTTGAGTTATCTTTATCAAAATTAGATGGGACCAAAGAGGTTAGAAAATAGACACATAACACTTTAACATATCCAAAATTGAGGTCTAGATGAGTTAAATAGAAATTATGGCCTGATTTACAAAAATAGGGTTGAATGTAAGTATTGGGATAGAAACTATGTTTTAATTGCAATAATTGTGCCATGAACTTGATGTTTGAAATATGAATGAAATCTATTGATTTCCATGAGAAATTGGTGTTCTGAGTGCTGGCACTATTCATGGGGAAGCGGACACATTCCGTTATGCCGCCGAAATTTCGGTAAAGTCTATGCATGCATTATGATATACATGTAGATACATGTGCATTTCCAAGAAAATTATAAAGGTTATGTCATGATGAACATGAAGAACATGTTATGATGAAAGTTCCATAATACTTGGGCCAGCCCCGGAATAAAGTTAAGGGGAATAGATCAATGGGGAGGTCGGGGAAAGTAAACCCGGCATTCTTGTATAGGAACGAGCTCGATCCTGAAAAGCAGACTATTACCCAGGAGTCTAAAATGGCCAAGAACTCGCAGGGGACCAAGTAATGGAAAATTTTATGAAGAAAGGTTCAAGAATAAGTTTTGCATGATTACATTGAATAGTCATTACAAGTTATTTACAGTTTGTCTATTATATTCACTTACTGCCGTATGTTCTTTTATTCTGCTCATTATTCTGTGTATTACTATTAGTAGTTTATTCTATTTCTTATCTTTGCCTTAAGTAAAACTGAACCTTGCCTCAGACCAGACATTTTCTTAAACTTATTTGAATATGGATAGTTCAGTTTGATCCCATGTTTTTATAATTAAATAAAAACCGAGGCAACTGAGAATGAATGTGACGTCAGCTAAATATTGTATCACGAACCTCTTGAGAATTTCTTTAAATTCTCACCTCGTTTTGCATTTTTGCATCATTCTCAGACGCTGGTGATGGACTCGACGGCCACTTTGTTTATTAAGCTCACTGACCTGCGGCTCCACTAGGACCAGAGTTGGACTCGTTGTACTTAGTAGCTTAGCCCTTTTCCGTCTCTACATTTTAGCAACAGAGATTTTGTTGTTCCTTTATTGCACTCTGCTTTTGAAACATAGATATATAGACCGAAGTGTTGGCTTCCAACTTATATATGTATATATATATATATATATATATATATATATATATACAACTGATGATATATTACCTACCTTTATTCTCTTCTGTGGTGCTTTTTATTAAACTCTGTCACGTTCATTATATACAACGCTATGTTTCTTACATTACAAAAAAAAAAAGAGTGATCCGATAAACGAAATGTAAGTAGAATATCAACATGGTAACCCAATCTACTTAATTTCATGCTATGACTTAAGCATAATATTAAATTAGTAGGATGTTACATTTTTTGTATCAGAGCAGTTCATCCTAGCTAAGGCTTGAGGATTGGACTGACTATGCTTCACGCATATTTTGTATTTTTATCTGATAACATGCACTAGATCTTGCCTATACGGTTCAGATATAGATGTGTATGTGTATGGAGTGTCTGACCGTGTGAGCTATTATTTACTAGCACATTAGACTTAGTGTTGAGTCGATCAACTCAATAACTTTTTGTTTTGTATGCTCGAGAACTTAATGGCTTCAGAAAGCGAGGTAGACCATGCACGTAACACATTCCAGGGGATCCCGCTAACTTTATGGACACGGTACAAGAAATGGCTCACGCGATACGAGAACAGGCCGCAGCAGCTCACTAGATGATGGATCAATTAGGCAAGCGACCTAAGACAAGGCTGCGGAGGAAACCCACATTGCCCGAAGCTAATATGGACTATTTTAAATTTGCTGAGTTTAGAAAGGCAAACCCACCCAACTTTCGAGGGGCATATGACCCTAATAAAGCTAACGAATGGATCAAAGCCATGGAGAAGATTTTCTCTGTCCTGGATTGCTCAGATCATCAAAAGGTGACCTTTGGCACCTGCATGCTTGAGGTAGACACCGAGTTTTGGTGGAACGGCGTATGAAGACTATTCGAAGAATATCAGACAGCGGTCACCTGGATGGTGTTTAGGGATGTACTATACCAAAAGTACTTCCCTGCCTCTGTTCGAAATGCCAAGAAACTCGAATTTATGCAGCTTTGTCAAGGAAACCGGACAATATCTGAATATATTGCCAGATTTGAGGAGTTGTGTAAATTTTCTACAATTTATCAAAGGAACCTAGACAAAGCATGGAAGTGTGTCAAATTCGAAGGAGGATTACGAGAAGATATTCTTACCGTAATAGGGCTAATGGAGATTAGAGATTTTCCCACGTTGGTAAATAAATGCCGACTTGTGGAGGATTGCAACTCAAAACTAGCGGCAGCTAAGGCCTTTGGTGGTGGTTTCAAGAAGGGGTTAGCACCGCAGGGCCCCAGATTCAAACCCAACTTACAACAGTAGAGGAGATTCCCGCCAACGGGCAATAAAGGCAAACAGCCCCAGAGGCCTCTTCCGAATCCAACTCGCACGAAATGCGGTAAGAATCATGGTGATTGGCCGTGTTTGGCAAGCCAGAACATTTGCTATGGCTGTGGCAAGCCAGGCCACAAAATTTATGAGTATCCAACCAGGAATCCACCACAGCCGTCTCAACCCTAACGTCAGGGACAGGTTTTTACAATAAATGCGAAGAAGGCGACAAGTTCAAAGGACTAATCCAAGGTACCTGCGAAGTGGACGGTGAGACTCTAACCGCACTTTATGATTCGGGTGCCTCCCACTCATTTATTTCTGATGACTGTGTGGCTGTTTTGTGATTGCCAATTTCTAGATTGCCTTATGATTTACTGGTTTCTACTCCTACCAATCAACCTGTTAAAACTAGTCAAATATGCATCAATGTACTTCTTCAAATTGAAGGTAGGACCTTTGCAGCTAATTTGATTTGTCTTCCTCTGTCTGGCTTTGACATAATTCTGGGCATGGACTAACTTTTTTCCAATCGAGTCATGCTTAATTGCTCCGATAAGACGGTGGTATTCCCCTCTGTCTCATCTTCCGAATCCCAAGCCTCGACACTCCTCTATCTGAACTCTTTATTAGTAAACTGTAGTGCGGCGAAGAGTCAAGGATACATCTTCTTATCAGCTAATGTGACAGAAGTTGAATAGAAACTAGAGGAGATCCCAATTGTTAAGGAATATCCTGATGTTTTTCCAGAAGATAATCCTGAATTCCCTCCTGAGAGAAATTGAGTTCACCATCAAGTTGGTTCCAGGTGCGGGACCAATATCTATAGCTCCGTATCGAATGTCACCTTTGGAGCTGATAGAGCTAAAAAGACAAATCAAAGAGCTTTTGGAAAAAGGATTCATACGGCCAAGTGCATCGCCATGGGGAGCTCCAGTCTTGTTGGTCAAAAGGAAAGATGGGAGCATGCGCCTATGCGTGGATTACAGACAGCTAAATAAAGTGACGATCAAGAATAAATAACCACTGCCAAGGATTGATAATCTCATGGACTAGCTACAAGGTGCAACGGCATTTTCCAAGATCGATTTACGTTCCAAATATCATCAAATTCGAGTTCGGGAACAAGATATCCCTAAGACAACGTTTCGAACTCGTTACGGACACTATGAGTATACCGTGATGTCGTTTGGACTGACCAATGCACCAGCAGTACTCATGGATTACATGAATCGGATATTCCACCCATATCTGGACAAGTTTGTAGTGGTTTTCATCGATGACATACTTGTCTACTCGAAGAGGAGCGAGCATCTGAGACATTCACGGTGGATTACGTAAATTTCAAGAGAAAAGAAACTTTATGCTAAGTTATCCAAATGTAAATTTTGGATGAAAGAAGTAAAATTTCTTAGCCATGTAGTGTCCTATGGAGGAATTTCCGTAAACCCCGGCAAAGTAGAAGCAGTTCTAAATTGAGAAAGGCCGACCACAATCACTGAAGTCAGGAGTTTTTTGGGCTTAACTGGATATTACAGGCGATTTGTTAAAGATTTTTCTCGAATAGCTTTGCCTTTGACCAAGCTAACCCGGAAGAATGTTTCATTCGAATAGACACTAGAGTGCGAATAGAGTTTTCAAGACTTAAAGAGAAGGTTGACTACTGGCAGCAAGTGTCGCAGCCTGCTCCAAATTACAATTTTAAAATACTTAATTACACTAAATTTGAAGTATAGTGCAACCAAGGTCATCTCACAAGGATGTTGTTGCTCTCTAGTTAAGTAACAAGGAGGTATGTGCAAACATGCAGTTAATAAGCTATAAAAGAAAATTAGACAAAAATAAAAACACTAGTTCAAAGAGTTTCTTAGGTATAAGGTGAATCAATCATTAACGCACAATATATCAAACACATGGAGTGCGACTAATTTGAGCTATTAAAGAGACCTTTACTAACAACCCCACAATTCTACCTAGAGAACTCTAGAAATTCAACCAACACATAATTGATTAGATAATTGAGACCTCAACTCTAATTAACCTATGTTGATTTCTAGCCCCAGTTGTATTAGCCTAGGTTTGAACCCAAACCCAATTCCTAATTCTTTAACTAATCAAGTTCATACCAATTGACCAATTGCAATCACCCAACTAATTCCTCATTCATAAGCCCACATATTAATACCATTCAATGCAAGTTTACAAATAAAAGAGGGCAAAGAATCAAGAAAACAAACATGATTGAAATTCAAGCGTAGGGTTTCAAGATTACAATCATAATGCCCTTGGAGTCTCTTTGAACTAGCTTGAAATCCTACTCCTCCATAGCAATGAAGGTTACAAAATAGAACCCAAAATAAGTATCTTACAAAATGAAAGGAAAGGAAAAGAAAAGAAAAGAGGAGAGGAGAAGAGAAGAGAGAAAAATGAAAAATGTTGGAGATATGAGTCCCCTTTCGTGTCTCTCGTTTCTCTCTTCTTATCAGACCTCAAATGTCAAAATTTAAAAATATCCTTGAGCCCAACTTAATCCTCTGCCTCTTAGCTTTAAGTGGACACCCAATTTGCTTAATTTGGACTTAAAGTGAGAGAGTTATGGCCCAATCTTTATAGCATGTTTAGGTTGTACGTGTATTCACGTCAGTTCATTTTAACAGCCAATAAATCTATGAAGATATCATTATTTTGGAGAGTGGTCTTCATATGAATTCAAGCTTTATGTCTTAGCTTTCAAATGGCACTAGTTTTGCCTCAATCCAATGTCTACAACTCATGTTATGGCCCAATTAGTGCACACTACTCCGGTTCCAGCGTAACAGCCCTATTCTGATTTCATGGCCCAATTCGACCCATTAGACATCTGAATTTGTTGTTGATTTCTTCATCAATGTTGTAGATCTTTCTCTCAGCTTTCCTACAATATAAAATTTGTAATTTTTAGATATCTACAACTCAAGATATAGCCATAATACAAAAATAGTATAAATTTGTAATAATGCTGAAAAATACAATTAAGCCCAATTAGAGTCCGAACTTATAAAATGTGTCCAATATTATTCAATTAAGCACAAAAGAGGTTCAATAAACTAAATATGAGGGTTAATCAATGTATCAAAATATTGCTTATCAACTACGACACCAGCGTTAGCCTTGCCAGACCCTCGTCGACCATTTGAGGTCTATTGTGATGCCTCTAAACAAGGATTAGGGTGCGTGTTGATGCAAATCAGAAACGTAGTCGCTTATGCCTCCCGACAATTAAAGCCACATGAAAGGAATTATCCTACACATGATCTTGAATTAGCTGCAGTAGTGTCTGCCTTAAAGATATGGAGACATCACCTATATGGTGTAAGGTTCGAGGTCTTTTCTAATCATAAGAGTTTGAAGTACCTCTTTGATCAGAAGGAATTATATATGAGGCAGCGAAGGTGGATGGAACTTCTTAAGGACTACGAATTTGAATTGAAATACCACCCAGGTAAGGCAAACATTGTGGCAGATGCTTTGAGTAAGAAATCATTGACCATAGCCTGGATGATGATTAAGGAGACGAAGCTATTGAGAGCTTCCGAAATCTTAATTTGGGAATCCTTATAACTCCCAAAACCCTTCAGTTACACCAAATTAAGATAGCCAGTAGCTTTAAGGAACAGATTCAGCAAGCACAGCAGCAGGATGCTAATTTTCAACATACGATCAATCTTCTACAATTTTGGAAATTAATGGGTTTTGCTCAAGATAAAGAGGGCATATGACGATATCATGATAGGGTGTGTGTACCCGAGGGAAATGATCTCCGAAGGAGAATCTTAGATGAAGCACATAAGGATGAATTTACTGTACATCCTGGCATTACTAAAATATATCAAGACCTCAAGAAAATATTTTGGTGGCCAGACATGAAGTTAGACGTGGCAAGCTTTGTAAGCAAGTGCTTGACCTGTCAGAAGTGAAAGCGGAACATCAGAAACCCTCCGGTAGGTTGCAGCCCTTAGAAATCCCTGAGTGGAAGTGGGAGAGTATCTCTATGGATTTTGTAATAGAATTACAAAGAACATCAACAGGATATGATGCCATATGGGTTATTGTGGATAGATTAACCAAATCGGCTCACTTTTTGCACTTTCGAGTAAATTATCCGTTGGAAAAATTGGCGCAACTGTACATTCAAGAGATTATAAGGCTGCATGGCACCCCTTCAACCATTATCTCTAATCGGGATCTAAGGTTTACTTCACGGTTTTGGGGAGCCTTACAAAAGGCATTTGGTGCTAAGTTGTGCCTAAGCACTGCATATCATTCGCAAACGAATGGTCAAACAGAAAGGACAATTCAAACCTTAGAAGATATGTTACGAGCTTATACAATGGAGCAACGCGGGAATTGGGATCGATACTTGCCGTTAATCGAATTTGCATACAACAATAGCTATCACGCTAGCATCGGTATGGCTTCTTACAAAGCGTTGTATGGACGGAAGTGCCAATTTCCCCTGTGTTAGTATGAAGCAGGAGAATCAACTCTATTGGGGCCTGATTTAGTTGAAGCGGACCATTGGCGGATCAAAAGAATTAGTAAAATGCTTGCCGCTCAAAGTCGTTAGAAGAGTTACGCGAATACCAGGACGAAACCTCTAGAATTTCAAGAAGGAGACCACATATTTCTGAAGGTTACGCCTACAACAGGGATAGGTAGAGCCATTAAGGTCAAAAAGCTAAATCCTCGCTTTATTGGTCCCTTCCAAATCTTGAAGCGAATTGGAGCAGTTGCGTACCGAGTCGCTTTGCCCCCATATTTGTCAAATCTTCATGATGTTTTCCATGTTTCTCAACTTAGAAGATATTAACCTGACCTTACACACTTTCTAGAACCTGAGTCAATACAGTTAAAAGAGGATCTGACCTTCCATGTACAACCAGCACGGATCGTAGACAGAAGCAGCAGGCAACTTCGAAACAAAATCGTGCAGCTAGTAAAGGTAGCATGGGGAAAAGAAGATGCTGAAGATTTCACTTGGGAACTGGAATTAGACACGAGGAAAGAGTATCCTAAACTATTCTTAGGTACTAAATTTTGAGGACAAAAATTTTTTTTTTAGGAGGGTGGTAATGTAACATCCTCCGGAATTTTCTTATCATTTTTCGCCTAATTGTTCGATTTTTATCGAATAATTGCGATTAATTAAAAATCGACTAAATATTTATTTAGGATCAATTGATTGGCAACTAATTGAGTTTAGATATGAGGGAATTAGGTTAGTATTGAGAGATATATGAATTTTTGAAGTTAGATCTAGGTTTTTGATTTTGATTCTGGACAGACTGAGTTGTTCAGGGTAGAACTCACCCTATACTACTTGGAATTGAATGAAATGAACTTTTTTAAAAAGCTTACACATAGGATAATATCTCATAAAAATTTTAGGGTTAAAAAAGATCCCGTTTGCTCCCAGTGATCCAATAAATTTGCCCTATGTCCAAACTGGGCCAAAATAGGGCAGTTCATGAAGGTCAACTTTCGGGGCTTATAACTAGAGCCCTACTAAGGAAAATGGAATGAAACTTTTTGCAAAGGAAAGGTTGTCCTGTTAGCTTTAATATGAAACTAATTTTGTATGATTTGAATCATTTTTCAATTTTTAATGGATTTTTACTTTTAAGTGTATAATTCTAGCTAGCTACAGGACAGGCCGGGATAAAACCTAAATAACTTGAGTTATCTTTATCAAAATTAGATGGGACTAAAGAGGTTAGAAAATAGACACATAACATTTTAACATATCCAAAATTGAGGTCCAGATGAGTTAAATAGAAATTATGGCCTAATTTACAAAAATCGGGTTGAATGTAAGTATTGGGACAGAAACCATGTTTTAATTGCAATAATTGTGCCATGAACTTGATGTTTGAAATATGAATGAAATGTGTTGATTTCTATGAGAAATTGGTGTTCTGAGTGCTAGAACTATTCATGGGGAAGCGGACACCTTCCGTTATGCCGTCGAAATTTCAGTAAAGTCTATGCATGAGTTATGATATACATGTAGATACATGTGCATTTCCAAGAAAATTATAAAGGTTATGTCATGATGAACATGAAGAACATGTTATGATAAAAGTTCCATAATACTTGGGCCAGCCCCGGAATAAAGTTACGGGGAATAGATTGGTGGGGCGGTCAGGGAAAGTAAACCCGGCATTCCTGGATAGGAGCGAGCTCGATCCTAAAAAGCAGACTATTACCCAAGGGTCTAAAATGGCCAAGAACTCCCAGGGGACCAAGTAATGGAAAAGTTTATGAAGAAAGGTTCAAGAATAAGTTTTGCATGATTACATTAAATGCATGATTACATTGAATAGTCATTACAAGTTATTTACAGTTTTTCTGTTATATTCACTTACTGCCGCATGTTCATTTATTCTGCTCATTATTCTGTGTATTACTATTAGTAGTTTATTCTGTTTCTTATGCTGTCTTAAGTAAAACTGAACCTTGCCTCGGACCAGACGTTTTCTTAAACTTATTTGAATATGGATAGTTCAGTTTGATCCCATGTTTTTATAATTAAATAAAAATCGAGATAAGTGAGAATGAATGTGACATCAGCTAAACACTGTATGCGAACCATACTGAGAATTTCTTTAAATTCTCACCTTATTTTGCACTTTCGTATCATTCTCAGACGCTGGTGATGGACTCGACGGCCACTCTGTTTATTGAGCTCACTGACCTGCAGCTCCACTAGGACCCCGAGTTGGACTCGTTGTACTTAGCTGGCTCCCGCCCTTTTCCGTCTCTACTTTTTAGTAACAGAGATTTTGTTGTTCCTTTATTTCACTCTGCTTTTGAAACATAGATATATAGACTGAAGCGTTAGCTTCCAACTTATATATGTATATATATATATAGAACTAATGATATATTACCTATCTTTATTCTCTTCTGTGGTGCTTTTTATTAAACTCTGTCACATTCATTATACACAGCGCTCCATTTTGTCTGTTGCAAAAAAAAAAAAGAGTGATACGATAAACGAAATATAAGTAGAATATCAACATGGTAACACAATCTACTTAATTTCATTCTATGACTTAAGCATAACATTAAATTAGTAGGATGTTACAGACATAGCCGCAGACATTGTCCCCATAGAAATGGGCCAACTTCTTAGATATGAGTGAAATGTTATTATCCTATATTGGCTAATGTAATTTGGGCTTCTAACTATTAATTTCAGTGAGACTATTTTATTTATAATGTATGATTGTATTATTATAATTAGATGGTTAGATTATTATTTTAATTTATTAGTTTATATTAATATTATCTATTATATATTATACATAAATATGACAAAAATGTTATATCATAATTGAAAAATGAGAGAAAATTTGCATAATACTTAAATAAGGAAAGATTGAAGAGAAAAAAAGGGGGGAAAGAGCATCAAGATTGAAAAAGATGTAATAGTAAAATATAATATAAATATTATTATTATTATTACTACTACTAATACTACTTAAATACTTAATAAGTTATGTTTACTTAAAATATTTAGTAATAATGTTTACTAATTTAATTAAATTAATACTAAAGTTAAAATTAGGGTTAGGGTTAGGATTAAGCCTTCTTTTTTTTTTTTTTTGGTTAGTGTTAGTGTTCAAGAAAAAATTATACTAGATCAACAAAAGAAAGCAAAATTACTTGTATTCAAATAATAAGTATATAATTTAAACTAATTTAATTAAATTTAATATTAAGATTACAATTAGGGTTAGGATTAAGCATACTATATATATACACGAGATCAACAAAAGAAAATAATACAACTTGACTATTATTATAAAAGAATACAAAAAATATTACAAAAGAATACAACTTGACTATTATTACAAAAGAATATTACAAAAAATATTACAAAAGCATACCACTTGACTATTATTTCCTTTTCCACTTCCTCCATGATCTAGGGGTGTATTTCCCAAACAACTTAATTTTATCCTCCAATCTTCAAATAGCATCCCTCTAGGATTTCTTGCTCGATGTCTACCCCTCACTACCCTCATTTCTCCCACCACTCTCATCTTTCTTGCCAGGCTCATCTTCATCCTCGTCCTTGTCCTCATTCTCCTCCTTCTCTTTTGCTTCATCATCTACTTGTCCCCATCTTTGTGGCTCTTAGGCAAATGTTGTCATCAAGTGTGAATTGGCTTCGATATCGCCTATAGCTCTAAGATCCTGTAGTAATTTCATTATCATTTCGTTTACAAACCCTAAATTCTTGGCAACTATAGGCACAGCCTGCTGAAATTCTTGTTATGGTATAGGTGGGACTGGCCAATACACGTCCCCGTGGGTGGCTGAAGAAGCACAAGATCAACTTCTGACCCGGCGTGGGCCAGCACCATGATGGTAGTGTACCCTATTGTCAACCGACCTTCTTCCCCGCGAATGACCTTCATTACCATGGGCTAATATGGATGATGATCTTTGAAAAGCTTATTCGAGGCGACTCCATCCCATGTGGTAAGGGCATGTAATTGCATGGGTATTAGGGTGGAAGTGAGGGCATGTGGCTGTAAGGAGGATTCTGTGGGGGTGACAGGTGCATCTCGGCATAATATTAAGGTACCTGGGCATAAGGAAGATACTGCGAAGGTGGCTGTTAAGGTACTTGGGCATGCTGCCACCTTGGAGGTAACTCCCATTGTCATGGGTCTTGCAGCAAGGCTTCAAGTGATAAATATTGACCCATAGCAAACTGAAGATATCAATTCCAATAATGGTGAGATGGAAAGGGATCATCGAAGGACGACCATGCAATATGTGCTGCCATCTATGGTCCTAATGTTGCAACCACTCCACGTACTTTTCTATCCAATTTATGGTCTATGCTCCCCTCAAGTCTTTATTGTGATATCCTAGTAGGCTTTTCGAATTGCTAAGGATATCTTGCTCTAGACCAAACTGGCGTATTACATGGTCAGTTGAGTGCTACTCAATGATCTCAAAATAGATGAGTAGATTAGTAGTTGACCATAGTGGCTACTTATCTGCCAGGATGTACGAAATGATCCCATCAATGCACAGCTAATGTTATGGTCGCCCTTTGAAAATGCACTATAAAAGAAAATTATATTAGTCTCAACAACTATATTGATTGTTACAATAATCTCTACAATTTTTTTTATCACTACATCATTGTGTGTCATCAAATCTATACTTAGCCTTATATTGCCCAGGTACATAAATGAAAATTCAGGTTGGATTGATGTGTTTATCCACCTGTGGAAATATTATATTAATTAGATATATATTCAGTAATAACAAGCTATAAAATTATTAAATTATGATAATTCTATTTGGAAGCTAGAGAAAAACGCGATAGGGGATTATTAGGACGAAGCAAGAAGCAGTCGGTGTCATGCCCACGACTGTAATATCTACAAGCAGCCACTAATTTCGAAAACTTTACATTGCATGGTATAAATTCTAATAAAGTACAGTGAGGCATGCCAAACCCCAACTATACTCGCCAACTTCTTGCAAACTTTCAAGTAATGGGAGAAATTTGCAATTGATCAAAGATGTGCTCTTATCCAGTATAAGTCGCATCCCTAATAGCCAGAGTATATTTGTGAGTATAGTACTATAATGTTTGATCCAATACATTCGGCCCAAGGTAGTTTAGTCTTTATTTATAGAATTGGTCAAACAGCCAAGTCAATTTTATTAACGATTGGTGAATGGCACTCGCATCAGGCCTAACACCAAGAAGGCTCTGGCATAAATTTTCAATTCTTTCTCTACTGAAAGATGTAGATCCAATAACAGATTGACCATGGACACGGATCCCAAGTTGAAGTGCAACGTCCCCTAACATGACCGTACACTCACCAATTGGAAAGTGAAATGTGTGTGTTTCTAATCTTCAACGTTCAACCAATGCACTGATAAGTTTATCATTTATTTCCAAGTGGTCCATCAAAGAAACAGATAGTAATCAGGCATCCCATAAGTACTTATGTATTTTCGATACCGGTTTCTCCAAATTCAGCACTCGAGGTAGCAGTATTCTTATTTTCTGTTACAATTTTCATAAAAATAGAATAATTAGGAGGTATAAATAAAAGAATACTACTAATACATAAAGTAACACATAAAGAAAATAAAAGAATATAATATTATAAGATAATTTTATTAACAAATAAAAAAAATACTTGACTACAAATAAAATATCATAAACAAATAACAAATTAACTATTGATAATTTATATTAAAACTATATTTGTTTATAATGTAAAAATTTCTTAATAAATATATATTTGATATATTTATGATACACAGGGTCCTTATCAAAGGCAAGTGTAAAGTATACTTTATATCTTATATCATGGCAGTAACAATAATAACAAGTAGAATAAAAATAAATATATTAATAATAATTATTATTATTATAACAACTAAATATTACTCATTCACTACGAATTTTTTCCAAAATATGCTCTACTACAATCATTGTCTTACCCGCCATTTTTATAATATTATTTTTCTAACAAAATATGTTTTTCTCTATATCAACTCGCTAACTTTTCATTCTTTTATGTTTCACAAACTTTCACTGCTTAATCTCAAACTTGACACAACTCTTTCTCACATTCACTCTCGACATACACTCACTCAACTCTCTCAAATTTTTTAACTATTGAATGTATGTTTAAATCAACTTCTCTGGATTTATAGGAGATAATTCATACATTGTATTACATGCGAAAACACAGTCTCTCAATCATGTTGTTATACATAGCAATAATTATAGAATATTGTTTCTTGTTAAGAAAAATTATTTTTGACACATATACACAAATTGCGATATATCACCACAATTTTCCCAAATTTGTGGTGATTTATCATGATTTGTAATCATGTTAGATGAAATCACAACATATCATCACAATTTCTGTGATTTGTGTATGTACCATAATTCCCTAATTACTTTTTAAACACAACAAAACATTAAATATCCTATAAAAATCCAATAATAAATCTTAAAAAACCCAGTGGGGTACGCTTTCTTTTTGTACCTGGGAAAATGAGAAGCTTCAAACTTTAAAAGATAAAATATGAAAATGAGTAAGTGAGTGAATAAGTGGAAGGAAGAAGCAGAAGAAAGGAAGGAAGGAGAGACTCGTACGTAGGGAAGAAATATTGCTTGTTACTACGAAACTACTTGATATTACTTATTTGTCCTCACTTCTAGGTGATGTCGTCGCATGGCTTGCGGAACTAGTAGTTTGCATTAGATGAAATCAAACAAATAAATAAAAAAAGGGGATTTTTTTTTTTTAAAATATATGAAAGGGGAAGTTTATATGGGCTAAATTCTTATATGTATGTGTAAAATTTAATTCAAGAATTAAATTATAGATAAATTTAATCCATCCTCCATGCTGCAACGAACTTAAGGAGCTTCAAGATTGCTTAAGCCAGGAATAGACCGAATCGCATCCTAGTTCCAATTAGCGAGAAATGGGGAGCTCCCCCGCCCCCCCCCCCCCTTTCCCCCCCTCTTTTCTCTCTTCTCTTTTTCTTTCTCCCAAAAACAAAAACAGGTGTATGGAAGGTTAACATTGATGGGGCTATCTTTGAAGAAGAAAAGGCATACGGGATTGGCATCATCATCGGAGATAGCTGCGGGAGATTCCTTGGTGCAAAGTTGAAGAAATTCCAAGCCGCAGTAGACGCCCATCGCGCTGAAGCAATGGCAGTGCTAAAGGGTTTCTTTTTTTTTTTTTGTTATTTTGGTCTGGGCAGTGTTAGAGGGTTAGATTTTGCAAGAAGGATGGGACTCAGGGCTATTATCGTGGAACGTGATGCCCAGCGCATTTTTGACAGCTTTGTTTTTGTTTTTGGTCAAACATTTCTTGCCAGCTTTGAACAAAATGAAGAGGACTTATCTCATACTGGGCTAGTGCTAGCAGAAGCATATGGGCTGGTTTTAATTCTCCAAAGCCCATTATGCCGTAAGATATTGTAACGCTATAGCTTATAGGTTAGCCCAGTTAGCAAAGGACTACAGTGATCAGGAATGGACATATGAGATTCCTAGTTGTATTCAGGATGTATTATTACTTGATTAGTTAGTTTGAATAAATTTGCATTTCACATAAAAAAAAAAATCTCCTCATTTTATGTCAATGTAATATATACTTTGAAATTTATTAAAAATGCATAGTATGTCAGCTCAAAAAAAAAAAAAAAGCATAGTATATATAATGATTAGGGATGTAATTGGATTGATTTGATTCGAATTTAAATGAAAAATAAATCCAACTAATATTGGATTAGTTTGATTCGATTTGATTTTTTAATTGTGTTTCAACAAATCCAAACCAAACTGATTAGATCAAGATCAGATTGACTTAATTTGAGTTATTGGATTGAACTAAAAAATAAATAATTGTATTTTTTAAAAAGTTTTTATTCATATAACAACTAGCAATGACGTAAAAGATCGATAATAATTTGATGTATTGGGATGAATCACCTCTGGCTATTGGTACCATTTTGCCATGGGTGTGGGTTTTTGTAGATATTAGCTGCTCTCTCTTTTGAATTTTTAGACACAAAAAAATAATAATGTAAAGTTTGATTACAATATACTTAATAGTGGTCTAAATAGATAAATTTCTTAAACAAATATTAATAAAGAAGATAAAAAGTGACTCTATTATTAAAAACTTAAGTGTAAAATTTTAAAAGATTAAAATAAATTAAAAAATTAGTTGATTGAGTGATCGGGTCAAATGTTTGGGTGATCCAGTTGAAAAATCATAAATTCAAAACCGAAATAATAATAATTAGTTTGATTTAGTTCAATCTCAAAGTGAACCCAAATTTCATTCGTTTGATTTGGATCTTCAATTCACTAAATCAATTTGATCGTCTTACATCTCTATTAGTGACCTTGTCTTTCACGTTCTTATGATTATGATTGAACAAAATCCTAATTTCATAGATATGTAATTATTGTCATAATTTTATCCTCAAGAACACTAACGCGGTGACCTATTGCACAGTTTATTACCATAAATTCATTTGTAAATTAATTTAAAAGAGTTATTATCAAACTCATTAACAAATAAAAATATTTAAAATAAAATAATTAAAAATATATAGAACATTTTTTAAAAAAAAATTAGTCAATTTTTGAATCTACAGCATCTTTCATTTTTTAAAATATTTTAAAGTTAGTCAATTAGTTACCTCATGCAAAATTTGACTCACAAAATCCAAAGAATACTCAAGGTAAATGTTCTTGAATCATATTATCTGAAGTTTTGAAAGACATTTTTGCGATACCTCAACTAAATCTTTAAAATTTTTCATTTATCTTCCGATATCTTAATCAATTTTTAAACATTAACATCCGGATAACAAAACAACTGTTCTTAATGATTAATTTTATGATATAAAATTTGTATTTTTAATAATTAGGGAGGTGCACCTAGCTACTCAGAATGCTGGTCAGCCTGCGGATGTAGCACTGGCAGCGGCTGCAAATCTGCTGGCATATCAGAATGCAAAGAAGTATTCGACCGAAGTCCCCATAGATGGGAGGATAACAAAGTGGAAACTTCCGAGTCCGGGCATGTTCAAATTGAATGTGGATTATGCCAGTAATGAGAGCTGTGGTATTCTTGGGCTCGGCATAGTCATAAGGAATTATTAGGGATGGAGTTAAGGAGTTAAGGTTAGTTAATTGAAGTCAAAGTTAGTTGCAGCTGTTAAATTCTGTTAGAAGTTGTTAACTAGTTTCATCTTTCATTTATTCATCTGTGTTAGCTATAAGTCACCTAGTGTATAATGTGTCAGTGTATAATCTTGCAATCAGACTTGTATCAGACTAAATGTGTGTTAGCTTCAGCTTTTTTTAATAAAATAGTAATGAAGCTACTCATCTCAACTTCTATTTAAGACGAGTGGCTTTTGTGAAAAGTGGAGCTGAAACAAACTTCTATTTAAAAGTTAAGAACAGATATTTTTCAACTTGAGTAGCAACTGAGATGAGTAACTTCTGCGAAAAGTGAAGCTGAAACAAACGCACCTTGAGTTGAATTCAATCGAAGTTCATATTTCTCACAACCTCTCTTCATTGCTCTCACCTCAGAGCTCTCTCATTGCTCCTTCTCAATCACGGTTCTGATACCTTACAGCGATGAAAAAGGTGGTTTTGTTGCGGGCAAAGCAGTGCGTGGTCAAGGGGTCTACCCAGCATAGAGGGGAGAACTGGAGACTGCTCGTGAAGGTGTACTCTTTTTGCAAAAGAAATGGGATGCATGAGAATGAGAATCTGCCTAGAAGGAGACTCCTTGAGTGTGATCAACAGAATCATCGATGAAACTCCGGAGCTGTCACTCAATGGGACCATACTCCAGGATATCTATACTATACTTATATGCAGCATGGCCTGCTGGTTTTTTTTTTCTTGTTCTCATGTCCCTGGTGCATATAATCAAACAGCAGATGCTTTGGCACATTTTGCATTAGATTTTGCTTCTGACGTATGGATTGAGAACCCCATGGCATGTTTGATCCCTTTCCTGACTTCTGATCTGATTGCTTAATTTATTCAGAAATTCCATTAAAATAATAATAATAATAATTAGGGAGGTGCAACATTACATTCACGAGATGATATGATATGATACACCCACGTCAACGTTTCATCTCAGTGTGATCTCTTTTGTTCTCTTCATCTTCTCGAAAACCTTGCTTAAACATGTCATAATTTGTTGGTTCACATGACTCAAATGGGCGCTTGCCTAAAACCTTAAACAAGTGTTTATGATGCAGAACCTCCTTCTCAAGCAATAGCTGCGCAATCTGTGCTACTTGGTTTTTATGGGCCTCTATCAGTTGAACTGTGCGTTGATAGGCTTTGTTCACCAAATCTCTAAGTTCGCTGTCTATAACTGCAGCTGTCTTGCTGCTGAAGGACTTGGCCATCTGAAATTCGTCATCCCTCTAAGGAAAAGAAAGGAGACCAAAAACCAAATACTGAAACTTGGGCATAGGCCATTTTGGTCACTTTCTCCAGGTCATTCTGGGCTCCAATTGAAATCTTCCCCAGTAAAACCTCCATTAATGATGAATAATAATAAAAAAATGTATGGAATCTCATTTATGGATTATGGAAAAAAAATTGGAAAAGGAAAATACTATTTTCAGCCAAATCACAAGTGACCCCTTATATGACAAAACAATGAATTTTCGTAAGTTTAGAAAGCTCTACACACAGTACCAAGTTAGCTCCATGTCAAATGAACAAGGTTTCTCCACATTACATAATGGGAAACCGTTCTGTAATATGAGAAATGGACTTTGAACTAGATTTCTCCTATAGAAGGCAACCTAATTACATAATAACACCACAATATCTAAAAGCCCATTTGTAAATAAATCCTTGTATGCAGACACTTACAGTTTTCTCTTTAAGATATAGAAAAGGGAAAAAAGAAATGACCAAGATAGCAAATATGTTCCAATGACTGTCTATGATAGTTGCTTCATAGACATTATATTATTGAATAAATGAAAAATGGCAGTAGTCAGGCAGCAGTCCCGAAGACCAAAGTTAATACTATGCTAAGAACATTAAACATTAAAGCCAAGGTGATTTCAAAATATCAAATAATAAAAAATAGAGAAAATATATACTTTTGTCCCTGAAATAGGGAGGGTGCAACAAATTCATTCCCGAATTAGAAAACACATATAATTTGGTCCTTGAATTTATCTATGTTAGAACAAATTAATCATTTTGGGAGACTATTATGTTAAATTCAGGGACCAAATTTTACCCTGTTTGTCATATTAAGAATAAATTTAGGGACCAAATTGTGTACGTTTTCTAATTCAAGGACAAATTTATTACACCACTAATGTTTTCAGGGATGAAATTGTAGTTTTCCTTTAAAAGATAAAACCATATAACATTAGCCGCTCATGAAGAGATGAGGAAAAATGATCCTACTTGCTTTGCAGCAAAGCACGGCCACCAAGACCCATGCACGTGATATCAAGGGACTGGTCTTCTGTCAAAAGAAGATTTTCACTGGGGACATGTTGAGCAAAGCCTAGTGCTGCAGAACCCCTCGGCACGATACTTACTTTCAGTAAGGGCTCGGCATGCTCCAAGAACCAGCCACAATCAGCATGACCTGATTCATGGTAAGCAACAACTCTCCTTTCCAGTTGGCTTATTACCAGTTTTGAAAGAGCTTCATTCAAATTCAACTTTGATGGAACTGCTTGTATAGACCATTGCAATTATAATCCAACTTTTTAAATAGTATAAAACTACATTAATATATTATAATAATCTAAGCAAGTGTTGACGTTGCATTTTACTTCTATGCAGCTATTCGAAAACAAATGGAGAATATTTATTTATTGAAATTTTGAGCAATCATCCTAATGTCTTATTAAATTTTCTTGGTGTGGTGACATACCAATATTTCTTGCTTTTCCCTTCATCAAAATTTGAATTGCAGTCTATGAATGAATTAAATTCTAGATGGAGATAAATCACCCCAACACAAAACTCCTCAGCAAAAGACAACATTAAATAAAGTAAAAATATATAAATAAATGTTTTGCCTCAATGAAACTATTTATGACCTTGGTATGCGGATTCCCCTGCTAGATTTTCACACTCGTAATGATACTATCAATCTGAACTGTTTGGAGCCCATTTGGCTATACATTTTATTCAGATTGCAAGCCAACAAAAAGGAACTAATGAAGAAAGGCTGTTTTTGAAAGTTTGACCTAAGAAAATTAATACTGGACAAACATAGTCTCACGTTCCATATTAATTAAGCTGGTCTTTCTAAGATTGTTAGAGAAAAATAGAGTAGAGTATTACCACACTATTTTCTATTCCGTTGGTGTTTGAATAGAATACTATTTTGGATTATATACCAAAACTTCCCTTGCTATTCCTTTTTTGTTTTGAGATATATTTAGTGCTTTGAATTTTCACCTTCAATCTACCCTGACCTAAAAAACTTTCACAATTCTGAAAAATAATAACATGGCTCTCCCTCTTAAAGAATAGAACCGTTGCATATGAAAGAAACCTTTGCACTTTCTATGTCTAAAAGATGTTACAGCCTCTATCTACAAATGATTTTTGAAGGACAAAATTAAAGCACAAACTTGCAAGTCATACATAATAATCTATCTTGATTTACCTTTCAAGAGGCTTATCAACTCCAAAAACCAAAACCAAAACCAAGCCAAGACATCATGGGAAAACAATAATGAATTCACTACAGTATAAAGTAAATAGAGCATGAAATCTGAACAAAACAATTCTTCTTTTCTAAACCACCTATAACTTTGTCTATTGCTGCTTCAAGATGTTCACATGTGACTTCTGCACTCTCATTCCTAGCAACTGTAACACCCTTGGTGTGTTTTCAAATTTTTCTGTATTAAATCGTGTTTGATCGATGTGTTTAATCTGTTTATGATGTTCTTGGGTGTTGGATGTCTTTTGGAATCAAGGAATCATGTTTTTGGATGTTGTAATCGATTACCATGAAATTTGTGTCGATTCACGGGCTCTCTGTATGTCCTTGGGTTAAAAATTTTCACTTGTGTCGATTACCAAATATGGTGTCGATTACCGGTTTGAGTTCGTGATGTCGATTACCGGCCATTTGTTCATAGTAATCGATTACGGATTGTTCATGTGTCGATTACGGTTCATCGTGATGTCGATTACCACAGGCCAATATATATACGGAGACGCGTCCTACACCCTCATTTTTCGATTTTTCTTCTCTTTCTAACCCCAAACTCTCTCCTTTCTCTCTAGAATTCCTCCTCCCACCATCCCTTACATCTATCAACTTCATTCCATCATCTTCCTAACTAAATCAACAACAACAACACCATACTCATTCCATTAGACACAATCAACCATACACATTATTCCTCCTTCTTCATTCTTGCTTGGGTGGATTTAAAGTGGGAGCTCACCTTATTCTTCTTCTCTCATTCCAATTCTAGAGGTAAGTCTTATATATTGTTCTTTCCTCCTTCCAATCAATTCCAATTCCTTTTATCTTTAGTTGAATTCTTGGAACCCTAGGATTTTAAGACTAGAGAATTTATGATATGGAGAGTGTTAATGATCCAAAAGTGATCCTAGTGTTATGTTGTAATGTTAGATATTTCCAAGGAACTTCTCTCCAACCTTGTGAATCCGGAGATTTAAGATTTTTTCGTGCCTGGTGATCTATGAGTAGATAGCATGCTTTTGAGTTTATCCTGTTTTAAATTTATAATTGTCTATTTACTTTAAGAAGCGCTACTCATGAGTCAATGACGAATGGAATTTGAATATGATATGAAATGCATGATTTATGAATATGAAAGAATAGGAAAGTCTGTGACAGGATCTGTTTGCTAATGGCGATGAAGCGTTAGCCTTGGTGCACCTTGGACTATGATATTACATGGCCACCCAAGGGTGAGTGCGTGTGGATATTTCACGGCCATACATATAGTGTGATGCGTGCACTATACTTTCTGACCTCTCTCTAAAAAGAGTGCGTGCTTGATTTCGGGATTCACACGAAGGAACGGCCACCTAAGTGTAAATCCTACCTGTTTATCCTGTTAGATATTTCCGTCATTTTCCTCATTTGAATGAAATTGTTTTAAACTTATATATATACATTGACTCATGAGGCTCGAAAGTGTCTTATCCCTCACTAAGTTTCTCAAACTCACCCCGTGGTTGTTGTATTCTTTTCAGATACAGGATCAGACTTGGGAGCCGATCCCTCTGCTCAGCATCATTAGATTCCTCTCGGGGTGAGCCCTATATAGTAAGGGCCTGGATTTGTATTTTATTTTATTTGTAATCTTAGTAGTAGCTCCATAGTACTACAGGCAGAGTCCGACCCTTGCTAGTATGTTAAATTATGTTCAGAGGTTGTTTAAACTTAGTGAATTAATTATTGTATGTAAACCTGATGAATAGATTCGGTTGGATTTGAGTATGAATTGAAATTGGATATGTAAATGTGATTTGGATGACTGATTCTGATTATAAATTGTGCTGTGTGCTGAGGGGTGCATTTTGAGAATGCCTGGATCCCCTATGGAAATGTGTGATTGTTGAACTGCAGGATAAGTACTCATATTTGGGAAATATCTAAATATAGAGGAAACTCTGCCCAAATTTTTGTGAAATCTTGATGTGTAAGGCTTGCTAGGGAGCGTGCTCTCTAAGCGCCGGTCATGGCCTAGATTGGGTCGTGACAGCAGCAATTAAAGCAGCCTCACTGCAAACATTTGCAATATCTACCCCAGCAAAGCCTGGTGTGAGGGTAGCTAGCCTCTGAGAGTAATCTGATGATTTGTGATTTAGTTTTTGTTTCCTAAGATAGATTTGAAAGATCTGGTTACAGCCTCTAATATCCGGTCTATCCACAGTTACTTGACGATCAAACCGACCAGGCCCTAAGAGGTCCTTGTCTAAGATATCAGGCCTATTTGTGCTAGCAAGCACCACAACTCCTACTGTTGTTTCAAATCCATCCATTTCAACAAGTAGCTGATTTAAAGTACTTTCTCGTTCATGATGGCCAGCTGAGAAGCCATCACTTCTTCTACTCCTACCAATTGCATCTATCTCATCAATAAATATTATACTTAGTGCGCATTGTCGTGCCTTTTGGAATAAATTTCTTACTCTTGATGGACCAACACCACAAATCATTTCTATAAAATTTGATCCAAATACAGACAGAAATGGCACACCTGATTCTCCAGCTATTGCCTTTGCAAGAAGTGTCTTCCCTATGCTTGGGGGACCCTACAAGAAGAGCACCTTTTGGAATCTTTGCTCCTAACTCCTTATATTTCTTAGGATTCCTTAAGAAGTGCACAAAGTCCATGATTTCTTGCTTTGCCTCATCATAGCCAGCTACATCTTTGAAGTAAACCTGGGTCACCAACATTTTTCAGTCTTTGTAAGATCATGGAAGACTAGCAAGATGATGAAAGAGACATATCACACATGGTAAGGCAAAGAACTATGAATTAGAAGTTTCTTCTAACATTATTCTTGGCATTCTTATTCACCATTGTAATCTTTACTTTTCCAATATCAAATAACCGACTGCCACCTTTTCCAGCAAGACCACCAAAAACATGTTTGTGTGTGATGGATATTAAGGGGAGTAAAATTAGTAAAGCCCTTGCATATTCCACAAAAGTTGTGGTCATTTCTAATTCATATATAATAGGAACATAATCATGTAGGTCAATTTGTAATGATTTCTGGACATTCTCCATATTCTCTTCAAAAGATTCAACACTTCCAATTTTGAAATAGGACTTCCATTCATTGACATATTCTCTTGAAAAAGAACCATTAGTGGGACCCCGGGCAATATGTTCTATCTCTTTATTTTTACTATATGGTGTGGTCCTGATATACATGTTTGCAACAGATTTGTCAACAACAATGCGATCCATGAGACAAGGCTCTCGTAGCATATTCTTGAACTTTTGAAAGCTAATATGAGGAAACACTAATCAACTTACATGAGAATGAAGGTGAAATGCTAAACTAGAAAGTGCAAGCAAATAAAATAACACACACCACAAAATATAACAAAATCTCTACTTTTAGATAAACTTTAATTGCCAAAGTTGCCAATAATAATACCAAAAAATTTATTATCTTCACTAGATAAGCCAATCACATGTGTTTTGCAACATTCTACTACACTTATCCAAGAAGGAAAAAGCAAATCAACAGGATTACGAAAGATATGCTTGGGCACATGAAGATGAGAGTGAGAGTGAGAGGCGTAAGTCTTAACCCTTCACATGAGATTTAATGGTTAATTACTACTCTCACTTTTTATTATAAGATGGTGCTCTCATTTTTTGGTATATCAAAAAAGAGAGGGGGGAAGACGAAGAAAACTAGTCTATTGGGAACATTATTTCCATGGCATCGACAAGCAAAGCCTGATAAAATATACATTACATAGATAAGAAACTTCCATGGTTAACCTAGAAAACATGAAGGTTGCACTTGCTCAAGCTATTAATATAAATATTCTTGTATTTTGTTAGCAAATCACAATAAGATGTGTTTTCTTGTTTAAAAAAAAAATCTCCAACAACAAATTCTTATAAAAAAATTTGAAAATTCCTAATAGTTTTAAGCAGAAGTAATTGAAATGAGCATTGGTAACAAAGTCATCAATGTCTAAATTTATATTATATCAAGCATACGTAGGGGGAAATAGTTAAAGGGGAAAAGAGTCATAATGAATTGGAAAATGAATAATGGAAATGTTCTGAGCTCTTTTGGATAGGTAAGAGCCATTAAACCTGCAAGGCAAAGGAAACTGATCACGAATAACTTTATTATCTTTCGCAATTTTTTTTCAGGGTCGCCATTGTCCCTTGCACCTAAAAAGATATATATACATCGAATTAATGGCAGATACTATGGAGACTAAAACAAACAAAATGAAGAAAGACTAACTACCTTTAGTTTCAGGTTTCTCTTCTTTTCCTTTTGGAACACAACACCATAACAACAATAAGAAGCAAGAAGGTTGATCAGCAAGGCTTCACAAAGAAGGACCACCACATAGTAAATGAAAGAATGAAAAATAAATATACCATAATTGGGTGAAAATCGCCTAAGAGGGTTTGCAAGCACAGAACTCAGCTTCCAGTGGTAAGTGTTGGAAGCAAGTAGCTTGGCAGCTCCAATATGAGTGAGGTAACCCCTCAAATGCATTGAACAGCTACCAACATTCATGATAGGTGAAATGCATGCATTTTTCAGAAGTGAAGAAGGTAAATGCCATGACCCTAATAGTGAATTTTTTCCACAAATCACATTCTAAAAAAAATAAAAATAAAAAAACATGAGAAAGGAGAAAGTGAGATAGTAGGATAGAAAAGAAAAAAAATGCAAATAAAAGGCAGTGGTTTAAAAATGAGAGATTTCACCGTTTGGAACCTTGTTTGAGTTGAGCATGAAAGAGAAGAGGGCTAGATTCTTGAGAAAATCATCCTTAGCGAAGAGCTTGAGGATTTTTCCCCAGGCACAGTGAACTATTCTCTCTCTCTCTTTCTCTCTTTCTTTGTTCTTTTTGGGTATCTGGGGAAAAGAAAAGATGAAAATGAAAAGGTAAAGGAAAATGGGAATTAAAATGAGTGATGAGGAGCATAGTGAATGAGTAAGTGGATGGGAGGAAGGAAGAAGCAAAAAAAGGAAGGGAAAAATTCTTACTGAGGAAAGAAACATTGTTTGTTTACCAAGAAAGAGTGTTGTATGCTCCAACATAAACTATATAAGCATACTTGATATTACCTATTTGCCCTTACTGCTAGTTGAGGCACATGCATGACTTGAGAGGAATAGGTTTGTATCAGATCAAATGAGATAAGTAAATAATTACTACCATAAATTTAAAACTTTTACAATCCATATCACTAATAAATTACATTAATAGAAAATTATTAGGCTTATATCAATTTAATAATTTAATATTTATTACAGTTGTATAGTATAGTGCACATAGAATTTGTATAATTTTCCTGCTTTTATGATTGAATGAAAAATTAATCTCACATATTCTTCAGAAAAGAAAAGAAAAAGAAAAAGAAAAGAAAAAATTAGCCACACATTCATATATTGCCATGATCTTATCCTTGTGAATATATATATATATATATATATATATATATATGTATTGAAGTTTTAATTTTGAAATTTTATTATTACTTGTTATATAAAATTTTGCAATATTAAGATTTTGTTTTATTGGACATGATTGGGATCTGTGAATACAACACCTTTCATTTTTCTTTTTAATTTTTTAGAGTTAGTCAGTTAGGTGTCTCAAGAATTTTTGATATATAAAAGGTGTCAAATTTTTTTATAGGTCCTTTTATTCTCTTCGACTATCTTGCTGATATTTTTGAGCATTGTAATCCCCTTATAGTAGTTGTAGAATTCTTTTGGACTTAGGTTCTGTTCTAAATAAAAATAGATAAATAAATAAATAAAATTAGATAACTGTTTATGAACCATATTATCTAAAGTGAACACATAAGGTGAGATCAAAATAATTTTAAAAGATGTTTTGGTGTTACTTGAACTAAATCTAAAAAAATTTTAATTTATCTTTCAAAATTTAATCTTTTTTCTGATTAATTACTGTCCAGATAACAGAATAACTATTCTTAACCATTAATTTGAAAATATAAAATTTGAATTTAATTTATTTTAGAATTTAAAGGGTGTCATAAAATAAGAATACTTAGAAAAAAACTTTATTCCCCTAAAACTTTTAAGAATACATTGAGGAATATTTCCTTGTTGTCTCATGATATCTCTACTTTTCTCAGTCTTGTTCGCGCTTTAAGGGTTCCCAGATTAGTAGGTTGGAAGTGGCCACACCATGGTTTTCTCAAGCTAGATGTGGATGGTAGCTCCTTTGGCAATCCAAGGAGAGCTAGGTTTGGTGGTTTAGTTAGAAGTGAAGAGGGGCAGTGGCTTGTGGGTTTCTCTGGTTATGTTGGGATCTCCACTAACCTTCATGCAAAACTTCTTGCTTTGCTCCATGGTTTGTAGGTTGCTTGGGATTTTGGTGCTCAATGAATCCTTTGCTGTTCAGACACTTCGGATGTGGTTACCTTGGTGACCAACGGTGTTTCTCCTTCTCACCATTATACTACTATGTGAAGGCTATTGTGTCTTGGTTTCATGAGGATTAGACCATGTTGGTGGAGCATTCTTCATGTGAAGGAAATGCTTGAGCAAATATGTTAGCTAAGATGGGTGCTAATAGTGATGAGTGCTTTAGCATGTGGATTGCTCCTTCTCTAGGGATAGACTTGCTTCTTCAAGTTGATGCCCAGGGAGTTTTGTTTGAGGCATTAGTTGTGTTTTCTATTTTGTTTTTCATTTTTTAGACCTATCAAAAAAATAACCTTTGTAAATATTTCTTACTATTAATTTTCCCAAAACAAAAACAATACTAAGTAACTCTTGTTAGGACTTACGATTATTTTTAGTATGGAGACATACAAATCTTACACATAAATTTGCTTGTTTCTTTTGGATTTGCATAATGTTGATGGAAAGGGAAATTGGTTTTAGAGATAAATAATTAAGATTAGATAGTAATTAAAGTAGTATACTTTATTTAAATACTAATGTGTCTAAAGTTATAGAAGTGTTTTTAACAATTACATGTGACTATGATTTTGATAACATGATTATGTCATATTATCCCCTAGTATCAGAGGATCCAGATTTGTTTGTCTTTCCTCTAGATATGATATTATCTTATGTTGGGTGAGTTTAGCTTAAATATGAAATTAAAATCATTTAAATAAGTATAATTGATTTTCATTCACAAGTAACCAAAAATGATAGGTTACCTATGATCCAAGTTGTGGTGGAGGTAGACGGTTACCTTAGGTGGGGTTTTGTACCTATAAGGTACTCTAACACTTCAGTTGGTGTGTATATTAAGAGATATCGGAGCAAGGTAAAAAAAATGTGTACTTGAGTTTTGGATTATATGTTTAAATAAATACTAGTTAAGGAAGGTTGAGTGAGTTAGAGATGATCCCGGATCATGGGGGATCTTATTATCTCAAGTTAATCACATCCCTTAGTGTTACAAGTTGATGGAGAGCAGTTTGAAGGTGGGTTAAGGTTGGTTGAGTGAATCTTAAAACCGTCCATAACACTGCCCCCATCTAGGTATTGGGATGAGCATCTCAAATGTCGAGCTTTAACAGTCCACTGATACCTATATGATTGGAATGGACAATCTACTGTTTGAGTTAGTAAATTTGATTTACTCAGATGATTATGGAATTCGTGCTTCTTACCTCTGGATTACTGCTCTTCCTTGACGAGCTTTGCATTCTGCCACTCCATCCATTGTGTGCAACGTGGCATCCTTGGCTCCCAGTTGAGAATATGGAACATTGGTGGTTTAAATTATGCTTTGAACTATTGCAAACGATTCCATAATATGTGAATCCAGCCATTGAGAGTTGGCTCACCTTAGCAACCTTTTGTTTATGCATTGTCATACCTTAGGTTTGAGTTTTAGGTTCCCCTAATTAGTGGGTGATTTATAAGAACCTTTGTAAGCACTCAATGAGCTTGGAGGCATGTCATGACACTAAACTGGGGTGAATCTTCCCCTCAGTTTAAACTTTATCAAAAAAATTTACATGAACTCAAGGATAATAGAGATAACTTTTAGGCATACCCACCCCCATTTAACATTGAGCAAACAACAAAATCAAAACAATACAAAATTAAGAACATTAATAGTAACTATGGCAAACAAAAACCATGGTAAGAATTAAGAATTAACAAAAATCGCAAATTTCAATTACTGAGACTCCTAAAGCACAACACATTAAATTTTCTTTCATTATTCTATGATTGGCTCTTTTTTATTTCTACTATACATGGTTTTCTCTTTTGACATTGCAAGTGTTTGGGGAACAATTCAAGGTGTATTATCACTTCTCATTTTGTTCTCTCCCTAATATCTGGATATATTACTTTTCACCACATCCTTTGCTAAATCTCTAAAAGGTGCGAAAGGGCTACTAGCATGGGAAATCATTTCCAGATTCATAATAAATAATCATATAATAGAACTTATATTTACCACATGACATGAACAGTGCTTTGTAGTTTCTACAACTTAATTGTTGAATGCCCATATTCAACAATTAGGCAGGTACAACATTATGTTTCAGAGGTGGTCCTTGCTTAAATATGTCATAACTTGTTGGTTCATGTGACTTAAATGGGCGCTCCCCTAAAAGTTTAACCAAGTCATTCTAAAGCACAACCTTTTTCTTAAGCAATAGCTCTACAATCTGTGCTACTTGATCTTTATGCTCTTCTATTAGTTGAATTGTACATTGATAGGCTTTGTTCACCAATTCTCTAACTTCACTATCTATAATTGCAATTGGCTTGCTATTGAAGGACTTCACCATCTGAAATTCATCATCCCTCTGGGAAAAGAAAGGAGACCAACCTTGTCACTGAAACCATACACTGCAACTTAAGCATAGGCCATCTTGGTCACTTTCTCCAAGTCATTCTGGGCTCCAATTGAAATCTTCTCTAGTAAGACCTCCAATAAGGATAAATAATAAAAGATAAGAAATTAGTATCATCAATGTCCCATGTGTTGATTATGGAAAAAATTGGAAAAGGAAAATACTATTTCAACCAAATTACAAGTAACCCCCTTATACCATAAACGAATGAATTTTCAAAAGTTTAGAAAGTTGAACACACAATAATAGGTTAGCTCCATGTCAATTAAATATGGTTTCTCCACTTTTCACAAATGCATTAATCCAAAACATAAGTGGAAACCACTTTATAATATGAGAAATGGAATTTGAACTAGGTTTCTCCTATAGAAAGCAACATAATTACATAACACCACAATATCTAAGCCCATATGCAGACAATTATTGTTTTATCTTTGAGGTATAGAAAAGGAAAAAGAGAAATGATCCAGGTGGTAGATATGTTCAATGACCATTTATGATAGTTGCTTCATGAACAAAAAATCCCAAGTATATAAGAAAAACCCTATTATTGCATAAATGAAAAATGGTCAGTAGACAAGCAACAATCCTAGAGAACCAAGTTAATACTACGCTTAGAACATTAAACATTAATATTAAGGTGATTATATATCAAACAATAGAAAATAAATGCATATTACATTGTCCGCTCATGAAGATAGATGGGGGAAAATGATCATACCTGCTTTGTGGCTGAGCCATCAAGAGCCATGCATGTGATATCAAGGAACTACTCTTTTGTCAAAAGAAGACTTTCGTTGGGAACATGTTGAGCAAAGCCTAGTGCTATAGTAACCCCAGGAACAATACTTACTTTTAGTAAGGGGTCTACATGCTCCAAGAACTAGCCACAAACAGCATGGCTAGATTCATGTAATGCAATAATTCTCCTTTTGAGCTTGCTTATTGCCTATTTAGAAAGAGTGTTGGTTCATAAAGAACTCTGTTTGATTGGACTATTCATATAGGCCACTTATAATCCAACTTTTTAAACATTATAATATTGTATTAGTATATTATAATAATCTAAGTGTTGTCGTTTCATTTTACTTCCATGCAGCTATTCAGAAACAAATGGAGAACATTTATTTATTGAAATTTTGAGCAATCACCCAAATGTCCTTCTTATCAAATTTTCTTGGTGCTGGTGAGATACCAATATTTCTTACATCTTCCTTCATCCAAACTTAAATTGCAATCTATGCAAAATGATTAAATTCAGTAAGAAGATAAATCACCCCTACACACAAAACCTCGAAAAATAACAACTTCAAATAAAGCAAAAATATATCAATAAATGTTTTGCCCCAATGAAACTATTTAAGAACTTGATCTATGGTTTCCTTTGCTCAATTTTCCAACCTGTAACATGATTATTATTAATCTGACACTATTTAGACTTTAGAGCCCTTCTGGCTATACATTTTACTTATATTGCCGGCCAATAAATAGGAACTTATAAAGAGAAGTTTGACATAAGAAAATTAATACTAGAGAAACATTATTCTTGAGTTCCATGTTAATTAAGCTAGTTTTCCTAAGATTGTTAGAGAAAAATCTTCCCATACTATTTTCTATTCAATTGTTGTTTGAATAGAATACTATTTTGGATTATAAACCAAAATTGCCCTTATTATTCTTTTTTTGTTTATTTATTTTTTGTAGATATATTTAATGCTTTAAATTTTCACCTTTAGTCCACTTTGACTTAAAAAAACTTTCACAATTTACTCTTGTTCTAAAAAATGATAACATGGCTCTTCCTCCCAAAGAATAGAACCACTGTATATGAAAGAAACCTTTGCACATTCTATGTCTAAAAGATGTAACAGCCTCGATCTACAAATAATTTTGAAGGATAAAATTAAAGCACAGAACTACAAGTCAAACACAATGTTAATATCTTATCTTGATTTTCTTCTCAAGGCTTATCAACTTCAGAAAACAAAACCAAGCCAATTGGAAAAACAAGAAAGAGTTCAATACAATAATAAGTAAATAGAGCAAGAAATCCGAACAAAAGCATACTGTATTCTTCTTCTCCAAACCACCTATAACTCTGTCTATTACTACTTCAAGATGTTCAAATGTGACCTCTACACTCTCATTTCTAGTAGCAATTAGAGCAGCCTCATTGCAAACATTTGCAATATCTTCCCGAGCAAAGCCTAGTGTGAGGGTAGCTAGCCATTGAGAATAATCTGATAATTCAGGATTAGTTTTAGTTTCATAAGATAGATTTGAAATGTTTGGTTTTGGCCTCTAATATTAGGTCTATACATAGTTACTTGACAATCAAACTCAAGAGGGCCTTGTCTAAGATATTAGGCCTATTTGTGCCAGCCTATCCACGTGACACCTAACAATTTCCCCAAGTGAGCTCTTCATAGTGAAGTAAATAGGATGTGCATCACCAAAGCAAGCACCTATTCTCAATGGACAGATTGATCCCCGATAAAAGTAAATTGGTCCTAAGATCCCTAACAATTGTAAAAACTAGGCACTTTATCCCCTTATTCATTTGCAACTAGTAAAATTTGTGATATTTAGGTTGTATGCTGACTATGACATCCTATCCCCATCCCATGTGGCATCCCCTTAAACTTCCCCAAACATCCAATGTAACGCCTTACCAGACAAGTACTATGCTTCAGTCATAATAAATTATCTGATAAGTGATTACGTGTAGTGAGCTAAATTCAAAATGTTGTTTTCTGAATCATTATTAATTACTCACAAGGGATGACTATCCGTGTAATAACATGATCTACATAACGACGGAATAAATACTAGTTAGTTAGTA